>CM066036.1:453393920-455884137 GCA_033557465.1 Ichthyophis bannanicus
CCAAGAAAAAAGGGATCTTTTATAAAACTGTCACATTAAAATATTACTATAAGGAGGAACCCAAACAGCTGAGAAAACACCACTCTCATTGAAGGGCTAATCAATTTGGATTAGAGGACTTTTAGAAAAAACAGTAAAAAAAAGAGGACCCTAAGGCCAAGTCCCACACCAACCTTCCATAAACACCCCCATCAAAACCTCAGACCATAGCAGGACTACCTACATGCTACACTAGAAACATCCACAACCCCTCTTTTTGCTCCATCACACCCTTAACAACCCACACACCTAAAATGGTCAGTATGGTCTATTCCATAGGGGAACAGTTACTAAGAAACTTTATTTCTAATCAAATTTTTACTATAACCACAACCTTGGAATCATTTTGGGTTTTCCAGTATTCCTGAAGTTTTAAGGCAAATAGCCTGAAACTAGCACCCATATTACTCAACATCGCAACTACGCCCTTTCCAATGAATTTAGGCCAAAATTTAACTCAAAAATTTATCCCCAATACATTAGTCCCTTTAACTTTAAAAAAAAAAAACGGGTAAAACACTTCTGAGCAAAAGAGAATGAAACTTCCCATCCAAAACAAGTGCGAAGAATTTTTCCGTTGAGCAAAAAAAATAAACAATACACTAAAAAAAAAAAATTTTTTTTTTAAACTGCCTCCTAATGTTTCGATTGATTTTTTACGATTTTTGGTGCGCTGAATCCAAATCTGGTAACCAATTTGCTCCATCACGTACACATTATATGCTACAATGGGTTAGCAGTTAGAGGAGAACGTTTCAGATTGAGTGCGATAGAGAAAAAAGTTTCTTGGATGAATACTTTATACTAAAAGTTTAGTAGATATTCAAATAAGAAAAAAGAAAATAGTAACAAGGAAGCACATAAGAAAAGATTAATGACAACAAAACACACACTGATGGTAGCAAAATTGTCTGCACTTAAACAGCCACATACATGTGCACAAACATATAGCATCAAAGAGCGAGGTTAGACACAAAGCAAAGCAGAAAGTGTGCAAAAAATGTTGTACAGGTATGTATGTAAGAATAGAAAACGCAAACCGCACCATTGCAATACATGAAGACAAACACCCGATGGTGTGAAAATAAAATTCTAATAAATGAAATCCGACACTGTGGTAATAACTAGCAAAATTTATTTCAAAGTTTAGTAAAAACACGATATTTGTCAACACAGTTTAGATTTTAAAGTCATTCTTGGGTCAATCAATCTCCTGGTGGGCCCGTTTCTTCTTCCCCCGAATGCTTCTCTTGGTGCGCTGCTTGGCGTATTTTTCATCTGGGGTTTCCCGCAGCAGCAACCAGCAGAAATCAGCCATCATAGTGGTGTTCCATCTTCCTTGGTACCTTCTCTCTGCGTCCTTGATGTCCTGGTGAAACCTTTCACCTTGTTCTTCACTGTACGCCCCCATGTTTTCGGGAAAGTAGTTCACATGGGAGAGCAAGAAATGGACTTTCAGGCTCATGTTACAGCCTTGTTCTTTAAAGGCATTGAGCATCTTGGCAACAATATCCTTATAGTTCTCATCCCGCCTGTTCCCCAAGAATTTGAGAACAACATCCTTGAAGGAATCCCAGGCTTCTTTTTTTTCCTTCTCAGACATCGTTTTCAGCGGAATGCTCCATCTGAATGAGTTTCCTTATATCAGGGCCAACAAACACTCCTTCCTTTAGCTTTGCTTCAGAAAGTCGGGGGAACTTTGAGCAAAGGTACCGAAAGCACTCACCATCTTTTGGAAGGGACTTGATGAATTGCTTAATGAGACCCAACTTAATGTGGAGAGGTGGTAATAGAATTTTATCACGAGGTACCAAGCTCTCATGAAGAACATTTTTTCTCACCGGGTCTCAAATACTCCCGAATTGGCCAGTCTTTTTTTTTTTCCCCCCAGTTGTAGGTTGCAGGCCCGGCTATCCACAAGCAAAGGAAGCAGGGATATTTGGTGAAACCGGATTGCTGCCCTAATAGCATGGATAGAATTTTAAAGTCTCCACAAATCATCCACTTATGCTCATCATAACGAATCTTCTGAAGAATCAGGGCCAAATTCTGTATTTTTCTTGGAGAATAACACAGAGTGAGCAATAGGAACTGAAGCGAATGTGTTGCCATTATGAAGAAGAAAACCTTTTATGCTGTCTTTTGACGAATCAATGAACAGCCGCCATTCAAGCAGGATCATACTTGAGTTTAAACTTTTCCATCACTCCGTATATATCGTTGCAAAATACCAAATCTTCCTCTTTGCTGAAATACTT
The DNA here is from genome assembly GCA_033557465.1 of Ichthyophis bannanicus. NCBI lineage: Eukaryota > Metazoa > Chordata > Amphibia > Gymnophiona > Ichthyophiidae > Ichthyophis > Ichthyophis bannanicus. Next base: position 453,396,218 of record CM066036.1, read on the forward strand.
CAAAAATTGTGTCCTCACGGTTGCGGTACCAATAAAAGTTGTTCCTGGTGACAATAGATTTTTCTGTTTAAGCCGAGAACCTAGCAGTTGGGCAGCATCTTTTGGGAGTCCTAAATCCCGGACTAAAATCATTCAATTCAGCTTGAGAGAAAAGTTCAGGTTTCGGATCTGGTTCAGTTTCAAACTCGGAAGTACTGGACTCATCGGGAAAGCCATCTGATGAGTCTCATCATGATCAGAACCGTCCACACAAATATGATGCAAGATTTTGGTGGATCAGGCACAGGTACTTCGTTGCTATGAGGCATAGGCCTAATTGCTGAGGAAAGGTTGGGGTAACTTATTACGTTCTTATTTTTTAAGTTGTATCCCTTCACAATGCAAGAGCAAAAATAGCAGTCACTGCTGTGGTCTCTTTGTTCACGCCACATCATAGGTATTCCGAAACGAAATGCTTGTTTTTTACCTTTCATCCATAAGCGTAGATCTTCCTCACATGTCTTGCACACTTTGTGAGGAGCCCACGGTTTGTCTTGATCGCCTAACTTCAAACCGAAATAGGCGAAATATACTTTTTTAATAAATGCAGAAATGTTCCTCTGCCGCTTTTTCACTGTATATTCCCCACAAATAAAACAAAAACTGTCCGGAGAGTTGACGCAACCTCTGGCTCTGTGAGCCATCACAAATACACAGCACTGCAAACTACAACTGTAGTGAAACACTTCGGAATAAAGCTGGATTACGACTGAGCAAACAAAAGGTAATAATGAACTTGCAAGAAACTGAAATTTGACAGGAACGTTCATGTCGCAACCACTGTGTTTGAGCGAGCAAACGAGGCGAGGCGAACAGGAAAGAACATGCGCCAGCGCGAGTACTGGATTTAGCCCCCCGCCTCCCAATTGTCCTGTTAATGTATAAAATGAATACAAAACACTCTAAAATATCATGAGGGAGTGTTTCTAGTTAGTTAACCATTACAACCTCTATTTTGGGCCAAGAAAATAAACTGCAGTCGGCTAAAAAGAAATTATGTGAACATTCCTTATATGGGTAAGAAATCTAATTTTGCAAGAAAACGTGACGTGATGGAACATTTTGGCTATTTTTCCTGGATTCAGCACCCCAAAATCTATAGGAATCAGTTGCAAAACTGGAGGCAGTTCTTTGGTAGTGTACCTGTGTTCTTGCGTCAGTTGCGTCGTGTATTCTTGTCTTGTGTGTTCAAGAGTGGGCTGTAAGTTGTAGTAGTATTGGGCGAAGAGATATGTTTTAAGCTCCTTCCTAAAAGAAATAAGATCTTTAATCTCTCTCAGGTTGAGCGGCAGCCTGTTCCATTGACTGGGTGCATAATAAGAGAAGGCGGAATTGGTTGTTATTTGCTTTAATTTTCTCACGGAGTTAGGAATTAGAAGCATGTTGAGGTTTGCTCTTCTTCTTATTCTGTTTTCTAAGGGGGTATGAATTAATGTTGAAAGATGTGAGGGGGCTAGGTCATTAATGAGTTTAAAAACGGTGACTAGGGTTTTATATTGAATCCTACTGGCTATAGGTAGCCAGTGGAGAGTGTATAAAATTGGGGAAATGTGGTCAGAAAGTTTAGCTCTAAAAATGATCCGAGCTGTGACATTCTGAGCTCGTTGTAGGATGTGAAGGTTCTTCTTAGATGTACCTTGGAGTAATCCATTGCAGAAATCTAAATGTGGCATTATAAAGAAGCAAGATGTACTGAACATCTTGCTTCGTTATCTGGATGATATTTTGACTTACTCTCCAACTTATGAGAAACATCTGGAATGTCGGAAACTTGTATTTTTCCATTTAAAAGAGTCTGAGCTTAAACTAAAGCCATCCCAATGTAAACTCTTATATCCGAAAGTGCAATTTCTGGGGTATATGGTCTCAAGGGAAGTGATCAGTACAGATGTAGGTAAGATAAAGGTCTTACAAGACTGGAAGGCACCCATTAATGTGATACAAACCCAAAGCTTCCTTGGGTTTACAAGTTTTATCCATGCTTCATACCTAAGTTTGCCCAGATTGCAGCCCCGCTACATAAACTAACCAGGAAACCAAAGAAGAATGGCAAAGAGATACCTTTTGAGTGGACTAGAGAATGTCAGCAAGCATTTGAGGCATTGAAAGAGAAGTTGATGACTCCGCTGGTGTTAGCATACCTTGATTTTAGTAAATCATTAATTTTGGCCACAGATGCAAGCTTACAGGGCTTGGCAGCTGTGCTGAGCCAAGTGCAAGAGGGCACTGAACATGTTATTACTTATGCCAGTAAAGGCCTGAAGAGATCCGAGTGAAATGATCATAATTACAGTGCCTAAAGTTGGAGCTGTTGGCACTGAAGTGGGCGGCAACCGACAAATTCCAGGAGTACTTGCTTTATAAAACGTTTATAATGAGATCTGATCATAATCCACTTAAGTATCTGGATTCAACCCATCTTCAGGCTGTGGAGCAGCGGTGGTTGGCTCAACTGGCCGAATTGAATTTTGTGGTGGACTATAAGCCTGGGCGATATAAACAGAATGTGGATATACTTTCCAGGTTACCTGGATGGGAAGAGGATGAGTTGGAGGCAGAAGAGGAAGGAAAATATTTTCTTCTGTTATTCTCTCATAAGGTAAAAACTCAGTTAAAATAAATAATGCTGAAAGCAAAAATTAGAGGCCAGGTATACATCCAACAAATCCGGTAGTTAGGTGATAGCCAAGAGAAAGAAAGCTGGTAAAAGAAGCAAAGAGAAGACACAGATCTGGGGGTGATCTTAAAGGCTCTGGAATCCAGTTTCTAGATGTAAAGAAGGTATCCCTGGAAGTAAAGAAATTGTGGCACCAAAGGGAAAAACTTGCAGTGTTTGATGGACTGTTCATCAGAAGGGTACAAAGTCCTAGAGACGGGAGGATAATCCGACAGCTGGTGGTACCAAAAGCTTTAAAAACTGAAATTCTGAGTCTGTTTCATGAAATGAGGGTCACTTTGCAGCTGAAAGGATGGATAAAAATATTTGTCAAAAATATTATTGGATTGGTCTGTTCTCCGATGTTAAGGAATGGATCAAGAAATGCCAAATGTGTGTCACTGTGAAAGAAATGGTCCTGAGAGAAAAAGCCATGATGAAACCCTTTGAGGTGAAGGAACCATTGGAAGTTCTAGCACTGGATTACACCGTTTTGGAGAAAGACACCAGTGGCTATGAGAATGTTCTTATTTTAACGGACATGTTCTCTAGATTTATTCTAGCAGTAGCCACTAAAAACCAAACAGCCAAGACGACCATGAGAATCCTGTAAACCAGTGGTTCCCACCTCCTTTCCAGTTATTTTTTTGCATTCCTCACATTGTATTGAAATTTCATGTTTTCTTGAAATCTAATCATTTTACATGTGTCGTTCTGTCCCTAGTTTCCAGTATTGTGTTTTAGCTCCCTATTTGGGCATATACCATCTATTTTGCATCTATTGGTAAGTTTGTTAGCCAATTTTTATTTATGTACATAAAATACTTGTCACATCGGCAGTTTTGTGTGTATATACATTCTTTTAGAATTAGTTTTATTGTTGATATACTGGTATTTATGTATTTATTTATTTATTGAGTTGCCTTTTTATATATTAAGTTATATTGTTTTTAGTTGTATTGTTTATATGATTATTATTGTGACACTACCATTGCCCATCACTTGGTTTTATGTTTATTTTTAATGTTTTTGTATTTTTATGTCTTTAGTGGTCATAGTCCCCTGATGAAGGCCTGAGTGGCCGAAACATGTGAAGGGCTGACCCTTCCAATAAATTTGTCCTTCCAAGGGCTCCTCATTTGCCTTCTCTTTCCATGGGGTGAAAGAAATGAAAGATGTGAGCGGTTTAACAGAATGCTACATCAAATATTTAAAATGATAGAGGAAAAGAAGAGAACCAAATGGTCTGAGCACTTAACGGAAGCCTGTCAAATGTACAACAGTTCAGTGCATTCCTCGACAGGTTATATGCCTGTGCATCTTTTCTTGGGGAGAGAGACGATGATGTCAGTATCCTTCATGTTGCAAGAACCAGATCTTCATGTGATAGTGGATGAGTGGTTACAGCAACATTGTGAGTGGTGTGAAATGCAGCTGTGGAAACTTCAGCTTTAACGAGTCAGAAGTTCAAGAACACTTTTGACAAAAGTTTGCATGGGACTCCATTGGAAGTGGCGACCTGGGTACTTGTGCACAAACAGGGTTTTAAAGGAAGACATAAATTGGCAATGTTGTGGGAAGAAAAACCCTACAGGGTAGTGGAAATAATAGGCATTTACCAAAATGTGTACCGAATTCAAAATAAGGATGGAAGGGAAAAGGTGTTACACCACAACCAATTAAGAGAAGTGCCTTGGGAAATAGAGGAGGGTAAGGAATTAGGGCTGATGGACTAATATGATGATGGTAATGGTAATTCTAGGGAAAAGAAAAGGTCTTTTGAAACTGAAACAAATGAAGTACTTGACAATCAAAAAGATGTCTGGTGGACACTCCAATTAGAAATTTCATTTCCTTGATTTGGTAATGGATCTGATGATGATTATAGAAATATCTTCAGATCAGATCATTAGGAAATCCAGGCGAAAGAATAAGGGAAAAATCCGCGAATATTTGAAAAGAAATATTTGTTTGGATTGAAATCCAATTTAGGTAGAGAAAAGAATTTAAAATTGGGGAAATTTAGGAAAAATTTTAATCAAATGTTGGGGACAGCATTTAAACACCCTGAGCCAAATGTAACCAGAGGTTAAATAGAGCAATAAATATACCTGTTTGGGGGGTCTCTGGCTGCCCCTGACAGCCTGATTGTGCTCTGGGATGTCAAGGGTCCTTCTGGAGGCAGCTGATGGCTGCCGTCAATTCTTTTGTGCTTGGGCTGCTCAGCAGCCCAAATGCTGGCAGTTATGTTTTAAAAATAAGTAAATTAATAAATAAAAAAGAGCTGGGGGTGAGGGGTTTGGCTGCCTCAGGTAGCCGGATGGTACTCCGGGATCCTGTGCTATTTTATTTTTAGAGCAAGGATACCAGCAGTATATTTTTTTAAAGTGCTGGAGGGGTGCAGGCAGAGTTACAGGGTGCCGCCATGTGGTTTGCAGCTGGCCCCGATAATCATTGAGTCATGCTGGCTGTGATCGGGTGCAACTGTGAGTTTACGTGGCTGCCCCGGTCATATGTGGGAGAGCCTGGGGCATCGGGGGAAGCCTGGGGTTTGCGCAGCTGTACACAATGGTGAGGGAGGAGCCGGAGAAGCCTTCCTGCCATTGGGTAGAGTGGTGATGGATGCCATTCTCTCCCCAGTATCAGGAAGGGAGGAGGGGGATTGGAGGCATAGTAGTCCATGGGCAGGTCCATAGGAGAAAGGGGGTTCCCTGGAAATTGGATGAGGGCAACGAAAGCCCAGAGAAGAAAGGGAGCAGGGCATGGAGAACCACTATGGTGGCCACAATGGCCAAATTTAAATAAAAGCTAGAGGGGGCCTTGGAATGGGACTTTACTGGACCCAAAGGGCCCTGATTTGGAAACACCCCAGTTGGGGCAGAAAAGGGAAATTGAGCCATGTGGCCAAAATTAAAAAAGAGAAGGAAAGCCCCAAGTGTTGTTTGCTGAGCCAAAAAGCTCAAAAATGAGGGAGCAGTGCTCACAAGTTGCCTGAAAGTACTGCAGGCGGACAGCAAGGTGTCCCTGCATGTAACTGAATTATTATAAGGCCCGGATTTCATAGAGAATGGGCTGGGAAGTCTAATGAAATTATTTTTGAGGCTTTCGGAGAGCTCAAATTTAAAATAGATCTAAATAATAGTTAGAGAGAAAGGGCCTAATCCTGATGTCAAAAGAATATTTGTATTAAAATTAAAGGTTATAAACTAAAATGAAAGTGTCCCTAAGTGTTGGGGAACACATAGAGGAGTTTTTGTGAAGTTTAAATGCTTACAAAAGTGGTAAAAGTAATAAAGTTTCTTTTTGAAAATAAAGTGAGTTTTAAAACCCATTCTAAGCACATAGGTAGTAAGGAAATTGGGAAAAAAACCTAAAGAAAGTATCAGAGAGAGGGTTTTTAGTAGACGTTTCTAAATTTCCTAGTATAATTTCCTTGTTGTGGGATGTACCAAGTGAGGAAGTTCTCAAGAGATTTCCGGAATAGGTAAGAAAGGGGGGAGGAGGGGGGAATAGGACTTAAATCTAAAGTCAGAGCAAGAGAGAGAGAGAGAGAGAAATGTGTGAGGTGAAAGAAAAGTGTGTTGTGGAGATTGAATGAGTAGCTAAGAGTGAAGCGAATGAAGGTTATTCGGAGAGGGGGGTGGTAAAGCATGAGTTGAGTGACTCTCTTAGGGTGTGAGAGAGAGGGAGAAAAGATTTTTATTCCTGCCATTGCAAGCTTGCCTTAGATCCTTAAGGGATCAAAGGAAAGAAGCTGAAAAACTGCAGCAGCTTTTCTTCAAGCAAACACCTGCCTGCACCTTATTGACTGTCTTTGATGTTCTAGTTTCTGGAGAAGGAGGAAAGACTGGGCCCAACATACTTACCTCGACTTTGGATGGATAAGTATCCCATCATTTTAAATGATATTTGAGCTCAAATATATCATAGGGTAAGCTTTTTAGTAGAAAGGTTGAACTGATATTGGAAAAATAGCTGATAATTTCTTATTCAAGTTTACCTGAGGGAGTCTGTTGGACAAAGGAAACAGACGCACAGTCAACCAGCATTTTCAAGGGATCATTTTATTGATACTGTTTATGTTTATTCTTGAACATTAATGCTTGTCAGATATAAATAATTTACCAATATTAAAGTACTTAAGTGTAGTTATTGGAAACTTGTCTGAATGAAATAAATTTTCCTTTTGTGATATCAAATTGGTCTATAGCCTAAGTCCTTAGTTATTAGAATTTATTTTTCCCCTTTGCTGTTCTTCTCTTAAAGGGAGGTATTTCTTAGGGGGATGTAGTGTATTTCTGCTGTGACCTTTCTTAGGAGGGGAAGGTGTCTAATATCACTACCGGCGTATCTGTGACAAATACAAGGGTGAAACCCCTCAGCTTACCTTCCAGAAAATGGTTACATTTATTTAGGTAACCCTACTCCCGTAACAACTCCCTTAACAATGCTAAACAACTAAACTGACTAATACAAATATGCAGACAGCAATCTAGCTGTGAGATGGGGGCTATCTAGTCTTTTGTATTGAGGTCTACATGTATATTATCTCCCAGTTGGTGAAAGATAATGCACCTGCATTCCGGGTACATTCTCTGGAGACCAGAGTAGCAGACTTGGAGAAGTTAGAGCAGATACAGAGGTATAAAGAGGACACCTACAATGACGTGGTAGAAAAACCCCATCTCCTGTTTGCCACCTCCTGTATGGCAGCTTCAATGTGGCCTTGGAAGAGAGAGGTCACTTAGAAGGACAAAATCACATTGGTGAGACAGGAAATTACCTTCTAGCCAGGACCTGTTCTCCAGGTGATGCAATATTCTTCACACCAAGGATGTCTTTCCAGGGGCTTCTGCCTAGGAGGAAAGGGTTAGGATGAAGATTTTAGTTGATGATTTGATCATTAGGCATGTAGATAGCTGGGTCGTTGGTGGGTGTGAAAATCTCTGGTCACTTGTCTGCCTGGTGTGAAGGTGGCAGATTTCATGCATCACCTAGATAGGATTCTAGACAATGCTGTGGAGGAATCAGGTGTCTTGGTATATGTGGGTATCAACAACATAAGAAACTGTGGGGGGTAGGCTAGAAAGTTGAAATCCAAGAATTCCAGGATTTACTGTAATTATAAGAAATGCTCCCTATTCCACATGCAGGATCCAAAATGTAGACAGAGCTCTGGAGTCCAAATGCATGGATGAGACATTGATGCAGGGAAGAGGATTTTAGATGTGTTTGGAACTGGCAATCTTCTAGGGAAGAAGAGGTCTTTTCTGGAAGGATGGGTTCCACCTTAACCAGGGTGGAAACAGGCTGTTGGCACTAACCTTTAAAAAGAAGACAGAACAACTTTTAAATTACTGTAGATATTGAGGGAAAGCCAACAGTCTCCCAGGTTTGTATGGTTTGGAATAATGTGTCATTGAAAAAGATACTACCAAAAAAGGGAAGAAAGGGCATTGTAATAGAGAGGTTTCAATAAAAGTAAAAGTAATCTAGGTGCCTTTAAATAAAAGCAGACAGCTGAAAAATTCAAAATTATTCCTGTCAACTGATAAGCAGGTTGTCAACATGAACAAAAAACGTACTTTGACATGTGTGTATACAAAAACTAGAAGTCTAAAAAATAATACGGGATACTTAGAATATAGCATTGATTGAAGAGGTAGATATAATTGGCATCTCACAGACCTGGTGGAATGAGGATAACCAATGGATCAATGCGATGCTAGGGTACAAATTATATTATACAATAGATCAAATTTGTGAAGGGATGGTGCTATATGTTAGAGAGGTCACTGAGTCAAACAGGATACAAGTTTTGTAGGAAACAAAATGCACTGTAAAATCTTTATGGATAGAAATTCCATGTGAGAAAAGGAAGGGAATAGTATTACAGACAGATGATGTAATGCTAATAGAAATTAACAAATCTAAAAAAATTGGCAATACAGTCATAATAGGCAGTTTCAATAACCCCTGTATCAAATGGGTCAATGTCAAATCAGGACATGCTAAGGAGACAGGGCCTGATATTTAAAGCTATTAACATGCTTAGTTAATAACAGCGATTAGTATATTCAGCAACACTAATGTGGTTAGTGCTGCTAAATATCTGTGGCTGCTGCTTGGAGGCCCCTCATTGGAATTATGGGCCTGATTCTGAGACACGGGTTGCGGGGCTGCATGTCCCGCAGGATGTGAAGCCCCCCAAGCCATCTGAGCCCGATTCCCCCTCCGGCTCTCCCCGTACATCCTGAGCATCAGAATGGGGAGAGCTGGCAGGAGGCAGTTGGGGTCGGGATCAGGGCGGAGCAGGGGTGGGGGTGGGCCAGGTCACATCCCTGTACGTCCTGCTGGATTAAAGGGGATATGCTGCTTATTCCATCTGAAAGGTGGAATAAACAGCACTGACACGGCAATCGGGCCCGGGGGATCCCTGTTGCCAGATCCAGGTACTGGCAGGCTAGCGATCCAGAATCAGGTCCAAATGAGCCTGTCTTGCTTGGGGCCGTCCAGACAGCCCGAACTTTGGGCAAGTATATAGCATATGTTTAAATGTGCCGGGTTCTGCTCAGCAAGACCAACACAGATTATCAGCTTGAGTCTGCCATTTCGCTATCTTCACAGGGGTCAGATAGGCCCGATGTGCTATGAAATAGAGTGTTTGCGTTAGGGAGGCAGAACTCGCTACTCTGGTTTGAGATTGCCAAAAGTAAGTCCAGTCTTCCAGACTCTCTATGCGACCAACTTCTTCCTCCCAAATGGATTGCAGGCCTGTACACCTTCTGGTCTGCCCATCCCGTAGGATGGATACTATTTTGGAGACAATCCGAGGTCCCTCTCGAAGCTCTTTAACTCTCAGCCTCCATGAGCTGGAAGCAGGCAATCCAATGGGCGAGACTTCGGATTTCCCCAGACAGTGACGCAACTGGCACCATTGGAATACACATCTACTTGGGAGGCCATAATCGCGTTGCAAAACTGGGTAGGTCTTAAAACTGTCACCATCAATTATATGCCCGAGGTTAAAGATCCCGTGCTTGAGCCACAAAGGCCATATAAAGCATTCCCCAGCTATCTTGAATCTGGGATTTAACCATATGGGAGTGTCTGCAGTGAACCTCATCCATTCTTCAACTGAATTCTGGAGCAGTTGATATGCTTGTTGCGTCGCTTGGATAACTTTATTAGACGTCTCCCCTTTAACGCTCAGAGCCCCAATGCGTGCATGCAGTGGAAGGGGGTTACTATTTGCAGCTTCTATCCGAAGCCAATGCAGGTCTGTTGCACTCAGGTCTTCGTCACTCCAAAGGCAACCATGACGTAAGATTGCAGCTACGTGGTACCAGAGGAAATCAGGGAATTGCACGCCTCCGCACCCCTTAGCAAGTTTGAGTTTCCAGCATGCGATTCGGGGAGTTTTATTTCGCCATAGGAAAGCCAGCAAGAGCCGAGTTAATGTTTTGTAAAAGCATGAAGAGAATAGAACAGGAATCATACTCAGGATGTAGTTGATTTTAGGTACTATCACCATCTTTATAGTCTCAAGTCTACCCCACCACGTCAAATGGAGAGGGTTCCACTTATGAGTGTACTCCCGCACGAGCCTCTCGCAGTAAGCTTCATTGCGTGTTACAGTGTCGGATAGGGTGGTACAATATTCGATTCCCAGATACTTAAAGAAAGTTGATTCAATTTTGAACGGGTACTTATCCAATGACTCTTGTGAGACCTTTTGATTCAACGGGACTACAACTGTTTTGGTGAGATTCAATTTGTATCCAGAGACTTCCGAATAGGTTGCTATAGTGTTCAACAATGTATCTAGAGATTGCGGTTCAATGAATAACAATAGGTCATCCGCATAAGCAGATAATTTGTATTGGGACTTATGAATCTCAATACCCCTGATGCTATCCTGCTGACGGATACTTATTGCCAGGGGTTCAAGAACTAAGTTGAAGAGCAGTGGCGACAATGGACAACCTTGTCTTGTGCCCCGATAGAGCCGGAAAGCGGATGATGTCGCACCATTGGCTGCTATCCGAGCCATGGGCTGGGTGTATAACATCTTAACGTTTTTCAGAAATCGATCTTCAAAGCCAAACCATTGTAAAGACTGGAAAAGAAAGGCCCACTCAATCCTGTCGAAGGCCTTTTCAGCATCCAGCGCTAACCCCACAATTGGGTGGTCAGCTTTATGAGATTCCAACAGAATATGAGCCAGTAGCCTGCCGTTATCGACTGTGGACCGTCCGGACATGAAGCCAGACTGGTCGGGGTGTATGAGCGTACTCAAAACTTTATTTAATCGGTTGGCAAGAATTTTGGCATAAATTTTATAGTCCGCGTTGAGAAGCGAGATAGGACGGTAGTTCTCAATCCGCTGTGGATCTCGACCGGGTTTGGGATGTATGACAATCGTGGCCTCAGCAAGCGCTCCTACCTCTGGATGTTCATCATATAGGCGACTGTAGTAAGTTTGTAATTCTGGAACTAGTAGTGTAGAGAAGGTGACATAAAATTCCAATGGAATACCATCTGGTCCACAGGCCTTTCCTTTAGCTAGCTGGCGTAGAGCTTTATCAATTTCCAAACAGGTGATCTGCGCTTCCAGCTTCGAGGCCTGCTGCTGGGTTAGTTTAGGTCCCTGTACATTAGATATCAGACGATGGAAAGTATCTTCATTCCAAATTACTTCTGACTGATACAGATCCTGGTAGAATGCCCTACATTTCTCCAAGATGTCTTCATCTTTCACCAGCAGGCAACCCTGCGGATCTTGCAAGCCCGCTATACGCTGAGACGCCTGCTTCGCCCTCAGCGATTGTGCCAGTAATGGGCTAGCTCGATTACTCTCACAATAGTAGACACTTTGCTGTGCGTGCAGCTGTTGTTGTGCTTCCTCACCTATGATGGTGTTATATTGATACCGGAGGCGTTGTAGTCGGAGTAACACCAATGGGTCAGCATTCCGAGCGAGAAGTCTCTCTCCAGCCCTAATTGAAGTTTGAAGTTCATCCAACTTTCCTGAGCGCAGCTTCCTTTGTTGAATATTATATGTGATCACATGGTCCCGAATGTTCGCCTTAAGGGCTTCCCACCAGGCCCAAATAGCCGTATCACCCACTTTATTAAATTCCAGATACGTATCTATACATTTCCGCATATAGCTCACAAACTCAGTATCAGTTAGCCAGGCTGTGTCGATTCGGAGTCTCGAGCTGGGGTGCCCATGGGTTTTGGCTCCCAACGTCAAAGATATCGCAGCATGATCCGAAATTGTTTTTGGTAATATCTCTACCTTAGTAAGCCGTGGTATTAGTAATTTAGATATCAAGAAGTAGTCAATTCTGGTTTGCGTATGGTGGGGCATGGAGTAATATGTATATTCCCGGGCGCTGGGATGCAGAAGACGCCATGGGTCCGCAAGATCAAATGTCTCCAGCATGCCCTGCAAGACCCCATTCGCCCTAGGCTTATTTTGAGGTCTGTAAGGGGTGCGGTCTACCAAGGGGTCTTGAACCATATTAAAGTCCCCACCCAGGACCATATGCACTGACGGTGACACCTTCAAGTCAGTCTCTAATTGCTGTAAAAAATTCGGATCATCTGTGTTAGGTCCGTAAATTGCCACCAGGAGATATTCATCAGATCCTATCTGTACCTGGGCCCTGGCCCATCTACCGCTGTGATCTATCCTGGTCTCTTTAATGAGGGGATTTAAAGCTCGCCGAATAAGAATGATAATTCCGCCCTTCTTTTTTTTTGCCGGGGATGTTAAAATATTCTGATAAACACCGCTACTGACTTTGTAGGATTCTGACAGGGTCAGATGCGTTTCTTGCAAATATACAATGTCGGCTCCTTGCTTCTGACAGTACATTAAGATTTTCGTACGCTTGATGGGATTGTTAATGCCTTGAACATTTAATGTTAAAATCTTTATTCCACAGTTAGCCATCGAGTAGTTTACCCGGGTTCTTTGGGTCTACATCCATCGCTAAGTGCCCGCCGAACATACTATCATTACCAACCACAGTTTGCAAACACAGCCAATATACATATAAAACAGCAAAAAACAAACTTATTTGTATGGTGGAGTACCCCCCCTTAGCAATCAGATCACCCCGCCCCGCCCCCCTGCAAGTATCCCTTAACAAAAACATATCCATATCCCTCTCTTCCCTCTAACAACCTCCGTCTACATTCACAGTACCATCAACTCGAAATGGGTCATCAGTGCTCTCACACACATATCCCTCCATGCTTCCCAATATCAGTAATGTAGGCGGACCGTGTATTAAAAAGCTCCGAGACCCAAAAGGCCTGACCTTCCCAAAAACTCCCTTCAACTTCGGGCATTGTCCTCTATGACACGTACTCAAATTCTAGGCACATTAGCCCTGTCAGCTGTGACACCTGGAGATGCATTCATCAAATGACCGGAATCAACGGCCCATTTCCATCTGGGAGTAGTCTTCCAGGAAGGATCTCAACATCGCAGCATTTTCAAAGTTCCTGGTGACATTGTCTACAGTAACCCGCATCTTGGCTGGGTAAAATAGCCCATAGCGCGCTTGAATCTTCTGAAGCATCGGTCGACATTCCAGCAGCTCCCGACGACGATCTACCGTCTTTTTAGACAGGTCTGGAAAAAAGGCGATCTTGTTGCCATTCAGCTGAATGGTGTTCTTTTGCTTTGCCGCTTGCATAATTTGTAGTACCTGGGGGTATCGTAGGGCTTTAATCAGCATAGGCCTCGGGCGACTCGCGTGGGCCGCCCTTGTTACCGGGACACGATGCGCCCTCTCAAGTTCAAAAGGGACTGCAAAGTGAAGTTGCAGGAGCTCCGGTATAAGTTTTTCCATATATCGAATTGGGTCATTCCCCTCCGCTCCCTCAGGTAGACCGAGAATCCGAATATTGCTCCGACGCGATCTATTGCTCTGCTCCTCGAGCTGCGCTTCCAACAGGGTAACTCTTTTGGCAAGGGGGCCTATCTGAGAGATCTGGCCCTCGTGTTTTTGTGCGAAGGCCTCAACTTTCACCAGGCGACTATCCATGGAGTTCAGTTTTTCACGTACCTCGTGCAGCTCCTCCTGCATTAGGGCTAATGTCTCTCCGTTAGTAGCAAGCAGCCCCTTCATTGAGCGCAGCTCAGTTAGGATTTCACGTACGCCATCATCGGCCTCTCTCTCTTGCTTCCCCTTTTGCGGCGAGGCCGCCTCATGTTTTTGACGTTTTACCGCTTGACCCGTAGATGGTTGGAACTCCAACTTTGCAGGTTTTAACGATGCCATATTTCCGTGCACTAGTGCACAAATTGGTGTGTTTCCCTCGCTTAACTCCGGGAAGAGAGGGTGGATTCTGTGATGTGGGACAGGAGCGAGTTCTTTAGGCGGCCATCACGCTTCGCGGCAAGCTCCGCCCCCCCACACCTTAAATTTGTATAGTCCTGGGTTTCAAACAACCAATCTTTCAGATGACGTAACAAACAAGCCAAATTATATGCACGAATGTCCAGAACCCCCATCCCCCCCTGCCTCCAACTACCCCTTAATGTGGACAGAGCAATCCGAGCCCTACCCCCCCCCCCCCCATAAATACCGAGAGAGCACCCTGTCCATTCTAGCCAAATCTCTTCGTAATAACCAAATCGGAATCATTTGAAATAAATACAACCACTTGGGGAAAAAAACATCTTAAATAAAGCAATCTACCGCCCAAAGAAAGAGGAAGATCCTGCCACTTATTCAGTTGCGTCACCATGTCAGTCACCAACGGGAGCACATTCAACTTATAAAGATTTTCAGGATCCACGGTCAACTGTACCCCCAAATACTGAAAAGATTCCCCCGCCCACCTCAGCGGAAAGGCCCTCATCCACACATGTCTCGGGGATTCCACAGTGGGCATGGCTTCTGATTTATCCAAATTAAGTTTATATCCTGAAATAACCCCAAAACCAATAAATTCCTGCAACAAAAGTGGAAGTGAGCGTTTTTGATCCGTAAGGCCCACTAACAAATCGTCGGCGTATGCCGCCATCTTAAATTCATAAGATCACATCCGTACCCCTGGTATCCCCGAATGTGCCCGCAGCCTAATCAGTAGCGGCTCCAAAGAAAGGATGAACAACAAGGGCGAGAGGGGACAACCCTGTCGCGTCCCTCGTTCCAATGGGAACTTATCAGTGCGCCGACCATTAATTAACACCCTTGCTCAAGGGGCCGAATACAATACCTTTACCACCTGCAAAAACAGACCTCCCAGCCGAAACTGCTCCAGCACTTTGAACATATAGCGCCAACCCATTCGATCAAATGCTTTTTCAGCATCAAAGCTAATAAGTAGGGAAGGGATCTTCTGAGCTTTACACTGGGTCAGTGCTGCTAATATCTGATGGATATTCCCCACCGCCTGGCGGCCCTTAACAAACCCCACTTAGGTAGGATGGATCAGGTCAGGGATAAGTTCCGACAGCCAAAGAGCCCAAATTTTCGCTAAAATCTTAAGATCCACATTAATCAAAGAAATAGGGCGATACGAACCCGGGAGCAATGGATCTCGTCCGGCTTTGTGTATAACCATTATCAACGCTTCATTAAGAGAATGTGGAAAGCCCTGTGCTGTTACCAAATGTTGAAACATATCCATTAACGGTACACACACCTTATCGCTTAAGATTTGATAAAATTCAGCACTAAAACCGTCTGGTCCGGGAGCCTTGGGTGTACTCAAACTCCCAATCATCTTCTGAATGTCCATCGGAGTAATCTATGCATTCAGCTGCTCTAATTGCTGAGGATCCAACCGTGGCAATGCACATCCCTCCAAATACTGGTCTATCTCCTGGTCCTCGCCCTCCTGGGCCTGATATAAAGTCCGATAGTAGGTCTGAAAAGCCTGCTTAACATCGTCCTGCCTAGTTTGTACCTGTCCCCCAACACCTCTGATCGCCATAAGAGGTTTACTCCCCATCTTGCCCTTCACCAGTGAGGCCAGAAGCTTCCCAGGGCGATTCCCAAAACGATACATCTTATACCTATAATATAACACCGAACGCTTAGCCCTAGTATGAATCAAAGTATTTAACTGACTCTGCAACTCTAGATAAGCTGATCTGATCTCCTCCGTCTCGCATCTACTCAATTTCCACCGCAATCGCCGCAACTGCTGCCCCCATTCCGCAATTTTTTTATTTTTCTCTTTCCTTCTCCGGCTAATATAACCAATCACCATCCCTCTCATAAAAACCTTTGCTGTCTCCCAAAATAAACAAGGATTATCCACGTGCTGCGCATTTGTTTCCGCAAAATATTCCCATTGACCACACAAATATTTGCAGAATCCCTCATCCCCTTTCAAATAAAACGGAAATCGCCAATTACTCTCCCCCCTCCCACCAGCATCCACTTTAATGTCTACCCACACCATCGCATGATCAGATATCACTATATTCCCCACCTGGGCCCCCTCCACCTTATTCAATATCCTTGATGAAAGTAAAAAATAATCTATTCTAGACCACGTACTATGTGCCCTAGACATGTGGATGTAATCCCGTTCCGTGGGATGAAGTATATGCCAGATATCCAACAAGTCGCTACTCTCACATACAGCCATCATCTGTAAGTGCTGTCGGGCATCCCCCTGCCACCCTTTCGAGGACCTGTCCAACAGGGGGTCTAACACAGTTATGATCCCCTCCCAAGATCACTTCACAATCCTCTACTACCTGCAAAATTCTTCTCAAGTCAGCATAATAGCCTTTATCAAAAAGGTTCGGGGCATACACATTTCCAAAACAAACTGAAACCCCACCCAACCGTCCACAAACAAAAATGTACCTTCCTCCACCCCTTTGCAGATCAAAATTACCACCCCTGCTTTCCGCTCTATCGCCGCTGTACCATAAACCTCCTCCACCCACCATCTCTTCAACTTATCATGCTCAATATCATTCATGTGTGTTTCCTGTAAAAAGGCTACATCCACACATTTGTCTCGAAGTGCTTTCAATACCTTATGCCGCTTTATCGGACTGCCTATCCCACACACATTCCAGGAAATCATCCGAAGCCTCCCATTACTCACGGTACATAATAATGGTAAGGCCTCCCAGATCAGTTAATCCCAAAACTCCCAGAGACAACCCCCCAGCCTAGATCATCTCCGGTCCATCTGCCCCTAGCCACAGCCACAGCCACAGCCACAGCCACAAACAAAGTACCTACCCCACCCCCCACCCCCTTCCCCCTCTTCTCAAGACCCCTCTCACCCATTCCCAAATTTCTAATCTCCATTCCTACCCCACCCCCCCCCACCTCCATCCCCTTCCAAACAGCCCCACCCTCCTCCGCAGAGCTCCATTCCCAGTGACATTCGGGTCCACCCTCCATACAGATGCACACCCTCAGAACCTTCCACCTTCTTCCCCCTTCCGCCTCCTCCCCTACACCTCCATCCCCTCCCTAACTCTACCCCTCTCTGCCCCACACTAACCCGCTACCTACATATCAGTTCCCCCCAACGTACCTCCTCCCCCCTGACCCCCAATCCACATAGAAACAGTACAGTAAAAACAGTACAAACCTTACAAAGCTGTATCCCAACATGGAATACAAACAGGTCAGGAGAGATATAAAGACCCAGAGAGGGGGAGGTAGGAGCCCAAGAAATGAATAAAAGGAAATGCAATAACATTGGGGCCACACAACTAACCAAACCCGACCCCTTAACCAGTCTGCTCCTCCAAAATGTCAATAGCCCAGTCCCATCAGCACTACTGCGGCCAACAGCACCACTTAAGTGAGCACATCTTCCCCAAATAACCACACAGTACTTATTCAAGAAGCAGAGTCTCCACCCAATTGTCCCAGAAATTCTTGGGCCGCCGCCGGTGTAGATAAGTATTTAGCCTGGCCTTTGTAATCCACCCGCAATTTAGCAGGATACAACAAGGCAAAGCGCAGGCCTCTGTTTGCCAACTGTCCACACACCGTCGTAAAAGCTCGCCTCTGCAGACTCATCAACATTGAATAATCCTGAAACACCAGGATTTGGGACGAGTCCCCCTGTTGTCTCCTCCGTCCTTGAGCTGCTCACAGACCTGCCTCCTTCTGCCGAAACTCCAGAAAACGTGCTATGACTACATGTGAGCGGCGCGAGTTCTCCTGCTGTAGGCCCAGGTGATGCACCCGTTCCAGTTTGATAGGGCCAAGGCCCGCATTGCTAAATTGTTGTCCAATCCAAGTTTCCAGAAAGCCATACAGCTCACTATCCGCCACAGTCTCGGAGATACCCACGAAACGAAGATTCTTCCGCCTCCCCCGATTCTCCAAGTCGTCAAGTTTCTCCCACTGCTGCTTCACTGTGTCTTCCAGGGATTTCACCTGCACCATTAAAGCTTGTTGCGTGTCCTCCACATCCGAGAGACGCCGCTGGGCCTGATCCAGCCATCCCGTGAAATCCCCGATACCTTGACTAACGGCAGTAAGCTATTCAACTAGCGACCGAAATCTTTCTTCCAATGCGCTCACCACTGCCGCTGTGACTTCAATCACCATATTCTGGTTAGGTTCCGCACTCGGGCTCGCCGGCGCTCCCTCCACCATTTTCCCCTCCTGTGCACGCCCCATCTCTTTTCACACCGTTTTCGATGCCATAGGTCTGGAGAAAAATCTCTCGGGTCTGTCACTCAGTTCCCTCACCGTTCTGCTCTCTCCACTTCCGAGCTAGGGAGTATGCGAAAGCCCCAAGGGCTGAATAATGTTAAAATCAGAGGTGGTCTACCCGGAGCCGGTCTTACCCCATCCTACCAGCTCATTGCCACCGGAAGTCTCTCCAATGCCAATTTTTAAAAAGGGAGCCAGGGGTGATCCAGAAAACTATAGACTGGAGAGCCTGAAGTCAGTGTTGGGCAAAATGGTTAAAACTAAGGGGTATGTTTACTAAACAGCGCTAACGGCGCAGCTGCGATGTTATCACGTGATACATGATGTTATCACGCGATAATGGCGCATTACCATGCGAGAACGTCACGTATTGCACGGTAACGTCTCCTGCGACATTAAGGTGCGCAGAGGGTGGAGTACGGCTCCCCAGAGGGCGGAGTAAGGCTCCCCAGGGGCAGAGATAAAGGATCAATAGGCGGAGAGTGGGCGGGGAGATGCCCCATGCACACTAACGCCGTGAAATGAAGGTCTGAAAATTAGCGCCAGTGAAAACCTCACACTAGAGGCACATTTGCAGGGGAGAGAGACCATTTCAGTCAGCAATGTGCAGCAAAGGCAGGGAAACCAAGAACAGTAATAGTAGTGATACATGTGCAGCAACATCATAGTGCCGAAGTACGAGAGGGCATTACAGTGAGGCTGCAAATGGGGTATAGGGGGCTGCAGGTGGGACATGCAGTGTGGCAGCTGGGGCACAGGGTGGGCTAGGCAGATGTCTAGGTGACACATAGGAATGTGGAAGCGGAAAACCAGCAGGACGCAACTGACCAAGGGCAACATGGCCAAGAGTGTGTGTCCCACAGTGTCCCAGGGGACAGTACCCAGGAAGTACCCCAAAGGGCACATAACATTGGCAGGCGGTGCCAGGGGGAAGCGTTGATGTCTATGCAGGCACCCCTACCCCATATCACACACCATAGGTAGCCGCCTACTGGCACACTGGATGGCCTGGGACTGCGCACCACCAACACCACCGGCAGAAGGGCATGTCATCATGGTGGCGGAGGGGTGCTGGTGGCGGAGGGGACAGTGGCATCTGCCCACAGCAGACCACGGCCAAGCCCCGTTTAGGTGGGTGCTGTGCACTGCAACAGACAAGGTCTGTCTGACAAACAGTCATGGTATCCCCAGGGAACAAACTGCCCCTGTGGCAACAGTTTGGTGCAGTACACACAGCCAATGTGTTCAGGGGCAGAAGGTCCCAGGTTCAAGTCCCAGCTGTGGCTCCTGCCAACCTTGTCCCCATATTTTACCCAGTACTAAACCGTGGTAATAAAGACAGAACCTTTATTGCAGATAAAATAAACATGCCTGAAACGCCTATATTTTACCCTACAGAGCACAGACACCATAAACATGTGCAATCCCTAGAGCAGAGTTTCCTAACTGCAGTCTTTGAGGGCCAAACACCATTCAGGTTTCATCCTGTCCCTAATAAATATGCCTGCGCTGCATTTGTATGCACCGCCCCCATTGTATGCAAATGTATTCATGCATATTCATTAGGGACAGCATGAAAACCTGAACAGTGTTTGGCCCACCGGGACTGGAGTTGGGAACCTCTGCCCTAGAGCAGCGGCCAACAGGGGCACAAACACCCACACCCATAGACTCCACTATCCAAAGCCTCATGGAGAGTCAGGCTGTTGGGCCCTGTGCGGAGCAGCATCTCCCAATACTGGCACCTGCATACCTTAGCAATGCCGTCCTAAACTTGGGAACACGTTCCACATATATCAAAAAGTTGCTATGATTAATATCAGCTAACAAATCCTAAGTTAAACACGATTTGTTGACAGAGATTCATCATAGCAACCTTTCTGATATCTGTGGAGTTTGTTTAAG
The DNA here is from genome assembly GCA_033557465.1 of Ichthyophis bannanicus. Lineage (NCBI taxonomy): Eukaryota > Metazoa > Chordata > Amphibia > Gymnophiona > Ichthyophiidae > Ichthyophis > Ichthyophis bannanicus. The sequence continues at coordinate 453,416,498 of CM066036.1, forward strand.
TTTTTACTTCTGACATTGTTTACCACCGCGGGGAGTGACCCCAAAAGTATTGCGTACCATAGCAATGCCCACACTGTGCCCAGGACTGGTGTGGTGGCCAGGGCTGCCACAAACCTCTATATTTGCACAATGCTGGCATAGATGTGGGAGTGTGTGTATGTCTATCCAGTGTGTTGTGGCTGCCTACACTTGACTGAGCCCACACTGCTTGCACTGTTACCAGTGTTAGCCTGCCAATGTGCATAATGAGGAGCAAGGAACTGTGGGTATGGCCCAGACAGGGTGGCCTGGGCAGGATGCATCTGCACAGGGCATAGGGCAATGGCTGGGACATTGTAGTACCCGGCCACCACCTGCACGGACAGGGTGGCCACAGCATGTCATGCTGGGAGGTCACTCTCACCCTGACTGTGCAGTGAGCACAGCATGGCTAGGTCCCCCCATAGTGTTATATAGTATGTCTCTCAAGTGATATTTATGGGTTTTCTTTTCTGTGGCCCAATCACTGACATATGTGCTTGGTGTGTGTGCTCATATTCCACTTTTGGGTGCATACAGTTCCTCCAGGAAAATGCGCTATGTACTAGCAAGCAGACTGTCTGTAGTTAGCATATGTATGGCTGGCATACCTTGCAGGTTGCAGCAGGTGGAGACTGACTGTGCTCTCTGTTGGTGAATGTCTGATGATGTTGTTGTTGTTGTTGTTGGTTGGGGGGGGGGGCGGCGGCAGATGAGCTTTTCCAGCATTGTGCCTGTCTGCCATTGCCTTATGTGATGTGTACAGTTCTGCATTGACTGCGCTGTAGGGTGCCCGTTCCCCAGCAGGACTAGGGTTGATGGTCCTCTCTACTGCCACCATTGCAGAGATGTAGAATGTGGCTCTTTTGGTGGGAGATCCTGTCCCCCAGCCTGAGCCACAGGGGGCAGGTTGGGTGGTGCTACATAATCCGCTTTTGGGTCCAAGCACCCCCCTTCACTTAAAACATATGACCATGGCTCCCACACAGGATATGCACTATTCTGGGTGCATCATAGGCCACAAGGACTACACATGACTGGGAAATACAGATGGACACAGGTGTATCCTAGGTGTGTCTGCAAAGACTACCTATCACACACTGGCACTGATGGGGACCTGCAGCATAGCCTATCTCAGCCAAGCCAGGTGCTGCGGACCTGGTGCTGGGCACCCCACCTCACCCTCAGGGTGAGCACAGGACCTGCACAATGTCACGGTCTGTAGCTACTCTGTGCCAGTAACACACACAGTCAGTTCCTCCTACCAGGCCGAGGTGCTGTGGGGGTGCATACCCCATCTTGTGATCAGCTGTAGACTGCTGATCTGCATGTGCAGTGCATCATGGGTACGGGTGGGTTTACCCTATCCTGGTAACCACAGCAGACAGTTTGTGTGGTGACCTGCAGTCTTTCTGTAGCCAGCCAGTGGTGTGTTAGTAGCTATAGAGATGTAGCCCACTGGTTACTTCAATGACTGTGGAGGCAGAGGCCATGGACTTGTTCCCACAGTGGTGTTATTTAATAAGGCTGTCTGAGGCTTTTCCTTTTAATTTAAATCAGTGCTGCCAGCAAAATGCACCCTCACAGTGCTGTAACCTTAAGGTGCCTCATAAGGTGCCCTATAGGGCACATTAGAAGTTGCCTTGGCGGACAGGGAACTTTATAATGTGCTCTATGGAGTATCTTATAGGGCGCCTTATGCGGCACCTTATGTTACGGCACTGTGAGGATATTTTTGCTAGCAGCACTGATTTAACTTAAAAAAGAAAATGCCTCAGACAGCACTGATTTAGATTAAAAGGAATTGCCTCAGACAGCCTTCTTACATAACACCACTGCAGGATCAAGCCCATGACCTCTGCCTCCACGGTCATTGCAGTAACCAGTGGGCTACATCTTTATTGCTGCTAACACTGCGCTAGCATGAACTAGCCACGGCGCCCACTATCGCGCGATACAGATTCTTGCTACCTTGCCGCCGTAACACCCACTCCTTATATGGCATTATCGCTGCAACTAGTGCCAGTAACATTTAGACGGTTTAGTTAACATACCCCTAAGAGTGTGCAAGCCAAAAATTCACATTTTGTTAATTTTTCTGTGTCATTTGTAGAATGTTTTTGTTTTGGTTTGTTTTTTTAAATTTTGTTTCAAAAAAAATTTCATTAGTAGCATGCAATATCACTTAATTGTGTGTACCATTGAGAGACAGTGTGCACTATTAATGACAGATAGAAAGTAATGTAATTTTGTGGGGGGGGGGGGTTCTATTTTCATTCATCAATAACATGAAACAATATAGGAAATATCATTTCAAATGACTGTATATCCCTAGTAGAAACCTTTATAACGAACACAATTACTGAACATACAGGTAGTCATGGTTTAATGGGACAAATCCAACATGGATTTAACCAAGGGAAGTCTTGCCTCACCAATCTGCTCCTTTTTTTGTTTAAACAGTAAAAAAAAAATGGTGAGCTGGTAAATATAGTTTATCTGGATTTTCAGAGAGCCTTGGACAAGGTCACTCATGAGAGACTCTTGAGGAAATTAAAGAGTCGTAGGATAGACTATATCAACTGACTCACCTTTGTCTACTTGTCTATTCAGACCTTCAAAAAACATGACAGATTAGTAAGACAAGACCTTCCTTGGCTAAAGCCATGTTGTCTGTCTCCCATTAAGCCATGACTATCTACATGTTCAGTAATTTTGTTCTTTATAATGATTTCTACTATTTTTCCCAGTACTTATGTCAGGCTCACCGGTCTGCAGTTTCCCAGATCACCCCTAGAACCTTTTTTAAAAATCGACGTTACATTGGCCTTCCTCCAGTCTTCAGGTTACAGATGATTTTAATGATAGTTCACAGATTACTAATAGTAGGTCTGCAATCTCATATTTCAGTTCTTTCAACACCCTTGGATGTATACCATCTGGTCCAGGTGATTTGCTACTCTTCGGTTTTTCAAATAATCGTAATACATCTTCACGGAGTATCGATATCTCTTTCAGTTCTTTTGCAACATCACCTTTAAATGCTATTTCAGTCATGGGTAACATCCCTACATCTTCCTCAGTAAAGACCAAAGCAAAGAATTCATTCAGTCTCTCCGCTATGGTCTTGTCCCCTCTTAATGCCCCTTTTACCCCTCTATCAACTAATGGTCTAACTGTCTCTCTCACAGGTTTTTTGTTACAAATACACTTGAAAAAGTCTTTATTATGCATTTTTGCACACACTATAGGTACATGATGCAAGGTTCCACATTAGGAGTCAGCACCCAGGAAAAGGATCTAGATGTCATCATAGATAATATGTTGAAAATAGCTGCTCAGTGTGCAGTGGTGTTCAAGAAAGCTAACAGAATGCTAGGAATGATAAGTAAAGAAATGGAGAATAAAGCAAAGGATATCATAATGCCTCTGTGTTGCTCCATGGTTCAACCACATCTTGAGTATTGTGTGCAGATCTGGTCAGTACATCTAAAAAGAGATATAGTGGAATTAAAAAAGGTACAGAGAAGGGCAACCAAAATGATAAAGGGGATAGAAGGATATTCCTAAGAGGAAAGGCTTAAAAGGTTAGGGCTCTTCAGCTTGGAGAAGAGACATCTTAGGGAAGATATGAGAGAGGTCTATCAAATAAAAAGTGGAGTGGAATGGGTATACGTGAATCAGTTGTTTATTCCTTCCAAAAGTACAAAGACTAGGGGACACACAATGACGCTACAAATAGTTCATAAAGCTAATAAATATTTTTTCATTCAACATGTAATTAAGCTCTGGAATTCATTGCCTGTGGATGTATTAAAAGCTGTTAGTGTAGCTGAGTTTAAAAAAGGTTTGTGTAAGTTCCTGGAGGAAAGGTCCATAAACCATTATTAAAGTGGACTGGAGGAGATCCACTGCTTATCCCTGAGATAAGCAGCATGGAATCTGTCTACCTTTTGGGATCCTGCCAGGTACCTGTGACCTACATTTGCCACTGTTGGAAACAGGATACTGGGCTTGATGAACTTTTGGTCTGACCCAGTATGGCAAACCTTAAATTCTTATGTAGATATCTGGGTCTCTCTCTGGCTCGATCTCCATGCAACAGTTTCAGCAGGCCTCAAGTGAGAGCACTAAAACACTTATCTGATGTCTCAGTGGAACTTCCTTATTTTTATTTATTTATTTTATTTAACAGTTTTTTTTTCTATACCGCCTTTGTCCAAGGTGGTTTACATAGAACAACATAACATAATCTTACAAGATTTGTTTTACAATAAACAGGGGGAAGTACTTGGAGATAAATATGAGGATAACTATAGGTAATGGATTAAGAATCAGTGTTTCATCAGAATGTTAGAAACAAGGGGAAGAACCAATATAATAAATGATAACTACATGTGTTAGTTAAGTCCAATGAACAGGGGAGGAAGTTGTATTTGTGGTTGTATAATGTTGTTAGGACCAAAATATTCTTTGAAAAGATGTGTTTTGAGTAATTCTTTTCATATCTTTAGTAGATTGCGCAGATCTAATGGTTTCGGGTAAGGAGTTCCAAAGTGTGGGAGCATAGAGCGAGAAAGCTCTATTACTTGTTTGCTGTATACATTTGGTCTTGAAAGATAGATATTGGTGCGGCAGACATCAAATCTGAGATCCGTCACGTCTCTGGGTTGCAAATGGGCTTTAAGGACTAACTGGACATTGAAGTGGCAGCTGTGTGCCAAGCAAAGAAATACTAGCCATTAACTTTACTCGTGAGCTCCTCCTTGAAGGCTATTGATGTCAAATGTACAGGGGGTACAGCAGGAGTATGGTTAATTGCTTATGGTTTATTTTGTCTTAATATACAGCCCTTTGAACCAGCAGCAGGGCGGTTTACAATAAAATCACTGACATGAAAATACTAGAAAAGAACTACAATTAAAAAAGGAAAGAGATAAAGAGCAAGACTAGATGAATAGCAAGCAAGCATTGCAAGCTATAGAAAAGTAGGTTACAAGTTGTGAATTGCAGATATTGGCCTGCCATCACACTGTGTGCATGCCATCTTGAAATGCCTCATTAAACAAGTGTGTGTTTTAGTGCAGAATAGCCACATCTTCTTGAGTCACTTGGAGTGTGTCGGTGATTTGTCCTGGTCCTTGGAGGCTGTCATGGCCTCACCATATAAAGGAAGATGAGAGATCCCCTTGGTGGGGGTGCTTTGAAGACACTGGCAAACTTGGTGCCTCGTTGCTCTTGACATCAAGTTCTTAAGAGGTGTTAATGCATTCTGGCTTCATCCTGGTGTTCAACATCATGAGCTCTTAACACTGATGAGGAAAATAGCAAATCCTTCATCTTCAGACCATACTCAGTGGATGACTGATCCTGAAGGCCTCAATTAATACTCGATGTCGAGGACGGTCAATGCACTCTCGATAGTGATGCATCCCCAGCATCTTTATCATTACACAAGTCTGCGACTAAAAAGCTGTTTGATTATTTTCATCTAATTTCCATGTATTTTGGTGTGCTGAAAACAAATAAAATATTGAAAAAACTCCTAGATGTCATGATTTGCCACAACATGAAAAATTGTCTTCAAATTTATCAAATTTTTTCAAATTACTATTAATTAATTCACAAGTGCATTTAAGATATAAAATGCCAAAAAAAACTTAAAGGGGTTGTCCGAGTTATGTAAAAAAAAATATAGCACTGTAAATCTGATGGTCAGCAATATATACATAAGCTAAGCAAGTTTTAGGTCCGTGCTTCTAATGGTAGAAGGGGTTAATCTTTCCTGAAGAATCCAGTGGGAGGGAGACACAAGGCAGATAGCAGCAGCTCCGGTCAGTGCAGGGGGGCGTGGCCAGCACTGTGACGTCTTGTGTACAGACACAGAACTACTCTCTCCTGCATGCCACACTTGTGCACGAATCATCATCAGGTTCTTGGTTCTAGGCTGTTCACACTTTTTCATCGCAATGCATGTTAGCTCGTCATTCTTCAACCGTTATGTTATGGCTCCGCAAAAGTGTATTAATTCGCCAGACAGTTTCTGTTTCATCTGTGGTGAATATACAGTGTTGAAGCAACAGCAGAATATTACAGACTTTGTGAAAAAAGTATACTTTGCATACTTTGGACTAAAAATTGGAGATCAAGATAAAGTCTGGGCGCCTCATAAAATGTGCAAACAGTGTGTTGAGGACTTCTGAAACTGGTTCAAGGGTAAGAAAAAATCTTTCCGTTATGGGATTCCTATGGTATGGCGAGAGCAAAAGAACCATAGTGACTACTGTTACTTTTGTTCATGCGATGTGAAAGGGTTTAATTCCAAATTGAATCATTCCATTTCATACCCCAATCTTCACTTGGCAATTCGTCCCATCCCCCATGGCACAGATATACCAGTACCCAAGCCCCCTGCTACCTTGGAAGAGATACCTAGCTCCGATGAAGGTGAAGTCATACCTGAACCAGATGACGAATCAAGTTCTGACTTTGAAGATGATACAAGACCAAAATTGTTTTCTCAGGAGGAGATGAATGATTTGGTAAGAGACTTGAATTTTCCCAAAGATGCCGCTGAGTTACTCGGATCAAGGCTGAAAAGCAGGAATTTATTGTTGCCAGGAGTGTCATCTTCATGGTTCAGACATCGTGAAAAGGAGTTCATTCCTTACTTCGCCCAGGAAGACAAGTTGGTTTATTGCATCGATGTCGAAGGTCTGATGGGTCAATTTAAAATCCAATATGATTCAGAGCAATGGCGTCTTTTTATAGATTCTTCAAAAAGAAGTCTCAAAGCAGTTTTACTCCACAATGGTTTTTACGCTTCCATATCTGTAGGTCATTCCGTACACTTGAAGGAAACCTACGAGAACTTGGAAATGGTTCTTCGTAAACTTAAATATGAAGACCATGGTTGGCAAGTGTGTGGGGACTTGAAGGTCTTGTGCATGCTGCTCGGGCAACAAGCTGGGTATACCAAATATCCTTGTTTTCTGTGTCTATGGGACAGTCGAGACCGACAAAATCACTGGACCAAGAAGAGTTGGCAGCCGAGGGTGCTAACAGTCGGTGAAAAAAATGTCCTCCGAGAAACTTTGGTACTTTCCCATAAAGTTCTTCTACCACCTCTCCACATAAAATTGGGATTGATGAAGCAATTCGTAAAATCACTTCCAAGAGATGGAGAATGCTTCAAATACTTGGTCACCAAGTTTCCAGGCCTGTCGGAGGCAAAATTGAAGGAAGGTGTGTTCATCGGACCAGAAATTAGAAGGCTTATAGTTGATCACGAGTTTGTCAATACCATGACGGATCCTCAAAAAGAAGGGTGGATTGCATTTAAAGAAGTCGTACAGAAATTTTTAGGCAATAACAAAGATCCTCACTACAAAAAGATCGTCGGACGAATGCTGAAAGCATTTCAAGCTTTAGGTTGCCTGATGAGTTTGAAAGTGCATTTCCTCCAGTCCCACCTTGACTACTTTCCAGAAAATTTAGGAGCTGTGAGTGAGGAACAAGGTGAACGATTCCACCAAGACATTAAAGAGATGGAAAAGAGATACCAGGGAAAATGGAGCATTACAATGATGGCAGACTACTGTTGGATGCTTCAGAGAGACATTCCAGATGCTACTCACAAGCGTAAATGCACCAAGAGGAGCCTCACAAGGAAGAAGAATCGAGTTTAGTGTGTGTAGGTGAGCTCATTTCAGTTCAAAAAAGGATTTTCATGAAAATATTGTAATAAAACTTTAATTTTATAAGTCTATTTCCATTAATTTGAGGTATTGCCTTATTTAACATAGTTACCTAAATTGTCAGGAAACGTGATGTCCTATGACAAAATGGAGGTCATTTTCGGATTCAGCACACCAAAAAACATAAAGATTACGTGGAATAACCAAAACAACTCTCGAAAAAATTTTTTTGCAGACCTGTGTTATCTTTACCTTTATCTTTATTGCAACACTTGCTATACTGCCAAAGCAGAGCATCAGGGCATTGTACAATCAATATGGGTTGCAAGTGATAATAAAGAGAGAAAGGAACACCATTGTTTAGACAGGAAAGCAGCAGGTGGAGAGACAAATAGAAAGTGTAGGGATAGATGCGCCAGGCACACATAGGGGGAGGATAGGGGATAGCCACCGAGGAGGGGATGAAAACCTAGGGGTTGGGGGAGGAAAGGTCGAAGGAAAGGTGGAAGAGATGGGTTTTTAGCATGGCCTTGAATCGAGGAAATGACACCTTGGTGCGGAGGGCATGTGGTAGTGAAGTCCAAAATGCGTGGCCTAGGAAAAAGAATGCGGAGTGGGGGTAAGTTCGAGGCGGGCCTGAGCAGGGAGGGGAGGAAGAGATGGTTCCCATGAGCAGACTGGAGAGGCGGGGGGAGGGCTGTTGATGGATAAGGTCTGCTAGATATTGGGGGATGACAGTATGCAGTACTTTGTGAGCGATCGTGAGTATCTTGTATGTGAACTGGAATTTGATCAGGAGCCAGTGGAACTGCAAGAGGAGGGGGTGATGTGGTTGGATGGAGAGGAGTGGGTAAGAAGACAGGCCACAGTGTTCTGGATAAATTGTAGGTGACGGAGATGATATAGGGGGAGGCCTGCGAGAACGATATTATAGTAATCTGATCTGGAGATGACGAGCAATAGCACAAGGGTGATAAGGGAAGATGGCGAGAGAAAGGGGCAAATGGTGTGAATTTGGTGCAGTGAAATGAATGATTGGCGGATGAGCAGGGAAATGTGGGTGAAAGATGAGTGATGAGTCCAGCGTGGTGCCGAGGTATCGAAGGGTTGACATGAGAAGTATGGAGTGGCGCACAGCGATGGGGATAGAGTAGGGGTGAGCTCCAAAAGAAAACCAAAGGGCCGTGGACTTGGAGGGGTTGAGGTGGAAATAATTGCTGTTCAGCCAGGAGGAGACGTGAGAGAGGCAGGCATTGAGGGGGTGAGATCAGAGTTCAGAATGACCCCCATTATATCAACTGACTCACCTTTGTCTATCTATTTATTCATATCTTCAAAAAATACCATAGATTAATAAGACAAGACTTTCCTTGGCTAAATCCATGTTGGCTTTCTCCTATTAAACCATGACTATCTACATGTTTGGTCATTTTATTCTGAGGCAGCAAAACAGCACCACCATGTTTAACTGTAGGAAGGTTGGGGTTTTTTTTCCTTATAAGTTTCATTTCTTGTCCTGTAAATGTATTGCTGGTCTGCATTGCCAGAGAGCTCAAGTTTGGTTTCATCTTTCTACAGAACATTTTCCCTGAAGAATTGTTTTTCTCATAGTGGGTTTGGGCAAAGGTCAGGTGTGCCTTTTTATGTCCGTCTTTGAGCAGTGGGGTCCTCTTTGGCCTTCACCCATGAAGTCCTTTTTTGTTTAGTGCATTGCATATGACACGGGTTGAAACCACCACTCCAGATTGCTCCAGGTCAACCTTAAGCTTTTTGGATGTTGTCATGGTGTTTTTCCAACAGTTTGCATTAACCTTCAAAGACTTCTTGGATTAAATTTCCTCTTCCCACCACGTCCTGGGAGGGTCTCGATAGATCCATTTGCAGAAAAACATCTTAATAACATTGTGTAGAAACAGGTATCCTAAGGTCTTTGGAGATGGCCTTGTACCCATTTGAAGTTTGATATTTGGTAATAATGGCTTTTCTGATGGTTTCAAGCAGCTCTCTTTTTACCATTGTGAAAATCGAACAGGGAGTGAATGTGGTCATTTTAAATATTAGAGCCATCATTCCTTGGTTGATTCAATTCATGTGAGTACTGACAATTTATCACAGGTGCATCTAGTGTGAATGTGAATGTGGTTCTTCTGTTCGAACTGATTTGAATTGTTTATAAGCGTGCCAGTAATCAAATTCTCAGAAATTCCAAAATTAACGAAATCCCTAAAGGCTGACTGGGAAAGGCTTGCTAAGTAAATCATCAAAACAAAAGGCCAAACCCTAGATAATGTCCCAAGAAAAATAACTTTTTGTCAGACAATGTCAATGTGAGGGGTTAACCTCTACAAAAGACGAAATCCATTTTCATTATTTTTTGCAGTAAAACAAAAGGCAACTTGGCTATATTTCAAAGAATTCAAAATAACTTATCTGAACCACCAACAAGCCTCAAAGCTTTGGTGATGAGCGTGTGAATGGGGTCATCAGTGACACAGCACTGCATTTCGGGTCATCGTAAACTTACAAAGACCCTGTGTCAGGCAAAGATACCCCATGAGCGACCTTTCGGGTGAATCATGGGGTATCGTTGACTGATTCAAAGAGAGGATTTTGTGGTAAGAACATAAGATATGCCATACTGGGTCAAACCAAAGGTCCATCAAGCCCAGTATCCTGTTTCTAACAGTGGCCATTTCAGGTCTCAAGTACCTGCCGGCTTCCTAGATGTATACACATTCCATCTGCTTGTCCCACAAATTACAATGACAGGGCTCATTGGCCCCTGGCACTGCAAATATCTGTTATGTGTATCCATAATAGATTTGGCCTTGCTGCACCAGGTGCACCTTTTAAAGATACTGTGGGCTTTCTGCCGGGACATGTTTTTTTAAAGCAGCAGGAAAATCAAATGACTCCACTGTGAAACAATTCACTGGACTGGAGCACCTTAAGCCTTTGAAATGAGACCTGACTGGGCAGTGATGAAAAAAAGTAATAAAATGTTAAACACAGCTGCGAGCAAGAGGCATTACAAATCTGCACAACGATAGGAAAAAGAGAAGAGTGCTTAAGAGGAAAAAATATCATCTTGAAGAGGTATTCTGGTGACATATCCGACTGACTGCAAAAAAAAACAAAGGTTGTGGTAGTCCCAGCATGACAGAGACGGGTGGGAAGTGGTGCACATGCCCAGTAGACGTCTCAAATGCTTCTGGAATTGATCTAAGCTAGAGAAGCTTTTCTTGCATTGGGCTCCATCAATGGCATCACCCATCTGTGGAGTTGCTTTCTTTTGGTCCTAAGAGAATCAAGCTAGCCACATTTTGGCAAACCCTGCAGATATTTTTTACCTGCAGAATTTGCTGCAACAATCAAAGAAAAGGTATATTCAAGTTTTTTCTTTGACTCTTTGACTTTTGCACACAAAAAAGTATTCATGCAAATTTGCATTTTTTTCCTTAGGCAGGGTATTTTTCAAGCAAAAACTATGGGGCATGTTTACTAAACATTCCTAACGTGCAGGGCCGCGGTAGTGTGCCTGTGCCATATAAGGAGTGGGCGGTTCAGGCCGAAAAAGGAAAAAAAAGACCGTATGTGTGCGCGTCGCGTTAATGTGCGGGGCCCACATTAGCGCGTGGGAAGGCTAAGTGGGGCACATATAGGAACAGAGCCGTAGCACAACTGTGAAGACAATAACCAATGGTGCAGGGGCCACGGGTTCAATCCCCCAGTGTGTGCAGCCCAAAAAGGCTGGCTGAGGCACCACCTTGAATGTGGAAATGTGTGTCAGGAGGCAAAATAATTTTGGGGCGGCATAAGGCGGCGCACTGTTCATTGTGGGCAGCAGGATGCGGCGCACTGTTAATTGTGGGCAGCAGGATGCGGCGCGCTGATGGCCACAAGGCGGCGCGCTGATGCTAAAGCAAAGGAACACAGCCACAGCACAATGGTTAAGACACTGACCAATGGTGCAGGGACCAGGGGTTCAATCTCTCACAATGCCCATTGAAAAAGGCTAGCTGAGGCAGTATATTTTATGTTGTGGAGTGCTTTAGGAGGCTTTTTAATTCTATTTTGTGATAACTACTAGCAAACGCACTCTCACAGCATGTTAACATAAGGCGGACCATAAGGCACATGTTACAGTGCACCGTCCGCCAAGGCACCCTAGAATGTCCCCTATAGGGCAGCATGTATGTTGCGACACAGGATAATGTATAGTGCACCCTATATGGATGCCAACCATAAAGTGCCCTATAGGGCGCCCAATAAAGCACCCTCAGAGGCACCTTATGGGTACAGTACGCTGAGGGTGTTATTGCAGGCATCAACATATGTACAGTAAATGTAAAAAATGCTTTGGAAAACCCTATCACAGAACCCCACTGTGGGTATGAACCCATGACCTCTGGCTGCACAGGCAGTGGCATAACCATTGGGCTACACCTCTATAGCTGTAAGCAAGCTCCTGCCTGGCTGCAGATAGCCTGCACGTCACATCACAGACAGTCTGCTGGTGTAAACAGGATAGGGGTAGGCCACCCGTACCCATGATGCACTGCACATGCAAATCAGCTGTCCACAGATGCACACAAGATGGGAACTGCACCCCTAAAGCTACCCGGCCTGGTAGGGGGAGGTGTCCTTGTGCACCCACACGGCACCTCGGCCTGGTAGGGTGTCCTGAGTGGGTGGACAAACGGCAAAGAGTAGCTAAACACCATCACATTGTGCGGTTACTATGCCCACCCTGAGTGTGTGATGATGCGCCCAGGACCAGGTGCACAACACCTTGCATGGCTGAATGCGGTCATGCCAGAGCTACAAAGCAGCAATAACCTGTGAAATAGGTAGGTGCTGCATAAACATCTTGGAGATCGCTGTCTGCCACAGTTAGTGGAACCACCCCCCCCCACGGATAAAACAGGGTCTCCCACCAACAGATCCCCATACTATCCTTTTTCTCTCTCCCACCCCCCCACCCCATGGCAGTAGAGTCAACCATCAACCCCAGTCCTGCTGGGGAAGAAGACCCCCCACACAGGGCAGTCCAAGCAGCTCCACACACATCCATAACACAATATCAGACAGACATTAGGCCTGGATATTCATAGATGCACCCCACCACTATCTGATATTCTCCTGCAGTAAGCCATCAGCCACTGCACCCTGCAAGGCACTCCATCAAGACACATACCATCTGTGCTCAGTCTGCTGGTTGGTCCTGATGGAAATGCATGCACCCACAACAGGGGGGGCAACACACACAAGCAGATAAGTCAGTGAAAAGGCCCCAACAGGAAACCCATATATATCACATGAGAGAAACACAATACAGCACTATGGGTGTGCCTAGCCATGCTGCCATCACTGCACACTCAGGGTGAGAGTGATCCCCCAGCAGCACATACAGAGGTCCCCCTGTCTGTGTAGGTGGTGGCCGGGCACTACCATGTCCCTGCTAGTGCCCTATGCCCTGTGCAGCTGCATCCTGGTCAGCCCACCCTGTCTGAGATATACCCATGGTCCCTTGCTACTCATTATGCACATTAGCAGGCCAATACTGGCAACAGTGCTGGCAGTGTGGGCTGTGTAAGGGGCTTGCAGCCAGCACCCACTGTATAGACAGACACACACTTCCACACCTATGCCAGCATGGTGCTACTATTGAGGAGGTAATTAGCCTTGGCCACCAAACCTGTCCTAGGCACAGCAAGGCATGGATATGGTACGCAGTACTGCTGGGGGTCACTCCCCAGGGTGGTAAACACCGTCAGAGGCCAGTCCTGGAGCACGCCCCGCAAACACCTAACAGATTGTTCTGATGGGGTCAACTAGCAGTATGTGCGTAACGTATGGATATCTATCTGCCAGTACTCCTAGCAAACGTCTCAGAGCTGTGTACCGTATACCTCAGGTGTAGGGTAACATTGCTAAGGTATGCAGGTGCTAGTATTGGGAGATGCACGCAGGGTCCACTATTCTGCCTCTCCAGGAGACATTGGCCAATGGGGCCTGTGGGTGTGGGTGTGGGTGTGGGTGTGTCTGCCCCTGTTGGCTGCTGCTTTACGGCAGAGATTCCCAACCCCAGTCCAGGTCTGCATCACACTGTTCGTGTTTTCCTGCTGTCCCTCATGAATATGCATGAGCTACATCTACATGCCATGGGGGTGGTGCATAGATATACAGCACAGGCATTTGTATGAGTGGCAGCATGGAACCTGACTGGTGTGTGGCACACCAGGAATGCATTTGGGAGAGTCTGCTCTAGGTACTGCCCCTGTTCATGGTGTCTGTGCTCAGTGGGGTAAAAGATAGACGTATTACCATTGCATATGTCCTCGACACGAAAGGTGTGTTCTTACTATCACTGTGTAGGTGTGGGAAAATATGTGGCTAGGATTGGCAGAAGCCCCAGCTGGGCTTTGAACCTGTGACCTTCTGTTCTTGCATGCACTGTCTGTGTGCACTGCACCACTGTGTAGCCACAGATTGGCTGGTTTCCCTGGAATGTCCATGACTGTGGATCCAGCAGGGCCTGTCTGTTGCAGTGGACTGTGCCAGCCTGCACATGGCTAGGCCTCTGTCTTCTGTGGCTAGCAGCCACTGCCCCCTGCACCACATGTACTCGTCCGCCAACATGCTGGCATGAGCTTCTCTCAGAAACAGCAGATGACCAGATTGCAATGTGGCAGTACGGGACTGCATTTGGGGGATTTGGCTGTAGGTAATGCCCATTCTTGTTGTGTTTTTGCAGTGTTGTGTAAAATATGGGTGTTTTCCCCATGCTTATGTTCCCTGCAATACAGGGGTGTCTGCGCTATCTTTGTTTAGTGGTGGGTAAAATATAGGGGCTGGGCTGTGCCCCAGCTGGGATTTGAACCTCTGACCTTCTGGTCCTAGAGGTACTGGCTCTGTCCACTGCACCACACTATGGCCACAGAGACAATGCAGCCCCTGGAGGTAGTATACCTGGCAGGATGGAGTCACAAACCCTGCTCTACGCATTTTTACTGTGGGTACATGCACTCTGTCTGGTGACAAACGTGCACATAAACCCCGGAAATGACCACAGACACTGGGGGACAATATATCACCACGCTGGGCAAAAGTGATATTAATGGGCAACCATAGCAAACACTCCCAGGAAAGCTCCAAAAAGGACATTTGTTTTGGATGAGTCTCCGCTCCGTAGACCCTTCCAATATTCATTTCTTCTTTCTGGAGCTTTCCTGGGTGTGTTTTCTATATTTGCCCATTACTATAACTGTTCCCCAGCTGCATTACTATTTGTGATATTTTTGTTGTGGTCACTTTCTATTTTTATTTTCACTTTTGTGCTGTGCACATGTATTACACTGCTCACGTTTTGCAGGTTTCCCCGATTTTGCTGTACATTGCTGACGGAAATGGTTTCTCTTCCCTTTAAATGCCCTCTACCGCGAGTGTTTCACTCGCGGTAGTTTTGCTTTGGGATTCGGCCCCGATAATGTGCGGGGAGCCTCTCCCCTCCCCTTCCCTGCCCATTAAACCCGTCTCTCCGCCCCTCAGGAACCTTCCTCCGCCCTCCGTTAGCCGTTCCACGCCTCTATCGGACATTTGCGGGCCCGTACTTGTGCGGGGCCCGTTATTGTGCCGCGCACCTGTGCGGGGGTGACACGCACGATTGGGCATTTAAGCGCTCTTAAGTACCGCTTTTAGTGCGCTATTTTGCGGCGCGCAAATTAGCGGTTTTTAGTAAACATGCCCCTATGTGTGTACTTTTTTCCTCAATTTAACCTGGACTTATTAGGAGCACCTACTAAATCCCATCAACAAAAATAAATGTACTGGTAGCAAACAGGGGTTCTTTATCAGCTGAGAGAGTGTGCAATAATTACAAAGAGTGTTTCTGTGAATAGAACAGCTTTTTGACCATTAGAGAAACTTTAATTGTATAATCAGAAACTCAAAACTTCTATCAATAACAAAGTTGATTTAAAGACTGATGACACGGGCTTTATTATTCATGTGATCCCCCTTCTTTAGTGGGAAGATCTAAAGTTTATGAAACTTCAAAGAAACTTAATGCAGTAAGAAATCTAGCTAGGTAATGGGTAAATCTGAAAGGTATGATTAATCCACAACAAGACCATTAGTTCATTTCCCTGTAGACAAGGTGATTCAAAATGAGCAACCATATTGACTTCATTGCACACAAATTTAAAAAAAATGCTTTGTTTAAATAGAAAGGAAGGAATGACATGCAATCAACAACCAGAATCTGAAGCTGCACTACGATTTCCAAGGCATGACAACTGATTTGTGAATCAGTGCCCTGAGATTTCTAAATAAATATATTTCTCATCTAAAAGCCATATGTCTTATTAGACATTCCGGTTTCATACCAGTGTAAAACTTTGACTCATATCTATTTTGTTTTAGAGTTACATGTAAATAATTTTTACATATAGTTGATGACTGCTGGATGATTAAGTTCAGTGCTGGATCATAATAACTTACTGTATTTGGCCACTGAGAATGCTATACAAGAAGATTATTGGTCTTTTCGGAGTAATACAACTAATGTAGAAATTTAAGTAAATCACTCCACTTCTGATTATAGCCAGAAGTTAAAAGTGGAGTGATTTACTTAAATTTCTACACTGAGAATGCTATAACATGGTTTCATAACTGTAACTACTACTGCTACTACTATTAATCATTTATATAGTGCCTCAAGGCATACACAACACTATACAAACATATAAAGAAGACAGTCCCTGCTCATAGAGCTTACAATCTAATCAAGACAGACAGAACAATACAAGAGAAACAAGGAGTGGGGGGGGCGCTCAAATAGGAAAGGACACACAAGGAGAACAAGGGATTGGGATCCAAATGCGATCTCAAAGAGGTAAGCCTTTAGCATGGATTTGAAGAGGGGGAGAGAAGAGACTTGACATAAAGAGAGGAAATTGTTCCATGCATAAGGGGCAGCAAGGTAAAAAGATCAAAGTCTGGAGTTTGCAGAAGAAGAAAAGGGCATAGAGAGAAGAAAGCCAGAGGAGGAGCGGAGTTCACGAGTAGGGGTGTAGGGAGAGAGAAGAGGAAAGGTAATGAGGGGCAGTAGAGTGAATGCATTTATATGTTAGAAAGAGAAGTTTGAATTGGATACAGAAATGGAAAGGGAGCCAGTGAAGTGATTTTAGAAGAGGGGTTATATGAATGTATCAGGGCTGGAGGAAGATTAGCCACGCAGCAGAGTTCTAGATATATTGAAGAGGAGAGAGATGACACTGAGGGAGACCAGCAAGGAGGAGGTTGCAATAGTCAAGACAGGAGGTGACCAAAGAGTAGACAAGAGCCTTAGTAGTGTGTTCAGAGAGGAAGGGATGAATTTTGTTAATGTTGTAAAGAAAGAAATGACAGGTTTTACCTATATGTTGAATATGTGTGAAGAAGGAAAGAGAAGAGTCAAAGATGATCCCAAGTTTGCAGGTCGAGGAAACAGGAAGAAGAAGAGTGTTGTCAACAGTGATAGAGAAAGGAAGGGAGGAGGATAGTTTAGGAGGAACAATAAGAAGTTCAGTTTTAGCCATATTCAATTTTAGGCAGTGGCAATGTCAGATAAGCAAGTAGAGATACGAGTTTGGAGTGAAGGAGAGATGTCAGATGTAGATAGATTGATTTGCGAGTCATCAGCATAAAAATGATACTGCATAGCATGGGAAGAGATGAGGGCACCAAGGGACTGGATATACAGAAAGAAAAGGAGAGGGTCCAGAACAGACTCTTGAGGTACACCAACTGAGAGAAGGATGGCAGTAAAGGAGGAACCTCCAGAACAAACACTGAAAGAGCGATTGGAGAGATAAGAAGAGAACCAAGACAGTACAGGGCCTCTAAAATGAAGTGAGGATAGGTAGTCAACAGTATCAAAAGCAGCAGAAAGATCAAGGAAAATGAGAACTGAGTAAAAAGCCTTTCACTTAGTGAGGAATAGATCACTGGAGACTTTGACAAAAGCCGTTTCAGTAGATCAAGGAGGGCTTGAGAGGAAAGAATTTCGAGACAGCAACGGAGAACTGTACATTCAAGAATTTTGGAAATGAATGGGAGAAAGGAGATGGGTCACTAATTAGGACAAGTGGGGTGAAGTGAGGGTTTTTTAAGGAGAGGAGTGATGCTTGAAGGCTGCAGGGAAGGTTGCAGTGGAAAGCAAAAGGTTGAGAATATGTGAGATGAAAGGGATGGCGGTGGAGGAGATGGCGTTGAGGAGATGGGTAGGAATAGGATCAGAAGAACAGGTAATGAGTTTAGAGGAGGACATAGAGCCACAGCTGGGAGCTATAGAGCCATAGTTGCCTATTTTGTCTACATATTTTTATTTTTACTTTAGGTTGTGGTTACTTATTCTGTACTTGGTGAGGGTCGATGTTGTGAGTGTGTGACTGAGGTCAGGAGTTTGTACATAAAGATCTATACTGTACTGCATTAATTTGACTTGTTCAGGTTTTCAAATAGGTGTATGGATGTTCCAGGGCCCACTGTAGTATTTACAGTGACACCTTTTTTGGATGGGCTCCTTATGTGAGTTTTGGAAGTTTGTGCTGATATGGTAAGGTAGGTTTACTCTTTGTTGTAGGGTTTTGTATTAGTTCACAATATGCCTGGTACTGGAGAATAGTGGTTGTTGTTGTTGTTGTTACTGAGATGATCAGAATCAGATTTTTTTTTAAATATTGAGTTCTGTGGGTGAATGTCCTGGTTCTGCTCTGCAACTACTGTGGATGCAAAATATATGTTGAAAAAGAAAAAGCAAGAACCATAATGCAGTTTATAACAACAAAATTAAAATGAGTTATAATTTAGTTTTATAAACTATGCTGTTGGTTCTTGCTGTCTTTTAGTTCCTTGGTGTGCAAACAGGACCGTAGCTAGCCCTGTGCAAGAGGTGCAGCCGCATAGAGCGCAAAGGCTTGGGGGGTGCATTTTGGCTGTCTGCTGTTGCCCTGCTGCCGCTGGCAGGACAATAGCTGGCAGCCGAAATGCACCCCCAAGCCTTTTCACACAGCACTTTAAGCAGGTCTGGTCCTTTCCTCCTCCAACGCGATGTCAGAACAGGTAGGAACAGATCTGCTTAAAGTGCCAGCGCCTTTCAAATCGGGCGCATGCCCCCCCCCTCCTCCTCCCCATACCTCCGTCCAGCGCTGGCTGCTCTTTCCCTACTGCCAGCACCGCTCTGAAAAGAACAGAGGGCAGCAACAGCAAGGAAAGAGCAGGCAGCGCTGGACGGAGATATGGCGGGGAGAGGGGGGATGTGCGCCCGAGCTGCAAATCGCACAGGTCGCGATTGCAGCTCGGTATGGCCGTATATGCAAACATCTTGCATTTCCTCCATATAATCTAATTAGGTTTGGTTCAGTCTCAGATTGGATTTCAGAAAAAGCCCCGCCCCCCTCTAAGGTGGGGGGGGGGGGGGATCTCATTCTTTGCCTCAGGCAGCAGATTGCCTTGAGCCGCCTCTGGCCAGGTACATTAGGAAGTACTACAAAACACTGCTCATTTAGAACCCATAACAAACCCACCATATCATAATGTTTATTTACTAAACATTAATGTGCTTTAAGTGCCACTGCACAACCACAGAAATTAATAGGTGCTATTTCACTTAGCGTATATTAATATTTGTGAATGCGCATTAGCTTTTAGTAAACATGCCTCTTAATGAGTGTCTCAATACCATTTGAATATACAATGAGGAAAAAAGAAAGGTTACAATATTTCTACATTAGTATTCTTCAGTGCCAACTGCCAGGTACATTAGGAAGTAGTACAAAACCCTGCTCATTTAGAACCCATAGCAAACCTGCTGTATCATAACAACACTACCAGGACTCACACAGTACCAAACCCTACGTATCAAAAGATACACTGCAAATATTAAACCAGTACATCTCACTGAAAACCAATATATCTCCTACTGAGAAAAGAGAACAAGTGGGTCTGCTACACAGAAGCCACTCGAACATAATACTGCAGCTCGGTCACACACACAACACATAGGCAGACCATCACCAAATTTAGAACAAGGGATCACAGTCTAGAAATATGAAGACAATTATTAAAATGGGATCTTGCACCTAACAGACCAAGAAGAACTGCAGAGTCAAACATGCTAGCAATACCAAAAGAAACAACAAGATGCACCAAAACAACAGCTAACAGAGCCTTCCGACTCTGTGCCCCAAGTCTATGGAATACCTTACCTGCACATATCAGAGCATCCCCAACTTGAGCCAGTTCAGAAAGGCCCTTAAACATTTCCTCTTCATCAAATATCTCACAGACAGCTCCGAACCTCAGTCCCACTCGAATAGCGAACACCTCAACAATAGTAGTAGTCAAACAGGCAAGCCCTCGCGACAGGCGTCCCCTACAATGTAAAACACCAAACAGTATCCTTTCTCATTACACTTCCTATGTATATAGTTTACCCTGTTCTCCAAGTTTCATTTCCTGTTAAATGTAATGACCAGACATATGTAATTTGTCGGATGTTTCTGTTCCATGTAAACCGCGCTGATGGCAAATAGTGCGGTATATAAGAAATGTTAATAAATAAATAAAATAAATAAAACTGAGAACCCCAAAAGCCAGCACTGGAGAAATAAAATTATAAATTAATTTCCTCTTGTACTGAACAAAACACAAAGATGTCAGCGATGCACATTTCGCAGAGCTGACATATTCCACTTAATAAATTCAAAATAAAATAGGTTTTATCTACCTTTTGTTGTTTAGACATTTTATTTTTCAGTCACAATTGCCCCAGCTGTCTTTGTGTCTTCTGTTTCTGCTGTCCTTTCTTCTGTCTTCTATTTTTTTCATTCTCTCTTTACATCTGCTTCTAACATATTGATCCTTTGCTTTTTGCTCTTTCCTCTATTTCTTTCTTTACTCCTTTCTCATCCACTCAAATTTCACCCCTCCTTCCTCAATCTCCTTTTGACTTTTCACTTATCAATTTCTCATCTACTCCTCTAACCTCCAGTTTAGCCCATCTCCCGTTATCCCATTTCCCATCTCACTCCTTCGCTAGCCTCTTATTCCCTTCTGTCTTTCATGCACTCATCATTACCACATATCCATGCTCTGTAATCACCATCCTCCTCTCACGCTTCCTGCCAACTTCCCATGGCCTCTTTCTACATAGATCCACCATGCCCATCATCTCCCCTCTCTCACCACTCCAATTCAGAAGCACCCAGTCCCCTCACCCTTCCCCTTTATCCACAAAGTCCATAATCTTCCTCTTTCTCTTCTACCCTCCCAGCCCTTTTTTTCTTTCCCACAATCCATAGACAATTTCTATCCCCTTCCCCTTCTCCATTCTCTCCACCTCCAGTAGTCCAGCATCTCTCCTGTATCCTCTGTCAGCCCAGCATCTTCTCTCTCTCTCTCTCTCTCTCTCTCTGTCCTCCCCTCCATCCCCAGTTCAATATATCCCTCCTCTCTCATAACCCAAAATCTCCCTCTATTTCTCCCTATCCTCCCCTCAATCCAGCATATCCCCTCTCTCTATTTCTCTGTCCCCTTTTCCCCCCATGGCAAAAATATTGTGTGGCACCATATCTGGTGTCTTCTTTTTTTCTCCAAGAAAGCAAGTGAAAGATCACATGGCACCATCCTCTTCTTCATCTTTCTTTCTCTGAGTCAGCATACAGCAGCCAGTGCTGCCTGTAGTATTCACTTCAATGGCTCTGTGCACTGGAAGTGAATGCTATAGGCAGCACTGGCTGCTGTTGCTGACTCAGAGAAAGAAAGATGAAGCTGGGGATGGTGCTGCACAAAGCCGTGATCTTTCTGCTGCCAGAGCTGCATGCACAGTGCATTGTGCTGGCCCTGGCCCTGCTACCACAGTTGCAGCCAATCTTAAAGGTCTGTCTTCTTTTCTCCTACCAAATTTTAAAGTCTCCACTTAAGTCTGAATCCCTGCTTTCTCCTGTCTTCATATCCCCAGTACCTACCCTCCTGCCTCCTACATCCTTCACCACACCCAGCCAGCTACTTCCTTCTCTGGTTTTCATTGATCCTGCCATTCCTCCTTTCTACCTTAGCATCTATTCCTATGCCCCTCCCTCTCACTTTTCCCTCTGAAAGGCCTTGTTTCTTCCCTCTCACACAACATATCTGTCACCCTCTCCATTCTCACTCCCCCAGATTCTGCCTATTTTTCTCCACTCTAATCCCAACATCTGCCCCCTTTCAGCCCCCCCAGTCCCAGAATCACCCTTTTCCAGTCCTCCCCAGCATCAGTTCCCTTGCAGTCTCAGCCCCCCATAAAAGCTTACTTCCAGTCCCAACTCCTCCCAACATCAGCTTCCTTCCGGACTCTCCCGGTTTTGTCTTCCTTCTAATTCCAGCCCTCCCAGCATTAGCTCCCTTCTAGTACCAACCCCTCCCAACATCAGCTCCTTTCCAGTCCCTCTCCCTCCCAGCATCATCTCCCTTCTAGTTCCAGCCCCTCCCCCAGCATCAGTCCTCCTCCAGTATCATCTCCCTTCCAGTCCCAGACCCCCCCCCCCCATCCTCCAGGATCAGCTCATTTCCAGTTCTAGCTCCCCAGCAGTCCTAGTCCAATGCCAGTCCCCCAGCATCAGTACTCTTCCAGTTCGAAACCCTCCCAGCATTATCTCCTTTCCAGTCCCATTAGCTTCTGGATGGAATACGTTGAATACTCATTCTTTCACAGGGGTGACATCTGCAGGACTGTCTAGGCTGCCAGCTTGAATTAGGGCCTCTTCATATGGCCTTACTGTGACCTACCTGCAGATTCTCTCAGGTCACATTCCTATATTTTAGTGGCCCAAATATATAGGTCACCACTCGAACCTTCGTCACTGAATTAGAATCATAAACATTCTTAGTGATAATAGGGAATCCTCCCAAGGCCCTTCAGAAGCCAGCTGGGTTTCACCTTTTGTGCCATATTCTTCATCCTCCACTATAATATTTGGGCTTTCTCTGCATCAAACAGAAATTTCAGGGACCTCCTGGTTGCCCCACTTTGCAGATCTCAAGGTTCTCAGACAAAAAAAGTTCCAGAATTGGAGACCCAACTTACTCTTCACAGTTAATTGGGACCGGATTGCAAGTCCCACTGCTATGCTCCACCAGCATAGAGGGCCTCAAAATTGGCTCTTCAGAGACTGATAAGCCTTCTGTACAAGAATCCTCAGATAGAAGCTGAGACTCCAGACTGGAATCCTAATGAGATTTCTGATGGAGAGGAAGCCTTCCCCAGGATTCTGATTTCTTTTGAGGAACCAGAGCTATTGGACGAGAGGTAGAAATTTGTCTAGACATGCTTCATGGAGTGAGTGTTTGCCTTAATGAGATTCAGCATCCAAGAGGATTTTCAGAGGGAAAACTAGAAGAGTTACAAGAAGATTTCACTCTTTTGCTAGGAAAGTGCACTGAAATGACCAGTAAAAAAAAAAAATTCATCAGGTACCAATAAAGGAAACTCATAGCTTGGGAGGTCTCTAAAAAGTACCTTGATTGACTGGGATTTGAAAGTCAAAAGAAATCCTCCTCTGCTGTAGGTTATGATTTTGCAGATGAATTATACTGCTATAGACTGCTTGGAATATTTTTTTTTTTTTGCACAAGTATTTCATTAACCTTTAAGGTGGGGATTCCCAAACCTGTCCTGGGGCTTCTCCAGGCAGTCAGGTTTTCCGAATATCCACAATGAATATGCATGAGAGAGATTTGCATTCAATGGAGGCAATGTATGCAAATCTCTCTCATGCTTATTCATTGTGGATATGCTGAAAACCCAACTGACTGGGAGGCAGGTTTGGGAACCACTGCTTTAAGGCTCAATTTTTAATCTCTGTGGGCGACATTTTCTTTACATGTTGGCCCTGACCTTTAGATGAAACTGGATATTCAGGGATGGAATCCGGATATCTACTGGTGCTGAATATTTGGTTTCACTGCTGACCACCAGCACTATCTGGATAGTGGTGATATTCAACTGCTGTCTAGATTGTTGTTGTTGTTGTTAAGTGCCGTTGAGTTGATGTGACTCATGGCGACCCTCTGGATAGCTGTCCTAAACTGTGTTCCGTCTTTAGTCAGACAGCTCATTGTTGATAGCGTGGCATCCATAGTTGTTGTTATTGTATTGATCTGTATCATTGCTGGTCTTCTTTTGCGTTGACCTTCAACCTTGCCAAGCATGATGTCTTTCTCTAATGATCTCTCTCTTCGCATGATGTGTCTAAAGTGTGAAAGTTGAAGTCTTGTCATCTGAGCTTCTAAAGAAAGCTTTGCTTTGACCTCCTCTATCTAGAAGGCCAACCACAGAAAGTGAGGACTGTTTTTTTGTAGTCAAACTATGCAATTTGTTATCCGACTAGAAGATTAAATATCTCTACTAACTAGATAACTGTGAAGTATTTTGTAGATCAATGGGCTACAAGTGTATGCCAATACTTAAATAAATAACTTTGGGGACTGCCGTTGCTCCGCTCATGGACCACCCAAGCACTAACTGAATAGTGCCATGGAGGTCAGTAGATATTCGGTGGCACTATCCACATTATGCCGCTGAATATCATGGTCAGCAGCCCTCATGCAGTTAACAGGTACTGCTAATCGCATGAACCCAGGGCCAGTGCTATGCAGGTGCAAGCATGTTGCCCGCCCATGGCTCTGCATCTTGAGGAGCCTTGTGGCCTCCTGGATTAAGAGGTGAGCCAGTGAGTCCCAAAGCCTGTCTCACTGGCTCACTTCTTCACAGCTGAAGGAGCAATTTCCCTCATTCCTGCGGCTGTTCTAAGTTGCAGCCACAGGGACCGTGGAGTCTCTAAAAGTGAAACCGGGGCACTTCCTGTCTTGCACGAGAGACAGGAAGTGCCCTGCTTCACTTTTAGAGACTCTGTTGTCCTGACAGTTGCAATCAGCGCAGCCACGGGAACGAAGGAAATTGCTTCTGTGGCTGTGCAATGAGTGTGAGCTGTAGCAAGGTAGCAGGGGACATAAGAACATAAGAAATACTATATTGGGTCAGACCAAGGTCCATCAAGCCTGGTATCCTGTTTCCAACAGTGACCAATCTAGGTCACAAGTACCTGACAGGTGCCCAAAAAAGGTACACAGGTTCCACAATGCTAGTGCCGGGGTAAGCAGTGGATGTCCCAGATCCTCTCTAATAATGGTTTATGGACCTTTCCTCCAGGAACTTCTCCCTCCTCTCCTCCGATTCCCAGGCAACCCTTTAGTCCTCCTCACTGTCCACTACCCTTGATCGTATAGCCCCTCTACGTCCCCGTCCACCCCGGCGCCAACCCACGCATCCTTGGTACTATAGTGGTCTCCAACTGCAGCGAACTCATCTTCGCAGAGCAGAGCGACTGTGGCGCAAGGCTCCCTCTGCAACTACCCTAGCAGTCTTTCAATCCCATTATTCCTATTACCGCTCCAAAATACACTCTGCCAAATGCTCTTTCTTCTCTACTGCCATTTCCAATGCCCCTAACCAGACTCGACATCTCTATTCTGTTTTCCAATCTCTCATCTCTTTACGCGCTCCTGCATCAGGCTCCTCAGCTCATCCCTTTCCTCCTCCTTCGCAATTAGCTTCCTTTTTTAGCGACAAGGTTACATCTCTAAGAGCATCCTTTCCCTCCTGTCCTGCTGCAATCACTTCTCCTCCTCCTGTCCCTTCTCCCCCACCCGTCTCCCAGCTCTCTCATTTCTGGGCATCATTCAACCTGATCACTGCTCCTGAACTTCACCGCCTCATTTCCTCTTCCAAGAAAACCTCTTGTTCTCTCGATCCCATCCCTTCCTCCTGGCTCCTTACTCCTTCCCTGGGGCTTCTTCCTTACATTCTCTCCATATTTAATTCTAGCCTCTCTACTGGGATATTCCCCCGGCCCTGGAAACATGCTCTGATATGCCCCATCCTAAAGAATCCCTCACTTGATCCCTTAATTCCTGCCCACTATCGCCCTGTCTCTAACCTCTCTTTTCTATCTAAACTTCTCGAGAAATTCGTCTTTGCACAACTCTCCCACCATCTTGACTCTATTAACTTCCTTCACCCCCATCAATCTGGGTTCCGTCAAGGTCACAGTGTGGAGACTATTCTTTCAGCTTTCACAAATGCACTACACGTAGCTCACGATCGTGGTGACATTTCCGTGGCAGTTGCACTGGATCTCTCGGCTGCTTTTGATTTGGTTGATCACTCCCTTCTCCTTCATCGCTTACGGGAAGCGGGTCTTTGTAGTACGGTTCACCATTGATTCCACTCCTTTCTCTCTACTCGGTCCTGCACAGTTTTCTCTCCCTCGCCTTCCAACCCCCCCCCCCTTCAGACTCTCACCATCTTCCCTGCGGGGTTCCCCAGGGCTCCGTCCTCGCCCCTCTTCTTTTTAACCTTTTCCTGGCCCCCCTTGCATCTCTAATTCAACAGTCTGGTATATCTGCTTTTTTCTATGCTGATGATATTCTCTTACTCCACCACACTTCCCCCTCATGCCCTGATCTTTCCGCTCTGGACTCTTGCCTCTCCACTGTAGCGAACTGGTTAACACTTAATTGTCTTCACTTAAATCTCACTAAGACTATTGCCATTTGGTTCTCCCACAGTAGTCCGTCCCCTTCCATAGCTCCCTCTTTTTCCGGCACTCCCGTTCCCCTGGTTTCAACCTTCCGTTACCTTGGCATGTACTTTGACTCTGACTTATCTTTCCACTCCCACATATCTCACGTTACCAAAACATCCTTTTTTCTTCTCCGTCAAATTCGCTCCATTCGCCCTTTCCTTTCCCCTTCGGCTCTTACCACCCTGGTACTATCTTTGGTTATGTCCAGGGTGGATTTCTCCAATTCACTTTTCATTGGTCTTCCTAAAAACCAGATAACCTGCCTCCAACGGATCCAAAACACTGCAGCACGGCTCATTACACATTCTTCCCCCAGAGATCATATTACCCCTGTATTATTTCACCTTCACTGGTTGCCTGTTACCTTCCGTGCCACATTTAAACTACTGTCCCTTGTACACAAAGCCTTTCATACCAGTACCCCGCAATACTTAACGGATCTCATCTTTTTTCACTCTCCCAGACATACACCTCGCTCTTTTCACCTCAACCGCCTCACCCTTCCCTCTCCCTCTCGCGCTCACTTGCAGTCCACCCGTACCTCTGCCTTCTTTTTTGCTCATCCCGCCCTCTGGAATGCTCTTCCCCCCTCCCTCCGCTTGGACCCCCAATACGCTACATTTAAACAAAACTTGAAGACCCATCTGTTCTCCCTGGCGTTCGATATTCCCTCCCCTTTCATGTGATGCCTCTCCTCCCCTCCTCTTAGTCCCTCTTATGCTTTCCCTCCTTTGTCTTGTCCTGTCCTCCCCATTTTCTTTCCTGTCCTATCATGATATTGTACTTTCCTTTCCTTTTCATTGGCTTCCAGCCTCTTTTATTGAATTTTATTGTACACCGCCTTGGTTACTGTAGAAAGGCGGTTTTTATCAAATGTAATAAACATAAATATAAACCAAACCTTTTTGAAACCTAGCTACATTATGTGTTGAGTGAAAAAATATTTTCTCTTATTAGTCTTAAATCGGTTACATTGTAGCTTCCTTGCGTGTCCCCTAGACTTTCTACTTTTTGATGACGTAAACAACCAATCTACGTTTACCCATACCACTCCATTCATTAAATTTATAGATCTCTATCATATCCCCCATCAGCCATCTCTTTTCCAATTGGAAGAGCCCTAACCTTTTAAGACTTTCCTCATAGGGGTATCCTTCCATCCCCTTTACCATTTTGGTGGCTCTTCTCTGTACCTTTTCTAATTCTGCTATCTCCTTTAAGATATGGAGACCAGAATTGCACACAATATTGAAGGTGCAGTCACACCATGGAACGATACAGAGGCATTATAATATACTTTGTTTTGTTCTCTATTCCTATCCTTATGATTTTTAGCATACTATTTGCTTTCTTGGCTGCCGCTGAACACTCAACAGAGGGTTTCAATGAGTTATCCATGATGACGCTTAAATCTTCTTCCTGAGTGGTGGTTCCTAATGTGGAAGCGTGCATTGTATAATCATAATTTGGGTTGTTCTTTCTTAGGTGTATAACTTTGCACTTGTCCACATTAAATTTCATCTGCCATTTGGACGTCCAATCTTCCAATTTATCATGGTCCTCTTGAAGTTTTTCACAATCTTCTTGCGTTTTAACAACTTTGAATACTTTTGTGTCATCTGCAAATTCATCACCTCATTCATCACTCCTATTTCTTGAAAAACAGCGGTCCCAGCATAGATCCCTGCGGTACTCCACTGTTCATCTTTCCCCATTGAGAAAATTGGCCATTTAGTCCTTGTCTCTGCTTTCTATCTTTTAACCAGTTCCTGATCCACGATAGTACACTGCCTCCTATCTCATGACTTTTTAATTTCACCAAGAGTCTCTCATAAGGGATCCTGCCAAAGGCTTGCTACAAATCCAGATGCACTATATCAACTGGCTCACCTTTATCTACCTGTTTAATTACACCTTCAAAAAAATATAACAGATTAGTAAGCAAAACTTTCCTTGGTTAAATCCATATGGCTCTCATTAAATCATGGCTAGTTACAGTAATTTTATTCTTTACAAATGGTTTCTAATATTTTGCCTGGTACTGATGCCAGGCTCATCAATCTGTAGTTTCCCGGATCACCTTTGGAACCCTTTTAAAAAATTGGCATTACATTGGCCATTCTCCAATCTTCCGATACTACAGATGATTTTAATGATAGTTCATAGAGTACTAATAGTAGGTCTGCTATCTTATAATTTGGTTGTTTCAATACCCTCAGATGGTCCAGGTGATTTGCTACTCTTCAGTTTATCAAATAATTGTTATACATCTTCCTGGTTTATCTATATTTCTTTGAAGTCTTTCGATACATCATCTTTAAATACCATTTCAGTCATGGATAACTTACCTACATCTTTTTCAGTAAAGACTAAAGCAAAGAATTCATTCAGTCTTTCCACTATGGCCTTGTCCTCCCTTAACGCTCCTTTTACTTCTCTATCATCCAGTGATCCAACTGACTCTCTCACAGGGTTTTTGCTATGAAAGTGCTTGAAAAAGTTTTTATTATGTGTTTTTGCTTCCTTGGCAAGCTTTTTATCAAATTCTCTCTTTGCCTGCCTTATCAATGCCTTGCCAGTGCTTATGTTGTTTCCCGTTTTCATCATTTAGCTCCTTTTTCCATTTCCTGAAAGATGGTTTTTTTGGCTACAACAGCCTCTCTAACCTCACCTTTTAACCATGCTGGCAGTTTTTTTGGCATTCCTTCAACTTTTCTTAAAGCATGCAATACATCTGCTCTGGGCTTCCAAGATGGTATTTTTAAACTATGCCCATGCTTGATGTAAATCTTTAATTTTTGCAGCTGCTCCTTTTAGTTTTTTTCTTAATTATTTTCCTCATTTTATCATAGTCTCCCTTTTGAAAGTTTAAAGGTAGCTCTGTGGATTTCTTTGCCATCCTTCTTCCATTTATTAAATCAAATGTGATCATGCTCTGATCACTATTGCCATGTGGCCCAAACAATGTTATCTCTTGCACCAGATCCTGTGTTCCACTAAGGACTATGTTCAAAATTGCTTCCCTTCTTGTCAGTTCATGAACCAGCTGCTCCAAGAAGCAGTCATTTATTTTATCTAGAAACTTTAGGGTATGTTTACTAAATGATGGTTGTGACTTCCATGTGATATTGGAGCCACGGGCCCATTGAAATCAATGGGGCCACAGCTCTGATATCACACGGAAGCCACTACCGCCTTTTAGTAAACATACCCCTTTATCTCTGTAGCATGTTCTGCTGTGACACTGACCCAGTTGATATCCGGGTAATTGAAGCCACCCATTGCTGTGTTATAACATTTGTTCGTTTACCTGATTTCTTTTAGCATTTCATCATCCCTCTCACACATCATCATTTCTCATGCCTGTTTATTCTGGTCAGGTGGTCAGTAATAAACTCCCACTGCTATCATCTTCCCCTTATTACATGGGATTTCTATCCATAGAGATTCTATAGCGTATTTTGCTTCTTGCAAAACTTTTACCCTGTGTGACTCAATGCCCTCTCCAACATAGAACAAAACCCCTCCACCAATTTGATCTACCCTGTCATTGCAATTTAGTTTGTACCCAGGTAGAACAATGTCCCATTGGTTGTCCTCCTTCCACCAGGTCTCTGAGATGCCAATCATATTTAATCTTTCATTTAGTGCTATATATTCTAGCTCTCTCATCTTATTTTTTAGACTTCTAGCATTTGCATACAGACATTCCAGAGGTTGTATTTTATTCATATTAATCTGGTTATCAATTGATAGGGGTAATTTGGAATCTTTCAGCTCTGTCTGCTCTGTATTTAAGGGCATCTGGAATACTTTTATATTTATTGGAACTTCTCTGTTGGGATGCCCTAACTTCCTTTTTTAGCTAGTATCCTTCAAGGATACATCCTTCCGAACTGCTCTTGGGTGACTGTCGGCTTTCCCCTATTATTTAGTTTAAAAGCTGCTCTATCTCCTTTTTAAAAGTTAATGCCAGCAGCCTGGTTCCATCCCGGTTAAGGAAGAGCCCATCCTTTCAGAAAAGCCCCTCCTTTCCCCAGATTGTTACCCAGTTCCTAAAAAATCCAAAACCCTCTTCCTTGCATCATTATCTCATCCATGCATTGAGACTCCAGGGCTCTGCCTGCCCTTTAGGTCCTCCGTGAGGAAGCAGGAAGCATTTCAGAGAATGCTACCCTGGAAGATTTGGATTTCAACTTCCTACCTAAAAGCCTAAATTTGTCCTCCAGAACCTCCCTCCCACACTTTCCTATGTCATTGGTATCAACATGTACCAAGACAACAGGCTTGTCCCCAGCACTATCTAAAACCTTGTCTAGGTGGCACATGAGGTCTGCGGGTATAAAGGGGAAGAGAATGCTGGAGATGTGTGGGGGTTGGCTGGCATGTGAAGACTGCTGTTGTGGGGGAACGGGATGGCATTTGAAGAAAACTGTTCTTAGAGGTGGGCTGGCTGTCACTTGAAGAGGACTGCTGGGGAGTAAGGATTGGAAATGGACTGTTGCATTGGGAGACTATCTTTATTTAGCAGGTTTTTAATACTGCTTTATCAATTTTGTCAAAGTGGTTTATGTTGTAACTTAAACTTGGTAATGTACATTAAAAAGGGACATTGGTAACTTGGATTTTTCTGAGACAATGGTGGGTTAAGTGACTTGTCCAAGGCATGCTGGTGGGAACTGAACCCAGGTTGTTTGGTCCTCACACCAGTGCTCTAACCATTAGGTTACTCCTCCACTCTGTTCTATGTAGAGTGTTGGGACTTTGTGTAGGTAGTGGATGAGGGACTGGTGTTTTGGGTGTATATGTCTGGGGTATTGCGTATGCTTTTGTTCAGGCCCAGATTTCCACATCTTCCAATAAACAGCAGAAGCTTTTTTTGCCTTCTTGACTCTTGCCCCTGTCTCTGCTTCCTCAGCAACTCCTCTTCTGGCTCCTCCCTCCCCTGGTGCCTAAGCCTCCTTTCTTCATGATAAAATCTCTTCTCTTCATTCATCCGTGCCCCAGTCCCCCTCTCCCCTGCCCTATGTCTCTCTTTCTCTTTCCCCTTCCAATTCTGCCCCTGCATGTCTCTCTATCCCTTCCTGCTCACCCCTTCTCCCTTCTCCCTCTTCCCCTCCCCCACACCACCACCTTCCCTCTCTTCTACCTGGTCTTCTTTCCCCACCCTCTCTCTCACTTTCCTTGCTTGTGCTTTTCACTCTGTTCAACCCTCTCTTCTCGATCTCTGCCTGCTCACCTCATCCTCAAACTTGCCCCTATCCTGGCCCCTAGCGTTCTCCCCCACCTTCAATCCAGCCTCTCTTCCAGTTATATTCCTCCTCCTTGGAAGCATACCATCATTTTTCCTCACCTTAAGAAACCCTCCTTAGACCCTTCTGTCCTTTCAAATGTCTACACTGTTCCCAATCTTGCCTTCCTCTCCAAGATTCTTGAGTGCATCATCCTTTCCCAACTTTCTGTCTTTCTTGATCAGACTTTAGTCCTTCACCCACCTCAGGCCAGGGTTTCACTGGCGACAGCACTGAGCCCCTCATCATCATTCTTCTTAACGAGATCTAGACATCTTTCAACCATGGTAATTTTGTCGGTCTCGTCACTCTTAATCTCTCTTCCGCCTTCAACTTTGTTGATCGCTATTTTCTGCTCCATCATCTCCGTTCTATCAGTCTCTGTGGTACTGTTTTTAAATGGTTCTTTTCCTACCTCTTTGATCACTCTTTTCAGGTTTCTTCTAAATCTAATCTCTCCCCTTCTTTTCCCTTATCATCTGGTGTGCTGCAAGGTTCCCGTCTTGTTCCCACCTTTTTAAATATTTTTCTGGCCTTTATATCTCTCTTAATTCAATCCCTTGGCTGCATCCCTTTTGTCTATGCTGATGACATCCAAATTCTTTTTACCATCCAATCCCCTTCAGAGGACATTTCTCCTCCTCCAGTCTTGCCTTCATGACTGAATTTTTGTCCTTGCAATAATTGTCTTTTCCTCAACATCTCTAAATGTGAGTCTATCTGTTTCCCTTCCCCTAACTCTCTCCCTCCATCTTACCATGACACTTTTCCTCTCTCTTACTGCGACACTTTCAGAACCCTTGGCATCTTCTTGGACTCTGACCTTACCTTTCAAGTTGTCTTTGCTGGCACTGTGCCACCTCCGTTCTCTCCACTCATTGTTCACTGTTACTCAGCTTACCTTCTCGTTCTGTTCAAACAACTCGACTACTGCAACATGCTCTACCCTTGTCTACCTCAGTATTTGCTCTGTTATCTTCAACTTATTCAATTTACTGCCACCAAGCTTATCTTCCAAGCCCAATGCTTTGATGATGTCTCTCCTCTTCTGATCTCCCTCTACTGGTTCCCCATTCCTTACCGTATTCAATTCAAAGTCCTTACCCTTGTATACCGTGACCTCTGTTCTGCCTGTCCACCCTATTTAACGACTCTGATTACTCCCTACAGATCTTCCTGCACACAGTGCTCTCACCAGATCTTGCTTTTATCCCTTCTCCCTTTCCTCGACCCTTCATCTAGTCATTTCTAGAAACTCCTCCTTTGCAGACCTCAATCCCTCCCTCTGGAACTCCCTGCCTCTTTCTCTCTGCCAGGAACCCTTATTCCCCAAATTTAAGAAGAATCCAAAGACACTGTTTTTCCAGCATGCTTTCCCTCAGGCCCCCTCCTCCTTTCCCCCAGGGTTTTGCTTGCTGTATTGTTTTCTCTTCCTATATCCCCCCCCCCCCCCGTATCCTCATTGAAACTATAATTCCCTTGTTATTCCCATTTTCTTTCTCTCCGCGCTTTCTTTTAGCTCCTTATTGGGCTTTGGTGGTATATCAAATGTTGTAAATAAATAAATAATTTTAGAGTGTAGGTGTGAATCTGTGTGGGAGGGATATGTAAGAGAAGAGGTGAAAGGCAATGTATAATGGGGGAGGGAGGTCTGTATTTTTGCCTCTTGGGGGCATAGATATGATATCCCCTTTTCTGCAGTTTCTAACAAGCGCACCATTGTGTCATGATTCTAGTATACTTTTTACAACCTGTTTTTTGTACCTGTTCTGAAGACATTCACCAGTAAACGCTCATTTGTTGTCAACAGCCATTCAGGCTGGATATTGCTGTTCTATGAGTGACTGAGAATTGTTGCTGGAAGCATGAAGCAAGAAATAAGATATCCACAGAGCTAGGGCCTTGAAAACAAGTCTTTCCCCCATGCAGTATGACCCTACAGGTCAGGGAAGTGGAGTACTAGCCCCTATCATCTCATACAAGCCAGGCTTAGCCCACATGCTACCCAGATCAATACATATTTGTGGTAGATACCCTGAAATCCTGTCTGACTGTGGGATCCCCAGGACAGGTTTGAGAAACCCTGGCTTAGAGGCATCTTTACATTAAAAAATTAGGGGTTAGTTTTATAACAGGGTACCTAGGCATGCAAAGTATATAGGTGTGTATATTTCCTTTATAGAACAGGTGTAACATATTCACCTAAGTTCCTTTATAGAATAACATATCTGGAAGCTCCAGCACATACTCCTTTACGCCAGCTGTAAAGGAGTATGTGCTAGAAAGAATAGCTGCATATATGCACACTTTATAAAATATGTGCATAAATTCTAGTTCCACCCCTGCTCTGCTTCTTTTCTGCCCCTAAGAATGTCCGTGCAAATAGAGGGTAATTTTATAAAGGTTTTTTGAACATAAAGACCTTATTACATGAATAGTATGTCTAGTATAAATTATCCTTGGGGTTATGCACAGAAAAGTATGCATGGTGCCAAGAAGGTGCTTGCTTTTATGTAACCCATGTGTAAGCCTATTCAGGGACAGAGTATAGGTGGATTATGGGTGGAGTCATGATTTGCATGTGTTATTTATAAAATATGCGCTTACGCACATACTTTACATATGAACATTTATGCCTGCTCCCAAGTAGCTATAAACGTCTGTGCTTTCAATCTAGTCACCATTTCTGCTGCTGTCTTTATAAAATAGGTACCTGCTTGGTCTTCACACATAGCCTGTTATACTTTTTTTTTAATTTATTGTATTTAGCTCATGCCTTTCCAGTGGTAGCTCCAGGTGAATTAGATTCAGATACAGTAGGTAGTTCCCTATCCTCAGAGGGCTTACAGTCTTAGCTTTTACCTCAGAAGAATCGTTCCATCCCCATTGTCATTTTGGTTGCCCTTCTCTGTACCTTTTCTAATGCTTCTACAGCTTTTCTGAGATGCACAGACCAGAATTGCACACAATATCAAATCGCCGTCGCACCATGGAGCAATAGAGAGGCATAATCATATCCTGCATTTTATTTTCTATTCCTTTCCTAATGCTTCCTAGCGCTTTGTTTTTTTTTAGTCACCACTGCACACTGAACAGAAGTTTTCAATGTATTGGCTACGATCACATCCAGGTCCTTTTCTCTGGTTAGGAGGCACCACCTAAGAAAAAGATCTTGGAGTCGTAAAAAATATCTTCAAATTTTCAGCCAAATATTCCGTGGCTGATAAAAAGGCAAATAGAAAATTAAGGGTTATCCGAAAAGGGATGGAGAACAAAACTGAAAACATTATGACTCTGTTTAGGTCCCTAGTGCATTCCCACTTGAGATGCAGGTCTGGTCATCCTATCTCAAAAAGGATATAGTGCAACTAGAAGAGGTTCAGAGAAGAGTGACAAGCATCATAAAAGGGGTGGAGTTCTCTTAAAATTATGTGTACATATTTTCCTATCATCGGTATGATACTCTGGATTCCCCGGCACATATTTGATAATAAGATACACGATAATGAAATTTCCTATAGCCTGTGGGTAGAAATTTAAGGTATTCCCCTTGGGTGTTTGGAATTTAATTCTTGGTCTCCCTTCACAATCGACTAGCTTTGGGGTCCCCTTCCTTCCCATGTGGACAATGTTCTCTCCCTATATACATGCTATTTTTATAATTGCACACACAGATAGTTCTCTTTTATTCACTCATTTATTTATTATCTATTATTATCTTGGGAAACGTTTCAGTGATATAGGTAGTTTTTTGCCTTCTACGTTAGCAGTGTTCACACTATAGTAATCCCGTTCCCCGGTGGATGATTTCCTCTGCTTTGTACTCTCTCCTTTTACAGTAGCCCTGGATAGTGTGACAGGATTTGTCATTGGCCTCCAGTTTTTTTTTAATAAACTATTTTAGTGGTGCCTTTCATTTGGTTATTTTAAGTTCTATTTATTACTTTTACTGGATTAGACATATTATATTTGTTTTTATGTTTGATTTTTATGATAGCTTTCTGTACATTTAATTGTTTATTTATTTATTTATTATGGGATTTATGTTTATATTTGATGTTCCATGAATTTTATTATTTATGTTTTTATCTTTGTATGTTTATATATAGTCGCAGTCCCCTGAAGAAGACTTTGGCTGAAACATGTGTTGGGCGGACCTATTAGCCAATAAAGTTCCTTTCCTCCAGTGGCGTAGCTCTCTTGCTCTTTTGTGCTTTTGTGATTCAGCTCTACTGACCTGGCCTGTTTTTCTTAAGAGGATGTGGTGAAGGCAGCCAGCATAGTGGGTTTCAAAAGAGAATTGGACAATTTCCTGGAGGAAAAGTCCATAAAACATTATTAACCAGACAGACTTGGGAGCGCTAGAGATCTACTTTGTAGGATCTGCCGGTACTTGAGACATAAGGTGGCCACTGACTCAATGTAGCTTTATCTTACTCGTATTGCTTTTCTTATCTTATGATAGGCAGCTGCCTAGGATACCAGATTTTGAAGGCACAAAATACCTGGACTAATCAGGAACTTGATTCTGCTTATTTTACCATTATGATCTATGGTCAAATTCTTTAGCACCATGCTCTGTGATCTCTGGGAGGAAAACAATCCACTGGGAACTATACTAAGACCATAATCCATATCATGTAGGCCAACTTTCATAGAGGATTATCAAAGGAATTTGCCTGTGTCCCTAAATAGTTACCAGGTAAATTCCCTGGACTGAAAATTGCCCTCTTCTTAGCAACCTAAGGTATGCTCTGATTCTTGCAGCAGGGAAATGAGGGGGCGCTGGATTAAGGAAAGTAAAGCACACCCATGGATTTCCTTTTGAAATTCCCATAAATACTTTGGACCAGCTGCCATATTGGATGCAAGGTCTGCAGATAGTCCCTGTTCCCAAGAGGAAAATTTTCAAACCTTTTTATTCTATAAACAGCACATTTACATGCATAAAAAGGGATGATAAGAATTGAAAACATGGGTACTTTTACCTGTGCCAAAAAAGTGGCAAGTTTAGATGGCGGGGGGAGGGGGAAGGTATGTACAGTGATTGTATTATCCAATCCCTGTACATACTTCCTGGGACAGACATAGTGGATCTCTTTATGGAAACAGGATAAAATCAACTTAACCGTCTCTGATATCTCAACAAGTAGAGGTGACCTGCACGGAGCGATGGGTACACTCCTAAACAAAAGCATGGGAAGGGGTGACCTGCACGGAGCAGTGGGTACACCCCTAAACAAAGGCATGGGAATGGATGACCTGCACGGAGTGGCAGGTGCACCTACTCTTGCCACCTTGCTGGGCAGTCTAGATGAACCATGCTGCTCTTTATCTGCCGTCATATACTATGTTACTATGTAAAACAGATACAAATGTATGCGCTAATAAAACAGCTCAAATCTTTTCTTCCTGCATTTTCAAAAGGAAACTCTGCTTGCAGTATGCCATTGGAAAGCTTCAAAACTGCTTCCTAACTGTCTCCTGATCCGAGTCAAATTTAATTATATTAGAGGTGACAAGTCATTTGAGCCATTTAGTTCCCTCCCTCTCCCTACCTCATTCGTTAACTGCTACTTTTAACCACATAATTATTTCATAAGTTTTTTTCCTCTGAATTTTTAGGGATCAGGTTTTGAAAATCATTCCACAAACATATGAACAGGTTCATCACGTACAGAATCTATGTGAAGCTTGGTCGGTGAGTAAGAGCATTATGTTGTCTTAATATAGAAATAATGTAATTTATTTCCTCTGCCTTTTGGGAAATATAGTTGCCCGACACAAGCAGCCATACTACTTGGTGTGCCATTTAGGTGCTTCTATAGAATCTCATAGGACTGTGTTACTTCTGGGACGCTCAAGTCTTTCAAGACTGCAGACCTCTTCTGAGATTTCAGAGAACGGAATAAGCAAAGAGGAGATCCGTTGCCTAGAATTAGCTTCACTGATTCACTTGAGGAACCTTCATCAGATTTCAGTGATCACAGTTAAGATTTTAGTAAGCTAATAATACTGCATTAGCAAAGTTTAGAGGACTAAGGATGGAAACAACCCCCTCCCCCCTAATTCTCGGGGACTGAATCAGCTTCTGTAGGCCAGAAAAGGAAGTAGAATCATGTGGGTGCAGACTGGAATACTTAGGAGATAGCAGCCAGTGCTCCATAGTGACTGGTGGGAGCTGCAGTGGTCCATGTTTCCTGCTTTCCCAAGCTCGGTGCCCACTATTTCTGGAGACTCCTCCTCCTTCTACTGGTATGCTTCCTGTTTAAGAATGGAGATGTGTGGAAAGAAGGAGGAAGGGGGCTTTGGAGACTGACAGCATTGTTCATAACAGAGTTGACAAATTACCCAGTTCCAGGAGTGAGGTTTTTAGCCAGTTCTGGTTTTAAACTTGCATTGCAATGCAGAATGGGATTTGTAGACCTTGATTTTACTCATTGGAATCAGTGCTGCAGGTCCCATAATACATCAGGATGAGATTGTCAGAAATCCAGGACTGGCTTAAAATCTCACTCCTGGAAGTGGGCAACTTGGCAACTCTGTCATGAGTTGAGCCTAGTGGTCTGTGCTTCTGGATAAAGGGAAGATGGAAAAGTGGAGAGGGTAGGTGGGAAAGAGATAGCAATGGCAGAAAACTGTGAGAAGGATAGTAGAGGAGGAAATAGGAGAAGAGAAATGAGGGGAAGGGTTAAGGAGGATGGAAATAGATAAAGAAGATGCCAAGAAGGACAGAGAGGGTGGAGGGGGAGAAGGCAAGAAGAGAAATAGATTGAAAGAGGGGGAAAAAGAGATGACAGATGAGGATATGAAATGGAGGAAGGAAAGAGAAGAGGGACAAGAGAGGAATAGAAGAGAAATGAGGGGGTGAAAGAGGAAGAAGTGAAGAGGGAAAGAGATAAGGATGTGGGAGATGTGTAATAGTAACAGGAGGAAAGGGCAGTATGCGAGGAGCGAGGACAGTTGAATTGTGGGAGAAGACAGGCATTTGTAAGGAGAAGAAGAGCAAGTGTGTGTGAGAGAAAGAAAGAAGAGAAAGAGAATGGAAGATGAAGAAAACAAAAGGAAAACAAGAGAAATGTGATATGGGAATGAAATAGCAAAAGCCGGGGAAAGAAAATATGACTATAAGAGACATTACAGAAAGGAAAACTGGAAACCTAAGTACAAGAATGAAGGAAAACAGGAAAGAAATTGAAGGATCAAGATAGAAAGTTTAAGGAAGAAAATAAGTGTAACCCTGGGTTAACTCCTGAGCAAGTACCTAGGATCCTACCTACTCTCCCTACCTCTGGGGCTGTGTTAGATGGGGGGGAAGATGGTCCTTCAAGACCTGGGTCTGTGAAATTCTCACACTTCTTACTACCTGCAGATCTACAAAGCGTCACTATTGCCAAAGGAATGCAGTCCAGATTTAGGGGCTGTTCAAAAGAAGATAGTTTACTAGTGAATTCAAAGAAAAGCTGGAATGTAGACCGGGTAAAATCACCAAAATGCAATGTGTATCACTGAGTCAGTGCTGACTCCTGATGCCCCACGGCAAAGTGTGAACGGAAGTAGATTTTGGTAAGCTAATAATACTGCATAGGTGAAGTTTAGAAGACTAAGGGGTATGTTTACTAAAACCCCAGTAAAGTGCGGGCCGCGGTAGTGTGCGGGTGCCATATAAGGAGTGGGCATTCCCCGCTGAAGAAGAAACGCCGTAATTTACATATGCGCTAAGGTGCGCGGCGCTCATGTTTGCCCCGCACCCTAGCGCATGGGATAGCTGCGCGAGAGGCATAAGTGGCGTGCTGAAGTATAAGAAAAAGAGCAGAGCCACAGCACAATGGTTAAGACACTAACCAACAGTGCAGGGATCAGGGGTTCAATCCCCCACAGTGCCCTATGAAGACAGCTGGCTGAGGTGGTAATTTATGAGGCGCAGAAATACTGGGCATCATAAGGTGATGTGCTGATGTTTTTGGTGGCATATTAATACTGGGCGGCATAAGGCGGCGCGCTGATATACAAACCCAGGAACAGAACCACAGCACAATGGTTAAAACACTGACCAATGGTGCAGGGATCAGGGGTTCAATCCCCCACAGTGCCCAATGAACAAGGCTGGTTGAGGCATAACATATTATGGGGAAGATTGCTTTAGGAGGCATTTTATTCATATTTTAATTACCACTACTAGCAAACGCACTCCCAAAGCGTGTTAACAGCAGGTGCCCTATAAGGCACATTTTAAAGTGCACTGTCAGCCAAGGCACCCTAGATTGTTGCTTATAGGGCGCTTTAGAGGGTGCCATATGAGGTACCGCAAGGTCAGTGTACTGTTTTTTATGGCAGCACTGTGCAGTTTAAGGAATGAAAAGCATACGTAGGTGCGCTGACAGGCAAGGAGGAGCAGCAGTGGAGCACAATGGTTAAGGCACTGACTGCTGATACAGGGGTCATGCGTTTGCTCCCCAGTGTGCCTAATACGTAAGGCTGGCTGTGGCATCAGCTTTGCATTGTACATATTTTGTCCTGCAGCACTTTATATTTATGTTATTAATTGCTGCCAGCAAACACGGCCTCACGTGCCGTAATTGAAGGTGCCGTCTAAGGCACCCTATAAGGCACTCCATAGGGCACATTAGAAATTGCACTGTCTGCCACAGCACCCTAAAATGTCCCCTATAGGGCACCCTATAGGTTGCGTCACAGGAGAATGTATAGTGCACCTTATATGGACGGGAACCATAAGGTTCCCTATAGGACGCCCTATAAAGCACCCTCAGAGGCACCTTATGGGTACAGTACGCTGAGGGTGTTTTTGCTGGTATCAAAATATGTACATTAAAAAAAGATAATGTGTTGGACAACCCTATCAAATAACCCCACTATGGGTTTGAACCCATGATCTCTGGTTTCAGAAGCAGTGTAGTAACCATTAGGCTACAGCTCTAAAGCTGCTAGCAAGTCCCTGGCTGGCTGCAGAGAGCATGCACGTCACCACACAGACAGTCTGCTGTGGTCACCAGGATAGGGTTAGCCTACCCATACCCATGATGCACTGCACATGCAAATCAGCTGTCCACAGATTAACACAAGATGGGCAATGCACCCCCACAGCACCTCGGCCCAGTAGAGGGAAGTGACCATGTGCATCCACACACCACCTCGGCCTGGTAGGGGGTACTGACCGTGTGTTTTACTGGCACAGAGTAGCTACACACCGTCACATTGTGCGGGTACTGTGCTCACCCTGAGGGTGCAATGAGGCGGCCAGGACCAGGTCCTCAACACCTTCCATGGCTGAAAGAGGTCATGCCGGAGGTCCAAAGCAGTGTTAATGTGTGAGATTATGTAGTTTCTGCACTAAACGCCTTGGATATCTCTGTCTGTTTCAGTCAGGTGTAGCCCCCATGGACCCCCAGGTGGGCCATGCACCACCCCCCCTCCTGAGGGTGGCAAACAGGGTCCCCCATCAATAGATCCACATTCTACCTCCCTGCAAAGGTGGCAGCAGAGGGGACCATCAACCCAGGTCCTGCTGAGGAACAGACACCCCACAGGGCAGTCAATGCAGCTCTATACACATCCATACCACAATAGCAGACAGATATTAGACCTGGATATGGTGAGCTGCACCCCACCACTATCTGATATTCTCCTACAGCAAGTCATCGGCCACTGCACCCCACAAGCTGCTCCATCAAGACCCATACCAGCTGCAAACAGCATGCTAGTTAGTCCACAGTGCATGCACCCAGAACTGGGATATCAGCATACACAGCAAGCAGTTACATCAGTGACTGGGTCCCAAAAGGAAACCCATATCTCACATGAGAGAAATACTATATAGCACTATGGGGGTGCCTAGCCATGCTGTGGTCACTGCACAGTCAGGGTAAGAGTGATCTCTCAGCAGGACATACTGAGGTCACCCTGTCTGTGTAGGTGGTGGCCGGGCACTAATATGTCCCAGTCAGTGCCCTATGCCCTGTGCAGATGCACTCTGGCCAGGCCACCCTGTCCGGCCTATACCCATGGTACCTTGCTCCTCATTATGCACATTGGCAGCCCAATACTGGCAACATTGCTGGCAGTGTGGGCTGTGGAAGGTGTTTGCAGCCACCACACACTGGATAGGCAGACAGCCACCCACACACCTATGCCGGCATTGTGCTACTATAGAGGAGTCCAGCAGCCATACCCACCACACCAGTCCTGGGCACAGTACAGGCATGGATATGGGACGCACTACTGTTGGGGGTCACTCCCCAGGGTGGTAAACACTGTCAGAGACAAGACCTGCAGTGCACACTGCAGACATCACAATGATTGTTATGGTGGAGGTCAATGAGCAACTTGTGCTTAACGTAGGAATTGATATCTGCCAGTTATCATGGGCAACGTTTGATAGCTGTGTACCATATACCCAGGTGTAGGGTGGCAGTGCTAAGGTATGCAACTGCTAGTATTGGGGGATACAGGCAGGGCACAATGTCCTGCCTCTCTAGGAGGCAGTGGCCAATGGGGCCGGGAGGGGGGGGGGGTGTCTGGCCCTGTTGGCTGCTGCTTTACGGCAGAGTGTCCGAACTCCAGTCCTGGTGTTCCAACCACTGTTCGGGTTTTCATGCTGTCCCTCATAAATATGCATGAGCTACATCAGCATACCATGGGGGTGGTGCAGAGATATGCAGCACAGGCATCTTTAGCAGAGGCAGCATGGATCCTGAATGGTGTGGGGCCCTCCAGGACTGCATTTGGGAGACTCTGCTCTGGGTAATGCGGCTGTTTATGGTGTCTGTGTTTGGTGTGGTAAAATATAGGCGTGTGAACCATGCGTATGTTCTCAGCCATAAAGGTTTCTCCTTACTATCATGGTTTAGTTGTAGGAAAAATATGTGGACTGGATTGGCAGTAGCCCCAGCTGGGCTTTGAACCTGTGACCTTCTGTTCCTGCACACACTGTCTGTGTGCACTGCACCACTGTGTTGCCACAGATATGCTGTGTTCCCTGGGGAGTCCATGACTGTACATCCGACAGAGCCTGTCTGTTACAGTGGACGATGCCAGCCTGCACAGGCCTAGGCCACTGTCTGCTGTGGTTTGAAGCCACTGCCCCCTCCACCACCTGTACCCTTCCGCCAACATGCAGACATGTCCCTATCTGGAAAAAGCATATGACCTGATTGAGTTGTGGCACTCCAGGACTGAATTTGGGGGACTCGGATGTCGGTAATGCCCATTGTTATGGTTTGTGTGCGGTGTGGGGTAAAATATAGGTGTTGGAACCATGCTTATGTTCTCTGCCATACAGGAGTGTCTGTACTATCACTGTTTAGTGGTGGGTAAAACAATGGGGACTGGGTTGGCAGGAGCCCCAGCTGGGATTTGAACCTGTGACCCTCTGGTCCTATAAGCATTGGCTGTGTCTGCTGCACCACACTGACAGTGCAGTCTCTAGAGATAGGAAACCTGCCCACATGAGTCAGACACCCTGCTCTGCACAATTTTACTATGGGCTCTTTTACCTTGTATGGGGACAGGGGTGCAATTAAACCTCAAAAATGACCTCCAAAAAAGGGGAAAAAACAAAACCAAGCTGGGCAACAGTGATATTAATGGGCAACCAGAAAAAACACTCCCAGGAAAGCTCCATTAAAATGCAGTGATTTTTGAACGAGTCTACGGAGCGTAGACCCTTCCAAAACTCATTTCTTTTTTTTGGAGCTTTCCTGGGAGTGTTTTTTCTGGTTGCCCATTAATACAACTGTTGCCCAGCTGGATTATGATTTATTTGGAATTTTTTGTTGTCATTTTCATATTATATTTGCTATTTTGTTCTATGCACATGTATCACACTGCTCACGTTTTTCAGGTTTCCCCGGTTTTGCTGTACATTGCTGACGGAAATGGTTTCTCTTCCCTTTAAATGGGCTCTAACGCGAGGGTTTCACTCGCGGTATTTTTAATGCCCAGATTCAGCCCCGCTCCTGTGCGGGGAGCCTCTCCCCTCCCACTCTCCACCCATTGACCCCGTCCCCCCGCCCCACGGGAGCCTTCCTCCGCCCTCCGTAAGCGTTTCCCCGCCTCTATCGCACATGAGCGCCCCGCACGCGTGCGCCGGCCCGTTAATGAGATGCACACACATGCGCGGCACTTAAGAGCACTTAAGTGCATCATTAGCATCCGCTCTTGTGCGCCGCGCACGTGTGCACGGTTTAGTAAACATACCCCTAAGGGGTATGTTTACTAAACCGTCTTAACGTGCGCTTTGTAACGTTATCGCGTGATAAGGTACCTTATCACGTGATAATGGTGCTTTACAAGGCACACAGGTACCTTATCGCGCGATAACGCGCGCTGCGGTGCAAACAAGCGCTGAAGGC
This sequence comes from Ichthyophis bannanicus, assembly GCA_033557465.1. Taxonomy (NCBI): domain Eukaryota; kingdom Metazoa; phylum Chordata; class Amphibia; order Gymnophiona; family Ichthyophiidae; genus Ichthyophis; species Ichthyophis bannanicus. Next base: position 453,460,543 of record CM066036.1, read on the forward strand.
GGGGAAAGGCTCCCGGAGGGCGAAGGAAGGCTCCCCAGGGGCGGAGAGAAGGGGGTCAATGGGTGGAGAGTGGGAGGAGAGAGGCTCCCTGCACACTAACGCTGTGAAATCCGAGGCTCAAAAGTAACGCCAGTGAAACCCTGGCGTTAGAGCAGATTTAAAGGGAAAAGAAACCATTTACGTCAGCAATGTACAGCAAAACCAGGGAAACTACAAAAAGTGATAAGTGTGATACATGTGCACGGAACAAAAGGGCAAATAAACCTTGAAAATGTACAGAAGAAAATGTAAAAATAAAATAACCAAGCTGACCAATAGTGATATCAATGGGAAACATCAAAATACACTCCCAAGAAAGCTCCAAAAAAAAGATATGAATTTTGGAAGGGTCTATGCTCCGTCTGCATACAAGGTGAATGAGCCCACAGTGTAATTTATTTATTTTATTTATTTATTTAACATTTCTTATATACCACCTTTCATGATATCAAGGCGGTTTACATTGAACAAACTGAAATTACATTGAACAGGGCATTATAACTTGGAGATAACTATTTTACAGGGAACATTGCGCTGAGCAGGGTTTCCGACTCCATTGGCCAGGTTTCCTATGGCGTGCACATGTTCCACAACAGCAGGGCGGGCATGTCAGAACGGGCAACTGGACAGATGCTGGAAAAGGGGACACAGAGGGCTGCAGGTGACACATGCTGTGGTGCAGCTGGCCCACAGTGCGGACTAGGGTGATGCCTAGCTGGCCCATAGGAATGCTGAAACAGTAGAGCAGCCAGACAGCAACTGCTGAGGGCCCAACATGGGCACGAGTGTGCTTCCCACAGTGTCACGGGGATAGTACCCAGCAGCTACCCCGAAGGGCACGGAACATTGGCATGCAGTGCTGGGGGGAAGCGTGGACAGCTATGCAGGCACCCCAACCCCAGAACCCGCCCCATAGGCAGCCACCTACCCGCACACTGGATGGCCTGAGACTGCGCTTCACCAGCACCACCAGCAGAAGGGCATGTCAGCACGGTGGCAGAGGGATACTGGTGGTGGAGTGGGCAGTGGCAGCTGCCCAGAGCAGACCGTGGCCTAGCCCTGTGTAGGTGGGTGCCATGCACTGCAACAGACAGGCCCTGTCTGATGAACAGTCATGGCATCACCAGGGACTGCACCGTTTTTGTGGCAACACAGTGGTGCAGTGCACAAAGCCAGTGTGTTCAGAAGCAGAAAGTCACAGGCTCAAATCCCAGCTGTGGTCCCTACCAACCCAGTCCCCATATTTTACCCACTGCTAATACAGACAGAACCTTTATTGCAGATGATGTAAACATGCCCAAAACACCTACAGTGTACCCTACAGAGCACAGACACCATAAACATGCGCATTACCTAGAGCAGAGTCTCCCAAATGCAGTCCTGGAGGGCCAAACTCCATTCAGGTTCCATGCTGCCTCTAATAAAGATGCCTGTGCTGCATTTCTATGTGCCGCCCCCATGGTATGCAGATGTATCTCATGCATATTCATGAGGGACAGCATGAAAACCCGAACAGTGTTTGGCACACCAGGACTGGAGTTGGGAACCTCTGCCATAAAGCAGCAGCCAACAAGGGCAGACACACCCGCACCCACAAGCTCCATTATCCAATGCCTCCTGGAGAGACAGGACATTGGGCCCTGCGTGCATCTCCCAATACTAGCACTTGCATACCTTAGCAATGCCATCCTAAACCTGGGAATACGGTACACAGCTATCAAAAGGTTGCTATGATTACTGGCAGATAGCAATTCTGAAGTTAAGTACAATTTTCTGATTGAGCTGCATCATGGCAACCTTTCTGATGTCTGTGGAGTGTGCTACAGGTCTTGTGTCTGACAGTGTTTACCACCCTGGGGAGTGACCCCAACAGTATTGCGTACCATAGCCATGCCTGCACTGTGCCCAGGACTGGAGCGGTGGCCAGGGCTGCCAAACACCTCTATAGTTGTACACTGCTGGCATAGGTGTGGGAATGTGTGTCTGTCTATCCCAGGGGTGGGCACCTCCGGTCCTGGAGGGCCGCAGACCAGTCAGGTTTTCGGGATATCCCTAATGAACATGCATGAGATATATATGCATTAGAGATATCCTGCCAACCTGACTGGTTTGTGGCCCTCCAGGGCTGGATTTGGAGACCCCTGCCTTACACCTCTGTCATTTAAGATCATGAGTGGGCAAGGTACAGATGTCCTAGACATCGAAAGGGTATATAGAATGTGTCACAGTTCTCCTCGATTCTCACCACCACCAAAAAGTTGTCTAATAGACAATTTTTTGGTGGTGGTGAGAAGTGAGGAGGACTGTGACAAAGTATATCTAACCTTTTTGATGTCTTGGACATCTGCACCTTGTCCACTCACAATCTTACATGACAGAGGTGTAAGGCAGGGGTCTCCAGATCCAGCCCTGGAGGGCCACAAACCAGTCAGGTTGGCAGGATATCTCTAATGCATATATATCTCATGCATATTCATTAGAGATATCCCGAAAACCTGACTGGTCTGCGGCCCTCCAGGACCAAGTTTGCCCACCCCTGGTCTATCCAGTGTGTGGTGGCTGCAAACACCCTCCACAGCCCACACTGCTAGCACTGTTGCCAGTATTGGCCTGCCAATGTGCATAATGAGGAGCAAGGTACCATGGGTATAGCCCGGACAGTGTGGCCTGGGTAGGATGCATCTGCATAGGGCATAGGGCAATGGCTGGGACATTGTAGTGCCTGGCCACCACCTACACAGACAGGGTGGCCACAGCATGTCCTGCTGGGAGATCACTCTCACCCTGACTGGGCAGTGACCACGGCATGGCTAGATTCCCCATAGTGCTATATAGTATTTTGCTCATGTGAAATTTCTGGGTTCTCTTTTCGGGCCAATCATTGATTTATCTGCTTAGTGTGTATGCTGACATCCATGTTTTGGATGCATGCATCTTCTCCAAGGACATGGACTAGCTAGCAGACTGTCTGCAGCTAGTATGTGTCTTGCTGGAATACCTTGCAGGGTGCAGTGGCTGGAGGCTTGCTGCAGGAGAATATCAGATAGTGGTGGGGCGCAGCTGAGCATTTCCAGGCCTAATGTCTGTCTGCTATTGCTTTATGGATGTGTACAGAGCTGCATTGACTGCCCTCTAGGGTGTCTGTTCCCCAGCAGGACTGGGGTTGAGGGTCCCTTCCATTGCCACCATTGCAGAAAGGTAGAAGGTGGATCTGCTGGTGGGAGACCCTGTTTCCCACCCTCAGCCCCAGAGGGTGGGTTGGGTGGTGGTACATAATCTGCCTATGGGTCCATAAAGGCAAAGCCTGACTGAGTAAATACAGATGTATCCAAGGTGTGTCTGCAAGAACTACCTATCTAACACACTAGCACTGCTTATGACCTGCAGTATGACCTATTTCTGCTATGGAAGGTGCTGTGGACCTGGTGCTGGGCGCCCCACCTCACCCTCAGTGTGAGCACAGTACCCGCACAATGTGATGGTGTGTAGCTACTCTGTGCCAGTAACACACACGGTCAGTTCCCCCTACCCGGCCGAGGTGCTGTGGGGGTGCATACCCCATCTTGTGATTATCCGTAGACTGCTGATTTGCATGTGCAGTGCATCATGGGTACGGGTGGGTTAACCCTATCCTGGTGATCACAGCAAACTGTTTGTGTGGTATCGTGCAGTCCTTCTGCAGCCAGCCAGGAGTTTGTTAGCATCTCTAGAGCTGTAGCCCACTGGTTACTTCACTGCCTGTGGAGCCAGAGATCATGGGTTCAAACCCACAGTGGGGTTGTTTGATAGGGCTGTCCAAAGCATTGTTGATTTTTAATGTAAATTAGTGCTGCCAGCAGAAACACCCTCAGAGTACTGTAACCATAAGGTGCCTCAGAAGGTGCTTTATAGGGCGCCCTATAAAGCTCCTTCTGAGGCACCTTATGGTTACAGTCCATATAAGGTGCCTTATAATGTGTCCTATGGAGCACCTTATAGGGTGCCTTATAGGGGACATTATAGGGTGCCGTGGCGGACAGTGCACTTTATAATGTGCCCTATGGGGTGCTTTATAGGGTGCCTTATGCGGCACCTTAGGTTACGGCATGTGAGGGTGTGTTTGCTGGCAGCAATAATTAAAATACAAATAAAATGCCTCAAGAAACAATACTTACATCTCAAAGCTGATGCCTCAGCCAGCCTTATGCACTAGGCACACTGGGGGATCAAACTCATGACTCTTGTATCATCAGTCAGCATATTGACCATTGTGCTACACCTCTGTTTCTGTGTTTGCATGTCTGGGCGCCTACTTAAGGGTACCGCGTGTTAACGCGCTTAGCGGCGCTTCACCCGATAATGTGCGCAGCAGCGCACGTTATCGCGCGATATTCCCATTTTGCTACTTTATGACTGCAACACCCACTCCTTTTATGGCAGCCTGCACACTATCGCCGGGCGCATGTTAAGACGGTTTAGTAAACATACCCCTAAGGCTTTTCTTCCGAAGACATGGAGGACTGGCCTCCAGTCCTCTGGGTCTGACAAACTCCTCCCCACAGATTCTTGTCATCCTGGCTCACTGAGCTTTCCTCACTTCCTCTTCTTCAGTGAAGAACCCAACGTAACAACACACACCTCTTCTCTGTGAACCTCAGTCCCAAAGAACTCATTCCCTGGAGCTCCAGTACTCACACAGATGGTGATAAAATGAAAGACAAAGACCCTCCCAAACAAGGGGCTCTATTCTCCACACACAACCAGTGATATCTCCCTATTTAGAGCCTGTCATTTTCCATATTTCGCACAGAGAATCTTCTTTTGCCATACATATATAGTTAAGCGCTTATTTTGACTCCTTACATAAGAGTTTAAAAATTAAGAAATACAAAAGTTTTAAAATATTTTATTTAACTACTGTGCTACAGCTACAACTGAACAGGTGGAAGAGCTGGAAGTGGTGAATTTGATCTAGGAAGTGTGTGTGTGAGAAAGAGAGAGAGAGAGAAAGAGTGAGGGAGAAGAGAAAGTTTACACTCTCTCCTTTCCCCTCCCCCAGTCTATGCCAGTTTGACCTCTTTACTGCCTGACTCCTCCCCACCAAACTATACAGGTAAACTATGCTTATTAGGTGCATTTCACTAATGCAATGCCACCTATTAGTGAGGCCCTATCCATTGTCTGTCTGCCCATCTGACCATAGGTTTGTCTGTGCTGGTGCACAGACATAAGGACATACCTCAATGAATGATAGTGCTAGCAGGGACCCTATCTCCCCACCAGCTGAGAAGGGCAACATGGAATGTCAGTGTCTGCTGGTGGGGACCCATCTCCCACTGGGAGAACAGTGTGCTTGAACACAGCTGTGGCCAAAAATGTTTATGGCTGCCAGTGGGGACCCCATCTCCTGCCAGCAGAGGAGGGTTGTTAGGCTGTGGCTGCATCAAAGAAGGTCTGAAATCACCTACTATTTAAGGATTTTTTTTTTGTTTGAGTTAGATGGAGGAGTAAAGAGGAAAGGGGGCCTAGAGTGGAGAGGAAAGAGAAGAGAGGCAAGGGGCCCAAAATGAAAGGGGGGAAGAGGTGCAGAGTGGAAGGTGAAAGGGCAGAGGATCAGAGGGAAAAGCCAAGGGTGAGGGGAAGGGCAAAGGGGGCTTTTTCCCAAAGAAGAGGGGAGGGGGCAGGGGTGGCCAGAATGGAAGGGGATTGGGGGGGTCAGGGGTTGGAGGGAGAAGGAGAAACTGTGGAAGAGGGAGTGGAAGGGAGTGAAGACTACAGATGCACCATGCACACAAGACACAGACACACGCACAAACAGCCCTTCATCCTACCCTCTACCCTTTCACATACACACACAGAGCCCCCCCCCACACACCAAAGCAAACCACATCCTCATGCACACATGCGCACACTCACACCCACCCTGAGCCCCTTACCCACATCCCAGTGGTGCATATATATACACACACACACACATACCCATTCCTTCATACATACATCCACAGACAGAGCCCCTCACCTCACCCCACCCCACCCCACCCCTCATCCATGGATACATGTACACGCGCACATGCACCCACTCTATACCTCCTAGCCATACACCCACACCCACACACTGAAAGTAGAGACGTCTACACAGGAAATTACTCACATATAAGATGCACAGCCCCTTCTACCCTAATAAGTCATACTCAGTCTCCTTACAGATATGCATGAGTTTGCAAATGAAGGCAGGGGAAACATGCCCTTTTGTCGTGTTACAAGTGTGCACCTTTCAGCTTGTATGATATTATAGTAGGTAATAAACAGCTATTGAAGGAACTCTCTTCTCAGTAAGTCTAGTGCAGGTGTAACGATTTTATGCTACTTGAGCAGGAGTTCTGATCCAGCAACTGCAAAGCTGTTTCTAAATTTACTATTTTGGCTGGTTTTAATATACATTTTCCTTGCCTATTTATTGCCTATTTATATTATCTTAGATTTCAGTGTGCCCTCAGTTCATAGAAGGTCTACTGGCCTGGGACACTACATCCTTGATAGTTGTCTACTAGGACTTGCAGTACACATTTGCTTTTAGATTTGCAAAGACCTGGTTTCCTACTAAATTTTGCAGAAAAGGTATACATTTTACGAGGTCCTTTGCATAGTAGAGTGGTACATAGAAGTAGGATTTCATTTGAAAGTTTAAAGTTCTATTGCTCTATTAGAAGCCCATCTCACAGGGTATGGTTAATTCATTCAGCTTCTGCTGCTTGAGAGTTAATTCAAACAGTATCTGCTACTTGAGCAGGAGTTCTGATCCAGCAACTGCAAAGCTAAGTTTCTAAATGTACTATTTTGGCTGGTTTTGATATAAATTGTCCTTGCCTATTTATTACCTGTTTATATTCTCTTAGAGTTGAGTGTGCCCTCAGTTCATAGAAGGTCTACTGGCCAGGGACACTTAAATTCCTGCCCACCCTACCCCTCACCCCAGGATTGCATTGCCTATATAGTCATCATATAGATTGACATCTGTCTTCCAATTAGGTGTAACACCCACCTTTTCTCCTTGTCCTAGAAATGATTTATAACCATCTTAATCATCATGTTGTATATTCAATGCAATAGCTGTGGTGCTTTCATTCTAAGAAGAATCATTTGAAGCCTAAGAGTTTGCCTTATATGTCTCAAGTTATATGCCATGCATAAAGAATGGATTCTATTAAGAGAAGAATTAGCTGCAATTAAACACACCTCCTCTAGGGTACAAATTGAAAAAAATCCACCACCACTCCTACAAAGAATCAAGCAACCCAGGAACAAATGGATCACAGTGGCCTCTGGTAGGCTGCGATCTGTAACACAGAGACACCCTTGCTATCAAAAGATATCCCTGCATAACACCTTCTCTGCCTTGGGAAATTTGAATGCCCATTTAGTGGAAACTGAAGTGTCCTTAAACAAGAAGATTTATTTTATTTTATTTATTTATTTTTTATACTGTACTCTTTAGAATCAGTGTGGTTTACATGTATACTAACAGGTACTTTTTATTCCCTTGTCCCTGAAGGGTTCACAATCTAAGTGTACCTGAGGCAATGGAGGGTTAAGTGGCTTGCCCAAGGCCACAAGGAGTGGCCATGGGACTAGAGACCCCAGTCCCTCTGGCCTGAGGTTGCTTGTCCCCATGCAGGAATTGAACCACCGGCCCTCAGGTAACCTGTCCCAACCACTGAGCCACTCCTCCCTCCCAATCTACTGATAATGCCCTAAATATGAAGAAACTGTCACAAATGAGGAAACTACTACTTCTTGGAGATTCCATCATCAGAGGCACCAACTTGGGAACACAGTTCAAAGGAGAGAAGATGGTCAAATGTCTCCCAGGCTCTTCAGCCAGCAGGAATACGAAGCAAATTGCTGGCATAGTTAGTGCAGAAAGTGAGCACTCCAAAATTGATGTTTTCATCCACTTGGTACAAATGACCTGGCTAGAAATAGTACCTCTATAGTTCAGAGAGACTTCCAGATTCTGGGAGAGAAACTCAAGCCCATTGCTAACACTATAGCATTCTCAGAAGTTCTACCTGTTCTTAATAAGAGGGCAGAAAGGCTGCATCGCATAATCAATTTTAATACATGGCTCCAAACCTGGTGCAAACAAGAAGGATTTAGATATATAGGTGACTGGGGAAATAGATGGAACAAGTGACTACATCTCTCTGTTGCAGGGAAAAGGATCCTAAGTGAAAAATTCATTCATTATGTGGACAGGCATTTAAACTAGGTAAAGGGGGTGACAGATGGAAAGGAACAAGTTCAGAATGTCACTCCCAGCAAAAACATAGCAACATTGGAAACAGCCATAGTATTAACTCACGCATCAATGCCAAGTGGAAAGAGGCATGTAAAACAAAATTCATGCAAAATGAATGGTGGAAAGGGACTTGGACATTGTGGCCATTACAGAAACATAGTTTAACGAATCGCATGAATGGGATATTGCCATAGCTGGCTATAATCTATTTAGAAGAAATAGAGAGGGTAGAAAAGGAGGAGCAGTAGCCCTATATTTCAAAAGCATTATTAAAGCTGCTGAAATGCAGGGGACATGGGGAAAAGAAGTGCTGTGGATTGTGTTGGAAAGAGGGGATGGCACTGTCATCCATACTGGTGTGGTCTACAGGCCTCCAACTCAAACTGAAGAAATGGATAGCGAATTGATTATTGATATTGCAAAGAATGCCATGAAGAGGGAAGTGATCATAATGAGTGAATTTAATCTACCCGATGTGGATTGGAGTATTCCTTCTGCAAATCTGGAAAGAAGTAAAAAAAATTGTGGATGCCTTCCAAGATGCATTACTTAGACAAATAGTGATGGAACCGACCATGGAAAGCTCAATGCTGGATTTAGTACTCACCAACAGAGATAGCGAGTCGAATATGCGGGTGGGTGCCCATGTGAGCAGCAGCAATCATCACACGGTGTGATTTGAGATAAAAGCATAGTCCCCTCACAGCAAATGCCCCCCATGGCATTCAAAGTCCAAAAACACTGACTTCAGTAAAATGGCCAAGTGCCTGAAGATGGAGTTGGCAGGGTGGGAGGGGATAAGGGAAGTGGAATTGCAGCGGGCTAAACTAAAGGAGACAATAAAAGGGGCAACAGATACATATGTAAGGAAAGTAAATAAAAACAAGAGGAAAAGGAAACCTATTTGGTTTTCCAAAGAAGTGGCTGCACAAATAAAGGCAAAAAACACAGCTTTCACAAAATTCAGAAGTTCACAGAGGAACACAGAAAAGAATAAAGGATAAAATTAAAAGAGACAAAAAGAGAAATAAAGATAGCAAAATCAAAGGCAGAAGAAAAGATGGCTAAAGATGTGAAGTGTGGCGACAAAATGTTTTTCAGGTATATTCGGGAGAGAAGGAAGTTCAGAGGAGGAATTGCAGCACTCAAAAGTGCCAGGAACAGATTTGTAGAAAATATCATTGAAAAAGCAAAAATGCTAAACAAATACTTTTGTTCTGTTTTTACTAAAGAAAATCCTGGAGAAGGACCACCTATGATTGACAAATATACAAATGGGAATTGAGTAGATACCGCACCATTCACAGAAGATGAACAGCTTGCAAAACTGAAAGTGGACAAGGCCATGGGACCGGATGGGATACATCCCAGGATACTGAAAGAGCTCAGAGAGGTTCTTGCAGGACCATTAAAGGATGTTTTTAATAGATCCTTGGAGACAGAAGAAGTTCCTCAGGAGTGGAGAAGGGCTGATGTGGTACCTCTTCACAAAAGTGGTAATAGAGAAGAAGTGATAAACTACAGGCCAGTAAGCCTTACCTTGGTGGCAGGAAAAATTATGGAGGCACTCCTGAAAGAGTGAATAGTGGACTTTCTCAAAACCAACAGGTTGCATGATCTGAGGCAATATGGTTTTTCCAAAGGACGATATTGCCAAACAAAACTGATTGAGTTCTTTGACTGGGTGACCAGAGAACTAGATCAAGGATAAGCGATGGATGTCATCTACCTAGATTTCAGCAAAGCCTTTGATATTGTTCCTCATAGGAGGTTTATCAATAAACTAAACAACTTGGGTCCCAAGGTGGTGAATTGGATCAGAAACTGGTTGACTGACAGACGACAGAAGGTGATGGTAAACAGGGGCAGCCCAAGGGGGGTGCGGGGCCATGTGCGGAGACTCGGTGTGGGCCTCATTTGCATAAGTGGCCTTATTTGCATAATATTTGCATAATGTTACCATACACTAACTTTTAGTAAACATGTCTCTTAATGAGTGAATGGATAAAGAAAGACTAAAAGATTTCTACATTACTATAATCCAGTGCCAACCGCCAGGCACATTAGGAACTACTACAAACACTGCCCATTTAGAACCCATAGCAAACTCGCCGTATCCTGACAGCATTACCAGGACTCACAAAGCACCATACCTTACCTATCAAAAGGCAACACTGCAAATATTAAACCAATACATTTCAGAGAATACTGGGGAAAGAGAACAAGTGGCAATGTCAAATAGGAATTACATAAACAGAATACCTCAGCTCAGTTACACATGCAGAACATAGACCATCACCAAACAAGGAATCACAATTTAGAAACAGGAAGGCAATAATTAAACTGGGAACCCCAAAATTTCCCATCAGCCCCTGCTTCCCATCAGCTCCTGCGGGCTTAACAGAGACGCGAGGGAGACACTCGCCCTTTGCGTATCTGAAAGCCGGCGCAGAGGGGCTCAGCCGGGCCGGGAGAGCTCAGCTGGGCAGAGGGGGCCCCGCGGGACACTCCATTCTGCTGCTGCCACGGCGGCAGCGGCAGCAGCCAGCTTTTTTTTTTTTTTTTAATTTAATTTTTAAAAAGCAGAATGTTCTTTGCACGGGGCCCCCTGAAACGCAGGGCCCTGTGCAAAAAACATTCTTGCTCAATGGACGGGCTGGCCCTGATGGTAAATGGAACTCACTTGGATGAAAGGAAGATGATTAGTGGTGTGCCCTAGGGTTCAGTCCTGGGACTGGTATTGTTCAGTGTGTTTTTGAGTAATATTGCTGAAGGACTGAATGGAAAAATTTGACTTTATGCAGATGACACGAAAATTTGCAACAGAGTCGACTCCCCCGAGGGAGTCAACAACATGAGGAAAGATCTATAAAAGCTGGAAGAATGGTCTAATGCTTAGTAGTTAAGATTTAATGTGAAGAAGTGCAGTGTCATGCACTTGGGAAGCAGAAATCCAAGGGAATTGTATGCGATAGGGGGCAAGATGTTGTTGGGCATGGACCAGGAAAAGGACCTCAGAGTGATTGTTTCTGAGGATCTCAAGGTGGCGAAACAGTGTGACACCCTCTCACCCCCTATCGCGTACATTTCCTTTGGATTTATGCTACCCAAGTGCATGACACTGCACTTCTTCGCATTAAATCTCAATTGCCAAGCATCAGACCATTCCTCCAGCTTTTGCAGATCCCTCCTCATGTTCAGCACTCCCTCTGGGGAGTCCATTCTGTTGCAAATGTCCCCATCCATCCTTGTCTTTGGTGATACCTAAGGTTTTGCTTCAAGACAGAACACTATCACTATAGAGTGCTACTCTTCAAATTCTCTTCTGCCCCAAGGATTTTCACAAAGGGGGTTATTCTGAGGCACGTATAGCAGGGATGGACATCCCAATGGGACGTCTATCCCCGCTATTCATGGCAGCTACTGCCCCCCGACTAACTTCCCCAGCGGTTGGAAGTGCAATGGATTGGTCTTTGGAAGGAACTTTGGAAGGAACCAATCCATTGCACTTCCAGGAAAGAGGTGGTCCAGAGCGCTGTGTAGAAGGTCAGCAAGATGTTTGAAGTATAGCTTGAACATTGGCTGGTATGTGGCCATTTAGTTTCGGTCCTGTACATCCAGGCAAAATGTATGTGGAAGTAGGAATAACTTTCCTGGACATGTCTTTTCGGCAGCTCCGGGGCGCGGGGGGGGGGGGGGTCTGGAGGAGCAAAAGTTAATTCCCTGCAGCCCAACCCTGGCGTTAGGAGGCAGGATCGGTGTGGCAGCTGGCATCGCGGCATTTAAATGGAGCTGCGGAACCATGGCAACATGACACCATTTAAATGCCCTGACTGAGTTAGTCAGGCTTTGCTATACGTGCAGACCAGGACTGAATTGCAGTCCCAGCCTGCACGTACAGTGCTGTTCGCAATTCTGATCCCATGGGGCTAGATGTGCCCCGCGGGATCAAAATTGCGATCTCCTTTGTACGTCCAGCTCAGCCTGGATTTACAAAGGAAATCTATGTCCGGGACAGAATCAGGCCCAAAGTGTCTGGTGGTAGCTGCAGCACATCTGCACAGGCAGGGTCTGTGCATTTATGCGTATGTAGATGATTGTCTCATCTCAGGGCCTGACAAGGCCTCAACCCAGTTGCCAGTCAGCAGGACATCCCTACTTTTGCAATAGCTCAGCTTCATTATGAACTTCCAAAAGTCAGAGTGTGAACCTCGTCAAGTCCTGGACTTCATTGGGACTCATCTCAACACCACAGTGGATAAAGCTTTTCTACCACCAGAGTTTCTATCCTTCAACAACTCAGTGCCCAACTACTCAGTCTACAAAGTGCCTCAACTTGCACCTTTTTACGCCTCTTAGGTCACATGGCAGTCTCAGTACACATGGTCCTGTTGGCACATCTATACATGCAGCTGTTCCAGTGGAATCTCAAACTCAACTGGAATCAGCATTCTCAATCCCTTCATCATCAAATCACTCTCTCCGGCCCAAACCTCCACATGTTACGCCAGTCTCTTTGTTGGTGGACACTTTCATCCAGCCTCACCGATGGGAGGCCCTTCCTAGAACACCCGCGTCAGCTCATTCTAACAACAGATGCCTCTCATATGGGCTGGGGAGCCCATGCCTTGCACCTCATGACTCAAGGACATTGGACCAGCAGGGAGGCCCCTCAGCACATCAGCCTGCTGGAGATTCGTGCAGTTTACTATGCCCTCCACGCCTTCCATCATCAGGTCTGCAACAAATCAATTCTGGTGCAAATGGCTCAGGTTCCCTCCACGTCTGCCATGAAGCAATCCACCTATGACTTTATGTTTAATCCATCAGAGTCTTCCTGCGGGCAGTCTACCTTCCAGGCTTTCAGAATCAGTTATCAGACTCCCTCAATCGTTGAATGGACGCACATGAATGATCATTGTATCCCACGATCCTAACTCCCATCTTCCAAGCCTGAGGGACTCCGGAAGTGGAACTTTTCACTTCAGACAACAATTCCAATTGTTCTCTCTACTGCTTCCTTCATCCCAGTTCCAACAGATGGGCAGCGGATGCCTTCCTCATCTTCTGAACAGGTCATTCCTTCTATGCATTTATGCTATTTCTGCTAACTCCTTGGACCCTCCTCAAGGTCCGAGCAGACAAAGTTACTCTGATCCTCATTGCTTCGCAGTGGCCCAGACACATCTGATACCCACATCTCCTTGACATAGCACAACATGGCCCCTGGCCATTATCACTTCTTCCCTTCCTTCTCACACAGCAGGAAGGTCATCTCCTACATCTCAACCCACAGTCACTAGCTCTAACTGCTTGAAACTAAATGGCCACATACCAGCCAAAGTTCAAGCTATACTTCAAGCGTCTTGTTGACCTTCTACACAGCGCTCCTTAAATGGACTCGCTTCTCTCATTGGACTGCTCGGCGGGGCCTGGACCCAGTCTCATGCGCTCTCAGTCATATTCTCACCTAACTCCTTCATCTATCCGACTCCAGACTTCCTCAGTTTGCTACCATCTCTCTGCTGTCGTAGCATTGCATTGTCATGAGAATGGCAAACTCATTTCCATGCATCCTCTACTTTCATGCTTCAGGAAAGGCTTATTAAACACCAAGGACCCAATATAGAGTTGGGCAGGCTATGCGCCCCTACGGCGCATAGCCTTGCCCACTGACCCTTAACACCGGATATTCAATGCCAATGTCATATGTGGCCCTGGCGTTGAATATCCAGGGATCACCGCAGACACCGGAAGCCACAGTAGCTAACTGGGCGGTAGCGATATTGCATGCTGCCCAGTTGGCTCCTGTGCCTTAAAGATAGGCGTTAAGATGCTGATCGCTTATCAGGCAGCATGCAGTATCACTGCTGCATGGTATCACTTATCACCGCCTCCACTTCACCCCAGAATGCCCCAATGCTAACTGGATAGCATCGGAGCACATAGTGTAGTTAGAAGGGGATATTCAACGGTGCTAACTATGTAAGTGCCATCTAATATTCCCATTTAAGACATCTAATATTCCCATTAAGACATCCAAAACCTCAGAATTCAGCACAAGAAAACAGAGGTCCTATTCATTACGAGGAATCAAAGCTTCACCACACCACCCTATCTAAAGGTCAAAGAAGCAGAACTACAGACCAAACCCACGATCTGGTACCTCGGAGTCACTTTAGACCAGCGCCTGGGCATGAAGGTGCACATAAGCAACATAGCGAGAGCGGTATACCATAAGATCCGAACTCTCAGGCACCTATGCTTCCTGCTGGAACCGGATGACTTCCGGACAATTTATCAAGCGTTAATCATACCACACTTTATGCAAATTCAATCCTGCATGGACTCCCTCAATCCACCCTGAACCCGCTTCAGCTCACGATGAACGCTGCAGTGAGAGTCCTACATGAAGCATCCAGGAAAGACCACATGACACCCATCCTGAAACATCTCCACTGGCTCCCGATACATGGTAGACTCACATTCAAAACCTTACTGCTGACTTTCAAAGCCATCAAGGGGTTCTCCTCCACAACACTAGCAGAGATTATCCAGACCACGCCCCCCAACAGGTCCAGAAGATCGATAGCGGTCAATACACTGATAGTCCCGAAATCAGTAACCCAATGCACCCAGGCAACAGCAAACAGGGCTTTCAAATTCTGTGCGCCCAGATGCTGGAACACCCTACCACCCAGCATCTGGGCAATCCCCGACCTAGCCCAGTTTAGGAAGGCCTTGAAGCACCACCTCTTCCTCCTGTACTACCCGGTAAACAGTGCTACAATAGCACCTTCCACTATCTAGCCTGTGCAGTACATTTAAATCTTACCTCTCAAAGCACCTATGACTACGACTGGCGAGGTACGACTTGTCATGTCGCCTAGATTTAAATAGTTACCCCTGATTATCCAAGTTTTAGAACATCTTCCTTGTAAACACAGATCAGCCAATGAAATGTGTAAGTTTCTATGTTCCATGTAAACCGCGCTGATGTTGAATAGCGCGGTATAAAAGAGACTGCAAATAAATAAATAAATAAATAAAGCTACATGGGTTTACTGGACTGTAAACTGTGTAAATGCCTTTCGAAAATCGGGTCCCAAGCCTCCAATAAAACCACCTTCTCCAGCGTGAGATCTCAATGTCATTCTTTCGGAGCTCATGAAGAGTCCCTTTGAACCTCTGGGATCTGCTTCATTGAAACACCTTACTTGGAAAATCATCTTCCTAGTTGCTGTCACCTCTGCAAGACATGTCAGTGAGCTCCAGGCTCTTGTCCATTATCCTCCTTATGCTCAAGTTCTTCATGATAAGGTACTTTTGTATACCCATCCTAAAGTTCCTTCCAAAGACTGTATTCAGTTTTAATTTGAACCAATCCATTGCACTTCCTATGTTTTTCACAGATGCTCAGCCAGATTCTCCGGAAGAAGCCCTGCACTCTTTGGATTGTCACTAAGATTTGCTCTGCTACCTACATGCTACCGAGCAGCTCCAACAGTCTTTGCAGCTTTTCATCACCTTCAATCCGAACAACCCAGGGAAACTTACTGTATATCCAAGCAGACCATTTCTTCCTGGATTGCAGACTTTATTTCTTTTTGTTATGTTCAGGCAGGTTGCACCCCTCCCAGACAGATGGGTCCCCACCAACTCCGAGCTACAACAACTACCATTGCCAATTTGGCAGCTATTCCTCCTCAAGATATCTGCAAAGCTGCTCTCTGGTCTTCTGTTCACGCTTTTGTGAAGCAAAACAGCCTGGATCGCTCTTCAGCAGCTGACCTTTCCATCGGTCAGGTTGTCCTGCGGAATCTCTTTGCTTAACTTCTTCCACTCCCAGTTTCTCACCGGTCCACAACCATTATCAGAATTTTAAGTGGCCCTCAGCTCTGGACTCACCTTGGAGTGTGTCTGCATCACCCCTTGCTTGAATACGGAGAAAGCATTGTCGCTTACCTGTAATGGGGGTTCTGTATTTAGTAGGGGTATGCAGCCACACTCACCTGCCCGCCATCCTCGCAAAAAAACCCAACAAAAACATAACAAAGGAGAACGAATCAAGGTAAAGAGCATGCAGAAATATACTCAACAATCAATTTGCAGTACCAACTATGCACAGTTTTTCACCTGCATACCCAGCTCTGCCAGTTCCATTCTGGCATCCATAGTCCCTGCTATTTTGTCTACTTCTGCATTCTCATCAACTGCCTTCAGCGCTGTGCTTACGTACTATGACATTGACTGGAGAGGACAAAGGCCATGCAGTCGGACAGGAAGGTGCGCACATGCACTAAGGGAGAGCCAGCACTGGCACTGTAACCCAGCCAGCACCTTGGAGTGTGGCTGTATACCCCTGCTGAAATGGAGAACCCCCATTACAGATAAGCAACAATGCTATCTCTCTTGCTTAAGTTGCCAACCCAACAGTTTTTCTCTCTCTTTTTATCTTCAGCCTCCCCTTAACAATTCCTCTATCCATCTTTATTCTGCCTGGTTTCTGTCCACCAGCCTTGCTCACTTTCAGCCATCCCATCCTTTAGCAGCCAAATTTGTACTTTGTATCCACAAGTCTGCAAGTGAATTTTCTAAGGAAAAATCCCCTAAGAGTTTAGTGAGAAAGGTGCTTGTCTTTCCCTCCTGTAGCTGCCATCTCATGATCCGTGCCATTCATCTCTCTCTACTGCTCTACCTCAATTGCCCTTCCTGAATGCTTTTCCTCTGGCCCTGCTTCCCCTTGTACCTAGCCACTTTCCAAATACCTTTCCTCTTGCCTTCCCCCTTTGCCTATTCCTGAGGGCCATTTTTCCTGCCCTGCTTCCCCTCACCATTGGTTCCTTACCAAGCTCAACTGCCATCTCCCCTCTGAGACGCTTTCCCTGGGGCTTCCTATTCTTACCCTATGGTTCCTTTCTAAATGCTGCTTGAGGAATGGCCCTTTTCCAGATGTCTGCCCTCCTCCCACTCCCCCCTCATGGCCTTTTTTATGCTTCCCACTGTCTGCCCCCCCCCCCCCATGGGCCCTTCCTGAATGCTGACCCCCATGGCACTGTCTGGAATGCCATCCCCCTGCCCTGCTTCCTCTCATCCATGCCATCTTCCTGACCACATGCCCTCTGGGGACCCATCCCCAAGTTTATCCTTCCCATCCTCAACTCATGGCAAGACGAAGGTAGAACAGCAAATTAGAATATCAATGTTAGAGAGAGCACATCAACATGCATGAACCACAATGAAAGAACAACACATGATGGTTATATATTCATACAAACAAGGAAGTAAAACACTTGCCTAAAAATATCAACAGCACAGAGCTGTGGAAATGAGAGGAAAAAGACATGAATATGAACAATAAATTATACTGATTATAAAGTCCACAAAAGTCTCAAAACACCCTGGGAAAGAATGGTCCCACAATGTTAAAAAAAAAAAAAATTGCGATAAATGAAAATCAGAAAATTGAGCACATCGGTATATATAAACCACAATGGAATACCAAAAATTGTCAACTATATATTACAAATTGCAATCAAAAATGTAAACCATTTGCCTGGAAATATCAACAGCACAGAGCTCCAGACTGATGCACAAAGCAGGTTAAACGGTGACCTCTGAACTCTTTAAATGCTCAAAAGACCACTAAAAACCGCTGTCCAATCAAATGAGGCTAATCACCAAAAAAATATTTTTAAATGGCACAGTCAAGCAAGTCGTTCCATCAATCAGAATCTAGGGACTAAAGTATTAAAAGCATGAGTTATGTATGTTTATAAAAATGAGGAAGACCAGCATGAACGTACAAAATGAAACAAACGTAAAAGGGGTCTCAAATCCAATCTACATAAAATATACCAAAGTATCACAGCGTACAGCTACCAGTTGCAACATCAGCCATCTCATAATACAATAAATAAAGTATACATTAAGAATATTAAAACGTCTTGTAAGAGATAGGCAGCATCACAGTACATACAATGCCAGATGATCCACAGAGCAAATGGGATAGAGCCATTATCAGGGCAATTTAAACCCCTAAGCACTGCAGCAAATGTGATAGTAAAACAACCTCCAAATTGTACGGTGAAGGTGGAACAGTAAGGGGTATGTTTACTAAACTGCGTTAGTGTGATTCGCGTTAGGAGCCGCATTAGTGGAAGAAATGCCAAAAAAGGATATGGGCAGTACATCGTTACCGATAACGCGCGTTATAAGGCGCCGCGCAGCAACGATCGTTACAGGGCGCGTTACTACGCGTTAAGCTTAAGAAGGCGCGCTGACACCCAAAAACAGAAACAGAGCTGTAGCACAATGGTTATTACACAGACTGATGGTACAAGGGTCATGGGTTTGATTCCCCAGTGTGCCTAATGAATAAGGCTGGCTGAGGTGTCATGTGTAATCCTTTGAAGGCCTACTATAATATTTTAATCCACATTCTGCAGCCGGGTTAAAGTTTGCATATGTCAGGAAAATTGTACCCGTCTTATTCAATATGTTCCAATAGTGACGTTCCCTCTGCCATGGTCATGTATTATATACCATTTGATAGGAATATTTAGGCAGAAGTTTGGATCCCGAAAGCTTTGGGCTTGGCCTGGAAAGGGTTAAGTATTGGGCTGTGAGGAAGATTAGTTGTACGTTAATAGTGCTGCCAGCAAACACACCCTCACAGTGGCGTAACCTAAGGTGCCACATAAGGCACCCTAGAAGGCACTCCATAGGGCACATTATAAAGTGCGCTGTCTGCCAAGGCACCCTATAATGTCCCCTATAGGACACCATATAAGGCACCTTATAAGGCGCTTTATATGGCACCGTATAAGGTGCCCTATAGGGCGCCTTATGAGCCACCCTAAGGTGACAGTACCCTGAAGGTGGTTCTGCTGGCAGCACTAATATACAATAAAAATAGACCATGCCTAAGACAGCCCTATCGATGAACCCCACTGTGGGTTTTGAACCCATGATCTCTGGCTCCATGGGCAGCGAAGTAACCAGTGGGCTAGAGCTGTTAATAAACACTTGGCTGGCTACAGGAGGACTGCACGGCACCACACCCACATTCTGCTGTGGTTACCAGGATAGGGTCAACCCATCCGTACCCAGGATGCACAGCACATGTAAATCAGCAGTCTACAGATGATCACAAGATGGGGTATGCACCCCACAGCACCTCAGCCTGGTAGGGGGTGCCGACGGTGTGTGTTAGTGGCACAGAGTAGCTACAGACCGTCACAGTGTGCGGGTCCTGTGCTCATCCTGAGGGAGAGGTATGGTGCCCAGCACCATTCTCACAGCACCTGGCTGTGCTGAGATAGGCTATGCTGCAGGTCCCCATCAGTGGCAATGTGTGATAGGTAGTCCTTACAAACATCGCTAGGATATGCCTGTGTTCATCTGTATGTCACATCTAGCACTTGTGGACTATGATGCACCCAGAAAAGTGCATACCCTGCGTGGGTGCCATGGTCACATGACATAAGTGAAGAGGGGTGTTGGGACCCACAGGGAGATTACATACCACCACCCAACGCACCCTCTGGAGCTCAGGGTGGGGGGACAGGATCTCCCGCCAACAGCTCCACTTTCTACACCCCTGCAATGGTGGCAGTAGAGGGGACCATCACCCCAGTCCTGCTAGGGATCAAACACCCTACAGGGCAGGCAATGCAGAGCAGTACACATCCATAACGCGATAGCAGACAGACGGCAGGTCTGGAAATGCTCAGCTGCCCCCCACCATTATCTGACATTCTCTACCAGCAAGTCTCCAGCCCCTGCAACCTGCAAGGTGTTCCAGCAAGACACATACTAGCTGCAGACAGTCCACCAGCTAGTGCATAGTGCATGGTCCTGGAGAAGATGCATGTACCCAGAACGGGGATATCAACATACGCACCAAGCAGATAAGTCAGTGATTGGGCCCCAAAAGAAAACCCATAAATATCACACAAGAGAAATGCTGTATAGCACTATGGGGGAACCTAACCATGCCATGGTCACTGCTCAGTCAGGGTAAGAGTGACCTCCCAGCAGGACATGCTATGGCCATCCTGTCCGTGCAGGTGGTACCGGGCACTACAATGTCCGAGCTATTGCCCTATGCCCTGTGCAGATGCGGCCAGGCCAGGCCACCCTATCCAGGCTATTCCCACAGTACCTTGCTCCTCATTATGCACATTGGCAGGCCAATACTGGCAACAGTGCTAGCAGTGTGGGCTGTGGAGGGTTTTGGCAGCCACCACACACTGGATAGACAGACACACACTCCCCACACCTATGCCAGCATTGTGCAACTATAGAGGTGTTGGGCAGCCAAGGCCACCACACCAGTCCTGGGCACAGTGCAGGCATGGCTATGGTACTCAATACTGTAGGAGTCACTCCCCAGATTGGTAAACACTGTCAGACACAAGACCTGTAGCACACTCCACAGACATCAGAAAGGTTGCTATCATGCAGCTCACTCCGAAAATTGTACTTAACCTAGGAATTGCCATCTGCCAGTAATCATAGCAACCTTTTGATAGATGTGTACCATATTCCCACGTTTAGGGTGGCATTACTAAGGTATGCAAGTGCTAGTATTGGGAGATGCACGCAGAGCCCAAAGTCCTGCCTCTCCAGGAGGCTTTGGATAATGGGGCCTGTGGGTGCGGGTGTGTCTGCCCCTGTTGGCTGCTGCTTTACGGCAGAGGTTCCCAACTCCAGTCCTGCGGTGCAAAACACTGTTTGGGTTTTCATGCTGTCCCCCATGAATATGCATGAGATACATCTGCATACCATGGGGGTGGCGCATAGAAATGCAGCACAGGCATCTTTATCAGAGGCAGCATGGAACCTGAATGGTGTTTGGCCCTCCAGGACTGCATTTGGGAGGCTCTGCTCTAGGTAATGTGCATGTTTATGGTGTCTGTGCTCTTTAGGGTAAAATGAAGGTGTTTTGGGCATGTTTACATCATCTGCAAGAAAGGTTCTGTCTGTATTAGCACGTTATAGTAGTGGGTAAAATATGAGGACTGGGTTGGTGGAAACCACAGCTGGAACTTGAACCTGTGAACTTGAACCTGTGACCTGAATATACTGGTTTTGAACCTGCTTCTGAATATACTGGTTTTGTGCACTGCACCACCCTGTTATCACAGAGATGGTGCATTCCCTGGTGATACCATGTCTGTTAGTCAGACAGGGCCTGTCTGTTGCAGTGCATGGCACCCACCTACACAGGGCTAGGCCACGGTCTGCTCTGGGCAGCTGCCACTGCCCCCTCCACCACCAGTATCCCTCAGCCACCATGCTGACATGCCCTTCTGCTGGTGGAGCTGGTGGTACGCAGTCTCAGGCCATCCAGTGTGCAGGTAGGCGGCTGCCTATGGCGCGGGTTCTGGGGTAGGGGTGCCTGCATAGACGTCCACGCTCCCCCCCATCCCCGCCTGCTAATGTTCCGTGCCCTTGGGGGTAGCTTTTGGGTACTATCCCCTGTGACACTTTGGGAAACACACTCGTGCCCATGTTGGGCCTTCAGCAGTTGCTGTCTGGCTGCTCCACTGTTTCAGCATTCGTATGGGCCACCTAGGCATCACCCTAGTCCGCACTGTGGCCCAGCTCCACCACAGCATATGCCGCCTGCGGCCCTCTTTATCCCCTTCTCCGGCATCTGTCCAGTTGCCGTTCCGACATGCCCGCCCTGATGTTGCGGGACATGTGCACACCATAGGAACCCTGTCCGATGGTGGGGAAAACCCTGAGCAGCGCTATTTCACTGTGGGCTCATTCACCTTGTATGGGGACGGAGTATAGACCCTTCCACGATTTATATCTGTTCTATGGAGCTTACTCGGGGGGGGGAGGGGTTGATGTTTCTCATTGATACCACTATTGGCCAGCTTGGTTATTGTTTTTTTCCAGTTTGTTGGGGTCATTTTCAGTGTTTCTGTGCCCTTTTGTTCTGTGCACTTGTATCACACTTATCACTTTATTTTTGGTTTCCCTGCCTGGGTTGTACATTGCTGACACTGAAATGGTTTCTCTCCCATGTAATGTGCATTTAACGGCAGGTTTTCATTCGCGTTGGAATTCAGCTCTGAGAATCAGCGCGTTAGTGTGAAGGGAGCCTCTCCCCGCCCACTCTCCGCCCACTGAACCCTTCTGTTCGCCCTCTCTCCACCTTCTGCGGTGTTTTACCGTGCCGCAGAGCATTCCGATCGTTAGCGCATCATAACGCACGTTATGTAACGTTAACCATCGTTAGCGCATCATAACGCGCGTTATGTACGATTACCGCAGTTTAGTAAACATACCCCTAAGTCAAAACACCAATGTTAAAGAGATCACATCAGCATGCATAAACCACAATGAAAGACTAAAACATGACAGCCATGAATACAAACCATGGAGTAAAACACTTGCCTTGAAATGTCAACAGCACAAAGTCATAGAAGTTAGAGAAAAGAAAGGAATGAATATAAGCAATAAACTATACTGATTATAAAGTCAGCAAAGTCCTGAAGGACCCCGTGACAGCATAGTCCCACAATATTGAAAAAACAGAATTACAGGGCAAAAGTAAAACGATAAATGAAATCCAAAAAATAAATTAAAAGGAGCACATTGACATACATAAACCAATATGAAAAAACAAAGGGGTATGTTTACTAAACCCTCTTAACGTGCGCGCTGTGCAATTATCACGCGCTAAGGTACCTTAGCGTGCAATAATGCTGCTTTACGGGGCACAAATGCGCTTTAGTGCGAGCTCACGCGTGCAGCGGCGCAAACGAGCGCTGAAGGCGGGGAAAGGCTCCTGGAGGGCAGAGGAAGGCTCCCCATGGGCGGAGAGAAGGGGTCAATGGGTGGAGAGTGGGAGGGGAGAGGCTCCCTGCACCCTAACGATGTGAAATTCGAGGCCATAACTAACGCAAGTGAAAACCTCGCGTTAGAGCTGATTTAAAGGGAAAAGAAACCATTTCTGTCAGCAATGTACAGCAAAACCAGGGAAACCTACAAAAAAGTGATAAGTGTGATACATGTGCACGGAACAAAAGTGCAAATAAACATTGAAAATGACTCCAACAAAATAAAAAAAAATCATAATCAAGTTGGGCAATAGTGATAGTAATGGGAAACATCAAAAAACACTCCCAAGAAAGCCCCAAAAAATAAATATTAATTTTGGAAGGGTCTACGCTCCGTCCCCATACAAGGTGAATGATCCCACAGTGAAATAGCACTGATCAGGGTTTCCATCTCCATTGGACAGGTTACCTATGGCATGCACATGTTCCACAACAGCAGGGCGGGCATGTCAGAATGGGCAACTGGACAGATGCTGGGAAAGGGGATACAGAGGGCTGCAGGCAGCACATGCTGTGGTGCAGCTGGAGCACAGTGCGGACTAGGCAGATGCCTAGGTGGCACTTAGGAATGCTGAAACTGAACAGCAGCCGGACAGCAACTGATGAGGGCCCAACATGGGCACGAGAGTGTTTATCACAGTGTCACAGGGGATAGTACCCAGCAGGTACCCCCAAGGGCACAGAACATTGGCAGGCGGTATTGGGGGGAAGCGTGGATGCCTATGCAGGCACCCCTACCCCAGAACACGCACCATAGGCAGCCGCCTACCTGCACACTGGGTGGCTTGAGGCTGCACACCACCAGCAGAAGGGCATACTGGTGGTGGAGGGGGGCAGTGGCAGCTGCCCAGAGCAGACCATGGCCTAGCCCTGTGTAGGTGGGTGCCATGCACTGCAACAGACAGGCCCTGCCGGACAAACAGTCATGGTATCACCAGGGAATGCACTGTCTCTGCGGCAACACGGTGGTGCAGTGCACACAACCAGTGTGTTTGGAGACAGAAGGTCACAGGTTCAAGTCCCAGCTATGGTGCCTGCCAACCCAGTCCCCATATTTTATCCACTACTACAACATGCTAATACAGACAGAACGTTTATTGCAGATGATGTAAACATGCCCAAAACACCTACATTTTACCCTACAGAGCAAAGACACCATAAACAGGCGCATTACCTAGAGCAGAGTCTCCCAAATGCAGTCCTGGAGGGCCAAACACCATTCAGGTTCCATGCTGCCTCTAATAAAGATGCCTGTGCTGCATATCTATGCACCACCCCCATAGTATGCAGATGTATCTCATGCATATTCATTTCCTATGTTAAGCACAGTTTGCTGATTGAGCTCCATCATAGCAACCTTTCTGATGTCTGTGGAGTGTGCTTCAGGTCTGGTCTCTGACAGTGTTTACCACCCTGGGGAGTGACCCCCAATGAGGGAGGAGTAGCCTAGTGGTTGGGGCATGGTACTTCAGGCCGGAAGGTCGGGGGTTCAAATCCCACTAGAGGACAGCAACCTTGGGCCAGAAGGACTGGGGTTTCTAGTCCCACAGATGCTCCTTGTGGTCTTGGGCAAGCCACATAACCCTCCATTGCCTATGTTCCCTGTAAGTATTAGTGAATGTGTCTCATATCCCCGCGTGTTAAATGTATCCCCCAATTGTGTTGTGACCGCTTTGATTGAAGGATAAGTCGGTATACAAAACTGTCTAAATAAATAAAATAGTATTGCGTACCATATCCATGCCTGCACTGTGCCCAGGACTGGTGTGGTGGCCAGGGCTGCTAAACTCCTCTATAGTAGCACAATGCTGGCATAGGTGTGGGAGTGTGTGTCTCTCTATCCAATGTGTGGTGGCTGCAAACACCCTCCACAGCCCACACTGCCAGCACTGTTGCCAGTATTGGCCTGCCAATGTGCATAATGAGGATCAAGGTACCATGGGTATAGCCCGGACAGGGTGGCTGGGCCAGGATGCATCTGCACAGGGCATAGGGCACTGGCTGGGAAATTGTAGTGCCCGGCCACCACCTGCACAGACAGGGTGGCCACAGCATGTCCTGCTGGGAGATCACTCTCACCCTGACTGTGCAGTGACCACAGCATGGTTAGGCACCCCCATAGTGCTATATAGTATTTCTGTCATGTGATATTTATGGGTTTCCTTTTGGGGCCCAGTCACTGACTTACCTGCTTGTTGTGTATGCTGACATCCCAGTTCTGGGTGCATGCATTTCCACCAGGAACATGCACTATGGACTAGCTAGCAGACTGTCTGCAGCTGGTATGTGTCTTGATGGAGCGCCTTGTAGGGTGCAGCGGCTGACGGCTTGCTGCAGGAGAATATCAGATAGTGGTGGGGTGCAGCTTAGCATATCCAGGTCTAATGTTTGTCTGCTATTGCGTTATAGATGTGTACAGAGCTGCATTGACTGCGCTGTAGGGTGTCTGTTCCCAAGCAGGACTGGGGTTGATGGTCCCCTCTACTACCACCATTGCAGGGAGGTAGAATGTGGATCTGTTGATGGGAGACCCTGTTTACCACCCTCAGCCCTGGAGAAGGAGGGTGGTGGTACGTAATCCTCCTAGGGGTCCATAGGGGCTACACCTGACTGAGACATACAGATATATCCAAGATGTGTCTGCAGAAACTACCTATCTCACACATTAGCACTGCTGGGAACCTGCAGCATGGCCTATCTCTGCTGTGGACCTGGTGCTGGGCGCCCCACCTCTCCCTCAGGGTGAATGCAGTACCTGCACAATGTGACAGTGTTTAGCTACTCTGTGCCAGTACCACACATGGTCAGTTCCCCCTACCAGGCCGAGGTGCTGTGTGGGTGCATACCCCATCTTGTGATCATCTGTAGACTGCTGATTTGCATGTGCAGTGCATCATGGGTATGGGTGGGTTAACCCTATCCTGGTGACCACACAGACTTGTTTGTGTGGTGACTTGCAGTCCTTCTGCAGCCAGCCAGGGGTTTGCTAGCAGCTATAGAGCTGTAGCCCACTGGTTACTTCACTGCCAGTAGAGCCAGAGGTCATGGGTTCAAACCCACAGTGGGGTTATTTGATAGGGCTGTCCAAAGCATTATCTATTTTTAATGTACATTAGTGCTGCCAGCAAAAGCACCCTCAGCGTACTGTACCCATAAGGTGCCTCAGAGGGTGCTTTATAGGGCGCCCTATAGGGCACCTTAAGGTTACCGTCCATATAAGGTGCACTATACAGTATCCTATGGAGCGACTGATAGGGTGCCCTATAGGGGACATTATAGGGTGCCGTGGCGGATAGTGCACTTTATAATGTGCCCTATTGAGTGCCTTATAGGGTGCCTTATGCGGCACCTTAGGTTACGGCACATGAGGGTGTGTTTGCTGGCAGCAATTAATAAAATACAAAATAAAGTGCAGCAGGAAACAATACTTACATGTCAAAGCTGATGCCTCAGCCAGCATTAAATATTAGGCACACTGGGGATTGAACTCATGACCCCTGTATCATCAGTCAGTGCCTTAACCATTGTGCTACACTGCTGCTCCTCCTTGCATGTCAGCACACCTACTTAAGATTTCCATGCGTTTAAATGCACAGTGCTGCCATCAAGAACAGTGCTATGACCTTGCCGTGCCTCATAGGGCACCCTATATGGCGCCCTATAGGCCACCCTTTAAGCAACATTGTAGGGTGCCTTGGCAGACAGTGCACTTTAAAATGTGCCATCTGGGGTACCTTATGGGGTGCCTTATGCAGCACCTTATGTTACAGCGCTTTGAGAGTGCGTTTGCTAGCAGCAGTAATTAAAATAAAATTAAAATGCTTCATAATGCAATATTACACATAAATGGTAGTGCCTCAGCCAGCTTTATTCATTGGGCACAGTGGGGGATTAAACCCATGACCCCTGCACCATCTGTCAGTGTCTTCACCTTTGTTCTGCAGCGCTGTTCCTCTGTTTGCACATCAGTGTGCCTGCTTATGCTTCCCGCACGCGTTTCTCATGCGCTAATGTGCACAGTGCACAAGAGCGCGCGGCGCACAAGAGCGCGTGCGCTAATCCCGTTTTGCTACTTTTGACCGGACCGCCCACTCCTTTTATGGCATCCTGCAGGCTAACGCGGCGCGCACGTTAAGAGGGATTAGTAAACATACCCCAAAGAGTATCAACAATATATTACAAATTACAATCAAAAGGGTAGACCACTTGCCTGAAAGTATCAGTAGCACAGAGCTCCAAAATGGTGCAGAAAGCAAGTTAGATGCCGACCTCTGAATCCTTTAAATGCACAAAAGACCGCCAAGTATCAAATGGAGCTGATCACCAAAGACATTTTTAAAAGGCACAGTCAGGCAGGCCATTCAATCAATCAGTATCCAGAGACTAAAGTACAAAATAGAAGTATTAAGGGCATTTATTGTATAAGTTTTAAAATTGAAGAAAACCAGCATAACCAGACAAAATGAAACAGATGCAGAAAGGGGTCTCCAACCCGATACACATAAAGCGTACCAATTTATTACAGCATAAAGTTTCCAGATGCAGCAACACCACTAAGCCGTTTCATAACACAATAAAAAACGCGTACATCAAGAATATCAAGAGATTGGCAGCATCACAGTCCGTGCACTGACAGATGGTCCATAGAACAATTAGAATTGGGCAATTATCGGAGGCAGCTGACCCTAAACACTGTAACAAATGTGAGACAAAATTATATGCAATGAAGCTACAGGGTAAACTATTCAAGACAAATAAGAGAATACATTTTTTCACTCAACGCATAATCAAACTCTGGAATTTGTTACCAGAGGATGTAGTAAAAGCTGTTAGTGTAGCTGGGTTTAAAAAAGGTTTGGACAAGTTCCTGGAGCAAAGGTCCATAAACCATTATTAAAAAGGGACTCAGGATATCGCTGCTTGACCCAATACAAGCATTGTGGAACCTGTGTCTTTTGGGGAAACTGCTAGTAGGTACGTATGACCTAGATTGGCCACTGTTGGAAACAGGATACTGGGCTTGTTGGACCTTGTTCTGACCCAGTATGGCATATCTTATGTTCTTATGTTCTTATATCAATAATCCAAAAAATTTCCAGTCACTCGTGTAATGATCCACTGAAAAAACAGAAAATAAAAGATAAGAAAGGGCAAAAACGTTTTGATTCAAGGACTGTTTACATCAGCCAGAATCACAATTGCAATGGCCTGATCCCAAAGACTCCTCCTATTTATTTATTTTATTTATTTATTTAGCAAGCATTTGTATACCGCTCCTTCCAGAGATCAGAAGCGGGAAAGATTACATGGATAGAGCTGTCGAATCAAGACAGAATAATTTTGATTTGTACATAAAGATTCGAAAGGTTAGCACGTCATGCAGAAAATTATCTACTTCTAAGCTAAGGGGATAATAATTTACATATGTACATTTATACATTACAGGTTTTCTGGGGAGCTGTGGGGGAGTTGCCCCTCATGCGAATTTAGTACAGGTTGAAATGACTTTGAAATAGGTGGGTTTTGAGTTTCTTTCTAAAGTCGGCTAGATCAGTGCTGGCTCGTAGGTCGGGTGGGAGTTGGTTCCATAGTGTCGGTGCTGTGTATGAGAAAGCCCTGTTACTAGTGATTTTTTTGACTGATCTGATATCTGTTGGAGTGTGGAGGGTGTTGGAATTGATGGTTCTCAAAGCTAAACCTGAATTAAACAGGAACTCCAATAGAACTATAAGCACTCAAAAGTTGATAAAATGACTGTAAACAAAAATGAGAAATACCAATATACAAAAGAAATTAAAAGAGAAACTAAAAGAAAAAACAGTATACTAACATATACTGATTTCCTGATTTCCGGACAATTTTCCAGGCGTTGGTTATACCTCATTTCGACTATGCCAACGTCATACTGCAAGGCCTTCCCCAATCTACATTAAACCCACTTCAGTTAGCCATGAACGCGGCAGCAAGAGTCATCCACGGAGCCTCCATGAACGACCACGTGACGCCACTGCTGATACAGTTGCATTGGCTACCCATTCAAGCTAGAATAGTTTTCAAGACCCTGATAATCACTTTTAAAGCTGTTAATAATCTCACATTGCATCCTTAGCCTCCCTCATCCATATCACATCTCCAAATAGAGCAAGAAGATCCACGGCTATAAACTCCCTAAAAGTCCCGAAGGAACTTTCTGTTTGCACTAAATTGACAGCCAACAGAGCCTTCAGTCTCAGTGCCCCAAAATGCTGGAATGCACTACCACCTGATATCCGGGCTATTAAGAGCCTAACACAGTTTAGGAAAGCCCTAAAATGCCACCTCTTCAACAAGTACCTAATAGAACCCAATGGCATCACCTAGAGCTCAATATCACCCACTAATACCAGTCCCAGATAAATTTATGGTACTTCAACATCACACCAAGTTTGATACTCAATCCTATAGTGGGCTGGTGATTTCCTATGAAACCTCTGTGCATATGATTCCATGTAGTATGTCTTGTATATAGTTACCCCGGTTATCCAAGTTATTTATGCCCTGTTACCTGTAAACTCATACGTGTTGAATGTACTGAGCATTTTGTTCCATGTGAACCGCGCTGATGATGAATAGTGCGGTATATAAGAGACTGTAAATAAATAAATAAATAAATAAATATAGGAATGACGAGGTGATAACCCCATCTCAGAACAATGTTGAGCACCATAAAATCCCAAGACACTCATAAAGAGATTAAAAGGCACCTCAGTGTCGCAGTGAAGATAGCACCAAAAAAGGCTTGGTGAAGTGGGCAATCATATAGCCAGTCCGAAAAATTTATTGGTATAAAAATATTTATAAGTGCAATAATGAGCAAGAAAATGTGTAAACAGAGGGAAGGGGTAGAAGGGGAGGAGGGAGGGGAAGAAGGGAGAAGGAAAGGGAAAGGGGAGGAGGGAGGGGAAGAAGGGAGAAGGAAAGGGAAAGGGAGGGAGGGTAAGGGAGGAAAGGGGGAGGGAAGAAGGGAGGGGAAGAGGAAGGGAGGAGGGGGGAAGGAAAGGTGTGGGGGGAGGAGTGTACGCTCTTAGGGGTATGTTTACTAAACTGCGGTAATCGTACATAACGCGCATTATGTAACGTTAACGATCGTAAGCGCATCATAACGCGTGTTATGACGCGCTTACGATCGTTAACGTTACATAACGCGCATTATGATGCGCTTACGATCGTAAACTCCCGCGGCGCGGTAAAACACCGCAGAAGGTGGAGAGAGGGCGGAGAGAAGGGGTCAATGGGCGGAGAGTGGGCGGGGAGAGGCTCCCTTCACACTAACGCGCTGATCTGAAGAGCTCAATTCCAATGCGAATGAAAACCTGCCGTTAAATGCACATTACAGGGGAGAGAAACCATTTCAGTGTCAGCAATGTACAGCCCAGGCAGGGAAACCAAAATAAAAGTGATAAGTGTGATACATGTGCACAGAACAAAAGGGCACAGAAACACCGAAAATGACCCCAACAAACTGGAAAAAACAACAACCAAGCTGGCCAATAGTGGTATCAATGAGAAACATCAACCCCTCCCCCCCAAGTAAGCTCCATAGAACAGATATAAATCGTGTAAGGGTCTATACTCCGTCCCCATACAAGGTGAAAGAGCCCACAGTGAAATAGCGCTGCTCAGGGTTTTCCCCACCATCGGACAGGGTTCCTATGGCGTGCACATGTCCCGCAACATCAGGGCGGGCATGTCGGAATGGCAACTGGGCAGATGCCGGAGAAGGGGATACAGAGGGCCACAGGCGGTACATGCTGTGGTGCAGCTGGGCCACAGTGCGGACTAGGGTGATGCCTAGGTGGCCCATACGAATGCTGAAACAGCAGAGCAGCCAGACAGCAACTGCTGAAGGCCCAATATGGGCACGACTGTGTTTCCCACAGTGTCACAGGGGATAGTACCCAGCAGCTACCCCCAAGGGCACGGAACATTGGCAGGCGGTGCTGGGGGGAAGCGTGGACACCTATGCAGGCACCCCTACCCCAGAACCTGCAAAATAGGCAGCCGCCTACCTGCACACTGGATGGCCTGAGACTGCGCACCACCAGCAGAAGGGCATGTCAGCATGGTGGCTGAGGGATACTGGTGGTGGAGGGGGCAGTGGCAACTGCCCAGAGCAGACCGTGGCCTAGCCCTGTGTAGGTGGGTGCCATGTAGTGCAACAGACGGGCCCTGTCTGACGAACAGTCATGGTATCACCAAGGAATGGACTGACTCTTTGACAACAAGGTGGTGCAGTGCACAAAACCAGTGTATTCAAAAGCAGAGGGTCACAGGTTCAAGTCCCAGCTGTGGTTCCTGCCTACCCAGTCCCCATATTTTACCCACTACTACAACGTGCTAATACAGACAGCACCTGTATTGCAGATGACGTAAACATGCCCAAGACACCTACATTTTACCCTACAGAGCACAGACACCATAAACATGCACATTACCTAGAGCAGAGCCTCCCAAATGCAGTCCTGGAGGGCCAAACACCATTCAGGTTCCATGCTGCCTCTGATAAAGACGCCTGTGCTGTATTTCTATGCGCCACCCCCATGGTATGCAGATGTATCTCATGCATATTCATGAGGTACAGCATGAAAACCCGAACAGTGTTTGGCAATGAAGGACTGGAGTTGGGAACCTCTGCCGTAAAGCAGCAGCCAACAGGGGCAGACACACCAGCACCCACAGGCCCCATTATCCAAAGCCTCCTGGAGAGGCAGGACTTTGGTCTCTGCGTGCATCTCCCAATACTAGCACTTGCATACCTTAGTAATGTCACCCTAAACCGGGGAATATGGTACACATCTATCAAAAGGTTGCTATGAGTACTGGCAGATAGCAATTCCTAGGTTAAGTACACTTTTCTGAGTGAGCTGCATCATAGCAACTTTTCTGATGTCTGTGGAGTGTGCTACAGGTCTTGTGTCTGACAGTGTTTACCAACCTGGGGAGTGACTCCTACAGTATTGCGTACCATAGCCATGCCTGCACTGTGCTCAGGACTGGTGTGGTGGCCTGGGCTGTCCAACACCTCTATAGTTGCACAATGCTGGCATAGGTGTGGGGAGTGTGTGTCTGTCTATCCAGTGTGTGGTGGCTGCCAACACCCTCCACAGCCCACACTGCTAGCACTGTTGCCAGTATTGGCCTGCCAATGCGCATAATAAGGAGCAAGGTACTGTGGGAATAGCCTGGATAGGGTGGCCTGGCCTGGATGCATCTGCACACGGCATAGGGCAATGGCTCGGACATTGTAGTGCCTGGCCACCACCTGCATGGACAGGGTGGCCATAGCATGTCCTGCTGGGAGGTCACTCTCACCCTGACTGAGCAGTGACCATGGCATGGCTAGATTCTCCCATAGTGCTATATAGCATTTTTCTCATGTGATATTTATGGGTTTCCTTTTGGGGCCCAATCACTGACTTATCTGCTTGGTGTGTATGCTGACATCCCCGTTCTGGGTACATGCATCTTCTCCAGGACTATAGACTAGCTGGTGGACTGTCTGCAGCCAGTATGTGTCTTGCTAGAACACCTTGCAGGGTGCAGCGGCTGGAGGCTTGCTGCTGGGGACTGTCAGATAATGGTGGGGGGCAGCTGAGCATTTCCAGGCCTGCCGTCTGTCTGCTATTGCGTTATGGATGTGTACCGCTCTGTCTGTTTGGCAGCAGGACTGGGGTTGCTGGTCCCCTCTACTGCTGCCATTGCAGGGAGGTAGACTGTGGATCTATTGGTGGGTGATCCTGTTTCCCACCCTGAGCCCCAGAGGGTGGGTTGTGTGATGGTACATAATCTGCCTATGGGTCCATCCCCTCTCCCCACCTTTCCCCCCCCCCTCCTCCCTCCCTCCTCCCCTCCTCCTCCCCCTCTCCTCGTGTATTAAAGGAATCATACCTCTTAGTGGGGACAAATGACAATCCTTTGGAAAGGATGCATTCCTCAACCTCACTCAGGGAATAGGTGGATAAATTAAAAATATTATTTTGTATTAGTGGTACAATGGTTTTCAAGAGAATGTGCCCCTCCCTCTGCCACATCCTCTTTGGGGATAAAATGCCCTTTGGGCGTATAGTTCTTTCTTCAGAACTCCTCCCTTCCAGAGGTTGTCCATTGAAAAACTCTGGTTGCCGGCAACCTGTCCTGATGAAAAAAGGGAAGCTGATCCCTCCACGGGATCTTCAGAATTACTCCTAATTCTTTTTTTGGACTGGGATATATCCATAGTATCCAGTACTTTATTCTTCTTTATCTCACTTCTATTAGGACTTTCATTGCGTGGTGGTCTATATCTAGTAGATTCACTTCTATCTCTAATGGGTTAGAGTTTCTCCCAAGAGTAAACATAATCTGATTGATCCCTTTTGTATTTTTTTAAACTTCTTATCTTTAATGAAACTAGCTAAATTTATATCAAACTCATTTTTGTTGGTTCAAATTGACTATCCTTCCCATGTATTAGCTTAACCTGTTCATCAATCTCTTTCTGTAATGTCTCAATCTTTTTCCTAGAGGTATTAATCAGAAGGATCATAAGATCTAGAGAACATTTATTAAGCAATGCCTTCCAACTTTTCATAAAGTCCACATCATTTGTAAACATCCCTGGAGCTTTAGGAACCCGAAGGTCCCTAGGGATGATATTATGTTCTGTGAAAAGGTGGGTTTTTAGAAGCTTCCAGGATGTGAGAAGGTTTTTGGTGTTCCTTATCTTGTCGGGGAGTGAATTCCAGATGATTGGAGCATAGAGCTCAAAGAATCTCAAGCATGCTTGTTGGGAGCTTATTGTTCTTTTGTGTTTGTGGTGGATTGTCTTCAGGGTCTGTTGGACTGGGGTGTTTTGATGAGGGTTTGTAGGTATAGTGCTGATTGGTTGTTGAGTATTTTGAAGATCATTAGGAGGATTTTGTACTGGATTTGGCATTGCAGTGAGAGCCAGTGGAAATGTTTCAGGATAGGCGTGATGAAGTCATATCTTGATGCTCCTTGAATAGTGTGGAGAGCCATTTGAAGGGGAAGTAGTGTTGAGTAGGGTAGGCTGTGGTAGATAGAGTTGCAATAGTATGCATGAGAGATGATTAGGGCTTGCAGAACTGAGTGGAAGTTGGTGAGGTTCATCAGTGGGCATAAATATTGTAAGGTTCGTGTCTTGTAGTAAATTGCTCTTATTGTGTTTCTTATCTGCGGTTTCAGTGTTAGTTGTTGATCTAGGGTGATTCCCAAGATTCTCTGGTCGAACTTGGATTTTGGTGTTGTTTAGGGTGATAGTAAGTAGTGGGGTGAAAGTGTCGTGTTTGGTGACGAATAGAGAGTCCGCTTTCTTGAGGTTTATGGTTACGTGGTTCACTTCTATCCATTGGGATATATCGGTGAAACATTGTTGAAGTCCGATATAGGAAGGTTGGTTTGTGTTGAATGAATTACCCATGTCTAACAATAGCCAAATTAATATGAGTAAAATACATTCTCTAAAATGCTTGTATGCAAATGCTAGAAGTCTAAAAAATAAGATGGGAGAGTTAGAATATATAGCACTAAATGAAAGGTTAGATATGATTGGAATATCAGAGACATGGTGGAAGGAGGACAACCAGTGGGACACTGTGATACCTGGGTACAAACTATATCGTAATGATAGAGCTGATCAAATTGGTGGAGGGGTTGCTCTCTATGTTAGAGAGGGCATTGAGTCAGAAAGGATTAAAGTTTTGCAGGAAACAAAATCTGCTGTAGAATCTATATGGATTGAAATTCCATGTAAAAGGGGGAAGGCAATGGCAGTGGGGGTGTACTATCGAGCGCCTTGCCAGAATGACCAAATGGATGATGAAATGCTCAAAGAAATCAAAGAAGCTAACAAACGTTACAGTGCAGTAATAATAATGGGTGATTTCAACTACCCCGGTATTGACTGGGTCAGTGTCACGTCAGGACATGCTAGGGAGATAAAGTTCCTAGATGAAATAAATGACTGCTTCTTGGAGCAACTGGTTCATGAACCGACCAGAGGGGAAGTCATATTAGACCTAGTCCTTAGTGGAACACCAAATCTAGTGCAAGAGATAAGGTTGTAGGGGCCACTTGGCAATAGTGATCATAGCATGATCGCCTTTGATTTAATTAGTGGAGGAGGGATAGTAAGGAAATCCACAGTACTACCTTTTAACTTTCGAAAGGGAAACTATGATAAAATGAGGAAAACAGTTAAGAAAAAACTAAAAGGAGCCGTTGCAAAGGTTAAAGACGTACATCAGGCTTGGCTGTTGTTGAAAAATACTATCTTGGAAGCCCAGACCAGCTGTATTCCACACTTTAAGAAAAGTGGAAGGAAGTCCAAAAAACTGCCAGCATGGTTTAAAGGTGAGGTCAGAGAGGCTGTTGTTGCCAAAAAAGCATCTTTCAGGAAATGGAAAAAAGAGCCAAACGACGAAACCTGGAAACAGCACAAGCACTGGCAAGTCAAATGCAAGGAATTGATAAGGCAGGCAAAGGGAGAATATGAGAAGAAGCTTGCTGCGGAAGCAAAAATGCGAAGTATAGACCTTTTCAAGTACATTCGTAGCAAAAAACCTGTGAGAGAGTCAGTTGGTCCATTAGATGATAAAGGGGTTAAAGGAGCACTAAGAGGCGACAAGGCGATAGGGGAGAGATTGAATGAATTCTTTGCTTCAGTCTTTACTGAGGAAGATGTAGGGATCTTACCCATGACTGAAGTGGTATTTAAAGGTGCGGAAGAATTAAAGGAAATATCGATACATCGGGAAGATGTATTACAACTATTAGATAAACTGAAATCACCTGGGCCGGATGGTATCCATCCAAGGGTGTTGAAAGAACTGAAATACGAGATTGCAGACCTGCTATTAGTAATCTGTGAACTATCATTAAAATCATCTCTAATACCTGAAGATTGGAGGATCGCCAATGTAACACCAATTTTTAAAAAGGGTTCCAGGGGTGAACCGGGAAACTACAGACCGGTGAGCCTGACATCAGTACCGGGAAAAATGGTAGAAACCATCATAAAGAATGAAATTACTCAGCATGTAGATAGTCATGACCTAATGGGAGACAGCCAACATGGCTTTAGACAAGGAAGATCTTGTCTTACTAATCTGTTATGTTTTTTTGAAGGAGTGAATAATAAGGTGGACAAAGGTGAGTCGGTTGATATTGTGTATCTGGACTTTCAGAAAGCCTTTGACAAGGTCCCTCATCAGAGACTTTTGGCAAAACTAAAGAGTCATGGGATAGGAGGCAGTGTACTATTGTGGATCAGGAACTGGTTAAAAGATAGAAAGCAGAGGGTAGGGCTAAATGGCCAATTTTCCCAATGGAGAAAGGTGAATAGTGGTGTACCCCAGGGATCTGTGCTGGGTCCGCTGCTTTTTGACATAGTCATAAATGACCTGGAAGGTGGAATAACGAGTGAGGTTATCAAATTTTCAGATGACACAAAACTATTTAAAGTTGTTAAAACCCAAGAGGATTGTGGAAAATTGCAAGAGGATCTTGATAAATTGGAAGACTGGGCATCAAAATGGCAGATGAAATTTAATGTGGACAAGTGCAAGGTTATGCACCTAGGGAAGAACAACCCAAACTATGGTTACACGATGCAAGGTTCCACATTAGGAGCCCCCACCCAGGAAAAAGATTTAGGCATCATTGTGGATACCATGTTAAAACCCTCGGCCCAGTGTGCAGCGGCAGCCAAGAGAGCAAATAGAATGCTAGGTATGATAAGGAAAGGAATGGAAAATAAAACAAAATATATTATAATGCCTCTATATTGTTCCATGGTGAGACCACACCTTGAATATTGTGTGCAATTCTGGTCGCCGTATCTTAAAAAGATATAGCGATTTTAGAAAAGGTACAGAGAAGAGCCACCAAAATGGTAAAGGGGATGGAAGGATACTCCTATGAAGAAAGGCTAAAAAGGTTGGGGCACTTTAACCTGGAAAAGAGACGGCTGAGGGGAGATATGATAGAAGTCTATAAATTAATGAACGGAGTGGAACGGGTACACGTAGACCGATTGTTTACCTTATCAGAATATAGAAAGACTAGGGGACATGCAATGAAGCTACAGGGTAAACTATTTAAGACTAATAAAAGAAAATATTTTTTCACTCAACGTGTAATCAAACTCTGGAATTTGTTACCAGAGGATGTAATAAAGGCTGTTAGTGTAGCTGGGTTTAAAAAAGGTTTGGACAAGTTCCTGGAGGAAAGGTCCATAAACCATTATTAAGAAGGGACCCAGGATATCAATGCTTGAACCAGTACAAGCATTGTGGAACCTGTGTCCCTTGGGGAAACTGCTAGGTACGTATGACCTAGATTGGCCACTGTTGGAAACAGAATGCTGGGCTTGATGGACCTTGGTCTGACCCAGTATGGCATATCTTATGTTCTTATGAGGTGTATAGCATGGTATTGTCGGCGTAAATGTGGTAGTGGATATTGTATGATTGGATGATTGAGCAGTGTGCTTATATGTAGATGTTGAATAACAGAGCCAAGAGGGTTGATCCCTGTGGTACTCCCTTAGTCTGAGGGTACATGGAAGATGTGAGAGTGCCAATTCTTACTTGTTGTTGTTGGTTGTTTGGGTAGGAATGGAACCATTTTAGTACTGTGCCTTGAATTCCGATTGTTTGGAGATGATGTAGGAGTATGTTGTGGCTGATGGTATCAAAAGCTGATGAAATATCAAGGAAAATTAGGTTATATTCTTGTTGTGACCTTTCAATTCCTTTCATAAGTTGGTTCATGGAGGAGGTTATTAATGTTTCCACTTCATGGTGTGGTCAGAATCCATGTTGTTGTGGATCAAAAGGGGTGTATTTGTCCAGATATTCTTGCAGTTGTTGTTGGATGGTTTTGGCTAGGAAGGGCAGGCTTGTGATTGGTTGGTAGGAGGTGGGTCTGTGTGGTTATTTTTAGGATTGGGCATATTGATGAGGTTTTCAAGCAAGAGGGCATGTGGCCTTGTAGCAGGGAGGTTTGGATGAGTTTCCTGAGGAATGGGGTGAGTTCAGTCTTAGAGGCTTTGATCCAAATTATGGGGCATGGATCAAGTGGGGATGTTGTTGTGTTGAGGGATGCGATGGTGGTTTCTATGATTTCATTGCTGATGGAGTCAAATGTGGTCCATGAGTGGGTGTGAGTGGTAGAGGGTGGGGGTGGAATAGTTTGTGTTGGTGGCGGAGCATGATGTGCACTGTAGTAGTTGACTAGTTGTGGTGGAGTGATGTGGGTTTCAGGGATGTCATCGGTAGGGGTTTTTGTGAGTTCATTTACTATATCGAATAGTTTTCTTGGTTGGTTCCGTGAGCTTTGGGTTAATTTGGTATGGTAAGTTTGTTTGAGGCAATCTCTTGCAGTGTTGTATTCCTTTAGTTGTGATATGCAGTTGCTTCGATCTGCAGAGAATTTTGATCTTCTCCATTTGCGTTCTAATCTGCGGAGCTGTGTTTTGAGTTCACAGAGGCTCGGGGTGTACCATGGAATTTTGGGTTGTTCGTTGTTCGTGTGGTTCAGGTGGATGCTAGCCAGGAGCAAGGTATGGCTGCCGCTGGAGGGGCATTTTGGGGGCACTTACTGCTGCCTCTCAAACATTTGCTGCATTCCTTAGCCAAATGATAGAACTGCCCCTGCATCTAACTTAGATACCTAAACTTAGGAAAGCTCAAAGCAGGCTTTTCTATATTCAGAAAAAATTTGTAGACATCTTTATTTTTGCATATAGGCTCAGACGTTAGTTGAGGAGATACTAAGAGCAAATGTTCTTTCTGATGATGAGTGAACATTGCTTTTTGGGAAATTTTGAGTCTTAAAACTTGGGAGAGAAGAGATATTGTAAATAAATTGACAAATTCTGTTTAAATTACCTCAAAATAACTACTTAGGTTATTATTTGTGTGTCTTTTTTTCCCCACCTTCCTTCCCTGACTCCAGCACATTCCTTAATTTATAGTATAATTTATAGTCTGTTAGGACACACAAAAGAGGGCATGTGGAAGAATTCAACTAGAGATCTGCCAAAGGTTTCTAAGGTATTAACAGCTCAATTCTCGCTCGCAGAGCCAAGGCCTGTATATAATCTCCCCAAAGGGCCATAAAGCCCACCACTGACGCATATTTCCTCTTGCTGCCATCCTCTCCATCAGCATTAAATTATGGAAGAAATTCCACCACTCCCAATATAAAGAAGGATTAGAGTCCCTCCAATGCTTGCATGCCACAAAATGCACTGCTTTCTCACCATACCTGCCTTTCTAATCAGAAACCTAATCAACTTCCCATAATACCACCACTACTACTACTACTATTACTGATTATTTCACGCACTCAGAACCCCATTCAGGATAGCCATATCCGGTTTCAAATCTACCTCTTAGCATACCAGACCCCCAAACAAGCCTGGATCATTCTCCAAAATGGATGAATATCTTCACTACTACTACTATTACTACTAAGCATTTATAAAGCACTACCAGGCGCACGCAGCACTGTACAATGAAAACACAAAAAGACAGTCCCTGCTCAAAAGAGCTTACAATCTAAAAATACAAAGCAAGAAAAGGAGTAGAAAAAGATAACAAGGGCAAACAGACAAGAGCAGGAGAGATAAGACAAAGGAAAGAGGTAAGAACAAGTGTAAGAGGAAGAAAGAAAGGTGAAATAAAAGAGGGGAAGGAAGGAGAACAGCAAAATCAAGAGCCAAAGTCAGAGGCGAAAAGATGAGCTTTTAACTTGAGTTTGAAGAGGGGCAAAGAAGATGCCTGACGTATAGACAAAAGAAGTTTATTCCAAGCGTAAGGAGCAGCAAGGTGAAAAGAGTGGAATCTGGAGTTGGCAATAGAGGAGAAGGGCATAGCAAGAAGCAACTGGGAAGAAGAACGGAGTACATGAGGGGGGGAAATAGGGAGAAATGAGAGAAGAAAGTAACTGACGAGCCACAGAGTGAATGCACTTATAGGTCAGAAGGAGAAGCTTAAAGTGAATATGGGAACGGATAGGGAGCCAGTGAAGAGATCTGAGGAGAGGAGTGATGTGGGCAAAATGAGGCTGACAGAAAATCAAACGGGCAGCGGAGTGTTGAATAGACTGAAGAGGGAAGAGATGAGACTGAGGGAGACCAGCAAGAAGGAGATTACAATAATCAAGGTGGGAGGTGATTAGGGAATGGATGAGGGTTTTAGTAGTGAGCTCAAAGAGAAAGGGGCGGATTTTGCCAATGTTGAAGAGAAAGAAGCGACAGGTCTTAGCGATGAGTTGGATATGAGAGGAGAAAGAGAGCGAAGAGTCAAAAATAACACCCAAATTGCGAGCAGATGAAACAGGTTGGAG
The DNA here is from genome assembly GCA_033557465.1 of Ichthyophis bannanicus. Taxonomy (NCBI): domain Eukaryota; kingdom Metazoa; phylum Chordata; class Amphibia; order Gymnophiona; family Ichthyophiidae; genus Ichthyophis; species Ichthyophis bannanicus. The sequence goes on from CM066036.1 coordinate 453,501,112, forward strand.
AACAGAGCCATCAACAGAGACTGAAAAAGGAGAAAGGGAAATTTTAGGAGAAAAAACGAGAAGTTCAGTCTTGGCCATGTTCAATTTCAGGCGACGATGGAACATCCAGGCAGCAATGGCAGAGAGACAGCAAGAGATCCGGGACTGGAAAGCAGAAGAAAGATCAGGAGTAGAGAGATAAATTTGGGAGTCATCAGCATAGAGATGGTACTGAAAACCATGAGAGGAAATAAGCGCACCAAGGGATTGGGTATATAGAGAAAAAAGAAGGGGACCCAAGACAGAACCCTGGGGGACACCAACCGAGAGCGGGGTAACAGAGGAGGAGGAGCCACCAGAACATACACTAAAGGAGCGATGGGATATGAGGAGAACCAGGAGAGAACAAAGTCCCTAAAGCCAAGCGAGGACAAAGTGTCAAGGAGAAGATCATGGTCAACAGTGTCAAAGGCAGCAGAAAGGTCAAGGAGGATAAGGACAGAGTAAAGGCTTTAGATTTAGCCAGGAACAAGTCACTGGAGACTTTGACAAAAGCAGTTTCAGTAGAGTGCAAAGGACGAAAACCAGATTGTAAGGGATCGAGAAGAGCATGGGAAGAGAGGAAGTCAAGACAACGGCAGTAAACCGCACGTTCGAGCAGTTTAGAAATGAAAGGAAGGAGAGAGATGGGGCGATAATTAGAAGGACAAGTGGGATCAAGTGAAGGTTTCTTAAGGAGAGGCATGACCACAACATGTTTAAAGTCAGCCGAGACAGTAGCAGCGGAGAGCGAAAGGTTGAGAATATGAGAAATGGAGGGGACAACGGTAGAGGAAATAGAGGAGAGGAGATGGGAGGAGATAGGATCAGAGGAACAAGTGGTGAGCTTGGAGGAGGAGAGAAGAAGAGCAGTTTCACCAATAGAAATCCTGGGGAAGGAAGAGAGGGTAGGATGAGAATATCTTCACAGTCCCAGAACAAATTACTCAAATGTGTTGGATAACCAGAGCAATGGAGACACATATCGGATTCCGCGAACCCTGCTCTGAATTCATGCAGAGGAGAAATATACTCCTCATGAGTACCTTGAATTGGATTTCACATAATTGAGCACTCTTCACTAATTTTGGAATTCTTGCCACAACACTCAGCAGCCCCTGATGAGTCAATCAACTGAGGAAAGAGGGGTAGGAGATGATTGGGGGATGATGGGAGGAGGGAGGTGGGAGTAGGGAGAAGGGTAGTGAGGAAGGGTGGGAGGGGCTCCAATTACACTGTGTACTGTGTGCACCCTCGACATGTGCAATTGGGGATTTGGAAGCAGTGAGAGTATAGGCAGGAGTTTTCTGTAATCTATCCCTGGTATGAGTAGGGATTTCTGCCCTCTGAGAGTTTCAAGATGTGGTTCTGAATATATTTTTGGCGTGGGGGCTGGGGACTGGGAGGGATGGTCTGTGAGAGGAGGGGGTAAGGAGGTAAAGTATTAAATGTAAAATATGATTCTTTGTACTGCTGGAATGCTCCTGGTGTTGTGAAGAGTGCCCACATGCTGGAAGTCTTGTATTTGTTGTTAAGTTGATATAATAAAAAGATTTGACCTAAGAGGGCATGAGGGACATTTTTCACAGTGAGTGTCAATAAACAATTTAGATAAAATAGGGGAATAACCCTGACTTTATCATTAGGTTTACTGTTGTTCCAAATAAATTTAAAGGGTTTTACACTAGATTAAGCAACTCTACTCCCTTAACAACCTTAAATAACCAACTCAACCAGGGCCGGCCCGTCCATTGAGCAAGAATGTTTTTTGCACAGGGCCCCGCGTTTCAGGGGGCCCCGCGCAAAGAACATTCTGCTTTTTTCAAAAACTCAATTTTTTAAAAAAAAAAGCTGGCTGCCGCCGCGGCAGCAAAAGAATGGAGTGTCCCGCGGTGCCCCCTCTGCCCGCTGAGCCCCTCTGCAAGGGCTTTCAGATTCGCGAAGGGAGAGTGTCTCCCTCGCGTCTCTGTTAAGCCCGCAGGGGCTAATGGGAAATTTCTCATCTGCCCCTTTAGACGCAAGGGGCTGATGGGAAATTTCCCCTTAGCCCCTGCGGGCTTAACAGAGACGCGAGGGAGACACTCTCCCTTCGCGAATCTGAAAGCCCTTGCAGAGAGGCTCAGCGGGCAGAGGGGGCCCCGCGGGACACTCCATGCTGCCGCTGCTGCTGCCGCGGCAGCAGCCCGCGTTTTTTTTTTTTTTTTTTTTTTATTTTGCCTGAGCCGATGGGGGGGGGGGGTTAGGACGTGACTTGAGGTGGGCTGTGGGTTGGGGGGGTTAGGACAGGAAATGGGCTGATGGGGAGGGGTTAGGACTTGAGGTGGGCTGTTGGGGGGGAGTTAGGACTGGTAATGGGCTGTGGGCTGATGGGGCCTGTCTGGAAATGGGCTATGGGGGGATTAGGATTGGTAATGGGCTATGGGGGGTTAAGACTGGTAATGGGCTGTGGGCTGATGGGACCTGTCTGGAAATGTGGTGATGGGGGTTAGGACTGGTAATGGGCTATGGGGGGTTAGGAAAGATAATGGGCAATGTGGGGGGGGGCTAGGACAGGGAATGGGCTGATGGGGAGGGGTTAGGACTTGAGGTGGGCTATGGGGGGTTAGGCCTGGAAATGGGCTGATGGGGGGGTTAACACTGGAGGTGGGCTGATGGGGTGAGGACTGGTAATGGGCTGTGGGCTGATGGGGGGATAGGATTGGTAATGGGCTATGGGGGGGTTAAGACTGGTAATGGGCTGTGGGCTGATGGGGCCTGTCTGGAAATGGGGTGATGGGGGTTAGGACTGGTAATGGGCTATGGGGGGTTCGGACTGATACTGGGCTATGGGGGGGGGCTAGGACAGGAAATGGGCTGAGGGGGAGGGGTTAGGACTTGAGGTGGGCTATGGGGGGCTAGGACTGGAAATGGGCTGATGGGGGGGGGTTAACACTGGAAGTGGGCTGATGGGGTTAGGACTGGTAATGGACTGTGGGCTGATGGGGGGTTAGGATTGGTAATGGGCTATGGGGGGGTTAGGACTGGTAATGGGCTATGGGGGGTTAATACTGGTAATGGGTTGTGGATTGATGGGGGGCTGTCTGGAAATGGGGTGATGGGGGGGTTAGGACTGGTAATGGGCTATGGGGGGGTTAGTATTGGTAATGTGCTATGGGGGATAAGGACAGGTAAGGGGATAAGGTGGATTTGGACTGGTAAGGGGCTACGGGAGAGGCCTAGGACAGGAAATGGGCTGATGGGGGAGAGGTTAGGACTTGAGGTGGGCTGATGGGGTTAGGACTGGTAATGGGCTGTGGGCTGATGGGGGGGGGGGTAAGGAATGGCAAAGGGCTATGGGGGGCTGACTAGAAATGGGCTGAAGGGGTTAGGACTGGAAGTGGGCTGATGGCAGGTTAGGACTGGTAATGGGTTATAGGGGGGCATAAACTGAAAATGGGGTGATGGGGGTTAGGATTGGAAGTGGGTTGATGGGAGGCTAGGACTGGTAATGGGTTGGGGGGTTGCTAGGACTGGAAATGGGCTGAGTGGAAGGGGAGGCTTGAACGGCAAATAGCTGATGGGGACGGGGACTTGGAATGGAAATGGGCTGTGAGGGAAGGGAGCTAGGACTGGAAATGGGCTGATGGAGCAGCTAGGAAAGGACTGGAAATGGGCTATTGGGGGGAGCTAAGATTGGAAATGTGCTGTGGTGGGGGCTTGGATTGAAATGGACTCATGGAGGGGCTAGAACTGGAAGTAGGCTCATGGGGGGGGCTTGGACTGGAATTGGGCTGAGTGGAGGGGAGCTAGGATTTGACATGGGCTGATGATGGGGCTAGGAAATGACTAGAAATGGGCTGATGGGGGCTAGGATTGGAAATGGGCTGATGCAGGGACTAGAAGGGAATGGATGCTGGGTGAGGCTGGAACTAGAAGGGAGCTGATGTTGGGGAAGGATTAGAATGGGATGGGGCTGGGAGAGTAAAATGGAGAGAGGAAAAATATTTTGTGTGGGAGGGATGAAAAATCTACAATTGGCCTGGTATTGGGAGAGTAAGTGGGGATTGAGGATGGAGGGGTAAAATTTGAGTGGATGAAATAGGAATGAGGAAAGAGCAAAAGGAGAAAGATTAGTATGTTAAAGCAGATGTAGAGAGAGAGAATGGAAATAAAACTAGAAGAGAGAAGAAAGGACAAATGGACAGCAGACGATGGAGAGTTAGCAGAAAACATGAAGAAACCAGAAGAAAGTGGCTGGAGCAATTGCAACTGAAAAAAAATGCACAAAAGGTAGAAAGATATCTCTTTATTTTTAATTTATTAACTGGAATATGAAAGCTCTGGGAAATGTGTATCATTAACGTCTGCGCTTGTTTGGTACAAGAGGAAATTAATTTATAGTTTTATTTCTACAGTGTTGTTGTACATTCCAAGTTTGGCTTTTGGGGTTCCCAGTTTAATTATTGCCTTCCTGTTTCTAAATTGTGATTCCTTGTTTGGTGATGGTCTATGTTCTGCATGTGTAACTGAGCTGAGGTATTCTGTTTATGTAATTCCTATTTGACATTGCCACTTGTTCTCTTTCCCCAGTATTCTCTGAAATGTATTGGTTTAATATTTGCAGTGTTGCCTTTTGATAGGTAGGGCATGGTGCTTTGTGAGTCCTGGTAATGCTGTCAGGATACGGCGGGTTTGCTATGGGTTCTAAATGGGCAGCGTTTTTAGTAGTTCCTAATGTGCCTGGCAGTTGGCACTGGATTATAGTGTCTGTGCTCAGTGGGGTTAAAGATAGACGTAGTACCATTGCATATGTCCTCGCCACGAAAGGTGTGTCCGTACTATCACTGTTTAGTTGTGGGAAAAATATGTGGGCAGGATTGGTGGTAGCCCCAGCTGGGCTTTGAACCTGTGACCTTCTGTTCTTGCATGTACTGTCTGGGTGCACTGCACCACCGTGTAGCCACAGATTGGTTGGATTCCCTGGAACATCCATGACTGGATCCGGCAGGGCCTGTCTGTTGCAGTGGACTGTGCCAGCCTGCACATGGTTAGGCCTCTGTCTTCTGTGGCTAGCAGCCACTGCCCCCTGCACCACATGTACTTGTCCACCAACATGCTGGCATGAGCTTCTCTCAGAAAAAGCAGATGACCTGATTGCAATGTGGCAGTACGGGACTGCATTTGGGGGACTTGGCTGTAGGTAATGCCCATTGTTGTGGTGTGTGTGCGGTGTTGGGTAAAATATGGGTGTTTTCCCCATGCTTATGTTCCCTGCAATACAAGGGATTCTGCGCTATCTTTGTTTAGTGGTGGGTAAAATGTAGGGACTGGGCTGGCAAGTGCCCAAGCTGGGATTTGAACCTCTGGTCCTAGAGGTACTGGCTCTGTCCGCTGCACCACACTATGCCCACAGAGACATTGCAGCCCCTGGAGGTAGTAAACCTGGCAGGATGGAGTCGCAAACCCTGCTCTACGCATATTTACTGTGGGCACATGCACCCTGTCTGGTGACAAACGTGCACATAAACCCCGGAAATGACCACGGAAAATGGGGGACACAATATCACCACGCTGGGCAACAGTGATATTAATGGGCAACCATAGAAAACACTCCCAGGAAAGCTCCAACAAAAAGGAAATGTTTTTTGGAAGAGTCTCCGCTCCGTACACCTTTCCAAAAATCATTTCTTTTTGCTGGAGCTTTCCTGGGTGTGTTTTTTAGTTTTGCCCATTACTATAACTGTTCCCCAGCTGAATTCCTATTTTTACAATTTTTGTTGTGGTCCTTTTCTATTTTTAATTCCACTTTTGGGCTGTGCACATGTATCATACTGCTCACGTTTTTCAGGTTTCCCCGGTTTTGCTGTACATTGCTGACGGAAATGGTTTCTCTTCCCTTTAAATGCCCTCACTCGCGCTATTTTTGCCTTGGAAATTCGGCACCGCAACTGTGCGAGGGGCCTCTCCCCTCCCCTTCCCCGCCCATTAACCCCTTCTCTCCGCCCCTCCGGGTCCTTCCTCCGCCCTCCGTTAGCCTTTCCACGCCTCTATCGGACATTTGCGGGCCCGTACTTGTGCGGCACCCGTTACTGTGATGCACGGGTGCGGGGCTTCAGCGCACGTGTGCGGGGCGCTTAAGCGCTCTTAAATCCACTTTTAATGCGCTATTGTGCGGCTGCGCACATTGGCGGTTTTTAGTAAACATGCCCCAAAGTCTTATCATCTGAACTTCTAAAGAAAGCTTAGGTTTGATATCTTCTAGTACTGACTGGTTTGTTCTTCTGGCAGTCCATGTATATACACAGTATTCGTTGCCAGCATCATAATTCAAAGGCATCGATTTTCTTCCTGTTTCTTTTTCACTGTCCAATTTTCACATCCATATGACGTTATTGAAAATGCCATGGCTTGAAGAAGTTGAATTTTCATATGGAGAGAGACATCTCTGCTCTTGATAATCTTGTCTAGGTCCTTCATATCCATTTACATATCAAAATCACAAATTAGGCTTCTAAAATAATCCCCACAGCCTTATAAGGTGTGCCCATAAATGCTAACCCCTCTTCAATTCTTCCCCTTCTCTAATACTGCCCTTCACTCTATCTGGGTAAACCTATGTGCATCTTGGGGGGAAATTTTTATAAAAAGCTTATTTCTGTGCATAGGTTTTTACCTGTGGAAATACTACTACTACTACTACTATTGAGCATTTATATAGCGCTACCAGTCACACGCAGCGCTGTACAGACAGACATGTAAGAGACAGTCCCTGCTCATCAGAACTTACAATCTAGTCAAGACAAAACACAGAGCATAGTCTACTCAGAGCAAAAGCAAAATACGGCATTTACAATCTAGTCAAGACAAAAGACAGAAGTCAGGTCAAGACAAAGACAGAAGTCAGGATCTGAAAGCGACAGTGAAGAGGTAGGTTTTCAACCTGGATTTGAAGAGGGCTAGGGAGGGTGCCTGGTGTATAGACACAGGTAGCTTGTTCCAGGAGTAAGGTGCAGCAAGGTGAAAGGAGCGGTCTGGAGTTAACGGTGCGAGTGGAGGGCCTAGATAGAAGTAGTTTGTTAGAAGAGCGAAGTTCCCAAGAGGGGTTGTAAGGAGAGATAAGAGACGAAAGGTGTTGAGGGGCTGAAGAGTGAATGCATTTATAGGTTAGGAGGAGAAGTTTGAACTGGATGCGGAAACGGATAGGGAGCCAGTGAAGTGACTTGAGAAGAGGAGTAATGTGGGCATGTCGAGGCTGGTGGAAAATTGGTCAACATTGAAATCGTTACTGATTTTAAAAGGCTCTAATCTGTAGTATCTTGGTGAGCGGAGAGACTGAATGAATTCTTTGCTTCGGTCTTTACTGAAGAAGATGTAGGGATGTTACCCAAGACTGAAGTGGTATTTAAAGGTGATACGGCAGAGGAATTGAGAGAAATATCGCTACACCGGGCAGATATATTACAACTATTTGATAAACTGAATAGTAGCAAATCACCTGGACCGGATGGTATACATCCAAGAGTGTTGAAAGAACTGAAATAAGAGATTGCAGACCTGCTATTAGTAATCTGTGAACTTTCATTAAAATCATCTGTAATACCTGAAGATTGGAGGATTGCCAATGTAACGCCAATTTTTAAAAAGGGTTCCAGGTGTGATCCGGGAAATTACAGACCGGTGAGCCTGCCATCAGTACCGGGGAAAATGGTAGAAACCATCATAAAGAACAAAATTACACAGCATGTAGATAGTCATGGCCTAATGGGAGACAGCTAACATGGCTTTAGACAAGGATGATCTTGTCTTACTAATCGGATATGTTTTTTTGAAGGTGTGAATAAACAGGTAGACAAAGGTGAGTCAGTCGATATAGTGTATCTGGACTTTCAGAAAGCTTTTGACAAGGTCCCTCATCAGAGACTTTTGGAAAAACTAAAAAGTCATAGGATAGGAGGCAGTGTACTGTTGTGGATCGGGAACTGGTTAAAAGATAGAAAGCAGAGGGTAGGGCTAAATGGCCAATTTTCCCAATGGAAAAGGGTGAATAGTGGAGTACCCCAGGGATCTGTACTGGGTCCGCTACTTTTTGACATATTCATAAATGACCTGGAAAAGGGAATAACTAGTGAGGTTATCAAATTTGCGGACGACACAAAACTGTTTAAAGTTGTTAAAACCCAAGAGGACTGTGCAAAATTGCAGGAGGATCTGGATAAATTGGAAGACTGGGCATCCAAATGGCAGGTGAAATTCAATGTGGACAAGTGCAAAGTTATGCACCTAGGGAAGAACAACCCAAACTATGGTTACACTATGCAAGGTTCCACATTGGGAACCACCACCCAGGAAAAAGATTTAGGAGTCATCGTGGATAACATGTTAAACCCCTCCGCCCAGTGTGCAGCGGCGGCCAAGAAAGCAAATAAAATGCTAGGTATCATAAGGAAAGGAATGGAAAATAAAACAAACGATATTATAATGCCTCTGTATCGTTCCATGGTACGACCGCACCTTGAATATTGTGTGCAATTCTGGTCGCCGTATCTTAAAAAGGACATAGTGTTATTAAAAAAGGTACAGAAAAGAGCCACCAAAATGGTAAAAGGGATGGAAGGCTACTCCTATGAAGAAAGGCTACAAAGGTTGGGGCTCTTCAGCCTGGAAAAGAGACGGCTGAGGGGAGATATGATAGAGGTCTTTAAATTAATGAATGGAGTGGAACGGGTAAACGTAGATCGATTGTTTACGTTATCAGAATATAGAAAGACTAGAGGACATGTAATGAAGCTACAAGGTGATCTATTTAAGACAAATAAGAGAAAATATTTTTTCACTCAACGTGTAATCAAACTCTGGAATTTGTTGCCGGAGGTTGTAGTAAAGGCTGTTAGTGTAGCTGGGTTTAAAAAAGGTTTGGACAAGTTCCTGGAGGAAAGGTCCATAAACCATTATTAAAAAGGGATCCAGGATATCAATGCTTCACCCAATACAAGCATTGTGGAACCTGTGTCTTTTTGGGAAACTGCTAGGTATGTATGACCTAGATTGGCCACTGTTGGAAACAGGATACTGGGCTTGATGGACCTTGGTCTGGTCCAGTATGGCATATCTTATGTTCTTATGTTCTTATGAATATAACATTTAAAAAAATTATTGGCTCTCGTTTTGAACATACTGCATGTAGTTCATTTTTGGCGTTTCACCGTGTAAATTTATCCAGTAGGACATCAACAACATCCCAAATAAGCCTTGAATGATGTAATATTGCATCACATTGCATAATACCAGCATGCAGACATCATCCAGAGTTGATTGCATCATTTTCTGATGCAATGCAATACTACTGCCAGACGGCTGCTGAAGCCATCTGACGTCAGCAGTGTACTATACACAGTCGGAAAGGAAAGTAATCTGGTATTCTGTTCCGATATTGAAAGCCTCATGAATGCCTTAAAAATCACTCATGACCCACAAGACTGGAGACTATTTATAGACTCTTCGAAACTGAGTCTGAAGGCTGTGCTTTTGAACAATGGAAACCATCTTCCATCTATTCCAGTAGTGCATGCCGTCCACATGAAAGAGACATACGATAACTTAAAGCATCTACTGACTTCCATTAACTATAACAAGTACAGCTGGCACCTCTGTGGTGACTTGAAGGTAGTTGCCCTTTTAATAGGACTGCAACAGGGATATATAAAACACGTTTCTTACGTGAGTGGGATAGCCGAGCAAAGGATTGGCACTACTTACGGAAGGAATGGAATCGCAGACAAAATGTAACAGTTGGAGAGAAGAATATCCAGCACCCAGCTCTGGTTGAGGCTCACAAAATCCTGCTACCAACCCTTCACTTCAAACTAGGTTTGATGAAAAACTTTCTGAAAGTCATGGTCCGCACTTCATCAGCTTTCCGATACCTGCATGAAAAATTCCCTCGACTCAGCGAAGCAAAGATTAAAGAGGGAGTTTTTGTGGGTCCTCAGATTCGAGAGCTCTTCAAAGATGACCAGTTCAACAACTTGCTGCAGGGTGATGCGAAACAAGCATCGAATGCTTTTCGCCTAGTGTCAACAAACTTTCTCGGGAATGTTAGGGCAGAAAACTACAAGGAACTAGTAGAAGACATGCTGATGCAGTATTAGAAACTTGGCTGCAATATGTCTCTAAAGATCCATTTCCTTGATTCCCATCTCGATTTCTTTCCTGACAACTGTGGTATGGTTAGTGATGAACAGGGCGAACGTTTTCACCAGGATATCGCAACGATGGAGCAAAGATACCAGGGAAAATGGTCCACTACAATGCTGGCTGACTACTGCTGGACACTCCCCAGAGAAGCTTCCGAACAGCTGTACAAGAAACAGGTGAAAAAAACTAAGAAGTAGTCTTTGACTGTTTTTTTTACAGGTATTAACCAAAGGCCTATTATATTTACTATTGGCATGCATTTCGTGATGTAAACATTAATTCTTGTAGATTACAAAATAACTAGAGCCAACTTTGCAATTTCACTGTCATATTCGTGTTCAGCATATAAAAATTGATAAGAAATGACTATTTTTATTTCAGTAACATGACTTTTGTAAAACTTTGTTGACCAGTTGAGCAGCAAAATGTTGAATGGATTGAAGGGGAAAGAGATGGCTCACAGGGAGACCAGCAAGGAGTAGGTTGCAGTTGTCAAGGCGAGAGGTGATTAAGGAGTGGACAAGCGTTTTGGTAGTATGTTCAGAAAGGAAGGGGCGGATTTCGCTAATGTTGTAGAGAAAGAAACAGCAGGTCTTAGCTACGAGCTGGATATGTGTGGAGAAGAAGAGAGAGGAGTCAAAGACAACCCCCAGATTACAGGCAGAGGGAACAGGAAGGATCATAGAGCCATCCACAGAGACTGAGAAAGGAGGGAGAGGAGGGGAGGTTTTGGGGGGAAAGACAAGGAGATGCCTTTTAAAATATCCAAAATACTTTTGTGCTTTCTTGATCTCAATGAGACATCCCTCTCATCAGCAAGAGATATCCATATATCTACAGCAGAGAAACTTGTCATCTGCTAGAGAAGATATTTGAAAAAGACCCTTTGAGACATTTATTGGCTTGCCAGAATGTGTCAGTGAACTCTTTCAGGTGGAGGCCTATTCCAATCTGTATGTCCCAAACCTCTGTGTGTCCGGTGGGGACCAGACATACAGAGGTAGATGCAATTCTGATCCCGCAGGGCACGTCTAGCCCTTGTGGGATCAGAATTGCGTCTAAGCCTTTATGTGCAGGTCAGGACCCAATTCCTGTCGGCCTGCATGTACAGGCTTCTGCCTGGCTAACTCAGTCAGGCTACTTAATGGAGCCATGGCACCATGACGTCCAGTTGCCATGGCACCGTTGCTCCATTCAGGAGCCGCAATCCTCAGCCACTGACCACCTTTTTCATTCCCCATAGCCCAACCCCTGATCTGGCCACCCATGGCCAGAGTTGGGCTGCGGGGAATCTCCTGCATCCCCTCCACCCTTTGCCACTGCCTGGGCCTGCCATTCCCCAATGTCTAGGGGAACTTATTCCACCTCAGAGATGGAATAAGTTTCTCATCTAGTCTGCTGGTCCCGGACATACAGGGCCGACATCAGAATCAGCCTTGTACATCCAAGGCCGCAGACCGCCCACTGCCTACCCTAAGTCCACCTCTGCACTGGCCCCTTCCTGCCCCGTCTTACCTCCCCATACAAACTCCTTGTTTGTACAGGGAGGCTTTGTCGGGGAAAAGGGGAAAAGGGGACAAATAGCAGGGATGGACTTCCCAGTGGGATGTCCATCCCTGCTATTCATGGGACGGAATAGACCCCATAGTGTACTACACACTGCCTTTGTGCTTATGAGTTCTTGAGACTGCGCAAGTCCTTTCTTCATATATGCCCTTCAAAGTCTATGTAAAGCATCATCTTTGGATAATATGTTATTCCAATAAATTTATAATCAATCTAGCTTTTTTCAGGACCAATAAGATTACTAGCATACTGTACACCCCATCTAGTGCAGCTCAATATAAAATGGGATTGCTTATAACACAGTCAAATATCTTGAATCCCAACATCACCATTATATGCGGTCTACAGTGTATGCTGTAGAACTGCTATTTAATGATGCAATAGAAGTCATTCTAAGACATCAATGTCAGCTTTTCTTTCTCTCTGCAGCTGGATCTTTGGAAGCCACATCTGCCTGAGAGTATCCGTGTAGAAGCAGAGGTTCATGTTAGAGTCCCAGCATCTGCTCTGGAGCAGATTAAAGAAAGCCTTCTCCAGAATGTGATCCCATTTCAGTATGTTTATTTGTATTCTGTAATTTTTATCTATTGATTCTTCTATATTTTGCTATTTTACTTTAATATTGTTATATTGTTTCTGTTGTTGACTGTGTCTGTACTCCATCTTGAACTTAATTTTTTTTTTTAGATAAAAACAGAATAAAAATGCCTTTTTAGATTAGATTGGATTCTCCAGTTGAGTCTCATTTCACATGATAGAGCTATTTGTCTCTAGTAAATTAAAAGATGCTCCCATCATAAAATATCACTGCATTTGCTTTCAATAGTTATGGCCTGATTTCATCAGGAAGATCAATTTTCAAAGCAATTTACATGGGTGAAAAACATCTTTATTTGAAGACTTCTTCCTGTTGAGCTACAATTGATCAGCATAGTGTGAATTGTGTTGTTTTTCGGTGTTTGGAAAAGAAAGCCAGCACTTTAATAATCGTTTTGTCTATGAGATTAAAAGCAATGATGAAATTAAGCCAACCACAGAAAGTCTAGGTCATCGTGAAGACCTTTGAGCTCTTTTAAAACGAGATGTGAAGAAATATTTAAACGAAATGCTTAAAAGTGGCTTTTATCTTGTTCTGTTTAAATATTGTTCCCTTGCATATTTTTTGGCTACATGAAAATTATTTTACCCATGTTAGCTATCTCAGAACTGACCTCTCTCAGTGGGGTTAAAATTCTGCTATTCCACAATGTGCATGGTTTTAGGTTCATCAAGAGGTGATATTCCAAAGTGGCATGTTTAGATCAGGGGAAGAAAAGAAGGTGGGTGGAGGACATTTTCAAATTTTCGCTCATAATTTTCCTGCAAAATCTATCCCCAGATAAAGCAAGATCAAGTGAATACATGCACTTTATACCTATAAAAGTAGCTAAGTGAAAGTAAGACAGTATTTCTGCTTTGAAATTCGATACAAAGCCCATGGGTAGAAAGTGAGTGTAGTCGTTGTCCCAATGAACAGTTTGAAAACTGCCCCAATATGGTATGTTATATTCTATAGTGTGCAGAATATTAAATGATAGTGCTGTGACTATGATCCACGATATAGCCCTCATTTAACTATCCCCAAATGTAAAATGTATTTCCTTTCTGTTTCAATCGTATTCGGGTAAATAAGCATGAAGCTCAAACAACATTCATTGCAGGAGTAGCCTTGTAAGCTGGATACTGGACTTGGACATGATCGCAGACATTACACTCCAATGGCCTGGTCCTCCATGCTTCCAGCCTAAGGGATGCCCTCTGTATTCTCCCCTTTCTCTTTCCAGGATCAGGGGCTCCCTTCTGCTCTCTCATTCTCCAAGACTCCTTCTCCCTTGCTTTCTCTTTTTACCCATTAATCAAATCATAGTGCAGTGGCCTTGTCACTATTATGGTCTTGGATCCCTGGCTGAGATTCCCAGAAACCCTCTTTTATTGTGAACTGACTGTGGAACCAAGAACATGTACTGCTGTGGCTTAGCCAGCCACAGGCACCTTGAAGTTACAATGGCTAGTCTGGCCAAAGACTCCTATTACCTCTCTGTGGGGTAGTGGCTATACCAGCCAAAAGCCAGGAAACTGCCTTTGTGTTTGGTCTTTATACCAGTCAGGTTTCCCTCTAAGTGAATTCTCCTCCTACCATTACCTCACTGGTTAGGAAAGCCTTCCCATGTTCTGGAAATACTGGGTGGCATAAAAAGTCACAGTGTAATATTTTAGTAAAGTCCAAAGAAGGTAGACCCTTAGAGATCTCTAAAGAGCTTGGTCCAAATTGTAAAAACACACAAAAACATAAAACCCCTCCTTTCACCCCAAGAATCCAATCCCATTTCCCCAAAACCTCACAACCCTGAAAGCTCAAATGCTGTACAGTATACAGTATATAAGTAGAAAAACAATAGCTATACAGCATAAAAGAATAGAAAAATTTAAAAACACATGGGACTGCATACTCAAACCTGTTCCAAAGAGCAAAATCTTTGAACCAGTTCCTAAACCATCCCACACTCCAAACGCTCCGGAGGTTTCATACTTATCACCAGTCAAGATGATGCTACCATTAGGCGAATTAGGTGTCCACCTAGAGTGTTTGCCCCATGCAAACAGGAAGTTGGCCACTGGAGGGGGTAGAAGCAGATAGCCCTATGGTGCCAAGGTTTTCAGGTAAGCACTGTGGGGCTGTTTCAATCCATTGCCGTCACTGTAGGTCCTGGGGGGGGGGAGGGGGTGACAACAGCGGCAATAAGGGGCAGCTGACCGGCCAGGGGAGTGCAAGGGGATGCGGTTTGCCTAGTGTGCCTCGACTCCTTGCGCAGGGCCTGCCACCACTTCATATTGCACTAATAAGCAGACCAAGTTCCACCAGAAGTTGAATTCCATCATTGAACCCTGTTTCTAATTTTGTAGAATAGTTTTCAAAGCAACTGCAATAAGAACATCTAAACAACTTCCTCTTCTGTGGATGTATTCTTTTCGGCAGGCTAAAAATAATACATTTCACAGAAAATGCAATATGTGCCATCAAGTCAATGCTGACTAGTCACTTAATTTTCTCTGGATGTTTTAAGATGACAACAAGCATTTTCCTGATTCCTATGCGTGCCTGGAACAGGTATAAACATGGATGTGCCTACAGACATCTTGGACATTTCTGACATTGAATGTGTAAGTCCATTGCTCCACCCCAGACACGCCTCCACCACACCCTTTGCCTATTTGGGCATCCCTACACTGGAGACGCCTGCGAACGTCATTTGTGAAATGGCTAGGGAAACGTCTCTGTAATTTTGACATCCACGTGACTAAACCTTTTAAAATAACCTTCTATGGGACTTAACCAATGTCCAGACTGCTCTCTGCGTTGAAAAATACAAGGATTGCAAAATAGTCGTTACTACTAGTAATCATTTATTAAGCGCTACAAGGCGTCTACAGCACTGTACATACACATATAAAGACAGTCTCTGCACATCAGAGCTTACAATCTAATTAAGACAGACAAGACTTAAAAGATAAGAATAAGGGCAGAATAGGGAAGGGCAGGACCGGATTTACCTTGAGTGAGGCCCTATGCCAACAAAAATTGTGGGCCCCCAGCAGGGGCGGCCCAAGGGGGGTGCGGGGCCTCATTTGCATAAGGGGCCTCATTTGCATAAATATTTGCATAATGTTACCATATACTAACTTTTAGTAAACGTGCCTCTTAATGAGTGTATGGATAAAGAAAGACTAAAAGATTTCTACATTACTATAATCCAGTGCCAGCTGCCAGACACATTAGGAACTACTACAAACACTGCCCATTTAGAACCCATAGTAAACCCGCTGTATCCTAACAGCACTACCAGGACTCACAAAGCACCATACCCTACCAATCAAAAGGCAACACTGCAAATATTAAACCAATACATTTCAGAGAACAACAATACATGACCTACTGGGGAAAGAGAACAAGTGGCAATGTCAAATAGGAATTATATAAACAGAACACCTCAGCTCAGTTACACATGCAGAACATAGACCATCAAACAAGTAATCACAATTTAGAAACAGGAAGACAATAATTAAACTGGGAATCCCAAAAGCCAAACTTGGAAAGTACAACACTGTAGAAATAAAACTAAACATTAATTTTCTCTTGTACTAAACAAAGCGCAGACGTTAATGATGCACATTTACCAGAGCTGACATATTCCAATTAATAAATTCAAAATAAAGAGATATTTTCTACCTTTTGTGCATTTTTTCAGCTGCAATTGCTCCAGCCACTTTCTTCTGGTTTCTTCGTGTCTTCTGCTAACTCTCCATCGTCTGCTGTCCATTTGTCCTTTCTTCTCTCTTCTAGATTTTTTTCCATTCTCTCTCTACATCTGCTTTAACATACTAATCTTTCTCCTTTTGCTCTTTCCTCATTCCTATTTCATCCACTCAAATTTTACCCCTCCATCCTCAATCCCCACTTACTCTCCCAATACCCGGACAATTGTAGATTTTTTATCCCTCCCACACAAAATATTTTTCCCTTCTCCATTTTACTCTTCCAGCCCCATCCCATTCTAATCCTCCCCCAACATCAGCTCCCTTCTAGTTCCAGCCTCACCCAGCATCCATTCCCTTCTAGTCCCTGCATCAGCCCATTTCCAGTCCTAGCCCCCCATCAGCCCATTTCCAGTCCTAGCAACCCCCCAACCCAATACCAGTCCTAGCCCCCCATCAACCCACTTACAGTCCTAAACCCCCATCAACCCATTTTCAGTTTAAGCCCCCCCTATAACCCATTACCAGTCCTAACCCCCCATCAGCCCACTTCCAGTCCTAACCCCATCAACCCATTTCCAGTCAGCCCCCCCCATAGCCCATTGCCAGTCCTAACCCCCCATCAGCCCACAGCCCATTACCAGTCCTAACCCCATCAGCCTACCTCCAGTTTTAACCCCCCCAGCCCATTTCCAGTCCTAGGCCCCCCATAGCCCATTACCAGACAGCCCCCATCAGCCCACAGCCCATTACCAGTCTTAACCCCCCCCAAAGCCCATTGCCAGTTCTAAGCCCCCCCAACAGCCCACAGCCCATTACCAGTCCTAACCCCATCAGCCCACCTCCAGTTTTAGCCCCCCCAGCCCATTTCCAGTCCTAGCCCCCCCATAGCCCATTACCAGACAGCCCCCATCAGCCCACAGCCCATTACCAATCTTAACCCCCCCAAAGCCCATTACCAGTCTTAACCCCACACCTAAAGCTCATTAACAGTTCTATACGTCTGCAAAAGCGATTTACCAGTCCTAACCCCATCAGCCCACCTCCAGTCTTAACCCCCCCAGCCCCTTTCCAGTCCTAGGCCCCCCATAACCCATTACCAGACAGCCCCCATCAGCCCACAGCCCATTACCAGTCTTAACCCCCCCCCATAGCCCATTGCCAGTTCTAAGCCCCCCCAACAGCCCACAGTCCATTACCAGTCCTAACCCCATCAACCCACCTCTAGCCTTAACCCCCCCAGCCTCAGTCCCCCCCCCAATAGCCCATTACCAGTCCTACCCCCCCACCCCCGTCGGCCTAAAGTAAAATTTAATTTTTAAAAAAAAAACCTGCTGGCTGCCGCCGCGGGGCCCCCTCTGCTGCCGCAGCAGCACCGACTGACCCGCGGGGGCCCCCTCTACAAGCTGAATCCGTCGGTTCGTTTCTTCCTCCCTCCCTCCGTGCACGCTGTGAGAGGTGCGAAGGGAGAGTGTCTCCCTCGCGTCTCTGTTAAGCCCGCAGGTTTTCTTTTTAATTTTATTAAAAAAAAAAATTAACTTGTTCTTTTTTTGTGGGCCCCTGCCAGCTGTGGGCCCTACGCCATGACGTACATGGCGTATAGGTAAATCCGGCCCTGGGGAAGGGTAAGGAGACAAATAGAAAATAAGGAATCAGGATGCAAAAGCAGCCTCAAGAGATGAGCCTTTAGCATGGACTTGAAAAGGGGCAGAGTTAAGGCCTGAACTACAGATGCAAGAAGTTTGTTCCAGGTTTAAGGAGCAGCAAGGTGAAAGGATCGAAGTCTAGAGTTGGCAGTGGAAGAAAAGGACAAAGAGAGAAGCAAGCCAGTAGAAGAGCAGAGTTCATGAGGAGGATTCTAGGGAGAGAGGAGAGATCAAATGTAGTGAGGGGCAGAACAATGAATGCATTTAAAGGTCAGAAGAAGTATGAATTGGATACGGAAATGGAAAGAAAGCCAGTGAATTGATTTGAGAAGAGAGATTATATGACTATATCGTGGCTCGTGAAAGATTAGTCATGCAGCAGAGTTGAAGGAGAGAGAGGTGACTCAGAGGGGGACCAGCAAGAAAGAGGTTGCAATAGTCGAGGTGGGAAGTAATTAGAGTGGACAAGTGTTTTAGTAGTAAGGAGTGAATTTTGTTAATCTTATAGAGAAAGAAACGCCAGGTTTTAGCGATCTGTTGAATATGTGAGGAGAAGGAAAGGGAGGATTCAAAGGTTACAGGCTGAGAAAACAGGAAATAGAAGAGTGTTATCTACAGAGATAGAGAAAGGAGGAAGGGAGAAGGAAGGTTTGGGGGAAAAATAAAACGTTCGATTTTGGCCATGTTTAATTTCAAATGGCGATGAGACATCCAATTGGCGATGTCAGACAGGCAGGCAGAGATGCAAGACTGGAGTGACCGAGCAATATCATGTGTAGAAAGATAAGAAATTAAGAACATAAGATATGCCATACTGGGTCAGACCAAGGTCCATCAAGTCCAGTATCCTGTTTCCAACAGTGGCCAATTTAGGTCATACGTACTGTGACCCCGCTTCTTTAGTGCCCTCCAACAAGAGCAGGTAGGGTTTAAGCGGGTTGTTTTCCTCCTGAACAGCTACTCTACAAGTTCCTAAAGCAAAGCCTCTTGGGATATGTAGTTTTCTTTCACTGTCCAAGGAAGAGTAGTGTGACTTCAAAAAGTGGTTAAAGCAACAAGGATTTATTTCCCCTCCCGGGGCGGATTTTCAACAAGGAAATAAAGGTAACAAAACCAGACACCTCTGGCAAAAGGACAAAGTAAAGTTTCCAACATAAACAGCTTCCTTCAGCACAAAACACTTGCTTCTCAGCAATCCGAATGAAACAGCTCAGTTTTCCCAGCTCTGTACCTTTTTATCTCAATACCTCTGTAATTCTCTGCAAGGCATACATTCAGCGCAGGGATAATACTTCATCAGATATTGTAAATGTACAGTCCATCATATCTTCAGAGACACTTTCAAAACCTGGCTCTATTTCCATTAAGTCCTCCTGAGAGGTAGGAAATGTTTGTATCGTGGTTTCTTGGGCTCCGCCCTTCCTCCCTGCTTTAAGCTTTGTATTATATTCTTGAATCATGTACTGCTTAAAACAGTCCTTTTCATTACAGTCATTATAATCAATGCCCCAACCTTCTGGGTAAGTAGAATCACCTTGATTATAAAAATCCCAGCCTTTGGGCTTACCTCTGTGCTTGGCTGCAAAGGGTTTTCTCTGGGCTTTGGACCCGGTAGTGAAATCTCCACCTACTGTGTGCAATGAATGCTGAAACTGCCTTTCTGGCTTTCTCTCCTCTTGGTAATCCCCAGGATATTGCAGACAGCCTGGCTTGACTCTGCCGTATCCTTTTCTTGAATAAAGCTTTGTAAAAGGTTCTCCTTTTACCTTTGAACTCAGCTCTGGCCCTGGGCTTGGAACCTGGACTCTTCCCTGGTTCTCCTCCTGGGTTGTTAGCTGGCCTCTCACCGGAACCCTCGGCTGGCCTTGCAAGTAACCTCCCAGCTGATCCTGTGCTGGAACTTCCTCTGGAACTTCCACTGGACACTCACTTCCAGCTTCTAATGAATCTCTCCTTCCAGCTTCTAACGGACCTTCTCTTCAGGCTTCTACTGAACCTGCCCTTTTTCTCCCTGAGGCCTCTTTTTGTATCTGCCCTTTAGGGTAGTGCCTGACTCCTCCCCCTAGCAGGTGCTCTGAATCAGCTCTTGAGTTCTGAGCTAACCGGTAGCAAGGGCGTGTTTCTTTCTCCTGTGCTCGGTTTCCCTGGTAACTACCAGCCATGTGCTTTTGTTTATACTCCAGCACTGCCTCAGATTCCTCCTCTTTGGCTCTTTCTACAGGGCTGGAGGAATTCACCATGTCACAGTACCTAGCAGTTTTCCCAAAAGACACAGGTTCCACAATGCTTGTATTGGGTCAAGCATTGATATCCTGGGTCCCTTTTTAATAATGGCTTATGGAACTTTCCTCCAGGAACTTGTCCAAACCTTTTTTAAACCCAGCTACACTAACAGCCTTTACTACATCCTCCAGTAACAAATTCCAGACTTTGATTACACGTTGAGTGAAAAAATATTTTCTCTTATTTGTCTTAAATAGTTTACCCTGTAGCTTCATTGCATGTCCCCTAGTCTTTCTATATTCTGATAACGTAAACAATTGATCTACGTTTACTCGTTCCACGCCGTTCATTAATTTATAGACTTCTATCATATCTCCCCTCAGTTGTCTCTTTTCCAGGTTAAAGATCCCTAATCTTTTTAGCCTCTCTTCATAGGGGTATCCTTCCATCCCCTTTACCATTTTGGTGGCTCTTCTCTGAACCTTTTTTAATAGCGCTATATCCTTTTTAAGATATGGCGACCAGAATTGCACACAATATTCAAGGTGCGGTCTCACCATGGAACGATATAGAGGCATTATAATATCTTTTGTTTTATTTTCCATTCCTTTCCTTATGATACCTAGCATTCTAATTGCTCTCTTGGCCACTGCTGCACACTGGGCGGAGGGTTTTAACATGTTATCCACCATGACACCTAAATCGTTTTCCTGAGTGGTGGTTCCTAATGTGGAACCTTGCATAGTGTAACCATAGCTTGGGCTGTTCTTCCCTAGGTGCATAACTTTGTACTTGTCCACATTAAATTTAATCTGCCATTTTGATGCCCAGTCTTCCAATTTATCAAGATCCTCTTGCAATTTTCCACAATCCTCATGGGTTTTAACAACTTTAAATAGTTTTGTGTCATCTGCAAATTTGATAACCCTTTTCCAGGTCATTTATGAATATGTCAAAAAGCAACGGACCCAGCACAGATCCCTGGGGTACACCGCTATTCACCCTTCTCCATTGGGAAAATTGGCCATTTAGCCCTACCCTCTGCTTTCTATCTTTTAACCAGTTCCTGATCCACAGTAGTACACTGCCTCCTATCCCATGACTCCTTAGTTTTGCCAAACGTCTCTGATGAGGGACCTTGTCAATGGCTTTTTGAAAGTCCAAATACACTACATCAACCGACTCACCTTTCTCTCCTGGTAATTTCTCCCTCGCGCATTCTTTCCCCCAATACACACACAGCTCGATGCAGCAAGTTGCTTTACCTCTTAGCACAGCAGTTAAGGCTTGATTTTCCTACCCTAACCTTACTCCACAAAGGAAAAAAGAAAGAAAGATTAGCATGAGAAAATCAGTGCCAAACCACTGCATTAAAGTGCAGCGCAGTGGACATGCAAAACGCATCCAAACTTCTGCATACTAAATACCTCCCATTGTAAAACTCTGTGCTAAGATCTAGTGCAGTTTTTGTACTCTTTTGGTAGTGCTGAATCTTTATGCTGGCAGAAAGATGCAACCAGGAACAAAATGACGGGAAGTGTCACACTTTACTACAGATGACACACAATCCCTGGTGACCCAAGTGTGCTGCGAACAATCCGATCACGCCTACCCCCTCCCCCCCAAAAATACATCATTGGTGGTCTTAGTGGACCACAACACACCCCCTCTCTGCCAAACAGATAAAATCACTGGTGGCCAGGCTGGTCCTCCCCCCAACCCTCTGGTATCTCCAAGGCTGGGAGGTGGGAACATAGCTCACATGCTCCAACCTCCACGCCACCATCTTTGCAAACAGTGGTGCCTGACCCTGCGTGGTGTATCCTAGGATGCACCGGGTCAAATCAGTCTGCCTAATAAGGCAAAAATCCACTAGAAACTTTCTAGAGATTAGCTTCTGCATCTTTTGACTGTTAGAGATCCTGCAGGTACTCCTTATTCCTCACTAAGCTACAGATATCTCAGTAGACTCTAGAGGTCCACATACCAAAAAAATGACCACTTGATTTAAAATTCAAACATATTCACATACTAATATGCATCTGTATGTATCTCTTCCTATATAAATACACATACAGATTAATTGCCATGGGGTGCTGTCCTTTACGTTTGACAAATATGTCATTATGTCATTGTAGCAGTGAACTGGTTAATAATATCTTTATCTTTCTCTCTTAAGAGTTCTAATAGAGGATGTACAGGAGTTGTTGAACAATGGTCCAGGGTGGAACCCTGGCAAGTACCGGAATTCGCTGTTGGAATATGACTACACAAAATATCATCCAATGGATGAGGTATGTAACCAGGAATCCAAAGTATTCCTCTGCCACTTTCTGTGGATCAGCTCCTTCAGTAAGAATTAACTCTAACTCTTCTCAGTTT
Source organism: Ichthyophis bannanicus (assembly GCA_033557465.1). Lineage (NCBI taxonomy): Eukaryota > Metazoa > Chordata > Amphibia > Gymnophiona > Ichthyophiidae > Ichthyophis > Ichthyophis bannanicus. The sequence goes on from CM066036.1 coordinate 453,523,413, forward strand.
TATAGTACTGATGTCTCCTTATGAATTTGGTGCACTTATACGCAGGGCCATTAGAAAACAGTAGAAAATCAGAGGGATCAATATGTCAAAAACATACAGCATACTGCTAGCTGCAGTTTAGGCTGTCTGAATCAATCTAGAGAAGAAAGAATAAATATAATATACAATCCTCAGGAGTCCCAATTTGCTTTTATCTCCAAGGGACATTAGTCATTTCACCATTTGGCATTATGGACTATTGCTGAAATGTACCAAAATCATCAGATGTGTGATACCGTACAACTAATTGATGGAATACTGAGCAAATGTACTGTATTTTTAGCATACACAATTGTAGAGTAGGGAGGCAGTGTGATCAGCACGAAAGGGAGCATTGAAAATGTGACAGATCTCTGCATGAGGATATTTAGCAAACAGAAAAGGAGAAAGAGACCAAATTGGTTTTCTAAGAACAAACAGGCCAGTTCCAAAGACCTAGACATCTAAATAAAGGAGATAAATACCTGGATTCAACACCTCCTCCTCTCTTCCCTCCCCTCACTTCCCCCCAAGATAGGTTCCTAAATGTATTGAAAGTTCAGTTCCTAAAACGTAGGTTAGGGGAAGCAAGAAAGGGGCTCAGTGCTGATTTGCAGTGCTTGGGGATCATTTTAGAAGGTTTCAGTGCCATTTACAAATGTAAAGCCCTATAGAGCTAAATAGTGATTTTAGAAAGCTGCTATTTATATGTGCAAAAGACATAACACATACAGTTTGGAAGAGAATATATTATTTGCAAGACATAAAAGTATGCATATACAGTGTTTCTGATTTTACAACAGCAATATACATATACTTTAAGACATAATGGGTATTGGCATGTTCACCTGCTCCGAGGCAGGCACAGGTGAAAACTCTAGCTTTAAAACAAGCAGTCAGCTGCCACGCCAGCCATGGAAGACATGTACGTGTAATTGCCAGCTAACGGTGAACCTGGGATTTGCACCAGGGATTGAGGGGGCAATTGTGCTTACTTCTCTGGTGTATAATCGGCCCTTAAAAATTTCCTAAAAGAAGTTATTTCATTTGACTCCTTAACTGACTGATCCTAGACATCCTGTTTTATAAAACCCAATAGTTAAAAATATAATGTAGACAATTACACAGCAAAACTGGCACTTAGAGCACTTACATGAGCAAAACACCAATGGGGTCATTCCAAGCTGCCAACCCCAAACTAATTTCCCTGTACGTTGTACGGGGAGGTTAGATGGGGATGGGAAAGGGGTGGTACGGGAGCGGAGTAAGGGCGGGCAGTGGGCGGTCTGCGGCTCCGGATATACAGGGCCGATTCCAATGTCAGTCCTGTATATTCGGGGCCGGCTGACTGAACGGGGAACTTATTCCACCTCTGAGATGAAATAAGTTCCCCTAGATGGGTGGCTATGGCAGACCCGGGGTGCATCAAAAGCAGGAGGGGGGCAGGAGATTTTCCGCAGCCTGACTCTGAGCTTGGGAGGCCAGATCGGGGGTCAGGCTGCAGGGAATACAAAAAGTGGTCAGCAGTCGGGGATCGCGGCTCCTGAATGGAGCCGCGGTGCCATGGCAACTGGACGCCATAGGACCGCGGCTCACTTCAGGAGCCTTGACTGAGCCAGGGCCAGCCTGTCCATTATGCAAAAATGTTGTTTGCACAGGGCCCCACGCAAACAACATTCTGCATCTGCCGGTAAATTTAAAAAAAACAACAACTTGCTGCTGCCGTCGCTGCCGCTATCGCAGAGGCAGAATCGAGCGTTCCGCGGGGCCCCCCCCCCTGCCCAGCAGTCCTCCATACGGCCTCAGCTCCCTAAATGCCGGCTTTTCAGAGCCACGAAGGGAGAGAGCTTCTCCCTCGTGGCTCTGTTAAGCCGCTGGCGCTGATGGGAAACAGGATTTCCTGTTTCCCATCAGCCCCGTGGGCTTAAACAGAGCCGCGAGAAAGGGAAACTCTCCCTTTGCGGCTCTGAAAAGCCCGCATGAGGGATCTGAGACCGCATGGAGGACTCTGACGGGCGGGGGGGGGGGGCCCCCGCGGGACATTCGATTCTGCCGCTGTTTTGGTTTTGTTTTTTTTTTAATCTACCTGGGCTATGGGGGGGGGGGCTAAGACTGAAAATGGGGTGATGGGGTTTAGGACTGGAAATGGGCTGATGGGGGGGTTAGGACTGGTAATGGGCTATGGGGGGGCTAGGACTGGAAATGGGCTGATGGGGGCTAGGACTGGTAATGGGCTATGGAGGTGGGGGCTAGGACTGGTAATGGGCTATGGGGGGGCTAGGATTGGTAATGGGCTTATGGGGGGGCTAGGACTGATAATGGGTTATGGGGGGCTAGGACTGGAAGTGGGCTGATGGGGGTTTAGGACTGGTAATGGGCTATGGGGGACTAAGACTGAAAATGGGGTGATGGGGGGTTAGGGGTAGTAATGGGCTATGGGGGGGCTAGGACTGGTAATGGGCTGAGTGGAAGGGGGGCTTGAACTGCAAATAGCTGATGGGGAGGGGGCTTGGAATGGAAATGGGCTGTGAGGGGGGAGCTAGCACTGGAAATAGGCTGAGTGGGGGGAGCTATGACAGGAAATGGGCTGATGGAGGGGCTCGGATAGGACTGGAAATGGGCTGTTGGGGGTGCTAAGATTGGAAATGGGCTGTGGTGGGGCTTGGATTGAAATGGATTCATGGAGGGGCTAGAACTGGAAGTAGGTTCATGGGGGGCTTGGATTGGAAATGGGCTGAGTGGAGGAGAGCTAGGATATGACATCAGCTGATGGGGGGCTGGGATTAGAAATGAGCTGATGGAGGGACTCGGATAGGACTGGAAATGGATGGGGGAGCTAGGACTGGAAATGGGCTGATGGTGTGGCTAGGATAGAATTGGAAATGGGCTGATGGGGGGACTAGAAGAGAGCGGATGCTGGGTGGGGCTGGAACTAGAAGGGAGTTGATGTTGGGGGAGGATTAGAATGGGATGGAGCTAGGAGAGTGAAATTTATTTTATTTATTTATTTAACAGTATTTCTAAACCACCTTATCTTAATAATCAAGGCGGTATCACAGCAAACAATCAGGTAAAGTGTGTGTGTTATACATGCAGTGAGGGTGAAATTTAGTTGAGTGTGTGTTGTATTGTGTGCTAGATTGGTTTGAGCTATATACAAGGTGGTCTATATACAGTGGTGCTAAAAACTTTTCTTACATCCATTGTTTGGGTGGTATCATGTACTGTTGTACATTCTCTGAGGTTATGTGATGTGTCCATAGTGTTCTATGAATAGCATGGTTTTAAGCTGTTTTCTAAAGTCTTTGAGGTCAGTAGTTGCCCTCAGGTCGTCCGGTAGTTTGTTCCATATTGTTGGAGCAGCCATGGAGATTGCTCTGTCTGTTGTGTCCTTGCGTGTGTGTTGTATTCACTTGGGGTGCTGACTCGGTTGTGTGTTTGTTTTCTTCTAGGACGTGTGCTGGTGTCTGGTTGTATGAGGGCGTGTAGGCTGTTGGCTGATGTGTGCTGCTTTATCTTGAATAGGTTTATGATAGTTTTGTATCTGATGCGTGCACCAATTGGGAGCCAGTGTAAGTCCTTTAAGATAGGTGTGATGTGCTCTTGTCTTGTAGTTCCGGATATGATTCGTGCTGCAGTGTTTTGAGCCAGTTGGAGTGGTTTGAGGGCTTGTTTCGGTAGTCCAAGGTATATCGGATTGCAGAAGTCCAGTAGTGGTGTTATCAGTGCCTGACAGACGGTACGGAAGTGATCTGGGGCGAGGAGTGGTTTCAGTCTTCTGATTATTCGCATCCTATAGTAGGCTTTTTGGATTGTTTTGTCTATGTGTGGCTTGAGGTTTAGTTTATTGTCCAGAGTAACTCCGAGGTATCTTACTTCTGATCTTATTGGTATAGTGGTGCTTTGTATCCTTATATTTGTTGGGTGTATGAAGCTTTGGTTCCGAGTGATGATTAAGGCTTCAGTCTTGTTGTAGTTTATTGCGAGGTTGTTGTTTTGACACCAACTCGTCATTTGGGTAAGGCAGTCTGTTATTTTAGAGAAGTCCGGGTTGTCGATCGCTATCGGGGTGTATATCATGATGTCATCCGCATAGATTGTGTATTGAATGTTGCTCTCTTTCATGATGTTGCATATTGGTTGGATGTAGATATTAAATAGGAGTGCTGAGAGTGCGGATCCTTGAGGTACTCCTTGACGGACGTTTATGGGTCGGGAGGTGTTGTGTCCCACCTTGACCTGTAGCTGTCTTTCGGTTAGGTATGATTGGAACCATTTCAACATGATACCGTGTACACCAGTGTTCTTTAGTCTTTCCAGGAGCGTGTTGTGGTCCACTGTGTCGAAGGCAGAGGAGATGTCGATGAAGATCATTATGATTCCATTCCTGGAGAGGGGAAAAATATTTTGTGTGGGAGGGAAGACAAATCTACAATTGGCCGGGTGTTGGGAGAGTAACTGGGGATTGAGGATGGAGGGGTAAAATTTGATTGGATGAAATAGGAATGAGGAAAGAGCAAAAGGAGAAAGATTAGTATGTTAAAGCAGATGTAGAGAGAGATTGGAAAAAAAAAACTAGAAGAGAGAAGGAAGGACAAATGGACAGCAGACGATGGAGAGTTAGCAGAAGACACAAAGAAACCAGAAGAAAGTGGCTGGAGCAATTGCAACTGAAAAAAATTCACAAAAGGTATAAAAATCTCTATTTTGAATTTAATAACTGGAATATGTCAGCTCTGGGAATTGTGCATCATTAACGAAAGCTTTGTTTATTACAATAGGAAATTAAGTTATAGTTTTATTTCTACAGTGTTGTTGTACATTCCAAGTTTGGCTTTTGGGGTTCCCAGTTTAATTATTGTCTTCCTGTTTCTAAATTGTGATTCCTTGTTTGGTGATGGTCTATGTTCTGCATGTGTAACCGAACTGAGGTACTCTGTTCATGTAGTTTCTATCTGACAGTGGCACTTGTTCTCTTTCCCCAGTAGGAGATGTATTGTTATTCTCTGAGATGTATTGTTTTAATATTCGCAGTGTTGCCTTTTGATAGGTAGAGTATGGTGCTTTGTGAGTCCAGGTAGTGCTGTTATGATACGATGGGTTTGCTATGGGTTCTAAATGGGCAGTGTTTGTAGTAGTTCCTAATGTGCCTGGTGGTTGGCGCTGGATTATAGTAATGTAGACATCTTTTAGTCTTTCTTTATCCATACACTCATTAAGAGGCATGTTTACTAAAAGTTAGTGTATGGTAACATTATGCAAATATTTATGTAAATGAGGCCCCGCACCCAGTCACCGCACATGGCCCCGCACCCCCCTTGGGCTGCCCCTGGACTGAGCTAGCCGGGTTGAGGCCTGTACATGCAGGTCGACCGTGATCGGGGTCCCAGCCTGCACGTACAGGCCTGGACACGATTCTGATCCCACAGGGCTAAATGTGTTCCATAGGATCAGAATCCATCTAACTTTATGCTTCCGGTTCCAACTGGGGCACACAGAAGGCCTGGACATCGGGGATGGAATCAGGCTCTAAATGTTTTATTACACACTCCTTTTTGCCATGTTTGACATTATTTGACCTTCCTCATATTCTCTTCTCTAGGTTTGAATACCAAATATTTTCAGTTACTTCAGCAGCCCAGGAAATATGTATTTGAAACAATAACTGAAAATAGCTTAAAACAAAATGAGAGTATATACTGATAATCCCATATATTTATTTATTTATTTAACTTTGTTTATAAACCGCTTTATCTTAAAGTCAAAGCAGTTTACAGATAACTTAACATTACAGAGGCCAATTCAATGCTGTGCATCCTTAGGCCTTCTGGACATCCAGAACTCCAGACATCCTGGAGATGCAGCCAATTCTGCTCCCATGGGGGCTAAACATCCCCGCAGAATCAGAATTGTAGTATGGGGCCTGGATGTCCAGGATATGCCCCGATTCAGGCACCCCAGAAGTTCAGGCACTTCCCTGGCTAGTCCAGCCAGGCTCCTGCATGGAGCCATGAAGCCTTGGCATCATGTTGCCATGGCACTGCAGTTCCATGCAAGAGCCACGATCCCTTGCAGACCCTGAAAATGTACTTTCCCCACAGCTTGACCCTCAATCAGACCTGCCGTGGACAGGGTCGGGCTGCAGGGAACCCCCTGCCCCCTTTTACCTCACTTTGCGACCCCAGCTGCTGCACATCCTGCCATACAGGGGGACTTATTCCACCTTTGAGGTGGAATAAGTCCCCCATGCAAATGGTCAACCCCAGACATACAGGGCCGACCTTGGAATAGGCCCTGTACATCTGGGATCAAGTCCCGCCCACTGCCCGCTACCCCACCCTCACTCCACCTCTGTCCCTCCCCTTCCCGCCCACAAACAGAGCTCCCCACATATCTTGCTTGTAGTGTCGGCTGCAGCAGCACCCCAGTGTTTAGCGAGGATGGACATCTGAACCGGATGTCTATCCCCGCTAAAAGCAAGCTGGAATCTACTCCATATTGTTTTACAGAAAAAGAAAATTATTAACATCTTCAAACATTGAACATTAACTTTGAATTTCTGTCTTGGTCTTAGATGTTACATAGTTATAACTATGATAGGGCAGCCCTTATGCAGGGAGGGATCTAAGATTCATAATGTGAACATGATAGCATTCATTGTCTTTCAATTTCTGAGTGTGCTAGGTTTCCTCTCTGAAGAACTCTCTGAATAGGTGACTTCTGAGCTTCCTTCAAAAGTCTTTGATTTCTGTTGTAGTTAGTATAGCTAGTGGAAATGCGTTCCAGATGGATGGAGCATATATAGAGAATACTCTCTGCACACAGCTTTTGTGCTTTTTGTCTTCTGTGTGTTGTGCATTGGACCTTCTGGCTCGATTGTTTTGTATCTTGTGCAGCAGAGATTAAAGGTGGTCAGAGGATAGGTTGTGTGATATTTTGAAGATGGTGAGTAGAGCTTTGTATTTTATGCTGGTTGTTATCGGTAGACAGTGACGTTGCTTTAGTGTTGGTATTATATAATCAGATCTTGCTCTTCTGCACGCGGCTATTTTCTGGGCCATTTGTAGTGGGTGCAGGGTATAATTTAGCAATCCATGATAAATAATGTTGAAGTCCAGATGGGGGGATATCATGGCCTGGATTTAGCAGAAGTTAAATGTGCCAAATAGTAGATGTTGTAGTATTTTCATTTTGTGGTATTTATTTATTTAGACAGATTTGTATACCACCTTATCCTACAATCAAAGTGGTTACATCACATTGGAAGTTTACATTTAACATATGGGTACTTTACAACATTTAACATGAGGGTATTTAACAACATTTAGACAGCACAGTTGGTGGGTTACAATTAGCATGAGGGTACTTAACAACATATGGAGGGTTACATTTAGCATGAGAGTACTTAACAACACTATACAATGAACTCATAAGTCTAGTTGGGATGATTGGGTATTGAGTTGGCGGGGGTAGTTGCAATACCGTTTGGTGGGGACTGTTGATAGGCAAAACTGTTTGCAGTTTTGGTGATATGAGATTTCAAGTTCAGAGCTCTGTCCATTGTGATGCCCAGGTACTTAACTTCATCTTTGACTACTATGAATTTGTTTAGAATGCTGATAGTCTGTGGTGGAATGAAGGTAGGGTTCCTGGTGACGAACATTGCCTCAGTTTTATCGTAGTTGACCGTTAGGTTATTGGCTGTGAGCCAGGCATTCATGTCTTCAATGCATTTGGTTATTGTTATGGTGTTAAGTGCTAGTATGTTGATTAGAGCATACATCATGATGTCGTCAGCATAGATGTGATAGTGGAATTTGTGTCGTTTGATGCTGCTGCATATAGATTGGATGTAAATATTAAAGATCATGGATGACAGGGCTGAGCCTTGAGGTATTCCCTGCATGACAGGGAACTGCAATGATTTCTTTTGGTCGCATTTGACTTGTTGTGTTCAATCTTCCAAGTAAGAGGTGAACCATTTCAGGGTATTCTTGCGTAGTCCTATCTGTTGCAGGCGCTGCAGTAATCTGGCGTGGGACACTGTGTCAAAGGCTGCCGAGATGTCCATGAACACTAGCAGGAATCCATTCTTTATGTTATCTATGCCTCTTATGAGGTTGTCAAAGAGGGAAGTGAGTAGTGTTTACACACCGTGTTGGAGTTTAAAGCCATGCTAATGGATGTCCATTGGGGCGTTCATGTCAATATGGTCCTGAAGTTGCCTTTGCAATGATTTTCGCAAGGAATGGTAGGCTGGAGATGGGACGGTATGATTTTGGTTCAGATGGGCATAGTTTGTTGCTTTTAAGTATTGTTTGTATCATGGCGTGCTTGAGGGATTGCGGCATGTATCCTTGTTGGAATGAATCTTTGACGATTTTGTGAATGTGATGGGAGAGCTGGCTTCTTGTGACTTTGAGCCAAGCCACTGGGCATGGGTCTGATGGTGAGATTGTTGTGTTGAGTCCATGTATTATGTCCTCTACTTGATGTGTTGATGGTATGCTGAAGTCCTCCCAGGTTTGATGTTGCTCCTTCATTTCATGGTCATCTGTCCGTAGTGTGATGGAGCAGGTCTGAGTGGTGTTTTTCGCTTTCATGTAGTCCACAAATTCCTGTTGGTCAAGATGGTGGGTACAGTGCTGCGTGGTGTCCTTAGTGAGCTTTTGAACAATGCTAAAGAGTTCTCTTGGTTTATTGACAGATTTCATGATTAGGTTGGCGTGGTGCTACTTTTTACACTCATTTATCAGATTGTTATATTCCTGTAGTTTGACTCTGTATAGAGTCAGGGAGTTAGGTGACTTGTTCCGCCTCCATTTTCTCTCCAGTCTTCGGAGTGTGTGCTTTGCATCACTGATATCACTTGAGTACCAGGGGGCATTGGGTCTCCTTCATGTTTGTGGTTTTGTACTCGGAGGGGCTGATGCTGCAGTAGATATTATGGAGTTCCATTTCTCTATGTTTAGGTCAAGGGTTTTGCATTCCTGCTGGAGTTGTGGAGTGATTTTGTCTATGAATTATTCTTTATTGAAGGCTCTATAATGCCTGGTTATACTCTCATCTTCCTTATGTTGGGTGGGGTTATTCAGGGCCAGGGTGAATTCTATCGCGTGATGATCTGACCAAGGGACCGGTGTATATGATCTTTATAGTTTTGCTGATGTGTGGTTGAAATGATAGTCACTGGTCCAGGATTATTCTTAAGTAACGAATTTCTGTTTTGACCTCTATTTATTTTATTTAACCAGTTTTTCTATACCACTTTATCCTTCAATCAAAGTGGTTTACATTATGCAATCACTACTGGATATATTCCCTTGTCCCCAAAGGGCTCACAATCTATGTGGGCCTGAGGCAGACTAGAAGCCCCAGTCCCTCCAACCTGAAATTGCTGTCCCCAGGTGAGACTTGAACCCCTGGCCCGCCTTGAGGTACCATGTCCTAACCACTAGGCCACTCCTCCCTCTAGTTCATTATCCATGATTTTCAATGTGGTGGGTGGGTTGAAGATTTTTTTCTCTTGTTATTTAAATAACTCTTTTTTTTTTGTATTTTATGGAAAGATTGTGCTTGGTTAGCCAGATAGACACTGCCATGAAGCTGTTTATTAGTGCTGTATGTATAGGCTTTATGATGGAAAAGGGAGCATAAAGTATGATATCTTCTGCACATATGTGGTAGAAGATGTTGTGGGTTTGTATGATTGAACATAGTGGCTGGAGGTAAATGTTGAATAACAGAGCAGATCCTTATGGTATTCCTTGCTGTTGTTTGTAGGGAACAGATTTGTGTGGACCTATTTTTACTTGTTGTTACCGGTCTGTGAGATATGAGCAGAACCATTTCAATGTTGTGTTCTCAATACCTATGTCTTGTAGTCATGAAATTAGTAGATTACGACTGATTGAATCAAAGGCTGCTGCTATATCAAAGAATATTAAGATAAATCTTTGTTGTGGTTTTTCGATGCCTCTTATGAGTCTGTCAAATAGTGTTGTTAGTAGCGTTTCTACTCCATGATTAGGCCTGAATCTGTGCTGTTGTGGATCTAGAGGGGCATACAACTTTATGTAGTTTTGTAGTTGTTGTACTGTTTTCTCAATGACTTTTGCAAGGAATGGCAGGCTTGAGACTGGTCTGTAGGAACTGGGAGAAGTTGGATCCAGTGAAGCGTTTTTTTTATTATGGGACAGACTGATGCAAATTTGAGGTTGTTGGCATGTGTCCCTGTGAGAGGGATAGCTGGGTAATTATGAGTAATGTTGGGGTTAGATCTGTTTGAGCCATTTTGATCCATGAGACTAGGCATTGATCAAGGGAGACATAGAGCCCGACCCTAGATGGGGCACATCTGGGACGTCTGGATGGCCCTGAACAGGACGGGCCCATCAGCACCTGATTCTGTACAGCGGGAGCCAGACATTACCGTTGGTGCAGGATCAGGCACTGAGATGGCCCAGCGTGTCCCTGCATACCTGCAGGAGATGTCCTCACCGTTGTTGCATGGCTAGTCCCCCGCAGTTCTGACCCCGGTTTCCCTGCCGCCCGACCCTCAGCGGGGTCTGTCAGGGCCGAGATCAGGCAGTGGAGCCTTACCTTCTGCCGATACTGTGCTACTGGGGGCTGCCGGGCCACTCTGCCATCATCGCAGCTGCTTATACCACCTTATGCTTATGCTTGTTGCTTCTATGAGTGATGATAACTCATCAGCTCTAGGTGTTGGTGATCAGTTAGAGTGTTATGTGCTTGTTGGAGATTGTGAGTATGTCTAAGTTGTCTGTTGCGTGATCTGTTAATTTGTGTAATTTTAACTGGGTTTTTACTGAGATAACACTCCTCCGCTATGCTGATTTGTTCTTATACAGCTGAAGATGTCATAATTTTGAATAAGTAATTGGTTTAAGACAGGGTTCACTAACCTGCGGCCCGCGGGCCGCATGCGGCCCACGAGGTCCCTTCGTGCGGCCCGCGAGGCTCTACCCCGGTTAACATTACGTGCGGCCCGCCAAGGATTCCCGCCATTGTATCTGCGGCCCGCGGCATGCTCGGCGGGTTCAACGGCACGAGACCGGTTTCCCAAGAGCAGCGCGCAAATTAGAGGACCAATCAGCAATAAGACTTCACCAAGCACTCGCAAGACTTTGCCCTCTTCAGTGCCCCCTTCGAGATGAACCCCACCGACGTGCCCTCTGACCTTCAAATGGACTTGATCGAACTGCAGTGTGACGACGCACAGAAGTCGCGCTTCATGGCTATGTGCCCTGTCGCATTTTGGAAGACACAGGTGGCCACCCACCCGTCCATGGCCGCCAACGCACGCAAGGTCGCTGCTCTCTTCGGCTCAACCTACTGCTGCGAACAGCTGTTCAGCCGAATGAAATTGATAAAGTCATCCACGCGCTCGCAGCTCACCGACGACCACCTTCAAGGGTCCCTTCTCCTGTCAGTGTCATCTGTGAAGCCGGACTTTAAGCGTTTGTCTGCTAGCATGAATCATCAGCCATCTCATTAAATTCAATAAAGGTGATCAGCCATTGTTTTCATAATTTTGCGTTTGTTGTTTTTTTTCGCGGGGGCGGGGAGAAGGGGGGTGCGGCCCGCGAAGCTCCCGGTAGTCGGCTGTGCAGCCCGCGGCCCTCTGGAGGTTGGTGACCCCAGGTTTAAGAGGACATTATTGTTGAGAAGGACTTGAAATGGGGTACTAGAGACCTTTGAAAGAGTTAATATGGAGAATGGCTTAGAATTCACTAGCAGTCTAGAGAGAAATGTGTACCCAAAACCAAGGCCATGTTTAGCAGAATGGGACAGAATGTTTTTGCTTCTTCTAATTCAGCTAAGCGATATGTCTCTGCTTACTATGTCCCATAACAAGACTTGTAACAAAAGTGGTGCTAACAACACAGTTTTTCTATCAATAAATGAGGTGCACTTGTCTAGCCAGGTTGAAGGGGATTTATAGGAACTGTTCCAGTTTGCAGGACTGTGGGCTCCCTTCTCTTAAGGCCTTAAGAGTATGGTGTTTTTAACAGAATTCTGTGTGTGCAAATTATTTTATTATGTATTATTACTCTCCCATTGCTTTGAGTGAAGGAATGAAGCCCAAGAACCCAGGTTCTGTTGCTGGTAAGGGGGTGAAGCAGGGTACATTCAATAATCTGTGTCACTGAATCAGGATTCGGTTATGCACAAAATGTCCAGATTGTTGTTTTTAAGGTAGCGAATTAATATTGAAACCTTATTGCATGCTGATCATACATTTATAAGGCCACACTTAAGATCATTAACATCTTGCTTAGTTTTGCTGTAGGGTTTGGCATTGGATTTTGACTAGTGTGCAGGATCCTCTATTTTGTGTCTTGTGTGAAGGGATTAATATGTCATTGTGTCCACGTCTGTGGATAATTGGGATTAGTCCCAACTGAGGGAGGGAAGACTCCACTTGTGTGAGCTAGTGTAAAGCATATTAATTTGCCAAAAGAAAGCAATTGTTCTATACTTGCTCTGGTATGAGGGTTTGTCTGGGTGGTGGAAAGTATCCTTATAATGTGTGTAGTGTTAATTTATTATGTTTAAAATGTAGCTGTTATGTTGTGCTTTATAATAAAGTTGCTTGCATATTTGGTGGTTTTGTATGACATCTTCGCTTTCTTTTGTAGTTTACACTCTATGGTGGCTTAGAGTAACAGGCTCATTCCGAGTCACGAATAGCAGGGATGGACGTTCTAAAGGGACATCCATCCCCAGTATTCATGCCCCCTCCCACCGGGGTCTAGCTTCCCCGCCGATTGTACGGGAAAGTTAGACGGGGTGGGAAATGGGAAGATCGGGGGTGGCATTAGGGCAGGCAGTGGGCGGTCACCGACCCCAGACATACAGGGCCGATTCTAATGTCGGCCCTGTACGTCCAAGGCCGGCGACTTGAATGGGGAAGTTATTCCACCTCCGAAGTGGAATAACTTCCCTGGATGTTGGGGATTGGCAGGCTTGGGGCCGGGAAAGGGCAGCAGGGGGCAGAGAGCATTTCCGCAATTTACTCCTGAGTCTATCCCCTTTCACTCTCATCCTATGTCCCCTCGTTGCAGAGCTGGCTTTCAATCAAAAGAGATTCTACTCCTGTGCATTTATTTAAACATCTCTATCATATCTCCTCTATCCCGCCTTTCCTCTAAAGTATACACATTAAGATCTTTAAGTCTGTCCTCATATGCTTTATAGCGAAGACCACTAGACATTTTAGTAGCCACTCTCTGCACTGACTCCAACCTGTTTATGTTGTTTGTGTGGTCTGCAGAATTGCACACAATACTCCAAATGAGTCACACCAGAGACTTATATAGAGGAACTATCACCTCCTTTTTTTGTGCAGGCCATTCCTCTCCCTATGCAGCCAAGCATCTTTCTAGCTTTTGCCATCGCCTTTTCCACCTGTTCAGCTACTTTAAGATCATCAGACACAATTATGCCCAGGTCCCGCTCTTCCTTGGTGGACAGTTGTACTTCACTTCCTACACTGTACTGCTCCCTTGGATTTTTTCAGCCCAAATGCATGATCCGACATTTTTTTAGCATTAAATCTCAGCTGCAAAATTCTAGATCATCCTTTAAGCTAAGCTAGATCCCTCCTATGTTATCTACTCCTTCCTGGGTGTCTACTCTATTGAAGATTTTGGTATCATCCTCAAGCAGGAAAACCTCTCCCAACAGCCCTTCTGCAATATCACTAACAAAGATGTTAAAAAGAATTGAACCAAGGACAGATCCCTGCAGCACACCACTAGCACACCTTCTCTTCAGAAGAAGCTCCATTTACCTGCACCCTTTGCTGCCTCCCACTCAACGAATTTCTAACCCAGTCAATAACTTTAGGGTCCATTCCTAGGCTGGTCAGTTTATTTATAAGTCACCTGTATGCAGGGCTGTACCGAGCCATAAATAAAAACCTAAGGACATAAGAAATGCCATACAGGGTCAGATCAAGGTTCATTAAGCCCTGTATCCTATTTCCAACAGTGGCCAATCCAGGTCACAAGTATGTGGCAGGTTCCCAAAAAGACACATAGGTTCCATGATGCTTGTATTGTGGCAAGCAGTGGATTTCCCGAGTCCTCTTTTAATAATGGTTTATGGAGCTTTCCTCCAAGAACTTGTCCAAATCTTTTTTAAACCCAACTTTTACTACATCCTCCGATAATGAATTCCAGAGTTTGATTATGTGTTGAGTGAAAAGATATTATTAGTCTTAAATGGATTACGCTGTAGCTTCATTGCATGTCCCCTAGTCTTTCTACTTTTTGATGGTGTAAACAATCGATCTACATTTACCTGTTCCATTCCATTGATTAATTTATAGACCTCTATCATATCTCCTCTCAGCCATCCCTTTTCAGGTTGAAGAGTCCTAACCTTTTAAGCCTTTCCTCATAGGGGTATCCTTCCATCCCCTTTACTATTTTGGTGGCTCTTCTCTGTACCTTTTTTAATTCAGCTATATCCTTTTAAAGATATGGTGAGCAGAATTGCACACAATATTGAAGGTGCGGTCATATCATGGAACAATACAGAGGCCTTATAATATCCATGGCTTTATTCTCCATTCCTTTCCTTATGATTCCTACCATTCTATTTGCCTTCTTGGCCACCGCTGCACACTGGGCGAAGAGTGTCAACATATTATCTATGATGACTGCCTAAATCTTTTTCCTGAGTGGTGGTTCCTAATGTCTGCGTTGTTCTTTCCTAGGTGCATAACTTTGCACTTCTCCACATTAAATGTCATCTGCCTTTGTATGTCCAGTCTTCCAATTTATCAAGGTCCTCTTGCCATTTTTCACAATCCTTTTGGGTTTTAACAACTTTGAATAATTTTGTGCCATCTGCAAATTTGCTGTTCCCATTTCCAGGTCATTTTCATCCTGTGTGACTTGCATATCTGGTGCACCCCTCTCCCCCCCATTTGCTGCATGCCCAGCATCTCCCCATGTTGACTTACCCCATACTTATATGTCCAGCTGGCTCCTCATGCTGCCTGCCCTTGCCCCGACGCTGCCTTTTATGTTTTCTTGGCGGCAGTGGTGGCAACAGCATAATGGACATAAAATTGAAAAAAAAAAAAGCAAATCTTTCCGATTTCCTGTTAGCATGCAGGTCTGATCCCTCCCTTCTTTGACGCGGACATACATCAGAGGAGAGAGGGATCAGATCTGCATGCTAGTAAGAAGTCAGAAAGACCCGTGTATTTCGGGGAGGGAGTCAATTTGCTGTACACTCCACCACTGATGCTGATGCCAAGGAAACATGAAAAGCCACAAAGGAGCAAGGGTAGCAACATGGGGGGGTGGGGTTAAGGTCGGCAAATGCGCCCCTATTCTTTGCGTCCTGTGCAGCCGCACCGCTTGCACAGGGCTAGGTACAACGCTGCCTGTGCGGAACAGTGTCAAAGGCTTTACTGAAATCTAAGTGCACCACATCTAGGTCTTTCCCTTGGTTCAACTCCCTGGTCACGCAGTCAAAGGATTCAATCAGATTTCTCTGACAAGACCTGCCTCTGGTGAATCCATGCTGCCTCGGATCCTGCAATCCATTGGACTCCAACAACCTCACTATTCTCTGTTTTAGCAGTGTTTCCAAGAATTTACTCACCACAGAGGTTAGACTAAGCGATCTGCAGCTTTCAACCTCATCTGCTTTTGTGTAAAGTGGCCACAAGTGCCTTTTTCCAGTCCTCTGAGACCACTCCCGACTCCAAAGAAGCATTGAAAAGCTCAGTCAGTGGAGTCACTAGAACATTCTCTAGTTCCTTCAGTATTCTTGGATGTATCCCATCCGGACCCATCGCTTTGTCTACTGAAATGTAATTTTAATTGTAAACTGTCCTGATCTCAGATTTCAGCATACAGCAGTATAGACAAATTTGTATTAAATTAAGTTAATTAAATATGACTTATTCCTTGCCTCCCATGGAAACACATTGAAAAAAGTCATAAAAAGGAAAACAGAAATACAATAAAATCTTTAGGTCCCTTCCCTTTCCTTAAAGATACAGCTTTGATGGCTCTTTAGGTGCATTCATAAATCACAGGGATGGTAATTTTAAAAGCATTTCTGCAAGTAAATCAGTGCTACTACCAACAACACATCCTTTTATAAAAGCGCCCTCCTAATATGCAGATTAAAGTACAAACATAAGCTTTGTATGCACACACTTTTACTAACATTCGGGAAAGGTGATGGGGCAAAAGCTCAGGATATTTACGAAGTTTTCATTTTACTCACAAAGGGGAATGTTTACTAACCATGCTAACGTTTAACCTGGGCTATGTGCAACTAGGTCCCATTGAATAACATGGCAGATAGCCCGGGCTAACCGTTAGTCTGATTTAGTAAACATACTCCTAAATTTTAGATTTTAAAAAGCATTAATGAAAATTTTCATGGCAAAACTATCAACATAAAATAGCAGGTAGCCTTGTGGGGTACTTTTCCAAATGAACAAACATGCCTGAATTCACTTTAAAGGTTTGTGTAATTTATGCTTAAATAACAGCCCCTAAATTCATGCTTATATAACAGCCCCTAAATTCATGCAAGCTGTTACACAATTACTCCCTTAGGGGAGCTTTTACCAAAGTATGTTAGATTTTTCCATTTAACATAACATAAGTGATGCTACACTGCATAGCCTTTTCCATTTAACATAACATAAGTGATGCTACACTGCATAAACTCTATCTAGGATTGTCTATTTTATACCAAGCTAGATCTGTACTATATAGTGTGTCTTTTTAGCCCATGCTAGACCGCTACTCTCTGCATGAAACACTGCCTGATGTACTAACTGCCTGCACCACAATACCAATACCCATGATGAAGCCCTACCCTGGTACCTTAACCAGCTGCTGCATTCTCTTAGGTCTCCTACACGGCACCCTCGCCCTCACATCCTCCCACAATCCCATCCCAGTCCTACATGGCTCGGGGAGGAGGTGGTCTGGCCCCCCCCCCCCCACCATCCACCAGCAGGGGGTAAACATACGCCATGCCCACACCTCATCTATGTCTCCCTCCAGCAGGCCAAACATCCCCAGCGGGTGAAGCAAACACACTCCTGCAACCTGAAGTGTGCCCTTATAAATGCACGATCGGTCCGGAAGAAATGGCCAGCCATAGCCGACCTGGTATCCACACATAACCTGGACATCCTATTCATCACTGAAACATGGCTGTCCACTGCAGACACAGTCCTACTTTACCAGCTTGTCCCCCCCAACTTCTCCATCCACTCCTGCCACAGGGCTGACCGAAGAGGTGGAGGAGCACTCATCCTGACCAAGACAGATCTACGATTCCAGCTGATCTCTTCCAGCAGCACCTCACACCTCGACTCCATTACCATAGCAAATAAGTACAGCACCATCAACCTGGTTTACAGAGCTCCCTCTCCTTCCCCAGATGATCTATCCACAATAATCAGCCTCGCCTGCAACCCCAAAAACACTCGTAGGCCAAACTGGGTGCTGGGTGATCTCAACCTCCCTGCTCTTGAAGACACCCACACCAAGGCCTTCCTTGAGGCTCTCAAAGAATTTGGATATAAACAAATAATCGATGCCCCCACCCACGCAAAGGGAAATATGCTGGACCTAATCTTCGCCCCGCAGGCAGTCCTGGACCCTGGGCACAACCTTGACTTATCCATTAGCCCAGTGCCGTGGTCAGATCACAGCCTGATCAGATTCTGGATGCCAACACACCCTGACCACATTAGCCCCCAGTCCTCAGCTAAGGCCCCTGAGGTATCATCAAGACGTTTCCAGCCATTCAACAAAGAGGAAATTCTGGACAGAGCCCAGCTTCTCTGTAACCTGCCAGCACACAGTCTCGACGAGATGTTCTCCACATGGAACACGAGCCTAGATGCCATCGCCCATCTACCCCCCTCTAATAAACCTCCAGGAAGAAGACAGAATGCTCCCTGGTATTCCCCCGAGCTACGGACATCACTGATCCACCTTGGAAAGCTCGAGAGACACTGGCGTCTCTCACGGTCACCTGAGAACCACAAATCATACATTGATCATCTAGGAAGGCACCGTGCAGCAGTAACAGCAAGAATGAAGCAATTCCATGCTGAGATATTGCAGTGCTCCCTAAATAAGCCACACAAACTCTTCAACTTAGTCAAGACCCTAACAAAAGAGCCTTCCCCTACTCAACCTAGCCTTCTTGACCCACAGGAGTACGCTGAATACCTGCGTGCTAAAATGAACCAGACCACTACAACCAGCGGGGTACCCCACCCGACCCCCTCACCTTCCTTGACACCAGCCACGAAAGACACCCAGCACGTCATCACAACCTTTTTGGCCCCGACAGAGAAAGGCATTCAAGATATTATCTCAGCCATAAACTCCACCACAGCACCTAATGACCCTTGTCCAGCATTTTGGATAAAATCACTGCATGCTGATCTCAGCCCTTTCCTGACCAAACTCATAGAGCTTTCATTCTCCACTGGGACCTTCCCTCAGAGCTTGAAGCAAACAGCTATCAGACCGCTACTTAAAAACAACAAGTTGGACTCTGCCAAGATGGACTC
Organism: Ichthyophis bannanicus; assembly: GCA_033557465.1. Taxonomy (NCBI): domain Eukaryota; kingdom Metazoa; phylum Chordata; class Amphibia; order Gymnophiona; family Ichthyophiidae; genus Ichthyophis; species Ichthyophis bannanicus. The sequence continues at coordinate 453,542,032 of CM066036.1, forward strand.
CTACAGGCCAATATCGAGCATCCCCCTTCTGGCAAAAATTATTGAGAAGGTCGTCCAACGCCAGCTCCAGCACCACATCGAGTCTAGTGCACCCCTCGACCTGTGCCAGCATGGATTCAGGGAGTCACATGGCGCCAATACCCTATTGACCACTCTATTCAACTCATTGACCATCGGGTTGGATAATATCAGACAAGGGTTTGCCCTGATCTTCATGGACATTGCTGCAGCCTTTGACTCTGTTAGCCACAAAATACTCTTAACATGCCTCAAGGAGAAGGGCGTCCACGGTTCAGCGCTAACCTGGTGTGCATCATACTTAGCAGACAGATGGCAGCATGGTCGAACTGGCTTCGCTACCTCCACACCTCTCCCACAAGAGAAAGGCATGCCACAGGGATCTTCGCTTTCAGCCCTACTGTTCAACGTTTACATGCAGCCCATTTGCAACCTCATCCACTCCTTCAATATCAACTGCCTGGTCTACGTCAATGCTGTTTTGCTATATATGCCTATCTCAACAGAACATCCAGACCTCTGTCCACTATCCACCCGTTTGATGCCGTCGCAGGCTGGCTACACACACAGAGGCTCAGAATAAATTTCAACAAAACTGAGGTCCTATTTGTCTCCAGGAACCCAGCTTTCACCCCGCCCACTTCACTGAAGGTACAGGATGCAGAGCTCCTTAGCAAGCCCACAATACGGTACCTAGGGATCACACTAGACCAACAGCTCAACATGAAAACCCAGATAAGCAACATGGTCAAAGCAGTCTACCACAAAATTCGGACGCTCCGTCACCTGCGACAGCTACTCGAGCCAGAAGACTTCTGGACAGTCTACCAAGCCCTAGTAATCCCACATTTTGACTATGCTAACGCAATACTCCACGGACTCCCAAAGAGCATGCTCAATCCTCTGCAGCTGGCAATGAATGCAGCTGCCAGATTCCTGCACGGAGCCTCCAGGAGAGAACACATAACCCCAGTTCTGAAACATCTGCACTGGCTGCCGGTCCACTGTAGACTCTCCTTCAAGGTCCTCCTGATGACCTACAAAGCCATCAACAAGTGCTCCTCCACCTCCCTCACAGATCTCATCCAGACCACCCCCCTCAACAGAGCTAGGAGAGCAGCCGCCACCAACACTCTGTTACTCCCAAAGGCGATTACAAAGTTTTCACAGACAACAAGAAACAGAGCCTTCGCATTGTATGCGCCCACATGCTGGAAAGCCCTGCCCCCGGCCATCCATGCCATCACTGACCTCGTCCAGTTTTGAAAGTCATTAAAGCACCACCTTTTCCTCCAGCACTTTACCGACTCAGATGCCGCCCCTCAGCCAGTCACACTCGGGAACCAGGCTGACACCCCCAATGCAGCTGCTATACACATTTGTAGCCCCGCCCTCTAGATCCCAATACCCTCAACCAGAACAATGCATACATATAAACCTGCCAATCTGTATATAGTTAGGCCAACCTGTAAATACTTGAGCTGCTCACGTAACCGGTGATGGCCAGTTTTTGTCTGTACATAGTTACCCCTCTTAGCCTATAAGAGACGCCTCTTAGCGGTATATAAGAGACGCTAAATAAATAAATAAATAAATAAGAACATAAGATATGCCATACTGGGTCAGACCAAGGTCCATGAAGCCCAGTATCCTGTTTCCAACAGTGGCCAATCTAGGTCATACGTACCTAGCAGTCTCCCCAAAATACATAGGTTCTACAATGCTTGTATTGGGTCAAGCAGTGATATCCTGGGTTCCTTTTAATAATGGTTTATGGAACTTTCCTCCAGGAACTTGTCCAAACCTTTTTTAAACCCAGCTACACTAACAGCTTTTACTACATCCTCCGGTAACAAATTCCAGAGTTTGATTACACGTTGTGTGAAAAAATATTTTCTCTTATTAGTTTTAAATAGGTTACCCTGTAGCTTCATTGCATGTCCGCTAGTCTTTTTATCTTCTGATGACGTAAACAATCGATCTACGTTTACCTGTTCCACTCCATTCATTCATTTATAGACCTCTATCATATCTCCCCTCAGCCGTCTCTTTTCCAGTTTGAAAAGCCCTAACCTTTTTAGCCTCTCTTCATAGGAGTATCCTTCCATCCCCTTTACCATTTTGGTGGCTCTTCTCTGTGCCTTTTCTAATAACACTATATCCTTTTTAAGATATGGCAACCAGAATTGCACACACTATTCAAGGTGTGGTTGCACCATGAATCGATATAGAGGCATTATAATATCCTTTGTTTTATTTTCCATTCCTTTCCTTATGATACCTAGCATTCTAATTGCTCTCTTGGCCGCCGCTGCACATTGGGCAGAGGGTTTTAACATGTTATCCACGATGACGCCTAAATCCTTTTCCTGGGTGGTGGTTCCCAATGTGGAACCTTGCATCGTGTAACCATAGTTAGGGTTGTTCTTTCCTAGGTGCATAACTTTGCACTTGTCCACATTAAATTTTATCTGCCATTTGGATTTGGACCTCGGTCTGACCCAGTATGGCATGTCTTATGTTCTTATACGCTATCAGAGTATAGAAAGACTAGGGGACATGTAATGAAGCTACAGGGTAAACTATTTAAGACAAATAAGAGAAAATATTTTTTCACTCAACGTGTAATCAAATTCTGGAATCTGTTACCGGAGGATGTAGTAAGGGCTGTTAGTATAGCTGGGTTTAAAAAAGGTTTGGACAAGTTCCTGGAGGAATGGTCCATAAACCACTATTAAAAAGGGACCCAGGATATCAATGCTTGACCCAGTACAAGCATTGTGGAACCTGTGTCTTTGGGGATATTGCTAGGTACGTATAACCTAGATTGGCCACTGTTGGAAACAGGATACTGGGCTTGATGGACCTCGGTCTGACCCAGTATGGCATGTCTTATGTTCTTATGATGCCCAGTCTTCCAATTTATCAGGATCCTCTTGCAATTTTCCACAATCCTCATGGGTTTTAACAACTTTAAATAGTTGTGTGTCATCTGCAAATTTGATAACCTCACTCATTATTCCCTTTTCCAGGTCATTTATGAATATGTCAAAAAGCAGCGGACTCAGCACAGATCCTTGCTGTACTCCACTATTTACCTTTTTCCATTGGGAAAATTAGTTCCTGATCCACAATAGTACACTGCCTCCTGTCCCATGACTTTTTTGTTTTGCCAAAAGTCTCTGATGAGGGATCTTGTCAAAGGCTTTCTGAAAGTCCAGATAAACTATATCAACCGACTCACGTTTGTCTACCTGTTTATTCACACCTTCAAAAAAACATAACAGATTAGTAAGACAAGATCATACTTGTCTAAAGCCATGTTGGCTATCTCCCATTAAGCCATGACTATATACATATTGAGTAGTTTTGTTCTTTATGATGGTTTCTACCATTTTTCCCTGTACTGATGTCAGGCTCACCGGTCTGTAGTTTCCCGGATCACCCCTGGAACCCTTTTTAAAAATTGGCGTTACATTGGCGATCTTCAGGTATTACAGATGATTTTAATGATAGTTCACAGATTACCTATAGCAGGTCTGCAGTCTCATATTTCAGTTCTTTCAACACCCTTGGATGTATACCATCCGATCCAGGTGATTTGTTACTCTTCAGTTTCTCAAATAGTTGTAAAACATCTTCCCGGTGTATCGATATTTCTTTCAATTCTTCTGCAGTATCACCTTAAAATACCATTTCAGTCATGGGTAACATCCCTACATTGTCCTCAGTAAAGACGGAAGCAAAGAATTCATTCAGTCTCTCCGCTATAGCCTTGTCCCCTCTTACTGCCCATTTTACCCCTCTATCATGTAATGGTCCAACTGACTCTCTCACAGGTTTTTTTCTATGAATGTACTTGAAAAACTCTTTACTATGCGTTTTTGCTTCCACAGCAAGTTTCTTTTCAAATTCTCCCTTTGCCTGCCTTATCAATGCCTTACATTTAACTTGCTAGTGCTTGTGCTGTTTCCAGTTTTTGTCATTTGGCTCTTTTTTCCATTTTCTGAAAGATGCTTATTTGGCAACAACAGCCTCTCTAACCTCACCCTTAAACCATGCTGGCAGTTTTTTGGACTTCCTTCCATTTTTGTGAAAGAGTGGAATACAGCTGGTCTGGGCTTCCAAGATAGTAGTTTTAAACAACACCTAAGCTTGATGTAAGTCTGTAACCTTTGCAACTGCTCCTTTTAGTTTTTTCGTAACTATTGTCCTCATTTTATCATAGTCTCCCTTTCGAAAGTTAAAAGATAATACTGTGGATTTCCTTACCATATCTCCTCCATTAATTAAATCAAACACAATCTTACTATGATCACTATTGCCAAATGGCCCCAACACCCTTATCTCTTGCACCAAATCTGGTGTTCCACTAAGGACTAAGTCCAAAATGGCTTCCCCTCTGGTCGGTTCATGAACCAGCTGCTCCAAGAAGCAGTCATTTATTTCATCTAGAAACTTTATCTCCCTAACATGTCCTGCCGTGACACTGACCCAGTCAATACCGGGGTAATTGAAATCACCCATTATTATTACTGTTCTGTAACTTTTGTTAGCTTCCCTGATTTCTTTGAGCATTTCATCATCCATTTGTTCGTTCTGGCAAGGCATGCATTTAGCACAGAAACTAGCGTGTGTTAAGTGCAAAACCTCCACACTTCAGGGATGTGACCAGCATGTTTCTGACAGTTAACATGTGGTTAAGTATACTAGCACATGGTGCAATTCCTATGGGTACACCTAACACCATCCACTGAGGTGGTGTTAGGTGAACCTGTGCTCATTGAAACATTGACAGTACCTTATGCACCCCTGTGCGGCGATGTGCTCACCAGGCCCACTCTTTACCCCTAACCTACCCATTTGGCACCCATTTAATGTTTGATTGGCAGATAGTTTGACATTGTGAATACGTTAATTTTAATGCCCATGGACCCGGGCACACAGTTAACATGCACCAAATCACACGTTAACTGCATAATGCACTTTAGTTATTATTTATTTATTTATGCAATTTTTACAATACACCAAGAAAGGCAACAACGCACTCTCTTGAAGAAACAGGTTATTCATTTGAAAACAAAGCCATAGTAAAAGTAAAAAGAAAAAAAAAAATTCTCATTAGTAAGAAATAGAAAAAATAAAATGAAAAGCCAAACTAGTCCACAAGAAAGGGGGACAATCCAAAAATTAATACACAGTACCAAACTTTAAGAAAAAAAAACAAAAAAAAAAAACAACAGCACTCCAGTTCAGAATCTATATAACAGAGTACATTTAGGAGGAAACAATAGAGGATACTGCTCGTCGAGCACTAATAAAGGCCAGCAGCTGGGAGGGCTAAAAAAACACATAAGAAACTGCCTGGTATTTCACCAAGCATTTACAAGGATGTTTGAGAAAAAAGAGTCCCCCCAGCTGCAAGACCCCAGAACGTAACAAATGGCTTTGTTTTCAAATGAATGCACTTTAGTTAAAGGGCCCCTTAGACTCTAAAGTTAAAGTCTTCCTCCAAACTATAATAATATATCTGTGTTGTTGTTGTTGTTGTTGTTAAGTGCCGTCGAGTCTGTGTCGACTCATGGCGACCCTCTGGATAGTTGTCCTAAACTGCGTTTCGTCTTCAGTCAGGCGGCTCATTGTTGATAGAGTGACAATATCTGTGTTAACAAACATTTTTTACCCACATTAGAATTTTTAATGTGTGGAAATCAAAGTACACACATTAATTCATAGGTTAAATCAAATAAAATGTTTAAAGTGCCTTAACGAACTAACTACATGTTAAAAAATCCACATCCATGGTCTGTAATGGGAAAAATGTAGCGATCGAGATGGTTCCTGCTGATAGTAAAGCTTTACCTTACTTCTGCTAGATTTATCGCTGGATGGATCAGATAAAGAATGAATACAGCCAACTGGTGACACAGAATTATCTAGGAGCAACATATGAATCACGGCCCATGTATTACTTGAAGGTGAGTGAGCGAGAACATCGTGATACGAGCTTCTATTACTATTTATCATTTCTATAGCACTAGTGAATGTATGCAGCACTGTATATGTACATATGTGAGAGAGTCCCTGCTCAACAGAGCCTATAATCTACAGACAACAGGACAATAAGAAAATATGGAAATTCATTTATTATGGGAAATGATTACAAGCAACATGGGTATAAACAGGAGAATAAGGGGTAAAAGCTTAAAAGAGCCTCAAAAGGTAGACTTTTAGTCTGGATTCGAGTAGAAAGCATAACATACCAACTCAGGAAGTCTATTCTAGGCCATAATGAATTCAGTAGGACCACAGAGCAGTTGCAGCATTAAAATGCAGAAAAGTGATTCACATAAGTGCTAAGCAGAGAATGATTAACGATTTTCCCTGAAGCAGAACGTTTTGTGAAGGTTGATAAGTTCGAAACGCGTGAAAGCAGGACTGTGAATGAGTTTGTTGTCAATGCTGTGTTGGAAGGAAACCGGAAGCTTTAGGACAGTAACAATCATGTATTAAAAAATAATGGACATTCCTGCATGAGTTGTATATAAATAAATTTAAAAGGACCAAATTATAGTTACTAGCTATAACTGGGCTAGATTTACAAGAAAAGGTCTAACAGAAATATTTTTTTTAGAGTTTGTGCCACAAACTTAGGTAGAATTAGAAACACAGAGTGGGATTTGAGATAAGGAGTTTGGTGTATTCCAGGCTTATGGCATACAGAGCTGCTTTTACCTATGGCCCAAAGGGGCAGCTGCATAACAGGAGTCCATGGATAAAAGCAGCTCAGCGCAAGACCAGCTACCTTTACCATTAAGAAGCAATATCTGTAATTTTATTCCCCGCAAAGCTCCGATTTTCAACTCCTCCAGCGCCTTGGTGCACACAAGCACGCACAGTAGCCCTGTCTCAAAGAGGAGGTCAGTCAGGTTGGCTCTGTGAATGTGTAGCCATCACAACTGCATGCACTGTGCACAGAAGTACATCTAGCCTGGTCCCACGGAGGAGGTTGGAAGGGCTGGTTCTGCACACGTGCATTCAGTATAGTCCCTGCACTGGCTGCAGTCAGCAATACTGCACAAGAATCTCAGGAGGCTGGACTGAAGTCTGGAGTCAACTTCTTTATGTTTTCTCATCTAAGATGTTTACCATGAGCTTGCAGGAAGGAATGGTGAGGTGGCCATCACTGAGGGATATTGGATCATATCATGTGTTGGAATGATGTGAACATACTCTATATATGGGTGGGTTCTGTGGGGGATGATGTGTATGGTGGAAGTGCTCTGATGATGGGGAATGTATATCTGTATAATTATAATTGTGTATGGGGTGAGATTCAAGGATTTGCTGCCATCTTTACTGTTGCAGTGGGATCTCAGTGAGGCCCAACTTCAAAGAAAAAAGGTTTGGGGAGGAGGGGCATTGTTCAATTGTTGCTCATAGAATGGGAGGAGCAGGGAGCAGAACAAAGGAAAGGCGGAGTCAGGATCTAGGTTATGGATGACAAGAGAGGGATAGGGGCTAGGTCAGGTGGTGAATTTTTCTCATAAAAAATTAAAAGCCATATTCCCATGGGGCACCCATTTCTGCCTTTACCACGGCAGTGGGCCCCAACTCAGGGGCAGAACATCCACATGTCCTCACTTCCTGCTCACATGCATCAGTGTGCAGGGGATGACTGGAACAGGGCATGCGCAGGGATTGGCTGAGAATAGAGTGGGAGAGCAGGGATCTGGGAGATAGGGGAAAGGAAGAGAAAAGATGTCTAAGAGGAGGGCGGGGTGGCTTAGGGATTAGTTTGTGAGGGGGTTCTTTAAGGATCAGGAGATAGACTGTGAATTTCGAGAGGGAAGGGAGCAAGGCATGAAGGTTTGAGTAGGAGAGTGACTGGAGAGAGAGCTCCATGGTACATGAGGGGGCTAACAGAGCTTGGGGATTGAGTGAGAAGCAGGCAGTTGGGGACTGGGTAGGGAATTAGGAGAGCTGGGATTCAAGGATGTGGTGAAGAGGTAGGGGACTGATGTGGAAAGTGGAAAAAAGAGACCAGACAAATGTGGCAGGACAAATAAAATGCCCAGATAGCAAAGGTAGTTTTCTCATGTTTTCCCACTCCCACTCAATTCCCAGCCAATCCCTGTGCTCATGCCCTGCTCCAGTCATCCCTGCCACACTGATGCAAACTGGAATGTGTCAACTTTGGGAATGTGCATTTCACATGTTTCTGTTTTGTATGATACAAGAAGAAAGAAATGTGTTTCTGTTTTTCTGGTGTTGCATGTCTGGCTTCTTGAGATTTCAAGTCCATTTTTTATCTACACATTTTCTAATTTGTGGTCAATTATTATGCCTTTAGTGAGGGCCTGTCTTTATCTTCTGTATGTGTGACTTTGCTGAGATATTCTACTAGTATGTAATTTCTGTATAGGAATCTATAGAAGTCCACTCTGATCTGTTTTCCAGTAGGAGATAAACTGCAGCACTTTTTCAAATATTTTTCATAGGCTGGGTTGTTGCTGTTAAGAGTCCTGGCAATTGGTGCTGTTTTGTTGTGGCAGCTTTGCCATATAAAGCAGAATTTTAGAAAGGACATCTAGGAAGAATTAAGAACTATGCTATTAGACCTGCACGTCCTGGATTGCCATTTCATGTACTCAGATGTGTGGCGGTGGGCCAGTAATATGTTTTGAGTATGTATTTACACACAGATTTCTTTGGGCAGGAAATAATAATGCACTTTACTCTTGAAGAATTACATCCATGAAACAAGCACTTTTTTTCACCTTATTCATGGTCAGGAGCAGGTATAAGCATGGACATCATCACACCAAAGCCAGACATCCTTGTGCCTTTCTGAAATTGCACTATGATATGCATCTCCCTTGCTCTGCACAGACTGCACCACTACTATTCTCAGCAGAGAACTTATTCCTAGAGGCAAGAGTCCATGTCCAAAGTGAAAGAGAGAAAAGGACCATAGAAAGAAATGTTTTTATGTACTCTCAGGTAGTGCCACACCAATGGCCTACCTGAACCAAGGGTTATTTATGCCTCTATCAATTCATGGCACAATCACACCATAAATAGTGTGTGCAGTTCCAATCACCCAACTCAAAAAAGGTATCGCAGCAGCTGAAATGGTACAGAGAAGGGCAAACAAAATAATAAAAGGGCAGGAACAGCTTTCCTACAGTATAAATGAAGCCTGAACAGGTAAGGACTCTTTAGTGTGGATAAGAGATAGCTGAGAGGAAATATGATAGAAGTTTATAAAATTATGAGTGAGATAGAAAAGATAAATAAGGAGCAGTTGTTTACCTCTTCAGATAGTATTAAGACAAGGAGGCAGTCAACAAAACTAATAGGTATCACATTTAATACAAATCAAAGAAAGTATTTTTTCACTCAGTGTACCATTCAGCTGTGGAATTTGTTGCCAGAAGATATGGTCTAGGTAGTAGCCTGTTAAAGGGTTTAAACAAGCTTCTGGAGGAAAAGTCCATAAATCATTAGTCATGTGGGTTTGGGGAAGCCACCACATGTCTCCAGGTATGAACAATAAGGATCGCATCTACTTCTTGGGTTCCTGCTGGATACCTGTGACCTATACTAATCATTATTGAAGAAAGAACTCTGGGCTTGATGGACTTTTGGTTTAATTCAGTTTGGAACATCTTATGAGAATAGAATTAAGGTAGCAGAGTAAGCATGAGCTCTGAAATGAGAGAAGAACCCATATGCACTCCAAGTCATGTGACGACAAGAGAAGTGCAGGACGTGATGGAGTAGAACCTCCGGTTTAAGGCCCCAAAATTGCTTTAAAAAACAGCTAAAACCACAAAAAAGAGTGAAGCAACGGCAGAAGCATGGTACAGAACAAAATTGTGCAGCAGCCTAAGATGACCGGGAGCGGTGGGGCATGCCACAGCGCCAGACCAAAGCTCAGCCAGCAAAGAATCAAAAAACTGGTGCGCAAAATGGCTGCTGACACACCACGGATTGATATACCTGGGGCAAGTGACTTGGCGGCAGAAATCTCAAGAGTAGTATCGGCTGCTCTAGAGGACCAGCTCAACTGTCTTCAGTCCACCATCGATGGCATTAAGGAACAATTTGAGGTGCAATTAAACTGGCTTGCAGAATTGGCACACAGGAGGCTCTCTTTGGCATGATGCAAGTATTACGCTGAGCATTAGCAGTAAATTTGAGAGATTAAGAGCATATTCCACATACCCTGGCTTAGAAGTGAGGTTCATGACTGCCATAGGATGCGCAAAACTAACCCATTTGGAGAAACTACCCCAAGCGAAACCTTGGTGGACCATCTGACAATGCAGGTCACACAACTAGCAACCAGTAACCAGTAATTACAAGCACAGATTGAAGACCAGGAAAACTGTGTGTGTTGAAATAACGTCTGCATAATAGGCTGCCAGAGACCATAACAGACTCCAAACTATATGAAGTGTATGAAGACTGGCTCCCCACTGCTTTGGGCCTGCAGGGGGATAGGGTGGTATGGTGCTGCGAGAGTGTGCACCGAGTGGGGCCAAGGAGGGAAGATGGTGCTCAGTCGTGACCCGCAATCACATGCTACCAAATATGGTGGAGAAGGAAAGGATAATGAAAGCATATAGGCCATTTACCTGGAATATGAAAATCACAGGATCTTGCTCTTCAACAATTATTCCACCCGGGTGGCAGCCAAGCACAGTTTGCTCCAGTTTGCAGTTCTTTCCATCAGCGTGGTTTCAGGTTTGCTGTGCTGTTCCTATATTGGCTGTGGGTGCACAATGGCGGGACAACAGCTTTTCTCAACAGTGCAGAAGAGGGGTGACGCTTCCTGGAGCACTATGATGGCCCGAGGAGAGCTGCAGAGAACTGAATGAGCCCCAAAAAAGTAAAAAGATGCTGTGAGTATAAACTGCCCAAAAGGGACTGTGAGAGCCCCCATAAAGCCGGGACTAGCTGGCGAGGGGAGCAAAAGGGACAGAAGCAGGGTGCGAGCAGCACAGTGAGCTTATGGAGAGCGCCAGGCTTCCAGGCAATGGACTATTGATGTGACGGGTGCCAGGAGCCATAGACATTTGGACTTTGAATTGGCAATCCTTCATGCTCTCAGTTTAATAAAAAATATATATATATAAGTTAAACTCCATTACATGTTTTGCACTATTTAGTGGTAGCAGGTTACTCTATATACCGCAGTTTGTTAGTGGGCAACAGCTTAGGGAGAGCACATGGCCCTGAGTAATGGACTGCCAATGCGATGGGCCATAGGAGCTACAGGCCTTTGAATTTTGGCAACCCGTCGTGCTCTCAGATTTAAAATTTACCAGTTACAAATTTGTTAAATGTTTTGTACTGTTGTTGTATGAGATTCTAAGTACTGTAGGGTGGGTGCAAGGAATAGAGTGGGAGAAAAGAACAGTGAGTTGGCGGGGAGTAGTCAAAATCGTGGGACTTGAGATGGTGGTAGAGGAGAGGGAACAGTATAGGTGGGGGGAGGATGCAAGGAGTGATTGGGAAACAGATGATATTGGGATGGTGTGAGTGGGTGTGTGTATGTACGAGAGTGTGGGAACATTTTGGGGGATGGGAGAGCAAAGAGCAGAGTAGATACTGCAAGGGCATCAGAGGCGGAAGAAAATGAAACGGAGGGGGTTGGTAGTAGATGTGAAACATGCCTAATTCTAGTGTTAGATGTATGTCTGTGCCCCCTCGAGGGTCAGCTGGGAGGTCATCGGGGGAGGCCAGATAAAACTATTGGATGGCAGTCAATGCTGATTAGGTTGGGTGTTGGCTAATGTGAGAATGGTGACATTGAACATCGGCAGCTTCAATTCCCCAGTGAAGAGAGAGAAAACTTTGGCTTACCTATGCAGGCTGGGAGTGGATATGGTTTTATTACAAGAAACACATTTGTGCATGCAAAGTTAAAAAGGGGCTGGGTGAGAGAGGTGCAGTGGGCAGCATATATGGCCAAACAAAGAGGAGTTGTGGTACTTGTGGGAAAAGGGTAACCTTTGAAACTCACAGGATGGTAAAAGTTTCGGAAGGGTGCTATCTCATGGTGTGGGGCTTGCTCTAGGGCCTGAAAGTGGTGCTGTGCAGTATTTATGTGCCCAGTCTTTACCGACATTCATTCTTCACCAACTTGGTGGCGAGGCTGGTGGACCAATCAGAATATTCCCTAATAATACATAGGGGTCGACATTAACACAGTGGTGGACCCCACGGTGGACAGCCAACTTCCTTGGGTAGTCCCAAAAGGGCAATGGAATAGAGGTATCAATCTATTCTGTAAGGAACTAAAGCTCATAGATGGCTGAAGGACACTGCACCCTAATGATCAAGATTATATGCATTATTCAGCCCACACGGGTTACAAGCTCGTATTGATTATGTGCTTCTATCAGAATGTCTTATCGGATAACTGCAGGGCAGTGACATCCAGAGTTCTGCTGCTTTCTTAGGCAATGTTGGCAGGAGTATGAGGTTGAGAACAGTGCGTAAGAGATAGGGCTGATAATATACTGGGTGGCAGTGATGGCGGTAATCTGAGGCCATATTATTGGCTTCATTCATTGCAAATGGAAACAGCAGGGGCAACAGCTATTATGGGCATTAGAGGAACTGCAGCACTGCCACACACAGTATTTGGCAACGCGACTTGTGGAACAACAACAACGGCTTCAGGAACAGCGCAATAGGGTGAATGTGCTAGCAGAGATGGGCAATGCAGAGCATCCACCTCTACAAATACAAGCTTCATCAATGGGGTGGATAAGTCTGGCAAACTGCTAGCAAACCTAGTCCGCCGCAAAAGAGCTAGGCGCATAGTGACATGGCTGTGATAGTCCAATGGCAACTTTGGGCAACAAGGCAATACTCAGAAAATTTGTAGACTTTTTTCAATCCCTTTATCAAGAGGAACCTACAAATGGTCAAATGCGGGAGTCCTTCTTTCAGTCTCTTGAGTTACCACAGCTCAGCGAAGAGAGCTGAGCCATACTTGGAAAGCCACTGATGACAAGAGAGATCTTAGCCAGCATCAAAAAACTACAGCTGGCAAAGGTTCCAGGGCCAGATGGCTTTGGCCCCAAATTCTATCAGCTATTGGGGAACGCAGGGACCCTGGCGTTAAAAGAAATGGGTGAGTCTGTTTGTGCAGGAGATGAATCAAGCAGTGGTGACACTGTTTCCCAAGCCAGATAAAGAATCAGACTATGTTGAGGCCTACCGGCCCATTTCACTGCTCATTCAGGACCTCAAGATCCTGGCAGGGGCGCTGGCATGGAGATTGGGAGAGGTGGTTCCCAGCTTAGTTCACACGGACGAGGTGGGGTTTGCAAAGGGACGCAATGCGATAAGCCATATTGCTTGTATGATAACGATGTTATGAGAAGGCCAGCCAAAGGGACGTGGGGTGGCAGTGGTGAATCTCGACGCTGAGAAGGCATTCGATCGGGTCACATGAGATTATCTGCTTGGGATTTTGCCGAAATATGGCCTGGGAGAAAGTTTTATACAATGGCTCAGAGCCTTCTACTGTCGCCCAAGGGCTCAGTTGATGATTAACAGGGGACTATCGCACGAGTTTGAACTGCTCAGGGGCACGCAACAGGGTTGCCCCTGTCCCCACTACTGCTTATCCTAACGCTTAAACCTTTAGCAGTAAAGCTACATGGGATGGGGAAATCCCTGGAGTTTGTGTGGGCTTCCAGTAATGTAAAATCAGCCTATTTTGCAGATAATATGCTTGTCAGCACTTTTAATACATGGAGAGCCTAGACCGGCTGCTCGATCTTCTGCACAATTTGGAAGCTTCTCGGGCCTTAGGATTAACACAGAAAAGTTGGAGGCCCAACTATTGGGCAGTGGGGGGCAGAGGCTGCCGGAAGGGCGCCAGCTATTCAGGTGGTCAGAGGCACCTCTCAAATATTTGGGCATATACTTAGATAGTGATCCCTGGGAACTTTATCAAAAAAACATGCAAGATAAGGTGAGGAAACATTTGTGCGAGCGATGGCGGGACCTCCCCTTATCTCTTTTCGAATGGTGGCCTTAATAAAAATGGTTATTTTTCCCAAAATCTTGTACCAGATTCAGATGCTGCCACTATGGGTGAGACAGCGGGAGGTGGAGCAGTTAAAGGGAATCTTTCACTCTTTTATCTGGCACGATCGACACGCCCATATTGGATATGCCTTATTGATCCTCCCGGTGGCCCGGGAAGGGGTAGAGCTGCTACATCTAAGTGTCTATATGTTGCAACTCTAATGAGGTGAATCACGGAGGCCCTGAGTAGTCCGAATAGATATGCCCTGCGGGGCCTTTTAGATCATTGGTGTCAGCCGTACCGCTTTGTGAACATAATCCATCAACCCCGAGCACCACTGCAGGCAAAAGAGTATAAAACCACCACACCCCCTTTCGTAAAACATGGCAGTGATGGGTTGCTAGAAGCCACACTCACTGGCAGGTAACACCATTTTTGCAGATTCGGTATAACCCAGGCTTTGAGCCAGGGGTACGTGATGTCACATATGGGGCCTGGGAAAGAGAAGGCAGCACACTAGATATGGACCAACTGGTGAAGTGAGATGGAGAGACATTCTCATCATTTGAAAGCTTAAAGGGGTTGCTTGGTCTGCCAGCCTCACACTATTATCGGTATCTACAAATTCAACATTACTGGAGGCAATTGAGGGCCTCGCTGGAGGGCCTGAAGGACACCATAGTGGATGAAGATCTGTGCAATCTCACCCTCCCCGATAGAACACGCTGTCCACTTGGCAGAAACATTTATGGGACATGTTAGACTCTATTTATTTAGAGTCATTGGCAGTGGCATGGACCGAGGATATCACAGACACTGTGTGGGTGAAACACCTTGAGAAGCACTTCCAGGACATAGAAGGGTAACCTGCAGTGCTAAGTGTAGGGAAATGCAATACCAAATATTGCACCATTTCTATCTCGCTAGAGCAAAGAGTGCAGAGTGGGGAATGTGGAGTTCAGCTCGATGTGAAAAGTGCTAGCTTAGAGCAGAAAGGTTTAGCCATGCGTCTCTCGAGTGATCAAAGCCAGCAGAAATATGGGGAAAGGTGTTAGCCAGGCTGGGGGATGTTATACAAAAACAAATAGAATGGTCATATGGGTTATTGATGTTAGGTGACAAGGGTCCACTATGGGACCAGAAAGTGCATAAAACTGAGAGCAAATTTGCCCCGTCAGGTATACTGGGGGTAAAACGTGTGATTCTGCAGAACTGGGTAGTGAACAATCTGCGACGTTCGCTCAGTGGGTAAATGGCATGCATCGGTTGGCACAGGCAGAAGTCTATGGGCCCGATTTTCATCTAGGCAGGCTATGCCCCGGAATGCCCCCAAAACGCCCTGATGCTAACTGCATAGCATCTGGGAACCTTAGGGACTTATCCGGGATTTTCCAAAGGCACTACCCAAGTAGGTTCCTTTAGAAAATCCTAGATAAGGCATTTACATGGGTAACTAGAGCAGTGAAAATGCCATCCTATGTTTTTGGAAGCTATAACACACCACAGTGGGTGCGACACAAGTGGCTGTGGACCCGACAGCAGGCACAATTCCCAAAGGTGGAAGGGGAGGTGGGGAGCGAATGAGTACTCAGTGGGAGGAATCTCTGGAATGACTTGGATGAGTGGATAAGTGGCACTCGGAGAAATAGGGGATCAGATGACTATAGGATCATATATATCTAGATAGCTTGTTCTGTTTTTCAACATGTATCTTGGTTCATCAGTCTTGATGTAAAGGTGAGAAAACATTGCCCCTCGAGACAAGAATGAAAGCATCGATGTGTGAGATAATAAATAAAATTAAAAAACAAAAAAAAGCCATACACACACACACACACACACACACACACACACACACGTGTACAAAACAACTGTAATTATATTTAAAATCATTACATCAATCTTTAAAGACTCACACTCTGTGATATAGATTTAGAGTTTCGTTTGCTAGCAGTGCAAGCTAACTCATTTAAAGCACGTTATTTACTGCAAAACCTATTTTATACAATAGACCCAGTGTAAAATATGTATTTATTTGGGGCCCGATTCCATCCTGGACGGCAATCCACTCTGTACATCTGGTCTGAATCGGATGTACAGAGGGGATCGTGATTTTGATCACGCGGGTCACGTCTAGCCCCGCGGGATCAGAATTGCAAACAGTCCTGCACATGCAGGCCGGGACTGCGATTCAGTCTGGCCTGCCCATGTAGGACTGTCCCTGGCTAGCTCAGTCAAGGCTCCCCAACGGAGCCACGGCACCATGGTGTCATGTTGCCATGGCACTGAGGCTCCATTGAAGAGCCATGATGCCGGCCACCAGACTGCAGGACCTCATTCCCCGCAGCCCGTCGCCTGATCCAGCTGCAAAGGCCAAGGTCGAGCTGTGGGGACTGCCTTCATGCCCTCCCTGCCCACTGCAAGCCCCGGGCCTGCCGCAAAATGACATACAGGGAAGCTATTCCACCTCGGAGGTGAAATAACTTCCCCGTATAAATCACTGGCCCTGGACGTACAGAGCCAACATTAGAATCGGCCCTGTACATCCAGGGCCGGCAACCGCCCAGATTCTACCCAGAATCTGCCCCCGAGCCACCCCTTCCCCACCCCCATCAAACTTCCCCACACAACTGGCGGGGAAGTTAGTCGAGGCCAGGTAAAGGCACGAATAGCGGGGATGGACGTCCAGTTGGGCTGTCCATCCCTGTTATTTGTGTCACAGAATAACCCTCTTGATTTTCTTTATTTACTAGTAGTTAGTTTTCCAGTAGCAATGCAAGTTGAGTTACAGTCTGGTACAGTAGGTTTTTCCCTGTCCTCAGAAGATGTTAATGGTGTTAGCACATGCTGTTAATAAATGATCTTAGGGAAGGTTATAACAGCACAAAAGTGTAAAAGGTATATGGTGTGAATGGAGTATTTCATATGTTTACTGTAAACTGCTGAGAATTTGTAGTGATAGATGCTATATAAATGTGTTTTAAAGAAATAAAATCCATATCCAATATCTTAAACAAAAATTATAAGCGTTATGAGGGGAATTTTAGAAAGGACAACCAAGTGCAATCTGGGATGTCTCAGCCATAACATCTGAAAAAAAGCAGACATGTCCAAGTATAGACATTATTTCACAAACATGGACTTGCCCAATATGAATGTCTATGGAGGCGTCTACTTAGACATCCCCAGAATAGTATTTCAGAACATAGACGTCTAGGTATGGTTATAGTAGTAGGCTAGGAATGGGGAACTGAAGGTTCAAATCCCACTAATGCTTTCATTGGCATTGTGCTAAGTACTGGGGATCATGGCATGCTATCTTCTCTACACACTCTGGATGTTTTTTCAGCCAAAAATTGAAATTACACTTAACTGGTAATTGTAGTTCCTTGAGTGAATCCAGTTTAGTCCTCCACCTCTGGGTAGTGTACCTCCTCCTGCAGCTTGGAGACTGGGCATGTCAAAACTCGTGACATCACTGGACATAGCCTGCTGGCACCACCCATCATCCCCAGTGTACTATTGAAAAAGCAGACTCAAAGGAGCAACAAATAAGTAGCTAAAATGTAATTCCAACCAGAAACTACAACTAACTCAAACCATCAACAAGAAGACCTTGGCCTTTACACATGTAATCATTTATAACGCCAAATCTTCTTTGCTTTTTATTTTATTTTATTTTTTTAACCACTATTACTTTCCACCATCCTTTTACCTCCTCTATGTCACCCTCCAACCAAACCAAGAGAAGAACAGGAACCTATGAAAAACAGCCATACTCACCACGATCCTGAGAGCGATAGAGGCCCCTCAGCCTTCACACCGAATTCTCTTCTTCATCTGTAAAGAACCCAAACTGAACATCCAAAGGGTGGGATGAGGACTAAATTGGATTCACTCAAGGAACTACAATTACCAGGTATGTGTAATTTCAATTTCCTTATCGTTCCTCCAGTTTAGTCCTCCACCTCTGGGATGTATCAGAGCAGTAATCATTGGGAGGGACCCTTGCACTCGGATCGCAACACCGCCGACCCGAAACAGGCATCGCTCGCTGCCAAAAGATCCAGATGATAATGTTTACTGAAAGTATGCAGAGAGGACCAAGTGGCCACTCTACAAATTTCCGGTGGCGGAATCAAACTGTGTTCCACCCAGGAAGTCACCTGTGCCCTAGTAGAGTGAGCTCGTAGCCCCACTGGCACTGGCCAATCCTGCAAAATATATGCTGACGTAATCGCTTCCTTTATCCATCTGGAGATAGACGCTTTCGCCGCCGCCTCCCCTTTACGAGGACCTCCGAACAGTACGAAGAGATGGTCTGATTTGTGAAAAGTTTCAGAGACCTTCAAATACTGCCGCAGAACTCTCGAAATATCCAAACGACGCAAACTACATTCCGAGCCATTGCCTTCCATAGAAAGAAGCATTGGAAGGGAAACAGTTTGATTTAAATGAAATGGTGACACTATCTTTGGCAAAAATGACGGGACTGGCCTCAACACCACCTTTTCTCTTGAAAAAGATAGAAATGGCTCTCTACATGACAACGCCTGCAACTCTGAGATGCGTCTCGCCGAACAGATAGCCACCAAAAACACCGCTTTTAAATCCTTGACCGTCGCATGATGCAACAGCTCAAAAGGCGCCTTAACCAATGACTGTAACACTAAATTGAGATCCCACAGCGGAATCATTATTCTGCAAGAGGGATGCAGCCTAGTAACTGCTTTGAGAAAACGTAACACATCTGGATGCGCTCCCAAAGCCACGCCCTGTACCTTGCCTCTATAGCATGCCAGTGCCGCCAACTGAAATCTCAATGAACTGGCCGCCAAACCTTTATCGAACTCATCTTGCAAAAAACTCAACACTATCGGCACGGCTACAGTAGCTGCGCGTACTTGCCTCCGAGAACACCAATCCTCAAATATACGCCAAATACGCACATAAGCCAGAGATGTGGAGCTTTTTCTCGCCCGAAGCAAGGTAGTAATGACTGCTGCTGAGTAACCTCTTTTCTTTAACCTTGCCCTTTCATTGGCCATACCGTAAGTGAGAATCGATCCACATGAGGCATTCGGAGGGGACCCTGAAGCAAAAGGTCCTCCAACGTCGGTAACCTCCAGGGTTCCCCGTCGAGCAAGCGATTGAGATCGGCGTACCACGGGCGCTTTGGCCAATCCGGAGCCACTAACAACACTGTTCCCGAGTGAGCTTCGATCCGCTGAATCACTCACCCCAGCAGTGCCCATGGCAGAAAGACATAAAGGAGGCCTTACGACAGCCAAGGCTGGATCAAGGCATCGATCCCCTTTGACATCCTTTCTCGTCGCCTTCTGAAAAAATGATTTGTCTTTGCTGACCGAAAAGTCGCCATGAGATCCATGATTGGAGAACCCCATCTGCGAACTATCTGCACATAGATGCCCGGATGCAGCTTACATTCTCCGGCATCCACCCGAACTCTGCTGAGAAAATCAACCATTACATTGTCTTTTCCTGCAATGTGGGCCGCCGAGATTGCTGGAAGTCGAGTCTCTACTCAAACGAACAGCGCCTCCGCTTCCTCTTCCATGGCCACACTTCCTGTACCTCCTTGTTGATTGATGTAGGCCACCGTCGCGGAGTTGTCGGACTCTGCTCGCCCCATTACCGTAGTTTCCAACTTCTGTAATGCTAGAGAGACCGCTCTCAGCTCCAAGCGGTTGATTGACCAAGTGCCTGTCCAAGTGCCTTATGCGAAAAGAGCGCTGCAATGCGCTCCCCATCCTGCTAGACTTGCATCCATGAGCAAGGGAAGCCACTGCGGCTGTTCCAGCACCACCTCTGCTGCCAGAGACTTCAGACGAAGCCACCAGCGAAGCGACTCCCTGACTCGGAGAGGGCAGGGGAGCCGTTTGTTCAATGAATGTAACTGATGTGACCAACGGCGAAGCAATGACCTCTGTAAGGGTTTCATATGAAATCGGGCCCATGGCACTACCTCTAAGGTCGCCGCCATCGTCTCCAGCACCCGAAGATACATCCACGCCGAGGGTGCCTGCATCATTCTGAACTTGCGCACCAACTGCTGCAGAGTTTGTACTCGCCGCTTTGGAAGACACACCAGCCCTCTCTGCATGTTGAAGCGGACCCCTAGGTACCCGAGGTCCTGGGATGGAACTAAACGACTCTTGGTCGCATTGACCACCCAGCCAAGACTCTGCAGGAACTTCACCACCTTGGTCGTAACCTGAACGTTCTCGGATCTTGACTCTGTGCATATCAGCCAATCGTCGAGATAAGGATGGACCAAAATTCCTTCTTTTCAAAGAGCCGCCGCAACCACTACCATGATCTTGGTAAAGGTTCGTGGAGCTGTCGCCAGACCAAAAGGTAATGCCTGGAACTGATAATGACCCCAAAGCAGAGCGAAGCGTAGCCACTTTTGATGACTCTCTCATATCAGGATGTGTAAATACGCCTCCGTAAGATCTAGCGACATCAAGAATTCTCCTTGACGCACCGCTACAATGACCGACCGCAACGTTTCCATTCTGAAATGAGGTACTCGCAGACAGCGGTTTACCCCTTTGAGATCCAGAATAGGCCGGACCGATCTGCCTTTCTTTGGCACCATGAAATAGATGGAGTATCGACCCATGCCGTAATCTGCTCATGGCACCGGTGTGACCGCTTCCAACTGTAACAGCCGGTCTAATGTTTTTTGAATTTCCAAAGCTTTCTGTTGTCCTTTGCAAGGAGACATCACAAAAGAATCGAGAACCGGCTTTGCCAATTCCAGTACATATCCTTCGCGAATGATCTCCAATACCCACTGGTCGGACGTGATTTGGGCCTAGGCAGGAAGAAACCCCTGAAGACGCCCCCCGATCGGTAGGCTTCCCACCGGAACCCACCTCCTTTCATTGTGGTTTTTAAAATGTCACAGAGGAAGACGTCGCAAAACCTCTACTGGCTCCTCGAAACCCACAAAAGCCCTGGGCTCTAGAAGCAAATCTTCCCCTTTGAAAACTACCTAGCCGCGACGTACGAAATCTTCTGAAATCCCTAAACTGCCCCCAAAAAGACGGCAGGGATTTCCCTTGTTTAGGCTTATCCTCTGGAAGCCTGCCACCCTTGGATTCACCTAACTCCTTGACCAACTTATCAAGGTTTTCGCCGAACAACAATTTTCCTTTAAAAGGTAGCTTACTGAATCGTGCCTTAGATGACCCATTGGCCGCCCAGTTTTTTTAACCATAGGGATCTCCGGGCGGCCACTAAGGAAGCCATACTATTAGCCAGTGCTCTGATCAGATCGTAGTGCACATCTGCCAAATACACGGATCAAGATTCAAGGCGATCTAGTTGCCTAATACGCTCCTGTTCTAAGTGCGGAGACTGACGCAAAAGTTGCGACCATTGGAGACAAGCTCTCACCACCCAAGCTTCATAGATGGAAGCCTGCAAAGAGAGCGCGTCAGCTTCAAACGATTGTTTCAAAAAACCATCAACCTTCTTGTCCTGCGCATCCTTCAAACCGCGCTACCTTCCACAGGGATGGTGGTCTTTTTTGTCAGTGCTGCAACTGCTGCATCAATCCGTGGAGATCAGAGCCTCTCCTTGTCCACATCTGCCAATGGGTAGAGCCTGTTCATGGTCCTGACTCCCCTTAGACCTGACTCAGGCTGATCCCACTCATCTTGGATCATGCGCTCCACAACACGATGGACGGGAAACACTACTTGAGCCTGTCTCACCGCTTGAATGACTGGATCTTCTACCTTCTCGTCTTCCGCTGGCTGCGCTGTAGCGAGCCTCAATGTCTGAAGTGATTCCGTAATAAGAGCCATCAGTTCCTCTTTCCGGAAGACCCGAATGATTTTTGCCTGATCCTCTGGCTCCGGTATCTCTCCTTCTTCCAAGCCGTCCTCGCCAGCTTTGAGTCCCTCCTCCATCTCATCCGTCTCGGGCCAAGCCCCGTCTGAGGGAGAAGGTTCTGCAGACCGAACTCTTTTAGGGGCTGGCGGCACCGCCCTACTAGGATCTGCAGTTCGGGGTTGTGGCGCAGAGTTTGCCATCTGCAAAGACTCAGGCAACCTCCCTTGACGCCTCATACAGAACGCTTGATGCATAATCAACACGAAATCCAGACAAAAATCCTCTGTCGGTTGCGCCAAGGTCATCATAGATGGTGCATGAGACTGAACTGGGCCCTGGCTGCGCAACCGCCAGCACCCCTTCTCCAGCCGCAGCCGCCGGCTCCGGAGCATCCAAAATTACATTAGATTCCATCTGCTGTTCTACACTGCTCGATACAGACACGCAGGCCCGACAGATGCCTGTGTCCGCCACTGTCCCCCTGCGTGCGCCACAGACCACACACTGTGGTCTCGACGACATCCGTTCAAATCCCTAGTAGCTGACTAACCTAGCTAGGGACTTTGGATAACCACTGATTCTCTCCCCCCTTTTTTTTTTTTTTTTAAAACCTCCAAATTAAAATTCACAGATCAATGAAAGATAAACACCCACTTGTCCAAAACAGTGGAAAAAGCAAAAGAACAGCTTAAGTCTTTGCCACGGGCTGTAGACCCGCGGGCCGACGAAACTGCAGCCACGCGGTTACACAAAATGGCGCCGCTATGCTCCGGTCCTATTTGGCGCCAAAAACTCATGCGAGAAGAAAGCCTTCTGCAAATGGCTGCCACTTCTCCCCCGGCTCTGGCAGCGTTACATGCAGAAGAGATGCGGCCCCCGTTTACCGCAGCGCTCAATTTACCTCAGAGCACGAACTAGTTCTCTTGCAGACAGCCGTGTGTCTCTGTCCTGAGCTGCCGCCGTGGCTCTATGTGCTTTGTCGTTACCGACAGCGCGCTGTACTCAAGCAAAGCCTGTGGCCGACCAACACCTCATCTGCCGATGGGACACCCAGAGCTCTCCCCCGTACCTTCCGGGGGGGAGAGATCCCAGTTGAGAACTGCCTCCATAGTGAAATAGAACAAGAGAGACAAAGAGCCCTTCTTAAAGGGACAGGACGCCCAAAACAAATATAAAAAGAATCTACGAGAAACCCCTTTAAGCTAATAGAAATTGAAATCTCAAAATAAAAGTCGTTTAAAGGTAATTTAAAAGTAATTCAAAAGTAATTTAAAAGTAATTTAAAGGCAATGGGATTCAAACAGTGCTCCCTATACAGATAAAATCATTGAAACCTAACTAACTGCTCCTTGTTCCTCAAGTGAGCCCAGCACCTAGGCTCAGGGGCGGCCCAAGGGGGGTGCGGGGCCATTTGCGGAGACTCAGAGCGGGGCCTCATTTGCATAAGGGGCCTCATTTGCATAAATATTTGCATAATGTTGCCATACACTAACTTTTAGTAAACATGCCTCTTCATGAGTGTATGGATAAAGAAAGACTAAAAGATTTCTATATTACTATAATCCAGTGCCAACCGCCAGGCACATTAGGAACTACTACAAACACTGCCCATTTAGAACCCATAGCAAACCCGCCGTATCATAACAGCACTACCAGGACTCACAAAGCATCATACCCTACCTATGAAAAGGCAACACTGCAAATATTAAACCAATACATTTCAGAGAATAACAATACATGACAAACTGGGGAAAGAAAACAAGTGACAATGTCAAATAGGAATTACATAAACAGAATACCTCAGCTCAGTTACACATGCAGAACACAGACCATCACCAAACAAGGAATCACAATTTAGAAACAGGAAGACAATAATTAAACTGGGAACCCTAGAAAGCCACACTTGGAATGTACAACAACAATGTAGAAATAAAACTATAAATTAATTTCCTCTTGTACTAAACAAAGCACAGACGTTAATGATGCACATTTCCCAGACCTGTCATATTCCATTAATAAATTAAAAATATGGAGATATCTTTGTACCTTTTGTGCATTTTTTTTTCAGTTGCAATTTCTCTTTCTTCTGGTTTCTTTGTGTCTTCTGCTAACTCTCCATCGTCTGCTGTCCATTTGTCCTTTCTTCTCTCTTCTAGTTTTTTTCCATTCTCTTACATCTGTTTTAACATACTAATCTTTCTCCTTTTGCTCTTTCCTCATTCCTTTTTCATCCACTCAAAATTTACCCTTCCATCCTCAATCCCCACTTACTCTCCCAATACCCGGCCAATTGTAGATTTTTCTTCCCTCCCACACAAAATATTTTCCCCCTCTCCATTTCACTCTCCCAGCCCCATCCCATTCTAATCTCCCCCAACATCAGCTCCCTTCTAGTTCCAGCCCCACCCAGTATCTGCTCCCTTCTAGTCCCCGCATCAACCCATTTCCAGTCCTAGCCCCCCCCATCAGCCCATTTCCAGTCCTAGCTCTCCCATCTATTTCCAGTCCTATCCGAGTCCCTCCATCAGCTCATTTCCAATACCAGCCTCCCATCAGCCCATTTCTAGTCCTTTCCTAGCCCCACCATCAGCCCATGTCAAATCCTAGCTCCCCTCCACTCAACCCATTTCCAATCCAAGCCCCCCATGAGCCTACTTCCAGTTCCAGCCCCTTCATGAGTCCAATTCAGTTCAAGCCCCCACCACAGCCCATTTCCAATCTTAGCTCCCCCCAACACCCAATTCCCAGTCCTATCCTAGCCCCTTCATCAGCCCATTTCCTGTCCTAGCTCCCTCCCCTCACAGCCCATTTCCATTCCAATCCCCCTCCCCATCAGCTATTTGCAGTTCAAGCCCCCCTTCCACTCAGCCCATTTCCATTCTAAGCCCCCTCCCCATCAGCTATTTAATAGAAACATAGAAATATGACGACAGAAAAAGACCACATGGCCTATCTAGTCTGTCCTTCCATAACAACTACAACAGTCCACTTTTTGCCTTTAGAGATCCTCTGTGTTGGTCCCATGCTTTCTTGAATTCAGTTACTGTCCTCATCTCTACCACCTCCACTGGGAGACTATTCCACGGATCCACTACTCTTTCCGTAAAGAAATATTTCCGCATATCACTCCTGAATCTATCTCCCTTCACCCTCATCCCATGTCCCCTCGTAGCAGAACTTGCTTTCAATTGAAAGAGGCTCTCTCCCTGAACATTTATGCCACGGAGGTATTTAAACATCTCAATCATATCACCTCTATTCTGCCTTTCCTCTAAGGTGTACATATTAATAGAATATTTGCAGTTCAAGGACCCCCTACCCCTCAGCCCATCTCCATTCCAAGCCCCCGTCCCCATCAGCTATTTGCAGTTCAAGCCTTCCCTTCCACTCAGCCCATTTCCAGTCCTAGCAACCCCCCCAACCCATTACCAGTCCTAGCCATCCCATAGCCTATTACCTGTCCTAAACCCCCATCAGCCGACTCCCAGTCCTAATCCCACCAGCCCATTTCCAGTCCTAACCCCCATCACCCAATTTTCAGGTTAGGCCCCCCCATAGCCCATTACCAGTCCTAACCCCCCATCAGCCCACTCCCAGTCCTAATCCAATCAGCCCATTTCCAGTCCTCACCCCCATCACCCAATTTTCAGTTTAGGCCCCCCAGCCCATTACCAGTCCTAACCCCCATCACCCAATTTTCAGTTTAAGCCCCCCCCCCCATAGCCCATTACCAGTCCTAATCCCCATCAGCCCACTTCCAGCCCTAATCCCATCAGCCCATTTCCAGTCCTAACCCCCTGCACCCAATTTTCCGTTTAAGCCCCCCCCCCATAGCCCATTACCAGTCCTAATCCCCATCCGCCCACTCCCAGGCCTAATCCAATCCGCCCCTTTCCTGTCCTAACCCCATCACCCAATTTTCAGTTTAAGCCCCTCCCCCAGGCCATTACCAGTCCTAACCCCCCATCATCCCACTTCCATTCCAAGCCCCCGTCCTCCATCAGCTATTTGCAGTTCAAGCCTTCCCTTCCACTCAGCCCATTATAGTCCTAGCCTCCCCCATAGCCTATTACCAGTCCTAAACCCCCATCAGCCCACTCCAATCCTAATCCCATCAGCCTATTTCCAGTCCTAACCCCATCACCCAATTTTCAGTTTAAGCCCCCCCCCATAGCCCATTACCAGTCCTAATCCCCATCAGCCCACTTCCAGCCCTAATCCCATCAGCCCATTTCCAGTCTTAGCCCCCCCATAGCCCATTACCAGTCCTAACTCCCCCATCAGCCCATTTCCAGTCTTAGCCCCCCATAGCCCATTACCAGTCCTAACCCCCCATCACCCCATTTCCAGATTTAGCCCCCCCCCCTAGCCCATTACCAGTCTTAACCCCCCATCAGCCACCTTCCAGTCTTAATCCCATTAGCCCATTTGCAGCCCTAACTCCCCCCTCTCCCCCCCAGCCTAGGGAAAATTTAACATAATAAAAAAGCTGTCTGCTGCCGGCCTGCCACTGCCGCCGCAGCAGATTTGAGTGTCCCGTGGGGCCCTCCCTGCCCGGCAGAGCCTGCCCTCCCTGCATCAGCTCCCTCTCCGCAGTCGAAAACAGCTTTCAGAGCGCGAAGGGAGAGTTTCTCCCTCGCGGCTCTGTTAAGCCCACGGGTGCTGATGGGAAAGTTCCCATCAGCCCCTGCGGTCTTAACAGAGCCGCGAAAGGGAAACTCTCCTTTCGCGCTCTGAAAGCCGGTTTCGACTGCGGAGAGGGAGCTGATGCAGGGAGGGCAGACTCTGCTGGGCAGGGGGGCCCCACGGGACACTTGAATCTGCCGCCGCGGCAGCGGCAGGCCGGCAGCAGACAGCTTTTTTTTAAAAAATGTAAAATTTACTTTTAAGCAGAATGTTCTTTGCGCAGGGCCCCTGTTGCATGAAGACTGGACACACTGGGGATGATGGGTGGTGCCAGCAGGCTATGTCCAGTGATATCACGAGTTTTGACATGCCCAGTCTCCAAGCTGCAGGAGGAGGTACACTACCCAGAGGTGGAGGACTAAACTGGAGGAACGATAAGGAACAAGCATTTTTCAGGTGCTTGGGGCAGGTCTAAACTTAGATAGCGATTTCCAGGACGGTTCTGAGATCAGGTGGGAATGCCCTAGACACGCCTCCACCACACTTGTTCAGATTTGGCCATCCACAGACCCAGCTTCTAAAATGGCTCTGGAGACGTCTCTGTGCATTGAAAGTCTCTATGCTCATTTCTGAACATCAAAATGCACTAATAGAGCTTCCAAAATGACCTCCTATGTGTCTAAGTAAATATAGAGGTCATGCTCCTATTTAAATATATGACAAATTATCATACTCATGTTTCCCTTGCCTACTGACGTGTCATGCCGATTTTATATCTTTTGCTTCATGAGAGCAATTTTCAAACACTACTTACCAGTACAAATGGCTGTTTACCTGGACAAAGGGACTCTGAAAATTGCCTACTTTGTAGGTGGGTAAATTTGAAACAACATTTGCAGTTTTTATCTGCATTTTCATGTAGATGTTCTTTGGTCAGGATTAGGCTGAGTAACACATGAATGTGCCTAGCTTTGCATTTTTAAAACCTGCTTTGTTTTGTCCTAAACTGAAGCAGCATTGTAGTGAAACACTGAATGTGCGTCTTGAGGGGGTTGGGGTATAACGTTTTGAAGAGGCGAAGACTGGCTCTGTGGTTGTGTGAGATACCGGGAACTTCGTTCAATTAAGTGTAAATTGCCACTGCCAGTCATAAGCCACAAGCAGTATATGGTTAGCTTTGTACCTAAGACATATGAAAGTTGAACTGTTGAAGACTTATGTATATATTTAAAAGGAGTTTTTTTACGGGTCATTGATGTGTTGGGTAGGTGATGTATGCCATTGTCCACTTATAACCCTGTTGACTCTGAGATCTATTTTTCTCCTTTTTTAATTTCCTTGCAGAAATATATTATAAGTGTGTTAAGACAGTGGCGAGAGTTTTTTCTACTAGAAGTGTTCTAGTGCACTCCCGGAGTGACCACTTTTTTGTTGTATTGTTTTGCCCTGAAAGCATATCTGCAGAAAATGCAGGTGCAAATCTTGGCAGGTGCTTTTCATCTTGGGCTCATGTTTTCCATTTGAGAAATGGTGAGAACCCCGTGGGTAAAAGGGCCAGCGGACTTTGCACCTGCCTGCTGTTTTGAAAATGGCCCCATGCATAAGTCTCATCAAGTATATGTGAATAACATAGGATCGTCCTTGACATATGTTGTCTATCCTTAGATCAGTCAACCCTCAAATAAACCTAAGAAGATTATTTGGATGGACTGTGGGATTCATGCCAGAGAATGGATTTCTCCAGCATTCTGCCAGTGGTTTGTGAAAGAGGTCAGTCCATTCTCTGATTAATAATAGAAGACATTGGAGCCTCTGGTTAAAGAAAGTGCAAGAAATGTTACCAAAGAAACAAATCAACCTAACATGATTTGATAAGAGGGCATGCAGATGCTGTTCAGAGTGGGAGGATCAGTTCAGTCATTGGAGGGAGATTTAAAAAATGCTTTTGTTCCACACATGACTGTATTTTATCTACCTGAGCAAGTTAGCTAAAGTCTTTGAAAGCACAATATTTAAACCAGATAGTTTTACCAATTCAGCAGTTATTGATGTGGCTTCCCAGTCATTACACAGGGAAGCTATGGGAATTACACTTTTTGCAAAATATATTGTATTCCAATCCTATTCCATCATTTCAGGTATAATTTCTTCCTTGCGTTTCTGCGATCTCACTTGGGATAGGGCAGTTTTCAAAGGCATTTCCACACATAGAGAGCATTTTACGAGTTGTTTCTGAAAATTGCTCAACACACGCTTAAACACGTACATGCATACAGCCAATAACATGGAAGTGTACATGGGTAGGTGTTCCCAGGAATGGAGTTGGGCAGAGTACACTTAACAAGCATGCTTTTGGATTTCCAAATGTTTGTGGGAACGTTTTCATTGAAAAAGCACCAGCACAAATCTGTGTACACACTTGTTCCAGTCAATGTTCACAGAGAAAACTTTCATTTTTCCAGGAGCGCCAGCTATTAATGAGGTTCTATATAAGGTTACCAGATGTCCCCAATCTTCGGGATTGTCCCCAATTGTAGAGCTGTGTCCCCATCTCCCACCTGTTCGCCAGTCTCCTAGCCCCAGTTTCAGGATAGAAAAAAACATTTTGCAGGGATATTCAAAGGCATTTCCGCAGTTTGTAAACCTTCAAAAAGTCTAAATGCCGCTCACTGACACTAACCCGATTAGTGCTGCTGAATATTCCCAGTTTGGGCCGCAAAATACCCTGATGGTAAACGCGTAGTATTGGGGTGTTCTGGGGTAGAGCAGGGAAGGCACATGGGTTAACCGGGTGGCAGCAATATTTAGCCCCGGCATTGAATATCCAGGGCAATGTTAAAGTGGGGAAGGCCATCTATTTTAAGTGTGTTGACTGCTGCTGCTGAAAATCCCACCCTTTATTTTCAATTCAATTAAATTAATATGTCAGTTTTCAGAATGTACATCCATTATCTTTATAGTTTGCATTGGATGGGGGGCATGCATCACTGTTTCTATTTCTCAGCTGACTAGTTTGCTTGGAAGTGATATTGTTGCTGTCGTGGGATGGATGGGGGGGGGGTCGCAAGAACAATTCCTCTTGCTTCCTCTATGCTTTGTTGCTCAAACCTGGAACTAAAGTGTCCCTTCTACCCTCTCCCCACCTGCTTCAAACTTCAGATAAGTGTCCCAGATTTGCCTGCAAAAAAATATGGTAACCTTAGTTCTATAATGGATGGGGTTAACAATTGGACCTCTGATTTTGTTCATTCTGCTTTTCTTTCCTAGATTCTAAAAAATCACCAAAGTGACCCAAAGTTAAGCAAGGCGCTCCAGAATATAGACATATATGTTTTACCAGTACTGAACATTGATGGCTACATTTATACTTGGACAACAGTATGTAAACATTGCTGAGCAATCCTTTGTATTCCATATATCTTCCCTCTTATAACACTAGTTTAGATGTCTGCTGGAAGTATTATGAAGGCACTATCTCAATATCTTGAACAATGTTTACAAAAAATGTATCTTACTTGGAGGGAGGTAAAAAACTGGGAGAGAAAGTGGCTAGGGAGATTGACAGGACGAGGAGGTGAAAGAGGTGTTGGGGATTTGCAGAGTTGAGAGAGGGGCTGGAGAGATCACAGGGGAGATGAAAGAAGAGAAAAGAATTGGTTGGGAGTTGTGAGGAACTTTACCGCATGCGCATGCGTGTGTGTGTGTGTGTGTGTTTGTGTGTGTGTGGGGGGGTGGGTGGGTGTATGAGGGCTGGGCTAACCATTAAACAGCAGTCAAAGCAAAACAGTAGATCCTGATAGCTACACAAACTTACAGAGCCATCAGCGCATTCTTTGACCATGGAGTGTGGGTGCACATATACTAGGCATGTGTGTGCTAAAGATTTTCAGGCTCATTTTTGTTTATGAGAATACCATTCATGTATTCGCCCTATTCATCCCTATTAAAGTCTATGGCAGTAGCTATTTTTCAATGCAACAATCAGGTTTGCCATCTATTTTCAATCAAACCTGCTTGAAACATAATGGCAGACATCTGTGACAGCAGTACAAGCCATTAAGAAACTCTAGTCTAACAGAACACTTGGTTTCCGTCACATGGCAGAACACACTTAGACCCTTACCAAGTATGGAATAAACTATAACAAACTCAAAGTAGAAATATATAGACAAAATTAAATTGAAATCCCAACATGCCAGGCTTTGCAAGCAGTGCAACATAAGAAATAGAGGAGGCAGGCGACACTTTCTCACCTTTGCTGAACAGTAGCATGAGACATATAGGCCTCATTGATCCCATATGCAAGTGGCACAGCCTCTTCCCACAGTCTCTTCTCCCTCCCTCCCTCCATCCATCCATCTCAGTGCCACTTGCTCAGAAGTGGCCATGTTGCTGTTTAGTTACTGTGCTGGTTCTCACCAGGATCGAGGGAGTAGCAGAGCATGGGGACAGACAGTGTTGACTGCATGTGGGATCAGAGAGAACTTTGTACCTCATATCACTGCTCTGCAAATGTAAAAGCAGCACCTAGCATAGAGGTGCACATAGTGATGGGACTTTATTTGTGCAGCTGTGTGGCTTATAGTTGGCGCCAAAATTCCAAACGTGCTGTGCCTCTATCGCAGGCGTCATTGGCACCGACATGTACCAAGACAGCAGGCTCCTCCCCAGTGCTATCTAGACAAGGTTTTAGATAATGCTGGGGAGGGGTCTACTGTCTTGGTACATGTTGGCACCAATGACATAGTAAAGTATGGGAGGGAGGTTCTGGAGGCCAAATTTAGACTTTTAGTTAGGAAGTTGAAATCCAGAACTTTCAGAGCAGCATTCTCTGAAATGCTTCCCTTTCCATGTTCAGGACTCAAAAGGCAGGCAGAGCTCTGGAGTCTCAATGTGTGGATGAGACGATGGTGCAAAGAAGAGGGTTTTTGATTTGTTAGGAACTGTGCAACATTCAGGGGAAGGGAAGGGCTCTTCCGAAGGGATGGGCTCCACCTTAACTGGGATGGAGTCAGGTTGCTGGCATTAATCGTTAAAAAGGAGATAGAGCAGCTTTTAAAATAGATAGGAGAAAGCTGACAATTGCCCAGGAGCCCATGGTTCAGAAGGATGTATCCTTGAAGGATGCTAGCAAAACAGGGAAGTTAGGGAATCCCAACAGAGGGGTTTCAACAAAGATAAAAGTAACCCAGATGTCCTTCAGTACAGAGCCAAAAGATTCCAAATTCCCACTATCAACTGATAACCAGATTAATATGAATAAAATGCAACTTCTAAATGCCTATATGCAAATGCTAGAAGTCTTAAAAATAAAATGGAAAAGCTAGAATATGTAGCACTAAATTAAAGATTAGATATGATTGGCATCTCAGAGACCTGGTGGAAGGAGGACAATGAATGGGACATTGTGATATGTGGGTAGATATGTGGATAGAGTAGATCAAATTGGTGGAGGGATTGCACTTTAATATTAGAGAGGGCATTGAGTCACATAGGACTAACATTTTGCAGGAAACAAATATACTGTAGAATCTCTATGGATAGACGTTCCATATAAAAAACGGAAGTTGACGGCAGTGAGGGTGTACTACCGTCCACCTGGCCAGAATAAAGAGATGAATGAAGAAATGTTAAAAGAAATCAGGGAAACTGACAAAAGTTACAACACAGTAATAATGGGTGATTTCAATTACTACTTGATTATTGATATTGCAAAGGTAGCCATGAAGGGGGAAGTGATCATACTGGGTGACTTTAATCTACCCAGTGTGGATTGGAGTATTCCTTCTGCAAATTTGGAAAGAAGTAAAAAAATTGTGGATGTCTTCCAAGATGCATTGCTTAGACAAATGGTGATGGAATCGACCAGGGAAAGTTTGATGCTGGATGTAATACTCACCAACAGAGAAAGTGTGTCAAACGTCCTGGAGGGTGCCCATGTGGTTTGAGATAAAAACCAAGGTAGAGTCCAATCACAGCAAGCTCAAAGTCCTAGACTTCAAACATTGACTTCAGGAAGATTGCCAAGTGCCTGAAGGAGGAGTTGGCAGGGTGGGAGGGGATAAGGGAAGTGGAATTGCAGTGGGCTGAACTAAAGGAGGCAATAAAAGGGGCAACAGATACATATGTAAGGAAAGTAAATAAAAACAAGAGGAAAAAGAAACCTATTTGGTTCTCCAAAGAAGTGGCTGAACAAATAAAGGCAAAAAACACAGCTTTCACAAAATTCAGAAGTTCGCAAACAGAGGAACACAGGAAAGAATACAGGATAAAGCTAAAAGAGACAAAAAGAGAAATGAGGATAGCAAAATCAAAGGCAGTAGAAAAGATCTAAAGTGTGGTGATAAAAAATTTTTCAGGTATATATTCAGGAGAAGTGGAAGATCAGCGGTGAAACTGCAAGACTCAAAAGTACTGAGAATGGATTTGTGGAAAGTGACGTTGAAAAAGCGAAAATGCTAAACAAATACTTCTGTTCTGTTTTTACTAAAGAAAATCCTGGAGAAGGACCACCTGTGATTGGCAAATATACAAATGGAAATGGAGTAGATACTACACCATTTACAGAAGATGATGAGTTTGAACAGCTTGCAAAACTGAAAGAAGGACCATGGAGTGATTCTTTCTGAGGGTCTCAAAGAGGTGAAACAGAATGACAAGGCGGTGGCCAAAGCCAAAAAGATGTAGGGTTTCATACAGCGAGGAATTACCAGCAGAAAGGAGGAGATACCAATGTCACTGGTGAGGCCTCACTTGGAATACTGTGTTCAGTTTTGGAGACCCTATCTCACAAAGGATATAAAAAGAATGGAAATGTATATGTATACGCTAGAGGAGAGGAGGGACAGGGGAGATAAGATACAGACCTTTAAATACTTAAGGAGTATTAATGAACAAACAAACCTTTTTCAAAGATGGGGAAGCTGTAATACTAGAGGGCATAACATGAAGCTTCAAGAGGGTAAACTGAAAGGCAACGTCAGGAAATACATTTTCACTGAAAGGGTGGTGGATGCTTGGAATGCCCTCTCAATGGAAGCGGTGGGGCAAATACAGTGGCAGAATTCAAAATGGCATGGGACAGACACAGTGGATCCCTTTATAGAAACCGGATAAAATAAAAATAAACTTAACTGTTTCTTATATCTCAACAAGTAGAGGTGACCTGCACAGAGCGGTGGGTACACTCCTAAACAAAGGCATGGGGAGGGGTGACCTGCACGGAGCGTAGGGTGCAGTAACTCTTGCCACCTTGCTGGGCAGACTAGATGGACCATGCTAGTCTTTATCTGCCATCATATACTTTGGGCCTGATATTCAGTTGGGCGGTGCTATGTGACGTGTCGGCCCATAGCCCGCCCGCTGTCCGTCTAACCCAGATTTTCAATACTGGGGGACATATGCGGCCCTGGCATTGACCGCACAACCCAGAAGCAACAGGAGCTAGCTGGGTAGCACCTAGGATTGCCAACTGACTGCAGATGCGCCCAACAGGCTTGATCCAGACCTGGGTTTACCCCATTGCATACAGGGACATTTAGGGGCTTGTTTACAAAGCCGCGGTAGCAGTTTCTGATCATTATTGGAGCCGCAGCCCCATTGATTTCATTTAATTTAAAATCAATGGGGCCGCGGCTCTGATAACGATCGGAAACCACTACCGCGGCTTTGTAAACAAACCCCTTAGTTCTGATTTCTCCATTACACTCCATAGGAAATGGAAAACTACAAGTCCCTGCATGCAGTGGAGTAAACCCAGGACTGGATCAAGCCTGTCAGGCGCATCAAGCCAGTTGGCATCCTTAGTAGCACCAATTTTTGATGCTACCTGATTACCTTAAAGATAGGCGAGGGTTTTCTAGGCCTATCTTTAAGGTGCCAAGGGCTAACCGGGTAGCATCGAAAATCAGTGCTACAAGTTAGCCACTTCCTCCACCCCCACTCCACCCCCACTCCGCCCCAAAACACCCACGGAACACCCTGATGCTAAGCACATAGCATCGGGGTGTGTAAGAGACAAACCAGGGATTTTCCAAAGACCCACATCCCATGTTGGTGCATTCGGAAGATCCCGATTAAGGCATTTACATCAGTAACATGGGCTGTTACCCGTGTAAATGCCTTCAAATCAGGCCCTATGTTACTATCTAAAAATATCCATCAATGTTGTTTCATCTGCTGAGAGCCTAAATCTTTTTCGCGATAGGTAAATAATACACATGAACAATTGGTGGAAAAAAGTCAATTGAGATTTTCAGAACGTCATGTAAATATGATATGATAGAGGTCTATAAATTAGATATGATAGAGGTTTATAAATTAATGAATGGAGTGGAACGGGTAAACATAGATCAATTGTTTACGTCATCAGAATATAGAAAGACTAGGAGACATGCAATGAAGCTACAGGGTAACCTATTTAAGACTAATAAGAGAAAATATTTTTTCACTCAACGTGTAATCAAACTCTGGAATTTGTTACCGGAGGATGTAGTAAAAGTTGTTAGTGTAGCTGGGTTTAAAAAAGGTTTGGACAAGTTCCTGGAGGAAAGGTCCATAAACCATTATTAAAAGGGACCCGGGATATCATTACTTGACCCAATACAAGCATTGTGGAACCTGTGTCTTTTGGGGAAACTGCTAAGTACTTATGACCTAGATTGGCCACAGTTGGAAACAGGATACTGAGCTTGATGTACCTTGGTCTGACCCAGTATGGCATATCTTATGTTCTTATGTTATTTCCTTAGGGGAAATTGTAGGAAGTTTAGGAAAATTTAATAGGCTAATACTAGAAGCCCAAGCTGAATTCTACAAGACTATTTTCCTCCTTAGCATAGTATAGAAACATAAAAACATGACGACAGAAAAAGACCATATGGCCTATCTAGTCTGCTCTTCCATATCACCCACTACAGGAGTCCCCTTTTATCCTTTAAAGAGACTCTGTGTTTCTCCCATGCTTTTTTGAATTTAGATACTCATCTCTACCACCTCCATTGGGAGACTATTCCACGCATCTACCACTCTTTCGGAAAGAAATATTCAGCATATTACTCCTGAGTCTATCCCCTTTCACCCTCATCCTATGTCCCCTTGTAGCAGAGCTTGCTTTCAATCAAAAGAGGCTCTCCTCCTGTGCATTTATGCCACAGAGGTATTTAAACACCTCAATCATATCACCTCTGTCTCGCCTTTCCTCTAAAGTATATATATTAAGGTCCTTAAGTCTGTCCTCATATGCTTTATAATGAAGACCATTAACCATTTTAGTAGCAACCCTCTGCACTGACTCCATCCTGTTTATATCCTTTTGAAGGTGTGGTCTCCAGAACTGCACACAATACTGCAAATGAGGTCGCACCAGACTTATACAGAGGCACTATCACCTCCTTTCTTCTGCTGGCCATTCCTCTCCCTCTGCATCCAAGGATACTTCTAGATTCCTTCATTGCCTTTTCTAGCTGTTTAGCTACTTTGAGATCATCAGACACAATCACGCCTAGGTCCCATTCTTTTGTGGACAGAAGTATGTCACCCCCCTATACTGTACCACTCCCTTGGATTGTTGCAGCCCAAATGCATGACCCTACATTTTTTAGCATTAAATCTCAGTTACCAAATTCTAGACCATTCTTCAAGCATAGTTAGATCACTCCTCATGTTATCTACACCTTCCTGGGTGTCTACTCTGTTGCAGATTTTGGTATCATCCGCAAAGATGTTAAAAAGAATCAAACCAACGACAGATCCCTGTGGCACTCCACTGGTGGCCTCCTTCTCCTCAGAGTGATCTCGATTTACCTGTACCCTTTGTCGCTTCCACTCAATCAATTTCTAACCCAAGCAGTAACATTAGGGTCCATCCCAAGAGTGCTTAGTTTGTTTATAAGTCGCCTGTGCAGAACAGTGTCAAGTGCTTTACTGAAATCTAAATACACCACATCTAGGGCTCTCCTGTCCAACTCCCTGGTTACCCAGTCAAAGAAATCAATCAGATTTGTCTGACAAGACCTGTCCATGGTAAATCCATGCTGCCTCAGATCCTGCAATCTGTTGGACTCCAGAAACCTCACTATTTTCTCTTTCAGCAGCATTTCCAATAATTTACTTACCACTGAGGTTACATTAACTGGCCGGTAGTTTTCAACCACATCCTTACTTTCGCTTTTGTGTAAAGGGACCACATGTGCCTCTCTCCAGTCCTCTGGCACCGCTCCTGACTCCAAAGAGGCATTGAAAAGGTCAGTCAATGGAGCTGCTAGAATGTCCCCAAGTTCCTTCAGTATTCTTGGATGTATCCCTTCTGGTTCCATCGCTTTGTCAACTTTTAGTTTAGCTAGGTCCTCACCAACACAGTCCTCTGAAAATCGTTTGAGATGCTTCTCGCTTCTGTTCCTATTTGTGGGTGTTGTCTGAGGTACTGCTCCCGGCCCTTCATTTGTGAACACAGAACAGAAATATTTGTTAAGTAATTCCACTTCATCAGCTTCTACATATTCCTCCCCTTACACTTTTGAGTCTAACAATGCCACTTTTGTCCTACCTCCTCTCACTAACCTATCTGAAAAATGTCTTATCCCCCATTTTCTTACATTGGCTATTTCTTCTTCTTTTTGTACCTTTGCTTTCCTGACTACTTTGCCAGCCTCTCTAAGTTTTTCCAACTATAGATGCCTGTCTTCCTCTCTCTGTGATCTCTTGAAATTTCATGAAGGCCTCCCTCTTTTTCTTCACCTTTTTTGGCTACCTCTTTTGAGAACCACAGTGGCCTCCTTTTACTTTTCCTTTTATTTACCATTCTAAGAAAATGGTTGGTTGTCCTTAAAATATTCCCTTTCAGTTTTGCCCACTGTTTTTCCACATTCCCCAGCTGTTCCCACCCTGCTAACGACTCCTTGAGGTATTGGCCCATCTTGGCAAAATTAGTTTTCCTGAAGTCTAAGACCCTTGCTTTTGAATGGATTTTATCAACCCTAGCCCTAATACTGAACCACACCATCTCCTGATCACCGGATGCGAGATGATATCCCACTATAACATCAGAAACACTTTCAACATTGGTAAGCACCAAGTCCAGTATGGCCCCTTCACGTGTGGGTTCTGTTATCAGTTGCCTGAATACTTCTTCCTGTAAAGAATTCAGGATCTCCTTGTTTCTAGATGACACTGCAACAGGGATGCGTCAATCAACATCCGGCATATTGAAATCCCCTATCTGTAGCATTTCCCCTTTCCTGGCAATGCTGCATATGTCTTCTATTAAATCTCCGTTCACGTCGTCTCCTTGTAATGAAGGTCTGTATATTACACCAATGCAAATGGATTTCTCTTTCCATCTTTCTATTTTAACTCACACTGCCTCCTCTCTCCCTTTTAAGCCCTGTATTTCCATAGCTTTAATATTATTTTTTACATATAGTACTACTACTCCTCTCCTTCTTCCTACCCTGTCCTTTCTGAATAACATATAACCTGGTATAGTTATATCCCAGTCATGGCTGTCCATGAACCATGTCTCTGTAACTGCCACTAAATCCAAGTCAGCCTCTCCCATTAAAGATTCAACATCTGGGATCTTATTTCCCTTGCTACCGGCATTTATAGACACTGCTTTCCAAAAGTTGCCCCTTTTACCTATTTCTATAAAGGTATTCAATGTTTCACTTACCTGGGAGTTTTCTTCAACCAACCTCAATGAATCTAGTTTAAAGCCCTCATCTACATTAATTAAGTATCCTGAAGACCTTGTACCTTCAAATTAATATCTTTGCCTTCATTTTTAGAAAGCAAAATTTCTTGCTCAAGTTTAAGTATCTTTGAGGAATTTTCTTGAATTTATAGAGACAAAGATTGAACTTGCACCATTAAAGATACACTCATTTGGGATGTATCATTGGATCATTGCCACCTAAAAAAACTGACTCAATTATAAAAAAAGCACACCTGTTTCACATTGTGACCTTTCTCAATCCAATGTGCAACCAAAGGAGCTTTCTCAACACTTCTTCGAAGAGCAAAGCAATGCTTAGTTAATCCTGCTTTGATGGGTTAGAGGTTTTCCCAATATACATCAAATTGCAGAGACAAATTGTCACATATACTACATGAGACATGTAGTATACCAAGAAAATGTGGCAGAAAGATACAGAAATATTTCCCATCGTGTTGGGTGCCACTGGCTTGATAAAGAAGAATTTCCAAGCACATCTTAACAAACTACCCATACATGTTACATCTTATGAACTCCAGCAGGAGGCTCTCTTTGGCATGATGCAAGTATTATGCCGAGCCTTAGCAGTAAATTTGAGAGACTGAAATCATACTCCCCATGCTCTGGCTTAGAAGTGAGGTTCATGCCTGTCATGGCATGTACAAAATTAATCCATTTGAAGAAACTGCCCCAAGACATATCAAATGGGGATCCAACGGATATAAGCCATATAAAAAATTGATCCAAGCTCTGTGAACCCACACGTCATACAATTAAGATGTCATCGATAAAACAAACCCAAAGAGCAATATGTGCCCAAAAATCAGAAGGATAAATATACTTCTCAAATGATCGAACATGTAAGCAAGCAATAGAAGGGGCCACCATGGCCCCCACTGCTTCTCCACAGATTTGATGATAAAACTTTTGTCAAATTCAAAATAATTGCATTTCAGCACTATAGTCAGCAACAATTCCAAAAAGTGCATTACAGTGGTGCAAAAATCAAGCATAGACAAACATTGTCAGGTCATATCAATAGCCGCTTGCTGAGAAACATGCGTATAATGTGCAGCTATTTCCATAATGACCAAAAGCCACGATGGTTCCACTCATTGGAAAGCTGACAATAGATTATCAACTGAAGTCGAATCCTTGACATATGATGCCCCTTGCTCAGCTAATGGGCACAACATGCTATCCAAATACTGTAGACAGGGGTTCCAGCACAAGTCCAATACCAGTGACTATAGGTCTCCCCAGGAGGAGAGTTAAACTTTTATGTATCTTTGGTACCATGGTGGACACAAGAGGATGAGGTGTTCTAGCCAAATCTCATCCCATGTGCCCACCCCTGTGGTGCCCATTGCCACCGCTGCTGCTCCTCTCCAGGACCGACAGCAATAGTCACAAACAGCCCCAAGATGCTTACCTTCAAACTTTGGTGCCATGGGGCTTTTGCTTCCACTGCTCTCTGATGCCCAATGCCGACTTCCTGTGCAAACAGGAAATTAGCATTGAGACTCGGAGTGGGGCGGAAGCAAACCACCCCTGCAGTGCTGAAGCTTGAAGATATACACTCTCACAAACTTCCTTTAAATCTTTTAAGAAAGACTAAACACCAGCTTTACAATGCATACCTGCATAGCTTTAAATCCCAGCTTTGTCATTCACAGATCTCATCTGTATGTATATCCACAATACATAACAAAACTTATATTGTAACACCTTCATCACAGCATCCGACATGACATCATGTTTCAGACTCACAGGTCTTGTTTCAGACTCACAGGTCTTGCTTCAGAGAATTTTTAAATCCTAAGGCCAGACAGGTTTGTTCTTTTGTACAAGATACCTCTCATTTTTAGTGTCTAATCTCTGATTTTCAGGTAGATACTTCGCAGTGTTGGTTAGTAACTATGGATGTACAATTGCTGTACACGGTTATACCCCAAGCAGAGCTTATGCAGCTTGTGCAATTGAAATTAGAGAATTCTTAGCAATCTCATTGGGTTTCTGCTAACTTTTTGCTTCAGTTATTAGAGATAGTATTAACTCACAACTATTTCTATTTTGAAGATCCATTTTATTTGCAACATCATGGCATTGCAATGGGGGCAGCCGTTGCGCCTTCATTAGCCATGCTATATATGTCACATTTTGAAGATACATATATGTTACTACTTTTTTTGTTCACATTTTTTTATGGTGCAGATTTTTAGATGATATTTTTTTCTTATGGTGTGGTTCTTTGCAGCAATTAAAAGATTTTGAGCAATGGATCAATGATTCTCATCCATTTTTGAAGTTTACAATGAAATTCTCTACCGAGCAGTTGAGTTTTTAGATGTCTTAGTTCAAAGTACATCAGATGGACTTGTTACATACACCTGTATTAAGTAAGACTAGGATCTTTCTAGCGCTGGGTTTGGAGGCGTACATCAGCTTGGGAGCTGTTTTTTGATGTAGTTGTTATTGTGTGAAAGTGATTCTTTGAAGCAAGACCTGTGAGTCTGAAATATGATGTCATGTCAGATGCTTTGATGAAGGTGTTACAATATACGTTTTGTTATGTATTGTGGATATATGTACAGATGAGATCTGTGAATGACAAAGCTGGGATTTAAAGCTATGCAGGTATGTCCTGTTTGTTGAATCCTTAGCAAAACTCTGATGGTTTCTCTGTTTGTTATGTGGGTAACAACTGCATGTTTGAAAATTATGCATTGTAAAGCTAGTGTTTAGTCTTTCTTTAAAAGATTTAGAGGGAATTTGTGAGAGTGTATAGTATTAATATTCTAACTCCTTTAGCTTCAAGAAGCTTGAAAGTAAGCACCGTGGGGATATTTGCGACTATTGCTGCTGCTGTTCATCCTGAAGAGGGGCAACAGGGGAGGAAATGGATGCCCCTGGAGGGCTAGCGCTTTAGGTGACCACCTAGTTCACCTAATGGTAGTGTCGGCCCTGTTTGGTACTAGATAAACCTAGGAGCAGTGGAATATTTCACCGTAAAAAAATCAAATTCCTTGGGTGTAATTAAGGGGTATGTTTACTAAACCTTCTTAACGTGCGAACTGTGCAATTATCGCGCGCTAAGGTACCTTAGCGCGCGATAATGATGCTTTACGGGGCACAAATGTGCCTTAGTGCGCACTCACGCGTGCAGCGGCGCAAAGGAGCGCTGTAGGCGGGGAAAGGCTCCCGGAGGGCGGAGGAAGGCTCCCCAGGGGCGGAGAGAAGGGGTCAATGGCTGGAGAGTGGGAGGGGAGAGGCTCCCCGCACACTAACGATGTGAAATCCGAGGCCAAAACTAACGCAAGTGAAAACCTCACGTTAGAGCTGATTTAAAGGGAAAATAAACCATTTCTGTCAGCAATGTACAGCAAAACAAGGGAAACCTACCAAAAAGTGATGTGTGATACATGTGCACGGAACAAAAGTGCAAATAAACATTGAAAATGACCCCAACAAAATTAAAAAAAATCATAATCAAGCTGGGCAATAGTGATAGTAATGGGAAACATCAAAAAACACTTCCAAGAAAGCCCCAAAAAATAAATATGAATTTTGGAAGGGTCTACGCTCCGTCCCCATACATGGTGAATGATCCCACAGTGAAAAAGCACTGATCAGGGTTTCCCTCTCCATTGGACAGGTTACCTATGGCATGCACCTGTTCCACAACAGCAGGGCGGGCATGTCGGAATGGGCAACTGGACAGATGCTGGGAAAGGGGATACAGAGGGCTGCAGGCGGCACATGCTGTGGTGCAGCTGGGGCACAGTGCGGACTAGGCAGATGCCTAGGTGGCACTTAGGAATGCTGAAACTGAACAGCAGCCAGACAGCAACTGATGAGGGCCCAACATGGGCACGAGAGTGTTTATCACAGTGTCACAGGGGATAATACCCAGCAGGTACCTCCAAGGGCACAGAACATTGGCAGGCGGTGTTGGGGGGAAGCGTGGATGCCTATGCAGGCATCCCTACCCCAGAACACGCACCATAGGCAGCCGCCTACCTGCACACTGGATGGCTTGAGACTGCACACCACCAGCACCACCAGCAGAAGGGCATGTCAGCATGGTGGCAGAGGGGTACTGGTGGTGGAGGGGGGCAGTAGCAGCTGCCCAGAGCAGACCATGGCCTATCCCTGTGTAGGTGGGTGCCATGCACTGCAACAGACAGGCCTTGCTGGACAAACAGTCATGGTATCACCAGGGAATGCACTGTCTCTGTGGCAACACGGTGGTGCAGTGCACACAACCAGTGTGTTTGGAGGCAGAAAGTCACAGGTTCAAGTCCCAGCTATGGTGCCTGCCAACCCAGTCCCCGTATTTTACCCACTACTACAACGTGCTAATACAGACAGAACCAATATTGCAGATGACGTAAACATGCCCAAAACACCTACATTTTACCCTACAGAGCACAGACTCCATAAACAGGCACATTACCTACAGCAGAGTCTCTCAAATGCAGTCCTGGAGGGCCAAACACCATTCAGGTTCCATGCTGCCTCTAATAAAGATGCCTGTGCTGCATATCTATGCACCACCCCCATGGTATGCAGATGTATCTCATGCATATTCATGAGGGACAGCATGAAAACCCGAACAGTGTTTGGCACACCAGGACTGGAGTTGGGAACCTCTGCCGTAATGCAGCAGCCAACAGGGGCAGACACACCCACACCCACAGGCTCCATTAGCCAATGCCCCCTGGAGAGGCAGGACATTGGGCCCTGCTTGCATCTCCCAATACTAGCACTTGCATACCTTAGCAATGCCACCCTACACCTGGGAATACAGTACACAGCTATCAAAAGGTTGCTATGATTACTGGCAGATAGCAATTCCTACGTTAACCACAGTTTGCTGATTGAGCTCCATCATAGCAACCTTTCTGATGTCTGTGGGGTGTGCTTCAGGTCTGGTCTCTGACAGTGTTTACCACCCTGGGGAGTGACCCCCAACAGTTTTGCCTGCACTGTGCTCAGGACTGGTGTGGTGGCCAGGGCTGCTAAACACCTGTATAGTAGCACAATGCTGGCATAGGTGTGGGAGTGTGTGTCTGTCTATCCAGTGTGTGGTGGCTGCAAACACCCTCCACAGCCCACACTGCCAGCACTGTTGCCAGTATTGGCATGCCAATGTGCATAATGAGGAGCAAGGTACCATGGGTATAGCCCAGACATGGTGGCCTGGCCAGGATGCATCTGCACAGGGCATAGGGCAATGGCTGGGACATTGTAGTGCCCGGCCACCACCTGCACAGACAGGGTGGCCACAGTATGTCCTGCTGGGAGTTCACTCTCACCCTGACTGAGCAGTGACCACGGCATGGCTAGGTTCCCCCATAGTGTTCTATAGTATTTTTTTCATGTGATATTTCTGTGTTCCCTTTTGGGGCCCAATCACTGACTTATCTGCTTGGTGTGTATGCTGACATCCCAGTTCTGGGTGCATGCATCTCCTCCAGGAACATGCCCTATGGACTAGCTATCAGACTGTATGCAGCTAGTATGTGTCTTGTTGGAACACCTTGCAGGGTGCAGTGGCTGCAGGAGAATATCAGATTGTGGTGGGGTGCAGTTGAGTATTCCTGGGCCTAATGTCTGTCTGCTATTGCTTTATAGATGTGTACAGAGCTGCATTGACTGCCCTGTAGGGTGTCTGTTCCCCAGCAGGACTGCGGTTGGTGGTCCCCTCTACTGCTGCCATTGCAGGGATGTAAAATGTGGATCTGTTGGTGGGAGACCCTGTTTTCCACCCTCAGCCCCAGAGTGTGGGTTGGGTGGTGGTTCATAATCTGCCTATGGGTCCATAAGGGTCAAACCTGACCAAGAAATACAGATGTATCCAAAGTGTGTCTGCAGGAACTACCTATCTCACACACTAGGACTGCTGGGGTCCTACAGCATGGCCTATTTTTGCCATGGAAGGTGCTGTGGACCTGGTGCTGGGCGCCCCACCGCACCCTCAGGGTGAGAACAGTACCTGCACAATGTGACGGTGTGTAGCTACTCTGTGCCAGTAACACACATGGTCAGTTCCCCCTACCAGGCCGAGGTGCTGTGGGGGTGCATACCCCATCTTGTGTTCATCTGTAGACAGCTGATTTGCATGTGCAGTGCATCATGGGTACGGGTGGGCTAACCCTATCCTGGTGACCACAGCAGACTGTTTGTGTGGTGACATGCAGTCCTTCTGCAGCCAGCCAGGGGCTTGCTAGTAGCTATAGAGCTGTAGCCCACTGGTTACTTCACTGCCAGTGAAACCAGAAGTCATGGGTTCAAATCCACAGTGAGGTTATTTGAT
Source organism: Ichthyophis bannanicus (assembly GCA_033557465.1). Taxonomy (NCBI): domain Eukaryota; kingdom Metazoa; phylum Chordata; class Amphibia; order Gymnophiona; family Ichthyophiidae; genus Ichthyophis; species Ichthyophis bannanicus. The sequence goes on from CM066036.1 coordinate 453,586,633, forward strand.
AGGGCTGTCTAAAGCATTATCTATTTTTAATGTACATTAGTGCTGCCAGCAAAAACACCCTCAGCGTACTGTACCCATAAGGTGCCTCCGAGGGCGCTTTATAGGGCACCTTATGGTTACCGTCCATATAAGGTGCACTATACAGTATCCTATGGAGTGACTTATAGGGTGCCCTATAGGGGACATTATAGGGTGCCATGGCGGACAGTGCACTTTATAATGTGCCCTATGGAGTGCCTTATAGGGTGCCTTATGTGGCACCTTAGGTTACGGCACATGAGGGTGTGTTTGCTGGCGGCAATTAATAAAATACAAATAAAGTGCCACAGGAAACAATACTTACATGTCAAAGCTGATGCCTCAGCCAGCCTTAAGTATTAGGCACACTGGGGATCAAACTCATGACCCCTGTATTATCAGTCAGTGCCTTAACCATTGTGCTACATTGCTGTTCTTCCTTACATGTCAGCGCACCTACTTAAGATTTTCATGCGTTTAAATGCACAGTGCTGCCATCAAGAACAGTGCTATGACCTTGCCGTGCCTCATAGGGCACCCTATATGGCGCCCTATAGGCCACCCTTTAAGCAACATTGTAGGATGCCGTGGTGGACAGTGCACTTTAAAATGTGCCCTCTGGGGTACCTTATTTGGTGCCTTATACAGCACCTTATGTTACAGCGCTTTGAGAGTGCGTTTGCTAGCAGCAGTAATTAAAATAAAATTAAAATGCCTCATAATGCAATATTACACATAAATGGTAGTGCCTCAGCCAGCCTTATTCATTGGGCACAGTGGGGGATTGAATCCATGACCCCTGCACCATCTGTCAGTGTCTTCACCATTGTACTGCAGCCCTGTTCCTCTGTTTGTACATCAGCGCGCCTGCTTATGCTTCCCGCGCGCGTTACTCGTGTGCTAATGTACGCGGTGCACAAGAGCACGCAGTGCACAAGAGCGCGCGCGCTAATCCCGTTTTGCTACTTTAAACTGAAACGCCCACTCCTTATATGGCATCCTGCACACTAACGCTGGGCACACTTTAAGAAGGTTTAGTAAACATACCCCTAAGTGTGATACTAGAGCATGTTTCATAAGATCCAAAATCTCACTCCTTTTATCTTCCATGGGATCCCCATCCAATCTCTTATACTGTAGAACGTTTCATCCCTCAACTGTAATAGGGTCTATTCCAGATCACCACGCCCCCTCCTTTGTCCGCAGGTTTCATAACAATGGTGTTACCTGATGGCAATGATTTTAAAGCATCACATTCCTACACCTTTAAATTGCTTTTATATTTGTACTTGCTAGGCTCACTTTTAGCATGCATGAATAATGTATGCTTTTGCATAATAGTGCGCACTCTTGTTAAAGAGTGAGCACTATTGACATGAACCAGGAAATGACAACAACTTTGTCATTTTCCTTTTGATGAGAGCATGGCTTTCATTTAAAATGAAAGCATATCTCTAGAAAAGAATAGAGAGAAAAGAAAGAGTATGCACTATTTCTCAATATTGTGCACTATTGAGGGAAAAACCTGAAAAAACAAAATGAAATGAACCAAAATGAAAATTTTTGGGCTGCGTGCCCCTGCTATTTTCTGGTTTCTACTTCCATTTTTGTTTTGATTTTTGTTAATGTAAACCACCCTGTTGCCCTGCAAAGGGCAGAATAGAAAGTGTCCAAATAAACTTAACGTATAAATGTTATTACTATATTAGTGCTAGCATTGGGCTCACTTGCATTACTTGTACCCCAAGTCACCATATTTTACATTTGTACAGGATCGTCTTTGGAGAAAAAGCCGTTCACCGCATGAAAATGGCACCTGCTTTGGGGTAGACCTCAACCGCAACTTTAATTCACAATGGTGCAGTAAGTTCAGAATATTTCAAGATAAAACTTAAATAAAATTAAAAATATAATATATATGTATTATCTTCATAAGATAATGTGGGAATTTCCAGCAAAAGATGTGTTAAAGCATGTAGAGCTAAAGTGGAGTCATAGTCATGCCCCACAGGATGAGCTTGTTTTTCTGCTTCTAATGAGGAGTGGTGGGAAGCAGCAAGGATGCTGGCCTACATATGGCTGGGAACCTTACTTTTTTTATTGCCTCCTAGTCTCGCATTATGTGTAAGCATCTTTAGAAGAAAAGTGGGATGCACATGGTAAGATATCTGCTCAGTTTACTTGTTCGCCCCCTAGCATCCTCACAACTGACTTCCCTATTAGACTATTGGGGTGCATGGCCTTCATCTTGAGATTCAGCACTGAATGGATGAGTGGGAGCTGGGGCATGTTGACGGTACAGGCTCCATGCAAGTGGCTGCCTTGCACAACAGCAATCCATCACTTGCTTTGTCCTAGTGCCCAGGTCAAAGTGCGTGCTTAGTAGTTGCCTTTGCTCTGTGGATGTGTCCATATAGACCCTGTAGAATTAAGACCCTTGTGGTGGTGTTCTGTATGCCTGCAATGCCTATGACTAAAGGAGTAGTGTGTACTGTATTTGCCAAGAACAGGGGGGAGGGGCCCTGTCTGCCTAGATGTCTGCTAGTATGTCGCCATGGTTCATGATGCTTACACGCATCTCCAGGTGATACCACTTGGGTTACCTTCTCCTCTCACCATGTAACAGCACTTCCGGTTTTTCTATATAACAGTTGGCTGACCATGCTATAGCATGGGCCAATGCAACTGTTTGTTTGTGTGTGGCCTGCGGAGAGCTGCCTTTTCACAGGCAATATTGTACTCAGCTTTAAAGGACCCGATGGGATTGAAAGAACATAGGAAGATTTCATCGGGTCCTTTAAAGCTGAGTACAATATTGCGATTACTTGGACAGTATGACATCTTCAAAATGATTGTAGTTTAAAGATTCATTTTCAAAAAACCTGGCAAAGAGGTCATTGATGTGATACAACACTGACGCTGCCAATGAGTGTGAGCTCAGTTGTAGCGGTGTTATTTTAAACTGAGACCTCACTTGCTAGATATTGTTTCCATACACTAAAAAGTGGTGATGGTGGACAGCATGGACAGCTATGTAGGCACCCCTACCCCAGAACCCGCACCATAGGCAGCCGCCTACCTGCACACTGGATGGCCTGAGACTGCGCACCACCAGCTCCACCAGCAGAAGGGCAAGTCAGCATGGTGGCTGATGGATACTGGTGGTGGAGGGAGCGGTGGCAGCTGCCCACAGCAGACCGTGGCCTAGCCGTGAGTAGGTGGGTGCCATGCACTGCAACAGACAGGCCCTGTCTGACCAACAGTCATGATAGCACCAGGGAATACACCATCTCTGTGAGAACATGGTGGTGCAGTGCACAGAACCAGTATCTTCTAGAAGCAGAAGGTCACAGGTTCAAGTCTCAGCTGTGGTTTCCGCCAACCCAGTCCTCATATTTTACCCACTACTATAACGTGCTAATACAGACAGAACCGTTCTTGCAGATGATGTAAACATGCCCAAAACACCCACATTTTACCCTACAGAGCATAGACACCATAAACATGCACATTACCTAGAGCAGAGCCTCCCAAATGCAGTCCTGGAGGGCCAAACACCATTCCGGTTCCATGCTGCCTCTGATGAAGATGCCTGTGCTGCATTTCTATGCGCCACCCCCATGGTATGCAGATGTATTTCATGCATATTCATGAGGGACAGCATGAAAACCCGAACAGTGTTTGGCACCGCAGGACTGGAGTTGAGAACCTCTGCCGTAAAGCAGCAGCCAACAGGGGCAGACACACCCGCACCCACAGGCCCCATTATCCACAGCCTCCTGGAGAGGCACGACTTTGGGCTCTTCGTGCATCTCCCAATACTAGCACATGCATACCGTAGTAATGCAACCCTAAACCTGGGAATATGGTACACATCTAATCAAAAGGCTGCTATGATTACTGGCAGATAGCAATTCCTAGGTTAAGTACAATTTCCTGAGTGAGCTGCATCATAGCAACCTTTCTGATGTCTGTGGAGTGTGCTACAGGTCCTGTGTCTGACAGTGTTTACCAACCTGGGGTGTGACTCCTACAGTATTGCGTACCATAGCCATGCCTGCACTGTGCCCAGGACTGGTGTGGTGGCCTGGGCTGCCCAACACCTCTATAGTTGCACAATGCTGGCATAGGTGTGGGGAGTGTGTGTCTGTCTATCCAGTGTGTGGTGGCTTCCAACACCCTCCACAGCCCACACTGCTAGCACTGTTGCCAGTATTGGCCTGCCAATGTGCATAATGAGGAGCAAGGTACTGTGGGAATAGCCTGGATAGGGTGGCCTGGCCTTGCCGCATCTGCGCAGGGCATAGGGCAATAGCTCGGACATTGTAGTGCCCGGTACCACCTGCATGGACAGAGTGGCCACAGCATGTCCTGCTGGGAGGTCACTCTCACCCTGACTGAGCAGTGACCACGGCATGGCTAGGTTCCCCCATAGTGCTATATAGCATTTCTCTCATGTGATATATATAGGTGTTCTTTTGGGCCCCAATCACTGACTTATCTGCTTAGTGTGTATGCTGACATCCCCGTTCCGGGTACGTGCATCTCCTCCAGGACCATGCAGTATGGACTAGCTGGCGGACTGTCTGCATCTAGTATGTGTCTTGCTGGAACACCTTGCAGGGTGCAGCGGCTGGAGGCTTGCTGCTGGAGAATGTCAGATAATGGTGGGGGCAGCTGAGCATTTCCAGGCCTGCCGTCTGTCTGCTATTGCGTTATGGATTTGTGCCGCTCTGTCTGTTCCCCAGCAGGACTGCTGTTGCTGGTCCCCTCTACCGCTGCCATTGCAGGGAGATAGACTGTGGATCTATTGGTGTGTTATCCTGTTTCCCACCCTGAGCCCCAGAGGGTGTGTTGGGTGGTGGTACATAATCTGCCAATGGGTCCATACACCCCCCCCCCTTCACCTTACAGCAGGTAACGATGGCACCAACACAGGATGTGCACTAGTCTGGGTGCAACAGCGCCCATAGGGACTAGACATGACCGGGACATACAGCAGGACACAGATGTATCCTAGGTGTGTCTAATGGACCTACCTATCACACACTGATGGGGACCTGCAGCATGGTGTATTTCAGCCATGAAAGGTGCTGTGGACCTGGTGCTGGGCACCCAACCTCAGGGTGGGCACTGTACCCGCACACTGTGACTGTCTGTGGTTACTCTGTGGCAGTGCCACACACGGTCCATTCCCCCTACAAGGCTGAGGTGCTGTGGGGGTGCATACCCGATCCTGTGCCCAGCTCTCGACTGCTGATTTGCATGTGCAGTGCATCACGGGTAAGGATGGGTTACCCCTATCCTGGTAACCACAGCAGAATGTGGGTGTGGTGCCGTGCAGTCCTCCTGTAGCCAGCCAGTTGTTTGTTAGCAGCTCTAGTCCACTGGTTACTTCACTGCCTGTGGAGCCAGAGATCGTGGGGTTCATCAATAGGGCTGTCTTAGGCATTGTCTATTTTTATTGCATATTAGTTCTGCCAGCAGGACCACCCTCAGGGTACTGTCTCCTTAGGGTGGCTCATAAGGCGCCCTATAGTGCGCTTTATACGGCGCCCTATACAGCGCCTTATAAGGTGCCTTATATGGTGTCCTATAGGAGACATTATAGGGTGCCTTGGCAGACAGCGCACTTTATAATGTGCCCTATGGAGTGCCCTCTAGGGTGCCTTATGTGGCACCTTAGGTTACGCCACTGTGAGGGTGTGTTTGCTGGCAGCACTATTCAGGTACAACTAAACTTCCTCACAGCCCACTACTTAACCCTTTCCAGGCCAAGCCCAGTGCTTTCATGATCCCAACTTCTGCCTATATATTCCTATCAAACGGTATATAATACATGACCATGCCAGAGGGAACATCACTTTTGGGACATATTGGATACGACGGGTACAATTTTCCTGACATATGCAAACTTTAACCCGGCTGCAGAATGTGGATTAAAATATTATAGTAGGCCTTCAAAAGGTTACACATGACGCCTCAGCCAGCCTTCTTCATTAGACACACTGGGGAATTGAACCCATGACCCTTGTACCATCAGTCTGTGTAGTAACCATTGTGCTACAGCTCTGTTTCTGTATTTGGGTGTCTGCGTGCTGTCTTAAGCTTGCGCGCAGTAGCGCGCGCGCTGTAGCGATCGTTGCTGCACGGCATGTAATAACGCGCGCAACTGCGCGTTATCGGTTACGATGTACCGCCCATGTCCTTTTTTGGCTTTCCTTTCACTAACGCGGCTCCTAACGCGAATCACACTAACGCACTTTAGTAAGTAAATATACCCCTTAGATACTTAAATGTAACATTTGTGAGCATCACACACCACCTCTCCCCAAACAATCCTGTAAACTACATCATTGGACATCTTTATTTTCTATATTAAACTTTACATAATATGCATATGTATGTCTATAGTCCCTGCAGGTATATGGCTATTCTGATGACACTCTGGTTTTATGTGGCTGTATGGACTTATGCTTTGTCTGGACTGCTACTGCTGCTGTCTGCTATCCCTCAGATGCTGATGCCCTGGGCTTGTCATGGGTGATGGTTGCCCCAACCCTGCTTTCCCTGTTTCCCTGACTACCCACTGTGATTCAGCTAGGTGACTCCTTGTTAGATGTAGGCTGAGGTGTGAACATAGATTTCTCAGCTGAGACCATCTCAGCTGAGACCATCAGAAAAGCCATTATTACCAAATATCAAACTTCAAAGAGGTACAAGCCCATCTCCAAAGACCTTGGGATTCCTGTATCTACAGTTCACAATGTTATTAAGAAATTTTCTGCTCATGGAACTGTTAAGAACCTCCCAGGACGTGGTGGGAAGAGGAAAATTAATCCAAGAAGTCTTCAAAGGTTAGTGTGAACTGTTAGAAAAACACCACGTACAACATCCAAAGATCTTAAGGCTGTCCTGGAGCAATCTGGAGTGACACCATATGCCGCACATTAAACAAAGAAGGACTTCATGGGTGAAGGGCAAGGAGGACCCTACTGCTCAAAGACAGACATAAAAAGGCACGCCTGATCTTTGCCCAGTCCCACCTTGAGAAACCACAATCCTTCTGGGAAAATGTTCTGTGGACAAATGACACCAAACTTGAGCTCTTTGGCAATGCAGACCAGCAATACATTTATAGGAGAAGAAATTAAGCTTATAAGGAAAAAAACACCCTTCCGACAGTTAAATATGGTGAAGGTTCCATAATATTGTAGGTCTGTTTTGCTGCCTCAAGAACTGAAGGCCTGGAACGTATTAAAAGAATCATGAAGTCAGAGGACTACCAAGGTATTTTGGAGTGAAATGTACTACCTAGTGTCAGAAAGCTAGGTCTGGGTCAAAGGTCATGGGTCCTCCAGCAGGAAGGACAATGAGCCAAATGTACAAAATAATAGTTAAAAAGGAAGAAATGGACCATTTTAAACTGGCTAGCAATTAGTCCTGTTAAGAACCTTTAGACAGAGCTGAAATCTGCCATTAGTAAAAGGAATCCTGGAAATATTCATGAGCTGGAACAAATCACAGTTGAAGAGTGGGAGAAACTACCAGCAGACAGATGTATGAAATGTATAGATGGCTACAAGAAACGTTTGGAGGCTGTCATCATTGCTCAGTCTTCAACCAAGCGGCTCATTGTTGATAGAGTGATATCCATAGCTACTGTTATTGTTATCGATCCATCTCATTGCCGGCCTTCCTCTTGTATGGTAACCTTCTACCTTGCCAAGCTTTATGTCTTTCTCCAATGATCTCTCTCTTCGTATGATATGTCCAAAGTATGAAAGTCAAAGTCAGAGTCTTGTCATCTGATCTTCTAAGGAAAGCTTAGGTTTGATCTCCTCTAGTACTGATTGGTTTGTTCTTCGGGCAGTCCACGGTATACACAGTATTCATCGCCAGTACCATAATTCAAAGTGTGACGCCTCGTCTTACCAATTACACCAACTTGTGACGCAGTGTATTTGGTTACAGCGTCGTGTATGTTACTTTGTTATCGCTGTTCTCTGGTTGAGCAAAATTGTAGTTGTAGGCCCAGTGATCACAGCCAAAGCAATTTGAAGGTAAACAATAGGTTTATTGTTCCCAGCAGGTTTTCTTCACCCCAGAACAGATATTTAAGGATAACAACATGAATAAAGCAAATAAAGTCCTGTACAAATGTTCCCTGATACTTCTCAGGTTACTGTAGTCCAAAACAACTGTAGACTTTCTTAACAGCGATACTCATTCAAGGCATTCAATAAAGAACTTCCAACCAGTGTGGTTTTCCTCTTCCACCTTCACATGGATAATTCAGTTCAAGCCTTAGAATTATGCACTTCACTAGTGTCAGCAGTCAGACAACTTCCTGTCTGTACTTAAACTCTATTTTCTACATGCTTTTAAAACAGCCTTAAAACATTGCTTCTGTTTAAGCTGTACATTTAAAAGTCACACTGGCAAATCCCGCATTCCATCTCAGAGCTACTGTGATCAGACAATGGAATGTCGGTTTGCATGGATTCTTCGTCGCTGAGTTGAGCTCCTTGGCTATCTGGCCTATTCGAGTCTAGGGCTCTTAAATGGTAGAGAAGATCTTGTATCTGCTTTTCTCCCCTCTCACTGCCTGTCCTGCAGTCTTGCAAGGATAACTGTTTATTCAGCCTCTTAAAGAGCTGGGCATAAGGATTTATTCCTTCTTCCTTTTTCCTGTACCTTATTCCCTGTTGAGGAACTACGTGTTTCTTGTAACTAGGCTTTTCAGGGACTCTACCTATCTCCCATTCCTCCAGCTCAGTATCCGTGCTTGAATAACGCTGCTGCCAATTAGGAGCTAGCTGACGTGCACCTGTGCTGGCTTCTAGCTTACAAGTTCTACCACGTTCACTGCCAATATTGCAAGGTAAACTATCAGAGGAACTACTTCTATCTCTTTCAGACACAGGCTCTATGTTCTGTTTAAAAGGCTTATAAGTTTTTCTGACCTGGTTCAGCTTTTCTTGAGGGCAATCCCTTCCTGGGAGGATTCTCGGCTGTTTCCCCAGAGACGTGGCTCTCTCTCTGCAAGGTGGCTGGCAATGGTCCAGGTAATTGGATCCCAGCTGGTCCTGCTTGCTCTGAGCTCGGCCCCTTTTTGGATAAGGATTCTGTTTCTGTTCCTCTGCCAAGAATGCCTGACTCCAAGGCTATATCTGCACTCCTGGAGTCCCCTTTTTCTGGCTTTGCCAAAGGTAAGTTCCTATTTTGCCTTTTTCCTTCCTCCTGTAGCTCTCTGCGTTCCTCGTCTGATCTCCTCTCTGATCCAGCTGATCTTGCTGATCCTGCTGCTCGGGGTGATCTGGCTGATCTTGCAGATCCGTCTGCTCTAGCTGAACCTACCACTTCCTGGTTAAGTGGAGTGGTTTGTCCAATCAGGTGAGAGTCCACCCCTTTCCCTGGTTGGCTAGCTCTCCCTGTCAGCCTAGAGCTAGGGTGTGGCTCCCTTTCTTTTCTCTCCTGCCCTGCAACTCTGTGCGCTGAGGTTTTAACCCTCAGCTGCCCTGTATTCCTGGCAGGTTCAGAGGAAAAAGTTTGTTTAAAAGCCTTTTTCTTGTGCTCTGACAGCTCTGCCTTGTCACAAAAGGCAGCAATTTTCTTCCTGTCTATCCTTTTCAGTGTCCAACTTTTGCATCCATATGGCGTTATTGAAAATACCATGGCCTGGACAAGTTGAATCTTTGTATGGAAAGAGACTTCTCTGCTCTTGAGGATCTTGTCTAGGTCCTTCATAGCCATTCTATCAAGAGCAATACATTGTTTGATTTCTTGACTGCTAGTCCTTTCTTTATTGATTGCTGATCCAAGTAAGTTAAAGCTGTCAACTATTTCAATTTCTTCTCCATCAATGATGAACTTATTGATTTTGTCAGCAGTCAGGGTTAGGCAACCAAATATTAGTGAAGTGTGCCATTAATCCTGTCCAGGTCATATTTTCTTTTTTTCTCAGAAATCATTACATCTTTTTTTGTTGTATACATTTGAACATACTATTAAAATATTATGATGACATACAGTTGGAATATTTCCAATTATTTCTTAAGATATCATATGCAACATACCTAAAATACAAGGATGCCAATAACGTTGACCACAACTGTATAACTTTTTTCACTGGCGCTCATTCCATCTCCCCTTTCTTGGATTGATAAATTTGGTGTTCAATAGAAAATCCAAATTTAGCCATAGATTTCCCATAATTTTTAAGAAAATATTTAGTAGTCTACGCTACCATCGACTGCATAAATGCTTTTAAGAATTGGTCCAGCAATGTTTTGTTTTGAAAGGAAAATTAGGTTTGCTCTAGGTGTTGTCATGGAACAGGAAGGGATAAGTGTCTCGTAGGATATTTAAATGTGGCAAAGTGTTACTTGAACTATGAGCAGGTATTTTCATTTCTTCCCCACACTGTGCACAGACAAAACAACTTGAGGATGTGCTCCTTCTTCTGAATTTCAAATATTGTTGAGTATATTTTCATTTTCTAATATTCCTATATAATTTTCCAGCAAATGTTTCTCTGCAGTAAAGTAGATACAATTAACCATGCAGGGCTGAGAAAAAAGAATCTGACAATTTGCCTAAACTTCAGCACCTAATAACTGGGATCAGGGCCAAGTACAGAAGAGGCTACCAAGGTGAGGGGGGGGGGGGTATGCCTAAGGTTACCAGATGAACTCGATTTTCAGAGATTGTCCATAATTTTAGAGTTGTGTCCCCGACTACCACCTGTTTGGCAGCCTCCTATACTGATTCCAGCAATGGGGAGAGAGGGGGATAGAAAAAATTATTTTTAATTTAGTGATTTGAATTGGTTAGTTTTTAGAATTTACATTCTATATATTTACATTTACATCTTTATGTTTTGCACAGTATGGGGAAATGAGTTGCTGTTCCCAGGGCCAGCCCAGAGGTTTCTGCTGCCCTAGGCAGAAACCCCAGCATCACCGCAAACCCCCCCCCCCCTCTTGCTGGCACCGCTCCCACCTCCAGCTGCTGCTGCCAGGGCCGGATTTACGTATACGCCATGTACGCCATGGCGTAGGGCCCACAACCGGCAGGGGCCCACAAAAAATAGAACCAGGTTTTTTTTTTTTCAATTCGATTAAAAAAAAAACCTGGTGGCTGCCGCCGCGGGGCCCCCTCTGCTGCCGCGGGGGCCCCGTCTACAAGATGGTATGGTCTGGTCGGGTCGGGTCGGGTCTCGTCTCCCTCCCTCCCTCCCGGCTGCGAGAGACGCGAAGATAGAGCGTCTCCTCGCGTCTGTGTTAAGCCCGCAGGGGCTGATGGGATTTCCCATCAGCCCCTGCGGGCTTAACACAGACGCGAGGAGACGCTCTCCCTTCGCGTCTCTCGCAGCCTGCAGCGAGGGAGGGAGAGAGACCCGACCCGACCCGACCGGACCGGACCCGACCCGACCAGCTTGTAGACGGGGCCCCCGCGGCAGCAGAGGGAGCCCCGCGGCGGCAGCCACCAGGTTTTTTTTTAAATTAAATTTTACTTTAGGCCGGGGGGGGGGGGGTAGGAGTCCTATCCCCCCCGGCCTAAAGTAAATTTTAATTTTTAAAAAAAACCTGGTGGCTGCCGCCGCGGGGCCCCCTCTGCTGCCGCGGGGGCCCCGTCTACAAGCTGGTCAGGTCGGGTCGGGTCCGGTCGGGTCTCTCTCCCTCCCTCCCTCGCTGCAGGCTGCGAGAGACGCGAAGATGCGTCTCTCGCAGCCTGCAGCCTGCAGCGAGGGAGGGAGAGAGACCCGACCGGACCCGACCAGCTTGTAGACGGGGCCCCCGCGGCAGCAGAGGGGGCCCCGCGGCGGCAGCCACCAGGTTTTTTTTTTTAATTAAATTTTACTTTAGGCCGGGGGAGGTAGGACTGGTAATGGGCTATGGGGGGGGTAGGACTGGTAATGGGCTATGGGCTATGTGGGGGGGGGGTAGGACTGGTAATGGGCTATGTGGGGGGGGGTAGGACTGGTAATGGGCTATGTGGGGGGGGGGAAGGACTGGAAATGGGCTAGGGGGCGTGGAGGACTGGTAATGGGCTATGGGGGGGGGGTAGGACTGGTAATGGGCTATGGGGGGGGTAGGACTGGTAATGGACTATGGGGGGGTAGGACTGGTAATGGGCTATTTGGGGGGCTGGGGCTGGAAATGGACTGGGGGGGTAGGGCTGGTAATGGGCTATTGGGGGGCTGGGGCTGGAAATGGGCTGGGCTGGGGGGGGTTAAGGCTAGAGGTGGGCTGATGGGGTTAGGACTGGTAATGGACTGTGGGCTGGTGGGGGGGGGATTAGAACTGGAAATGGGCTTTGGGGGGGGTTAAGACTGGTAATGGGCTGTGGGCTGATGCGGGCAGGCAGGTAATGGGATAGTGGGGGGGGCTAGCATAGGAAATGGGCTGGGGGGTTAAGACTGGAGGTGGGCTGATGGGGTTAGGACTGGTAATGGGCTGTTGGGGGGGGATTAGAACTGGTAATGGGCTTTGGGGGGGTTAAGACTGGTAATGGGCTGTGGGCTGATGGGGGTTGTCTGGTAATGGGCTATAGGGGGCTAGGACTGGAAATGGGCTGGGGGGTTAAAACTGGAGGTGGGATGATGGGGTTAGGACTGGTAATGGGCTGTGGGCTGATGGGGGGGGTAGGACTGGCAATGGGCTATGGGGGGCTGACTGGAAATGGGTTGATGGGGTTAGGACTGGAAGTGGGCTGATGGGGGGTTAGGACTGGTAATGGGTTATAGGGGGGGCTTAAACTGAAAATGGGGTGATGGGGGGTTAAGGACTGAAAATGGGGTGATGGGTTAAGGACTGTAAGTGGGGTGATGGGGGGGCTAGGACTGGAAATGGGCTGATGGATGGCTAGGGCTGGAAATGGGCTGATGCAGGGACTAGAAGGGAATGGATGCTGGGTGAGGCTGGAACTAGAAGGGAGCTGATGTTGGGGGAGGATTAGAATGGGATGGGGCTGGAAGAGTAAAATGGAGAAGGGAAAAATATTTTGTGTGGGAGGGATAAAAAATCTACAATTGGCCGGGTATTGGGAGAGTAAGTGGGGATTGAGGATGGAGGGGTAATATTTGAGTGGATGAAATAGGAATGAGGAAAGAGCAAAAGGAGAAAGATTAGTATGTTAAAGCAGATGTAGAGAGAGAATGGAAAAAAATCTAGAAGAGAGAAGAAAGGACAAATGGACAGCAGACGATGGAGAGTTAGCAGAAGACACGAAGAAACCAGAAGAAAGTGGCTGGAGCAATTGCAGCTGAAAAAAATGCACAAAAGGTAGAAAAATATCTCTTTATTTTGAATTTATTAATTGGAATATGTCAGCTCTGGTAAATGTGCATCATTAACATCTGTGCTTTGTTTAGTACAAGAGCAAATTAATGTATTGTTTTATTTCTACAGTGTTGTACTTTCCAAGTTTGGCTTTTGGGATTCCCAGTTTAATTATTGTCTTCCTATTTCTAAATTGTGATTACTTGTTTGGTGATGGTCTATGTTCTGCATGTGTAACTGAGCTGAGGTGTTCTGTTTATATAATTCCTATTTGACATTGCCACTTGTTCTCTTTCCCCAGTAGGTCATGTATTGTTGTTCTCTGAAATGTATTGGTTTAATATTTGCAGTGTTGCCTTTTGATTGGTAGAGTATGGTGCTTTGTGAGTCCTGGTAGTGCTGTTAGGATACGGCGGGTTTACTATGGGCAGTGTTTGTAGTAGTTCCTAATGTGTCTGGCAGTTGGCACTGGATTATAGTAATGTAGAAATCTTTTAGTCTTTCTTTATCCATACACTCATTAAGAGGCACGTTTACTAAAAGTTAGTATATGGTAACATTATGCAAATATTTATGCAAATGAGGCCCCTTATGCAAATGAGGTCCGCACCCCCCTTGGGCCGCCCCTGCTGGGGGCCCACAATTTTTGTTGGTGTAGGGCCTCACTCAAGGTAAATCCGGCCCTGGCTGCTGCCACTCCCCAGCTGCCGCTGATTCCATCTAGGGAGGGGGAGGCGGGCAGCAACAGTATTTCCAAAAGCGGTGGCAAAAGCCGCCGCTTTTGGAAATACTGCCACTGCCCACCTCCCAAACAGAATCAGTGACAGCTGGAGGGGGGTGGCGGTGGCTACCTATGTGTGCCACCGCCACTGCTGCCCACCCACACTGCTGCTGCCGCCCACCTGAGCCAGCCACCCTAGGCATCCGCCTAACTCGCCTAGTGGACGGGCCGGCCCTGGCTGTTTCTATTTCTCTGTGAATGTGTCTGCTTGAGGGTTTATGCTTTATTATAAGCTTGATATACTGCCCTTCAAACATCAGAATAGTTTCCAAAATAAAACAATATTTAAAGAAACTCCATTAATAAAATCAGAGCAGATAGATCCATAAGTATGCAAAACACATGTGCATACAAACATAAAGCAGACAGACAAATCGTGACAGTAGTCAGTTAAAGTTATACATTAAAAGCCTGCTGAGAAAGGTGTGTCTTAAGTCCATTCTTAAATTTTTGAAATGATATTTCCTAGTGAAAATCTAATGGAAGAGTATTCTAGAGAGTCGGCTTATGGTAATAAAATGCAGACTGTCTAGCTGAGTCATATTGAGATGTGAAACTGGGGAAAGAAAGAGCCAATTTACACCAATGGAACCAAGAGTACAGCTGTAATGAGATGGATGGGGGCAGGGCTGGTGCTAGCCATTAGGCAAATTAGGCAATCACCTAGAGTACCAATGTTTCCAGGAAGACCTATTGCCACTGCTGCTAGCCATCTCTGGGATCTGCAGCAGTGACAATGACTTTAAAACACAATGCAGTGCCTACAAAAAGCCTCTGACGCTGTGTGCTCTTGGGGGTATGTTTATTTAACCGTCTTAATGTTACCGGCGTTAGTTGCAATCTTACTGTGACGAATGCCATATAAGGTAGTGGGCGTTCCGGTCTTAAGGTAGCATTTCAGGTTATCGCGTGATAAAGTCCGTTATCGCGCAATAGAGGGAGCCGTGGCATGTTAACGCGCTTTAGCCTTAATTAGGCACACTGACCTACCAACACAGCAACAGAGATGTAGCACAATGGTTAATACATTGACTGATAAAACAGGGGTCATGAGTTTGATCCCCCAGTGGGCTTAATGAGTAAGGCTGTCTGAGGCATTACTCTTTACTTTAAATCAGTGCTGCCTGAGGCATTTTCTTTTTAAATTTAAATTAGTGTTGCCAGCAAACACACCCTCACAGTGCCGTAACATAAGGTGCCGCATAAGGCGCCTTATAAGGCACTCCAGAGGGCACATTATAAAGTGCACTGTCCACCAAGGCACCTTATAATGTTCCCTATAGGGCATCTTATAAGACGCTTTATAGGGCGCCTTATGAGGCACCTTAAGGTTACAGCATTGTGAGGGTGTTTTTGCTGGCAGCAGTAATTTAAATTAAAAAAGGAAATGCCTCAGACAGCCCTATCAAATAACACCACTGTGGGATCAAACCCATGACCGCTGCCTCCACAGTCAGTGAAGTAACCAGTGGGCTACATCCCTATAGCTAGTAACAAACCCCTGGCTGGCTGCAGAAGGACTGCAGGTCACCACACAAACTGTCTGCTGTGGTTACCAGGATAGGGTTAACCCACCCGTACCCATGATGCACTGCACATGCAGATCAGCAGTCTACAGATGATCACAGGATAGGGTATGCACCTCCACAGCACCTCTTCCTGGTAGGGGGAACTGACCGTGTGTGTTACTGGCACAGAGTAGCTACAGACCGTCACATTATGTGGGTACTGTGCTCACCCTGAGGGCGAGGTGGGGCGCCCAGCACCAGGTCCGCAGCACCTGGCTTAGTTGAGATAGGCTATACTGCAGGTTGTCATCAGTGCCAGTGTATGATAGCTAGTCCTTGCAGACACACCTAGGATACACCTGTGTCCATCTGTATTTCCCAGTCATGTTTAGCCCTTGTGGACTATGATGCCCCCAGAATAGTGCATATCCTGTGTGGGTGCCATGGTCACATGATTTAAGTGAAGGAGAGTGTTTGGACCCATAAGCGGATTATGTAGCACCACCCAACCCGCCCTCTGGGGCTCAGGGTGGGGGATAGGATCTCCCAACAACAGAGCCACATTCTACATCCCTGCAATGGTGGTAGTAGAGAGGACCATCAACCCCAGTCCTGCTGGGGAACGGGCACTCTGCAGGGCAGTCAATGCAGATCCGTATGCATCCATAAAGCAATGGCAGACAGACAGTAGGCCTGGAAATGCTCATCTTCCCCCCACCACTATCTGACATTCTCCAGCATCAAGCACAGTGAGTCTCCAGCTGCTGCACCCTGCAAGGTGTTCCAGCCATATACATACTAACTGCAGACAGTCTGCTAGCTAGTGCATGTTCCTGGAGGAGATGCATGCACTCAAAACTGGGATGTGAGCACACCCACCCAGCAGATAAATCAATGATTAGGCCCCAGAAAAAAAAACCCATAAATATCACTTGAGAGAAATACTATATAGCACTATGGGGGAACCTAGCCATGCCGTGGTCACTGCTCAGTCAGGGTGAGAGTGACCTCCCAGCAGGACATGCTGTGGCCACCCTGTCCGTGTGGCTGGTGGCCAGGCACTACAATGTCCCAGCCATTGCACTATGCCCTGTGCAGATGCATCCTGCCCAGGTCACCCTGTCTGGGCCATAACCACAGTACCTTGCTCCTCATTATGCACACTGGCAGGCTAACACTGGAAACAGTGTAAGCAATGTGGGCTGAGTAAGGTGTAGGCAGCCACAACACACTGGATAGACAGACACACACTCTCACACCTAAGCCAGCATTGTGCAAATACAGAGGCTTTTGGCAGCCCTGGCCACCACACCAGTCCTGGGCACAGTGCAGGCATGGCTATGGTATGCAATACTGTTGGGGTCACTCCCCGGGGTGGTAAACACTGTTAGAAACCAAAACTGAAACACACTCCACAGATATCAGAAAGGTTGCTATGATGCAGCTCTATCAGCAAATTGTGCTTAACTTAGGAATTGTTATCTGCCATTAATCATAGCAACCTTTTGATATATGTGTAACGTATTCCCAAGTTTAGGGCGGCATTGCTAAGGTATGCAAGTGCTAGTATTGGGAGATGCTGCTGTACGCAGAGCCCAACAGCCTGACTCTCCATGAGGCTTTGGATAGTGGAGCCTGTGGGTGTGGGTGTTTATGCCCCTGTTGGCTGCTGCTCTAGGGCAGAGGTTCCCAACTCCGGTCCTGGTGGGCCAAACACTGTTCAGGTTTTCATGCTGTCCCTAATGAATATGCATGAGATATATTTACATACAATAGGGGCAGCGCAAACTAATGCAGCACAGGCATATTTATTAGGGACAGCATGAAACCTGAATGGTGTTTGGCCCTCCAGGACTGCAGATGGGAAACTCTGCTCTAGGGATTGCACATGTTTAAGGTGTCTGTACTCTGTAGGGTAAAATATAGGCATTCAGGCATGTTTATTTTATCTGCAATAAAGGTTCCATCTTTATTACAACAGTTTAGTACTGGGTAAAATATGGGGAAAGGGTTGGCAGGTGCCCAGCTGGGATTTGAACTTGTGTTTATGTTTATGTTTAATAAAACTTGATTGACCGCCCTTCACAATAAAAGCAGAGCGGTTTACAATGCATAAAATCCATTAAAAATAGGGCACAAAGCCAGTAAAGGAAAAGGAAGTTACATATTTAAAAAAAAAAGAGAGACAGAAAGGGCAAGAGAGGGTAGGGGGAGAGGAGTAAGGCTATAGAGAGGGGGGAGAAGTGGGGAGGTTAAAGGCTAGGGAAAAGAGGTGGGTTTTTAGCTGCTGTTTAAATGCTGAATGGGAGGGCTCTAATCGGATAGCAGAGGGGAGGGAATTCCATAGTGCGGGACCTATAAAGAAGAAGGCTGAAGAACGAGTAGATTGTAAGTGGGCAGCAGAAGGAGGGGGAAGGATGAGCCGGTTTAAGTGGAATGAGCGGGGGGTATATCTGGGAGTGTGAAAGTGGATTAAGTCAGCTAGATATTGTGGGGAGTTGGTGTGGAGGGCCTTGTGAACCAAAGTAAGTAATTTGTATTGAGAGCGGAAGGGAACAGGTAACCAGTGTAAGTGAATAAGAAGAGGGGTTATATGGTGAGAATGAGATGAGTGAGAGAGAAGGCGGGCTGCGGTATTTTGGATTCTTTGAAGACGGTATAAATGAGAGGAGGCCAAACCAATAAGGACAGAATTAGCAAAATCAACCCTGGACATAACAAGAGAGAGAAGTAGGGTAGACAAGGCGGAAGAGGAAAGCAAAGGGCGGATAGCACGGATTTGACGCAGATCCTGCTCCTGAACACACTGGCTGTGTGTACTGCACCACATGGACAGTTCATTCCCTGGGGATACCATGACTGTTCGTCAGACAGACCCTGTCTGTTGCATTGCACGGCACCCACCTAAACGGGGCTAGGCCATGGTCTGCTGTGGGCAGATGCCACTGCCCCCTCCGCCACCAGCACCCCTCTGCCACCATGCTGCCATGCCATTATGCCGGTGGTGCTGGTGGTGCACAGTCCAAGGCCATCCAATATGCCGTTAAGCAGCTGCCTATGGTGTGGGTTCTCGGGTAGGGGTGCCTACATGGACATGCACGCTTCCCCCCCCCCCCCACACCGTCTGCCAACGTTATGTGCCCTTGGGGGTACCTGCTGGGTAATATCCCCTGTGACACTGTGGGACACACACTCGTACCCATGTTGGACCCTCATCAGTTGCTGTCTTGCTGCTTTACAGTTTCGGCATTCCTATGTGCCACCTAGGCTGGACCACAGCATGTGCCGTCTGCAGCCCCCTGTATCCCATTTACAGCATCAGTACAGTTGCCCTTGCCTACATGCCCAATCTGCTGTTGCTGCACATGTGCACGCCCTAACAAACCTGCCCAGTCTAAACGACAGAAACCCTGTTCAGCGCTATTTCAATGTGGGATCATTCACTTTGTAGGGGGACAGAGCATAGACCCTTCCAAACATGATATCTTAATTTATACGCTTTGTCAGTAGTGTTGCTTTATGTTTATCATTAATATCACTATTGGCCAGGTTGGTTATTGGGATTTTAGATGTGGTTGTGGTCCTTTTATATGTTTATTTGCCTCTTTGTTCCCTGCACATGTATCACAACTATCACTTTTCTGGGTTTCCCTGCCTTTGCTGCACATTGCTGACTGAAATGGTTTCTCTTTCCTGCAAATGTGCCTTAACGCGAGGGTTTCGCTGGTGTTAGTGTTCAGACCCGGATTTCACAGCGTTAGTGTGCCTGGAGCCTCTCCCCTCCCACTCTCCGCCCATTGACCCCTTCTCTCCGCCCTATGGGAAGCCTTACTCCACCCTTCAGACCCGGATTTCACAGCGTTAGTGAGCCTTAACGCCACCGCTGCGTTATTGCGCGATAAGTGACATTATCACGCGATAAGTGACATTATCGCACGATAACGTTACATTATCGCGCGATAACATTACATTATCGCGCGATAACGTTACATTATCGCGCGATAACATCACTTATCGCGCGATAACGTCACTTATCGCGCGATAACGTCACTTATCGCGCGATAACGTCACTTATCGCGCGATAACGTCACTTATCGCGCGATAACGTCACTTATCGCGCGATAACGTCACTTATCGCGCGATAATACCACCGCTGCGACATTAAGACGGTTTAGTAAACATACCCCTTGGTGTTTCCGTCACCTCTGATGCAGACTTCCTGTTTGTATGGAGATGGCAGCAGCGGCAAAGAGGGTGAGGTGGGGTGGGAGCAGAAGGCGGCAGGAATGAGGTTTGCCTAGGGTGCCTCATATCCTTACACTGGCCTTGGATGGGGAGGCAGGGTAATGATTCTTTTTCCTTCCTCCATGCCTTGTTGCTCAAACTTGGAACTAAGGTGTCCCTTCCTCCTCCCTCCCCCTTCCTACTTCAAATAAGTGTCCCAGATTTGCTTGCAAAAATTATGGTAACCTTAGGTGTGCCTAATCTGACCTGGTTAAATATGCTGCAACCACCAACATTAAGGATCCATCCCTGCTTGCAGTGCCACTGTCAATGTCAGGTACTCTACAAGGATCCTGAGGTGAGACATCGTAGCTCAAGGCTACTCCCAGGAGATAGGCCCTATATTAGTGTGTCGGAAGGGATAAGTTGGTGGTTGGGAGGGGTGGGGGGAAGAGTGATAGGGTTCAGGAGAGAGGGAAAGAGAGGAGTTAAGATGAGGGAGAAAATGTCCGGAGGGAGTAGAAAAACTGAGGAGAGATAGAGAGAGTTCCAAAATTAGGACGAGAAACCCAAGTGAAAAAGAAAAACAGCAAACTGTTTCTCAATATTTTTCCACCCTTCTCATACAGCTTGTAGTGTGTCTGATAATATATTGCATGTTGAGTGTAGCTTCAGGGAAGGAGGCCACCTACAAACTTGAACAAAAAGAGCCGATTTAGTTACTCTAAGCAGGGCCGAACCCAGAGTTGATTCAAGGGGTCGGCACCCTAGACAGACCTTAAGCCTTACATCCCCCTTGGCTGTCAAATTCTCATATTTAGCTTTGAATGCCCTGCTCTTTGCTGCCCTTGGCAACTGCCTAGTTTGCCTGCTGGTTGTGCCAACTCTGCCTCTAGATTAATTCACTCAATAAAGTAAATCTCTTTTATTCAAAAGTTTTCCTGTTTACCAAGAAAGGTGAATCAAGCCAATAAATGCTAATTTTCAAAGGCATTTCCACAGGGTAAAACAATGGTTTACCCGTGGAAATTAGTTTTTATAAAATTTCCTGTCCCATTATGTGGATAGACAGATGTACAGTTTGTAAAGAACTCAGCACCCCAGATAGATTTGTCTGTGAGGTGCTGAGTTCAGGCGGGCTTTTCACTTACAAGTGTACTTTTGAAACTTTCCGCAATGCAATGCAATGCATGCCTTCAAGTCAATGCTGACTCCTGGTGATCCAGCAGCTCCTGGGTTTTCTTAACAGTTTGACCGGATGTAGATTGCCAGGCTTTTCTTCCGAGGCAATGGAGGGTTAAGTGACTTGCCCAAGGCCACAAGGAGTGCTAATGGGAATCAATCCCTTGTCTCATGGTTACTTGGCAACTCCTCCACTCCTTGTAAGAACATAGTTTTCTTGGAGTGATTTTTAAAGTGGAAGTATGCACAAACGTTCACTGTGTATATCTGCCCAATTCCACAAGGAGAAGAATGCATGTACTTTTTACCCTGCACACAAGGATAACATTACCCCAGGGTGAACAGCATATAAGATTTACATTTGTTATAATCAACATTATTGTACAATAAAGGATTACTTTATAATGCCTAATGAAATAAGTACTGTGCCACTGATTGGCCTCTGACTTTGTGCTAGGGCCCATTGTAGGCCACAAAAGCTGAATAGAAGAGAGATTTCCACTTAAGCTATTCTGCCTGAGTAAATTACTTTGAAAAGTGCTCCTTCTGTATCTTACAAAATGATGTACATTTGCAATAATTTAATACTAAAATTGATATCTATACTATCCTAAAATACTCTTTAAATAATATTTGTTTCAATTCTGTTGCAGCTGTTGATGCTGAATCCTTCTGCAGCTCTAGCGCCTACTGTGGGACATCACCAGCTTCCGAACCAGAGACTAAAGCCGTAACTAGTTTTATAGAAAGCCAAAAGTCTGATGTTTTGTGCTATTTATCCATTCATTCATATAGTCAGTTAATTCTAATTCCATACGCCTACTCCATCCAGGCAGCAAATAATCATGTTGAAATGGTAAGGAATTAATTATCTAATAGCAAGCTTGAAAATTAAGTTCACATCCGAATTAGACTTGGCTAGCAAGCAGTGAGAAAGCACTTGTTAACCCAATATAAATTCTATTTCACTAATATGTCCCGGTAATCAAGTTTTGCTGCTAAATATTTTTGGGATTTACCAAAATGTAATAAGCCCTGTAACTCCAAAGTCACTAAGGGGTATGTTTACTAAACTGCGGTAATGTCATTCGCGGTAGGTTCCGCGGTAAAGGTAGAGATGCCCATATAAAGGCATCGTTACAGCAAACTGACAGCTAACGCGCGTTTCAAGGCGCCTTAGAATAACGAGCGTTACAAGGCGCCTTGTAAAGCGCCTTGCAAGGCACCTTGTAAGGCGCCTTGTAAGGTGCCTTGTAAGGTGCCTAGTAAGGTGCCTAATAAGGTGCCATGTAAGGTACACTATAAGGTGCCCTGTAAGGTGCCTAGTAAGGTGCCCTGTAAGGTGCCTTATAAGGTGCCATGTAAAGTGCCTAGTAAGGTGCCTTATAAGGTGCCATGTAAGGTGCCTAGTAAGGTGCCCTGTAAGGTGCCTAGTAAGGTGCCCTGTAAGGTGCCTCATAAGGTGCCCTATAGGGCCTCCTAGGCTAAGCACCATTTTAGGCACCCTTGGACAAGGCACCGCAGAAGGCACCCTGGGCTATGGAACAATAGGTTAAGGTGGCCTAACAAGGTTATGGTGTCCTAGGTTAGTGTGCCCTAGGACTGCAAGGTACCTCAGGATGACATGCATGACCTGTGCGGAACAGAGACAGATGTAGCCCTAACACTAGATAGAGCACTCAGGAAAGGCAATGAACAGGTGAGTGAAGGAGGGAGAAGTGGGAGCCGCTGGACCTGCCATATCTTTGGGCATACCATGTGCCTGCCAGTACTGATGACAAACATGGTGGAGCAGCTGTACCACAGCATAGGGTGTTGGCAATGTAAAGTACCAGAAAAACAGTTGGTGGCAGACAATGGGAATACGTGTCCCCCAGTAGAGGCAGAGGTGGCAGGATAGTTACAATGATGGGTGGACAGAGGAGTGGTGGTGCCATGCAGATCAGGCACAGGCGAGGCAAGCATGAAGAGGTGCAATGCAGGAAAGGGTATGACATGGGGTGGCAGCCTGCACTGGCAGACAGGACTCTACACAGCTGACAGACGCAGATAGACAGACCGAGGGAATGTTGGCAATTGTGGCGAGGGTATTATGGGCCGGAAACACAGATCTGCAAAAATATGACCTCTACAGGCATGCACACTATATGAGTAGGACAGGCATGAGAGGGGGGAACAATGAGGAACTGAACCCATGAACACTGCCAAGAATGGCATTGTATTAACCAGTAGGCTATACCTCCATGGTGTATGTCATAGCAATGTCTGGGTACAGAAGGACTGTAGGTCACTGCACACATTGTCTGCTCTGAGTGCCAGGATAGGGTAACCCCATCAGTACCCATGATGCAATGCACATGCTGAATAGCTGTCTACAGCTGATCACCAAATGGGGTCTGCACCTCTCTGGTCCCCCAGCTTGGAAAGACGAACTGACAGTGCATGATACTGGCACAGAGTAGCTACAGACCATGCCATTGTGCAGGTTCTGTGTTCACCCTGAGCAATAGGATGGGTGCTCAGCACTAGGTCCGCAGTACATGTGCTACTAGAGATAGGTCCTGCTGTACATCCCCATCACTACCAGTGTGTGACAGGTGTTCTGTGCAGTGCAGCCAAAGGTAATTTGGTGGCCATCACTATCCTGCAGTCACATGTGGTCCTGTGGGACCAGACACCGGCCTGATTAGTGTGTACCCCGTGTGAGGGTCTGGCTGACATGGACAGCTGTTATCAGGGCAGAGGGGTTCCTAGAATTGCATGAGGTGTGTGTGTGTTACAGTGGTATACACTACCTACCCCAAAGGGGCCCACATCACCCTTTTGTAGGTAAAGAACAGTGCCCCCACCCCAGGGAAGCAACCTCCATCCTGTTTGTACGAGACAGCCCTCCAGGGTGGGCCAGAGCCCTACCTCTGACTGGGACAGTGGCAGACCAGCAACAATGCTGGAGTTAGGTCTGGAAACCCCAAGTGCCTCCCACCACTGTCTGCCAGTCACCAGCAGACAGCACAGTCATACTGTACCTTAAAGGTGTTCCAACCATGCAGTCTAACTGCAGACAATCCACCAGGAACTATGTGCAGCAAGTAAGCATCGCAGCGAGTGGGACCCCAGCATTGGGGAACACAAAAATATCACTAGAAACAAATAGGGTACAGCACTATATGGGAACCTAGACCTGCCATGGTCACTGCTTGTTCAGAGTGAGTGCCCTCCCAGTATGCCATGCTGTGGCCACCATGTCCATGCAGGTGGTGGTCAGGCACTACAGCGTCCTAGCCATTGCCCCACACCCTGTGAAGATGCATCCTGGCCAATCTGCCCTGTCCGGGCCATACCCAGAATACCTTGCTCCTCATTATGCATCTAATCAGGCTAACGCTGGTAACAGTGGGACATTTTGGGCCCAGTGAAGTGTGGGCAGCCACAGAACAATGAATAGACATACACACACGCTCAATCCTTTTGCAGCATTATACAAAGCTAGGGGTGGTTGGCAGCCCTGCCCGCCACACTAGTCCTGAGCACAGTGCCGACATTGCTAAACTGTGCAGGGGGTAGTAGTAGTGCTCTGGTGATAACATCATCCCAATGCTGGGGCCAACAGCCTGCCGCTCCATGCATCATTGGATTGTGGAGCCTGTGTGAGTGGGTGTTTGCACCCCTGTTCGCCGCTGCTTTGGGCTTTGCACATGTTGCTGTTGTATCTGCATTGTAGGGTAACAAATAGGGACATGCTCTGCAGGAACCACAGCTAGGACTTGCACCTGTGACCCTCTGCTCCTGGACACACTGGCTGGGTGTACTGCACCACACTGTTGCCACAGATGCATGGTAGTCCCTGGGGCTACCTGCACTTTTCCTCAGCCAGACCTTTTATGTTGCACTGCACACCACATACTGCTGCAGAGCATGGCCTTGGTCCACTGCAGGGAGGTGGCACTGCCCCCTCCAATACGGGCACATGCCCCCCTGCCAAGCTGACATGGCCATTTGCTGTCGGTGCTGGTAGTGCGCAGTCCCAGGCCATTCACTGTGTAGGTAGGCGCCCGCCTAGGTAGCAGGTTCCAGGGTGGGGGGCATACATGGACATCCTCACATCCCCCCATCACTGCCTACCACTATTATGTCCCCTCCACATGGGGGCGGGATGACTGGGGGGATGTCAGGTAGACTATTGGCTAGGGTGGACCAGGTAGATATTGGTGGATTGTGTTTGGCCTTGGTTAACTGCTGTCTTGCTGATCTCCAGTGTCTATGTTCCTATGTGCCACCTAGGTGCCCACCTGGTCCACCCTGTGCCCCAGCTGCCCATGCTACATGTCCCGCCTGCGGCCCCCTATGCCTCATTTGCACCATCACCATAGTGGCCATTCATACTTTGGCACTATGGTATTGCTGTACATGGAGCACTACTATCACAGTGTTTGGGCTCCCTGCCTGGGCTGTACATTGCTGACACGTAAATGGTTTCTCTCTCCTGCATATGTGCATCTAACGGCAGGTTTTCAATCGCGTTAGGATTCAGCTCTTCAGATCAGCGCGTTAGTGTGAATGGAGCCTCTCCCCGCCTACACTCCACCCATTGACCCCTTCTCTCCGCCCTCTCTCCACCTTCTGCGGTGTTTACCGCACCGCGGAACATCAACGATCGTTAACGTTACGTAACGCGCGTTATGTAACGTTACCGCAGTTTAGTAAACATATCCCTAAGAGTCATATTTACTTGTGCTAGCTGTTAATGTGGGTCTGAGGGTCTGAGCTTGCATTAATTGCCTGTGATAACAGTATGCGTGCTAAACAGATACCACGGGGTTAATTCATCATTATGGGGGTCATTCCAAAACACGAATTAAGGGTTTATGTGCCGAAAACGTACCCGACCGTATTCTGAAAAACTTCTGACATGCACGTCCACTACGCTGGCACGGGAATCTCAGAACGTGGGCGGGAAAGCATGGAACGGTGGCGTGGCCAGCTGCGGAGACATAGAAAGCATTTCAGGAAAGGCCGTTGTATGTATTAAGTGTTTCCCGGAAACATCCACATTATTCCAGTTGAAATGTGGTATAAGGCTAGGACAGAATATATTCTGATGTGCTCTGCAATGAGTCCCATATAAAAGAATGGTTGTGACAAGCATGTTTTGAACTGGAAACAGGAAAAATACAAGATGCAATCTTAGGAGTATGTTTACTAAACAGCAATAATGGAGCAGTCTTTTCCATGTGGTAATGGCAGTGATAAGGGATTACTGTGTGATAAGTGTGCTAGGCGTGTTAGAGGCAGTCCAGTGTTAAGGGGTGGTAGTGGACACTTGCTGTGCGGTAACAGCACATGCTGCAGTAAGGGGTGGTAATGGACACTTACTGTGCAGGAACAGGACATTAAGGGTTGGTAGTGGGCACTTACCGTGTGGTAACGGGACATCCTGCAGGAAGGTGTCTAGCATGCACCTTAATGCAGAAAAGCCACTGAAACATTGAAAGGGGACAGGGAATGGATGCAAGCACAATTGGTAGCTGATGGAGTTGACTCATCTGATGCCTGACAATGTGGCAGTATGCATGATGAGCATGTTTGACCATACAGCAGGCCTATGCTATTGACTAGGCGAGATAGGTGGCTGTTTAGTGATGATGGTCAGTGTAGATGTTGGCTGTGTCATGTGTGGATGGTGGCAGCAGCAGAGTCAGCGGAGGGGATTCAGCAGTGGGGGGCGGTGTGACAGGCAGGGCTGTACGAAGTGTAAATTGCACCCTGTGCGACTTGCACATCGGGCGCGCATCCCCCCCCCCCGCGGTGGGAGAGAAGAGGCGCGCCCGATGTGCAAGTTGTCAGGATGCTAAGCAGATCTGTCCCTCCCTACTCTTGCTGGCGAGAAGGCTTAAGGGGCGCATTTTAGCTGTCTGTTGTTGCCTGCCGCCGCTGAAAGAAGAAAAGGTGGTGGCAACAGGCAACGACAGACAGCTAAAATGCACTCCTTAAGCCTTTGCGCCCTGTGCGTCCGCACCGCTCGCACAGGGCTAGGTATGGGCCTTGTGACAGGCATGCAGTCCTAGATGCTCCTGAAAGCATACACTGTGCTGTAAGCTACATTATAGTGTCTGTGAGGTGTGGACATATCCAGATGTACTGTCAGTGTGTAGCATGCCATAGGCCAGGACAGTGTCTGGGTGGAGGCAGCATGTCCTGAAGTGGGCAGCAAAGGGAGGATTATCCATGAGTGCGCTTGTGGAGCAGTCACAAGAGAGTATGCATGATATGGCTAACTGCTGTAAATGACCCCTGATGGCCATGATGGAGCAGCTTACTGCCAGTAAGCTGCTCCACCATGAATCTCCCTGACAGTCAAATGGTGGGTGCAGGGTTGTGCCATGGACTTTCCAAGCAGAGAGTGCAA
Source organism: Ichthyophis bannanicus (assembly GCA_033557465.1). NCBI lineage: Eukaryota > Metazoa > Chordata > Amphibia > Gymnophiona > Ichthyophiidae > Ichthyophis > Ichthyophis bannanicus. The sequence goes on from CM066036.1 coordinate 453,614,038, forward strand.
TGTGTGAGGTGGGTGGACATATGGGATCATATAGCCCAAAAGCATTTGGTATGTGTGAACCAAAAGTAGCAGTGCCATGGGGTACATGAAGCACCATTTGTGCGGTTGGGACTGGTGCCTCAGCCTGTGCAAATGCAAGACAATACATCCAACAGAGTGGCATGATAGAAAGGGACAAGTTGAACACATTTGCCCAGAGTGATTTGCATACACTGCCTTCATTATATGCAAATCTCTCCCATGCATATTCATTGTGATTATCCTGAAAACCCGACTGGCTAGGTGGGTCCCGAGGACAGGGTTGAGAACCCCTGCACTAAGCAATGAAGGGGAGGTGATGATCAAATTTCCACAACACCTAAACACATATAAGACAGCCAAGTAGAGAAATCTGCCAAAATTATTTAAAGGCCTCAGACAGGAGGTGGGTGCGAGAGAAAAGTTAGCCAACTAGGCGGTAAGCCACAAGTCAACAATACCCACTTTCCTCAAATATCCTTCATAGACCAAAATGTGTTTTACAATTTTCTAAATGCATTTAAAAACACTAGAAAACACTTAGCTTAGCGGCAGTATCTCTTAGAGAGCTGTAATTCACTCTCTTCAAAGGCTAGATGTCTAGCAAGTTGGACAAGTGTCGACTTGAGTTTTGCCCATCACTACTATCCAGCTGCATCAGGACAAGAAAGTGCCAGCCTCTTGAAACTTCCTCAGAACTTTCCTGCATTGACAAACACTGGCACACAGTGGTAGTTCCAGTCATGATAGCTCCTCGTTTAGCTGGGCTTCGGGACGGTTTGGTCACAGTCCTGGAGGAAATGTCATTATACGTTTATTGGGTGGACACTGAGGATCGGCTACTTGGCCAAATATAGGCCTCTTTGACCATGGGTGTCCTTTTGGAACCCACCTAGGTACCTGTGCCCCTGATTGGCCACTATTGGACAGAGGATAGTGGTCTTGAAGGACCTTGGTCTAACACAGTATGGCCTATATTCTGAACTTATGTTCTTATGCCCTTCTGTGCCACCCAGACAGCTGCCTAGTCCAACATGTCCACCAGCATCCCCCACTGCATGACCACCGTGCCACTCCCTGTGCCCATTTGCACCATCAGCATGGTGCCCTTTCCTACATGAGCACCATGCTATTGCTGCTAATGGAGCACTACTATCACCAGCTTGGACTCCCTTCTCAGTGCATCACATTGCTGACGTCTAACTAGTCTCTCTCCCCCTCTACAAACACCTTTTCTGCTAGGTTTTAATCAGCGATCAGGTTCCCAGCGTTAAAGGGTTAAAGGGCTTTATAAGCCCTTGCGCAATCGGCGGTATAGAAGCACACACTGTAACCGCCTACTACCCGCCACAGTCACGCCCACTATCCCCCCCCTCCCCCCCCCCCCCCCCCGCATCCTTAACATTGCCGGTGCCTTTACCGCACCTTAAAGCAATGTTTTTTCAGCATTAAGGGAGCAAGTGTGCCAATAGCCTGCATTAACTGCACACATGTTCCCTTACCACCGTTTTGTAGACAAATCCCTTAAGGTACTGGGAGCAGAGGTGAGGGAATGTTGTAAGGTAAAGAAACATTTCTAAACATCCCTACAGAAATAGTAAAAAGAACAATAGTGTGTATTCAGGCTATGCATCTATGTGCTGTTTGTGCTAATCTATGGGACCCTAACAATTCCCATGTTCAGAAAAATGGGATTGCAGATGCAGGGATAGTATAGGTGTGAGCAGGGAAAGGATTCCTTGATGGTTGAGAACAGGAAATCATATGTGTATGCCTGGTACCCCATGCAATAATGTTAAGTCATAGCTGTTATGTATAGGTTCAGTCAAACACAAAAATAGAGCAGTTTAAACTATCGACATGAGCTAAACTATGCAAATATGAAAGAATTAATGTTGGAAGGATAGCCTTGAGGATAGAGAAATAACCTCTCGTAGCTTAACTTCCGTTTTACTCAAGTATTTTTAAAGGCTCAAAAAGAGCGTGAAAATGTAGGTAAAAAAACACCATATGATGGTACACCCCTACAATGACGGTACACCATATGACGGTACACCCCTACAATAACAGTACTCCCATCAAAATTAAAAAAATGTAAAATATCTTCAAAAATATCGCCAAAATCTAACTTATGCACAAAAACAGCACTCATTTACAAAAGCAGCACTTATCTGTTGCTGTCCATGGAAGTGTAAAAGCTTTGTGAGTTGAAGTCATTTTTTCAAATTTCAAGATGATAAATCAACAATCCAGTCTGCAGTTAATAACCAAAAAGGACACAGTACTGTGTTTCGGGCAAATTAGCCTTAATGCCCTGTATCAACGCTGTTCATAAAACTGCAAGCAGCATTTTGTGGCTTTCCTGATTCGAAGGACGCCAGCGCATGCTCATTCACGATCTATAGGTTCAGAGCAGATTTTGGGCAGAATCATGTTTTCATGACAGAAAGTGAGAGAGAGTGAAACCCACTGTCAATGATAAGGATAAGGGTACTCATCAGTGCAAACAGCAGTAATGCATACCCATAATGTACATTTTGTGGGACCAATGATGTTTCTGTTGAGCATGTATAAGAGCTGTTTGCATATCTGATTGTCTTATTCTGAGGTCCCTATCATTGACAAGGATATGTAGGTAATTTTGTAAGAGTCCTTTTTCGTGCAAAAAATCATCTATAAAATTACCTTCATAAATAACCAGAGAAATCAACAAATAATTAGTACAATTCCACTTTAAATCTTTGAAAATAACTATGCCTTCAATTTTTTTCCAGCCTCAATTCAAATGGAAAGTTATGCCAAAGGGCACAACTCCCAAAAATGCCCTATGGCAAGAGTTAGCCATGCCAATCTCCTGAGTAATAGCCAGACCAAACAATAGTGTTGTAAAGACCTAAGCTAATGAATGGGAGCATATTGCTCTCTGTGTTGGGAAAGATAAAGCAGAGTATCCCCTGAAGAGCTTTGCAGACCGGAATAATGATCTTAGATTGGACTCACAAGAATATTGGTAGCTAGTACTGTGCAAAAAGCAGAGGGGTAGCATAGTCCCAGCTTAAGTCCTGTGATAATCTTTTCCACAATGTTCTGGACTAGGTGTAACCTTGTGATAATCCTTATCTGGGCGTTTTTAAGCAGCATTTCTCCCACTGAAAATTGATCTCCCACTGCTTAGCCGTAGAGATGGCCATTTCTTTATAATACTAATGAGGCACTGGCGGATGCTTAATATTATACAAATAACCTTGCATGCATAATTTAGATTTAAGAATTCAGCTTATGAGTGCCGCCCACATTAAAAGAAGGCAGGTCACTACATTTGCAACTATTAATCAATAAAAGCTAATTCTGAGCTCAGAAGCTGAGCTTCAAGCCTGAGCAGGCTAAGAAAAATACAGAAATAAGGTGTTTTCATTGCAGGATGATAAAGCAACTGGCTAATTCTTCTGCTATGACATAAAGCATGGTTTATACACTAACAGCTGCTTTTTATTCTTCATTGGTGATCATTCACAGATGGAACTTTCACTGAAAGCCGCAGCAGCATTAAAAGAAAGGCATGGGACTGATTATAAAGTGGGGCCATTTTCCACAGTTCTATGTAAGTTTTCATTCTCATTGTTATCTCAAATACAGAGGCGGCCCAAGGGGGGTGCGGGGCCATGTGTGGAGATTCATTGCAGGCCTCAGAAACCCACTATCTTTTGTTTTAGCAGTCTTTCCATTCATTTACTCACCGTAGAGGTCAGACTAACCAGCCTGTATTTCCAAACCTCATCCTTAGTTCCACTTTTATTTATTTATTTATTTATTTAACAGTATTTCTAAACCGTCTTATCATAAAAATCAAGGCGGTGTCACAGCAAAACAATCAGAGGATGTGGGGGGGTTCATGCAGTGTAGGGGGAGTAAAGTGGGGGGGGGAGTTCATGTTTTGTGTAAAAGGACAACATGCGCCTTTCTCCAGTCTTCTGGCCCCATTGCTTTGTCTACTTTTAGTTTAGCTAGCTCCTCGCAAATATAGTCTTCTGAAAATCATGCAAGATCCAGCTCACTTCTGTTCTTATTTGTCAGTGTTTTGTGAGGTCCTGCTCCTGGGCCTTCATCTGTGAACACAGAACAAAAATATTTGTTAAGCAATTCTGCTTTATCTTCATCAGCTACTATATATTCTTCCCCTTCACCCTTAAGTCTGACAATACCACTTTTGTACTTCCTCCTTTCACTAAGATATCTGAAAAATGTTTTGGCCCCCCTAAGATGCAGACAGCAGTCCAGCAGCGGGATGGGGGCTTTCCAGTCTTTTGCATTGAGTGTCACATGTATGATTTTCTCCCAGTTGGTGAGAGGTCTTACGTGTGCACAGGGCCGTCCCGTCCATTGAGCGAGAATGTTTTTTGCACAGGGCCCCGCGTTTCAGGGGGCCCCACGCAAAAAACATTCTGATCCTAAAGTCAAATTTAAAAAAAAAAAAAAAGCTGTCTTCTCCCGCTGCCGGGGCCGCCGCAGCAGAATCGAGTGTGCCGCGGGGCCCCCCCTGCCCAGCAGAGCCTGCCCTCCCCTGTATCCGCTCTCTCTCGTACAGCTGCCTGCAGTCACACACGCCGACTTTCCGAGCGCGTGGGGAGAGTTTCTCCCTCGCTGCTCTGTTCCGCCCGCGGGGGCTGATGGGAAGTTCCCATCAGCCCCCGCGGGCTTAACAGAGCCGCGAAAGGGAAACTAGTCCCTTCGCGCTCTGAAAGCCGGCGTGTGAGACTGCAGGCAGCTGTATGAGAGAACGGATACAGGGGAGGGCAGGCTCTGCTGGGCAGGGGGGCCCCCCGGCACACTCGATTCTGCCGCGGCGGCCCCGGCAGCGGGAGAAGACAGCTTTTAAAAAAAAAATTTTTGGCTGGGCTGGGATGAGCTGGGCTGAGCTGAGCTGAGCTGGGCTGGGCTGGGCTGGGCTTGGGGGGGTTAGGAGTGCTGATGGGCTGGGGGGGTTAGGAGTGATGATGGGCTAGGGAGGGCTGGGGGGGTGGTTAGGAGTGCTGAGGGGCGGGGGGGGTTAGGAGTGGTGATGGGCTATGGGGGCTATGGGGGGCTGGGGGGGTTAGGAGTGTTGATGGGCTGGGGGGGTTAGGAGTGGTGATGGGCTATGGGGGGGCTGGGGGAGTTAGGAGTGGTGATGGGCTATGTGGAGGCTGGGGGGGTTAGGAGTGGTGATGGGCTATGGGGGGCTGGGGGGGTTAGGAGTGGTGATGGGCTATGGGGAGGCTGGGGGGGTTAGGAGTGGTGATGGGCTATGGGGGGCTGGGGGGGTTAGGAGTGGTGTTGGGCTATGGGGGAGCTAAGTCTTTATATGGGCTGATGGGATTAGGACTGGAAGTGGGTTGATGGGGGGTTAGGACTGATAATGGGCTATGGGGGGCTTAAACTAAAAATTGGGTGATGGGGGATTAGGATTGGAAATGGGCTGGTGGGATTAGGACTGGGAGCTGGCTGATGGGGAGGTTAGGACTGGTAATGGGGTATGGGGGGGCTTAAACTGAAAATTGGGTGATGGGGATTAGGACGAAATGGGCTGATGGGGGGGGTTAACACTGGAGGTGGGCTGATGGGGTTAGGACTGGTAATGGGCTGTGGGCTGATGGGGGGTTAGGACTGGTAATGGGCTATGGGGGGTTAGGACTGATAATGGGCTATGGGGGGGCTAGGACAGGAAATGGGCTGATGGGGAGGGGTTAGGACTTGAGGTGGGCTGATGGGGTTAGGACTGGTAATGGGCTGTGGGCTGTTGGGGGGGGATAGAACTGGTAATGGGCTATGGGGGGGTTAAGACTGGTAATGGGCTGTTGGCTGATGGGGGCTGTCTGGTAATGGACTATGGGGGGGTTAGGACTGATAATGGGCTATGGGGGGGCTAGGACAGGAAATGGGCTGATGGGGAGGGGTTAGGACTTGAGGTGGGCTGATGGGGTTAGGACTGGTAATGAGCTGTGGGCTGATGGGGGGGTTAGGACTGGCAATGGGCTATGGGGGGCTGATTGGAAATGGGTTGATGGGGTTAGGACTGGAAGTGGGTTGATGGGGGGGCTAGGACTGGTATTGGGTTGGGGGGTTGCTAGGACTGGAAATGGGCTGATGGGGGGCTAGGACTGGAAATGGGCTGATGCAGGGACTAGAAGGGAATGGATGCTGGGTGAGGCTGGAACTAGAAGGGAGCTGATGTTGGGGGAGGATTAGAATGGGATGGGACTGGGAGAGTAAAATGGAGAGGGGAAAAATATTTTGTGTGGGAGAGATAAAAAATCTACAATTGGCCGGGTATTGGGAGAGTAAGTGGGGATTGAGGATGGAGGGGTAAAATTTGAGTGGATGAAATAGGAATGAGGAAAGAGCAAAAGGAGAAAGATTAGTATGTTAAAGCAGATGTAGAGAGAGAGAATGGAAAAAAAACTAGAAGAGAGAAGAAAGGACAAATGGACAGCAGATGATGGAGAGTTAGCAGAAAACATGAAGAAACCAGAAGAAAGTGGCTGGAGCAATTGCAACTGAAAAAAAATGCACAAAAGGTAGAAAGATATCTCTTTATTTTGAATTTATTAACTGGAATATGAAAGCTCTGGGAAATGTGCATCATTAACGTCTGCGCTTTGTTTGGTACAAGAGGAAATTAATTTATAGTTTTATTTCTACAGTGTTGTTGTACATTCCAAGTTTGGCTTTTGGGGTTCCCAGTTTAATTATTGCCTTCCTGTTTCTAAATTGTGATTCCTTGTTTGGTGATGGTCTATGTTCTGCATGTGTAACTGAGCTAAGGTATTCTGTTTATGTAATTCCTATTTGACATTGCCACTTGCTCTCTTTCCCCAGTAGGTCATGTATTGTTGTTCTCTGAAATGTATTGGTTTAATATTTGCAATGTTGCCTTTTGATAGGTAGGGTATGGTGCTTTGTGAGTCCTGGTAGTGCTGTTAGGATACGGCGGGTTTGCTATTGGTTCTAAATGGGCAGTGTTTGTAGTAGTTCCTAATGTGCCTGGCGGTTGGCACTGGATTATAGTAATGTAGAAATCTTTTAGTCTGTCTTTATCCATACACTCATTAAGAGACATGTTTACTAAAAGTTAGTGTATGTTAGCATTATGCAAATATTTATGCAAATAAGGCCACTTATGCAAATGAGGCCCCGCACCGAGTCTCCGCACATGGCCCTGCACCCCCCTTGGGCCGCCCCTGCGTGTGCACTAGGTGCAAGGAGCTCTTTTCTCTCAGGGAACAAGTCCGTTCTCTAGAGGCTAAAGTAGCAGACTTGGAAAACATAAGACAGACAGAGAGGTACATAGACGAGACCTACAGGGATATAGTCCTGAAGTCCCACCTCCAGTCTGGCAGCACCCCTGTTGCCATGGAGGAGAGAGGTCACGTGACAGGAGAGCATCACCCTGGTGTGGCAGGAAGTGATCCTGTAACTAGGACCTGTCCTCCAGGTGATGTAAAACCCTCTCGCACCGAGGAAGTTTCTCCAGGGCCATGTGCCCATGAGGGAAGGGTTAGGACAGCAGTTATAGTTGGTGATTCGATCATTAGGCATGTAGATAGCTGGGTGGCTGGTGGACGTGAGGATCGCCTGGTAACATGCCTGCCTGGTGCGAAGGTAGCAGACCTCACGCGCCACCTAGATAAGGTCATAGATAGTGCTGGGGAGGAGTCTGCTGTCTTGGTACATGTCAGTACCAATGACATAGGAAAATGTGGTAGGGAGGTTCTGGAGGCAAAATTTAGGCTTTTAGGTGGGAAGTTGAAATCCAGAACTTCCAGGGTAGCATTCTCCGAAATGCTTCCTGTTCCACGCGCAGGACCCAAAAGGCAGGCAGAGCTCCGGAGTCTCAATGCGTGGATGAGACAATAGTGCAGAGATGAGGGTTTTGGATTTGTTAGGAACTGGGGAACATTCTGGGGAAAGGAGGGGCTCTTCAGAAGGGATGGGCTTCACCTTAACCGGGATGGAACCAGGCTGCTGGCATTAACCTTTAAAAAGGAGATAGAGCAGCTTTTAAACTAGATATTAGGGGAAAGCCGACAGTCGCCCAAGAGCGGATGGTTCGGAAGAATGTATCCTTGAAGGATACTACCAAAAGCAGAGAGGTTCCACAAAAGAGTAAAGTAGCCCAAATGCCCTCAAGTATGGAGCAGACAGACCTTAAAGATCCCAATTTACCCATGTCTAACAATAGCCAAATTAACATGAATAAAATACATTCTCTAAAATGCTTGTATGCAAATGCTAGAAGTCTAAAGAATAAGATGGGAGAGTTAGAATATATAGCACTAAATGAAAGGCTAGATATGATTGGAATATCAGAGACATGGTGGAAGGAGGACAACCGGTGGGACACTGTGATACCTGGGTACAAACTATATCGTAATGACAGAGCTGATCAAATTGGTGGAGGGGTTGCGCTCTATGTTAGAGAGGGCATTGACTCAGAAAGGATTAAAGTTTTGCAGGAAACAAAATCTGCTGTAGAATCTATATGGATTGAAATTCCATATAAAAGGGGGAAGGCGATGGCAGTGGGGGTGTACTATCGAGCACCTGGCCAGAATGACCAAATGGATGATGAAATGCTCAAAGAAATCAAGGAAGCTAACAAAAGTTACAGCGCAGTAATAATAATGGGTGATTTCAATTACCCCGGTATCGACTGGGTCAGTGTCACGTCAGGACATGCTAGGGAGATAAAGTTCCTAGATGAAATAATTGACTGCTTCTTGGAGCAGCTGGTTCATGAACCGACCAGAGGGGAAGCCATATTAGACCTAGTCCTTAGTGGAACACCAGATCTAGTGCAAGAGATAAGGGTGTTGGGGCCACTTGGCAATAGTGATCATAGCATCATCGCCTTTGATTTAATTAGTGGAGGAGGGATAGTAAGGAAATCCACAGTACTACCTTTTAACTTTCGAAAGGGAGACTATGATAAAATGAGGAAAACAGTTAAGAAAAAACTAAAAGGAGCAGTTGTGAAGGTTAAAGACGTACATCAAGCTTGGGTGTTGTTGAAAAATACTATCTTGGAAGCCCAGACCAGCTGTATTCCACGCTTTAAGAAAAGTGGAAGGAAGTCCAAAAAACTGCCAGCATGGTTTAAAGGTGAGGTCAGAGAAGCTGTTGTTGCCAAAAAAGCATCTTTCAGGAAATGGAAAAAAGAGCCAAACGACGAAGCCTAGAAACAGCACAAGCACTGGCAAGTCAAATGCAAGGCATTGATAAGGCAGGCAAAGAGAGAATTTGAGAAGAAGCTTGCTGCGGAAGCAAAAACACGAAATAAAGACCTTTTCAAGTACATTCGTAGCAAAAAACCTGTGAGAGAGTCAGTTGGTCCATTAGATGATAAAGGGGTTAAAGGAGCACTAAGAGGCAACAAGGCGATAGCGGAGAGACTGAATGAACTCTTTGCTTCGGTCTTTACTGAGGAAGATGTAGGGATGTTACCCATGACTGAAGTGGTATTTAAAGGTGCGGAAGAATTGAAGGAAATATCGATACATCGGGAAGATGTCTTAAAACTATTAGATAAACTGAAAAGTAGCAAATCACCTGGGCCGGATGCTATACATCCAAGGGTGTTGAAAGAACTGAAATATGAGATTGCAGACCTGCTATCAGTAATCTGTGAACTATCATTAAAATCATCTCTAATACCTGAAGATTGGAGGATCGCCAATGTAACACCAATTTTTAAAAAGGGTTCCAGGGGTGATCCGGGAAACTACAGACCGGTGAGCCTGACGTCAGTACCGATAAAAATGGTAGAAACCATCATAAAGAATAAAATTACTCAGCATGTAGATAGTCACAACTTAATGGGAGACAGCCAACATGGCTTTAGACAAGGAAGATCTTGTCTTACTAATCTGTTATGTTTTTTTGAAGGAGTGAATAAACAGGTGGACAAAGGTGAGTCAGTTGATATTGTGTATCTGGGCTTTCAGAAAGCCTTTGACAAGGTCCCTCATCAGAGACTTTTGGCAAAACTAAAGAGTCATGGGATAGGAGGCAGTGTACTATTGTGGATCAGGAACTGGTTAAAAGATAGAAAGCAGAGGGTAGGGCTAAATGGCCAATTTTCCCAATGGAGAAAGGTGAATAGTGGTGTACCCCAGGGATCTGTGCTGGGTCCGCTGCTTTTTGACATATTCATAAATGACCTGGAAAGTGGAATAACGAGTGAGGTTATCAAATTTGCAGATGACACAAATCTATTTAAAGTTGTTAAAACCCAAGAGGGGGACTTCCGGTATGGCTCTGCGCTGATCAGACGCAAGTAGATCAGCTCCGGGGACCCATCCCACCAATTTGCAAATCACCTTCCTTTTAATAAGCTGATAAGCCCCCCTGGCTAGTCCACGCAGCTACGAAGAATACATCGGGCTTGGAGTGGAGTAGATTACAACCTCTGGGCACAACCTGATGGCCACCAAACTCCCGAGGAAGGAGCGCGCCCGGGGCACCGAACCCAAAATGGCCGAAGGAGCGCCTAAAAGTCCCTCATCTAACGGAGAGCTGAATATGGTGGCGGAGGTGAGCTCGGCGGTAGTGAAAGCCCTGGATGAACGTTTTTGCGACCTGGGAAGCCAGTTGAGTGTGGTGGCCCAACAGATTGCGGATTTTACGGGCCGCATTGAGCAGGCTGAGGAAAGGATCTCTGGTGTGGAGGATGCCCAGCACTCCCTAGCTGCCCGAGTTCAGGCCCTGGAGTCCCTGACGCAAACGCAGGCCGACAAGCTGGAGGACCTTGAAAATAGGGGCCGCAGAAAAAACTTACGCATCATCGGGGTCCCTGAGTCGGTGGCAGACTCCACGCTCTCTACATACTTGAAGGACTGGATGGAGCAGCTTGTGGCCGGATCTTCGGAGCCCCCTATCCATCTTGAACGTGTACATCGCCTGGGCCCACGACGTGAGGAGGCGCAGAGACCACGTGTGGTGATAGCCCGGTTCCTTGATTATCGGCAGAAGGAGCTAGTGCTCCGGGCGGCCCGAGCACAGAGGCGAAGAGGGGACGGCGGAACGCAATTCCTGGTGTTTCAAGATTACTCTCCACTCGTCAGCCAGCAACGTCGAGCCTTCTCAGGTATATGTGCCCAGCTGGCTAATCGGGCTATCCGGTTCACCCTATTATATCCCGCCAAACTTCGCGTGGAGCACCAAGGCCGAATGAAGACCATGGGGTCTCTGGAAGAGGCGCGCTCGTGGCTTGACCGGTTGGGGGAATCTTCGGCAATCGATACCTGAGGAGGCGGCTATCAGTCCTGTGATTATCACGCTGCAGTGAGAGCCCTGTTTGGAGACTGGTGCGTTGCTCCTACTAGATTGGACCCGGGGACATTAGATAGGGATTTTTTGCACTTTTTTCTTGCTTATTTGATTTTCAGTTTTGTTCTTTTCAATTTGTACTAAGCATTTTTTACTTATTTATTTTTCTTAATTTAATGCTGATCTATCTGTTCCTGCCCGAACATGTGCTGCCTCACTGTGTGCTAACCGTTAAGGGGAGCGGTCTTGTTAAGCCCTTCATCGGGTTGTTGTTGGGCGGGGAGGTCGGAACTGGCCTGGTATCCCAGGGTGGGAACAGTTCAATTCAATTTAATTTAATTTAATTCAATCCTTACATTTTCTCTTATTTTTTTCAATTTGTACTATTTGTTTTCCTCCCCCGGTGAGTGAGTTTTTTTCCTCCCCCTCCCTCCCCCCCTTCCTCTCTCCGCCGGGGGGGGGTTTGCGAGCGGCTCGCGAGAGTCTCTCGCTTCTCCTCTTAGGTAGACTCATGGATAGAACGTTGTAACTTGGCGGTGTGGGGGGCGGGGGGGGGGAGCGCAGGGGAATCAATGGTTTGGGGTCTTGGGGGAGGGCTCATCATTATTTAATCATTGCCATGGATAATCTCATTACTATGTTACCGTCATTGTTTCTCTTCTCATTAGGGCCCGAATTAGCCTTATTGCCAATACTCTTCTTTAATCAATCTCCACCCGGGTTTTTTTTTTGGCATCCCCTCTATTCTGGGGGACTAGGTAGCATACAGACTTGGCTTGACTCCTCCCCCCTGTAACTTTAGTAATGGGGGCCGCCTGATTTTTGACCGGCGGGTCCTGGGACGGTGGGGTGGGGCAGCAGGCAGGCGCCCTTTAACCACAGAGGAGGGTAGTTGCGCGGGATGTTCTGGCAATTGACCCGGCAGACTGTCTGGGCCCCAGCAGTAAGCCTACCTCTAGGATAGACCCGGAAGTCGGCATACCTCTTGGGTATATCGCCGCACAGCTTGTTTCCAGCGGGAGGACTGCACGTGAGTAGCCCCACTCCTGCACCATTAAGGGGTTCGATTGTTACTTCTTATTTGTTATTCATTCATCATTCATTTGATGTTTCGTGTTGTTATTCAGTCACATTCTTGGGTGCTCCGCTGGGACTGGTGGGGTCTATAGTTTCATTGGGGCTTCATCCTCTGATTGGGTTTCTTCTTCGGGGAATGCATGGTAAGCCCGGGGCATGTGCAGTCGGGTGGTGGAGCCTTTGCCATTAAGCTTTGGGCTGGTCTTCTGGGGTATGTGGGGAAGTAGGGGTATAATGCTTGTGTGGGGGGGAAGCTTGGGTTTGTCAGAGGGGTGGGCCCGATGGCCATAGGAAGTCACCGGCCTCTGGTAGGCAGGCGGAGTCTGTTAGAGCGGAGGGGAAGTATGGGGGGGGTCACAGAATCGGTAGATTATTGGTGGGGGAGGGGTTGAGAGGGTTGGGAAGGGGTGGGGGGACTAGGGGGGAATATTTTCTTTGTGACAGGTTGGGTCTGCAGGGGAGAATGCTTGGTCACTGGTGTGTGTTTATGTGGATGTGGCTGCTCGGATTGGCTGGTTCTTGTGGATGAGGAGGGGGCCCTTGGCTGGGGGGGCCCTTGCCGAAGTAAACGCTTGGCGCTGTCTCTCTAGATATTCCTCTTCCCCTTTATGTGATGAGTAGTGGACTTCGTTTTGGGTCTTGGAATGTATGCGGCCTGGGCTCCCCGGTGAAACGCTATAAGGTGCTCCAATATTTGAAGCGGCAGCGCCTGGGGGTTATGATGTTGCAGGAAACTCACCAATCTACAGCGGAACATTCTAAGCTGGGTAGAGGTTTTATTGCTCATGTCTATGATTCTCCTGCTATTGGGAAGAAACGGGGCGTGGCTATCCTTATTGCCGCTTCGGTGAACTGGCAGGAAGAACGTGTGGTCTCCGATGTGGAGGGACGGTATGTTTGCGTGTGGGGGGTATTGGATGGGAAGAGAGTTGCCCTTTGCTCGGTATACGGACCTAATGCTTATGAAGCCAGCTTTTACCAGGCTCTTACTACACTTCTCACGGATACTGATGGGTATCAAATCATTTTAGGCGGTGACTTTAATGAAGTATTGGATGTGGGACTAGATCGCTCAGGTGGGAGTGGAGCAGGGAGCTCGCGGGGCCGCCGGCGTTTATGGGGGCTCTGCGAGGCGCAGAGACTCCTGGATATCTGGAGACTGCTACACCCTGGTGATAGGGATTATACTCATATGTCTCGAGCTCATGGTACATGGTCCCGCATTGACTATTTTCTAATCTCGGACTCACTATTTAGCTGCGTTTCTAAGGCAGAGATTGGATCGCCTATTCTCTCGGACCACGCGTTGGTTATCCTTGAGTTACGGGGTAGTAGCCCCTCGAGAAGCCGTATGTGGAGGTATCCTTTGGACCTCTGCGGTGACGCTCATTTTGAAGCATATTTGCGGGACTGTTGGAAGGACTATTTGGTCTTCAATGACGGCCCTGAAGTTTCCCCGGCTTTGCTTTGGGAAGCTGGTAAAGCTGTTCTGCGTGGGAACATCATTAGCTATTGTAGTCTCCGAAAGAAGAGGTTAACTCAACGTATCCTCCTTTTGGAACGAGACCTAGGTAAGCAGCGGAGGGTGGTGGCCGGGTGCCACTCGGCGGCCAATCAGCGTAAGCTGCGGGAGATACAGGTGGAAATAGAGACGCTCCTCCACCGGAGGGCTCAGAAGTCCATGCTATATTATCGATATAAGCTGTATCAGCACGGGAATAAAGCTGGGAAACTGATGTCGGCGCTGCTGAGGCCTTCCGGGGGTCCACGGCATATTGGGGCGATCCGACATAAAGATGGGACCATCCGACGGGACGTGGCTGATATTGAGACCGTTTTTTCCGATTTTTTCCGGGAACTTTATGCAGAGGACGGGGAGGGGTCCTATGTGGGCTCTAGTTTCCTGGATGGTTGTCCCTTGTCGCGGCTTACTGAAGAACAACTGGAATCCCTAAATCAACCTATCTCGGGTCGGGAGGTACAGATGGGTATTAAAGGCTTGAAGAATGGACGTGCTCCTGGGGTCGACGGATTCCGGGGCGAATTTTACAAGATCTTGGGTGATGCCTTGGTGGCCCCCCTGGTAGGGTACTTTGATGACTTGGTGCGGCAGGGGCGGTTTCCGTACGAGGCCAATAAGGCTGTGGTCACTATTCTACCTAAGCCTGGTAGAGACCCTCTGTTGCCTGGATCGTATCGCCCCATTTCACTTCTCAATGTGGACATTAAGCTCCTAGCAAAAATCATGGCAGATCGATTAGCGCTCTCTTTGCCGTCCCTAGTTCACCCGGACCAGGTGGGCTTTGTGCGGGGCCGACACGCTGCATATAGTCTTCAGCGTATCTTACTTTCCATATGTGCAGGGCGACTGACCGGGCACCAATCCCTACTTATAAGTTTCGATGCTGAAAAAGCATTCGATCGCGTTAAGTGGGATTTTATGTATCAAGTCTTAGCCGCTATGGGGGTGACGGGCTTCTTCGTCGATGTGGTTCGTCTACTATACGCTGATCCCACTGGTGCCGTTATGGTAAACGGGGTAATGACCGCGGACTTTAGCATTCAGAAGGGTACTCGTCAGGGATGCCCGTTATCTCCACTCCTTTTCGTTCTGACGCTGGAACCCCTTCTGATTCAGATTCGGGCTTCCTCGCACTTTGCTGGTATACAGATGGGACAGGACGAGTTTAAAGTCGCAGCCTTTGCTGATGATTTGCTGGTCCATCTCGGAGATCCCTATAATGGGCTGCCTCGGTTGCTGCAGCTTATTCGAGACTATGGGGCATCTTCGGGCTTCCGTTTGAACCTAGATAAGTCGGAGGCGCTACTGGTGGGGCCGGCTGGACAACCCGACTGGCCGGGAGACTTCCCCCTTAGGTGGGCGGTGGGTCACTTTAAGTACCTGGGCATTTACTTACCAGCGAATCTTAAAGATTTGTATCGTCTTAATGTCCCCAAAATTCTACGTGCTGTCGCAGATAGTGTTGATAAGTGGCGTGGCCTGCCGCTTTCGCTTGGGGGGCGGGTAGCCCTTTGTAAAATGGCCATTTTCCCTATGATATTGTACCCCCTCCAGATCCTCCCGTTGCTCTTGAAACACTCGGACCTTCGTAACTTAACGAAGTTATTTAATCGTTTTCTGTGGGCTGGTCGCAGGCCTAGGGTACGGTTGGAGATCCTTCAGCAACCAGTGGCTCTAGGTGGCCTAGGCTTCCCGGATATAAGGAAATATAACGTTGCTTGTTTGCTACGGTGGGTTCGGGCTTGGCTTTGGGACTTAGAGGATTGCTCCCCTCTGAGACTGCTTAGAGCGGTGGCGCCCCCTCTTCATTTCCGGTATCTGTTGCATGCCAAGCGGGCTCGGTATCCGCCTGGAGATCTACAGACGACCCTTTTGACTCCCATACGGAAGGCATGGCGGTTCCTCTGTTCCAAACTTCGGCTCTCGGCGCACCATACACCTTATCTTCCCATCCGCGGCAATGCCGAGTTTGAGCCGGGTTTGGGCCAGTCTCGCTTTGCTGATTGGGAGAAGTCCGGTTTGGTTAATTTGGAGCAGGTGCTGTCAGCTGAAGGAGGGATGTGTGCTTTTTCTGAACTCCAACGAGCATATCATTTACGGGACAAGGATTTTTTTCAATACCTGCAACTTCACGACTATATTCGGGGAATCCCGGCTGGAACCCTAAGCGGCGAGGTGTGCTCTGTCCTTGAGCAGTCGCTGCTGGGCGGCGAGTCTGGGGTACGGGTATCCCGACTGCACCGGTTATTATGGGATGGGGTATCGCCTATTGGCATGGCAGTGTTAGCGGAAGCTTGGACTTTGGATCTGGGTGAACGGGTTTGTGGTACGGAGATTCTCGAAGGGCTGGCTGCTATACCCTCTCTCAGCATTTTAGTGCTTCATAGAGATGCTCAGTTTAAGTTATTGCGCCGTCTGTATTTTGCTCCCCTTCGGGCATGGCGAGCCGGAGTAGGGGCCAGTAATTGTTGCCCACGGTGTGCTACACCTCGGGCCACGTTAGGACATATGTTCTGGCACTGCCAGAGGGCTCAGGTGTTCTGGGGACAGGTCTCGCGGTACTTGGCTGCCTGCCTGCGCCAGCCCATACCCTTGACGGCTAAGACCATGGTACTGGATTTATGGGGGGATTCTTCTTGGGGGGGCAACTTGGGGACGGTGGGCTTGCGGTGGGTCCGGTTGGTCTTGGTGAGCGCCCGAATGCTTGTGTTGCAATACTGGCTAGATGCCCGGGGGCCGGGTTATGGGGCGTGGAGGGTGCAACTACATAAGATCTTGCTCATGGAACGGCTGCGCGCAGGCGGGAAGGAGAGGGAATGGAGACGTTTCCTGGAGGCCTGGGAACCCCATCTGAGTATGCTCCCACGCAGGGCCCGTAGCAGAATCCTGAGTGGCCACTGACACTGTAATGCTGCTGTGTTATATTATTCTCTTATTTTCAAAGGGGATGGCTGGCTGTCCCTGGATGTATGCAGACTCCTTTGATTGTGCTATACTTAGTGGATTGGGAGGGAGGGAGGTTTGGGTAGGGAAGGGGTGAGAGAAGGGGGAATAGAGGTGGGGGGGATTATGGGAATCCATGAGTGTCACGGCTCCTGTGTTGCCGATTTAGGCCTGGGAGAAGAGTCCACCCTAGGCCTGTTTCTGAGTTCTTGTTTTTTTTACGGCTTGGGCCATGGATACTTATGGCGGGTGGGGGGAAAAGGGGAAATGGTAACGGGGGGATTGGGTCCGTTGGGAGGGAGGGGTGGAAGGCTGGGAGGGTAGGGGGATATCTTAATCCATCTTCTCCTTATGGCTTAGCACGCACCCCAGCCTTCCCTCTCCTGTTTCCTCTTTATCTTTGGTGACGATGTGCTAGGGTAAGGGGGCCTTCGCTCCGTTTCGTTTTACTCTGTTTTATGGGAGGGTGGCCACGGTTGACTTTCATTATCTGTTAAGATTTTGGCCTTTGGAATACTGTACATGCTGCCTTCCATTGTCTGTACCTTTTGATTTTGGAATAAAGAGATTTAAACATAAAACCCAAGAGGATTGTGAAAAATTGCAAGAGGATCTCGATAAATTGGAAGACTGGGCATCAAAATGGCAGATGAAATTTAATGTGGACAAGTGTAAGGTTATGCACCTAGGGAAGAACAACCCAAACTATGGTTACACGATGCAAGGTTCCACAATAGGAATCACCACCCAGGAAAAAGATTTAGGCGTCATTGTGGATACCATGTTAAAACCCTTGGCCCAGTGTGCAGCGGCGGCCAAGAGAGCAAATAGAATGCTAGGTATGATAAGGAAAGGAATGGAAAATAAAACAAAAGATATTATAATGCCTCTATATCGTTCCATGGTGAGACCGCACCTTGGATATTGTGTGCAATTCTGGTCGCCGTATCTTAAAAAGGATATAGCGATTTTAGAAAAGGTACAGAGAAGAGCCACCAAAATGGTAAAGGGGATGGAAGGATACTCCTATGAAGAGAGGCTAAAAAGGTTAGGGCTCTTTAACCTGGAAAAGAGACGGCTGAGGGGAGATATGATAGAAGTCTATAAATTAATGAACGGAGTGGAACGGGTAAACGTAGATCGATTGCACAGGTACACTAAAAAAAATTTTTTTTAACTGCCTCTAATGTTTCGATTGATTTTTACATTTTTTGGTGCGCTGAATCCAAATCTGGTAACCAATTTGCTCCATCACGTACAGATTTTTTGCTACATTGGGTTAGCAGTTTGAGGTGAACGTTTCAGATTGAGTGCGATCGAGATAAAAGTTTCTTGGATGAATTCTTTATACTAATTGTTTAGTAGTTATTCAAATAAGAATAAAGAAAATTGTAACAAGGCAGCACATAAGAATAGAGTAATGTCAACAAAACACACTGTGATGGTAGCAAAATTGTCTGCACTTAAAACAGCCACATACATGTGCACAAACATTGAGCATATAAGAGCGAGGTTAGACACAAAGCAAAGCAAAGAAATGTGCAAAAAATGTTGTACAGGTATGTATGTAAGAATAGAAAACGCAAACCGCACCATTGCAATACATGAAGACAAACACCCGATGGTGTGAAAATAAAATTCTAATAAATGAGATCCGACACTGTGGTAATAACTAGCAAATTTTTATTTCAAAGTTTAGTAAAAACACGATATTTGTCAACACAGTTTAGATTTTAAAGTCATTCTTGGGTCAATCAATCTCCTGGTGGGCCCGTTTCTTCTTCCCCCGAATGCTTCTCTTGGTACGCTGCTTGGCGTATTTTTCATCTGGGGTTTCCCGCAGCAGCCACCAGCAGAAATCAGCCATCATAGTGGTGTTCCATCTTCCTTGGTACCTTCTCTCTGCATCCTTGATGTCCTGGTGAAACCTTTCACCTTGTTCTTCACTGTACGCCCCAAAGTTTTCGGGAAAGTAGTTCACATGGGAGTGCAAGAAATGGACTTTCAGGCTCATGTTACAGCCTTGTTCTTTGAAGGCATTGAGCATCCTGGCAACAATATCCTTATAGTTCTCATCCCGCCTGTTCCCCAAGAATTTGAGAACAACATCCTTGAAGGAATCCCAGGCTTCTTTTTCCTTCTCAGACATCGTTTCAGCGAATGCTCCATCTGAAATGAGTTTCCTTATATCAGGGCCAACAAACACTCCTTCCTTTAGCTTTGCTTCAGAAAGTCGGGGGAACTTTGAGCAAAGGTACCGAAAGCACTCTACATCTTTTGGAAGGGACTTGATGAATTGCTTAATGAGACCCAACTTAATGTGGAGAGGTGATAATAGAATTTTATCACGAGGTACCAAGCTCTCATGAAGAACATTTTTCTCACCGGGTCTCAAATACTCCCGAATTGGCCAGTCTTTTTTCCCCCAGTGTAGGTCGCGGGCCCGGCTATCCCACAAGCAAAGGAAGCAGGGATATTTGGTGAAACCGGATTGCTGCCCTAATAGCATGGATAGAATTTTAAAGTCTCCACAAATCATCCACTTATGCTCATCATAACGAATCTTCTGAAGAATCAGGGCCAAATTCTCGTATTTTTCTTGGAGAATAACAGAGTGAGCAATAGGAACTGAAGCGAATGTGTTGCCATTATGAAGAAGAACACCTTTTATGCTG
Source organism: Ichthyophis bannanicus (assembly GCA_033557465.1). Lineage (NCBI taxonomy): Eukaryota > Metazoa > Chordata > Amphibia > Gymnophiona > Ichthyophiidae > Ichthyophis > Ichthyophis bannanicus. The sequence continues at coordinate 453,633,577 of CM066036.1, forward strand.
TCTTTTGACGAATCAATGAACAGCCGCCATTCAGCAGGATCATACTTGAGTTTAAACTTTTCCATCACTCCGTATATATCGTTGCAAAATACCAAATCTTCCTCTTTGCTGAAATACTTCAAAAATTGTGTCTCGCGGTTGCAGTACCAATAAAAAGTTGTTCCTGGTGACAATAGATTTTTCTGTTTAAGCCGAGAACCTAGCAGTTGGGCAGCATCTTTTGGGAGTCCTAAATCCCGGACTAAATCATTCAATTCAGCTTGAGAGAAAAGTTCAGGTTTCGGATCTGGTTCAGTTTCAAACTCGAAAGTACTGGACTCATCGGGAAAAGCCATCTGATGAGTCTCATCATGATCAGAACCGTCCACACAAATATGATCCAAAGATTTTGGTGGTTCAGGCACAGGTACTTCGTTGCTATGAGGCATAGGCCTAATTGCAGAGGGAAGATTGGGGTAACTTATTACGTTCTTATTTTTTAAGTTGTATCCCTTCACAATGCAAGAGCAAAAATAGCAGTCACTGCTGTGGTCTCTTTGTTCACGCCACATCATAGGTATTCCGAAACGAAATGCTTGTTTTTTACCTTTCATCCATAAGCTTAGATCTTCCTCACATGTCTTGCACACTTTGTGAGGAGCCCACGGTTTGTCTTGATCGCCTAACTTCAAACCAAAATTGGCGAAATATACTTTTTTAATAAATGCAGAAATGTTCCTCTGCCGCTTTTTCACGGTATATTCCCCACAAATAAAACAAAAACTGTCCGTAGAGTTGACGCAACCTCTGGCTCTGTGAGCCATCACAAATACACAGCACTGCAAACTACAACTGTAGTGAACCACTTCGGAATAAAGCTGGATTACGACTGAGCAAACAAAAGGTAATAATGAACTTGCAAGAAACTGAAATTTGACAGGAACGTTCATGTCGCAACCACCGTGTTTGAGCGAGCGAACGAGGCGAGGCGAACAGGAAAGAACATGCGCCAGCGCGAGTACTGGATTTAGACCCCCGCCTCCCAATTGTCCTGTTAATGTATAAAATGAATATAAAACACTCTAAAATATCATGAGGGAGTGTTTCTAGTTAGTTAACCATTACAACCTCTATTTTGGGCCAAGAAAATAAACTGCATTCGGCTAAAAAGAAATTATGTGAACATTCCTTATATGGGTAAGAAATCTAATTTTGCAAGAAAACGTGACGTGATGGAACATTTTGGCTATTTTTCCTGGATTCAGCACCCCAAAATCTATAGGAATCAGTTGCAAAACTGGAGGCAGTTTTTTGGTAGTGTACCTGTGTTGTTTACCTTATCAGAATATAGAAAGACTAGGGGACATGCAATGAAGCTACAGGGTAAACTATTTAAGACTAATAAAAGAAAATATTTTTTCACTCAACATGTAATCAAACTCTGGAATTTGTTACCGGAGGATGTAGTAAAGGCTGTTAGTGTAGCTGGGTTTAAAAAAGGTTTGGACAAGTTCCTGGAGGAAAGGTCCATAAACCATTATTAAGAAGTGACCGAAGATATCAATGCTTGATCCAGTACAAGCATTGTGGAAATTGTGTCTCTTGAGGAAACTGCTAGGTACATATGACTTAGATTGGCCACTGTTGGAAACAATACTGGGCTTGATGGACCTTGGTCTGACCCAGTATGGCATATCTTATGTTCTTATGTTTATTGCATTGGCTATTTTTTCTTCCGTTTGTATCTTTGATTTCTTGACTACTTTCCTAGCTTCTTCAAACTTTTCTGAATATTGATTATCTGTCTTCCTTTTTCTGTGATCTCTTGTATTTTATGAAGGCCATCCTCTTTTTATTCACATTTCAGCTACTTCTTTTGAGAACCATAGTAGCTTCCTTTTCCTTTTACATTTACTTACTTTCCTAATAAAAAGGTTTCTTGCCCTTAAAATATCCCCTTTCAGTTTTGCCTAGTGCTTTAGTACTTCTTCTAACTGTTCCTATCCTGTAAACCACTGCTTGAGGTATTATCCTATCTTGGTATAGTCAATTTTCCTAAATTCTAGGACCCTCACCTTTGGCTGGACTTTATCAGCCCTAGTGCTAATATGAAACCACACCATCCGATGATCACTGGATGTGAAATGATTACCCAATAACATCAGAAACACTCTCCCCATTCATTAGCATGAGGTCCAGTATGGCCCCCCTCACATATGGGTTCTGTTAGTAGTTGCTGGAATAGTTCTCCCTGTAAAGAATGCAGGATCTGTCTACTTCTATATGACACTGCAGCAGGGATGTCCCAATCAATATCTGGCATATTGAAATCACCTATCCGTACGTATAGACCCCTGCCCGTCTAACTCAGTCAAGTTCATGAATGGAGCTGTGGTGCCATGGCTTCCCATTGCCATGGCACCACAGCTTCATTCAGGAGCTGTAATCTCCAGCCGCCAACCACAATCTTCTTTCCCTGCAGCCTGACCCCAGTTTTTATTTAAAACGCCCTGATGCCTTGGCCTGGGCGGTCAAGCAAATGTCATAATAAAGATAAAGATCTGGCCTTCCATGGTGGAATAAGTCCCCCATCTGAGGCCCCGGATGTACAGGGACGACTTCAAAATCAGCCCTGTATGTCTGGGGCCTCAGACCTCCCACTGCCTGCCCTCACTCCGCCTCTGCAATGCCCCCTCCTGCCCCATCTAAGCCTCCCCGTACAAACCTCTTGTTCGTACGGGGAGGCATTTGCTGGGGACGGAAGTGGGCGAATAACGGGGATGGGCGTTCCAGCCGGACGTCCATCTCTGCTATTTGCGGTACAGAATAGACCCCCATAGTAAGCGATGGCAGACAAAGGCCAATATGGTCCATCTCGTCTGCCCAGTGAGGCAGCTAAAGTTGCAGCCACCACTCCATGCACGTTTCCCCCCTCTCCCACACCATGCCTTTGTTTAGAGTTGTACCCACCACTTCATGCAGATACAACCCTAGATGTTATTTATACGTCTGTGTGGCCATATATATGCCTAAATGAATAAAATAGGCACATTCTTATAAAATGATCTCCTACATGTGCAATGCAGCAGAGTAGCCTAATGGTTAGCACACAGGCTTTGTGATCAGGGTATGATTCCCACTTGTTTTCCTTGTAGCCTTGGGTAAGTTGCTTAATCCTCCATTACACTGAAAGAAAGGCCTGGCAATTTACTTCCGGTCATGCTGCCAAGAAAGCCCAGGAGGCTGCTGGGTCTCCAGGAGTCAGCATTGACTTGCAGACACACTCTGCACACTCTGCATTGCTCATTTTTCTGGTATTGCGCTGCTGCTGCTGCTACTCATTTTATCCTTTTGCATTTTGAGTTATGTGTAAACAAAACAGTTACTTTTACTTTTGTTTCACGGAAACATCCAACTTAAAAAATGAAATTATACGACATTGCCAGCACTGTGTGAGGTTGTACAGGTTTCAGCTATGGTAGGTAAATGGAACTATGGAACCAGATGTATTTACGGGGTTTCATAAAAATTGCTTAGCACATATATAACTCTAATGTGCCACATGCATAAACAGTAAGGGTGGGCCTAAAATGTGCAATCCATCCAAACTCAAGACCAATTATCTTGATATTTTCCTCTGGATGAGGTTTATTGCTTTTATGAAAATATAAGAATTTTTAAGTTGGGTCAGACTAGTGGTCCATCCAGCCCAGCAACTTGCCCCCAGGTGTGGCCCCAGAGTTGTTAGTAACATTCACAGATCCAAAGCAGATTTCATCTAAGTCTGTGATGGATTATCTGATCACTGCAGCTCTAGGAATTTCAGTCTACCTTACACGGGAACTTTAACTATTGATCTAAGGTAAAAATAATACCTTCTAACCACCAGCATTCTTTTAAATTATAGATTATGCCTCTGGGACTTCCCAGGACTGGGCTCATGATCTTGGTATAGAATTTTCCTTCACCTTTGAGCTGAGAGACAATGGTACCTATGGATTCAGACTACCAGAAGACCAGATCCAACCTACATGTGAAGAGACCATGGCTGCTGTGAAGACCATCCTTGACTATATCGATGAAAAATACTTCAAAAACCATGCAGTAACAGCCACGTCTACCGCTCTATGGCTAACTGTCCTACTGTCAGCTAGCTGAAGCACAGCCTCTGCATAACTACAGTAATTCCTGACTCACTGATGTGCCTATCTGAGATGTTAAATTTGTCAACTTTGCATGAAGCAACAATTTCTATATAAAACATTTATGTGAAATAATGCATGGAATGGAGGGGTAACCTAGTGGTTACAGCAATGGGCTGAAAGTCAGGATTCAAATCTCACTGACACTCCTTGCAACCTTGAACAGGTCGCTTCACACTCCATTGCCTCAGATACAAATTCAAGGCCTGATTTTCTAATATAAGTTATGCATGCAGATCACAATTTTGTAAAAGAACACCTAGGTTTAAAGTTCTAGTAGATGCCTATTTTGAGGTTATATTATAAAGGTGCTTATGGAGGCATCCCCATGTGTAAATAGTGGCATATAAAAGTGTAGATCACATACACATGTAAATAGAAATTTTAAAAAGCTATTAGTTACATATGGGGATCCACAACCACAGAGTGGGTGGGTGTGGCTTGGGTAGGCCAAAAATCTATGGCCCAATATTCAGCGCTGGCAATGGCTAGCACTGCTAAAATGGCTGGTTGTCACTGCTAAACTAAACACTCGGCGCACTGGATATCTGGCCACCAGCACTGGATATCTGGGATGACCGGTTAGCGTCAGTGGCAAAAGTTAGGCCACCCTTTCAAGTGCCTAACTTTTGCCACTTAGCGATAACTGGTCAGTGGCTCCATATTGCTGCTGCCCAGTTATGCCTCCGCTCTGCCGCAGAATACCCTGATGCTAGCTGGCTAGCATCGGCGTATACAGCGGTGCCAGCCGAGGATATTCAGCAGCATTAACCGCGTTAGTGACGCTGAATATCCCAGTGACCACGATTAACATGGTTAGCTTGATCCTGCCACCAGCCCTTTTACCAAATAGCTGACCTATCTTGGGGTCCACTGTTTGAATTGTTGTAGCCAGGAATCTGCAATGTTCCTGGCTGCAGCAGTTTGTAAAATCTGAACACTCTTACTTTTTTAAAATAAAGTCGCTGCTCCCTGATGTGCTGGCAAATACCCATTGTATTTGCCAACATCCTTCTAGTATTTTACAAAAGGCTCAATGATTGGCAGAGCCTTTTGTAAAACACATGGGGAACCAAGCACATCCCTACCAGGACATCTCAGTTCCCATCCCAATGACCTATCTAAAATGGGCCTTCATGTGTCATTTTAAAATAGCCTCACAAAACTTGCAACAACTGCAGTTAAAAGCAGTAAACGTATAAGTGCTTGAAAGCTGGTGTAAAATTAAACATGTTGAGTATGCACATATTTTATGTCATACATGCTTATGTAACTCTGTCCACACTCCACCAAAGATCTCTCCAAACTTGCCTGTACTCAAGTTATTTAAAAGTAGACATAAACATTCTCTACACCTACATTATATGCATGTAACCTTTAGGATAATTTTATAAAAGCCCTTTCCCATGGGTAAAACAGGATTTACTCACAGACAAAAGTTTATAAACTTTCTCCCATAGTTAGCAAATAGACCACATTGACAATAATGAGGAATGCATTAATTCAGCTTAGCTCTTGGATCAGTGGTATTCACTCCCATTCCTCATGGGCTGCTAACAGATCAGGTTTTTAGGATATCTTAATGAATATGCATGAAAGAGATTTGCATATTATGGAGCTAGTAGTTATGCAAATCTCTCTCATGCATATTTCTTAAGGATATGCTGAAAACCTGATTCATTAGCAGTCCTCGAGGCCTGAGAATGAATACCATACCTTAGTGAGACCTTTGAGGACAGGGAAATAATGTACTGAATGTAACTTGCCTAGAGCTACCAATGAAAAGGTGTGAGCTATATCCAAATAAATAAATTTAAAAAAAAAATTTCTTGAACTCTAATTGCTCTAAAAATTGTCATGTGCAGTGGCGTAAATTCTGCCCAAGCAGCCCCCACAAATGGAGAGAGTTGGATTTACATTGCCAGCGATGCCTCCACTCTTGTAAGCTTGCCATGGGCCTGGTGGCTGTACCTCGCCAGGCCGAAGTCTCACGATAACAGCCACACCATGAGACTTCGGCCCAACAGGAAACATTTGTAGTGACCAATAGAACGGACTACAGGACGTGATTGCAATATGGCAGGTCAGAGGAATTCCTTTAAATTCTTCCCTCTGCTATACGCCACCCTTAACCTCCGCTGTCGCAGAGACTTCATGGGCAAGGGCCAAGGAGAATACCACTGCTCCAAGACACACATAGGAAGACACATCTGATGTATGCTCCAACCCAACTACAGAAACCACCTTCATTCTGGGAATATGTTCTAGTGAGCAGGTGATACCAACCATGGGTTCATTGACAATGCGGAGCAGCAATACATTTACAGGCACATTACTGAAGCTTATATGGAGCAAAACACCCTATTGAACTGTGGTGGATGTTCCATAATATTGTGGGATTGTTTTGCTGGCTCAGAGACTGGAGGCCTGGACCATATTAAAGGACTCATGAATTCAGAGGACTAACAAAATATTTAGAAGTGCACTGTATAACCTAGTATCAGACAGCTAGGTCATAGTCGAGGGTCAGAATTCTTTGCTTCGGTCTTTACTGAGGAAGATGTAGGGATGTTATCCATGACTGAAGTGATATTTAAAGGTGCAGAAGAATTGAAGGAAATATCGATACATCGGGAAGATGTATTACAACTATTAGATAAACTGAAGAGTAGCAAATCACCTGGGCCGGATGGTATACATCCAAGGGTGTTGAAAGAACTGAAATATGAGATTGCAGACCTGCTATTAGTAATCTGTGAATTTTCATTAAAATCATCTGTAATACCTGAAGATTGGAGGATCACCAATGTAACGCCAATTTTTAAAAAGGGTTCCAGGGGTGATCCGGGAAACTACAGATCGGTGAGCATGACGTCAGTACTGGGAAAAATGGTAGAAACCATCATAAAGAACAAAATTACTCAGCATGTAGATAGTCATGGCCTAATGGGAGACAGCCAACATAGCTTTAGACAAAAAAGATCTTGTCTTACTAATCTGTTATGTTTTTTTGAAGGTGTGAATAAACAGGTGGACAAAGGTGAGTCGGTTGATATAGTGCATCTGGACTTTCAGAAAGCCTTTGACAAGGTCCCTCATCAGAGACTTTTGGCAAAACTAAAGAGTCATGGGATAGGAGGCAGTGTACTATTGTGGATCAGGAACTGGTTAAAAGATAGAAAGCAGAGGGTAGGGCTAAATGGCCAATTTTCCCAATGGAGAAAGGTGAATAGTGGTGTACCCCAGGGATCTGTGCTGGGTCCGCTGCTTTTTGACATATTCATAAATGACCTGGAAAGTGGAATAACGAGTGAGGTTATCAAATTTGCAGATGACACAAAACTATTTAAAGTTGTTAAAACCCAAGAGGATTCTGGAAAATTGCAAGAGGATCTTGATAAATTGGAAGACTGGGCATCCAAATGGCAGATGAAATTTAATGTGGACAAGTACAAAGTTATGCACCTAGGGAAGAACAACCCAAACTTTGGTTACACGATGCAAGGTTCCACATTAGGAACCACCACCCGGAAAAAAGATTTAGGCGTCATTGTGGATAACATGTTAAAACCCTCGTCCCAGTGTGCAGTGGCGGCCAAGAGAGCAAATAAAATGCTAGGTATCATAAGGAAAGGAATGGAAAATAAAACAAAAGATATTATAATGCCTCTATATCGTTCCATGGTGAGACCGCACCTTGAATATTGTGTACACTTCTGGTCGCTGTATCTTAAAAAGGATATAGCGTTTTTAGAAAAGGTTCAAAGAAGAGCCACCAAAATGGTAAAGGGGATGGAAGGATACTCCTATGAAGAAAGGCTAAAAAGGTTAGGGCTCTTTAACCTGGAAAAGAGACGGCTGAGGGGAGATATGATAGAAGTCTATAAATTAATGAACGTAGTGGAACGGGTAAACGTAGATCGATTGTTTACGTTATCAGAATATAGAAAGACTAGGGGACATGCAAAGAAGCTACAGGGTAAACTATTTAAGACTAATAAAAGAAAATATTTTTTCACTCAACGTGTAATCAGACTCTGGAATTTGTTACCAGAGAATGTAGTAAAGGCTGCTAGTGTAGCTGGGTTTAAAAATGGTTTGGACAAGTTCCTGGAGGAAAGGTCCATAAACCATTATTAAGAAGGGACCCAGGATATCAATGCTTGACCCATTACAAGCATTGTGGAACCTGTGGGGTATGTTTACTAAACTGCATTAGGGCGATTCGCGTTAGGAGCCGCGGTAGAGACAGAAACCCCAAATAAGGACATGGGCGGTACATCGTTTCCGAGAACGCGCCGAGAACGCGCGTTACAAGGCGCCATAAATGAACGAGCGCTACAGGGCACGTTACCACGCGTTAATCTTAAGAAGGCGCGCAGGCATACAAGCACAGCAACAGAGCTGTAGCACAATGGTTACAACGCTGACTGATGGTACAGGGGTTATGGGTTCGATTCCCCAGTGGGCCTAATGTATAAGGTTGGCTGAGGCAGCACCTTTTACATTTAAGTAGTGATTGGTGAGGCATTTGACGTGTATTTTAATTAGTGCTGCCAGCAAACACACCCTCACGGTGGCATAACCTAAGGTGGCGCATAAGGCACCCCATAACGCACTCCATAGGGCACATTATAAAGTGTACTGTCCGCCAAGGCACCCTATAATGTCCCTATAGAACACCTTATAAGGATGTGAACAAAGCCCTGGCTGGCTGCAGGACTGCAGGTCACCACACAAACTGTCTGCTGTGGTTACCAGGATAGGGGTAACCCACCCTTACCCATGATGCACTGCACTTGCAAATCAGCAGTCAAGAGATGGGCACAAGATCGGGTATGCACCCCCAAAGCACCTCGGCCTTGTAGGGGGAACAGACCGTGTGTGGCACTGCCACAGAGTAGCCACAGACAGTCACATTGTGCGGGTACAGTGCCCACCCTGAGGTTGAGGTGGGGCGCCCAGCACCAGGTCTACAGCATCTTTCATGGCTGAAATGTGCCATGCTGCAGGTCCCCATCAGTGTGTGATAGGTAGTTCCGTTAGACACACCTAGGATACATCTGTGTCCTGCTGTATGTCTCGGTCATGTCTAGTCCCTATAGGCGATGCTGCACCCAGAATAGTGCATATCCTGTGTTGGTGCCATCGTTACCTGCTGTAGGGGAAGGGGGGGGTGAAGGGGAAGGGAAAGGGAGGGGGGGTGAAAGGGAGGGGGGGGGGGGTGGGAGGGGAGGGGGGGGGGTGAAAGGGAGGGGGGGGGGGGGGTGAAGGGAGGGGGGGGGTGAAGGGAGGGGGGGGGGGGTGAAAGGGAGGGGGGGGGGTGGTGAAAGGGAGGGGGGGGGGGGGTGAAAGGGAGGGGGGGGGGGTGAAAAGGGAGGGGGGGGGTGAAAAGGGAGGAGGGGGGGTGAAAGGGAGGAGGGGGGGTGAAAGGGGGGGGGGTGGGAGGAGGGGGGGGTGAAGGGGAAGGGGGGGTGAAGGGGGACGGGAGGGGGAGGGGGGGTGAAGGGAAGGGGGGAAGGGGGGGTGAAGGGAAAGGGGAAGGGGGGGGAAAGGGGGGTGAGGGGGAGGGGGGTGAAGGGAAGGGAAGGGGGGGTGAAGGGAAGGGAAGGGGGGGTGAAGGGAAGGGGGGTAAAGGGAAGGGGGGTGAGGGGGGTGAGGGGAAGGGGTGAAGGGAGGGGGGGAGGGTGAAGGGGGGTGAAGGGAGGGGGGGAGGGTGAAGGGGGGGTGAAGGGGCGATGCTGCACCCAGAATAGTGCATATCCTGTGTTGGTGCCATCGTTACCTGCTGTAGGTGAAGGGGAGGGGGGTGTATGGACCCATAGGCAGATTATGTACCACCACACAACCCACCCTCTGGGACTCAGGGTGGGAAACAGGATCACCCACCAATAGATCCACAGTCTACCTCCCTCCAATGGCAGCAGTAGCGGGGACCAGCAATCCCAGTCCTGCTGGGGAAAAGACAGAGCGGTACACATCCATAACGCAATAGCAGACAGACAGCAGGCCTGGAAATGCTCAGCTGCCCCCCACCATTATCTGATAGTCTCCAGCCGGTGCACCCTTCAAGGTATTCCAGCAAGACACATACTAGCTGCAGACAGCCCGCCAGCTAGTCCATAGTGCATGGTCCTGGAGGATATGCATGTACCCAGAAGTGGGATGTCAGCATACACACCAAGCAGATAAGTCAGTGATTGGGCCCCAAAAGGAAACCCATAAATATCACATGAGAAAAATGCTATATAGCACTATGGGGGAACCTAGCCATGCCATGGTCACTGCTCAGTCAGGGTGAGAGTGACCTCCCAGCAGGACATGCTATGGCCACCCTGTCTGTGCAGGTGGTGGCCAGGCACTACAATGTCCGAGCCATTGCCCTATGCCATGTGCAGATGTATCCAGGCCAGGCCACCCTATCCAGGCTATTCCCACGGTACCTTGCTCCTCATTAGTGGAGTGGAGGAGTGGCCTAGTGGTTGGGGCAAGGTACTTCAGGCCGGAAGGTCGGGGGTTCAAATCCCACTAGAGGACAGCAACCTTGGGCCGGAAGGACTGGGGTTTCTAGTCCCACAGGTGCTCCTTGTGGTCTTGGGCAAGCCACTTAACCCTCCATAGCCCATGTTCCCTGTAAAATAGTTATCTCCAAGTTATAATGCCCTGTTCAATGTAATTTCAGTTTGTTTAATGTAAACCGCACTGATGCAGAATAGCGCGGTATATAAGAGAATGTAAATAAATAAATAAATAAATTATGCACATTGGCAGGCCAATAATGGCAACAGTGCTAGCAGTGTGGGCTGTGGAGGGTGTTGGCAGCCACCACACACTGGATAGACAGACACACACTCCCCACACCTATGCCAGCATTGTGCAACTATAGAGGTGTTGGGCAGCCCAGGCCACCACACCAGTCCTGGGCACAGTGCAGGCATGGCTATGGTACACAATACTGTAGGAGTCACTCCCCAGGGTGGTAAACACTGTCAGACACAAGACCTGTATCACACTCCACAGACATCAGAAAGGTTGCTATGATGCAGCTCACTCAGAAAAGTGTACTTAACCTAGGAATTGCTATCTGCCAGGACTCATAGCAACCTTTTGATAGATGTGTACCATATTTCCCGGTTTAGGGTGGCATTACTAAGGTATGCAAGTGCTAGTATTGGGAGATGCACGCAGAGCCCAAAGTCCTGCCTCTCCAGGAGGCTTTGGATAATGGGGCCTGTGGGTGCGGGTGTGTCTGCCCCTGTTGGCTGCTGCTTTACGGCAGAGGTTCCCAACTCCAGTCCTGAGGTGCCAAACACTGTTCGGGTTTTCATGCTGTCCCTCATGAATATGCATGAGATACATCTTCATACCATGGGGGTGGCGCATAGAATTGCAGCACAGGCATCTTTATCAGAGGCAGCATGGAACCGGAATGGTGTTTGGCCCTCCAGGACTGCATTTGGGAGGCTCTGCTCTAGGTAATGTGCATGTTTATGGTGTCTGTGCTCTGTAGGGTAAAATGTAGGTGTCTTGGGCATGTTTACGTCATCTGCAATACAGGTGCTCTCTGTATTAGCACGTTGTAGTAGTGGGTAAAATATGGGGACTGGGTTGGCAGGAACCACAGCTGGAACTTGAACCTGTGACCCTCTGCTTCTGAATACACTGGTTTTGTGCACTGCATCACCTTGTTGTCACAGAGTCAGTACATTCCTTGGTGATACCATGACTGTTCGTCAGACAGGGCCCGTCTGTTGCAGTACATGGCACCCACCTACACAGGGTTAGGCCACGGTCTGCTCTGGGCAGCTGCCACTGCCCCCTCCAACACCAGTATCCCTCAGCCACCATGCTGACATGCCCTTCTGCTGGTGGTGCGCAGTCTCAGGCCATCCAGTGTGCAGGTAGGCGGCTGCCTATGGTGCGGGTTCTGGGGTAGGGGTGCCTGCATAGGTGTCCACGCTTCCCCCCAGCACCGCCTGCCAATGTTCCGTGCCCTTGGGGGTAGCTGCTGGGTACTATCCCCTGTGACACTGTGGGAAACACAGTCGTGCCCATGTTGGGCCTTCAGCAGTTGCTGTCTGGCTGCTCTGCTGCTTCAGCATTCATATGGGCTACCTAGGCATCGCCCTAGTCCACACTGTGGCCCAGCTGCACCGCAGCATGTGCCGCCTGCGGCCCTCTGTATCCCCTTCTCCGGCATCTGTCCAGTTGCCGTTCCGACATGCCCGCCTTGATGTTGCGGGACATGTGCACGCCATAGGAACCATGTCCGATGGTGGGGAAAACCTTGAGCAGCGCTATTTCACTGTGGGCTCATTCACCTTGTATGGGGACGGAGTATAGACCCTTCCACGATTTATATCTGTTCTATGGAGCTTACTCGGGGGGGGAGGGGTTGATGTTTCTCATTGATACCACTATTGGTCAGCTTGGTTATGGTTTTTTTCCAGTTTGTTGGGGTCATTTTCAGTGTCTATATGCCCTTTTGTTCTGTGCACATGTATCACACTTATCACTTTTTTTAGGTTTCCCTGCCTGGGCTGTACATTGCTGAGACTGAAATTGTTTCTCTCCCCTGTAATGTGCATTTAACGGCAGGTTTTCATTCGCGTTGGAATTGAGCTCTTCAGATCAGCACGTTAGTGTGAAGGTAGCCTCTCCCCGCCCACTCTCCGCCCATTGACCCTTCTCTCCGCCCTCTCTCCACTTTCTGAGGTGTTTTACCGCGCCGCGGGAGTTTACGATCGTTAACTACGGTTAACGCGCGTTATGTAACGTTAATGATCGTAAGCGCATCATAACACGTGTTATGATGCGCTTACGATCGTTAACATTACATAACGCGCGTTATGTACGATTACCGCAGTTTAGTAAACATACCCCTGTGTCTTTTGGGGAAACTGCTAGGTACGTATGACCTAGATTGGCCACTGTTGGAAAGGATACTGTGCTTGATGGACCTTGGTCTGACCCAGTATGGCATATCTTATGTTCTTATGACAGTGACCCAACACATATAGCCAAAAGTACAAAGGAATGGGTAACAGGGAGCAAAATGGATTGTTGTAAACTGGCCAACATTGAGTTCTGCTCTCAATCCAAGTGAGAACTTTTGGAATGAGCTGACATCTGCCATTCCTTAAGGGAATCCTAGAAACATTCATGAGCTGGAACACAATGCAATTGTGGAGTGGGGGAAACGAGCAGACAGGTGTGAGAAAGCTACAGATGACTACAAGTAAGGTTTGGAGGCCGTCATCACTGCAAAGGGTTGTGCTACCAAATATCTGTGAATAGTGTCATTGAACTGTCCAGGTCATGTTTTGCTTTTAGATCATATATTACAATGTCTCAGTTGCACAGACATCTTTTTTTGTTGTATATGTTTGTATATACTATTACAATATTACAACATTCGGTAGGGATATTTCCAAATATTTCTCAGGAATGTGTACACCACATATCTAATATGCAAGGGTGACAATAATGTTGCCAAACACTACTATGCAGACTCTGATGCTTGTCACGGGGTGGACAGTGGATTACCAGGGTCCTCTTAGATAATGATTTATGGGCTAGTCCTCCAAGTACTTGTCCAAACCTTTTTTCAACCCTGCTACACTGTCAGCTTTTCCATCATGAATTGTGATTCCAGCATATGATTACATATTGGCTGCAACTGTTTTCTCTCTGTCTTCCATGGGTTAAAATGTGGCTTCACTGCATTTCCCCTAGTCTGTCTACTTTTGGATTGTGTAATCAAACATAGTGGAGGGTTACACTAGTGGTTAGGACAACAGCTTAGTTCCTAGGGAATCAGTGTTTATTTCCAATATGTGCTCCTTAGACTGGTCACTTCACCCTCCACTGCCTGGGTGGATGGGGAATGGCCATCTACTTCTGGTCATACCTTTCCAGGACAACACTGGGGCTGCTGGGTCACCATGAGGCCACATTGCCTTCAGGTGCATTTTTTAAATTTGATTTTCAGAATAACTTTACAGGCAAAGAAAAAAAATATAAGCAAATTAACAGGTACCAAAGTTTTCAAAGCAAACATCAAACAACTGTGGATAGCATATCCACATAAAGAAAATCGCAACCTGTAAAACACAGACCACATCTCAAGGGAGCAAACCATAGATGGGTGTGGAGAAATACAATATTATCATCAGATTAACTTCTCCAACTAAAATTAAGTACAAGAAAATACCAAGAAAAAGCCGGTTCAAGCCAGACCCTACTTGCTAGCTAAAAAGTTCTCCAGAAGAAAAGGATCAGTCTAAACATACATTTTCCTCTCAAACGTTACCAGACATTTAGAAGGAAAACGTAGGAAGAAAGTCCCCCGTGCAGCCAAAACCTTCGGCTTCAGCTGCAAGAAGGACTTTCTCCTCAACTGAGTATATTGTGAGGGATCTAGAAGGGCAGCAATCTTCTGCCCACAAAAAGGAGTCCCCTCTTGCGGAAATAAGCTTTTTTTTTTTAAATTGTATCCGCCTTGGAAGCCAAAGTTATAACCAAAGTGAAACGGGAAGATACTACCTCATCTGAAGATTCAAGGAAATTAGTCAAGTAGATTTCTGATACCTCCCCTTCACAAGTCACTCTGGTAGACAAGGATTCCAAGGGGGAAGAAAGATAATATAAAAGAGTAACCACAATATTTTCTGCCTCAGAGAACAATAAGACCTCTTTACAATATTTATGGAACAATATTAAAGGGGACAACAATCGACACTGTGAAAAATTCAACAATCATATATTTTTTGCCCTCTGATGAACTAACAAGAGGAGTCTGCGGTGGATCCAACAGTGAGGCCTGTTCAACGGCCACACTGGGATCCACAAAGGGGACCCACAGTCTCCAACCATTACTGGCGTAACCAAACCAGGATTAGGAGGAGGTGTCCGAGCAATAAGACATAGAAACACAGAAACATAGAAACGTCATGACAGAAAAAAGACCACATGGCCTATCTAGTCTGTCCTTCTATATCAACCATTACAACAGTCCCCTTTTTTCCTTTAGAGATCCTCTGTGTTTGTCCCATGCTTCTTTGAATTCAGGTACTGCCCTTATATCTACCACCTCCACTGGGAGACTATTCCATGGATCCACCACTCTTTCCATAAAGAAATATTTCCACATATCACTCCTGAATCTATCCCCTTTCACCCTCCTCCCATGTCGCTTCGTAGCTGAGCTTGCTTTCAATCGAAAGAGGCTCTCCTCCTGTACATTTATGCCATGGAGGTATTTAAACATCTCAATCATATCACCTCTATCCCGCCTTTCCTCTAAGGTGTACATATGAAGATCCTTAGGTCTGTCCTCATATGCTTTACAATGAAGACCACTAACCATTTTAGTATCCACCCTCTGTTTGGACTCCAGCCTGTTTATATCCTTTTGAAGGTGCGGTCTCCAGAATTGCACACAATACTCCAAATAAGATCGCACCAAAAACTTATACAGAGGCACTATTATCTCCTTTTTTCTGCTGGCCATTCCTCTCCCTATGCACCCAAGCATCCTTCTAGCTTTTGCTGTTCCCTTTTCTACCTGTTTAGCTACTCTAGGATTTTCAGACATAATCACGCCTAGGTCCTGCTCTTCTTTAGTGGACAAAAGTACCTCACCCCCTATACGATATTGCTCCCTTGGATTGCTGCAGCCCAAATGCATGACCTTGCATTTTTTAACATTAAATCTAAGCTGCCACATTCTAGACCATTCTTCAAGATTAGCTAGATCCCTCCTCATGTTATCTACACCTTCCTGGATGTCTACTTTATTGCCGATTTTGGTATCATCCGCAAAGAGGCAAACCTTACCCGATAGCCCTTCCGCTATATCACTAACAAAGATGTTAAAAAGAATCAGACCAAGGACAGATCCCTGGGGCACGACAATGGTAACCTCTTTCTCTTCAGAGTGAGCTCCATTTAGCTGTATCCTTTGTCGCCTCCCACTCAACCAATTTCTAACCCAAGCAGTAACTTTAGGGTCCATCCCTAGGGTGCTCAGTTTGTTTATAAGTCGCCTGTGAGGAACAGTGTCAAAGGTTTTACTGAAATCTAAATACATCACATCTAGGGCTCTCCTTCGGTCCAACTCCCTGGTCACCCATTTCAAAGAAATCAATCAGATTTGTCTGATAAGACCTGCCTCTGGTGAATCCATGCTGCCTCGGATTCTGTAATCTGCTGGACTCCAGAAAACTCACTATTTTTTCTTTCAGCAGTGCTTCCAATAATTTATGTACCACCAAAGTTAAACTAACCAGACTGTAGTTTTTAACCACATCCTTACTTCCGCTTTTGTGTAAAAGGACCACATGTGCCTTTCTCCAGTCCTTTGGCACCACTCCTGACTCCAACGAGGCATGAAAAAGCCAGTGGAGCTGCTAGAACGTCCCCATGTTTCCTCAGTATTCTAGGGTGTATCCCATCTGGTCCCATCACTTTGTCTACTTTAGTTTCTCACAAACACAGTCTTCTGAAAATTATTCAAGATGCCCCTTGCTTCTGTTCCTGTCTCTGGGTGTTTTCTGAGGTCCTGCTCCTGGTTCTTCATCTGTGAACAGAGAACAGAAATATTTGTTAAGCAATTCTGCTTTATCCTCAACAGCTTCTACATATTCCTCCCTTCACCCTTGAGTGTGACAATACCACTTTTGCCCTTCCTCTTCTCACTAACATATCTGAAAAATGTCTTATCCCCCCCCCCCCTCCATTTTATTGCATTGGCTATTTCCTCCTCTTTTTGAATCTTTGCTTTCCTGACTACTTTGCTAGCTTCTCTAAGTTTTTCCAAATATAGATGACTGTCTTCCTTTCTCTGTGATCTCTTGTATTTCATGAAGGCCTCACTCTTTTTCTTCATCTTTTCAGCTACTTCTTTCGAAAACCATAGCGGTCTCCTTTTCCTATTAACTTTATATCCCATTTTAACAAAAAGGTTGGTTGCCCTTAAAATATTCCATTTCAGTTTTGCCCACTGTTTTCTACATCCCCCAGCTGTTCCCATCCCACTAACGACTCCCTGAGGTTTTGGCCCATCCTGGCAAATTTGTTTTCCTAAAGTCTAAGACCCTCACTTTTGAATGGATTTTAACAGCCCTAGTCCTAATACTGAACCACACCATCTGGTGATCACTGGATGCAAAATTATCTCCCACCATAATATCAGAAACACTTTCACTGTTGGTAAGCACCAAGTTCAGTATGGCCCCTTCACGTATGGTTTCTGTTACCATTTGCCTGAATAGTTCTCCCTGTAGAGAATCCAGGATCTCCTTACTTCTAGATGATACTGCAGCAGGAATGTGCCAATCAACATCTGGCATATTGAAATCCCTTATCAGTAGCACTTCCCCTTTCTTAGCAATGCTGCATATGTCTTCAATTAACTCTCCGTCCACCTCTTCCTCCTGTGAGGGAGGTCTGTATATCACACCAATGCAAATAGATTTCTCTTTCCTTCTTTTTAGTTTAACCCACAGTGCCCCCTATCTCCCTTTTAAGCTCTGTAGTTACAAAGCTATAATATTATTTTTTACATATAGTACCACTCCTCTTCCCCTTCTTCCTACCCTGTCCTTTCTGAATAAAGTATAGCCTGGTATAGTTACATCCCAGTTATGGTTTCCTGTGAACCATGTTTTTGTAACTGCCACTAAATCCAAGTCAGCCTCTCCCATTAAAGCTTCAACATCTGGGATCTTATTTCCCATGCTACTGGCATTTATGCATACCGCTTTCCATATGTTGCCCCTTTTACCCATTTCCATAAAGGTATTTAATATTTCACTTACCTGGGGGCTTTCTTCACCCATCCCCAATGAATCTAATTTAAAGCCCTCTTCAGTAGATTAGCCAGTCTGCTACTGAAGACACGTCAACCTTTCTTGGACAGATGGATGCCATCTCTGCTCTGCAACCCTTGGAACAGCATCCCATGGTCCAGGAAACCAAAATGCTCTCGATGACACCATCCAAGTAGCTATGCATCCATCTTCAGGATGCGAGCTTCTCTGCCTTGGCCTTTTCCCTTAACAGGGAGGATTGAAGAGAACACCATCTGCGCCCCTAACTGCTTCACCCTCTGTCCCAGAGCCATAAGTCACTTTTGATACGCTCAGAGGGATACCTGGTAGTATCATTTGTGCCGACATGGATTAGCAACATTGGGTAATAGTCAGTAGGCTTGATGAGTTTCAGCAAACTCTTTGTAACATCTTGGATTTTGGCACCTGGCAGACAGCATACCTCTCTAGACATTGTCTGGTCGGCAGATGGATGCCTCAGTACCCCTCAGAAGAGAGTCAACAACCACCACTACCCTTCGCTTCCTTGTGGTCACTGATTCTGCAACTTTGGGGTGCTCGAGCTCTGGTTCTTCCCTTTCCAGGGATGCTTTCACCTCTTCCACTTCCAGGGCTGCATAATGGTTCTTCAATTCAAGGGCTAGAGAAGTTGGATTGGTGATTCTGCAGGCCCTGGTGACTTTTGCCCAACCTTCGTCATTCTGTAGGCTCCTATCTTCTCCTCTGCTGGAGAGCTTGGATGTTGCAAGAAGCATCTCATCAATGTACTTCTCACTGTCTTGAATGCTCCTCAGCCTCGCCACCTCCTCTCTGAGTTCCTCCACTTGTTTCCTGAGAGCTTCAGCATGCAGGCATCTTGTAAATGGAACTGGTCCTTCAACTGGCATTGGGACCTCTGTAGCTAACAACATTGGAAATATAATCTTTTTCCATGAGCAGTACTCCCTCAGTGCTCTGATGTGCACTGAAGGGGCACCAAAGGGTGAGACCTGCCCCTTTGGGCACACCACTTTGGGCTCATGCCCAAGGGATGCACCCAAGGCCAGGCCCGAGGTCTTATAGGGCCCTTTTGTCGGACAACAACAGATCAGTGCCAATGCGCCAGCAGGGTAAGAGCAGCTCCTGCTGTTGCAGAAAAGGTTCCCCTCTCTCCGGCATCCCACGGCAAGGCCAGAGATCTTATTGGGCCCTTTTGTCTGATGTCAGCCGAGCAGCACCAATGCGCCCATAGGGTAAGAGTAGTTCCCGCCGCTTCAGAAAAGGTTCTCCTCTCTACAACCCAGGCATAATCTTAGCTTTATAGGGTCTTAGACCAATTAAAGGGAGAGGGGTATTCAAATTCACATTCAGGTTCAGCTGGTTATGCTCATCAAGAATAGATGAATTACGGCCCTGAAATTAATTAATCTGGAGGTCAACAAAGTCCCTTAAACTTATTTGGTATAGCTGCATTAGTACAAGTGTCACTAGTAACTTCAAACAACTTAAATAGCTAAACAAAACTTTCAAACTAAGATGCAGACAGCAGTCCAGCAGTGAGATGGAGGTTATCCAGCCTTTTGTATTGAGTGTCATATTTACCATTTTCTCCCAGTTGGTGAGGGGCCTTATGTGTGCACTAGATGCAAGGAGCTCTTTGACCTCAGGGAATGAGTGCCATCTCTGGAAGCTAGAGTAGCAGATTTGGAGGACATAAGAAAATAAGAGAGGTACATAGACGACACCTACAGGGGTGTAGTATTGAAGCACCACCTCCAATCTGGCAGCATCTCAGTTGCCATGGAGGAAAGAGGTCACGTGAAAGGAGAGCATCACTTTGATGAGGCAGGAAGTGATCCTGTAGCTATGACCTATCCACCAGGAGAGGTAAAATCCTCTCACATCAAGGAGGTTTCTCCAGAGCCATGTGCCCATGAGGGAAGGATTAGAACAGCCATTATAGTGGGTGATTCAATCATTAGGCATCTAGAAACTGGGTGACTTGTGGACGTGAGGATCACCTGGTAAAATGCCTGCCTGGTGCGAAGGTAGCAGACCTCACACACCACCTAGACAAGTTTTAGATAGTGATGGGGAAGAGCCTGCTGTCTTGGTTCATGTTAGTACCAATGACATAGGAAAATGTGGGAGGGAGGTTCTGGAGGCCAAATTTAGGCTTTTAGGTAGGAAGCTGAAATCCAGAATTTCCAGGGTAACATTCTCTGAAATGCTTCCCGTTCCAGGACCCAAAAGGCAGGCTGAGCTCCAGAGTCTCAATGCGTGGATGAGACGATACTGCAAAGAAGACGTTTTTCAATTTGTTAGGAACTGGACAACATTCTGGGGAAGGGAGGGGCTCTTCTGAAGGGATGGGCTCCACCTTAACCAGGATAGAGACAGGCTTCTGGCATTAACATTTAAAAAGGAGATAGAGCAGCTTCTAAACTAGATAATAGGGGAAAGCTGAGAATCATCCAAGAGCGCATGGTTCAGAAGAATGCACCCTTGAAGGATTCTAGCAAAAGAGGGAAATTAGGACATCCTAACAGAGAGGTTCCAATAAAGATAAAAGTAACCCAGATGCCCTTATGTACAGAGCTGAAGGATTCCAAATTACCCCTATCAACTGATAACCAGATCAATATGAATGAAATACAACCTCTAAAATGCCTGTATGCAGATGTTAGAAGTCTAAAAAATAAGATGGGAGATTTAGAATATATAGCTCTAAATGAGAGGTTAAATATGATTGTTATCTCAGAGACCTGGCGAAAGGAGGACAATCAATGGGATATTGTGATACCTGGGTACAAACTATATCGCAATGATAAAGTAGATGAAATTGGTGGAGGGGATGCGCTCTATGTTAGAGAGGGCATTGAGTCACACAGGATTAAATTTTTTCAGGAAACAAAATACGCTGTAGAATCTCTATGGATAGAAATTCCACGTAAAAATGGGAAGGCAATGGCAGTGGAGGTATACTACCAACTGCCTGGCCAGAATGAACAGATGGATGATGACATGCTGAAAGAAATCAGAGAAGCTAACAAAAGTTACAACACAGTGGGCCACTTGGCAATAGTGATCATAGCATGACTGCATTTGATTTAATAAAGAAGGATGGCAAGGAAATGCACAGTACTATCATTTAACTTTCAAAAGGGAGACTATGATAAAATGAGGAGAATAGTTAAGAAAAGACTAAAAGGAGCAGCTGCAGGGTCACGTGATGCGGAGCTAAGGGTGAGATGTGCGGCAAAGGCTCTCCCGGGTTCCTGAGCCCCATAGTGCTTGTAAACGGCAGGACCTACCCCAGATAAGGTGGTCAGAGGCTGCAAGAAGGATGGCGGCGAAAGCGGAGGCAAAAAAAGCAGGCAAGAGTCAAATGAATGCCCCGAAAGCGGCGAGATCGTCGTGGCAACCTACGATGGCTGAGTGTCTCACGGGGCAAGATGGCGGTGAAGCGCGGCTGGCGGAAGGCTTGGCCACGCCAGGGAGACCAGAGGTGAGCGGGACAGAACCGAGAGGTTTGGATACAGTACCTCCTGAAACGGTCATGGTGCTTGCAGCAATTAAAGAAAGCAGCACCGATTTAGCTGGCAGACTGTCTCCATACAGGGGGAATTACAGGCTGTGCATGCGGAACTGCAAGCAGCAGTGGGCAGAATTGAGCAAGCTGAGCAGCGGATCTCGGATGTCGAGGACGAAGTGCAGATGCTCAAAAGGGATGGCGCCACCCACTCAGAACAACTGGAAAGATTATGGGCCAAAGTGGATGATCTGGAAAATCGCTTGCGGAGGTCAAACTTGAGGATCCTGGGCCATCCCGAGGGCGAGGGAGAGTTAAATATGCCTGAACACTTGCTGCAGAGCTGGTTTCAGGACCCTCCCCTCCCTTCGGGCCTGGTGGTGGAACGGGCGCATAGAGTCCGGGGGGGTAGAGGCCTCGCACGGGACCGACTGAGACCAGTACTAGTCAAGATCTTGAATTTTAGGCATCGGGATTGGATTTTGCGACAAGTCCGGAAGCTCGGAGCAATTTCTCATCAGAACGCGAAGGTGTGGATCTTCCCATACTATAGTGCTGAACTGGATAAAAAGCGGCAAGCCTTTAGAGAGGTGAAGAAGCGTTTGTCCAACCACAACATACCACAGGCCTTGCTGTACCCTGCATGCTTGCGGGTAGACTGGAAAGGGGAGCGGATCTTCTTTGATGAGCTAAGTAAGGCAAAAGAATTCTTACATTTACACTTTCTGGATGATCCCCTGCTGTTAGGGGAGAGGCAGCGGCCCGCCGGAGGGAAGCTCTGGAACTTTAACGCCAAGGGCCTCATGAAGGGCTATGAGAGGAATCACCGGAGAGTGGTAGTGGCCTTCGCCCAGAGTGATGAAGAGGAGGCAGAGAATGCAGTGCCTGCGCATGATTGAAATTTCTAAAATGTATTGCGTTAGACTGTGTTAGAATGTGGCCATCTCTGTTGTAAGAGGATGATGGGGAATGGGGAGGTACAGCCCAGGAGGGATAGTGGTGGATGAGTAGGGGGGGCAGGGGGCCCGGGAGAGACCTAGCCGTGGATGAGTGACCCTCGAGGCAGGTTCCTGGCCCTGGAGAGGGGGGCGGGAGTCACGTATGGGCTCCTATGTCACCAGTGGGGGGAATAAACCAGCATCATCCCAGGGGGAGGCCAGATGCAGTGGGGAGAGCCGCAGGAGACCCCCCCACCTCGGTGGGGCTGGCTCCCTGGCGCCTCCTGGAGGACGCCCCCGAGTGCGGGTCCAGGTTACTGTTGTACTGTTTTGTTTGGGTTCTGATGTTAATCGGTTAAGGATCGTTTTGGGCACCCACACCAGACCGGGAGGGGGGAAGTAGGGTGGGGGGGCTGTTTGAGATAAGGGTAATGCTGGCATGGAGCAATGAGTGTTAAGATTACTTCCTTGAATGTCCGAGGGATGCAAACACCTCGGAGGAGATTGATGCTCCAGAAACTGCCCAACTATCTTGCGGACATCTATCTGCTGCAGGAAACCCATTTGACTAAGAGGGATATTGCGAGATTGAATATCAGATGGGCGACGGCGCTGCTTCACTCTCCAGGGAAATCTAACAGTGCGGGGGTGGCGGTGATAATAAAGTGGGGCCTCCAATTCCAAATACAACGCCAGTGGAGAGACTCACAGGGCAGGGGGTTGGCGGTGGAGCTGCAGATGCCAGGCCTGCAGATATGCCTGGTCAGCGTATATGCCCCCAACATGGGTCAGAGGCTCTTTTTAGCACAGTTAATTCAAAATCTTAGTAGCTGGACCACCTACCCAATAATTTATAGAGGAGACTTCAATGCGGTGGTAGACCGGAGTGAGGACCATATATTGCAAGGGGACCGAGGGAGACGGGGGATAGTCCTGAGGGCACTTTTAGATAAGACCAAGCAGGTGGATATATGGAGATGGAGGAATCCCGGAGTGAAAGGCTTTACTTGCTTTTCAGCAACGTATGGCTCTTATTTTCGTATTAATCATTTCCTGCGGGAAAGATCGGCTTGCTCACGGGTGAACCATTGTGAAATTGGTAGTATCACGTGATCAGATCATGCGCCGGTACACTTATGGCTGAGGGGTGCTGGCGGGGTATTGCATGCAGGCCTGACTTGGAGGCTAAATCTGTCACTGGTGGTGAAAGGGGGGGGGGACAGGGAGGTGCTGGTGGCTATAAAGGATTACGTGCTTCATAATGATACTGAAGACATGTCACCCTTGATTCTATGGGATGCTTTGAAGGCGGTTCTGAGGGGCTTATTCATTGAACGGGGAGCGCGGCAGAAGAAAGAAAGGGGCAAGCACAAGCTGGAGTTAGAGGAGGAAATTAAGCGCTTGGAGGTGGAACTGGCTCTGTCTTCCTCCGGGGAGACCACTAATCTATTGGTGGTAAAAAAAGGAGAGCTAAAAAGTTTCCTGAGGGAAGAGATTGAGGTGTTGGTCCGGCGGTCCAATTGTACATATTATGCCAGAGGAGGGAAGATAGATCGTCTATTAGCATACCAATTGAAACAACAGAGGGAGCAGAATGTTATCCTACAGATTAGGGACGGACAGGGTCAGATGAGGCAGGACCAAAAAGATATTGAGGAAGTGTTTGTAAGGTTCTATACAGATCTATATAAGTCGGAATTCGGGGAGGCAGATGAGACAGCGGAGGATTATCTACGGGGGAAGGTAGGCCAGAAGCTGACGGGGGAGCAGTGGCGAGTGATGGACAGCCCGGTGTCGGCAGAAGAGATTAGACAGGCCATTCAGAGCTTGCCCCTTCATAAAGCGGCGGGGCCAGATGGGTTTCTGCCTGAGTTTTGTAAAGCCTATAGTGAGAGTTTGATGCCGCTACTGAGCAAGGTTTTCAATGCGGTTCGTGAGACAGGTAAAGTGCCGGAGTCTTTTTTGGAAGCGCATGTAACGGTGATACATAAGAAAGGGAAAGATCCCTGTTTTCCAGGGTCCTATAGGCCGATCTTGCTGCTCAATACTGACGCAAAGCTGCTGGCAAACGTTTACGCGCTCCGGTTGAATGCGCTTGTCCCGGAGCTTATTCAGATAGATCAAACTGGCTTCATAGCAGGGAGAAATGGGTCTGATAATGTGCGAAGAGTGCTGGGCCTGGCACATTACTGTGAACAGATGGAACATCGCCCAACCGCGTTCCTGGCCTTAGATGCCGAAAAGGCCTTTGACAGGGTCGAGTGGCCCTTCTTACTGAAGGTCCTAGGAGCCCTGAACTTTGGGGGAGGCTTTCTTCGGGTGATCCAAGCGCTGTACAGTCAGCCTTTGGCGAGGCTGCGAATAAATGGGCAACTGACTTCGCATTTTGTATTGGGCAGAGGTACGCAACAGGGCTGCCCTTTATCCCCCTTACTGTTTGCGCTATCGCTAGAGCCTTTCACGCAGGTGATTCGGATGAACCCAGAGATTCACGGTATATGGGTGGAGGGAGTGGAACATAGGGTGGCGATGTATGCGGATGACACGCTCTTATTCTTATTCAATTTGGAGTGCTCGCTAGCAGCGTTTCAAAGGGAATATCAGGTGTTTGCTAGGGTCTCAGGTTATAAGCTGAATGTCTCTAAGTCAATTCTTCTCCCTTTTCATGTCCCTGAGGCAATGAGGAGGGGTCTGGAGATGGGGTACCCCTATAGGTGGGAAACGGACTCCTTAGGATACTTAGGGGTGAAAATTCCAGTACAGTTGGCGCTGTTATACCAGTTACATTTTCCTCTGCTGTTAAAGAGGCTTCAGGAGGAGATGCACGCTTGTCACATTTGACACCTTCCCTGCTGGTGCAGATCGACGTGATAAAAATAAGTGTGCTTCCGAGACTTATGTACTTTATTTATTTATTTGTTGTTCTTATATACCGCACTCTTAAAAATCAGCGCGGTTTACATATAACAGGGATTGTGCAAAATAAAGCACTTACAATGAACAGGGTAGAATAACTTGGAATTCAATTTATGATAACTATGTACAACAATATAGACCTATCTACAGAATGAATTTTACAGTATGTACATCCATTGGTAAGGTTTACATGTTCATGGTTGGTAGAGTGTTAAGGGATGACGTGTTAGAGGGCTGTGAATAATGTAGGAGAAAGAGGTGATGTTTAAGCGCTCTTCTGAATTGGGCTAGGTCTTTGATGGCTCTAATGGGTGCAGGGAGTGCGTTCCAGCAACTAGGGGCATATAGCTTGAATGCTCTGTTCCTGGTTGTCTTTGTGCATTTTGTGATTTCCCTGGGAATCAATAATGTATTTGCAGTGCATGTTCTCCTTTCTCTGTTTGCTGTCATGGGGTGTATGAGATCCATTAAGGCTGTGGGGGCAATCTTGTTGATGATTTTGAAGGTGATGATGGTTACTTTATATGTTAGTCGACAATATATTGGCAGCCAATGTAGGTCTTTGAGTACCGGGGTGATGTGGTCAGCTCTGGAGGTTCCGCTCAGGAATCTTGCAGCTGTATTCATCGCTAATTGTAATGGGCTTATCGTATTTTTGGGAAGGCCATGTAGGATTACATTCGTGTAATCAAAGTGGGGGATCACCAAAGCTTGAAAGACTGTTCTGAAATCCGCAGCTTATAGCAGGGGTCGGAGGTGGCGTAGAGTTCGTATCTTGTGGTATACTTGTTTGATTATGTTGTTGATGTGAGTTTTGAGATTGAGCTGTTGGTCTATGGTCACACCTAGATAGCGGATGCAGGGTCTGCTTGAAAGTTCAGCATCTCTTGTCTTTATGGTTTTCGGAGGTATGAAGGATTGGTTCCTTGTCACAAATAGAACTTCCGTCTTCTTAAAGTTGATTTTGAGACTTTGGGATAGGAGCCAGTCGGTTATGGCATTGAAGCAGTTTATCAATTGGGTGAAATCTGGGGTTTTAGTTGTGAATGAGTGAAGAGTAATACGTCGTCTGCGTAAAGCAGACAGGAGATGCTAAATGATCAAATTATTTCGCATATCGGTTGCATGTAAATATTGAAAAGGAGTGCAGAAAGGGATGAACCTTGGGGCACTCCGTAGTGTTGTTTGAATGGTAGGGAGTTTTTAGATCCTGTTTGTATCTGCTGCCATCTGTCAGTTAAGTAAGATTTGCACCAGTGCCATGCTTATCCCTTTATCATGCAGTCGAATTAGAAGTTTTCGTGGTTTACAGAGTCGAATGCTGCGGCGATGTCAAGGAAAATTAGAGCATATCCTTGTTTGGTGGAGTCAATCCCGGTGATGAGTGTGTTAATGAGGGTGGTGAGGAGAGTATCGACACCATGGGATTCTCTGAAACTGTGTTGGCTTGAGTCTAGGGGGGCATTAGAGTCGATATGATCCTGTAGCTGTTGTTGTACCTCCTTCTCGATTATCTTTGCTAGGAATGGGATACTGGATATAGGTCGGTATGATTCGACCTTCTGAGCATCAAGTTTAGCATTCTTTAAGAGGGGCCTTATGGATGATTTCTTAAGGCTTGATGGGAAATGTCCAGAGGAGAAGGAGAGATCGATGATTTTGGCTATTATCAGACTATACTTATTCCTCATGCTGCCGTGTTGTATCCCTGACGCATTCTTTAAAGATTTTAATAGGATGATAGCGGAGTTTATATGGAGTGGGAAGCGAGGACGGCTAGCCCTAAAAACGTTGATGGCTCCAAGGGCGGCAGGAGGCTTGCCGCTCCCAAATTGTAAATTATACTACTGGGCGGTGCAGGTACGTGCGGTGTACTATTGGTGGAAAGAATCCTCACATCAACATTGGATTGCCCTGGAGGTGGCCCAGGTGTCGGTGGACCATATTGGAGCTTTGGCCTTTTCAGGAGAATTGGGCAGGCTGGGGGGGGGGGGGTAAGGACGCATCCTATTGTAGGCACGACAGTGGAAGTCTGGCGGAAAGTTGGCAAACGGGTGGCTTTTGATTGGGCTGGGTCGAGATTGGCATTCTTGATGCAGGGGGATCTGTTCCCGCCCTTTGTAATGGATCCGCGTAGATTCCACTGGCTTAAGGAGAACAGTATGGAAAAGGTGTTGGATTTTATTGTAGAAAAGAGGTTCCTGATGAGGCATGAAATCCTTACCGGGTGCCAATGTTGTCCACCGAACGTTTTCTGCCTACTGCAGATGGAACATTTTTTGGCAGCTCACAGAGGGAGATTTCTGGGACCGCCGCATTGGATCAAATCTTTTTTCATTCGGCCCCGGAGGGGGCAGGGGTTGGTGGCCCAGCTGTATAGGTTGCTGCAGGGGGAGACGCAGGGTAGCTATCAGTATCAGAGAGAGTGGGCTAGGGACCTAGCGAGGGAGTGCACAGAGAAACACTGGAGGCAATTTGCAACAACACTCCTAGAATATCAATATGCCTTGCGCATATGAACACCCAGTATAAATGGCTCTTTCGTATGTACATTACTCCCAGCCGGCTTTACACCATGCACCTTAAGGATACAGCTGAGTGCTGACGGGGATGCTCCAAAAAGGGGACCCTGTTACATGTAGTATGGGAATGCGATAAAGTTCAGGCCCTTTGGGAGGGGGTGCGGCAGGTGGGCAGGGAAGTGACGGGTGAGGCCCTAGGGGCAGATCCAGCGCTTATGCTATTGGGGTACATGGAGGGACCCCCTGCGGTGTGTCTGAATAAGAAATCACTGGTCAGTTTCTTGTATTTGGCGGCTCGGCTGGCTATAGCAGCAAAATGGAAGAACACGGAGGCCCCCAGCATTTCGGAGTGGTATAAGAAGGTGGCATGCATTATGGAACTGGAGAGAGGAGCAGCACTGAGCAAAGGTAGATTGGAGGAGTAGCAACTGATATGGTCCCCTTTTCAAGAGTATGTGACACAGTGGGGACGGGAGGGGGTGGGTTAGGGTAGAGGTAGTGACCTCATGGAGCAATGGCTAGATGCGAAGGAGAGAGGGGTGATGGGGGGCAGTTGGATGGGTAAGGTAGGTAGTAGGGGGCCAGATAGATCCTTCCCTCCCCCCCAAGGAGGAGTAGGTGGGTGGAAGGGGCTCTGGAACGATCCTGGGTTTGGGTTGGGGGTGGGGTTGTTGTTGTTGTAATTGAAGGTGTTTGGTTAGATGTCTTGTTGTAGGCTGTGTCCTGGTGTGGATCGTGTTCACTCTAGAGGGTATTGGGGGGTAATGCGAGGGGTTCTGCACATAGACTGGGAAGGGGGGAATTTATATGGGGTTTAGTCTAAAGTATGCTGTTTGCTGGGGATGTTTATATAGATTGAATGCAGGATATAATGTATGCAGGAACTGTTTGTATAGACTGTTCTTCATGTAACATGTAAACCGTAAATTAACCAATAAATATAAAGAATAAAAAAAAAGGAGTAGCTGCAAAGATTAAAGGTTTACATTAAGTGTGGGCATTGTTTAAAAGTAGTATCTTGGAAGCCCAGAACAGATGTATTCCATGCTTTAAGAAAAGTGAAAGGAAGGCCAAAAAACTGCCAGCATGGTTTAAAGGCAAGGTCAGAGAGGCTATTATGGCCAAAAAAGCAGCTTTCAGGAAATGGAAAACAGAGCCAAATGTCGAAAATGGAAAACAACATAAGCATTGGCAAGTTAGATGCAAGGCATTGATAAGGCAGACAAAGAGAGAATTTGAAAAAAAGCTAGCCATGGGAGCAAAAATGCATATTAAAAACTTTTTTAAGTACATTTGTAGCAAAAATCTTGTGAGAGAGTCAGTTGGACCATTGAATGAGATGGGTAAAAGTAGCACTAAGTGAGGACAAGGCCATAGCAGAGAGAATGAATGAATTCTTTATTTCAGTCTTTACTGAAGAAGATGTAGGAAATTTACCCATGCTTGAAATGATATATAAAGGTGATGTATCGGAAGAATTGAAAGAAATATCGATAAATTGAAAAGTAGCAAAATCACCTGGACCACATAGTATACATCCAAGGGTATTGAAAGAACTGAAATATGAGATTGCAGATATACCATTAGTAATCTGTGAACTATCATTAAAATCATCTGTAGTACCTGAAGAGTGGAAAATGGCCAATATAATGCCAATATTAAAAAAGGGTTCCTGGGGTGATCCGGGAAACTACAGATCATTGAGTCTGTCAGTACCGGGCAAAATAGTAGAAACCATTATAAAGAATAAAACAACTGATCATGTATAACAGTGGTTCTCAACCCAATCCTCTAGGACCCCCAGGCCAGTCAGGTTTTCAAGATATCCACAATTAATATGCATGAGATAGATCTGCCTGCACTGTTTCCATTGTATGCAGATCTATCTCATGATATTCATTGTGGATATCCTGAAAACTGACTGGCCTGGGGGTCCTAGAGGGTGTGAATAAACAAGAAGATAAAGGTAAGCCAGTTCATATAGGGCCCGATTCTAATTGCGACATACAACTTCTTTGTATGTCCGGGCAGACCCAGACGTACAAAGGAGTTCGCGATTCTGATCCCGCGGGGCACGTCTAACCCTGCGGGATCAGAATCATGAACAGGCCTGTACATGCAGGCTGGGACTGCGATTCAGTCCCAGCCTGCACGTACAGCGATAGCCCAGCTAACTCAGCCAGGGCTTTTAAATGGAGCTGCGGCGCCATGGCATCTCACCGCGGCTCCATTTAAAAGCCGTGATGCCATCCGCTGCCCAACAAAGTTAATTCCCCGCAGCCCGACCCCTGATCCAGCCTCCTAAGGCCTGGGTCAGGTTGCGGGGCATTAACTTTACCCCCCCCCCCCCTCAAATCCCTTCCGTGCACTGACTCCACAAAAAACACCCAGAGGAATTATTCGGAGGTGGAATAACTTCCCTGGCTAATTCGCTGGCCCTGGACATACAGGGCCGACATCAGAATGGGCCCTGTACATCCAGGGCTGGTGACCGCCCACTGCCCGCCCACTCTCTGTCCCTGTGCCGCCTCTTCCCCACCCCCGTCTAACTTCCCCACACAACCGAAAGCCTTTGACAAGGTCCCTCATGAGAGATTCTTGGCAAAATTAAAAAGTCATGGAATTGGAGGCAGTATAATATTGTGGATCTGGAACTGGTTAGAAGTTACAAAGCAGAGAGTAGGTCTAAATGGCCAATTTTCTCAATGGAGAAAAGTAAATATTGGAATACTGCAGGGATCTGTGCTGGGCCCACTGTTTTTTAACATATTCATAAATGACTTGGAAATGGGAATAATGAGTGAGGTGATCAAATTTGCAGATGATGCAAAATTATTCAAAATTGTTAAAACCCAGGAAGATTGTGAAAAATTACAAGAGGACCTTGATAAATTGGAAGACTGGGCATCCAAATGGCAGGTGAAATTTAGGGGTATGTTTACTGAACTGCGGTAATGCCATTCGCGTTAGGATCCGCGGTAGAGGCAGAAATACCCAAATAAGGACATGGGTGGTACATCGTTATCAATAACGTGCGTTACAAGGCGCCATAAATTAACGAGCGTTACATGGCAAGTTACCGCGCGTTAATCTTAAGAAGACGCGTAGATATGCAACCACAGAAACAGAGCTGTAGCACAATGGTTACTACACTGACTGATGGTACAGTGGTCATGGGTTTGATTCCCCAGTATGCATAAGGCTGGTTGAAGCATCGCCCTTTATGTTTAAGTAGTGATTGTTGAGGCATCTTACTTTTATTTTAATTAGTGCTGCCAGCAAACACACCCTCACGGTGGCGTAACCTAAGGTGTCGCATAAGGCACCCCATAACGCACTCCATAGGGCACATTATAAAGTGCACTGTCCGCCAAGGCACCCTATAATGTCCCCTATAGGACACCTTATAAGGCGCTTGATAGGGCGCCTTATAAGGCGCCCTATAAGGTGCCTTGTGGGGCGCCTTATGAGGCACCTTAAGGTTACAGTACTCTGAGGGTGTTTTTGCTGGCAGCACTAATGTACATTAAAAATAGACAATGCCTCAGACAGCCCTATCAAATAACCGCACCACGGGTATGAACCCATGCCTTCCGGCTTCACAGGCAGTGAAGTAACCAGTGGGCTACAGCTCTATAGTTGCTAACAAACCCCTGGCTGGCTACAGGAGGAATTCACGGCACCACACAAACATTCTGCTGTGGTTACCAGGATAGGGTCAACCCACCCGTACTCAGGATGCACAGCACATGCAAATCAGCAGTCTACAGATGATCACAAGATGGGGTATGCACCCCACAGCACCGCAGCCTGGTAGGGGGTGCCGATGGTGTGTGTTAGTGGCACAGAGTAGCTACAGACCGTCACAGTGTGCGGGTCCTGTGCTCACCCTGAGGGTGAGGTGGGGTGCCCAGCACCATTTTCGCAGCACCTGGCTTTGCTGAGATAGATTATGCTGCAGGTCCCCATCAGTGTCAATGTGTGAAAGGTAGTCCTTGCAAACACCCCTAGGATATGCTTGTGTCCATCTGTATTTCACATCTAGCCCTTGTGGACTATGATGCACCCAGAAAAGTGCATACCCTGTGTGGGTGCCATGGTCACATGATTTAAGTGAAGGGGGGTGTTTGGACCCACAGGCGGATTACATACCACCACCCAACCCACCCTCTGGGGCTCAGGGTGGGGGACAGGATCTCCCACCAACAGATCCACATTCTACCCCCCTGCAATGGTGGCAGTAGAGGGGACCATCACCCCAGTCCTACTGGGGAACAGACACCCTACAGCACAGGCAATGCATCCATAAAGCAATAGCAGACAGACAGTAGGCCTGGAAATGCACAGCTGCCCCCCCACCACTATCTGACATTCCCCAACAGCAAGCCTCCAGCCACTGCACCCTGCAAGGTGTTCCAACAAGACACATACTAGCTGCAGACAGTCTGCTAGCTAGTCCATAGTGCATGGTCCTGGAGGAGATGTGTGTACACAGAACGGGGATGTCAGCATACACACCAAGCAGATAAGTCGGTGATTGGGCCCCAAAAGAAAACCCATAAATATCGCATGAGAAAAATACTATATAGCACTATGGGGGAACCTAGCCATGCCGTGGTCACTGCTCAGTCAGGGTGAGAGTGACCTCCCAGAAGGACATGCTGTGGCCACCCTGTCCGTGCAGGTGGTGGCTGGGCACTACAATGTCCGACCCATTGCCTTATGCCCTGTGCAGATGCATCCAGGCCAGGCCACCCTATCCAGGCTATTCCCACGGTACCTTGCTCCTCATTATGCACATTGGCAGGCCAATATGCATCACAGAGACATGGCTCAACACGACTGACAATGTTCTACTCAACCAACTAGTACCAAACAACTACTCAGCGTACAACTGCCCACGCACCAACAAGCGTGGAGGAGGAGTCCTGATAATAGCGAAATCAAAACTAAACTTCAAAACACAGAGCCTCAACGATACACAGCATTGTAACACAATTAGCATCAAGAACAAGAGCATTGCAATCTGCCTAACATACAGGGCACCCAGAGCTCCACCCGACGAACTGGCCTTCACACTCGAAGAAGCCTGTGCCATAACAACAAACAACAAACCAGCGCTGCTGATTGGAGACTTCAACCTAAAGTCCACCAATGCCAAAGACGCAGAGGCCTTCCTTCAAGCAATGTCCTCACTTCAATTCACACAAATAATCAATGCACCAGCACACAGACATGGATCATCACCAGACCTCATATTCGCATCCAATTACCTAACATCAAGAGACCTGATTTCTCCACCCACCATTACCCCAGTACCATGGTCTGACCACTACTTAATCGAGACAAGGCTGCGGTCACAAGAGGCCCAGACGATCAAAAGAGCAAACATCTCACACACACAAAGACGATTCAAGTGTTTTGACAAGGACGAATTCATACAGGACACAATACAACACCTGAACATTTCTACAGACGACCTGGAGGAACAAGTCTCCAGCTGGAAGAAGCATTTTAGCCAACGCCGCCACACCATACAAAGGCGGGACCGAGAAACAATACCACAACAAGAGACAAAACAAACCATGGTACTCAGCAGAAATACGACAGGAAAAGAGGGAACTCAGGAAGATTGAACGGAGATGGAGAAAAAACAAAACAACTGCCGACCAGCATCTTTATCTAATGAAGCAAAAGCAATACAATGAACACATCAACCAATCAAAGAGGGAATTCCACACAAACATGATAAATACCTCCTTCAACAAACCCAGAGAGCTTTTTGAAATAGTAAAAATCCTCACAAAAGAGCAAACAACAGAAGGGGAAGCACAAATTGATCCACAGGAATTCGCCGACCACATCAAAAATAAATTTCACTCCACAGAACAAACAACGCCTATTAGAACCACAAGAACGGACGTATACCCCAAAACCTGGGGCACATTCTCCTCACCCTCAACAGAACAGATATCCCACATCATCTCTACAATCAACACTAGCACCGCTCCTACAGACCCATGCCCAGTGTCATGGGTCAAAGCCACCAAATCAAGCCTCATCCCCACCATACATAAAATGGTACACGACTCACTCACTCAAGGAATCATGCCAAAGCAACTAAAACTTGCCTCAGTAAGACCAATCACAAAGAAAACAACTCTCAACAAAAAAGATCCAGCAGCATACCGACCAATCTCCAGCATACCCTTCCTCGCAAAAATCATCAAAAAAGCGGTTCAACTACAACTTCAGGATCACATCGACAAACATGAAACACTCGACGACAACCAACACGGATTTCATCCCAACCACGGTGTCGAAACGCTACTGATCTACCTCTTCGACAGCATCCTAAGAATAATTGACAATACCAGGAATGGAATCATAATGATCTTCATCGACATCTCCTCAGCCTTCGACACAGTGGACCACAACATGCTCCTGGAAAGACTAAAGAACACTGGTATACACGGTAGCACACTGAAATGGTTCCACTCGTACCTAACCGAAAGACAGCTACAGGTCAAGGTGGTCACATCACCTCCCGACCCATCAAAATCCGTTAAGGAGTACCTCAAGGATCTGCGCTCTCAGCACTCCTATTTAACATCTACATCCAACCAATATGCAACATCATGAAAGAGAACAACATTCAATACACAATCTATGCGGACGACATCATGATATACACCCCGATATCAATCGACAACCCGGACTACTCTAAGATAACAGACTGCCTTACACAAATGACCAATTGGTGTCAAGACAACAACCTCGCAATAAACTACAAGACTGAAGCTTTAATCATCACTCGGAACCAAAGCTTCATACACCCACCAAATATAAAGATACAAAACACTACTATACCAATAAGGTCAGAAGTGAGATACCTCGGGGTTACGCTGGACAATAAACTCAATCTCAAGCCACACATAGGCAAAACAATACAAAAAACCTACTACAAGATGCGAATCATCAGGAGACTGAAACCACTCCTCGCCCCAGAACACTTCCGTACCGTATGTCAAGCTCTGATAACACCACTACTGGACTTCTGCAATCCGATATACCTTGGTCTACCGAAACAAGCCATCAAACCACTCCAACTGGCACAAAACACCGCAGCACGAATCATATCCGGAACTGCAAGACAGGAGCACATCACACCCACCTTAAAGGACTTACACTGGCTCCCAATCAGTGCACGCATCAGATACAAAACTATCATAAACCTATACAAGATAAAACAGCACACATCAGCCAACAGCCTACACACCCTCATACAACCAGACACCAGTACACGTCCTAGAAGAAAACAAACTCACAACCGAGTCAGCACCCCAAGTGAATACAAACACACACGCAAGGACACAACAGACCGAGCACTCTCCATGGCTGCTCCAACAATATGGAACAAACTACCGGACGATTTGAGGGCAACTACAGACCTCAAGGACTTTAGAAAACAGCTGAAAACCATGCTGTTCATAGAACACTATGGACACATCACATAGCCTAAATAGCTGTATAGCAGCACATGTCACCGCCTAACACTGTATGTATATAAGATGTTTTTAGCACCACTGTATATAGCCCACATTGTACATAACTCAAACCAATCTAGCACACAATACAACACGCACCCAACTAAATTTTCACCCTCACTGCATGTATAACACACTCACACTACCAGATTGTTTGCTGTGATACCACCTTGATTATTATGATAAGGCGGTTTAGAAATACTGTTAAATAAATAAATAAATAAATAAACAGTGCTAGCAGTGTGGGCTGTGGAGGGTGTTGGCAGCCACCACACACTGGATAGACAGACACACACTCCCCACACCTATGCCAGCATTGTGCAACTATAGAGGTGTTGGGCAGCCCAGGCCACCACACCAGTCCTGGGCACAGTGCAGGCATGGCTATGGTATGCAATATTCTTGGGGTCACTCAGTCAGACACCAGACCTGAGGCACACTCCACAGACATCAGAAAGGTTGCTATGATGCAGCTCAATCAGCGAATTGAGCTTAACTTAGGAATTGCTATCTGCCAGTGATCATAGCAACCTTTTGATAGCTGTGTACCGTATTCCCAGGTTTAGGGTGGCATTGCTAAGATATGCAAGTGCTAGTATTGGGAGATACACGCAGGGCCCAACATCCTGCCTCTCCAGGAGGCATTGGATAATGGAGCCTGTGGGTGCGGGTGTGTCTGCCCCTGTTGGCTGCTGCTTTACGGCAGAGGTTCGCAACTCCAGTCCTGCGGTGCCAAACACTGTTCGGGTTTTCATGCTGTCCCTCATGAATATGCATGAGATACATCTACATACCATGGGGGTGGCGCATAGAAATGCAGCACAGGCATCTTTATTAGAGGCAGCATGGAACCAGAATGGTGTTTGGCCCTCCAGGACTGCATTTGGGAGACTCTGCTCTAGGTAATGCACATGTTTATGGTGTCTGTGCTCTGTAGGGTACAATGTAGGTGTTTTGGGCATGTTTACGTAATCTGCAATAAAGGTGCTGTCTGTATTAGCACGTTGTAGTAGTGGGTAAAATATGGGGACTGGGTTGGCAGGAACCACAGCTGAGACTTGAACCTGTGACCTTTTGCTTTTGAATACACTGGTTTTGTGCACTGCACCACCATGTTGTCACAGAGTCAGCACATTCCCTGGTGATACCATGACTGTTCGTCAGACAGGGCCTGTCTGTTGCAGTGCATGGCACCCACCTACACAGGGCTAGGCCACGGTCTGCTCTGGGCAGCTGCCACTGCCCCCTCCACCACCAGTATCCCTCTGCCACCATGCTGACATGCCCTTCTGCTGGTGGTGATGGTGGTGCGCAGTCTCAGGCCATCCAGTGTGCGGGTGGGCGGCAGCCTATGGTGCGGGTTCTGGGGTAGAGGTGCCTGCATAGACGTCCACGCTCCCCCCCAGCCCTGCCTGCCAATGTTCCGTGCCCTTGGGGGTAGCTGTTGGGTACTATCTCCTGTGACACTGTGGGAAACACACTCGTGCCCATGTTGGGCCTTCAGCAGTTGCTGTCTGGCTGCTCTGCTGTTTCAGCATTCATATGGGCCACCTAGGTATCACCCTAGTCCACACTGTGGCCCAGCTGCACCACAGCAGGTGCCGCCTGCGGCCCTCTGTATCCCCTTTTCCGGCATCTGTCCAGTTGCCGTTCCGACATGCCCGCCCTGATGTTGTGGGACATGTGCATGCCATAGGAACCCTGTCCAATGGAGGGGAAAACCTTGAACAGCGCTATTTCACTGTGGGCTCATTCACCTTATATGGGGACGGAGCATAGACCCTTCCATGAGTAATATCTTTTTTGTGGAGCTTTTCTCGGGGGGGGGGGTTGATGTTTCCCATTTATATCACTATTGGCCAGCTTGGTTATGGTTTCTTTCCAGTTTGTTTAGGTCATTTTCAATGTTTATGTGCCCTTTTGTTCTGGGCACATATATCACACTTATCACTTTCTGTAGGTTTCCCTGCCTATGCTGTGCGTTGCTGACACTGAAATGGTTTCTCTCCCCTGCAAATGTGCATCTAACGACAGGTTTTCAATCGCGTTAGGATTCAGCTCTTCAGATCAGCACGTTAGTGTGAAGGGAGCCTCTCCCCGCCCACTCTCCGCCCATTGACCCCTTCTCTCCGCCCTCTCTCCACCTTCTGCGGTGTTTTACCGCGCCGCGGAACTTTACGATCGTTAACGCGCGTTATGTAACGTTAGCAATCGTTAACGTTACATAACGCGTGTTATGATGCATTACCGCAGTTTAGTAAACATCCCCCTTAATGTGGACAAGTGCGATGTTATGCACCTAGGAAAGAACAACCCAAACTTTGGTTACACAATGCAAGGTACCACCTTAGAAACCATTACCCAGGAAAAATATTTAAGCATCATCATGGATAATATGTTGAAACCCTCCACTCAGTGTGCAGTGACGGCCAAGAAAGCAAATAGAATGCTAGGAATTACAATTAAAGGAATGGAGAATAAAACCAAGGATATTATAACGCCTCTGTATCATTCCATGGTGCGACCTCACCTTGAATATTGTGTGCAATTCTGGTCACTGTATTTTAAAAAGGATATAGCAGAATTAGAAAAGGCACAGAGAAGAGCCACCAGAATGGTAGAGGGGGTGGAAGGATACCCCTATGAGGGAAGGCTTAAAAGGTTAGGGCTCTTCAACTTGGCTCAATGGCTGAGGGGAAATATGATAGAGGTCTATAAATGGCCTACCACTTAAAAATACAAATATACTCCAAAGAGACCAGAACATCTGCGCCAGGGTAATAGCAAAAGCACGTCTAACTGACCCCATTCTACTTGAACTACACTGGCTCCCTATAAATAGCCGGATAAAATATAAAATAATCTTAACAACATTCAAACTCCTCAATGACATCTCCCCCTCACACCTAACCACCATCCTACACTCCCCACCAGAATCCAGAACACGCAGACAAAATTCAACCCACTCACTTGACATACACAAAACCATCTGCAAGACAAAGAAAACTACAAGCTCCAGAGCCTTTTCATTTGCTGTCCCTACCCTCTGGAATGAACTTCCACTGACCCTCCGCATGACAAAAGACCTCCAACTATTCAGAAAAGGACCTAAAACACACCTTTTCACTGAACATTTCGAAAACCCAACTGGAATCCCTTACCTCCCACGAGCTACCTCCCTACAAACGCAGAAACAACCTACTAACCTCCAGAACCCACAGCCTACTAACCCCCCCCCCCCCAACACACACAACTTACCTAAACAACCCCAGAGCCTTGCCCCACCCTAAGAAGAGACCGACTCCTGTTTTTAACTATGTAATTACAAAGATTGACACAAGGATGTTTGAACAATATGTTCATTGCAAATAGTTAATACCACAGTTTCATGCAAAAGTTGTTTGTAAATAGTTATAACTGCTGTTCCATGTAAAGGTTGTTCATTTGTTCTCTGTAAACCGCCCTTGATCTCTGGAAGGGGCGGTATAGAAGAAAAGTATAAATAAATAAATAAATATAAAGTAATGAATGGAGTGGAACAGGTAAACATAGATCGATTCTTTACACCATCAAAAAGTAGAAAGACTAGGGGACATGCAATGAAGCTACAATGTAACCCATTTAAGACTAATAAGAGAAAAGACGAGGTTACTTACCTGTAACGGGAGTTCTCCGTGGACAACAGGATAAGTCAGCCACACCTGGTGTCATCCTCCGGGCAGCGCCAGTTACGGAAGTGCTCTCCAGAGCTCAGAAACCTTTCTGAGCATATGCAGGTAGACCCCCACCTCACCGGTCCGCCCCCCGCCTGGCCAGTGTTTTCCCAGCTCCGAAGCTCTGATCCTCCAGGCTGGGGCATATGCCGGCAGCAGGCTGAACTTCTCCAGGGGAGGCGGGTGGGATTGTGTGGCTGACTTATCCTGTTGTCCACGGAGAACTCCCGTTACAGGTAAGTAACCTCGTCTTCTCCATGGACAAGCAGGATTGTGTCAGCCACACCTGGTGACTCCCTAGCTGCGCGGAGCGCGTGCTGAGGTGTAGAAGGAGGCCTGGGAGACAGGAGTCAGACTCTACCAATATCAGAACAATGAAACTTTATTTCAATCAAGAAGGTGCATATCTATGCAAAACCGTACAACCAAGAAGGTGCATATCTGTGTAAACCGTACATCATTGTGCGTATACGAGAATAAGGTGCGTAGTTGTGCAAACAGTGCATAATTGTGTGCATTCAAGAACAGTGCATGACAAGCAGTACGTGCAGTGAGACTTTGACACTTTAAACAGCATATACTTTAACACTTTAAACAACATAGTAGTGCAGATACAGGGTAAACGTTGTGCAACAACAGAGCACTTTGGAGCAGTGTCCACAGCTGTAGCCTCCCCGTCAAGAGGCGTGAGGGGGCGCAGCATTGGTGCCTTCCAGAGCCGCGGTCAACACTGCTCTGCCAAAAGCGCCATCCGGGTGTGGCCTGAGGTCAAGGCAATAGTGTTTCTGAAAAGAGTGTGGAGAGGACCACGTCGCAGCCTTGCAGATGTCGGCTAAGGGGACCGAACATAGATTAGCCAGGGAGGTGGCCATCGCCCTGAGCCGGTGAGGGCCCACTGTGGGAGTATCGTGGGTGCCGGTCGGGTCAAGGCAGAAGGCGATGCAGGCGGAGACCCAGTGGGAGAGTGTTCTTTTTGTGACTGGTCGGCCTGGTCTGTTCGGGTCAAAGGACACAAACAGTTGCTCGCCCTTGCGGATAGCCTCAGTCCTGCGGAGGTAGATGCGAAGAGCTCGCACCTAGTCCAGGGTGTGTAGCCGCTCCTCTTCCATTGAGGAGTGCGGCTCGGGGAAGAATGAGGGAAGTTCAATAGTCTGGTTGATGTGAAAAACAGATGATACCTTGGGAACGAACTTGAGGTGAGTGCGTAACAAGGCACGGTCATGGTAAAGCTGAGTATAAGGTGGGTGAGCCACGAGCGCTTGCAGCTCGCTAACCCTTCATGCCGATGTAATGGCTGTGAGGAAGAGGGTTTTCTAGGACATGAACTTAGGGTCAGCTGACTGCAGAGGCTCGAAGGGGGCTTCCACGAGCCTCTGGAGAACAAGGTTAAGGTCCCTTGCTGGCACAGGAGGCTTGACTGAAGGCTTCAGGTTTGAGAGGCCTTTCATGAATCTGGCAACCAGGGGAAGCGTTGATATGGAGCTGTTAGAGAACTTGTCCGCTGGATCGTGATGTGCGGTGATGGCAGCGAGGTGAACCTTGACTGACTGAGTCTTGAGTCCGAGCTCCGAGAGGGAAGTGAGGTATTGTAGGATATAGGGCACCGGGCAAGTGGTAGGGTCCAGGCCGCAAGGAGCGCATCAGATGGTGAACCTCTTCCATTTGAGGCCATAGGACTTTCTTGTTGACAGTTTCCTGGCTGCCAGGACTACATCCTGCACCTCTGGCGGCAGTTCTGGGAGATTCAGCCTCTCAGTCTCCAGGCTGTAAGAGCGAGGGCTCTGAGGTTGGGGTGTAGTGTCGTGCCCTCGTTCTGCGTGATGAGATCCGGGCGCTGTGGGAGCTGCATCGGGGGCTTGCTGGCAAGGCGCAGAAGGAGGGTGAACCACATCTGGCGGGGCCAGTGGGGCACAATGATGATGATGTTCGCTTTGTCCTGAACGATCTTTTGAAGGGTCGCTGGGATTAGAGGAAAGGGAGGAAGGCATACAGCAGAGACCACTCCCCCCAGCACACGTTGAATGCATCCGCTGCTATCCTGTGGGCGGATGGGCGTTTGGAGCAGAAGAGGGGGCATTTGGCATTCCGTTCCATGGCAAACAGGTCTACCTGGGGTGTGCCCCATCGCCCGAAGATGTTGTTGGCCACCTGGGGGAGAAGGGTCCATTCGTGAGGCTGTAGCTGCCTGCTCAGCTGATCTGCCAGGGTGTTCTGGTCCCCTGGGAGATAGGATGCTCGCAGCTTGCAGTTGTTCTTGAGCGCTAGGGACCAGATTGCCAACGCCTCCCTGCAGAGTGGGAGTGACCCTGTTTATTTATTTATTTATTTATAGTCTCTTATATACCGCGCTATTCAGCATCAGTGCGGTTTACAATGAACAATGAATTTACACATTTCCGATGGTACTTTGTGTTTACAGTTGAACAGGTAATACAACTTGGATAACAGGGGTAACAATTTACAATTTACAGCATAATCGTGACCTCCTTTTTGGTTTCAGTCATGGGGGTTTGGGTGGCTTGTGAGGTTGGTGCTGTGTCTGCATTGCTTACTGGATAATACAGAAGGAAGAGGTGGTGTTTCAAGGCCTTTCTGAACTGAAATATGTCTGGGATTGCTCGGATGCCGTGAGGGAGGCTGTTCCAGCACCTTGGTGCACAGAATTTGTAGGCCCTGCCAGCTGTTGCCTTGATGCATTGTGTTATTGATTTTGGGACTACCAGGGTGTTGAGTGCTACTGACCGTCTGTCCCTATTGTGGGGTGTCGTCTGGATTAGTTCTGTTAGTGATGCAGACGAGAGCCCTTTGATGGCCTTGAATGTAAGTAGTAAGGTCTTGTATATGAGTCTACTTTGTATCGGGAGCCAGTGGAGTTGTTTTAGGATGGGTGAGACATGGTCTTTCCTGGATGCTCCGTGCAGGACTCTTGCTGCGGCGTTCATTGCCAGTTGCAGCGGATTCAAGGTGGCTTGAGGGAGACCTTGCAGGATTGAGTTTGCATAATCAAAATGTGGTATGATTAGTGCCTGATAGATGGTCCTGAAATCGTCTGGCTCCAGCAGGGATCGTAGGTGTCTGAGGGATCGGATTTTATGGTATACTGCTCTCACAATGTTTCCTATGTGCGCCTTCATATCCAAGTGCTGGTCTAAGGTGACACCGAGGTATTTGATAGTGGGCTTGGTCTGGAGGTCTGCTTCCTTCACTTTTAAGAAGGACGGAGCGGTGAAGTTTCGGTTCCTTGTAATGAACAACACCTCCGTTTTCTTGTGTTGGATCCTGAGGTTTTGGGATTGCAGCCAGTTGGATACTTCATTTATGCAGTTTGTTATTGGTGTGAGGTCGGCGTTCTCTGTTGTAAAAGGCATGCATAACAGCACGTCATCAGCGTATATCAGGCAGTTGACACTGAAGGACCGGATCAGGTTGCAGATAGGCTGCATGTATATATAAACAGTTGTAATATACTGTACTATTGTTTCATGTAAACCGTCTTGACTAGTAGAAAGACGGTATATAAAAACTGTTAAATAAATAAATAAATATATTGAACATCAAGGCGGAGAGGGAGGACCCTTGTGGGACATCTTGCTTTTGGTGGAACGGATCTGATGATGAATCACTGGATCGTACCTGCTGCCATCTGTCAGAAAGGTAGGACCTGCACCACTCTAGTGCTTTATCGATGATTCCCTTCTCCTTGAGTCGTTCCAGGAGGCGCTCATGGCTCACGGAGTCGAACGCTGCTGCAATGTCTAGGAAAATTATATTGGTCACTTGAACGATAATAAATCCAATATTAGTCAAAAATACCGTTCTTCTTTTAAAGTAAGAGTATTCTTTGCACCTTAGGTCTCAGTTTAAAATAACACTGCTACTTTAAGAGTAACACCTTTATAGCAGCATACGTGTTTTTTCACATCAATGACCTTGTGCTTTTTTATATAAATTACTCAAAAATCTCTCTTGTAGCTGTAGGGCCTGTATCTATATATCAAAAAAGTAAATTAGCTCAGCTGTATACTCAGCTTTATAAAATTTGGTGAAGCCCTTCAGCTCTCTCGCAATCCCAACATTCCCCGGGTAGGCCTATAGTATCCACCCGTGGTAGTGTTGTAGAGCCTCTGTCAATTTTCCTTGACTCCTATTTACGTCCTGTATTACCTTTGATACCCTCTTTCTTGAAAGATACCACACATTTTTTGAATATCCTGGAAGAGAATAGACTAACAGCAACTCAGTCTCATATACAGCTAGTATCACTGGACGTGGTTTCCTTATATACTAATATCCCTCAGGAAGAAGCTTTATTAGTAGTCGAGAAAGTGCTAAGCCAACGGGAAGATATGACAGAGTTGAACAAGACCTTTTTGCTTCAGTTAGCAGCCTTAACTATCACGCGTAATTATTTTGAGTTTCAAGGGGTCATGTATCAGCAGAAAGTAGGAGTGGCTATGGGGGCGACGTGCGCCCCTTCAATCGCAAACTTCTACATGGGGTTTTTTGAGAAAACATGGTTAGAAACCTCACAATATTCATCTTCTATAATCCTTTGGAAGCGATTCATAGATGACATATTCCTGATTTGGCAGGGCACCGACCAGTTGTTAGAAGAATTTTTAACCTGGTTGAACACTCGAGACACCAATATCAAATTTACTTATCAACATAGCGCTGACACCTTAAACTATTTAGATGTTAATATTAGTCGAAGTGTAGAAGGATGGAAAACCACCATATATAGAAAACCGACAGATAGGGTCACCTATCTTCAGTACACCAGCCTGCATTCACCGAGGATGAAACTGGGTCTTCCTTATTCTCAGTTTTTGAGATTCAGGCAGAACTGTTCGGAAGAGGCAGACTATAAAAGACAAGGGAAATCTCTTCAACAACATTTTAAGCAAAGGGGGTATCCAAAAAAAATAGTCAAGCAGGCATACACTAGAGCACTATATAATCACCGCTCCACTTTGCTAAAGAATAATAACAACTATTTAAGCGAGGCTAAAAATAATGGCCCTATTAA
The DNA here is from genome assembly GCA_033557465.1 of Ichthyophis bannanicus. Lineage (NCBI taxonomy): Eukaryota > Metazoa > Chordata > Amphibia > Gymnophiona > Ichthyophiidae > Ichthyophis > Ichthyophis bannanicus. Next base: position 453,677,766 of record CM066036.1, read on the forward strand.
TCTGGTCACGCGTTATTCCCCTTTAAGTGGAGAGTTACAAAAAATAGTACGTAAGCATGGGAAGATTATAGCTACAATTCCAGGGCTAGAAGAGCGTACGATCAGATGTGTTTGGCAGCGAGCCTCTAATTTAAAGGATATTCTAGCCCGGCTAAAACACCGACATTAACAAATGTAGATAAGATCTCTAGTTTACGTGACTGTTCCCCCAGTCTAGGAGGTCATTCAGGCTGTGGTAGTTGTGATATTTGCGATCTCACTTTGACAATGAAGGTTTTTGAATATAATGGAATTAAGCTACCTCTACGGAGCCTGACCACTTGCGATTCTAAAAATGTAGTTTACGCAGTACTCTGCCCCTGTGGATTATGCTATATTGGAAAAACAATCCGGACATTCCGAGTCCGTATGAGAGAACACAGGAGCCGGTTACGATGCAAATATTTACAAGCACCGCTGGTTAAACATTGCATAGACAAAGCCCATACTTTTGATCAATTGCGCTGCCTATGTTTGGAACAGGTAGTTTTTGCGAGTCAAGGCAGGACGCTAGATCAAACATTATTGAAAAGAGAACAACGTCTAATTTTTACACTAAACACACTCGATCCGAATGGGTTAAATAATGAGATAGAATGGCTAGCTTGCCTATAAATAAATAAAAGGTAGAATAGTAATTGTGTAAAAAAGAAAAAAAGCGCTAAGTGATTGGCGGGTTTGGTTTTAAAAGGAGACTGTTGGTTATGTCACGCATGCGCGGCATTTTTCACCTGAGGGAGAGCTTAGAGCTCCTCAATGTTTAGAGACTAGGAAGACGCGGGCAGCATCAACAGGTACGGATATGATTTAAGGGTGGAAGTTAAAGGTTTAAACATATTTATCAGATAGGTTTAAAGTATGAGTGAGATATCTTTTTAATGGGATATTTGTGGTTGGTTTCACAGTTTAAAGGCCAGTCCCCTGATGAAAAGTCTGAAACATCAGCTGGTACCGGGACAGAATGTTGGGATTGCGAGAGAGCTGAAGGGCTTCACCAAATTTTATAAAGCTGAGTATACGGCTGAGCTAATTTACATTTTTGATATATAGATACAGGCCCTACAGCTACAAGAGAGATTTTTGAGTAATTTATATAAAAAAGCACAAGGTCATTGATGTGAAAAAACACGTATGCTGCTATAAAGGTGTTACTCTTAAAGTAGCAGTGTTATTTTAAACTGAGACCTAAGGTGCAAAGAATACTCTTACTTTAAAAGAAGAATGGTATTTTTGACTAATATTGCAATGTCTAGGAAGACAAGGACGAACCCTTGGCGGATGTTGTCAATGCCTGTTATTATGCTGCTGAAGAGTGTGGTGAGAAGTGTTTCAACACCGTGGGCTTCTCTAAAACCGTGTTGGCATGGGTCCAGTGGTGCGTTGGTTTCTATGTGATCTTGGATTTGTCTTTGTACTTCCTTTTCCATTATTTTTGCCAGTAATGGTATGCTTGATATTGGTCTATATGATTCTGGCTTCTGAGGGTCGAGCTTGTTGTTTTTTAGTAAAGGTCTTATGGATGTTTATTTATTTATTTATTTAGCTGCATTTATATCCCGCTTTTCACCGGGTCAAAGCGGTTGGGGGTTACATTTAACATGAGGGGATATGAGACACATACACTAATACTTACAGGGAATCAACACTCTCAGTGTGCGCTTGAGGATACGTGGGAAAGCCCCTGTTGTGAATGATTGTTCCATGAGTCTGGATATGAAGGGACTGAGGTCAGTCCGTAGCTCTTTGATCCAGAACGCAGGGCATGGATCAGTTTGGGTGGTGGTCGTGTTGATGCCAGCAATGGTGTCCTTGATGCGTTGTTTGGGCGGTATTGTGAAGATGGTGAGTGGTGTTTGATCGCATGGCTCAAGGATAGTGCTGGGTGCTGGGTTGTTGTTGATCTGGCAGAGTTTGGATTGCAGATAGTCGGCGAATGTTTGAGGGTGGATTTCGCTTATTTGTTCTGAGGCAGGTTCCTTTGTCAAACGCTTGACGAGGGCAAACAGGTCGTGAGGTTTGTTCAGAGATCTTTTTAGCGTGTCTGTGTGGTGACGTCTCATGGTTTCCGTCACTGCGGTGCGATGTGCTGCAAGTTGTGAGTTATATGCACTTCGGTCTCCATCTGTGAGCGGCGCCATCGTCTCTCGAGTTTCCTTAGGGTTGTGCGTGAGGCTTTCAGCTCAGCTGAATACCAGGTTGCGGAGGGTCGCTTCCCTCGGAGTTTGTTAGTTGATGGACATACGGCGATTGAACTGAGTGTTTTATTCCAATCGGAGACTAGATTGTCTGGGTTGTGTGCCGGTGAGGTAGTTAGTGGGAGCGTTGTTTTCAGGATTAGGTCTTTGTTGAATGGCTGGAACCTTCTCAGAGGGGCGCTGGGTTCCTCCTTGTTTGTTTATGTAGAACATCGCCACCTGGTCGTCTGGATCAGGACGGAAGTCCCCTGCAGCTGTTGGAGGAACGCACGCAGGGCGTACCTGATAGCGCGCAGTTCGAGGAGGTTTATGTGACGCTTTCTCTCTGGTGTAGACCATATGCCTTGCGTGTTGAGGTGAAGAATGTGCGCTCCCCACCCCAAGTTGGAGGCATCCGTGGTGAGTACCACCTGGTGCTGTTGTTGGTGGAGGTCTCTGCCCTCCAAGAGGTTTGTCGGAGAGGTCCACCATTGGAGCTGCTTTCTGATGCGGAGGAGAAGGGGAACAAGCTTGGAGAGAGACTGAGAGTGTTGATTCCAGTGCTGTCGGAGGTGCCACTGGAGGTGACGCATGTGCATCCTTGCCAGGGGGAGGACAGATGTCGTCGCCGCCATGTGGCCTAGGAGGCGCAGAAGGGCACGAGCGGAGGTCTGTTGTCTTGTGGACATCGCTTGGGCTAGGGAAACAATGGTAGACACTCTGCATACCGGGAGGTATGCCCTTGAGAAGCGGTGTCTATCAACGCCCCTATGAACTCCAGGCGTTGAGAGGGTTCTAGTTGTGATTTTTGAAGGTTGATGACGAACCCCAGGGAGGATAGGAGTGACATTGTGCAATACAGCGTGTCCCGGAGCTTTGCAGCGGAGGGCGCTGTGAGGAGCCAGTCGTCCAGATAGGGGAAGACGCTGATCCCTTGCCTGCAGAGGTGCGCTGCTGCTACGGCCACACACTTTGTGAAGACTCATGGGGCCGGAGACAGGCCGAAGGGGAGTACTCTGTTTTGGAAATACCGTCCCAGGACGTGGAATCGCAGGTATTTCCTGTAGGAAGTGTGGATGGGAACATGGGTATACGCTTCCTGGAGATCCAGGGATGCCATCCAGTCGCCCTGTTGTATGAGGGGTAGAATGGAGGTGAGGGAGTACATCCTGAACGTCTCCCTGGTGATAAATTTGTTGAGGTTGCACAGGTCCAGGATGGGGCGAACTCCGCCTGACTTCTTGGGAATGAGGAAATATCAGGAGTAGAAGCCAGTATTTATCTCTTCACGAGGCACTTCTTCTATGTCTCGAGAGAGTAGCAAGTGCAGGATTTCCCATGCCATGAGCGCATGCAGGTGGGCAGGTGTGTTGCTGACAGGTTTGGAGCGCTGCAGGGGCGGCGCAAGGAAGCGTAGGCGGTATCCTTCTTTGACTATCTTCAGGACGCATTTGTCGGAGGTGATGGTTTTCCATGCGTCTCTGAACTTCTTCAGGCGACCCCTGTCAAAAGGAAGGACCAGCTTTGGCCCCTTGGTTGTTGCTGGACTTCTTTTGCTTGCGTTCCCTTTGGTTCTGTCGTTGGTGCGAGGGGCCTTGGTAAGTGTCGTATTTGTACCTGGGCCCTTGCCACTTACGCTGTGAGTTGTAAGATGTGTACTTTTTGTTGGAGGGGTAGAATGGCTTATGTTGATAGCTACTCCTCTGATAGTTGTTGCCACTGCGGCGCTCCAGGCCGTCCTCCGCTAGGGTTTGGAGGGTGGTGCAGTCCTCTTTCATGTTATTTACTGTGGCCGTCACTGTGTCGCCAAACAGTGATTCCCCGGAGCAGGGGGCATCAGCGATCTTGTCGTGAGTATCACTTCGCAGGCCCGAAGACCTCAACCATGCCCATCTCCTGGCTACTATGGCAGTGCCCGCGGTCCTGATGGATGTGTCATAGGAGTCAAAAGCCGTGCTAGCTAGGTGTTTGCTGCATTTGGCTATGTCCGTGATGGTAGCAGATATGGATGTTTGCGTCTCCTTGGGAAGGGATGAGATGGCACTCTTGACCCCGGTCATGAGGGCATCCTGGAAGAAGACATGTTGAAATTGGTGGGTCGCGATTCTGGCGTTGAGCATAGCTCCTTGAAAAACTTTCTTGCCAATGTCATCAAGGAGTTTGTTGTCCCTGCCGGGGGGGGGGGGGGGGGGGGGCCTGTTAGAATGTGTACATGATGATTTGATTCTTTTTAATGCAGATGACACCACAATGGACTGGTGTGGCAGTTGTGCTTTTGTAAATCCGTGCAGGGGCTGTACTTGATACTTGTTGTCAAGTTTTCTTGAGAAGGCACGGCCCGAGGCAGGGGTTTTCCAGAGCACCAGTTGGTTGTCCCTCAGTTCCTGATGAATGGGGAGAGCGAAGGAGGGTTTCGGAGAAGTGAGATATTTTAGAACCTCAGGCCTGGGCTGGTCCGACGCATCCAGGCCCCCCAGGGCTAAGGTGGCCGCAACCTTCCAGATAAATTTAGGATAGGTGAGGTCTTTGGTGGGGGGAGGCTGGCTCTCTGTGTCTAGGGAGGGGCCTTCCTTGGAGGGTGGTAGGGCGTTTGAAGCGGAGCCTACAACTGCCTCAATCTCCTGGCCGTCTGTCATGCTGTCCGGGGAGTGAGACCGGAGAGATGGGGAGGCGGAGCGCAAGCCCCTTTGGCCCTTGCAGAGGTCCTGTCCATTGTGCACTGACGTCTTACGCCCCAGGGTGTTTTGACTGAGGTGCACCGGGAAGGAACCTGCTATATCTAGTCCGGGTGCGGTGGGTGGAGGGGCTGTTTGGTCCACCAGGCGCGTAAGGAGGCTGAGGATCGCAGAAGAGTTAGTTCTGCTCCTCTCCCTGCGCCTCAAATCCGTTCTGCTCCTGGCCCTGCGAGTCTTGTGGCTGGGGCTAGGGCTGTGACAGGAGTCAGAAGAGCTTGCCCTGCAACTATTTCTTTGCCTTTTATGATAAGGGTGGCAGGGGCTGGAGGAGGAGGAGGAGGAATCCGTCCGGCGGGCATGCCTGGAACGGTCCCTTCTTTTGCTTCCTCGATGACTGCGTTTACCTTTATGTTGCCTTGAGTTGTTCCACCGACTCTCCCCGCGGTCACGATGCCTCCGGCTGCTGCCTCTCTGAATGTCGCTCCCACCACTGCTGTTTGGGCTGGAGGGACGGCGCCGAGAACGGGCTCTATCGGCGCTGTGTGGAGCCACGCTGAGAGACAGCCATTCTGCGCTGAAGGAGAAGGCGGTTCTGTATCACTTGTGAAGCGCGTCATTGCGGTTGCCTGTGCGATGACGTGTTGTTCCCGGGCTGCCCTGCGCTGCTCCAATCGCAGAAGGGTGGGCGGAGTCAGAAGCCACGTTGGAGGCGCCATGATGGAAGGCATGCTCTGTGTGCCGGGCCCGACCATGGAAACTTGAAGCGGCTGGGGTTGAGGGCCTGTGCTCTGCATTACCGGGTGTTGTGGCAGAAGTCGGAGGAGGAGGGCAGACTGATGCTGTGGGTTCTACCGGAGCCGGAAAATCAGTGTCCTCGCTGCCGGGGATGGAGACCCTGTTGGGCACATCCCGTGCCGGTGTGGATGACGCCGGTGGAGCTGGCTCCGTCGGAGGGGCCTGTTGAGCAGTAGCAGAAGCTGCAAGGAACTCTTCCGGGCCCGTGGAGACATGCAGGTGCATTGGATGCAGTCCTCGATCCTGTGGCCGGCTCCCAGACATTGAACACACAGATCGTGTGTATCGGTGCAATTCATTTTCCTCTTGCAGTGAGTACATTTCTTGAATCCCGGTTTGGGCATATTCTTGTAGACTTGGATATCTTCTGAAAATCTGTATTGAAGTGTATGTAGCTGGAGAGCAGATCTGTCTTGCTGACAAGGCGGAAGAAAAAAGACTGGCCAGGTGGGGGGCGGACCGGTGAGGTGGGGGTCTACCTGCACATGCTCAGAAAGGTTTCTGAGCTCTGGAGAGCACTTCTGTACTTGGCGCCGCCCGGAGGACAACACCAGGTGTGGCTGACACAATCCTGCTTGTCCATGGAGAATATTTTTTTACTCAACGCATAATCAAATTCTGGAATTCGTTACCAGAGGATGTAGTAAAAGCTGTTAGTGTAGCTAGGTTTAAAAAAGGTTTGGACAAGTTCCTGGAGGAAAGGTCCATAAACTACTATTAAAGAGGACCTGGGAAAGCCACTGCTTATCCCAGGACAACCATTGTGGAACCTGTGTGTCTTTTTGGGAACCTGCCAGGTACTTGTGACCTGGATTGGCCACTGTTGGAAACAGGATACTGGATGTGATGGACCTTGGTCTGACCAGGTAAAGCATTTATTATGTTCTTATCTTCTTAGTTCATATTATAAAGGAGAACATAATGAAGCTAATTGGACTTTGTTTGCCACATCACATCAGTGATTGTTGAAGGGAGGCATTGTTAGTATTTACGATACTTCATTACTTTTTAATGGCGAATGGACCTGTTTTGTATAAATGTATTATATTTATAGTAAATTTTTGTAAGCACATCTTTAAGAGAAGAAAAGAGGATGACAGTTTTTTATGTTTTTCAGTTTGTTTTTTTAATTATTTATTTATTGAATTATTAACAAATCCAGCAAGAAAATACACCATTTCCTTACAATGAAAACAGAGTATATATGAATAACATTCAAAAGACTAATTTCAAAGAAACCTAAATAAATGTACTCCATTGTAATCCACATTTTGGAGGGGGGAGAGAAAGAAACATCAAACCAAAGCAGAGACTTTGGATGAAAACATTAATAGATATTCTTAAAGAGACCTAAGATATCAGTTGACTACGGAGGACCCAGGATATATAACCAAATCCGAGGATATAATTAGATTACAAAGTTACTCTGGTGCAGGAATAACAGATGAAACATTAGCAGGAAGTCTGGCATTAATGAAAATATTCAGATCACTTGGATCAGAAAAAATGTATTTAACATCCTTAATAATAACCAGACACCTGCATGGGAATCTAAGGAAAAAAGATCCCCCAATTTTTAACACCCCTGCCTTATAAAGCAAAAATTGCTTTCTCCTCCTCTGTGTCTCCTTAACTAGATCAGGAAACAGATATATTTTAAAGCCCAGAAAGGTTTGCAATCTTTTCTTAAAAAACATCCTAAGAAGCCAATCTTTATCTGTAACAAGAGCACATTGAAACAATAATGTTGAAGAAATAGGTACAGAAAGTTCACCCCCAGTGTCCTCGAGCAAGCCAGTTACATCCAGGACGTTAAAATTCACAGTGGATACTGCCACAGAGGTCTCAGAACTCTTTTTTCCACGAGGCAGATAGTATACCTTACTTAAAGGTGGAATCAGTTCAGCAGGAACTTTCAAAATCTCCAACATATATCGTTTAAACATGTTGACAGCTGCAACACCAGGAAGACGTGGAAAGTTCAGAACTCAGAGATTCACTGCCCTAGAGGCGTTTTCTAACACCTCCAATTTGTATTTAAGAGTCCCATTTTCCTTAGTTAATGCAGCATGCATGTCAGTAATGTTTTCCAGCTGAGACCCGAGAGTATTGTTCTGTATCTTCATTTGTGCACATGCAGACATTGCCATTTCAATATTCTCAGTGTTCTTCTGAATGTTGGCACTGTTCTTCTGGACCCGGGAGGCTACTAATGCAGTTTGTGAATAAATCGTAGTAGAAAGAGTGGCAATTGCTTCCCAAATCGACTCTAGAGTGAACACCTTAGGACGAACCAGAGGAGGGGGGTCTGGCAATAGGGGAGTTGAAACCAACTGAGGGAAAGAACTTCCTAACAAGGAAGACTGCACCGGAGTCGTCCCTGCCAAAATATCACCCGAAGCCTCCCCGAGACTATCAGGGGACAGAGAGACCGATCGCTCAGCCAACACCCTCTCCGCAGCCGGCGGCTCCTCTTTGGGGGAAGTTGATGCTGTAGAAGCTGAGGAGCGGTCCAAAGCAGATGGGCGTGGTGGTGGAATCCTCGTTGCAGGAGAGAGAGACGTTTCAATGTCCAACAGAGGCACCTGACTCTCTGTGCTAGGCGGAACCAAGCCGGCTCGAATCTCCTAAATTTTATCCACAGGTAGCGTAACAAAACGGTCCATGGGACCAGAACTGGGTAACTGGGCCTCAGAGGGAACAGCCCTCGGTTTCCCCTTCCTCTTAGGCATTAGAACAAACGGAAACACTCCGCAGCCATCTTAGAAGACTCCTCCCCCTCCGGTCCGTTAACTACCCTTTTGAGGATTGGTTTTTCAGTTTTTTTGCTACACTCCTGAAACAGCTTCCTTGCAGAAGGCAGCCAAGAGTACCAATACTATTTAGGGTACCAATACGACCACTGCATGTATAGATATCAGCTGAAAGATAAGATTTGATTTTTTTTTATTTTTTACACATTGAGTATGTTTTACAATAAAATAAAAAAGAATGTGTAGTGAAGGGGTTTTCTGACCTGTGAGGACAAGTGCCCTAGACCTATTTGAGGGATCTAAATTCCATTTCAGGGACAATGCTGAGGTCTTTTCCCCTTCTCTTTCTTTTTTAAGTTCTTGCTCAAGTTCTTTTTCAAATTGTTATTGAAAACCATTCTGTGTTATCCTGGTTTCAGTCTACAGATAATCAGAATAACAACAGTCTTCTAAATAATTTTTGTGAAGTATTATTTACAGGTGATTTGGCTGCTTACAGATGAGTGAAGCCATTTATTTTGCATCTATTTTGAGGCATTGAAGTTAACTGAACTGTTCCAGCGTGATGGAGGCTTGTGCACGTTTTTGGTTTTGTAATGAATGACTGCTTTTTTTCTTTATGTAATATAAAGAAGAAAAACAGAAAAAAATAAAAAGGACTAAATAGCTCTATTGCAGTGGAGGAGTAGCCTAATGGTTAGCGCACTGATTTAGGCACCAAGAAACCAGGGTTCAATTCCCACTAGCACTCCTTGTGGCCTTGGGCAAATCACTTAACCCTCTGTTGCCTCCTAAGAATCCAAGTTATCAATATCCTTGTTTAATGTACATTACCAAGTCTAAAGGGTATGTTTACTAAGCAGTCTTAACGTGCGTTCTTCCACGTTATCGCGCGATAAGGTACCTTATCGCACAATAATGGCGCTTTATTGGGTGCAGAGGTACCTTAGCACGCAATAACGCGTGCAGCAGCGCAAATGAGCGCTGAGGGCGGAGGAAGGCTCCCCAGGGGTGGAGAGAGAGGGTCAATGGGCGAAGAGTGGGAGGGGAGAGGCGCCCTGCACACTAACGCTGTGAAATTCGAGGCTGAAAACTAACGCCAGTGAAACCCTGGCGTTAGAGCTGATTTAAAGGGAAAAGAAACCATTTCCGTCAGCAATGTACAGCAAAACCAGGGAAACCAACAAAAGGTGATGTGTGATACATGTGCATGGAACAAAAGGGCAAATAAACATTGAAAATGACCTGAACAAAATGGAAACAAAACATAACCAAGCTGGGAAATAGTGATATTAATGGGAAACATCAACCCCCCCCCCCCCCCCCGAGAAAGCTCCAAAAAAAAGATATGAATTTTGGAAGGGTCTATGCTCCGTCCCCATACAAGGTTAATGAGCCCACAGTGAAATTGCGCTGAGCAGGGTTTTCCCTCTACATTGGGCAGGTGTCCTATGGCGTGCACATGTTCCGCAACAGCAGGGCGGGCATGTCGGAACGGGCAATTGGACAGATGCTTCAGAAGGGGACACAGAGGGCTGCAGGCGGCACATGCTGTGGTGCAGCTGGGCCACAGTGCGGACTAGGGTGATGCCTAGGTGGCCCATAGGAATGCTGAAACAGTAGTGCAGCCAGACAGCAACTGATGAGGGCCCAATATGGGCACGAGTGTGCTTCCCATAGTGTCACAGGCGATAGTGCCCAGCAGGTACCCCCAAGGGCACAGATCATTGCCAGGCGGTGCTGGGGGGAAGCGTGGACAGCTATGCAGGCAACCATACCCCAGAACCCGCACCATAGGCAGCCGCGTACCCACACACTGGATGGCCTGAGACTGCGCTCCACCAGCACCACCAGCAGAAGGGCATGTCAGCAGGGTGGCAGAGGGGTACTGGTGGTGGAGGAGGCAGTGGCAGCTGCCCAGAGCAGACCGTGGCCTAGCCCTGTGTAGGTGGGTGCCATGCACTGCAACAGACAGGCCCTGTCTGACGAACAGTCATGGTATCTCCAGGGAATGCACTGCTTCTGTGGCAACACAGTGGTGCAGTGCACACAGCCAGTGTGTTCAGGAGCAGAAGGTCACAGTTTCAAGTTCCAGCTGTGGTTCCTGCCAACCCAGCCCCCATATTTTATCCACTACTAAAACGTGCTAATACAGACAGAACCTTTATTGCAGATAACGTAGACATGCCCAAAACACCTACAGAGCACAGACACCATAAACATGCGCATTACCTAGAATAGAGTCTCCCAAAAGCAGTCCTGGAGGGCCAAACACCATTCAGGTTCCATGCTGCCTCTAATAAATATGGCTGTGCTGCATTTGTATGCACTGCCCCCATTGTATGCAAATGTATCCATGCATATTCATTAGGGACAGCTTGAAAACCCGAGCAGTGTTTGGCCCTCCAGGACTGGAGTTGGGAATCTCTGCCCTAGAGCAGCAGCCAACAGGGGCAGACCAACCCACACCCACAGGCTCCATTATCCCAAGCCTCCTGGAGAGGCAAGATGTTGGGCCCTGCGTGCATCTCCCAATACTAGCACTTGCATACCTTAGCAATGCCACCCTAAACATGGGAAAACTGTACACAGCTATCAAAAGGTTGCTATGATAACTGGCAGATAGCAATTCCTACGTTAAGCACAGCTGATTGAGCTGCATCATAGCAACCTTTCTGATCTCTGTGGAGTGTGCCTCAGGTCTGGTGTCTTACAGAGTGACCCCAACAGTATTGCGTACCATAGCCATGCCTGCACTGTGCCCAGGACTGGTGTGGTGGCCAGGGCTGCCAAACACCTCTATAGTTGCACAATGCTGGCATAGGTGTGTGGAGTGTGTGTCTGTCTATCCAGTGTGTGGTGGCTGCCAACACCCTCCACAGCCCACACTGCTAGCACTGTTGCCAGTATTGGCCTGTCAATGTGCATAATTAGGAGCAAGGTACTGTGGGAATAGCCTGGATAGGGTGGCCTGGCCTGGCTGCATCTGCACAGGGCATAGGGCAATGGCTCGGACATTGTAGTGCCCGGCCACCACCTGCACGGACAGGGTGGCCACAGCATGTCCTGCTGGGAGGTCACTCTCACCCTGACTGTGCAGTGACCACGGCATGGCTAGGTTCCCCCATAGTGCTATATAGTATTTCTCTCATGTGATATATATGGGTTTCCTTTTGGGGCCCAATCACTGACTTATCTGCTTGGTGTGTATGCTGACATCCCAGTTTTGGGTACATGCATCTCCTCCAGGAACATGCACTATGGACTAGCTAGCACTGTCTGTAGTTAGTATGTGTCTTGCTGGAGCACCTTGCAGGGTGCAGAGGCTGGATGCTTGCTATTGGAGAATGTCGGATAGTGGTGGGGGGCAGCTGAGCGTTTCCAGGCCTTCTGTCTGCCTTGCCTTATGGATGTGTACAGATTGGCATTGACTGCCCTGTAGGGTGTCTGTTCCCCAGCAGGACTGGGTTTAATGGTCCCCTCTACTGCCACCATTGCAGGGAGATAGAATATGGATCTGTTGGTGGGAGATCCTGTTTCCCACCCTGAGTCACAGAGGGTGGTTTGGGTGGTGGTACATAATCCGCCTATGGGTCCAAACACCCCACCCCACCCCACGTCACGTCACGTCACGTCACGTCACGTCACGTCACCCCACGTGACCATGGCACTGACACAGGATATGGACTATTCTGGGTGCATCATAGCCCATAAGGGCTAGACATGACTGAGACATACAGATGTAGCCTAGATGTGTCTGCAGGAACTACCTATCACACATACACTTGCACTGATGGGGACCTGCAGCATGGCGTATATCAGCCTTGAAAGGTGCTGTGGACCTGGTGGTGGGCGCCCCACCTCACCCTCATGGTGAGCACAGTACCCGCACAATGTGAGGGTCTGTAGCTACTCTGTGCCAGTAACACGCACGGTCTGTACCCCCTACCAGGCTGAGGTGCTGTGGGGGTGCACACGGTCAGTTCCCCCTACCAGGCTGAGGTGCTGTGGGGGTGCATACCCCATCTTGTGATCATCTGTAGACTGTTGATGTGCATGTGCAGTGCATCATGGGTATGGGTGGGTTAACCCTATCCTGGTAACCACAGCAGACAGTTTGTGTGGTGACCTGCAATCCTTCTGTAGCCAGTCAGGGGCTTGTTAGCAGCTGTAGCTCACTGGATACTTCACTGCCTGTAGAGCCAAAGGTCATGGGTTCACACCCACAGTGGGGTTATGTGATAGGGCTGTCCAAAGCGTCTATTTTTAATGTACATTAGTGCTGCCAGCAAAAACACCCTCAGAGTACTGTAGCCGTAAGGTGCTTCATGTTGTTGTTGTTGTTAAGTGCCGTCGAGTCGGAGTCGACACATGGCGGCCCTCTGGATAGCTATTCTAAATTGTGTTCGGTCTTCAGTCAGGCGGCTCATTGTTGACAGACTGGTACCCGTAGCTGCTGTTATTGTATCGATCCATCTCATTGCTGGCCTTCCTCTTTTGCGTTGACCTTCTATCTTGCCAAGCATAATGTCTTTCTCTAATGATCTCTCTCTTCACATGATGTGTCCAAAGTATGAAAGTCAAAGTCTTGTCAACTGAGCTTCTAAAGAAAGCTTAGGTTTGATCTCCTCTAGTACCGACTGGTTTGTTCTTCGGGCAGTCCATGGTATACACAGTATTCGCCACCAGCACCATAATTCAAAGGCATCAATTTTCTTCCTGTCTATCTTTTTCACTGTCCAGCTTTCACATCCATATGATGTTATTGAAAATACCATGGCTTGAACAAGAGAGACATCTCTGCTCTTGAGAATCTTATCTAGGTCTTTCATAACCATTCTGCCAAGAGCAATGCGTCGTCTGATTTCTTGACTGCTTGTTGCTTCTTTATTGATAGTTGATCCAAGTAGGTTAAAGTTGTTCACAATTTCAATTTCTTCTCCTTCAACGATGAACCTGTTGATTATGCCAGTTGTCATGATCTTTGTCTTCTTTACATTAAGGTGCAGGCCCATTTTGAGACTATGTTCTTTGATTGTGAGAAGCAAATGTTTCAGATCATCTTCACTTTCAGCCAGTAATGTGGTATCATCAGTATAGCGAAGGTTGTTGATGACTCTTCCACCAATCTTCACACCTCTGTTGTCTTCATACAATCCTGCTTCTCTGATGATTTGTTCTGCATATAAATTAAACAGGTAGGGGGAAAGTATGCAGCCTTGTCTTACACCTTTGCTTATTTTAAACCATTCTGTTTCTCCTTGTTCCGTTCGAACTGTTGCTTCTTGATCAATGTACAGATTGTGCAAGAGAACGATCAGGTGTTCTGGTATACCCATGCTTCTTAATGTGGCCCAGAGTTTCTCATGGTTTACACAGTCAAAAGCCTTGCTATGTCGATAAAGCACAAATAGATATCCTTTCTTTAGTCTTTTCAAGGATCCATCTCACATCCGCAATGATGCCTCTCGTTCCTCGCCCTTTCCTGAACCCTGCTTGCACTTCAGGTAGTTCTTGTTCCAGGTATGGTTGTAGTCTCTTTTGAATAATCTTCAGTAGAATCTTGCTTGCATGTGGGATCAGAGCGATTGTGCGATAATTTCCACAGTCAGTTGGATCACCTTTCTTTAGTACTGGTATAAACACAGATCTTTTCCAGTCAGTTGGCCATGATGTTGTCTTCCATATTTCTTGGCAGAGTCTTGTGAGTACGGTAACAGCTGCATCAGATTACTGCAATACTTCTATGGGAATGCTATCAATGCCTGGTGCTTTGTTCTTTGATAAGGCTTTCAATGCTGCTTCAACTTCTTCTTTCATCACCAATGGTTCCCGATCATAAGGTACAGGTTGAAACGGCTGTTGGTCCACTTGATCTTTATCATATAAAAACTCTGTATATTCCTTCCACCTTTTCTTGATCTTCTCAGCATCATTCAACATAGAACCTTGAGCATCTTGTAACATTCCAATTCGAGGCTGGAACTTTTTCTTTAACTCTCGTATCTTTAGGAAAGCCGATCTTGTTCTTCCTCTAATAGTTTCTGCTTCTATTTCCTTGCAAGTGTCATTGTAGTACTTTTCCTTGTCCTGTCTTGCTGCACGTTGGAAATCTCTGTTGAGTTCTGTGATTGTCTTTCTTTCTCCTCTGGCTTTAGCTTCTCTGCGTTTCTGGGCAATTTTCAGAGTTTCTTCCGTCATCCATTTTGGCCATTTTTGCTTTTTCACCTTTTGTAGAGACTTCTCGCTTTCTTCCAACAACCTTCTTGATGTCATTCCATAACTCTTCCGGAGCTCTGTCATTTGTATCTAAAGCAGCAAATCGATTTTGCAGGCAGTCTTTAAATTCCAGTGGTATATTCTCAAGGTCATATTTTACTGCATTCATGAGTGGTTTGCTCTTTTTCAACTTTAGCTTGAGTTTGCATTCTAGTAGTTGATGATCTGTACCACAGTCAGCTCCAGGCTTTGTCTTTGTTGATGTTACAGAGCTTTTCCATCGTTGACTTCCACATATGTAGTCAATTTGATTTTTATATAATCCATTCGGTGAAGTCCATGTGTACAGTCGCCGCTTGTGTTGCTGGAAGAAGGTGTTTGAGATGAATAGATCATTGGTCTTGCAGAATTCTATCAGTCTTTCTCCAGCTTCATTTCTGTTGCCAAGTCCATATTTTCCAACTACTTTGCCTTCTTCTTTGTTGCCAACTTTTGCGTTCCAGTCACCCATGACTATCAGGATATCCTGTTTGCATGTTCTGTCAATTTCAGCTTGTACTTGTTCATAGAACTCACCAATTTCATTCTCTTCTGCAGCTGTTGTTGGGGCATATACTTGAATTATAGTTGTGTTGATAGGCAATCCTCGTAGACGAATAGAGATTAAGCGTTCGCTGACTGCATTGTATTTCATTACAGTTCTTGCAAGTTTCTTCTTTATTATAAATGCAACACCATTTCTTCTTTGTCTTTCATTTCCAGCATAGTAGACCATGTGATCATCTGATGCAAAGTGCCCCATGCCAGTCCATTTCAGTTCGCTGACACCCAACAGATCAAGTTCTACACGTTCCATTTCATTCTTGACCACCTCCAACTTCCCTTGGTTCATGCTTCGTACGTTCCATGTTCCAATGTGTAAGACATCTTTACAGCTTCTGACTCTCATTTCATGCGCAGCTACATCAGCAGTCAGACTTCCCGAGGGCTTTGATCCAACCACATCATAAATGCTGGCTTTACTCTGAAAAGTCTTCAGCTCTTCTCCAGTAACCATTTGAGTGCCTTCTGACCTGGGGGTCTCATCTTCCAGCACCACAGCACAATTTGTTTTGTTGTAACTATCCATTGGGTTTTCATGGCAAGCTACAGAAGTAGATTGCCGGGCCTTTCTTCCGCGCAGTTTAAGTTTGGTGTTGTTGCCGTTGTCACAAAAATGTGATCCTCTGCCGTCAACACTGTCCCATTCTGCTGCTGCCCAGATGGGTGGTTTGTCTTGGTCTGGCACCTCAGCTGAGACCTGACCATCTTGGGAGGCCCTGCCAGTAGTTAAACTACCGATAGTTTAGCTCTCAGCATCACTGATGCACGCAAGCCCTCACAGCACGACAAGCTGCAAACCAAGTGAGAGAGGCTGGTGCTTTATAAGGTGCCCCATAGGGCACCCTATAAGGCGCCTTCTACAGTGCCTTATAGGGTGTCCTATACAGAGCCCTATAGGGTGCCCCATAGGGGACATTATAGGGTGCCTTGGCAGACAGTGCACTTTATAATGCGCCCTATGGAGTGCCTTATAGAGTGCCTTATGCGGCACCTTCGGTTACGGCATTTGAGGGTGTGTTTGCTGGCAGCACTAATTAAAATATACATAACATGCCTCAAAAAGCAATACTTACACATACCAGCTAATGCCTCAGCCAGCCATATGCATTAGGCACACTGGGGGATCAAACTCATGACCCCTGTACCATCAGTCAGTGCATTAACCATTGTGCTACACCTCTATTTCTGTGTTGGCATGTCTGTGCGCCTACTTAAGATTACCACGCGTTACCGTGCTTAGCGGCGTCTCGCCCGATAATGTGCGCAGCGCACGTTATCGTGCGATAATGTGCGCAACGCACGTTATCGCGCAATAATCCCGTTCTGCTACTTTTTTTTTAAATTTTATATTTATAGATTTTTACATTGAATCAAGCATAAAACTTGTACAGCAATAACCCTGTAACATAACAAGCCAAGGAAAAGAAAAAACAATGCTCATAATTAACAAGCAAGGTTAAACATTAGTCCCCAAGTAAGCGATGGGGAGTGAATAAATTGATAGGGGGTGAGGAAAACCCCTGTACCAATAAAGGAAAATACAAAGCAATCAAATACCAAGATAGGAAACAAAGAACCAAGCACATTAATTAATGATGGGGTTCGACTACCCAACAGGAGAAGATGTCACCATATGGGCACTAAGGAAAGAAGAAAGATCCTCTGGCCGAAAAAAAACATATTTATGAGATCTAAACACAATAATACATTTACATGGGTATCTAAGCACAAAAGATGCACCTATACTAGTCGCCCCAGGATGCAAAAGTAAAAAAGATTTGCGCCTCCTTTGCATTTCCCTAGCTACATCCAGGAAAACCGCAATTTTCTTACCCATAAACAATTTAGAACACATCTTAAAATATAACCTTAGGACCCAATCTCTGTCCGAAGACAAGATCAATGTGACCAACAACCTAGATACCAGTAAGTCCTCATCCTTAGGTGTCTGTAGTAAAGCCGAAACATCCAACAAATCCGTATCAGGCGTCCCAGCTAGCTTCTCCCCTCCCTTCTTGCCCACAGGCAAGAAGTAAGCTTTTGAAATCGGAGTAATTAATTCTGATGGTACATTCAACGTTTCCTGAAGGTATTTCTTTAAAAGTTCCACAGGAGAAGTTGCAGGAACAACAGGAAAATGTAATAATCGAAGATTAGAAGATGTAGTAGCATTCTCCAGGGCCTCAAGTTTCAGCTTCATAGCTATATTATCATTTACTAAGGAGTCCATAAGATCCAAAACCTGTAACAGTTTCTGTTCAGTATTGGAAAACTGAGCCTTAACATCCAGCACCTCCTGGTGATATTTAATATAGGAATCTTCAAGCTTGCCTACCCGAGAAGATGCCAAAAACAATTGCTGACTCACCACTGAAGCCAGTTGAGAAATTGCGTCCCAGATGTTGTCCAGGGAAATAACAGGAGGTCGCAACAAGGTAATACCTGACGATGACTCAGAATCCAACAACAGCGACCGAGGAGATTCTCCAGCCCTCGAATCCAATATTCCAGAGATAGCCTTCACGCCCTCGACAGCTTGCACCACTTCCGAGTCGTCTGCAGCTATAGATGAAATTTGCTGCAAACCGGCCTCCTCCTCAACAGGACCCCACTCGCAAACCCCAGGGCTCACCACTTCAGAAGAGCCCACGGCTGCTCCCAAGAGGGGGGAACCCGGTATCCTCGGAGCTGAGGGCGGCAAACGCCCATCCGGGGAGAGCGTAACCTCCAGGGCAGAAACCGAAACTTCCTCCACCGGTTCCACAATCGCCCCTCTTATCTCCCCGACTTGGTAGCTGGTTAGTTAGACATAACGATCCATCGGGCCACCCAAAGAAGGAAGGGATTTCACGGACACTGGCTCCGCGGGGGAAGCCTTATGTCTACCCTTCCATTTAGGCATTCCAACTCAAACGCAATGTCGCCATCTTGGAAATTAACAACTCCCCCCGTTTTGCTACTTTAAGACCGAAACGCCCACTCCTTTTATGGCATCCTGCACACTAAGGCCGGGCGCACGTTAAGACAGTTTAGTAAACATGCCCCTAAGTTATCATGTAAACCATTTTGACTAAATGATAAAGCAGCATAAAAAAAATGACAAATAAATAAAAAACATGCACTGAGACTGGTTATGTCTGTATGAACACCCTATGTCCTGTGGGACAGGTGTTAGTACTGAGGTCTTTTTCTCCTCATGAAAATTAGTTGATATTCTGTAATGTCCTTGAGAGAGACGTCTTTTTTGTACTGTGTGGATATTTGCTCCCTAAGGTATCGTTTGTTAGTTTTCTGCATATCATGACAGTCATGAACTTCACTTCTAAGCCAGGGTAAATGGAATATGATATCATTCTCTCAAGTTTGCTGCTAATGCTTGGCGTAGAATTTGCATTGTGCCAAAGAGAAATTCTTTCTGGAATTCATAAGATGTAACATGCATGGGTAATTTATCAAAGTGTGCTTGGAAATTCTTCTTAATCAAGCCTGTTGCACCCAACACGATGGGAAATAACTCATTATCTTTCTGCCATATCTCCTTGGTCTCTGACTGCATTGCTTGGTACTTGAAGATCTTTGCCCTCTCAATATGATTCACAGAATAGTCACTTGGAACTATAATCAATGCTGTTCTGGTGTTCTTCTCTTTTAACTTTATCTTGATATACTTGATATACCGCCCACTTCAAGACATTAGGATGGTTTACAATAAAATCAAAATGCTGAAGAAAAGAGGAAATGAACGCCATTATATAATGGTAAAGAGGTAGAGAAAACAGTATAAGTCAAACAAAGACAGAAAGTACAAAAGGAAAAATACTTAAGTGGTGCTAACAGTCAGGAAGCTCAAATGCCTGTTGGAATAGGTGGGTTTTGAGCAATGTCTTGAAATGTATTTATTTATTTATTTAACATCTCTTATATACCGCACTATTGTCATCAGCGCGGTTTACATGAAACAAACATATACATACAGAGAACTGTAATGCATTTTACAAGTAACAGGGGTTTTTGAACTTGGGATTAAAAAGGTAAACTAAATAATCTAGATAACTATCTACAATAATCTATACACATTAGTCACATTTGGTTATCATTTGGGGCTTGTCCTGGTCGGAAATGTGTCGGTAGTATTTTCGTTGTGAAAGATTAAATTGGGAAATAGCTTAAGAAGAGGTGGTGTTTGATAAAATGGTTCTAGACGGAGAGAGGATGGTAAAGTGTTCCAGAGTGCAGGGCTGAGAAAGTAAAAAGCGGCCTGACGGGTCTGTTCCAAATGGGCTTGTGAAGGAGACGGGAGGGCAAGACGATTCGCATGAATGGAGCGAAGTTGCCGATGTGGAGTATGCAGAGAGATGAGATTAGCAAGATACAGCGGAGTCAGAGTATGGATTGCTCTATGAATCAGAATTAAGAATTTGTTCTTAAATCTATAATGGAGAGGCACTATGTCTGGCTTACTTGCATCCAGCTTTTTATCAATTGGAATGGGAGTATCCCAGGTGATCATAACCTCTTCATTCTCTGTAATTTTCTTAGGGTCATGATCACAGTGCTTTTCAGGCACAGTGATGTTGTGGTGTTTACAGAGTTTCCAAAGAATGAGGTGTGTTACATTATTGTGCCTTTCCATTTAGACATTTTCTGACATCAGAACTTCACAGCTAGCTATGAGATGACTCACTGTTTCCTACTCTTTTTTACAGAATCAACATATGTCTGTTTTGCCAGTTTTGTCATTGCTTGCTGTAAACCACCTTGTCCGTAATCCACTGGCCTGGACTGCAGTTGTCAATCTCTCATCCTTCGGTTTAGGTTCACCTCTGCTTAACCATTCATATGTCTGTTCTTGAATGACAAAGGGTTCCTAGAGTTACACTCTGTATTTCCCACTGTATTTGTATATTTGCCACGTTCAGCTCATTTGCTGATCCAGTTCTTTGAAGAGTTTTTTCTCTTGTTCTGCAAATTCTGTTGCTTCCTTTCTTGTGGATTCTCACTCATTCCTTCTAGTCGTCGGAACGCTTGTCCAAGTTTGATAATGGAGACAGATTCTGGACGTTTACTTTCATATTTCAGCACTTTTTGCGTATTTGGATCCAATAATGCAGTTTGGCAGACCTGGAGGCCTATGATAGTAGCCCTGTATATGCAATCAATCTCTATGAAGCCTAATCCTTCTTCAGCTTTAGGGATGTACAGTCTCGGCATACTACTGATTCTTGTAAATTACCTCATGGGCAAGAAGGACTTTTCTTGTTCCCACATCCAGTTTTTCAAGATCTTTAAGAGGCCAGCCTACAATCCCAAAGCTGTATGAGAGTACAGGAATTGCCAGCTGATTGATGGCTTGTATCTTATTCTGTGATGTTAAAGCACTTTTCTATAACAATTTTAATCTCTTTCATTGGAGGATGTTTTATGCTGTTTTACTTGAAATGGGCTATGTTATCTGTTATAGTGTATATATTTTGTAATGTATAATCTTGATGCATTTTATGTGTAATTTTTTTTATTACCAGAAAGGTCATTAAAAAATGCAACTGGTACCTAATTATTTCTTTTGCATGCCAGCTATAAGCAATCACACAACAATATTGGCAAGATTTTTATTCCCTTGTTACCAACAACCATCCCTTCTCCCAGAGGCAGCCATCTCATATATCAATATATTTTGAGGGCTATTTTAGAAGCCTTATTTGTAATTTGCACCTGTATAATCATGTATATGTACATATAAATCACATCCACGTGTAAATTGGTATTTTAGAAAGAGTCCAGTTTACATGTGGATGTCCTTAGTGCATAGAAATCTCATGTTGGCATGTTGGGGACCTGGTTTGGGAATGGGCAGGGTAGGTCAAACATCTACACATGTATTCTCTATTTCATATAGGGTGACATTAATCCAAACCCTGGTTCCTCTTGACTGTTCTCCCACTCCCACTCCTCTCTCTACCACTCTAATCTTATCCATATTCTTCTCCTTTCCCCTCCTCTCTCCTTTTCTCTTGTGCATTATGGAATGCTCATTCCATATCCAATAAACTCCCTTTTACCTATGATCTCTTCATTTCTAACGCTCTCCATCTTTTTTTTATTTTATATTTATTGATTTACAAAATACAGCAAAATAATTGCTTACAGAAGTGAGCCAAAGGAAATTTTTCAAGTGCAAATGCACAAAAAGAACCATAAATTAACAGCTCACTAGTCCACAGCTCTCACCATCTTTTAGCTCTTACTGAAATCTGGCTCCTCCCCAACAACACTGCTTCAGTTGCCATCCTCTGTCATGGCGGCTACCAGTTTTCCCATACTCCTCGTGCCACTGGCCGGTGTTGGGTTTCTGCTTTCTCCTTTCTCCATCTCACTCCTTTTCCTCCTTTGAAGTCCATTCCATCCGCCTATTCACCGCCTTATCTCTCTATATAGTTGCTATCTATAGACCTTCTGATAAACCAACCTCTACCTTTCTCACTGACTTTGACTCCTGGCTTTCCCTTTTTCTTGATTCTTCTTCCCCTTCCCTTGGTGACTTCAATATTCATGTTGATAACCTTTCTGACCCCTATGCTTCTAAACTCCTTTCCCTTACCTCCTCATTCAGCCTCCAACTTTGCTCTTCTGCTCCCACTCATCAGCATGGTCACTGCCTTAACCTGGTCTTTTTCTCTAAATGTTTAACCTCCGATTTCCATACCTCAGTTCTTCCTTTATCTGATCATCATCTCCTAACCTTCACCCTTCATCACTCCCCACCTCAGTCTTGCCCAGTCTCCTCCTACCTTTTCAGGATTCTTCATGTTATCGATCCTTGGGCTCTCTCTACTATTGTCTCATCATCTCTTTCCCCCATCTTGTCTTCTAAATCTGTTGATGAGGCTATAGTTTCCTATAATACTGCCCTCTCCTCTGCTCTAGATACTCTTGTTCCACCCATCCCACATCCTGTAAGATATACTAAACCTCAGCCCTGGTTGTCTTCAACTACCCGCTATCTATGCTCCTGTGTCCACTCAGCTGAGCGCATTTGGCTCAAATCCCACTCCCCCTCTGACTTTAACTTCAAAGTCATGCTTACCTCCTTACAATCAGCCTTAGTACTTGCCAAGCAAAACGACTATGTCCATCTGACCAACTCTCTTGCTAATGACCCCCACCATTCTTCTCAACTGTCAATTTTCTCCTCGAGGCTCCTCCCCTCCCTTCTTTTTCTGCCCATACCCTTGCCGACTATTTCCATGACAAAATTCACAAGATTACACTCCAGTTCCCCACTAGATCAGCTTCATCCCATTTTCCCCCACCTCAATACCAACTTTCCCCCTCAATCTCTGTTTCCCTTTCTTCCTTTTCTATGATCTCTGATGAGGAAACCTCTCATCTCTTTCCTCCTCTAAACTCGCTCTTCTGATCCTATCCCCACCCATCTCCTCAGCTGCATTTCCTCCTCTATCATCCCTTCCATCTCACATATTCTCAACCTCTTGCTCTCCACTGCCACGGACCCCGCAGGCTTCAAGCATGCTGTGGTCACACCTCTCCTTAAGAAACCTTCTCTTGACCCTAATTGTCCTTCTAATTATTGACCCATCTCCCTTCTTCCCTTCATTTCTAAACTTCCTGAACGTGCAGTCCTCCACCATTGTCTTGAATTTCTTTCCTCTCAAGCCCTACTGAATCCACTTCAATCTGGCTTTCGTCCCTTACATTCTACTGAGATGGCACTCCAATGACTTATTACTGGCTAAATCCTAGGGCCTTTACTTTATCCTCATCCTTCTTGACCTTTCTTCTGCTTTTGACACTGTTGACCACCACCTTCTCCTTGACACATAGTCCACATTTGGTTTTAGGGACTCTGTACTGTCCTCATTCTCTTCTTATCTCTCCCATTGCTCTTGTAGTGTTTCTTCCGGTGGTTCCTCCTCTACTGCTATTTCTCTCTCAGTTGATGTAGTCCAGGGATCTGTTCTTGGCCCTCTCCTTTTCTCCCTTTACACCCAGTCCCTTGGTGCTCTCATCTCCTCCAATGGATTTCAATATCATTTTATGCCAATGATTCTCAGATCTATCTTTCTACATCTGATATCTCTTCGACATTCCAAACCTGCATCTCTGCCTGCCTGTCTGACATCACCACCTGGATGTCTCACCGCCATTTGAAATTAAACATGGCCAAAACCGAAATTCTTATTTTTCCCCCTAAGCTTTCCTCCTCCCCTTCCTCCTTTCTCTATCTCTGTTGATAACTCTCTTCTACTTCCTGTTTCCTCAGTCTGAAACTTTGGGGCCATCCTTGACTCCCCCCTTTCCTTCTCCTCACATATGCAGTAGATAGCTAAAACCTGTCGTTTCTTCCTCGATAACATTAAAAAATTTCACCCCTTCCTCTCTGAGCACACTATTAAAACACATATCCACTCTCCAATTAATTCCCATCTCGACTATTGCAGCCTCCTGTTTGCTAGTCTCCCTGTTAGCCACCTCTCTCCTCTTCAATCTGTTCAGAACTCTGCTGCGCGACTAATCTTTCACCATCCTCGATATACTCATATAACCCCTCTTCTCAAATCACTTCACTGGCTTCCTTTCCGTTTCCTTAACCAATTCAAGCTTCTTCGTCTGACCTATATGTGCATTCATTCTTCTGCCCCTCACTACTTTTCCTCTCTCCTCTCTCCCTACAACCCTCCTCATGAACTCTGCTCTTCTACTGGCTTACTTCTCTTTTTGCCCTTTTCTTCCACTTTCAACTCCAGACCGATCCTTTCATCTTGCTGCTCCTTATGCTTGGAACAGGATCCCTGAGTCTGTGCATCAGGCATCAACTCTGCCCCTTTTCAAGTCCATGCTGAAGGCTCACCTCTTAGAAGATGCTTTTGGATCCTGACCCTTATTCCTGATGTCTTCTCACCTTCACTTTTACCCTTATTCTCATTTTTTGTCTTGTCTGTCTTAATTAGATGGTAAGCTCTAATGAGCAGGGACCGTCTTTATATATGTCTGTACAGCGCTGCATATGCCTTGTAGCAATTTATAAATGTTTAATAGTAATACGAGTGGGGGGGCTGATAAGTCTCTGGCCTTGTAACAAAACAGAAAGCTACGGGCATACTTCAGTTCCGGAGGTCCAAATGATCTCTCTGCAGTTTCATTTTACTTCTAGTGTTCAGAAAGTCTACTGACAACAACAAATTATTAAGGTATGATAGCATCCAGAAAAGAGTACCAAATAAAATGAAAGTGCAGAGAGATCATTTGGACCTCCAGAACTGAAGTGTGCCCTTAGCTTTCTATTTTTCACAAGGCCAGAGACTTATCAGTCCCACTTTGTAGTAGTAGTAATAGAATACACTTGTATTTCAAAAATTGTGCACATTGGGATTTACAACTGTTCCCTGGTATGTGTAGGGTTTTAAAAAGTAGTTGTTTGGGCTAGCCCTTTAGAGGAAGGATTAAGAGAGCCATCCTCCTTAATTCCCCCTAGTTTATTTCTCACTCTAACTTTAAATTGGATAAAGAAACAACATCTGTAGTTAATTGGTGGCATTTAGGCTAGCAAAATGGGCAAGTATGTCACAATTTCCACTTACATGTGAGAAGTATCAAGTTGCCGCCATGGATTTTTCCAATGTGTAGGTTTGCAAAATGGCTCCCACAGCTCTACATTTTGGCATATACATGTTCACTTCTGCACCTCCCTATTCAGTATGTTAGAAAAGGTGCCACATTTAGAGGCGTCTTTTCTAAAATACCACCAGAATTGTAAACATCATCACCTCGACATCTCGCCTTTTATTTTATTTTTATTTATTTATTTGCAGTCTCTTTTATAACGCGCTATTCAAAATCAGTGCGGTTTACAATGAACATAAGAGTTGCACATCTCAATTTCGTGATTTGTGCTTACAGTGAAACAGGTATAATAACTTGGGTATACATTAAACAGGAAAATTAAACTTGGGTATGCATTAAGCAGGTATAACAGGTAAAATAGGGTATAAATAACCAGTCCCTTAACAAGGAGACACGATGAATAAATACAGTCTACTTTATGCAACAATATAATGAGTTATGCGGCACTGCATAGGTTTCTCATGGTGGTTGGAGGGGAAGGTGTGATTGCGAGTGATCAGTCTGGGAATGTGACGTGCATGAGTTTGAGGTGCTGCATTGAGATGTGAGAGTGGGTGAGTGTGGGGAGAAGACTGCATCATCGTAGTGATGAAGAAAGAGGTGCCGTTTCAGTGCCTTCCTAAATTGGGAGAGTTCACTGATGGTCCTGATAGTTGCTGGTAGTGCGTTCCAGCAGGATGGAGCAAAGAAGGAGAAGGCTCTGGATCTAGTGAATTGAGAACACTTCGTGCTTGCCTTAGGTAATATGAGAGTATTTGCGGCATTCGATCTCCTTGCTCGATTGGGAGGTGTGATTGAAATTAGATCAGTGATGGCAGTAGCAGGGTATTTATTGATGGCTTTATGGGTCATAATTAGGATCTTGAATGAGATCCTGGCTTGTATGGGTAGCCAGTGCAATTGTTTTAGTATTGGGGTAATATGAGAACTTCTTGAGGCTCCATGAAGGATTCTTGCAGCTGAATTCATTGCAAGTTGTAAGGGGTTAGTCGTGCACTTAGGTAGACCATACAAGATCGCATTGGCATAGTCAAAGTGAGGCATTATTAGGGCCTGAAAGACAGTTCGGAAGTCATCAGGTTCTAACAGTTGACGCAAATTGCGGAGGGTCCGGATTTTATGGTACACCGACTTTGTTATGTTTTTGATATGAGCCTTCATATTAAGTTGCTGATCAAGCGTTACACCTACCAAACCCAGAAACTACCATTACTATAGTTTCTTTACATTGGTGCATTGCTAATATTTCACCATCATAGCTATATAAATAAAGCACTTCTTGTTTTATGCAATAGAAAATTCCAGAAGGACTCCCAAACGACCTTAAAAGCTTTTCATCTCCCAGGTTTTGATTCATCCGTGTCCATGCTTTCCATGGTCAATAGCTGTACCAGTTCAATGCACCATTGGGACACTGATGGTGCCTCTGGAGCCTTCCATTTTAACAGAATATATCTGCGAGCAGAGTCAGCCCAACCAGTAGGTTTTGTATATAATGAAGTGTCGAAGCCATATGTGTTTTTAGTAATGAGAATATGTAAGAAAGGAATATGTTCTTTGTCAAACTGCATCTGAAATCTCAGATTGATATTTCTAGTGTTCAGAAAGCTTACTAAGAACAAATTATTAAAGTATGATAGCTTCCATATAAGAGGCCTTTAACGTAGCTTGCTGCAATCTCAGTTTTTAAGGTTGTGAAGTTTGTGCTCATCACTATCTGAGTACAAATGTCAAGCTCATGACATGCCTGACAGATTTATCACCAGAGGATATGGGGTCTATTCTGTCTCATGAATAATGGAGATGGACGTTCATCCCCACTATTCATCTCCCTTGCCATCCCCAAATAAGCCTTCCCGTACAAACATAGAAACATAGAAATATGACGACAGAAAAAGACCACATGGCCTATCTAGTCTGTCCTTCCATATCAACAACTACAACAGTCCCCTTTTTTCCTTTAGAGATCCTCTGTGTTTGTCCCATGCTTTTTTGAATTCAGTTACTGTCCTCATCTCTACCACCTCCACTGGGAGACTATTCCATGGATCCACCACTCTTTCCGTAAAGAAATATTTCCGCATATTACTCCTGAAACTATCCCCCTTCACCCTCATCCCATGTCCCCTCATAGCAGAACTTGCTTTCAAGTGAAAGAGACTCTCCCCCTGAGCATTTATGCCACGGAGGTATTTAAACATCTCAATCATATCACCTCTATCCCGCCTTTCCTCTAAGGTGTACATATTAAGATCCTTAAGTCTGTCTTCATATGCTTTATAATGAAGACCACTAACCATTTTAGTAGCCACCCTCTGCACCGACTCCATCCTGTTCACATCCTTTGAAGGTGCGGTCTCCAGAATTGCACACTATACTCCAAATGAGGTCGCACCAAAGACTTATACAGAGGCACTATTGCCTCCTTTTTTCTGCTAGCCATTCCTCTCCGTATGCACCCAAGCATCCTTCTAGCTTTTGCCATCACCTTTTCTACCTGTTTAGCTACTTTAAGATCATCCGACACAACCACGCCTAGGTCCCGCTCTTCTTTAGTGGACAAAAGTACTTCACCCCCTATACTATATTGCTCCCTTGGATTGCTGCAGCCCAAATGGATGAACTTACATTTTTTAACATTATCTTTATCTTTATTTCAAATTTTTATATACCGCCTATTGTCAGGACATTAGAGGGGCTTACAAAAGAAAAATAAGTCTACGGTAAAGAAAAATTAAAATAACGTCATAAAATATAGGAAAGAAGAAAGAGTAGTAAAGCAACGAAAAAAAAAAAAAAACATGGAGGGGCATCACAAAAGGGTATCATATGTGAGGAGGTTAAAAGCCTGATGAAATAAGTGTGTTTTAACATGTTCTTAAACTCTGGATATGAGGGTTCCAAATGGAGTGAAGCTGGTAGGGCATTCCACTGTGAGGGGGTGAGGAAGAAAAAGGCAGCCCGCCGAGTCTGCTCCAAGTGGGCTCTTGAGGGGGGAGGTAGTGATAGTCTGTTGGCATGCAGTGAACGAAGTTGACGATATGGGGTGTGGAGAGAGATGAGGTCAGCCAAGTAGAGAGGACTTGTATGAATTACCCGACGTGCCAGAATCAAGATCTTATATTGATATCTAAAGCGGAGAGGCAACCAGTGAAGGTGAAGAAGAAGTGGGGTAATATGATCCGACCGTCAAGCATGAAAGATGACACGGGCTGCTGTGTTCTGCACTAACTGTAAACGTTGAAGCTGATAGGCTGGCAGGTTAGCAAGAGCTACATTACAGTAGTCTAATCTACTGGTGACCAGAGCCAAAACTAGTGTGACAAGTGCATCAAAAGGGAGGAGAGACCAAACAGTTCTGATCTGACATAGTGCGAAATAGGAGCGATGAGTGAGACTAGATATATGGTTATGGAAAGAGAGCGTGGGATCCAAGGTTACACCTAAATAGCGAAGCGAGGAGGTGAGAGAGATAGGGGCAGAATTTAAGTGAGGAGC
This sequence comes from Ichthyophis bannanicus, assembly GCA_033557465.1. NCBI lineage: Eukaryota > Metazoa > Chordata > Amphibia > Gymnophiona > Ichthyophiidae > Ichthyophis > Ichthyophis bannanicus. The sequence continues at coordinate 453,706,164 of CM066036.1, forward strand.
AACGGTTGGACACGAGGTACTAAGAGAGATCCACATGGCTGTGGATTTAGCTTGGTTTAAATCAGGGGTCTCAAACACGCGGCCTGTGAGAGCATCTTGTGCGGCCCGTGAAGCACTTACCGGCGTGTAAAAAAAAAAAAGTCCAAACTTGCCGCCGCCGCAGTATTAAGCGTCCCGCGAGCCCCTCTGCCTGGCAGAGTCCTCTCCTCCCTGCAGCATCAGCTCCAAAAGCGGCGGCTTTCAGAGCCGCGAAGAGAGAGAGTTTCTCTCTCGCGGTTCTGAAGACTCTCTCGCTGCTCTACAGAACCGCGAGAGAGAAACTCTCTCTCTTCACGGCTCTGAAAGCCGCCGCTTTTGGAGCTGATGCTGCAGGGAGGCGAGGACTCTGCCAGGCAGAGGGCCCGCGGGACGCTTAATACTGCGGCGGCGGCGGCAGCAGCAGCAAATTTACATTTTTTTTAAATCTACCTTGGCTGATGGTTGGAGGGGGGTTAGGACTGGTAATGGGCTATGGGGGGGGGGGCTAGGACTGGTAATGGCCTATGAGGGGGTAACTGAAAATGGGGTGATGGGGGTAACACTGAAAATGGGGTGATGGGGGGGTTAGGACTGGTAATGGGCTATGAGGGGTAAGACTGGAAGTGGGCTATGGGGGGTTAGGACTGGTAATGGGCTATGGGGGGGGCTAGGACTGATAATGGGCTGGGGGGTCTGCTAGGACTGGAAATGGGCTGAGTGGAAGGGGGGCTTGAACTGCAAATGGCTGATGGGGAGGGGGGCTTGGAATGGAAATGGGCTGTGAGGGGAGGGAGCTAGCACTGGAAATGGGCTGATGGGGGGGGAGCTACGATTGGAAATGGGCTGATGGGGGGCTAGGACTGAAAATGGGCTGATGCAGTGACTAGAAGGGAGCGGGTGCTGTGTGGGACTGGAACTAGAAGGGAGCTGATGTTGGGGGAGGACTAGAATGGGATGGAGCTGGGAGAGTGAAATGGAGAGGGGAAAAATATTTTGTGTGGGAGGGAAGACAAATCTACAATTGGCCAGGTATTGGGAGAGTAAGTGGGAATTGAAAATGAAGGGGTAAAATTTGAGTGGATGAAATAGGAATGAGGAAAGAGCAAAAGGAGAAAGATTAATATGTTAAAGCAGATGTAGAGGGAGAATGGAAAAAGCTAGAAGAGAGAAGAAAGGACAAATGGACAGCAGACGATGGAGAGTTAGCAGAAGGCACGAAGAAACCAGAAGAAAGTGTCTGGAACAATTGCAACTGAAAAAAAATGCACAAAAGGTAGAAAAATCTCTTTATTTTGAATTTATTAACTGGAATATGTCAGTTCTGGGAAATGTGCATCAATAACGTCTGCGCTTTGTTTAGTACAAGAGGAAAATTAATTTATAGTTTTATTTCTAGTGTTGTTGTACATTCCAAATTTGGCTTTTGGGGGTCCCAGTTTAATTGTCTTGTTTCTAAATTTTGATTCCTTGTTTGGTGATGGTGTATGTTCTGCATGTGTAACTGAGCTGAGGTATTCTGTTTATGTAATTCCTATTTGACATTGCTACTTGTTCTCTGTCCCCAGTAGGTCATGTATTGTTATTCTCTGAAATGTATTGATTTAATATTTGCAGTGTTGCCTTTTGATAGGTAGGGTATGGTGCTTTGTGAGTCCTGGTAGTGCTGTTAGGATATGGCGGGTTTGCTATGGGTTCTAAATGGGCAGTGTTTGTTTGTAGTAGTTCCTAATGTGCCTGGCGGTTGGCACTGGATTATAGTAATGTAGAAATCTTTTAGTCTTTCTTTATTCATGCACTCATTAAGAGGCATGTTTACTAAAAGTTAGGGTATGGTAACATTATGCAAATATTTATGCAAATGAGGTCCCTTATGCAAATGAGGCCCCACGTCTCATGCGGCCCCCGGGTTATTTTACAAGTCTTCATTTGGCCCTCAAAGCAATTTGAGTTTGAGACCCCTGGTTTAAATGAAGGTAGTTAGCAGAAAGCCAAGAGTCAATCTGGGCAAGACAGTTATTAAATGGTGAGATGTCAACAAATACTGGGGACATGTGAATCAGGAGAATAATGTAATCCGCATAAATGTAGGTCAAAACTGGATACTGTTGAATGAGAAGTGGAAGAGGGGAAAGAAAGATATTGAACAGTAACGGAGAGAGGACCGAGCCCTGAGGCACCCCACATGGTAAAGGAAGTGGGGAGGAAGACTGGTTATTAGAGTGAATGACAAAAGAATGCGCAGTAAGGAAGGACCGAAACCAGTGCAGCACCTTGCCCCATAACCCAGCATCATAAAGATGAGACAAGAGTGTTTGATGGCCTATTAAATCGAATGCAGAGGATAAATCAAGTGACATTAGGAGTGTGATATCTCCCCTGTCATGAGCAACATGCACCTCATTTAAAAGAGCTAGGAGAATAGTTTCTGTACTGTGTCCAGGTTGAAACCCCGCCTGACGGGGGTGAAGGATATTGGTAGCCTCCACATGAGAGGCTAACTGAGCGAAGACAAAATGTTCTAGTAATTTGGCTAGAAAAGGGAGATTTGAGATGGGACGCCAGTGGGATAATACAGAGGGGTCCAGTGAGGGCTGTTTCAAAAATGGATGAACAATAGCAGACTTCCAGGAAGAGGGAAAATATTCGGATGAGACTAGTGTTCAGAATAGAAACAATGATAGGGATCAATTGTAGAGATGGCTCAGCTAACCAATGTGAGGGAATAGGATCTAACTAACAGGTAGTCTTTCTTGACTTCCCAAAGGCCTCCAGCAGCTCAGAGGAGGTAATAGTGTAAAATGACGACCAAGTATGGCCTAGTGCACGGTTGGAGGGGGGGGAGATGGAGCAGTAGGACCAGAAATGACCAGCTCCAGAGAGGGAGTTAGTAAACCTAAGAGAGGAGACGAGGGGCAAGGGGGCAATAGTGGTGATGGCGGAGAGTTAGGGAAAGTTAAGCGTAGGTTTTGAATTTTTTCAATGAAAAATGAAGCTGGAGTTGAAGGTGTAGGCATTGAGACCTGCAAATCGGGGGCTGAGGTGGTAGCAGAAAGATTTCGTAGAATTTTAAATAACTGCTTCGAGGAACTGGCAGCCTCAGAAATCTCAGAGGTATAAAAGGAACGTTTGGCAGCTAAGATTGCAGAACGGTATTCAGAATAGAGTTGTTTAAATTGAGTCAAAGTAGTGGGAGAAGGGTGCTTTGACCAGCGGCGTGGAAGCTTGCTTTAAATAGCTGGAGGGATACCTGGAAAGGTCGCGACCGCGGGAGCGCGGTCGCGTCACTACCGGGAGGCAGGCACAGGCTCAAGCAACAATGGGAGGACACTGGAGGTACCAGAGATCCTGGAAAGGTCACTTCAGGGAGGCGGGCACAGGCTCAAGCAACAATGGGAGGACACTGGAGGTACCAGAGATCCTGGAAAGGTCACTTCAGGGAGGCGGGCACAGGCTCAGGCAACAACGGGAGGACACTGGAGGTACCAGAGATCCTGGAAAGGTCACTTCCAGGAGGTGGGCACAGGCTCAGGCAACAACGGGAGGACATTGGAGGTACCAGAGATCCTTGAAAGGTCGCAACCCAGCTGCCAAATTCTAGATCATTCTTCAAGCTTAGCTAGATCCCTCCTCATGTTATCTATACCTTCCTGGGTGTCTACTCTATTGCAGATTTTGGTATCATCCGCAGAGGCAAACCTTACCCGACAGCCCTTCCGCTATATCACTAACAAAGATGTTAAAAAGAATCGGACCAAGGACAGCTCCCTGGGGCACACCACTGGTAAGATCCTTCTTCTCAGAGTGAGCTCCATTTATCTGTACTCTTTGTCGCCTCCCACACAACCAATTTCTAACCAAGTAGTAACTTTAGGGTCCATTCCTAGGGTGCTCAGTTTGTTTATGCTGCGGGGAAAGGCGAAAGTGGTTGGCGGCCGGGGATTGCGGCTCGGTGCAGGCCTGTGATCCACGGTGTCTGACATAAGCAGGCCAGCATGGCTAGCTTGACCTGTAAGTGAAGCCTGTGGAGAGGCCCATAGGATTGCACATCCCCCAATATGCTGCTATTGTAGGATAGAACTCTGTAAGAGAACTAAACTAACTTAGGTAAGCAAAACTGAGAGATGGAAAAATACAGAAAAATATGTTTAAAAGTTACTGATAAGAAAAAGTACATCTGCAAGGAATATAATTGGGAGTGCTGACAGATGAGTTGCAGAGCCCTGCTCCCCTGCATGCACAAATTGGCTCTATGGCCTTGAGAGTGTGAAAGTAACAAGTTGATGAACTGACCATTGTAATTGGGACTAGAAGGGGGGTATGCAGGTGTCATGCCCACTGAAGGGACATAATTGGATAAACTTATCAGTACCGGGACCAATGGAAGGGGTACGGGAGGTACGGGAGAGTACCGGGACCAATGAAATGTTTTTCTATACCTAGAATGGAACAGAAGTCTATAAAAGTTGTTGTAATGCTTGAAAACTTTGCTCAGCCATTTTGAAATTGACTGGTTCGAGACTTGTGCACAAATAAATGATTTGGACCTTCTGAACAGACTCCTGGTATCATTGGTTTGTCTGCGCTTTGCTGCTACATATTCTTGGTGCATTGGCCGGGAAGTTGTGGAATCAAAGTGTATATAGGGCAATATACCACGACTTTCCGCCTCTATAGGCTTGGTCCTGCCGGGATCGCGCCCTTCCGACGAGGGCTGCTCCCTGGCGCCACCGGTCCCTTGTATCGGAGGGAGCTGGTCGGACCTCGGCGGGTGCCGGGCTCGGCTGGAGCCAACGCCTCAAACCCGAGTGAGGGGAGTCCGAGGTCCAACTCATGCACCTGCTTGGGAAGTTTGAGGACCGGATCCGGTGAGTATAGTTTTGATTTGGTGTCTAGACAGAAATAGAAAGAGCAGTACTGCCATTGGAACTTGGAATTTGGAATTTGTAATCTCGAGATATTGGGAATTGGTAAGAGAGCTTGATCACCTCTCAAGGAAGGGCCGAGTAACCCCGCATGGGAATTCGCCGGGTGAAACCCCCAGCCTTATTGTAATTGGGAAAAAGACTAGTCAGAATAGATAGAAACGAATGCATTCTGGGATACGTTGCTAGCATGAGTGTGTGAACGAAGTGTGAATGAGAGGTCTGGCAGCACGGACCAAGTGAAGGCGGACCCCTGAGTAGCGCATTTCCTGACCGGGCGACCGCGATCAGGTCGCGAAAAGGGGGAAGCGATTGTCGTCTTGTCTTGTTATTTGTACTCCCTATACGTTTCTAGGACCGTGAGGACCCCTTACCCACGGTCCGCCCTCCTTTTCCCTTCTGTCTGTTGTTGCGCGCACACATCGAAATGGGAGGGGCGGGGTCTACTAGAAACACTCCATTAGAATGTATGATCGCACATTTTAAAGAGGGATATTCAGGAGATTATGGTATTAAAATGACAGCAGCCCGTTTGCAGATTTTGTGTACTAGGGAGTGGCCCGATTTAGACCCCATCTGGCCCCGAGAGGGAACGTTCAATGTAGAGATTATTCAGTCAATGCACCGTAGAGTGCGGATAGCGCACCCCGATCAGTACCCCTATATAGATTCCTGGTTAAGTATTTGTGAGGATCCGCCCCCCTGGGCGCAGCGCTGTTATGAGGAACAGTGCAGAATAATGTTAGCTAATTTAACTAGCAATGTATATATGTTCTAATATGTTATACTTGTAATGTTACAATTTTCCTTGTAATTTATAATTATCTGTTCTATGTAAAATGTCCTGGTATATCTCATACCAATTAACCTACTGTTACATGTAAACCGCACTTGAAACAAGGGAAAGAGCGGTATATAAATAACTGTTAAATAAATAAATAAATAAATAAATAAAACAGATTCTAGTCAGAAAACAGAACATCCCAAAATGAAAGAGCAGGATAAGAAAGCCAGAAAGAAGCCCATCCTGGTAGATCCTGATTCCCCAGAGATAATTCCAAGACAGCCCCGAACCCCAGGTCCAATAAGAGTAGCCCGGCGTCCTGCCCCAGAACCCCAGAGACGGCCGGAGCGGGACCCAACCCCTGATCCCCCTCCTGGAGGGCAGAGAGAGGAATCAGCTGAAGACGAGGATGCCATAAAAAGTGAGTCAGAAGTAGAGGGAGAAGAGGAAGAAAAAGAGAATGCCCAAAGTGAAGATGATAGCGTACAAGTGGTTGCTAGTGCCAGCGCGCCAGCAAAAGATACACCCAAAGTGAAACCTGTTGAGAAAGCAAAAGTAGTCCCCGGGAAGATAATTAAGAAAACAGTCCTTAGATCCCAAAAGACAGTTCCCGCCAAGTTGCTGCCTTTACGGCAAGTCCCGGGAGTGCCCGTAAAGAATGATAATGATGAGGTGGTAGCGGGACCCTTAACTTATGTGTATATCCCTTTCTCTACAACTGATTTATTAAATTGGAGGTCGCATTATGCCTCCTATACTAGTAAGCCCCAGGAGCTGACAGAATTAGTAACTACTATTATGGAAACTCACCAACCCACTTGGCCAGATTGCCGCCAGCTCCTGACCACCCTATTCACGACAGAAGAACGAGCACGAATTAGAAAAGCAGCTATTGAGTGGATGGCAGATAACCCTGTAGCTCCGAGACAGGGGCAGAATATAATAGACCGTCGGGAAGCAGCACAGAGAGAATTCCCGAATGAAGACCCCCATTGGGATCCAAATACAGATGAAGGATCCACAGCCCTAGCCCGTTTTCGCCAAGGCTTTTTACAAGGCCTGAAAAGGGGGGGCCAGAAAGCTATGAACCTTTCCAAAGTTGCAGGAGTTATCCAAGGTATAGATGAGAGCCCAGCAGATTTTCATGAAAGATTAACTGAAGCATACAGAATGTATACTCCCTATGATCCCGAGGCACCAGGAAGTTTATGTATGGTGAATTCTGCTTTTGTAAACCAGTCTCAACCAGACATTAGACGTAAATTACAGAAATTAGAAGGGTTTGCGGGCATGAATGCAACACAGTTACTGGAAGTCGCTCATAAAGTGTATGTGAATCGTGATAATGAAAGACAGAGAGAATGTGATAGAAAGATGAAGAAGAAAGCTGATTTTTTGGCTGCGGCCATAGTTGAACAGAAAAGGGGAGGTGTCCCTAGTCGACGGAGCAGAGGAAGAGGGCGGGGTCAAGGCGGAGGCCGGACCCAGAAGCTAGGCATGAACCAATGCGCCTACTGCAGAGAGGAAGGACATTGGAGAGATACATGCCCGCAACTCGAAGACGCCCAGCAAGATGACGACAGCAGTCATCAGTGGCGAGAAGAAAGACGAGGCTATCCCCGAAACCGAGGAGGAGCCAATCGAGAACAATTCCAGCGAGAGAGAGGAGGAGGAGCCATTCAAGCATTGGCCACAACGACCCATGATGAGAATGACGTGGATTAGGACAGACCGGGCTCCAAGTTTGCTTTAGGTCTCCAGGAGCCTATGGTCGGAATACAAATAGGAGACCAAGTTATGGACTTTATGGTTGATACTGGAGCACAACATTCAGTAATAGACAAAAAGATAGCCCCATTTTCTACAAAAGCAGTCACCATTATAGGAGCAACTGGTGCCAAAGCTACAAAATCTTTTCTTCAAAATCGGATATGCAGTCTAGGAGGACAGCAAATAACTCATCAATTCCTTTACATGCCCGAATGTCCAGTGCCATTACTGGGACGAGATATGTTAGCCAAGCTTCAAGCACAAATATCCTTCTCTGAACAAGGAGAAATGCAAATGACAGTAAATTCCCAAGCCAGACCAGCAGGAGTAATGCTGCTGACGGTGCCCCGAGAAGAAGAATGGAGGTATTACGTTGATGACTCCATCCAAGACACCTATTTTGAACAAACTTTAAAGAACATCGATGCACCACCTGGAGTATGGGCAGAAGGCAGTCCCCCAGGCCTAGCCAAGCATATAGCTCCAGTGATTGTAACCCTCAAGCCTAGTGCTACACCAGTGCACGTCAAACAGTACCCTCTCCCAAGAGCTGCAATTGAAGGCATTCATCGCCACCTACAAAGATTGCTCGAGTATGGCCTACTAAAAGTATGTCAATCCCCATGGAACACTCCACTTTTGCCAGTAAAGAAACCTGGGACGGAGGACTACCGCCCAGTACAAGACTTAAGAAGAGTAAATGATGCAGTTGAAACTATACATCCAGTTGTACCCAATCCTTACACTCTTCTAGGACTGATACCTGCTGAAGCTACCCATTTCACTGTACTGGATTTGAAAGATGCATTCTTTTGCATAAGATTAGCCCCTGTAAGTCAGATATTGTTTGCCTTTGAATGGCAGGACCCCATCTCTGGAAGAGGGGGCCAACTCACCTGGACAAGATTACCCCAAGGATTCAAGAATTCGCCGACCATCTTTAGTGCTGCACTGAATCAAGACCTTTCAAGCTATCCAGTAGCCCCGGGGAAGAGAGTGCTTCTCCAATACGTGGATGATCTGTTGATAGCTGCCATATCAGAAAGTGAATGCATACTAGCCACCAAAGATCTTTTGCAGTTACTAGATGAAGCTGGATACAAAGTTTCCAGAGCCAAAGCACAGCTATGCCAAAAAGAAGTGAAATACTTGGGTTTTCGTATAACCCAAGGAAGCCGAAGATTAGGCAGAGAAAGAAAAGAAGCAGTATGCAGAATTCCAACTCCAACAACCAGAAAGCAAGTCAGAGCCTTTCTGGGAGCGGCAGGATATTGCCGAATCTGGATACCCAACTTTGCCCAAATTGCCAAACCACTATATGAAGCCACAAAAGGAGAAGAGAAGTCACCACTGGAGTGGGGACTTGAGCAGGATACAGCCTTCAAGACGTTAAAGGAAGAATTGATGTCATCACCAGCACTTGGACTACCAGATGTCCACAAACCTTTCCACTTGTTTGTACATGAAGCACAGGGAAATGCCTTAGGCATGTTGACTCAGAAATTGGGAAATTGGGAGCGACCTGTAGCATACCTATCAAAACAATTGGACCCTGTGGCCAAAGGATGGCCACCTTGCTTGAGAGCAGTTGCAGCTACAGCGCTACTAGTGAGCGAAGCAGACAAGCTCACACTAGGACAGAACATACGAGTCACTGTGCCACATGCAGTCCTTGCCCTTATGGAACAAAAAGCAAATTATTGGCTCACCAATTCCCGAATGTTGAAGTACCAGAGCATGTTATGTGAAAACCCACAGATACAACTTGAAGTGAGTCATGCTTTGAATCCAGCCACCTTGATACCCATCAGTGAAGAACTCCCAGAACATGACTGTATCGAAGTCATGGAAACTGTGTTCTCCAGTCGACCCGACTTGACAGATGTGCCCATAGACAATCCTGACCAAATCTATTATGTTGATGGGAGCAGTCTCATCCTCGATGGACGACGCTGTGCCGGATATGCAGTCGTCACTCAACACGAAGTAGTTGAATCATCAGCTCTAGCCTCAGGCACATCAGCCCAAAAAGCCGAATTGATAGCACTCACCAGAGCATTGTTGTTAGGAGAAAAACTTGTGCTGAATGTATATACAGATTCCAAATATGCCTTCACTACTTTGCATGCCCATGGAGCTCTTTATAAAGAAAGAGGACTCATCACATCCGGAGGAAAATCAGTCAAGTATGGTCCCGAGATATTGATGTTACTTGATGCAGTTTGGGCCCCAACACGTGTAGCTGTCATGCATTGCAGAGGACACCAAGCAGGAAAAGGAGAAGTTGCCCGAGGAAATAGATTTGCAGATGCCTCAGCACGACAAGCAGCTATGACAGGACAGATTGCCCCACAAGCTATGCCAATGCAAGCAGCATTGTTTCCAGTACCTTTGAATTTATGGACACCACGATATACCACCAAAGAATTAGATTACTACTGTAACAAAGAAGATGGAGTACTGAAAGATGGATGGATTGAGCTGCCACCAGAAGAAGGCAGTCAACCCCCTGGACGAATAGTGATTCCTGAACTGTTAGGACCATCCTTTGTCAAAGCTTTCCACGAAGCCACCCACTATGGGAAGAGTGCTATGAAAAAAGCACTCAGACCACATTTCTACATCCCTCTGATGACAACCATATCAGCCTCAGTAGCACGTCAATGTCTAACCTGTGCCAAAAATAATGCCAAGCAAGGCCTTATAACGGCACCCCGGGTTCAGTCAGGAGGTGTCACCCCCATGCACAACCTCCAAGTTGATTTTACCGAAATGCCAAAAGCCAATGGATACCATTACCTGTTAGTATTAGTTTGTACTTTCTCTGGGTGGGTAGAAGCCTTCCCAACCAGAACTGAGAAAGCCCGAGAAGTTACCAAAGTCTTAATGAGAGAGATTGTCCCTAGGTTCGGAATTCCAGCAGTAATAGGGTCAGACAATGGACCCTCATTTGTCTCCCAAGTTACTCAACAGTTAGCAAAAGCTTTGCAGATACAATGGAAACTCCACACTGCATACAGACCCCAGAGTTCAGGGAAAGTTGAGCGAATGAATCGTACCCTAAAAGCCCAAATGTCCAAGCTTTGTCAGGAGACACACTTGAAGTGGCCCCAAGTGCTCCCAATAGCTTTACTCAGAATACGCTCAGCTCCTGTAAAGTCAACAGGATTTTCCCCTTTTGAAGTTCTGTATGGTAAACCCCCACCAATAGTGCAGGGAGTCAAAGGAAGTTTAGCCCAGATTGGTTCAGAAGTAACCAGACAAGAACTCCTAGCTCTTAGTTTTGTTCTGCAGACTCTCCATACGTGGATCCAAGACCAGTTGCCTATCAACTTGACGGAACCCTTGCATCCCTATCAGCCTGGTACTTCGGTGTGGATCAAAGATTGGAAGAAGACACCGTTGGAACCCCATTGGAAGGGACCGTACACCGTCATCCTGTCTACCCCAACTGCAGTAAAGGTAGCCGAGATCGACGCTTGGATCCACCACAGCAGAGTCAAGCCCGCCGCTGATCCTGAACCAGAGCAGTGGACAGCAGAACAGCATCTTGATGCACCCTTGCGAGTTACTCTGAGACGGCAACCAGCAGCTTAGACACCTCATCACAAGTGCTTTGCAGTAGCCAAGTCTTTCGAAGAGGATTGCTGTTTTCCATGCAGCAACAGTTTTGTTTCAACGAACCCAATTTGCGTGTGATTTGACACACTACTTTGATACTACATTGACTAGCCAGACTTCACAAGCCAACTGAAATTGCTAATAAGTTGGTTAATGTGTACTGGACAACCTGAGGATCTTCAATCAACACTCAGCACCCGTTAAATTGCTTCATTAGCAAACGGGACGAAGAATAAAAGACCGTCGTGATCAAGATCAGCAAGCTGAGGATTCAGAAGAACTCCAATCAACATCAACATGCATCTTTACTTTTGCTTTGCCTTGGTTGCCTTCTTTGGAGGTTTTGAACTGACTTATGCTTTACCTCCATGCACTGCTTGCATTACCTCTACTCGAACTGGACTGAAAGTAACTCAGACTTTGCTTTATCATTCTTACTATACCTGCAAGGGAACAGTGACTCGGTGTATCTATAACACCACTGAACTAAATGTTTGCACTCATGGCAAAATCAAAGCATGCTATAATCCGCATCAGAATCCATCCTATTACACGTTGGAAATAAGATGGAAGGATGCAGATGGACCTATACTAGCTGCTACACCACCACTTAAGGACATTACTAAACCTGCTGTTTTGAATTTTGATGCATGTAATGCCATTAATAGAGATAGTTATTCCACCTGTGGTACTTGGGAGAAAGCGTATCGAAATGACCATAAGTATATGTGTCCAGAAGGTGCCACAGATTGGTGGAAGTGTACAGGTAAAACGGGATCAGGCTATAGTACTGCACCAGCAGCAGACTACTATTGCCCGTATTGGGGATGTGTTTTTTTATGCTACCTGGAATACTGGTATAACTGATGAGAAAATAGATAAACGGATGGCTACTCTAACCAAGCCAACCACAAATGATAAATGTCAGAAAGATGCTTGCAACCCCTTACACTTACGTATACACAATCCCTATGCTTGGAAACAAGGATATAAGTTTGGTTTACGTATTGCTGGAGGGGCAATAGATCCAGGAACCATTGTGTATATCAGATTGAATACCCAAGCCCACAAGTCATCTAAATATCATATTCATAATACCTTTTATGAAGCCATGCATGTAAATAAGTTTGAGATCCCTCATCCCTCACAGAATTTATTTTTAGAATTAGCTGGAGCAGTAGTATCTAGTCTTAAGATTTCAGATTGCTATTTCTGTGGCGGGACCCAAATGGGAGACCAGTGGCCATGGGAAGCCCAAGAATTGAATTATTCTATGACTTACAACCAGACTGAATTACACAAGACTACCAGTGAATGGGTGTTAGCGCACTCAATCGTTGGACGTCTTTGCTATGCCAGAACTGGACCCCAGTTCACCCAGAAGGTAGGACAGCTGGTCTGTCTTAGCCAGAAGTACTATAATGCCACGACCAAAAAGACAGCATGGTGGTCAGGAATCAGACACCCTGAACCTCCTAACCCATTAGCCAGATTTCCTGAACTTGCTGGTTTATGGACTAACCTTGCCAAAGTCCAAGCCTGGCAAGCCCCACCTGGCCTATATTGGATCTGTGGAAACCGAGCGTATGCACAACTCCCGCCACACTGGGGAGGAGCATGTGTCTTAGGAACCATCAGACCTTCCTTCTTTCTTTTAAACACTGAACATGGAGAACAATTAGGATACCCAGTATATACTACCCACCGACACAAGAGAGCACTAAGACAGAAAAGAGAAGCCTTACAGATAGGCAAGTGGGAGAAGTGGCAAGGTGATGATTGGCCACCAGAAAGAATCATTGAGTATTATGGACCTGCCACTTGGAATGATGATGGTATGTATGGTTATCGTACTCCAATTTATATGATTAATCGTATTATTCGCTTACAAGCAGTAGTTGAAATAATAACCAATGAAACTAGTCATGCTCTTACGCTCTTAGCTAGACAAAGTACTCAGATGCGCACTGCTATATACCAGAACCGCTTAGCACTTGATTATTTGTTAGCAGCAGAAGGAGGAGTATGTGGTAAACTGAATCTAACTAATTGCTGTTTGAAAATAGATGATAAGGGTTAAGTAGTTGAAGAAATTGCTAAAGATATGCAAAGACATGCTTATGTGCCAGTACAGACTTGGCACTCATTGAAATTTCCTAACTGGTTTGCTAACCTTTTCTCTTGGATGGGAGGATTTAAGACTTTCATTGTCTTAGTACTAATTCTTGTTGCTGTTATTTTCTTATTACCATGTTTAATCCCATGTTGTATGCGTTCCATTCATAATGCTATTGATAGTACAGTAGAGCGGAAGACCGCAACTAAAATAATGGCTTTATACAAAGCCAGCCCTAGTCGAAATCCTTCAATCATGATGTGATTCTTCTAAGGGTGATTTAACTCTCACACCTTATTAAGTAATAGGGTGAGATTAATCAAAGGGGGGAATGTGGCAGGTGCAGGCCTGTGATCCACGGTGTCTGACATAAGCAGGCCAGCATGGCTAGCTTGACCTGTAAGTGAAGCCTGTGGAGAGGCCCATAGGATTGCACATCCCCCAATATGCTGCTATTGTAGGATAGAACTCTGTAAGAGAACTAAACTAACTTAGGTAAGCAAAACTGAGAGATGGAAAAATACAGAAAAATATGTTTAAAAGTTACTGATAAGAAAAAGTACATCTGCAAGGAATATAATTGGGAGTGCTGACAGATGAGCTGCAGAGCCCTGCTCCCCTGCATGCACAAATTGGCTCTATGGCCTTGAGAGTGTGAAAGTAACAAGTTGATGAACTGACCATTGTAATTGGGACTAGAAGGGGGGTATGCAGGTGTCATGCCCACTGAAGGGACATAATTGGATAAACTTATCAGTACCGGGACCAATGGAAGGGGTACGGGAGGTACGGGAGAGTACCGGGACCAATGAAATGTTTTTCTATACCTAGAATGGAACAGAAGTCTATAAAAGTTGTTGTAATGCTTGAAAACTTTGCTCAGCCATTTTGAAATTGACTGGTTCGAGACTTGTGCACAAATAAATGATTTGGACCTTCTGAACAGACTCCTGGTATCATTGGTTTGTCTGCGCTTTGCTGCTACACCTGGGGCACACCACTGGTAAGATCCTTCTTCTCAGAGTGAGCTCCATTTATCTGTACTCTTTGTCGCCTCCCACACAACCAATTTCTAACCAAGTAGTAACTTTAGGGTCCATTCCTAGGGTGCTCAGTTTGTTTAGGCTGCGGGGAAAGGCGAAAGTGGTTGGCGGCCGGGGATTGCAGCTCCTGAATGGAGCCACAGTGCCATGGCAACCGGACGCCATGGTACCGTGGCTCCATTCAGAAACCTGACTGAGTTAGCCAGGCAGGAGCTTGTACATGCAGAATCAGGTCTATTTCTGTGCGTCCGGTTCCGATCAGATGCACAGAGGCGCAAAATGGAATGTGCCTCTAAGTGTATAAAAGAAGGTTATAATAAAGCTAATGCTGCAGACAGGGAAGAACTTTTAAAACATGTATATTTCTAAATTTATATGCATGTTAAAATTTTCTATCTTAGTTCACCAGATCCAGAAAGTATTAAGAAAACACTGGCATGGGGGCGGAGCTAGCCACGGTGCAGAATGGACGCGTGAGTCTGTAGCTCCCGTAGTTGCCGCAGAATCCTGAGCTTTTACGATATTTCTTTGCATCCTGCTTACCCCTCTTTCGGTGTGCCAACGACTGCATAGGGAGGGAAGATGTCTAATTTAAAACCAGCGCGCCTTGAATTTCAATCGGGCACTGGCTCGGCGGCGAAGCGTTCGAAACCGGAGGCTGGTTCCCCGCATAAAATGGCCGCCGGGGAACGGGAAAACTCCGGGGAGAGCCTGCAGGAAGTTCTTGCTGAATTAAAATGTGTCAAGGAGATGATTGCTACCAATGCAGCGACGCTGACCACGATACAAGAAGATCTCTGCGAGGTGAAAGGAAGAATGACTGAGATAGGCTCCCGCCTGCACGTGGCAGAGGAGAAAATCCAGCAGCATGACAACTTACTAGGCCAGCTAGGCCCCCTGACTAGACGGGTCAAGCGGATGGAAGATCTAATGGAGGACCAAAATAATCGCGCTAGACGCAATAATATCAGGTTAGTGGGCGCTCCGGAGGGAGCTGAAGGATCTGACCCAGTAGCCTTCCTGGAAAAAATTATCCCGGAGCTGCTTCAACTCACCTTTGTAAGGCCGTTTGAGATCGAGCGCGCACATCGCGTCCCCATGCATAAAACCGATAACGCTAAATATCCTCGGCCTATTATCTTCAAGGTGCTCCGCTACCCGCAGGCCTTACAGATCTTGCAGGCTGCCAAAAAGAATATCTCACTACAGCTACAGGGCCAGAAAATTTCACTTTACCCAGATCTCAGCAAGCAGACCGTGGATCGTCGGAGAGAGTTGCTGGCCTGCCGACCCCTACTACAGAGCCTGCAGGCCAGATATGGCCTTTACTACCCTGGGACCATGCGGGTGACACTTCATAACACCACCAGGAACTTTGTTGAACCTGACAAGCCTTCCTACGGGAACATTCTGCTATGGACTCCTAAGTATTGTATTTCCTTTCTCTCATTATGGATGCCTTTCCGGGGGACTACGGCCGCTCTGCTGATACTAACTCCCGGGGCTCTCGAGACTCCTGCTTGCGGGGCCTCCAGCTCCTGGATTTGGATTGCAGAACCACGGTCTTCATTCTCCTTGTTATGTGAGCTCTATATAGTTTTGTCTCTTGAAGTTCCAATATCTTGAGAACACTTGAGCCTTCCTTTTTCTTGCTTTCTCCCCTAGTCTTCTCCTCTTCTCTCCCCTCTGGTTTCTCTCACCTGCTATTTGCGGGTATGTTGCTGCACACCTGTGATTTTGTTATTACATGATAGGGGCAACAACGGGGGTGAAGGTGACAGTTGGTTTCTGGCACAGGGGGTGGTTTTCACCTTGAAATGTTTTGTACAAAGTTTAACTGTTTTGTGTAAGACCATTCCGACCCTGGGGCATGCTGGCGCCGCCAGCGACAACGCTTTGCGCTCAGTCGACCTCCGACAGGATGATGCGTTGTCCTTATGGTGATGGCAACTGAATTGGTAATACTTACCCTGAATGTTAAGGGGATTGCAGACCCGATAAAACGCAAGAAAATCTTATCCTACTGTCAGCGGAAAAGGGCTGATATTGTGTATCTGCAAGAGACACACCTGTCTGAGCAAGAATCGCGGAAGGTCACCTCCAAAATATACAAAGTACTAGTGGTTTCCCCCGCCTCTGGACGGAAAGGTGGAGTGATAACACTAGTCCGTAGCTCGCTCAACTCTGCGGTCCAAGAGGTGAAGGCAGATTCTGATGGTCGGTGGGCGAAAGCCACCATGCAAATAGAGCAGATGCCTTTTACTCTTATGAACATCTATGCACCCACTTTTGAAGATCCCGCCTTCTTTAAAAATATTGCAATGGAATTAACACTGGCGGGCAACACCAACGTAGTGCTGGGGGGAGATTTTAACATCATTCTCGATCCCCTGCTGGATAGAACTCCGTATAAACCAGTCACCAAAATCAAAGCGCATGCTGCATTGCTAGGCATGACTAAAGAGCTGTCTTTGGTAGAACCCTGGCGACTCCTTCACCCCACAGACAGGGAATACACATTTTATTCCACTCCGCATAACTCTCATACCAGGCTTGATTACTTTTTGCTTTCGGCCGGTCTCATTAAACAGGTGGCTGCGGTGACCATACATGAGAGTGCAATATCTGATCACGCTGCGGTTTCTCTGACCTTAGAATTAGGGCTCTCACCGAAGATGCCTCCTAGATGGACTTTTGACAAAACGCTGTTACGCGAAGAGGCATTCGAAGTCCATATTAGTCAGGCCATCGAGACATACCTTCACTGTAATGATCCTACCGCTACCTCTATATGGGGATGGTGGGAGGGATTTAAAGCGATGCTTCGTGCACACATCACTTCATATGCTATCCGAAGAAATAAGTGCAAAAAAATGGAGCGGGAAATGTTGGAGAGCCAAATCAAGGCTGGCGAACGATTACTGGTGAAGCACACCGATCCGATGATACTGATCAAATTGCAAAGACTCCGATACCAATATAATACCCTGCTCTATAAAGAGGCTCATCTTGCAGTTCGCGCCCAGCAGAGTACATATTACTACGAAAGTAACTGTGCTGGCTCCCTGTTAGCTAATGTACTTAAAGCACGGAAGAATACCACGCGAATAGCTGGGATGCAAGATCGTGGTGGAAACCTCCTAGTCCAAGACGAGCAAATATTGGGACGCTGCAAAGAATTTTATGAAGATCTCTATCGCTCTGAGGTGAGCTGTACCGATGAAACTTTCTTGGCCTTTGTTGCTAATCTCACTGGACCCAAACTTCCCGCGGAACAGACCCAAGAATTAGAGCGAGATGTTTCCGCCATGGAGATCCATAGCGCCATAGGACAGATGGCGCGAGGGAAGGCTTCAGGCCCCGATGGTTTGCCCTTGGAATTTTACCACAAGTTCCGGAAACTGTTAGTGCCTATGCTGCAGACGTACTACAGAGGACTATACGAATCGAATCCGGCTGTTGGAGCCTTGGCGGAGGCCACTATCGTGATTCACCCAAAACCGGGACGAGATTCACTGAAAATTGAAAATTATAGACCAATCTCGCTCTTAAATGTGGACTATAAGCTTTATGCTAAGATACTGGCTAATCGTCTAAACTTGGTCCTGGCTGACCTGATTCACCCTGACCAATGTGGTTTTGTACCAGGCAGATCCACTACTGATAATGGGAGATTGTTGGCTCATGTTTTAATCAAGGCCTCGGAACTCTCAGAACCTCTTGTCGGATTATCATTAGATGCCGAGAAGGCTTTTGACCGGCTGGAGTGGTCCTACCTGTTTAGAGCCCTACGGTGGTTTGGGATTGGCGAGAGATGTCTTCGGAGAATATCACTATTGTATGCTAACCCCGTAGCACGCATTGCAGCTAACTCTGGTCTTTCGGCTCCCTTTACTCTACAAAGAGGAACTCGCCAAGGCTGCCCCCTATCGCCTCTTCTCTTCAATTTAGCCCTGGAAGTGCTTGCGATTGCCATTCGTCAGCGCTATGATGTTGCTGGTGTAGAATTCCCCGATGGCCAATGTAAATTATCTGCCTATGCTGATGATCTTTTACTTTTTTTGAAGCCGGATTCTCTGCCATCAGTTTTTCAACTTATTGATAACTATTCCGCTATATCGGGGTATAAAGTAAACCTAGCGAAGACCACCTTAATACCCTTGAATGCGCATGTCCATAAGACCGAACTGCAAGCCTACCCTTTTCAATACGCACAGTCCTCATTTAAATATTTAGGGGTAGAATATGGCTTTACTCTCCAAGATACCATCACCATCAATACTCGAACATGCAAGACTTTGGTTACTGACTGCACCAATAAATGGACCCCCTTGCACCTCACCTGGTGGGGCAGGTTAGAAACCATAAAGATGATGCTGGTCCCCAAAATCAGTTATGTGCTGAGTATGATCCCTATGCTCTTTGCCCCGAGCTTCTACAAGCAGCTCAATCGTCAGATAGTGTCTTTTCTCTGGGGCAATCGCATGCCACGGATTGCGGCATGGAAATTGCGATTGCCGAAGACTAAGGGCGGTGTACATCTCCCTGATGTGGAATGGCTGCATTTGGCCTCCTTACTGCGACAAGGTTCGACATGGACATCCGAGGGAAACTTGGCTGATGCTGCACGATGGCTTGCGGTTGAACATGCCCTCTCAGCTCCGCTGCACACGAAAACGCTGATTGGAATGGTACCCGATCCGAAACAGGCCCCTGATCTGGTGGTGCAGTCAACGCAACAAGCGTGCCGACGGCTTGAACAATGCCTTGAAGGTGGTGAAGATTTTGCGACGGATATGCCTATCTGGTTGAACCCCCGTTTCCGGATAGGTGGGAAACCTGTACGATGGAAGATATGGATAGAACACGGTATTGCGACTTTAGGACAGCTGATGACGAGATCGGCCTTCAAGACATTTGGAATACTGCAAGCGGAATTTGGATTACCGCCCACCGGTTATTTCCAATGGTGTCAACTTCACCACTGTCTGAGTAAGGCAGGGGTCTCCCCGCTGGAACTGCGACAGGGATGGCCATTGGGGCAAAAGCTACAGGAGATACAGGCGGGTCCACGGGCCGTCTCGAAACTACTCGAGATACTTCGTTCGAGAGGGGAGAAAGAATGTGTCCAAGTGCAATCGACGTGGCTTGCAGATACCGGGGATTATCTGCCAGAGGAACAATGGAGTACCTTTTGGGGGCCTCAAATACGGGTCACCCGATCAGCCTCCCTTACTCAATCTTTATATTTCTTGGCGCATCGAGCCTACCTCACCCCCTCCAAGAAGAGCAAATGGGCGCCACAGGAGGGGAATCGCTGTTGGTCCTGTCACACAACTATAGGCACATTGGCGCACATGCTTTTCTACTGCGAGCATTTGCAGATCTTCTGGCTTTCTGTTTGGCAGCAGATATCCTGTATATTGAATATTCAGACCCCGATTACTTACCAGGTCATCGTTTTTAGATCCCTGATGGTCTGGCCGAAACTACCCAAAAGAGACAATCGATTGTTAGATCTTATGATTAGCCTGGCACTAAAAGTTATCCTCATGCACTGGAAAAATTTCGAGAAAGTCCATTTCGAACTTTGGTGGAACCTGCTCTGTCTGCACCGAAGCTATGAAGATCTGTATACAGAACGACATCCCCAAGCAGGCCAACACCTTAGGCAGGAGGACGCTCTGAGCAAATACATTAAAGGACACCAGTGATACCTTATAGGGCGGTTGTTTTCTGACGGTGGGGCGGGTCGCGGGGTTGGAATGGTCATAGTTTTTGGTGTTTTGCATTTTTGTTTTTGTTTACTCTTACTTGTAATACTACTTTAACGTTCTTTTCGTTTTCAATTTGTACTGATGCTGATACTTGTTTTGTTCTGAGCTGCAATACTTGAAAGTTCCCATACTGCTTCTTGTATTCTGATTTGACTGTACGGATTCACTGAATGTACTTATCCTCTGAAATGCGAATAAAGAACCTTTAAAAAAAAAAAAAGAAAACACTGGCATTGTTGCTTACACTAGAGAAAAGAATTTGGGTGACCTTTTGGTTTCTTCTGCATTATGATGTTCAAGAGATAATAATAACATCATTAAGGGACATTACAAGTGTGGGAAATGTTCAGTGTGTCCTACCACCTTAGAGATTCAGACATTCATACATCCTGTAACTAAGCTACATTATTACATACCACACAGATCTGATTGCAATATCGCCTTAGTTATTTATGTGATCATTTCCCATGCACATTATTGTATATTGGCAAAACCAAATGCCCTCTATGAATTAGAATGCTTGGGCATAGAAGTTGTTTGAAAAGGAAGATTTTGGCTGCTCCCTTGGTAGAATTTATTAATTTTTATGACCTAAAGTTTTTTGCTATTAAAGCAATCAAAGATACATGGTGAGGAGGAAATATAGGGGTTTGTTTACTAAAGAACATCAATGACACATCTGTTAGTTAGCGGTAATGGCAGTGGTAATGGTGTCATCAAGCGGTAAAGGCCGCAGCAGGCAGTAGACTTTCCAGTGGTAAGGGTGCTTGGCTCCATGTATCGAGCACTAAAAGGACATCAGGCGTTAAGATGTCAAGCGTGCACCTTAACGCCTGCAAATGGCAGTCACCTTAACGCAGGATAAGGGAGCTCCTGTGAAAGTCAAATATGAGGTGATGGATGGAAGGGAAGGGAAGAACTGATGGACCTGTCAGATTCATATGTATCCTACATGTCAGTCAGTAAGTGGGATCAGCATGTGGAGACAGCTGTACTGTTTCAGTGAGGGGTGCCCACGTAATATGTTGTAATGTCAGTGTGTGGCATAGGATTGGGAAGAAGATGTGGGCATCAAAAGGATGACCGAGCAGCAGTGGTGATGTGCAGATCATTCACAGGAGAGGTGTGAGTGATACATGCAAATGATTAAACTTCCTGTGTGGGCCATGACGTAGCAGCTGGCAGGAGAATACATGACTGTACATAACGGGCATATGCTGATGGATAGGCTGAAGGATAGATGGTGATAGATGAGTGTGTCATGGCCTTGCAGCCCCGGTGTACTTGATGTGACCACACAAATGCAGCTATAGTGTATGTGAAAAAAAGTGTAGCCATGGGGAAGTCCCAATATCAGCTATTTGGGTATGACAGCTGTGTCAGCTTTTCTAAACACCATAAATCTTCCGGGCCAGTTAGAACTGCTGAGCGTGTTGAATGAGAGTGGCAGTCATTTGAGCATTCTATATTTTTGTGGGACTCCTTGAAAAAGTGCTATGTGAAACGCTTAGTCGACAGGATTGTTGGCGTCGGAGTGTTTGAAGTCCTGGATATCTAAATGTGATCGTGAGACTGCTTCAGTTAAGTTTTTGAATGACATGCTTTAGAAGAGAGTTTGACTAACCTAACGTTGAATTGAAAATGTTAAAGAAAATTGAAAATATTGTAAATATTTTTAGAGAGGACGTTTTTTCTGGCCATTGATGTTATGGATGAAGGCATATGTTTGCTTTGATGCTCTAGTCTAGCCTGATCCGTGTATTCTGAGGCCTTTTTCTCCTCTTTTTAATGCCTGTGCAAGGGATGTTACTGGCATTTGAAATCTAGCCACGTTTATAACACTGGTCAACATTGAAATCATTACTGACTTTAAAAGGCCCTAATCTGTAGTATCTTGGTGAGCTGAACAAGAATGTAACATTAAAAAAAAATTATTGGCTCTTGTTTTGAAGATATTTCATGTAGTTCATTTTTGACGTTTCACTGTGTAAATTTATCCAGTAGGACATCAACAACATCCCAAATAAGCCTTGAATGATGTAATATTGCATCACATTGCATAATACCAGCATGCACACATCATCCAGAGTTGACTGCATCATTTTCTGATGCAATGCAATACTACTGCCAGACGGCTGCTGAAGCCATCTGACATCAACAGTGTACTATACGCAGTCGGAAAGGTAGAGCATTTAAAATATTTCAGACTGTGTGCGAGACAGTTTAAGCTACTGTTACAAGTAACTTTTATTAATCATATAATTTTAGCCATTTAGGTACAATACAGAACAGTAATGCCACGAAAGTGCGTTAATACCGTTGACAATTTCTGCTACATTTGTGGGGAAGTGACATTTGCCAACCAGAAGAAAAGTATCACTTCTCAACTGAAGAAGGCATATCATCTTTACTTCGGATGCAAGATTGGTGACCAAGACAAGCCTTGGGCCCCGTATATATGCTGCGCTACATGTACAACACAGCTTTCACAGTGGTTGAATTGCAAAAGACAATCAATGCCGTTTGCAGTCCCCATGGTGTGGAGACAGCCAAGCAACCACATAAATGACTGTTACTTCTGCTTGGTTCCTCCTCTTTCCAGCGGAATAACGAAGCAAAAGAAGTCAAACATAGTCTACCCAAACATTCTGTCTGCATTGAGACCAGTTCCACATGGTGAGGGACTTCCTATTCCAGAATCTCCATCAGAATATTCTCTTGATTCATCTGATGAGGACAAGGGTGAGCCGACCTGTTCTTCTCCTGGTCCATCAGCATGCAGTGACCCAGATTTTCACTGGGATGCATTATCAACTCCACACAGAATAACACAGAAAGAACTAAATGACCTGGTTGAGGCTCACAAAATCCTGCTACCACCCCTTCACATCAAACTAGGTCTGATGAAAAACTTCATGAAAGCCATGGACCGCACTTTGCCAGCTTTCCAATACCTGCATGAAAAATTCCCTCGACTCAGCGAAGCAAAGATTAGAGAGGGAGTTTTGGTGGGTCCTCAGATTCGAGAGTTCTTCAAAGATGATCGGTTCAACAACTTGCTGGGGGTGATGCGAAACAAGCATGGAATGCTTTTCGCCTAGTGTCAACAAACTTTCTTGGGAATGTTAGGGCAGAAAACTACAAGGAACTAGTAGAAGACATGCTGATGCAGTATCAGAAACTATGGCTGCAATATGTCTCTAAAGATCCATTTCCTTGATTCCCATCTTGATTTCTTTCCTGACAACTGTGGTATGGTTAGTGATGAACAGGGCGAACGTTCTCACCAGGATATCGCAACGATGGAGCAAAGATACCAGGGAAAATGGTCCACTACAATGCTGGCTGACTACTGTTGGACACTCCCCAGAGAAGCTCCCGAACAGCTGTACAAGAGACAGGCGAAAAAATCTAAGAAGTAGTCTATGACTTGGTTTTTTACAGGTATTAACCGAAGGCCTATTAAATTTAATATTTACATGCATTTCGTGATGTAAACATTAATTCTTGTAGATTACAAAAAACCTAGAGCCAGCTTTGCAATTTTACTGTCATATTCGTGTTCAGCATTTAAAAATTGATAAGAAATGACTATTTTTATTTCAGTAACATGACTTTTGTAAAAATGTGACCAGTGATAATTGTAGTAGTGAATTTTTTTTTTGCTTTTTGAATTTAGTTTCTTTTACTCTGGAAGAGACTATTTCTATTTTGTAGCTCCCTATAGTATAGGCTGCAGCTATGCCAGGTGGGCTGACACTGTTGCCATGGATACAGCTGTTATGGCAGTTGGCACTACTCTGGCCTCTCACCTGTGCAAACGGGTGTGTCCTGAGGCCTCGAGGCTGAGTCAGAGGTGAGGGTTGCAACACACACACACACACAAACACACACGTGTCCCCCCCTGCTCACTCCAGTCAAACCAGCAGACAATTTGGGAGCTGCACAACAGCATCATGTTGGGAGGTAAGTGTAGGGGAATGCTGTGGGGCCTTGACAATGTTGTAACTGGGAATGCATTACAGCATCACAGCCACAGGTTGCAACTGTGTACTGCAAACTAACCTTCCTCTTGTAAATGGGGAATCACGCAGCATGTGGGGTTGCTGTATAGCTGATCTGCAGCATGTTGTATGCACAGCCATAGTGCCTGGGCACCACATGCACGCACAGTGCATTGCTGAGGGCTACACTACTCTGGAGACACACATAGACACACACACACACACACACACAACGCCGCTGTCCAAAAGAGGTGCAGGTTGGAATTCTTGCCTGCATCTTAGGCCTCCTTTGATATTCCACCATTATCAATGCCTGCTCAATGTGCAGGTGCTATTAGCACACTTTGAAATGCTCTGGCACTGGCAATGCCTTCTCAGTGTGTAGGCACTATTAACACATTCTGCAATGTTTGGGTGCTGTCAATGCACCAGTGCTATTAGCATGCTCTGCCATCCAGCCATGGTTAGTGCAGCTTCTCAGTGTGGCAGCTGAGTATGTGGACTTTTGCTGGATGAAATGTTAAGGATTGCATGTGCTGATACAGTTCAAATGTAGGATAAAGTTGATTCACCAGGACATATGCTTCCTGATCCACAGGCTGGTCTTGAACCTGTGACCCTTGCTCTCATAAAAACACTGGCCATGCATTTGGAGCCACAGAGCAGCCATGTGGGTTCATTATTCCATGGGTATATATGTGGTCAATGTCAGGATGCATGTGGGCATGAGTTGGGATACACCTGTGTTAGTTTAGATCACTGTAGGCTCCGTACCACACTTTATTTATTTATTTACAACTTTTTATATAGCACCTCTTACAGAGATCAGGGGTGGTTTATAGTAAACCAAATCAAGAACTTTACATTGAACTTTTAAAAACACTCACACAGCATGTCTGACAAGGAATGATCGGCAGGTGTAGGAGAGGGACATCTTGTTAGGTCTGTATGTTGCACTACCTTGCTATGCTGCTGGTTCGAATGACATTCATATCTTTTATATGGGATCTGTCCAGTCAAAGGGGCAGGCCATGATACATGAACATACACACTGCAGACCATGTTCCCATTTCCTGGTGTGTGCTTATGGGGCGGTCATGGAATAACTTCATATCTGGCAGACCAGCATAGCTTATTTGGATTCACATGTGGCTCAGATGGTTGTAACTGACTGCATACTTACTCATAGAGGGGTCACAGGTTCATGCACAGATTACGGTTGTCATTTGGCAGGTGAGGGGGCAGGGTGAGCATTTTTCCTCTTAACATGGGCTGCTATCATATTGCATTCTCTTCCTGCCTCTGTGGCATAATTTTCCCCCCACATGTACTTAATATGTACACTTGGGGGCCATCCTGATCCCAGGGCAACCCATCTGCTTGGAATACTAGCCAGGTGCCAGGCTTCAATGATCTTGGAGGACAGCATGCCAGCCGTTCCCTCCCTCCTTGTCATTGTGGCATAGCCGCTGCTTCAGTGTTACAGGCAGCCTTATTGAGATTTCACACATGCAGCTGGGCACACCTTGCCGTTCCTGCCTCCCTCCACCGGGGGATGTGTGCATACATGCTGCTGCCTTAGACCTTGGTAGGGAGAGTTCACCATGTACTCTGCTGTACATGCTGTTGACATGCTTTTCCATCCAACTGACAGTGGCAACTGCAGCACTGCAAAGGACACACAGGGCCAGGACAAAGTTTTCTCTGCATCAGGCCACAGCCACTGCAACTGCCACCCCCACCCTCACACACTGCTGACACGGCAGCATGATGGCAGTGGGGGGTGTCACTACTCCTTTTTGACTATGCTGGCATGTACATGTGCTGCCATTGTCAAAGTGGAGTCATACCAGACTTCACAGATGTACACCCTAGGCAGCAGCCTTGTCAGCCTAGTGGGCCAACCAGCCCCACTGCATCATCCACATGACATCTCCTTTGCCAATTTTGCAATAACAAAATTGTGCCCTTTCTTAATAGGGCACCATGCTGTTGATGCCAATGAAGCACTACTAAAACATATTTGGAAACGCCGGTGGGTGAAGCACATTGCATACATTAAAATAGGCTCTCTTCCCTCAGAAATAGCCCTTTCCATGAGGTTCAGTTGGTGTTAGGGTTCCCAGTGCTGGGGGCTCTAATGGACAGGGCCACAACCCAGCGTTAGAGTACCACGCCCTACCTCCGCCCACTCTCCACCCTATTAATACCCACTGTCACCTTCTTTCACTCTAGCACTAAGAGCCCCGCTTCCGAATGTTAAACCAGCATTATTGGTACTTCCCACAGCATTAACCACTCACGGGCACCGATAACACGCATTAACACACAATCACTCCCTTACCGCCCTTTAGTAAAAATACCCCATAAATAAGTTGTCTTCTTTGGGAAGAACAATATTTTATCTTTGAAATGAACTCAGTACCAGGCGTTTTTATAATAGGAGCCTTTTCGGCTTTTAATACATATTCTTTGTTTTTAAAGCTCATTCTTCGTCTAAAAATTTTTAATGTCCAGTATTTTTGACTGATAATAAACCAACACACCCATTGGTTACCTATCACATGACATTTTTGTTTGTTTTTACTTTTTTGGGCACACACGCTTGTTGCACTGACAGTAAGTACCTTTTTACTTTTCAGTATATTTTATCTATATGAAAATGGCATGGGGCTTCTGAAGATTAAGATTATGTATTTTAAGGGCACCTCTTCCCCTTTTTCCACTTCTGCTTATGGCTTTGTTTTTCTCAAGTCTTTGGGGCTTGTTTCCTAATCAGAGGTAGCAGCTTCCGACCAATACCGGAGCCACTCTGATATCGGTCGGGAGCCGCTACTGCTGCTTAGTAAACAAGCCCCTTTGGCTCTATTCAAGGCTACTATATGCAAAGGTTCCTGGCATTTGTTTCGATTTTTACACATGATCATTTTATATATCATACACTTTTTAGACTGTGCTATGGTAAGGATTTCCCTACGATTAAGGGGCAAAGCTTAGCTGCCAATTTTTCCTTTTCAATGCAAGCCGCATGCAGTGTTTCTAGTCGGAGCAAGAAGGTTTGGTATCATCTATCTGTGTGTGTACAGCACTGTGTATACCGTGTAGCACTTTATAAATATTTACTAGTAGTAGTAGTAGGTAAGCCTCTGTCACCTGCAGTCGAGATTACATTGTGGCCTTCTTTAAAAAAAATAGTGGAGCGTGCTTTCTTGCCTTAATCATTTACCTGAGCCGTGAGTGGAACCTTCTGTGCCGTGCCGGTGTGCACCTGGGACCACGAGACCAGAGCGGGCTATAAGATCCAGCCCCCACCGCGGAGTTCCCTTGAGTGTGCTTTCTTGCCTTAATCATTTACCTGAGCCGTGAGTGGAGCCTTCTGTGCCGTGCCGGTGTGCACCTGGGACCACGTGACCAGAGCGGGCTATAAGATCCAGCCCCCACCGCGGAGTTCCCTTGAGCGTGCTTTCTTGCCTTAATCATTTACCTGAGCCGTGAGTGGAGCCTTCTGTGCCGTGCCAGTGTGCACCTGGGACCACGTGACCAGAGCGGGCTATAAGATCCAGCCCTCACCGTGGGACGCGCACCGCAGGCGCGTACCCGTGGGTGCGTGCTCCGAAGGGGCGTGTCCAAAGGGGCACGCCCCTTTGGAGCCCCTTCGGAGTACTGAGGAGCTGAGAGCCTCGGACATTTAACATCGTAGATGGGGAAGAGAAAGAAGAAAGTTCCTACATCCTCCATGTCTGCAGGTAAAGCGGTTAAGGTGGTCGGTCCCTTGGACTGTCACTTTAAGTCCGAGGTACCTCCTCCTGCCGCTGAAATGTCTGACTCCTCCGTCTCTTTAAGTCCTGGTTCTCTTGATGTTACTCCTCTTCCGCGTAGGGTTTGTACCCCACCCAGCGATGTGCCTCAGATTAAGGGGAAGATTTCCCCTCAAGTTGTTGACGGGGGAACCCTCCCTATTTTGGCTGAACTTCCTGACTCTTTTCTGACTTTGGTTGCTCCTACAGCCACAATACCTCATCCCTTTGAATATACGTATACTCCTGATGAACCTAAGCCTCCTAAAGAAGTATCGCTTTTAGACATTTGGCAGATTGTGTCACGAACTGAATTATCGTTGAAATCCTCTCTACTGCAGTTATCTAAATTTACTTCTGTGACAGTTGTCATGCTTACTGAACATCAGGATAGAATAGCTGTTCTTGAATCTCAGGATAAAAAATTAGCGGGTCAAATCTCGTCGATACAAGGGGTCCTGACGTCATCAGTTCAGGACTCATTGTTATTACATCGCCGCGATGAAATGTTAGAGAATGTTTTATGTATGAAAAACCTCCGCTTATTAAATTTCCCCCGCACCCATTTTCTTTCTCCAACTATTTTGTTTTTTAAGTATTTGAAAGATGTCTTAAAGATTTCGGACTCGGATTCTATTCCTTTGTCTAAAATATATTATTTACCTTCTGGGATTAAAGGAAGTCCGGTCTTGGAATCTGAGGCTACTAATGTTGATGCGGGGGAAATGGATCGTCTCTCTGTTCAGAGTTTGGATCTATCTACTTACCTCGAGACTTCAGTAGAGGAGATTCCTGTTCGAGCTACATTGTTAGTTTCTTTTTCTTTAGAGAAAGATAAGGATAGGATTTTTCAGGCTTACTTTAAACACCATCGTGATATGTTTTTTGGCCAGGCGATACAAATGTTCCCGGATGTCTGTCGAACTACTCAATTGAAGAGGAAAGCTTTCCTTGCATTGCGCCCTCGTGTGCTTGCAATGGGAGCTTCCTTCTTACTTAAATATCCCTGTAAATGCCTTGTGTCCTTTCATGGTAATTCATTTACTTTCTTTGATTCCTCACAATTGGAGACTTTTATACATAAGTCAGGATGATGGTATTTGTTATGTTACGTAATTTTCTTGGCCCCAGCTAAGAAAAAGGGGTCTAATGATTAGCTTCTCCACTCTTTGTTCAGGATTGTTTCTTTCGTATATTGTCACACTCCAGAATTTTGTGGACTAGATTTTGATACTCTGTTGTTGCTTTTGCTATTGTTGGATATTATCTGTATTGCATGAGTTTTTCCAAATAAAAGAATTTAAACTTAAAAAAAAAAATAGTACCTATTTTTTGTTGAAAGAGAAGAGTGTGCTATATATTTTTGAAGTGCCAATTTTTGTTTCCTAATTTTGGTAAAACGTTTATGAGCTTATATGGGTCTTTCTCTATTGGCGGTCTATCCTCCTTTGGTAATCCTTTCTTTGTAATCTTTCATTACTCTGGCCGGCAAATGGGGTTACATTGACATTGTTTTCGGTGTGACTTTCTTTGTTCTTTTCTTCCCATGGCTTATCATCCTGCATGGTACTTTGTAAAAAGAAATGGTATAAAGATACTGCCCTGTCAAGTATTTAAAAACCTTTTCAACAATTCTGAAACGGACTCGAATGGTACTAAATCGTATTTAATGAATTGTGTGTCCCCTTTGGACAAGTCCTGTAAGCAACATCTTGACACATACAGGACTGCATCATTTTGTTTTTTAGATTTTATAGATAGTTAATGGGGAACACACATGAAGCCAACATCACTCACATGATACACCTCCCCTCCCTTTCCCTTTTCAAACCTTAACATTTCTATATTTTATCACATGTTCTTTGATGTGCATTTTCATTATCTTCAATGTTTGTTCCTTTGGGTAAAGACGCTTTAAGGTTGATCGGTATTTTTGTACTAGTCTCCATCGTTTTAAAAGCTATTTCCAGTGTTACTTTTCTAGCCATCTCATTTATCCTAACCTTTCTTTTAGTTTTTTTACTTGAACAGCCTTCATATTTTATCAAATTATTGGTGAATACCCATCCTAGTAATGTGGCTTTGTTTTTTTCTTTGTTCTCTTGTTAATTTTTATTTTTAATGTTTTATTGCATTTTAGTGTATATTATTCTTATGCTTATCATGTTTATTTCTCATGTATACAAAACCTTTTATATACACTTTTTTTAATAGACTTTTCATTTATCAGTTACAAAAAAGTTACCAGAAACACGATAGGAAATCAATATACAACATTAATATCTTAAAGGAAATCATGCTTATCCATTAGCCCACATCTTAGGAAGAAAACATGCAGTCATTTACTAAATATCACCAAAACCCCACCCAAAATTACCCATGCGTATCCCTATCAGACAGAAAAGTCTCCAAATGCAAGGATTCCAGAAAAACATAGTAGAGCCCTGAAGTGTCACTAAACACTTACAGGGATATCGTAGAAAAAAAGGACGCCCTGAGGGCCAACACCTTAGGCTTGAGAGCCATAAAGGCTTTCCTGCACATTTGTATGTCTCTTGAGACATCAGGAAACAATTGCAATTTAGCTCCGCAAAACAAAGCCTCTTTATTCCTAAAGTAACTTTGGAAAACAGTCTGCTTGCTATAAAATGAATGTTATCCTGTGAATCCTCCAGGAATTGCGTCCAATCAAAATTAGACTGAGACTGCAATACATCACTACCTCCTACAGTTAATACTCCTGCCTGTAAGGTAAAACATCTTAGAAAAACCCATTGGGCCTGATTCTTTCCTGGAAGTCCCGGCCCTGTGTGCGCCCTGTAGGAACCAGACGCACAGAGTTAGATGGGATTCTGATCCCGCGGGCACGTCTAGCCTCGTGGGATCAGAATCGCATCCAGACCTGTACATGCAGGCTGGGACCCCGATTCCGGTTGACTTGCATGAACAGGCCTTGCCTGGCTAACTCAGTCAGGGCTCCTGAATGGAGCCGCGGTGCCATGGTGTCCAGTTGCCATGGCACCATGGCTCCATTCAGGAGCTGCGATCCCCTGCCGCCAGACAAGAATCTTCATTCCCCACAGCCCAACCCCCGATCTGTCCTCCGAAGGCCAGGATCAGGCTGCGGGGAATCTCCTCTGCCCCCTCCCGCCATTGCTGCGCCCCAGGCCTGCCATCCCCCGCCAACTAGGGGAACTTATTCCACCTCAGAGGTGGAATAAGTGAGGTGGAATAAGTTCCCTGTACAAGCAGCTGGCTCCGGATGTACAGGGCCAACTTTGGAATCGGCCCTGTATGGCCAAGGCTGCAGACCGCCACTGCCCGCCCTAACTCTGCCCCCGCAATGCCCCTTTCCCACCCCTGTCTAACCTCACCGTACGACGTGTAGGGAAGTTAGTCGGGGTCGGCAGAGGGGCCGAATAGCGGAGGTTGACGTAGTAGTAATAATCTTCAGAAAATACCACATCCTATTACAGAAAAATCAATGACAACTCAGTAGGTGAAAATTTCTCAAAGGAGGATCACTCCCATGACCTTGCAATAAAGGTACTGAGAGGGAACTTCAGAAGTACGCAGGATAAGAAAACATTAGAAATAAGAAGGATCAAACACTTTGAAACTGACACAGAAGGACTCAATAGAGACACTGGGATTCTCACTCATTATCAGATATAGAGCCTTTGAACTGTAAAATATCACTGTCTCATCACTTCTATCTGTCTATCCCACTCACCCCCTTCATGGAGCTGTAATGACAAATGCAGACAGCCTAAGACCTGTTGTGTTTGCACTATTTAAACCCAGTATAACTGCATTGCTTCTTCACTCACCTGAATAGCTCTTGAAAGCTTGTGAAAGATATATTAAGTAAAAAGGTATCACTTACAACTTATTCGGTGACTCTTACTTCCACATATCCAAGTGTACTAACACGGCAACAACAATTCTTTGCTCAAGGAAAACTGAATGAAAGATATACGACAAACTGCAAGTGCATTTATTTGTCTAAGTGGTACCTGTGAGAAAGGGAAAGGAGATAGAGGGCTTCCCTAAAAGGAGCTCACCCAGAAAAGGAGCTGGAAGAAGTATCTCCAGTATATGTAGATAAAGGTGAAGAAGAGGAAGAAGTGGAATTGCTGGTGGAACAATTGCTAGAACCAAACTATGAGACAGGTATTCCTAAGGGGGCAGAGAATTGCCCTAATCACAGATCCTAAGACCCACAGGACCAGGAAAGGGACACTGAGTTTGTGGGATGATTTATAATTCCAGGGAAATACAGATGATTTTGCTTTAACCCTTTCAGACCTGAATTTTTTCACAGACACCATATATATATACATGGAATTCAATGAATAACATGACGTCCATTACAGTGGACATACGGTCTGAAAGGGTTAACTAAACTTCTGCTTATGCACCTGCTTGAAATGGAAACTAAACTACCTACTGCATATTTTGTTTATCCTCACACTACCTCCTTTCAGTAAATTATACTGGAACACTAAGGGGTATTTTTACTAAACTGCGGTAATCATACATAACGTGCATTATGTAACGTTAACGATCATAAGCGCATCATAACGATCGTTAATGTTACATAACGCACGTTATGATGCGCTAACGATCGTAATGCTCCGCGGCACGGTAAAACACCGCAGAAGGTGGAGAGAAGGCGGAGAGAAGGGGTCAGTGGGCGGGGAGAGGCTCCTTTCACACTAACGCGCTGATCTGAAGAGCTGAATTCCAACGCGAATGAAAACCTGCTGTTAAATGCACATTACAGGGGAGAGAGACCATTTCAGCGTCAGCAATGTACAGCCCAGGCAGGGAAAGCAAAAAAAAGTGATAAGTGTGATACATGCGCACAGAACAAAAGGGCACATAAACACTGAAAATGACCCCAACAAACTGGAAAAAAACCATAACCAAGCTGGCCAATAGTGGTATCAATGAGAAACATCAACCCCTCCCCCCCCCCCCCGAGTAAGCTCCATAGAAAAGATATAAATCATGGAAGGGTCTATACTCTGTCTCCATACAAGGTGAAGGAGCCCACAGTGAAATAGCGCTGCTCAGGGTTTCCCCCACAATCGGACAGGGTTCCTATGGCGTGCACATGTCCCGCAACATCATGGCGGGCATGTCGGAATGGCAACTGGACAGATGCCGGAGAAGGAGATACAGAGGGCCGCAGGCGGCATATGCTGTGGTGGAGCTGGGCCACAGTGCGGACTAGGGTGATGCCTAGGTGGCCCATACGAATGCTGAAACAGCAGAGCAGCCAGACAGCAACTGCTGAAGGCCCCACATGGGCACGAGCGTGTTTCCCACAGTGTCACAGGGGATAGTACCCAACAGCTACCCCCAAGGGCACGGAACATTGGCAGGCAGAGCTGGGGGGAGCGTGGACGTCTATGCAGGCACCCCTACCCCAGAACCCGCACCATAGGCAGCTGCCTACCTGCACACTGGATGGCCTGAGACTGCGCACCACCAGTACCACCAGCAGAAGGGCATGTCAGCATGGTGGCTGAGGGATACTGGTGGTGGAAGGGGCAGTGACATCTGCCCAGAGCAGACCGTGGCCTAGCCCTGTGTAGGTGGGTGCCGTGTACTGCAATAGACGGGCCCCGTCTGACGAACAGTCATGGTATCACCAAGGAATGTACTGACACTGTGACAACAAGGTGGTGCAATGCACAAAACCAGTATATTCAGAAGCAGAAGGTCACAGGTTCAAGTCCCAGCTGTGGTGCCTGCTAACCCAGTCCCCATATTTTACCCACTACTTCAACGTGCTAATGCATACAGCACCTTTAGTGCAGATAATGTAAACATGCCCAAGACACTTACATTTTACCCTACAGAGCACGGACACCATAAACATGCACATTACCTAGAGCAGAGTCTCCCAAATGCAGTCCTGGAGGGCCAAACACCATTCCGGTTCCATGCTGCCTCTGATAAAGATGCCTGTGCTGCATTTCTATGTGCCACCCCCATGGTATGCAGATGTATCTCATGCATATTCATGAGGGACAGCATGAAAACCAGAACAGTATTTGGCACCGCAAGACTGGAGTTGGGAACCTCTGCCGTAAAGCAGCAGCCAACAGGGGCAGACACACCCGCACCCACAGGCCCCATTATCCAAAGCCTCCTGGAGAGGCAGGACTTTGGGCTCTGCGTGCATCTTCCAATACTAGCACTTGCATACCTTAGTAATGCCACCCTAAACCGGGGAATATGGTACATATCTTTAAAAAGGTTGCTATGATTACTGGCAGATAGCAATTCCTAGGTTAAGTACAATATTCTGAGTGAGCTGAATCATAGCAACCTTTCTGATGTCTGTGGAGTGTGCTACAGGTCTTGTGTCTGACAGTGTTTACCAACCTGGGGAGTGACTCCTACAGTATTGCGTACCATAGCCATGCCTGCACTGTGCCCAGGACTGGTGCAGTGGCCTGGGCTGCCCAACACCTCTATAGTTGCACAATGCTGGCATAGGTGTGGGGAGTGTGTGTCTGTCTATCCAGTGTGTGGTGGCTGCCAACACCCTCCACAGACCACACTGCTAGCACTGTTGCCAGTATTGGCCTGCCAATGTGCATAATGAGGAGCAAGGTACCGTGGGAATAGCCTGGATAGGGTGGCCTGGCCTGGCCGCATCTGCACAGGGCATAGGGCAATGGCTCGGACATTGTAGTGCCCGGTACCACCTGCACGGACAGGGTGGCCATAGCATGTCCTGCTGGGAGCAGGGCCGGCCCGTCCATTGAGCAAGAATGTTTTTTGCACAGGGCCCCGCGTTTCAGGGGTCCCCACGCAAAAAACATTCTTCATCCCAAATTTTAAAAAACAACAACAAAAAAAACCAGCTGCTTCTGCCGCGGCAGCATCAAGAGTGCCGCCGCGGGGCCCCCCTCCTGCCCGGCAGAGCCTCCCCCCTGCCCGGTAGTGCCGCCCAGTCCCTGCATCGTAGGCTAGCGTCATCCCCGAACGCGGGCTTCTTTTCAGAGCTGCGAGAGTTTCCTTTCTCGCGGCTCTGTTAATCCCGCCGGGGCTGATGGGATTTCCCATCAGCCCCGGCGGGATTAACAGAGCCGCGAGAAACTCTCGCGGCTCTGAAAAGAAGCCCGTGTTCGGGGATGACGCTAGCCTACGATGCAGGGACTGAGCGGCTCTGCCGGGCAGAAGGGGGCCCCGCGGTGGCACTCTTGATGCTGCCGCGGCAGAAGCAGCTGGGTTTTTTATTTTGTTTTTTTAAACTTGGGATGTTAGGGGGGAAGGGGGTTTAGGACTGGTACCAGTGGCTATGGGGGGGGGGGAGGCTAAGACTGGAAGTGGGCTGATAGGGGAGGGTTAGGACTAGTAATGGGCCGGGGGGGGTGCTAAGACTGGAAGTGGGCTGATGGGGGGGGGGGTAGGACTGGTAATGGGCTATGGGGGGGGCTAACTGGAAATGGGCTATGGGGGGGCTGACTGGAAATGGGCTGATGGGGGTGTTAGGACTGGTAATTGGCTATGGGGGGGGGCTAAGACTGGAAATGGGCTGATGGGGAGGTTTAGGACTGGTAATGGGTTATGGGGGGGCTGACTGGAAATGGGCTGATGGGGGGGGTTAGGACTGGTAATTAGCTATGGGGAGGGGCTAAGACTGGAAATGGGCTGATGGGGAGTTTTAGGACTAGTAATGGTCGATGGGGGGGTGCTAAGACTGCAAGTGGGCTGATGGGGGAGGGTTAGGACTAGTAATGGGCTATGGGAGGGGTTAGGACTGGTAATGGGCTGATGGGGGATTAGGACTGGTAATGGGCTATGGGGGGCTAAGACTGGAAATAGGCTGATGGGGGGGGCTAGGCCTGGAAATAGGGTGATGGGGGGGTTAGGATGTAATGGGCTCATGGGGGGGTTAGGACTAGTAATGGGCTATGGGGGGGGCTAGGACTGGAAATGGGCTGATGGGGGGTTAGGACTGGTAATGGGCTGGGGGGGCTAAGACTGTTAATGGGCTGGGGGGGTTGCTAGGACTGGAAATGGGCTGAGTGGAAGGAGGGCTTGAACTGCAAATAGCTGATGGGGACGGGGGCTTGGAATGGAAATGGGTTGTGAGGGGGAGGAAGCTAGGACTGGAAATGGGTGAATCGGCGGGGGGCTAGGACTTGAAATGGGCTGATGGAGGGGCTAGAATAGGACTGGAAATTGGGGGGGTGCTAAGATTGGAAATGGGCTGTGGTGGGGGTTTGGATTGAAATGGACTCATGAAGGGGCTAGAACTGGAAGTAGGCTCATGGGGGGCTTGGATTGGAAATGGGCTGAGTGGAGGGGAGCTAGGATTTGACATGGGCTGATGGGCTCATGGGGGGCTGGGATTGGAAATGAGCTGATGGAGGGACTCGGATGGGACTGGAAATAGATGGGGGAGCTAGGACTGGAAATAGGCTGATGGTGGGTCTAGGATAGGACTGGAAATGGGCTTATGGGGGGCTAGGACTGGAAATGGGCTGATGCGGGGACTAGATGGGAGCGGATGCTGGGTGGGACTGGAACTAGAATGGAGCTGATGTTGGGGGAGGATTAGAATGGGATGGAGCTGGGAGAGTGAAATGGAGAGGGAAAAAATATTTTGTGTGGGAGGGAAGACAAATCTACAATTGGCCGGATATTGGGAGAGTAAGTGGGGATTGAGAATGGAGGGGTCAAATTTGAGTAGATGAAATAGGAATGAGGAAAGAGCAAAAGGAGAAAGATTAGCATGTTAAAGCAGTTGTAGAGAGAGAATGGAAAAAAACTAGAAGAGAGAAGAAAAGACAAATGGACAGCAGACGATGGAGAGTTAGCGGAAGACACAAAGAAACCAGAAGAAAGTGACTGGAGCAATTGCAGCTGAAAAAAAATGCACAAAAAGTAAAAAAATATCTCTTTATTTTGAATTTATTAATTGGAATATGTCAGCTCTGGGAAATGTGCATCATTAACTTCTGTGCTTTGTTTAGTACAAGAGCAAATTAATGTATAGTTTTATTTCTACAGTGTTGTACATTCCAAGTTTGGCTTTTGGGATTCCCAGTTTAATTACTGTCTTCCTGTTTCTAAATTGTGATTCCTTGTTTGGTGATGGTCTATGTTCTGCATTTGTAACTGAGCTGAGGTATTCTGTTTATGTAATTCCTATTTGACATTGCCACTTGTTCTCTTTCCCCAGTAGGTCATGTATTGTTATTCTCTGAAATATATTGGTTTAATATTTGCAGTGTTGCCTTTTGATAGGTAGAGTATGGTTCTTTGTGAGTCCTGGTAGTGCTGTTAGGATACGGCGGGTTTGCTATGGGTTCTAAATGGGCAGTGTTTGTAGTAGTTCCTAATGTGTCTGGCGGTTGGCACTGGATTATAGTAATGTAGAAGTCTTTTAGTCTTTCTTTATTCATACACTCATTAAGAGGCATGTTTACTAAAAGTTAGTGTATGGTAACATTATGCAAATATTTATGCAAATGAGGCCCCTTATGCAAATGAGGCCCCGCACCCCCCTTGGGCCGCCCCTGGCTGGGAGGTCACTCTCACCCTGACTAAGCAGTGACCATGGCATGGCTAGGTTCCCCCATAGTGCTGTACAGCTTTGTTCTCATGTGATATATATGGGTTTCCTTTTGGGGTCCAATCACTGATGTATTTGCTTGGTGTGTATGCTAACATCCCTGTTCTGGGTACATGCATCTTTTCCAGGACCATGCACTATGGACTAGCTGGTGGACTGTCTGCAGCTAGTATGTGTCTTGCTGGAACACCTTGCAGGGTGCAGCGGCTGGAGGCTTGCTGCTGGAGAATGTCAGATAATGGTGGGGGGGCAGCTGAGCAATTCCAGGCCTGCCATCTGTCTGCTATTGTGTTACAGATGTGTACTGCTCTATCTGTTCCCCAGCAGGACTGGGGTTGATTGTCCCCTCTACTGCTACCATTGCAGGGAGGTATACTGTGGATCTATTGGTGGGTGATCCTGTTTCCCACCCTGAGCCCCAGAGGGTGGGTTGTGTGGTGGTACATGATCTGCCCACGGATCCATACACACACCCCCCCCCTCACTTACAGCAGGTAACCATGGCACCAACACAGGATATGCACTATTCTGGGTGCATCATCACCCATAAGGACTAGACATGACCAAGACATACAGCAGGGCACAGATGTATCCTAGGTGTGTCTAACGGAACTACCTATCACACACTGATAGGGACCTGCAGCATGGCGTATTTCAGCCATGAAAAGTGCTGTGGACCTGGTGCTTGGTGCCCCACCTCAACTTCAGGGTGGGCACAGTACCCGCACAATGTGACTGTCTGTGGCAGTACCACACACGGTCTGTTCCCCCTACCTGGCCGAGGTTCTGTGGGAGTGCATACCCAATCTTGTGCCCATCTCTCGACTGCTGATTTGCATGTGCAGTGCATCATGGGTACGGGTGGGTTAACCCTATCCTGGTAACCACAGCAGACAGTTTGTGTGGTGACGTGCAGTCCTGCAGCCAGCCAGGGCTTTGTTCACAGCCTTATAAGGTGTCCTATAGGGTACATTATAGCGTGCCTTTGCGGACAGTACACTTTATAATGTGCCCTATGGAGTGCCTTATGGGGTGCCTTATGCAACACCTTAGGTTATGCCACCGTGAGGGTGTGTTTGCTGGCAGCACAAATTAAAATACATGTCAAATGCCTCAACAATCACTACTTAAATGTAAAGGGTGCTGCCTCAGCCAGCCTTATACATTAGGCCCACTGGGGAATCGAACCCATGACTCATCAGTCAGTGTTGTAACCATTGTGCTACAGCTCTGTTGCTGTGATTGTATGCCTGCGCACCTTCTGAAGATTAACGCGCAGTAACGTGCCCTGTAGCGCTCGTTCATTTATGGCGCCTTGTAGCGCGCGTTCTCGGCAACGATGTACCGCCCATGTCCTTATTTGGGGTTTCTGTCTCTACCGCGGCTCCTAACGCGAATCGCACTAACACAGTTTAGTAAACATACCCCTAAAGCTAACTCTCTGTGATGTTATTAGGATATGGTATAGATAAATTTATACCTCCTTGGCCTTGAAATAAATCCTCCTCCTTCCTCACCTTCTCAATGGCAATTCCATGGCAAGGACTGAGAAAGTATGGGGAGATAGAGAGGAGACAGCACTTCAAGTAAATGTGGACCCTCACTTGATTTTGATTGCCCCAAATAATGAATACACAAAGAGGAAGTTTGTGACCCATGAGCTACTGTCAATTAGGAGGAACAGAGAGGACGACCAAGGGGAGCTGTACCCTCATCTGATCCTCAAGAGGGAAAGAGAGTGAGTCCTTTCTTACTGATAGAAAGACAGTGTCTCTCATCAGAGAAGTGGAGTGAGTCTGTCTACTAGCAGTGGCCTGGGTGATGAGAATTCTGAAGTCACAAGAGTAGGATCCTAGTCCTAGACTCTGTTGAATTATGAAGTATTTGGGTAAAGTGCATTTGAACAAAGATTTTCCCTGGCAATTTTCCAGGCAGTGATGTAAATTCTGCTCAAGCAACCCCTGCAGTGCAGGGGGGGCCCCGAGCAAGGAAGGGGGGCCCACTTGCAGCTATTCCCATATCTCCTGAAGTGGACTTCCTCCACTCTGGGGGCTCTTTAAAAATTGTTGCTTGAGGGCCTATCATTTGAATTTCTGCCACTGCTGCTGGGGTAAAAAGTGGAACGAAACCTCAGAGGGACCATGGGATGCATTCACCTCAATCATTCTCAAGTGGCATAAGGGTGAATGGCAAATGGAATTGGGGATTATCAATAGAAGCAATGAACTGTGTACTTTATTGATTGATTGGGGGGGGGGGGATTTCCATTCTTTCTACTGTGCTGCTGTTTTGATCAAGTTCTTCCAGTAAGGTTTATCTGGTTTAAAACAAAAACCTGGTCAGAGTGAGCAAGTGAGTGATCCCCTTAGGTCCCATGCAAAGAACCTGCTCCCAGCCACTGCAATAATTGTTTTTGGTTGCAATTTCTGAATGTGAACCCCTTAACCTCAACCTGAGTCCTGTCCGCATTCAAAAAGGAGCTGCTTACACATAACTCAAGAGAAAATAATATCAAACAAGATAATGAAAATACATAAATGATGATATGTCACTACAGCAAAACAAGTGAGTTATGAAAGATCAACAGTAACGTGGATATGAATGATGTTAACTTTTTTGTGACCCCAAGTTCTGAGTTATTTATACTAATAGTACTTATCTTTATATTTGTTCTTTTGTTTTGCCTGTCCTAGACGATAAAAGCCACATCGTTTTCTACAGTATAAAATGATATGAGTTTCTGGTAAAGCAGCCAGATTTGTATATGTAAAAGAAAGACTTTGTATGGCTATAAAATAGTTCCTTCAATGCTTCTGCTGGCAATAATTTGTTTTAAAGATTGAGGACGCAGCTTTTATTATTCATGGCCTGTACGGCTCTTACGTTCTCCTTTCTCTAATATGAAGATCTACAGTTCATGAAACTTCAAACAAACCTAATGCAGAGAAGAATTTGGCTGCATAATAGATAAATCTAATAGGTACAGTTAATCCCCTGTGTGAATGTTAGAGCATTAGTTCATTCCCTGTAAATAAGATGATTCCAAATGAGTAAGTGTATTGAATTTATTCTACACAAATTAAAATATTTCTTGGTTGAACAGAATGGGAGAAGATGACATAAATCTAATAAACAGAATCTGAAAGTACATAACAAATTCACTGCAGGGAAGGTTTAGCAGCTGAATAATCATGCTCATATATAAAGGCACTTTCCCTTGCTAGAGAGTCCAGTTTCATACCCAAGCCTGATGGAGTGTACATCCCATCATTCTCAAAGCCTTAAGGGCCCCTAGCCAGTTCCTGTCCTAGGGATGTAAACCCTTAGAGACCCAGGAAAGGGTCCAAACTCAGGTTCCCTCACCAGCCAGAAAACCCAGGCGTGGTTGGAGTGGGAAGTGAAGAAGAATGCCCAGACCCCCATGGAATAGAACCCCCAGCAGGACAAAGAAACAGTACTAAACTCTGAAGAGACACCCATGGACATTTAGCTGGTAGATAACCCACCAGACTTGGGGTGGTTGTAGCGACAAGCACATGGGAGGTGGTGGGGCGTCCAGGTAATTCAACACCTGGGATGCACCCCGGCTGAACCAGGGACTTAAGGGGGGGGGCGGTTTACTGTGAGAATTTGGTATGCATGTCTGCTTGAACTGAAGGATACTGGGAAGATTTAATTTGCATACTAACCCCTTGATTTGCATATTGGCTACATTTTGTTACCAAAACATTTGGCCTGGTGAGGGGCCAATGCCCTAGGTACGGGTGACAGATCCCAACTGTACGGAGGGACTCTGTTAGATGGAGATATTGGAAAGGTTAAAAACCTCACCATAACATATAGAGGAATGCAGGAGATGGACCTCCCTGCAAGGCGCAAACCATAAAGTTTGGTTCCTGGATTTTTTCTTGTGAGCAGACCAAGCCAGGTGGACTACAGGAGAAACCTGAAAGCTAACAAATACCTGCATCCTGGACCTGGAGACAGATGATAGTGGATCTAACTTGAGTAGGAGCAACACTAGGTAAAACTGTGGTTTAGAGCTCGTCAGTTATAGATTTATAAGGAAGTACAGGATTCTATCAACGTTTGAAGAAGAATAGTTCTTGATAAGCATCTTTCTTTTGATTTAGAACTACCTACTGAAGTCAAAGGGTCCTTTTATCTTCAAGGTTGCTCTGATCATTTTACCCAGTTCTTGATAATTTAGCACTTTATCTCTTACCTGCTGTGCTCAAATCAAACACTTATAGCTGGTTCAAAATATTACAGATAGGCTCCTATCAAAAGTGAAGAGAACAGAGCATGTTAGTCCCCTAGTGAAAGATCAGCGTTGGCTCCCTATAGCCTAATGGACCCCCTTTTAAATTTCACAGCCTAATATATTGGATTTTTCTGTTAAGGAATTCCATCATTGTACATGCCAGCTAGAGCTCTTTGCTCATCTCATCAAAATTTGAGGTTGTTCTTTCTCCTAACTTAATCATTTTGAGACCACTAGAAGATTTGCATTCAGGGCAGCGGCATCTACGTTCTGGAATGCTCTACCATCTGAAATGAGATTAGAATCTTCATTCAAAAAACTTTAAAGATTTAAAGACACATTATTTCAGGCTTGTATTTGGAAATTAG
Source organism: Ichthyophis bannanicus (assembly GCA_033557465.1). Taxonomy (NCBI): domain Eukaryota; kingdom Metazoa; phylum Chordata; class Amphibia; order Gymnophiona; family Ichthyophiidae; genus Ichthyophis; species Ichthyophis bannanicus. The sequence goes on from CM066036.1 coordinate 453,748,252, forward strand.
CCTACTATCTGCTGCCATAATAGGCAGCAGATTTTGGGTCTAAATATATTTTTAACCTGTCTTTTATGGGAAACCTATCCTATTTTATTGTAACTTCTTTTCCTGATGATTTCTTAATTTTTAACTATAGTAAGCCACATAGACATAATTATGATGTGTGTGATGGGTCTATAGCAGTGGTGGAATTCAGTCCGAACAGGAACCGGCTTGGATCGATACCACCACTGCCAGAGCTGAGCAGGTAGCAGCACGGCACGCATTTGCATTGCTGGTGATGCATGCTCTGGCCACTAGCAACAACCGCAGGGCAGCAACTCCCTGGTGGCCCAGCAGTCTGATCCCACCCGCAAGTGGTTTGTCAGCATGGGGGCTTCCCATAATGCTGCAGTCCTCCAATGCTGTCAAACCACTGGCGGGTGGCAGGCTTCTGCCAGTGTAGCACCGTCATCGGGATGCCATTTTTGATCCGGTTTGGCAAATGTGGCCCTTGGCAGGAAGCAGTTCACCCGAACCGGCCGAATCCCACCACTGGTCCTTCTCCAGAGGGATTTTTCAACAGGCCCCTTTAAGAGAGCCTGCAACCCGGAGTTCAAGCCTGGCAGGGCATGGCTTACAAGGAGAGGTTAAATACCCAGCAGGCTGCAGGAGGGAGAGAGACCCGTGGAGCCAGGAATCTGTTCATGGCAAGCCATACTAAGGTAGAACTATAAGGAACTTTAACTGGGCTGGAGGCAGGGTCGGGAGGCCAGTTTTGTGAAAGTGTAACAAACTGGGTCTGAATAAAAACAAGTTTTATTTTCCATGAACTGCTATCTGTTTGGTGTTTGAACAGAAAACCCCTTCCCACCGATGCCACACTACTACAATGTTAGCTTTATTCATTCAATACTTTTGATATTCCACATTTTGTGATATGTCAGAGCATCTCTTCCTCAGGAGGAAAAGATTGTTCATGTGTAAAATAAAAATATAGCTATTGCTTAGGGACATGTTTACTAAACTGTTAGCTGTTAACGTGGCAGATATCTGCAGTGGCCCCGCATAAGTTGCTACCGCAGCCAGATAGTGTGCGCTAACACAGCCATTTTCTGTACTATTTGCAGAAAGAGCATTACCTGGATTAGGACTGAGAGAGGGCATGTCTGCAAAGCGCTGTTACCATGGGCCTCAACAGTAAATGTGTTATCTGCAAATCCAGAGTTACCAAGTGCAGCTAAGGCCACCTGCAAAAGCCTAACGTGGTTTAGTAAACATGCCCCTTAGTCTTCATGTTTGTTTCAAGATATTCAGCAGCACTAGCAATGATTTTCAATTCATTAATTGGATAAGTGCGTGCTACCTGGATATGTGCCTGCATAAAGTTAGGCTGCTTCAATAGCTGTCCTTACTTTCTACAGTTCATCCAGATTCCAGTGCTGAATATTTGGTTTTAGTTTTGTCTGTGGCAGTCAAGCACATTAAAACCAATGAGAGCCATGGGTTGGCTATGAACTTAAAGGACTTGTTCAACTATTTTAGTACCTTAAACAAAGCAAATGATTTTTTAAATGAAGCACTGGTGCTCTGTGGGCTATAATGCTACTATCTTATGCCATAGGTTGCAAAGAAGTATATGCCTTCTACAACCCTTTCAATTTGAGCCTAGAGACGCCTGAGTGAGTGGTCAGACCTCTTGGAGTGGTAGCAAACTTTTGTCAGTGTAAATTCTGCAACAACAAGTCTAAGAGGCAGACCCTATTTTGCTAAATTCCTGGTTTTCTAGCATAGAAGTTTACATCTACTGTACTTTCTAGCTTCTAGGTCATGGTCTATACTAAGAGCCATTAGGAGAATCCTCTGATCCCTGGATTCACCACCCATGTGGAGGCCATGTGGAGGGAAGTCTGACCCGCCTGGACATCCAAAATCTGGACAGGCCGGTTTAGACTCTGATTCTGCACCCGCAGGAGCTAGATGTTCCTGTAGGAGCAGGATCAGGGGCACATAGACGGGCTGGACATGCCCCGATCCTGCCCTGCTAAAGGCCCTGCAACCTCCCCACCTCCCATCTAGGCTGCCCTACGCTCCTGCATGGAGCCGCGGTGCTGTGGCGTCCCATTGCCATGGCACTGGGATGCCATGCGGGAGCCCGGATTCCCTGCAGCAGCAGAAGAATGCATTTCCCTGCCGCCCAACCCCTGGAGGGGCCTCCTCTCTGATCTCGGGATAACTTATTTCACTTCCAAGGTGGAATAAGTTTCCCGTTCAACTTTGCCTCCCCAGATGTACAGAGCCAGAACCGGAATCGGCCCTGTACGTCTGAGGTCAGAGTCCCACCTTCTCTCTGCCCAGACTCCTCCTCTGGCCCTCCCACACCCATCCAGAGCTCCCTGCACAAAGACACTGAACATGCGGGGAGCTCCTGGGGCAAAATCGGCACACAGCAAATAGCGGGGGATGTACGTCCAAACCAGACGTGCATCCCCGTTATTTGCTGTGTAGAATGACTCCCTTAGGGGTATGTTTACTAAAGGGCGCTAACGTCGCAGTGGCAGAATTAGCGCGCGACAAGGTACATTACCAGGCGATCAAGGCACGTTATCATGCGATAACGTACCTTATCGCGCGATAACACGCCTGCGCCGTTAAGGCACCCTAACGCCGTGAAATCTGGCGCTGAAAGGCGGAGGAAGGCTCCCCAGAGGACGGAGAGAAGGGGTCAATGGGTGGAGAGTGGGAGGGGAGAGGCTCCAGGCACACTAACGCTGTGGAATCCGGGTCTGATCACTAACGCCAGTGAAACCCACGTGTTAAGGCACATTTGCAGGAAAGAGAAACCATTTACATCAGCAATGTACAGCAAAGCCAGGGAAACATAAAAAAATGATAGTTGTGATACATGTGCACGGAACAAAAAGGCAAATAAACATGGAAAATGACCTGAACAAAATTTAAAATCACCATAACCAAGCTGGCCATTAGTGATATTAATGGGAAAAATAAAAAAACACTACTGAGAAAGCTCCAAATAAAAGATATCAATTTTGGAAGGGTCTATGCTCTGTCCCCCTACAAGGTGAATGATCCCACATTGAAATAGCGCTGATCAGGGTTTTCCCTTTTTATTGGACAGGTTTCTTATGGCATGCACATGTGCGGCAACAGCAGGGTGGGCTTGTCGGAAAGGGCAACTGTACAGATGCTGGAAAATGGGATGCAGAGGGCTGCAGACGGCACATGCTGTGGTGCAGCTGGGGCACAGTGCGGACTAGGGAGATGCCTAGGTGGCACATAGGAATGCTGAAACTGAACAGCAGCCAGACAGCAACTGATGAGAGCCCAACATGGGCACGAGTGTGCTTCTCACAGTGTCACAGAGGAGAGTACCCAGCAGGTACCCCCAAGGGCACAGAACATTGGCAGGTGGTGGTGGGGGAGAAGCATGGACGTCTACGCAGGCACCCCTACCCAAAATCCCGCACCATAGGCAGCCGCCTACCAGCACACTGGATGGCCTGAGACTGCACACCACCAGCACCACCAGCAGAAGGGCATGTCAGCATGGTGGCAGAAGGTTACTGGTGGTGGAGGGGGCAGTGGCATCTGCCCACAGCAGACCATGGCCTAGCCCTGTTTAGGTGGATGCCGTGCACTGCAACAGACAGGCTCTGTCTGATGAATAGTCATGGTATCCCCAGGGAATGAACTGTCCCTGTGGCAACAGTGTGGTGCAGTACACACAGCCAGTGTGTTCAGGAGCAGAAGGTCACAGGTTCAAGTCCCAGCTGTGGCTCCTGCCAACCCAGTCCCCATACTTTACCCAGTACTAAACCATGGTAATAAAGACAGAACCTTTATTGCAGATAACATAAACATGCCTGAAACTCCTATATTTTACCCTACAGAGCACAGACACCATAAACATGTGCAATACCTAGAGCAGAGTTTCCCAAATGCAGTCCTGGAGGGCCAAAAAACATTCAGGTTTCATGCTGTCTCTAATAAAGATGCCTGTGCTGCATTTCTATGTGCCGCCCCCATGGTATGCAAATGTATCTCATGCATATTCATTAGGGACAGCATGAAAACCCAAACCGTGTTTGGCTCACCAGGACCGCAGTTGGGAACCTCTGCCCTAGAGCAGCGGCCAACAGGGACAGAAACACCCGCACCCACAGGCTCCATTATCCAAAGCCTCATGGAGAGGCAGGATGTTGGGCCCTGCGTGCAGCACCATCTCCCAATACTAGCACTTGCATACCTTAGCAATGCTGCCCTAAACCTGGGAATATGTTACACATATATCAAAAGGTTGCTATGATTAATGGCAGATAGCAATTCCTAAGTTCAGCACAATTTGCTGATTGAGCTGCATCATAGCAACCTCTCTGATATCTGTGGAGTGTGTTTCAGTTCTGGTTTCTGACAGTGTTTACCACCCCGGGGAGTGACCCCAACAGTATTTCATACCATAGCCATGCCTGCACTGTGCCCAGGACTGGTGCGGTGGCCAGGGCTGCCAAAAGCCTCTATATTTGCACAATGCTGGCATAGGTGTGGGAGTGTGTGTCTATCTATCCAGTGTGTGGTGGCTGCCTACACCTTACTCAGCCCACACTGCTTGCACTGTTTCCAGTGTTAGCCTGCCAATGTGCAAAATGAGGAGCAAGGTACTGTGGGTATGGCCCGGACAGGGTGGCCTGGGCAGGATGCATCTGCACAAGGCATAGTGCAATGGCTGGGACATTGTAGTGCTCGGCCACCACCTGCACGGACAGGGTGACCACAGTATGTCCTGCTGGATGGTCACTCTCACCCTGACTGAGCAGTGACCACGGCATGGCTAGGTTCCCCCATAGTGCTATATAGTATTTCTTTTAAGTGATATTTAAGGGTTCTCTTTTTTGTGCCCAATCACTGACTTATCTGCTTGGTGTGTATGCTGACATCCCAGTTTTGGGTACATGCATCTCCTCCAGGAACATGCACTATGGACTAGCTAGCAGACTGTCTGCAGTTAGTATGTGTATGGCTGGAACACCTTGCAGGGTGCAGTGGCTGGAGATTCACTGTGTTTGCTGCTGGAAAATGTCAGATAGTGGTGGGGGCAGCTGAGCATTTTTATGCCTATTGTCTGTCTGTCTGCCTTGCCTTGCCTTATGGATGTGTACAGATCTGCATTGACTGCCTTATAGGGTGCCTGTCCCCTCTACTGCCACCATTGAAGGGAGGTAGAATGTGGATCTGTTGGTGGGAGATCCTGTTTCCCACCCTGAGCTACAGTGGGTGGGTTGGGTGGTGGTACATAATCTGCCTATGGGTCCAAAAACCCCCTTTCACCTACATCATGTGACCATGGCACCAACACAGGATATGCACTATTCTGGGTGCATCAATAGCCCTATAAGGGCTAGACATGACTGAGAAATACAGATGGACACAGATGTATCCTAGGTGTGTCTGCAGGAGCTACCTATCGCACACACTAGCACTGATGGAGACCTATAGCATGGCCCATTTCAGCTATGAAAGTTGCTGTGGACCTGGTGCTGGGCACCCCACCTCACCCTCAGGGTGAGCACAGTACCCGCACAATGTGACGGTCTGTTGCTACTCTGTGCCAGTAACACACACGGTCAGTACCCCCTACCAGGCTGAGGTGCTGTGGGGGTACACACGGTCAGTTCCCCCTACCAGGCCGAGGTGCTGTGGGGGTGCATACCCCATCTTGTGATCATCTGTAGACTGCTGATTTGCATGTGCAGTGCAACATGGGTACGGGTGGGTTAACCCTATCCTGGTAACCACAGCAGACAGTTTGTGTGGTGACCTAAAGTCCTTCTGTAGCCAGCCAGGAGTTTGTTAGTAGCTGTAGCCCACTGGTTACTTCACTGCCTGTGGAGCCAGAGGTCCTGAGTTTGATCACACAGTGGGGTTATTTGATAGGGCTGTCTGAGGCATTTTCTTTTTTTAAATTTAAATTAGTGCTGCCAGCAAAAACACACTCACAGTGCTGCAACCTTAATGCGCCTCATAAGGCGCCCTATAAGGCACCTTATAAGGCAACCTATAGGGAACATTATAAGGTGCCTAGGCGGACAGTGCACTTTATAATGTGCCCTCTGGAGTGCCTTATAGGGCGCCTTATGCGGCACCTTAGGTTATGGCACTGTGAGGGTGTGTTTGCTGGCAGCACTAATTTAAATTAAAAAAGAAAATGCCTCAGACAGCCTTACTCATTAAGCCCACTGGGGGATTGAATTCACGACCCCTGTTTTATCAGGCAATGTATTAACCATTGTGCTACACCTCTGTTGCTGTGTTTGTAGGTCAGCGCGCCTAATTAAGGCTAACGCCCGTTAACGTGCCACGGCTCCCTCTCTCGCACGAAAATGGACTTTAACGCATGATAACCCGAAATGCTACCTTAAGACCGAAACGCCCACTACCTTATATGGCATTCGTCACAGTAAGACTGCAACTAACGCCGGTAACATTAAGACGGTTTAGTAAACATACTCCTTAGAGGAATAAATGAGTTGTTAACTCTAATTAGTTTGGGTGGATGGTGTAAAGAAACAGCTGAGAGAGGATGGAGCTGTACAGAGAGCTCAAATGTGTGGGTGGGGTGGTCCCAGTAGCATACTTTGAGTTGGGCTCATCTAGGGTTCTCAAGAGAGCATATCTTGAGAAATATATCATGTTAAGAACATAAGAAATGCCATACTGGGTCAGACCAAGGTCCATCAAGCCCAGTATCCTGCCTCCAACAGTGGCCAATCCAGATCACAGGTACCTGGCAGGTTCCCAAAAAAGGTAGATTCCACAATGCTTGTCCTTGGGTAAGCAGTGGATTTCCTGGGTCCTCTTTAATAACTTTTTTTGGACCTTTCCTCCAGGAACTTGTCCAAACCTTTTTTAAACCCAACTACACTAACAGCTTTTACTACATCCTCCGGTAACAAATTCCAGAGTTTGAATATGCTTTGAGTGAAGAAAATATTTTCTCTTATTACTCTTAAATGGGTTATATTATAGCTTCATTACGTGCCCCCTAGTCTTTCTACTTTTGATGGAGTAAACAGCCTATCTACATTTACCTGTTCTACTCCATTCATTAATTTATTGACTTCTATCATATTTCCCCTCAGCTGCCTCTTTCCCAAGTTGAAGAGCCCTAACCTTTTAAGCCTTACCGACGACGCCTTTACTATTTTGGTGGCTCTTCTCTGTACCTTTTCTAAATCTGCCATATCCTTTTTAAGATATGGCGACCAGAATTGCACATAATATTCAAGGTGCAGTCGTACCATGGAATGCTACAGAGGCATTATAAAATCCTTGATTTTATTCTCCACTCCTTTCCTTATGATTCCTAAAATTCTATTTGACCTCTTGGCCAACATTGCATAGGGAGGAGTAGCCTAGTGGTTGGGGCAAGGTACTTTAGGCCGGAAGGTCAGGGGTTCAAATCCCACTAGAGGACAGCAACCTTGGGCCGGAAGGACTGGGGTTTCTAGTCCCACAGATGCTCCTTGTGGTCTTGGGCAAGCCACTTAACCCTCCATAGCCCATGTTCCCTGTAAGTATTAGTGTATGTGTCTCATATCCCCACGTGTTAAATGTATCCCCCAATTGTGTTGTGACCGCTTTGATTGAAGGATAAGGCAGTATACAAAAACTGTCTAAATAAATAAAATAAAATAAAATACCAGGCAAGGGGTTTCAACATATTATCCATGGGACACCTAGATCCTTTTTCATAGGTGGTGATGCCTAATGTGGAACTTTGCATCATGTAACCATAGTTTTTGTTGTTCTTCCATAAGTGTGTAGCTTTGCACTTCTCCACATTAAATTTCATCTGCCATTTGGACGCCCAGTCTCCCAATTTCTCAAGATCCTCTTGCAATTTTTCACAATCCTCTTGTGTTTTAACAACTTTAAATAATTTTGTGTCATCTGTAAATTTGATCACCTCACTTGTTCCCATGTCCTGGTCATTAAGGAATATTTAAAAAAGCAGCGGGCCAAGCACATATCCCAGGGTATTCCATTGAGAAAACTGACCATTTAGCCCTATTCTCTGATTTCTAAGTTTTAACCAGTTCCTGATCCACAATAGTACACTGCCTTCTATCCCATTACTTTTTAATTTCACCAGGAGTCTCTCATCAGGGATCTTTTCAAAAGCTTTCTGAAAATCCAGATAAACTATATCGACCAGATCACCTTTGTCTACCTGTTTATTCACATCTTCAGAAAAAGTATAACAGATTACTAAGACAATACTTTTCTTGGCTAAATCCATATTGGCTTTCTCCCATTAAATATGTTGAGCAATTTTGTTCTTTATAATGGTTTCTACCAACTTGCCTGGCACTGGCTTCAGGCTCACCGGTCTGTAGTTTCCTGGATCACCCCTAGAATGCTTTTTAAAAATTGGCATTAAATTTGTCATTCTCCAATCTTCAGATATTAAAGATGATTTTAATGATATTTCACAGATTACTAATAGGTCCACAATCTCATATTTCAGTTATTTTAACACCCTTGGATGTATACCATCTGGTCCAGGTGATATGCTACTCTTCCAGGTTTATCAGTATTTTTTTCAATTCTTCTGATACATCACCTTTAAACGCCATGTCAGGCATGGGTAACTTCCCTACATCTTCTTCAGTAAAAACCAAGGCAAAAAATTCATTCAGTTTTTTTGCTATGGCTTTGTCCTCACTTTTACCCCTCTATCATCTAATGATATTTTTTGCTACAAATGTAGTTGAAAATGTTTTTATTATGCATTTTTGATTCCATGGCAAGCTTTTTTTCAGATTCTTTGCCTGCCTTATCAGTGCCTTGCATCTAACTTGCCATTGCTTATGTTGTTTCCAGTTTGTCATTTGGCTCCTTTTTCCATTTCCTGAAAGATGCTTTTTTTACTACAACAGCCTCTGACCTCACCTTTAAACCATGCTAGCACTTTTTTGGCCTTCCTTCCACTTTTCTTAAAGCATGTGGTCTGGGGGTTTCAAAGATAGTATTTTTAAAAACTACTATTACTATTATTCATTTATATAGCACTACAAGGCTTACATCCCTGTACAGATACATATAAAAGATGGTCTCTGCTCGTTGGAGCTTACAATCTAATCAAGACACAGTACAATGGTTGAAAACAAGGGTACAAATAGGGAAAGGTAAGAAGAACAAGGGATCAAGACCCAAAGGCAACCTTAAAGAGGTGAGCCTTTAGCATGGATTTCAAAAGAGGGAGAGATGAAACCTAACATACAGATTCAAGTAGTTTATTCCAGTCAAAAGGAGAAGCAAGAGGTAAGGATCAAAGTCTGGAATTGGCAGTGGAAGAAAAGGGCAGAGAGAGATGTAAACTAGAGGAAGAGTGGAGTTCACGAGAAGGGGTGTAGGGAGAGAGTAAAGGTAGTGTGAAACAGTAGAATGAATGAATTTCTAGGTGAGAAGGAGAAGTTTGAATTGGATGCAGGAATGGAAGGGGAGCCAAGGAACTGATTTGAGAAGAGGGGTTATATGAGTATATTGGGACTGGCAGAAGATTAGCCATGCAGCAGAATTCTGAACAGATTGAAGGGGAGAGAGATGACTCAGAAGGAGACCAGCAAGAAGATGATTAGAATAGTCGAGACGGGTGGTGACTAAAGAGTGGATAAGTGTTTTAGTAGTGTGTTCAGAAAGAAAGGGTGACTTTTGTTAATATGTTAGAAAGAAATGACAGGTTTTAGCTATCCACTCAAAACACTAATACCCTATTCCCGGTAAAACCAATCAAATAAATAACTAACCCGGAAAATATTAGCACCGGTGAGATTAAGCAAATAATTTTTTGTTGGAAGAGCCAACTCAGTCAAGGGGAAGAAAACCCCATACCGCCGTGGCAAATTCCTTTTTAATAAATATTTCTTTTTTAGAAAAAAAAATTTTCTTCACTTTTAAAAGAATCAGTGAGCACTTAACTGAAGTAACAGTCCTTCTTCATCCAGAGAGCAATGTAGCAGATAGCAGATGACGTGGCACGTTTCGGGGCCGATCATAGTGTGTGCCCCTGCTTCAGATCCAAGACTTCGCTCAATGAACTTGCATTGCATGATAGTGCCTCAAGAAGCCGGTTTTTTATCACGGCAGACGTCACGTAACCACGCCCTCCAACGCCCAGCTGTAAGGGACGTCAACCAAAAGCAGCCAATCAGAATTAAAAGGGGGAAAGTCACCATTTGAAGACCTCCCCCTGTATCTGAGCTTGGCCATCATAACAACAATGAGAATTAAATGATAGTGTACCAGTCCAGTTGTGCGTTGAGACCATGAGGGGAGACAGAGTTCAAACGATAAATCCATCTTTGCTCCCGATGTTGTAGGATTTGCACTCGATTGCCTCCACGTGGATCAGGTGGTATAAAGTCCAAAATTCTCCAGGTGAGCGATTCAAAGGAATGAGCCTTAGAAAGGCAGTGTTCCACTATAGGCGCTGATAAAGTCTCCTGGAGAATTTTGGACTTTATACCACCTGATCCACGTGGAGGCAATCGAGTGCAAATCCTACAACATCGGGAGCAAAGATGGATTTATCGTTTGAACTCTGTCTCCCCTCATGGTCTCAACGCACAACTGGACTGGTACACTATCATTTAATTCTCATTGTTGTTATGATGGCCAAGCTCAGATACAGGGGGAGGTCTTCAAATGGTGACTTTCCCCCTTTTAATTCTGATTGGCTGCTTTTGGTTGACGTCCCTTACAGCTGGGCGTTGGAGGGCGTGGTTACGTGACGTCTGCCGTGATAAAAAACCGGCTTCTTGAGGCACTATCATGCAATGCAAGTTCATTGAGCGAAGTCTTGGATCTGAAGCAGGGGCACACACTATGATCGGCCCCGAAACGTGCCACGTCATCTGCTATCTGCTACATTGCTCTCTGGATGAAGAAGGACTGTTACTTCAGTTAAGTGCTCACTGATTCTTTTAAAAGTGAAGAAAATTTTTTTTTCTAAAAAAGAAATATTTATTAAAAAGGAATTTGCCACGGCGGTATGGGGTTTTCTTCCCCTTGACTGAGTTGGCTCTTCCAACAAAAAATTATTTGCTTAATCTCACCCGTGCTAATATTTTCCGGGTTAGTTATTTATTTTATTAGGTTTTAGCTATCTGCTGGATATGTGTACAGAAGGAGAGGGAGGAGTCAAAGATGACCCCAAGGTTGCGGGCAGAAGAAACAGGAAGAGTGTTATTAACAAAGATAGAGAAAGAGGGAGGAGGATTTAGTGGGAAAAATAAGAAGTTCGGTTTTAGCTATGTTCAATTTCAAACAGAGGTGAGACATCCAGGGAGCGATGTCAGATAGGCAGCAATACGGGCCCGGAGTGTCAGAGAAATCAAATGTAGACAGATTTGAGAGTCATCAACATAAAAAAGATACTGAAAGCCATGGGAGGAGTTGAGAGCACCAAGGAACTGGATTTGGAGGGAGAAAAGGAGAGGGCCCAGAACAGTCCCCTGGGGTACACCAACTGAGGGTGGGATAACAGTAGAGGAGGAGCCACCAGAACAGACACTGAAGGAGCGATGTAAGAGATAAGAGGAGAACCAGGGCTACACAGAGCCCATGCTTGATGTGCAGTAAATCTTCAACCTTTGCAGATGCTTCTTTTAGTTTTTTCTTAACTATTTTCCTCATATTACGTATATTAGTCTCCCTTTTGTAAGTTAAAAAGTAGTAGTAGTGTGGATTTCCTTGCCGTCCTAAAGGATGCTAGCTGTCAGTACAGGTCTGGCGTGTGCTAAAGGCACACATTGTACACATGTTGACAGGCTAGCACGGGGCCATAACAGTTCGGCTGCCAGATTTTGGTGCTCAGTGTAGGTCATAGGTTTTCAACCCAGTCCTCAGGGAACCCTAGGCCAGTCAGGTTTTCAGGATTCCCACAATGAATATGCATAAGATAGATTTGCATACAATGAAGGCAGAACATGCATCCATTTGTCCAAGAAAGGTCAACGCGTCTTCGGTAGTAGACTGGCTAATCTACTGAAGAGGTCTTTAAACTAGATTCGTTGGGGATGGGTGAAGAAAGCCCCTAGGTAGGTGAAAGCCCCCAGGTAGGTGATACATTAAATACCTTTATGGAAATGGGTAACAGGGGTAACATATGGAAAGCAGTGTGTATAAATGTCCATAGCATGGGAAATAAGATCCCTGATGTTGAGGCTTTGGTGGGAGTGGCTGACTTGGATTTAGTGGCAGTTGCAGAAACATGGTTCACAGAAAACCATGATTCGGATGTAACTATACCTGGCTATACTTTATTCAGAAAGGACAGGGTAGGAAGAAGGGGAGGAGGAGTGGCACTATATGTAAAAACTACTATTAAAGCTTTGGAATTACAGAGCTTAAAAGGGAGAGAGGAGGCACTGTGGGTTAAACTAGAAAGAGGGAAAGAGAAATCTGTTTGCATTGGTGTGATATAAAGACCTCCCTCACAAGAGGAAGAGGTGGACAGAGAGTTAATTGAAGACATACGCAGCATTGCTAGGAAAGGGGAAGTGCTACTGATAGATTTCAATATGCCAGATGTTAACTGGCACATTCCTGCTGCAGTATCATCTAGAAGTAAGGAGATCCTGGATTCTCTACAGGGAGAACTATTTAGGCAATTGGTAACAGACCCCACACGTGAGGGGGCCATACTGGACTTGGTGCTTACCAATGGTGAAAGCATTTCTGATATTATAGTGGGAGATCATTTTGCATCCAGTGATCACCAGATGATGTGGTTCAGTATTAGGACTAGGGCTGTTAGAATCCATTCAAAGGTGAGGATCTTAAACTTTAGGAAGACTAACTTTGCCAAGATGGGCCAATACCTCAGGGAGTTGTTAGTGGGATGGGAACAGCTGGGGGATGTAGTAAAACAGTGGGCAAAACTGAAAGGGGATATTTTAAGGGCAACCAATCTTTTTGTTAAAATGGTAAATAAAGGTAAAAGGAAAAGGAGATCGCTATGGCTTTCGAAAGACGTAGCTGAAAAAGTGAAGAAAAAGAGGGAGGCCTTCATGAAATACAAGAGATCACAGAGAGAGGAAGACAGGCATCTATATTTGTAAAAACGTAGAGAAGCTAGCAAAGTAGTCAGGAAGGCAAAGATTCAAAAGGAGGAGGAAATAGCCAATGCAATAAAATGGGGGGGGATAAGACATTTTTCAGATATGTTAGTGAGAAGAGGAAAGGCAAAAGTGGTATTGTCAGACTCAAGGGTGAAGGGGAGGAATATGTAGAAGCTGATAAGGATAAAGCAGAAATGCTTAACAAATATTTCTGTTCTGTGTTCACAGATGAAGAACCAGGAGGAGGACCTCAGAAAACACCCACAAACAGGAACAGAAGCGAGGGACATCTTGAACAATTGTCAGAAGACTGTGTTCGTGAGAAACTAGCTCAACTTAAAGTAGACAAAGTGATGGGACAGGATGGGATACACCCTAGAATACTGAGGGAACTCGGGGACGTTCTAGCAGCTCCACTGACTGACCTTTTCAATGCCTCGTTGGAGTAGGGAGTGGTGCCAAAGGACTGGAGAGAGGCTCATGTGGTGCCTTTACACAAAAGTGGAAGTAAGGATGTGGTTGAAAACTACAGGCCGGTTAGTTTAACTTCAGTGGTGAGTAAATTATTGGAAACGCTGCTGAAAGAGAAAATAGTGAGGTTTCTGGAGTCCAACAGATTACAGGATCCGAGGCAGCATGGATTCACCAGAGGGAGGTCTTGTCAGACAAATCTGATCGACTTCTTTGACTGGGTGACCAGGGAGTTGGACCGAGGGAGAGCCCTAGATGTGGTGTATTTAGATTTTAGTAAAGCCTTTGACACTGTTCCTCACAGGCGACTTATAAACAAACTGAGCACCCTAAAGTTACTGCTTGGGTTAGAAATTGGTTGGATGGGAGGCAACAAAGAGTACAGGTAAATGGAGCTCTCTCTGAGGAGAAGGATGTTACCAGTGGTGTGCCCCAGGGATCTGTCCTTGGTCCGATTCTTTTTAACATCTTTGTTATAGCAGAAGGGCTGTCGGGTAAGGTTTGCCTCTTTGCGGATGATACCAAAATCTGCAATAGAGTAGACACCCAGGAAGGTGTAGATAACATGAGGAGGGATCTAGCTAAGCTTGAAGAATGGTCTAGAATTTGGCAGCTGGGATATAATCTTAAAAAATGTAAGGTCATGCATTTGGGCTGCAGCAATCCAAGGGAGCAATATAGTATAGGGGGTGAAGTACTTTTGTCCACTAAAGAAGAGCGGGACCTAGGCGTGGTTGTGTCTAAAGATCTTAAAGTAGCTAAACAGGTAGAAAAGGCGACCGTCAAAAGCTAGAAGGATGCTTGGGTACATACGGAGAGGAATGGCTAGCAGAAAAAAGGAGGTGATAATGCCTCTGTATAAGTCTTTGGTGCGACCTCATTTGGAGTATAGTGTACAATTCTGGAGGCCGCACCTTCAAAAGGATGTGAACAGGATGGAGTCGGTGCAGAGGGTGGCTACTAAAATGATTAGTGGTCTTCATTATAAAGCATATGAGGACAGACTTAGGGATCTTAATATGTACAACTTAGAGGAAAGGCGGGATAGAGGTGATATGATTGAGATGTTTAAATACCTCCGTGGCATAAATGTTCAGGGAGAGAGCCTCTTTCAATTGAAAGCAAGTTCTGCTATGAGGGGACATGGGATGAGGGTGAAGGCAGATAGATTCAGGATTGATATGCGGAAATATTTCTTTACAGAAAGAGTAGTGGATCCATGGAATAGTCTCCCAGTGGAGGTGATAGAGATGAGGACAGTAACTGAATTCAAAAAAGCATGGGACAAACACAGAGGATCTCTAAAGGTAAAAAGGGGACTGTTGTAGTTGTTGATATGGAAGGACAGACTAGATAGGCCATGTGGTCTTTTTCTGTCGTCATATTTCTATGTTTCTATGCAAATCTTTCTCATGCATATTCATTCTGGAAATCCTGAAAACCTGACTGGCCTAGGGTTCCTCGAGGACTGGGTTGAAAAGCCCTGGTGGTTGAAAATGGGAGGAATAGGATCAGAGAGTGAGCAGGGTGAATGCTGAGCAGGCAATGCACCTGCACTACCTGCATGACAGACTAGTAGCACAGGTGCACTCGCTGCCACCTCCATAGGGGATATTGATGCACCCATGCTACTGTTGTGCCACACCAGGGATGTGTGCACTACATTAACTTTTGGGAACATACTTTCCAAGATTCTGGCAGTTAATGATGCAGTGTTGCCCTAACATGCCATGGATTTGCATGTTATGGGCACGTTTGGTGCAACACCACAGCACCCTTTAGTAAAAGAAACCCTAATTGTTGACTATAAGTCCTCTGCCACAATTATTAGCCTCTCATTCTAGGGTCGTCTTTCCTATCTTGCTACTGCATTGGTCTTCCTCAGCTATTGTGGGCTGCGCAGCCAGTGCTGCAGCCCCCTCCTACTTCCCAGGGGGGATCTTCTTTAGTACTTCACGTTCCTGTGCTGAGACCAAATTCCTCATTGCCAGGACACACAGCTTAGCTGAATTCACCTCACTCCTGAAGCCTAAGCTCCTGCTACCTCTTCTACTGTTGCATTGACTGTCTTCTGCTGTTTTAGAGCCTTTCAGCCAATCTGGGTGCTGTGCTGGTCTCCTTGCCATTTTACTCCTCTCAGCGTGTCTTGGTGTGCTTCCATCAATTGTGGTGCAGCTTTGCCTTCTTCCACTATCTTGAGGTGTTCATTATACTCTTTGTACCACTTTGTCCTTCTGATGGTGGTTTCTGGTGCTCATCCTGCCACTGCACGTTCTCTCTGCACCTCTTTTTAGTTAAAATTTTAACAAAAATTTTAAACAAAAAGTTTTGCTTTGTGGATTGCATTTGTTTTAAAAAAAAATAATGAATATCTGAAGAGCAATGATGATGCATATGTTGGAGAGGAAGACAAGAGTAAAAGGCAGAGTCGACGGGTGAGCTCTTTCCACACAGTCTGTGCTGAATAAAATAGGATACAATACAATACACTGACATTTACTCATTGAAGAGTATAAATATATGAAAATGCAGTGGTATAAAACAAAGCAAAATGAAGCACCTGTGCTGACACTTTTAAAGGGACTGGGGGGGAGGGGATGTTTCCCAATTATATAGCTAATGCCCGATGGGACTGGATTTCCAGGGGCTATACCTGTATTGTGTTTCTCCTTCTGTTACTGACTCTGTTCTTGTTGTTGTTGTTGTTGTTAAGTGCCGTCGAGTCGGAGTCAACTCATGACGACCCTCTGGATAGCTATCCTAAATTGTGTTTGGTCTTCAGTCAGGTGGCTCATTGTTGACAGACTGGTATCGATCCATCTCATTGCTGGCCTTCCTCTTTTGCGTTGACCTTCTATCTTGCCAAGCATGATGTCTTTCTCTAATGATCTCTCTCTTGCATGATGTGTCCAAAATATGAAAGTCGAAGTCTTGTCATCTGAGCTTCTAAAGAAAGCTTAGGTTTGATCTCCTCTAGTACCGACTGGTTTGTTCTTCTGGCAGTCCATGCTATACACAGTATTCACCGCCAGCACCATAATTCAAAGGCATCAATTTTCTTCCTATCTTTTTCACTGTCCAGCTTTCACATCCATATGATGTTATTGAAAATACCATGGCTTGAACAAGTCGAATCTTTTTATGGAGAGAGACATCTCTGCTCTTGAGAATATTATCTAGGTCTTTCATAACCATTCTGCCAAGAGCAATGCGTCGTCTGATTTCTTGACTGCTTGTTGCTTCTTTATTGATAGTTGATCCAAGTAGATTAAAGTTGTTCACGATTTCAATTTCTTCTCCTTCAACGATGAACCTGTTGATTATGCCAGTTGTCATGATCTTTGTCTTCTTTACATTAAGATGCAGGCCCATTGTGAGACTATGTTCTTTGAATGTGAGAAGCAAATGTTTCAGATCATCTTCACTTTCAGCCAGTAATGTGGTATCATCAGCATAGCGAAGGTTGTTGATGAGTCTTCCACCAATCTTCATACCTCTGTTGTCTTCATACAATCCTGCTTCTCTGATGATTTGTTCTGCATATAAATTAAACAGGTAGAGGGAAAGTATGCAGCCTTGTCTTACACCTTTGCTTATTTTAAACCATTCTGTTTCTCCTTGTTCCGTTCGAACTGTTGCTTCTTGATCAATGTACAGACTGTGCAAGAGTACGATCAGGTGTTCTGGAATACCCATGCTTCTTAATGTGGCCCAGAGTTTCTCATGGTTTACAAAGTCAAAAGCCTTGCTATAGTCGATAAAGCACAAATAGATATCCTTTTGGTATTCTTTAGTCTTTTCAAGGATCCATCTCACATCCGCAATGATGTCTCTCGTTCCTCACCCTTTCCTGAACCCTGCTTGCACTTCAGGTAGTTCTTGTTCCAGGTATGGTTGTAGTCTCTTTTGAATAATCTTCAGTAGAATCTTGCTGGCATGTGGGATCAGAGCGATTGTGCGATAATTTCCACAGTCAGTTGGATCACCTTTCTTTAGTATTGGTATAAACACAGATCTTTTCCAGTCAGTTCGCCATGATGTTGTCTTCCATATTTCTTGGCAGAGCCTTGTAAGTACGGTAACAGCTGCATCAGATTGCTGTAATACTTCTATGGGAATGCTATCAATCCAGACCAAAACAAACCACCCATCTGTGCAGCAGCAGAATGGGATAGTGTTGACGGCGGAGGATCACATTTCTGTGACAACGGCAGCAACACCAAACTTAAACTGCGCAGAAGAAAGGCCCGGCAATCTACTTCTGTATCTTGCCATGAAAACCCAATGGATAGTTACAACAAAACAAATTGTGCTATAGTGCTGGAAGATGAGACCTCCAGGTCGGAAGGCACTCAACTAGCTACTGGGGGAGAGCTGAAGACTTCTCAGAGTAAAGCCAGCATTTATGATGTGGTTGGATCAAAGCCCTCGGGACGTCTGACTGCTGATGTAGCTGCGCATGAAATGAGAGTCAGAAGCTGTAAAGATGTCTTACGCATTGGAACATGGAACGTACGAAGCATGAACCAAGGGAAGTTGGAGGTGGTCAAGAATGAAATGGAACGTGTACAACTTGATCTGTTGGGTGTCAGCGAACTGAAATGGACTGGCATCGGGCACTTTGCCTCAGATGATCACATGGTCTACTATGCTGGAAATGAAAGACAAAGAAGAAATGGTGTTGCATTTATAATAAAGAAGAAACTTGCAAGAACTGTAATGAAATACAATGCAGTCAGCGAACGCTTAATCTCTATTCGTCTACGAGGAATGCCTATCAACACAACTATAATTCAAGTATATGCCCCAACAACAGCTGCAGAAGAGAATGAAATTGGTGAGTTCTATGAACAAGTACAAGCTGAAATTGATAGAACATACAAACAGGATATCCTGATAGTCATGGGTGACTGGAACGCAAAGGTTGGCAACAAAGAAGAAGGCAAAGTAGTTGGAAAATATGGACTTGGCAACAGAAATGAAGTTGGAGAAAGACTGATAGAATTCTGCAAGACCAACGATCTATTCATCTCAAACACCTTCTTCCAGCCACACAAGCGGCGACTGTACACATGGACTTCACCCAATGGATTGTATAAAAATCAAATTGACTACACCTGTTGAAGTCAACAATGGAAAAGCTCTATAACATCAACAAAGACAAAACCTGGAGCTGACTATGGTACAGATCATCAACTACTAGTATGGAAACTCAAGCTATAGTTGAAAAAGAGCAAACCACTCATGAATGCAGCAAAATATGACCTTGAGAATATACTACTAGAATTTAAAGACTGCCTGCAAAATTGATTTGCTGCTTTAGATACAAATGACAGAGCTCCAGAAGATGTATGGAATGACATCAAGAAGGTTGTGTTGGAAGAAAGTGAGAAGTCTCTACAAAAGGTGAAAAAGAAAAAACGGCCAAAATGGATGACGGATGAAACTCTGAAAATTGCCCAGAAACGCAGAGAAGCTAAAGCCAGAGGAGAAAGAAAGACAATCACAGAACTCAACAGAGATTTCCAGCGTGAAACGTCTCCTCACACCTGTGCAAATGCTCAAAAGGTAGTTGTGTTTTGGGCCAGGTAACTTCTGAGAAGCAACTGGCCAGTTTAAGAGCATTTGGACCTTTAGGGATAATTTTATATATCTTTTCCACGTGAAAAAATCCTCTTATAAAAGAAGATCACGCCTAAAAGTAAACACACTGCAAGAAGGGGTGTGTTTGCAGCAGGGCCGGCCCCAGAGTTGGTTCAAGGTGTTGGTGCCCTGTGCAGACTTTAAACTTTGCACTCACACAGCTCTGGCTGTAAAAATCTATTGTTTAGCTTTGAATGCCTTGCTCTATGCCACCCCCACCCCATCCCCCATCAGAGGTTGCCACTCTAGGCTAGCACCTAGTTTGCCTAATGGTTTGTAGAGTTGGCATGCTCAGGAAAGGAGTTTGGTGGAGCATGGACAGAGTCATGATTTATACACATATATGAGGCACATTCCAGTGAGTGTGTGCAGGCCCCTGTGTGTCTGATCGGAATCGGGACATACAGAGGTAGACCTGATTCTGATCTCGCTGGGGCTAGATGTGCCCTGTGGGATCAGAATCTGGTCTGGGCCTGTTTGTGCAGGCCGGGACCCGATTCAGATCGGCCTGCATGTACAGACCCCTGCCCAGCTAACTCGAACAGGCTCCTGAATGGAGCGACGGTGCCATGGCGTCCCATTGTCATGGCACCGCGACTCCATTCAGGAGTCGTGATCGCTGGCCGCGGACCACAATCTTTGCTCCCCGCAGCCCGACCCCTGATCTAGCCTTCCATGGCCAGGGTCGAGCTGCAGGGAATGTTCTGAACCCCCTCAACATCTTTGCTGCTGCCTGGGCCTGCCATCCCCCCAACGTCCAGGGGGACTTATTCCATCTCCAGGGTGGAATAAGTTCTCCACTAGATCCGAGGTCCTGGATGTACAGGGCCGACTTCAGAATTGGCCCTGTGCCCACCCTCACTTCGCCTTCGCAACACCCCCTCCCGCCCCCGTCTAAGCCTCCCCATACAAACTTTGTCCGAATAGGGAGGCTTCTGCCGCGGACGGAAGGGGGGTAATATTCGTTGTACAGAATGAGCCGCATAATTTATAAAATACACACATATACACTAACATTAATGCCTTTCGAGCAGGTGTAATCCCCATCCCTTCAAATCTAGGCGCAATTTCTGCAGCATTTTATAAAGACAGAGGTGTCCAATTAACCAGAGATACCAAGAGTGGCCCATCTCAAAGTGAGATTTACTATCCCACTGAAGACCAATGAGTGAGTTTTTCTCAAGATGTATAAATTGGAAAGATCTGAAAATGAAAGGAGCACCACAAAATGATATTTAGCTTTCTTTGGTCTAATTTTAACCTGTAGTTCTTCAATCCCTTCCCCTAGAGCAGAACTAAGACATTTCCCTGTAGAACACATAATACAAAAAGAGTCTGATTCTGGTTTCATCTCAGTAAGAGCACCTTAACCCTCTTCAGTACCAGGGGTATTGTGAAGTAATACAAAGCCCTGCAAACGTTGCTCAGTATAGAACAAATTTACAATTCCATAACAGCACCAACAAGGTTCTACCTAGGAAAAGGCAACACTGTAAGTATTGCAGTGAGCCCTATAACAGCAATGCCACCTAGTGGAAAAATTCAGCAAGTCTAATCACTGCAGATCCCTACAGACACACAGTGCTAACAATAATACCTGGCCTTGCCAACATATAAAAAGAGATAGACCCTCACCAAGTACTGTCACCCACCAACGTCCCCAGAGGCCAGCGGCGTAGGTAATTCAGTGGGGTAGTACTCTAGTAGCTATAGAGTATTATGAGAAGGTTTTGAAATGCCTTCTGGAACCTGTGGTTCTAAACACCAGTCAAAGAATTGTAGTTGCAGACCAAGTGTAAGGTTATAATACAGGATTTTATTCCCCGTCCGGGACTGGATCTTTAGCATTTGAAACAAAGGAAAAACCGACCATTCATCTGGCATCCAAATTAAAGAAATGCTGGAACAAAACTTGGCTTAACTTCAGCTTTTGTAATAAACAGAAGGAAAAAGAAAACAGACCTTTTCACATGAAAACAGCTTCTTCCTGTTTTCTTTTATAAACAGTTTTCACAGCACTCTAGCATAGGGAGGATATGGCATCAGCCATGGTGTACGTACAATCCATATCACTGCCATTCAAGGATTCCTCATAAGGCTCATATTGCATCTCTTCACTATCGGAATAAGTTTCCCCTGGAGTAAAGCTTCCGTTGTGATTGCAAAGTTCCTCCCTGTAACTTAAAGCATTCCCCTCCTCCACTGAACTAGCGGGGAATGGGTAATTACCACATTCACTAGAATCACCGTCAGGAGAGCTACACAGTTCCTGGTAAGTGCAAGGTAGTTCTTTGTATTCTAGACCTCTTCTATTAGGGTCAATACGCCTGCCCTCTGGCACTCTCTCTTCCTGGTTTCTCAGCCGAGCCGAGCTCCGTCTGTATGAAAGCTTTTCACTGTGTTTCTCTGCTAGCTGCTTTCCTGGTATAAAAGTTTCCTCAGGGTAAAAACTATCCCCTGCTTGGTACCTTGTGCTGGGTAATTTGGCTCTCCTCAGCCTGGCCACCGGACTACTACCTCTGCTCCCTCCGTAGCAAAGTTCCTGGGGATACTGGACAGCTATGCCCTGCTCCTCAAAGCAGTCCCTCCTGGATTCCACAGCTCTGTGTTTCCCTCGTGAGGCTTCTCTCCAAATGTTCCTTTGGCTTCTCTCCCCAGCAGCTCTCTCACTCAATGTGTCTTTCCCAGCAGCTCTCTCCCCGAACGTTCCTTCACTACTCTCAGGTGAGTGATTTTTAACTGCCTTTCTCGTGGTGGTTGTTTTGGCTCCGCCTCCACCCAGCTGCCCCTCATTCCCTAATGAGTTCCGAGCTAGCCTTGTGTTTGGGCATTCCCTTACACCTCGTGATACAGCTTGTATCTGTTGCCTATGGTAACCTTTTTCCACGTGTATATCTGAGCTGTCAGCTATGTTTTGTTCAGAGTTCCCTATTTCCATGGGCTCTGACAGCGCTACCTCATGACAGTACAGAATAAAATACCAACCATAGGCATCGAAACAGGGTGGGCCCTGGCCCCACCAAAATTTTGCCTACCAGCAGAGAGAAGAGAGCAGCTGCAATCGAGGCAGACTCCTGTCTACCCACAAGAGACGGACTCCCACAGGCAGGAGTGGAAGGCCGCCACAATCATTCCTCCTGTCTGCCCATGGGAGATCAGATCCCCATGGGCAGACAGAAGAAGTCCTTGCTGCGATCACAGCGGCCTTCCCCTCCTGCCTGCAGGGATCTGATCTCCTGCAGGCAGACAGGAGTCTACTGTGATCACAGTCATTCCTTTCTCTTCTGCCCGTGGGAAGGCCGTGGGAGCTAGGGGTGGATTTAGTTGAGAACTTTGGGTCGAGTCAAGGTGGAGCTTGCCTTTCCCCCCCCCCCCCCCACTCAGAGAGGCGTTCCACAGCACCTGATTACCACAATCTAAAAACAGAAATATGTAGACAAAAATTAAACTGAAATCCCAAGAAGCCACGCTTTACATGTAGTGCAATGCTGGAGAAATAGAAATAGTGCCGATTTCCACTGTAGTGTGCAAACTATAAAGACAGAAGATGTAAATTACAAAATGTGACACATCTAGTCACTAAGCTGGTGATTTTATTTTTCTAACCATGTTGGTACCAGTCTGATTCTGCTGTCTGGACTGGTCTAGCAGGATGATATTGTGGCAGGCTATGGCCTAGAGTAGTCTGCAAATATGAAAGGCCTGTAAGTTAGGCCTGGATCCCAACCCCCATTATAGCTAGAAAAGAACCAAAAATCTGTGAAAAATTAGAAAATTGTTTTAAACAGCTTAATAAGAAGTTTTACATGGATTCATAAGTCTTTCATTATTCTCTTGTGTGCAAAAGAAAGAAATGTTTCAATACATGCATTCCTGGAGCTAGAGATGACCTTGCAGTAGAGAAGTATCAAACCTAGAAACTGAACCATTGTTAGGACAATCCTAAGGGAGGGAGCTGGGTGCTAGTCCCAGGAGGGATCTCTGATTGGACAGGTGCAGGGGGCGTTGGAACCAATAGGAAGTTTGCATGTATCAAGCTGGAACCAATAGAAAGTTCTCATGTATCAAACAGAAGAAAAGGTATAAATGAGTATGTCTCTGTAAAAACTTTGCTCAGTTCCTTTTGAAGCTTTGACTAACTGAGCCATGTGCACAATAAATTGGCTTGGATCTTTTGAACTGACTCCTGGTTTTATTTATTGCATGCTTATCAGCTGCTACATATTCCTGGTGCGTTGGCCGGGAATGTGTGAGCAGGGAATGGTATGCAGGTGAATATACCACGACTTCTCGCCTCAAAGGTTTGGTCCGGTTGGAACCATGTCTGTCCGACCACAGGGGAATTCTCAGGCGCCGCCGATCCCTTTGTATCGGAGAGGGTTCCGCCTTGCCTCGGCGGGCCACTGGGTCCAGCTGGCCAACACCTCAGAACCCGAGGGGAGTCCAGGATCCAACCCAAGAACTGGTTTGGTATCAGGAACTGGATCCGGTGAGTAGATATTTTCTTGTTTAAAAGTCAGTTCAGCCTGGGGAAAAAGTCTTGCATAAGTATGCGCAAGACTGATTTGGTATAGACTAACTGGGAAAATCTCGCGTGGGTATGCGTGAGACAAGAGAGCTTGATCACTTCTCATAAGGGTGGTCCTAGTAGACCCCGCATGAGTATGCGCGGGGGGAAGCCATCGACCCTTCTTGTTTGGAATAGTCAGTTAGTCAGAAAACCTGGGCACTTGAAAAATGATTTTTGTGATAATATGATTGCCTGTGTGATTGAGAGGTCTTGAAATACAGACCGAGTGAGAGTGGACTTCTGAGTAGCGCAGTTCCTGGCCAGGCGACTGCGCCCAGGTCACGAAAAGAAGGAAGCGTTTGGTGTTTGTCTGTCCTTACTATGTGTTTTTTTTGTATCTGATTTCTGTTATCTGTTGAAACCGCGAGTTTCCCTTCTGGTATAATGTGAGATTATTCTGTTGGGTAATTTGTGGAACAGTTTACCGATTAAGAAATAGTATTAAGCAGAAAAGAAGACAGAAGGAAACAAACTCAGGAGTCACTTTTTCAGTAAAGAAGCTGTCTCACTCATTCCTGTTTTTTCCTTCCGCACAGCCTGAAACTGGTAAGCAGAGAGAGAAGGGGCGTGTCTGGAGAAAGGAATGTGTAGTATCTTTTAACCCTGTGAAGGCTTAATCTCAACACTCTGCAGTTGGGTTAATTTGTGCTTATTTCAGGAAAATTGTACCTGTTTTATTCAATATGTTCTAATAGTGATGTTCCTTCTGCTATGGTCATGTATTATATATCATTTAATAAGAATGTTTAGTCAGGATTGTGGATCCTGACAGTTTTGTTCTTAGCCTGGAAAGGGTTAAGTTCTTATTAACCCCGTTCGAATTTCTTAACTGTTCTTGTACGGACCAAGTGAGAAGAATTTCTGTAGGGCTATAGGTATAATGCATTTGTGGGCTTAGCCTTGTTTTGTGTTTTTTATGTTCAAATCTTCAGTAAGCACTGTAATGGTTTAAATAGGAAATGATAGAAAAATTCAGGAAACTGCTTTTGTTTTCCCTTTGACCTTTGAAGTAGAGGTTAAGAACCCTGACAGGACTATGAAGCATTCCGAGCCAGTAGTTACCAGATTGCAAAGTGATTTAAATCCTGAGTGAATAAGGAGTTCATCGTGCTTGAATTCTAGTTCCTGATATACTGCGGCAAGCACCTCATAGAAGACATACTTATTGTTATTAAAAATAAAAAAGGAAGAAAATGGGGTGTATATGTATTCTAGATATCCACCCACTTTATGAAAAAAGTATTCGGAATGTCTTTTGAATATCTGCTTCCTAAACTGTAAGATTTAAAGTAATTTCTTTTGCAGAGACATTGTTCAGCTTAAATGCTGATTACGGCTGGCAGTTAGTTTCCATGCCAAGTAATTTTATTCCAGTCATATGTAACAGATATGTGGCCATCATGTTAGGAGCCATAGTTCTTTCTATTGAATTTGTTGTTATAACATGTTGCAAAATAATAGTTTTATATTTTAAGGACTTTATCTAAATTGTTCTTATTTAGAATGAGCACACACATCCATTATGTTTAGTCCATAAGAAAATGCAGCCTGACTGCCCGCCCCCTTTGTCTGTTGTCAAATACGTCACCATGGGGGAAGGGGGGGTCAGAGTCCATGCAGATTTTGTTGAAATGTTTGACAGGAATTTTAGCAAGGGGTTTGCTGGAGACTACAGACTTAAAATGTCTCCGTCCCTATTAGAAATGCTCTGTGAAAGGGGGTGGCCAGTGTTAGCTACTTCATGGCCCCGTAGTTTCCCGTGTTCATCAGATTGTACAGAAAATGTTCCCTGATCAGTTCCCCTACATAGACTCCTGGTTGAATGTTTGTGAGGGAAAAAAGAAAAACCTGCCCATTTATTATCTTTATAGGCCAGTTCCCTCCGCTCTGCCACCGCCCTGGGCAGAGCCTGGGGCAGGGGGGGACACCTCCCTGCAGATGTACCCCAAGTAGTTCACCAGCCACCTCCACAGCAGGAGGACATACACCCCCTCTTGACCGAAAGCCCCGGCACAGTTTAAAGTACTCCGAGTGGGCCACAGTCCACCGATGACACTACAAGCAGGGATTCATTTGCCAGTTCGGGGTCACTCACAGCCAGCGCCCGAGAACATGAAGTGGAACCCAGACAGTCCCGATTGACGTATACCTTCAGAGGTACAACTACCAGTAAAAGGGAGGGTCACGTTATCCCATTACGCTAGGTCCAGGGCCTACCCACCCTTAATACCGAAAGCCAGCTGACCAGCTTTGTTTCTGCCACTGATTTACTGAACTGAAAGCTGCATTATGCCTCCTACACTGAGAAACCTTAGGATTTGATTGAACTAATGAACAGTATTATGCAGATCCATCAGCCTTGATAACCCCAAGTGGGATCCAAATAGTGCAGGCAGCCCTCACTATATACCCCATGCGATCCAGCAGCCCAGGAGAATTTGTGTATGGTAGATGCAGTTTTTGTCAGTCAGTCCCAGAGAGATGTAAGACGAAAATTACAGAAAATGAATGGATTTGCGGGTATGAATACAGAACAGCTAATGGAAGTTGCTCAGAAAGTTTTTGTGAATTGTGAAAATGAATGTGACAGAGAAAGTGAACATAAGATGAAGAAGAAAACAGATCTTCTTGCTGATACTTTAGTTGAATGAAGTGGAGGAGGTTTTCCTAATCGAAGGAGCAGAGGAAGTGGAAGGGGTCGTGAAAATGATCGGCCCCCACTGGGTGCGAATCAGTGCGCCCATTGCAGAGAAGAAGGACATTAGAGAAGTGAATACCCGCATCTTGACTCCACCCCCAGGAAGGGAGGAGGGAGCATTTGGAGAACAGGAGGTTGATTTTAGAGTCATGAAAGAATAAATCGAGCACAGTGTTCCAGCAAGAGAGGGAAGCAGCTTTAGAGTGAGTGGCAGCCGAAGAGGGCTACAGCATGGATGAAGACTAGGCCAGACCGGACTCCAAGTTTCCCTGGGTCCCCAGGAGCCTATGGTCAGTCTGAAAATAGGGGACCAATATATGGACTTTATGGGGGATACAGGAGCAGAATACTAAAGCCAGTAGTCCCTTTGTTTTCTCGATGCATCACCATTGTCAGAGCTACTGGGGCTAAGGTCACAAAGCCTTTCCTGCAGAACTGCATGTGTGAACTAGGGGGACAGAAAATAACGCACCAGTTCCTGTATATGCCTGAGTGCCCTATTCCACTTTTGGGACGAGATCTGCTTACAAAGCTCCAGGCACAGATATCCTTTGCTGAAGGGGGAGAAATGCAAATGACTGTGAACCCAAAGCCTGCTGGATTGATGGTGCTGACTGTTCCCCGAGAAGAAGAGTAGTGATTCTATAGTGCATCTCCAATCAAGCCAGCTAGTTCCTGTATACCCACCAACCTTATAGCCCCATCTAAAGTATGGGCAGAAGATAATCCACCTGGCCTAACAAAGAACATAGACCCTGTCATTGTCACCCTCAAGCCAGGAGTGGAACCAGTACATGTGAAGCAGTATCCTCTTCCCCGACCAGCCATTGAAGGAATCCACTGCCATCCAATGAAACTGTTGAAGTACGGACTTCTCAAGGAGTGCCAGTCACCTTGGAACACCCCCCTTCTCCCAGTTAAGAAACCTGGGACAGGGGATTACCACCCAGTAAAAGATCTGAGGCGAGTGAATGATGCAGCTGAAACTATACACCCAGTGGTACCAAATCCTTATATTCTCTTGGGACTGATCCCCGCTGAGGCTACTCATTTCACTGTCCTGGACCTGAAAGATGCCTTTTTCTGCATACGCTTATCCCCCCCACCAGTCAACTTTTGTTTGCTTTTGAATGGCAAGACCCCACAACAGGAAGGCGGGGCCAACTCACCTGGACTCGATTACCTCAAGGATTCAAGAATTCACCTACTCTCTCCAGTGCTGTTTTAAATCAAGATCTTTCAAGCTACTATGTGAACCCAGGAGAAAGGGTTCTTCTTCAGTATGTGGACAACTTGCTCATAGCCACCAACTCAGAATGTGAATGTCTACAAGCCACCAGTGAACTCTTGCACCTTTTTAATGAGGCTGGATACAAAATCTCAAGAGCCAAGCGCAATTATGTCAAACAAGTTAAATACCTAGGATTCCAGTTGTCCAGTGGAATTCGACGCCTGGGACCAGAACGCAAAGAAGCTGTATGCAGTATTCCTACTCCAACCACCAGGAGGCAAGTGAGAGCCTTCTTGGGTGCCGCAGAGTACTGTCGTATATGGATCCCCAATTTTGCGCTGCTAGCAAAACCATTGTATCAAGCTACCAAAGGAATGGAAAAGTCTCCATTGGAATGGGGACTTGAACAGGATGCAGCCTTTCGATCTTTGAAAACCACTCTGATGTTATCACCAGCTCTGGGTCTACCAGATGTCCAGAAAACCTTTCAGTCTCTATGTTCATGAGTCACAAGGAAATGTTCTAGGAGTGTTGACTCAATCTCTTGGATCTTGGCAACGGCCAGTAGCCTATTTGTCAAAACAATCGGATGTAGTTGCAAAAGGCTGGCCCCCTTGTTTGAGAGCTGTTGAAGCTACAGCCCTCCTAGTGAGCAAAGCTGACAAGCTCACTTTGAGACAGAATCTTCAAGTTACTGTACCACACTCTGTTCTAACCATTATGAAACACAAAGGAAACTTCTGGCTAACAAATTCACGAATGTTGAAGTATCAGAGTATGTTGTGTGAAAACCCCCAGATACAATTGAAGGTCAGTCAAGCTTTGAATCCTGCTACATTGTTACCAGTTGGTCTTGACCCCCCCTGATCATGACTGTTTAGAAACTATGGACACTATATTCTCAAGCCGCCCGGATTTGACTGATGTTCCTTTGGAGAACCCTGAACGGACTTTCTTTGTAGATGGAAGCAGTCTTGTCATCATTAATGGACATTGTTGTGCCAGATATGCAGTGGTGACCCTTGATCTGGTAGTTGAGTCCTCAGCCCTGGCCCCAGGAACTTCAGCACAGAAAGCTGAACTGATAGCTCTTGCTAGAGCACTAACAATAGGAAAAGGGGCTCTGTCTAAATGTGTACCCAGATCCCAAGTATGCCCTTACAACCTTGCATGCACATGGGGCCCTGTACAAAGAATGAGAGTTGATCACCTCAGGAAGCAAGTCCATTAAGTATGGCCCCGAGATATTGACATTATCAGATGCATACTGCCTACAGATTTCAGAATTTAGGAAAAGTAGAATGTATGTAGAACCCTGAAATCTCAGTTGTCCAAACTTTGCCAAGAGGTTTACCTGAAGTGGCCCCAGGTTCTTCCTATAGCCCTTCTTAGGATATACTTAGCCCCTGCTAAGTCTTTAGGAGTTTCCCCTTTTGAGATTCTGTATGGGCGACCCCCGCCTATTGTATAGGAAATAAAGGGAGATATGGAACAGATTAGATCTGAAATTACTAGACAAGAACTATTGGTTTTAAGTTCTGTTTTGCAGAGTCTTCATACGTGGGTACAAGACCAGCTGCCCATCCATCTAATAGAACCCCTGCATCCTCTCAGGCCTGCAGTCTCGGTGTGGATCAAAGAGTGGAGAAAGGCACCATTGACACCGCATTGGAAGGGACCTTATGTTGTCATCTTGTTAACCCCAACAGCAGTTAAAGTTGCAGAACTCGAACCCTGGATTCATCACAGTCGAATAAAGTCAGCAGCCATTGATAGCAATGTAGAAAGGAAGGCAGCTACAAAGATATTAGCTATGTGGCAATATTATCCTATACCCCAAGGTGATGCTGTTACACCAGTGTAATATATGATCTAATTAATGAGTGATTTAATTCTCACCCTTTCTCACTTGCGGGTGAGAATAATCAAAGGGGGGAATGTGGCAGGCTATGGCCTAGAGTAGTCTGCAAATATGAAAGGCCTGTAAGTTAGGCCTGGATCCCAACCCCCATTATAGCTAGAAAAGAACCAAAAATCTGTGAAAAAATGAGAAAATTGTTTTAAACTGCTTAATAAGAAGTTTTACATGAATTCATAAGTCTTTCATTATTCTCTTGTGTGCAAAAGAAAGAAATGTTTCAATACATGCATTCCTGCAGCTAGAGATGACCTTGCAGTAGAGAAGTATCAAACCTAGAAAATGAACCATTGTTAGGACAGTCCTAAGGGAGGGAGCTGGGTGCTAGTCCCAGGAGGGATCTCTGATTGGACAGGTGCAGGGGGCGTTGGAACCAATAGGAAGTTTGCATGTATCAAGCTGGAACCAATAGAAAGTTCTCATGTATCAAACAGAAGAAAAGGTATAAATGAGTATGTCTCTGTGAAAACTTTGCTCAGTTCCTTTTGAAGCTTTGACTAACTGAGCCATGTGCACAATAAATTGGCTTGGATCTTTTGAACTGACTCCTGGTTTTATTTATTGCATGCTTATCAGCTGCTACAATATGGAACTTCTCTTGCGCTGGCTATCAAAATCCCACCTCTCCCTGCATTTACCACAGGAAATACAGAGCACAGAAAATCACTGTGCTGTCTGCATTTTCCAAAGTGTCTCTCAGCGCAGCTCGATAGCATGTGCTATCTTGTTACATTGACAGATACACAACTTAGTAAACATCCTTTTTAAGTTCTGAGCTGTAGTATATATGTACTATTTTAGAACCACCAAACTGTTTCAGTATAATAATGCCAAGGAGACCAACTTAGAAAGAATTACAATAGGTTTTTTCTCTTTTCTGAGAAACCTGCATTAAAAGGAAGCTAATATGTCTTCTACGTAGGGTTGCCAACTGTCCGGTTTTCAGCCGGCCTGACCGGTTTTTATATGGCCAGTCCAGCTGCCAGCAGAGAACTAAAAGTGACAGTTGAAAAGCCATTTTTTGCAGGCCCTGGAGTGGCTCTATCCTTGTCCCTCCAGCAGCGGCTCCTGCATCTTACAGAGCTGTGGCTGCGATAGCAATAATAATTAAAATTAAAACAAAACAGGTGCGCAGCCAATGCGGAGCCTTCTGACCTGTGCTATTCAATCTCTGCTGCTGTGTCCCATCCCCAAAAGGAAGTTACATTAGAGCAAGCTGAACGCAGCACCAGGTTGGAAGGCTCCACAGTGGCTGCACACCTGTTTTGTTTTTAATTATTATTGCTACCGCAGCCATGACTCTCTAAGATGCAGGAGCCATGGCTGGATCGGAGGAAAGGGTGAGAGTTTTGGTTTTTGAAATTATTTCTATTGCAGCTGTGCTTGCTAAATGTCAGGTATGGAAGCGAGAAGGGTCATATGGTATATCAGTAGGAGGTAGGAAAGAGGAGAAGATACTGGATGGGGTGTAGAGAAGAAAGCTGGGGAGATGCTAGATCATGGAGGGGTAGAGGAGACAGTGGGGATATAGTGGATTGGAGTGGCAGAAGGTAGGTTAGGAGAAGCGGGAAGCAAGTTAGAAGGGTCTAATGCTTGGGGATGACACAGGTAGGGTTGACAATCAACTGGTTTTAGGCCGGCCTAGCTGGTTGTAGGGGCTGAAGGCCGGCTGCAGGCACGATTGTAAAATCAGCCATTGAAGGGCCAGCTTTCTGCCAACCGCCAGCCTCAACTTGGCTCCCCTCCTCCCCCACGCTGCCTACCTGGCCTGCCCTTTGTACAGAACCAAGGGTCAGCTGGACTGTTGGCCAAACAGTTCCCAAGCTGACACCTTCCTCCGTCCAGAAGGGAAACCACTCAGAGAGGACATATCACTTCCCAATAAACAAAAACATCACAGAGAGGACTTACACTTCCCAATAAAATCTCACCTTATGCAGGACAACACGCTCGTACATGGTAATAACTATCTCACAGATATTTCTTCCAACAGGATCTTTTTATTATTCCCTATCTTACAGAAACAGAAAACTAAGAACAAAGGAAAACAGTCTAGTGGAATTACAGATCTTGCCACCTCTCACAGCAAACAAACAGGGTCATTCTGCCTTATCTTAGATGCAGATTTCTAAACAATTACAAGTCAGAATGTCTGCTCCTGCCTGCATGATTCTGTCTTACTTCCTGACTCAACAGCGAGTGAGAGAATGTATGACAGGTTTTACTGGACACAAGAACAGACATACACAAGACAAAAACAGCATGTACACAAAACTCTCAGACACGACAACAGGGATACTCGGGCCATAGGGAACCCAGGGAATCCATACTTCCCCACAGCCTCCACTGCGAAGCAGATGGATTCATCGTATATCTGGTCTTGTCACATTATATACCCTTGCTCAGGACCATACTTACTATCGGGGCATTCTTCTCTAATTAGCTAATTCTTGTTCCAGCTGTCTGGGGCCCCACTTGTGTGATGTTGTTCTACTCATGTCTGTACCCCTCTCCGTTGACCTTTTTTGTATTAATTCCAGGGCTGGTCCAACCATCAGGAGATTGCTTCTGGAGGTTAGCAGTGTAGGGCATTCAAAGCTAAACAATAAATTCTGACAACCAAGGGGAGGGGGGGGGGGACATATGGGTAAAGATTTGCTTAGGGTGCCAACACTTTAAATCAACTCTGGGGCTCGCCCTGATTAATTCACAATATGCTTTGTATTGGGAGGGATTTTTTTCTCATCTGATGTTTTATGGGGAAGGTCCTAGATCTGCTTTGCACAGATTGTTGGGGAAGGAGCCAGAATATGTTTGGATTTAATGGCATGTGAGAGTGTAGTGGTGTCAGAAGTGTGCTTTCAAATGTACCTTGAAATACTAGGCCTGTGGCCTAGCTGGAATGTCTTTGTCTCTTTTGTTTCACTGTAGCCTGCTTAGTAGTAGAACCATGCAGTAAGAAATGTATAGTTTAGCAGCTTCTCACCTTACAAAACACACCCCAGCTGACCTTTATTGGTGAGCGATCAAGGGGAACTTAATATGTGCCTATCATGAAGTAGCTAGAATGTGATAAATTATTAGTTTGCATATAGCTAGAAGTCTATAAATGGAACTGAAACCTTGGCCTGGGGGGCTCAGTCTTTGGAAACTATTCCACTGAGTTCTCACATGCTATTAAAACTGTTTGATTTCACAAAGGCCTCAGGTGTCTTTTCTTGGTCTGGTAATCTACTACATTTCTTGGTTCCCTGACCGGGAAAGGAAAACTATTTTGTCTTGGAGTGATGAGCCATTCATCTAGCGGGCTCCAGGAGTCCCGAGAGGTCTCGAGGCGCCACCGGACTGTTTCCGGCCGGGACTTTACGACAGTCCTGGAGCCCGTGGGACTGATCGGACTCACTCACAAACCTAGAAGGGGCCCGGAAAACAAACCTGTTCTTTTCACCGGATCTGGTAAGTCTGATTTTGGTAATTCTCTGTATCTGGTATTGTTATCTGGTAATTCTCTGTACCTGGTATTGTTATCTGTAATTGAAAAGAGTGTGACCAACTCTTGGGACTGGTCCTAGTATGTCAGATGCTGACTGAACCCACTGGTTTCCCTTCTGGTATACTGTAAGATTATTCTGTTGGGTTTTATTGTACGAAAAAACGGAACAAAAAAAAAAGAAAGACTCCGGCGTCACAGCACAGCTCAGAGACAGAGAGCAGTTATTTACAGCACAGCTCAGAGAGAGAGAGAGAGCAGTTATTTCTAGCAAGGAGAGAGAAACAAAAAAAAAATAGGGGTATGATATAAGGCGTGTATCCTTTTCAAACAGATAGAACGAGAAAGTTTCAAAGGGCGTATCCTTTCTACACAGAAAGAGAAAGTTTTAACCCAGCTCTGCCTGGATTTCTACTTCAGTTGTTTCTGTTATAATTTGCTGATTTCTGTGGGATTCAGGAGGGAGAAACCGTAATGAGTGAGAGAGAGACGGTGTTTGCTTTACAGTTGCTGGAGTGCGAGAGAGAGACAGTGTTTGTATTGCAGCTGCTGGAGCGTTAGAGAGACAAAGGTTTTGAACAGCATTTTTGAACAGCAAGGGAGGGGGTGTATTTATAATGAGCCTTCTGCATTGTCTCCTTAAGAACTTTAAGAAGGGTTTCTCTGGTGATTATGTAATTGTAATGACCCCCAGGTCGATTGGAAGTTTTATGTGAACGGGAATGGGCCCCCCCCCTCCTGTCTTTAACCTGGCCTCCCCGAGGGATCTCTAGATATAGACCTGATGCTAGATGTGCACACAGTCACCCTGCAAAGTCATATGACCCCAGTCCCTGTTAAAGAAATATTGTCAGAAAGAGTGGCAGAGTTTTAAATCTTTGATTATAATCTAGCTAGCAGAGTGCACCTAGAGGAATTCCTGTCCCGTAGTTCACAGAAAAATGCAGCTTAAAGTAAAAATAAAACTACCAGTTTTAGTCTACCAGTTTTAGTACAGGAGCCAGAGACAGAAGAATTTCCTCCCCCCTATGCCCCCCCCCCCCCCAGCAGATGACTCCGGCTAGGTTAGCAGGCTCAGCATGGACTCTAGCTAGAACGGATTCAACTTCTCCCCTGCCCCTTTTGACAGCTACTACTTTTTCTGATAGTCAGAAGAGCACTGCCAGTGAGGCAAGAATGCCCTTTTCAGATACAGACCTGCCCCGCACTTCAGGAAGTTCCCTGAGTCCCAAATCTGAAGGAATTAATTCCCAGTTTAGTACCTCTCCTCCCCGCACTACCCTGAGTCTATATCATCGAGCTCTCCTTGAAGGCCTTAAAAGGGGGGGGGGGGGGGCAGAAAGTGATGAATGTGGAAAATATCTGAGGTCCTGCAAACCCCTGACGAGAGTCCTGGCCAGTTTTATGAAAGACTCTGTGAATCTTTCCGTGTTTATACTCCATTTTACCCTGAAGCACCTGAAAACCAGCAGATGGTGAATACAGCTTTCGTAGGGCAGTTACAGGGGAGACATTTGAAGAAAAAACATCAGATTGAGGGATTTGCTGGAATGAATATAACCCAGCTGATGTAAGTTGCTATGAAAGTATTTATGAACAGAGATCAGGAGATGAATCGTGAGTGTGAATGAAAGATGAAAAAGAAAGCTGATATGTTAGCAGCGGTGCTAGTCGAGAAAGGACAAGGAAAGTTAATGTGGGAACCGAGAAGCCAAGGCCGGGGTAGAGGAACCCGGTGAGGATCATTGGAGCAAGGACTATTGGAATGAGATCAATGTACCTATTGCAGAGAAATGGGCCACTGAAAAAAAGAAAAGAAGAAAAAACAAATGTCCCAATTGTGTCAGGCAATATTCCCTGCCCCGAAGAGATGTTGAGGGCATTCATAAACATTTCCAGCGATTACTTAAGTTTGGACTCCTGAAAACCATGCCAATCAGCCTGGAATACCCCTTTGCTGCCAGTTCAAAAACCAGGTACTAATGATTACCGACCTGTGCAGGACCTGCGGAAGGTCAATGAAGCTGTGTTGTTACCATTCATCCTGTTGAGTCAAACCCTTACCATTTACTGAGTTTGATTCCTGCACAAGCTACCTGTTTTACTGTTTTGGACTTAAAGGATGACTTTTTCTGTTTGAGATTGGCCACTCCTTGCCAGCCACTGTTTGCGTTTGAATGGGAAGACCCTATTACTGGCAGTAAGAGACAATTGACATGGACCCAGTTACCCCAAGGATTCAAGAACTCCTCCACGCTGTATGGGGATGTACTTAGTCAAGATTTGCGTCAGATCCAGTCATGTCCCCTTCAACGTGTATTGCTACAATATGTGGACGATCTACTCATCGCTGCTGTTTCCCCAGAAGAATGTATTGCCACCACTTCAGAACTTCTGCACTTGCTTTGGGTGTCTGGTTATCGGGTGTCTCAAAGTAAAGCCCAGTTGTGCCAGACTGAAGTCAAGTACTGCCCAATGTGGAAAAACCATTCCATCTGTACGTCCATGAAGAAAGGGGGTGGCCTTCTTGTCTCTGCGCAGCAGCAGCAACAGCTCTCCTGGCAACAGCGGCTGATAAATTGTCCCTTGGGCAAGAACTGTATGTTAAAAGTGTCGCATGCAATGCTGACTCTGATGGAGTACAAAGACAATTATTGGTTTATCAACGAGCGGATGACAAAGTACCAAAGCATGCTGTGTGCGAATCCTCGTGTCCACATGGAGATAGTGAAAAACACTCAATTCTGCCACTCTACTCCCTGTAGCACCTGGGCTACCCGAACATGATAGTATCCAGGTTATGGATGAAGTGTATTCCAGCCGCCCAGATCTGAAAAATGTACCACTGGCCTTTCCTGATGTTCAGTATTTTACCAGTGGCAGCAGTTTTGTGGAAGATGGACAGCGGAAGGCCGGATATGCTGTGGTCACTCCTGAGGTTGTTGTGGAGACTGAGCCTTTACCCCTGGGGACTTCTGCCCAGAAAGCTGAACTCATTGCCCTTACTCGAGCCCTCCAGTTAGCTGCAGGTCTGAAAGTAAACATCTACACTGACTCTAAGTATGCTTTTGTTACCCTACACGCCCATGGGGCCCTGTATAAAGAACGAGGTTTGGTTACTTCAGGGGGAAAGCTATTAAGTATGCCCCAGACATCATGGCTCTAGTAGATGCCGTCTGGGAACCCAGGAAGGTGGCAGTCATGCACTGCCAGGGTCATCAGTCTGGGGATAGCCTGACTGCCTTAGGAAAACGGAAGGCAGACAAAGTAGCAAAGGAAACAGCCCTCCGCCCGATAAGGCCCAATCCAGCATTGGCTATAACAGCCCCACTATTCCCGGTCCCAGTGAATAATTGGGATCCCCGCTACCAATCGGACGAGCTAGACTGTTTCTGTACCCAGGAGGGAAGGACACTAACTGAACAGGGATGGATCCAGCTGCCACCCCTCCAGAAAACTGAACCTAGCCGTATTGTTATCCCTTCTATAAATTACGGTCCAATTTCGTAGGACGTAAATGAATCACTGATCAAAAATGATGCGTCCAAAATACTCATACATGTAAGAAATATACTTTATTATTGCTTTTCTCTTATTTTCTTTGTTTCTTTTTTTCTTTTTTTCAATTCGGTATGTATATTACAAAACTGTCAGGCACTTTCCAAATTTCTTCTCAATAACTTTCAACTTTCAGTGTAATTGCACATGAAAACAATCTGGGAAAACAATGTGCCACCAGTTAGTATTTCCTTTGTTTAAAAACATCAAAACATTTTCTCTCCTAGGTCTCGACGCTCAGCTTCGGCGCCTCTATGGCGTTTCAAAAATTATTTTCATCAGGAGACCAATATCCTATAACAGATTATACAAACCCATTTAGAATACTACCCAATTTAAAAACATACAAAACATTTTTATCTAAAAGCCACTACTATATAGTATTACTTACATTCTAGTATGCTACCCACGTTCCTCCACCTTCAGTTAACTACAGAGAAACGCCGCGCATGCGGGATAATGATTCCTACTCCATTTTTAAATCCCCCGTTAGGTTTCTGGAAATGGATCATGACGAAAAACGTCATCATTAAGACTATACAACCATTTTAACCACCTATATTGAATACCTCAAAAAATAAAGAAACAACACCATGCATTGACCAATCATTATTAATCATTAACATACGGGAATATATTATCTATCTAGATGTAACTATATAGGATAATATAAATCTAAATCTATATTTTATTCCGATTGTAAACATTCCTCAAAAGGATCCTCAATTTTCCTATTTAAAAATAATAACCGTATGTCAAATCATGCAGTTCTTCCCTCACTAAATCTAAAAAACTCATATACAGGAGGTCCACTCGATGGATACATTCAGACCATTGGGAACAACAGTTTGTAACTTATGTATCCACCATTGTTCCCGGATTAACAAAGTTTCATCCTGTGTCTTGCCTGATCTCGGTGTTCGAACTTGTTCTATCGCAAAGCTGCGAAGTTGATCAAAAGCATGTCCTGCAGACATACAATGAGCAACTATGGGGGCCTCAAGCCTACCACATTTTATTCTACTTCTATGTTCCCGTAGCCTTATTTTCAAAGATCGAATTGTTTTACCAACGTAATAGAGACCACAAGGACATAGTATAGCATAAACCACCCCTTCAGTATTGCAGGTAGTTCGAGTTTGAAGATGAAATATTTTACCTCCATAAAAAAACTGTGTCTGTTCCAACATTACTCCACACATATCGCAATCCCCACACTTATTATGACCCCCTCGTGATACCACAGCTCTTTCATTTCCAATTTCCCTCAACGGAGGAAGTACTGCCGGGCTCAAATATTCTTTCAGGTTCCGTCCGCGTTTCCACACACATCTAATATTCCTTGTTGCTAAACCTGGAACTATTTCTAAAAGTGGTTTATATTTCTTTATTATCTTTTGTAAACGAAAACTCAATGGAGTGTAGGTCGTAATGAAATTTATATTTTCATAATCTTCATCTACATTTCTCGGTTGTGGCGGTGGACGCAGCAAATTCGCCCGATGATTATATAAGGCTCTACGATATGCCTGATGTACTACCATCGCCGGATATCCCCTACTGAGAAAATCCTTCTTCAGAACTTTAGAATAGTTATCCCTGGCACCTTAGCCCCGCATTTTGTCCGGGCGTTCCACCAGGTTACTCACATGGGAAAAAGCGCAGTGGAGCAGGTCCTTCATCCCTGGCTTTATATTTCAATGTTAGGATCCCTAGCCGCATCAGTTTCACGCCAATGCCTGACCTGTGCCTGAAATAATCCCCGACAAGTGAAATTACCACCCCCTGGTCTCCTAGCTGTAGGGACTGCTCCCATGGAAAGTTTTCAGGTAGATTTTACCAAGATGTCCAAGGCTGGGGGTCATAAGTACCTTCTGGTGTTAGTCTGTACCTATTCAGGATGGGTTGAAACTTTTCCCACCAGAACCGAGAAGGTTTGTGAGGTCGCCCGAGCCCTCATCAGAGAAGTCATACCCCGATTTGGACTCCCGTCAGTAATAGGATCAGACAATGGCCCAGGTTTTGTGTCTCAGGTTACCAGACACCTAGCCCAAGCTCTACAGATAGATTGGAAATTGCACACTGCTTACCGCCCTCAGAGTTCAAAATTTCCAAACTCTGTCAGGAGACCCATCTCCGCTGGCCGTCTGTTCTTCCCATGGCCCTGTTGTACATACGGTCCTCTCCTCGCCAGGGTTTGAATCTGTCCCCTTTTGAAAAATCCTGTATGGACGACCCCCTCCCTTGATTAAGGGGGTGCTAGTAGACATGGATCAGATTGGATCTCTGCTGACCCGCCAAGAACTGGTGGCATTGGGTTCTGTATTGTGAAAAATGTTCACTCCTGGGTTCAAGAACGACTACCAGTAACCCTTGTTGAACCCATTCACCCCCACAAACCAGGTTCCGCTGTCTGGATTAAGGAGTGGAACCCTGACCCTTTGACACCCCGCTGGTGGGGGCCATTTACAGTCATACTGTCCACCCCCACAGCTGTGGAGGTTGCTGAACTTGTGACATGGATTCACCATACTTGAGTCAAGCCAGCAACCCATCTGACTGACAGCACCTGGACTGCCAGAACGGATCCTGACAACCAACCGAAGCGCATCCTGTCCAGAACGACTTAGCCTGCACGTCAAACAGCGCAACGCCCTACCCCCGGCACCACCGGAAGCTGAAGGGTCTACGTACGGCTGAAAACTGAGGATCGACAACTGGGAACAAGGAACCCAAGGACCTGTTGTTTATAGACTGTATTTATACCAACTGCAGTATTATGTATACTGAGTTTGTGGTAGTTGTATTTCTGATGGTAACCATGAGTTCCGTTGTAACTGATCCACTCCCCTGCATCTCCTGTTTGAAAGTAACTAAGGCTGACCACAAAATCTCTCAGACCCTGGTATATCATGCTTATTATTCCTGTTCCAGTACCAAACAGACCCCCTGCCGTCACAATACTACCGACCTTACTATCTGTTACCATGCAGGAATGGAGCCTGTGTGTTTTAATCCTAAAGTGTTTCCTGTTTATTGGATCCTGGAAGTACGTGCCGACAATTTCCAGGGACCGTTTTTTAACTCTACCACGTTTGAGGATAGCCAGCCTAAATCCTTGTTTTTCAATGCGTGCCTCGCAATCAGAAAAAAATCCTATTCTGGTGGTTGCGGGTCCCCCAAATGGGAACGTACCTATTCTACAAATGATAAGTACATGTACCCTCAACGTGCCTATAATTGGGGCCAGTGCACGGGCGTCAATACGCCCAACCGCTGGGTAGTAGCTGCGGCAGAGTCATATTACTGCCCCCAGTGGGAGTGTATATATTTCGCCTTTTGGCCAGGAGTGCCTGCTGGCCACCAAGGGGATGATCGCAAAGCAGTTTTAACGAGGATGTCGGCCTCCCCCCATTGTCAAACTTCCACCTGTAATCCCCTTAATCTCACTATTTTGAACCCTTGTCAGGCCGACTGGCATACAGTGCAACCTTTTGGCCTACTCATTTATAGCCAGGGTACAGACCCTGGCACTTATCTTTATGTCCGGGTAATAGCAGAAAAAAACCCGACAATCCCACCTGATTAGTGTTTTCCACTCCTTCTACGAGGAAATGGCGCCCCAGATGGACCCCATACCCACAGCTGTCAGAAATTTATTCCTTGAATTAGCTGAGACTACACAACTGATTAGTTGTGACTACACAACTGAATGTCACCTATTGTTACTTCTGTGGTGGCACCAATATGGGCGATCAGTGGCCCTGGGAAGCTCAGAAGTGTAATTATTCTTCATCCTCCTATAATCAGTCCCAGCTTAAACCCACGCCTAGTGAATGGGTATTGCAGACCTCCATTATAGTGAATATATGTCTCTCCCGGATCGGCCCAGGATTCACCACACCGGTAGGGAATGCCCCGAGCGCATTATACAGTATTATGGCGCTGCAACATGGGCCGAGGATGGATCCTATGGTTACAGTACCCTATTTACATGCTGAATCGTATTATTCGCTTGCAAGCTGTTCTAGAAATTATTACTAATGAGTCATTAGTAATGACACCAGCAAGGCTTTGACCCTACAAGCAAAACAAAACACTCAAATGCGCACAGCTATTTATCAATCGGCTGGCCCTTGATTATCTTTTAGCCGCAGACGGAGGGGTCTGTGGGAAATTTAACCTCACTAATTGCTGCCTACAGATAGATGATGCTGGGAAGGTTATTGAAGATATTACTGATCGCATGTGAAAGTTAGCCCATGTTCCTGTTCAGACCTGGAATGGTCTGTCAGTTGACGGCTGGTTTGGGAATGTTTTTAATGGGTTAGGTGGTCTGAAGTCCCTTATGGCCTGCCTTGTTGCCTGCGTGGTTTACACGCTGCCATTGACAGTACCGTTGACCACAAATCCGCTGCCCATGTCAGTACTGCCCAGTTCCAAACACGGACCCAGCACATGGTTTACATCCTGCGCCTGCTTATAATTCTTGGCACCCTGCTGGTGAGGGTGCTGAATTAAAGGGGGGAGTGTAGTGGTGTCAGAAGTGTGCTTTCAAATGTACCTTGAAATACTAGGCCTGTGGCCTAGCTGGAATGTTTTTGTCTCTTTTGTTTCACTGTAGCCTGCTTAGTAATAGAACCACGCAGTAAGAAATGCATAGTTTAGCAGCTTCTCACCTTACATAACACGCCCCAGCTGACCTCTATTGGTGAGCAATTAAGGGGAACTTAATAGGTGCCTATCAAGAAGTAGCTAGAATGTGATAACAAATTATTAGTATGCATATAGCTAGAAGTCTATAAATGGAACTGAAACCTTGGCCCGGAGGGCTCAGTCTTTGGAAACTATTCCACTGAGTTCTTGCATGCTATTAAAACTGTTTGATTTCATGAAGGCCTCAGGTGTCTTTTCTTGGTCTGGTAATCTACTACAGGAAAGCATATATTT
Source organism: Ichthyophis bannanicus (assembly GCA_033557465.1). Taxonomy (NCBI): domain Eukaryota; kingdom Metazoa; phylum Chordata; class Amphibia; order Gymnophiona; family Ichthyophiidae; genus Ichthyophis; species Ichthyophis bannanicus. The sequence continues at coordinate 453,789,896 of CM066036.1, forward strand.
TGTTGGAGAGCCCTGAGAAGGGTACTGTGGCTGAATAGGTGGTGAAGAGTCCAACCTCTTGTAACCCCCTCCCCATTTATATAGCTTGCAGATGCTAAAGCTTGCACTGTTGACCTCTCCGCAATTATTTTTTATGGGTGAGGAAGTGGTGGGCATGGATGGAGCATGGCTAGCCACAGGTGGGGGAGGCTTCTCTTTCAAAAAGTTGGCAACCCTACTTCTACGAATTGCTAAATAGCAAATCACACTTTATATGCATCCTCGATATTATCTACATACACATTGCAAACCTTGCTGAGTTTAATTTACATGATAGGCTAAGTTATCACAGCTATCGGGAAACAAATACAGAACAGCATAATCAGCTCCAAGGTTTTGTACCATATACCGGTATTACCTTCGCTATGCTGATGATACCACATTACTGGCTGAAAGTGAAGATGATCTGAAACATTTGCTTCTCATGATCAAGGAACATAGTCTTAAAATGGGCCTGTACCGTAATGTAAAGAAGACAAAGATCATGACAACTGGCAAAATCAATAAGTTCATTGTTGATGGAGAAGAAATTGAAATAGTGAACAACTTTAACCTACTTGGATCAACTATCAATAAAGAAGCAGCAAGCAGTCAAGAAATCCGAGGACACATTGCTCTTGGCAGAATGGCTATGAAGGACCTAGACAAGATTCTGAAGAGCAGAGATGTCTCTCTCCATACAAAGATTTCTCATTCAAGCCATGGTATTTTCAATAACGTCATATGGATGCGAAAGTTGGACAGTGAAAAAGATAGACAGGAAGAAAATTGATGCCTTTGAATTATGGTGCTGGTGGTGAATATTGTGTATCCCGTGGACTGACCGAAGAACAAACCAGTCAGTACTAGAGGAGATCAAACCTAAGCTTTCTTTAGAAGCTCAGATGACAAGACTTAGGGGTATGTTTACTAAGCAGTCTTAACGTGCGCCCGGCATTAGTGTGCAGGATGCCATAAAAGGAGTGGACGTTCCGGTCTAAACGTAGCAAGCGAGCATTATCGCGCGATAATGTGTGCTGCACGCGTTATCGTGCGATAATACACGCTGCGCACATTACTGCCCGAAAAAGGGAGAAGCGCACATCACCGCGTGCTAATCCTAAGTAGGCGCGATGACCCTCAAACATTGCAACAGAGGTGTAGTACAATGGTTAATACACTGCGTGATGGCACAGGGGTTATGAGTACGATTCCTGAGTGGGCCTGATGAATAAGGCTGTCCAACGCATTACCCCTCACATTCACCCAGTGCTGTCTGAGGCATTTCCCTTTTTAATGTAAATCTTTGCTGCCAGCAAACACACCCTCAAAGTGCCGTAACATACGGTGCTGCATAAGGCGCCTCATAAGGCACTCCAGAGGGCACATGTTAAAGTGCACGGTCTGCCAAGGCACCCTATAATGTTGCCTATAGGGCGCATTATAGGGTGCCCTATGAGGCACTGCAAGGTCACAGCACTGTTTTTGATGGCAGCACTGCGTATGTTAACGCATGGTAATCCTAGGTAGGTGTGTTGACATGCAAACAGCAACAGCAGTGTAGCTCAATGGTCAATACACTGACTGATGGTACAGGGGTCATGAGTTCAAATCCCCAGTACGCCTAATGAATAAGGTTGGTAGAGGTAAGTCCTTTTCCTGCCTGCAACAGTACAACAATCTGTGCTGGCATCTAAAAAAACTGCACCCTAGTGCCATAAAGTAATGCACCTTTTGAGGGTGCACCAGAAGGCACATCCTAAACAACCACGTCAGTGAAGGCGGGGTGTAATGTGCTCCAGAGGCCATGTTGAAAGGTTGCCAACTCCCAAGGCACCATAGTAGGCACCCCAGAAGCTGCCTGAATCAAAGGTGTGGCGTAAGATGCCCCAAGGATGTATAGGTGAACCCAAAAACATTGGCCAACAGCAGTAGGGTCCCCCAATTTGAAGGGCGAGAGATGTATGTGCCAAACACACATGTAACCCAAACACTGCACAGGGCAGCAAGGAAAGACAATGCGTAAGTAATGGAAGGACGTAAATCAGAGTTGATGAACAAGACAAATCAGCCTCCAGCCCATGTGGCAGCTGGAAGAATGGACAAACATATCGGGGGCAGCTGTAGCTATGCACAGAGCGATGGTAATGTACCATGCAATAATGACAGTGTGTGGCAGAGGATGGGAAGATGTGTGCAGCAGAGGAGGCAGAAGTGGCAGGATAGGTGGAATGCCAGGATGACAACTGTGATGGGGTGTCTGGACTCCGGGGGATAGGGAGGATGTTTTAAGCTGCCACCCCTCTCACAGCCATGTTACCAGGGTGAGTGAGTGAGCATTTGGATCACGTCGCAGGACTCCTTGGGGTAGGGCAGATGTGTGACCCTGAAAACGCAGAACCAACCATGTCAGCATGATGTCTCCCAAACCTCTTTGGGCAGATCCAGGGGCTTCTTGGGTTAGGGTTTCGTTTAACACAGCAACAGCAGCAGCTGCCATGACACCAGGATGGCATCGTGAGCTCTGTAATTATGTCCTTAGCCTCCTGTGGATGGGACAAGCCACGTTGATATGCTACATAGGCAGTATATCACGTGGGTGTGACAATCATAAATTGGACAGATGCCTACACACAGCAGCATGCACACCTACAATACACAATGGATATGTATATGCATATATTGACCTGCCCCCACACACTCACCTCACATGGGTAGTCTGCCATACGGTTGAAGCGGCGGGTGACGCGGTCCCACGCCCTCCTGACCCGTCCCAGGTCCTGCCTCTTCGAGGATCCAGGGAACAGTTTCTCCTGCCTCGTGTAGATGAGCCCCGCTAGTTGCAGGAGCTCCCTCCTCGTAAACGCCGGTTTCCTGGATCGGGTATCCATGTTCTGCACAGCCTTGCTCACGCACGCACGTACGCACGTGCATGCTGTAGCGTGCCGTAACGCACACAGCAGCACCTGTGCACCTGGGCACGCAGCGCAGATTATTATGGCGTGCTAGCAACGTGGCTGTGGCTGTGGCTATGGCTGGCAAACAGAAGCTGGTGGTGCAATCACAATATAGAATGATCTATGTTGCATATATACATTGCAGTGATGTGTTTGAACACAGATCATTTATCATGCATTTATCTTGGTGTTGGCACACTGGGGTTGTGACCACATCCTCACTGGCTGTAAGGGCATTGTATTACCCGGTATGCTATGCATTTTCACACAGTGATGGCTGGCTAAACAGTTACACCAGGGGGTATGTCTCGTACACCGTGCTAATGTGCACCCAGTGAGAATGTGCAGGGTGCAATGGGAAGGGTAGGTGTTACGGTCTGACCGGAGGAATCGCATGTTATCACATGATGGAGTGCGCTGCGCATGTTGAGGCGCGATTGGGGGAGCCGTGCCAGCTTAGCGCACGTTAGTCCTATGTAGACACGCTGCCATGCATGTACAGCAGCAGAGGTGTAGCGCAATGGTTAATACACTGACTGGTGGTACAGGGGTCATGGGTTCAGTTCCCCCAATGGGCCTAGGGAATACAGCTGCATTACCCTTCACTTTAGACCAGTGCTGTGTGTGGCACTTTCATTTTTACCTTCATTAGTGCTGCCAGCAATCACACCCTCACAGTGCTGTCACCTATGGTGCCGCAAAGGGCGCCCTATCGGGCACTCCGGAGGGCACATTCTGAGGTGCACTGTCCGCCTCGACTCCCTATAATGTTCACTGTAGGCCACCTTATGGGGCACTTTATAGGGTGCCTTATGGTGCACCTTATGAAGTACCTTAAAGTTACAGCACTGTGAAGGTGTTTTTCCTGGCAGCACTAATTTACATTAAAAAATATAGAATGCCTCAGACAGCCCTATCAAATAACCCCACTGTGGGATCAAACCCATGACCTTTGGTTCCACAGGCAGCAAGGTAACCAGTGGGCTACAGCTCAGTTGCTACTAACAAACCCCTGGCTGTCTACAGAGGGACTGCATGTCACCACACATACATCCTGCTGTGGTTACCAGGACAGGGTCGACCCACACGTACCCATGATGCACAGCACATGCACATCAGCAGTCTACAGATGATCACAAGCTGGGGGATGTACCCCACAGCACCTTATCCTGGTAGGGGCAAGTGACCGAGTGCACCCCTGCAGCACCTCAGCCTCTTAGGGGGTGCCAACGGTGTGTGTTAGTGGCACAGAGTAGCTACAGACCATCACATTGTGTGGGTAGTGTGCTCACCCTGAGGGTGATGTGGGGTGGCCAGCATCAGGTCCGCAGCACCTTCCATGGCAGGAATAGGCCATGTTGTAGGTACCCATCAGTGCCAGTGTGTGATAGGTAGTTCCTGCAGGCACACTTAGGATACACCTGTTGTCCATCTGTATTTCTCAGTCACATCTAGCCCTTATGGCCTATGATGCACCCAGAATAGTGCATAACCTGTGTGGGAGCCATGGTCACCTGATGTGGAGGGAGTGGGTGTTTGGACCCATAGGGAGGTTATGTACCACCACCCAAACCACCCTCTGTGTCTCAGGGTGGGGAGCGGGAAACACATTATACATCCCTGCAATGGTGAAAGAAGGGAGGGAGGAACCATCAACCCCAGTCTTGCTGCAGAACAGACACCCTACAGGGCAGTCAATGCAGATTTGTACACAACCATACAACAATGTCAGACAGACAGTAGGCCTGGAGAAGCTCACCTGCCCCCAACTATTATCTGAAATTCTCCAGCAGCAAGCCCAGTCAGTCTCAGGCTGCTTCAACCTGCAAGGAACTCCAGCCATACACATACTAACTGCAGACAGTCTGCTGGCTAGTCCATCATGCATGCTCCAGGAGGAGATGTGTGCACCCAAAACTGGGAGGCAGACACACCCACCAAGCAGACAGGTCAGTGATTGGGCCCCAGAAAGGTGAACCCATACATATCAACCAAAGAAAGAGCATACAGCAATATGGGGGAACCAAGCCATGCCGTGGCCCCTGCTCAGTCAGGGTGAGAGTGACCTCCCAGAAGGACATGCTGGGGCCACCCTGTTCGTGCAGGTGTTGGCCAGGCACTACAATGTCCCAACCATTGCCCTATGCCCTGTGCAGATGCATCCTGCCCAGGCTGCCCTGTCCAGGCATTACCCACAGTACTTTGTTCCTCACTATGCACATTGGCAAGCTAACACTGGAAACAGTGCAAGCACTGTGGGATGAGTAGGGTGTGGGCAGCCACCACACACTGGATGGACAGACACACACTCCGACACCTATGCCAGCAGTGTGTGAATGTAGCGGCTTTTGGCAGCCCTGGCCACCTCACCGGTCCTGGGCACAGTGCAGGCATGGCTATGGTACGCAATACTGTTGGGGTCACTCCCCAGGGTGGTACACACTGTCAGACACCAGACCTGAAACACACTCCACAGACATAAGTGAGGTTGGTATGATACAGCTCTATGAGCAGATTGTGCTTTAACTTCGGAACTGCTATCTGCCAATAATCATAGCAACCTTATGATATCTGTATACCGTATCCCCGGGTTTAGGGTGGCATTGCTAAGGTATGCACGTGCTAGTATTGGGAGATGCACGCAGGGCCCAACATCCTGCCTCTCCAGGAGGCTTTGGATACTGGAACCTGTGGGTGCGGGTGTTTCTGCCCCTGTTGGCCGCTGCTCCAGGGCAGCAGTTGAAAACTCCAGTCCTGGTGGGCAAAACACTGTTCAGGTTTTCATGCTGTTTCTAATGAATATGCATGTAATACATCTGCATACCATGGGGGAGGCGCATAGACATGCAGCACAGGCATCTTTATTAACAGCAGCATGGCACCTAACTGGTGTTTGTCCCTCCAGGACTGCATTTGGAAGACTCTGCTCTAGGTAATGCGCATGTTTATGGTGTCTGTGCTCTGCAGTCTAAAATGTAGGCGTTTTGGGCATAGTTACATTATCTGCACTAAAGGTTTGGTCTGTATTAGCATGTTTTAGTAGTGGCTAACATATGGGGACTGGGTTATCAGGCACCACAACTGGGACTTGAACCTGTGACCTTCTGAACACACTGGCTGTGTGCACTGCACCACCATGTTGCTATAGAGTGTAGTCCCTGGAGATACCATGGCTGTTTGTCAGACAGAGCCTGTCTGTTGCAGTGCATGGCACCCACCTACACAGGGCTAGGCCACGGTCTGCTGTGGGCAGCAGCCACTGCCCCCTCCACCACCAGTAGCCCTCTGCCACCATGCTGACATGTCCTTATATCAGCGACAGCATGAAACCTGAATGATTGGTGGCCCTCCAGGACTGCATTTGGAAGACTCTGCTCTAGGTAATGCACATGTTTATGGTGTCTGTGCTCTGCAGTGTAAAATGTAGGCGTTTTGGGCATATTTACGTTATCTGCACTAAAGGTTCGGTCTGTATTAGCACGTTTTAGTAGTGGCTAAAATATGGGGACTGGGTTGTCAGGAACCACAACTGGGATTTGAACCTGTGACCTTCTGCTTCTGAACACACTGGCTGTGTGCACTGCACCACCGTGTTGCCACAGAGACAGTGCAGTCCCTGGAGATACCATGGCTGTTTGTCAGATAGAGCCTGTCTGTTGCAGTGCATGGCACCCACCTACACAGGGCTAGGCCACGGTCTGCTGTGGGCAGCAGCCACTGCCCCCTCCACCACCAGTACCCCTCTGCCACCATGCTGACATGCCCTTCTGCTGGTGGTGCTGGTGGTGCGCCATCTCAGACCATCCAGTGTGCGGGTAGGCGGCTGCCTATGGTGGGGTTCTGGGGTAGGGAAGACTGCATAACTGTCCACACATCCCCCCAGCACCGCCTGCCAATGTTCTGTGCCCTTGGGGGTACCTGCTGGGTACTATCCCCTGTGACACTGTAGGAAACACACTCGTACCCATGGTGGGCCCTCATCAGTTGTTGCCTGGCTGCTGTACAGTTTCAGCATTCCTATGGGCCACCTAGGCATCACCCTAGTCCGCATTGTGGCCCAGCTGCACCACAGCATATGCCGCCTGCAACCCTCTGTGTCCTCTTTTCCAGCATCTGTCCAGTTGCCCGTTCTGACATGCCCGCACTGCTGTTGCGGGACATGTGCACGCCATGGGAAACCTGTCCAATGGAGAGGGAAACCCTGATCAGTGCTATTTGACTGTGGGATCATTCACCTTGTATGGGGACGGGGCGTAGACCCTTCCAAAATTCATATCTTTTTTTGGAGCTTTCTCGGGAGTGTTTTTTGATGTTTCCCATTAATATCACTATTGCCCAGCTTGGTTATGTTTTTTATATTTTGTTGGGGTCATTTTCAATGTTTATTTGCACTTTTGTTCCGTGCACATGTATCACACATCACTTTTTTGTAGGTTTCCCTGGTTTTGCTGTACATTGCTGACAAAAATGGTTTCTCTTCCCTTTAAATCAGCTCTTACACCAGGGTTTCACTGGCGTTAGTTTTCAGCCTCAGATTTCACAGCGTTAGTGTGTGGGGAGCCTCTCCCCTCCCACTCTCCACCCATTGAACCCTTCTCTCCGCCCCTGGGGAGCCTTCCTCCACCCTCCGGGAGCCTTTCTCTGCCTTCAGCACTCGTTTGCGCCGCTGCGCGCGTTATCGCACGCTAAGGTACCTCTGCGCCAGATAAAGCGCCATTATCGCGCAATAAGGTACCTTATCGCGCAATAACGTTGCAGAGCGCACATTAAGACGGTTTAGTAAACATACCCCTTAGACTTTCATACTTTGGATACATCATGCAAAGAGAGAGATCATTAGAGATAGATATCATGCTTGGCAAGATAGAAGGTCAATGCAAAAGAGGAAGGCCAGTAATGAGATGGATTGATACAAAAACAGCAGCTACAGGTACCAGTCTGTCAACAATGAGCCGCCTGACTGAAGACCGAACACAATTTAGGACAACTATCCAGAGGGTCGCCAACTCGCCATGAGTCGACACCAACTCGATGGCACTTAACAACACATTAAGTAATTGGAGAAACACAGAGGGATTGTAGCAGCTGATAAGCATGCAATAAATTACACTAGGAGTCAGTTCAAAGATCCAAGCCAGTTTATTGTGCACAAGGCTCAGACAGGAAAGCTTCCAAAAATGACTGAGCCATGGAGAACAGAAACAAATTCCTTATATACAATTTTCACAGTTTGATACAGGCAAACTTTCTATTGCTCCCAATGCCCCCTGCACCCATCCAATCGGGGACCCTCTCTGGGCCTAGCACCCTGTTCCCCCTTCTCAGGCTATTCTAACAAAGTCACTGTTTCTAGACATAGATACATTTCTTCTACAAGGTCATTTCTAGGCTCAGAGAATGTGAGAATGCAGAACACTGGAACATATCTATCATCAGCATAAAAGAATTTAATAAAGGATTCATACAAACTTATCAAAAGCAGTTTAAAGCAGATTCTCAGACTTTCACAGACTTTGTTTTTTTCTTTTCTCAGCACTAGTATTCTCAAGTGGGGGTTGGGATCTGGGCCTAGCTTACAGGCCTCTCATACGTTTACAGGCTATTATAGGCCACAGGGCCGGCCCGTCCATTGAGCAAGAATGTTTTTTGCACAGGGCCCTGCACTTCAGGGGGCCCTGCGCAAAGAACATTCTGCTTTTTTTCAAAATTAAGTTAAAAAAAAAAAGCTGGTTGCTACCGCTGCTGCTGCCGCTGCCGCCGCAGCAGCAGCAGAATGGAGTGTCCCGCGGGGCCCCCTCTGCCCGGCTGAGCTCTCCCTCTGCGATGGCTGAGCCCCTCTGTGCCGGCTTTCAGATACGCGAAGGGAGAGTGTCTCCCTCGCGTCTCTGTTAAGCCCGCAGGGGCTGATGGGAAATTTCCAGCCCCTCTGTGCCGGCTTTCAGATACGCGAAGGGAGAGTGTCTCCCTTGCGTCTCTGTTAAGCCCGCAGGGGCTGATGGGAAATTTCCAGCCCCTCTGTGCCGGCTTTCAGATACACGAAGGGAGAGTGTCTCCCTCGCGTCTCTGTTAAGCCCACAGGGGCTGATGGGAAATTTCCCATCTGCCCCTGCAGGTTTAACAGAGACGCGAGGGAGACACTCTCCCTTCGCGTATCTGAAAGCCAGCACAGAGGGGCTCAGCCATCGCAGAGGGAGGGAGGGACTCAGCCGGGCAGAGGAGGCCCCGCGGGACACTCCATTCTGCCGCTGCCGCAGCGGCAGTGGTAGCAGCCAGCTTTTTTTTTTTTTATGTTCCTTGAACCGATGAGGGGGGGGTTAGGACTGGTAATGGGCTATGGAGGGGGTTAGGACTTGACTTGAGGTGTGCTGTGGGTTGATGGAGGGGTTAGGACTGAAAATGGGCTATGGGGGGGGCTAGGACAGGAAATGGGCTGATGGCGAGGCGTTAGGACTTGAGGTGGGCTGATGGGGTTAGGACTGGTAATGGGCTGTTGGGGGGATTAGAACTGGTAATGGGCTATGGGGGGGTTAAGACTGGTAATGGGCTTTGGGCTGATGGGGCTGTCTGGTAATGGGCTATGGGGGGTTAGGACTGATAATGGGCTATGGGGGGGCTAGGACAGGAAATGGGCTGATGGGGAGGGTTAGGACTTGAGGTGGGCTGATGGGGTTAGGACTGGTAATGGGCTGTGGGCTGTTGGGTGGGTGTTAGAACTGGTAATGGGCTATGGGGGGGTTAAGACTGGTAATGTGCTTTGGGCTGATGGAGGCTGTCTGGTAATGGGCTATGGGGGTGGTTAAGGCTGGTAATGGGCTTTGGGCTGATGGGGGCTGTCTGGTAATGGGCTATGGGGGGTTAGGACTGGTAATGGGCTATGGGGGCTAGAACAGGAAATGGGCTGATGGGGAGGGGTTAGGACTTGAGGTGGGCTGATGGGGTTAGGACTGGTAATGGGCTGTGGGCTTTTGGGGGGGTTAGAACTGGTAATGGGCTGGGGGGTTTAAGACTGGTAATGGGCTTTGGGCTGATGGGGGCTGTCTTGTAATGGGCTATGGTGGGGTTAGGACTGATAATGGGCTATGGGGGGGCTAGGACGAAATGGGCTGATGGGGAGGGGTTAGGACTTGAGGTGAGCTGATGGGGTTAGGACTGGTAATGGGCTGTGGGCTGATGGGGGGGTTAGGACTGGCAATGGGCTATGGGGGGCTGACTGGAAATGGGCTGATGGGGGGTTAGGACTGGTAATGGGTTATAGGGGGGGCTTAAACTGAAAATGGGGTGATGGGGGGTTAGGACTGGAAGTGGGTTGATGGGGGGGCTAGGACTGGTATTGGGTTGGGGGGTTGCTAGGACTGGAAATGGGCTGATGCAGGGACTAGAAGGGAATCGATGCTGGGTGAGGCTGGAACTAGAAGGGAGCTGATGTTGGGGGAGGATTAGAATGGGATGGGGCTGGGAGAGTAAAATGGAGAGGGGAAAAATATTTTGTGTGGGAGGGATGAAAAATCTACAATTGGCCGGGTATTGGGAGAGTAAGTGGGGATTGAGGATGGAGGGGTAAAATTTGAGTGGATGAAATAGGAATGAGAAAAAAGCAAAAGGAGAAAGATTAGTATGTTAAAGCAGATGTAGAGAGAGAATGGAAAAAAAAACTAGGAGAGAAGAAAGGACAAATGGACAGCAGACGATGGAGAGTTAGCAGAAGACACGAAGAAACCAGAAGAAAGTGGTTGGAGCAATTGCAGCTGAAAAAAAAATGCACAAAAGGTAGAAAAATATCTCTTTATTTTGAATTTATTAATTGGAATGTGTCAGCTCTGGTAAATGTGCATCATTAACGTCTTTGTTTAGTACAAGAGCAAATTAATGTATAGTTTTATTTCTACATTCCAAGTTTGGCTTTTGGGATTCCCAGTTTAATTATTGTCATCCTGTTTCTAAATTGTGATTCCTTGTTTGGTGATGGTTTATGTTCTGTTCATGTGTAACTGAGCTGAGATATTCTGTTTATATAATTCCTATTTGACATTGCCACTTGTTCTCTTTCCCCAGTAGGTCATGTATTGGTATTCTCTGAAATGTATTGGTTTAATATTTGCATGTTTCCTTTTGATAGGTAGGGTATGGTGCTTTGTGAGTCCTGGTAGTGCTGTTAGGATACGGCGGGTTTGCTATGGGTTCTAAATGGGCAGTGTTTGTAGTAGTTCCTAATGTGTCTGGCGGTTGGCACTGGATTATAGTAATGTAGAAATCTTTTAGTCTTTCTTTATTCATACACTCATTAAGAGGCATGTTTACTAAAAGTTAGTATATGGTAACATTATGCAAATATTTATGCAAATGAGGCCCCGCACCGAGTCTCCGCACATGGCCCCGCACCCCCCTTGGGCCTTCCCTGATAGGCCATTGCCTACCACATTCCCCCCTTTGATTATTCTCACTCGCAAGTGAGAAAGGGTGAGAATTAAATCACATATTATACTTGCGTAAAAGCATCATTTTGGGGTATAGGGTAATATTGCCTCATAGCTAATACTTTTTGTAGCTGTCTTCCATTCTACAGTGCCATCAACGGCTGCTGGCTTTACTTGACTGTGATGAATCCAGGGTTCGAGATCTGCAACTTTAACTGCAGTTGGGGTTGATAAGATGACAACATAAGGTCCCTTCAAATGCGATGCCAACGGTGTCTTTCTCCACTCTTTGATCCACACCGAGACTCCAGGCTTGAAAGGATGCAGAGGTTCTGTTAGATTGATGGGCAGCTGATCTTGTACCCAAGTATGAAGACTCTGCAAAACAGAACTTAAAGCCAATAGTTCTTGTCTAGTTATTTCAGATCCAATCTGTTTCATATCTCCTTTTATTCCTTGTACAATAGGCGGGGGTCGCCCATACAGAATCTCAAAAGGGGAAACTCCTAAAGACTTAGTACGGGCTAAGCATATCCTAAGAGGGGCTATAGGAAGAACCTGGAGCCACTTCAGGTGAGCTTCTTGACAAAGTTTAGATAACTGAGGCTTCAGGGTTCTATTCATACGCTCTACTTTTCCTGAACTCTGGGGTACTCTGGGGTCTGTAGGCAGTATGCATCTGATAATGTCAATATCTCGTGGCCATACTTAATGGATTTGCCTCCTGAGGTTATCAACCCCCATTCTTTGTACAGGGCCCCATGTGCATGCAAGGTTGTAAGGGCATACTTGGAATCTGTGTACACATTTAGACGGAGCCCTTTTCCTATTATCAGTGCTCTAGTGGGAGCTATCAGTTCAGCTCTCTGTGCTGAAGTCCCCAGGGCCAGAGCTGAGGACTCAACTACCATGTCCAGGGTCACTACTGCATACCCTGCACAACGATGTCCATTGATGTTGGGACTACTTCCATCCACAAAGAAAGTCCGTTCTGGGTTCTTCAAAGGAACATCAGTCAAATCCGGGTGACTTGAAAATACAGTGTCCATAATTTCCAGACAGTCATGATCAGGGGGGCCAGGACCAATTGGTAACAACGTAGCAGGATGTAAAGCTTGACTGACCATCAATTGTAGTCGAGGATTCTCGCACAGCATACTCTGATACTTCAACATTCGCGAATTTGTGAGCCAGAAGTTTCCTTTGTACTCCATAAGGGTCAAGACAGAGTGTGGCACAATGACCCAAAGATTCTGTCCTAAAGTGAGCTTGTCAGCTTCGCTCACTAAGAGGGCTGTGGCTGCAATGGCTCTTAAACAAGGGGGCCAGCCTTTTGCAACTGTATCCAACTGTTTTGATAAATAGGCCATTGGCCATTGCCAAGATCCGAGAGATTGAGTCAACACTCCCAAAGCATTTCCTTGTGATTCATGAACATAGAGGCAAAAGGGTTTCTGGACATCTGGTAGACCCAGAACTGGTGATGACATCAAGGCAGCCTTCAAAGATCGAAATGCTGCATCCTGTTCAGGCCCCCACTCCAATGGAGACCTCTCTCTTCCTTTGGTGACTTGATACAATGGCTTTGCCAACAGAGCGAAGTTGGGTATCCATATTCGGCAATAACCTGCAGCTCCTAAAAAGGCTCTCACTTGCCTCCTGGTGGTTGGGGTCGGAATATTGCATACAGCTTCTTTGTGTTCTGGTCCCAAGCGTCGGATTCCGCTGGAAAATTGGAATCCTAGATATTTAACTTCAGTTTGACATAACTGTGCCTTGGCCCTTGAGACCTTGTATCCAGCTTCATTCAGAAGGTGCAAGAGATCACTGGTGGCTTGTAAACATTCACTTTCCGAATTGGTGGCTATCAGCAGGTCATCCACATACTGGAGAAGAACCCTTTTCCCTGGGTTCACATAGTAGCTTGAAAGATCCTGATTTAAAGCAGCACTGAATAGGTTAGGTGAATTCTTGAATCCTTGGGGTAATCGAGTCCAGGTGAGTTGGCCCCGCCTTGGTTAATGGGCGATTTCAATCTCCCGTCCTTACCACAAAGCCATGCAAATGCGTTCCTTGAGGCAATGGTTGACCTAGGTCTCAAACAAATCATCGGTGAACCCACACACACAAAGGGGAACATTCTTGACATGGTATTTGCTCCACACCCTGTCATTGACCAAAGCCACTATCCTCCGATATCAGTCATAGAAGTACCCTGGTCCGACCACAAATTGATCATCATACAGATACCCATCAACAATGTCCAACTAGACAGAAGCCAACCTTCGAACACATCCTCTCGAACTACCACCAGATGCTTTCGCCCCTTCGATAGGGAACACATCCTGGTGGAGACCCCATCACTCATCAACATAACTACACCAGACCTTGATGAACTAATCGCTTACTGGAACTCTAGCCTGCTTGCCATCTCACAACGCCCAAACCCGAAGATTATAGCAAGGTCAAAAAGATGCTCCGCCCCCTGGTTCTCTCCTGAGTTGCGAGCATCCCTTACGCAACTACGTAAACTTGAACGCCGATGGCGCAGATCGCATTCTACTGAAGATCAGACCGCTTACCGAACCCACCTTGCAATACACCGAGAATCAATCACTACCAAAATGAAACAATATCACACTGACACCTTAAAGAGGTCTCTGAACAAGCCACGTGATCTTTTCAATCTAGTAAACTCCCTCTCAAAAGAACCTTCCCCGATACAGCACAGCGAAATTCACCCGCAGGAATTTGCGGATTATCTACAATCCAAGATCGTGCAAACCAATAAAGTGATAGCAGCCCCATATCAAGAACCAATGGGCCTATCACCACTTAACATATTTTCTACACCATCCACTAAATGTATCGAGGACACCATAGCATCTCTCAACACCTCCACCGCACAAACTGACCCATGTCCAGCTTTTTGGATAAAGGAGCTACGTGATGTGTTCAGCCCTGTCATTGCAAAAATAATGAAACTATCCTTCACTACATCATATTTCCCCACTTCACTTAAGCAGACTTCCATTAGACCACTATTGAAGAACCCCAAGCTTGATCCACAAAGAACTGACTCTTACCGACCAATAGCCAGCATCCCCCTCTTGGCCAAAATAATTGAGAAAGAAGCACAACGGCAAATTCAAGATCACATCGATGCTGCCTCCCCCTTAGATAGCTGCCAACATGGATTCAGAGAATATCATGGGGTAGAGACACTACTCACTGGCCTTTTCAATGAAATCATCACTGGAATTGACAACATCCGTCAAGGTTTTGTGCTCATATTTCTAGACATTGCCGCGGCGTTCGACTCCGTGAGTCACGAAATTCTCCTCGGAAGACTGAAGGAGAAGGGAGTCTGCAACAGTGCACTAGAATGGTGCAAATCTTACCTTGACGACAGATGGCAATATGTGAAATCAGGATCAGAGGAGTCAACACATTTCCATCAAAAGCAAGGAGTACCCCAGGGCTCATCGTTATCCTCATTACTTTTCAATATCTACATGCAGCCCATCTGCAATATCATAAGATCATTCAACGTGAATTGTTTGATATATGCAGATGATATCCTATTATACATGCCCTTCTCCACAACTCACATGGACCTGACCCCCCTCACAGACTGCTTCAACGCAGTTTCAACTTGGCTCCAAACACAGAACCTTCGCATCCAACATAAAAAAACGGAGGTGCTATTCATCACCAGAGACACCTACTTTACCCCCCCCATCCCATGTCAGTGTTAATGAAGCTGATTTGCAAACCAAAGATGCAATAAAATATTTGGGAGTTACTTTGGATCAACATCTTAACTTGAAAAGCCACATAAGCAACATAGTCAAAGCCGTCTACTTCAAAATACGCTCTCTCAAGCACCTACGCTCCCTATTGGACCCAGATGACTTCCGAACCATATATCAAGCGCTGATACTGCCGCACTTTGATTTTGCAAATTCCATCTTACAAGGTCTCCCCCAATCCACATTAACCCCCTTACAGTTGGCCATGAACACCGCAGCTAGGATCCTTTACGGAGCATCCAGATATGACCACGTGACCCCCATTCTCAAACAGCTGCACTGGCTACCAATCAATGGGAGAATCACCTTCAAAACCCTTCTATTAGCTTTCAAAGCAATCAAAGGTATTTCAGCCTCCTCACTCACTCATCTTATCCACTTTGTCCCTCCCAACAGATCCAGAAGATCAACAGCTGTAAACTTGCTTGCAATACCAAAGGCTTCGACAAAGTACAACTTATCAACCACAAACAGGTCTTTCAGCTGTTACGTACCCAAATGCTGGAATGCTCTACCCCCTGACATTAGGGCCATAGCCAGCCTATATCAGTTCAGGAAGGCCCTCAAAACCCACTTGTTCCTCCAACACTTACCTGACAGCAATTGATCCTAGATATACCCTCCAGGAATTGACCCAATTTAGTTAGAAAAGACCTACATGCATTATCTGACTTTTATCTATCCTTCCAATGTAAATAGATTATGTATATAGTTGACCCTGTTTTCCATGTTTATACTCCTGTTCGATGTAAACCTGACAGCTTGTTGTTATGGTCGTTAAGTTATAATGTAAACCGCACTGATGCTAAATAGCGCGGTATATAAGAAACTGTAATAAATAAATAAAATAAATAAATAAATCTTGCCATTCAAAGGCAAACAAAAGTTGACTGGTGGGTGCTAGGCGTATGCAGAAGAAGGCATCTTTCAGGTCCAGGACAGTGAAATGAGTAGCTTCAGCAGGAATCAGTCCCAGGAGGGTGTAGGGATTTGATACCACTGGATGTATAGTTACAACTGCATCATTCACTCGCCTCAGATCCTGTACTGGGCGGTAATCTCCCGTCCCTGGTTTCTTGACTGGAAGAAGGGGGGTGTTCCAAGGTGACTGGCATTCTTTGAGAAGTCCATACTTCAGCAGTTTCGTCAGATGGCAGTGGATACCTTCAATGGCTGGTCGAGGAAGAGGATACTGCTTCACATGCACTGGTTCTGCTCCTGGCTTGAGGGTGACAATTATGGGGGCTATGTTTTTTGCTAGGCCAGGTGGATTATCCTCCGCCCATACTCCGTGCGGAGCTGAAAGGTTGGTGGGTATACAGGAACTAACTGTCTTGGTTGGAGATGCACTATAGAACCGCCACTCTTCTTCTCGGGGGACAGTCAGCACCATCAATCCAGCAGGCTTTGAGTTTACAGTCATTTGCATTTCTCCCCCTTCAGCAAAGGATATTTGCGCCTGGAGCTTAGAAAGCATGTCTCGGCCCAAGAGTGGAATAGGGCATTCAGGCATATACAGGAACTGGTGCGTTATTTTCTGCCCCCCTAATTCACACATGCAGTTCTGCAGAAAAGGCTTAGTGGCCCTAGCTCCAGTGGCCCCAACAATGGTGACAGATCGAGAGGACAAAGGGGCCACTGGCTTCACCACTACTGAATGTTCTGCTCCTGTATCCACCATAAAGTCCATATATTGGTCCCCTATTTTCAAACTGACCATAGGCTCCTGGGGACCCAAGGTGAACTTGGAGCCCAGTATGGCTTAGTCTTCATCCATATCATAGCCCTCGGCAACTACCACTCCCTCAATAACTTCTTCCCTCTCTTGCTGGAACTGTGCTCGGTTTATCCCTCCACGACTCTAGAATCGACCTCCTGTTCTCCTAGTACTCCCTCCTCCCCTCCAGGGGGTGGAGTCAAGATGCGGGCATTCATTTTTCCAATGTCCTTCTTCTCTGCAATGGGCGCATTGATTCGCACCCAGTGGGGGCCCACTATTTCCACGGCCCCTTCCACGTCCTCTGCTCCTTCGGCTAGGAAAACCTCCTTCACGTCGTTCAACTAAAGCGGCAGCAAGAAGATCTGCTTTCTTCTTCATTTTCCATTCACTTTCTCTGCTTCGCTCATGTTCACGATTCACAAACACCTTCTGAGCAACTTCCATTAACTGTGCTGTATTCATGCCCGCAAATCCATCCATTTTCTGTAATTTTCGTTTTATCTCTCTCTGGGACTGACTGACAAAAGCTGTGTTTACCATACGCAAATTCTCCTGGGCTGCTGGATCATATGGAGTATATAGTCTGTAGACTTCAGATAATCATTCATAGAAGGCTGCTGGGCTCTCATCTAGTCATTGGAGAACTTCAGATATTTTTCCAATATTCATGGCTTTCTGGCCTCCCTTCTTTAGGCTTTACATGAGGGCTTGGCAGAACCAATTGAGGGCTGTCTGCACTATTTGGATCCCACTTGGGGCCATCAAGGCTGATGGGTCTGCATAATACTGTTCATTAGTTCAATCATATCCTAAGGTTTCTCAGTGTAGGAGGCATAATGCGTCTTTCAGTTCAGTAAATCAGTGGTGAAAAAAAGGCACATAAACAAGGCTGGTCGGCCCTACCACGACCTAGCCTTTGGTATTAAGGGTGGGTAGGCCCTGGACCTGGCGCAATGGTATAACGTGACCATCCCTTTTACTGGTAGTTGTACTTCTGAAGGCATACGGCAATTGGGACTGTTGGGGGTTCCACTTCATGTTCTTGGGCGCTGGCTGTGAGTGACCCTGAACTGGCGAATGAATCCCTGCTTGTAGTGTCATCGATGGACTGTGGCCCACTCAGAGTACTTTGAACTGAGCCGGGGCTTCCGGCCAGGGAGGGGAACACCTCCTCCAGCCGCGGGAGCTGTTGGGAGGACACCCGGGGTAAAACTGCAGGAATGGGTTCCTCCTGGACAGGCTCTGCCTGGGATAGTGGCGGAGCCAAGGGGACTGGCCTATAGAGGAACTGGGGCGGAAGGGACGGAATGTCTGGGGACTCTGGGGCTGAATAGACAGGCAGTTTCTTTTCCCCAGGCTTCTGGGCCCCTTGGGTAGTTGCTACAAATATCCTACACTGTTCCTTATAATAACATTTCATCCAGGAGGGCTCTTTTTCACAAACATTTAACCAAAAGTCTATATAAGGGAACTGGTCAGGATGTTCTTTTCGTGCAATCTGGTGAACTAAGGATATGATACTAACATCAAAGGTACCACCAGGGGGCCATGATGAGACCAGTACCGGCCATTCCCTATCACAAAGCATTTCTAATATGGACGGAGACATTTCTATTCCATAGTCTCCAGCAAATCCCTTGCTAAAATTCCTAGTCATACATTTCAACGGAGTTTGCGTGGACTCCGACCCCCCCCCCCCACCCCATGATGATGTACTTGACAACAGACAGAGGGGGCAGGCAGTCAGGCTGCATTTTCCTGTGGACTATGAGTCAGAAATATGCAACAATGTTCCTCTGGGTGCACTTATTAAAAAACTTATTATTAAAAACGTATTATTGCTGTAAACAAAGGGTAGGCAGAAAACAAGCTCAGATTGGTTGCAATAAGCATAATGGATGTGTGTGCTCATTCTAAATAGGAACAATTTAGATAAAGTCCTTAAAATATAAAACTATTATTTTGCAACATGTTATAACATCAATCCCAATAGAAAGAAATATGGCTCCTAACATGACGGCCACATATCTGTTATGTATGACTAGAATAAAAATACTTGGCATGAAACTAACTACCAGCAGTCATCAGCACTAAGCTGAACAATGTCTCTGCAAAGAAATTACTTTAAATCTTACAGTTTGGAAAGCAGATATTCAAAGGACATGAAACGGATACTTTTTCATAAAGTTGGTGGATATCTGGAATGCATATACTTCCCTTTTCTTTTCTTTTTTTTTTAAACAATAAGTATGTCCTCTATGAGGTGCTTGCCACAGTATATAAAATCTAGTTTTACTTTTAATTTGCTCAATAGCATACGCAATGAAAACCAAATATATATATCAAAAATAAGATCCAAGCATGATTAACTCCTCATTCACTCAGGATTTAAATCATTTTCAAGTCGCGATCTGGTAACTATTGGCTCGGGATGCTTCATAGTCCTGTCAGGGCTCTTAACCTCTACTTCGAAGGTCAAAGGAAAAACACAAGCAGTTTCCTTAATTTCTCTATCATTTCTGTTTGGACCATAAAAGACAAGTAGGGCTGAGATATAACAAGAACAGTTGAGGAGCTTGAAAGGGGTTAATAAGAACTTAACCCTTTCCAGGCTGAGCACAAAACTGTCGGGATCCAAAATTCTGACTAAATATTCCTACCAAATGATATATAATCCATGACCCTAGCAGAAGGAACATCACTATTAGAACATATTGAATAAGACAGGTACAATTTTCCTGACATAAGCACAAATTAACCCAGCCACAGAATGTGGATTAAAAATTGAAAGTAAGCCTTAAAAGGGTTAAAGGATACTAAGACATTCCTTTCTATGGGCTGTGTGAAAGACACACCCCTTCTCTCTCTGCCTGCTACAGATACAGTCTCAATCAGTGAGACAGCTGTCTTTGTGCTTAGAAGTGACTCCTGAGTTGTTTTTGTTTTATTTCTCTTCCTCTCTCAGTACTATTCCTTAATCGGTAAACTGTTTCATGAATTACCCAACAGAATAATCTTACATTATACCAGAAGGGAAACCAGCGGTTTCAACAGATAACAAAACCAAATACAAACAGCAGACAATAAGGGAGACAAGCACCAAACACTTCCTCCTTTTCACGACCTGGGCGCGGTCGCCCGGCCAGGAACTGCGCTACTCAGGAGTCCGCTCTCGCTTAGTCTGTCATTCCAGACCTCTCACTCACACACAGACAAGCATGCTTAGCAACGTTTTTTCAAATTCCCAAGACCTTACTGACTAACCATACCAAAGGGTCGGTGGCTTCTGCGGCGCTACCAATTAGCGGGGCATACTAGGACCGCCCGTGAGAGGTGATCAGGCTCTCATTATTATTTTACCATACCATATTCCCAAACCTGACTATCTGAGTAGTACAGAAAACTTCTACTCACCGGATCCGGTTCCCGATACCAAACCAGTACATGGGTTGGATCGTGGACTCCCCTCAGGTTCGGAGGTGTTGGCCAGCCAGAACCAGCAACCTGTGGAGGCAAGGAGGATCCTCTCCAAAACAAGAGGACCGGTGGCACCAGAGGCTCTCCTGCGATCAGTCAGGTGCGGCTCCAGCTGGACCAAACCTTTTGAGGCGAGAAGTCGTGGTATATTCACCTGAATACCATCACACTACTCACACATTCCCGGCCCAATGCACCAGAATATGTAGCAGCTGATAAGCATGCAATAAATAATACCAGGAGTCAGTTCAAAGATCCAAGCCAGTTTATTGTGCACAAGGCTCAGACAGGAAAGCTTCCAAAAATGACTGAGCCATGGAGAACAGAAACAAATTCCTTATATACAATTCTCACAGTTTGATACAGGCAAACTTTCTATTGATCCCAATGCCCCCTGCACCCATCCAATCATGGACCCTCTCTGGGCCTAGCACCCTGTTCCCCCTTCTCAGGCTATTCTAACAAAGGCACAGTTTCTAGACATAGATACATTTGTTCTACAAGGTCATTTCTAGGCTCAGAGAATGTGAGAATGCAGAACACTGGAACATATCTATCATCAGCATAAAAGAATTTAATAAAGGATTCATACAAACTTATCAAAAGCAGTTTAAAGCAGATTCTCAGACTTTCACAGACTTTGTTTTTTTCTTTTCTCAGTACTACTATTCTCAAGTGGGGGTTGGGATCTGGGCCTAGCTTACAGCCTCTCATACGTTTACAGGCTATTATAGGCCATAGCCTACCACAGGATACTCTGTGACACGTTAGTTATGTACCAGCAAGATACATAATGATTTTCCCTTAACTTTCCAGGGCCTTTTCTTGCTGATGCTTTTGTTAGTTGAACGTATTGTTGTGGTAGGCTATGGCCTATATAATAGCCTGTACATGTATGAGAGGCCTGCAAGCTAGGCCTGAGTCCCCACCCCCACTTATAAATAGTAGTGCTGAGAAAGATCAAAGTCAGTGAAGGTCTGAGGATCTGCCTTAAACCGCTCTAAACTGCTTTTGATAAGTTTGTGTTAATCCTTTATTCAATTCTTTTATGCTGATGATAGATATGTTCCAGTGTTTTGCATTCTCACATTCTATGAGCCTAGAAATGACCTTGTAGTAGGAATGTATTTATGTCTAGAAACTGAGCCTTTGTTAAAATAGCCTGAGGAGGGGGAACAGGGTGTTAGGCCCAGAAAGGGTCCCCGATTGGATAGATGCAGGGGGCATTGGGACCATAGAAAGTTTGCCTGTATCAAACTGTGAAACTTGTATATAAGGAAGTTGTTCCTGTTCTCCATTGCTCAGTCCTTTTTGAAGCTTGACTCTCTGAGCCTTGTGCACAATAAATTGGCTTGGGTCTTTGAACTGACTCCTGGTATTATTTATTGCATGCTTATCAGCTGCTACATATTCTTGGTGCATTGGCTGGGAATGTGCGAGTGGTGGATGGTATTCAAGTGAATATACCACGACTTCTCGCCTCATAGGGTTTGGTCAGGCTGGAGCCGCGCCTGACTGATCGCAGGGGGGCCTCTGGCGCCACCGGTCATCTTGTATCAGAGAAGGCTCCTCCTTGCCTCCGCAGGTTGCTGGTTCTGGCTGGCCAACACCTCTGAACCCGAGGGGAGTCCAGGATCCAACCCATGTACTGGTTTGGTATCGGGAACCGGATCCGGTGAGTAGAAATTTTCTGCTAATCAGTCAGTCTGTCAGCCAGTCGGGATTCTGGAATAAGCGCTTGAGAGTCTGATCACCTCTCGGGGTGGTCCTAGTAAGTCTCAGAAGTCTTAAAGGTAAAAGCAGAGACTGAAACCACCAACCCCTCAGCCAGTCAGTCAGTCAGGTTTTTTGGAACTGTCGGGATTTTATTCTGTCTTGAATGTCTGCTTGTGTGAATGAGAGGTCTTGAATACAGACCAAGCGAGGTGCTGACTAGTGCATTTCCAGGTCGCGAAAAGGAGAAAGTGTTTGGTGTTTGTCTCCCTTATTGTCTGTTGTTTGTATTTGGTTTTGTTATCTGTTGAAACCGCTGGTTTCCCTTCTGGTATAATGTAAGATTATTCTGTTGGATAACTTGTGAAACAGTTTACCGATTAAGGAATAGTACTAAGAAAAGAAGAAAGAAGAAGGAAAAACCAACTCAGGAGTCACTTTTAAGTACAAAGACAGCTGTCTCACTGTGTGAGTCTCTAGCAGGCAGAGAGAGAAGGGGTGTGTCTTTCACACAGCCTGTAGGAAGGAATGTTTTAGTATCCTTTAACCCTTGGAAGGCTTACATTCCACGTTCTGCAGCTGGGTTAATTTGTGCTTATTTCAGGAAAATTGTACCAGTTTTATTCAATATGTTCTAATAGTGATGTTCCTTCTGCTATGGTCATGTATTATATATATCATTTGATAGGAATGTTTAGTCAGAATTTTGGATCCCGACAGTTTTGGGCTCGGCCTGGAAAGGGTTAAGTTCTTATTAACCCCTTTCAATCTCCTCAACTGTTTTTGGTTATACCTCAGCCCTGCACGTATTCCTAAGTCTGATAGAAAAAAATAAGGAAACTGCTTCTGTTTTTTCCTTTGACCTTAGAGGTTAAGAACCCTGACAGGACTATGAAGCATCCCGAGCCAGTAGTTACCAGATTGCGACTTGAAAATGATTTAAATCCTGAGGGAATGTTCATGTCCTTTGAATATCTGCTTCCTAAACTGTAAGATTTAAAGTAATTTCTTTTGCAGAAACATTGTTCAGCTTAAGTGCTGATTACGGCTGTTAGTTCCATGACAGATATGTGGCCATCATGTTAGGAGCCATAGTTCTTTCTATTGGAATTGTTGTTATAACATGTTGCAAAATAATAGTTTTATATTTTAAGGGCTTTATCTAAATTGTTCCTATTTAGAATGAGCACACACATCCATTATGCTTAGTCCACAGGAAAATGCAGCCTGACTGCCCGCCCCCTCTGTCTGTTGTCAAGTTCGTCATCATGGGGGGGGGTCGGAGTCCACGCAGATTTTGTTGAAATGTATGACTAAAAATTTTAGCAAGGGATTTGCTGGAGACTACGGAATTAAAATGTCTCCATCCCTATTAGAAATGCTCTGTGACAGTGAGTGGTCAGTGTTAGCTACTTCATGGCCCCGTGAGGGCACCTTTGATATTAGTGTAGTTTCCCGTGTTCATCAGATTGTAGGAAAAAATGTTCCCTGATCAGTCCCCTATATAGATTCCTGGTTAAGTGTTTGTGAAGGGAAAAAAGAAAAAAAGCCCTCCTGGATAAAGCGTTGCTATGAGGAACAGTGTAGGGGATTAGTAGCAACCACAAGGGAGGGGGGCCTGGACGTCTGGCTCTATAGAAACAAAAAAGCTGCCCGTTTATTCTGCCCCAGAATCTCCAGACATTACACTCTATTCGTCCCAGTATCTTTATAGGCCAGTCCCCTCAGCTCTGCCACCACCCCGGGCAGAGCCTGGGGCAGGGGGGGACACCTCCCTGCAGATGTACCCCAGGTAGTTCACCAGCCACCTCCGCAGCAGGAGGACGTGCACCCCCTCTTGACCGGAAGCCCCGGCTCAGTTCAGAGTGCCTCCGAGTGGGCCACAGTCCACCGATGACACTACAAGCAGGGATTCATTTGCCAGTTCAGGGTCACTCACAGCCAGCGCCCAAGAACATGAAGTGGAACCCAGACAGTACCGATTGCCGTCTGCCTTCAGAAGTACAACTACCAGTAAAAGGGATGGTCACGTTATACCATTGCGCCAGGGCCAGGGCCTACCCACCCTTAATACCGAAGGCCAGCCGACCAGCCTTGTTTATGTGCCTTTTTCCACCACTGATTTACTGAACTGAAAGACACATTAAGCCTCCTACACTGATTGATTTGATTGCACTAATGACCAGTATTATGCAGACCCATCAGCCTTGATGGCCCCAAGTGGGATCCAAATAGTGCATGCCCCATGCGATCCAGCAGCCCAGGAGAATTTGCGTATGGTAAACGCAGCTTTTGTCATTCAGTCCCAGAGAGATATAAGATGAAAATTACAGAAACTGGATGGATTTGCGGGCATGAATACAGCACAGTTAATGGAAGTTGCTCAGAAAGTGTTTGTGAATCGTGAAAATGAATGTGACAGAGAAAGTGAACGTAAGATGAAGAAGAAAGCAGATCTTCTTGCTGCTGCTTTAGTTGAATGACGTGAAGGAGTTTTTCCTAATCGAAGGAGCAGAGGACGTGGAAGTAGCTGGCCCCCACTGGGTGCAAATCAGTGCGCCCATTGCAGAGAAGAAGGACATTGGAAAAGTGAATGCCCGCATCTTGACTCCACCCCCAGGAGGGGAGGAGGGAGTACTTGCAGAACAGGAGGTTGATTTCAGAGTCGTGGAGGAATGAAACAAGCACAGTTCCAGCGAGAGAGGGAAGAAGCTATTGAGGGCGTGGCAGTGCAACGGGCTATGACATGGATGAAGACTAGGCCAGACCGGGCTCCAAGTTCACCCTGGGTCCCCAGGAGCCTATGGTCAGTTTGAAATAGGGGACCAATATATGGACTTTATGGTGGATACAGGAGCAGAACACTAAAAAGCCAGTAGCCCCTTTGTCTTCTCGATGCATCACCATTGTTGCAGCTACTGGAGCTAGGGTCACTAAGCCATTCCTGCAGAACCGCCTGTGTGAACTAGGGGGGGGGCAGAAAATAATGCCTGAATGCCCTATTCCACTTTTGGGCCGAGATATGCTTGCCAAGCTTAAGGCGCAAATTTCTTTCGCTGAAGGAGGAGGAATGTGAATGACTGCGAATTCAAAACCCGCGGACTGATGGTGCTGACTGTCCCCCGAGAAGAAGAGTAGCGGTTCTATAGTGCATCTCCAACCAAGCCAGCTAGTTCCTGTATACCTCCTAACCTATAGCCCCGCCTGAAGTATGGGCAGAAGATAATCCACCTGGCCTAGCCAAGAACATAGCCCCTGTCATCGTCACCCTCAAGCCAGGAGCAGAACCAGTGCATGTGAAGCAGTATCCTCTTCCCCGACCAGCCATTGAAGGTATCCACTGCCATCTAATGAAACTGCTGAAGTATGGACTTCTCAAGGAGTGCCAGTCACCTTGGAACACCCCCCTTTTCCCAGTCAAGAAACCTGGGACAGGGGATTACCGCCCAGTACAAGATCCGAGGCGAGTGAATGATGCAGCTGAAACTATACACCCAGTGGTACCAAATCCTTATACTCTCTTGGGACTGAACCCCGCTGAGGCTACTCATTTCACTGTCCTGGACCTGAAAGATGCCGCCTTCTGCATACGCCTAGCCCCCACCAGTCAACTTTTGTTTGCTTTTGAATGGCAAGACCCAACAACAGGAAGGCGGGGCCAACTTACCTGGGCTTGATTACCCCAAGGATTCAAGAATTCACCTACTCTCTTCAGTGCTGTTTCAAATCAAGATCTCTCAAGCTGCTCTGTGAACCCAGGACAAAGGGTTCTTCTCCAGTAAGAGGACGACTTGCTCATAGCCACAAATTCAGAAAGTGAATGTCTACAAGCCACCAGTGAACTCTTGCACCTTCTAAATGAGGCTGGATACAAAGTCTCAAGAGCCAATTCGCAATTATGTCAGATTGAAGTTAAATATTCCAGTTGTCCAGCGGAATGCGACGCTTGGGACCGGAATGAAAAGAAGCTGTATGCAGTATTCCTACTCCAGCCACCAGGAGGCAAGTAAGAGCCTTCCTGGGGGCCGCAGGATACTGTCGTATATGGATCCCCAATTTCACTCTGCTAGCAAAACCATTGTATCAAGCTACCAAAGGAATGTAAAAGTCTCCACTGGAGTGGGGACCTGAACAAGATGCAGCATTTCAATCTCTGAAAACCGCTCTGATGTCATCACCAGCCCTGGGTCTACCGGATGTCCAGAAACCTTTCCGTCTCTATGTCCATGAGTCATAAGGAAATGCGCTGGGGGTACTGACTCAATCTCTTGGATCTTGGCAACGGCCAGTAGCCTATTTGTCAAAACAATTGGATGTGATTGCAAAAGGCTGGCCCCCTTGTTTGAGAGCTGACAGCCCTCCTAGTGAGCAAAGCAGACAAGCTCACTCTGGGCCAAAATCTTCAAGTTATTGTACCACACTCTGTTCTGACCCTTATGGAACACAAAGGAAGTTTCTGGCTTACAAAGTCACAAATGTTGAAGTATCAGAGTATGCTGTGTGAGAATCCCCGGCTACAATTGATGGTCAGTCAAGCTTTGAATCCCACTACGTTGTTTCCAGTGAGTCCTGGCCCCCCTGATCATGACTGTTTAGAAATTATGGACACTGTATTCTCAAGTCACCCAGATTTGACTGATGTTCCTTTGGAGAATCATGAATGGACTTTCTTTGTGGATGGAAGCAGTCTTGTCATCAATGGACATCGTTGTGCCGGGTATGCAGTGGTGACCCTTGATCTGGTAGTTGAGTCCACAGCTCTGGCCCCAGGAACTTCAGCACAGAAAGCTGAATTGATAGCTCTCACTAGAGCACTGACAATAGGAAAAGGGCTCCGTCTAAATGTGTACGCAGATTCCAAGTATGCCCTTACAACCTTGCATGCACATGGGGCCCTGTACAAAGAATGAGGGTGGATAACCTCAGGAAGCAAGTCCATTAAGTATGGCCCCGAGATATTGACATTATCAGATGCGTACTGCCTATAGACCTCAGAATTTAGGAAAAGTAGAACGTATGACTAGAACCCTGAAATCTCAGTTGTCCAAACTTTGCCAAGAAGCTCACCTGAAGTGGCCCCAGGTTCTTCCTATAGCCCTTCTTAGGATATGCTTAGCCCCTACTAAGTCTTTAGGAGTTTCCCCTTTTGAGATTCTGTATGGGCGACCCCCGCCTATTGTACAAGGAATAAAAGGAGATATGAAACAGATTGGATCTGAAATTACTAGACAAGAACTATTGGTTTTAAGTTCTGTTTTGCAGAGTCTTCATACATGGATACAAGATCAGCTGCCCATCCATCTAACAGAACCCCTGCATCCTCTCAAGCCTGGAGTCTCGGTGTGGATCAAAGAGTGGAGAAAGACACCGTTGGCACCGCATTGGAAGGGACCTTATGTTGTCATCTTATTAACCCCAACAGCAGTTAAAGTTGCAGAATTCGAACCCTGGATTCATCACAGTCGAGTAAAGTCAGCAGCCATTGATAGCACTGTAGTAAGGAAGGCAGCTTCAAACGTATTAGCTATGTGGCAATATTACCCTATACCCCAAAATGATGCTGTTACACGAGTATAATATGTGATTTGATTCTCACCCTTTCTAACTTGCGGGTGAGAATAATCAAAGGGGGGAATGTGGTAGTGTGGCAGGCTATGGCCTATAATAGTCTGCAAATGTGAAAGGCCTGTAAGTTAGGCCCTGATTCCAACCCCCATCTCAGTAAAGAACCGAAGTCTGTAAAAGTTTGAGAAAACTCTTTAAACTGCTTAATAAGAAGTTTTCATGAATGCATAAATCTTTCATTATTCTCTTGTGCTGTGAAGATAGAAATGTTTCAATACTTGCATTCCTAGAGCTAGAAACGACCTTGCAGTAGAGAAGTATCCAAACCTAGAAACTGCACCATTGTTAGAACAGTCCAAGAGGAGGGAGCTGGGTGCTAGGCCCAGGAGGGATCTCTGATTGGACAGGAGCAGGGGGCGTTGGGACCAATAGAAAGTTTGCATGTATCAAACTGAAAAGAAATGTATAAATGAATATGTCTCTGTAAGAACTTTGCTCAGTCCTTTTTGAAGCTTAGACTAACTGGGCCTTGTGCACAATAAATTGGCTTGGACCCTGTAAATTGACTCCTGGATTTATTCATTGTCTGCACTTCGCTGCTTCATATTCTTGGTGCATTGGCCGGGAATGTGTGGATAGTGAATGGTGGTCAAGCGAATACTCCACGCAATTCGCCTCCAGGTTTGGCCCGGTCGGAACCGTGTCTGTCCGACCAAAGGGGAAACCTCGGGCGCCGCCGATCCCTTTGTATCGGAGAGGGTTCCGCCTTGCCTCGGCAGGCCACTGGGTCCGGCCGGCCAACACCTCCGAACCCGAGGGGAGTCCGGGATCCAACCCAAGAACTGGTTTGGTATCGGGAACCGGATCCGGTGAGTAGATATTTTCTTGTTTAAAAGTCAGTGAAGCCTGGGGAACAGAGTCTTGCATGAGTGCGCGAGACTGATTTGGTATAGACTAACTGGGAAAATCTCGCATGAGTGCGCGAGACAAGAGAGCCTGATCACCTCTCATAAGGGCGGTCCTAGTACGCTCCGCATAAGGGTTAGCGGAAGCCGAAGCCACCGACCCTTTGGTTGGGAATAGTCAGTTAGTCAGAAAACCTTGGGCATTTTGAAAAATGATTTCTTGTGCTGATATGATTATTTGTGTGATTGAGAGGTCTTGAGACACAGACCGAGCGAGAGCGGACTCCTGAGTAGCGCAGTTCCTGGCCGGGCGACCGCGCCCTGGTCGCGAAAAGGAGGAAGCGTGTGGTGTTTGTTCCCCTCAGTGTTCTGTGGGCTGTACAGACCCCTTACCTACAGCCATACTACCTACCCTTACTGTTTTGTCCTCTTGTACGTCATTACGTGTATGCTATTATGATTATGGGAGGGACGGAGTCCACGCAAACTCCGCTGGAATGTATGATCACGAATTTCCGTTAAGGATTTTCAGGAGACTACGGCATAAAATTGTCTCCGTCTAGATTAAGAGTGTTATGTGATAGGGAGTGGCCTGTGTTAGCTACTTCATGGCCCCGTGGAGGCACCTTTGATGTAGAAATAGTTTCTCGTATTCATCAGCTTGTACAAAAAGCGCACCCTGATCAGTTCCCCTACATAGATTCCTGGTTGGGTGTTTGCGAAAGGCAGCCCTCTTGGGTAAAGCGCTGCTATGAGGGCCAGTGTAGAATATTAGTAGCAACCACTAGGGGGACCCGAAAGGTTGAGGAGAAGAAGCCGCCTGTGTATTCTGCCTCAGAGTCCCCAGAAATCCTGGCCCGTTTACCCCAGCACCCACATAGGTTAGTTCCCCCAGCTCCGCTACCTGAAGCGGAACCTGATGAGGTACTTCAGCAATTACCGCTGCAGCAGCAAAAGAAACCCACTTCCCCTAGTGATAGCCCCGAGTCTGGCCCAAGTACGTCAGGGGAACCAGGGTCCTCTGACGAGATGGAAGGCGGAGGCTCTCCTGCCAGTTCAGGGTCACCAACCAAGGAAGCTTATACCCGGGAGCCGTATGATTTAAGAAGTATAACCCCGAAGAAGAAGGAAAAAGCAGGGCGCCTAATGCCATTGCGTCAAGTGCCTGGTGTACCTATCCTAAATGAACAGGGCCAGATGGCACCAGGACAACCAGTCTAGTCTATGTACCTTTTTCCACTACTGATTTATTAAACTGGAAAATACATTATGCCTCCTATACAGCAAAACCCCAGGAATTGACAGAATTAATGTCTAGTATAATGCAAACTCATCAGCCTACCTGGGTCGATTGTCGCCAGCTCCTGTCCACTCTCTTTACTACTGAGGAGCGAGCGCAGATTGTGCAAGCAGCCATCCGCTGGTTAGAAGAAAATCCCGTAGAAGGGGGGGATCTGAATCTCCCACAAGCAGCCGCCGCAGCTTTCCCGAATGAAGATCCTAGATGGGATCTGAATAATGACAAGGGGCAGAGGCCCTAACGCGATTTCGCCAGGCCTTGCTGCAAGGCCTGAAGAAGGGAGGCCAGAGGGCCATGAATATCGGGAAGGTATCTGAAGTTATCCAGGGTCCAGATGACAGCCCAGCGGCCTTTTATGAGCGGTTGTCTGAAGCCTATAGACTATATACCCCATACGATCCCGCCGCTCAGGAGAATTTGCGCATGGTAAATGCAGCCTTTGTCAGTCAGTCCCAGAGAGACATAAAACGAAAATTGCAGAAACTGGATGGATTTTCGGGTATGAATACAGCACAGTTAATGGATGTCGCTCAGAAAGTATTTGTGAATCGTGAAAATGAACGTGACAGAGAAAGCGAACGAAAGATGAAGAAGAAAGCAGATCTTTTTGCTGCCGCTTTAGTTGAACGACGTGGAGGAGGTTTTCCTAACCAAAGGACCAGAGAACGTGGAAGAGGCCGCGGAAGTAGCAGGCCTCCTTTGGGTGCAAATCAGTGCGCCCATTGCAGAGAAGAAGGACATTGGAGAAATGAATGCCCACATCTTGACTCCACCCCCAGGAGGGGAGGAGGGAGCCCCTGGAGAACAGGAGGCCGATTTCAAAATCATGGAGGAATGAACCGAGCACAGTTCCAGCACGAGAGAGAAGCCATTGAGGGAGTGGCAGTAGCAACGGGCTATGACATGGATGAAATGGATGAAGACTAGGCCAGACCGGGCTCCAAGTTCACCCTGGGTCCCCAGGAGCCTATGGTCAGTTTGAAAGTAGGGGACCAATATATGGACTTTATGGTAGATACAGGAGCAGAACATTCCATGGTGGCAAAGCCGGTGGCTCCTCTTTCCTCTCGATCTGTCACCATTGTTGGGGCCACTGGGAACAGGGCCACCAAGCCATTCCTGCAGAACCGTATGTGTGAACTAGGGGGACAGAAGATAATGCACCAGTTCTTGTATATGCCTGAGTGCCCTATTCCACTTTTGGGCCGAGATATGCTTGCAAAGCTTCAGGCACAAATATCCTTTGCTGAAGGGGGAGAAATGAAAATGACTGTGAACCCAAAGCCTGCTGGATTGATGGTGCTAACTGTTCCCCGAGAAGAAACGTGGCGGTTCTATAGTACACCTCCAATTAAGTCAACCAGTTCCTGTATACCCACCAGCCTCATAGCCCCGCCTGAAGTATGGGCAGAAGATAATCCACCTGGCCTAGCGAAGAACATAGCCCCTGTCATTGTCACCCTCAAAGCAGGAGCGGAACCAGTGCATGTGAAGCAGTATCCTCTTCCCCGACCAGCCATTGAAGGAATCCACTGCCATCTGATGAAACTGTTGAAGTATGGACTTCTCAAGGAGTGCCAGTCACCTTGGAACACCCCTCTTCTCCCAGTAAAGAAACCTGGGACAGGGGATTACCGCCCAGTACAAGATCTGAGGCGGGTAAATGATGCAGTTGAAACTATACACCCAGTAGTACCAAATCCTTATGCCCTCTTGGGACTGATCCCCTCTGAGGCTACTCATTTCACCGTCCTGGACCTAAAAGATGCCTTTTTCTGTGTACGCCTGGCCCCCACCAGTCAACTTTTGTTCGCTTTTGAATGGCAAGACCCCACAACATGAAGGCGGGGCCAACTCACTTCGACTCGATTACCTAAAGGATTCAAGAATTCACCTACTCTCTTCAGTGCTGCCCTGAATCAAGATCTTTCAAGTTACTCGGTGAACCCAGGACAAAGGGTTCTCCTTCAGTATGTGGATGACCTGCTCATAGCCACCAACTCGGAAAGTGAATGTCTACAAGCCACCAGTGAACTTCTGTACCTTTTGAACGAGGCTGGATACAAAGTCTAACGAGCTAAGGCACAACTATGTCAAACTGAAGTTAAATACCTAGGGTTCCTGTTGTCCAGCGGAATTCGACGCTTGGGACCTGAACGCAAAGAAGCTGTATGCAGTATTCCCACTCCAACCACCAGGAGGCAAGTGAGAGCCTTCCTGGGGGCCGCAGGATACTGTCGCATATGGATCCCCAATTTTGCACTGCAAGCAAAACCATTGTATCAAGTTACCAAAGGAATGGAAAAGTCTCCACTGGAATGGGGACCTGAACAGGATGCAGCATTCCGATCTCTGAAAAGCGCTCTGATGTCATCACCAGCTCTGGGTCTCCCAGATGTCCAGAAGCCTTTCCATCTCTATGTCCATGAGTCACAAGGAAATGCTCTAGGGGTGCTGACCCAATCTCTTGGATCTTGGCAGCGGCCAGTAGCCTATTTGTCAAAACAGCTGGATGTGGTAGCAAGAGGTTGGCCCCCTTGTTTGAGAGCTGTTGCAGCAACAGCCCTTTTAGTGAACGAAGCAGATAAGCTCACTCTAGGACAAAATCTTCAAGTGACTGTACCCCATTCTATCCTCACCCTCATGGAACACAAAGGAAGTTTCTGGCTAACGAATTCACGAATGTTAAAATATCAGAGCATGCTGTGCGAAAACCCCCAGATACAGTTAAAAGTTAGTCAAGCTCTGAATCGTGCTACATTGTTCCCAATTGGTCCTGGGCCCCCTGATCATGACTGTTTAAAGACTATGGACACTATATTTTCAAGTCGCCCAGATTTAACTGATGTTCCTTTGGAGGATCCTGAACAGACTTTATTTGTGGATGGAAGCAGTCTTGTCATCAATGGACATCGTTGTGCTGGATATGCAGTGGTGACCCTTGATCTGGTAGTTGAGTCCTCAGCTTTGGCCCCAGGAACTTCAGCGCAGAAGGCTGAACTGATAGCTCTAACTAGAGCACTGACATTAGGAGAAGGACTCTGTTTAAATGTATACACAGATTCCAAGTATGCCTTTACCACTTTACACGCACATGGAGCCTTGTATAAAGAGCGAGGGTTGATCACCTCAGGAGGCAAGTCCATTAGGTATGGGCCCGAGATATTGATATTATTAGATGCTGTATGGGCCCCTAAGCAAGTTGCAGTCATGCACTGTCGAGGTCACCAGACAGGAGTAGGAGAAGTTACCCGAGGAAATAGGTTTGCTGATGCCACTGCCCGAAAAGCAGCCACAACTGGACGAGTTGTGACCCAAGACACTTCAGTGCAAGCAGCCTTATTCCCCGTGCCCCTTAGCTCATGGGCTCCCCGATACACTACAAAAGAGTTGGATTATTTCTGTGAAAAGGAGGGAGGGGTCCTAACAGAAAAAGGTTGGATAGTGCTGCCACCTCCAGAGGGTAGCTCACCTCCAGGTCCTACAGTCATTCCTGAAGCATTAGGGCTAGCTTTTGTTCATGCTTTTCATCAGGCCACGCGCTATGGGAAAACGGCCATGGAAAGAGCCCTAAGACCCCATTTTTGCATCTCACTACTAGGACCCCTGTCTATTTCAGTGGCACAGCAATGTTTGACATGTGCCAAGAACAATGCTAGGCAAGGTCCCGTTCCACCCCCAAGAGTTCAGTCAGTAGGGGTGGCCCCCATGAGTGATATTCAAGTAGATTTTACTGAAATGCCACGAGCAAACAGATATCACTACCTGTTAGTTCTAGTCTGCACATTTTCTGGGTGAGTAGAAGCCCGTCCCACCCGAACAGAGAAGGCTCGAGAAGTCACAAAAATACTGCTTCATGAGATTATTCCTCGATTTGGAATACCATTGACTATAGGGTCAGACAATGGACCCTCATTTGTGTCCCAAGTGACTCAACAGTTAGCTCGAGCTCTACAGATACAATGGAAACTGCACACTGCCTATAGACCCCAGAGTTCAGGGAAGGTAGAACGCATGAATAGAACCCTGAAATCTCAGTTGTCCAAGCTTTGTCAAGAAACACACCTAAAGGGGAGTGGAAGGAGGCAGCTGAAGTTGGTGCCCGTGAGCGTCGGGTGGAGGAGCGGTGTAGCCCCGCTCCCCCCCCCGGGACCTTTAAAGACCTTTGGTTCACCGCGGAGGAACGGGAGTGGAAGGAGGCAGCTGAAGTTGGTGCCCGTGAGCGTCGGGTGGAGGAGCGGTGTAGCCCCTCCCCTGGGACCTTTAAAGACCTTTGGTTCACCGCGGAGGAACGGGAGTGGAAGGAGGCAGCTGAAGTTGGTGCCCATGAGCGTCGGGTGGAGGAGCGGTGTAGCCCTGCCCCCCGGGACCTTTAAAGACCTTTGGTTCACTGCGGAGGAACGGGAGTGGAAGGAGGCAGCTGAAGTTGGTGCCCGTGAGCGTCGGGAGGAGGAGCGGTGTAGCCCCGCCCCTCGGGACCTTTAAAGACCTTTGGTTCACCGCAGAGGAACGGGAGTGGAAGGAGGCAGCTGAAGTTGGTGCCCGTGAGCGTCGGGTGGAGGAGCGGTGTAGCCCCACCCCCCGGGACCTTTAAAGACCTTTGGTTCACCGCGGACGCGACCCGCGGGCGCGCACCCGTGGTCGCGTGCCTGAAGGGGCGTGACCAAAGGGGCAGGTCACGCCCCTTTGGAGCCCCTTCGGAGCAACAAGGAGGAACGGAGGACCAGGGGAATCTTCGGGCTCATGGGGAAGTGACGGAAGAAGGTGTTTTCCACCGTGAATACCCAGAAGGTTCCCAAGATTGTGGGCCCAATGGATGTCCATCTTCAGAAAGCTCAGGTAGAACAAGAGCTGCCGGACCTGACCCTTGGGTCCGTAAGTACTTCCTCTGATTTGTCTCCTAATGCGTAAGGGTTTACCCTACCCAGTCAGGAAGTAACGCAAGAGAAGGTGTTATCTCCCAGTGTTGATAACCTGGGCGTGGACCCTTCGTTTGTTGCTTTGGAACATTCTTTTGTTTCAGTAGTAGAGGATAAAAGTAAATTGTTTCCTCTTCCTTCTGCTTTGGAATTCCCAACTTCTGTCCCGTCACCTGTTCCTCCAAGTGATGTTTCCTTGAAGGATGTATGGGAAGTGGTTGCACGCATGGAGATGTCCCTGCGGGCTTCACTTTCCCAGGTTTCTCAGTTCTCTAAGGATGTTGTACAGAAGTTGGGAGTTCATGAAGAGGCTATCGCTAAACATAATGTTGCTTTGAATAAATTAGAGGCGCAAGTTTCTGTTTTGCAGGCTGTTGAATCTTCCTCAATTCGAGATAATCTTACTATACATCATCAAATGGAATCTCTTGAGAATGCAATACGTGCAAAAAATTTGAGGTTTTTAAATTTTCCACAAACTCATTACCTTTCTCCATTTATTTTGTTGTATAAGTATTTTAAGGAGGTTCTTTTAATTGATGATGTGCATTCTATAAAATTTTCCTCTGTTTATTATGTTCCTCAATTGGCCTCAACAGAAACTTCCTTCCCCAGGGCTGAAAGTGTAGAGAAGGTGTTAGTATCGCAGTCATTGGATGTCTCCGCCTTTTTGGAATCTTCAACTGAGGAGATTACCAGGCGTGCTACACTAATTGTTTCCTTTGTTTCTTTATCGGATAAAAATTTAGTACTACGTTTATATTTTTCAAAAAAGGATCAATTATTTTGTGGGCACACAGTCCAGGTTTTCCCGGATGTGTGTAGACTCACTCAAAGGCGGCATAAGGCTTTTTTAGCATTTAGAGCTCGCGCCTTGGCAATTGGGGCCTCTTTCTATCTAAAATATCCATGTAAGTGTATTTTGATATATGAGCAGACTAAGTATATATATATGGAACCTGATCAATTAAATGTATTTTTGCTTAGCAAAGAAAATGGTTAGATGTTATTTACTTCCTTTCTAAGTAAATAGGGCTAGTAGTTTAAACCATGGGACCAATGGATATGTTTGATTTTCTTAATTGTGCTTCTTTTTTTTTTGTGTCCTCCTTATCTCCCCTTGATGTGGACTTGATTGTAATTCCTGTTTATTTTATCAAATAAAGATTGTTAAATGTTAAAAAAAAAGAAACACACCTAAAGTGGCTCCAGGTTCTCCCTATAGCCCTTCTTAGGATACGTTCTGCCCCAACCAAGTCTTTGGGAGTTTCCCCTTTTGAGATTTTGTATGGGCGACCTCCGCCCATTGTACAGGGAATTAAAGGAGATATGAAACAAATAGGATCTGAAATAACTAGACAATAACTATTGGCTTTAGGTTCTGTTTTGCAGAGTCTTCATGCCTGGGTGCAAGATCGATTGCCCATCAATCTGACAGAACCTCTGCATCCCTTCAAGCCAGGAGTGTCAGTTTGGATCAAAGAGTGGAGAAAAACCCCGCTGGCGCTGCATTGGAAGGGACCTTATGTTGTCATCTTGTCAACCCCAACTGCAGTAAAAGTCGCAGAACTTGAACCCTGGATCCATCACAGTCGAGTGAAGCCAGCAGCTGCTCCTGAACCTGGTCAATGGACTTCAGTAAATGATCCTGAGACTCCATTGTGACTCACATTGCGGAGACAACCAGCACTATAAGAATCTTCCGAAATCTACAATCCCACCCCTGTCACGCAAGAGTGGCAGTTGAAGCAGAAAAGAAGAAGAAACTCTACAAGCTCAACGTACCCAATATTCCAGTTGACATCCAAAGACTGTAATCATAATGTTCTTCCACTATTATCTTGTGGGAGTGGTGGTCCTGGGATTCCTGGAAAAGACCTTTGCCTTACCCCCTTGTGCAGCTTGCATAACTACCACCCAAACTGGACAGAAGGTCACTCAGACTTTACTTTACCATTCCTACTATACTTGCACTGGTATAGTCAGCCGGTGTATATATAATGGTACAGAGTTAAATATCTGTATGAAGGGGAAAAGTAAGACTTGTTACAACCCCCGGCAGAACCCCTCTTATTATGTACTCGAGATACGATGGAATGATGAGGACGGGGCCCTCATAAATGCCACCCGACAGCTTCCTGATCCCACGAAGCATGTTACCCTGAGTTTTGATGCTTGTGAGGTAATCAACAGAAATGTCTATCACAAGTGTGGATATTGGGAGCATGCCTACTATTATGATGATAAATACATGTGTCCTGAAGGAGCATACGGATGGGGAAAGTGTACTGGGAAATCTTCCCCAATCGTCTACAGTACATCATCCAAAGATGCTTACTACTGTCCCAAGTGGGAATGCGTGTATTATGCTACCTGGCCTGGTGTGCCTATGGGACGAGATGGAGATAATCGAGTAGCTATCTTGGAAAAATTATCATTACCAGAACCTAAGAAATGTAAGAAAGGTGCCTGTAATCCAGTGCAACTCATCATATTTAACCCTAACCAGTGGAAGCAGGGGTACAGATTTGGGTTACGGATAGCAGGAGGAGGCGTAGATCCTGGAACTTTTATACATATACAGCTGAATACTACGACTCATGCATCTGCACCTTATCGAATACATCACTCTTTCTATGAAGCCATGAAGGCAGAGTTTGAGATTCCTCATGCCTCCCAAAACTTGTTCATTGAGCTCACCGGGGCAGTAGCATCTAGTCTCCACATTTCAGACTGCCTTTTCTGTGGAGGGACTAAGATGGGAGACCAATGGCCCTGGGAGGCACAAGAAGTGAACTATTCTATGCCTTATAATCAGACTGATTTACAACAGACTACTAGTGAGTGGGTCTTGGTCTACCCCATTGTTGGTAATTGGTGTTTTGCTCGCTTTGGACCACAGTTTGCTATGGAAGTTGGACAGCTGGTCTGTCTCAATCAGAAATTCTACAACAGTACCACTAAGAAGACGTCCTGGTGGTCAGGAATCAATGCTTCAGAGCCCTCCAACCCTTTAGTTCGTTTCCCTAATCTTGCCAGCATCTGGACTAATCTAGCAGCTTATAATGCCTGGCAAGCACCACCTGGACTGTACTGGATTTGTGGAACCCGAGCATATGCTAGGCTTCCTCACCACTGGGGAGGAGCATGTACCCTGGGAACCATACGACCTTCCTTTTTCCTGTTGCCTACGTCCCATGGAGAACAACTGGGTTTTCCCGTGTACAGGAGTCGACAGAAACGAGAGGTCTTGAAAATAGGCCCATGAGACAAGTGGAAGGAGGAGGAGTGGCCACCTGAGAGAATTATTTCATACTATGGACCTGCTACATGGGAGCAAGATGGTACATGGGGATATCGTGCTCTTGTGTATATGATAAATCGTACTATACGCTTACAAGCTGTTGTTGAAATAATAACCAATGAAACCAGTAAAGCACTAACTCTTTTAGCTAAGCAAAGTACACAGATGCATACAGCTATTTATCAGAATCGTTTAGCTCTAGATTATTTGCTAGCAGCTGAAGGTGAAGTGTGTGGAAAATTGAATTTAACCAACTGTTGTTTGCAGATTGATAATAATGGACATGTTGTTGAAGATATAGCTACTCAAATACGCATACAAGCTTATGTGCCTGTTCAGACCTGGCATGGCCTGAAGCTTGATGGGTGGTTTGGTTCAGCATTTTCATGGTTAGGGGGTATGAATATCAGAGCAATCCAAGACCTGCTACAATTCCGGAAAGCAATAAAGCACCATCTCTTTCTTCTCCACTTCTCTTAAGCTACCCCCCTACCACCAAGAAACCATCCCCTATCCCCACTAAATCCCTCCACACAACATAATGCTCAAATCCCAAGCTTCCGCCCCATCCTGGAAGCTTCTCACATTCTCTCATACCAACAATTAGTGAATATGACACAGCAGCATGTATATAGTTTATTTTATTTCAACTTGTTTGGACTTATGTTATTCTGAAAATTCCCATGTTCCCCAAGTTCTATTCCCTGTTTTAATGTAAACCCAATCAGTCTTTGCTGATCTGAGTATTCTTTGTTATTTGTAAACCGCGCTGATAAAAATAGTGTGGTATATAAGAGCTGTTAAATAAATAAATAAATAATGAAGACCCTTGTGTTCATTGTATTACTCATATTGGCTGTCTGCTTGTTTCTCCCATGTCTCCTACCCCTTTGCTTACGCATGATAACCTCAGTTATTGATAGCACTGTAGAACGGAAGGCAGCTACGAAAATATTAGCTATGTGGCAATATTCCCCAATATCCCAAGATGATGCGGTTACGCAAGTTTAATATGTGATTTAATTCTCACCCTTTCTCACTAGCGGGTGAGAATAATCAAAGGAGGGAATGTGGCAGGCTATGGCCTATAATAGTCTGCAAATGTGAAAGGCCTGTAAGTTAGGCCCTGATTCCAACCCCCATCTCAGTAAAGAACCGAAGTCTGTAAAAGTTTGAGAAAACTGTTTAAACTGCTTAATAAGAAGTTTTCATGAATGCTGTGCTGTGAAGATAGAAATGTTTCAATACTTACATTCCTAGAGCTAGAAACGACCTTGCAGTAGAGAAGTATCAAAACCTAGAAACTGCACCATTGTTAGAACAGTCCAAGAGGAGGGAGCTGGGTGCTAGGCCCAGGAGGGATCTCTGATTGGACAGGTGCAGGGGGTGTTGGGACCAATAGAAAGTTTGCATGTATCAAACTGAAAAGAAATGTATAAATGAATATGTCTCTGTAAGAACTTTGCTCAGTCCTTTTGAAGCTTAGACTAACTGGGCCTTGTGCACAATAAATTGACTTGGACCCTGTAAATTGACTCCTGGATTTATTCATTGTCTGCACTTCGCTGCTTCAGTAGGCTATGGCCTATATAATAGCCTGTACATGTATGAGAGGCCTGCAAGCTAGGCCTGAGTCCCCACCCCCACTTAGAAATAGTAGTGCTGAGAAAGATCAAAGCAGTGAAGGTCTGAGGATCTGCCTTAAACCGCTCTAAACTGCTTTTGATAAGTTTGTGTTAATCCTTTATTCAATTCTTTTATGCTGATGATAGATATGTTCCAGTGTTTTGCATTCTCATATTCTCTGAGCCTAGAAATGACCTTGTAGTAGGATTGCATTTATGTCTAGAAACTGGGCCTTTGTTAAAATAGCCTGAGGAGGAGGAACAGGGTGTTAGGCCCAGAAAGGGTCCCCGATTGGATAGATGCAGGGGGTATTGGGACCAATAGAAAGTTTGCCTGTATCAAACTGTGAAACTTGTATATAAGGAAGTTGTTCCTGATCTCCAGGTACAAGCAGGAATGAGTCTTCACAAATGGGTACGTCGGTACCGACGGAGCCTGCGTGGGAACTCTCCCCAGAGTCCAATCAGAAAGCCTTTGGGAGCATCCCACAGGGCCTGCGTGCTGCCTTCCCGCCTTTCCCAACTGTCTCTCCTCCGTTCTTCTTTTTCCGCGGAGCCAGCAGGTCATGTTCCTGTCACCGCAGAAGAATTTCCTTATTTTTTCTTTATTTCTTTTGTGTCGCGTCTGCCTTCTTCGACACTGTACCGGTACCGCCGGTCTTTGTTCTTTTCTTCTTGTAAAAAAAAAAAAAAAAAAACCTTTTTTCCGTTCTTTTTCTTCAGGTGCACTTGAGTTTTGGGCCTTAGGCCCAAAACTTATTTTCCTTAAATATGGAAAAGCCTGCCTCAGGATTTAAAAAGTGCACAAAATGTGGCAGTACTATTTCCGTCACCGACACCCATGACTGGTGTCTAAAATGTTTAGGTCCTGACCATTCCATAACAGATTGTGTGTCCTGTTCCATGATGTCTAAAAGAGGTCGGCAGAACCGAGCTGACAAGCTCAGTACCCTGTTTCCTTCTGATGCAGCTTCGGTGGCATCGACGTCTTCCAGGGCTTCTTCTTCCTCACATGGATCTCAGGTAACTAAACATAAATCCAGCCGGTCCTCGAAGGGTAGATCTCTTTCTAAGCATCGAGATGCCTCTGGCCTTGCCCTCGAGGATTCTGCACCAGCAAAATTACCCCGGCGGGAGGCTTCAGCCTCTAAAGCATCATCATCGGGGTTCCAGGATGATCTCGATGGCGTGGCCTCGACAGATCTCCTGGTGCCATGCTCTGGGGTACCGGTGGCTTCCACCGGTACCGATTTCCAGGCATTGGCGGCATCGATGGATCAGAGGATTCTGTCCATAGAATGCAGTCTGGCGGCTTTCCTTGTGGCATCGACGCCCGTGGTACTGCAACAGACTACTCCGCCGGTACCGGCTCTAGCACCGCCATCGGTACCGATCCCGGTACCGGTGGCATCAACATCGGCATCGGTGTCCGCTATGCTGGTACTCTGTCCTCTGAAGCCCTCCGGTACCGATACCCTGGTACCGGTTATTCCCGATACCGATCCCGGTCGGTACGGATATCGGGCTTTGCAAGAGCATCCGGACAGACGATACTTCGAGTCCTCTGAGGATTCTGAAGAGTCAGTCGATGCAGTGATGCTTCTTCCACAGGAGGAGTCCTCTCCTAAACGAAGGATATCTCCTCCAGAGGATTTGTCTTTTCAAGACTTTATCAGAGAGGTGGCTCGGGGTCTCTCTATTACAGTGGCACCTGAGGCAGAGCCCAGAGCCAAGGAGTTAGATATTTTACAATATCCTAAGACTCCTAAGGAGGCAGCTACCTTACCTATTCATGAGATTCTGTACGATCTCATGTTGAGGATGTGGGAAGCACCTCTCACCACCTCTCCTCATTCTCGCAGGTTGGATACCATATATCGTGTCCCTCCTTGTCCTGGTTTCCATAAAACTCAACTTCCTCACCACTCTATTGTGGTTGAGTCTGCAATGAGAAAGATTAGAAGTGCCAAAAGACATGCCTCTAATCCTCCAGGACGTGAATGTAGAACCCTGGATGCTTTTGGAAGAAGAGTCTTCCAAGCTTCCATGCTTGCTGCGAGAATTAATTCTTATAGTCTCTACATGGGAATGTTCTTAAAAGAAGTCACTGACCATTTTCAGACTTTAAGTCCTTTTATGTCTGAAGATAAAAGGCAAGAATTTCTCACTGGGCTCAAACATGCCCAGGATATCTCCAAATTCTCCAACCGTGCAGCTTTTGACTCCTTTGAATGCGTAAGCAGAGCCTCAGCTATTGCCATAGGTGCACGTAGGATTGCTTGGCTTCCAGCATCTGATTTGGAGATCTGGGTTCAAGATGAATTGGGAAATATCCCTTGTACAGGTGAGAACCTGTTTGGTAAGGATTGGCAAGCAAAAGCCAATCAGATGGATGCTAAAAATTCTGCTTTGGATAGACTATCCAAATCCACAGCTGCTCCTGCTAAGAAAAGGTTGTTCAAGAAAACAGCTTTTTCTAAAAAGGGAAGATTCTATCCTGCTTATGGTCAGCGGGCATCTTCTGCAGCTCAGTTCCCTTCCAAATGTCAGCAATCCTCCAAACAGACCAAAGCAAAGGCTGCGAGGCCTGCTCCAGCCCAGCAACATCAGCCCCCTCAGGGCCTTTGACTTTCTGCTAGAGAACTTAGCCTTCCAGGCTCTAGAAGGACCAGAGCCCTCCACCATTCCAGGAAGGTTATGTCACTTTGCTCCCAGGTGGGGGCAAATTACAGCAGAGCATTGGACACTCTCCATCATAAGAGAGGGGTACAAGCTTCATTTTTCAAGCTTGCCCCCTCTCACAAGAGTGCACCAGTTCAATTCTCCAACCTCCCTCCTCAGCCTGTTGGAGCAGGAGGTTGCCACTCTTCTCACCCAGGGGGCAATAGAAGAAGTGCCTTTTCAACAACAGGGCACAGGGTTCTACTCCCCCTATTTTCTTATTCCAAAGAAAACAGGGGGCTTCAGACCCATCTTAGATCTCAGAGAGTTGAACAGATTCCTAGTCAAAGAAAAATTCAAGATGGTTTCTCTAGGAACTCTGCTGCCATACCTTCAGAGTCAGGATTGGCTTTGTTCTCTAGATCTCAAGGATACGTACACTCATGTTCTCATCCATCCAACTCACAGAAAGTTCCTTCGGTTCCTTTTTCAGGAAAAGTACTATCAATACAGAGTGCTCCTTTTGGTCTGGCCTCTGCACCAAGGGTGTTCACGAAATGCATGGCAGTGGTTGCTGCTTTTCTGCGCACCCTGGGAATATTCGTCTTCCCTTACCTGGACGACTGGCTCATTTGAGCTCCCACTCAATTAGAGGCCAAGACTTCTCTAACCTGCACAATGCGTATCCTTCAGTATTTAGGGCTGGTAATAAACATCCCAAAATCCAATTTGATCCCTACTCAGTCCCTGGAGTTTATAGGGGCGTTGCTGGATACCACAAGTGCAAGGGCCTATCTTCCCCAGGCCCGTTGCCTTCACTTGGTGCAGTTAGCTTCTCAAGCAGAGTTGAAGCCCCTACTAACTGCTCGAGAGATGTTACAGTTGCTAGGCCACATGGCATCCACCATACATGTGGTACCATAT
This sequence comes from Ichthyophis bannanicus, assembly GCA_033557465.1. Classification (NCBI taxonomy): domain Eukaryota; kingdom Metazoa; phylum Chordata; class Amphibia; order Gymnophiona; family Ichthyophiidae; genus Ichthyophis; species Ichthyophis bannanicus. Next base: position 453,833,210 of record CM066036.1, read on the forward strand.
GCTCGCCTTCACATGAGAGCAGCTCAGTGGACTTTATCCACCCAATGGACCCAGGCATTAGGCTGCCTGTCAGACAAAATAGCAAACACAAGTCACCTCCTTTTGTCCCTCCAGTGGTGGAAGTCCCCTCAAAACCTGTTGCTGGGGTCTCCCTTTCAACAGCCTCTACCCCAAGCAACTCTTACAACAGATGCTTCTCCAATGGGCTGGGGAGCTCATCTTCAGGACCTCTCCACCCAGGGCATCTGGTCCCCACAGGAGACTTGTCTACATATCAATCTCTTGGAACTCAGAGCAATCTTCCTTGCTCTGCGAGTTTTCCACACCCTGCTCAGCCACAAGACAGTCCTTATCCACACGGAAATCAGGTAGCCATGTTCTATGTAAACAAGCAGGGAGGAACTGGCTCTCTGTCGCTTTGCAACGAAGCTCTGCGACTGTGGGCCCTCGCCAGAGAGCATCACATTCATCTTCTGGCAGTTTATCTTCCAGGTGTTCAAAACTCTTGGGCGGACAGTCTCAGTCGAGTTCTGCTTCCACACGAGTGGGCCCTACATATGGACCATGTATCCAAGATTTTTCGAATTTGGGGAACCCCGGACATAGACCTCTTTGCAAGTCCGTGGAATGCCAAACTTCCCCGGTTCTGTTCCAGAACTCCGGCTCAGGGGACTCAGGCAAGGGATGCTTTCCTCCTTCACTGGGGTCAAGACTTCCTGTATGCCTTTCCACCCATTCCCCTAATTCCCAAAACCCTGTTCAAGCTTCAGAGAGACAGAGGCCACATGATTCTCATAGCTCCACATTGGCCACAGCAAGTGTGGTACCCTCTGCTTCTACATCTCTCTCAAGCTCCCTCCCTAGAGTTAGAATCTGCTCCAAACCTCCTCTCTCAAGAGGACGGAAGGTTATGGTATCCCAATCCCCAGTCTCTGCATCTCAGGGCTTGGTTGCTGAAGGCCTAGATCTCCAGGATCTTCATCTTTCTCAACAGGTGAAAGATGTTCTTTATGCTTCCAGAAAACCTTCCACTAGACGTTCTTACGCTTTCAAGTGGAAGAGGTTTACCATCTAGTGTTCTGAGAAGGGTCTTAACCCCCGTGCCATACCTCTGGAATCCTTGCTGGAGTATCTCCTTCATCTGTCTAATGCAGGCCTTAAGACAAATTCAGTAAGGGTCCATTTGAGTGCTATTGCAGCTTCCCTTAAGCCTCTAAATGGACAACCTATTTCCTCTCATCCTCTTGTAGCAAGATTCATGAGAGGCCTCCTTTTAACAAAGCCTCCCATCAAACCACCCCCGGTGGCATGGGACTTAAACTTGGTTCTTGGTCAGCTTATGAAGCCGCCTTTTGAACCTTTAGCTACCACCTCCTTGAAATACCTTTCTTGGAAGGTTATCTTTCTCATTGCAATCACATCAGCACGCCGCATTAGTGAATTGCAAGCACTCGTAGCTAATCCGCCTTATACAAGGTTCCATCATGACAAGGTGGTCCTTAGGACTAATCCACACTTTATGCCTAAGGTGGTCTCGCCTTTTCACCTCAACCAGGAGGTCTACCTACCTGTCTTTTTTCCAGGGCCTCATGCATCAAATGCAGAGAGGAATCTTCATACCCTGGACTGTAAAAGAGCTCTGGCTTTTTACTTACAAAGGACACAGCAACATAGAAAGTCTTCCCAACTCTTTGTTGCCTTTGATCCTTCTCATCTCGGACAACCAGTCTCCAAGAGAACACGTTCATACCTTCACAGCCCATTACTGCTTGGACAAGGACTCCCGCCGGGATGCCTTGTTTGGTCAGGCTGTTCTTAAACACCTGTTGCATACTTAATCAACTCCTACCCACCATCCCTCATGGGATGCCTGAGATCCATGTGGGGAAGTGCAGACCTGGTCCAGGGACACACAACTTCTGGGATCTCTCCCTGGCATCTAAAGCTAGGGAGTTCCCATTTGTGAAGACCACTGTTCCCTCTAAGCTGTGCGCGTGTGCGCGCGCACATATTTTACAACAGAGCGCACAAAAATTACGGTTCTGATTCTGATAGAAAACAACACAGACGTCTTAAAATTTAAAAGATGTTATGTATTTATGGTTTTCACAAGTTCTACAATGTTTTCTAGTGCAATCAATGTGGTATACATACTGTATTCTGATGTCTAGTCAAATTTTAAAGTATATAACTCCGAGTGTCGTTATGTGGCGCACAAAAATTTAACCTTCCTTCAAAAGCTGCACACAGCTGATATTTTATGCACACACAGCCTACAGAAAATTAGAGGGAACATTGGTGAAGACTCATTCCTGCTTGTTCCTGGAGATAGCACAGTTACTTACCTGTAACAGGTGATCTCTGGGAACAGCAGGAATAAGTCTTCACAATCCACCCACCTCCCATAGGAGTTGTATCTCTCTATCTGTCTTTCCTTTCCCTCTCTCTCTCTCTCTGTCTCAGCTTAAAACTCAACTGAGGAGAGACAGTTGGGAAAGGCGGGAAGGCAGCACGCAGGCGCTGTGGGATGCTCCCAAAGGCTTTCTGATTGGACGCTGGGGAGCGTTCCCGCGCAAGCTCTGTACCCATTTGTGAAGACTTATTCCTGCTGTTCCCAGAGATCACCTGTTACAGGTAAGTAACTGTGCTTTCTCCATTGCTCAGTCCTTTTTGAAGCTTGACTCTCTGAGCCTTGTGCACAATTGGCTTGGGTCTTTAAACTGACTCCTGGTATTATTTATTGCATGCTTATCAGCTGCATGTGTTATCAGACTGCTTCAAAAATCAAATTAAACATTATTAATTCCACGTCTATCATATTCCCAATAAAGGTTACGCGCCTGACGTGCACATCTCTCGCGACTGCTCAGAGCCACGCGGCCAGACGCACCGCGCGCTCACTCAGAGGTAAAATAGGGGGAGGGGAACGAGGACCTTAGGTAGTTATGTCGGGCAGCAGTTTTGTGGGCGCTTAAGAGGTTTTTTCCCTATGGTCTTGTAAGCTTTGATTTCGCGGCATATAACAATTGGTATATTATGAGTTTCTCGCGTTGATTTATTGAAGTTCTTATAGGCTCCGAATGTGCGGTTACTACACGTTGGGTGACGTCGCAGAGGACGCCGGCAGCGGTAGTACGTCATACTATAAAAGCAGTTGCGGCCGTCTTTTTAACTCTTTTTCACCTTCTTCGGCGGTAGTGAGTGGTAACGCGCCTATACACTGCTTGTCATGGGATTTGGAGACTTGAAATCGGCCGCTGGCCTCAGAGTCCTTAATGATTTCTTAGCCGATAAGAGCTACATTGACGGGTCAGTTCCTCGCCTCAAAAATAATTAATTGGGTTCTTAAGCGCCTGCTTGCCGGTCTAGGGTTGGGGCCTAGTAACTGGGTTGGACTATAGTAGCCAGTGTCTGCGATCCGTGACCTGAGACACGTGCCGTTCTTCCGATGCTGCCTAGTTAATTTTAGTTAAATCGTTTGTGATCGGAGTGCGGGTGGGGAAGAGTTAAACGTGACTTTGCCTGATCTTCGAAGTAGGGCTACTTGATTTCCTTTATTACTATGGAAGCAAGTATTTTTCCTAATAGGGTTCCTTGTTGATTCTAGATTTGCCTAATACTTTTGATCCAGTCCTGGGTTTACCCCATATCATGTAGGACCTTTGCACTCCATACAAAGGAAGCCTACAAATTCCTGCATGTAATGGGGTAAACCCAGGAGTGGCTTGGACCTGTAGGGCGTATCTGGGCCAGTCGGCAACCCTAGCCGAACAAAATTGTATGCGTTCATAATGGTATCTGATTTTTAAAAAAAAATTCAGTACTAAACTTTGTTATAAGCAAGGCAAGTTCTTATTTAATTAACGTGGCTTGTGCTTTTTTATGAGTGTATGGGTGAAGTTAGCCTTAAGTATAAGGCTATAATATAACGGAGCAAATCATGGGAGAAAGACCAGTAAGGTCCATTAGTCTGCCCATTAAGATGCAGTGTGGCTTAAACGCCTCCTTCCTCCACCCCTGTGCTTTTTGACGTGTAAAAGCTAAGTTTACTTTTGTTTTTCTCCCGAGACCCATGCGGTTTTTGAATTTAACCCCCCCCCCCCCCCCCAAAAAAAAAATCACTGTTTTTGTTCTTACTAGGTCTGTAGGGAGGGGAGGGTACTGGTGGCCCTTTTCATGGGGGGAAAAAAGTGATGCTTCTAAACTTACTTGCAGCTTCATGTCTTCTGGTTCTGTAGCTTCCCTATCTCTGAAAAAGTGTGTGTTAGGGTTCATTAATGCAGCCCTTTAAATACTTAAGATATCATCTCCATTGTCTCTTCTCTAGGACAGGGCTTGACAAATCCCAGGTTACCAAGGCAACAAGAAGTTTGCATCTAGTACCTGGGATGTTTTGCCCTTTCTGGCTGACCATAACCCTTTATATCTGTCCATGAGGATCTCATCTCTTGCCAGTAGAACAGAAGGGATCTATGATCACAGCAAAGACTCTTGTGTGTCTGAAAGCAGAAGGGATCCCCACAGCCTGCATCGTGGTTTCCTCTTATCTTCTGTGGGCAGGGCAGGACAGAAGGGGAAGGTGGTGATCATGGCCTTCAGCAAAAGAAAAAGGTTGAAGGGGGGGGGGGCCCACAAAGTGAGATAGAAGACTCAGAAAATGTTTAGAGGCAGTGGGCTTATAAAGAGGATGGGGAGGAATCTAGGGCAAGGTATGGGAAGTGGGGGGGGGGTGAAGAGAGGGGAGAGTCTGGAAGAGTTAACGGTAGGAGAACCAGCCGGAGAAGGATTGGAGGGGTGAGAGAAGAGTGCAAGGTAGTACCAAAAAGTACATGCCTTACACAAAGGCACCCACCACCATATCTCAAGCAGAGACACTTCAGTTATAGCTTCAGATATTCTGTATTTCTGTCTAAAGATGTTGCATGGTATAGGAACTCTGATGCTGGTCTCGTGAGACTCTTAACAAGAGACTGATGCAAGGGACAATTTTATTTATTTAGACAGTTTTGTATACCGACTTATCCTTCAATCAAAGCGGTCACAACACAATTGGGGGATACATTTAACACACGGGGATATGAGACACATACACTAATACTTACAGGGAACATGGGCAATGGAAGGTTAAGTGGCTTGCCCAAGACCACAAGGAGCATCTGTGGGACTAGAAACCCCAGTCCTTCCGGCCCAAGGTTGCTGTCCTCTAGTGGGATTTGAACCCCCGACCTTCCGGCCTGAAGTACCTTGCCCCAACCACTAGGCTACTCCTCCCAATGGGGGAACAGTTTGTCAAGGCCTGCTCTAGGGCATGTTTACTTAAAGCTCTCGTCTCTTGTCATAGATGCTTTCTGGCATCTGCTCCCCATCATTTTGGTAGCTTTCCTTTGAACCTCTTCAAGTTTCTTTATATCTTTTACAAAATATGATCTCAAACTGAACTCACCAGTAACCTGTACAGGGGTATTAATACCTCTTTCCTGATCATCCCTCCAGTCTAGTCCTGGAATCTCTGGGGTTGTCAACCTCATCTAGCAGCTTTGGAGACTGAGTAAACTTCAGTGCTGTGATGTCACCAGTATATAGGGACTGGCACCACCTTCTCACCTCAGTTTATCAGTCTCCCAAGCAGCTAGAGGAGTGGTGAGCCCTGGGGTCTAGGGGCTCACTTGAGGAACGATTAAGTAAAGCTAGAGTAGGCATTAGGTGGCTAAATCTTAGGTTTGGTTAAATTCTCTACTGGCAGTGGCTGGGTGAGCGTTTTGCTGGTATTGCCCTGAGATCCCCTGCTCCCCCCACCCCCCCTTCCCGTTCATTGCTCAGTGGGGTGGTCAGGAGTCTGGACGGGGCTCTCAGTGACTCCGGGGAAGGGGATCTTCAACTGGTTACCTGTCCGGGTTGAAAGGATAGGAGCCAGCTGGCTTCAGAGCGCAGCGAGTGCAGAAGTCTTTGCCTGCCATAGCTGCCTGCTCGGGGAGTCACTCGCAGCTGTGTGGTGTTTTCGGGTGCGGAGCACCGACGGGAATATGAAGTCTGGTTTGGCCGGGCAAAGGTAAGAGAGGGGGAGAGCCCCTAGAGCAGTTGTGGGTGCTAGCGCACAGCGTCGGCCCTGGCGGCTGCACCTTCGGCGGACAACGGCGTTTGTCGGAGCAGGCCTGCCCGCGTGTGTGACAGGCGGGAAAATCGTGGTTTCAGTGTTGGGGCTTTGGCGCTGCTTTTCTCAGCCCAGGGGCTTCGTTTTTAGTTCCTTTCTTCAAGGTTTGGCAGGGGGACTAATTCTGGGGCTACTGGTGTAAAAAAAAAAAAAAATCTGTTGGGGGGGGGAGGGGGGGTTGGCTGCCGGTGAGTATAGAGGCAGCATGCCTTCCAAACAGCCTTGTTTAGTATGTGGGGCAAAGAGGAGCTCAGTATCGTAAGAAGGCATTTGTAGGGGCTGCGCTCCAGAGTTGGAAGCCAGAGACGCAGGGGCTGAGGCAGAGAGAGGGCAGGAGGTTTTGGAGGCCCCCATGGATCCGGGTCTCTATTCCCTGCCAGCTCAGGAGCCTGGGCTCGGGTCTCAGTTGGCTCCGGCGCCTCAGCTCTCGCAGCAGCCTATAGCGGGCAGTTTAGCTGCAATTTTCTCGCCAGACTTTCTGGCTCTGCTCCAAAGGTCTTTGACTGGGCCTCAAGGGGGGCCCATTCCCAGTACTTCGGGAACGGAGCTGGGGCAGAAGAGACCAGGTTCGCCCGGGTCAGTGATAGTGTTGGGCATCAGTGCCAAGAGAGCCAAGTCAGTTAAGGAACAGTTAGCTCCCTCCGTGGGGTCAGAGGACTTACGGTCGGAGGAGGCAGATATGGACAGGGACTTGGACGATGTCGAGGAAGGGGAGATCCACGAACAGGAAGATCAAGCTCGTGTAGTGCGGGTATTTCGTAGGGAGGAGCTACCGGCACTCATTGCAGAGGCCCTCAAGGCCCTGAATATGCCCGACGTAGGGCCGTCAGAAGACTCTACCCTGGAGGATCCCTTGCTGCAGGCCTTTTGAAGGAATCAGAGGGCGTTTCCTGTGCATAGGGTATTTAGGGAGATGATTCAGGAGGAGTGGGATATGCCAGAGGCCGCGCTTAAGGGAGCGAGAGTCATGGCGCGGCTATATCCCCTTTTGGATCAGGATCGTGAGTTGTTTAAGGCACCAAGGGTGGATGCGGCAGTCTCTGCGGTAACAAAGAAAACTACCATCCCGGTAGAAGGTGCGGCGGCGCTTAAGGATGCGCAGGACCGCAAGTTGGAAACATTAGTAAAGCAAATGTTTGAGGCTAATGCCTTATCCTTACAGGCGTCTATTTGCGGGGCCTGGGTAGCAAGGGCCTGTTTGCGGTGGGCACAGAGGGTCCGTGACAAGGTCAGAGGAGGCAGCACAGTTAGTCCGGTGCGGCATATCTTGCCGATCTTCAGTATGACTTGATCTGGGGTTTGGCCAAAAGTATGGCTTCGGTGGTCGCAGGACGGAGGTGTCTGTGGCTACGAAATTGGGCAGCTGATGATTCGTCCAAGGTGAGGTTGAGTAAGCTTCCCTTCCGGGGGAAGCTGCTTTTTGGTGAGGGTTTGGAGTAGTTGGTGAAGGATTTAGGAGATTCCAAAGGAGGCAGGTTGCCGGAAGACAAACAGAAGCAGAGCCGTTCGGTTCCCGGGCCTAGAGGTCAGCAGCGTGACTTTCGCCGCTTCTCTTCCCCGAGGGGAGGCCAATCCCAGTGAGGGCGTTTCCCTAATAGGTCCCAGGGTTTTCAGGGGTTTCGAGGAGCAAACAAGGGGTTTGCGTCTGCATCCTCGTTATCCTCCTTCAAGAAGCCACAATGAAGTCAGGGGGGTCCAGGGAGAGTTGATTCCCGTAGGGGGTCGGCTACGGGATTTTTACCCTGCCTGGGCCCAACTCACGTCCGATCAGTGGGTACTAAAGGTGGTTCGAGAAGGTTATGCTCTAGAGCTGCTATGGCCGGTTTCCGAGTCTTTCGTTCGGTCCCCGTGCAGCTCATGAGCAAAGCAGGAGACGGTGCAAAGGCTTCTCCGGCTCAAAGCGATTGTCCTGGTTCCGGCCGACCAGTTAGGGTGCGGTCGATACTCTATTTATTTTGTGGTGCCAAAGAAGGAGGGCACCTGGCGTCCCATTTTAGACCTAAAGCAAGTGAATCGGTGTCTGCGCGTATCTCATTTTCAGATGGAGTCTGCGATCCGTTATTGTAGTGGTGAGGAGAGGGGAGTTTCTGGCATCCCTGGATCTATCGGAGGCGTATCTACACGTCCCGATACGCCAGGAGCATCAAATTCCTCAGATTCGCGGTGCCCACGGGTCACTTTCAATTTCAGGCACTCCCATTTGGCCTAGCAACGGCGCTGCGAACGTTCACCAAGGTCATGGTGGCGGTGGCCTTGCGGAAGGAGGGCATCTTGGTACACCCATATCTGGACGATTAGTTGATCAGGGCAAAGTCCAGAGAAGAGTGTTTCCACCACAACACGAGTGATAGTGTTGTTACAGAGTCTCAGGTGGTCAACAGGGCAAAAAGCAAGTTGGAGCCGTCCCAAAACCTGGAGTATCTCGGAGCACGTTTCGATACAAGAGCAGACATCTGTAGAGCGGCTACATGGTAGTCATTGAATACCTTTGTGAAGCATTATCGTCTGGACATACAGGCAGGCAAGGACAACTGTTTTGGATCGGCTGTGCTTCAGGCCGGTCTAGCGGGTCCCTCCCGTTCATCATAATGTACTGCTCTGGTACATCCCCAGAGATTCTGGGACTAGACTGGAGGGACGATCAGGAAGGTTAAATTAGACTTACCTGCTAATTGTAGTTCCTGGAGTAACTCCATTCTAGTCCCGTGTCCCACCCTGGCTCATTGAGAGCTCGGACCTGAAGCAGCAGCAGTGTTACTGGTAAGTAAGTTTATTTTTGGTTTTCTTCATGATTATCATGAATTGGGGGAAAACCGGGGTACCTGTTTCGGGGTGCTGGATGGGGAATCTCGCGGCACTTCTGCCGCGTAGTTCGTGTAGTCAGTGGGGGGGGGGGTGGGGGGGGGGGCTGGCAGACCGTTGTAGTTTAGTTGAGCAGCAATTTAGTTCTGCAGTGTATTACTTGTTGCTCTGGTGAGTCTGCTTTGTCAATAAGTAAACTGAGGTGAGAAGGCGGTGCCAGCCCCTATATACTGGTGACATCACAGCACTGAAGTTTTCTCAGTCTCCAAAGCTGCTAGATGAGGTTGACAATCCCAGAGATTCCGGGACTAGACTGGAGTTACTCCAGGAACTACAATTAGCAGGTAAGTCTAATTTAACCTTCCTTCTGCTGGTTATGCCTCACTTTATGCAATCTAACATTCTTCTGACTTTGGCCACTACCTTCATGATTTGCAGGTCCTTTCAGATATTTTCCTACCCAGGATTTTTATTGTAAACCACCCTGCTGCTTGTTCAAAGGGTGGGATATTAAGAAACCATAAATCTTACCATGTTGTTGCCTCACCCTGAGATCCTGACATGCAATACTCTGAGGTCCTTCTCCTGATCTGTGTACATCAGCCTCTCGGCCCCTCTTTCATATGGCTCCTATTGGAGCATTTCTCCTTATGGGTTAGTTTGCGCGTACCAGGACAATCATGAACCTTACTTCTAAGCCAATGTATATGCAGTATGATCTCAGTCTCAATTTACAGCTAATGCTTGGCATAATTCTTGCATTGTGCAAAAAGTGAGGGGACAAAATGATCAGCGACAAACTTTGAGCCTGACACAGTAGTGTTTGAGTGTTATGCCGGTGTCTTTTGTAGTTTCATAATACAAAATAAAAAGCATATACATAGATCACAAAACACTACAATTAGTGATGATAAAATATATAATAAAGGATACTTACCAATGAGGAGAGCTAACAAATAAAAAAAAAAAAAGAATGAAAGATTAGACATGTAAATATAAATAAATTCCAACGGCAGAAACTAGTGCAAAAGTGAACAGTGGATTGAGGTGCATATCCCAAAAGAACAATCTTAAAGCCTACTTTCAGGCTTTTAGATTTAACTTTATCTTCTGCCCATAGGTCCACTTGAACTCCTCAAAGCTCCAAAGGGGCAGGCCTGCCCCTTTGGTCATGCCCCTTCAGGTACATGCCCGCAGGTCACGTTCCACGATGGCCTGCGGGTCTTATAGCCGCCGCAGGGGAGGGGTGGTGAATCAGCCCTTCCTCCTCCTCAGCACGGCACACGGGACGCCAGTCAGCACAGCAGCAGCACTCCTCCCTCCCCCCCCCCTTTTTTTTATTTATTTAATTTTTTTTTTTTTAAAGAATCTTTTAAGAAGGCACATCAAAGGAGATTTGTACCTTCTGCAGCTCCATACCGTCCCTGTCCTCCATTCTGTACCGGCAGCTGCAGAGCAGACAAGGGCAGTGAGTTTTTTTTTTCTTTTCTTTTGTTTCCTATCTGGCAGCAGGCTGTCATGTCTTTCTCTATTCTCCTCCCCCCCCCCCCCCATATTCCCCCAGGCTTCTTCCTCTACATCTTTGCAGCTGTATTTCTCGCTTGCAGATCCTGTCCTGTTGCTAAACAACTCTCTCGCGGCTGTCCTTCCTCTGCTACATGTGGGTATTTGCATGAGTGCTGCTCCTGCATGGTTCACTCCCAGTGATTTTGCTGCACTTGCGGTTCCTGCCAAAACCCCTCACTGCAGCTGCCATCTTCTTAGTACGGCTTGGCTCCTCTGTAGCTGCCATTTTACAATCTGTGTTCTGCTTCCACCACCTCATTTCTATAGATCTCCCAGGGTTGACCTCTCCTGCAGTGAGCATGCTCTCCTCCCTGCAACGGTGTCTCTGGTAAGGAAGGAGGTGCCATTTTTTTGACAGACTTTTTGTGCAGCCTGTGGGGCAGACAAGGGAGGCCCTTTAGGCACCAGTCGGGCTATGGCAGCTGTACCCTCTTCTGTCCCTTCTCATCCCCAGGACTTCCCTCCCCCAGTTCTCATGGAACAACAGTTTCCTATGTTTCAGCGGTCTGCACAGCCTCAGGCCTTCAGCAACAGCAGCAAGTTTCTACCAACTCCAGACTCTCACAATTTATGGAGTTTTTTCACCACATTTGGGACTTATGGTGATCAGGCACCCTCAGCCAGCACAATTCTCTGCTTCTCTGCCTAAAAAGCACTCCAGGCCAACCCTGGCAGCTTCCAAAGGTACTCCCACTCCCTCGGGGGATTGGCATCCTGTTTAGGAGGATGCTGAATGCCTCTTTGAGGACCATTCTCTCAATTCAGATTCTAAACAAGAGGAAGGAGAGCTCCTGCCACCTGAGGACAAGCAGGACATCGGTCTGTTTCACAAAGAGGAACTCCCTACCCTCATTGCCAAAATTAGAGGTCCTTCTCCTGTCAGTTCTGCTGGCACATCCCACTCAAAATCTGACCAAACTTCAAGTGGACCCCATTATTGTAGGTATCAAGAAGCCATCCAAGGCTTATTTTTTCCCTCCAGAATTACAGCAAATGGTTTCCCTGGAATGGGATTCTCCAGATGTTTCGTTGCAGTCTGCATGTTGCTTGGGCCTCTGACAATTTGGACAAGTGGCTGTGCTTTCCAAGGCTGATGCCTTAGTGACTGCCATTACTAAGCATACCAACATTCCCGTAGAGGGTGGGACTGCTCTGAGACATGACCAATCGCAAGGTCGAATGACTCCTGAAAACTAGTTTTTCTTCATCCTCCCTGTCTCTTCAAGCCTCAGTTTGTGGAGACTTGGCTGCACCTGTATGCTCCTGGAAGATACCACTTTGGCCTATTTAGAGTCCATCACAGCCTTTGTAGCTGATGTATTCTATGATCTCCTTTGTTGGCTCATTCAGTAGCAGCTGCCACAGCAGCTCAGCGATGGTTCTGGCTCAGACATTAGAATTCAGATGCTGCTGCTGCTTCCAAAGCCTGGCTTGTCAAGCTTCCCTCTAAGGGCAAGCTTTTGTTAGGGGAAGATCTGGAAAAACTGGTAAAGAACTCAGAAGTCAAGCCACAGCATTTTCCAGAGGACAAGCCTAAATCTGGGCCTCTATGCCCCACGGCTGCATCTACTCCATACCGTCCCTGTCCTCCATTCAGGGGTTGCGCTCTGTTAGAGAGGGCATTGAGTCAGAAAGGATTAAAGTTTTGCAGGAAACAAAATTTGCTGTAGAATCTCTATGGATTGAAATCCCATGTATGAAGGGGAAGGTGATAGTACACCCCCACTGCTATCGACCGCCTTGCCAGAATGAACAAAGGGATGATGAAATGCTCAAAGAAATCAAGGAAGCTAACAAAAGTCACAACAGAGTAATAATGGGTGATTTCAATTACCCCTGGTATCGACTAGGTCAGTGTCACGGCAGGACATGCTAGGGAGATAGTTTCTAGACGAAATAAATGCTTCTTGGAGCAGCTGGTTCATGAACCGACCAGAGGGGAAGCCATACTGGACCTAGTCCTTAGTGGAACACCAGATCTGGTGCAAGAAATAAGGATGTTGGGACCCCTTGCCAATAGCGATCATAGAATGATCGTGTTTGATTTAATTAGTGGAAGAGGGATAGTAAAGAAATCCACAGTACTACCTTTTAACTTTCAAAAGGGAGACTATGATAAAATGAGGAATATAGTTAAGAAAAAACTAAAAGCAGCGATTGTAAAGGTTAAAGACTTACATCAAGAAAGGATTAAAGTTTTGCAGGAAACAAAATTTGCTGTAGAATATCTATGGATTAGAGATATCCTGCCAACCTGACTGGTTTGTAGCCCTCCAGGGCTGGATTTGGAGACCCCTGCCTTACACCTCTGTCATTTAAGATCGTGAGTGGACAAGGTGCAGATGTCCAAGACATCAAAAAGGTTAGATAGAATTTGTCACAGTCCTCCTCACTTCTCACCACCACCTAAAAATTGTCTATTAGCCACCTTTTTGGTGGTGGTGAGAATCGAGGAGGAATGTGACACATTCTATATACCCTTTCGATGTCTAGGACATCTGTACCTTGCCCACTCACGATCTTAAATGACAAGAGGTGTAAGGCAGGGGTCTCCAGATCCAGCCCTGGAGGGCCACAAACCAGTCAGGTTGGCAGGGTATCTCTAATGCATATATATCTCATGCATATTCATTAGGGCTATCCCAAAAACCTGCCAGGATTCCGGCCCTCCAGGACAGGTTTGGACACCCCTGGCCTAATGGGTGACAGCCAACATGGCTTCAGACAAGGAAGATCTTGTCTTACTAATCTGATAATATGGAATAAACAGGTAGACAAAGGTGAGTCGGTTGATATAGTGTATCTGGACTTTCAGAAAGCCTTTGACAAGGTCCCTCATCAGAAACTTGGCAAAGCTAAAGTCATGGGATAGGAGGCAGTGTACTATTGTGGATCAGGAACTGGTTAAAAGATAGAAAGCAGAGGGTAGGGCTAAATGGCCAATTTTCCCAATGGAAAAAGGTGAATAGTGGAGTACCCCAGGGATCTGTACTGGGTCTGCTACTTTTTGACATATTCATAAATGACCTGGAAAAGGGAATAACTAGTGAGGTTATCAAATTTGCAGACGACACAAAACTCTTGATAAATTGGAAGACTGGGCATCCAAATGGCAGATGAAATTTAATGTGGACAAGTGCAAAGTTATGCACCTAGGAAAGAACAACCCACACTATGGTTACACAATGCAAGGTTCCACGTTGGGAACCACCACCCAGGAAAAAGATTTAGGAGTCATTGTGGATAACATGTTAAAACCCTCCGCCCAGTGTGCAGCTGCGGCCAAGAAAGCAAATAGAATGCTAGGTATCATAAGGAAAGGAATGGAAAATAAAACAAAAGATATTATAATGCCTCTATCGTTCCATGGTATGACCGCACCTTGAATATTGTGTGCAATTCTGGTTGCCGTATCTTAAAAAGGATATAGCGTTATTAGAAAAGGTACAGAGAAGAGCCACCAAAATGGTAAAGGGGATGGAAGGCTACTCCTATGAAGAGAGGCTACAAAGGTTAGGCCTCTTCAACCTGGAAAAGATGGCTGAGGGGAGATATGATAGAGGTCTATAAATGAATGGAGTGGAACGGGTAAGCGTAGATCAATTGTTTATGCTATCAGAATATAGAAAGGTTAGGGGACATGTAATGAAGCTACAGGGTAAACTATTTAAGACAAGAATATTTTTTTCACTCAACGTGTAATCAAACTCTGGAATTTGTTACCGGAGGATGTAGTAAGAGCTGTTAGTGTAGCTGGGCTTAAAGGTTTGGACAAGTTCCTGGAGGAAAGGTCCATAAACCATTATTAAAAAGGGACCCAGGATATCAATGCTTGACCCAATACAAGCATTGTGGAACCTGTCTCTCTTGGATACTGCTAGGTACATATGACCTAGATTGGCCATTGGAAACAGGATACTGGGCTTGATGGACCTTTGGTCTGACCCAGTATGGCATTTCTTATGTTCTTACTCCCTATGCTTCCTACAGGGGGTGCTTCAGGGGCACGTATCACTACTGGCCAGGAAGATCTAATTCTTACTCTAAGGCTGGATCTAAGCCTCAGTCCTTACATGGGGTCTGTCACAGACAATTTCCCCTCTGCCAACAAGTTTGCAGGTGCCACTCAATCCTCCTGCTGAAAGGTTCACTGTCCATTCCAGGGTGCCACCTGTGGACAGTTGGCTCCAACTTTACTCCCACGAATGGGTCCAGATCATTTCAGAGAAATGGGTACTCGAGGTGATTGCTCACAGATACACTCAATCTTGTGAAGCCTGTTCTACACTCATTCCTTCTTTCCCCAATCAAGGTATCAGACAAGCAGGTGGCTGCGAAGATGACTCTGCAGCGCCTTCTCCAGCTCCAGGTGGTATGTCCAGTCCCTCCTGCAGAAGCATACTCTGATCACTATTCCATCTATTTTGTTCCCAAAAAGGATAGCTCCTTCCAGCCTATTCTAGATTTGAAAGGCATCAACAAATGTCTACATGTGCCATGGTTTTTTTTGATGCAGATGCTCAAATCTGTCATTCAGGCGGTTGGGCCCAGCAAGTTCCTTGCATCTTTCGACTTCACCTAGGCTTATTTTCACATTCCTATTCTCCCAGCTCATCAGCAATATCTACACTTTGCAATCTTGAGGTGGCATTATCAGTTCAGGGTTTTACCATTTGGCCTGGCCACAGCGCTCTGAACCTTCTCCAATTTCATGGTGGTAGCAGCGGCCGCCCTCCATCACCAGGGCATTAGGGTTCATCCTTGCTTGGACAACTGGCTCATCAGAGCAAAGTCTCACAAGGAGACAATTTCTGCAGTGGCTCAAGTTGTCCACTTTTGAGTCACCTTGATTGGGTAGTCAATCAGGCCAAGAGCTGCATGCAACCTTCTCAGTCCTTGGAGTTTCCAGGGGCTCAGTTCAGCGCAAATGGATCAGGTCTTCCTTACCCAGAGCAGATGTGACAAACATTTCACACAGCTCCAGAACTTACTTCCGTTACTGACTCCTTCAGCCTGGGATTACCTTTAGGTGCTTGGCACAATGGCAGCCACCCTGGACATTGTAACTTTGGCTCGTGCCCACATGCGCCCATGCCAGCAGGCCCTGTTATACAGATGGTCTGCCTGCCCCTCCCAGTGGGTGTATGTTGCAGCTTCAAGTGGTGGCTTTGCCTCCACCTCCTCTTGCGAGGAATCCTGTTGTGAAGACTCCACACTGGATGCTCATCACCACAGATGCCAGCCTGTCGGGCTGGTAAGCTCACTCCCTGGGACAGACTGTGCAAGGATCCTGGTCAGCACAGGAAGCTTCCTGACCAATCATTTGCCTCAAGGCTTGGGCTGTTTGTTTAGCACTACTTGTCTTCCAGCCTCTATTCTGGGACCAAGCAGTACGGATACACTTGGACAACGTGACCACAGTGACTTAACCTGAATCTGCAGGGGGGCACCAAATGCTCCAGGAAATGGCCCCCTCTCCCATGGGCAGAGAACACTCTTCGGGCAATCTCCACGCAGCATATTGCAGGGGTGGAGAATGTTCACACAGACTGTCGGCATTGGCCATCAACTCCAAAGCTCCAATCTTTTTCAGATGGCGGAGGGAGCAGAGATCTGACTCAGTGCCCTGAGCCAGGTCCTATATGCCTTTCCACTATGGCTGCTGATAGGCTTCTCCATGGCATAGAAGCCCACCCAGGGCTTGGACTTCCACCCTCAGGAAGCAGTTCAGTTTGGGGCCACTGCTGTTTCTTCTCTCCCAGAGGGGATTTAGCTTTTGTACTCCCCACTTGTCTGGATGGTCTAGCAGGATGAACTGGTAGGAGAAATTTTACTTACCTTTTTAATTTACTTTCCTGGATTCCTGCTAGACCAGTTCAGAACCCTCCCCGTTTCGCTGTCTCTGACTTGGCCAGGTCGGCAACTAAGAAATATTCTCATTGGCATGCTTGGGTGGTCCGTCCTTTATACATACATCTTGACGTAAAGCCTTGTATTTAGGTTATTCAGTGCATTCGTCCCATTTACTAGTTTGTTTTTCTCTAGCTGTTTTGTTATGTCCACTTGAAGCCAGTCTGCTTACTATGGATATACTGAAGCTGATCCTGGATGTCAATAAGCTTCTAGAATTTTCTGTCTCATCTGCTGACAAGGCGACCCAACCCATTTGTCTGGACTGGTCTAGCAGGAATCCAGGAAAGGAAATTTAACAGTAAGTAAAATTTCTCTATTTTGGACAAATACTGAAGATCTCTGGTCGCTGAGATGAATAGAGGCATAGGAATGATGTAATTTGAAACCTGGGTTTTTCATTGATTCTTTGTCTTCACCAATCTGCTGGTAGGGGAACACAACTCGCTTGTCTGGACTGGTCTAACAGAATGCGAGGAAAGGACATTAACTGGTAGGTAAAATGTCACCTTACACCAGGTTTGTAGCTATATATTAAGCCTCTAGTTGTACAATGCAGCCTCTTCTCCCTAACCATAAACAAATGTAACTTCTGAGAATGCTTAGTGTTGACAATGGGTTAGTGTGTCTCTTAAAACTTGAAGTCCCTTTATAACTGCTTTCTAATCTTCATTTGGGTAACATCTGTTCTAGAATCTTACTATTCTCCCTGAGTTCAGTAACTATTTGGCGAATCTTCAATTAGTAGAAGGACACATCTTTATATGCCTTTTGTTCCAGGTATGTACCATCTCAGGCTGACATAGCAGTATTTGAAGCCCTTTCCAGTGCTCCTTCTGCTGACCTGTTCCATGCTCTACGCTGGTACAACCACATCAAGAGTTATGAAAAACTGAAGACAAGGTATGACTTCCCAGTGGCTTTTCATTGCGTACTTCCATTTGGCCCGTGGGGGTTCTTCCAAGACCCCTATGTGGTATTTAATGCTGCCTTGTCCTGAGCTAGTACCCGTAGCGAAGATTCCTAGGTGGGGTTGTTTGAGGAATCTGGACAACCTGGAAGGAGTTCAAAGTTTGAATTTATTTGATGTACTTACTATCTCTTATCTGTAGAACTTTTACTTTTTAGGCTTAAATATTAATTCAAAAGCTCAGTTTAGAAATGTAAGTTTGATTACTTTGCCTCTTCCCAGCCTTCCTGGCGTGAAAAAGTCCTTAGGAAAATATGGGCCTGTTGATATTGATGACACGACAAATTGTGCAGGTGCAGCTGCTGCAGCTGCCAGTGATGATGAAGATGACATTGATCTCTTTGGCTCAGATGAGGAGGAGGAGGTGAGCACTGTGTATATGGAATGTGGCATATCCATTGATCATTCTGAAGGATTTTTTTTATGGAAGAAATTCCATTGTAACGTATACTGATGTCAAGATGCTATATGCAGGAATGTAAGCATCTGTGTCCCTCACACACCCATATCCAAGGGAGAATGCAGTCCCATTTAACATGAGTTTAATGGAGTAATGCAACAAGAGCATTATTTCATGTAGGGTCCTTTCTAGAGGCTTGCTAAAATATCAGCTTTACAAATGAAGTCCCTGTTTAGAGGCTTTGAAAATATTTCTAACTTAAACTGATTTATTGGGACTTGCAATGCAAAAATGCAGTGTGTACCTTAGAGTCGGTGCTGACTCCTGACGTCTCAGCAGCTCCTGGGTTTTCTTGGCAGTGTGACCGGAAATAGATTACCAGGCCTGCCTTCCAAGGCAATGGAGGGTTAAGTGACTTGCCCAAGGCTACAAGGAGTGCCACTGAGAATCGAACTCCGGTCCCTTGGTTACCAAGTCAGTGTACTAACCATTGGGTAGCTACACCACTCTACTGGGACATGGAAACAGCACAGAAGAACAGTAAACTGTGCTATTTTAACACAGCAGTTTACTGAAGATTTCCACATTAATCTTACTTACAATGAAATAAAATCTTTAATGTAGGAAAAGCAGTGCAACATCTGCTTAAACATAGCACAGTGTCATGCTGAATAGCTAATTGATCCTGGTGTCAAAAAAGTCAGTTTTGTTAGTCTTCTCTTAGCACTGATTCTTTACTCCTGCTCAAGGCTAGAGTAAGGATTTAGGGCTGGAGTACACAAGAGGTCGGATGCATCTGTCTTCCACAGTGGCATCAGTGAGGGAAGGGCACTACTGGATGCCTCCCCAGACCAGGTAAACACAATTTCTCAAAGGGGCTCTAGTTGACCACTATGAAGGCTCTGTGCTGGGTGTTTGGAACCTCCAAGCTCATCACCTAAACCATTCTACTGTCTATAAGCTTCCTGATCTTTTAATTCTGCTCTGTTATGTATATGTTAATTCCTTAATGTTTATACCCTCCCTTATTGTTGCTTAGTTTGCACAATGGTTAACTAACTGTATTTCAAGTTGTTGCATATAAACAGCATTGATCCTAGGAAATGTGGTGTGGTGTGTGTATATATATAAAAAAAAACGTTTAAAATAAAGGCGGAGAAGATGGTCAGTCTCTAGGAGACTTTGCTGGGATGGGAATAGTGGTCATGGAACCGGCTGTCCTTTTTTGAAATGTCTTTTCCTCTGAGCCAGTTCCGCTTATGCATTGACAAAGGAAGATTTTCTAGTCATGCAGCAAACTGTTTCATATCATAGGAGCATGCAGTATTTTTCTGACCATATATGCTTAAATGGGGCTGTAACTCGCATGCCATTTAGTTTTATTGCATTTGGAGTAAATGCATGTTTAAAAGGTTGCGCACTGAAGCTTAGCAGTGTTCTAAATGCATTGCTTGCTGTCTTGAGACCATAGTAAGTAATGGTAGTTGGACTAAAATGGCTGAGTCATTCTGCCAGGCAGGGCTTTGCCTATCCTGAGTAAGGGAGCATGCAAATTCTTATCTTTTTAAAATGGTGGTCAGATTTAAAACATGGTTTATAGTACAGTATTAATGTCAGTTATTATAATTTACAGTTGTGGTCAACATTGGCACCCTTGCAGTTCAACCCCTTAATGTCCAGTATCTTCCAACAAAATAAAGGGCCAGTGAAATGGCTTTGGATATGTATGCACACATCTGACACACAAAAGAATCAAATAAAACAAATAGTATAAAAACTGGGACATTATCAGGACATGATTATTGCCACCCCTATAAATAGGTTAAATCAGTTTGAACAGAACCACCACATTCCCATTGCAGTAAGATTAGATTAGATGCACCTGTGATCAATTGTCAGTACTCATATGATGTGGATCAACCAAAATGATGGCTCTAATGTTTAAAATGGCTGCATTCATCCCCTTGTTCCATTTTCACATGGTGAAGAGAGCTGCCATAGACATCAGAAAAGCCACAGTCACCAAACATCAAGGGGTACAAGGCCATCTCCAAAGACTAGACACAGGAATCCCAGAGTTAGACGTTATGTGATGCGAAAAGGAAAGTTCCTCTTCGTCCCTCTAGTCCAGTCCCGGATCCGTAGAGTTTAGAATCTCCAGCAGCTTTGGAGACTGAAACATGTCATAGCTTTGACCTCTGCATAAGTAGTCCAGGACCGCCCCTTCCTCTCCAGTACTTCCAGTCTCCAAGCAGCAGGAGAAGCTTCTGAGCTCTAGGCTCACTCAGTACAAATAAGCAGAGCTAGTAGTAGTTGGATTTTTTTTTTTTTTTTGAGAGTTAGTTTTTAATTGCTGTTTGTCTTCTTGCAGGGAAGGTGCTGCTGCTGGAGGTGTCCCTTGGTTTTGCTGCCTGAAGCTGTGTTTTTTTTTTGTTTTTTCTTTCTTCCCCCTCCCCCCCTCGGGTTCTCTCCCCTTCACTTTAATGAGCAGAGGGGGACAGCTGCGGCACCTTGGCCTCCCTGCTCCTGAACCTGCGGTAACAGGTGAGGAGCAGGTGGCAGCCCCCCGAACAGCTCAGAAAAAGCTTAAAAGCCCAGTTAACAGGCATTATCAGCGTTAGAGGCACGAGGTATAGGAGCCGAAGCCGCGGTCCGGCTGAGCTCCGGCGTCGTTTGTCTCTTCCTGGCCCTGGCAGCTGCTGCGGGTGAGTGCTGGCTGCGGGGTGGTAAATTAGCATAGCTGGGGAAGAGAACTGGATCAGAGGCAGCAGCTGGACAATTAGGCCGTCAGTTCAATTTCGCGTGGGAAGCACGATGGCGGCCATTTTTTAATGCCGCAAGGGAAAACGGTGTTTCTTTGACTTTTACAGTGTTGGCAGCCTCGTTTTAGTCTGTGGTGTCCAGCACAGGGCTTTCCCGTTTGTGGGGAGCAGCGGTTAAAAAAAAAAGTGCTTTAAGGCACACTGCCTGTACTTGTGTAAAGCTGCCTGGAGAGAGCAGGTTTTCTTTACGGGGGGGGTTTATGCCAGCTAAGCCTCGCTGCTTGGTGTGTGGAGCGAGGCGAGGTGAGCTATTAGGCTCAGGTGTATGTAAAATCTGCACCCGCGAAGCAACAGCTATGGAAGACCCGCTGGAAGGGCCAAGCGAGGACCAGTTGGCAAGCTCTCGAGATACAGGAGATGCTCTGGCTGTTCCGTTGGTGGCAGGACCTACCTCGGGGGAAGGGATGGTTCTGTCATCTGCGTCCAGCCAGACGGCAGGTTCGGTGGAGATTCCACCGGACTTCTCCCTCATGCAGCAAGCCTTTGCCTTGTTGCAACCTGCAATGGTGGCGTCTACTCAGAGCCCGTGGGGGCAAAAACGTCTTGCTTCTGCGGAGGTGGACTCTGGACCGCTTAAGAAGACCAAAGGGGCCAGTGCAGAGGATCCTGCGTTGCCTATCTGTGAAGACCTAGATGCAGATGGTGGGAATTTCGCAGACGGCTCGGATGAGGAGTTGGAAGAGGGAGAGTTGCCCGATGTAGAGCAGCAGAGTAGAGTGGTCTGTGTGTTTCGGAAGGAGGAGCTTCCCGCGCTAATTTCAGAGACGCTAAAAACCTTGAATATGCTGTCAGTGGAACCTTCTTCGGTGGAGGTTCTGGAGGATCCGCTGTTGCAGGCAGTGCATTCGTCCCAGAGGGTGTTTTCCGTGCATAGAGTGTTTAAACTATGATCCAGGAGGAGTGGGACGTGCCGGAGTCGGCCCCAAGAGGGTCCAGAGCTATAGTTAAGTGTTATCCTCTTTATGATCAGGATAGGGAACTCTTTCGTTCTCCGAAAGTGGATGCAGCGGTTTCGGCAGTCAAAGACCACCACGATCCCTGTAGAGGGTGCCGCGGCGTTGAAGGACGTGCAGGACAGGAAGTTGGATACCTTGCTAAAGCAAGTGTTTGATATTAGTGCTCTATCCATGCAGGCCTCGATAGCGGGGGCATGGGTGGCAAGAGGCTGCCTTAGATGATCCCAACGCTTGCAGGGGGAGCAGGAAGCTGAGGTATTGCGACTGGAGTCAGGCACTGCTTACCTGGTGGATATTCATTATGACCTCATCAGAGGTCTTGCAAAGAGTATGGCGTCGGTCGTAGTGGCGCGCCGCTATCTGTGGTTGAGAAGCTGGGCAGCGGACGGCTTCTCTAAGGCGCGTCTCAGTAAGCTTCCTTTTTGGGGAAAGCTATTTGGAGAGGATTTGGAAAAGTTGGTGAAGGATTTGGGGGAATCCAAGGGGGGACGCCTGCCTGAGGACGAGGACAAGCCCAAGCAAGGCCGGGGGGCTCAGCGAGACTTTCGTAGGTTTCGGAACTCTCGTTTTAGCCAAGCGCAGCGGGGGAGGTTTCCAGTGCGCGGCCAGGGTTTCCGAGGATTTCGGGGGCAGGTAAAGGTTTTGCGTCCTTTCATTCCTCCTCACTTAAGTCGCAATGAGATGAGGCGGACTCAGGCAGGGGGTTGCCCGTAGGAGGAAGGTTGCAGGAGTTTTCCCCTGCCGGGGTCCGTCTTACTTCAGACCAGTGGGTGTTGGAAGTAATTCGAGAGGGATATGCACTGGAGCTCCATCGGCCCGTGTTAGATTCCTTTGTCCTATCCCCATGCAGGTCTCCACGCAAGGTACACGCGGTGGTGGAGATGCTGTGACAGCTTTTGCAGCTCAGGGCGGTGGTACTCGTTCCAGCGGAGCAGTGCGGTTAGTCAGTACTCAATCTACTTCGTGGTTCCAAAGAAGGAAGTAAGTCGGATAGGTTGTTCGTGACGTTTGGAGGACCGCGGAAGGAGGAGGCAGCAGCAAAGTCCTCTTATTTCCAGATGGCTGAAAGAGGCTATTGCAGCTGCGTACATTTTGAAAGGTAGAGTGGTTCCGGAAGGTCTCTGGGCTCATTCGACAAGAGCTCAGGCGGCATCTTGGGTGGAGTTTAGTCTAGTGCCAGCCATAGACATTTGTAGGGAGGCTACTTGGTCGTCATTGCACTCCTTTGATAACTGGGTGTGGACGTGAGTTTGTATCTTTCTTAGGCCCAAGGCTACGATGGGCACATTCCAGTTTAACAGGTTTAGTGGACTTGGGTATGCAAAAGGCAAAAATCTTTTGCACTATAGTCATCGAGTCTTCTGTCTCCAGAACTTTCTGGGACTCCCAAGATGCGGATGTTTCTCCTTAGAGAATTCTCTAAGTCCTCCTGGCGGTCCAGCAGGTCTTTCATCATTTTGAACCATTTTTTTTCACCTTAGTGTGGAGAGCGGCTGAGGAGTCAATTTGTTCCCCAATGTGTATTTCAGTTTGGGTTACTCGCTCATCCAGAGCCTTCAAATCCGAATGCATGTCTGCTACAGCTTTGAAATAAGTTCGGAAGAATTTAAGTTCCTGTAGTATTTCAGCAAGATCTTGTTTTGTCGCAAGTGTGGAGACCACTGCTTCTTCGAATACCCATGGCGCAGGAGGACGGTCTTTCTCTGCTGACAGTTCCGACTGAGAATCAATAGTCCTGGAGAATTTGGATAGTGCAGAGGCATAGGATTTAACTTTAGACATTATATACTGTAGGAGATGAAATTTGGATCTGTTAAAGTCCAGCCTGTAAAACACTGAATGGCCATACGATGGAGCTCCAGGCTAATGCAAACACAGTGAGAAGATGGAAAGAGACCACAACTGAAATTCTCTTGAAAGAAGCAAGGCTGAATAGATCTGCTGCTTTAAACAGCAAAGCATGTTGAAGTAAACCCTTGCCTGCACTTCAGCGTTGGCTCGAGCAGATTTTCACGATTGCAGGAGAAACAGGAGAGACACAAACAGAACAGAAATCCCCTGCGTTCCAGCTATGCATTCCAAAGAGCGGTGGCCATCTTAGGTGTCAGATTTGCATTCCAGTCAATAGCGGCTATCTTACCTGAGCGAGCATGTGTTCCAGTGCATTACAGAAGCGCATCAGCCATCTTAGGAGTTTTCATGCATTCCACCATGTGTTCCATGGGGCAGAGCAGCAATAGAGGCCCACACACAGCAAAGAGCTCCTCGATCTCACAGCACAGGCCACCAAAGACCCGGAATCAACATCAAAGGCACTCTAAGTAAAAAGTGCCGGCAACCAGGTGTTTAGCAAATCTTGAGAGAAACATGGACAGCCTTTTACTTTTATTATTTTCCAGTGTCAAAGCTTGTTCTCGCTGCCACAAAATATGAAATCTGGGATAAGGAGGCAGCAGAGCTAGAAATTGCAATCCCCGCAGGGGTTGGCAAGTCGGGACTGGAAGCCAGGCAGGGAGGCAATCAAAATAGAAAAGAGAACACCAGCACTTTCAGCATGTCTTCTCAGTCTCAGGAAATTTGAGAGGGGAATCCCCAATCATCTAGACAGCTGATTTAAAAAATGGAGCCATATTTCAGATGGTATGTTAGCTTAAACTTTAGTGCCGGTTTTGGATCCATGTAAGTCAGCAAATAAGCAGGATGGAATGAGAGTGGGAGAAGAGGCTATGGAGCCTCACAGATTTGTGGCCATCCTGTTGGGCTCACGAGCACAGCCCCCCCCCCCCCCCCATGGCAGCTCTTTTAAGTAACTATATACAGGCTGCGCAGTCGGGCCACCAATCTGGAGTGGCGACAGGGCTGCTTGGCCACTATTTACACAATTAGGTGACTATATACAAGTGCATACCAGGGTGTCTGTTAGTGTTCCTGTGCTGGGTCTTTTGATAAGGAAGCTTATCATAGTTCAGGAAGGAGCTATAATAGAGGTGAATTGGCTCTGAACAAGCAACCTGTCTTTGCTGGTAGAAATAATAAAACAGAATGTTTTCATAAGACTACCAGTCCCAGAATGCACCAGGTTTCAAACAGCCTCTAGAAGAGCTGAAGTGGGAAACTATGAGGTAATCCCCAATCACTCATCTCCAAGGGCAGGGCTTGATTCAGCACAGCTGCGCTGTGCTAGGGTGGAGTATCCCTCTAAGCAGGTTAAAAGTAAAACAGATTCTACCCAGAATCAGCAGAGGAAGAAGCAGTTGCAGACCAGAGAGCTGGAGTTGGAGTTGATGAGGAACCCAGAGCTCAAGGACAGAGAGAGCAAGAAGCAGCGTGGAAGAAAGAAGAGGAAAACATCTTGGAGGTCTAAAGGAGTCCATAGCAGTACGTGTGTGGGGAGTCATTCCAGAGGCAAGCATACTCCATTGGACTGGAGGAAACCAGATGAGTGGGGTTACAGAGCCAGGAATCCCCGGATGGCACCTGTAAAGGAGATGGCTGCATTTGGAAGGGGCCCTAAGACCAGTGCAAGAAGGTATGTGAAGAGAGCCCCAGTGTCCAGGGATCTTGATTGGAAGGCTGGACATAAAAACTGGACTACATACTGGCCAGGATATCTGGAGAGGAACCCTAACAGCAATGGAAGCTCAGGTATGAACACTGATCTATGCCCTAGCTCTTCACTTGGAAGACAGCAGGGAAACAAGTATTGTCCTGAGAGTGCTCCATTAAGGAATTCCCCTGAGCCAGTCCCTGATATTGATTCTTTGATAGTTGAAGGAGGAGATATTTTAAATGATCAGTGTGAGTACATGGATTGCTCTCTGTCTAGGCTGATGTGGTAAATATACTTTCACAAATACAACCATCAAAAAATAACTTGTTCTTTTATCTACCCAGAAAAGTTTACAAGAAAGCTTTAGGGTAGGATTTGAGCCACGTATAGAAAGTAAACCAGCCAAGAGGGTTGCAGCTGGTTAATAGCAATTAAGCCTTGCATAATTGCATGTGAGCTCTGAAAGGACACTTCTGGGTGTGTGAAAATGCAAGAAGTTATCCTTGAAAAAGAACAGGTTTTTTTTTTATTACTTTTTGGGTTTTGTTTTGTTTTTGGAGCACTGCTAAAAGGTATTAGCAGGAGCCCACAGAAAGACCTTTCTGTTCCCATCAAGGTCTTTATTGTTTGATTGCTTAAGAAGTTCAGTTGTTAATCATGATTTGTTTTTCCTAAGTTTAATACTGAAAGCAAGTATCCTTTTGTGCTACCAAGTAAATCTGTGTGGGAGAAATAACCCCATAAATAAAATATATTTTCTTTGCTTACACTCGAGCAAGCACAACTCATTTATTTGTGAACGGCTGATTCTGGTATGAATGGACTACATTTCCCACAATCCTTTGCAAGTCATACTAATATTTGCCTTTGCCAAGACTGTGGACATTCTCACCCAGCACTCCCGTTCACAGTCTGTGTATTGTGGGTGTGTTGGGGGGGTGTCTTGGTGGTTGAGTGTGACTGGTTGTGTGTCTATTTTATTTAACATTTCTTTTATATCGCGCTCTTTATCAGTGCGGTTTACAATTAACAGAACGACTTGAGGACCACAGGGCACTTGAGTTTACATCGAACAGGGAGGACAACTTGGAGAGAGAACAGGGAAAACTATGTACAAATTACTTACTGATGTGAGTGTTACACAGGTGGAGCAGGGATTGAGATCAAGTGTGCATTCCATTTACGGACCACTTCCTCTTAACTAGTGTAAGCTTTTAACTTATCAGGTTGTGGGATGATGTTTGTGATGCTATGCGGCGCTGGGGGAATTGGAGCATTGTGAAAGTGTGTGATGAACAAGTGGTGCTTGAGGGCTTTTCTAAATTGAGTGATGTGTTTTATTGCTCTGATATGTGGGAGGTTGTTCATGAACTGGGTGCATAGGACACAAATGCCCGTTTGTTGGTGGGTTGTGCCCATTTTGTGGAGTCTTTTGGTGTTATGAGTGTATTAGTGTGGTGCAACCTCTTGGATCTGTTGGTGGGTTGGGAGATGAGCATGGAGATTGATGGGGGCGCTATGTTTATAGCAAGCCCATAGTAGTGCTGGAGGAAGAGGTGGTGCTTCAGTGCCTTCTTGAATTGGGTAAAGTCAGTGATGGGGACCAGATGGTAGGCGGGAGGGCATTCCAGCATGTGGGTGCATAGTACACGAAGGCTGTTTCTTGTTGCTTGAGAGCACACTGTAATTTTGCTGGGGATTCTCAAGTGTGTTGGCAGCGGCTGACCACCTGACTCTGTTTAGGGGAGTGGGGAGGACAAGGTCCATAATGGAGGAGGCGGTGAGGCCGTTGATGGCTTTGAAGTTTAGCAGTAGAATTTTAAAGGAGAGTCTGCAGTGGACTGGCAGCCAATGAAGGTGTTTCAGGATTGGGGTGTTATGGTCTATTTTGGCGGCTGCATTCATTGCAAGCTGAAGTGGGTTCAGGGTATTTTTTGGGAGTTCCTGTAGGATTGCGTTGGTGTAATCCAAAGTGGGGGATTATCAAGGCTTGATTGTGCAGAATGCTGGATTGTCTATTTTTTGGTTATATTGCCTTGACAGTGGGCTTTCATATCCAGCTGTTTGGTCTAGTGTGACCCCTAGGTAGCAGATCGTGGACTTGCTTTGGAGCTCAGCGCATTTTACTTTGTGATGCGGGGGGGGGGGGGTGTAAGCTTGGTTCCTGGGAATGAATAGTGCCTCCGTTTTTTTTTTCTTGAAATTTATTCTGAGGTTTTGAGTGTGGAGCCATTCGGTGACAGCATCGAAGCAGGTTGTTAGTGGTGAAAAGTCCAGTTGATCAGTTGAGAGTAGTACGTCGTCAGTGTATACCAGGCTTGCGACGTTGAAGGAGCGGGCAATTGCACAGATGGGCTGCATATATTTGTTGAAGAACAGGGCAGAGAGCGAGGAGCCCTGTGGCACACCCTGTTCCTGTTGGAACGGTTTGGAAGTCGTGGGGCTGGTCCATACCCGTTGCCATCCGTCTGTCATGTATGATTTGCACCAGCTTAAGGCTGTGCCCTGGATCCCTTTCTCTGTGAGGCGTACCAGGAGCAGTTCATGGTCAACGGAGTCAAATGCCGCGGCGATATCTAAGAAGATTAGGACATATCTTTGTCTGATGTTGTCCAAGCCGGTAATGTGCTGAAGAAGGGTGGTGAGGAGCGTCTCGACTCCATGCGACTGCCTGAATCCGTGTTGACATGGGTTGAAGGAAGCAGTGGTGTTGGATCTGGCGTTGGATGACTTTTTTGATTTATTTTGGCCATTAGCGGGATGCTTGATATTGGTCTGTATGAATCTACCTTCTGGGTGTACTCCACTATTCACGTTAACATCCCATCTCACACATCACACCTTGCCCAGCAGTTCTTGGCCAAACACAAAATCGAGCAAGTCCATCAGCCTCTACTCGCATGACCTCACATCCTGTGATTTCCAAAACTGAAATTTCCACTGAAAGGAAAGATTTGATGACTTGGATACCATTAAGCAAAACTTGTCACCGCAGCTTCACAGGATAATGAGGCATTTCAAAATTGTTTCCAGCAGTGGCATGAACACTGAGGGGGACTACTTTGAAGGAGACGGAGTGCATTAACTGTCAATGTTGAGACTTGTATAACACAAGAAGTCTTATACTTTTGATTGCACTTCGTACATTGTCTCCTATCCCATAAGTTACTTTCTTTGTATTTCCATTATTTTTCATTTCTATATTTGTATGTTTTTATTACTGTGGCCTTTGGGCTTTATTTGTTTTGTAAACCGGCATGATGTTCATTCAAATGGTAGTATGTCAAATCATTTCAAATGATGAAACGGTTTTCAGGAATATGGTAACCTAAAAACCTTGCCTTTGCTGCTTTAATTGTAATGCTTAGTATGCAGTGCCTCACTTCTAAGCTGGCTGCTAATATGATGAGTAAAATGAAATCACCATCTTTCGACTGACTTTCCTGCTGAATTTGTTTCTCTGATAAGCCAGTTTGGTTCTGCATTTGTGGCCTAGTATCATAATTGGTGTATGACTTTAAAGCTTCCGTTTTATTTCAACTTTCAGGAAAGTGAAGTAGCAAAGAGGCTGAGAGAAGAGCGCCTTGCTCAGTATGAGTCCAAGAAAGCAAAAAGTACGTGCCCTCGGTGGCTTTATTGCTTTGTACTAAATCTGGTTTAGTGTGAATTTAACTAAAGTGAAATAATATGAGCTGAATTTAGTACTAGTTTGTTAGATTCTGTTGGTGTTAATGCTCTAAGTGTTTACTCAAGGGCTGCGTTCTTGATGGTGGTCTTGCTGCTAAGTTTCAAACTCAGCAAATTTTAGTCATCTGCATGCATTGACAAGTAAGGTCTCTAACAGCAATATACCTTTTCCCCCTCCCTTCCCCATCCAGTTGCATATGACTTTCTGCAAGCAGAATTTTTTTTTTTTCCACTACCATTTAAACTGCAAAAATCAAATATAACGCCAGATAACACATCAATCGACTCATCAAAAAGGAAATAGTTGCACTGTATATATCAGTTAAACTAGAGGAACTGTAGCAGCATGAGTAACAATGTATTCACTAATTGTTACTCCCTTTAGGCAGGAGTTTCGTAAATCATGGGGAAATAATTTAGGAGGCCTCCGCACAGGGTCCACAGCTTATATGTAGTTTTATACCACTCAACTTCGGCACGCAGTACACTTGATTTGTCATTTATAGGCTTCCACAATATGTTTACAGTTTTCTAAATGCATTTAAGAAGGCTGAAACACTTAGCTGGATCTCCCATCAAGTATCGGTCTCTGAAGAATCGCACACTGCTGGACGTTCTTGAGGAACCTTCATTCACACTGGTTGGCTTTGTCCTGATGCAGTACTTAGAGTTACAGGGCGAAACTCAAGTTGACTAGTGTCCAGTAGTGTGTTTCTTTGGAGACATATTTGACAGGAGATCAAGCTAATCAGTCTGTGTTTTTTTAAATGCATTTAGACAACTGTAAACCTATTATGGAAGCCTATGAATGGCAAATCAGGTGTACTGTGTGCTGAAGCTGAGTGGTATAAAACCACATAAGCCGGGGATCCTATGCTGAGGCTTCCTAAATCATTTCCCCAATGATTTCCAAGAATCCTGTCTAAGGGAGTAACACTTAGTCAATATATTGTTACTCATTCTACTATAGTTCCTCTAATTTAAGCAATATACACTAACTCCTTTCCTTTTTGATGATTGGTTTAAACAACTGCAGCATTATGACATGATGCTTGCCTCGCTAGGGTGCCACAAAAAGGTGCTGGGTGGGTTTCTTGGGATTAATTAGAATTTGCAGGTTGCATTTATTGCCACTTTGATCCTATATTGATTAAATGGATCATAATGTTATAGCTAAAAATCTGAGGTTAATGTCGGAATTTTTTACTCAAAACTTTGTTATACTGTTTTAACAAAGCCATAAGCCCAGAAAAGGGAAAATGGTCACATGAGGCATTAAACCTTTGCAGGTCTTGAGCTTATTCAGTCTATTCCAACATATTGGGTATGTTCCCCTTTTTCCACTCTAGTAACTGCCAGCTAATACTCCTTGAACTGCTGGAAATTGTAGTTGGCAGCTTTCCAGGCCATGCCAGACTATCTGCAGTAGGAAATAGGGCTACAATACAGTTTGATCACCTGTTTCCATTCATAGGAAACTAAACGACAATCTACCCAAAAGAGCCTAGCTGATTGAAGTTGTGTGCTCTAGTATTGTAATTCAGAGTCCCTGTTTGCTCAGGGGTGCCAGGGTGGTACAGTCTGAGACTAGTAAATGGTCAAGCCTTATGACTCCTGCAGAGGAAGGACCTGAAATGTTCTGGCACGCTATTGGTTTTATAATCCATCAAAATTCCACTATAACCAAAAGTACAGTGCAGCATTTTTTTACAGCAGAAAATTTTAGTAGTGTTTTCCACAGCTACTGGTCTGGAGCCACTGTAATCTGTAGTTGCTTCAGTATTCCTCCTGTGGTACAGAAACTGTTACGTGGCATCACTTCTTTTCAGGGCAGCTGGAAGGACTTTGCCATATGACGGACAGAGCAATGTGATCTAATACAATGCTTGCAGGACTTTGGATAGCACAGATAATGCTGTTTCTCATCTTGGGAATACTCTTACTAAAAGCGAACAAGCTGGTGTCTTGTTGCCACAGTCTTACTCTTAAAAACTTACATCCATGTAATGTTTTGTTTGAAATATGTTGTCTGTCTTTGCCGCCCTCCCTGTTAGCACAGTTCTAGTTTTAGCTCCTATATCATATGTTCATATGCCTGCTGTGGGGCTCTGCTCAGCACAGCAGAGGCTAAAATGTGTGTGGGGGTAAGGGGGGAGAGGGGAGCTCAAAGGAGGATTAGTTAATAGGCCATTGACACATACACATGCTCTATATCAAGGAACAGGCTGTGTAGGCAGATGGGAGTACAAGTTATTTCTTAATTTTAGCTGTCCTTTCCCTCTCCTAGAACCAGCGCTGATTGCTAAATCCTCCATCCTGCTTGATGTGAAACCCTGGGATGATGAGACGAATATGGCAAAGCTTGAAGAGTATGTGCGAAGCATTCAGATGGACGGCTTAGTCTGGGGAGCATGTATGTGATTTGATTTTTACTGCTTAGGGGAAGAGAAGATAAAAGCAGCTTACCAAAGTAATCTGGTTTATAGGATCTGGGAGAGGGAATCCACATGTTGAAATTGCTTCAGCTATTTTGCAGCTTTGCTTGCGTGAATGTCCTGCCAATCAGATGGGTTATGGGAGCCTTCGAAGGCTGTGGTTGCAAACTATTGAAGTGGTATGAAAAAGCAATTTATCCAGTGCTTAAAACATAGTATGTTGAAGCTGCACAGGATTTGCAGTGAAAATGTCATAGTAATGAAGGGCCTGTAGAGGTCAGTGTGGTTGTAGAAAGTCTGTTGCAATCACTGGTGACTACAGCTATGCACGTGCAAAAACTTCAGTTCCTTTTCAGACTTACTGATTATTGGGCCTTTTGGTTTTAACTTTAATATGTATAAATCCATTCTGAGTTTAAACAGTATACGCAAAATTGAAGTATGGGTAGGTTAAGAAATGCAGTCCTGCTCGGGCTTTTTTAAACTTATCCTGTATTCCTGGTTATGAAGGGCTCATGAAATTGAGTAGTTTTCCAGTCTGAATAATTGATGTGCCTTGTTCTGTAGGCTCTGCCTTGATAGCTTAATACAGTGTTTATGGACAGCATATACCAGCTGCTTCTGTGATGAATAAAACCAAATCACCATCTTTCGGCTGACTTGTATGATGGATTTGCTTTATTCTGAGAGGGCTGGCTACTAAAGTACCTCCAGATCTTTTCCAAGCTGATATGATGTTTGTTCGCTGTAGTTTATCTTGTGTGAAGATGCAGTTACAGATGAGCAGAAAATCAAAGGTTGCATGTTGGTTACATGAGTAGTTATCAGAGCTACCAGTTCCTTCTATCCTGGGTGCCCTTGGGGGAGAAAATGTAGCCGATATTTAAAGCAGTATCGCCTGCACTACCTCGGTCATCACTGTTTAGGAAGTAGGTAGTACCAGTGCATATTGTAAGTTTAAGAGGGTATAAATGCTGCTGGGGTGGTGTGTTTAGGGGGGGTTTTGGTGGTTTGTTTTTTTTGTGCGCGCTTCTCCCTACACCGCTTTTTTTAGTATCTTTGAGAGTCCCCTTACAGTAAGAACAAAGGGGTAAATGGGTGGGGAAATGTAAAAGAAAATAGAACTCATTTTAGGGTCATTCCATGTCAAGTGGTCTAGTATATAAAAAGTGCCCCGCTCGACCATCTTGGATTTTGCTGAAATTTTGTATGTACACTACCATGTGTCTCAAACTAACTTTGGTAAAGTTTTAGATTCTCTCGTGGAATACTTTCTGAGATATAGTCGTTTGTCTGATCACATACCTTGACTTTGTACAGTACGAGTGATATTTCAGCAACTTTGAGACCCTATATTTTCTTTGCTATTTTATTATAAAAAATGAAACTTGACTATCCTGTACAACATTTTGTGCTCTATTTAACGATACTAATGATATTTCCTTATCGTCAGTCCAGTCCCTTTACTTCAGGGCTACGCAACCCTTCCAGCAGCTTGGAGGCTGAGCCCAACCTTTTTGGGATGGAGCGGTATATATACCACTGGTGCCACCCACCAACTCCAGTATTCTCAGCCTCCAAGCAGCTGGAGGGTTCCGTAAGCCTAGGGCTTACTGGAGTCCTACCACCTTCTATTTTTCTAATTTAACTAATTTTCATGGTTAGACTTCTTTATTTTCATTAGGAAACTTGCCTTTGTTTTTTTCCTTTCCCTGTCGATTCCTTTGTACTCCTTCCTCTCCTCCCCCCCCCCTGCGGCCCGATCCGGGGATCGGAGGAGATTACCTCTGTTGCCTGCAGCAGCGAGGAGGAACGGTCAGAGATCCTCTCGCTGTCGATGCTGCCTGCTCCTCCTCTGCCCTTTCTGAGGACCTGCCTGACCTCGCGCCGAAGCCCCCCCCGGTGGCTGAGCGCTAGAGGTAACGCCATGTAGGAGGGAGAGTGTTCAACCTCCCGAGGGTGCTCTTTCTTACGGCCCCCTCATTCTTCCCCTGGCGCTTTAGAGGGCAGCGACAAACTCCGAAGCCGCGACTAAAGCACCGGTAGTGGAGCGAGGCCCCTGGTTGTTCAGAGCTCGGTTCCCAGCCTCTCCTTCGCCGGCGGAGTGTGCAGGACAACACGGAGGGCAGTTTCAAGTTCCTCCGCTAAGGGCTCCACGTGGTCGCGGCCTACCACGTGTTGAGCCAACGGCTAAGAATCGCAGCCACGGTCCTGGAAAGAAGCCTCTAAATCGCAAGTACTCGGCTTATGGGCTGAAATTTGTATTTTAATCTTTGATCTCTTAATTTTAACTTTAATTTGAAATGTGAAACTTTACTGTGTTCCCGTTTTCTTCGGGGGTTTCTTTCTATTTAGGACTGCTACCGGAGAGCATTGGTAAAGCCTGGATTCTAAAGTTTATTTGTTGGTTTATTTTGTTTTAAAGGTTATTGAAAGTAAATCTGATTGTTTAGGCTCCGGGCAATTGGGCATCTATTTGGCTACCCCTGAGGAGCATGACTGGCAAGCCGAGGTGCCCTTCTTGTGGCACCCGTAGAGGTACTTCATCTGAGGCAGGGGTCTGCAGGGGCTGCGCTGCAGTGGCTACCTCAGTAGAACAAGAAATCAGCCTGGCCATGACCCAGGCCTCGCAGGGGTCCTCGGACCCTTCGGAGGGGGAAGTAGCGTCCCAGTTATCCCTCCCTTCTCGCTCCAGAGGTTCCACTTCTCCCTATACCTCCCTTCCCTCAGAAGAAGGGGGAGTCGGGGATTTCTTCTCCCCTGATTTCGTGCTCTTGCTGCACCAAGCCTATTGCTTGCGTAAGAGGGGGCTTGGGACAGGAGAAGCAGGCCCTACGGCCGAAGGCAGACTAGTCAGACCCGTGAGGTCTAACGCTCAGGACTCAGGGATACCCCCAAAGCGCCCCAGGCTGTTGAATGAGGAGCCCCTCACTTCACTTTCCCAGGGCACGCCTGAAGAGGAGGCCTCGGAAAAGGATTTGGAGGAGCTAGAGGAAGGAGATCCCTGAGGAGGACCACTCTCACATAATTAGTCTTTCGGCGGGAGGAGTTGCCCACCTTAATAAATGATTCCCTGAAAGCTCTCAACGCAGCCTCTGATACCCCCACGGAGGATGAGGCATTGGAGGATCCCTTGATCCAGGCCATCAGGAGGTCCCAGAAGGTTTTTCCTGTCCACAGAGTGGTGCATCAGATGATTCAGGAGGAATGGGACCAACCAGAGTCAGCTTTAAGAGGGGTCCGGGCCATGTCTCGCCTCTACCCTCTCCCAGAGTCAGACAAAGAGCTGCTGAATCCCCCAGGGTGGATGCGGCGGTATCGGCAGTGACGAAGAAAACTATCATCCCAGTTGAGGGCAGCACGGCCCTGAGGGATTCCCAGGATAGAAAATTGGACACGCTCCTTAAGCAAGCCTTCGATGTGAGCGCTCTTGCCTTACAGGCCTCCGTTTCAGGGGCATGGGTGGCGCGGGCCTGTTTGAGGTGGTCTCAGCAACTCCAGGCTGAGGAGGGCTCCTCTGATGGGGTTCTAGCTAACGCGGCGAGGTTGGAACCCGGTACGGCCTTCTTGGCGGATAGTCAGTATGACCTCATCCGGAGTTTAGCAAAGAACATGGCCTCGGTAGTGGCAGCCAGACGCTATTTGTGGCTCCGGAATTGGGCTGCCAATGCCTCCTCCAAAGCTCGCCTGAGTCGCCTTCCCTTTAAAGAAACTTTTATTCGGAGAGGACCTAGACAAGTTAGTAAAGGACCTTGGTGAATCCAAGGGTGGCAGGCTTCCGGAGGACAGGCCGAAGCAAACGCGTCCCTTAGCCCCAGCACGGAACCAACCTAGGGAACCCCGGAGGTTTCGTTCGACCAGACCTAACCCTTTCCTCAGGGGTCGTTTTACCGCTAGGGGACAAGGCTTCCGAGGGTTTCGGGGAGCAGGCAGGGTTTTTTTGGCCGCCTCCTTTTCCTCGGGCCCTAGAAAACAACAATGAGATACCGGGGGTCCAGGAGGGCGGGCTGCCGGTAGGCGGAAGCCTGAGGCAGTTTCTTCCCACCTGGTCCTGGGTCACGTCCGATCAATGGGTGCTGGAAGTGATCCGAGAGGGATACGCTCTCGAATTTGCAAAGCAAATACTCCCAGCCTTTGTTCAGTCCCCCTGCGGTTCCCCAACAAAAAGAACGGCTATAGAAACAACGCTTTCCTGTCTCATAGAGCTCGGGGCCGTGGTTCCGGTTCCTCCAGACCAATGCAGTACGGGTCGGTACTCGATTTACTTCGTCGTCCCAAAAAAGGAGGGGTCCTTTCGCCCGATCCTGGATCTAAAGCAGGTCAATCGCTGTCTCAAGGTGCCTCACTTCCGGATGGAAACCCTGCGGTCTGTTATAGCGGCCATGAGGGGCGGAGAGTTCCTAACGTTGTTGGATCTGACAGAAGCCTATTTGCATATCCCGGTCAGAAGGTCCCAGCAGCAGTTCCTGAGATTCGCAGTGCCTCAGTCATTTTCAATTTCAGGCGCTACCCTTCGGCCTAGCGACGGCTCCAAGAACGTTCACCAAGGTGATGGTGGTGGTAGCGGCCACCCTACGAAAGGAGGGAATCTTAGTGCACCCCTACTTGGACGACTGGCTGATCCGGGCAAAGTCAGAAGAGGAAAGTCGTGGGGCAACGGCCAAAGTAGTTCGAGTTCTGGAGGAGCTAGGGTGGGTCATCAATCGCGCAAAGAGCAGTTTGGTCCCATCCCAAGAGCTCGACTATCTCGGAGCAAGGTTCCACACAGGCAGAGGCAGGGTTTTCCTGTCCAGCACGAGGATAAAGGACCTAAGAATCCTAGTCTCGCAGTTCATGGCCAGGCGGCTCCCTTCAGCGTGGCATTACCTGCAATTGCTGGGAACCATGGCGGCAGCAATAGAAGTAGTCCCGTGGGCCAGAGCTCACATGCGCCCGTTACAGCGGTCTCTGCGTCGGTCTCCACAACAGCACCCCTTGTCCCGGCAGCTTCCCTGCGCACCTTGAACCAAGCAGTCCCTCCACTGGTGGAGGTGCCCAAGGAATCTGAGTCACGGAATGCCCCTCGAACCTCCGCAGTGGGTGCTGTTGACGACAGACACCAGTCTAGCAGGCTGGGGAGCACATTGCGAGGACCAGTTTGTCCAGGGGCGTTGGACGGCGTTGGAATCTCAATGGCCCATCAACCGGCTAGAATTGAGAGCCGTCGCTCGGGCGCTCAAGACACTCCAGCCCTCAGTGCTAGGAAAAGCGATTCGCATACTCTCCGACAATGTCACCGCAGTGGCTTACATCAATCACCAGGGCGGCACCAGCAGTCCGGCCTTAGAGAAGGAGGCAGACGCCCTGTTCCAGTGGGCAGAAGTTCGCCTGGAAGCACTCTCAGCTCAGCACGTGGCCGGCACGGACAACATCACCGCCGATTACCTCAGCAGGTGCAAGATAGACCACAGCGAGTGGGAACTGCATCAAGAGATCTTCGACCAGATAGTAGCTCTTTGGGGTCCTCCAGTCATGGACCTCATGGCGCGGTTCTCATCCGCCAACATGAGCCGATTCTTCAGCCAGCGGAAAGAAAGGATGTCCGAGGGCCTGGACATCCTGTCCCAGAAATGGCCCTCGGAGGGTTGTCTTTATGTCTTCCCCCCCTTGGACCCTAATCAGGAAGGTCCTCCAGCGGGTGGAAGCTCACCGGGGCCTAGTAATCCTTATTGCCCCAGATTGGCCTCGTCGCCCCTGGTATGCGGATCTGGTAAGGATGATCGCCGACCGGCCTTGGCGGCTTCCCGACAGGAGGGACCTACTGAGGCAAGGGCCGGTCCAGATGCCACACGTGGATCAATTCTTGCTTACGGCTTGGCTATTGAAAGGGCGCGGCTCTTGAAGCGCAGCTACTCAGCAGCAGTAATTGCGACCCTGAGCGCGAGGAAGCGCTCCACCTGTCTTTCCTATGTAAGAGTTTGGCGTATCTTTGAGGCATGGTGTACGGAACGCCGTAAAAATCCCCTGTCAGCTTCAGTCCCGGAGGTGCTGGAATTTTTGCAAGCAGGTCTCGACAAGGGCTTAGCACACAGCTCCTTGCGAGTACAGCTGGCGGCCATTGCTTGCTATAGGGGTAAGGTTAGCGGAAAACCTTTAGGAGCTCATGCAGATGTTGCCAGGTTTCTGAAAGCGGTCAGACAGCTCTGCCCACAACGAAGATCGGTCATCCCCCCCTTGGGACCTCAACCTGGTTCTAAATGCCCTAGTCGCGGAGCCTTTTGAACCAATGAAGAAGGCCTCCTTGAAGGATCTGACTCTGAAGACAGTGTTCCTGGTGGCCATTTGCTCGGCCAGACGTCTCCGAATTACAAGCCCTGTCATCTCGACCTCCCTTTCTGTCATTTCTCAAGGATAAGGTAGTCCTTCGGACAGTTCCTTCGTTCTTGCCTAAGGTGATCTCCCCATTTCATGTCAACCAATCCATCTCTCTCCCGTCCCTCTCGGCGGAGGGGCTAGGAGGGGGAGATAGTAGGCTCCATCTGCTCGACGTCCCCAGAGTCTTGAAGCGCTACCTCTCCCGCACGGCGCCCTTCCAGAAATCCGAACGACTCTTCGTGCAGTTCGGAGGTCCTCACAAGGGAGAGGCGGCGGCCAAGGCCTCAATATCCAGATGGATCAGGGAGGCGATTGCCTCTGCCTATATCCTCAAGGGAAAGCAAGTCCCAGGAGGTCTGCGCACTCACTCAACTCGAGCACAGGCTACCTCTTGGGCAGAGTTCAGCCTAGTTCCTCCTATGGACATTTGTAAGGCAGCAACTTAGTCCTCTCTGCACTCTTTTACCAAGCACTACAGGCTGGACGTGCAGAGTTCTGCGGACTCCAGGTTTGCGCATGCAGTTCTACGTTCCGGAATGGCAAATCCCGCCCGGGCTGGTACTGCTCTGGTACTTCCCTGAAGTAAAGGGACTGGACTGGAGTGACGATAAGGAAGAAGTAATTAGATCGTACCTGCTAATTGTTCCTGAAGGAACGACAGTCCAGTCCCTACAACCCCTCCCTAGCACTATGTGATCATTCTGGCCGTTTCTCTGGGGCGGGGCTGTGGCCCGAGGGCGGGTTCAGGTCTCTCGGGAAGGTCATGCTGGAGGAAAGGCCCATGCACTAGCAGTCAATCTGCCCCCTCCCTTGGCCCTCCCTCCTCCTGTCTACTGTAAAAGAACAAAAAAAAAAAATATATATATATATATATATATATGTGTGTGTGTGTATATATATATATATGTGTGTGTGTGTGTGTGTATATATATATATATATATATGTACGTATGTATGTATATATACATACATACATACACATACACATACACACATATATATATATATATATATACATACATACATACATACATACATACATACACAGCTTTGCTTGAGTTTTTCCATTTAGATACTTAGGTTTTGTTAAGTCTGCTTTTGCAGTAGGTTACTGGAGTTGGTGGGTGGCACCAGTGGTATATATATACCGCTCCATCCCAAAAAGGTTGGGCTCAGCCTCCAAGCTGCTGGAAGGGTTGCGTAACCCTGAAGTAAAGGGACTGGACTGTCATTCCTTCAGGAACAATAATTAGCAGGTAAGATCTAATTACTACTTTTTGAATATGTCAGAAGTAGATATTGCAGCAAAGCCAAAAAAAATTAACATTCTAAAAAAATTAAAATTTAGACATTATGCAGCTTCCTAAATCAAGTAAAAAGTGTGAAACTTTGCACATAATACCTCTATGTACTAAAGTTCTTGAACTTATAATTTCATGCTCTTAGCATTCTCAGTTTACAAATTAAATGTAAAGTTGATTTTTTGCAAAAACGTAAAAATAGGGTATTTTTAACCTCCTTTTACACAAGTATCTTCTAAAACCAATTTCATTAGAGCATGTTTTAAGCATTCTAGAAAAGCAGATTTAATTTACTAACCTTGGCGTACAATACCCTGAAAAGAGGGCTAAACATAGTGGACATTACCATGCTTGACAAAGGCATGTAATTCAACCTGCAGTTCTAACGTTATCCAAATGTTATATTTAAAACATTTATTTCCATAGGAGTTGCTCAATAACTGTTAAGTGCATATATGTCGTGAGCTTAATGTATAGATTTTCAGATTAGCATTAGTTGGTACACATTTACTAATTAATTTACTTCAAAATGGACATCAAATCACTTGATAACAATCCTCCTATGCCTGAATGTACCGTTGGACAAAAATTGTCATCAAAATGCCACCATGGCTCATTTTATTCCAATAAAACTGGGCTCAATTCTGTGAGCTGCTTGTCAGCAAGCAAATTGCTTATTACTCGACGATCAGAAGTTGACCTTACAGACAATGACAGTATCTGCTTGCATCACCAAGCACAGTATCTCAGCAAATATGAAATGAACCAAACGTCGTGTTGCAATCAGTTTGAAAAGCAGAATCACGTCACTAAAAGTGGATTATCAAAAGTAACTTTAGCCATGTCTGAGGGCTTGAAAAAAGTGACCAAAATGAATGTAAAGCCAGGCCAGAAAATTTGCATCAGGTGCAAAGCAAAATATGCTTCTATGGTTGAAGCCACAGTATCTTCATCTTCGGATGATTTTGATCCAGATGCCTTAGACACCCTTGATCAAAGCTTGACTGCTTTAGGCACTTCATTAAAAATACGAAAAATAAGCAGTAGAGACAAAGCTGGCTATTTGAAACAAAAGATTGAGCGCACACAGAACGTGGTAACAAAATAAATGTCTGCTGCTGGAGTAGCTGACAATGTTGAACAATCTAGTCTAGCTGCAGAATGCAGTCTATGTAGCGATTTACACTGAGCTTATTAAAGAAATGAAAGCAAAGATTGATATATCCAATAGGTCAACAAAAGTTCAATTGTTGACTTTGGCCCCAAAAAGTTGGTCAATAAAGGAAACAGCAATGAAGTTTGGCGTTTCTGAATGTATGGTCAAAATGGCCTGAAAAGTCAAAGACAAAGGCATTTGTGCTTTACCTGATGCAAAAATTGGCAAACCATTATCAGAGGAAGTCGCTAAAAGAGTCAAGGATTTCTATGAAGATAATGAATTTAGCAGAATGTGTCCTGGCAAAA
This sequence comes from Ichthyophis bannanicus, assembly GCA_033557465.1. Classification (NCBI taxonomy): domain Eukaryota; kingdom Metazoa; phylum Chordata; class Amphibia; order Gymnophiona; family Ichthyophiidae; genus Ichthyophis; species Ichthyophis bannanicus. The sequence continues at coordinate 453,873,578 of CM066036.1, forward strand.
GACTGCATTTCAGTGCGACTTGATGGTGTCAAAGTTCAAAAACAAAAATGGTTACTATTGTGTAATCTTAGAGTTGTATGTAGCATATCATCATAAATTTGGAGCAGAAATCAGTTTTTCAAAATTCTGTGATCTCAGGCCAAAGTGGTGTGTGACTGTTGGTGCTTCAGGCATGCATTCTGTTTGCATCTGCAGTATACATCAGAATGTAAAGCTCATGCTGCAAGGTGCAAATATTAGAGGACTACAAGCTGCTAATGGAAAAGAGTGTGTGACCTGAATTCCAAGGAATGTATGCTACAAAGATGCCAAAGCTGCCCTGGCGAAGAATCACTTGTAGTGTATTTGGATGAAATATTCCAGGATTATGATGCAGAGGAATCAATTGAATTCAAACAATGGATTCACACTGACCGAAAAACACTGGAAACAAGCATATTAACAGTGGACAACTTTGTTGCTTTCAAGCAAAATTTTGGAAGCTGACAGGCCATTTTGTTTCAAAACACCAAAGTGAATATCTGAAGTCACTGAAAGCTGACTTAAAAGAAACGGAGTTCATTGTTTTTATGGACTTTGCCGAAAATTACTCATTTGTTGTCCAAGATGCTGCCCAGGGCTTTCACTGGGAAAATTCACAGGCCACAGTACATCCATTTGTTGCTTATTATGCAGACAAAGTGGGCACCTTGCAAATTGTTAATTGTTGCATAATTTCCGATCGTATGCAACATGATACCGTGTCAGTACACGTGTTTGTTCAGAAGTTTATCGAATTTTTGTTGACCCAAGCAGATGTTACGAAAATATACTACTTCAGTGATGGCTCAGCAGCGCAATATAAAAACTACAAAAACTTTGTCAATTTATGCAACCACAAAAATGATTTCAATATTGAGGCTGAATGGAACTTTTTCAGCACAAGCCATGGAAAATCACTTTGTGATGGGGTTGGTGGCACAACTAAACGTTTGGCAGCCCCGAGCAAGTCTACAAAGACTTTCGTCTGACCAAATATTGACACCAAAAGATCTGTATAACTTTTTTGTGACCAAAATATACACTGAATTAAATATATTTATGTCGCAAAAGATGAAATTGAAAAAAGCAGGAAGTTTCAAGAAGGTGGAAAGAAAGCAGCACAATAGCTGGCACTAGAGATTTGTACCGGTTGACTCAAACTTGGTTTGTGTCAACAGTTTCAAATGATACAATAAGTGTGTGGGGTTTTTAAGCCAAAATTTCCAATACTGCTATTTTGTATTTGAAATTATCTGAGTTGTCCCTTGGTTGCTACGTAGCTTGCATCTATGACAACAAATGGTGGATTGGCAATGTTGTTGAAGTTTCAGCTGAGGAAAATGATGCATTGATAACATTTATGCATCCTCAAGGTCCTGCTCATTCATTTTATTGGCCAGAAAGGCAAGATGTTTGCTGGATTCCAGAGCAGCACCTCATTAGCATGCTCCCTGCACCTTCAGTTACATCATCTGGTCAACAGTATCAATTCCCAGAATCCATTTTGAAGGAAGTGACTTGCAAACATAACAGAATGTAAAAAAATTGCTAGCATTAAAATTGAGGTGAGTACTTCGGCTTGGGAACCATATAAGATACACAATTTAGGCTTGGGAACCTAGGATAAGATGCCTAATCATTGGCTTGGGAACCAGCTAGACACCCACTGAAGGCTTTGGAACCTCAAATAAGAAACAAAATTAAAGGCTTGGGAACCTAGATTAAGAGAACCACCCGTGGCTGTTATTGCATAGCTATCGGGCGTGACCTCTATGGCGATGGGATTGCCAGTTCATGTTCCTGAACTGGTAGTGACAATGTCACCATGGACCAACACAATACAATATCGATACTTGTTTTAACATTTTTATATTGAAACATTATGATCCAAAAAATTAACAATAATATGATGAAATATACGCTGTTGCCATGGCAATGTCCGCTGACTTTGGTCCTCTTTTTAGAGCACTGTATGCCAGCGTTAGTCAATCAAATTAACTTTTTTAGGGAGTTTAAAACATGCTCTTTCTAATGGTGGTAGTTTGAAAACGTTTCTAGAAGATACTTTTGTGTAAAAGGGAGTTAAAATACCCTATTTTTAGCCTTTGCAAAAATTATCAACTTTACACTTAATTTGCAAATTAATGAAAAGGGCTAGGAGCTTGAAATTATAAACACAAACAGTACCACAAGATACTATGCTTCAAATTTCATGTTTGTTGTTTACTTAGTTTAGGAGCTATGTAATGTTAAACTTTTTAATTTTTTTAGGCCGCCAATTTCTTTGCCCGACTTTGGTGCAATGTGTATTTCTGACACAATCAAAGATTACACAGGTACACTACCAAAACTGCCTCCAGTTTTGCAACTGATTCCTATAGATTTTGGGGTGCTGAATCCAGGAAAAATAGCCAAAATGTTCCATCACGTCACGTTTTCTTGCAAAATTAGATTTCTTACCCATATAAGGAATGTTCACATAATTTCTTTTTAGCCGACTGCAGTTTATTTTCTTGGCCCAAAATAGAGGTTGTAATGGTTAACTAACTAGAAACACTCCCTCATGATATTTTAGTGTTTTGTATTCATTTTATACATTAACAGGACAATTGGGAGGCGGGGGCTAAATCCAGTACTCACGCTGGCGCATGTTCTTTCCTGTTCGCCTCGCCTCGTTCGCTTGCTCAAACACGGTGTTTGCGACATGAACGTTCCTGTCAAATTTCAGTTTCTTGCAAGTTCATTATTACCTTTTGTTTGCTCAGTCGTAATCCAGCTTTATTCCGAAGTGGTTCACTACAGTTGTAGTTTGCAGTGCTGTGTATTTGTGATGGCTCACAGAGCCAGAGGTTGCGTCAACTCTCCGGACAGTTTTTGTTTTATTTGTGGGGAATATACTGTGAAAAAGCGGCAGAGGAACATTTCTGCATTTATTAAAAAAGTATATTTCGCCTATTTCGGTTTGAAGTTAGGCGATCAAGACAAACCGTGGGCTCCTCACAAAGTGTGCAAGACATGTGAGGAAGATCTACGCTTATGGATGAAAGGTAAAAAACAAGCATTTCGTTTCGGAATACCTATGATGTGGCGTGAACAAAGAGACCACAGCAGTGACTGCTATTTTTGCTCTTGCATTGTGAAGGGATACAACTTAAAAAATAAGAACGTAATAAGTTACCCCAACCTTCCCTCAGCAATTAGGCCTATGCCTCATAGCAACGAAGTACCTGTGCCTGAACCACCAAAATCTTTGGATCATATTTGTGTGACGGTTCTGATCATGATGAGACTCATCAGATGGCTTTTCCCGATGAGTCCAGTACTTCCGAGTTTGAAACTGAACCAGATCCGAAACCTGAACTTTTCTCTCAAGTTGAATTGAATGATTTAGTCCGGGATTTAGGACTCCCAAAAGATGCTGCCCAACTGCTAGGTTCTCAGCTTAAACAGAAAAATCTATTGTCACCAGGAACAACTTTTTATTGGTTACGCAACCGCGAGACACAATTTTTGAAGTATTTCAGCAAAGAGGAAGATTTGGTATTTTGCAACGATATATACGGAGTGATGGAAAAGTTTAAACTTAAGTATGATCCTGCTGAATGGCGGCTGTTCATTGATTCGTCAAAAGACAGCATAAAAGGTCGTCTTCTTCATAATGGCAACACATTCGCTTCAGTTCCTATTGCTCACTCTGTTATTCTCCAAGAAAAATACAAGAATTTGGCCCTGATTCTTCAGAAGATTCGTTATGATGAGCATAAGTGGATGATTTGTGGAGACTTTAAAATTCTATCCATGCTATTAGGGCAGCAATCCGGTTTCACCAAATATCCCTGCTTCCTTTGCTTGTGGGATAGCCGGGCCCGTGACCTACACTGGGGGAAAAAAGACTGGCCAATTCGGGAGTATTTGAGACCCGGTGAGAAAAATGTTCTTCATGAGAGCTTGGTACCTCGTGATAAAATTCTATTACCACCTTTTTGCTACCATCACAGTGTGTTTTGTTGACATTACTCTATTCTTATGTGCTGCCTTGTTACAATTTTCTTTATTCTTATTTGAATAACTACTAAACAATTAATATAAAGAATTCATCCAAGAAACTTTTATCTCGATCGCACTCAATCTGAAACGTTCACCTCAAACTGCTAACCCAATGTAGCAAAAAATCTGTACGTGATGGAGCAAATTCGTTACCAGATTTGGATTCAGCGCACCAAAAAACATAAAAATCAATCGAAACATTAGAGGCAGTTTAAAAAAATTTTTTTTAGTGTACCTGTGTTATTAATCTCATTTAAAAAGAGCGCAAAAAGATGTGCAGGGTAGTTAAGTTTGATTTCTTATAAACAAATAATAACAATATTAGGTCTCAAAGTTGCTGAAATTTTGAATCGTACTGTACATGTTCAGGCTATGGGGTCAAACAGCTATATCTCAACAGGTTTAACACCAGAGAACCTAAAACTCTACCAAAGTTCATTTGAGACATGGGGGGCTCTAAATATAAAATTTAGTCAAAATCCGTGATGGTCATGCGGGGAGCCCTAGACCACTTGACATGGAATGACTCTTTAGTTAAGGTGTGTGTTTTTTTTCTTCTGTTGGCAGAAGGTAGGACAGTTTTACTAAATACATTGAATCAAAAAGATGAGCCAGCACTTAAGATCTATGAATGGGCCCTGGTAAAAGTTGAGTGATCTGTTGAAGCTCTTAAAACCTGATTCTCAAGTTGTTTCTATATTGTCCTGCTAGACTAGTCCAGACAAGTGGTTTGTATCCCCTACCAACATATTTGTCTCCACCAGTGAAAGCCTAGATTTCAATGACATCACTCCTATGCCTCTATTCGCCTCAACCCAGAGATCTCTTCAGTATTTCTTTGTCTACAGCAGATGGTGGACAATTTTCTTCAGAAGAGAAAATCAAAGAATTGAGAGGAAAAGATTGATAACACTTGTGATAGACCACTTTGAGGGTGACACTCTCTCACTTGAGCTTGATGTGGGAGAGGCTCCAGTAGACTGCAGTCTTTTTGGTAGCCATGTTAAGTGCCGTCGAGTGTGTGACTCATGGCGATCCTCTGGATAGTTGTCCTAAATTATGTTCGGTCTTCAGTCGGGCGACTCATTGACAGACTGGCACCTGTAGCTGCCATTATTGTATCAATCCATCTCATTGCTGGTCTTCCTCTTATTGCATTAACCTTCTACCTTGCCAAGCATGATGTCTTTCTCTAATGATCTCTCTTCACATGATATGTCAAAGTATGAAAAGTCATTCTTGTCATTTGAGCTTATAAAAGTTTTTAGGTTTGATCTCCTAGTACTGACTGGTTTACATAGAAATATGACGACAGAAAAAGACCACATGGCCTATCTAGTCTGTCCTTCCATAACTACAACAGTCCCCTTTTATTCTTCGGGCAGTCCATGATATACATTGTATTTGTTACCAGCACAATAATTCAAAGGCATCCATTTTCTTCTTGTCTATCGTTTTCACTGTCCAACTTTCACATCCATATGACGTTATTGAAAATTTCATGGCTTGAACAAATCGAATCTTTGTATGGAGAGACATCTTTGCTCTTGTGAATCTTGTCTAGGTCCTTGGTAGCCATAGGAGGAGAGAAAACTGGTTCAGCTCCATGAGCTTACCCTGGATAAGAGCCAGAAATTGGAAGGATCTGGAAGAGTGCGGCAGCCTCACACAACCTCGACACCCCCTTCCTCTATTCCATTTCCACCCTATGCCTCTCCTGAAGATTGCAGAACCCTCTCGAAGGATCTGCCTGCCAGGGGCTCTCAAGGGAGTGAGTACCAAGGTTTATGTTCTTATGACCTCATTGTCCTTTTGGGGTAGACTGCTGGTGACAGTTGGCACTAGTAGCATTTTTACCTATTGCATACCTGGCGGTTTTACAGTCCTAGCATGCATTCCACACAAACGGCTCCAGTGCACATTCCTTTCCTAGCGCCTGTTAACACACATTGCAATAAAAGCACGGTTAATGTGCACCTTCGGACCGCTGTGGCCTTAGCACACACTGTTGTGATACTTGCCTTCGCTCTTCCTTCCAGGAAATGTTTGACCTGTGGCAGGTAAGGCGCCTCATCTCCAGATTCTGGGCTTTGCTCTTCTTGGATGATTGCTTCTTATTCTGCCCCGGAGGGCCTGCTCCCACTCTCTCAGCTGGGGGATGCAGTTAGTCCGGCCTTGCCTGCCTCAGGGCAGGAGGTGACGGATGGCACTGTGGGTAAGGATATCGGCCAGCCGGAGGTTCCATCGACTGTGCTGTGAGCTGCTCCTCGTTCTCTAGGGGGTCTGCAGAGGCTGTGCCTCCTGGGGGGAGGGGGTCATTTCTGAGAGGAGAGCTTCCAGATTCCTGATTGTCCTCCCTAGAATTATTTATTTTTTGTTTGCAGCAGGTCTGCTCCTTCTGGTGTGGAGATTCAGACTCTGCAATCTCTGGGTGCCCATGGGTGCAATCTCATGTGGGGCAGGCTGAGAGTGAGCCCTTTTAGATTTGCCTTTGGCTAAGCATCCCCAGCAAGGGGTGCCCTCTGGAAAGGGAATAGCTGGGAGTTTTTTGAGATTTTGACTGACTTGGGTCAGATGGCTCTGTACTGGGCTTTTGTCACAGAGAAGTACTCTTGCCTTCAGTGGATTGCAAAGAGGCCAGAGTGATCTGCCTCTTCTGGAAGGAGGAGCTGGTGGCATTGACCAACAGTCTTATCCACCTTGATGGATGCTTCCAGCACAGAGCAGGAGCCAAAGGTGCTCCTGTTCCTTAAGGGGTGTGGAAATCCACTATTGTCCTCCTGTTCCCAGAGTTGATAAAGGATGATGGTCAGAGTTGGACTCTCCCAACTCCCTGGTTAAGGGTGTGTAAGATCTACTTTCTCACAGAAAATTAAGTTTTATTGTATATTGTTTTGATATCCTGCCCTTTGGAACATAGTAAATGACAGCAGATAAAGACCAGTATGTCCTTTCACAAACACATATCTAACTTATCTCGTCGTACCTTTTTTACTTTACGTCAAATACGCTCAGTCCGTTCAATTCTGTCCCCGGATTCCCTTACCACTCTGATACTTGCTCTAGTCATGTCCAGGTTGGACTATTGTAATGTAATTTGTGCCAATCTCCCCGCCTATCAACTTAAACGCCTTCAACTTCTGCAGAATACAGCCGCTCGTCTTGTCACTTTTGCCCGGAAATCAGACCGTCACTCCCCTTTTGTTTCGACTACACTGGCTCCCTTTGCTCTTTCGGTTTAAATACAAGGTGCTTATAATGCTACATAGAGTAATTCACACTTCTAATCCTCAGTACTTAGCAAATTTGGTCTCTCTTCACACTCCCTATTGGCAGCTCCGGTCATTGCATGCTAACCGCTTGTTTCTTCCCCCCCTTCTCGAGCTCACCTTGAGCAGACACGTCATGCCGCTTTTTTTCTTGGGCCCCTCACTCTGGAATTCTCTACCTTCCTCTCTTCGTCTTGAATCTTCTTACCAACATTTCAAAAGTCTACTCAAAACTCATTTGTTTCAGCAGGCATTTGATCTCCCCTCCCAGTAGCCCTGTCCAATCGTTTTTGTCTGCTCTTGTTTATGTACGGTTTGTTTAGTGTTTGTCCTGTGTTGTGACCTCTTTGGTCCATCTTTTCCTTATTTTAATGGATTTCCTTTCTTTTAATGCTTTTATTTATTTTATTGTAAACCGCCCTCACGTTTCGACAAGGGCGGTATATTAAATGTAGATAAAGATAAATATCTAAGATGGCTGGAGTAGGTGCACCTGCCACTCTGTCCAGGCCACCCCACCCCGTGTCTTAGTTTAGGGGTGAACCCACCGCTCCATGTAGGACACCCCTATTTATTTTGATATTAGATGGTTCAGTTTATTTTGATTTTATCCTGTTGCTGTAAAGCGATCCACTGTCTGTCCCATGCCATTTTCAGTTCTGTCACTGTTTGCCCCCACCACTTCCATCGGGAGGGCATTCAAGCATCCACCACCCTTTCTGTGGAAAAAGTATTTCCTGACATTGCCTTTCAATTTACCCCCTTGCAGCTTCGTTATGCCCTCTAGTTTTACAGCTTCCCCGTCTTTGGAAGAGGTTGATTTTGTTCATTATTTCTCTAACTGTTTAAAGGTCTGAATCATATCTCCCCTATCCCTCCTCTCCTCCAGAGTGTACATATTTAGGTCTTCAAGTCTCTTCTCATAAGGCTTCTGACACAGGCTCAATCATTTTGGTCGCCTTCCTCTGAACAGTTTCCAGTCTTTTTTTTACATCCTTTGCAAGATATGGTCTCAAACTGAACAGAGTAATCTCCAGGAACAAACAGGAATGAGTCTTCACATATGGGGGTTCGTCGCCGATGGAGCCCGCACGGGAATGCTCCCCAGCATCCAATCAGAAGGCCTTTGGGAGCATCCCTCGCACCTGCACGGTAGCTTCCTGCCCTTCCCACTGCCTCTCCCCAATTTTCGTTTTTCCGCGGAGCCGACAAGACGTAACTCCTGTCACCGCAGAAACTTTTTCTCCTTTTTTGTTCCTGTGGTCGTGGTTTTTTCCCCCGCTGACTCTGGCACCTCCGGTGCCCCCCTTTTTTTCCTTATTTTTTGTTTTCCTTGTTTCCTTTGAGGAGCTTCCTCCTCGTGTTATCTGAGGCCTACCAGGCTTTTCAGTATGGAGCCTTCTTCCCCTAAGAAGTGCCCCCACTGTGGAGACGTTGTCTTCTGCTCCGACTCCAATGCCTGGTGTCTCTCCTGTTGGGGCCCTGACCCCTTCTCCCCCGGTTCCCCGGGCTTCAGCGTCGGGAGAAGACCCTCCCTGTTTCGAGTGTCCCTCGATGACGTTTTTCCCTCTGAGGAGCGGTCGTCGGCGTTCTCACCAGGATCAGGTAACCCAACAACAGTCTGTTAAGACTAACCGAGCCTTGAGGGGTGAGTCTCATGTGCCGCATGACGACGGCTCCGGCCTTCCCCTCCAGTCCCTTACACCCCGGAGGGAGTCTTCGGGCTCCAGAGCCTCCACGGGGTTTCGGGTTGTTCCTGAGGTTCACTCCTCACAGAACATTCTCGAGCCATGCCCAAGGGTGGCACCCGCTTCGAGCAGTGCAGATCCCTTGGCGCCGGCGTAGTGTTCCACTCTTCGCCAGGGACTGTCGACTGGTGTCTTCGGGGCCGATCGACCTGACCCAGTCTGGCTCTCCGGCATCCCGGACCTGCGCGGGGGGCGGTACCCGCTTTCGGCAGTGCCGATTCCCCGGCATCGGCGTCTGGCGTTCCACTCGTCACCGGGGATCGTCGGACCAACCTGACCCGGTATGGCGTGCCCACATCCCTGCCATGCACGGAGGTGGTGACCGCTTCGAGCGGGACCAAGTCCTCGGCATGGGCGTCGGAGTCGGTGGCCCCACTCCCCGCTGGGGATTGGCACCAGGTGCCCTCGGCTCCGCCAAGGCCGATCAACTCGTCCCCGGCTTCCGTGGGGGCGGTATTGGCCTTGAGCGGCTCCGCCCCTCCTGCGGCAGTCTCGGGAACAAGGGCCCCGTTCTTCGCCAGGGGTCGCCTCCGGGCTCCGCCTGCGGAGCTGATCGATCTATCCCAGTCGGGCGGGTCGGCACCCCCACCTTGCGCAGGGCCAGGGCCTCCCCCGGACGTCACCGACCTCCCGGCATCTGCGCGGGCGTCGAGTGTTCCACTCGTCACTATTTGCCCGCGGGACCCGGGACCTTCGGTCGAGTCGACCCACAGAAGCGCCGCGGAGCCGGGGCGGTGCGCCTCGCCCCCCGCCGGGGCTCGTCGGCAGGTTACCTGGGTACCCTCGAGGCCACATAGTGCGCCCCATAGGGGTTTCCCACTCAATAAAACGGGTGCGGGAAGAGCCCAGGCGTCTAGAAGGGCCTCTCTCCTGACATCGGAGCCGAATCTGGGTGTTTCCCTCTTCGCCGAGTTTCGGCCTGGGAAGTCCTCGTTGCCCTCGGCACCGATCGTCGCGGCCCCGACTCCACTCTCGGGAGTGGCAGCACCGGCGCGGCCCCCGACTCCGGGGCCCCCTAAGGAGGCGTCGCTCGGTTCGATGCCCAGCTTCGAATCGATCTCCAGTCTGGAGAGCGTGGCCCCGACGCGTTTCGGATCCGACCCTGGTCTCTTCCGACGGCGCAGTCTCGGCGCCACTCCAGCCGCCCTTGCGGATTGCAAGTCCCGCAGGCCCGTCGGACGTCGCTCCCTTCGATGCCCCGCTTGGAATCGATCTCGGGCTCTGATGATGCAGTACCAACTGCCTCGAACTTGGACTGTCAGTACCCTCCTCTGTTTAGAGCGATTCCTTCCGTGCACCAGCACGGGGGGTCCCCTGGTGTTCCAGCAGGCCCCTGCACCTCGGCCTCCCCCGGGATAGCTCCTCTGGGAGAGCCGTCTTTTCAGGACTTCCTCCTTGACATGGCAGACTTGCTCATCATTCCTATCCTGGGCCCTTCGCTAAGTCCGGGTCCTGCGGGACAGGCAGCCATAATGCTTCCTTTACATCCCTCCCTGCAGGATCTCCTGCTCGGGATTTAGCGCTCACCCTTACAGGTACCGGCGCCGCCTACGGCCATGCATGCCCTGTATCGGGTGCCCCCCTCTCCGGGTTTCCAGACGCACCAGCTTCCCCATCGTTCCATTGTGGTGGAATCGGCCCTGAGGAAGGTCGGTAGCAAGAAGAAGCACTCTTCCTGCCCCCCGAATCGTGCGGCTAAAGCTCTGGACAACTTTGGGCAGCGAACCTTCCAAACGTCCATGTTGGCCTCCAGGATTCTCTCATATATTTTCTATATGAGCCTGGCGCTTCGGGAGGTCACCGAGAGGTTATCCCTCTTGTCTCCCTTTGTGTCGGCCCCTCGGGCCCCTGACTATTCCTTGCTTCTTTACCATTGCAGGAATATCTCGGTTTCTTTCTCGCGCTGCTGTGGACTCTTTCGAGTCAGTTAGCAGGTCCTCTGCTGTCGCCATAGGGGCGTGTCGTACAGCCTGGTTGCAGGCTTCTGACTTGTGCAGCTGGGCGCAACATAATCTGGGTACTTCCCCATGCACCGGGGAGAATCTTTTTCAATGGCGAGGCCTTGTGTCAGGTTGCTCAGTGTGCCGTAGACCTGTTTGGCGCTGGCCGCCCGCAGCCCTCCCCCTCTCCCAGGGGTAGGAGATGTCCTTCCCGACCCTCCTTTCCGAAGAAGAGGAAGTGTCATTCCTCTGCCGGGTGCGACAATGCCGGGGACATCTCACGCCGGTCGGCGGTGCCTGAGCTCGCACCAGGCTGCCCTTGCCAAGCAGCCTTAGGCTCCGGTATGCGGCAGTTTGCGCTTAACTCTTACCGGAAGTTATTGTCCAGTTCTACACTGCGGTTCTTTTCAGTCTGACAAGTGGCTCGGCTGCTTGATTGGAGGTTGGGGCCCCCTCCCCGGGATGGGGGGGGGACCTTTCCCACACTAGGTTAGCCTGGCTCCTCAGGGCCATGCTAGTCTTCTTCGGACTTACCCTCGGGTACGTCCCTCGACTCCCCCCTGCTGGGTTCTCCCGGATTGAGGGGATCGCGCACCGAATCTCCTTCTCCCAGTGTAGGCCTTGGCCGCTACTCTCCGAGCATGGGCTTCACTAATCCTCGACAGGGCCGGACCACCCCCGGGTCGGTGCCTCCGCTCTTGCAATGAAACCCCTGGGTCTGTCAGATTACGGTGGACAGGAGTTCCACTGACCCAGGTCGATCCGACTCCGCTCCCATGCATTCTTCGGAGCGGCGGGGGGTGTTGACCCTACCCCGAGGGGTGTTTTTATATATGCCAGAGATGACCCCCACGGTCACACCGTGGCCGTAGGTTTTTCTACCCTCCTGCCTTCCCTATGGTATGGAGGACACGTTTCGGTGTGGCTGTCAGGCGGACGCCTCAGGGGCCTACGTACTCCTGATGTGCTCCTTCCCAACTGATCTGACGGTCACGCAACCATACTGCTACTCTCGCCGATCGGCCTGCCCCACGCACATCGGCCCATCACTTGGATGGTCCTTTCCCTTGCCACCTTCCTGGTGGGCTCCCTCCTGTGGATCAAGGGCCGGTCCGAGTTGGCAGTATCGTTCTCCCGTGTGCATACTGGGTTAGTAACCTGGGTGGGTGTTCCCGGGCCCACCTATAGCCTGATATACATCTATACTTGTCATTGGATATATATCGGTACAGGTGGGCGCTTTTGGGAAATATTATAGCGCCCTGTGTCTTACCGACTTTCTCCCAATTGTCGGTAATGACGTTCTGTTTTTTCTTACGGGGTCCGGGCGTCCTGCGGCTCGGGTGCTCGGACCGGTTATGCTTAAACTTGCTGTGAAGTCAACAGCGCCTTGGTCTACGTCTCCTTGTCTGGAGGCTTTCGAACCCAATGTCTTCCTATCCCTGGCCAGCTAGGTAGGCAGTGTACTCCTCGATATCCCGGGGTACACTCCTGTTCTTCTCTGGGCTGGGTTCTCCCAGATCGGTCAGTCTTCTGCTTAGTCCTCCGGATTGGGGACTCTGCTCCTACGGGAGTTCTCAGCTTCTCTTAGAGCTCCTCGTGAAGACCTGCCATCTTTCCGGTGCCGGTTGACACCTGCGTCTCCAGCCCGCCCGGACTGGGGAACTTCTTCCTATCTGCGATGACATTCCCTTGAAGACTGCGCTACTGCACCTACAGTACCCGTCGCAGCTCTGCCTTCTACAATTCAGTAGGTAAGCTCTAGATTGTTCTAGATCATTAACAGTTTAATGATGTTCAAGTGGTTTTGAAGACTCCACCTGTAGTCTTAGGTTGCTTGCCTTTGGCGACTCTTCTCAACTCCTACCCTCCATCCCTCAGGGGATGCCGGGGATCCAGGTTGGGCGACGCCACCCTGTCCAGGGGCGTGCATTCTGGGATCTCCTCTGGCACCCTCAGCTAGGGAGTCCCCATATGTGAAGACTCATTCCTGCTTGTTCCTGGAGATAGCACAGTTACTTACCTGTAACAGGTGGTCTCCAGAACAGCAGGAATTAGTCTTCACAACCCACCCGCCTCCCCTAGGAGTTGTAACTCTCTCTCTCTCTTCCTTCCTCTCCTCTCCTCTGTCTCAGCTATGAAACGCAACTGGGGAGAGGCAGTGGGAAGGGCGGGAAGCTACCGCGCAGGCGCGAGGGATGCTCCCAAAGGCCTTCTGATTGGATGCTGGGGAGCATTCCCGTGCGGGCTCCGTCGGCGACGAACCCCCATATGTGAAGACTAATTCCTGCTGTTCCGGAGATCACCTGTTACTTGGAAAGCACAGTTACTTACCTGTGAGGCCTCACCAGTGACTTACAGTGGCATTAGTACCTCTTCCTTTCTGCTGGTAATTCCTCTTTGTATGCAGCCCAACATCCTCCTGGCTTTTGCCACCGCCTTGTCGCACTGTTTTGCTAACCTGGAGATCTACAGAAATAATCACACCAAGCTTTTTCTCCTAATTCGTGCATACCAACCTCGTGCCTCCTACATTTCCCTTCGATTTCTGCTACCCAAGTGCATGACACTGCACTTTGGTCCAGTGCTTGGCAATTAAGATTTAATGCATTCTTCCAGCTTTTGTAGATCTTTCCTCATGTTAACCACTCCCTCGGGAGTCCACTGTGTTGCAAATTTTCATGTCATCTGAAAAAGACAGACTTCCATTCAGTCTTTCAGCCTCTAGAGTCTTCTCACTGTTTGCGCCCAGAGCCTGGAATGCCCTCCCACCGGAAATTAGAGCCATCACAAGTCTCGTGGCATTCAGAAAGGCCTTAAAATATCACTTGTTCCTATTACACTACCCGGAAGCGACTCCGATTGATCCTAGCCCTCATGTTAGTCTTTCCCACCTGTCCCTGGTGGAAAAGGGCTAATCATGACTCATACTTGTCCTCTCCATCCATTACTGTAATTATACTGTATTTATAATTTTATCTATTTACCACTACCATGTTAATCAACCAAAATGCCAGGTACATAGTTTACTCTACTTTATGCCACTTGTCTGTATATAGTTAACCCTGTATATAGTTAACCCTGTTTTTACCGCCAAGTTTGTGTTCCCTGTTCATTGTAAAAAAAACCAATGCTGACTGTGTCATTGTGTTTATATTTTGTTCATTTGTAAACTGCACTGATTAAAAGAGCGCAGTATATAAGAAATAAAAATAAATATCACTCACAAATACATTGAACAGTGCCGGTTCCAGGACCGAACCCTGGGGCACACCGCTAATCACCTTCCTTTCATCCGAGTGAGCTCCATTTACCATCACCTTCTTTCGTCTGTCAGTCAACCAATTTCTGATCCAGTTCACCACCTTGGGACCCATCCTCAAGCTGTTTAAGTTATTGATGAGCCTTCTATGAGGAACAGTATCAAAGGCTTTGCTGAAATCCAGGTAGATGACATCCATCACATGCCCCTGATCTAGTTCTCGTCACCCAGTCAAAGAACTCAATGAGATTTGTTTGGCGAGATTGTCCTTCGGTAAAACCATGTTGCCTCGGATCTTGCAACCTGTTGGTTTTGAGAGAGTCCACTATTTGCTCTTTCAGGAGCACCTCCATTACTTTTCCCGCCACCAAGCTAAGGCTCACAGGCCTGTAGTTTGTCACTTCTTCCCTGTCACCACTTTTCTATAGAAGTACCACATCAGCCATTCTCCAATCCTGAAGAACTTTCCAAGGATCTGTTGAAAACATCCTTTAACGGCCCTGCAAGAACCTCTGAGCTCTTTCAGTATCGTGGGATGTATCTCCATGCAGTGATGACATATACAGGGTGGTTTACAAAGCATTTTAAAACTGAGTGAGTGAAGCAAAAATGATATTGCAGTACTAAGTAGGATGGAGACATGTGCGGCAGAGTCTAGGAAGGGGTGCAACGCACAATCAACGAAGATCAGAGAAAGTGGATTTGGAAAGGTGACTGATTCTGAACTCTCCTTTAGTACACATTAATGTGAACACCCAGATCTTTAAAGGAACTATGCAGAGCAAGGGGTATGGGGCTAAGGACAGAGCTGATCCCTGTAGCTGTATTTTTTTATGGGTTAAGCTTCGGAGCACACACGTATGGCGCCAATTGGATATGTTTACTCTAAGGCAGTGCTGTCAGTGGAAAGGGCAGGAAAGGAGCTATCAGTCCAGGCGATAAGGATGTTGTCAGTATACATATAAAACGGGATGTGTTGATTTTGGTTTGGTATTCCCACGGTGGATGCGCAAGTCAGTGGTTACCAGACAGGCCACCATTCCTGTGGAAGGCAGATTGGCCTTAAAGGATTTTCTGGACCATAAGGTGGATTCATTGTTGAAGAGCCAGTTTGCCATGGCGCCTGCTGTTCTGCACTTGTTAGAGTGCAGGCTCTTGCTCCTGAAGATGAAGGCCAGCCTGCAGTGGTGGTGGTGGCAAGCCTGTCATCTGAGGAAGAGCGTGCTGCCAGACAATTTCTCCTGGATCCTTCTAATGACAGATGCCAGAGTCTCGGGCTGGGGAGCCCGTTGCCAAGACCGTATGGACCAGTGCCATTGGAACCACAGGGAAGCAATGTGGTCCTCCAGCTGCTTCAAGGCATAGCCCATCATATTTTTGGGGTGGGTTTTTTTTTTTTTCCCCCCATTTCCTGCCCCTGGTCGAGGGCTTGGGTGGTTTTGGTTTTGGTTTTTTTTTTTTTTTGGGGGGGGGGGGGGGGGGGGTTTCCAGACACTGCCACAGCAGTGGCTTAAATCAGTCGGCAAGAGTGCCATGTTGGCTCTGGAGATGGCTTTCCTGTTTTCCTGTGTGAAGAACCACCACCTAGACTTGTTGGCTCAGCACATTGCCAGACTTCCTCAGCTGGCACTCTGGAAAGTGAGAGTTGGAGTCAGGAGGCATTTCAATTGTTTCTGCGTCGCTGGGATTGTCCTGAAATGGATCTGATGGAGACGCGCTCCAGTGCCAAAGTTTGCTGCTTATTCATTCACTGCATGGAGACGGGGGTCTGAGGACATTAATGCCTTGGCCAAGTCAGCACCTGCTGTAATGTGGCCCTTGGTGGGGCTTGTGATTTGGTGTATAGAACACCACTCAGGCAGAATTGTCTTGGTGGCACCAGACTGGCTGAGGAAAGCATGGTTCAGAGACCTTGATGTGGCTGCTACAGGCACGTCCCTCCAATTGCCTCAGTCTCGGAGACCTATTGCGGTAGGGACCCCGTTCCCTTCTCACTTATGGCTTTTCTCTTGAAAGGAGGGCTATTCTCCAGTGGTGGTCTCCACTCCACTTGGAGGAGGTTTACCAAGCTAGTATATGTGTGGGTTTGGTGCCCCTTTATATGCCTGTGTTCCTGAGGCAGCCAAGTTGCCATTTCTGTGTTTGTTTTTCTACAGGATGGCCTGGAGAAGGGCCTTTCCCTTAGCTCACTGAAAGTTCAAGTGTAGCAGCTTTGGCCTATTTCCAAGGTCCGGTGGCTGGTAAGTCTCTCTAACGTTGCATCCGGATGTCTTGTGCTTTTTTCAAGGGGTTCAGTGTCTGCATCCTCCCCTCCAGTTTCTGGTCTCTTCCTGGGATCTGTGTCTGATGCTCAGTACCCTGATGTCTGTGTCCTTTGAGCCATTGAAGCACACTACTTTGAAGGATTTGATGTTCAAGGTGGTCTTGTTTGCAATTTGTTACACAAGGCATATTTCTAAACTGCAGACTCTTGAGATCCTTATGTGGTGTTTTCATAAGAACATAAGAGATGCCATACTGGGTCAGATCAAGGTCCATCAAGCCCAGTATCCTGTTTCCAACAGTGGCTAATCATCTAGGTCGCAAGTACCTAGCAGTTTCCCTAAAAGACAGATTCCACAATACTTGTATTGGGGCAAGCAGCGGATATCCCGGGTCCCCTTTTAATAATGGTTTATGGACCTTTCCTCCAGGAACTTGTCCAAACCATTTTTAAACCTGGCTACACTAACAGCTTTTACTACATTCTCCAGTAATGAATTCCAGAGTTTGATTACACGTTGAGTGAGAAAATATTTTCTCTTATTAGCCTTAAATAGGTTACCCTGTAGCTTCATTGCATGTTCCCTAGTCTTTCTATATTTTGATGGCGTAAACAATCCATTTACATTTACCTGTTCCACTCCATTCATTTTATAGACATCTATCATATCTTCCCTCAGCCGTCTCTTTTCCAGGTTGAAGAGCCCTAACCTTTTTAGCTTCTCTTCATAGTATTATCCTTCCATCCCCTATACCGTTTTGGTGACTCCTCTGTACCTTTTTTCTAATACGGCAACCAGAATGGCATACGGTATTCAAGGTGCAGTTGCACCATGGAACAATAGAGGCATTATAATCTCCTTTGTCTTATTCTCCTTTCCTTATGATTCCTAGCATTCTATTTGCTCTCTTGGCGATTGCTGCACACTGGGCAGAGGGTTTCAACATGTTATCCACAATGACATATAAATTGTTTTCCTGGGTGGTGGTGGTTCCTTGCATCGTATAACCATAGTTTGGGTTCTTTCCTAGATGCATAACTTTGCACTTGTCCACAATAAATTTAATCTGCCATTTGTATGCCTAGTCTACCAATTTCTCAAGGTCCCCTTGCAATTTTTCACAAGCCTCATGGGTTTTAACTGAATAATTTTGTATCTGCAAGTTTTATTACCTCACTCGTTCCCATTTCTAGGTCGTTTATGAATGTTAAAAAGCAGCGGACTCGGCACATATCCCTGGGGTACTCCACTATTCACCTTTCTCCTTTGGGGAAAATTGGCCATTTAGCCCTACCCTCTGCTTTCTCTTTTAACCAATTCCTGATATGCAATAGTACACTGCCTTCTATCCCATGACTCTTTAATTTCGCCAAAAATTTCTCATGAGGGACCTTGTCAAAGGCTTTCTGACAATCCTGATACACTGTCAGCCAACTCTCCTTTTGTTTTATTCACACCTTCAAAAAAACACAACAGATTAGTAAGACCTTCCTTGGCTAAAGCCATGTTGGCTGTCTCCTATTAAGCCATGACTATCTATGTGTTCAGTAATTTTGTTCTTTATAATGGGTTCTACCATTTTTCCTGTTACTGAAGTCAGGCTCACCGGACTGTAGTTTCCCAGATCGCCCCCTGGAACCCTTTTTAAAAATTGGCGTTACATTGGCTGTCCTCCAATATTCAGGTATTACAGATAATTTTAATGATAGTTCACAGATTACTAATAGTAGGTCTGCAGTCTCATATTTCAGTTCTTTCAACACCCTTGGATGTATACCATCCGGTCCAGGTGATTTGCTACTGTTGATGTATTACAACTGTTAAACTCATCTTGGTGTATCCATATTTTCTTTCAATTCTTCTGCAGCACCACCTTTTTAAATACCATTTCAGTCATGGGTAACATCCCTACATTTTCCTCAGTAAAGACCAAAGCAAAGAATTCATTCAGTCTCTCTGCTATGGCCTTGTCCCCTCTTAGTGCCCCTTTTACCCCTCTGTTATCTAATGGTCCAACTGACTCTCAGTTTGGTTTTTTTTTCTACAAATGTACTTGGGAAAAAGTCTTTATGCATTTTTGCTTCCACGGTAAGCTTCTCAAATTCTCTTTGCCTGCCTTATCAATGCCTTGCAACTAACAGTGCTTATGTTTCCAGTTTCATTTGGCTCCTTTTTCCATTTCCTGAAAGATGCTTTTTTGGCAACAGCCTCTTTGACCTCACTTTTAAACCATGCTGGCAGATTTTTGGACTTCCTTCCACTTTTATTAAAGTATGGAATACAGCTGGTCTGAGCTTCCAAGATAGTAGTATTTTTAAATACCCATGCTTGATGTAAATCTTTAACCTTTGCAACTGCTCCTTTTCAGTTTTTTCTTAACTGTTTTCCTCATTTTATCATAGTCTCTCTTTTGTAAGTTGAAAGGTAGTACTGTGAGTTTCCTTATCCTTCCATTTATTAAATCAAATGTGATCATGCTATGATCACTATTGCCAAATGGCCCCAACACCTTATCTCTTGCACCAGATCTTGTATTCCACTAAGGACTAGGTCCAAAATAGTCTGGTCGGTTCATGAGGAGGCTGTCTGCATTCAGCCTGTGCTTGCTGCCTTGCTTAACGTGATTTCTCCCTTCCCGCCTGCCAGTGTCAGAGGAAGAATAAGGATCTTTGTCTTCTGGATGTTGGGAGGGTGCTTCTCCAGTACTTGGTCAGACTTACGAAACGTGCTGTTTGCTGGGCCACGCAAGGGTGACACGGTGACTAATCTATTTTGGGGTGCTGGATTAAGGGCGGCAATTGCCTCTGCCCATCTATTGCAGAACAGGCTCATTCCACAGGGTTTGCATGCCCATTCTACCTGAGCACAAGAGTCCTCATGGACGGGGCAGAACTCTGTAGCCCCTGTAGACACTTGTCAGGTGGCAACATGGGCATCGCTTTTCACTTCTATCAAGCATTACCTCTTGGATATCAATGCGTGGGTTGACTAGGCCTTTGGCTCAAGGATTTTGTGAGATGTAGTCTTCCTGCCCCAGTGGAGTCATAGCTTTGGTATGTCCCACTTGTCTAGACTGGTCTAGCAGGACTACATGGAAGATGTTAATTAACTGGTAAAGTCCTTTCCTTGAATCCTGCTAGACCAGTTCAGGGTCTGCTCCTGAAGCTATTTGTGCACTGTTCTTCTGCTGCAGTACCTTTTCACTCCGCTATGATTTTTATACTTGGGGCTCTGCAAGTTCATTGTCTACTATACTACCATGAGTAGATACATCAGTATAAAAATTGTTAGATAAATACTTGTACATGGTTGCTCTGTACTGTTGAGGTTGTGTGCTTTGGGATGAATACCGAGGAGATCCCTAGTGGCTGAGGTGAACAGAGGCATAGGAATGATGTCATTGAAACCTGGACTTTTCATTGATTCTTTGTTTCCACCAATCCTTGGATGGAGAACACAACCCACTTGTCTGGACTGGTCTAGCAGAACTCAAGGAAAGGACATTAACTGGTAAGTAATGTTAGTTTTCCATTCTGTTCCTGTGGGGAAAGAACCTAGTAAATGGGCAAGCTTTAATATAGCTCTGCATGGCATTGGCAGCAGCCATCAGTTACTGTCCATTAAGTGCGTTGTCAATGTGTGAGTACTATGCTTGAACCAGTTGCCTCTGTCTCGCCGCTCATCTTGATATAGGTCCCTGCCAATCTCATATGTTACCTCCTTAATGATCCTATTCATGTGCTCTTATTCTCCACCCACCTTCAACTATTCGGTAATCTTGTACTTATCGGGCTTCAGCTTTCACTAGGTCCCCTTCACCTTGCTGTCTGCTGCTGAAGAAAGAAAGGCTTTCCTGCAGTCTACTCTGCAGCATAGCATAGAGTGAATTTGAGTTGCACAGTGTAGGAGCTGCTGCTAATCCTAGGGTCTCAGATTTTGCAAAATGAGACAACCACCAGCAAGTTCCTGCAGTTGAGATACTGAATGCCAAAGTGCACAATGCATACTATAAAAATGGTGTTTGGTCAGTGTGAGAAAAATGGGCACACAGAATCCCAGCATAGTCATGTAATTTCTAGGGACCATGGTGATCTGGTACCTGGGCTGCTTTGAGCTGAGGTTTCTGTAGAGTAGCATCGTAGAGTAGAGTTTACAAACCTCATGGAGGTTACACTACTTACAGAATGGTTCAGAGGGCTGATTGAAACCACCTTCAGTAATAACTCAACATTCGGCATGCATTCAGGCACAATAGTCTCCCATTCCCTTGTTCCATAGGACTTACAATCTTAAATTTACGTGAGGCAATGGAGGGCTAAGTGACTTGCTAAGTTACAAGGAGTATCTGGTATTTGAAAACTGGTTTCCTGATTTCAGCCTGTTGCTCTAAGAACTAGGTGGCTACTCTACTGCTGACCTGTTGGTGTTCTCTACTATCCCCTTCTCTTTTCCCCTCATAGCATCTTTATTTGGACATTTGATAGACCGCCTAAAACAAAAATAGCAACAAGGCGGTTTACAATAACAGTTGCTGCAAAAATAAATAAGGAAAGGCATGCCAGAGGTGGACGGGGTAGGAAAGAGAACCATCCATACAGAGGCAAGTTGGGAAGGGCAGGGGGGACACTAATCTAGATCAGGGAAGGGGGGAGGTTGAAGGCTATCCAGAAAAAGTGTGGTTTAAGGATAGTCCTAAACCTCTAGAAAGAGGCTTCCAGGCTGAGTGCAGAGGGGAGGAAATTCCACAATGCAGGGCCAAGGAAGAAAAGAGCAGAATGATGGGTGGAATCCAGGTGAGCTTGTGAAACAGAGGGAAGATGCAAACGACTGGAGTGTATGGATTGGAGCATGAAGATGGGCCAGATCAGAAAGATATTGCAGAGTAGAAGTGTGAATGGCTCTGTGGACCACCGTGAGTACCTTGAAACCTGGATTTGACAGGAAGCCAGTGGAGTCGAATAAGTAGAGTGATGTGATCTGAATGTGAGGCATACATGAGAATCCATGCAGCAGCGTTGTTCTGGAGACTTGACGCAGAGAATAAAAGAAGCAACTGATGAGTAATGAGAGATATTCATGAAATGATAGAGCAGATTCCATGACATGATTCCTGTGTCTTCCACAGCAGATGCTTCAGCAACATCTCTAGTCCTCATTATGGTCCATAGCCAGCAGAGACTCTTAACATCCCTGTTTACACAAAAGCTTTAGATCTAGACTTCTTTCAGGGCTGGATATACTACAGACCACACCACCACAGAAAGGTCAACAGTGGGGCATGCACAGAAAGCAGGCCCAGAACAACATGGCCCTGCAGCTGTGTTTTGGAATTAAGATGAAAGATCAGTTTCAGCCTCACGCACACACACAATCTGTTTTTCAGGGTAGTATGGGAGGGGGGGGGTGGATTTGTGTGTGTGTGTGTGTGTGTGTGTGTGTGTGTATATATAGAGAGAGTGCATACACAGCACTTTGTATCTGGATTTGTTTCTTTTGCTGTTCTGAGGGCATAAACTAAACATACAAGTGTGTAGCATTAAGTGCTTTTGTAAACCAGCTTAATAAACACGTTTGCATTTTTCTAAATAGCTGGTAAAAGGGAGGATGATTGAAAGGATGTGAAAAATCTGAACTTTTTTTTTTTTTTTTTTAACAATTCTTGCTCTTTACTTGTAATGTAGTCTATGCTCCTGAGCCCAGTATAGGTACTAGGGAATAGCAGCAAACCAACCAGTGAAAGGAGCTATAATAGAATCTAAAAGCATTGTAGTAGATATTTCATGAGTACCTATGTTGATGGTGGAGGAGGGATCAAGACTCTTGTGATCTGAAAGGTTCATGTAAAATCCCTAAAATGATTTATAAAGCATATCTTGCCATAGATGAGTGGTAGAAACGGTGAGCATATTGTAGTCGGCACCTAGTTGCTTTAACCTCTGCCATTAGTTGGGAATACGTGGTAAGTCTATTTAAAAAATAAAAATGGAGTTAACAGAAAAATGTCTCTTGAATATTTTACTATAGGGTGGTTTGCTGCCATGATATTGTAAGATCACTTTCTAACTTTATTTTATTTCAAACAGCCAAGCTTGTGCCAGTGGGCTATGGCATCAAGAAACTGCAGATTCAGTGTGTAGTTGAAGATGACAAAGTAGGAACTGATATGTTGGAAGAGAAGATAACAGCCTTTGAAGACTTTGTACAATCCATGGATGTAGCTGCTTTTAACAAGATCTAAATGTTTCTATCTCCTGCAGGCAGTATTTAAATAAAGACCATTTAGAAATATACCAAATGGCAATGGATTTCTTTTTTTTTAAGCAAAGATACTGAGTTTATTTGGGTTGGTCTAGGAAAGGTGTCTGCTGAATTCTTTCTCTCCCTTTACCTGCTTCAGCTATAGTTTCAGAGATCTAGCTGAAACTACCCATCTGCTATTAACACTTAAAGTAGGTATCGGTTACTGCAGTGTGTTTGATTGTAATAGGTTAAGTTAAATATGGGACTCTTAATTCCATGCCTGTAGATTATTGGAAATTGCTTCAACTTTCAAAACATGAAACAATCCTTTTTAGTGTGTGTTTTACATTGGGAATAAATCCATTAAGATTAATAAACCAGATCAAGCTAGATTTGGAGGTTCCGTTCCTAGTCGCACATTTGCACAGAGGAATTATGTGAGAGTTGACACAAAATGACTTGGAGATTATATTATTCCCCCTACATATCACAAAGCTGTAGAAAAGGCCATATAATGTGCCTCTTCTGTAGGAGGCCAAGTAAAGATTCAGGAGCTGGCAGCCACATAGAGAGAAAAATGATGGCAGATAAAGATCATATGTATTAAAAAAATTTTTTTTACAATTCTTTCCCTCTGATCCTGTGTACATATGCTTTCGTGAATTCAGAGACAGTACCTGAACCAGTTGCCTCATGCATTAAATACAAATCTGCTCTTACCATCTTTAAAATCAAAAATTTGATCACAGCAGGAATTCTACAGGACCTCATCTGTAACAAAACCAGCAAGAGACCTGAGAGAAGCAGCACCATAAACACATTCCAATCCCCAGCCTATATACAAAGGTCAAACAATCCACCTCCAAAAGGGCTACTTCACTTGCTACCCTCACTATTTGGAACTCTCTTCTGGAAAAACTAAGATCGACCAAGGACATCTGGAAACAACTCAAGAATCTCCTATTCTCTGAACATTTCAGTAAACAGTCTCAACACCCCAGTTGACCACTCATCTTATTCCCCCACTCCATGAGCTACTATTTATACATCACTATGTACATAGTTGTGCTCCTAGCACTACCCCTTCAACCCCTCCCACTTTTTTTTTTTTTTGCTCCCCTAAGAAAATTGTTGCTATTGTTTGAGTTTTATTGATTGCTTTCACGTTCTCTGTAACAGTTAAAGTTTAAATGTAAACCACCTTGATTATATGATAAGGCAGAATAGAAAAATTAAGTACCCAGGAGCTGCTGGGATGCCAGGAGTCAGCATTGACTTAAAGGTGCGCACACACTCTACTCTTGATCACCTCCACTGATACTGTTCCACACATCCACTATCCTTTCTTAAAGAAATACTTCCTCAGGTAACTCCAGATTCTGCCCCTTCCATCTTCATTTGATGACCCTAGTTTCCTTTCAATTGGAAAAGGACTAGCTTCTGTGCATTTATACCAGAGAGATATTTCTCTCTCTAATAGTGGTTCTCAACACAGTCCTCAAGACACACCTAGCCAGTCAAGGTTTCAGGATAACCACAATGAATGTTCATACTCATTATGGTGGTTCTGAAAATCTGACTGGCTAAGTATAGCAAGGGAGTTGTTTGAGAATCCCCTCTAACATCTCCCCTCCCCCTTTTTTTTTTCTTTCCTATTAACTGTACATATTCTGGTCTTACATCTATTCCTATATACTTGCACCTTGCTTTTATTGTCCTTGGAGTATTTATTTAATTTGGATTTATTTACCACCTTTATGAAGATTCACCCAAGGAAGCATACAACAGGTATCCACTGACATGCAGTTACAGTATAAGTTGTCTAATTCATGCCAGTATTTGTTACAACTACTATGTGTAACAAAGTGAAATAATTTGTGCTTCTCTCATTCCTTTTCTTCACACCTCTCCGGTTCATTCTAAAAGAAGCTGTTTTTTTCCAATGTGTAGTGCAGTTCTCAAGCCAGTCCTCTCTGACTCCTAGTCCAGTTGGTTTTTCAGGGTATCCACAATGAATATGCATGTGATAGATCTGCATAAAATGGAAGCAATGCATGTAGATTTATCACATGCATATTCATTGTGGATATCCTGACTGGTGTGGGGGTCCTAGTTGGACTAGGTTGAGTGTAGTGCAATCTGAATTTTCCAGTTTTAGTCTCACTGTTTCTCTTGCTGTGGCTGAAATCAGCCTCTTCCATTTTTCAGTTATGGAGCAGTTTCAGTGTATGTGCATCTACTTTTAAGGATTGACAACTGGATCTGGATTTGGTCTACAGAGTTGATCTAGTCCTGGGTATAGCTCACTGCATATATGAACTTGCAGTTGTGGTGTCCCCACTGATTTCTGTACCTCTCCTTCCTTCTACACTTAGCCCTTTCTCACCAGCAGACAGATATCCTAGAAATTAATTGTTCTTATGATGAAGACAACTGGCCCTATTAGTAGCTGGCCTCGTAATTGATTCCATCCTGTGTATGTATGTACACATACACAGGATGGAATCTATCTATTTTTTTTTTTTTTGAAGGTGTGATCTCCAGAATTGTACACAATACTCCAAATGAGGTCTCACTAGAGACTTTGTACAAAGGCACCATCCTTCCTGCTGGCTTTTGTCATTGAATTTTCTACGTGTTTGCCCACTTTAAGATCTAATAGTCTCCCCAGCTCCTGCTCTTTAGTGCATTGAAGTACCATGTATTGTACTGATCCCTTAGATTTATTGTTTAAAAAGGGCATGCATTAGGGCTGCAAAATTCTTGACCATTCTTCAAGCTTTGTCAGTTTTCGGCCCCCCCCCCCCCCCCCAAATATATCCATGTCTTTCAGGGTGTTCACTCTGTTGCAGATTTTGTTATCAGCCACAGAGAGGTATACTTTAACTGGCAGATGGCATGCAATATTGCTTACCAAAAAATCTTAAAAGAACAGGACCAAGGACTAATCCTTATGGCACATGACTGGTAATGCCTTAGCTGAGAATGACCTCCATTTACTACTTCCCTCCACTTTCCACTCAAACAGTTTCTAGCTTTGTCACTTCAGGGTCTGTCCACCTAAAGGGTAGTTTATAAGCCACCAATGTGGAATGGTATCTAAGGCTTTGCTGAAATCTAATTATACCAAATCCAGTGCTCTTCCCCTGATCCAATTATCTGGTCACCTAGTAAAGCAATGATGTCTTGGCCCCTATAGCCCTTGGATTCCAGAAACTGCGCCATCCTCTGCTTTGGTGGAGGTTTTCATCAATTTACTCACCAGAGTTATTGAAATCTTCCTCAATCATCCTGCTAGACAGTCCAGACTAGTGGGTTATGTTCCCCCTGCCAGCAGATGATAAAGACAGAAAACGCCAGAAGATTGCAGTGATGACATCACTTGCCCTGGTGTACCTAGGTAGTCACCTTCAGTATTTTCCTGACAAATCACAAGGAATCCCCTGCCTACCCTTATGCAAAGAATGACACCACCCAATCAACAATGAACATGGCTTTTTAAAAGTGGGCATAAAACGTGCACCTATACAATGCACACAAAGACTGAAAACAGCCAATGAGAAATTACTGTACTAAATTTACCCATCTCCAGACCTTTTGTGCTCACTCCCAACTCTAAGGAAGTATTAAAAAGGTCAGATAGGGAAGTATTGGCAACTCTAAGTTCCTTCAATAAACCCTTGGATGAATCTCATCTGGCCCCATCACTTTCTCCATTTTTAGTTTAGCTAGCTCCTCATGAACACTGTTTTATCTGAAAACAGTGCAAGGTCTACCTTTTGTCTATTTCTGTTTTGTGTTCAGTGGTCCCATTCCTGCACCTTCATCTATCTGTAAGCACAGAACAGAAATATTAGGCCATTTTGCTTTTATCGATCATCTGCCTCTCTATGTTCTTCCCCATCACCATGGGCATGTTCTTGTTCTGCCCCCTCAAATCTCATGCAAATTGGGTAGCAAGAGATAGATCAGAGCAGCAGTACTAAAGGCAACTGATTGACTAACATAGCACACAGCAATAGTCTGCCCTGAGCAGCAGTGGAGGAGGAGGATGCAGTCTGTTTGGGAGGGAAACATAATGACAGAAAAAGACCACATGGCCTACCTAGTCTGTCCTTCCATATCAACTACTACAACAGTCCCCTTTTTACCTTCAGAGATCCTCTGTGTTGGAGAAGATATGGGGATTATTTCTTAAGGTAGAAACAAGAACGCAGGCTTGAAAGGTGATGTGTGGAAGTCTAACTGGGACAGTGCCCTAAGTTGCATGAAAGGGGAATGATGGAGGGGAGGGGGGGGGGCCCTTGACTGAGTATTAATAGCAACACAAACGCCTTCCATTACCAGGCACTTTGAAGTGGTGCAAAACCCTGGAAAGAAGAAATGCACATGGCATTGTGATATAATTAATTTCTCCAGGAACAAGCAGGAAGTCGGTCCTCACGTATGGGTGATGTCAGTGCCGACGGAGCCCCATGCGGAGCAAATCCCCAGCTTTCAAAGAAAGCTTTTGAGAATTGCTACCATGCATGCGCGGTCCTCTTCCCACCCAAGGGTGCCATCTTGCTCAGTCTCCCTTTTTTCTGCGGAGCCCTTTAGACGTAGTTCCTCTGTGTCCTGGAAAAAGTGATTTGTGTTTCTGTTTTCTTCACTGGTTGACACCGGTATCCTTCCTGCCTCCAGCTTCGGTACTCTAGTATCGAGCCAGGTTCTTTATTCCACGTCTTTAACTTTTTGTCCCTGAGGCACTTTTGCGCCCTTTTTGTTCCTATTTTCCTTGCTGGCAGCCCACAGGGTCTTTGACCTCGCCGGGGTCCTTTTTCCCCCGATGACTACCAGCGGTTTTAAGAAGTGTGATCGGTGCGGGAAAATCATGTCCCTCACCGATACTCACGACTGCTGTCTCCATTGCCTTGGGCTAGATCACGATCCGATGGCTTGTAGCCTGTGTAAGAGGATGTCCTCTAAGGCCCTGAGGAACCGCCAGCAGCAGCACGAAAAAAGCTTTACTGAGTTCCCCATGCCTCCGAGAGCCAGGACCTCGTCTGAGGCCTCGACATCTTGGGGGGAACACTCTGAGCTCGAGCATCATCGAGGTTCCTCGAAAATGGGGTTCCCTTCCCGGGAGTACAAGAAGTCGTCCTCGAAAGCGGCATCTCTGGATGGCTCCGGCATCGGTCCTTCTTGGGGCCAGTTGCGGAGCCCTGAACACCAGCCCGGGTCATCGGAGAGGGAACGGCCTGCTAAGGTTCCTAAACTTGTGCTCCCTTTCAATCCAACAGGGGATTCTCTGAAAGCGGCGCACCTGCCCGGCCAGGACAACTTGCTGGCCAACAGGCTCAGCAGGATCCTCTGACCACACAAGTGGTAACTCGATCAGGAGGTGGCCCACCAGCTCTTTCAGACCTGGGGGTGGCCAGTGTTGGACTTGTCTGGACTGGCAAACAACCTCCAGTTGCCCTGGTTTTGCTCAATAGCAGAAAATGGTATGTCATGCTTAAAATTCACCAAAAGAAACCTCAATTTCAAAGACTAATGATATTTCCATTGCACATCATAATAAGGTCTCAGACAAAATCACAGCACTCAATCATGGGCCGAAGTTCGGTCCTTATATAGTGCTTCCTTTGCATCAACGTCCTTCTTGCTGTGCTGCCAACTCAATATGTACTCGACTCAGTTCAGCACACTGTTTTGTTTCATTTAACTTAAGTACTTGCTTTTTTAACTCATGTACAGATGTTGACTGTTACAATATCTCTCTTTTAGTTGTCACTCTTTCTTATATCAATCCTGATGCCATAACAGAGGTGCCCAAAGCATTTCACTAGCGTTCGTTTCTTCAGGGGATTGCCACCCTGTATTTGTCACTATGGTGAATAAAACACAAAATGGAAACATCCATGAATTATTAAACATTGTATGTTTCTCTTAATTTCTTTTGTAGACTATATCATCCCAAAGAAAACTGACCTGATGCTGCCTGTGTCTCTATTCAGGAGTTAACAGAACTTTTGAAATCCTTTTCCACGGGAATAAAAACCCCTTGCTTCAATTCAGAAACGCCGCACATGCGGACTATAGGATTGCTTCCACTATTTAAACCCCTTGTCTTTTCACTCCCATGCCAAAATACTTGACATGCCCCCTCAATTAACAGTATAACTGGATCAAATGTGTCCTTCCATAAGTAGAAAACATATAGCTATCATATCCAGTTTAACGGCCACGAACTAGTATAAGCAAGCTGACCAATCTAATTTTGCATTTAGACCTAAAGGGGTTACTGTATTCTTTTAATCAGTAACAGCTGTTCTATTGATTTTCCCATTGCACTTGATTCAACTTGATCTATGCAAAAACACCTAAGCTGTTCAAATATATGCTCTTTGTGCAGACAATGTTGTACCAGTGGCGCTTCCAATATTTTGCATTTTAACTGGCTACGATGTTCTGCCATTTTAATTCTAAATAGTCAAATAGTTTTACCAATATAAAGCAGTTCACATGGACATTTTATAGCATACACCACATAAGATGACGCATAGGTTGTATTTATTTATTTATTTATTTTATTTAACAGTTCTTCTATACCGCTCTATTTTAGATCAGAGCGGTTTACATTTAACATCAACTATACAACACAAGGAACTTTGAGTTGTATTTACAATAAACAGGGAGATCAACTTGGAAGTAACTGGGGGAAACTATGTACAATTCTTAACTCTATACATTGTATCACACTGGTACCTGATTTCAGGCAGAACATATCTACATCTATATGTATGCCTCTTCAGCCTATGTGTACAGGGTGGCAATCCCCTGAAGAAACGAATGCTAGTGAAAAGCTTTGGGCGCCTCTGTTATGGTGTCAGGATTGATATAAAAAAGAGTGACATAACTAAAAGAGATATTGTAACAGTCAACAACATCTGTACATGAGTTAAGTACTTGTTTTTTTAAGTTAAATGAGAGAAACAAAACAGTGTTTTGAACTGAGTCAAGTACATATTGAGTTGGCAGCACAGCAAGAAGGTTGTTGATGCAAAGGAAGCACTATCTAAGGACCGAACTTCGGTCCATGATTGAGTGCTGTGATTTTGTCTGAGACCTTATTATGATGTGCAATGGAAATATCATTAGTCTTTGAAATTGAGGTTTCTATTGGTGAATTTTAAGAGTGACATACCATTTTCTGCTATTGAGAGTACTCTCTTTTGAGAGGTGATCTACATTCATTGTTCTGGTTTTACTCAAGGCAACCGCACCCGGCCAACGTGGCTGCCGATGCCTTTCTAGTTTAACGGTCGGTGGGGCTTCTGTATGCATTTCTGCTGACCCCCTCTGGTCACCTGGACTCTATTCAAGATTCTTCGTGACAGAGCTCTGGTCATCCTCAGCGCCGCTGTGGCCCAGGCAACCATGGTTCCCGCTTCTCCTGCAGCTGTCGGTGGAGGCCCCCATTCTCTTGGGCTCGTCTCCATGGCTCCTATCTCAGGAGGGGGGTGCTCTCCTATATCCCAACCTTTTGTTCTCTGTTGCTGACAGTGTGGCTGCTGAGAGGATGACTATTGCCCCACTTCTCCCAAAGGAAGTCGAGGAGGTCTTACTGGCTTCCCGTAAACCATCTACTAGACGGACAGATGCCTTCAAGTGGTGCCGATTTGCTATTTGATGCACTGGACGGAAGGTGGATCCTTTCTCCTGTCCAGTTGCTATGGTCCTGCAATACCTGCTCCATCTTTCTGAGCAGGTCCTTAAGTCTAGCTCCGTCAGGGTCCATCTCAGTGCCCTGGTGGCAAACCACTTTCTCATAGATGACAGTCCTCTCTCTGCTCACCCAGTGGTGTCCAGGCTCTTGAAAGGCTTGCTCCTATTAAAGCTTCTGGCGGCCGAGTGGGATCTTAATGTTGTCTTGGGACAGCTCACCAGGCCGCCCTTTGAGCCGATGGCCACATGCCATCTTTGTTTCCTCTCCTGGAAAGTGGTGTTCTTGGTGGCGCTCACCTCTGCCTGCAGGGTCAGTGAGCTCCAGACCCTTGTAGTCGAGAGGCCTTATACCAGATTTTACCAAAATAGGGTGGTGCCCCAAACATATCCCAAGTTCCTTCCGAAGGTGGTTTCTCCTTTTTCACCTCAATCAGGAGGTGGTGCTTCCCACCTTCTTCCCAAGCCCGCATGCCAGTCGGGCAGAGGCGGTCCTCCATACTCTAGATTGTAAGAGGTTCCTGTCCTCCTCCTACATTCAGCGTACGCAAGGTCACTGGAGAGCTTCTCAGCTGTTTGTTTCTTATGACCCCAGTAAGCTGGGGATAGCTGTGATGAAGCATACGCTGTCCACCTGGGGGATGGACAACATTGCCTGGGCTTTTGAGGCAGCGGGTCTCCCGATGGAGGCCCAAGTTACAGCTCATAGAGTCAGGGCCATGGTGGTTTCAGTGGTTCACCTCTGCTCTGTTCCCATTGGCAGACATCTTCCGGGCTGCCACCTGGTCTTCAGGGCAGACCTTTGCAGCTCATTTCTGCCTGGATAGGGAGTCCCGATGGGACAGTGCCTTTGGTCAGGCAGTACTCTGGAATTTATTTGAGGTCTAGGCAACTCCTGCCCTCCGACCCTCTGTGTTCAGGCTACCGGAGTGTCACTCCCTTGTTAGGGTTATCCTTGTGGCTGCTTGCGGCTCTCCTGAGGGAGCTTTTTTTGGCTATGGGTTCCAGGTAGCCTATAGCTGGGGAATCCCATAAGTGAGGACTGACTTCCTGCTTGTTCCTGGAGAAAGCATAGTTACTCACCTGTAACAGGTGTTCTTCAGGGACAGCAGGAATTGGTCCTCACTACCCTCCCTCCTCCCCTTGGAGTTGCAGTTCTTCATTTCATTGGGTTTTTTTGCTGTCTTTTTAGCTAGGTCATCTGACTGAGCAATATGGCCCCCTTGCATGGGAAGGGCATCGCGTATGTGTGGTAGCAATTCCCAAAGGCTTTCTTTGAAAGCTGGGGATTTGCTCTGCATGGGTCTCTGTTGGCACCGATGTCACCCATAAATGAGGACTGATTCCTGCTGTCCCTGGAGAACACCTGTTACAGGTGAGTAACTATGCTGTATGTGCATCTTTTATATACTATAATGCATATGTACATGGAGCTAGTTAACACAGAAACATAATGGTAGAAAAAAGACCATTTGGCCTATCCATTCTGCCCTTCTGTACCAACTACTATTGTCCGGTTTTTGTCTTTTAGAGAGCTTCTGTGTTTGTCCTATGCTTTCTTGAGTTTAGGTGCTGTCCTTGTCTTTACTACCTTCACTGGGAGACAGTTCTTTACAGAAATAGTAGCAGATGCATGGAACAATTTTTGTTTATTTGTTCCTGAGTCTATCCCTTGCCAACTTCATCCTATGCCCCCTTGATGCAGAGCTTTCTTTCAATTGAGATGCTCTCCTCCTCTACATTTATTCAATGGCTGAATTTAAATACTTCTATCGTGTCTCCTTCTGCCTTAGCTCTAAAGTATACATATTGAGATTTTAAGTCTGACCCATATATCTTATGACGAAGCCTCCTGTCCATTTTCGTAGTCACTCTGTACAGACTCCATCCTGTTTATATCCTATTAAAGGCCTAGTCTCCAGAATTGCACACAATACTCCAAATGGGGTTTCACCAAAGACTTAAACAGAGGCACTATCACCTCCTTCCTGCAGGCCATTCCTCTCCCTATGCATCCTTATGGCTTTTTCTCTTATCTTTCTGCCTGTTTAGCCACCTTTAAGGTCATCAAAACAATCATACCCAGGTACTGCTCTTCTTTTGTGGACAGAAGTATCTCACTACCTATACTGTACCTCTCCCTTGGAATTTTTTTCACCCCAAATGCATGACCCTGCATTTTTTTGTTAAATATCAGCTGCCATATTTTTTACCATTCTTCAAGCTTTGGTAGATCCCTTCTCATGTTATCTACTCCTTCCTGGGTGTCTAGTGTAGATTTTGGTATCATCTGCACAGAGGCAAATATTACCCAACAGCCCTTCCACAATATCACTAACAAAAATGTTAAAGACAATCAGACCAAGGAGACATCCCTGTGGCATACCACTGCTAACATCCTTCTCAGCGTGAGTTCCATTTACCTGTACCCTTTGTCGCTTCCCACGCAATCAATTTCTAACCCAGTCAGTCACTTTAGAGCCCATCCCTAGATTGCTTTATAAGTTGCCTTTGTGGAACTGTGTTAAAGGCTTAACTGAAATCCTAAGTACAACACATTGAGGGCTCTCCCTCAGTCCAATTATCTGGTTGCCCAGTCAAAGAAATGAATTAGATTTGTCTGACAAGACCTGTCTCTAGTAAAACCATGCTGCCTCGGGTCCTGCAATCCATTGGACTCCAGAAACCTCACTATCCTCTATTTTAGTAGCATTTCCAGTAATTTACTCACCACAGAGGTCATACTAACTGGCCTGTAGTTCCCAACCTCATCCTTCCGCATTTGTGTAAAGGGATCACATGCATCCTCCTCCAGTTCTCTGGGACCACTTCTGCCTCTTAAAGAGCTTGTTTTATAAGGGCACTTTGCTGTCTATGTTCCCTTTTTTAAGAAACATGCCATCTTTTGTTTTATTTTTATTTATTTTTAACAATTCACTTTATTAATTAGGATTTACTGTCTTTAGGAAGAGATTCACCTCAAGGTGGTGTACAACTGATCATCCTGCTAGACTAGTTGAGACAAGTGGGTTATTTTCCCCCTGCCAATGGAATTTTTTGGATTTAGCTCTTGCCTCGCCTCGCATGTTCCAACATGAATTCCAGTCTTAGATATGGGGATGGACAAATGAGCCGATGCAGAAAATTAGGGTGGCCTTTAAGCACAGATAATTGCACAATTACTGCCACAGCCAACTGCAGAAAAGAGACATATGCATGTGTAAATGGCAAAGGAAAACCTAGTGCACAAATAATGCTGAGTATTTAAATTTTATGCAAATGAGCTGGCTGTATTAAAATGGCATGCTAATGTTGTCCGTGCCTGATGCAGAGAAATGCATAGAGGATTTTGTAACCAGCTTTAGCACCAATATCTCTACACCTGGCATTGAGGTGGCTTAAATGTTTTATGCATGCTCTGACAGTAGTTTGACAGCATCGGGGGCTTTCCCCGATTCCTGGACCATCTGAGGGAAAGTGTCAAACTTCCCCTTATGATCCAGGCATTGGGGAAAGCACCCAATGCCATCAAAATACTGTTGGGGTGCATATGCAGATTAGCAATCTGGTGCCCCTATTTCTAAGAGAGAGTATGCCAAACCTGGACTGACTTCTTTGTGCATGTGTTTGATTTGCTCTCCCACTTTAACATTTCCATTTGGGCCATGTTTAACACGTGGCTAATTTGCATATGAACCCCTTTCTGCATGCTCGTGCTGAAGTTGTGCACTATCTGTGCTCTGGAAAAGGGCGTACAGAGCTGATAGAGTGTGACTTCAGCACCAGCTTTCTGCATCTGCTTGAAAGACTTAAGATTCCAGTGATGATATCACTGATATTAAGGTTGGTGCAGTTAGCAGCACGCTTCAGAATTTCTGTGTCTCTAGCAGATGGTGGTTGTTTGGACTAGTGTAGTGGTACATCTAGGTCTTAAGCTACTGTGCCGCTGGCTTATAGGGTGCCTTTCTGGTTAAGCTTAGAGGGCAGACATCTTCAAGGCATATCTGTGGATACCCTGCTGGAATTTCCTACCTGGAGGGGGGGGGGGTCGACTCCCTGTCTAAATGACTGGGTGCATTAGGCTTCAGGCTGGGGAGCAGTCTTTGAAACCCTATCACAACTTCTCTAAAAATTAATTGAATTTCTATTAATTTGACTTTTAGTTTACTACTTTTTTGGTGGGGAGGGTTGTTGCTTCCTCCCTCCCCCACTGCCACTTTAAGACATTTAAAAAAAAAACAGTGAAACAAAAATAAAAGCAAGTGTGTTCCCAAACACTGAGGTGCCTGCCTCTTCCTTCTGATACTCTGGCTGCTTAGTTCTAGCATGAGGTCGTGGAGGGTGCCAGTCAGAGAAAATCTTAGCAGTGGCATTAGGTTGGGAGCCCTTCTCTGTGCCTGCCATGTCGAGTAGCTGCAGCTCTGGAAGTCATGACCATGCCTTGCTGTTTGCCAGTATGGGGGGAGGCCAAAGGGCCCTTAAATGCACTGCTGTGCAGGGGGAGCCAAAAGCCTTCGTTGTTGTGGCTGGTGCTGTTCTGAAAAGTTTGTGGGGAGCATTGCCAGGGCAGAAGCACTGCTACCTTGCTTGTGGTGAGTGTCATGCTCTTGGCATGGAGGATAGGTGCAGGAGCAGTGGCTTTGATGGTGGTAATTCTACCAGCCCTCCAGTTGTCTCCTTCGAGCTTCAAGATGGTTTGTAGGCCCTGGTAGGGTCATGCTGCAGGGGTGATGATGGGATGCAGCAGGCCATAGGAGGCCTCATGGCTGTTCTTTGCCAGGGCATCCTCAGCAGTTGAGCATCTCTAGTTTGGTAGCATCAGACAGCATGCCCCTTCTGAGAAGCTGCCATTGTGGGTGCCAGGCATGGTGGAAAATGACCTCTGGCAGATTGCACGATTATGCCATGGCTGTAGGGTGCCAGTTGACTGGGCATGGTGTAGGCTCTTCACACACTAGGCAACAGCTGGAATGGCCTCCCAGCTCTGGACAATGCCATTTTTGGAAGGAAAATGCCCAGTATAATTAAATGCAGTTTGCCTTTGAACTCTGGGATGAGACATGAGCTAAATCCACTTCCCATAACAGAGCCATGATAGCTCTTCCACAAGCTGCCTGCCTGCTAACCTAACAGTCACTGGTTCAAGGCCAGCCTCTGACTGTAAATTTAAAAACAAAAAAAAGTTGTTGTTTTTTTAAAGAGGAGTAGTAGCCTCATGATTAAAGCAGCACTCTAGAACTAGGGAATCCAGGGTTTGTATCTCACTGCTACTCTTTGTGATCTTGGTCCTCCTCAGGGTATTGGGGGTGCTGCATTCTCCATTGCAGTGGCAGTCAGACTATGGAGGGAAATGCATCCTCCTCCAGTGCACTGTGAGTCTGTCTACAAGCAGAGTTGCATTTTCACCCAGTGCAGCGGTGATGGGGACAAAGCCATTTCCTTCCCTCATGCCAGGGCTTTGACTTCCTACCCTGGGCAGTATCATCTTTGCATTAAGGTTTCCAGGCGTATCAAACAGGGCCTGTGGAAACCCTGGGTGTGCTCAGGTCATGGCAGTTCTGTTGCTTCCACATGTAGTCCTACTACTACTACTTATCAGCATACGCAGTGCTGAGCAGTGCCCAATTCAATTGTTTTCTTTAGGAAGCTCTTGCCCAAAGTTGTGGCCACTTCGGCCAGGACATTATACATCAGAGCCACTTGGGTAAGGCAGGGAAGGATAACCTTCCTTCCCAGGGTTGAATGGTGATCTCTCCTTACAGTTTCATGACAAGGGAAAAAAATTGGCCATTGGCTCCACTCTGGAAAATCTAAGCCTCCACCAGACCATTTTACCCATACCTCTATCTCTGGGGAAAGGGCAGGGATTTCATCTGCTTTGTCTTTTCTATAAAGGACTGTTCTTAAGGCCTAGCCTAGATCTCAAAGGGATCTATGTCCCTTTCCAGGTGGTTTGTTTTCACATGGAGACTCTCTGTGGTCTTTCATCCAAGCAATATGAAAGGGGGAGTCCCTCATGTCACAAGTACCTAGAGGAAGTCAGTTCTCTTAGGCTTCCGCGACTAATAACTTGATCTGTGCAGTTTTCTGGGTTATGCCACCTCTTGGTAAGTGGGATCAACGTTTCAGCCATTATGCTTTCTTCTGATACTGCCAGATATCCCTCTGAGCATATCAAAAGTGACTTCATGGCTCTGGGACAGAGGGTGAAGCAGATTGGTGCGCAGGTAGTGTTCTCTTCAATATTCCCTGTTGAGGGTAAAGGCCAAGGCAGAGAAGCTTGCATCCTGGAGATAAATGCATGGATGATGTTATTGAGAGCATTTTGGTTTCCTGGACCATGGGATGCTGTTCTAAGGGTTACAGAGCAGAAATGGCATCCATCTGTCCAAGAAGAGTCGATCTGTCTTCAGTGGCAGACTAGCTAACCTACTGAAGAGGGATTTAAATTAGATTTGTTGGGGATGGGTGAAGAAAGCCCCCAGGTAAGTGAAAAATTAAATACCTTTATGAAAAGGGGCAACATATGGAAAGCATTGTGTATAAATGCCCGTAGCATGGGAAATAAGTTCCTAGATGTTAAGGCTTTAATGGGAGAGGTTGACATGAATTTAGTGGCGGTAACCGAGACATGGTTCATGGACAACCGTGACTGGGATGTAACTATACCAGGCTATAAGTTATTCAGAAAGGACAGGGTAGGAAGAAGGGGAGGAGGAGTGACACTATATGTAAAAAATAATATTAAAGCTATGAAAATACAGGGCTTAAAAGGGAGAGAGAAGACACTGTGAGTTAAATTAGAAAGAGGGAAAAAGAAATCTCTTTGCATTGGTGTGATATACAGACCTCTCTCATAGGGAGAAGAGATGGACGGAGATTTAATAGACAACATAGTCAGCATTACAAGGAAAGGGAAAGTGCTACTGATAGGGGATTTCAATATGCCAGATGTTGATTGGCACACCCCTGCTGCAGTATCATCTAGAAGTAAGGAGATCCTGGATTCTCTACAGCGAGAACAATTCAGGCAACTAGTAACAGAACCCACACGTGAAGGGGCCATACTGGACTTGGTGCTTACCAATGGTGAAAGTGTTTCTGATGTTATAGTGGGAGATCATCTCGCATCCAGTGATCACCAGATGGTGTTGTTCAGTATTAGGACTATGGCTGATAAAATCTATTCAAAAGCGAGCGTCTTAGATTTAGGAAAACTAACTGCTAAGATGGGCCAATATCTCAAGGAGTCGTTAGTGGGATGGGAACAGCTGGGGGATATAGAAAAACAGTGGGCAAAACTGAAGGGGGATATTTTAAGGGAAACCAACCTTTTTGTTTAAATGATAAATGGTTTTCGAAAGAAGTAGCTGAAAAGGTGAAAAATAAGAGGGAGGCCTTCATGAAATACAAGAGATCACAGAGAGAGGAAGACAGGTATCTATATTTGGAAAAACTTAGAGAAACTAGCAAAGAGCCAGGAAAGCAAAGATTCAAAAAGAAGAGGAAATAGCCAATGCAATAACATGGGGAGGACAAGCCATTTTTCAGATATGTTAGTGAGAAGAGGAAGGGCAAAAGTGGTATTGTCAGACTCGAGGGTGGAAGAGGAGGAATATGTAGAAGCTGAGGAGGATAAAGCGGAATTGCTTAACAAATATTTCTTTTCTATGTTCACAGATAAAGAACCAGGAGCAGCACCTCAGAAAACACCCACAAACAGGAACTGAAGTGAGGGGCATCTTGAATGATTTTCAGAAGACTGTGTTAGAGAGGAACTAGCTAAACATAGACAAAGCAATGGGACCAGATGGGACACAACC
Source organism: Ichthyophis bannanicus (assembly GCA_033557465.1). Classification (NCBI taxonomy): domain Eukaryota; kingdom Metazoa; phylum Chordata; class Amphibia; order Gymnophiona; family Ichthyophiidae; genus Ichthyophis; species Ichthyophis bannanicus. Next base: position 453,911,899 of record CM066036.1, read on the forward strand.
GAGAATTCTGAAGGAAGTTGGGGATGTTCTAACAGCTCCACTGACTGACCTCTTCAATGCCTCTTTGGAGTTTGGAGTGGTACCAGCGGACTGGAGAGAAGCACATGTGGTCCCTTTTCACAAAAGTGTAAGTAAAGATGTGGTTGAAAACTACAGACCGGTTAGTCTAACCTCTGTGGTGAGTAAATTATTGGAAACTCTGCTGAAAGAGAACATAATGAGACTTCTGGAGTCCAGTGGGTTACAGAATCTGAGGCAGCATGGGTTCACCAGAGGCAGGTCTTGTCAGACAAATCTGATTGATTTCTTTGACTGGGTGACCAGGATGTTTACCGAAGGAGAGCCTTAGATGTGGTGTATTTAGATTTCAGTAAAGCCTTTGACACTGTTCAGTACAGGTGACTTACAAACAAACTGAGCACCCTAGGGATGGACTCTAAAGTTACTGCTTGGGTTAGAAATTGGTTGAGTGGGAGGTGGCAAAGGGTACAGGTAACCGGAGCTCACTCTGAGGAGAAGGAGGGTGCCAATGGTGTACCCCAGGGATCTGTCCTTGGTCCAATTCTTTTTAACATCTTTGTTAGTGATATTGTGGAAAGGCTGTTGGGTAAGATTTGCCTCTTTGCAGATGATACCAAAATCTGCAATAGAATAGACACCCAGGAAGGTGTAGATAACATGAGGAGGGATCTAGCTAAGAGGGAAGGATGGTCTTCTAGAATTTGGTAGCTGAGATTTAATGTTAAGAAATGCAAAGTCATGCATTTGGACTGTAGCAAGTCAAGGGAGTGATATGGTATAGGGGGTGAAGTACTTTTGTCCTCTGAAGAAGAGCGGGACCTAGGCATGGTCGTGTCAGATGATCTTAAAGTAGCTAAACAGGTAGAAAAGGTGACAGCAAAAGCTAGAAGGATGCTTGGGTGCATACGGAGAGGAATGGTTAGCAGAAAAAAGGAGGTGATAGTGCCTCTGTATAAGTCTTTGATGCGACCTCATTTGGAGTATTGTGTGCAATTCTGGAGACCATACCTTCAAAAGGATATAAACATGCTGGAGTCAGTACAGAGGCGTGGCTACCAAAATGGTGAGTGGTCTTCATTATAAGGCATACGAGAACAGACTTAAGGAGCTTAATATAATACTTTAGAGGAAAGGCGGGATAGAAGTGATATGATTGAGACGTTTAAATACCTTTGTGGCATAAATGCACAGGAGGAGAGCCTCTTTCAATTGAAAGCAAGCTCTGCTAAGAGGGGACATAGGATGAAGGTGAAAGGGGATAGACTCAGCAGTAATATGCGGAAATATTTCTTTACAGAAAGACTGGTAGATGTTTGGAATAGTCTCCCAGTGGAGGTGGTAGTGATGAAGACAGTATCTGAATTCAAAAAAGCATGGGGCAAACAAAGAAGATCTCTAAAGGAAGAAAGGGGACTGTTGTAGTGGTTGATATGGAAGGGCAGACTAGAAAGGCCATTTGATCTTTTTCTGCCATCATGTTTCTATGTTTCATGGTGAAGTGGTTATGCAATAGATGTCTGTTCTTATACATAGTGGTTTTCAAACTGGATTAGTGGGATTGAGGCAGGAAATTTTGATTTTGGTAGGAAAGTTTGTTGGAGAAAAAGCAGGAAAAGGTGTAAGTAGGAATCTTCGAGGCAGGGAGTTTTGAATTCTAGCAGGAAGATTGTCACAATAATCTTAGATTCTGGAAGGCAGAAAAAAATCATTGGTCTTTGGTGCCAGACCTTGTAACACTAAGGGGTATGTTTACTAAACCGCGTTAACGTAGCAGATGCTACGTTAACACATGTTAGTGTTCCCGGCCGTGGTAAGTCTCGCAGAGGGTGGAGAGAGGGCGGAGAGAAGGGGTCAATGGGCGGGGAGAGGCCCCTTCCACACTAACATGGGGAACTGAAGGGCTGAGTCTTACCGTGACTGAAAACCTGGCATTAGCACTCATTTGCAAGAGAGAAAAAACATTTCACTGTCAGCAATGTACAGCATAGGTAGGGAGCCCAAGAAAAGTGATAGTAGTGCTCCATTTGCAGCAAAAGCATAGTGCCCAAGTATGAAAGGCCACTATGGTGATGGTGCAAATGGGGCATAGGGGGCTGCAGGCAGGACATGTATTGGGGACAGCTGGGGCACAAGGTGGACTAGGCAGTCGCCTAGGTGGCACATAGGATCATAGAAACCGGACATCAGCAAGACAGCAGCTGACAAAGGCCAAACACAATCCACCTACATCTACCTGGTCCACCCTAGCTAACAGTTGCCAGGGCACTGACCTGACATTCCCCTAGCCAACCCTCCCCCAAGCAGAAGGGACATAATATTGGCAGGCGGTGATGGGGCGAATGTGAGGATGCCCATGTATGCCTCCCCACCCCAGACCCTGCTCCCTAGGCAACCGCCTACCCACACCTGAGACTGTGCACTACCAGCACGGACAGCATATGGTCATGTCAGCATGGCAGGGGGGGGGGGGTGCCCGTGCTGGAGGGGGCAGTGGCACCTGCCTGCAGTGGACGTTGCCATGCCCTGTATCAGTACGTGGTGAACAGGTGGCTCCAGGGGCTACTCTGCATCTGTGGCAACAATGTGGTTCAGTGCACACAGCCAGTATGTCCAGAAGCAGAGGGTCACAGGTTCAACTCCCAGCTGTGGATCCTGCAGAGCATGTCCCTATATTATACCCTACAATGCAGATACAACAGCAACATGTGCAAAGCCCAAAGCAGCGGCGAACAGGGGTACAAACACCCACTCACACAGGCTCCACAATACAAAGCTGCATAGAGAGTCGGGCTGTTGGCCCCAGCACGGAGCTGCAGTTATCACCAGAGCACTACTACTACCTCCTGCATAGTTTAGCAATGTCGGCATTGTGATCAGGACCAGTGTGGCAGGCAGGGTTGCCAACCACCCCTATCTTTGCACAATGCTGCAATAGGAGAGAGAGAGAGAGTGTGTGTGTGTGTGTGTGTGTGTATGTCTATCCATTGTTCTGTGGCTGCCCACGATGTCCCACTGTTACCAGCGTTAGCCTGAATATGTGCATAATGAGGAGCAAGGTATTGTGGTTATGGCCCGGACAGGGCGGATTGTCCAGGATGCATCTTCACAGGGTGTGGGGCAATGGCTGGGACACTGTAGTGCCCGACTACCGCCCGCATGGACAGGGTGGTGAGCAGTGACCATAGCATGTCTAGGTTCCCACATAGTGCTCTACACTATCTACTTCCAGTGATACTTGTGTGTAATCACTGAGATACCTGCTTGGTGCACATAGTTCCTCTGTGAGCATGTACTATGGACTGGCTAGTGGACTGTCTGCAGTTAGACTGTGCATGGTTGGAACACTTTGTAGAGTGCTGCAAGTGCAGTCTGACTGTGCTGTCTGCTGGTGAATGGCAGATGGTGGTGTTGGGCAGTTGGGGTTTTCCAGACCTAACCCCAGCATTACTGCTGGTCTGCCACTGCCCCAGTCACAGGTATGGCTTTGGCCCACCAACCCTGGAGGGCTGTCATATACCATCAGGATGAAGGTTGCTTCACCGGGGCTCAGGCACTTGTCCCTTACCTACAAAAAGGGTGATTGTGGGCCATTTGGGGTATATAGTGTATACCACTTTGATCTGTAGAGGCACTGCTACACAAACCTCATGCAAGTCTAGAAACTCCTCTGTCCTGATAACAGGTGCCCATATCAGCTAGACCCTAACACTGGGTACGCACTGATCTGGGTGGTGTCTGGTCCCAGAGGGCCACATGTGACTGCGGAATACAGATGGACACCAAATTACCTTTGAATGTACTGCAAATAACACCTGTCACACACTGGTAGTGATAGGGATGTACAGCAGGACCTATCTCTAGTACCACATGTACTGCGGACCTAGTGCTGGGCACCCATCCTATCCCTCAGGGTGAACACAGAACTTGCACAATGGCATGGTCTGGAGCTTCTCTGTGCCAGTATCATGCACTGTCAGTTCGTCTTTCCAAGCTGAGGTACCGGACAGGTGCAGACCCCATTTGGTGATCAGCTGTAGACAACTATTCAGCATGTGCATTGCATCATGGATACTGGTGGGGTTACCCTGTCCTGGTACTCAGAGCTGAAAGTTTGTGTGGTGACCTGCAGTCCTTCTGTACCCAGCCATTGCTGTGAGATATGCCTTGGAGGTATAGCCTACTAGTTAGTACAATGCCGTTCTCGGCAGTGTTCATGGGTTCAATTCCTCATTGTTCCCTCCTTTCATGCCTGTCCTACTCAAATAGTTTGCATGCCTGTAACAGTCATATTTTTGTAGAGCTGTGCTGCCAGCCCGTAATACCCTCGCCACAGTTGCCAACATTCCTTCGGTCCATCTATATGCATCTGTCAGCTGTGTAGAGTCCTGTCTGCCTGTGCAGGCTGCCACCCCATGTCCTGCACTGCTACCCTTTCCTGCATTGTGCCTCTTCATGCTTGCCCTGTCTGTGCCTGATCTGCATGGCACCACCACTCCTCTGTCCACCCATCATTGTAACTATCCTGTCACCTCCGCCTCCACTGGGGGACACGTATTCCCATCGTCTGCCACCCACTGTCTTTCCAGTACTTTACATTGCCAACACCCTGTGCTGTGGTACAGTTGCCCTCACTATGTTTGTACTGGCAGCCACATGGGATGCCCACAGATATGGCAGGTCCAGCAGCTCCCAGCTCTCCCTCCTTCACTCACCTGTTCATTGCCTTTCCTCGGTGCTCTATCTTGTGTTAGGGCTACATCTGTCTCTATGCCTCACAGGTCATGCATATCATCCTGAAGCACCTTGCAGCCCTTAGGGCACACTAATCTAGGGCACCGTAACCTTGTTAGGCCACCTTAACCTATGGTTCCATAACTTAGGGTGCCTTCTAAGGTGCCTTGTTCAGGGGTGCCTAATACAGTGCTTAGCCTAGGGAGCCCTATAGAGGGCGCCTTATAAAGCGCCTTATGAGGCACCTTACAAGGTACCTTATAAGGCACCTTACAAGGTACCTAACAGGGCACCTTATAAGGCACCTAACAGGGCACCTTATAAGGCACCTAACAGGGCGCCTTATAAGGCACCTAACAGGGCGCCTTATAAGGCACCTAACAGGGCGCCTTATAAGGCACCTAACAGGGCGCCTTATAAGGCACCTAACAGGGCGCCTTATAAGGCACCTTGTAATGTGCCTAGTAAGGTGCCTTAGCTGATACGGCTTGCCATAATGATGCAACGCCCACGCCTTTATATGGGCATCTGTACCATTACCGCGGAACCTAATGCGGGTAACATTACCGTGGTTTAGTAAACATACCCCTAAATCTTCTATGAAAGGGGTTGCCTTGTCTGGTTGATGTTGAATCCTTTGTACCCATTGACATTTTGCATTTGTCTTGCTATCTCTACCACCTCTTTGATCCTCCTTTGGCCATCAGCCAAATGGAGTAAATACCACACCTTTCAGAGAAGATGATGTTTTTGAACAGCTTGCAAAACCGTAAGTGGCCAAGGCCACGAGACCGGAATGGATACATCCCAGGATACTGAAAGAGCTCAGAGAGGTTCTAGCAGGACCTTTAAAGGATGTTTTTAATAGATCCTTGGAGATAGGAGAGGTTCCTCTTCACAAAAGTGGCAATAGGTGACAAACTACAGTATAGGCCAGAAAGCCTTATTTCTGTGGTGGGAAAAGTAATGGAGGCGCTCCTGAAAGAAAGAATAGTGGACTTTCTGTAAATTAATAGATTGCACGATCCAAGGCAACAGGATTTTACCAGGGGAAGATCATGCCAAACAAATTTTATTGAGCTCTTTTGACTAGATGACCAGAGAACTAGATCAAGGACATGCAATGGATGTGATATACCTAGATTTCAGCAAAGCCTTTGCTACTATTCCTCATAGGAGGCTTATCAATAAGCTGAGCACCCTGGGGATAGGTCCCAAGGTGATGAACTGAATCAGAGATTGTTTGATTGACAGACAGTGGTAGTGGTAAACGGAACTCGCTCAGAAGACAGGAAGGTGCATAGTGGCGTGCCTAAGGGATGGTCTTGGAACCAATATTGTTCAATGTATTTGTGAGTGATATTACGGAGGGACTGAATGGAAAAGTGTGCCTTTTTGCAGATGACATGAAAATTTGCAACAGGGTGGACAGTTCTGAGGGAGTGGACAACATGAGGAAAGATCTACAAACACTGGAAGAATGGTCTAATGCTTGGCAGTTAATGCAAAGAAGTACAGAGTCATATACTTGGGATGCAGAAAACCAAAGGAATCATATGTGATAACAGGGGAGAGGTTGGTGTACACGAACCAGGAGAGGGACCTCAGAGTGCAGGTGTCTGAGGATCTCAAGGTGGCAAAACAGTGCAACAAGGCAGTAGACAAAGCCAGAAGGATGCTAGGCTGCATAAGGAGAGAAATAACCATCAGAAAGGATAGGTATTAATGTCACTTTACAAGTCGTTGGTGAGGCTTCACATGGAGAATTGTGTTCAGTTTTGGAGACCATATCTCACAAAGGATACAAAAAGACTGGAAATTGTTCAGAGGAAGGCGACCAAAATGATTTGGAGCCTGCACCAGAAGATGTATGAGAAGAGACTTGAAGACCTAAATATGTATACCCTAGGAGAGAGGAGGGACAGGGAAGATATGATAGAGACTTTTAAATACTTAAAGGGTATCAATGAACAAACCAACCTTTTTCAAAGATGGGGAAGCTGTAAAACTAGAGGGCCTATGATGAACTGCAAGGCAATAAACTTAAAAGCAACATCTGAAAATACTTTTTCACTGAAAGGGTGGTGGATGCTTGGAACGCCCTCCTGATGGAGGTGGTGGGGGCAAATACAGTAACAGAATTCAAAATGGCATGGGACAGACACAGTGGATCCCTTTTTTAGCAAGAGAATGAAATCAAAGCAAACTTAAATATCTTTTATACTTCAATAAATAGAGGGGTGCTGACCTGCATGGAGCAGCAGATACAACCCTAAACACAGGCATAGAAGGGAGTGGCCTGCACAGAGCTGCAGTTACAACCACTATAGCCACCTTACTGGGCAGACGAGATGGACCATACTAGTCTTTATCTGCCGTCATATACTATGTTACTATGTTAAGTCAGCCATAGGGCCTCCCTTGCAGGTTCCCAGTTACAAATTCAGATAGGCTTATTTTGGCTATGGACAGATCTAGAAGATGATGCAGTGGTCTCTAAGTCTAAGGTATCAATTTCTGGACGAGTCAAGGAAGCGATTGCTTTATCCTGCACTAGCAGAATTTGCTGCTATCAAAGGGCCATTAAACCACTTGATGAGGGTGCAGGGGCCTTTGCTGGCGAAGTCCAAATCTCTTTCCAGAATATAATGGCAGGACAGAGGCCTTGTCTTCATTGCAGTCTTACTGTAAGCACTTAAACTTGGATATTCTGGCCAGGAGATCCTCTACCTTGGGCATAAGAGTCTTGTAAGTTGTTATGGCTTCCTCTTGCCCAGTCTAGGTGAAGCTTGGGTATGCCCTATTTGTTTGGACTGGTCTGGCATGAACAATAAGAAAGGTGAAATTTAACTTCCTTATCCTGCTAGACCAGCCTAGATGAGTGGATTATACAAGTAAAGGCAGATTTGAGCAACTTTCATTGATGTCGTCATTTGGTTTATCTGCTGGTACAGCACCAAGAGAATCTAGTATTTCTGCCTCCAGCAGGTGGTAAGGTGTGTTAACTGGTGCAGCAGTGCAGATAGGCCTGACTCTCCTGGCCCACACTACAGTGCAGAGGCTTCCGGATAGAGTCTGGAAGAGTCCCATGGTGCTCTGAATGAGGATACACCCTTTACTCCTTGCGCACACAGCCACCTAGTATCCAGTGCCATTTCCAATAGGTTACGAGCATTTGATTGGCCTGAAGAAGAGCAGGAAAACATAAGGAGCTTCTGAGAGGGGCTGGTAAGTTAGGCCCTGGTCCTCTTTCCCTCTTTTTGTCCTTATCTGTATGCCATGGTTGTCCTCTAAATTTTTTTTCTATGTGGCTTTTTATTCCCATGCATTCCAATGGGCAGCCTCAGGCTCTGCTGCTTAACTAAGAGCGCTACAAACTTAAAAAAAGGGTTCTTTAGCAGCTTGCCTCATATTCTAGTTTCCCCAGTCTGCCTGACATAAGGTTACCAGAATTTTTGCAGGCAAATATGAGACACATCTGAAATGGGAGAGGGGGAGACACCTTAGTTCCAGGTTTTAAGCAATATGATGTGGAGGAGGAAAGAGGAGTCATTACTCTGTCCACCCTCCCCCCATCCATCTCATGACAGCAACAATGTCACTTCCAAGCAAACAAATCGTCAGAAATAAAAATAGGACCAACACAGAGGATCTCTAAACGTAAAAAGTGGACTGTTGTAGCTGTTGTTATGGAAGGACAGACTAGATAGGCCATGTGGTCTTTTTCTGTCATCATGTTTCTATGTTTCTATGTTTCATTTCCTCCTGTACTGTGCAAAATATAAAGACAATGGATATAAATTCTTAAAACAGACATATTCCAATCACTCAACTGAAAATATTTTTTTTTCTATCCACTCTGTCCCTTTTGTTGGAATGGGGGGGAGGGGCAGGAGACTGTCAAACAGGTGGGAGTCAGGGGCGCAGCTCTGAAATCGAAGATAATACCTGAAAATTGAGGATATTTGGAAACCTTAGCCCGGCAGGCTTTGGGATTCCCCTTTCAGGACTCCCTTTCACCATAGCCCTCTGCTTTTTTTTTCCTTTCAGTGCTGCTGCTGTTTTCAGTCATGTGGCCTAATGCAGCCTCTAGTGATTTTTTGCCTGCGATGTGGCTGCAAAGCCTGAGGCATATTCTTGCCTGCTTTATGGGACCACTCCCCCCCCCCCCCTCCCCACACACACAGGGAGGCCCAAGACCAGATACTGTTTGTGGCCCCTGCAGGTCCTTTTATTTTTATGGATAGATGGTGAGCACTGCAGCCACTTCAGGTAGCAGATTATGCCTGGTGGGGATAGAGCATGGCCCAGTGGCCCCTAGGGTCCTAATGCTCAGCTGGCTTGCACTTAGGCTCCTGAAACAGCTCACGAGCTTTATTCAGGTGGATTGGGTGCACGGTAGTCCCTTTGTTTCTTGGTCCAAGGTTAGGTGGTTCATGTGCTCTCAAACAATGTGATGGCAGTAGCAAGGGGGCACCAAAAGCAAAATGATAGCCCATAAGAAGCAATTGCTGTTTCTCTGGGCAGAGCATCATCTAAAGACACCCACAGCACAACATATTGTGGGCACTGAGAATGTTGACGTAGCCTTCCTCAGTTTCAACCTTGATCCTGGGGAGAGTAGGATCTGGGGTTGGAGGCCTTTCAGAAGATTGTGGCGTGTTGGGGGGGGGGGGGGCATTCCTAGATTTGATGTCAGTGCAGGCACATATCAAAGTGTAGTCCTTTTTCAGCTGGAGAAGAGAGCTTTGCTCCAGCAGCATAGATGTTTTCATACAGTGGTGGCTAGGAAAGAGTCTCCTTTATGTGATTCCACCATGACCTTTCATAGGCTGGGTTCTGTAGAGCATAAAGGATCATCTGGGCCTAGTCATCCTGGTGGTACTGAACTGGCCCTGGTATGCACATCTGGTTTGGCTACTGGTAAGGGGACCTCTTTCCTTTTGACAAGGACTTCTCCACAGACCCATTCTCATGGACAACCTGAGTCCATTTTGGCTTATAGCTTGGCCCTTAAAAAGCACTGCCTGAAGCAGAAGGGGTATTCTTCGATAAACTTGACCCTGCTGAAGGAGTGGCACAGATCTACTTCTCTGGAGTACATGTGGGTGTAGTGCCTGTTTAAGCATGGTATTGGAAAGTGTCTCCATGGCAGGCTGACATGCTATGGCTCTTAGCCTTCTTTTCAGGAGGGTTTGAAGAAAGGGCTCATGTTGAATTCCCTGACAGTACAGGTGGTGGCATTGGCCTGTTTGCAGGGATCAGTTTGTGGGCACTCCTTGGCTTTGCATCCTGATGTCTCAATTGCTCTGGGGCATAAACATCTGTGGTTAGTGCCCCTACCACCACCATTATGCTGCTGTAGGATCTCAGCTTAGTGCTTCAGACCTTAATAAAATTCTCCCTTTGAACTGTTGAGGTGAGCCACCTTGAAGGATTTGTCCTTGAAGATTCTCTTCTTGGTGGCAATCTGATTGTTCAGCATATTTTGGAGTTACAGGCTCTGTCCTGTTGGAACCCATAGTTGATCTTCTCTGTGGATGCAGTGACTATTTGGCCAGTTCCCTCCTTTCACGCAAGGTGGTTTACTCTTTTCATGTCAACCAGATGGTTTCTCTTCTGGTGTTTTCATTACAGCAGTGTCAGGGAAGAGACTAGGAGCTCCACTTGGTGGATTTCTGCAAGACATTACTTCATTATTTGAAGGTAACTAATCTCTTTCATAAGTCAGATAGGCTTTTCATCTTGTTCTGAGAACCAGAAAGGTAAGGCTGTCCGCTGGGACAGTGGATCAAAGAGGTGATCCCTTCCACCTACATTCTGAAGGGGAAGCCCATCCTTGTAGGCATGTGTACTCATTGTACTAGAGCACAAGCACCATTTTGGGTGGGGTCCAGGGCAGTAGTCTTGATAGATAGCTGTAGGGTGGGTTCTTATCATCTTTGAGTACCTTTTGTGAAGCATTATCACTTGTATCTATAAGCCAAATTAGAGACGGCTTTTGGACTGAGATTCGTAGAACATCTGTGTCTTCCTCCTGCCTAGCTGAAACATAACTTTTGGTAATTCCCATTCTGAACTAGTCTAGCAGGATGAATTCGAAGGTGCTAATTTCATTTCGTAGAATCTTGCTAGACAAGTTCAGGACCCACCTGTGAAAGTTCATCATTGCTTCTAGTATATATTAGTTTCATAGAGTGGGTAAATCCACTTCCTTAGATGAGGTGGGCGTCTGATCTGGCTTGCCCTGCCCTGCAGGGTGTCCTAAGTATGCTCCTTCTGGAGTCCATCTGTTTGGGGAGGTTTGTTTTTGATTTTGTGTTTTCAGCAAAAGGGCTTGTCATGAAAGCAGAAGGAGTCAAGATGGCATCAGTGAAGGTAGTGTGTGAGTGAGCTCTCTACATCCTTGCATGGGCGCAGTTCCCTGTATGCTCTTGCCTGGGAAGATGTCTAGGAAGGGGGAAGCTTTAATCGAGGCCCTGAAGCAAAAGAGCCCCCTTAGGGGCAGATAATGCTGTAGGGCTGTCTAGGACTCACATGATCCAATGCGAAAAAAGCTTTGGCTGGTATGCCATTGGTGGGCACAGACTGGAGCACTGAAGGAGTTTTGTTGAGCCCTGAGGAGAGAGCAGTCCCCCTTCTCCTTGCAACCCAGAAGTGTTTTCATCAGGTTTGCTACCACATCACTGCATATTGCCGAAGAGCAAGGAGCACATCATGGACTTGAGGGGCAACTCCCGATGACCACCTTGCCACTGGATCTGGGCTCTGAAGTTCGGAGAGTGCCTGGGATGGGGAGTTGGCAAGAGGTGAATATGATTACCAGTAAAGTCGCTGGGTTGGGTCAAAAACCTACTGAAGTCACAATGGACAGTCTGTGGGAAGTCCTGAAAGCTTTGGAAACGTCTCTGGCAGGTTTGATTACTAATTTAAAAATGAAATTATTTTTTTGCTGAATTCCCTGTGCAGAATCAGTGCTTAACCCAGGTGGAAGCAAGGTTAGATACCATTGAAAGAGCTAATGGTGAAACCAAGGAGGTGATTGGAACTCAAGTTAAGGAAAGGGAGATTTTGAACTGAAGAACTGACATTTTGGAAAATCAATCCAGGAAAATAACTTACTTTTCTTATACTTCCCTAAGTGTCATTTGTTTACACTAATTGACATAGTCAGGAAGTATTTAAGGAAGATTTTGAACTTTCTTGCAGATAATCTCACTCATATAGTCGCAGCATAATAATCTCACATCCTGGGAAACAAAGGAGCGAACTACTCTGGTGGCCACCTTTGCATTTGAATCTGACCATGACTCTATTTTGCGCCTATATTTCTGAAATATTAATTCTTCTTTTCGGGGCTCAAAAGTAAGAATTTCTCCAGATCTTTCACATTCTACGCAATCTCGCTGGCGAGCCTCTGTGACCAAGGACTGTGATCCTTGGAGCTGAGTTTGCTTTGAAATTTCCTTGTGTGTTGTAACTTTTGGGAGTAAAATTTATGGGCCCGATATTCATCCGGGTAGGGCTAAGCGCCATAGCCGCTTAGTCCTGCCCGCTGACCCCTTAACCCCAGATATTCACTCCTGCGGCGACGGAAGTGAATATCCAGATCTGGCCACACTGGCCGGTAGCTGCCAAGGCTGACCATGCAGCATCAATACTGGATGCTGCATGGTTAGCTCTCGGTGCCTATAGAGAAGGCAAGGGGTTTCCAATATTGGTGCTGCACAGTTAGCGCCGGTCCCTGCCTCCATTCCACCCCAGAACGCCCCCAGTATGCCCTGATGCTAACCGGTTAGTCGGTATTTACATGGGTAAATGGCTGTTAATCGTGTAAATGCCCTTTGAATATTGGGCCCTATATCTTTTTTGATCCTGGTAAGTTAGTGAAATTTCTAGTGCCTAGAGAGGAAGTCTCAGGTAAATATGGACAGCCCTATGGTATTGTGTGTTTCTTCTCTTTATTTGTATGTGATATGTTTCCTTAGTTTTGTGAATTAGCTGGGCTCCCTGATATTGTGGTCTATCATGATTTTGTGTTTTCTTTAGCATTCTATATTATCTTTTATGTTTATTTCAACGTTTTCCTTTTATGTCGCAATTGTGATGTGTACTATAAAATTTCCTATAAATATATTTTTTAAAAAGGGCTTGTCATGTGAATACTGGTATGCTCCTAGCTGCATCAATCCTTTTATGGCAAGGGTGATGTCACTGGAAACTTCCAGGGTTTTTTTCTCTGTATCCATTATCTGCTAACATGGGACACTTGTCTGGACTAGTCTAGTAGGATTCCAGGAAAGGAAATTATCAGGTAAGTAAAATTTCACCAATGCAGTTATATATCAGACGGTTGCTTTCCTTAATTTTGTTTCCTTTGTTATGATTATGAGTTTTAATCAATAGCTTCCACTGTACACAAGCTGTCAATCCTTAGAGCGAATATGGTCTCCCCCTCCCCCCGGGCTACTTGGGGCAAGGCACCCCTAGCCCAGGCACCTAGCACAAGGATGCCCTGGACTAGAGAGCTTCTGTAGTACTGGATCTGAGCCTTTGGGACCAATTATGTTACCTGGTCCAGGGAGGTGTCCAACAGTGTCCCTCTCTTCACACCGTCATCTTGCATCAGGATCCACCACTAGAGGTCAGTCTGCTAAATGAGGCAATGATTCCCAAAAAAGAGGGAGTTGACCTCCACTGAGTTTGGCATTCAGTGACACTAACATGCCAGTGCCACTGAATATCCCCACAGACCGCCTTGGCACAATTCGGATAGTGCTTGGGCAGTCCATGGGCAGGGTTGGGGTGGTCCCAGCAACTAGTACAGGCCCACTATGAACCAACCAGACAGTCTTCATTCTTTTTCCTAGCCCCAACTCTGTGAAACGGGCTACCTATTGAACTTTGACTTCAAGCCTACTTCACTAGATTTAAGTCAGAATTGAAGATATACCTATTTAAATGGACTTTCATTCTTCCTGAGTTATAGGGAGTGGACTGTTCCAACTGGATTGTCAGGGTAACCTGTGTGTAGTCGCCCTTCCTTGATGTCTGCTTGTTCCCCTGCCCTCTGCTATGTCTGTCCCCCTGTCTGTATCTTGCATCTATTTTGTCTTTACTGTCTTTCTTCCTTACTGCTAATTACAATGGAGTTCCTTTCTACCTTTGATTTAAATGTTTTTTATTATGTAAACCACCTTGTCTAACCTGAAAAGGTAGTATAGAAAGCATACTAAACCAAAACCATAAACCATATCCAGTCAATGGTGATTTTCAACCTGCTAACCAGATACAGTTGAGGTCAACATTACTGGCATCCTTGCAGTGCAGCCCTTTATTGCCCAATATCTCCTAAAAAAAAAAGTGGCCAGTGCAATGGCTTTGGTCTATAATTGACACAGAAAAGAATCAAATAAAACAAGACCAATTTAAAAAAGGACGTGGTAGCAAAAAGTATAAAAACCGAGACATTGCCAGGACATGATTATTTAAACCAAAAAAGGATGAACCTCAAAGTGAGCAGGACATATTACCAATACCAAATATTTTTGTCTGATGAATCATCAGGAGAGGAGAAACCCACTCTCACATGACACCAGCATCCTTTTAATTGATTGATTGTGTTCAAGGAAACTTAAATAATCTGAAAACATATCTGAACTGGCTTAAAATGGAGTGACTTGCTGAGCATCCAGGCAGGTTATGCACATGTTTTAAGCTCATCCACAGCCCTGCTTCAGGTTCAGAAGGACTACTACTCCAAAAGACAAACAATGCTTAGAGAATACTTTCAAACCGCTGCTCCAATTCTTTTTATATATAATGACTAAATGATCTATTAAGATGGAATCCCCTTTAACTAACCAATCAAAGTGAGATGAGAATCCATAGACCGGAAACAACTCCCTCTGATTGGTGGACTCAAAAAAGGCTTGACCAGGGGGGTCAGCAGGAATATAATCAAGGACCTTTCATCTCAAATCACAGAATTGATGTTTTTTTTTTCTGGAGACAATGTTCCACTATAGGGGCTGATACAGTAGAGATATTAATCCATTATGCATGTTCTCCGAGACATGTTTTTATAGGTCGAGTGGTACACCCTGTATATAAAAGATTGCAAGGGCATCACAAAAGATAAACCACAAAAATAGATAGATGGGTAGTATGCCACCTTGTGTGAAATATCCTAGCAGATATGTAGTGGCTCCAAGTCATGCCCACCAAAGTATTCTGCCATTGCAAAAATATAGAGCGGTCTTCTCAGAGTATATAATTGAATTAAACTCGGTGTAAATACTCTATTGTAACTTGATGTCAATATTTAAAAGAAATTTCTACAAGGTAACAAAATGTATATTGCCAGTCGATCTTCTTCATATAAAAGCATAGAAACTCTCTTCAATTTTTTAATTTTTTAATTTTTTAATGGTAGTCTCAGAACCAGAGGACACTCTGCACCACACGCTTTGTGGAAAAGGAGTATTGCCTCATTCACATCAACGACTACCAGGAGACCAATTCTCCTTTCATTTTGTCATTTTTTAATATTTATGTGATAGATGGTGCCAGCAAATAAATATATACCACCAAAATTCCTCTGCCTTGTGAAATTTGTTTAAAATGGAATATAATAGGCTTATCTTAATTTTGTGGACAAATTCGTGTTCCATGCCAAACAGATAGTCATTTCTCAGACAAATAATTGTTTCTCTACGCCTTCCCAGGGCGCCGTATTAGCGTTTCTCTCCCTCTTGGAGGTTCTTCAGGAGAATCTGTAAGACAATTTAGAATGGCATTGCAAACTTTCATGTATTTGTTTAGCAAGGGCTTATCTTTTGTCCCAGCTATAGTTCATGATCCTTTTCAATTTCGGATAGATTTTGAAGCATGTATCAGAAAATTACATCTAAAATCTTATTTTTCTCAGTTTCCCACTTCGATTTCTACAGAACTAAGTGTAGATCGTAGAATACCACTTGCAATCAAGTCCAATTGGATGCCACCCAGTCCCCTACCTCCAATACTACTAGCATTTAAGGAGATGGTTTTGAAAGAAGTAGCAGATTTAGAACAACATAAGCCTTTCATCAGAAACGTCTTGACACATGAAGAGCGAACAGTCTGGCGGGAACTAAAGATACGGACAGATATTATAATCTCTAGGGCAGACAAAGGTGGTGCGATTGTCATTCTTAGCCGAGAAGATTATTTAGCAGAAGCTCAACGCCAACTTTCAGACAGTTTGACTTATGAAAAATTAACAAAGGATCCCACAGCATCGTTACAGCAATTGATATCAGAGAGTACTAAAGTGGCATATCATAATAAAGTGATCATGAAAAAAGAAATGACGTTTCTAAACGTTAAAGCCCCTGCTATTTCTAATTTTTACATAGTTACGAAAATACATAAACGGCTTGATAAACCGCCAGGAAGGCCCATAGTGTCTACTAGGGGTTCGGTTTTAGAACCACTTTCACTGTATTTAGATTCTTTTTTAAGACCCCTACTTATAGAAATTCCATCATATATTCGGGATACATCTCACTTCCTACAAAGATTAGCACAACATGATCAGCTTGCTCTGGATGAACAAATATTGTTGATAACTCTTGATATCACGTCGCTATACACCAGTATCCCCCAACATTCAGCGATCATGACAGTTACTACAGTATTGAATAACAGAGGGGACCTTTCACATTCCCAAGTAGCATTTCTTACGGAGCTGGCACAAATTACCATCACAAAAATTTTTTTTCAGTTCAACAATGTGCTGTACCAACAGAATATAGGTATAGCCATGGGTGCATCTTGTGCTCCATCGATTGCTAATCTTTTTATGAGCAATTTTGAAAGTAGTTGGTTACCAACATCTCCATATGCTCATCATATCCAGTTGTGGCTGAGGTTTATGTCAATTTTCTTTTATTAGGCAGACTCCAAATCCAAATAACATTATCATATTATATCAAAATGTACATGGTAAACCATTCAGCAAAAACATATACAGACCATTCTGTAGCCTATATCATTTATTTTATCCCTCCACCCCCTTTCAATAGTCCCCCCTCCACCCTTTTATCCCCCCCTAATCCCCCCCAATATCTACCTGACGGTGTACCTCTGCCCTCCTCCCCTACCCCATGCCCACTCCCCCGGCGGGTGATGACTCTTACACTCCGCCCAGGGGTCCATTCACTTCCTCTATTCAACTATACCTCAACGACCATCCCACCGCCCAATGAAGCACTTGTTTGTCCCCCCCCTCCCTCCAACCTCCCTCCTTCCCCACTCCCTACCCTCCCTATCCCCCCACCCCTCTGCCAAATCCCCATTGCTAGTGGTCCAAATACTCCCAATGCCATACATAATCGGTTCTCTACCTCAATGTATTGAGTATCCTACTCCTCTCCCGCGCAGAGAGTGTCTGTAAAAAAGGTCCCCATTCCATCAGGAATCGTTCCCCCAATTTGTCATTCCCTTGTATGCCAGCCCTCTCTACCAACATTAAATCATACAGTTCCTGCCTCCAATCGGCCAGCCGGGGCCTGCTCCGTGACAACCATCTCTTAAGAATAAGATGTCGTGCTACCAACATCGCACGTTGCATCCACCGGGTGTATTTTCTTAGTATCTTCCCTCCAGTATCCGTCAACCCCAACACTGCTGACTGAGGCTCTGCTCCTATATCAACCGCAAACAGCCCCCCTAGAAAGCCATATACTTCCATCCAAAATTGAGAGATTCGAGGACATCTCCACCACATATGTCCTAGAGTTGCCGCCCCCTCCGCACATCTAGGACATCCCGCCGAGGCGGCTGCCCCTGCTCGGTAAGCTCTATTAGGAGCAAAGTAACTCCTTCTTATAATCTGATACTGCATATCCCTCCATTTACTATAGCCACTCATTTGCGGGATCTGTGCCAACGCTTCTGTTATATGCTCACTCGTAATCTGTACTTGCAAATCCCTTGCCCACTGCTCCGCTACAGCCGTCTCTTCCAAAGGAGCCTCCAAGGCTAGATATTCCTTCTGCAGCAACGATATACTTGCCTGCCGTGGCATACCCGCATACAGTAGCTCCTCCAATTTCGAGCATATCGCTCCTTGCAAATCCTCAGCCCGTAAGCTACCGACATAACTGCGAACTTGCATATATCTGAATTGATCCACAGCCTGTAACCCATATCGCGCCTGCAGCTCTCCAAACGGAAGCATCCTACCTTCACCATCCACTACTTGGTCAAGTGCTAATATCCCTTTCGCCTCCCACCTCTTAAATGCCCCCCCCTCCACTCCTGGTCGAAACTCACCATTCCCATGTAAGGGGAGCAGTGGCGTAGCATGAGGATTCCCATGACACCTCTTGCACACTATCCCCCAGACACGTCGCAAAACTTTGAAACCAACATATTGGTCAATAATTTTGGGTAACAGCTGTCTTTTGGAGTGTAACACATATTGCAACGTCAGTGGATGCACTATCTCTGCCTCAACTGGCAGCGGCGTATAGTCCTCTGTTTCACTCAGCCAATCTCTCAAGTTCCGTAGTTGGCAGGCAATGTTATATCGATAAATGTCTGGTACGCCCATGCCCCCCCTCTCCCACGGCTGTTGTAATAACCGTAGCCTAATCCTTGGCTTCCTACCTCGCCATAGAAATTGAGTAAGTATCCTCTCCAATGCTTTAACTTCTTTACGCAGCAACAAAATGGGAAGGACCTGCAGCACATACAACCACTTTGGAAAAATCACCATCTTGTACACCGCTATCCGTCCCCCCAACGACAGAGGAAGATCCCTCCATCTCTCCAACCGAGTGCGGGTCTCCTCCAGCAATCTCCGTATGTTCAACCTATGACACTTCCCCGTTTCCGCCGCCAATCTAACCCCCAAGTACTTGAGTTCATTCATACTCCACTTCAAGGGAAACTCGCCCTTCCAGTTCCCTGGGAGTCCTTTATCCAAGGGCAGTGCCTCCGACTTCTCTAAATTAAGTTTCAGGCCAGAAAACCTTCCAAAATCAGCAAACGTATCTAACAGTGTTGGTAAAGTCTCCTGAGGCCTCCCCACATACACCAGTACATCATCAGCAAAAGCTGAGACTCGGAAGTCCGACCGTCCAATCCTCGCTCCCACCAGCCGGGGGTGTGTCCGTATTCGCTCCAGTAATGGCTCTAATGTCAAAACATAGAGGAGCGGTGATAGCGGGCACCCCTGTCTAGTACCCCTCCTTATTGGGAAAGCATTCGTCAATGAATCATTCACTATAATTTGTCCCTGCGGATTTGAATATAACAACCGTACCACGTTTCCAAAAAAACCTCCCAGACCCATACGCTCTAAAATCCGGAACATATAGGGCCATGCCACCCGATCAAAGGCTTTCTCCGCGTCAAAGCTCACTAAGAGTGCCGGCTCACCTGCTACTTGAGTCATGTACAAGGCAGCGAAGATCCTCCGCATATTTTTAATGATGTGCCTATTACGCACAAAGCCCACTTGATCCCCATTCACCAAGTCCGGTATCATCGGTGCTAGGCGCTCTGCCATTATTTTAGCCAAGATCTTGAGATCAACATTGATCAGTGAGATAGGCCTGTAAGATCCTGGTTGTTCAGGGTCCCTACCCTCCTTGGGGAGTACTGTGATAACTGCCCTATTTGCTTCATATGGAAAGAGCTGTCTTCCGACCAAATCCATATAGTGTGCTGACAAGGGTCCCGCCACCTGCTGTAGGAGGAGCTTGTAAAATTCCCCCCGATAACCATCCGGCCCAGGAGCCCGTCCCCTACGCAGGGTCTTAACCACCGCCACCACCTCCGCAGGCGTGATAGGACCATTCAACAAGTCTCTCTGTTCTTCTGATAAACATGACACCTGTATTCGATCCAAAAATACCTGCTCGCTCCTCTGGTCCTCCTGCCCTTCCTCATACAGTGCAGTATAATACTGCCGAAATATCTCTTCTATATGCTGTTGTGTGCGCCTAATCTGCCCCCTCTCATCTCTCATTGCTCCCACATAAGGCCTCCCCCCCCCTCCCGTTCGGAGCAGCCCTGCCAGCAGCTTCCCGGGTTTGTTCCCGAATTTGTACAGCTTATGTCTGAAATACAACTGGGACCGAATCACCCTTTCGTGTATTACGGAGGACAGCTCTTTCTGCAGACAGAGCAGAGCCTCCTTATTCTGATTTGTGGGAAATTGGCAAAATCTGCGCCTTGCTACTCCCACCTCCCTTTCCAAACGTAACAAGTTCCCATTATACTGTCTCTGTCTATAACCCATATGTGGCTGAGGTTTATTGATGACATTTTCCTATTGTGGAAGGGACCTCAGGATAAGGCAGTGGAATTCATCAATTGGCTTAATGTATGTAATACAGCAATTCAATTCACATCTACGATACAGCAGAACACTATAGTTTTCTTGGATGTAGAAATAAGTAGAGGATTATATGGATGGAAGACGACAGTCTATAGAAAACCAATTGCCCGTAACACACTGTTACATTATACGAGTGGTCACCCGACCAGGTTGAAAAATAGCTTACCATACTCTCAGTTTCTTCGTTACCGTCGAAACTGTTCCGAGGTAACAGATTTTAAAAACAAATCAAAACATCTGTTACAAGCTTTTGTGGATCGAGGATATCCTGAACGTGTTTCTAAACAGGCATATACACGAGCCTTGTATAATGATCGTTCCTGGCTTTTTTCACCCTCCCGTCCAGAGGTCAATCTAGACAACATTAATTTTATAACCAAATACTCACCATTGAGTTATAAAATTCAAAATATTGTTAAAAAACATAGTCCTATACTTCAAACTGTTCCTGGATTGGAAGACAAACGAGTGAGATGTGTCTGGCAGAGAAATAGTAATTTGCAACAACAACTCAGTCCTACCATTCTCCGTTCTCACAATATAGTAAACCCTTCACAGGAAGCACCAGGCCACAGAAAATGTGATGGCTGTAACATATGCTATGTGACAGATGAGCTAACTGAATTCCAATATCTTGGGAAAACCTATTTTTTAAGACATGTCACGTCGTGTAATTCAGAAGCAGTGATATATGCCATTCGTTGCCCCTGCGGGTTATTATACATAGGAAAGACTATACGATCTTTTAGAGTTCGGCTACAAGAACATCATAGCCGTCTACGATGTAAGAATATGTCTGCCCCCATGGTCCAACACTGTGAAGAGTTTCATCACACATTTGACCAGTTACGTTGTTTCTGCATAGACCAGATTTTAGTTCCTAAATGTGGTAAAACTATAGATGAAACACTGCTTTATGAAGAACAGCGATGGATTTTCCTGGTTAACACAGTGAAACCACGAGGGCTCAATGCCTCAATAGAATGGCAGGTGTGCAGATAATCTATTTCACAAGACTCTCGATAAAAGTCAGCTGTTATGGTAAGACCGCATGCGCGGCGTTTTTTCTGTCATGAAAATACTTTGAGAGACGTGGGCAGCATTTCACAGTGAGTACTTCCTATTTTGACGATATATTTTTGTAATTCCAGTTGTTTTTAACTGAAAGGGGTCCTTCATAAGATGAATTTTCTCCAGTTTCTTATTCAATTTTCACACGAGTCATTAGTACAAACGGGCTAAACAAATACATGAAAGTTTGCAATGCCATTCTAAATTGTCTTACAGATTCTCCTGAAGAACCTCCAAGAGGGAGAGAAACGCTAATACGGCGCCCTGGGAAGGCGTAGAGAAACAATTATTTGTCTGAGAAATGACTATCTGTTTGGCGTGGAACACGAATTTGTCCACAAAATTAAGATAAGCCTATTATATTCCATTTTAAACAAATTTCACAAGGCAGAGGAATTTTGGTGGTATATATTTATTTGCTGGCACCATCTATCACATAAATATTAAAAAATGACAAAATGAAAGGAGAATTGGTCTCCTGGTAGTCGTTGATGTGAATGAGGCAATACTCCTTTTCCACAAAGCGTGTGGTGCAGAGTGTCCTCTGGTTCTGAGACTACCGTTAAAAAATTAAAAAATTAAAAAATTGAAGAGAGTTTCTATGCTTTTATATGAAGAAGATCGACTGGCAATATACATTTTGTTACCTTGTAGAAATTTCTTTTAAATATTGACATCAAGTTACAATAGAGTATTTACACCAAAGTATTCTAGCAAAATCTCCATGTGCCACATGCAAAATGGCCTGGATTATGGCCCTCAAATGGATGATTACATTTAACAGCAAACTGTACCAATTTATCCCGAATGTTAGAACCCCGGGTGTGGACAATAGTAAGAGATTTGCCAAAACACGAATTTAGACTCAAAACCAGACGATATTTCCTCAGTAGCTATGTCACCTGGGCAGTATTTTGCATACAAGGGAAAACCCCACTATCATATCCTTGTCCGATTCTATGAGAAACCTCATCCGATAGTAACCACTCTCAATGAATATAGCAGGCCCACTTGTAAATTCGTCTGATTACTTTCATTGGATATCCTCGATCCAAAAACCATTCTGTCAATTCTTCCGCATGAGCCTGGAACTCCATAACTTACATAAGTCTTACAAACTGGCCAAACGGGAGACCCCTATGAAGAGGTCCAGGATGATGGCTGAGATATAGCAAGTTGTTTCGCTGCATCGGCTTCCTATATAACATTGTATGTAATCCATCAAATGTCTTATAAATGTGAATGTCCAAAGAATTAATTGCTTAAGACTTAATATGTGCAATGGAGTATTAGGTTTAATAGAATTTAGCCAGGATATAAATTCATGTAAATCATCTGCTGCCCCAGTCCACAGCAAAAAGATGTCATCGATGAATCGCCGCCAACAAGATATTTGTAAAAACCAATTGGAAGGATAGATGATAGTCTCCTCCATATCGGTCATATATAGCATGGTGACTGAGGGGGCAACTGTCACTTCTATGGCAATTCCAAAAACTCAGAGATAAAATTGATTGTCATACAGGAAATAATGTTAATCAAAAAATCTACTCAAATCTAATAAAAAAAAAGCCCTTGGTATACTTGAGCTAACGTAAAAGATGTTTCAAGTGGTTGTAAAGCCTCCCATTGATTGATATTAGTATAAATGGCATTAACATAAAGTGTTTATGAGTTGTGCAAGTTGAAGTAAAAATTGAGAGGAATCACATATGTATGATTTTACCCTGACAGCTTTCTGCTTCAAAAAATAATCGCTGAATTTTGATAGCTGTTCAAGTAATGAACCCCTACAGGACACAATAAGCCTGCCAAGGGATTCGTAAGGGATTTATGAACCTTAGAAACTGTATAAATAGTTGGACTTTTGGAATGTTGATTACATAGATATCAATGCTTGACCCAGTACAAGCATTGTGGAACTTGTGTCTCTTGGGGAAACTGCTAGGTACATATGACCTAGATTGGCCACTGTTGGAAACAGAATACTGGGCTTGATGGACCTTGGTCTGACCCAGTATGGCATATCTTATGTTCTTATAGAAACAACTTTCCTTTCTCCATAATGGTTGGGCCGCTCCACTGGTCAAACTGATATGCTTGTCGCGGATGATGGCCTTGATAATGGCCATCGTGAAAATTCTGCTCCCTCTCCTCACTGGAACAAGACTGGTCGAGCCTTTTTTAAGTCCACTGATCGGAGGGAGTGGTTTCCGGTCTATGGATTCTCATCTCACTTTGATTAGTTCAAGGGGATTCCATCTTATTATGTAATTCAGACATTATATATAAAATAAATTGGAGCAGGGGTTTGAAAATATTCTCTAGACGTTCTTTGTCTTTTGAAGTAGCAGTCCTTCTGTACCTGAAGCAGGGCTTTCGATCAGCTTGAAATATGTGCACATCATGCCTGGACTCTCAGCAGGTCACTCCATTTGACACCAGTTCAGATAAGTTTACAGATTTTTTAAGTTTCCTTGAACACTATCAATCGATTGGTGTCATGCAAGAGTGGGTTTCCCTTCTCCTGTCGCTTCATCCTACAAAAATATTTGGTGTTGGTAATATATCCTGCTCACTTTGAGGTTCATCCTTTTTTGGTTTAGATGTCAATGGTGGTTGACCTTTGAGGAGGTTTTCTGTTTGGTTAGGACATGATTATTGGCACCCTTATAAACAATTCAAATCATTTTGAACAGAAGAACCACATTCCCATTGCAGTCAAATTATACACACCTGTGATTGTCAGTACACACATGGCTTAAATCAACCAATGAATAATGGCTCCAATGTTTAAAATGGCCACATTCACTCTCTGTTCCATTTTCACAGTGGTGAAGACAAGAGCTGCCTGAGACCATCAGAAAATCCATTATTATCTAACTTTAAAGGGGTACAAGGCCATCTCTAAAGACCTTGCAATTCCTGTGTCTACAGTTTGTAATGTTATGTTTTCTGCTCATGGAATTGTCAAGAACCTCCCAGGACATGGTGGGAAGGGTTAAATGAATCCAAGAAGTCTTTGGAGGTTAGTGTGAACTGTTTGAAAAACACCACACACAATATCCAAAGAGCTTAAGACTGATCTGGAGCAATCTGGAGTGGTGGTTTCAACCCACACCATATGTCATGCCTAAACAAAAAAGGACTTCATGGGCAAAGGCCAATGAGGGACCGCACTGCTCAAAGACAGACATAAAAAGGCACACCTGATCTTTGCCCAAACCCACCTTGAGAAACCACAATCTTTCTGGGAAAATGTTCTGTGGACAAATGAAACCATACTTGGGCTTTTTAGCTATGTAGACCAGCGATGCATTTACAGGTAAAGAAATGAAGCTTATAAGAAAAAAAACACTCTTCCTACAGTTAATATGGTGGAGGTTCCATGATACTGTGGGCTGTTTTGCTGCCTCAGGAGTTACCAAGATATTTTGGAGTGAAGTGTGCTACCTAGTGTCAGAAAGCCTGGTCTAGATCGCAAGTCACTGGTCTTCCAGCAGGAACATGATCCAAAACATACATCCAAAAGTACCAAAGAATGGTTAAAAAGGAAAAAATGGACTGTTTTAAACTGGCTAGCAATGAGTCCTGATCGCAATCCAATCAAGAACCTTTGGAAAAAGAGCTGAAATCTATTGGTAAAAGGAATCCTGGAAAAATTCATGAGCTGGTACAAATTGTAGTTAAAGAGTGGGAGAAACTACCAGCAGACAGATGTACAAAACATATAGATGGCTTCAAGAGGCATTTGGAGGCTGCCATCATTGCCAAGGGTTGTGCAACCAAATTAGTGAAGGGTGCCATTAATCCTGTCCGGGTCATATTTTGTTTTGTGTTTTTCTTAGAAAGTACTACATCTAAGTTGTACAAACATTTTTTTTGTTGTTCCATACCTTTAAACATACTATTAAAATATTATGATGACATACAGTTGGAATATTTCCAATTATTTCTCAATATATTGTAAACAACATACCTAAAATGCAAGGGTGCTAATAATGTTGACCACAACTGTAGGTAACAGCATAAAGTCAGGTCAATGGCTGTTCTAACTTTACATGGTTTTGCTATCTGGTTAGCGGCTGAATATTGCCGCTTTTTGGACAGCAGCAGAACCGGACAGTCAGCTCTGGAGATGATCCAATGGCTCGTACTGAATATCCACTTTCACGTTGACACATGGTGATAAGGTGCTGACTGTCACAGGCTGAATATCCAGGTCCTTTGTGTCCCTTAGTATGCCAAGGTAATGCCTTTTGATCATAGTCTCCCAGCAGAAGGAGTTTTGTGATATTTTGGCATTATCTGTTTTTTTTTTTAGTCCCATCAAGTCAGTGCTGACTCCTGGTGACCCAGCTGCCTCTGGGTTTTCTTGGCGATGTATCACCAGAGGTAGCTTGCTAGGCCTTACCTGACATTACCTTACCTTAGCAGGCATTACCTTAGGATATAGGGATCATTGGGTATCACCCTTCATCTTTAATATGATGTCTAATTCTATTATTGGAGGAACATTGTTTTCCAAGAATAGGAAAAACATTCTGCAGCCTAATTTTATAGATACATTGTGATGGAATTTTAAAGAAGGAGGTGGTGTTCCTAAAGTGATCAGTTAGGCTAGGACTGCACAGACTCCTCTTTCCCAGCAGATTTTGAAAGAAATGAGTTGACAGCAGAGAGCATAACATGCGGCTTCCATGTCTGTTTCTGGAATGCTGCTGTTAAAGGGCTGGTGTAAAGAAATCTTGCCAAGCCATACTAATGTCTCACCCATCCCAGTGTCTGTTTACAATTAGACTGTAGAATCTTTTTTTTTTTTGTTCTTTGAGACACACCTAACAACAGAAGTTCACTGTGCTGCTTGGGACTAACCTTATATTTTCTACAAACAGGAAGACAGTCTTTACTTCTTAGCGACCTAGCTTTTGCCTACCTGGACGAACTCTGCAGAGGGGAAATTCGGAAGCACTAGGGGGAAGGAGCTGCTGAATTTCCCTTGTAATCATCATGGCACTATCCGACTAGTGTTGGGGCAGTTTATGCGTGATGCACCAACTTATTTGGTTATTAGCGATTTTCGGTCTGTTAACTAGATAGGCCATCTTTTTTTTGATTGCTTAACTTTATGCACTTTGGCTATCCAGGCAGTGGCTGAATTCTGCCACTATCCAGATAACCAGTAGCAGTCACTATTGAAACCAGATATCCAGCAGAGGCCACTCTCCAGGCACCACAGTTAAAATAATAAAATAAAACTAGATATTCATTTTAAAACATTAACTGCCTTATGCACATGGCATTCAAAATTTTATTTTTACCCACAGCTGCCGGCACTTTAAAAACACTGACTGGCACAGGCTGAATATCTGGCCTAAAAAAAAAAATTCAGTTTGTTCACACTTCTTTTCTTTTCTGAGAACCAAAATAAGAAGAAGCAATATTTTATCTAGCTTCAATTTATGTCTTAGGGGTATGTTTACTAAACCGCGCAATTGTGCGGGGCGCACTTGAGCGTGCGCTAAGGTACCTTAGCGCACGCTAATAGTGCATTTTTGTGCCCCGCACACGTGCGCGCTGCACTAACGGGCCCGCACAAGTGCGCGGCGCGCTGATGTGCGATAGAGGCGTGGAAAGGCATACTGAGGGCGGAGGAAGGCTGCCGAGGGGCGGAGGGACGGGGTCAATGGGTGGAGAGTGGGAGGGGAGAGGCTCCCCACACAGGAGCGGGGCTGAAATTCAAGCTAAAATATACCGCGAGTGAAAACCTCGCGTTAGAGCCGATTTAAAGGGAAGAGAAACCATTTCCGTCAGCAATGTACAGCAAAACCGGGGAAACCTACAAAACGTGAGCAGTGTGATACATGTGCACAGAACAAAATAGCAAATAAAACATGAAAATGACCACAACAAAATTCTAAAAAATTATAATCCAGCTGGGCAACAGTGATATCAATGGGCAACAATAAAAAAACACTCCCAGGAAAGCTCCAAAAAAAAGAAATGATTTTTGGAAGGGTCTACGCTCCTTAAATAAAATAGTGCCATGTTCCCCCTATGGCCTAACTCTATACCAAGTTTGGTTGAGCTAGGCCCATCTGTTCAAAAGTTATAAGGGAAGAGGAAATACTCACACAGAGAGACAAACTGTAACCTACCTCATAAGCCCCTTCATATCAAACCAAGGTTAACAATGGCCCGTGGATCCTTACATAAGAACATAAGATATGCCATTCTGGGTCAGACCAAGGTCCATCAAGCCCAGTATTCTGTTTCCAACAGTGGCCAATCTAGGTCATATGTACCTAGCAATTTCCCCAAGAGACACAAGTTCCACAATGCTTGTACTGGGTCAAGCATTGATATCTTCGGTCACTTCTTAATAATGGTTTATGGACCTTTCCTCCAGGAACTTGTCCATACCTTTTTAAACCCAGCTACACTAACAGCCTTTACTACATCCTCCAGTAACAAATTCCAGAGTTTGATTACACGTTGAGTGAAAAAATATTTTCTTTTATTAGTCTTAAATAGTTTACCCTGTAGCTTCATTGCATGTCCCCTAGTCTTTCTATATTCTGATAAGGTAAACAATCGATCTACGTTTACCCGTTCCACTCCGTTCATTAATTTATAGACTTCTATCATATCTCCCCTCAGCCGTCTCTTTTCCAGGTTAAAGAGCCCTAACCTTTTTAGCCTTTCTTCATAGGAGTATCCTTCCATCCCCTTTACCATTTTCGTGGCTCTTCTCTGTACCTTTTCTAAAATCGCTATATCCTTTTTAAGATAAGGTGACCAGAATTGCACACAATATTCAAGGTGCGGTCTCACCATGGAACGATATAGAGGCATTATAATATCTTTTGTTTTATTTTTCATTCCTTTCCTTATCATACCTAGCATTCTATTTGCTCTCTTGGCCGCCGCTGCACACTGGGCCGAGGGTTTTAACATGGTATCCACAATGACGCCTAAATCTTTTTCCTGGGTGGTGGTTCCTAATGTGAAACCTTGCATCGTGTAACCATAGTTTGGGTTGTTCTTCCCTAGGTGCATAACCTTGCACTTGTCCACATTAAATTTCATCTGCCATTTTGATGCCCAGTCTTCCAATTTATCAAGATCCTCTTGCAATTTTTCACAATCCTCTTGGGTTTTAACAACTTTAAATAGTTTTGTGTACTCTGCAAATTTGATAACCTCACTCGTTATTCCACTTTCCAGGTCATTTATGAATATGTCAAAAAGCAGCGGACCCAGCACAGATCCCTGGGGTACACCACTATTCACCTTTCTCCATTGGGAAAATTGGCCATTTAGCCCTACCCTCTGCTTTCTATCTTTTAACCAGTTCCTGAACCACAATAGTACACTGCCTCCTATCCCATGACTCTTTAGTTTTGCCAAAAGTCTCTGATGAGGGACTTTGTCAAAGGCTTTCTGAAAGTCCAGATACACAATATCAACCGACTCACCTTTGTCCACCTGTTTATTCACTCCTTCAAAAAAACATAACAGATTAGTAAGACAAGATCTTCCTTGTCTAAAGCCATGTTGGCTGTCTCCCATTAGGTCGTGACTATCTACATGCTGAGTAATTTAATTCTTTATGATGGTTTCTACCATTTTTCCCGGTACTGACGTCAGGCTCACCGGTCTGTAGTTTCCTGGATCACCCCTGGAACCCTTTTTAAAAATTGGTGTTACATTGGCGATCCTCCAATCTTCAGGTATTAGAGATGATTTTAATGATAGTTCACAGATTACTGATAGCAGTTCTGCAATCTCATATTTCAGTTCTTTCAACACCCTTGGATGTATACCATCCGGCCCAGGTGATTTGCTACTCTTCAGTTTATCTAATAGTTGTAAGACATCTTCCCGATGTATCGATATTTCCTTCAATTCTTCCGCACCTTTAAATACCACTTCAGTCATAGGTAACATCCCTACATCTTCCTCAGTAAAGACCGAAGCAAAGAATTCATTCAGTCTCTCCGCTATCGCCTTGTCGCCTCTTAGTGCTCCTTTAATCCCTTTATCATCTAATGGACCTACTGACTCTCTCACAGGTTTTTTGCTACGAATGTACTTGAAAAGGTCTTTATTTCGCGTTTTTGCTTCCGCAGCAAGCTTCTTCTCAAATTCTCTCTTTGCCTGCCTTATCAATGCCTTGCATTTGACTTGCCAGTGCTTGTGCTGTTTCCAGGCTTCGTCGTTTGGCTCTTTTTTTCCATTTCCTGAAAGATGCTTTTTTGGCAACAGCCTCTCTGACCTCACCTTTAAACCATGCTGGCAGTTTTTTGGACTTCCTTCCACTTTTCTTAAAGCATGGAATACAGCTGGTCTGGGCTTCCAAGATAGTATTTTTCAACAACACCCAAGCTTGATGTACGTCTTTAACCTTCACAACTGCTCCTTTTAGTTTTTTCTTAACTGTTTTCCTCATTTTATCATAGTCTCCCTTTCGAAAGTTAAAAGGTAGTACTGTGGATTTCCTTACTATCCCTCCTCCACTAATTAAATCAAAGGCGATCATGCTATGATCACTATTGCCAAGTGGCCCCAACCCCCTTATCTCTTGCACTAGATCTGGTGTTCCACTAAGGACTAGGTCTAATATGGCTTCCCCTCTGGTCGGTTCATGAACCAGCTGCTCCAAGAAGCAGTCATTTATTTCATCTAGGAACTTTATCTCCCTAGCATGTCCTGACGTGACACTGACCCAGTCGATACCGGGGTAATTGAAATCACCCATTATTATTACTGCGCTGTAACTTTTGTTAGCTTCCTTGATTTCTTTGAGCATTTCATCCTCCATTTGGTCATTCTGGCCAGGTGCTTGATAGTACACCCCTACTGCCATCGCCTTCCCCCTTTTATATGGAATTTCAATCCATATAGATTCTACAGCAGATTTTGTTTCCTGCAAAACTTTAATCTTTTCTGAGTCAATGCCCTCTCTAACATAGAGCGCAACCCCTCCACCAATTTGATCAGCTCTATCATTACGATATAGTTTGTACCCAGGTATCACAGTGTCGCACTGGTTGTCCTCCTTCCACCATGTCTCTGATATTCCAATCATATCTAACCTTTCATTTAGTGCTATATATTCAAACTCTCCCATCTTATTCCTTAGACTTCTAGCATTTGCATACAAGCATTTTAGAGAATGTATTTTATTCATGTTAATTTGGCTATTGTTAGACATGGGTAAATTGGGATCTTTAAGCTCTGTCTGCTCCATACTTGAGGGCATTTGGGCTACTTTACTCTTTTGTGGAACCTCTCTGCTTTTGGTAGTATCCTTCAAGGATACATTCTTCCGAACCATCCGCTCTTGGGTGACTGTCGGCTTTTCCCCTAATATCTAGTTTAAAAGCTGCTCTATCTCCTTTTTAAAGGTTAATGCCAGCAGCCTGGTTCCATCCCGGTTAAGGTGAAGCCCATCCCTTCGGAAGAGCCCCTCCTTTCCCCAGAATGTTCCCCAGTTCCTAATAAATCCAAAACCCTCATCTCTGCACCATTGTCTCATCCACGCATTGAGACTCCAGAGCTATGCTTGCCGTTTGGGTCCTGCACGTGGAACAGGAAGCATTTCTGAGAATGCTACCCTGGAAGTTCTGGATTTCAACTTCCTACCTAAAAGCCTAAATTTTGCCTCCAGAACCTCCCTACCACATTTTCTTATGTCATTGGTACCGACATGTACCAATACAGCAGACTCCTCCACAGCACTATCTAAGACCTTATCTAGGTGGCGCGTGAGGTCCGCTACCTTCGCACCAGGCAGGCATGTTACCAGGCGATCCTCATGTCCACCAGCCACCCAGCTATCTACATGCCTAATGATCGAATCACCAACTATAACGGCTGTCCTAACCCTTCCCTCATGGGCACATGGCCCTAGAGAAACTTCCTCAGTGCGAGAGGGTTTTACATCACCTGGAGGACAGGTCCTAGTTACAGGATCACTTCCTGCCACACCAGGATGATGCTCTCCTGTCACGTGACCTCTCTCCTCCATGGCAACAGGGGTGCTGCCAGACTGGAGGTGGGACTTCAGGACTATATCCCTGTAGGTCTCGTCTATGTACCTCTCTGTCTGTCTTATGTTTTCCAAGTCTGCTACTTTAGCCTCTAGAGAACGGACTTGTTCCCTGAGAAAAAAGAGCTCCTTGCACCTAGTGCACACGTAAGACCTCTCACGAACTGGGAGAAAATCATACATGTGACACTCAATGCAAAAGACTGGAAAGCCCCCATCCCGCTGCTGGACTGCTGTCTGCATCTTAGTTTTAAGTTTGTGTCTAGATCTTTAAGTTCTTATTTACTAGGGGTTGCTATGGGTATTTATACCAATAAAACTGTACCTAATACGTTTAATATACCTTGTTCACCTGAAGCTTAATTAATCTCAGGTCCTTAGTGTATGACTGATTTGGGTAATGAGCTTCATCTGAAAGCACCTCCTGTCTTTTAAGATGTGTAAGTACCTATAAAGCTATGATTATCCCAGGGGAGGGTGGGTGTGGGGAGGGAGGGAGGGAAATAACACTTGGCTATTTCTTTCCTTATTTTTGTCCCCTGAAAATCGGGAACACATCTTCCATGGTTAGATTGGTGACAGGCAGTTTCAGAAGCCTTAGGATCAGTAGTAACGTGTTAAAAAGTACACACGCAGAATCCCATGCAGAATCATAGAATGATAAGGTGGAAGGGATTTCAAGCAGAATACATATCACATGAATATCAAATAAGATGCGGTAGAACTAGAAAAAGTATAGAGAAGGACAAGCAAAATAAAGAAAGAGGAAGGAGTGGGATCCCTATGGAGAAAAGCTAAACAAGGGCTCTTAGGCTTGGATAAGAAACAATTGAAAGAAGACATAGAAGTGTATGAAATCATGAGGGAGATGGAACTAGTAAATAGGAAATAGTTGTTAACACTTTCAAATAGTTCTAAAATGAGAGGACACTCCATGTAATTAGTAAGTAGCACGTTTAATATGAATTGGAAAAAAGGGTGTTTTTTTAACTCAATGCATAATTATTATAAGCTGTTACCAGAAGATGTGTCAACACAGTTGGCATACTTGGATTTAGACAAGCTCCTGGAGTTAAAATCCATAAGCCATTATTAACTACATACAGGGTTAAGTGAATTACCCAAGATCACACCACTGGACTTTGAATACGGTGGCTTCCCTGATTTGCAGCCCACTTCTTTAACATTAGGTTATTCCTCCACTCAAGGAAGACCTCCTCAAGAAAGGACTACGCTTGAGACCTTCTTTTTATCTGCTAACTGCATTATGTTAGAGACCCCTAATCAGTTGATATTCTCCCCCTTAACAATATATGCTGATTTGAACCAATTGTAAGCAAGGGCATAGTGTGTTTGTACTAGAAAAATTGCTACTGCTATTTGGCTAAAACCAAAGAATTTTGAGATGATTGAGCTGAATTGTATCTGGCTTAAAATCCTACCATGCAACTATTTTATTTAATCCAGGTTATATGTATGGTAAACATCTATTTTTCTATCTTATACAGTTCTTATGGTAAAGCTAGTGTTAAATTTAAATGTTTTCATCCCTTTCCAATGAAGACCTACTCACTGTAGTTACTAGAATAGGGCTTCCCAAACCTGACCTGGGGACCCCACAGTCCATCAGATTCCCACTTCATGAAACAAGCCTTAATGAAGACCTGCCAGCACATTGTATTGGCTATCAAGACTTTTTTTGTGGGATTCCATTGAATCCCTGCCTCTCTCAATTTTCAGGGCTGTTCACAGGTTCTGAATTGCTAAACGTGAGTGCAGAAGTCAGTGGACATCTACACCAGTGAGGTTGGATTCATATTTAAGATTTAATTATTCATCATTCCAAATCTGAGTTTAAGGAAAATTTGCATTTAGGCAAATACCAGAAAGCACCAGATGTATAGAAAACAAAATCCAATAAGACGGGAAATACTTTATTTTAAACAAGATTTTGTTATGAATGTACAGATGACTACATAAAATCCATCAAATTGTCACTATGAGAACATAAGCCCACAAGTTTGTCTTTCAAATTGAGACCTCTAGTATATGCTATCAGTAAACCTTTGTTCTCAGAGATGTTAATATCTTGAATTAAATGCCAATGCTTCTTTAATATCCTCTGTATATCATAATCAAAATGTGAGACCTGTAGAGGGCAAGTGAGCCTCCCTTTTTAGAATCTTCTAATAACTCACATCTATCTAGCTTTAATGTTCTTTCTTATTCACCTCAGATACATTGTTTTGGATACTTTCCTTCCAAAAAATCTTTTTCTCATGATTAATAATTCGTTTTGTGTGAATTCTTCACAGCTAGAAAATGATTTTTTTAGCCTAAGAAACTGACAAGACAGGGGATTTTCTTTAAGAGCACGGGTGTGACGTATAATATTGTGCAATCGTAAATTCCCTCCGCAATGAGCACTGTGTATACAAAGGCAGCCAGCTGAGGAAAAGAGAATGTAGCCGCTTGAGCCGCCGCCGACAACTGCTGTCTCCACTACATGGGAAGCCCTTCGCAGTATGCAAAGGCATGATTTTAAGCCAAAACAAGGCCCCCTTTTTTTTCAAAGTACCAAGGCATCAGCCACACAAGATTCGCTGACCCGATCTGCAACCTGGGAGAGTCAGCCCGAGTTGCTTTGGACTCTGAGCTCGAGGAAGCATTGCACCGCCCAAAATAGCTGTTGTCAAAAAGGGTCGCTGCTTCGGTAGCGCTACAGCCATGGCAGATGCGCAGAAACTATTTTGTGATTGCTGGGGAGTGGTTGGGAGTGGTTCATTGTGTCCATATTGGGAATGTTCAAATTTATGGCCATGCCCCGGTGGAAATGGATTTGAGTTTTTGTAGTGGTCAGAGGGCAGCAAAGCACTGACAGTTCCTGATGTGGCTCACAGGAGATTCCAGCTTTCAGTCTTTCTTGTGTGGCAAGTGGGATCTGTTTGAGGAAACCAATGGAGAGCACAAAGTAAATCCAGCTTGTTTTTGGGAAACTGCTAAGACTTTCTTCAGGAAGGGGGGGGCTATCATTGGTTATTCCAGTAGGCATCGGAAGCTCTACAGTAAGCGCTTGGTGGATCTAGGATGGTGACTTTGGGCAGCACTTTGGTGTTCCTGCGGAGGGGCACGGTGGCAGCACAGGCCAAGCACATGGCTCTATAGTCAGAACTCAACACCCTTCTGCATGCGCAAGCCAAGCAATCTTTACTTTACTTTAAGCACGCCCCTATAGGTTTGGTAACAAGCCTGGGAAGTTGTTAGCATCCTTGATATGTAATGGGCGGGAATCTAGACACTTAGGGGACTTAGATGAGACCAGGTTTGCATTTGGTAGGCAGGCCATAGACAATATGGTATGGACGGCGAGATGAGACTGCAAGGGAGCAGAGGTGATGCTGCTCTCTTGGCCACATCTACAGGTCTCTGAGGCTGGCTGCAGGAGCTGTTGATATTTCATAAAGCTAAGACTCTAATTTTCTCTCTTATTTCTGATGCTTTCTAGTTATCAATATAGAGTCTAACTGTCTGTTTTGTGGGAATTGTTAATATAAAGTTTAACTGTGGTTATAAATTAAGCTTGGGGATAAATCTGACAGTCTCCTTTTCTGGGTAGCCTTGGAGCAGATATCTGTAGGTGCCCCCAGTTCAGGAAAAGCCTACTGGCCAGAGACACTTAGGTTCCCAGCCACCCTACCCCTTGCCCCACCCACCCCAGGGGCTGCATTGCCTATATAGTACTCGCATACATTGCCATCTACCCTTCTAACTTAGGTTACAGCCCACATCTTCTTCCTCCTTCCTTCTTCTTCTTCATCTTCTCCTTCTAGGACTGCTTATTTAGCATGTCGTGTATTCGGTGCACTAATTGCAGTACTTTCATTCCAAGACAAATCATATGGAACCTCAGAGCTTGTCCTATGTGCCTCAGGTCAGTTACCATGCATAAAGAACTGACTCTACTAAGGGAAGACCTAGCTGCCGTGCATAAAGAGGTGACCCTACTCAGGGAGGAACTGGCTGCAATGAAGCACACCTCTTCTAGGATACAAACTGAACAATGCCCACAAAGCATCAAATATCCCAGGGACAAGGGGATCACAGTGGGTTCTGGTAGATTGTGACCTGTAACACACAGACATCCTATGCATCAAAAGATATCCCTGCATAATGCCTTCTCTGCCTTGGCTAATGAGGATGAGGAACTGAGGGAGGAACTGGCTGCAATGAAGGGCACCTCTTCTAAGATACAAACTGAACAAAGTCCACCACCACCACTTCCACAAAGAATGAAACACCCCAGGAACAAATGGATCACAGTGGGTTCTGGTAGATTGCGACCTGTGACACAGAGGCATTCTATGCATCAGGAGATATCCCTGCATAATGCCTTCTCTACCTTGGCGAATGAGGATGCCCATTCCAAAGAAACTGAAGGGCCCTTAAATGAGACAGATAATGCCCAATCTCCTGCTAAAGGACCAAATATGAAGAAAACCTCACCAAACAGCAAACTACTACTACTTGGTGATTCCATCATCAGTGGCATCAACTTGGGAACACAGTTCAAAGAAGAGAAGATAGTCAAGTGTCCCCCAGGCTCTTCAGCCAGCAGGAATACAAACCACATTGTTGATGTACTTAGCGCAGAAAGTGAACACTCCAAACTTGATGTGGTTATCCACTTGGGCACAAATGACCTGGCTAGAAACAGTACCTCTACAGTCCAAAAGAACTTCCAATCTCTGGGAGAGAAACTCAAGCCCATTGTTAACACTGTTGCATTCTCAGAGGTTCTACCTGTGCTTGGTAAAGGGGCAAAAAGGCTGCATCGCATTAACAGCTTTATACATGGCTCCAGACCTGGTGCAAACAAGAAGGATTCAGATTTATTGCCGACTGGGGTAACAGATGGAACAACAAGAGACTATACTGTGCTGATAGACTACATCTCTCTGTCGCAGGGAAAAGAATCCTAAGTGAAAAATACAAGCAATATGTGGATATGCATTTAAACTAGAAAAAGGGGGTGATGGATGTGGAAGGTCAAGCTCTGGACGTCACCCCCCCCCCCCTGCAAAAGCAGATTAAAATCAGAAACAGCCACACATTTAAACCACACATCATAAACAAGTGGGAAGATGTAGGCAGAACAAAATCAATGCTAAATACACGCAAGCCAGTTAAATGCTGGAAAGCAATGAGCACAAATGCTCGAAGCTTAGCCAACAAAGTTCCAGACCTAGAAGCCCTAATGGTGGAAATGGATTTGGACATTGTGGCCATTACAGAAACATGGCTAAACTAATCGCATGATTGGGATATAGCCATACCTGGCTATAATCTATTCAGAGGAGACAGAGAAAATGGAAGAGGAGGAGGACTAGCCTTGTATGTCAAAAGCAATACTAAAGCTACTAAAATGCAGGGGGCATGGGGAAAAGAAGAAGCGCTCTGGATTGTGTTGGAAAGAGGAGATGGCACTGTCATCCATACTGCTCTAGTCTACAGACCTCCAACACAAATTGAAGAGATAGATAATGAATTGATTATAGATATTGCCAAGATGGCCACAAAGGGGGAAGCGATCATATTGGGTGACTTTAATCTACCTGATGTGGATTGGATTACTCCTTCTGCAAATCTGGAAAGAAGCAAAAAAATCGTGGATGCTCTTCAAGATGTGTTACTTAGACAAATGGTGATGGAACCAAACAGGGAAAGCTCAACGCTGGATTTAGTGCTCACCAACGGCGATAGCATGTCGAATGTTTGCGTGAGTGCCCCTGTGATCATCACACAGTGTGGTTTGAGATAAAAGCCATGGTACAGTTGGTCCATTAGATGATAGAGGAGTTAAAGGGGCACTAAGAGGCGACAAGGCGATAGCGGAGAGACTGAATGAATTCTTTGCTTCGACTTTACTATGGAAGATGTAGGGATGTTACCCATGACTGAAGTGGTATTTAAAGGTGTGGAAGAATTGAAGGAAATATCGATACATCGGGAAGATGTATTACAACTATTAGATAAACTGAAGAGTAGCAAATCACCTGGGCTGGATGGTATACATCTAAGGGTGTTGAAAGAACTGAAATATGAGATTGCAGACCTGCTATTAGTATTCTGTGAACTATCATTAAAATCATCTCTAATACCTGAAGATTGGAGGATCGCCAATGTAACACCAATATTTTAAAAGGGTTCCAGGGGTGATCCGGGAAACTACAGACCGGTGAGCCTGACGTCAGTACCAGGAAAAATGGTAGAAACCATCATAAAAAATAAAATTACTCAGCATGTAGATAGTCATGGCCTAATGGGAGACAGCCAACATGGCTTTAGACAAGGAAGATCTTGTCTTACTAATCTGTTATGTTTTTTTGAAAGTGTGAATAAACAGGTGGACAAAGGTGAGTCGGTTGATATAGTGTATCTGGACTTTCAGAAAGCCTTTGACAAGGTCCCTCATCAGAGACTTCTGGCAAAACTAAAGAGTCATGGGATAGGAGGCAGTGTACTACTGTGGATCAGGAACTGGTTAAAAGATAGAAAGCAGAGGGTTGGGCTAAATGGCCAATTTTCCCAATGGAGAAAGGTGAATAGTGGTGTACCCCAGGGATCTGTGCTGGGTCTGCTGCTTTTTGACATATTCATAAATGACCTGGAAAGTGGAATAACGAGTGAGGTTATC
Source organism: Ichthyophis bannanicus (assembly GCA_033557465.1). NCBI lineage: Eukaryota > Metazoa > Chordata > Amphibia > Gymnophiona > Ichthyophiidae > Ichthyophis > Ichthyophis bannanicus. Next base: position 453,949,864 of record CM066036.1, read on the forward strand.
AAATTTGCAGATGACACAAAACTATTTAAAGTTGTTAAAACCCAAGAGGATTGTGGAAAATTGCAAGAGGATCTTGATAAAATGGAAGACTGGGCATCAAAATGGCAGATGAAATTTAATGTGGACAAATGCACCTAGGGAAGAACAACCCAAACTATGGTTACACAATGCAAGGTTCCACATTAGGAACCACCACCCAGGAAAAAGATTTAGGTGTCATTGTGAGTAACATGTTAAAACCCTCGGCCCAGTGTGCAGCGGCAGCCAAGAGAGCAAATAGAATGCTAGGTATCATAAGGAAAGGAATGGAAAATAAAACAAAAGATATTATAATGCATCTATATCGTTCCATGGTGAGACCACACCTTGAATATTGTGTGCAATTCTGGTCGCCGTATCTTAAAAAGGATATAGCGTTATTAGAAAAGGTTTAGAGAAGAGCCACCAAAATGGTAAAGGGGATGGAAGGATACTCCTATGAAGAAAGGCAAAAAAGGTTAGGGCTCTTTAACCTGGAAATGAGAAGGCTGAGGGGAGATATGATAGAAGTCTATAAATTAATGAACAGAGTGGAACGGGTAAACGTAGATCGATTGTTTACGTTATCAGAATATAGAAAGACTAGGGGACATGCAATGAAGCTACAGGGTAAACTATTTAAGACTAATAAAAGAAATATTTTTTCACTCAACATGTAATCAAACTCTGGAATTTGTTACCAGAGGATGTAGTAAAGGCTGTTAGTGTAGCTGGGTTTAAAAAAGGTTTGGACAAGTTCCTGGAGGAAAGGTCCATAAACCATCATTAAGAAGGGACCCAGGATATCAATGCTTGACCCAGTACAAGCAGTGCGGAACCTGTGTCTTTTGGGGAAACTGCTAGGTACGTATGACCTAGATTGGCTACTGTTGGAAACAGGATACTGGGCTTTATGGACCTTGGTCTGACCCAGTATGGCATATCTTATGTTCTTATGTTCTTATACAGGCCAATCATAGCAGGCTCAAAGTGCTAAACTTCAAAAACACCGACTTCAATAAAATGGCCGAGTACCTAAAGGAGGAGCTGACAGGGTGGAAGGAGATAAGGGAAGTGTAATTGCAATGGGCTAAACTAAAGGTGGCAATAAAAGGGGCAACAGATAAATATGTAACAAAAGTAAACAAAAACAAGAGGAGAAGAAAGCCTATTTGGTTTTCCAAAGAAGTGGCTGCTCAAATAAAGGCAAAAAAACACAGCTTTTGCAAAATTCAAAAGCTCGCAAACAGAGGAACACAGAAATGAATACAGGATCAAACTCAAAGAGACAAAGAGAGAAATAAGGATAATAAAATCAAAGGCAGATGAAAAGATGGCTAAAGATGTGAAGTGTGGTGACAAAACCTTCTTCAAGTATATTTGGGAAAGGAAGAAGATCAGAGGTGGAATTGCAGGACTTAGAAGTGCTGTGAACAGACTTGTGGAAAGTAATATTGAAAAAGCGAAATTGCTAAACAAATACTTCTGCTCTGTTTTTACTAAAGAAAGTCCTGGAGAAGGACCACCTATGACTCCCAAATATAAAAATGGGAATGAAGTAGTTACCACACCATTCACAGAAGATGAGGTGTTAGAACAACTTGCAAAACTGAAAGTGGACAAGGCCATGGGACCGGATGGGATACATCCCTGGATACTGAAAGAGCTCAGAGAGGTTCTTGCAGGGCTGTTAAAGGATGTTTTCAACAGATCCTTGGAAATAGGAGAGGTTCCTCAGGACTGGAGAATGGCTGATGTCGTACCTCTACACAAAAGTGGTGACAGGGAAGAAGTGTCAAACTACAGGCCTGTGAGCCTTACCTCAGTGGCGGGAAAAGTAATGGAGGTGCTCCTGAAAGAGCGAATAGTGAACTTTCTCAAAACCAACAGGTTGCAAGACCAGAGTCAACATAATTTTACCAAAGGACGATTTTGCCAAACAAATCTGATTGAGTTCTTTGACTGGGTGACCAGGGAACTAGATCAGGGGCATGCGATGGATGTCATCTACCTGGATTTCAGCAAAGCCTTTGATACTGTTCCTCATAGGAGGCTTATCAATAAACTCGGTAGCTTGGGGATGGATCCTAAGATGGTAAATTGGATCAGAAATTGGTTGACTAACAGACAACAGAGAGTAATGGTAAATGGAGCTCACTCGGATGAAGGGAAGGTGATTAGCAGGGTGCCCCAGGGGTCGGTCCTGGGCCCGGCACTGTTCAATGTATTTGTGAGTGATATTGCTGAAGGACTGAATGGAAAAGTCTGTCTCTTTGCAGATGACACGAAAATTTGCAACAGAGTAGACTCCCCCGAGGGAGTGGTTAACATGAGGAAAGATCTACAAAAGCTGGAAGAATGGTCAAATGCTTGGCAATTAAGATTTAATGCAAAGAAGTGCAGAGTCATGCACTTGGGTAGCAGAAATCCAAGGGAAATGTACACGATAGAGGGCGAGAGGTTGGTGTGCACGGATCAGGAGAAATGCCTTGGTGTGATTATTTCTGAAGATCTCAAGGTGGCAAAACAGTGCGACAAGGCGGTAGCAAAAGCGAGGAGGATGTTAGGCTGCATACAAAGAGGAATCACCAGCAGAAAGGAAGAGGTACTTATGCCACTGAACAAGTCACTGGTGAGGCCTCACTGAACTGTGTTCAGTTTTGGAGACCGTATCTTGCAAAGGATGTAAAAAGACTGGAAGCTGTTCAGAGGAAGGCGACCAAAATGATTTGGAGCCTGCATTAGAAGCCTTATGAGAAGAGACTTGACGACCTAAATATGTACACTTTGGAGGAGAGGAGGGACAGGGGAGATATGATTCAGGCCTTTAAATACTTAAAGAGAAATGATGAACAAACAAACCTCTTCCAAAGACAGGGAAGCTGTAAAACTAGAGGACACAACAGGAAGCTGCAAGTTGGTAAATTGAAAGGCAATGTCAGGAAATACTTTTTCACGGAAAGGGTGGTGGATGCTTGGAATGCCTTCCCGATGGAAGTGGTGGGGGCAAACATGGTGACGGAATGCAAAATGGCATGGGACAGACACAGTGGATCCCTTTACAGCAACAGGATAAAATCAAAATAAACTGAACCATCTAATTTCTCAACAAATAGGGGTGTCTTGCATGGAGTGGTGGGTTCACCCCTAAACAGGGACGTGGGGAGGGGTGGCCTGCATGGAGCGGCAGGTGCACCTACTCTTGCCATCGTGCTGGGCAGACTAGATGGACCATGTTGGTCTTTATCTGCCGTCATTTACTATGTTACTATACCAACAAGGCATGCAATAGAGTGCATTGGGATTTTTTATTCACAGTGATGGAAAAGATGAGCTTTGGATCCATTTTGTGGGATGGATCTAGGCATTCTATCATGAACCTAGAATTTGGATAAAGATCAATGGGACCTACTCAGACACAGTCCTTTTAGGTAGAGGAACATGATGGGGGTGTTCTCTATCACTGCTATTATATGCTTTAGTGATGGAACCTCTGGCTCAGTCCATTAGGCGAGCAAGGAAATTAAAGAGGTATGGATGGTTAGAAAACAGAATGTGATTTTGCTCTTTGTGGATAACGTTTTGTTCACTTTGATAGATCTGATTAACTCATTCCTAGCTGATTTGAAACAGCTGCAGAACTATGGAGCTTTTTCAGGGTTTAAAATGAACATGGAGCAAACTGAGGCCCTTAACGTAAATTTGGGAATAACTGTGGTAGAAGTGTTGAAGGGAAGGTATCCATTCGGTTGGATGGCATTTGATGTCAAATATTTACAGGTAAGAATTACACCCAATTACAAAAGGATCTACCAGGTGAAATATTACCACCCTCCTAATTAAGGATATTCAGATGAAGCTATGAGATGGCAAGAAACAGAACTGCCATGGTTAGGGGAAGTGGGAATGGCAACCAATAACTATCCCTAATAGAGAACTGCGGGCTCTTCAAAGGAAAATATTTCAATTTATCTGGAAAAGACAGGCACCATGTATTGCCCAAACTATTATGCATTACTCTTGGGATTAAGATGGTTTAGGGATACCAGATCTTAGATCATATTACTGGACTGCCCAGATACATCACCTTATGGAATGGAGGGGGGAGGAAGAAGAATTTTATGAGGCTTAAGCAAGTAAGCTACACAGGGTGCCCATTGTGATGCTTGCCATGGATGGAAAGGGAACAACTATTGGGTGGGGGGGGGGGAGCATATAATCTGTTATCACTGCTTCTACTATTAAACATTTATAAAGTGCTATAAGGCATACTCAGCAATGTACAGACATATATAAAGACGGTACCTGCTCATTAGAGCTTACAATCTAATTAAGACAGACAAGGCAAAAGATAAGAATAAGGGAAAAAGTGAAGGGTGAGAAGACATAAGGAATAAGGGGTCAGGATCCAAAAGCAGCTTCAAAGAGGTGAGCCGTCAGCATGGGCTTGAAAAGGGGCAGAGAGATGAAGCCTGACGCACAGACCCAGGCATAAGAAGCAGCAAGACAAAAGAACCGAACACTGGAACTGGCAGTGGAGAAAAAGGGCAAAAAGAGAAGTAAGCCAGTAGAAGAGCGGAGTTCACGAGGAGGGGTGTAGGGAGAGAGGAAGGAGGAAAGGTAGTGAGGGGCAGAAGAGTGAATTCACATATAGGTCAGAAGAAGAAGCTTGTATTGGATGCAGAGACAGAAAGCGTGTGTTGTCCATCTGGGACAAAATGCAGAAACTTATAAGGAGCCAAAGTGATTTTTTTGTTATTGAATCTGTTAAGGTTTACAGAGAACCTTTTTCTGGGGATGGAGGGAGATGTACTCTCCAGGTGGAAAAAATTGGGATTAAAATGTTTCTGTCAATTTGTGGATAGACGAGAATTTCTAAGTCTGACGATCTGAAGGAGGAATTTGAGCTGAACAGATGACTATTTTCAATATACACAAATGGTTCATTTCTTCAAAGGGAAATTCCAGAGGGACAGCATTCCAGAGTAGTTCACAGATTTGGAAGTTATTTGGTATAGGAAAAAAAGGTCAAAGGGTCTCATCTCAGCCATATATAAGGTTTTTTGGGCTCCAAAATGTGTAAAATTTAAATATATAGAGGCATGGCAGAGAGATTTGGGAGAAAGGGTGGAGGTAAAATAGTACAAAAAAAGTTTGATCATATTAAACAATTCTCCATTTGTATGTCTGCATGAGAAAACTGTTAAAAGGTATGGATAAGATGGTATACCCCAACTCTCAAGGAGGACACCGCGTCTTGATGATATAACATGTCAAGACCTCAATGTCGGTTGCATCAGCGTTGACCGGTCCATCTTTTGGACTTTGCTTGAGAAGGATACTTTGACATTGGGGCATCAAAGGCCCATCATTGGTGCTGGTCCAGCCACTATCCCCCTCTGATGTTCAGGTTGGTACCCGAGGCACCCATGCTACATGCAGAGTATCGGTGTACCCTTACTCCAGATCGCTCACAAGTCCCTCAATGTTCAGGCAGGCTTCCTCTGAGAGATGGATTCCATAGTTGGGCGAGTCTCCTGGACCTCCATGGCACCCTTCTCCACCTCATGAGTGGCGTTGGTCTCCTTTTGGGGTCATGGCCTTCCAGAATGTTGTAGTGCAAGGCCCTACCGTGTGGTGTGAGACTGGGAGGAATCTGGGCAGAAGAGTTGTGACCCTACAGTACTCCTCCACACCCAGGTGATGGTGATCGTACATCGCTTCCAACTCAGGGGAAGACATATATGTGCAAAAACTCATTTCTGGGGTTTCCAGTCAGTGGACAACTTGAGAAGACTAGAATATTCCAGAAGCTCAGCAGGTTGAGTCTGCCCCACTGAGGTCCAAGAATACCAGGTCTCCTTCCTCGGCATCCCCAAAGAGGGAGGCTTGGACATTGGACTCCTTCGGGAGGTGGTGTTTTCAGAGTTCCCTGCTCATCGCCATGTGGCCTCTTACTAGCTCTTCATGGGCAGGTTCTTGATGGACATCAGGTGTGTCCTAGCTGACCTGGCACAATTTCTGCCCCCTGAGCAACTGAAGTATTATCATTCCCTGGTGGGCCATGGCAAGGTATGCGCTACCTATGACATATTTGACACGACATCTAAGAATGCTGCCATAGATATTGGCGCCTTGGGCTCGCCTGACTGCAGTCATCAGACCAGGAACAGTCTGTGCAGAACAAACTGGCAATGTCCTGTGCTGGGAACAGAATCTTTTTGGCACATCACTCTCACCAGGCTCTCCAGACCTTTTACTGGAAGAAATAACAGGGGCGCAGCCCATAGGAAGTCCTACTACCCACATAAGTATGGATACTACCCTGCATCCCAGACCTCCCTGTCCAAGCAGACCCCTCGCCAGCAGCAGAAGCAGGAAAAGCCCCAAAAGGTCCAATGGGCTCCTCAGCCAAAAAAAAGAGCGGAGATTTTGACTGGTTCCTTCGAAGCATAGCTACTCTTCCATATCTGGAAACCATCCTGTCAGAGGATGAATTGTTCTGTTGGCCACAGGTGACCCCTCATGATCTCAGACTCAGGGGTCCTGCAGATCATCCAGAGTGGTTACAAGTTTCAAGAACTGCTTCAGAGAGTAATCACTGCCCTCTTGTCAGATCTCAAGATCCAGCTCCTACCACCAGAGCAAAGAGGTTGGGGGTTTTATGCCAAGTCCTTCCTGGTTCCAAGAAAATGGTAGGGGGGTACTCTCCCATTCTAGACCTCAGAGATCTGAACAAGAAAAAAGTTCAGAAGGATTTCTCTGGGTATCCTGCTTCCTTGTCTGCAAAAAAAGAGATTGGCTAGGCTTCCTGAATCAGAAGAATGTGTATATCCATATACAGATACTTTCTGTGAGCTGGATGTATCTCGGGTTCATCCTGGGTGGACTACATTTCCAGTATTGGGTACTGGTATTTGGCCTTGCCTCAGCACCTCATTTTTCACACAATGCCTCGGACGCTGGGAGTGCCTGGCTTCTCCTATCTGGATGACTGGCTGGTCAGGAGCACTACTCCAGAAGGAGTTCAATAATTAATATGATTGGCAATTTGGGTCTTAGAACTGCTGGGGTTCATTATAAATTGCCCAAAATCCCACCTGTGGCTGGCCAACAGTCAGAGTTTATAGGGGCCCGGCTTGACATGACTGAGGTGAGAGTCTTCCTGCCGCATGACCGACTTCTCAGATTGACTGCTCTGGTTCGTGAGACTCAAAAGAGTCAGCACATAACAGCTTGCATGATGGTGACTATGCTAGGCCACATGGCTTCCATGGCGCATGGCACACCACTGACATGCCTTCAAATGAGGCAGGCTCAGTAGACTCTGAGGGCTTAATAGACCCAGGATACGTGTCAATTCTAGAATCCTGTGAATCACCGCCTCTCTCGTTCAGTCATTACACTGGTGGACAATCCACCACAAATTTTCAAAGGTCTTCCTTTCCAGATTGTTCCACCCCAAAAAGTTCTAATAACAGACTTCTCCAAGCTGGGGTGGGCGTTCATTTCCATGGGTTGCTCACCCAAAGTGATTGGTCCATCCAGGAAAGCCTTCATCAGATCTACGTCTGGAGCTATGAGTGGTGGTGAACTTCATAAGGCCTTTTCGTGATCAATGGGCCAACGAAATTGTTCTGGTACAGGCTGATTATCAAGTCACTGTGTTCTATATCAACAAGCAGAGAGGAATGGGCTCATACTTCCTGAGCTGGGAGGCAGCCAGGTTGTGGAAGTTTGCTATCGCAAAGGGTTGGACTTGATAGCCATGTACCAGCAAGATGAACGAAACACTCTGGCAGACAGACTGGGTCAAGTTCTCTGGCTGCATGAGTGGATGCTGGACAGGGGAGTTGCATCTCGCATCCTTCAAGAGTGGGGCACTCCCTTAATAGATCAGTTCACCACTCCACTGAATGCCCAGGGAGATGAGTTCTGTTCCAGAGTGAGATTACACAGCAGAATAGCATCAGACACTTCCTCCTTCATTGGGGGGGGGGGGGGGAGGGTCTTCCTTACACTCATCCTCCAATACCTCTTATTGCAAAGACCCTCCTGGTGGTCAAATCAAACAGCGGCATGATGATTCTCATTGCCCTCCCTCCTACTGGACCAGACAGCCTTGGTTTCTACTCCTCCTTCAGCTCTCCTGCCTACAGCCATTTCATCTTGATCATGCACCCGATCTGATAACGCAGGAGGATGGGACAATGTTGCACCTTCACATCCGGTCTTTGGCCCTCATAGCATGGATGTGGAGAGGTTAATGTTGCCTCAGCTCAATCTGCCAGAAGATGTATCCAAATTCCTTTTGACCTCCAAGGGAGTCTCTATGAAAAGGTCTTAATCATGCAAATGGAAGAGGTTTGCTGTCTGGTGTTAGGGCAAGGCCCTAGATCCTTTCATCTGCTCCACATACATACTGCTTGGGTGTCTTCTACACCTCTCTGAATCTGGAATTAAGTACACCTCCGTCAGGGTCTACCTCTGTACAACTGGAGCTTACTGTCGAGGTATGGAGGGCAAGCCCATTGTGGTACAGCCTTTGATTGTTCACTTTATGAGGGGATTACTTCTCTTGAAGTCTTCCTACAAACCTCCTGCAGTGTCTTGGGATCTCATTGTGGTTCTTGCACAGCTCATGAGCCGCTCCATTTCTGTCCTCTGTAGTTCTTGACCTGGATGGTATTATTTATGGTGATGGTCATTTCAGCACGCAGAGTGAGCAAGCTTCAGGCCCTAGTGGTTCTGCCATCTTGCACGAAATTCCACCATAATATAGTGGTCCTTCATACTCACCCTAGATTTTTTCCAAAGGTGGTATCAGATTTCCATCCTAATCAGTCAATTGTGCTTCCATTTTTCTCAACACCTCATGCACACATAGGAGAAGCTGCATTGCACATATTGGTCTGCAAGCGAGCCTTGGACTTCAATTTGGAGCAGACAAAAGCCCATAGAAGGTCTTTCCAGGCCTTTTTGTTTGTTTGTTTCTATTGACCTCAATAAGCTTAGGGATGCTATTTCCGAACACTCTTTCTATTTGGCTGGCAGACTGCATCTCTTTCCTTTTGCGTGATGGTCTCGTCACAACTCACTGTGTCAGAGATATGGCTGCTTCAGTGGCCAACCTATGCTCGACTTCCATAGAAGAGATCTGTAGGACAATGTGGTCTTCATTCCACACATTCACATTTCACTACTGCCTAAATGGGAATTCCCGATGTGACAGCAACTTCGTCTATTCTGTATTCCGAAATCTGTTTGGGGGTTAAAATCCAGTCCATCTCTCCTAGGCCCTTCCTATTCTGTCCAGGCTACCAAAAAAAAAAAAAAGAGAGAAAGGGATGAAAGAAATTTTTTCAGCTTGTACATAGTTGGTGGTTGAGTTGTTCTTACCTCTCGCCATTTTGCAGTTGAGTTGCCCCTGTTGGGCTTCTCTGTGGCCTTCTTACTTTTTGATAGCATATAGCTTGGGAGTCCCCTAGATGAGGACTTCATTCCTGCTTGTCTGTGGGAAAAAAAGGTAGTTACTCACCTGTAGCAGGTGTTCTCCGTGGACAGCAGAAATTAGTCCTCACAACCCTCTTACTTTCCCGAGGAGTGGTCTTCTGCTACAGCTGTTTTATCAGACTGAGACATCATGGCACCGTGGTGGCAGTCAGGAAGGAGGTGTGCAGGTGTGGTGGAGCTGGGGAGTATTCCCACGTGGACTCTGTTGGAAGACGTCACCCATATATGAGGACTTATTCCTGTTGACCACAGAGAGCACCTACCTCAGATAAGTAGCTATCTTTTATCCTATTGCAGCTACAACTGAACAGGTAGGACGGTTGAGACTACCGGCAGCAGGCCTGGGAGGAAGAAGTGGGGGGCTGAGAAAGTTTAAGAGTCTGAGTGTATGTATGTGTATATGTTTGGAAGAGAGCATGCATGTCGAGGGGTTGGTGGGGGAGAGAAAACTAATCAGAGTCTGCCTTCAGTTCATCCTGCTTCATTAATGTTCTCTTATATCTGCTTACTCAGCTCTTGACAGCTTGGCTGGCTCATTAATAGTCATTTTGCTCTTTACATTTTCTGCAATGGTACTAGACTACAATGAAGTCCACAAGCCAGTGTTAGTTTCCATCAACTTTAAGTGTGGCTCACCATCTTTCCTCCTTCAATTCACAATCTTATCCAGTGCTGGAATTAAGATTTTGGCACCCATAGGCACTGCCAGACAAGAGATCCCAGAGAATGAGTGAGGAAGGGTGTCGGAGATCCCAAACACTGGAGAAACGATAGAACAGAGGAGGGTCATAGTGCCACAGTAACACCCCTTTGAAGCAACACATAAGCATGTCTCTTAAGTTAAACAGCAGCATCAGGACTGGCGCAACTATTAGGCAAGCCAGGCGGTCGCCTAGAGCACCAGTGGTCAGTGGTGCCCTTGCTGCTACTCCTCTTTGGGATTTGCAGCGGTGACAAAACATTTAAAAAGGCACTGTGGAACTGGAGTTACCTTCTGTTCCGACGCCACCGTGCCACTCGCACTTCCCCCATCCACTGATTCCACTTCCTTTTACAGGAATTCCCATATCTGCCTCCCAGCCAATGGGTTTTCAGGATATACACAATGAATATGCATGAGAGACAGCTGCATACGCTGGCTCCATTGTATGCAAATCTCTATGATGCATATTCGTTGTGGATATCTGGAAAACCCTACTGGCTGGGAGGTCCCAGGACAGGTTTGGGAACCCCTGCAACAGGAAGCAAGTTGAATTGGAGGGAGGGCAAAAGCTTGAATGGCACTGTGGCACTGGATCTGGTGCTATGGTGCCTTTTTAAGTTTATAAATAAATAGTTACGATAGTATACGCTCTGTAAGAAAGCCTAAATATCACGTCAGTTGACGATCATGGAAGGGCACACTGTATGGAAGAATGTCTGGAGTTTTTCACCAGATCATGTAAAAGAGCATTGTAAAGAGAAAACCCCGTTTGCTCTAGATGGCACTGAAAACCAGGAACAGAACCAACCAACTTGGGAGTCACTGTTAAAATTGAAGAAACGGGCACTCAAAATAGAGCTACATCGTTTGTCACTTGTTGAATATATTAGCCGCCAGCATATCCCTAGAGGATTACGTATTTAAGCATTTGAAAAAAAAATTTCTGGGCAATTGTGGATGTGAGATAAGTCATTTTTGTGTATTTTGAAGTGCTGGAGTATTGCAAGTATTTTATCATCCATCATGACTTTTTCAACATATGAGAAGATTTCACAATAGCTCAGCAACTGTTCGACACTTTGGCAGGTAATTGATGCGATTTGGCACGGCTCTGCCGAGTTGCTGGCAGTAAGCCTTGGTGGTGTCGGGAAGTCTGAGACCAGCCACGTGTCTGAAGAACAGTTTTTGCTGTGAGAAGTTTTGCGCATGGTGGGGTAAAGTTTTTTTGAGCGATTAAGTTTATAAATAGTTACGGCATTTAACGTAAGCCAGTGATCCTGCTGGCTGAAAAGTTATGCCTTTTTAAGAACATAAGAACATAAGACATGCCATACTGGGTCAGACCGAGGTCCATCAAGCCCAGTATCCTGTTTCCAACAGTGGCCAATCTAGGTTATACGTACCTAGCAATATCCCCAAAAGACAGGTTCCACAATGCTTGTACTGGGTCAAGCATTGATATCCTGGGTCCCTTTTTAATAGTGATTTATGGACCTTTCCTCCAGGAACTTGTCCAAACCTTTTTTAAACCCAGCTATACTAACTACATCCTCCGGTAACAGATTCCAGAGTTTTATTACACGTTGAGTGAAAAAATATTTTCTCTTATTTGTGTTAAATAGTTTACCCTGTAGCTTCATTACATGTCCCCTAGTCTTTCTATACTCTGATAGCATAAACAATTGATCCACGTTTATCCGTTCCACTCCATTCATTAATTTATAGACCTCTATCATATCTCCCCTCAGCCGTCTCTTCTCCAGGCTAAAGAGCCCTAACCTTCTTAGCCTCTCTTCATAGGAGTAGCCTTCCATCCCCTTCACCAATTTGGTGGCTCTTCTCTGTACTTTTTCTAATAACGCTATGTCCTTTTTAAGATACAGTGACCAGAATTGCACACAATATTCAAGGTGCGGTCGTACCATGGAGTATGGAGCGATACAGAGGCATTATAATATCCTTTGTTTTGTTCTCCATCCCTTTCCTTATGATACCTAGCATTCTATTTGCTTTCTTGGCCGCCGCTGCACACTGGGCGGAGGGTTTTAACATGTTATCCACAATGACTCCTAAATCTTTTTCCTGGGTGCTGGTTTCTAATGTGGAGCCTTGCATCGTGTAACTATAGTGTGGGTTGTTCTTTCCTAGGTGCATAACTTTGCACTTGTCCACATTAAATTTCATCTGCCATTTGGATGCCCAGTCTTCCAATTTATCCAGATCCTCCTGCAGTTTTCCACAATCCTCTTGGGTTTTAACAACTTTAAACAGTTTTGTGTCATCTGCAAATTTGATAACCTCACTAGTTATTCCCTTTTCCAGGTCATTTATGAATATGTCATAAAGCAGCGGACCCAGTACAGATCCCTGGGGTACTCCACTATTCACCTTTTTCCATTGGGAATTTTGGCCATTTAGCTCTACCCTCTGCTTTCTATCTTTTAACCAGTTCCCGATCCACAATAGTACACTGCCTCCTATCCCATGACTTTTTAGCTTCGCCAAAAGTCTCTGATGGGGGACTTTGTCAAAAGCTTTCTGAAAGTCCAGATACACTATATCAACCGACTCACCTTTGTCTACCTGTTTATGCACACCTTCAAAAAAACATATCAGATTAGTAAGACAAGATCTTCCTTGTCTAAAGCCATGTTGGCTGTCTCCCATTAGGCCATGACTATCTACATGTTGCGTAATTTTGTTCTTTATGATGGTTTCTACCATTTTCCCTGGTACTGACGTCAGGCTCACCGGTCTGTAATTTCCTGGGTCACCCCTGGAACCCTTTTTAAAAATTGGTGTTAGGTTGGCGACCCTCCAATCTTCAGGTATTACAGATGATTTTAATGAAAGTTCACAGATTACCAATAGCAGGTCTGCAATCTCATATTTCAGTTCTTTCAACACTCTGGGATGTATACCATCCGGTCCAGGTGATTTGCTACTATTCAGTTTATCAAATAGTTGTAATATATCTTCCCGGTGTAGCAATATTTCTCTCAATTCCTCTGCAGTATCACCTTTAAATACCACTTCAGTCTTGGGTAACATCCCTACATCTTCCTCAGTAAAGACCGAAGCAAAGAATTCATTCAGTCTCTCTGCTATAGCCTTGTTTCCTCTTACTGCCCCTTTTACCCCTCTATCATCTAATGGTCCAATTGACTCTCTCACAGGCCTTTTGCTACGAATGTACTTGAAAAAGTCTTTATTTCGTGTTTTTGCTTCCGTAGCAAGTTTCTTCTCAAATTCCCGTTTTGCCTGCCTTATCAATGCTTTGCATTTAACTTGCCAGTGCTTGTGCTGTTTCCAGTTTTCATCATTTGGCTCCTTTTTCCATTTCCTGAAGGTTGCTTTTTGGCAGCAACAGCCTCTCTGACCTCACCTTTAAACCATGCTGGCAGTTTTTTGGACTTTCTTCCACTTTTCCTAATGCGTGGAATACAGCTGGTCTGGGCTTCGAGGATAGTATTTTTAAATAACACCCAAGCTTGCTGTAAGTCTTTAACCTTTGGAACCGCTCCTTTTAGTTTTTTCCTAACTATATTCCTCATTCTATCATAGTCTCCCTTTTGAAAGTTAAAAGGTAGTACTGTGGATGCCTTTACTATCTGTCCTCCACTAATTAAATCAAACATGATCATACTATGATCACTATTGCCAAGTGGTCCCAACACCCTTATTTCTTGCACCAGATCTGGCGTTCCACTAAGGACTAGGTCCAGTATGGCTTCCCCTCTGGTCGGTTCATGAACCAGCTGCTCCAAGAAGCAGTCATTTATTCCATCTAGAAACTTTATCTCTTTAGCTTGTCCTGCTGTGACACTGACCCAGTCGATACCAGGGTAATTGAAATCACCCATTATTACTACTCTGTTGTGACTTTTGTTAGCTTCCTTGATTTCTTTGAGCATTTCATCATCCATTTGTTCATTCTGGCCAGGTGGTCGATAGTATACTCCCACTGCCATCACCTGCCCCTTCATAAATGGAATTTCAATCCATAGAGATTCTACAGCAAATTTTGTTCCCTGCAAAACTTTAATCCTTTCTGACTCAATACCCTCTCTAACATAGAGCGCAACCCCTCCACCAATTTGATCAGCTCTATCATTACGATATAGTTTGTATCCAGGTATCACAGTGTCCCACTGGTTATCCTCCTTCCACCATGTCTCTGAGAGTGCAATCATATCTAACCTCTCATTTAGTGCTATATATTCTAACTCTCCCATCTTATTGTTTAGACTTCTAGCATTGGCATACAAGCATTTTAGAGACTGTATTTTATTCATATTAATCTGGCTGTTGGTAGGCAGGGGTAATTTGGAATCTTTATGCTCTGTCTGCTCCTTACTCAAGGGCATTTGGGCTACTATACTCCCTTTTGGAACCTCACTGCTTTTGGTAGTATCCTTCAAGGATACCTTCGTCCGAACCATGCACTCCTGGGTGACTGTCGGCTTTCCCCTATTTTCTAGTTTAAAAGCTTCTCTATCTCTTTTTTAAAGGTTAATGCCAGCAGTCTGGTCCCATCCTGATTAAGGTGAAGCCCATCCTTTCAGAAGAGCCCCCCCTTTCCCCAGAATGTTCCCCAGTTCCTAACAAATCCAAAACCCTCATCCTTGCACCATTGTCTCATCCACGCATTGAGACTCCGGAGCTCTGCCTGTCTTTTGGGTCCTGCACGTGGAACAGGAAGCATTTTGGAGAACGCTATCCTGGATTTCAACTTCCTACCTAAAAGCTTAAATTTAGCCTCCAGAACTTCCCTACCACATTTTCCTATGTCATTGGTACCAACATGTACCAAGACAGCAGACTCCTCCCCAGCACTATCTATGATCCTATCTAGGCGGTGCGTGAGGTCCGCTACCTTCGCACCAGGCAGGCATGTTACCAGGCGATCCTCACGTCCACCAGCCACCCAGCTATCTACATTCCTAATGATTGAATCACCAACTATAACAGCTGTCCTGACCCTCCCCTATATGGAGAGAGACATCTCTGCTCTTGAAAATCTTGTCTAGGTCCTTCATAGCCATTCTGCCAAGAGCAATGCATCATCGGATTTCTTGACTTCTTGTCATTTCTTTATTGATAGTTCATCCAAGTAGGTTAAAGTTGTCAACTATTTCAATTTCTTTTCCATCAGTGATGAACTTGTCAGGATCTTTGTCTTCTTTTGATTAAGGTGCAGGCCCATCAATGCACATAAATTATGGTGTTTTAATGATTTACACGTGTACTGTAGCTGGTCAATATTTTTAAGTATGCTTGTTGGGCTGATCGTGGGTACTGTCACTATGAGCGTGCACAGGGGCAGAGATTGGGTGGAGCATGGGCCGTGCATGAAATTACATGTATAAATTATAAAATCTTATAAGTAGTGTATGTTCCTTACAAATATAGGTACAGGCATTTACCCGAGCCTTAGGGCTATGGTACGTGATCAGACCTTAAAATTAACATATACTTGACTTTAAAATAGGTTTGAAATATGCACGCAAAAAAGCATGCTAACTAGATGTCAGTTCATAAAATTACCTTCCATATGTGCAAAATATGGACAAACACAGAGGCAATGCAGATAAATAGACACACACACACGAATGCAGATGGGTTGGAAAGAATTACATAAGCCATGCTCTTCATACTTTCCTCACTTATTTTTGTCAGTGACATGTTCACTGGGAACAGCAATGAGGCACATAGCTAATTTCACATAAACTGCCAAATTGTTTTCCGAAGTTAATGACTTCCAGGAATTACTGAACTGAGACAGATCTAAACCACATATGGAACTATAACAACAAAGCTCTCTTCAGTCTAAACCTTGTTTTACAATAAACAACTTTCAGCGATGCTAAGCTACTCAGAGTAAATATGGTTACACCACTATTTATACAGTATTAGTCATTCTGAATCTCTGTATGATTTAAGTTTGCATTGGGCAGTGGGTTTTCTAGCTTCGAAAGCATTTTAGTAGAAACAGTTGTGGTGGTCTCTCTTTTAGATTGATTAAACTTGTTCATATAATCATACTTGCTGCTGTTTAACCAGGGACAGCAGAACTTCTTTTTGGTTGAAGGGGCCAAGCAAACCAATCTCCAGTCCTGCCCCCAAGCTCTCTATTTGCTGATACTGAATTAAGCAAAACATTGGTGGGGCCACGGCCCCTGTGGCCTATCCTATTCCACTGTCTGTGCATTTAACAAATGTGGTATGAGGCACTTCTGATTCTATATCCCCCTCTCTTTCTGCTCACTCTAAAACACTTTACTAAAGCAATTGTTTTCTTTGGACTCAATTTTCTTGATTCTCCTTCACTCCTTTGAGATTTGGGCCTTGCCTATGTGAATAGGGGGTGATTTTATAAAGTAATTTTCATGCATATGTGGCCACATGCATGTGCTAATGGTCTCAAAATATTGACCAGCGTAAAAGCATGCACGTTGGTTTGAGCGCACGTACTTTGCTGGTTGTGCATAGCAGGGGGTGCAATTTTGGCAGAGTATGGATGGAATTTGCATGCACACACATTGATTATAAGCACTTCAATTTATGTATGTACTTGTGTGCATTACACACGATCATTTACTCCTGCTATAGAAGAAGTGTAAATGTCCGTCCTGCTTTTAAGGTGTGATACCCTGCTACTTATATTAATATTTTATAAAGACAAATAGGTGCCCGTGTGTCTTTATAAAATAAGCATCTGCTTACCCTCTTATCCTACGCACCCTGTTATAAAATTACCCTCAAGATGTCCAAATACTGGCTTTCTTGAAAATTATTATTCCATCTTGACCCGAGGAAGAGGGTTTTTATGTTGAGAAAGTTAGTCAAAAAAATTTATTGTTGGTCCATTGAACAGGTATTATCATATATTCTTTTTTAAATGTATTAACTGCTATTTATTTTTATACTTTCAAATTATAGAAATTGTCCTATCTACCTTCTTTCTTTTCACTGTGTGTGATTCCATAGAAACAGAATCAGAAAAATTATCTCAGAAGGTAGGAATGTAATGGCTTGGGTGATTGGGACGCTTCACACCAGGTAGGGGCAAAACTCCAGATCTCAGTGGGTGGGGGCAGAGCTGGCATTAGGGGGTGAAAACAAGGCAATTGCTGTGGGGCCCCAAGCTGAGGGAGACATAGCTTGGGGCCCCCCTCACCATAGCTTTGGGACCCCCCTCACCAGTTTCTACCCTGGGCCTCTTCGTGTCTAACACCAGCCCTGGGCAGAGTGGAGGAGAGCTTACTCTCAAGGCCTTGCCTCTAGGTGATATGCTGTCTTCCTCCTCTGGCTGCCTAGGATGGCAATATCTGTGGCAAAAAGCAGCTGCAGTCAAAGCAAAACAATAGATCCTGATACCCACACTAACATTAAGGGCTGTCAACATGCACTTTTGCTTACAGGAAATGAAGGCATTTTTCGAATAGTCTATTTCCCCAAGTGAGTAGTCACTTACCCTTATGTTTGGCTATTGGAAATTGCTCTCATTATGTATTTAAATATACAAAACACGTAAAGTATGATATTCAATTATGTGTTTTTACAGGGTTGTTCGGGGAGGGGTGGTATTGGGATCAGGGTCGGGCATGGGTATTAGGTGCCCTAGGTGAACCTTCTGTCTTGTACCCCCCTCAATGAACTTTACAGATCCTAGGCCCCCCACTGAAATTTCGATAATTAAAATCAACAATCATGTTCACCCTAACACCGCCTCTCGCAGAACAGTTATGCCACAAATCATAAAGGCAAAAAAAATTGCCAAATTCTAGATCCACAAATAAAACCCGTTCAAAAAATCAGATCTAATAAATAGGACAAACATATACTAACACTTACAACATAAAAACATAAAAGATCACAATTAAATGTAGGAACATCCGTTAAATCAGGGGATGAAGAACCCCTTCATATAATCGGATTTCTCCCTTTAATCTTTTTTATTATTATTCATTCAATCAGTTCAACAGTCTTTTGAGAGCTTTGTAAATTCATAACCATAACCCAGCGCTGCGTTTCGGGTTCTCCAACCCTGCATCAGATGGTACAAAAACTGCAATCTTCAAAATCCCAGCTGTTGTTTCATTCATAAAGCGTCCTCTCAAAGACAAGAATGGCGTCTGATGTCACGATTCCAATCAGCCATTTTTAACCCTGAAAAAACAGACAACATCCTATCAGGTGGGCAGAATGCTCCACCACTCAAGTTCTTGATTAAGTCCTTCGGGGATGACTGATTTTAAAGAGAAAATCCAGCATTGCTCCAGGACCTGCAAATATTGTTCCCGGTCTCCTCCACGGGGACTATCAGGCGCATGGTCCAAAATACACCAAAAAAAGTCAGCAAAGGTATGATTCATTTGGAGACAATGTGCCACTAAGGGAGCAGAAAGTGTCTTAGTGTGAATTTGAGATTTGTGTTCTGAGAGACGCTTTTTCACAGGGCGAATCGTACGACCTATATAGTGTAAACCACAAGGGCATGTGAGAACATAAACTACAAAAGATGACGTACAATCTGTATGCCATTTCAATGGAATAATTCGTCCCGTAGGGATATGTGTCCATGTAGCTCCAATTTGTGATTGTAAACAGCATTGGCAACGAGAAGATTTACAAGAGAAATGTCCCACATTTAATCGTGATCTCTCTGGTCGCTCAGATCTTGTTATAGAATGTACTACAAAATCTCTGATGTTTGCACCACGTTGATAAGCAATCATCAGATCTGATTGAAAGACGGGATCAAGCTGCAGGATATGCCAGTGTTTACGTAAAAGGGCTACTACTTGCGGTGAACCTATCATATAAGGTAGAACCCCAATTATTTTCTTACTATCCTCATTAGATGATGTCGAAATGGATTGGTTCCCGGAGGGTTGATCAGGGGACAAAGTCCTTTTTTGAGTGGCAGAGTGTAACAGCCAATCTCGATGTGCATGTTGTGCTGTTTTGTAAGCTCTCTGAACCACTTGTGCCGGGTAACCCCGATGTAATAGACGTTGATACAAGTCCTTTGCATGTTTTGAGAATCCTTCTTTTGTAGTGCAGTTCCACTTTATACGAAAAAACTGTCCAAGTGGAAGGGCTCTCCTCAAAGGGCCCGGGTGAAAACTTTGAAATTGCAATAAAGAATTTCTTTGCACAGGTTTACGGTATAATGTTGAACAAAGTGTTTGACCAGTTTTGTACAGGCAAACGTCTAAAAACTCTATAGTATGGTAATCATATTTTGCAGTAAACTGAAGATTAACTTTCCTAGTATTCAACCAATTCAAAAATAATAAAAAAGATGAATTGTCCGCCGTCCAAACGAAAAAAATATCATCTAAAAAACGGACCCAAAATGGTATGTTCTTAAACCAATTAGAGACATAAAGAACCTCCTCCTCAAAAACTGCTAAATAAATCATGGCAATGGAAGGGGCCACAGTTGCACCCATTGCTATCCCATAGGTTTGTTGATAAAAATTGTTTTCATACAGAAAATAATTATGATTGAGTACCAAAGAAAGAAACTCCAAAAATAAAGCTCGTGGAAGTCGATCTGGTAACTCTAATGGAAATGATTGTAAAATATGTAGCACCTCAGTCTGATCTATATTAGTATAGAGGGCCGTTACATCAACCGTGACCAACCATACTGTAGAAAATGAGAACGTGCATTGAGATAATAAGGTCAAAAAATGTGAAGTATCCCGCAAATAGGACTTAACCAAAGTTGCGGACTTTTGTAAAAACCGGTCACAGAACTTAGACAAAGGTTCAAGAACCGAGTCCCGACAAGAGACTATGGGCCGACAAGGGGGGGGCCACTAAAGATTTATGGACTTTAGGGACCATATAAAACACCGGCGTCTTCGGATGCTTTGGTGTTAAAAATTTGGCTTCCTTGTTCGTCAATTGTCCCTGAGCCTTGGCTTGTGTCACCAGGTTTGAAATCTTTTTTTGTAAATCATTGAGAGGGTCCCGAGATAATAACAAGTAATATTTAACATCAGAAAGATGCAATAGCACTTGTTGATGGTAATACTGCGCAGAAAGTACAACTATTGAACCACCCTTGTCGGCATTGCGAATTACTATTTCAGAATTAGATCGTAAAGCCAGCAATGCCTGCCACTCTTCCCGATGGAGGTTAGAATACTTTGGTAGCGTAGCCTCTATTCCAGCAAGGTCCGCTAAAACCAAACGTTGGAAAGTTTGTAGTGTAGAAGGAGGAGGAGTAGGAGGCATCCAAAAAGAGGGTCCCCATATCACTGAATCATCCGGGACCGACTCAGATTTATCTGAAAAATAATGAAGAACGTGTAATTTACGAAAAAACCTGTATAATGCCCGATGCATCTTGAAAGCATCAAAACGAGAAGTCGGAACAAAAGAAAGGCCCCGGTTTAGAACCCTTTCTTCCATGGGAGTTAATGAATAAGAGCTGAGATTTATGACCACCGAGGTTGATATGACCCGGTGTTCCGTCGCCGGTAACGGTGGGAGGACCACGGTCGACCCGAAAAACGGCCGCTCCTTCCCCCGCCCCACCGAAAATCCTGGTCAGCACCGCCAGAAGGTATAGAAGTGGCAGAAGAATCACTAGAATCTATATCTTCAGAGGATTTTTCAAAAGTGACATGCTTTGTACGGGCAAAATGCTTTCTCCAGGTGTAAACACAATCATTTTCATAATCTTGTTTGTCACAATTATATTTATCCAATTTCAGAGAGCGTAAATATTCATAAAAAGAATTAGTCTGTTGAAGAACCTGTTCATACTGGGAAAGATTACTACTATCTTGCTTTAGACGTTGTTCTAAATCGTGCACTTGAACGGTAACAATCGCAGATACTGATGATAAACGCTCAATTAACAGAGCTATCAAATCCAAACTACATTTATTAAGGATGCTATTCCATTTGTGCAAAAAAGCTTTGTCCTCAGAAAACATTTTCGGCGGTTTTAACATTCGCAGACCCCGAGGTATCATTTTGGTTTTTAAATATTGTGTCATAGTTGCCTCATGCAAAGATAGACGAATTGCTTTTTTCTTCAGATTTTTAAAATCCCCCAAAGTAGATGAAACCACAGAGGAGACAGAATCATCACACAAAGCCGGTCTTCTAACCAAAGCTTGTATTTGGTCTTCAGTGTAAGCAAAGACCGCCAAATTATCCAAAACATTCCTAGTAATTGCTCCCATAGGAAGCGAGTCCTGCTGAGTCATGGCACTAGTCTGTATTACCCCGTTAGAAACTAAAGATGTTGGACTGAACAAAACAGAATCAGGGTTCTTTGAATTGGAATCAGAAGCCATCTTGTTGAAAACCTATCTGGCCCACAATAAATCCAAAAAAAATTGCCAAATTCTAGATCCACAAATAAAACCCGTTCAAAAAATCAGATCTAATAAATAGGACAAACATATACTAACACTTACAACATAAAAACATAAAAGATCACAATTAAATGTAGGAACATCCGTTAAATCAGGGGATGAAGAACCCCTTCATATAATCGGATTTCTCCCTTTAATCTTTTTTATTATTATTCATTCAATCAGTTCAACAGTCTTTTAAGAGCTTTGTAAATTCATAACTATAACCCAGCGCTGCGTTTCGGGTTCTCCAACCCTGCATCAGATGGTACAAAAACTGCAATCTTCAAAATCCCAGCTGTTGTTTCTTTCATAAAGCGTCCTCTCAAAGACAAGAATGGCGTCTGACGTCACGATTCCAATCAGCCATTTTTAACCCTGAAAAAACAGACAACATCCTATCAGGTGGGCAGAATGCTCTACCACTCAAGTTCTTGACTAAGTCCTTCGGGGATGACTGATTTTAAGGAGAAAATCCAGCGTTGCTCCAGGACCTGCAAATATTGTTCCCGGTCTCCTCCACGGGGACTATCAGGCGCATGGTCCAAAATACACCAAAAAAAGTCAGCAAAGGTATGATTCATTTGGAGGCAATGTGCCACTAAGGGAGCAGAAAGTGTCATTGTCTCCAAATGAATCATACCTTTGCTGACTTTTTTTGGTGTATTTTGGACCATGCGCCTGATAGTCCCCGTGGAGGAGACCGGGAACAATATTTGCAGGTCCTGGAGCAATGCTGGATTTTCTCTTTAAAATCAGTCATCCTCGAAGGACTTAATCAAGAACTTGAGTGGTGGAGCATTCTGCCCACCTGATAGGATGTTGTCTGTTTTTTCAGGGTTAAAAATGGCTGATTGGAATCGTGACGTCAGACGCCATTCTTGTCTTTGAGAGGACGCTTTATGAAAGAAACAACAGCTGGGATTTTGAAGATTGCAGTTTTTGTACCATCTGATGCAGGGTTGGAGAACCCGAAACGCAGCGCTGGGTTATGGTTATGAATTTACAAAGCTCTCAAAAGACTGTTGAACTGATTGAATGAATAATAATAAAAAAGATTAAAGGGAGAAATCCGATTATATGAAGGGGTTCTTCATCCCCTGATTTAACGGA
Organism: Ichthyophis bannanicus; assembly: GCA_033557465.1. NCBI lineage: Eukaryota > Metazoa > Chordata > Amphibia > Gymnophiona > Ichthyophiidae > Ichthyophis > Ichthyophis bannanicus. The sequence goes on from CM066036.1 coordinate 453,972,598, forward strand.
TGTTCCTACATTTAATTGTGATCTTTTATGTTTTTATGTTGTAAGTGTTAGTATATGTTTGTCCTATTTATTAGATCTGATTTTTTGAACAAATCATAAAGGGACATTATATTTTTACGACACGCTATTCGAAAGCAAATATCCAGATAACAGTAGCCATTTCCCTGGATATTTGCCTCATGTAGCACTGACTGCCAGGGCCAGGGCCAGTACAAGGCTATCGGGTGCCCTAGGTGAACCTTCAAACTTACGTGCCCTTTCCCCACTTAACGTTTGATGATTAAACTCAAAAATCATGATCACTGAAATCTCACCAATCCCCCAACAATCCTGTAAAAATGCACAACTGGGCATTAATCCTTTAAATATTAAACTTTGCTTTGTATGTCTGTGTGCCCTCTCTTCCTGCAGGTAACAGAATGTGCCGATGGCTCTTTGGGTTTGTGCGTCTGTCAGGATCTATTGTTCTGCTGCCCCTCAGAAGCTGTGGCCCTAGGCATCTACCTAAGCTTGCCTCATGGCTGGACTAGCCCTTGGTCGTGGCACTATTTAGATAGTGCTGAGGCAGCATGTGGGCAGAGTGGGACGTTGTTATCCAGATAACTTCAGGACAAAAAGCTGAGCAGCAACAACATCTAACAATTAATGACCTGTCATTAGCATTTTTTTAATCGCCAGTCATGGCGTGTAAATATAATCTGTATATTTGGTGCCACTATCCAGATTGCAGGCAGAGCTGCCACCGTTATCCGGTTAGTGGCAATATTGAGGCTGTTATGCGGATATCTGGGTAACTAGGATAGCTTTTTCAGGATAGCTATGTGGACAGCAGTATCAATATCACCACTAGCTTGACAGTGACATCACTCGTCACTCTGTCTGGATATATTTAAACACTGTGGTGCTCTTTCAATAAAAAAATGCCGACTGCAAAGTTGAAGTATAAATACTAAACTTTGCGGGCTTAAAATTCAGTGGTGGTGGTCAGGACTTTTTAAAAATGCGCCCGCCACAGCTAAATAAAATCCAAGTATTCGGTTACTGCTACTACTCCTCAGGGTTGGCCCAAGAGGGGTGCAGGGCCATGTACAAAGACTCATTGTGGGACCTCATTTGCATAAGGGACCTCATTTACATACATATTTGCATAATGTGACCGTGCGCTAACTTTTAGTAAACATGCCTCTTAATGAGTGTATAGATAAAGAAAAACTACCAGATTTCTACATTACTATACTCCAGTGCCAACTGCCAGGCACATATGGGAAGTACTATAAACACTGCCCATTTAGAGCCCATAGAGAACCTGCCATATCATAACAGCACTACCAAGGCTCACAAAGCACCAAATCCTACTTATCAAAAGGCAACACTGCAAATATTAAACCAATACGTCTCACAGAATACCAATACATCTCCTACTGGGTAAAGAGAACAAGTGTGACTGTCACATAGAAACTACATGAACAGAATACTGCAGCTCGGTTATACATGCAAAACATAAACCACAAAAGCCAAACTTGGAATGTAAAACAACACTGGAGAAATAAAGCGATAAATTTATTTCCTCTTGTACTAAACAAAATGTAGACATTAGCAATGCACATTTCCCAGAGCTGACATATTACAGTTAATAATTTCATATTACAATAGTATTTTCTACCTTTTGTTGTTTGTATATTTTATTTTTCAGTTGCAATTGCTCCATTCACTTTCTTCTGGTTTCTTCTTGCCTTCTGCTATCTCTCCATTGTCTGCTGTCCATTTGTCCTTTCTTCTCTCTTTTAGTTTTTTTTCCATTCTCTCTCTACATCTGCTTTAACATACTGATTTTTCCCCTTTGGTCTTTCCTCCATTTCTTTTTTTATTCCTCTTATCATACACACAAATTTCACCCTCCCATCCTCAACCCTCACTTACTCTCCCAATACCTGGCCAAACATAGATTTTTCTTCCCTCCCACACAAAATATCTTTTCCCTTCTCCATCCTCATTCTCCCAGCCCCATCCCCTTCTAGTCCTCACGCAGCATCCGCTGCCTTCTAGTCCCATTCTGCAATGCCCCGCATCAGCCCATTTCCAGTCCTATCCTAGCCCCCCATCAACTCATTTCCAGTCCAAGCCACACCCCATCAGCCCATTTCCAATCGTAGCCTCCCATCAGCCCAATTTCTAGTCTATCTTAGCCTCTCCATCAGCCATTTGCAGTCCTATCTTAGCCTTCCCATCAGCCCATTTCAGTCCATTTTCAGTCCTATCCTAGCCCCCCATCAGCCCATTTCCAGTCCATGCCCACCCCATTAGCCCATTTCCAGTCCTACCCTAGCCCCCATCAGCTCATTTCCAATCCTAGCTCCCCCATCAGCCCATTTCCAATCCTAGCCTCGCCATCAGTCATTTCCAGTCCTATCCTAGCCCCCCCATCAGCCCATTTTCAGTCCTATCCTAGCCCCCATTAGCCCATTTCCAGTTCTAGCCTCCCATCAGCCATTTCCAGTCCTATCCTAGCCCCCCATCAGCTCATTTCCAGTCCAAGTCACACCCCATCAGCCCATTTCCAATCCTAGTCTCCCCATCAGCCCATTTCCTGTCCTAGCCCACCCCATTAGCCCATTTCCAGTCCTACCCTAGCCCCCATCAGCTCATTTCCAATCCTAGCTCCCCATCAGCCCATTTCCAATCCTAGCCTCGCCATCAGTCATTTTCAGTCCTATCCTGGCCCACCTCCATCAGCCCATTTTCAGTCCTATCCTAGCCCCCCCATTCTAGCCTCCCATCAGCCATTTCCAGTCCTAGCCTCCCAACAGCCCATTTCCAGTCCAAGTCACACCCCATCAGCCCATTTCCAATCCTAGTCCCTCCCATCAGCCCATTTCCTCTCCTAGCCTCCCATCAGCCCATTTCTAGTCCTATCCTAGCCACTCCATCAGCCATTTGCAGTCCTATCCTAGCCACTCCATCAGCCATTTGCAGTCCTATCCCAGCCTTCCCATCAACCCATTTCCAGTCCTATCCTAGCCCCCCCATCAGTCCATTTTCAGTCCTATTTTAGCCCCCCATCAGCTCATTTCCAGTCCAAGCCCTCCAATCAGTCCATTTCCAATCCTAGCCTCCCCATCAGCCATTTCCAGTCCTATCCTAGCCCCCCATCAGCCTATTTTCAGTCCTAGCCTCCCATCAGCCCATTTCCAGTCCTATCCTAGCCCCCTCCCCCCATCAGCCCTTTCCAGTCCTATCCTAGCCCCCTTGTCAGCCATTTCTGGACCTAGCCTGCCCCCAATCAGCCCATTTCCAGGCCCAGCCCTGCCCAGCAGCCATTTCCAGTCCTAGCCCTTCTTCACACCCCCTCCCCAAAGAGCCCCATGCCTGTCTGCTTGACTTTAGAGGGAGCTGGGCAGGCCCTGACTCGCTTCCCTACAGCTGCCGAAGTGAAGTGTGCCGTATTTCTTCACTTCGGCAGCTGGGTTCTAATGTAGGCCGCTGATACGCTGAGTGCCGGGAAACAGGAAATATCCTTTGACCTCTAGCGCACCAGCAGCCTACATTATAAAACAGCTGCTGAAGTGAAGAAAAATGGTGCTCTTCACTTTGGTGGCTGTAGAGAGGTGAGTCAGGAGCCAAACAGCATGTGCGGGATGTTGTTGGTCCGGGACCCCCTGAAGCACGGGACCCTATGCAAACAACATTCTCGCACAATGGATGGGCCGGCCCTGCTACTACTTATCATTTGTATATCACTACAAGACATATGCAGCTCTGTACAGACATATGTAAGAAACATGGATAGCACAGGAAGAAAATCTTTATTATATCACTTTCAGCCAATGGCTTTTGGGCCATTGGCTGAAAGTGATATAATAAAGATTTTCTTCCTGTGCTATCCATGTTTTTGATTGGGTTTGTTCGTTGCACGTGGAGTTTGTGCTTTTTTGTTGGACAGATATATGTAAGAGACAGTCTCTGCTCATAAGAGTTTACAATCTAATCAAGACCGACAACACAACAATTGGGACTAGGATAAATCTCGGGAATGGCAAAGAAACACATAGGACTTGAGCAGGAGACTAAAGGGATCAAGATCCAAAAGCAGTCTTAAAGAAGTGTGATTTTAGCATGGATTTGAACAGGGCCAAAGATGGAACCTGATGTGCTGACTCAGGTAGTTTGTTCCAGGCATAAGGAACAACAAGCTGGAAAGATCGAAGTCTGGAGTTGGCAGTGGAAGAGAAAGGCACAGATAGAAGTACATCCATTCTAAGTGCCACATTGATGGGGAGCACTCGCCAATAATGCCTGCACTACCTGTGATGTGGACACTCTACCCAAGAACTGCCCATTCTCTGCTCTAACCCTCACTGCCTGAATGGGAGTTTTTAGCATGACTGCATTTTCAGTGCATGGTACTTTTTATCACAGTACACTTGACACACACTGAACCCTGTGCAACCCTGCAGCACGTTTTAGTAAACATGCCCCATAGGTGCCCATTTATCTTTATAAAAAAGTGTCCCAATAGGCGCCTTCCTGCTCATTTAACCTAGGTGGCCTGTTATAAAATTACCCCTGAGAGGAAACTCCTGAGAGTGTGGGAGAGAGCTGGCTGCAGGATTAACACCTACCCTGCTGGATACTGTGCTGCTGTGAGGAGCTAGTTCTGCCTTTCATTGGGCAGGCTTTGAGGGGGAAACCCAGCTGCTGAGTAGGACCCCTCCCCTTCTCTCTGATAAGAACCAGCATGTGCTATACATGGACATGTGTTGCGGCCCATGTGTCTCACCTAAGGGGCGTGATTCAAGGGGCTGGACACGCCCCTTATGCATACCGGTGCATTACAGCGGTGTCTTTAGGTATCCAGGGGCGGTTCTATATTGAGGCCGAATGAGGCGGCGGCCTCAGGCAGCAACGTTTTGGGGGCGGCAAGAAATGCCCCCAAAAAGGCCGCCTCACTCGGCCTTCAAAATCGAAACAAAACAAAACAAAAAAAGGTTGGAGAAGCTGCTGCATATCAGCTGAGGTCTGGTGCTGGGCTGGGCTGGGCTGGGTGGGGGGGGGTTAGCACTGGAAATAGTAATGGACTGATGGGGGGGCTAGGACTGGTAATGAGCTGATCAAGGTGTTAGAACTGGAAATGTGCTGATGGGGGGGTTAAGAATGGAAATAGGTTGATCGGGGGGGGGGGGCTAGTACTGGTAATGGGATGATCGGTGGGGTTAGGACTGGAAATGGACTGATGGGGAGGTTAGGATTGATAATGGGCTGATGGGGGGCTAGCACTTGAAATGAGCTAGGACTGGAAATGGGCTGATGGGGGAGGAGAGGAGAGTGCTGCTGGCCCTGGAAGAAAACTAGGGGCTAGGGCTACAAATGGGCTGAGGTGGGGGGGAGGGGGAGAATAGGACTGGAAGTGAGTGGATACTGAGGGGGTTTATGTTTATTTAAAACTTTATATATCGCCCATTACAGGGTATCAGAGTGGTTTACAAATTAAAAATCACAAAAGGTGCTGCAGAAAGAGAGAAGAGAATGCCAATTTGAACATTTCAAAAGGGGGAGAAAGAACAGAGTCAAAGAAGTAAAGGACAAGACAACCAGTAATAGAAAAAGAAGAGAGAGATGTTAGTTTATTTTATTCTTGCTACTTGGGAAGGGAGAGAGGAAGGGGGAGGAAGATCAAAAGCTGTGCAGAAGAGGTGTGTTTTTAACTGAGTTTTAAATGATTTGAAGGAGGGGTCCAATCGGAGGGCGTGGGGAGCGAGTTCCAGAGTCGCGGTCCAAGGAAGTAGAAGGCGGAGGATCGTGTGGACTCTATGTGGGCCTGAGACGGGGAAGGAAGGAACATACGGTTAGTGTGAATAGAGCGCAAGGAACAGTGGGGAGTGTGAAGACGTACCTGGTCGGCAAGATATAAAGGAACACCAGTGTGAATAGTTCTGTGCACAAAAATAAGAATTTTAAACTGTATACGATATGGAATGGGGAGCAAGTGCTGATGTAAGAGAAAAGGGGTAACATGATTGAAGCGGGATGCGTGGGTAAGGATGCGGACAGCGGTATTCTGAACACGTTGGATGTGAGAAAGCTGAGATTGAGGAAGACCAGCCAAGCAGACATTGCAGTAATCAAGACGTGAGAGGACTAAAGAGAGAAGTAATGTAACCATAGAAGAAGAAGAAAGGAAAGGACGGACAGCACAAAGTTGTCTTAGAGCAGAAAAGGAACGTTGAACAATGGATGAAATATGACCTTTAAAGGTGAGAGCAGAGTCAAGAGTGACACCTAAATATCTAAGAGAAGAGACCAGAGGGATAGGTGAAGAAGAAAGTACAGGCGTAAGAGGTGGAGGGGGACTACCGAAGGTGAACCAGATCGCTGAGGTTTTTGCAAGATTAATATGAAGAAAATTAGAAGAAATCCAAGAGGCAACAGCAGAGAGACAGTTGTTGAGAGGGGTGATATCTGGGGCAGAAGAATCAGTATGGTACAGAAGAACGATATCATCAGCATAATAGTGAGCAGAAACACCGTGTTGTTGAACCAGTAGAGTGAGGGGGCCAGAAAGATGTTAAAAATAATAGGGGAAAGAACAGAACCTTGAGGAACACCACAAGGGAGGGGAGTGGAAGGAGAGGAAGCAGAACCAGATAGAACAGAGAAAGAGCGACATGACAGGAAAGAATGGAACCATTGTAGAACCAAACCAGAAAGGCCGGCATCCTGGAGGCGAAGCAAGAGAGTGTGATGGTCGACCAGATCAAAGGCAGCGGAAAGATCCAGTGAGACAGCAAGGGAGATAGAACCATGGTTGTGAGCACTGGAAGTGAGTGGATACTGAGGGGATCTGCCAGGGGAAGGAGGGGGCAGAAAGGAAGCTGACATGGGGGAAGGAGGGGGCTGGAAAGGAGCTGATATGGGGGGGAAGGAGGGGGCTGGAATGGAGCTGACATCTGGGATGTACTGAAGGGGGACTGGAAGGGAGCTGACATTTGGGATGGGAGTGATAGGTGGCTGGGTAATGGAGAGGAGGCTGAAAGGGAGCTGACGTGTGAATGGCACTGGAAGGGGGATGGACAGAGGGTAGGGTGATTGGAAGGTATCTGATTGGGGGGGGGGCATGATGGCACTGAGAGTGGATGTGAGCTGATACCTGGGATGATATTTGGACTAGAAGGGGCTGGAAAGTGGGGAAGGAGGGGGACTGGAAGGGAATGGACACCAGTGGCAGTCGTGGGAATGCAAGGCGGTTGACATTGGAAGATACTGGGATGGGAGGACTGGAAAGGGGGCTGATACTGGGGAGCATTACTGGAACTGGAAATGGGCTGATGGAAGGAAGTGAAGAAAACAAAAGAAGAGATAAGAAATGGCAGATGGATCATAGATCACAGAAAGAGAGCTAAGAGAAGACAGGAAGGATGAAGCATCAGATCGGGACCAACATGATCAGAGAATAAAATGGTCAGACAACAAAGATAGAAAAAATAATTGTATTTAATTTTAGTGATTGGACTTTGTCCTATCTTTATAGTTTACACAGAATGGGGGAACTGCATCTCTTATTTATCTGATGTTGCACTGCATGCGGAGTCTGGCTTCTTGGGGTTTCAGTTTAAATTTTGTCTACTTATTTTTATTTTAGATTGTGGTTACTTATTCTGTACTTAGTGAGGGTTTGTGTTCTGAGTGTGTGACTGAGGCCAGGTGTTCTGTTAACATGGAGTTTGTACATAAAGTTCTATACTGTACTATAGTAATTTGAATTGTTCAGCTTTACAAATAGGTGTATGGATGTTCCAGGGCCCACTGTAGTATTTACAGTGACGCTTCTTTTGGATGGGCTGCTTATGTGAGTTTTGGAAGTTGGTGCTGATGTGGTATGGTAGATTTGCTCTTACTTTGTTGTAGGGTTTTCTATTAGTTCACAATATGCCTGGTAGTGGAGAATGTTTGCTGTTAGTGAGGTAATCAGAATCAGATTTTTTTTTTTTAAGATATTGAGTTCTGTGGGTGAATGTCCTGGCTCTGTTCTTTACCCACTGTTGAAGGGAGTTCTGTGGATGCAAAATATATTTAGAAAAAGAAAAAGCAAGAACCATAGTGCAGTTTATAACAACAAAATAAAAATGAGTTTTATAAACTGTGCTGTTGGTTCTCGCTCTCTTTTAGTTCCTTGGTGTGCAAACATCTTGCATTTCCTCCATATAATCTAATTGGCTTTTTGGTTTGGTTCAGTCCCTGATTGGAGCTCTGAAAAAGCCCCGCCCCTCCTCTACAGGGTAGGGGGGCACCATGTCATCCTTCGCCTCAGGCAGCAGATTGCCTTAAGCCGACCCTGTTGGCATCTGTGGTGATCACTGTGATGGGGAAAAAGAAGAATAAAGGAAGCACTAAGATGGATTCTATAGTGCAGCCAGGTAAGGTGGTGGGCCCTATGGACAAACATTTGGCACCCATGGTATCTTGTCCTCTGTCTCCCCTGCTTTGTCCTCAATGGGAATTGAAGAAACTTTTATGTCCTCTGAATCTCCAGTACCATTACCTGTCCAGTTGTTCCGGTAGAATCTGGTTTCAATGTTTCTTCTCCTCCTGACAGGGATGTTACTTTAAAAGATCTATGGGGTGCAATACAGAACATTGATGTGTGTTTATCTCTAACAGTGACTTCTCTGTGTACATTTACTGTGGGAAATTATGGATAAGCTAAATTATTTGGATAAAAAAGTGTCAATATTAGATAAGGTGGTAGCTCGAGTGGACTCTCAGGTTAAATCATGTGTTGCCTCTAATGTTTCCCAAATTAATGATTCTTGGATTATTCATGGGAGGCTTCAAGCCCTTGAGAATCATACTCGAGCAATGGATCTTCATTTTCTTAATTTTCCTGTGACTCATTTGCTATCTCCTCAAATTTCTCTTAAAAAGTATTTTGCAGAAGTTTTGAAACTTGTGGAAGAAATTGACGTGGTTCAGGTTTATTAAATTCCTCACAAGGTCTGGGAAGTTTTTTTGGGGGAAGGGGACTGATTTTTATTTATTTATTTATTTAACAGTATTTCTAAACCGCCTTATCTTAATAATCAAGGTGGTATCACAGCAAGCAATCAGGTAAAGTGTGTGTGTTGTACATGCAGTGAGGATTCTCTTTGCCCCACAGCTAGCCAGGATCTAATGGCTTTCCTGGAGGATTCAGCGGACATCATTACCAAGCATAACACATTAATGGTGACGTTTAGTTCTGAGTCCATTAAGCTTAAGATTCTAAGGTTCTTTTTCAAACATAAAGGAAGCCTCATTCTTTGGTCAGAAGATACACATCTTCCCTGAAGTTACCCCTGCTACCCAGGGCCAGCAACGGCAGTTTTTAAAACTGAAGCCGCGGGTTCTAGGCCTGGGAGCTACTTAATTTCTGAAATTCCCTTGTAAATGCCTTGTTGCATGGCAGGGACATATGTTTGTATTTACTGATGTATCTCATTTACAGAAATTCATTATAGAAAGGGAGATGCAGGGTTAGGAATTTGGGATGGATATAAGGTAAAGAAGTAAATCTATCCAATTGTAGTGCATTATTGTGCTTGTTTTCTTTTCTTTTTGAATTTTATACCTTGTTATAGTATCAGGTATATACTCCCTAGATGTGGGCTTTGCCATAATTTTGTAATTGATTTATAGTGGTTATTGCTTAGTATTTTTGCTTGCTGGTTTTTGGGTGATATATTAAAAAATGCATAAATAAAAAAATAAATCAATTAAATTAAATTAAAAGAAAAATACCTGAGGCAATTTTCAAAATCCATTCGCCTGGCCAAATGAGCTATTTTTAAAATTGCCCACCCAATCAATAGGTAAATGCCTCTGTGACTGTCTGGACTTATTCTTTGCTTTACTTGCAACTCTTCTTTATCACCCTAGAAACCGCTGCCCTAGGCAATTGCCTACTTTGCATTGTAGTTAAGCCAACCCTGGTTAGGATGATTCTAATTGCTGCATTTAATTATCATAATCTCAGCGGGGAAGCATAGAGATTTCAAAGTTAATTTAAGGAGAGAGTGAAAGGCTGAAAGAGTGCCTAATAACCTTGCACCGGCCTGGTCACTGTTGGTAATATTTGCATTGTAATAAGATTTCATCAAATGTGAATGAGTGCTAGGCTTTTCCACACTGAATACTATGGAAACAGTAAATTTTTTTGGATTGTATTGTGGCAAAGTCAACCATTTTGAGCATGGGGGAGGTGAACATCATAAGGAATTCACCTTAATCAAGGGGCCTCTGTTAGGTGTGCAGGATCAAAAGGCCAGAGCCACAGTTCAAAGGCAGAAAAAACCCAGCTGGAACAAGTTCCAGGAAATGCTTGACAGTGTAAGAAGGATAGATTGCAAGCACAATGACAAAAACCCTCACTCTAGTAATTGCACTGATTATCCTGATATCAGAAGGCAGGGGGATTACAAACACCTGGGAAAGAAAGAGGTGGGGTTGGATCCCAGTGAGTATAAACCTTGGTTAAACTATGGAGGGAGTAGCAGTAGGAGTAGGAGCTGGAAGAGGAGTGATTGCAGAAGGAGCAGAGGAAGCAGCAGAGGACAGACTTCAGAGCAGCAAGGACGATGGAATGCTGGAGAAGCCAGAGCAGGTGCTAACCTCTGGAGACAGGCTGAGCTACCCATTGCCGAGAGAGGTGATTTCCCTGAATCATGTTTGCAAGAAAGGTGGGAGCCAGGAAGGAGAGAAGCTTTCAGGCCACCAGAGAGGTTGTCAGCAGGGCACTCTCATCCAGTGGGTGAGTCAGAACCTATGGAATTGGGAGAACCAGTGATAGAGCCAGAAGTGGGAGAAGATATGTTGATGGATTGTTCTTTATGCCAAGCTCTAGACTTAAAGTGTCTGAAGAAAGGCCAACCTGGAAAGAACTGTTCCCCTTGCTGAAATAACCTCAGAGCCAAGCAGTGAGAAAGTAAATTCCTGTGTCTTTTGAAAGGATGAATTTACTGCAGCATAAGCTAATGAAGTAAGGCTGTGATTCATGCTTCTGTGTCAGCTGTGTTGAAACTCTACAACGGAGAAAGAGTTAATTAGCTGCTAGAAGAGTTTGTGTTTTGCTCCTGTCTTTTATAAGAAAAGCCTGCTATAAGAGTCTTGAGGACACTGTGAATGCTTATTTCATAACCAAAGTTTTGTTCTTCACCTGGAAGTGCAAGCTAGAGAGAATTATGGCTGAGTGAAGATAATTTTGCCATAGAATTAAAGTTTGGTTTTCTATTGCTCTGATTGACAAAGGACAATAAGAAAAGTGGCATCTGGTTATATGTGAAAAGGCTAGCTTCTGCAGTGAAGAGGACTTTAAAAGCCAATATTGAGTTCTGTTTGTTTTGCCACCAACCTGCTGAACCTTAAGCAAAAATCCTATAATTTAAAATTCTGTAAATGGTACCAGGAACCTGATCTGTTCTATTGTGTTCAAAATAAATTATTTTTCTGTCATAAGCCTTACCCTTGGTTTAACACGACTACAATCCTTCTACTTAAAACATAAAATATAACAGCTGATAGAATAAGGTTCTCAACCACCACGCCCTCAACAACTAGAAGACTAGTGGTTTTGGCGTTGTGCTTGTGACAGTTGGCAGGATTGTGCCATTCAGGATTTACAAAAGGATATGCAACAAGGCTGTTGAAAGTTGTACACAGCACGGACAGCTGTTGAAGGTGTACACAGCACGGACGGCTGTTGAAGGTGTATACAGCACGGACAGCTGTTGAAAAACTTCAGGTGGAGTTCACGGTTGTAGTCAGCAGATGGCAGAGCAGTCCAGATTGGATCTTCATAAAGACACCCTTTGAAAGCAGGAGTCAACACCTGAGTCAGGTAAAGCGTACCCAGGTGGGGTTGGCTCAGGTTAAAAGTAAAAGGGAAAAGCAAATGCTTTTGAGTCAAAAGGGACAAGGAGGCTGTTGAGTGGTGCCACCCTTGGTTTCTTGTGTTTTTCTTTCAGGAAATCCTTGAAGATGGAGTCTAAAGAATTATTTCAGTGGATGGCAGCGCAGTTCGAGCGCCAGCAAGAATTGGCACAGCAAGCCCAAGAGAGTGCAGCTGCAGCTATCAGGGAGCAGCATAAACCGGTCTTGGACTTAGTGGCTGCCCTTGTTGCTTCACAAAGGCAGGAAAGTGGAGGAGAGCCGGTACCAGCAGGACCACCGTCACTTCCAAGGGACAGTCTGGTAGGCCCACCCACAAGTGAGGCCTTTAATTTTGGCAAACTTTCATCAGAGGATGATATTGATGACTTTCTAGAATCATTTGAAAGGGTAGCGCAAGCTATGAGATGGCCAGCTAGCCAGTGGGCAGTGCGCTTAGTGACCTCTTTAACAGGGGAAGCACTGGCTGCATACAGGGCTATTCCAGCTGCCCAAGCCCTGGACTATGAGACTGTAAAAATGGCTATTAGGGATCGTTTGGGATTGACTAAAAGTGTCTATCATCGAATGTTCAGAGCCACAGCTCTTAAAGCTGGAGAGACTCCAAAGGCATTAAGCCAAAGGATATGGGGTCTGGCATTAAAGTGGCTAACCCCAGGAGAGAAAGATATAGATATAATTCTAGATATGATTGTATTAGAGCAGTTTATGGCAGCAGTGCCAAGAGAAATCCAATCATTTCTGATCCAACAAAACTGCCAAACCACAGAGGAGGCAACTCTGGTGACTGAACACTACATAGAAGCTGCGTTAGCGCATCAGCCAAGAGGGGGCGCTCCTAAGGTGAAGGCTGAAGCCAGTTTTGGTATATCAGAAATGAGACAAGGAAATAAAACAGGATGTGTGTCTGCTCAGAAAGAAAAGTGGTCCCAAAAGAAATGTTTTCATTGTGGAGAATTAGGACACTTACAGAGAGCATGTAAGGCTCATACTGGGTTGGTTGGTACAAGTGTGAAACCTCTGGGAGAGGGATTTCTTCTGAGTGTGAATATACAGGGGATCCCTACCAATGTTTTACTTGATTCTGGTATCTCAAACTTTGGCAGGCCATTGAGGCTCAAGCAAAGAATGGTCAGAGGAGACCTGAGGGTCATGTTCAGATCCGTTGCATCCACGGGGCTGCTTCTGGTTTTCCCGTGTATACACTGGAGATAAAGGGATTAGGGGTACAGAAGAGCATTCCTGTGGCTGTGGTACCAATGCTTCCCCATGACCTAGTTCTAGGAAGGGATTGGCCCCAGTTTAGGGAAGGTTTAGGGAAAGGCCTTCAAGAGAAGGTTGCCTTTGTCTCTACCTGGTCCCAGACTTTAACTAATGACCAAAGGGACGGGTACCCAGGGGGTTTCCTAGAGACCTTACCCTCACATGATGACCTGGTGGCTTCCCCGTCCTCTAAGATTATGAAGGGGAAAACTGAAAAACGCCGTGAGAAGCGATGGCGAGGCCAGGGGAGGGCTGGGATACTAGCAGGCCAAGGATTACCTTGGGTCCCTGTGGAGTTGGTTGAGAAGTTTTCAACCTTTCCCAAGGAACAACGGGCAGACCCAGCACTCACACGGGCATTTGAATATGCACAAGTGGTGCGAGATACCCTTCCAAGATTTCTGTTAGACGGAGAGATATTATACAGAGAAAGTCACGATCCCCAGTCAGGGACAGTCCGAAAACAGCTAATGGTGCCTGTGGCTTTCAAGGGGTTAGTTTTAAGGCTCGCCCATGACCATCCGGTGGGTGGCCACAAAGGGGTACAAGGGACTCTAGATCAGATCCTTGCATGCTTCTACTGGCCCAGGGCTTTTAAGGAAACCGCGCGGTTTTGTGATGCTTGCCCCTCATGTCAGCGGGTCACAGCTGCCCGGCCAGCAGTGGCACCCATGATCCCGGTCCCTACAATATCTGACCCCATTGGACGGATTGCCATGGATATAGTTGGGCCGTTGGTTAAAACACCTAGGGGGTTTCAATATATTTTAGTTATGGTTGATCAGGCCACTAGATTCCCATGGGCAGTTCCTTTGAGAAATATCACTGCAAAGACAGTAGCCTTAGAAGTAGTGAAACTGTTTTGTGAGGTAGGTTTTCCTAGGGAGGTGTTAACAGATAGAGGGACTAACTTTATGTCCAAATATTTGGCCCAGGTTTGGGACGCTTTTGGGATACAGCATGTGAAAACGGCTGCCTATCACCCCCAGTCTAATGGTCTGGTAGAGAGGTTTAATCAAACACTAAAACAGATGCTAAGGCGGGGATTAGATGGGAATGTGACAGAATGGGATGTGTTGCTACCTTTCATGCTGTACGCCTGAAGGGAACAGATACAAGCTTCTTTAGGTGTGTCTCCCTACGAATAAATGTATGGCCGGACACCTCGGGGAATCCTTGACATATTAAGGGAGCAGTGGATAGAGCCAGAGAGGGAGGTTATGGGAGTCCCTCACGTTCTACGGGATTTAAGGGGGTGATTAAATAGGACTTCCCGGGCTGTTGAAAAAAATCTACAGGCCAGTCAAAATCACCAAAAAGAGTGGTATGACCAGAAGGCAAAACCTCGCCAGTTAGTCCAGGGGGAGAAAGTCCTAGTCATGGTAGCGGGTGCTACACCGAAATTTGAGGCCCAGTGGAAGGGACCATGGAAAGTGGGTAGACAGGTAGGCCCAGTAACCTATGAGGTGGAGAGTGGTAGGCGGCGCAGACAAGTCTATAATATAAATGTGCTTAGGCCCTGGCAGGAAAGGTCAGCAGTTGCCAATCTATCTAAAGTAGAGCATTGAGCGGGTAGACTTCATCAGAATGTGGATGCCTTATCCCGAATTACAGACTGTTTGGAGGAACCCCAATCTCATCCAACAGCCAGTAATATCTTAAGCAGGGGGGTATGTGGCAAAGTCAACCATTTTGAGCATGGGGGAGGTGAACAGCATAAGCATGTCCTCAACAACTAGAAGATTAGTGGTTTTGGCGTTGTGCTTGTGACAGTATGCAGATGTGATGATGTGGAGACTGAAGTGTAGGCAGGCATTTTGGACTTCTTACCCTTAGCTAGCACTGACATCTTTGCCTTTTTCTGTAAAGAACCAATATCCCCTAAGCAACTCTGCATATCCAGAAAGGAATAATCAAGTTCTTCTATAGGATAATGAAGCAGCTTATACATTCTGTGACTCTGAGCAGGGTGGACTGCAATTGCTTCAGTATATAATCATTATTGCCCAGTTTGCTGTTATTTGGCCTTCTGTGCAGCTTCAGTCCCAACTTTTCCTAGAACTGTATTCTATTTGTAGGCCTTCTTTATGACCACATCCCTGGCCATTTTTAAGTAATCACTGAAAATAGGAGAGAATTTATTTCTAAATGTCAGCTAAAAAAAAAGAAAAGGCTTGCTGTCTGGCCAAATATTAGCTCTGAATCTTCTTATCCTGTGAAGCGGGCCCTACGTAGTTCCTCAGCAATTTACTAGATCAAGCCTTGAAAAACTTTGCTTGGGTTTAGGAGCCAGGCCACAATCTTAGGAGCCAGTGGCTGTGATCCCTTTGCACTCCCCCCTCACTCCCATTGCCTCCATTCACCATTCCTCCATTTGCAATCTTTATTTTTATCTTTATTTCAAACTTTATATACCGCTTTGGCCTAGGCATAAAAGTGGTTTGCAATAAATAAAAAACAATAACTACGCTGCCAAACAAGAAAAGGAACGCCATAATAAAATAGGAAAGAGGGAAAAGAACAGTATAAGACTTATAAGAGACAAACTAAACACAACTGACAAAACTCAGGGAGGGATATCGGGAGGCAGGTCAAAGGCTTGTCGAAATAAATTAGTTTTCAGCAATTCCTTGAACTTCAAATACGAGGGTTCTAGATGGAGGGCGGGTGGTAGGGCGTTCCAAAGCATGGGGCTGAGAAAAAAGAATGCGTAGTGACGAGTTTGTTCCAGATGAGCTTGAGACGGAGAAGGCAGAGACAGACGATTGGCATGTAGAGTACGAAGCTGACGACAGGGTGTATGAAGAGCAATGAGGTTCGATAGGTACAGAGGGGTGGAAGTATAGATGGCTTTATGTGTTAGAATAAAGCATGTATAATGGAACCGAAAACGGAGAGGTAGCCAGTGAAGACGATAAAGGATGGGAGTGACATGATCATAGCGACGGGCTGAGGTGATAAGGCGAGCTGCGGTGTTCTGTTTAAGTTGGAGACGCTGTAGTTGGTAAGCCGGCAAGTTAGCCAGCAGGACATTACAATAATCCAACCGGCTGATAACTAGTGCCAGTACCAAAGTGACTAAGGAACTAGGGGGAAGAAGGCAAGAACAGCACGAATCTGGCGTAATATTGCAAAAGAGCGACGTGTGAGGGCAGAGATATGACTATGAAAGGAGAGGGAGGAATCCAAGATTACCCCTAAATAATGGAAAGAAGTAACAAGCAGAATTGGAATATGATTAATTTGGGGGGCCACTGATGGACAGGGCCCACTTAAGGAAACCCACATCGCAGTGGACTTAGAAGGGTTCAGGTGGAGCAGGTTCGAGGAGAGCCAGTGGGAAACAATCTCATACATGTCTGGAGAGGGTGGAAGAGTTTGAAGAGAGATGATAAAGTGCATCTTGTTATGATAGCAGGGGCTGTATGAAGCATCTTTAGGTGGAAATATAGAGACAGCATGTGTGTTTGAAGGGCCGGTTTCCTGCCAACCGCCGGCATCAATCGCAACAGCAAGATCACACGTTCCTGGCCCAGGTAGCAGCAACAGCAGCAGTAAAACACATGACCCTGGCTCCAGTCCCAGCAAGGATTGCACAGCACTGGCAACTGTGACAGAAAAATCATGTGGCCCAGCCCCAGCTTAAGCATTCTTTCTTAGGGCATGCCCTGTTTGGGTGACTGGCTGAAAGCTGGAAGCCAGAGTGGTGCAAAGTAAGATGGTCAAATCCAGCCCTCCTCCCCTTCCCCACTGTCGATAATCAAAGCTAGCACAGGTGAGGCCTTTCCAACCTAGGCACGCCTTGAAAGACCTCAAAGTCCCACCTCCTCTGATGCATAACTGTTGCATCAAAGGGGAGCAGGACCATCAGGGACTTAGGGGCATGCACGTGCCTGTATCAGACAGGTTCCATGCCTCTGCTATTTTTGATTGCTGGTGGCAGAGAAGGGAAGGAGAGCTGGATTGGAAAAGAAAATGCAGATATGTGGATTGGGGGGGAGGCATTGGAGGATCAATGCTGGGGAAGAGAGAGAAAAAGGAGATCCAAGACACGGGGGTGAAGGGAGACTGAGGAGATGGGGGGGGGGGGGGACATTGGGTGACAGAGAGGTGATGCTAGACATAGGAGGGGACATTGAGTGACAGAGGGGTGATGAAGGACATGGGGAGAACATAGGAAGACGTGAGTGATGCTGGACATGGGGCAAGAAGGATCAAGGGAACCAAGATGCTGAAATTAGGGAGAAAGAGAAGGGAGATGCTAGAAATAGGGGATAGGGAGAGTGGGGGAAATGCTGGATGTGAGGGGGACAAAGAAGGGGACAGATGATGGATGAGGGTGATTAGAGAGGGGGGAAGACACCAGGCAGGAAGGGGGAGAAAGGGAAGGGGGAAGACACTGGGCAGCGAGGGGAGCAGTAGTAGTAATAGTTGTAGTAGTAGTAGTAGTAGTTGTAGAAGTAGTAAGATACCGGATGGGAGGGGGGGGGAAGAAAAGGGGGAAAGATGCTGGGCAGGGAGGTGAGAAGGGTGAAGATTCTGGTTGGGGAAAAACTGGGGAATAAGTGGTTGAGGAAAGAGAGAGGTAGAGAATGGGAGGATAGGATGAGGGTGGGAGAACTATAGATGCCGTAAAAAGTGGGGGGAATAAGGACTGGACAGTAAGGAGGAAGAGGAGTAAAATCTTGGTGGATGGAGTGAGAAAAACACAAAGGGGAAAAAGTTGAAAAGAAAAGATCAATGTCAGAGAGCAAGTAAAGAAGACAGGAAGAAAGAGAAGTGGCAGATGGATTGCAGATTCTAGGAAAAGAGGACTAGGAGAAGACAGAGGATGCAGAAACCAGACACTGGGACCACGGCAACTAGAAAAATAAAATAGCCAGACAACAAAGTTAGACAAAGGGTTTTTTATTTTCAGTTTAATGATTAGAATATATCAGTTTTTTTAATTTACATGTGCTTTCTTTATTTGCATCTTTCTATTTCTCTGCTGTTGCACTGAATGCAGAGTATGGCTTTTTGGGGTTTAAGTTTAATTTTGTCAACATATTCCTAGTTTTAGTTTGTGGTCACTTATCCTACTACTACTACTAGTCATTTGTATGGCACAACAAGGCGTACTTGGTGAAGGTCTATCTACATTCTCAGTGTGTGATTGGGGCCGGGATTTCTATAAAGGAATCTGGCTTGTTCGGTTTTCCTAGTAGGTGTATGGATGTTCTAGATTCTACAAACAGTACAAAAACGTAGGCAGGTATGAACTCACACGGATACTTTATTGATCCATATATGTAAAGGGAGACCTGACCCGACACAGGCCGTGTTTCGATAAACTCTTCTTCAGGGGTTGACTCACCTTATACTTAAAACCATAATAGGGATACGCCAATGAAATTAAATTGTTGCACTGAAAGTTAAACAACCTTCTGTAAATCCGCAAACTGCCAATGCTTCTGAGACCCTATTATGGTTTTAAGTATAAGGTGAGCCAACCCCTGAAGAAGAGTTTATCGAAACACGGCCTGTGTCGGGTCAGGTCTCCCTTTACATGTATGAATCAATAAAGTATCGGTGTGAGTTCATACCTGCCTACGTTTTTGTACTGTTTGCCGTTTGCCTGCATGGCAGTGTGCTGCTTTGCCTTTGTGTTCTAGATTCTACTGCAGTACTTATCCTACCATCCTTTTTCTGGCTAGGCTCCTTGTTTTGTGAATTTTGGAAGTTAGTGCTGTTATGCAATGGTAGATTTGCTCTATAGGTCCTGTGATGTGATTCTCGGTATTTATTTATTTAACATGCTCTTATTATACCATCTCTTCCAGAGATCAGGGTGGTTTACATCGAAATTAGATAGAAAACATTACATTGAACTCAGAAGGCAAACATTACATTGAATTTAAGAACTTATGTACAATGAACTATGAACTATGTTACAACTAACTGGTTACAGTATTAGCATGACTATTTACAGAATTGCAGTGGATACAAAGTTATGGCAATTAAATATATTCTAGTAATAATGTTTGATCTAAACCTGACGCTGTTTCTATAAACTCATTTAAGGATGTCAGGAGTACTTTGAACTTGAGAGGTATCTTGGGAGTTCCCGTAGTACTCAGTAAATAAATGGGTCTTTAGTTCCTTGCGAAATTGTAGCAGGTCTTTCAACACTCTTATTTTGTCAAGAAGAGAATACCATAGCACTGGGGCAGTGGATGAAAAGGCTGTTGTGTTGGTGAATTGGGTAGTCTTGTGGACATCATTGGGTACAGTGTAGATATTTGGAGAGCAGTGTCTTCGTAATCTGGAATTTGTTGGAGTGTTGAGGAGATATGTTAAAGGGGTTGTGGCTATCTTATTGTTATGTTTGAATATAATCATTAAGTATTTATATTTTATTCTTGAGGTAACTGGAAGCCAATGGAGGTCAAAGAGAATTGGGATGATGTGGTCTGTGTGATGCGCCTTGTATAATATTTATTTTTATTTATTTATTTGCAAATCTTTTATATACCGCCACTTCCGAAGATCAGTGGCGGTTTACATCCCAACAACATTGTATTACATGGAACAATTGTAGTAATATATAAACAGGTACATTGAACTGTAGATAAACTATATACAGGTGGTATAACAATGTTTTGAAACTATTTACAAGTTGTTACATAGTTTTTACATATATACTGTCACAAGGTGGACCTAATGGAGCCTGAGAAAATGCAGATCAGTAGCGATGATCAGGGAAGAGATGACAGTGTAAACAGAAAACTGTCAGATGGTTGCTACAGACAACCAAGGCACACATGGGTAAGGGCTAGGAAGACACACCCAGATAGCAAGCAAAGGGAGTTTGCATTGCCTGATAGGAATCAGCTGGGTGGAGGTGGAGCCCAAAGACATGGAGATAAAACACGCTCACAAATAGTTAGAGGGGAAGAGGAGGTGAGCCAACGAGGGTCACAGCAAGAGAGACAGCGGCAAGCGCAGCAGAAGCTGTGGAATGAAAGAGAGAGAGAAAGAGAGTCTGAACTACTGGATCAGCAGGAGAGCCCATACGAAGGTCTGAGTGAGTCCCGAGACCTGTGTGAAACATTTGGAAGGCAGAAGCCAGATACTGTGTGCATGCGTGGAGAGCATGAGAGACGTAGGAAGTCTTACATACAAGGTAACAGAGCAAGAAGTACTAATAGTGGCTGTTTCCTACCTGAGTGGGTAAAACCCCGAAGCAATAGGAAAAGCCAGTCACAAACAAGCTTTAAAGAAACAGAGAATAACTTTTTCCCTTGTAGTAGAAACCCCAAGAGAAGAGAAGCTCTCTTACCTGAAAAAGCTGGTGATTCTACTAGCAACTTTAAACTCCCCACGTTGGATAAGCTTCCGTCTAGAGCAGTGCAATCTAGGGCAGCTGTGTTGCAAAGGCTAGACCCGAGCACGCTCAGAGCCTGCCGTAATTATTCTAGTAACAGAGCCAGGGAAGTTGTTGAATATCCTTGTAGTTACCAGCAGGGGCTGAGCTCCTATGAGCTTCATTCAAAACCCTACGGTAGTTCCCAGAGAAGCATTGATTCAGAGGGACAGAACAACTTCCTGCTTGACGAGGCAAGCCAGCCTTATCCTTATGAGACAGCTGATCTCAGAAACGTGAGTTCAAATGAACCTGAATTAATGGAATATGAGAATGCAGATATACCAGCAGTTCCTGAGCCAATGGAGTGTTCACTGTCTGTAATTGACCCTGAGTTTTCCTTAAGGTAAATGCTTGAAGATAACCAGTGCTTAAGAGTCACTAGCTGTGTGCTAACAAAACGTGTCTCTCAGGAAAACCATTAGAAGTGAGCTGTGCTGTGGCAGCAAAAAGAAAAGGCTGTTAGGAACAGTGAGGATGTTTAATTCTTTTCTTTTTGTTTGCATTTAAAAGCTGAAGTAAGCTATTTTAGTTCTACCTTTAATTTCTGTTACATGCCCGAAGTGGTCTATTGTTTTGTTTGCCAAAGAGAAAGAAAAACCTCGTGGACGGGGAATAAAGCCCTGAGTTTGAAACTCAAGTGTGTTGTGTGCTTTATATAGAGAAGGTACAACTACCACCCTCAGAGGGTCAGGCAAGGCTGCCTGCGGTACGTACGGAGCCAGGAGGAGGAATCATAAGGCAATACCTGACCCCACCGATAGGGCCCCTGGGGGTGCGACAATACATATTGGTGGTTCATCTTGAGTTCAGTTATAGGATTTTGTAGAGAGAGTAGTGGAGCTAGTATATTTATTAGTGAGTTACGGTGGATAGGAGGTCTTATCTAAGTCATTATCTCTGATAGAGTAGTATTGTGAGGACAGGTATGTTTTTAAGTCTTTTCGGAATTTTTGTAGGTCTTTTGTTTCCCTGAGTTGATCTGGAAGGTCATTCCATAATGAGGGTGCTACGAATGAGAAGGCACTGGCACTTGTTATTTGTTTTGTTTTTCGTATAGAGTCGAGTACTAGGATGGTATTAAGGTTTTTTCTTCGTCTTAATCAATTTTCTGTAGGACTATGAATCAGTGTGGATAGATATGAGGGGGCAACCTGATTAATTAATTTAAAGGTAGTCAATAAGATTTTATATTGAATTCTACTGGATATAGGCAACCAATGTAGAGAATAGAGTATGGGGGTAATGTGGTCAGATAGCTTGGCTTTGGAAATTATTCTCGCAGTAACATTTTGGGCCATTTGTAGAATTTTTATGTTCTTTTTCGCTACTCCTAGTAATATTCCATTACAAAAGTCAAAGTGGGGGGTTATTAGTGCTTGTGTGATAGTTCTAAAGTCATGATTTTCTAAAAGTGGCCTCAATTGTTGAATGGAGCGAAGCTTAAAGTAAATTGTTTTGGTTATTTTTTTTAATGTGGTTAGTGAAACTTAGGGTCTTGTCAAGGGTGACTCCTAAATATTTAATCTCTTCCTTGACGGGTAGGGTAAAATTCAGAATTTTGATATCAGTTGGTGGGGTGTAATTCACGTTTCTGGATGTGATTAATACCTCAGTTTTTTTTAAATTAATTTTCAGATTGATTGAACGTAGCCATTTTTCAGCTTCCGTGAGGCAGGTTGCTCTTTTGTCATAGCTGGGATCATGTATGTTGAATGCGGAGTATAACATAATGTCATCCATATATATATGGTAATTCATCTTATGTTTTTGGAAAATGTTGCAAATTGGTTGAAGGTAAAGGTTGAATAGAAGAGCAGATAATGCAGAGCCCTGAGGTATCCCTTGTTCCTGGGGAAAAGGGGGTGATGAGGTCTGGTTGACTTGTACAAATTGTGAGCGGTCAGATATGCATGATTTAAACCAATCTAGGGTAGTTTTCCTTAATCCTATCTGACTGAGTCTTGATATGAGAATATTGTGATTTACGCTGTCAAAAGCAGCGAATATATCTAGGAATACCAGAATGAATGCTTGTTTTGTGTTATCTAGACCCTTAATGAGGGTATCAAGTAGGGCAAGAAGGAGGGTTTCTACACCGTGAAAAGGTCGGAATCCATATTGGTGATCATCAAGAGGTGCAGACATGTCTATATAATCTTGGAGTTGTAGTTGAACAACTTTTTCAATGATTTTGGTCAGGAACGGGATACTGGCAATCGGGCGATATGATGATGGGTCATTTTCATTTAGTGTTTTATTCTTTAAAATCGGGCGGATTGCGGAGTTTTTGAGTTCTTTGGGTAATACCCCAAGCTGAAGAGATTTGTTAACTATATTTAGAATAAAGGGGGCCAGTTCTTGTTTTGTTGTCTTAATCCACGTAACTGGGCAGGGATCAAGGATAGATGTTGTGGTGTTAATATTCGATATTATACTTAGTAATTGTTTTTTATCAGTCAGTTGAAAGGAGTTCCATGTATTTTTGTTGTTTATTGATAGTACGGAGTCGGGTATTGGTATTGGGGATAATTTAAGTTTACTAGCAAAATAATTTGCTAGATCTGGTAACTTGATAGGGACCAGTTGATGATTAGTAGTGGGGGCTTTTGATAAGGATTTTACAATTTCAAACAATTCCCTCGGACGATTAATAGCTTTAGATAGGATTGAGGTATGATGTTGTTTTTTAGCGTTATTAGTTGCTGCTCTGTATTTGTTAAGTGTTGTAAAGTATAGCTCCCGGAATTCGGGTGATTTTTTTGTTCGCCATTTTTTTTCTATTTTTCAAAGATTTTTTTTGATAGCTGCTAATTCGTGTCTGTACCATAATATGCGAGCTGCTAGGTTTTGTGCAAGTTGTAATTGGTGAATGGTCTTCTTTGTTAGGCCCTGCAGTATGCTGTTGCAATAATCTATATGTGGTGTTATTAGGGCTTAAAGTACCATTCTGAAATCATGGTCTTCTAGTAATGGTCTGAGATGTTGGATCATGCGGAATTTGAAGTAAATGATTCTAGTGAGTGATTTGATATTGAACACCATTTTCAGAGATTGGTCTAGTATTACCCCAAGGTATTTTACCTCCTTCTTTACTTCAATTTCTGTCCCTTGTAATTTGAATGTATTAGGAGGATGGAAACATGGGTTTCTGGATATGTACATTACTTCTATTTTACTAATGTTTATTTTTAGATTATGTGACTTCAGCCAATCTGTTACATCTCCTAGGCAAGAGGTTATCCCTGAGTAATTAGGGTCCACATTGTCTATAGGATAATATAGCTTTATATCATCTGCATAGAAAGCACAGTTACTTACCTGTAACAGGTGATCTCTGGGAACAGCAGGAATTAGTCATCACATATGGGTACGTCGGTACCGACGGAGCCCGCGCGGGAAAGCTCCCCAGCTTTTCAGATTAAAAGCTTTTGGGGCCTCCCACTGCACATGCGCGCTGCCTTCCCGCCTTCCTGAGCAGCTCTCGTCAGTTCGAGTTTAAAGCTGAGACAATAGAGAGAGAGGACAGGAAGATAGATAGAGATACAACTCCTAGGGGAGGTGGGTGGGTTGTGATGACTAATTCCTGCTGTTCCCAGAGATCACCTGTTACAGGTAAGTAACTGTGCTATCTCCAGGAACAAGCAGGAATACGTCATCACATATGGGGACTCCCTAGCTAAGATGCCTGGGAGATCCCCCTCCAAGGGTAAACCATCTTCGCATGGATCTCAGGCATCCATCCAGGGAAGGTGGGCAGGAGTTGTTTAAGTATGGAACAGGTGTTTGAGGACAGCCTGACCAAACAAGGCATCCCGGCGGGAGTCCTTGTCCAAGCAGTAATGGGCTGTGAAGGTATGAACCGAGGCCCAAGTGGCTGCTCGACAGATCTGATCTATGGACACAGAGTGAAGATGAGCCATAGAAGTGGCCATGGCCCTCACATTGTGAGCTGTGACATGGCCCTCCATAGAAATGTTCTTACTCTGGTAAGCAAAAGAAATACACTGAGCGATCCAATTGGAAAGTGTACGCTTGGTGACTGGAAGTCCCAAATGAGAAGGATCAAAAGCCACGAAAAGTTGGGAAGACTTTCGATGTGGTTGAGTCCTGTTGAGGTAAAAGGCAAGAGCTCTTTTACAATCCAGAGTATGAAGGTTCCTCTCTGCACTGGATGCATGAGGAGCCGGGAAAAAGACAGGTAGATATACCTCTTGATTAAGATGAAAGGGCGAGACCACTTTGGGCATAAAGTGGGGATTCGTCCTAAGGACCACCTTATCATGATGAAACCTAGTATAAGGTGGATGAGCCACTAAAGCCTGCAGTTCACTGATGCGGCGAGCCGAAGTGACTGCAATAAGGAAAACAACCTTCCAGGAAAGAAATTTGAAGGAGGTAGAGTCCAAAGGCTCAAAAGGTGGCTTCATAAGCTGACCTAGAACTAGGTTCAAATCCCATGCTACCGGAGGAGGTCGGATGGGAGGTTTAGTTAGAGTGAGGCCTCTCATGAAACGTGAAACAAGAGGATGAGAGGAGACAGGTTGTCCATTTATAGGTTTTAAGGATGCTGCAATAGCACTCAAATGGACCCTTACTGAATTCGTCTTAAGGCCTGCATTTGAAAGATGCAGGAGATAGTCCAAGAGGGAATTCAAAGGAAGTGCTAGAGGGTCAAGACCCTGCTGAGCACACCAAATGGAAAAACGTTTCCATTTGAAAGCATAAGAACGCCTCGTGGAAGGTTTCCTAGAGGCATGAAGGATATCTGTCACAGGTTGAGAAAGATTAAAGTCTTGAAGACTTAGGCCTTCAGTAACCAAGCTCTGAGATGTAGGGATTTGGGGTTTGGGTGCCACAAAGTCCCCTCCTCCTGAGACAGAAGGTCTGGCGCAGCTCCCAGGTCCAGGGAGGATCCCTGGGAGAGATGCAGAAGTAGAGGGAACCACACCTGGCGTGGCCAGCGGGGAGCTATGAGGATCATAGTCCCGTGATCCCTCTGGAGCTTGAACAGAGTCTTGGATATTAGAGGAATGGGTGGAAAGGCATAGAGGAATTCCTGACCCCAATGCAGGAGGAAGGCATCGTGGGCCTGAGCTCCCTGACACTGAGTTCTGGAACAGAACCGGGGAAGTTTGGCATTCCACGGACTTGCAAAGAGGTCTATGTCCGGGGTCCCCCATTCCTGAAAGATTCTGCGTATCTGGTCCATATGTAGGGACCATTCGTGTGGAAGCAGAACTCGACTGAGTCTGTCTGCACGAGAGTTTTGAACTCCTGGAAGATACACTGCAAGAAGGTGAATTTGATGCTCTCTGGCGAAGGCCCATATTCTGAGAGCTTCGTTGCAAAGCGACAGAGAGCCTGTCCCTCCTTGTTTGTTTATATAGAACATGGCTACCTGATTGTCTGTCTGAACTAGGACAGTCAGGTTGACAAGGAGGGTATAGAAGACCTTGAGGGCAAGGTAAATTGCTCGCAGTTCCAGGAGGTTGATATGAAGGGTGGCCTCCTGTGGAGACCAAGTGCCCTGAGTGGAGAGGTTCTGAAGATGAGCTCCCCACCCTGTCTGGGAGGCATCTGTTGTGAGGGTTGCTTGGGACAACAAAGGTTGGAAGGGGGCCCCCAACAACAGATTCTTGGTGGATGTCCACCATTGGAGGGACCAAAATAGACGGCTTGAGGTGAGTATTTGGTCGGAGAGCGCTCCAGATGCTTGAGTCCACTGGGTGGCCAAGGTCCATTGAGCTGCTCTCATATGCAGACGAGCGTAGGGCACCACATGTACCGTGGAGGCCATGTGGCCCAGAAGTCGCAGCATTTCCCGGGCTGTCAAATGACTGCTGGACTGAGCTTGGAAGGCCAAACTCAGCAGGCGTTGGGCCCTGACCTGAGGCAGGTAGGCCCTTGCAGTGATGGTGTCTAACTGGGCCCCTATGAACTCGAGAGACTGAGTAGGGATTAGTTGAGACTTGGGAAGGTTTACTACCAGTCCTAGATACTGCAGAAGATGCCTTGTGCGGTCCAGGGAAATTTGGGCCTGGGACTGAGAGGGAGCTCGGATGAGCCAGTCGTCCAGGTATGGGAATATGAAAATTCCCAGGCCTCTTAGAAAGGCAGCTACGACTGCCATGCATTTGGTGAACACTCTTGGAGCAGAGGCTAGACCGAAGGGGAGTACTCTGTACTGGAAATGTTTTCCCTGAAACAGAAATCGAAGGTATTTTCTGTGGGATGGGTGGATGAGTATGTGTGTATACGCATCCTTTAGATCTAGAGAACAAAGCCAATCCTGACTCTGAAGGTATGGAAGGAGAATGCCCAGAGAAAGCATTTTGAATTTCTCCTTGAAAAGAAATTTGTTCAATTCTCTCAGATCCAGAATTGGTCTGAAGCCCTCTGTCTTCTTTGGTATTAGAAAATAAGGGGAGTAGAATCCCGTCCCCTGTTGAAGAAGAGGGACCTCCTCTATTGCCCCCTGGGCAAGGAGGGAGGAGACTTCCTGACCCAAGAGGGCCAGGAGAGATGGGGGAGAATTGAACTGCCTCACCATAGTATAAGGAGGAAGGTCGGAAAAATGGAGTTTGTAACCCTCTCTGATGATAGAGAGGGTCCATTGCTCTGATGTAATTTGCTCCCATCTGGGAGCAAAGTGAGCTAACCTTCCGGGTATGGTGAGGGGCTCTGGTTGTTCTAGAGCCAGAAAAGTTAAGTTCTCTAGGGGCAAGTCAAAACCCCTGAGGGGGTGGAGCCTGCTGAGGCGTAGCAGACGCCGCAGGCTTTGACCTTGCCTGTTTAGGTTGCTGACGTTTAGCAGCAAAACGAGGCTGAGAGGATTGTTGGCCAGTATTTGTAGAAAATCTGGACTTCTTGTAATAAGGCCTCTTAAAAGACTTCTTCTTGGCAGGAGTGGAGGTAGACTTAGAAAGTCTATCTAAGGTGGCATTTTCTGCATCCATTTGAGTGGCCTTAATTTGCCACTCCTCACCAAATAAGTTCTCACCTGTACAGGGCAGATTTCTTAAGCCATCTAGGACCCAAGGTTCTAGATCAGAAGCCTGGAGCCAAGCAAGACGTCGGGCTGCTATAGCAATGCCCGAAGCCCTACCAGCACCCTCAAAGGAATCAAAAGCTGCCCTGTTGGAGAACTTTGAAATATCCAAAAGGTGTTTCACCAAGGAAATGAACTGCTCCCTCTTATCCTCAGGGAGAAAGGGGGCAAAATGCCGAACTTTTAGAGCGATTTCACTGAGAAACATGCCCATGTAAAGACTATAGGAATTAATCCTGGCTATAAGCATAGTAGCCTGGAAAATTTTCCTGCCAAAAGAGTCTAGAGTCTTACATTCTCGCCCTGGAGGAGTAGAAGAGTGCCTTTTGGTACTCTTTATCTTCTTCATTGCAGACTTCACCACAATAGAATGGTGAGGCAACTGGGTTTTTTGGAAACCAGGAGAAGGGGGGACACGGTACATGGTGTCCAACCTGCGAGAAGGAGACAATGTTAGAGGAGCCTCCCATAAGTCCATCAAGTGTTCTTGAAGGATTTCATGGATAGGCAGGGTGACTGCCTCTTTAGGAGACTTAGAGTATCCTAAAATATCCAGTTTCTTTGATCTGGGTTCCTTTTCAGAGGATGAAGCAATAGAAAGACCTTTAGCCATTTCTATGATGAAGTCCGGAAAGGACAAATCCTCTGGTGGAGACATTCTCCTGTTAGGAGAAGAAGGCTCCTCAGGAAGATCAAGGGAGAACTCATCAGAATCATCAGAGGAGTTAAAATCCTCTGAAGAAGCAGAGTATCCTCTATGTGCTTCCAACGCACGATACGCATACCGTTCGGTATCGACATCGGGCGTACCGGGTATGGGATCGGTACCGGGCAAAAGCCCGGATCCGGCATGCGGAACCGATCTGCGTTTGGAAGACGATGGCCTCGGTTCCGGTATGGAAGCCATTACCGGAACCGGACCCGGTACCGCTGGCTGCGGTACCGAGGGCGTAGCAGCATTAATAAAAGCCAGAATGGCCTGCTGCATGACTTGGACAGTATTGCCCATAGACGCCACTGCTGCCTGGATGTCGGTACCGGTATGGGCCGGTACCCCAGAGCAGTACAACAGGTGATCTGTCGAGGCCGCGCCATCGATGTCAACCTGTGACCCCATGATTGCTTTGGAGGCCGGAGCCTCCCGCCGGGGTTTTTTGGCCTGGGCAGAATCCTCGAACTCAGAATTGAGAGCCTCTCGATCTTTAGAAAGAGATTTGCTTTTAGAGGATTTGCCCACTGGAGTTTTGGTTACCTGAGATCCATCCGGAGAGGAAGACCTGGATGACTGTGATGCTTCTGAAGGAAACAGCACATGGAACTTGTTGGCCCGGTTCTGCAATCCACGTTTCGACATCTGGGAGCAGGATGGGCAGTCCGGTATGGAATGGTCAGGTCCTAAACATTTAAGACACCATTCATGGGTGTCTGTAAGAGGAATGACAGCACTGCACTTGGTACACTTTTTAAAACCAGGAACTGGCTTCTCCATGAGGAGAAATTGTGTAGGCCTGAAGGCCTAACAAAGTACCAAGCTGTGCTGAAGAAAAGAAAATTTTTTTTTTTTTTTTTTTAAAGAAAGAAAGAGAGACCGGCAGTACCGGTTTCAGAATGGGGAAGGCAGGTACGCGGTCTAAAGAAAACAATAAAATTAACAATTTCTTCAGCGGTGACAGGAACACGACCTGCTGGCTCCGCGGAAAAAAAGAAACTGACGAGAGCTGCTCAGGAAGGCGGGAAGGCAGCGCGCATGTGCAGTGGGAGGCCCCAAAAGCTTTTAATCTGAAAAGCTGGGGAGCTTTCCCGCGCGGGCTCCGTCGGTACCGACGTACCCATATGTGATGACGTATTCCTGCTTGTTCCTGGAGATATGATAGTTTACCCTGTGCCTTCTAAAGATGCTGCATATTGGCTGAATGTAAGGGCAGATAAGGAGGAACCTTGTGGAATACCTTGTTTTGGACTGAAAGCTGTGGAAGATGTATTGTTAATTCAAACCTGTTATGTGCAGTTTGTAAGACAGGAAGTGAACCATTTTCTTTTTGTTTCTAACTCTGCTCTGCCCAGATTGTTGGGGAAGGAGCAAGGGGGTGGGGTTTGATGGGTGCAGAATACATGTTTGGATTTAAAGCCATATGGGAGAGCATGTGTGTGCTGGAGGGGCCTGAGAAGGGTACTGTGGCTATGCAAATTTTTATGGGTGGGTCAAGGGGCAGGGCAGAGGACGGGCATGGGCGGAGCATGGTTCACCACAGGTGGCGTTTTTTTCTAGATGCAGGGCTGTGGTGCATGTTTGTGTATATGCGCTGCAGAGCTAGGGAGCCTATGTGTGTGTGGTGCAGAGGTGGGGTGCCTGTGTGTGTGTGATGCATGGTGAGGAGATGAGGTGCCTATGTGTATGGTGCCTGTGTATTGTATGTATCAGTCATACGGAGGTGGGGTGCATGTGCACAGGCATGTTTGTGTATGTCTCTCTCTGTTATGTGGAGGTGGGGTGACTGCAGGTGTACATGCCTATGTAGTGTGGGGATGGGGTGCTTGTGTGTGTTCTGAGGGAGGGGGAAATGCACCTTTTGGCATATACGGATTGTGCCCTTTTGTCCTCAAACACCTTCCACTCTTCCCTCTCCCCTTCAACCCCTCCCCACTCTCTGTTCCCCTTCCTGGTTCTCTCACCTTCTCCCTCCTCCCTAGCACTCCCAATCCCCACCCTCCATTCCCCCATCCTCCTTCCTTTTTTTTTTAACCTACTGCCCTTTTACATTTTTTGTTGACTCACTCCCTCCCCTCTAGGCTTTTTTTTTTTTTTTTTGCAGTACCGATCAATAGGCTGTCCTCTTCTGCCTGCGGGAGAGCAGATCCCCATAGGCAGCCAGCGGCCTTCCCCTCCTGTTCTACCCACAGGCATCTGATCTCCAGCAGGCCGACAGTAGAGATTTCTGCTGCGATCATGCCTCTCTTCTCCTCTTCAGCCTGCAGGGGATGGGATATTTGTGGGCAGTCTGCTGTCTTGCCAGTCGCGATCGTGGCCTTCCACTCCTGTTCTGCTTGCAGGAGATCGGATCCCCATGGGCAGACAGAAGGAGTCTTCTAATCAAAATGACTTTTTGTTTTTTTTTAAAGAGAAGAAAATCCCAGGCACCAGATGAAAATTTCTGGTCCCTATGGTGATCCGGGGTTTGGGCTTTGTCAAGCCCTGTACTACATAACTCTATGTCACCTACAGTAAACTGAACCAGTACTGCTTTTACTACATAACTGGCAATGTAGTACTTCTTTTCTTAAGGAAATAAGAACTATGGACATTTAGAGGTATACTTTCTATAGTGTTCTAAGGGTTAGCAATGGGTTTACCCCATGGAGTGGAAGAGTAGCCTAATGGTTGGAGTGCTGACTTGGGAACCAAGAGACCAACGTTTGATTCCCACTAGCACTCCTTGTGGCCTTGGGGGTCACTTAACCCTCCATTGCCTCAGAAAAATCCAAGTTATTAATGTCCTTGTTTAATGTACATCACCAAGTTAAAGTTACAGTGTAAACTGCTTTGACTGAAATGATAAAGTGGTATAAAAAAATCCTGCTAAATAAATGTCAGGTATGATGTATTAATCAGCACAGGTCATTGTGGTAAAATCCCACGCTAACCACTTAGCACACAATGGGGCAGGGACTGTGTGGGTTAAAGATAGAATGTGGGTAGTCTTGGCACATCATAGTTAGTGCAGATGACACTGGCACCCACTGATCACAACTGCTGCCCCTACTGTAGGTGCACTTATCGCTTCCTCAAGGAGTGATGGAAGGTGTACCCGTGTGCCAGTTAGCATGGTTCCAAACAGCTGCAGCAAGCCAACTGCAGGGGGATATGCCAGGCACACCCCCAAAAAGTTAGCATAGGCCACCACGCTAATTTTGGGCCCCAATCACATGTAAATGGCATGCCTGTTAGTAAACATGCCACTTAGTTTTATGCTAATAACCATGACCACTGCTGGAAAAAATGGTATCCCAGGTGGCACAGGGAAAGGGGCTATACATCTGATAATGTGACCAGGTCTTCTTCTGAAGCTTGGGAGCTTGCCTCTGTCTTCAAACTGATGGAGGCAGCATGCTGTGCTGGCCCTGCCTCTCAGCTTGGCACAACAGTTGGGTTCCCATATCCAGGCATGCAATGGGGTAAAATCAGGACTTGATAAATTCTTATAGGTGACACAGAGTCAAGTGAGGATCCCATAGCTGCTGGAAGCAGTCATGTTGTGCCAGTAATACCATTTCATCCTGTTTTTTCATGGAAAGGAAATAGTGACTTGACATCAATAACTGCTGGCACAATATGGCTTCTCCTAGCAATAGCAAGAACTTCAGATTTAATGTAAGACTGATAGAGAAGTGTTTGTGTCTAAAACTTGGATCTTCACTTTCACCTGACCTGGGAACATTTTTCTTCCTTACTGTCATGAGATTTACTTTATAAAATAAATTAATTTCCTAGGAACTTGTAGTTAACAAATGAGTAATTACTGGTTTAGTTGATACCTAGTGATATGGTGATAGTTACAGCAATGATATCATAAAGCAAGCTTTTTAATACCATCTCTATCATTTTCATAAAAGCAATGCATAGTGATCTCCCTAGAAGTTACAGAAATACTCTAAATCTATTTACATTAGTGCATATACAGTTTCAAGCATAATTGTATATTAATTGAATAAATATATCTTTCAGAGTACTGCATATTCTCATAATATGGATAGGCAGTTTTATGCGTAAGCTGTATTTCTGCAAATGAAATGAATTGGACTAAGAGGGTGGGCTTATAATTTGTTTAATAATAAAGGCCCAACAATTGAAATGTAAATAAAATTACAAGGTTAAAGATGTTTGCTACAAATGTGTGAGATACTTATAGAACACTATAATGACCTCTATGACTGTGTTTGTGAATGGCCTAAGTTGACCATATGCCAAATCCTGGCATATGTATTTAAATCAAGTAACTGCTCACATTCCTTCTCAAAACCATCACTTAGGTATTTCATACAAGTTTATATTGCATTCAGAATCCCTAAGCTGCTCACTGACTGTTACTGATTGGCTGATTTCTCGCAATGTTTGTTTCAGTAACTGAGCCATTGAAGCCCTAAAATGAACTCGGAACATTTTGCTGATCAGAACATAGAGGATTGGGTTCAGGCAGCTATTGATGAAAGCCAGGCTAGTGGAGATGGGCATACCGTAGTGAATCCACTGGTGTAAATGTTTGTTGTGGTGGATCGCCAGCTCCATGATGTTGAATATGTGGTACGGGGTCCAACAGATGAAAAAAGCCACTACCACGGCAAAGGCAGTCCAGAAAAACTTACTGCATGTCAACACAGTCCTTTTCTTCACCTTTATGACCAGGAAGGAGTAACACATCATCATAGTAAGCAGGGGAAAGAGGTAACCACAAAGAAACCTGATCCAGCTGAGAACATTATGTGTCAGAATTATAGTAGCATGGTTAGATGGGTGGAAGTTGTTGTAGCAGACAGTAGAGTTGTCGCTTTTGGTAACTATATCTCTGTAATATAAGGCAGGTCCAGCAATAATGGCAGCTAAATTCCAGACTACTGCACTAAGGATAAAGCTGTTCCCTAGGGTTCTATGTCTCTGAGAGAAGCTGGGATGGATCAGGTGGATGTATCGGTCCAGACTGATCACAGTCAGGAAGAAGATGCTAGCAAACATGTTCAACATAGCAATAAAAGAGTTTAGCTTACAAAGCAATTTGCCGAAGGGCCAGTGGAAGTCTAAAGCTACATAAGCAATGTGGAAAGGCAGGAAGAGGACGAAGATGAAGTCTGCAACTGCTAAGTTGAAGAACCAGAGGGTGCTGACTGATTTTTCCCATTTAAATCCTGTCAACCAGATGACTATGGCATTACCTGGTACCCCTAGTATGAAGGCTGTACTGTACAATATGATGGAAAACAGATGCAGAATATGAGGGTGGGATTTATTCTGAGGTAACTCCTCCATTTCATAATACTCGTAGTTATAAGAGTAGTTGTCGAAATAATCATAAGAGTGATTCAACATCGAGTCAACACCTTCCATGTTGCTGTGTTGAACTGGAAAGCTCTGGAAAGAAAACAACAAAAATATAAAAATGGTTAAAAAAGCAAGAAATTTGGCCAATATTTTGGTGTTAAATTTACTTTTTGAATTCGTATCTAGTGTAGAAAGATTGGGTGAAAGAAGGTAGGAAAGACTTTTTATGATTCCCATGGTGAATGCTCTAAAGTAGTCACAAAAATCCTTGGAAAGCCAAAAATAGAATCCCAAAGGACTTCATGAGATCTTTGAGGAAATGTTAAATATGAATGGCAGTGTTCCAGAACAACTATATTGTGCAATTCCAGGAACAGCTCCATAACAAGCCCCAAAGGGGTGGGTATGGGGAGTACAATACATAATTGGGTTATAGAGGGCTAGAAAGAGCTAGCCATAGAAATGCCCCCATGAAGAGTTCCAGCATCTTGCTATTGGGGCTTATGCTTAACTTGAAACCTTTTGTAAAACAACATAAAGCTGCACTGCTTCTCTAGACCACTCAGGATCAAATTGTATAGTGTTGAGCTCTGAGACCAAAATGCATTGGGGAGAGCAGAACTGTATGTTTTTGTTCTGTATGGATAATAAAATTCTAGCACTTAGGAGGTGATTTTAGAAGGGATAGACACATTCGCATGTGTAAAAAAGCTTATTTTGTGTGAAAATTGTCATACACGAATGCAACAGCATGCAGAAATTTTAAGGGGGTTTCATTTAGGTGGTCCTTCAAAATATATTTGTATTCCATACTTTGCAACAGTAATACACACATACCACAGAAAATGTCTGCTTCAGCATTTACACCTGCCTCGAGTCATACATAACTCTCCACTGACTTCTTGATTGCACATGGGCTTTGGAGAAGAGCTTGAGCGGGGAAATGTGCTTATCCCCTCAGGTGTACCCAACCACTTCAAAATGCTAAAGGTTCAGAGCCTAGCTCCTTAATTGACTCCCCTTTTAAAGAGTTTTACAAAACTCACTACTTATACATGTAAGTAGCACTACGTACACGTGAAAGCCATGAGCGATGCTGCTTTTTTTAGAAATATTTTTCTTTGTAACATGGCTCCTTCTGATGTGCCTGCTGCCAGATACACAGGTTGTTTTTAGCAGTACTAAATGAATTTTATAAAAGGCTCCATATTACATGAATATCGCTGCTAGCCAGTTATCCCTGGGTGCTCTCTCTGCTCTGCCCCCAGAACACCCCAAAGCTAGCCAGCTAGCGTCAGGGCACATAGTGGCGCCACCTGGGGATATTCAGCGACATTAACTGCATTAGTGCCGCTCAATATCCCACTGTGTGCCATGTAGGTAGTTTTCAGGTCAGCTTTGACTATTTCCTCCCCATCTGATATAGCAACTGAATATTGCCACTATGTAGATATTTTTTGATGCTGCCCTCGCTCCACCCTCTCTCCGTCCCTTCGCTGTATGGATGGTGCTGGGGTGAAAATACTTCTAAGTACCACGGCACTATCTCCAGATAGGGCAGTTTTACATTTACCAGCTGGCAGTTCACATATACCTGCCTTTGAAAACTGACCAGCCCAGAAAAGGAGAGAGCTAAATTGAAATAAAATCGAATTCTCTAAACCTGTGGTTTCTAACCTTTCCCATTCAGGACCCCTTTATGAGTTAAAAAGAAACCATAAATGAAAAGATTGTACATATCACCTCTTTAAAGCTGTAAATGCATAATAATTTTCTGGTAGACATGGAAAGTGGTTTGGACAAAAGTATTCTAGGCGAATTGTATGTCATAACAATATAAAGGCTAAAGTCCAATAGTCAAAGGCACTTAGCCAGAGAGCAGACCATGCTATCCAGATAAGTGCTGGTGAGGGGAGTATTCAGTGGCGCTATCCAAATTTTATCACTGAATGTTTCCTCTGACCACCTTGACACTATCGAAGTCATTCCGGGAACAGTCCATGGGCAGAGCAGTGGCAGAACCGGGTGCTATCCAGATAACTTAGGATAGCAAAAAAATAAATGCTGTGTGCTCTGTGGTTAGGCCATGCAAACAGTGCTGACTATCACCGCTATTCTGATAGTGTCTGTATTGATTGTTATATCCGGATATTCAGAGCCAGCCACTATCTGGATTCCAATGCAGAAAAATGAAACTGCCTTAACAGTATTGTCAACCTTCCTCTGTCATCATGAGATTTGAGTCCTATCTTGATTTCTAATTCATCCCAAAGTAACCTGCAGAAAGCATCTGTTTATTTATTTTCCATCAAATTAACATCCACACCTGGCCAAAAACCTTGAGAAGGGCTACAGTAATTAAAATCATCATCATAATAATATGAAAACGCCATAGACTTACTCCTCAAGTCAGATTAAACACCAAAGCACCATATAAATATACACTATCCTACCTCCCCCTATGCAATGCCATATCTCTATCAGGTAAATAACAAACCACCCCCTACCTGCCACCATCAAACTCGCTGATGAGCAAGCATTTTGCTGTCTTTTTTTTTTTTAATTATCTTTTATGACTTAGTAACATAGTAATATAGTATATTACGACAGATAAAGACCATCATGGTCCATCTAGTCTCCCCAGCAAGATGGCAAGAGTAGGTGCACCACAATCATTCTGTAACGCACCTACAAAAAAAAAAACCTACCAAACCCTAGAGCATCCCTAACCTTCCCAACCCCCAGCTCCTGAGAGACAAATACCAACAATATGGCCTATTGAACTACAGCTATAAGGCATCAGTTAAAGGAGATATTTAAAGGAAAGCAGAATTGATGAGGTAACTAGTACCGATACTGCATGGAGACAACAAACTTATTAAGGGGCTTCTGCTTGGCCACTGTGGATCTAATTAAGTAGACCCTAACATCATAGGCCTGTTCGTATTTACTATACAGACACAATTGGTTCCACCATAGATGCCATATAAGGTTGAGAGATTCTTGCAATACAAACTAATGAGCTTTAATGTCACTCTCAGCATAAAGTCTAGTAGGAAGAACCCCTCCTGTGATAAAGAGGGAATGTCTGCTAGTGATTGCAAAGTGATTATATGCCAGGTCAAAGGGGCCTGAAATTTAAGAACCTTTTGGATTATTTCCCAAACTGGTTTCTAGAATGACTGAATATTAGGGCAATCAACAATCATATGTACGAAAGTGCCTGCCGCACTTTGGCAGGACCAACATAAATTCCCTGCAAAGGCATCTCATTTAATAAGTCACATTGGGGTAATAAATGCTCTGTGAGCAAAAAAAGACATGGATTGAGTAAGGGCAGCCGAACGAGATATCCTGACCAATGGCCCCCAAAATTTGGCCCATGTTTGTGGCGAGGGAAGCTCTCTGATGTCGTGTTCCCAAATCTTTTCTATCCCTATTAGTCTTTGCTGAGTTTGTTCTTGAAAGAGCGCATACTGACTTATCAACAGAGATAGAGGTTCCAAGGCTAGATTAAAAAGAAGAGGGGAAAGGGGGCAACCTTATCGAGTCCCGCAGCTAAGAGAAAATGCTTGCAACAAGACTGCATTGGCAGCAATACAAGCAATTGAGCTAGTGTACATTACCCTGAGCATGTTAATAAAGCCCTTCACAATGCCAAACCAACACAGCATGGAGAACATGAATGATCACTCCAGTCTATCAAGCGCTTTTTCAGCATCCAGAGATAATCCTACCAGAGGGTCATCCATGTTCTCCACAACAGCCAGAACATGACAAAGGAGCCATACATTATCCACCGTAGACCACCCAGAAATAAAACCACATTGATTGGGATGAATCAGAAGTGGGACAACTTTGGCCAACCATCGCACTAAAACTGTCGCGTAGATTTTAGAATCAGCATTAAGCAAAGATATTGGGTGGTAGTTGCCCATCTTCTCTGGATCCCTTCCAGGTTTCTCAAGAACAATAATGTAGCTTTGGCAAATAAACCAGTAGAAGGGGACTTTGTAACAGCAATGAGAAATATTGATAGGTTTATAGCAGGAGCTCCTTGATGAAAGTCCCCATAAAATTCTGAGGGGAGACCGTCCGAACTAGTTGCCTTGTTCCAGGACAGCACCGCCAGCACCTGTCTAATCTCACTATCTCGTATTGGTCTGTCCAAGTCTGCAGCCAGTTCAGAGGACAGAGTAGGGCACTCAAGATTGTTAACCAATTTGGCAAAAGCTCCTGGATCCGTATTTACTTCAGATGAATAGAGTTTATGATAAAAGGAGCGGAAAGAGTCAACAAGTTCTTCATCCCATACCACTAATGATTGATTTCACTCATCTTCCAGTGCAGCGATTCTCCCAGCTGCTTTTCATGCCTTGAGAGAATTTGCTAGCATCCTCCCTGCCCTGTTACTTTCAGTGTAGTAATGCCCTTGCTGAGTAAGCACAATCTAAGAAAACTCTGAGCTAAGTATACTATTATAGCAAAAGTGCAACCTCTGCAGCTGGAGCAAAATGATAAGATCAGACCTTTCTAGCAAGGAGATGTTCTCCTGCCTTAATCTGCTTTTCTAGTGCACAAAGTTACACCTTTCACTGATTGGCCATCTTGATAGCATAACTAGTAATGGTAGCACATATAGAGGCCTTAAGGCTTTCCACCAGACCCATCCAGCCGTGGCCTCAGGTATGTTGTGAGCAAAATATTCCCAAATAGCCACCTGAATGATAGCACAAAAATTCTGATCACCTAATAGCGCTCTATCAAAATACCAAGAGGAAGAGGAGGTGCTATTCAACTGTGCTTCCAGTACAAATGAAATAGCCTTGTGATCCAACACATGAGCAGCATGAATTTTGGATTCAGAATACTGGAGAGCATAGTTTTGGAGACTAAAAAAAAATCAATACATGATTGGGTAGAGTGTGGTAGAGAGAAGAAAGTGAATTCTTGGTCCATTGGATGATGGAGATGCCATATATCCACTAGACCAGCATCCTGTATTAGAGCTGTTAGCACACCGTGTGCTCTGGAGAGTCTATACGTATACCTAAGGTGTTTGACGATCTATAAGAGGATCAAGTATCATGTTAAGTTCTGCCTAGTACAATCAGATGGGCTCCTGTATCAGCCACTTCCACCGCCATAGAGCTGAAAAACTCAGGGCTATCCAAATTTGGTGCATAAATATTAATCAAAGATAGAGTCTGCCTATCTAATTTCACCACTGCTCTGGTCCAGCTCCTTTCTAAATCAGATTGTCTGCACCACTATAGGGAATAAGGATTTTCTGACCAGAATGGCCACCCCATTCTTCTTGTGAAGGGCAGCAGAAAAGGCCACTAACAAGGAGGATGCAGATGCCAGTTTTTTTGATTCTAAAGTATTCAAATGTGTTTCCTGAAGAAACAGTTCATCTGCCTTCTCCTTTTGCCCATCTACCAGGATTTTCTTTCATTTCATAGGATTGTTGTTGCCCTCAACAAAGATAGAATTTTAAGAGACCCCATCAGCGATGACTGGTTTATATTGGATAAGCCCACACAGAATTCAGGATTGCAAATGGTGAAGAGTGCCCCATATCACCCGATACCTTTGCACTAAATATAGTACTCTTTCAATTGATACACACAACCATCCTATCAATAACAGAAACAATAGTTTCAAGGAAGTTTGAAATACCCCTAACATGTCAGATGCGGTATTCACGACAATATCTTCCCTAGCTACCAACTCCAATAACTGACTAGGCTCAAAAAATAGAAAAACCTTTTCTTTATAGGTAATTATACATAGAGAAGGAAACCGTAAAACAAAACTTCCCCCCAGGGAAAGGACCCTAGATCTAAGACCCAGGAATTCCTTCCTCCTCAATTGGGTAATCCTAGAAAGGTCAGGAAACATATAAACTTTAGAGCCTAGAAAAGGTACATTGAAATTCCTAAAGAAAGCCCAAAGAACCAAAGACTTATCCGACTCAAGGGCCAGGGTCACTAGCAAAGTTGTCCGGCCAGTCACCACCTCCAGAGAATCTTCCAAGAACGCAGTAAGGTCCCTGGTACCCTGGAGCAGATTCGCAGAAGAGGAGCCACGAGAGCTAGGGCCCAAAGTCAAATACTGTGCTCCCACGATGGGAGGCAAATTATCTCCAGGAAGTTTAAGCACCTCCTGGAAATATTTGCAAGCCATCTCTAAAGCAGACATAAGAGGAGATTTAGGAAAATTCAACAATCTCAAATTATTTCTACGAACTTGATTCTCCAAAAATTCAGTCTTCCTAGACAGCAAAGTTTTGTCCTTAATTTGGGCTACACATAGTCCTCGAAGTTGCTCCAGCTCCACTTCAACACTGGACAGATGCCCAGCCTGTTCCTCCTGGATTCTTTTGGCCTCAGAAACAACATTTCTTAAGGAACCCATATCAACATTTACAGAACCTACAACAGTTTGTATAGAAGCATTCATCATCGCCAGCGCATCCCACAGTGCATTCAAACTTACTACAGCAGGTTTGATCAAGCCTCCCAGGCCTGGAGTCGAGCCAAGTCCCACACTCACAGCTGCATCACCTCCACGACGAGGCACCGATTGTCCTTGGCCTCCACTGGCCAGAGCAGCCAGAAAAGAAGGGGAAAAGGCATCCATTGCCTCTCCAGAGCCCTCTTCACTCCCTCTTACCGGCGAACTCATCAGTAAACTGGGAGGGAGCCCTCCGATAGCTGGCAATCTACCTCCAGGTCAAGGCGGGGGAGGATGCTGTTCAGGGGATAGCCAAATCTCCAAAGCACTCAGAGCCGGCGAAACCTCACCCGGAGACTCCGTCGGACACTCTGTTGAAGATGTCGCTCCGAATGCAGTTGAAGAAAATCCACACGCCGCCAAAGTCAGCTGCCCGGAGATGTTACTGGAGGCTGAGCCCGAGGGTAGGTGACCTGCTTGCACTTCTGCCATCCCATCACCTCCAAGGTACGCCGAAACTGCCGTGCAGGAGAGGTACATGCGGAATGTCTCAACCGCAGACACACCCTGCCGCCCTCTTGCCCCCAAGAAGAAACATTTAAAAGTTGAAAATTCCCCTTTTTTTGCCGATACACACACCATAACCAATTGCACACACTCATCACACTCTTACCACTCACTCCTTCCCTCTCAAACCCATAGGGCACCCTATTGCTCCTCAAGCAAGCACCACAATGACTAGAACTGTCCTAGTACTTTTAGAATAGACCCCTATACCCAGCAACCTGAACCAAATGAGCCCACACATTCTACTGAAATCATCCATACAAAGACCACACAGACCCACTCTCACAGTCCCACTACAAGGGAACATCATGAACAGTAGCTAGCCCCTTAGGGGTACAAGTCTCGACTGCTATCACGAGCAGCACTATCAGCATATGGCCAGTTCACTGTGATCAATAGGTGATACTAACATCTGTAGAGGATTCTTCCACATTCAATGGGTATTCTGCGGGCAAGCAGACATAATCAGACTCTAGCCAATGCCCAGTCACAAAGTTCGTTCATGGCGCCAGATTATGCATCAACTCTGCTTCCTTTTCACTCAGAAAGGCTCTTACAGCGTCTGGGTCTTCAGAGGACCTTGTATGGTTGTATAGGGTCACTCGCATCCGAGCCAGAATGAACAGCCCGAAGTAACATAGAAACATAGAAATATGATGACAGAAAAAGACCACATGGCCTATCTAGTCTGTCCTTCCATATCAACAACTACAACAGTCCCTTTTTTCCTTTAGAGATCCTCTGTGTTTGTCCCATGCTTTTTTGAATTCAGTTTCTGTCCTTATCTCTACCACTTCCACTGGGAGACTATTCCACGGATCCACCTCCCTTTCCTGAATCTATCCCCCTTCACCCTCATCCCACGTCCCCTCGTATCAGAATTTGCTTTCAATTGAAAGAGGCTCTCCCCCTGAACATTTATGCCACGGAGGTATTTAAACATCAATCATATTACCTCTATCCTGCCTTTCCTCTAAGGTGTACATATTAAGATCCCTAAGTCTGTCTTCATATGCTTTATAATGAAGACCACTAACCATTTTAGTAGCCACCCTCTGCACCAACTCCATCCTGTTCACATCCTTTTGAAGGTGCGGTCTCCAGAATTGCACACTATACTCCAAATGAGGTCGCACCAAGGACTTATACAGAGGCACTGTCACCTCCTTTTTTCTGCTAGCCATTCCTCTCCGTATGCACCCAAGCATTCCTCTAGCGTTTGCAGTCACCTTTTCTACTTGTTTAGCTACTTTAAGATCATCAGACACAACCATGCCTAGCTCCCCCTCTTCCTTAGTGGACAAAAGTACTTCACCCTAGCTCTCCCTCTTCTTTAGTGGACAAAAGTACTTCACCCCCTATACTATATTGCTCCCTTGGATTGCTGCAGCCCAAATGCATGACCTTACATTTTTTAACATTAAATCCCAGCTGCCAAATTCTAGACCATTCTTTAAGCTTAGCTAGATCCCTCCTCATATTTTCTACACCTTCCTGGGTATCTACTCTATTGCAGATTTTGCTATCATCTGCAAAATGGCAAACCTTACCCGACAGCCCTAACAAAAATGTTAAAAAGAATCAGACCGATCCCTGAGGCACACCACTGGTAACATCCTTCTCCTCAGTGTGCTCCATTTACCAGTACTCTTTGTCACCTCCCACCCAACCAATTTCTAACCCAAGCAGTAACTTTAGGGTCCATCCCTAGGGTGCTCAGTTTGTTTATAAGTTGCCTGTGAGGAACAGTGTCAAAGGCTTTACTGAAATCTAAATACACCACATCTAGAGCTCTCCCTCGGTCCAACTCCCTGGTCACCCAGTCAAAGAAATCAAACAGATTTGTCTGACAAGACCTGCCTGGTGAATCCATGCTGCCTCGGATCCTGTAATCCTCTGGACTCCAGAAACCTCACTATTTTCTCTTTCAGCAGAATTTCCAATAATTTACTCACCACCGAAGTAAAACTAACCGGCCTGTAGTTTTTAACCACATCCTTACTTCTGCTTTTGTGTAAAGGCACCACATGAGCCTCTCTACAGTCCTTTGGCATCACTCCTGACTCCAACGAGGCATTGAAAAGGTCAGTCAGTGGAGCTGCTAGAACATCCCCAGGTTCCCTCAATATTCTAGGGTGTATCCCATCCGGTCCCATCGCTTTGTCTACTTTAAGTTGAGCTAGTTTCTCACGAACACAGTCTTCTGAAAATTGTTCAAGCTGTCCCTCGCTTCTGTTCCCGTTTGTGGGTGTTTTCTGAGGTCCTGCTCCTGGTTCTTCATCTGTGAACACAGAACAGAAATATTTGTTAAGAAATTCCGCTTTATCCTCATCAGCTTCTACATATTCCTCCCCTTCACCCCTGAGTCTGACAATAGCACTTTTGCCCTTCATCTTCTCACTAACATATCTGAAAAATGTCTTATCCCCCCATTTTATTGAATTGGCTATTTCCTCCTCTTTTTGAATCTTTGC
Source organism: Ichthyophis bannanicus (assembly GCA_033557465.1). Lineage (NCBI taxonomy): Eukaryota > Metazoa > Chordata > Amphibia > Gymnophiona > Ichthyophiidae > Ichthyophis > Ichthyophis bannanicus. The sequence continues at coordinate 454,015,764 of CM066036.1, forward strand.
TTTCCTGACTACTTTGCTAGCTTCTCTACGTTTTTCCAAATATAGATGCCTGTCTTCCTCTCTCTGTGATCTCTTGTATTTCATGAAGGCTTCCCTCTTTTTCTTCACTTTTTCAGCTACTTCTTTTGAAAGCCATAACGGTCTCCTTTTCCTTTTACCTTTATTTACCATTTTAACAAAAAGATTGGTTGCCCTTAAAATATCCCCTTTCAGTTTTGCACACTGTTTTTCTACATCCCCCAGCTGTTCCCATCCCGCTAATGACTCCCTAAGGTACTGGCCCATCTTGGCAAAGTTAGTCTTCCTAAAGTTTAAGATCCTTACCTTTGAATGGATTCTAACAGCCCTAGTCCTAATACTGAACCACACCATCTGGTGATCATTGGATGCAAAATGATCTCCCACTATAATTTCAGAAACACTTTCACCATTGGTAAGCACCAAGTCCAGTATGGCCCCTTCATTTGTGGGGTCTGTTACCAATTGCTTGAATAGTTCTTCCTTTAGAGAATCTAGGATCTCTTTACTTCTAGATGATACTGCAGCAGGAATGTGCCAATCAACATCTGTCTTATTGAAATCCCCTATCAGTAGGACTTCCCCTTTCCTAGCAATGCTGCGTATGTCTTCAATTAACTCTCTGTCCACCTCTTCCTCTTGTGAGGGAGGTCTGTATATCACACCAATGCAAATAGATTTCTCTTGCCCTCTTTCTAGTTTAACCCACAATGCCTCCTCTCTCCCTTTTAAGCTCTGTAATTCCAAAGCTTTAATAGTATTTTTTACATATAGTGCCACTCCTCCTCCCCTTCTTCCTACCCTGTCCTTTCTGAATAAAGTATAGCCAGGTATAGTTACATCCCAGTCATGGTTTTCTGTGAACCATGTTTCTGTAACTGCCACTAAATCCAAGTCGGCCACTTCCACCAAAGCTTCAACATCAGGGATCTTATTTCCAATGCTATGGGCATTTATACACACTGCTTTCCATATGTTACCCCTGTTACCCATTACCATAAAGTTATTTAATGTATCACTTACCTGGGAGATTTCACTTACCTGGGGGCTTTCTTCACCCATCCCTAACGAGTCTAGTTTAAAGCCCTCTTCAGTAGATTAGCCAGTCTACTACTGAAGACGCATTGACCTTTCTTGGACAGATGAATGCCATCTCTACTCTGCAACCCTTGGAACAGCATCCCATGGTTTAGACAACCAAAATGCTCTCGATGACACCATCCACGCAGCCATGCATTCATCTCCATGCCACCATTTTTAGCAGAGACAGGGCTTTGGTTTAGCTCTCTTTATGCCTTGATTTTGACCTGCAGGGATGTCCAGTCATGCCAGCCTGCATCTGCCGTAAACATGGGAGCAATGCGAGAAAATGTTTCCTTTTGTCCACAGTCACTTTATTAAAATCAGGGAAGAAAAGGATTTTGTGACCTTCAAAAGAAACTGGTGAGTGAATTTAGCTGCATTCATAATTTGAGTCCCTTGCTGGAACCACAGCATGTGGAGTATCAAGGGCCTTGGCCGCCTACTATTCGGAGCTAACTGTGAAGGGATGCGATGGGCCTGCTCAATTTCAAATGGCTGTGCAAAATCAATTTGCAGTAGTTTTGATAGCAGCACTTCCAGAAATTGAACTGTATTGGGATCCTCTGCATCTTCTGGTATTCCCAATATCCGTTTGTTATTTCTTCTGGCCCAGTTGTTCATGTCCTCCAAGCTGTGTTCCAGCTGTGCAATTTGTCTGGTATTTGAGACGCTCCTCATGTATGAGCAGCATGGTGTCTGCCTTGTCCATACACAACATAAGTCTGGCTAAGTGTTTTTTTATCTCCGTAATATCCCCTTGCATTGTCGTGAGCGAGTGCCCATTAGTTTTAACCAAGTCCTTGACTGCTCGGATCTCGGTAAGAAGTTCCTGTAGGCCAATTTTAGATTCTCGATATGCCACCATTTTTAGCAGGGACAGGGCTTTGGTTTAGCTCTCTTTATGCCTTGATTTTAAGCTGCAGGGAAGTCCAATCATGCCGGTTTCAGACCTGACATAATAGGGGTGGGATCACCATGGAGGGAGGGCAAATCTTTCACTCATACAAAGGAAGGGCACCAAATTCTTATCAGGATCCTCAGGAGCTGAATTCTCATGCAGTACTTCACTCAGCTCCACCATCCAGCCTTTTGCTGTCCTACGAAATGTAAAATAATGCCTTTCCTGACACAATTCTAATGGCACTATATGCCAAACTGTGGCCCTCATACCACAAATACTTGCTTGACAGTAGTCTAAAATGTGAGCCCTTTACAAACCTTCCTTATTGTGATGACCTTAAACTTCCCACGGACTCATAAAACACAACTCATACAAATACAATGATTCCTCCAGATATCAGGCTTTGCATTTTAGAGAAGTGATCTTAAACTGTATGCTGATGGTGGCCTATATATTGCTCAGCCGTTTACATCATGGCAAACTAACATATGACATTGCCATGTTTATATGGTTTGTAAATGTTTTGCATTCTCCTAAGGTTTTTTTCCAGATGTTGAAGATCCACATTGAGTAATTTGTTTTTCCTACTGAGCTCTGGATACAACCCTTCTGAGTCACTTTCTAGGAAACTGAACATAGGAAAATATTAGGAACTCTGTGCGATGCTAGCAAATGGTTTGTACCACAGAAGCCTTGCATTCAAATTTAGTAAATGGTTTACCCACAGAGAACTCCCTTATGAAAACTGCCTACCCCTCTTCAGTGGGTAAAAGTAGGCAGAGCTGGGTGGAGGGAGGTCAGCAGAAGCAGAGTATGCATGGGGATTTCATTTTCAAAGCCTCATACAAAGTTATAGTGGGTATTGTACCTGTTTCAAAACAGGTAGAAAATGTACCTGCCAAAATGGGAGCTTCATTCTTGTTGCCAACAGCGTTTTCAATGGGAAAGGCCATGTGGTGATTCCCTTTGAAAATGGGCTTGCAGGCCCACTGGGACAAACTCCACAGTCAGTCTCAAAATTTCCTGATTATAGGAATGGTGATCATCTTGAGTGGCTGCATGGTGTTGGCAAAGAGTGAGTCTGGTCAGTAGGCTGCAGGCTTAATCTGGCAGTCCCCCTTGGGCCCTCTGGGATCCCAGGGTTCTTTCTCACAGCTCACGGGCTATTCTCTGTCTCTGTAAGCTGCTTGGCAGTGTCCTCTCAGGGGTCCAAGGCCCTGATCTCCCCTATGAGGATGGGTCCCCCAAGTGCTTCTCCCACTGGTGGCAAGGAAATTAAGTGCCCTGTTCTGCCATTACAACTGTTTGTTCATCTGGGATTCTCAACTTATCCCCTATGGGAGTTGATTGGGATGGAGAAGAGGATTCCCTATACCCAGTGGGTGAATATCGGAGAAAGTGGAGCTTCCCCCACTATAAGGTGAAGATCCAACAGTAGCATAAGCAGCACCTCCAGACTCTGTTTCCAAATTATGCCTAAGCAAGCTTCCTTTCAAGGGCAGATTGCTGTTTGGGGAGGACCTGGAGAAATTGGTAAAAAACCTCAGTGAGGTTCATCTGCTTAGGCTTCTGGAGGATAGTCCCAGAGGTATCCAGTGTGCCTCTAGGAGGACTCCACAAGTTTCATGGAGATGCTCTAGGACAAATAAGCGTCCAGGCAGCGCCTACTCCTTTTTAAACACCAAAAAGGGTCAGCTTTCCATAGCATAGGGTCAGCAGCTGTTGGAAACCAGTAAGCCCCAGCAATGAGATTTGATGAGTCTTTTTTGAGGTACAGCCAGTCAGGGGGCAGCTGTGCCTGCTCTATTTGGAGTGGACCCATATCGCCTCAGACTATGGATCCTCAAGGTCCTCAGTCAGAGTTAGGTGATGGAGTTCACACAGCCTCTTTGGGATGCTCTTCTGGAGTCTCCCTAAAGTTCTCTGCTCATGTGAATGGCGATCAAGGAAACTCTGCAGTACCTCTGCAGTTGCAGGCTATTGTACCTGTGCCCTCCACAGAGCAGTGAAAGGATTGCTACTCCATCTATTTTGTAGTACCCAAGAAGAGTGGCTCCTTCTGGCCCATTCTGGACCTGACGGCAGTCAGTGCCAGGCTTTGAGTGCCTCACTTCCGCGTGGAGACTGGTCATTGCTTCGGTCCAGAAAGGAAAGCTTCTATCCTTTCTGGACCTTGCCAAAGTATACTTCCATATCACCATCTGGGAACACCATCAGCATTTCCTCTGCTTCTATGTCCTGGGCTGCCATTTCCAATTTCAGACTCTGCCCTTTGCCCTGGCCATGGCAGCTCATGCCTTCTTGAAGGTGATGATGGTAGTGGTGGCATTCCTATGCAAGCAAGGCATCCTGGTTCATCCGTACGTCGTTGAATGACCGATTTGGTCTGACTCTTTGGAGCAATCCAGGGCAGATACAGCCCTGGTGATTCATTGGCTGGAATAGCTGAGAGCTGGTGGTCATTTACACCAAGAGATGCCTGGTTCCCTTCAGGACTTGGAGAATTTGGGTGTTCAGTTCAATACTTTCTTGAGAAGAGTGTTTCTCATGCAGGAGAGTTTGCTCACGTGGCAGCAGCATCTCATACAGTTTTGTGCCTGGTCAGCTCTCTAGGCCTTGAACTACCTGCAAATCCTAAGATCCATTGCATCAAACCCTAAAGCTAGTCCCTTAGGCCAGGGAACACATATATCCTTTTCAGAAACATCTGTTAATGCACTAGTCTACCAGCTCCCAGTTGTTCAGTCAGCACTTTCTTTCCCCTGGGAGATCAGGAGCAGTTGATTTTGTGGTTTGCACTCTTATCATATTTTGGAAGGGATGCCTCTGGAGGTGCCAGACTGGATAATAGTCACCACAGATGCCAACCTGAAGGGGTGGAGAGCTCACTGTCTGGGTCAGTTTGCCAAGGGTATCTGGACTACTCAGAAAACCTTCTAGTCGATCAATCGGCTGGAGGCCAGAATAAACCACCTGCAATGGAGAGCTTCTGGCCTCTACTAGCAGGCAAAGCAGTCTGCATACTCTCGGACAATGCCACAGCCGTGACTTACATCAACAAGCAAGATTGGTCTTGCAGTGAAGTGTGGCCGTTGAGGTGGCAGAGCTGTATCATTGGGCATAGGAACATCTGCTTTCCCTGTCAGCTGCCCACATAGCAGGTGTCAACAATGTGCAAGCCAACTTCTTGAGTCAAAAGTCCATGGATCCTGGTAAATGGGAGCTCATGCTTTCAACCTCATTGTGAGGTGGTGGGGCCTTCCATTATTGGACCTGAAGGCCATCTAGGCAAATGCCAAGGTGGAGAACTTCCTTATCCACAGGAAGGATCTGCAGGCAGTGGGCTTGGATGCCCTGTTTCAGGAGCAGCCCCAGAAGGGGCTCCTAAATGTCTTCTCCTTATGGCCCTTGGTGAGCTATCTTTTTGCAGTGTTAAATCTCACCCAGGCCTAGTGATTCTAGACATGCAGGCCACGGTACATGGATCTCAATAGCCTTTTGGCTGGACCCCCTCTCTTGCTTTCTTAAGAGAAGGGCCTTCTGTGGCAGTGACCCTGGTGACAGAGGATCCTGTTACCTTCTTGACTATAGCCTGGCCCTTCAGAAGAACAGGCTGCTCAAGAGCAGCTACTCTGGAGCAGTAGTGAGTACTCTGCTTCAGGCTCATAGAACCTCCAAGTCTTTGGCCTATGTGAGAGTGTAGTAGTTCTATGAGAGGTGGTGTTACTCTCAGATCCTTCAGGTCATGAAATGGATCTTGTCACCATTTTGTCTTTCTTGCAGTCTGATTTTGATTACGAACTGGCAGTGAACTCTCTCAAGGTTCAGGTTGCAGCCCTACCATGCTACTGTAGCCAAATTCAAGGGATGCCCTTATCAGTGCACCCCAATGTCTCCTGCTTCGTCAGAAGGGGTGAAGCAGATCTGTCCTCCAGTTACGTCTAATTGTCCCTCAGTGGAGTTTAGCTCTGGTGTTGAAGGTTTTAAAAGGTCCCCCTTTTGAGCCCTTGCAAAAAGCCTTTCTCAATGACTTGACCCTCATGATGGTTTTCCTGGTCACTATTGCCTCTGCCAGTGGGTGTCAGAGTTGCAAGCCTTATTCTGCAGGGAGCCCTTTCTGATCATTTTGGCTGTATCTATCGTATGCAGACTGTTCTGTTCTTTGTCCCAAAGGTGCTATTGTCCTTTTATCTTAAACCAGACTCAAGTACTACTTTTCTTTTACGAGGAGGATCTTCAGATGGACTTCTTGCTGCATCTAGTGGATATGCTGAGGGCATTGATGATATATCTGGAGATTACTAATTCTTTCCATCGATCGTCCATCTCTTTGTGCATTTCCTGAGAAGAGGTCTGGTGGCAGCCATGTCCTCAATTGGCCGCTGGATTAAGAAAGTTGTCAGCTCAACCTTCCTTGTAAGTGGGACGCGCCTGCCAGAGGGAATCAAGGCTCACTTCACTACATCACAAGCCTCTTTTGGGCAGAATCTGTCTTGGTGTCCCTGGAGGACATCTGTAAGGAGGCTCTGAGCAACTATATGAAGCACTATAGGTTGCACATGGGTGCCAGAGTGGATGTCATATTTGGCAGGGCAGTTCAGTCCAGAGCATCATCTTTCCCCCACCCTGGGTCCTGACTCTAGGTACTTGTGACGTAGATTGGCCACTGTTGGAAACAGGATACTGAGCTTGATGGAGCTTGGTCTGTCCCAGCATGGCATATCTTATGCTCTTATGACTGCTTGGGTATGTCCTACAAATCTGTGCTGGTCTAGCAGGATGATAAGGGAAGAAAACATTTGCATAACTGATAATTTCTTTTCCTTGAATCCTATTAGACCAGTCCATGACCCACCCTTGAAGACTATTTCTACAGGACTGGAAACCCTGCCTCTTCAATGAGTGGTCAGTTTGTTTCTGGCACAGAACTGAATTAGCTGAAAGAACCAAATGAGTTGTACATAGTTTTGATAAGCTATGCACTTGCATAGTTTCTCTGAGTTTTTCAGTTTGCTTACTGCTTGGGAAGTGTTATACTGACTTCTATCAATGCTATACCAGAGGATATATCAGTGATGTCATCACTGAAAGTCTCAAAAATGTCACAAACTCGTTCAATGAAACATATGGGAATTTCTTTAAAATGAATTCTCTTCTTTTTCAACAAAGCACCAGTGATAAGTCTGTCGGAAGTTCTCAGACTAAGAACAGCACTAATTTATCAGACTCTATGTCTGTATAAAATATTGTGCCCAATTGCATCAACGACCTCCGTACAGACGCTGTTCAGACCAGAGCTCATAACATCTATTATTCAAAAAACTAGTGAACTGTTCTCTACGTTTGATATTGAAAATATGATACTTCCACTCTCAATACTTAAGGCTCACAGTCCTGGTAGTACACTCTGACGAACCCGACGCTCTCCCGATGCTTTATGGCATTGAGATTCAAATAACATCCGGCTTGAGGTCCGTGGTGTTTTAAAGTTTAGACATGGGCAGCATCAACGTGAGTATTAGATATGTGTGTTTCTGTGTAGTTTCAGAGTTTTTAGAAGGGGAAGAGGGAGTTTTGTATTTTTAGGAAGAGATTCTAATTTTATGTATTGTTTGAGCACAGGAGGGTTAAAAACTGATCCCCTGAAGAACCCGTTAAGGAGAAACGCTACGGAGGCGCCGGGGGAGAGCGTCGGGATCGTCAGAGTATACTACCAGGACTGTGAGCCTTAAGTACTGAGAGTGGAAGTATCATATTTTCAATATCAGGCGTAGAGGAAAGTTCACTAGTTTTTTAAATAATAGATGTTATACTTATGAGCTCTGGTCTGAGCAGTGTCTGTACGGAGTTTGTTGATGCAATTGGGCACAATATTTTATACAGACATAGACTCTGATAAATTAGTGCTGTTTTTAGTCTGAGACCTTGCGACAGACTTATCACTGGTGCTTTGTTGAAAAAGAAGAGAATTCATTTTGGAGAAATTCCCATATGCTTCATTGAACGAGTTTGTGACATTTTTGAGATATTTATCGTTCATAAATTGACCATTCATATCACTGAAAGTCTGACTGGAGAGCACAGACCATTCCAGATTAGTCAGTTATCAGGATTCAAGGAAAGAAAATAAATTAGGTATGTAAATTTATCCTTGTGCATACGTCTTGTGGTTATCCTAAAAAACATGTTCCTGTTTGCTGAGGCTCCAAGACTAGGAAGGAAAATTATTTATTTACATTCTCTTATATACCGCACTATTCTGCATCAGTGTGGTTTACATTGAACAAACTGAAATTACATTGAACAGGGCATTATAACTTGGAGATAACTATTTTACAGGGAACATGGGCTATGGAGGGTTAAGTGGCTTGCCCAAGACCACAAGGAGCACCTGTGGGACTAGAAACCCCAGTCCTTCCGGCCCAAGGTTGCTGTCCTCTAGTGGGATTTGAACCCCTGACCTTCTGTCTTGAAGTACCTTGCCCCAACCACTAGGCCACTCCTCCACTCCTAGGTAATCAACTTCAGCCACTGGCCCGACACAGGCCATGTTTCGTAAAGCCTTCCTCAGGGGCTTAAAATGGCTGTATGTGTATGTTTTGTTCAATTCAATGTGTCTGTAAAGAGAGGCGCAATCGCCGCTCCAAATTTGGAACCTGCATGAAACTTGATGTGAGGTGATAAACCACTGGTACTCAAAATCTTTGAAATTAGACAATAAAGAATAATAGTGACTCTATTAGCGGGTCTGTAGTAGTCTGGACATTTTTGCCGTCTTTCCATGTACTACCTTCGATATTTCACAAAACTGTTATTCTTTATTGTCTAATTTCAAAGATTTTGAGTACCAGTGGTTTACCACTTCACATCAAGTTTCACGCAGGTTCCAAATTTGGAGCAGCGATTGCGCCTCTCTTTACAGACACATTGAATTGAACAAAAATACACATACAGCCATTTTAAGCCCCTGAGGAAGGCTTCACGAAACACGGCCTGTGTCGGGCCAATGGCTGAAGTTGATTAATGAAATAAACTTTATTTTATACGTTCTTCCTTTGCATTCCATGTTTCTTACTGGGTTTGGTCATTGCACGTGGACTCGTGGTTTTTTTTGGGGGGGTTGTTGGACGCCTATCCAGAGACTGCCATGGCGATCAGAAGAAATATGTATCGCTCTCACAGGCACTTGTGCTCCTAACCGGAAAAGTGCTTTCGAATATCAGGCCCTTAATATTTAAGCTCCTAAATTTACAGTAAGTGACTTTTCAGCTGAAAACTTAGGCCCCTAAGTTTAGCTGAAAATAGGTGGCAAATTTAGGAACCTAACTTACAAGCCTAAATTTAGGAGCTCAGCTTTTTTTGGAATATCAGGAACAACATTGCTATGAAAAGGGAAGTGCTATTGATAGAAGATTTCATTAAATATTTATTGGATTTTTAACAATTTCAAGGGGAACAAGAATAAAAAGCAATATAGTCTACATAAATCATCCAGCAATGATTATTCAATTTCATAAAACAATCTAAAACCAAATATAAAGAAAACATATACCATAAAGAATTCAAGCTATATATCCAATATTATTGTAAAAAAATAAAAAAGGGAAGACAGCTACATCCCTAAAGAAAGACAACAAGCAAATACACTAGCGTTATCTTATTGAGGGTGTTTAGCAATTCCTCTTATTCACCTGGTCCTGGTCCATCTTGTGGACATCTAAGCTGGGCTTGCTCCTGGATCTCAACAAGCTCCTTCAAATACATTGGATACAAATAAGCAAAATCGTGCCCCTGAAGCTTATTAAAACATTTCCTGGGAAATTTGAAAAAGAAACTCAGACAGAGCTAACCCTCTGTGATGAAGCTGAAGAAATTCCTTCCTGATCTTCTGTGTTTTGACAGATACATTAGAGGTAGCTCTTCAATAAAGTATTAAAGTAATGGATGCGTTCCTGAAACAGCGAATAGTGGACTTTCTTGAAACCAACAGGTTGCATGATCTGAGGCAACAAGGTTTTACCAAAGAACAATCTTGTCAAAAAAGTCTGATTGAGTTCTTTGACATGGGCATGGGATGGATGTGATCTACCAAGATTTCAGCAAAGTCTTTGATACTGTTCCTCATAGGAGGTTTATCAATAAATTAAACATCTTGAGGATGGGTCCCAAGGTGGTGAACTGGATCAGAAATTGGTTGACTGACAGACGACAGAAGGTGATGGTAAACGGAACTCACTCGGATGAAAGGAAGGTGATTAGCAGTGTGCCCCAGGGTTCAGTCCTGGGACTGGTACTGTTCAATGTATTTGTGAGTGATATTGCTGTAGGACTGAATGGAAAAGTCCGTCTTTTTGCAGATGACACAAAAATTTTCAACACAGTGGACTCCCCTGAGGGAGTGGATAACATGAGGAAAGATCTACAAAAGCTGGAAGAATGGTCTAATGCTTGGCAGTTAAGATTTAATGTGAAGAAGTGCAGTGTCATGCACTTGGGAAGCAGAAATCCAGGGGAATTGTTTGCAATAGGGGGTGAGACCTAAATATGTACACTCTGGAGGAGAGGAGGGACAGGGGAGATATGATTCAGACCTTTAAATTCTTAAGAGTATTAATGAACAAACAAACCTCTTCCAAAGACAGGGAAGCTGTAAAACTAGAGGGCATAACATGAAGCTGCAAGGGGGTAAACTGAAAGGCAATGTCAGGAAATAATTTTTCACTGAAAGGGTGGTGGAAGCTGGGAATGCCCTCCCGATGGAAATGGTGGGGGCAAATGCAGTGACCGAGTTCAAAATGGCATGGGACAGACACAATGGATCCCTTTATAGCAATAGGATAAAATCAAAACAAACATAAGTATCTCTTATATCTCAACAAGTACAGGTGGCCTACACAGAGCGGTTGGTACAGCCCCTAAACAAGGGCACGGGGAGGGGTGACCTGCACAGAGCGGCAAGTGCACCTACTCTTGCCGCCTTGCTGGGCAGACTAGATGGACCATACCGGTATTTATCTGCCGTCATATACTATGTTGATACTATATATGTTAATTCCTACTGCTATAGACTCTCTTCTTTGTACGTGATACAGCACTCAGTGCTGGCAGCCACTCTGGATAATTAATCCGCATATCACTTAGGATAGCTTTTTTGCTCTTTTAAGTTTATTTATTTAGTATACCGCTACTTCCAGCGATCAGCAGCGGTTTGATTACAGATTGGAAATTGTCAAATCATGACAGGAAATTTTTGAGGTATAAACACATTGATTAGACAGGAAAGCACAGCACACAGAGAACTATTTTACAGGGAACATGGGCTATGGAGGGTTAAGTGGCTTGCCCAAGACCACAAGGAGCACCTGTGGGACTAGAAACCCCAGTCCTTCCGGCCCAAGGTTGCTGTCCTCTAGTGGGATTTGAACCCCTGACCTTCCGGCCTGAAGTACCTTGCCCCAACCACTAGGCCACTCCTCCAAGTTATGCAACTGGTTATCTGGATAGCCACACTGAAAATCACTGCTATCTGGATAAATGCTGGCTCTATCCCAGGTCTCCTCTTCTTCCCCTTTCGCCCATATCACTCCCTGCCTTCTCTCCCTTCATTGGCTCCCCATCAAATTCAGGTTCATTTACAAATTCCTCATTATCACGCACAAGGCTCTCCACACCGGTGTCCCCCAATATCTCGCTGACCTCATCCATCTCCAGTCTGCTCTTCGACTGCTTCGCTCTGCCCATGGTTACCATCTTTTTCTTCCTTCACCATCTCAAGCACACCTCGAACTCACTCGTCACTCCGTGTTTTTCTAAGTCCTGCGCTATGGAACTCACTCCCCCATTCTCTCCGTACTGAACTTTCCTTTCCCCGCTTTAAAGCCCTTCATAAAACTCATCTTTACTGCCAGACCTTTGACATCCCAGCCCCTGAAGCCATGACATGCTGATCGCAGTGCTATGCATTACCTCTCCTTTCCCTTCCTCACCTTTCCACCCCGCCCACAGTCTGCTCTGTCTCTCCGTCTAGCTCTGTTCCTTTCCTATACTCCTCCTATTGCCCCACTATTACTTTTCTGTTAACCAATGGCGTTCCTCTTCCTCCTATTTTTTCTAGCAGTCTTTGTGATTATTATTGTACACCGCCCTGACACTCCGGTATCAAGCGTTACAAATAAATAAATAAAAAACATGGTTCGAATAGTGCCTCTGGGTGCCTCTAACTGGATAAAGCTCTAATATTGACACCATATCTTGTGACATAGTGGAAAAAGACATTTTTTTTAACACCATTTCCATATTAGAAGCCATAACAAACTAACAGGACGATGCAGAAACCCCAGCTAAAGCCCTGTGCTTAAAGCTCTAGCGCAGGATTCTGTAGCACAAGTTTAATGCTGACTTCTTGCACTGGGAAGCAATATGCAAATTAACCAGTGTGCAAAAAGTCAGCGTTAAGCTGGAAGAGCAAGCCAGACATGTTCATGGAAGTCGATACAAGCTTGGCATGCTGTCCCAGACAAAGAGGGTCAAGAGTTTGACACGTCACCTCAGATAATCCAGGTATCAGGGAAAACCCCTGATGCCATCAGCAAAATTTTGGGGGGCCAGTGCCACCCCCAGACACCAACCCCCCAACAAAAACAAAAAAGATCTGGTGGCTCAACGGCCCTGATACCCCCACCCCCCTGAAAAAACAAGACCTTGTGGCCCAGCAGCCCCAAACCTCTCGCCCCCGTACCTTGTAGCACTGGGGTGGAGTATGGTTGGAGTGTAGATGTTCACAGGAATTATCCAGATAGCAGTGATTTTCAGTCTGATTTCTGGATTACTATCCGGATAACATTAGGACAGCAAAAAGGTAGTGCTATAGTTATCCAGATAGTGATCAGAATGTTGCCACTCTCCACATAATGACTGCACTGACATGCATATATTCAGCACTGTTCACTACCCAGATATCGGTACTGAAGTATGCGTTTTATTTAAGCACCGTGAGCGGCGTTTTAAAAAATGCCAAACAAATATCAACCTCATCATTTTTATAGTCCTTTCGGATATAGGTAGCACTATACAGTGGTGACAAGTATTCAGGTACAATACATCCCTTACCCAAAGAGCTTACAATCTAAGTAGACACCTAAAGCAATAGGAGATAAAATAACTTGCAAAGGTCATAAGGAGCATCAGTGGAAGAAGGAAGATTTGAATCCTGACCTCCATGGGCCTCAGCTCTAACCACAAGGCCACATCCTCTCCCACCAAGTGGAATTCTTGCAGAAGCCTAGGCCCTCATTTCTATTGCAAACCAAACTGGAGCATGTTATACAAATTCTAAGGGGTATTTTTACTAATCAGCGGTAGCGGCTTTTGTGTGATATCAGAGCCCTCGCACGAAAAGCCATTACCGCTGTTTAGTCAACATACCCCCAAGAGGTGCGTTTACGAAAATATAGTTGCTTACTATGCATTCAGCCCCAAAACTGAGCACGAGGGTGGCGCACGACCTGCGCTAACAAATACAGGCATACCTGACATGCCCCCTTGTAGTTAAAAGTGAATTCCATGCCACCCCCACGCTAAGCAAGTTTGCTGTGATTAATGTGGGTGCACTTAATACCTCCCACAGAGACAGTGGTGAGCGGACCTGTGCTAAGTGTAACATTGCCGGTTAGTTAGTGTGCATTAACACATCTGTGCTCAGTGCAATTGCACGCTCCGTCCCTTCACCCCAACCCACGTGGGACTTTTAGCGTGGCTGCATTTTTGGCACATAGTAACAGTTACCGCAGCACACTTGGCACACGCTAAACCCCACGCTAACCATTTAGCACATTTTATTAAACAGGTCTCTGCGTGTAGCTTCAGTAAAACCAATTATAATAAGGCTTGGTTGGCATGCCAGATATCAGAAGCAAAATTCAGAAATGATTCAGAAGTGAATAGTTGTATTAGTTCTGAGGATGGACCAGAACTGATTAAGTAAGACAGCTTGTTTTCATAAGTATATAGACCTTATTTGCACAAAAAACAATGCATCAAGGGCTGTATTAAAATCAGTAAAATATCGTAATATAATAAAGATATTTACCTAGGAGTAGTCTCTGTGACATGAATTAAGCAAGATATCCAGTGAAGACTACACATGCATAACGGTGTCTTCACAAGCGATCCCAGTTTTCTGTCCAAAATCGAGGATGAGAATATTTATATCTTAAATGCCTGTGATCCCTCTGACTGCTGCCAAATACATTCAGGCTTCACTTCCTCAATTCTTCTATTCCCCACCTACTGCCTCAGAGTGGGTGGAAATCATTTCTCAGCAGTCATTGAGAGCAGAAGTGACTTCATTCCAGAGACTAATCCAATTTGGCTGAAATGGACTTTTAAAGACAGCAGTTCCCCATCAGCAAAAGCCTCTCGATTCCATCCAGTCGTAGTTCCCGATTGTGCTTTACTATGGGAAAAGGTGTGGACAGCTGTTTGAAGTACAACAGCAAGCCGTCCTTCTCTGGTGGGCTGGGGACATGAGTGGTTTTACAGTCATCGATGCTAGTAGCAGAAACAAGTCCTACAACTTGCACCCTATTACTTCTTATGACGGCTTCACAGTCCCATCAGAGCATTATCCCTGTGCTCAGGGGGAGGGTGGTCTGGTGGTTAGGACAAGGTACTTCAGGCCAGAGGGCCAGGGGTTCAAGTCCCACCTGGGGACAGCAATCTCAGGCCAGAGGGACTGGGATTTCTAGTCCTATAGGCACTCCTTGTGGTCCATTGCCCATGTTCCCTGTAAGTATTAGCACATGTGTCTCATATCCCCCAATTGACCCCTTTGACCTGGTGAAAAGCAGGATATAAATACAGCTAAATAAAATAAATAAATAATCCCATGCCTAATATAATTTTATTTTCTACAACTGAGATGGCCAAAGGTGGATGCATTTGTTTGACACTCTTCAGGAGGCTGGTAGACAAGCACAGTCAAAGAACAAAGCATAAAACAAAGTAAATCAAAGACGAGGTGCTCCAACTATACATAAACAATAATTGAAAAGATGAAACACCCAGGGAGGCTACAGACTGAACTGAAGCAGCTGCCAAACTGAATTTCCATCAATTATATACAGGTAATATATGTTTACATTACTTGATCTTTTCTACTAACTTATAATCTTCAAGAACATCAAAGGAAGCTGGGGTTTGTGTGAAAAAGATTTAGCAGTGTCACACTGGCCCATAAAGCATTAAACCATGCACTATACGCATGATTAAATATATTTTAGGATTTCCAATAGTATCCTTGTACTTCCCATAACCAGGAGCAGGATCATAGGGAGAAGAGGTGCACAGGAGGGTGTTGGGTCAGACCCTCATTAAACGATTTTATGAAAACAAAGGGTGTGCCTCTGAGAGGAGCAGAACTGGCAAAAACCCCTGGGTAATAGGTCATCAGCACATCACTGAAGAAAAGATCATCTTCCATCGTGCTGGGAAATAATTGCTATCAGAAATAGACACTTTCAGGCTGATCCAGCTTCCTGCCTTGCCCGTCCAACGCGTAGACATCCCGGAGATATTCCTGATTCTGCCACCGCGGTCCCAGATACTTGCAACGGTGGAATCGGGGAAATGCATGTTCGGGCACTCCCCATAGGCCAATCAGATCGATGTATAGGGAGCTGCTGGTCCCCAGGCCAGGACGTCACTGCTGGAGCGAGGCAGCAGTGGGGTCCTCGCACCATGGCAACGAGCCATCCACGGGACGGCTTGAAATGCCATGCTGCACAGCAGCCCCTGCAGCCACTGTCCGGGCTGCGCTAGTGGTCACTATGGCCTGAATCATCATTGCAGGGGCACAGCGTAGCCAGTGGCATGGTGTGCGGTGTGCATTCGGGGGGGGGGGGGGGAACCCTGGGGTTTACTCCACCATCGGGGTGTAATAAGCCAGACATGCAGTCAGGTGCCGGGGAACGTACAGTGCCCTGACCTGAATTGGCCCGGTACGTTCCAGCAGCTGGCCATCCCCCCGCTCTGCCCGAGCATCACCCCCTCCCACCCAAGTCCAACGCTCCCCGCACAAATTCTCTATACGTGCAGGCAGCATTGGCAATGGAATCGTCTTTTGGGGCTGAGCACGGGTTGGACATCCAGCCCCTATGTCCAACCCTGCTATTTGCCCCACGGAATGCCTCTCTTAGTGGTCATTTTTGGCCACCATAGTTAAAATTGTCCCAAATATTCAATGTCAGCATCTGGATTGTAGTCAGCGTTGAATATCTGAACAGAGTAGTGAGCATCACCGCTATTCACATAGCATCCAGCTAAACAGACAACCTATCCGGATAACCCCTCAGAGCAGCTTTATTCTATCCTAAGTTATCTGGATAGCAGCTCTGTATATTGCCACTATGGAGGTAGTTTTATAAGAAGCCGCGTAAAGATACACACAATTAATATGCGTAAATCATGTATTTTCAATGACTTGTGCCGTGAATGGGCCTTTATGCATGCACTTTAGCTGGTCGCTATTCTATAAATACCTATGGGGCTGATGGTGCATAGTTTCACTGTGTGTGTTCACAAAGGCAAAGCAGGGTGAAGCGTGCATTTACATGCTGACATTAAAAAAAATAGGCATATACGCCTAAGATATGCACAATCATTTATGCCAGGCGTAAGGCTGGACTAAGTGATCGCGCCTAGATCTGGCACGCATTTCCTACTATTGATGCTCCTATTTTATAAAGTATGCATGTACTTGACTTATAAACTAGGTATGATTGGCACATGTAAAAACATGCATTACCTTAGGTGTCCCTTATAAAATTGCCCTCTAAATAGATAACTGCCAGCTCTATCCACAGACCACCCTGGCTCTATCTGTACAGTGCTGAGGTGTTCTAAATAAACATCAGAACTGCCATACTGGGTCAGACCAAAGTCCAACAAGCTCAGTATCCTGTTTTCAACAGTGGCCAATCTAGGTTACAAGTACCTGGCAGGTTCCCGAAAGACACAGTTTCCACAATGCTTGACCTGGGGCAAGCAGTGGATTTCTTGGGCCCTCTCTGACCTTGAAGGAGCTTGAACCCTTAATCTGAAGTCAGATGCCTTATCTATTAGGCCATCTTGTAAATGCAATGTGTCAGAAGTGGGATTTGAGCCCATGCCTCCATTCAGAGACCGTAACACCCTTTTGGGGAAAAAAATGATTCCTTGAGTCTGTTCCTTAGACCACTCCACCATCCTGACACTATTAAAATTATCGGGCTCGATTTTCATTTAGGCAGGCTATGTGCCACATTGGTGCATAGCCTATCCGCCAACCCCTTAACCCGGATTTTCATTTCCACAGCGACGGAAATGAAAATCTGGGTTATGCTGCACAAGCCAGCAGCTATTGAGGCTCAGCAGGTAGCAGCTATTTTCGATGCTGTTTAGCCCCTGCGCCTTTAAGATAGGCGAGGGTTTTCCTCGCCTATCTTTAAGGCACAGAGCGCTAAGTGGGCAGCATCAAAAATCGCTGCTACCCGGTTAGTGCCTTTCCCCACCTCCGCTCCACCCCAGAATGCTCCAAACACATCTGGGCATGTTAGGAACTTAAGCAGAATTTTCCAAAGGCACTACCCATGTGGGTGCCTTTGGAAAATCCCAGTTAAGGCATTTAGATGGGTAACATGGGCTGTTACCTGTGTAACTGCCTTCGAAAATCGGGCCCATCCCCTTCAGCAGTACTTACCCAGTTAAATGCCAAATATTGGTAGAAACCATCATAAAGAATAAAATTACTCAGCATGTAGATAGTCATGACCTAATGGGAGACAGCCAACATGGCTTTAGACAAGGAAGATCTTGTCTTACTAATCTGTTATGTTTTTTTGAAGGAGTGAATAATCAGGTGGACAAAGGTGAGTCGGTTGATATTGTGTATCTGGACTTTCAGAAAGCCTTTGACAAGGTCCCTCATCAGAGACTTTTGGCAAAACTAAAGAGTCATGGGATAGGAGGCAGTGTACTATTGTGGATCAGGAACTCGTTAAAAGATAGAAAGCAGAGGGTAGGGCTAAATGGCCAATTTTCCCAATGGAGAAAGGTGAATAGTGGTGTACCCCAGGGATCTGTGCTGGGTCCGCTGCTTTTTGACATATTCATAAATGACCTGGAAAGTGGAATAACGAGTGAGGTTATCAAATTTGCAGATGACACAAAACTATTTAAAGTTGTTAAAACCCACGAGGATTGTGGAAAATTGCAAGAGGATCTTGATAAATTGGAAGACTGGGCATCAAAATGGCAGATGAAATTTAATGTGGACAAGTGCAAGGTTATGCACCTAGGGAAGAACAACCCAAACTATGGTTACACGATACAAGGTTCCACATTAGGAACCACCACCCAGGAAAAAGATTTAGGCGTCATTGTGGATACCATGTTAAAACCCTCGGCCCAGTGTGCAGCAGCGGCCAAGAGAGCAAATAGAATGCTAGGTATGATAAGGAAACGAATGGAAAATAAAACAAAAGATATTATAATGCCTCTATATCGTTCCATGGTGAGACCGCACCTTGAATATTGTGTGCAATTCTGGTCGCTGTATCTTAAAAAGGATAAAGCGATTTAGAAAAGGTTCAGAGAAGAGCCACCAAAATGGTAAAGGAGATGGAAGGATACTCCTATGAAGAAAGGCTAAAAAGGTTGGGGCTCTTTAACCTGGAAAAGAGATAGCTGAGGGGAGATATGATAGAAGTCTATAAATTAATGAACGGAGTGGAATGGGTAAACGTAGATCGATTGTTTACCTTATCAGAATATAGAAAGACTAGGGGACATGCAATGAAGCTACAGGGTAAACTATTTAAGACTAATAAAAGAAAATATTTTTTCACTCAACGTGTAATCAAACTCTGGAATTTGTTACCGGAGGATGTAGTAAAGGCTGTTAGTGTAGCTGGGTTTAAAAAAGGTTTGGACAAGTTCCTGGAGGAAAGGTCCATAAACCATTTTAAGAAGGGACCCAGGATATCAATGCTTGAACCAATACAAGCATTGTGGAACCTGTGTCCCTTGGGGAAACTGCTAGGTACATATGACCTAGATTGGCCACTGTTGGAAACAGAATACTGGGCTTGATGGACCTTGGTCTGACCCAGTATGGCATATCTTATGTTCTTATGTTCTTATTGACCCCTTTGAGTTTTCCTGAAGAGGAAGAAGAATGCTTTTGCTGTAATGTAAATGAAGACCAATAATGCCCTGTTCTCCAGCTAGCCACTATCAATTAGTTGTTTATCTGGTTTAAGGAAATAAATAATTTCTCCTAAAGAAATCCAGATTCATAGATTGTTAATTGATCCATCCCATATCTTGTTAGAATCTGTATAAATGTAAGCATCATATATGTTCCTTGTACGTGCTTTGACTTTGATAAAGTGGGCTATAAATTTGGTTAAATAAATAAATAAATAGAGTAAATAAGAACAGGAACAATGATTAGACAAAAGGAGAATGAGAGAGAGAAGAAAGGAAAACAATAGAATTTCCCAAACGTCTAATGGATCTTGCCCCATCCTACTACAGCAGCACACTGCCTAATTCTAAAAAAGGAACAATATGACAGCTAGGGATTGGCACTAAGGCAAATTTCCGCATAAGGTAATACTGTCATATCTCTGCCCTCCATCTAGGGATAGTAGTGTACAAAATATATGAAAGTTCCTCCTACTTTACTATGCCTACATGAAGCAAATGAACCAGAGGCCATAATCCTGTACAGACATCACACTGAGACTTGCAAAGCAGAATTACGGGATGAATAAGTAAGGGATGGACTTGGGAAGATTTTTTTTTAAATAGGGAACAGAGTCATAACAAGGAGAATGTACTGGGCTGGCCTTGTTGGTGCAGTAAAGGACTCAATTTCATCTCTCTCTCTCTCTCTCAAAGGGGTGCAACCAGTCCTTCAGAGGGAGAGAAGATCTCTGCCACTACTGTGATGACCTCAAAAGGTCAAAGGAATGGCACAGAGCACAGGTCACTGTTTGCATATGTCACCTGGAATGATAGGTATACTAAAGAAAAGATAAAACTGGGGAATCTAAAAAAGCATATATTTTATTACAAACAAATGTGGAAACACAGGGCCTGAAATTCAGTCACCCCAGCCAGCATTTAAAGTTAAGCGCTGGCGCCAGCAATTAACTTTATTCATATACTCAACAGTGCTAGTCATGGGCCCAATTCTGAGACGCGGCTTGTAGGGCTGTATGTCCCAAGAGACATGTATCTCCGCAAGCCGTCTTGCCCCTATTCCCCCTCCGACTCTACCCAGATGGCCAGAGCAGCAGGACAGGGAGAGCCAGGAGGGGGCGGGGTCTGGGCTGAACTGGGGAGGAGTCGGGCCGAAGTGGCAGGACATACAGGGCCGATTCAGGTCACAGCCCTTTATGTCCTGCGGGATCAGGTGGGACGTGCTGATTATTCCACCTCCCTTCGAGGTGGAATAATCAGCACGGATCCAGCGATCAGGGCCGGACATCCCCTCCCCCGGGGCCGGGAGGTCTCTACCGCCTAATCCAGGCTCTGGCTGGCCAGCAGTAGGTCAGACGGCAGGGAAGAGGGGGGTCGGTACCGAGGGAGCCAGGGGAGCCTGCAGGGAGAGCATCCCCGTAGGCATGCAGGGGCACGCCAGGCCGTCCTCAGGCCTGATTCTGTATGCTGCGGGAATATTTTGTTCCCATGGTATAGAATCAGGTACTAATGGGCCCATCCTTCTCGGGGTCATCTGGATGGCCCAGACGTGCCCCTGCTAGAATCAGGCTCCACGTGAAGGCACATTTTAAATAAGAAGTGGAGATCAGAATTTAGACATCGAGGTCAGGATGTACTGAATTCTGATGGCGTTTTAGGAAGACCAGAGCCTTCCAAGGGCTGTGCGAGTGGTGCAGCCGCACAGGGCGCGAAGGGGGCGATGATATCACGACTGGGTTTCTATAAAGCTCAAAAAGAGTGAGTTACTGCATGTGGCTGGGTGGAAAGGGGTGCCAAATTTGTGAGTTGCACAGGACGCATTTCTAGCTTGGTACGGTCCAGAGGAAGAGTTCTGCTACACGTGCGGCCGTTTCTAAAAAGCACATCCACATGCAGCAGGAGGAACCATTTCAGAAATACACATGTACGAAAAATCAAGGATCTAAGTTGTTTTGTAAACTGAGACCTGCAGATGCTGCTACACATCTACAGGAAACGCTATCTTTACGTCATTTCAATTTGGATGGGGAAAAAAACATTGAAAGATTAAGAAGGATATCTCCCTTGATCTTCCCCGTAAAGAGAGGTACAAACGGAACACTTTTACTATACCTATTTGTGTTGGGGAACAGGTGTAAATCTGGAGATGGGCAATTTTAGGCTTGCACGTGCATTCTCTATATGAATTAGGAACATACATGTCGATTTTTGTCCCGCCTAGGCCATGCCCTGACGTGCCCCTGTTGTACATCCACATATAAAATGAGCCTTTTCTAAAGTGGCAATTTATACATGGATGCAATTTATACACGCAAATGGTCGTACCTCACACATGTAAATTGCGAATAACCCCCTTAACTAACACTGATGTTGTTTAGCAAGGTTGACACCATTTGAAGAGAGGAAGTTGAAGGGTTTTTATAGCATACATATATATATAAAGAATTTTGGTAATGAAGTGTTAAAAATTTGGAAAACTTATTAAATTTGATATAGCCCAGTGGAGGTTTTTACTGACCCATGATGTGAGACGTGAGAAGTTTCTTTCGGTTTCCTGAATAGTCTCCGAGGTCTTTTTCCTCCTCTTAAATGAGTTGAGACGGACTTCGGTATTTTGAATTGTCAGTTTTGAGAATTATTTTAGAGGATGCAGGAATTCCTGTGTTTGAGGTGACCAGCAACTCTGCCACCAACAATCTGTTTAAAGTTTAGAATATAAGATTTGCAATCTGGGTTAGACCAATGGTCCATCAAGCCCAGTATCCTTTTTCAATGCTATTTATCCCACAGTTAAGAAGTGGATTTTAATAATGGACTTTTCTTCCAGGAACTTGTCCAAACCTTTTTTAAATCCATCCACACTAACAGCTTTTACTACATTTTATTTATTTATTTATTTATTTATTTAACGCTCTTATATACCGCACTTTTTATCATCAGCGCGGTTTACAGTAAACAAAGTATTCACATATAGCAACAGGCTGTCGTGAGTTTACATGTAACAGGAAGTCCAACAGGATCCTCTGGCATCCTCTGGCAACATATTCCAGAGCTTAATTACAAGTTGGGTGAAAAACATATTTTCTCTAATTAGTTTTAAATCTACTACTTTGTAGCTTCATTGCGTGCCCCCTAGTCTTTATACATTTTGAAGGAGTAAAAAACGGATTCATGTTTACTTGTTCTATTCCACTCATTTTATAGGCCTCTATCATATCGCCACTCAACCATCTTTTCTCCATGCTGAAGAGCCCTAACTTCTTAAAACTTTCCTTCCATCTCCTTTATCTTTTGGTTGCCCTTCTCTGCACCTTTTCCAGTTCCACTATATTTTTTTTAGATACGGTAATCAGAACTGCATACGATACTCAAGGTGCAATTGCACCATGGAGTGATACAGAGGCATTATGTTATCATTTGTTTTAATCTCCATCACTTTCCTTATAATTCTTAGCATTCTATTTAGCTTTCTTGGCTGCCATTGAACACTGAGCAGAGGTTATTAATATATTATTCAAGATGCCACCTTTAACCTGAGTGGTGGTTCCTAACGTAGAGCCTTGCATTGTGTAGCTATAGTTCGGGTTGTTCTTTCCTTGTTCACATTAAATTTCATCTGCCATTTGGATGCCCAGTCTCCCAGATTGTCAGGGTCCTCTTGCAATTTTTCACAGTCCTCTTTGAATAATTTTGTGCTATCTGCAAATCTGACCACCTCACTCGTCCCCATTTCCAGGTCATTTATAAATATGTTAAAAAGTAGTAAACCTAGCACAGATACCTGGAACACTCCACTATTTATCTTTCTCCATTGATAAAACTGATTATTTAACCCTACTCGGTTTTTTATCTTTTAACTTGTTGCCAGTCCACAATAGGACAGTGCCTGCTATCCCATGACTTTTTAATTTCCTAAAGAGTCTCTCATGAGGGATCTTGTCAAAGGCTTTCTGAAAATCCAGACACACTATATCCACCAGCTTACCTTTATCTACCTGTTTATTCATACCATCAAAAAATGTAGCAAATTAGTTAGGAAAAACTTTCCTTTACTAAATTCATGTTGGCGTTGTCCCATTAAACCATGTTTTCTTTTAAGATTATAAGGGCCCACCTAAATCTATCAGAAGTTAATTAAAAACCTCTAAAGCAAGCTGCTATTTGTTCGCTTAGAGCCAGGGCTAGCCCTAGGCAATGGCATGTTTAAGCATGTTGCCCTCACATGACCACGTGCTGCCTGCCCAGCCGAATAAAATCTGACAATCCTTGCTCCCTCCAGCCAGCGCCATTGCCGCTGTATCTGCTCTGCAACAATAGCACAGAACGTGGGGCCTCTGGTGGCTCCAGGGCAGCAACTTCTCCTGCTGGTTGCTGCTCGGGAGAAGAAAGTGGTGGAGGTGGAGGTGGAGGGAGAAGACCAGTGCTCTGGTGGCCTTAGTGCTCACAGACCAGGCCCGACAGCCCCAGGAGAGGAGGAGCCAGTGGTTGATTCAGCAAAGGTCAGTAGGCCATGATGGAGGCACCCGTGCAGCAGCTGAGCTCCAGCAGGCTGTCTGCCCTACCCACGGTCATGAGAAAATTAATCCACCTGTTTCAATCATTGAAGAGATGGACTACAGCAACTGAGCAACACTGAGGTGGAGGGAAGTGCTGCACAGGAGGGGGTTTGGATTGGAGGGAACAAATAGGACCATATGGAAGGGAAAGGGAAAGATACTGGAGCTACTGGACATGGGGGAGGGGAATATGGAGAAAGAGGGGATATAGTGAGCATGGGGGGTCATAGGAAAGGGAGGGGCATGCTGGACACAGGGGAAGGGGGAATAGGGATATGGAAAAGAGACATTGGGCATAGGGGGGTTATAGGGAGATAGACTTAAGGGGGTTTTGGGAGGTGGAGACGAGAATGATGCTCGACATGGGGGAGGTGGAGAGGAGATGCTTAACATGGGGGGTCATAAGGAGGTAGAGGGGAGAGCTGGACAAGGGGCATACTAGAAAAAAGTATTTTATTTTCAATTTAGTGAGTGGAATATATCCGTTTTTGTAATTACATATGTTTTCTTTATATCTTTATATTTCTGTTGTTTCGCTATATTCAGAGAATGGCTTTCTCTGGTTTCAGTTTAATTCCTGTCAATATATTTCTATTTTTAGTTTGTGGTCACTGATTCTGTACTTGGTGAGGGTCTATCTACGTTCCAAGTGTGTGATTGAGGCCAAGTATTCTGTTAGTATGGAGTTTCTATGTAGGAACCTGACTTGTTCAGTTTTCCCAGTAGGTGTATGGATGTATTAGGTTCCACTGTAATATTTATGGTGCCACCTTTTCTGGGTACGTTCCCTGTTATGTGAGTTATGGAAGTTGGTGCTATTATGGAATGGTTAGTGCTCTGTGGGTTTTGTACTATGGGTTTTTGATGCATAGTCAACTGTAGGGTGTTGGTGGTTGGTAATACTACTACTACTACTATTAATCATTTGTACATTGCTACAAAGTGTACACAGCACTGTACAAACATATAAAGAAGACTATGGATTGCCTTTGAGATTTGCAGGTTTGTATTCTTGATGCTGCCGGTCTGAAATTTAAAATATGTTGTCGGTTCAGATTCAAGTAAATCTCAAATTTTAAGGGAACATCTCAGTTTAATTTTGTTTAGCTTCATTTTTGCTGATTTCTGGACTTTTCCGGCCCTAGCATGGTACAATCCAGCTTGGGCACTGTGATCTTGAATTCATGGCTACCAGGATTAGTTTTTAGCAATTTATATTCCCTTCTCATCAATAAACTGGTGATAGCATTGATCAAATAAATCTGGTATGCAGATATTTATAATGATTTATTTTTATGTGAGTATGTGAAAGTTGTTTTAAGTTAATTTTGATTCATGGTTGTTGTTATGTTTATTTTATTGTAATGTCTGTTTCAAATAAATTTTCTATGTATGCTGGAAGCCATCTAGGATTTTAGATGGGCAGCATATATATTTTTAAAAGAAATTAAATGTATGCAAATGAGGCCAAATGGATATGTAAATATTTATGCATATGAGGCCCCGCAATGAGTCTCTGCACATTGCCCCACGTCATCTCGGGCCTCCACTGCTTAGAGCTCACCTAAATCTAATAGAAGTTAATTTAAAACCTCTAGAGCAAGCTGAGAACTACTTTTGCTTTTTTAATAAAACCAAAACCAGACTTTTCCAAATAAATTCACAAGCTCCCCTCTATGTCAAACTTTAAGTCACTAAGTTTGCCAGCAAAGTAATGATCACTTACCCACAGAGGCTTCATCCGCTCTAAGGTTGCCCTTAGAAAAGTGTGGCCTAGTATTGCACCAGCCTAATTTTAAAAGTATCTGTTTAAGGACTGAATACTGTTCTAAACATGTGCCAGTTCCCCATCGCCGGTCCCTTCCTAATGCTAAATCCTTCTTATGCTGGTAAAAATTGGACAATTAGCAAGCTAAACAGCTCAGTTATATCCATCAAAGTTTGAAATACATGTTTAAGTGGGTTAGTGTTTGCTACTCGCTGGGCAATACATAACACACACCCATAAAACACACCATACTTACAAATTTTCCCTCTAGTCAACCTCAATGCTATCCGTGCTTTATTTACATTGAGTACGTTTCTGTATGATGTCTGTGTGGGCGTCTGATAATGGTCAGTAGTGCACCCCCTGATTTACTCACATTCAGAATGACGGACCGAGTTCAGCAGAGGGGACTTTTCAGGTATTCCTAAGCACTCATGTGTCCTCTGGAATAAAAGAAAAGATCTGAATTAAAGTGAAGGATTTTATTTGATTTACTTCTTTTCACTTCCTGTTACACTAGCTGCAATGAATATTTGTACTGCAGCTTTACAGCTGTGCCTTTGTCCATTAACTCCCCATCACACCCAATGAATTCAATACAGTAGCAGCCGCAGCTCATGGCCAGAAAGAGGTCCCCGCAGGGCAAAGGGTGCCTCCCGTGTATGCTGGCACTGTGGTGGTATTTACAGAAATGGTAGGAATGGTGATGATCATCGTCTTCCCTATATGATTGATTTGTTTAGTAGCAGTAGTAGTAGTATTTCCCCTCTGAAAAGAATTTCCTATTACAGATAACATTGCAGATTGTGCTGCAGCCTAACCATCTGTCAACCGGAGACACCAAAGAAGAGAGAGAGAATATGCTGGTCTGATATTCTGCCTTCACTTTAGGGCCAAGTTTGCTCCTTACTGTCTATCTGGCCTCAACATCCAGACTGTAAGCTGTACAGAGAAGGGATTTTCTCTTCTAAGGTTTTCAGAGGTCCCGGATTTTTGGGGATTGTCCCCGATTTTTTTTGCTGTTTCCCCAACTCTCACCTGTTTGACAGCCTCCTGTTCCTGAGTCTAGCAAAGGAGACAGAGAGGACAGCAAAAACTATTTATTTTCAATGTAGTGATTTGCATAGGTCAGCTCTTAAAATTTACACCCGTTGTCTTTATATGTTGCACAGTATGGGGGAAATGTCTTTATCTTTATTTTCTGTTTAATGCATTTATTTATTTTTATTTATTTTATTTATATATATATTTATATACCGCATCTTCCAAAGTTCAGTTGCGGTTTACAGTGAACAACAATTAACAAAGTAAATTTGTTTTACAGGGAACGTCATATTATAACAGAACATATTTACAAGGAACATCATATTATAAGTAAACAGTCAAACAATGTGAGATAAATACAAAGCAGCACAGATTAACTATATACAGTTTTTATATGTATATATATACTTTTACTTTGTCTGCTTGGAAGTCATATTATTGCTGTCATGGGATGGATGGGGTGGGGGTGGGGGGCAGGACAATGGCTCCTCTTTCTTCCTCCACATTTCAAACCTGGAACTAAGGTGCCCATTCCTCCCCCCTCCTCCGACATACTTTAGATAAGTGCCCCAGATTTGCCTGAAAAGAATCTGGTAAGCTTATCTTCTATTTATCTGCAGAGTGCTGCATACACCATGTATCACTATATGAATGTTTAATAGTAGTAGTGTAAATAGTACAGGTTTGCCTAGATTTTTTTTACCCCAACCCTAGTACATCACTTGAGGAAGAGACCAACAGACTCCACAGTCTGCATCTGTAACCATTCACTAGCTCCATAAAGGGGTTCATTGTTATGTCATAGTACTCCCTTTCTAATTTCAGTTTATCATTCTAAAAGACACAGGATCAGCAAATTCTGCTTAGAACAGGGCCTGGAATTCTTGCTCTAGGAAAGAAATTCCCCCATTCAGCCCTGAGAACGTCCTGTTAAGCAACTGCTGCTTGAGGAGACAGGTTGTTGGGCTCGCTAAATCACTTTTATTTTCACCCATTTTGGCAAATCTTATATTCTTGACTGCCGTTTATTTATTTGAATACTTGCTATACCGCTAATAGCAGAAAAGTCTACATCTCAGCAATTTATAATATCAGAAAAGCTGCCGCAATTACACACAACACCACACACTAAAGATAACAAAAAACAAGAAGGGAAATGCATAGAACAACAAAATAAATCCTAAACAAATACATACAACATAAAAACCTGTCTGACACAATTATGGGAAAAAACACATCAGCCACAGTGTCCCGATCCCCATCATCAAAAATCCTCAAAAAGCTTGGCAAAACAGTTGTGTCTTCACCTATTTGTTAAACATAATAGTAATTTCAAAGGCCTATGTTAGAAAATATATGGAGGTCAGAATAGAGACATCCTAGTGTCAACATTTACAATTCCAGAGGTAAAATGTGGAGGCTTTTCTGAAATACCAAATACAGAGGTGCTGTGTATGTGCTGATACGTAGAGGTGGGGGAGCCATTTAACAAACCTAGACATCAGAAAAATCAACAGTGACATGGCACCTCCCACATGTCATGTGTCAGCACTTACACATGGAGGACGGTGTTTCAGAACTTCCATGTGTCAGCACTTATACGTGTAGCTTGCCCATTTTGCAAATGTGTACATGTATTGGCCATCAATTAACTGCAGAGGCCGTCATTTCTATCTATGATCCAGGAGCTGCTGAATCACCAGAAGTCAGCACTGATTCAAAGGCAAACACTGCATGTTTTACATTTGAGTGAGGAATAAACTGGGGGGGGGGGGGGGGGGGGGGGGGGTTAAGCAAGATAACCCCCTTAATCCCTCCTATAAAGGTTTGGTTGAAATGCACAATTTCTAAAACCTACACGTACCAGGCAGCAGGCACTGTAGGTTTTTAGAAACCCCGACATGCACAATTTTGATCATACACAAGTAGTTTCTATCTGAAGCAGGGAATACATGTGTGAATTTTTGACCCATCCTGCAATTCCCTAACCATGCCCCCTTGAAACTTCCACGTAGTGTGTAGTAAAGGCATCCACATATAAACTGAGTCCTTTCTTACATGGCCAGATTATACACTTGTAAATCGAGAATAAGGTTTCCACAATATCCCCCTTCGTGTAAGTGATCCCACCAAGGGCACTTCCATATTCTTTGTTTTTTCCTGTCTCAGAGTACTGTGAAATCATAACTCATTCTGTTCCATATATTCTTTATTTGCTTTTGTATGGGGTGCATGGAGAAATTAGGCTTTTTAGAGTCAGATTTAAGGATTAGGCAAAGTCAGGATCAAATAAATGTAAATATCCTTAAAGTCAGTTTGCTTGCACATGTTTTGTACAAGGCCTTAATTTCCCGCAGCTTCTGAGAGGAAAATAAATCAGCCCATGTACATCTGCAAAGAAATACAAGTCAAAGAGTATAGTGGGATTTTAGCTCATGAAGGCTAAGTCAAAGTGTGGCAGGTGCAGGCCTGTGACCCACAGTGTCCGAACATAAGCAGGCCAGCATGGCTAGCTTGACCTGTAAATGAGGCCTGTGGAGAGGCATATAGGATTGCACATCCCCCAATATGCTGCTATTGTAAGATAGAACTCAGTAGAAGTATTGAATTAGCTTAGGTAGGCAGAATTGTAGAACTGAGAAATGGAAAAATACAGAAAATACATGTTTAAAAGTTACTGATAAGAAAAAGTACATCTGCAAAGAAATAATTGGGAGTGCTGACAGATGAGTTGCAGAGCCCAGCTCCTCTGCACGTACAAATCGGTTCTATGGCCTTGAGAGTGTGAAAGTAACAAGTTGATGAACTGACCATTGTAATTGGGACTAGAAGGGGGGTATGCAGGTGTCATACCCACTGGAGGGACATAACTGGATAAACTTATCAGTACCGGGACCAATAGAAGAGGTACGGGAGGTACGGGAGGTTACCGGGACCAATGAAATGTTTTTCTATACCTAGAATGGAACAGAAGTCTATAAAAGTTGTTGTAATGCTTGAAAACTTTGCTCAGCCATTTTGAAATTGACTGGTTCGAGACTTGTGCACAAATAAATGATTTGGACCTTCTGAACAGACTCCTGGTATCATTGGTTTGTCTGCGCTTTGCTGCTACATATTCCTTGGTGCGTTGGCCGGGAAGTTGTGGAATCAAAGTGTATATAGGGCAATATACCACGACTTTCCGCCTCTATAGGCTTGGTCCTGCCGGGATCGCGCCCTTCCGACGAGGGCTGCTCCCTGGCGCCACCGGTCCCTTGTATCGGAGGGAGCTGGTCGGACCTCGGCGGGTGACGAGCCCGGCTGGAGTCAACGCCTCGAACCCGAGTGAGGGGAGTCCGAGGTCCAACTCATGCGCCTGCTTGGGAAGTTTGAGGACCGGATCCGGTGAGTATAGTTTTGATTTTGGGTCTAGACAGAAATAGAAAGCGCAGTACTGCCATTGGAACTTGGAACTTTGGAATTTGTAATCTCGAGATATTGGGAATTGGTAAGAGAGCATGATCAACTCTCAAGGAAGGGCCGAGTAACCCCGCATGGGAATTCGCCGGGTGAAACCCCCATCCTTTTTGTAATTGGGAAATTGGAAAAGACTAGTCAGAATAGATAGAAACGAATGCATTCTGGGATACGTTGCTAGCATGATTGTGTGAACGAAGTGTGAATGAGAGGTCTGGCAGCACGGACCAAGTGAAGGCGGACCCCTGAGTAGCGCATTTCCTGACCGGGCGACCGCGTTCAGGTCGCAAAAAGGGGGAAGCGATTGTAGTCTTGTCTTGTTATTTGTACTCCTTATACGTTTCCAGGGCCGTGAGGACCCCTTACCCACGGTCCGCCCTCCTTTTCCCTTCTGTCTGTTGTTGCGCGCACACATCGAAATGGGAGGGGCGGGGTCTACTAGAAACACTCCATTAGAATGTATGATCGCACATTTTAAAGAGGGATATTCAGGAGATTATGGTATTAAAATGACAGCAGCCCGTTTGCAGATTTTGTGTACTAGGGAGTGGCCCGATCTAGACCCCATCTGGCCCCGAGAGGGAACGTTCAATGTAGAGATTATTCAGTCAATACACCGTAGAGTGCGGATAGCGCACCCCGATCAGTACCCCTATATAGATTCTTGGTTAAGTATTTGTGAAGATCCGCCCTCCTGGGCGCAGCGCTGTTATGAGGAACAGTGCAGAATAATGTTAGCTAAAACAGATTCTAGACAGAAAACGGAACAGCCTAGAATGAAAGAGCAGGATAAGAAAGCCAGAAAGAAGCCCATCCTGGCAGATCCTGATTCCCCAGAAATAATTCTCAGGCAGCCCCGAACCCCAGGTCCAGTAAGAGTAGCCCGGCGTCCAGCCCCAGAACCCCAGAGACGGCCAGAGCCGAGGCGGGACCCAACCCCTGATCCCCCTCCCGGAGGAGAAAAAGAGGAAGAACTAGTGGAAAAAGAAGAGGAGGACATAAAAAGCGAGTCAGAAGTGGAGATAGAAGAAGGAGAAAGAGAGAATCCCCCAGATGAGGAGGACAATGTACAAATAATTGAGAAAGCTAGCGCTAGCACTAGCACGCCAGTGAGAGAGAAACCCAAAGCAAAACTTGTTGAGAAAAAGAAAGTGACTCCTGCAAAGGCAACGACGATAACCCTTAGATCCCAAAAGACACCTATGGCAGCCAAACTGTTTCCCTTACGGCAAGTCCCGGGAGTGCCCGTAAAGAATGATAATGATGAAGTGGTAGCGGGACCCCTAACTTATGTGTATATCCCTTTCTCTACAACTGATTTATTAAATTGGAGGTCGCATTACGCCTCCTATACTAGTAAGTCCCAGGAGCTGACAGAATTAGTAACTAGTATTATGGAAACTCACCAACCCACTTGGCCATATTGCCGTCAGCTCCTGACCACCCTATTCACGACAGAAGAGCGAGCAAGAATTAGAAAAGCAGCTATTGAATGGATGGCAGAGAACCCTGTAGCTCCGGCACAGGGGCAGAATATAATAGACCGTTGGGAAGCAGCTCAGAGAGAATTCCCGAATGAAGACCCCCAATGGGATCCAAATACAGATGAAGGATCCACAGCCCTAGCCCGTTTTCGCCAAGGCTTCTTACAAGGCCTGAGAAGGGGGGCCAAAAAGCTATGAACCTTTCCAAAGTTGCAGGAGTTATCCAAGGGATAGATGA
The DNA here is from genome assembly GCA_033557465.1 of Ichthyophis bannanicus. NCBI lineage: Eukaryota > Metazoa > Chordata > Amphibia > Gymnophiona > Ichthyophiidae > Ichthyophis > Ichthyophis bannanicus. Next base: position 454,047,559 of record CM066036.1, read on the forward strand.
GAGCCCAGCAGATTTTTATGAGAGATTAACTGAAGCATACAGAATGTATACTCCCTATGATCCCGAGGCACCAGGAAGTTTATGTATGGTGAATTCTGCTTTTGTAAACCAGTCTCAACCAGACATTAGACGCAAATTACAGAAGTTAGAAGGGTTTGCGGGCATGAGTGCAACACAGTTATTGGAAGTCGCTCATAAGGTGTATGTGAATCGTGATACTGAAAGACAGAGAGAATGTGATAGAAAGATGAAGAAGAAAGCTGATTTTTTGGCTGCGGCCATAGTGGAACAGAAAAGGGGAGGTGTCCCTAGTCGAAGGAGCAGAGGAAGAGGGCGGGGTCAGGGCGGAGGCCGGACCCAGAGACTAGGCGTGAACCAATGCGCCTATTGCAGAGAGGAAGGACATTGGAGAGATACGTGCCCGCAACTCGAAGACGCCCAGCATGATGACGACAGTAGCCATCAGTGGCGAGAAGAAAGACGAAGCTATCCCCGAAGCCGAGGAGGAGCCAATCGAGAACAATTCCAGCGAGAGAGAGGAGGAGCCATTCAAGCATTGGCCACACCAGCCCATGACGAGAATGACGTGGATTAGGACAGACCGGGCTCCAAGTTTGCTTTAGGTCTCCAGGAGCCTATGGTCGGAATACAAATAGGAGACCAAATTATGGACTTTATGGTTGATACTGGAGCACAACATTCAGTAATAGACAAAAAGATAGCCCCATTCACTACAAAAGCAGTCACCATCATAGGAGCAACTGGTGCCAAAGCCACAAAGTCTTTTCTTCAAAACCGAATATGCAGTCTGGGAGGACAACAAGTAACTCATCAATTCCTTTACATGCCCGAATGTCCAGTGCCACTACTCGGACGAGATATGTTAGCCAAGCTTCAAGCACAGATATCTTTCTCTGAACAAGGAGAAATGCAAATGACAGTAAATCCCCAAACCAAACCAGCAGGAGTAATGCTGCTGACAGTTCCTCGAGAAGAAGAATGGAGGTATTACGTTGATGACTCCATTCAAGATACCTATTTTGAACAAACTATAAAGAACATCGATGCACCACCTGGAGTATGGGCAGAAGGCAGTCCCCCAGGCCTAGCCAAGCATATAGCTCCAGTAATTGTAACCCTCAAGCCTAGTGCTACACCAGTGCACGTCAAACAGTACCCACTCCCAAGAGCCGCAATTGAAGGCATTCATCGCCACCTACAAAGATTGCTTGAGTATGGCCTACTAAAAGTATGTCAATCCCCATGGAACACTCCACTTTTGCCAGTAAAGAAACCTGGGACAGATGATTATCGCCCAGTGCAAGATTTGAGAAGAGTAAATGATGCAGCTGAAACCATACATCCAGTCGTACCCAATCCTTACACCCTCCTAGGACTGATACCTGCTGAAGCTACCCATTTCACTGTACTGGATTTGAAAGATGCATTCTTTTGCATAAGATTAGCCCCTGTAAGCCAAATATTGTTTGCATTCGAATGGCAGGACCCCATCTCTGGAAGAGGGGGCCAACTTACCTGGACAAGATTACCCCAAGGATTCAAGAATTCACCTACCATCTTTAGTGCTGCACTGAATCAAGACCTTTCAAGCTATCCAGTAGCCACGGGAAAGAGAGTGCTTCTCCAATACGTGGATGATCTGTTGATAGCTGCCGTATCAGAAGGTGAATGTATACTAGCCACCAAAGATCTCTTGCAGTTACTAGATGAAGCTGGATACAAAGTTTCCAGAGCCAAAGCACAGCTATGCCAAAAAGAAGTGAAATACTTGGGTTTTCGTATCACCCAAGGAAGCAGAAGATTAGGCAGAGAAAGAAAAGAAGCAGTATGTAGAATTCCAACTCCAACAACCAGAAAGCAAGTCAGAGCCTTTCTGGGTGCAGCAGGATACTGCCGAATCTGGATACCCAACTTTGCCCAAATTGCCAAACCACTGTATGAAGCCACGAAAGGAGAAGAAAAGTCACCACTGGAGTGGGGACTTGAGCAGGATACAGCCTTCCAAAAGTTAAAAGAAGAATTGATGTCATCACCAGCACTTGGACTACCAGATGTCCACAAACCTTTCCACTTGTTTGTACATGAAGCACAGGGAAATGCCTTAGGCATGCTGACTCAGAAATTGGGAAATTGGGAGCGACCTGTAGCCTACCTATCGAAACAATTGGACCCTGTGGCCAAAGGATGGCCACCTTGCTTGAGAGCAGTTGCAGCTACAGCGCTACTAGTGAGTGAAGCAGACAAACTCACACTAGGACAGAACATACGAGTCACTGTGCCACATGCAGTCCTTGCCCTTATGGAACAGAAAGCAAATTATTGGCTCACCAATTCCCGAATGTTGAAGTACCAGAGCATGTTATGTGAAAACCCACAGATACAACTTGAAGTGAGCCATGCCCTGAATCCAGCCACCTTGATACCCATCAGTGAAGAACTCCCAGAACATGACTGTATCGAAGTCATGGAGACTGTGTTCTCCAGCCGACCTGACTTGACAGATGTGCCCATAGACAATCCTGACCAAACCTATTATGTTGATGGGAGCAGTCTCATCCTTGATGGGCGACGCTGTGCCGGATATGCAGTCGTCACTCAACATGACGTAGTTGAATCATCAGCCCTAGCCTCAGGCACATCAGCCCAGAAAGCCGAATTGATAGCACTTACCAGAGCATTGTTGTTAGGAGAAAAACTTGTGCTAAATGTATATACAGATTCCAAATATGCCTTCACTACCTTGCATGCCCATGGAGCTCTCTATAAAGAAAGAGGACTCATCACATCCGGAGGAAAATCAGTCAAATATGGTCCCGAAATATTGATGTTACTTGATGCAGTATGGGCCCCAACACGTGTAGCTGTCATGCATTGCAGAGGACATCAAGCAGGAAAAGGAGAAGTTGCCCGAGGGAATAGATTTGCAGATGCCTCAGCACGACAAGCAGCTATGACAGGACAAATTGCCCCACAAGCTATGCCAATGCAAGCAGCATTGTTTCCAGTACCCTTGAATTTATGGACACCACGATATACCACCAAAGAAATGGATTACTACTGTAACAGAGAAAATGGAGTACTGAAAGACGGATGGATTGAGTTGCCACCAGATGAGGGCAGTCAACCTCCGGGAAGAATAGTAATTCCTGAATTGTTAGGACCAGCCTTTGTCAAAGCTTTCCACGAAGCTACCCACTATGGAAAAAGTGCCATGGAAAAAGCACTCAGACCACATTTCTACATCCCTCTGATGACAACCATATCAGCTTCAGTAGCACGACAATGTCAAACTTGTGCCAAGAATAATGCCAAGCAAGGCCTTATTACAGCACCCCGAGTTCAGTCAAGAGGTGTGACCCCCATGCACAACCTCCAAGTTGATTTCACCGAAATGCCAAAAGCCAATGGGTACCATTACCTATTAGTATTAGTTTGTACTTTCTCTGGGTGGGTAGAAGCATTCCCAACCAGAACTGAGAAAGCCCGAGAAGTTACCAAAGTCTTAATGAGAGAGATTGTCCCCAGATTTGGAATCCCAGCAATAATAGGGTCAGACAATGGACCCTCATTTGTCTCCCAAGTTACTCAGCAGTTAGCAAAAGCTTTGCAGATACAATGGAAACTCCACACTGCATACAGACCCCAGAGTTCAGGGAAAGTTGAGCGAATGAATCGTACCTTGAAAGCCCAAATGTCCAAGCTTTGTCAGGAGACACAATTGAAGTGGCCCCAAGTGCTCCCCATAGCTTTATTCAGAATACGCTCAGCTCCTGTAAAGTCAACAGGATTTTCCCCTTTTGAAGTTTTGTATGGTAAACCCCCACCAATAGTGCAGGGAATCAAAGGAAGTCTAGCCCAAATTGGTTCAGAAATAACCAGACAAGAACTCCTAGCTCTTAGTTTTGTTCTGCAGACTCTCCATACGTGGATCCAAGACCAGTTGCCTATCAACTTGACGGAACCCTTGCATCCCTACCAGCCTGGTACCTCGGTGTGGATCAAAGATTGGAAGAGGACACCGTTGGAACCCCATTGGAAGGGACCGTACACCGTCATCCTGTCTACCCCAACTGCAGTAAAGGTAGCCGAGATCGACGCCTGGATCCACCACAGCAGAGTCAAGCCCGCCGCTGATCCTGAACCTGAGCAGTGGACAGCAGAACAGCATCTTGATGCACCCTTGCGAGTTACTTTGAGACGGCAACCAGCAGCTTAGACACTTCATCACAAGTGCTTTGCAGCAGCCAAGTCTTTCGAAGAGGATTGCTGTTTTCCATACAGCAACAGCTTTGTTTCAACGAACCCAATCTGCGTGCGATTTTGCGCACTACTTTGATACTATATTGAACCATACTTCAGAAACCAACTAAATTACCAAGTTGGTTGAGGTGTGATGGACAACTTGAGGATCTTCAATCAACACTCAGCACCCGTTAAATTGCTTCATTAGCAGACGGGACGAAGAATAAAAGACCGTCGTGATCAAGATCAGCAAGTTGAGGATTCAGAAGAACTCCAATCAACATCGACATGCATCTTTACTTTTGCTTTGCTTTGGTTGCCTTCTTTGGAGGTTTTGAACAGACTCATGCGTTACCTCCATGCACTGCCTGCATTACTTCTACTAGAATTGGACTGAAAGTAACTCAGACTTTGCTTTATCATTCTTACTATACCTGCAAGGGAACAGTAACCCGGTGCATCTATAACACCACTGAACTGAATGTTTGCACTCATGGGAAAATTAAAGCATGCTATAATCCGCATCAGAATCCATCCTATTACACGTTGGAAATAAGATGGAAGGATGCAGATGGACCTATATTAGCTGCTACGCCACCACTTAAGGACATTACTAAACCTGCTGTTTTGAATTTTGATGCATGTAATGCTATTAATAGAGATAGTTATTCCACCTGTGGTACATGGGAGAAAGCGTATCGAAATGACCATAAGTATATGTGTCCAGAAGGTGCCACGGGATGGAGAAAGTGTACAGGTAAAAAGGAACCAGGTTATAGTACTGCCCCAGCAGCAGACTACTATTGCCCGTATTGGGGATGTGTTTTTTATGCTACCTGGAACACTGGTATAACTGACGAGAAAATAGATAAACGGATGGCTACTCTAACCAAGCCAACCACAAATGATAAATGTCAGAAAGATGCTTGCAACCCCTTACACTTGCGTATACATAATCCCCATGCATGGAAACAAGGATACAAGTTTGGTTTACGTATTGCTGGAGGAGCAATAGATCCAGGGACCATTGTGTATATTAGATTGAATACCCAAGCCCACAAGTCATCTAAATATCATATTCATAATACTTTCTATGAAGCCATGCATGTAAATAAGAGAATGGATAACAGCACTCCAATCCTCCCAAACAACTGAATATATATAAAATATGATTCTAGCACCACTGTAAATAGCCCACCCTGTATATAGCTCAAACAAATCAAGCACCCAACACATCCCTCACACAACTAAGTTTTATCCTCACTGCATGTACAACACACACACTTTACCTGATTGCTTGCTGTGATACCACCTTGATTATTAAGATAAGGCGGTTTAGAAATACTGTTAAATAAATAAATAAATAAAAATAAAATAAGTTTGAGATCCCTCACCCCTCACAGAATTTATTTCTAGAATTAGCCGGAGCAGTAGTATCTAGTCTTAAGATCTCAGATTGTTATTTCTGTGGTGGAACCCAAATGGGAGATCAATGGCCATGGGAAGCCCAAGAATTAAATTATTCTATGACTTACAACCAGACTGAATTACACAAGACTACCAGTGAATGGGTGTTAGCGCACTCAATCGTTGGACGTCTTTGCTATGCCAGAACTGGACCCCAGTTCACCCAAAAGGTAGGACAGCTGGTCTGTCTTAGCCAGAAGTACTATAATGCCACGACCAAAAAGACAGCTTGGTGGTCAGGAATTAGACATCCTGAACCTCCTAACCCATTAGCCAGATTTCCTGAACTTGCTGGTTTATGGACTGACCTTGCCAAAGTCCAAGCCTGGCAAGCCCCACCTGGCCTATATTGGATCTGTGGAAACCGAGCATATGCACAACTCCCGCCACACTGGGGAGGAGCATGTGTCTTAGGAACCATCAGACCTTCTTTCTTCCTGTTAAATACTGAACATGGAGAACAATTAGGATACCCAGTATACACTACTCACAGACACAAAAGAGCATTGAGACAGAAAAGAGAAGCCTTACAGATAGGTAAGTGGGAGAAGTGGCAAGGTGATGATTGGCCACCAGAAAGAATTATTGAGTATTATGGACCCGCCACTTGGAATGATGATGGTATGTATGGTTATCGCACCCCAATTTATATGATCAATCGTATTATTCGCTTACAAGCAGTAGTTGAGATAATAACTAATGAGACTAGTCATGCACTTACACTTTTAGCTAGACAAAGTACACAGATGCGCACTGCGATATATCAGAACCGCTTAGCACTTGATTATTTGTTAGCAGCTGAAGGAGGAGTATGTGGTAAACTGAACTTAACCAATTGCTGTTTGAAAATAGATGATAAAGGTCAAGTAGTTGAAGAAATTGCTAAAGATATGCAAAGACATGCTTATGTGCCAGTGCAGACTTGGCACTCATTGAAATTTCCTAATTGGTTTGCTAACCTCTTTTCATGGGTGGGAGGATTTAAGACTTTCATCGTATTGGTACTAATCCTTGTTGCTGTTATCTTCTTATTACCATGTTTAATCCCATGTTGTATGCGTTCCATTCATAACACTATTGATAGTACAGTAGAGCGGAAGACCGCAACAAAAATCATGGCTTTATATACAGCTAGTCCTGGTAGAAATACTTTAATCAGGATGTTATTCTTCAGAAAGTGATTTAATTCTCACACCTTATTAAGTAATAGGGTGAGATTAATCAAAGGGGGGAATGTGGCAGGTGCAGGCCTGTGACCCACAGTGTCCGAACATAAGCAGGCCAGCATGGCTAGCTTGACCTGTAAATGAGGCCTGTGGAGAGGCATATAGGATTGCACATCCCCCAATATGCTGCTATTGTAAGATAGAACTCAGTAGAAGTATTGAATTAGCTTAGGTAGGCAGAATTGTAGAACTGAGAAATGGAAAAATACAGAAAATACATGTTTAAAAGTTACTGATAAGAAAAAGTACATCTGCAAAGAAATAATTGGGAGTGCTGACAGATGAGTTGCAGAGCCCAGCTCCTCTGCACGTACAAATTGGTTCTATGGCCTTGAGAGTGTGAAAGTAACAAGTTGATGAACTGACCATTGTAATTGGGACTAGAAGGGGGGTATGCAGGTGTCATGCCCACTGGAGGGACATAACTGGATAAACTTATCAGTACCGGGACCAATAGAAGAGGTACGGGAGGTACGGGAGGTTACCGGGACCAATGAAATGTTTTTCTATACCTAGAATGGAACAGAAGTCTATAAAAGTTGTTGTAATGCTTGAAAACTTTGCTCAGCCATTTTGAAATTGACTGGTTCGAGACTTGTGCACAAATAAATGATTTGGACCTTCTGAACAGACTCCTGGTATCATTGGTTTGTCTGCGCTTTGCTGCTACAAAAGGATTGGGCAAAGTTCTCCTGCGCTTTGTGCAGAAATGTTTGTGCAAATTTTCTCCCCTGCACAAGCTGCTAGAAACCATAGAGCCTTGTGAAAAAAAATATACCATTTTGTAACTTCCTAAGTAAACACTTCTGCTGAGATTCTTTTCCTTCCTTCCTCAACCCACATATTTTACTTGGCTGATCTGAAATCGTAGCCATTAGTTTACAGAGGAGCAGGCGACCTGGCATTATATCAGAGGGTCTTAGACAAATATGATATGCTTTCAGGAGCTGCACAGACTTGGGCTTTTTCTCCTTTTCAAGAAACGTTCTGGCTCGTAACTAATGCATGAGCAACGAAAAGGGAGATAAAAGTGTGTGAACCATGCAATGGCAGCTCATCAGTACTGGGAAAAAATGCCCTATTATTGTGCCAAAGTTGATTTAATTTCCGTTTTTTGTCCTCTCTCTCCCCAAGAAAATCAGCAATCTGTTTTTGAAAGAACTTTACACTAAAAGAATGGAAGATACTGCTCTGAAAATATATACTTATAAAGAGATATAAATTACACTCTCGAAATAATTCTGTGGTCCCAGTTTTGCTAGCTCGTGACAACAGGTGCACTTTAATTCCGTTATAGTTAATTCCCTGCTAAAACTAACTTCCCCTGATGTTTAATTTCTTTCCAGAAAGATCTGACAACTTCTTGGGAATAAGCAAGGTTGTGCAAATTGGTCCTACCAGTATTACTTCCTTGCTTTAATCATTTCCATCTCTTTTCTTTCTCACCCAACCTGATATTTCGTTTTTTCTCTTTTCTGTTCTTCTCACTTTCATTTATTAGATGGCTTCATCGTCTCTCTTCCTACTTTCTTCTTTCTTATCTCTCATTTAGCCTGCTGTTCCCGTTCTTCAGCCCTATCCTTTTCCTTCCATGTCCCTCTTTTTTTGTCAGGATATCCATTCAGTGAGGTACATTTCTTAGTGTACATGGTTTGTCAGCACACAAAATCAATTTGTCATACATTAACCTGCAAATTGTCATGCATAAAATCCAGATGCATATGTTAAAATATCCTCATTAGAATAAATGCATGAAAAAAAGTAAAACACCCCAAAATTAGGAAAAGTTTTGAAAAATGCAAAAACAACTTAAAATCTCTTCCCTCTCCACATCCTTATTCTCATTTCCTTCCGTATAGCTTCTCTCACGAGGATGGATAATTAATGGGATAATAACTGGACGAATTTAAAGTTGATTTTTGAGGGAATCTGGGTCTGTGGGTGCCTCTTTGCCTTGTACCATTAGAGAACCAGTACTGTTGTTAGTGCTTGCTGTCTCAGTCTGTTTTTCTGAGATCTTTGCAGAGAAGCTAACAGTGAGTCCTCGGCATCTGGTATAGCACCCACTGAATCTTGGCATCACACTTTGGGAGTAATTTTATAAACTTTTCTTGAATGTAAAAGGGTTTTCTAAAATTACTCCATGGGGTACAAGCATACAAGTCTTATCCTCCTAACTTTGGCGACCTGTTATAAAGTTATCCCCTTTAAGACTCTTTTTCGTTAATATCACCCTCTTCTTATTTTTGTCACCAGATATTTTAACTTTTTTAGTGGAACTGAAAAATGTAATTCATTCAGTTATGGGCATTATAGTGCTCACTTCTTTTCACTGATGAAAGAGCTAGAAGCAAAATCAAGGTCAATGGACCAATATTTTTGCCTCTGACCTTCTCTCCTATAACAGTGAATATAGTAAAAAAAAAAGGAACACAGATGGCCATTGATAACGACCCAGTTCTAGCACAATGACACAAGAACGAACAATTGTTCTCTAAAATCTACAAAAGTAATGGCATGTCCCTTGCGTTACTGGCTAGGGAGCTGCCTAAAACACTTTGCTGTCACTGACTTCTTCAAACTCATTGCACCCTGGTCAGAAGCTGAGCTGAAAAAAGTAGTCTTTTGTAATTTGAGTTGTTGAAGGTATAATTGAAGTAATGCACTAAACTACATAGAATAAAACCGAGTACCCACCTCTTTGTGCCAGTCCTGTGCTGTACTGAGTCTTACGTTCCCTCTGGCAATGAATAAAAAGCCTCTGACATAAACCTTGTCTCTCGATCAGGAAAACGACTGATTTCCTTTTCCTTCAGCAAGCATAATTACGTCTGCACTCACATTGCCTAACATTTCGTGCCTCCTGTCATTGACTCCGTTTTTGGATGACGTGCTCAACATCTGAATCTAGTAAATCAGATGTTGCTGGTGCCGAACCAGACGTGCTCTACAGTAAACACGTCTGAAAATATAATCTGCAATTAAAAAAGCAACTAACAATCTATGCTTCCTATTGAATGTCTTGAGTCACTAGGCAGAAATTGTAAAATAACATCAAATTGCAATTCACTTTCTCTCACAATCGATCCTCGTCCCTCTCCCTCCCTTTTTAAAAATAATAACCTTGTATTTTAAAAAAAGTCCTAGTTTTTGAGATTCCTCACATCTCTATATAAAACTGTGAATCATTACGAACAATTTCTCTTTTTAAGTGCGTTTCTGTGTAGCGCTTATTGTCAAGGGTTCAGGCAGCAGGGAACCTGTCTGTCCGTACATATGTCGTCTAGACATGCATCTTGCTTGCCCAGAGAAAAGATGCCAGCATAGGTCTATCATCTCGATGGGCTCTTCTTCGTGGTTGAACCCCGAAGTGGAGGAAGTGACTGATCTCACAGTTTGAAGTCTCGTGACACCTGCTTGAACTTTCTTCACCTTGGGGCTCAATTGCACAGAGTTCATCATGGTGAGGGACCTCTGAAATACTGAGTTTTTTAGAAGCTGCAATCAGGGGGGAGAATCTGAGAAAAAGAACTACTGGATGAATGAGAAGGGGTGGGGAGGGAGATGCCTGGGGGTGGGGGTATGACAGAGATACTGGAGGAAGCGGGGGGGGGGGTCATGACAGACTGACAGATACTGGAGGATATTTGAGAGGGGTCATGAGAGACGAGAGATTTTATTTTATTTATTTACTTCTCTTATATACCGCGCTATTAAAATCAGTGCGGTTTACAATTGAACAAAAAACATACTGCAATGTCACACGACAATTGAGTTTTTACATTGAACATGGATGAGATAACCTGGAGGTAACAGGGGTAACTAATTACAGAGTAATTATTCATGGAGTATGGTAAGAAATTATACATATAGTATGGTGAGAAATTATACATATAGTATAGCTTAGTTTCAACATATTTATAAGAGGTTTAATCAATAAGATGTGTGATCAGTACCAATAATAAATAAGAGAGGGGATATGGTGGTAGAGCTAGTCATTTTCTTTATGGTGTTGGATTTTGGGTGGGGTGGAGTAGGGTGTAGGATGTGAGGATGGGTGGTTGTTTCTGGGATTGGATTCTGGGTAATGGATGAGGAAAAGGTGTTGTTTGAGGGCTTTTCTAAATGACAATAGGTCTGGGGTGGAACGGAGCTCAGTGGGGAGGGCATTCCAGGTCATGGGTGCAAATAGGGAGAAGGCTCTATTGGCAGTAGCCTTTTTGCACTTAGTTAGAATGTTGGGGATCTCTAGAGTGTTTGCTTGATTAGATCTCCTGATCCTGTTGAACGGCCGTCTTTGAATGAGTTTGCTGATGGGTGAGGTGATCTGGTTCCTTAGGGCTTTGAATGTTAGTACTAGGGACTTATACTGGATTCTAGCCTGAAGTGGAAGCCAGTGGAGATCCATCATGACTGGGGTTATATGTTTAGCTCTTGATGTACCTGCAAGTACCCTTGCTGCAGCATTCATTGCAAGGCGAAGAGGTCCTAGTGTTGACTGAGGGAGGCCATGAAGGATAATAATGTATTTGCAAAGTCTAGATGTGGGAGCACCAAGGCTTGGAAGATAGTTCGGTAATCATTAAAGTCCAATAGGGGGCGCAGGTGACGTAGTATCCGGATCTTATGGTAAATTGCTTTCGTGATGTTCTTCACATGTGTAAACATGTTGAGTCGTTGGTCAAGCGTGATGCCGAGATAGCGGATAGTTGATTTTGCTATCAACTCAATATTGTTTACTTTTAATGTGGGGGGTGGGGAGAACATCTGGTTCTTGGTGAGGAATAAGACATCTGTTTTACTATGGTTGATCCTTAAATTTTGTGTTGTAAGCCATTGTGATACAGCTTCGAAGCAGCTTGATATAGGTGAAAAGTCAGGTTGATCAATCAGGAATGGTGAGTAGATTAGGACGTCGTCTGCGTAGACTAGGCATTGGATGTTGAAGGAGCGGATTAGGGTACAAATTGGTTGCATATATATGTTGAACATTAATGCAGATAGGGATGAACCCTGAGGTACACCTTGATTGAGAGGGAATGGGTCAGAAGTCATGGGACCTGTTCTGACTTGTTGCCATCTGTTAGATAGGTAGGACTTGCACCATGCTATAGCTGAGCCTTGTATTCCTTTCTCCACAAGACGGAGTATCAGAGTTTCATGGTTGACTGAATCAAAGGCTGCAGCAATATCCATGAAACTGAGGACAATCCCTGGCGGATGTTATCAAGTCCTGTAACTAGATCATTGAAGAGAACTGTGAGGATGGTGTCGACACCATGAGCTTCTCTGAAGCCATGTTGAGATGGATCCAGTGGAGCTACATCGTCAATATGTTGTTGGATTTGTCGTTGAACTACCTTTTCAATGATTTTGGCGAGTAGGGGGATGCTTGATATTGGGCGAAAGGATTCAACTTTGGAGGAATCAAGTTTGTTGTTTTTTAATAATGGGCGGATTGAAGTAAATTTCAGGCTTTGTGGGAAAGATCCTATGGAGAGGGATTGGTTTGTGATTCTGCTTATAGCGGGACTAAGTTCTTGGCGTAATTCTTTGATCCAACTAGCTGGACATGGGTCACTAGGGGCAGTGGTAAGAATAATGGATGTGATAATATCTTGTATTTCTTTGTTGGATACTTCGCAAAATTTGAGTAGAGGGGTTTTACATGTAGTAGAGGAGATTGTGCAGGTTGATAACTTGTTGGCTTGGATTATCTTTGATTGTAGGTAGTTTGCATAATCTTGTGGGTGAGGCATAGTTGTTTGGGCGGGAGCTGGGTCACCTGTTAGGCACTTAACTATGCTGAACAGATCAAGGGGTTTGTTAAGCGATCGCTTTAGAATATCTGCATGGTATTGCACGCAGCTCTTCACACTGCCCATGATACACACACAGCTCCTGACACACACATACACAAACATGCAACTCCCAACATTGCCCATGACACATATCCAGAGAGCTCTTGACACTGCCTATGACACACACACACACACGTACCCACTGATTAACACTCTGCATGACACATGCATGCATCCGGAAACACTTCCCATGACACACACACACACACACGCACACTTGTTAACAATCCCTATGACATGCACTCGCACACATGAATGCACCCCCTTCCCATACTCCCCCTTAACGCACACACAGCACCCCCCCTCCCCCACATGCCTGTTTCTGCTAATGGGGAGAATGCGCCGTTGTGTCACACCGCAAGTGTGCACTTTTCAACTTGTTTCTAGTTATTGATATTGTGGGACTTGAGGGCCCTTGGGAATACAGAAGACTGTCAAAAGAACTGGTCATCAGCCAGGCCCAATGGATACTAGGATCATGTTGTATTTATAGTTATTATTTTTATCTTTAAAATTCTTCTCCTCCTGTCTTGTAAAGCACATTTCTTTACTCTTGTCCTTTTAGCAACCCAGTTAAAAAAAAAGTTGAAAATGCTTAATTGAACATTTCTGTTCCTTCATAAAATCTGATCTTAATATTCTCAGAAATTTAGGACTGGATTATTCCAAAGTTAGGTCGTAAAAATTTCTGGCAAAAAGATCTTTGCTGCTCCTAACTGTGGAAAATGTTGCAGTAGGAGCTTAGACATACACTAGTATACAGAAGGCGTCTCGTAAATTTGTCAAAGACATGACTTTTCCATAAGTGTGATTCCGGGACAGTAGGGTGTTGGTTAAGTAAGAACACTGCCAGACAGTTGGTAGCATTTGAAGGATTTGGATGCCGGGAAAAGTAACATAGAAATATAGTATATGATAGCAGATAAAGACCACTATGGTCCATCTAGTCTGCCCAGTAAGGTGGCTATAGTGGTTGTAACTGCTGCTCCGTGAAGGTCACCCCTCTCTATGCCTGTGTTTAGGGTTGTAACTGCCGCTCCGTGCAGGTCTGTCCCCTTTGTTTATTGAAGTATAAAAGATATTTAAGTTTGCTTTGATTTCATCCTCTTGCTATAAAGGGATCCACTGTGTCTGTCTCATGCCATTTTGAATTCCTTTACTGTATTTGCCCCTACCACCTCCATCAGGAGGGCATTCCAAGCATCCACCACTCTTTCAGTGAAAAAATATTTCCTGATATTGCTTTTAAGTTCATTGCCTTGCAACTTCATTATATGCCATCTAGTTCTTACAGCTTCCCCTTCTTTGAAAAAGGTTAGTTTGTTCATTAATACCCTATTTAAAAGTCTGTATCATATCTCCCCTGTCCATCCTCTCCTCAACAGTATACATATTTAGGTCTTCAAGTCTCTTCTCATACATTTTCTGGTGCAGGCTCCAAATAATTTTGGTTGCTTTCCTCTGAACCATTTCAAGTCTTTTTATAACCTTTGTGAGATGTTCTCCCAAACCGAACACAATATTCCAAGTGAGGCCTCATCAATGACTTGTACAGGGGCAATATCACCTCCTTTCTGCTGGTTATTCCTCTCTGTATGCAGCCCAGCATCCTTCTGGCTTTGGCTACTGCCTTGTTGCATTGATTCGCCACCTTGAGATCCTCAGACACTAGCACTCCGAGGTCCCTCTCCTGGTTCATGCACACCAACCTCCCTTCCCCATTTGCATATGATTCCTTTGGATTTCTGCATCCCAAGTGCATGACTCTGCACTTCCTTGCATTAAATCTTAACTGCCAAGCATTAGACCATTCTTCCAGTGTTTGTAGATCTTTCCTCATGTTGTCCACGCCCTCAGAACTACCCACCCTGTTGCAAATTTTTGTGTCAACTGCAAAAAGGCAGACTTTTCTATTCAGTCCTTTCGCAATATCATTCAAAAATACATTGAACAGTATCAGTCCCAGGACCAATCCTGAGGCATCCCAGTACGCACCTTCCTTTCTTCTTGAGTGAATACTGTTTATCACCACCTTCTGTCATCTATCAGTCAACCAATTTCTGATCCAGTTCACTACCTTGGGACCTATCCCAGGCTGCTCAGTCTATTGATAAGCCTCTTATGAGGAACAGTAATCAAAGGCTTGCTGAAATCTACGTATATGACATCGATCACATGCCCTTGATCTAGTTCTCTGGTCACCCAGTCAAAGAACTCAATCAAATTAGTTTGGCATCATCTTCCCCTGGTAAAGCTATGTTGCCGTAGATTATTCAATCCATTGGTTTACAGAAAGTCTACTATTTTTTCTTTCAAGAGTGCCTCCACTACTTTTTCCACCACAGAGGTAAGGCTTATCAGCCTAGAGTTTGTCACCTTTTCCCTATTACCACTTTTCTGAAGAGTGACCAGTCCAGATCAAAAGTACCTATCAGGTTCTCTTTCAGGATAATTAAGTAGCCCGAGGGTTAATGGTAGGTTTTAAAAGATAGTAAGGGATGTTTGAAGGGGAATAGGTTGAAGTACGCATAGTGATGAAATGGCATGAACTTATATGCTCACCTGTGTCTAGGCGTTCCCAGAGGCATAGTTTGGGTGGAACAGGAGCAGAGTTGTGAAGTATGCACATATATTGAGTACAGACATACATTCACACCAATTTTGGAACAGGTGCATGTGTGCATTGGCATGTGTACGTTATTGGTGGTTCTGGCAGTCTATTTTATGAAGACACCTAGGGACCTAAGTTGCCTGTACAAAATAGGCTTAAGAATTCGCACAGAGGCATCTTGTTATATAATCAAGCCCATTGTATTTATACTTTACATATTCCCATTGGTTATTTAGGGCCCAATATTCAATTAGTGAAAAAGATAGACAGGAAGAAAATTGATGCCTTTGAATTATGGTGCTGGTGGCGAATACTGCGTATACCATGGACTGCCTGAAGAACAGACCAATCAGTACTAGGGAGATCAAACCTAAGCTTTCTTTAAAAGCTCAGATGACAAGACTTCAACTTTCATACTTTGGACCCATCATGTGAAGAGAGAGATCATTAGAAAAAGACATCATGCTTGGCAAGATAGAACGTCAGGGCAAAAGAGGAAGGCCAGCAATAAGATGGATCGATACAATAACACCAGCTATGGGTACCAGTCTGTCAACAACGAGCCGCCTGACTGAAGACCAAACACAATTTAGGACAATTATCCAGAGGGTCGCTATGAGTCGACACCAACTCAACGGCATTTAACAACAACATTCAATTAGGCAGGCTATGCGCTGCTATGGTGCATAGTTGTGACCGCTGACCCCTAACACTGGCTATTCAGTGCCAGGGTCATATGTGACTCCGGTACTGAATATCCGGGGTTTGCCGCACATGCCAGAAGCCGCATTAGCTAACTGGGCAGGAGCGATATTGCATGCTGCCCGGTTAGCTCCTGCGCCTTAAAGATAGGCGAGGGTTTTCCTCACCTATCTTTTAGGCGCAGGTCGCTAACTGGGTAGCATGCAATATCGCTGCTGCCCGGTTAAGAACAGTCGCTGCCTCTGCTCCTACCCGGAATGCCCCCAACACGCCCCGATGCTAAGTGGTTAGCATTGGGACATGTAAGGGAGATAATCGCAGATATTCAACAGCACTAACCATGTTATCGAATTTAGAAGCATGGTGGAGAAGACGAATCACTGTATTTCATACGGATCGGAGTTGTTTAAATTGAGATTGTGGCAGATCACCAAATTGAGATGCATGAGATGACCAGGGTAAGAAGCAGACAGATATTCAAAGATAATTGGGTGTTCGCTGACTAATGTATAATTGCCTTTACTGTGTATTTGCAAAAAATATATACAGATAATATCAAGCTGTTCAATTGCAGAATGGCCAGATATTATCTGTAAGTTCAGGTCCACCAAAAAACAGCAGAACTGCCACGAAAGCAGCTAAAACAAAAACCAGTCAGAAGACGTGGCAGGAGGATAAGTGTGCCAATTCACCATTTTGGGTGAATTGGCACACTTATCCTCCTGGATTAATAAAGGCTGCTTTCGTTCCATCTGCCACGTCTTCTGACTGGTTTTTGTTTCAGATATTATCTGTATACTTGTGAGGCAGGTTAGGGGAGGAGCAAGGGTAGGCCAGAAAATTATCCAAATAGTGGCAATATTCCATTATTCTGGTAAGTTATGTCTAGTTTAGGCCTGTGGAATTTCAGACTTAGCCTAAACAGATTATACAATAACCACACCATCACTTTCTGTATATTCAGTGCTGCTATCTATATGGATAGTGACACAGAACACACAGATTAAGTTAAATGGGAGGGTGGCATTTAGCAAGTCAGTGGGCTGAAAATTTACCCTTATTTGCGCTGCAAGATCAGACCCAAGGGGAGAGGGGGTGCAAAGGTGGCTCAGAATGCTACAACCCCTTGAGCCGACTCTGGGTGTCAATGCTATTCCCAGGGAGGCACATCTGCCACCTCCTCTCTCCCGGTTGCCAGGAACTGCTGAGTCAGCCCTCCCTAGGGACAGTCTCTCATTTGCCATCCAGGATTCCCTGTGAATTCTCCTCCTAGGGGCCTGCTTCCAATTCCTTTCTCCCAGGGAATGGTCTGGCTTTTAGGAGTCTTAGGCAGTGCAGGGACAGCTGTCACTGGGGTTTTCCTATGCCAAGAAAACCCAGGAGCTTCTGGGTCGCCAGGAGTCAGGACTGACTCGAAGGCACACATTGCATTGCAGAGGGCTCAGGATAACTGTGCTTGTCACACTGGATAGTGGCTGCCACTGAATATCTGAATAGAGCAGTTAGCGGCAGCAGTATCCAGATATCAGCGATATTTAGCCACTGTCTGGACAGCCAACACTCATACCACTTAGGACAGTGTTTTTGTTGTCTTATATTATGTGGATTGCTATCTGGATAGCAGTGCTGAAAATTGCCACTATCCAGATAAATGTCGGCTCACCCCCCAGTTCTGTCCCTGGACTGCCCCAGCACTATCCAGATAGTGTCGAGGCTTTCAGAGATAATATCTAGTGGCACTATCTGGATATTAGGCTTAGCATTTATTCAATTACAAAGTGCCATTAACCAAATTAGTGCCTTTGAATATTGTTCTCCCTTAGATTTTGGGGGTGATATATTTAATATTTCTGCTAAAAAAAATTAGCTTTGGGGTTTTAACCCATATTGGAGTAATTGTCTAAATGATGCAGCCGATGTGAAAAAGTCTATCCCTATAAATGCAGAACACTAAATGGCAGTAAGGGAGCTCCTGTTGACGTGTATGAAGGGCAGCAATAAGTGGTTACCGTGCAGTCAGTGTGCTAGGCATGTTGGAGGCATTAAGGGTGGTATGGGATACTTAATGTGTGGTAACAGAACAGGAGGCGGTAATGTGTCAAGTATGCACCTTAACACAAGAAAGCCACTGAAACGCTGAAAGGGGGGCAGGGAAGCCATTGGAGAAACTATGGATGCAAGGACAGATAGTAGCTGATGTAGCTGATTCACCTGATGCATGGCTAAATGGAAGTATGTGTGATGAGCATGTTTGACCTAACAGCAGGCCTGTGCTGTCAACTAGGCAAGATAGGCAGCTGCCTAGTGATGCTGGTCAGTGTGGGTGTTGGCAGTGTCATGGGTGGGTGTTGGTGGCAGCGGAGTCGGCGGAGGGGTTGCAGCGGGGGGGGGGGGGGCGCTATCACAGGCGTGCAGTTCTAGGTAAGCTATACTACAGTGTCTGTGAAGTGTGGGCATGTACCCAGAGGTTCTGTCAGTGTGGCATTCCATAGGCCAGGGCAGTGTCTGGGTGGAGGCAGCATGTTCCGGATTCTCCATGAGTGCTCATGTGGAGCAGTCACAGGAGAGGTGTGCGTGATATGGCTAACTGCTGCCAATGACCCTTGATAGCTATAGTGGGGCAGCTTATCAGCAAATACATGAACCCCCCTGATGGCCAAATGGTGGGTGCAGGGCTGTGCCATGGATTTGCCAAGCAGAGAGTTTGCAATATGTGTGGTGGGTGAATGTATGGGATCTTACTGGCCAAAAGCATTTGGTGTGTGTGCTCCGAAAGTAGCAGTGTCATGGGGCACATGAAACACCATTTGTGTAGGTGGGACTGGTGCCTCAGCCTGTACAACTGAAAGACAATACACCTGGCAGAGTGGCATGATAGAAAAGGACAAGTTGAACACATTTGCCCCATATGGAGCAAGTAATGATGGTAGAACAGTGCAGGTTATGGCTATGCAATGAGTGTTATATGACTGAATGTACAAGATATATCTTCTTTACATAAAGCTGGGAGGTCACAATGATGGCACAATAGAAAACGCATCCATACCAGTTGTCCCAGACATCTGCTGCGTATACATCACTGACCCACTGCAATGGGCCGTGGCAGAGCCACTAAAGCCATGCTCTCAGATGTCCATGATGGGGAATGTCATGTTGGGCTACCCAACCTGTGACTCATGATGCATAGAAATGTAGAAAGATGATTGTCTGCAGGTCACAGCAGAGCCTGACTGTGCGAGGTGGGCAAGTGACCTGAGTAGCACCCAGGCACAAAATGAACAAGTGGGAATCAAACTCTGGACCTCTGACTAAGGAGATATTACACCAACCAGTAGGCTACACCTCCACACAGATGTGTAGAGCCTGCAGGTCTCTGATCAAACTGTTTGCTGTGTGTGCCGGTATAGGTTGGGCCCTCCTCTACCCAAGAGGCACTGCACATGCAAAACAGCGGTCTGCAGCTGATGAACCAATGGAGAATGCACTGATCCAGCAAATCACCTCAGTAAGACGCACTGACTGCATGTGCTACATACACATAACAACTGAAAGTTGTGCTGCAGAGCGGTGTAAGCTGCCACCCTGAGGATGAGGATGGGTGCCCAGCACCTGGTCCACTGAACCTGCACTGTTAGAGATGGTCTCCGCTGGCCATGCTGCAGGTCCATATCACTGCTAGTGTGTGACAGGTATTGTCAACAGTGTATTATGCTTTTCTCCTTGTTTCTTGCATGCTGTAGGCGACAGCTACAGTTCAGCCCTGTGTTCTGCCCATTTTGGGCAATAACCCGCCGATAACAGTGCAGGTCAGTGCACAGTGTCAATATGATGATGCCATGGACAGCCACTGGTGTGGGGCTACTTCTGCTGTTCTGCCATGACTCCAGTGAGTAGACCATGAACCACTGCTGCCCCAACCATTAAGGACCAAAAATCAATCACAGCATGCGCAGTAAGACTGCCCCTGCTGCCCTTCACTAGGCTGTGTCAGCCATGCACAAACCAAATGCAGTTGGTCCACTAATCAGCACGCATGGCATGTGCTTAGAGCAACCTCGAGCACCCTGCCTTTGGATACTCAGCATTGACACCCAGAATTTTGCTCAGTGATTGGCATTCCCAGACAGAGATTGCATCTACATCACTGGAGCCAAGCATTATAATAACTCTATGTAGATACATAGCCGTGCCATGGTCTCTTTTGGTCACAGTGAGAATGCCATCTCAGCATGATATGCTGTGGCCACCCAGGCAATGCACGTGGCAGACAGGCACAATGACTCTCAGCCATTGACCCTACCATTGCGGCAGGCACAACCAAGCCAATCTATGCTATTTCAGGTGATACCCACAATCTTTGCCTCGCATTATTCACATTTTCAAACAAAAGCTTGGAACAACTCTGACAATGTGAGCCAAAGTGAAGGGCAGAAAGCCACAGGACAAATGGGAGCCATACACACACACACGTATACACTCTCATTGGCGCACTGTGCAAAAGTGGAGTGGCCTAGTGGTTGGGGCAAGGTACTTCAGGCCGGAAGGTCGGGGGTTCAAATCCCACTAGAGGACAGCAACCTTGGGCCGGAAGGACTGGGGTTTCTAGTCCCACAGATGCTCCTTGTGGTCTTGGGCAAGCCACTTAACCCTCCATAGCCCATGTTCCCTGTAAAATAGTTATCTCCAAGTTATAATGCCCTGTTCAATGTAATTTCAGTTTGTTCAATGTAAACCGCACTGATGCAGAATAGCGCAGTATATAAGAGAATGTAAATAAATAAATAAATAAGTGGGGTGGTTGGCATTCCTGCCTGCCACTCCTGTCTCCATGTCAGCTCAAAGACTGATAACGTGTGCTCTTTGTGCAGGCGCTATAGCGTACCTTGGCCTCACCCCATGTTGTTACTGCCCGCTCAGTATGCTATTAGTCTCCAACCAGCTGTGGAAAGTGGAGCCTGTCTGTGCTGCTGGTGGGTGTTTCCACCCTTGCTGGCTGCCTCCTTGAGGGTTGTACATGCTGGAGCTGTACCTGCACTGTTGGCTAAACCTTGTCCCCAGGAACATGCAATACAGAAACCCCAGAAGGGACCTGACTCTTTGCACATATACACACCAACCCTGTGTATTGCACCACAGTGCAGCCATATGGGGATAACAGCCCCTGTTGCTGACATGTTCCCCTTCAGTTGGCCTTTGGCACATGCTGCAAAGCGCATGGTGAACAGGACTAGGGCAAGGCTTCTGTCTGCAGCAAGACTGGTGCCGCTGCCCACCACACCATGCAGACATGCCCATGTGCTGTCAGTGGTGGTGCACAGTCCCAGCATGTTAAATACACGGGTTTGGCGGGCACCTTGGGTGCAAGGCCTGGATGGGGGGGTCAGAGGCACACATGGATGGCCACACAGTCCCCCCCACCAGCTGACTATGCAGGGGCCCCATCACCACCTGCCACCAATATGTCTCATAGGGGAGGATGGCAGTCACTGCTGTGGTATTTCTTGGAGCACCTGCATTTTCCAGCTACCGGCAGGGCTACAGCTGCAGGCGATATTGGCCTCTTCCTGCACAGCTAGGTTCAGCAGCATCATGGGGGGGGGGCCTCCAGGATCTCTGCCTAGGGTGCCATGTCCCTTGGACCACCCCATGTGGCAGATCTCCTTTCCACAGCTGCCATACGTTTGTTTCACCAAAGTCACTGTGTGATCATGACAGACATCACATTTGGTGCGAATGGGGGGATGCCTCTATGTGCGGAGGTTACAACGGTTAGGCCCTTCAATCTGAAGCACAGACGGCTAAGGGGAGATATGCTAGGGGTCTATTCACTACTGAATGGCGTGGAATGGGTAAACATTGTGTGTAAAACCTGTTTTACATGTACAAGAGGGCTTTTACAGAATTGTGCAACCACATATTGGTGTAAATGGTCGGCACAGAGAGAGTGCCTGTTTTTACACAGTCTGCATGTAGGAATTCATGGGAGCGTAGTTTGGGCAGAACAGAGCTGGGGTTGAAGTTGTGATGTACAGGCATATTTTATACAATATGCAAATACATGTGTAGAGTATGTGCTAGGGTTGCCAACTGGCCGGTTTTCAGCCGGCCTGGCCGGTTTTTCCATGGCCAGGCCGGCTGCCGGCGCAGAGGCAAAACCGGCCCTTGAAAAGCCGGTTTTTTTGCTCTGGCCGCAAGATCGGGAGCGGCCAGAGCAAAAAAACCGGCTTTTCTCCCAACCCGGAGGGCTTCAGAGGGAGCTGGGGAAGCCCACGCGAGGCCCCGGCTCCCTCTGTACAGCCGCCAGCATGAAGAGCCTTTACTTTCACGCTGGCGGCTGTTCCTGTGAAGCCGCGATTGGTGGGAAAGTTTAAAGGCAATGCCCTTTAACCTTTCCCAGCATTCGCGGCTTCACAGGAACAGCCGCCAGCGTGAAGGAAAAGGCTCTTCACGCTGGCAGCTGTTCAGAGGGGGCCGGGGCCGGGGCCGGGGCCGGGGCCGGGGCCGGGGCCGGGGCCGGGGCCGGGGCCGGGGCCGGGGCCGGGGCCGGGGCCTCGCGCGGGCTTCCCCAGCTCCCTCTAAAGCCTCAGACAGCTGCGGTTGGGGGGGGGGGAGGCCAAGGACTGCCTGGGCTGTGATGGGGGGAGGGGGCCGGGACGGGGAAATGGCTAGGTGGGGGAGTTTGGCTGGAAATGGGTTGTGATAGGGGGGGGACCTGGACCGGAAAAGGGCTATGGGGGGGGGGACTTGGACTGGAAAAAAATGGGATGTGTTGGGGAGGTGGACCTGGAATGGAAAAGGGCTATGGGGGGGGGGCACGTGGACTGGTAATGGGCTATGGTGGAGGGAGGGGGAACTTGGACTGGAAATAGGCTGTGATTAGGGGGACATGGACTGGAAATGGGTTGTGAAGGGGGGGACGGACCTGGACTGGAAAAGGGCTATGGGGGGCTTTGGAATGGAAAGAAATGGTCTGTGTTGGGGGGGGGGACCTGGACTGTAAAAGGGCTATGTGGGGGGGGGGACATGGACTGGAAATGGGTTTTGATGGGGAGGGGGACCTGGACTGGAAAAGGGCTATGGGGGGGGGACCTGGACTGGAAATGGGTTGTGATGGGGAGGGGGACCTGGACTGGAAAAAGGCTATGGGGGGGGGGGGACCTGAACTGGAAATGGGCTATGGTGGAGGGAGGGGGAACTTGGACTGGAAATAGGCTGTGATTAGGGGGGCTAGGACTGCAAATGGACTGTGATGGTGGGGGGGGACTCGGACTGCAAATGGGCTGTGATGGGGGGGGGCCTAGGACTGGAAATAGGCTGTGATGGGGGACTTGGACTGGAAATGGGCTGTGATGGGGGGGGCTAGGACTGGAAATGGTCTGTGATGTGAGGGCTAGCACTGGAAATGGGCTGATGTGGGGCATGGGAGAATGGGATTAGAAGGGAGTGGATGCTGGGTGGGTCTAGAACTATAAGGGAACTGATTTTGGGGGAGCACTAGAATAGATGGGGAATGAGAATGGAGAGGGGAAAAATATTTTGTGTGGAAGAAAAGTCTATGATGGGCTGGGTATTGGGAGAGTGAGGGGCTTGAGAATGGAAGGGTGAAATTTAAATGGATGATAAAGGAATAAGGAAAGAATTGGGGGAAAGAGCAAAAGGGAAACAATCAGTATGTTAAAGCAGAAATAGAGAGAGAATGGAAAACATCTAAAAGAGAAGGACAAATGGATAGCTCGCAGAAGACACGAAGAAACCAGAAGAAAGTGACTGGAGCAATTGCAACTGAAAATAAAACGCCCAAACAGAAGGTAGAAAAATACTTTTTATTTTGAATTTATTAGCTGGAATATGTTTGGTCTGGGAAGTGTGTATTGATAACATCTTTGCGTTTTTGTTTAGTGCAAGAGGAAATTACTTTATAGTTTTATTTCTCCAGTGTTGTACATTTCATGTTTGGATTTTGGGGTTCCCAGTTTAATTATTATATGACCAAGGAAGTTAGCCTACACGTATCCTCGGTAATTTTTGTGGGTGGGGCTGGGGGCGGGGCAGGGGTGGGACTAGGGGCGGAGAATGGGTGGAGCATGGCGAGCCACAGGCGTCGGGTTTTTCTCGGTGAAAAAGTTGGTAACCCTAGTATGTGCACAGATTTTCACCTTTTCGTGCCTGATTTTATAACAGGATGCCTATTTAAGAAGTCCAGAAAGGTGCCTGGTCCAGGCCTATTTTATAATGACAGCAAAAATGCCTATGCACCTTTATATATAAGCACCCAGAATGAGCCCATAGCATGCAAATGCCAACACATACATTTACATCTGCTCTGAAGTTGGTGCATATGGGAGTAATTCTATAAAGGTTCTTCTCGGAGGCAACGTCTCCAAATGAGTTAATTTTGCGTATACCATAAGAGTAAAGTCTAGGGCGGTATAGCAAGTGTTAATAAAGATAAAGATAATGCACCTTTCTCCTAAGCCAAGTTATGATCTAAATCTCTCAAATTTACTTCTAATGCTTGCCCTAGTACTTGCATCATGCCAAAAAGAGCTTCTTTCTGACGTCACAAAATGTAATATGTAAAGCCTGTTTTACATGCAGAAAAGGCCTTTTATAAAATTGTGCAGCAGTATATGCATATAAAAAAAGTATGCGCAGCGGCAAGATGGCACATACTTAGACACGTGCTACCTGTAGGCAATCCTGGAGGCGTAGTTTGGGTGGAGGAGGGATGGGGTTTTGTTGTACCTGTGTATTTTATAAACTGAGCACATGTACACATTTAGAGCAGCACTGGAGTTGGTATCTATGTGTTGGTACTAGCACTAGTTCTGGGTGTCTTTTTTATAAAGGTGCATAGTCATCCTGTTATAAAATTACCCCCTGAAGAGCCTAAGATGAATTCCAGTTCAGGTCCTCCATGTCGTGGGCTAACTGAGACCGGAGAGGTTTTGGAAACAGAATTCACAACCCTTAGATGGGACGGAGTCCTTGTCATTCTGCAGCTGCGACACCTAGTGGCTAGACTTGGGGTCTCTGATTACAGGGCTCTGCTGTATAATCAGAGTGGAGGAGTAGCCTAGTGGTTAGAACACTGGCTTGGTAACCAAGCAACTAGGGTTTGATTCCCACTAGCACTCCTTGTGGCCTTGGGCAAGTCACTTGGAAGAAAGGCCTGGCAATCTTCTTCCAGTGACACTGCCAAGAAAACCCAGGAGCTTCTGGGTCACCAGGAGTCAGGACTGACTCAAAGGCACACATTGCATTTTTTTGCTGTATAATCATGGTCAGGGACTATCACTATAATGACAGCTTCAAATGGCCTGAAAGCCCAAAAGAATAGAAGGAAACTTCTGAGCCAAAAAAAGAGAATAAGAAAGTATTTTATCCATGAGGTTCAGCTGAATGCAAAGTAGAAAAAATGATTCCCTATTAGTTAATAGAATGAGCAGTTTGTCATAAGCATAGAAACATGATGGCATAAAAAGACCACATGGCCTATCCAGTCTGTCCTTCCACACCAACTACTATAGTGTCTTTTTTTTCCCTTTAGAGATCTTCTGTGTTGGTCCCATGATTTCTTGAATTTAGATACTGACCTAGTCTCTACTACCTCCACTGGGAGACTGTTCCATGCATCTACCACTCTTTTCATTAAAAACATATTTCCACATCTTACTCCTGAGTCTATCCCTTTTTCACCTTTATCCTATGCTCCCTCATTGCAAAGCTTTCTTTCACTTGAAAGACATTCTCCGCCTGTGCATTTATACCACAGAGATATTGAAACGTCTCTATCATATCTCCTCTCTTCCGCCTTTCCTCCAAAGTATACATATTGGGATCTTTAAGCTTGTCCCCTATATGCCTTATGACGAAGTCCACTGACCATTTTGTTAGCCACCCTCTGCACTGACTCCATCCTGTTTATATCCTTTTGAAGGTGCGGTCTCCAACATTGCACACAATACTCCAAAGGAGTTCTCACCAAAGTCTTACACAGAGGCACTATCACTTCCTTCTTTCTGCTGGCCATTCCTCTCCCTATGCACCCACGCATCCTTCTGGCTTTTGCCATTACCTTTTCTACCTTTTTAGCCACCTTAAGATCATCAGAAGCAATCACCCCCAGGTCCCACTCTTCTTTTATGGACAGAAGTAGTTCACCCCCTAACACTGCAAGGTCTATTACAAATGCTTAGATCATATAATTGCAATATAGTTATAATCCATTGTAGTAAGAAACATGATTTTATCAATTAGAATTTTAATTGTTTATTGTAACTTTATGCCCTTCATGTTCATTTAGAAACATGTTTATTGTAAAATAGTTTATATTCTCTTCACCTCCTCCCCAGTTCAATTAGAAACATGTTCATTGTAATTGGTTTTGTTAATGTAAACCGTCTTGATTCCACGATAAAGCGATATGGAAATAACTACATAAATAAATACTGTACCACTCCCTTGGATTTATGCAGCCCAAATGCATGACCCTGCATTTTTAAGCATTAAATCTCAGCTGCCCATTTCTTGATCATTCTTCAAGCTTAGCGTGATCCCTCCTTATGTTATCTATTCTTTCTTGGGTGTGTCTATTACAGATTTTGGTATCATCCTCAAAGAGGCAAACCTTACCCGACAGTCCTTCAGCAATATCACTAACAAAAATGTTAAAAAGAAGCAGTCATTTATAATCAATTTTTCTTCATATTGCTTGCAAGACCTTACAAACAATTCTAGGTTTTAAATCATCAACTGCCTATAGGTATTTGGACAATCAACTATACCTTCTTTCTTATCCCTCCACCACCCCTGAGGTCAGAGCCTAGAGTTCACCCTCCTAAGTTGTGGCTGGTTGGTATGAGGATCGCATTCCACCCTAATCCCTTTATTTGTGATGCTACAGCTTACTTCCGCCAAATGCACTGCTATTGTACTGGTGCCCAAACCCCATGGCACTCCTCTGATGATGCTCCTGTGCCCTTGGGTGCCCACCTATAGGTAAATGCCTACTCTGCATACAGAGGCATTTCTTTTCTTAAGTCTAACGTTTCAAGAAAGTTTTACTTTAACTACAAACTCAGCTGTAACTGTAATCAAATATAACCACAGCATCTAATTTTGCACTGATGTCTAAACAGTTTCCTCCTTGATTCATGCTCGTAGGGAAACTATTTTGCTGTGTCAGGCCACAGAAACCTTTTTGAATAACAAGGACGTTTACTTTGCACTAAAGATATTCCAAAACCAGACCAATTGCAAATATAAATGAAGCCTCCCATTCCACATGGCCAAAAGTCTTTAGAATTAAATGGAATTGCTACAGCTGGAACCTCTACTTCTTTTACTTTCTGCAGAATATTACTTTTGGACAAATGCTTTGTTAAAACCTGACTGAAATGTGGATTAATCCTCCCATGGCTTTGCTTAATCTGTGGACCAATACATCAACATAAAGTTTTCAGTACACATTAACGATATAGAGCTGTACTTCTGAGTACATAGTGGTTTTCTGCCTGATTTTTCCAATACTATAATCATAGACTCGGGAAACTACCCTCAGCTTTACTCTGGAAAATGAAATCTCATTATAGTTTTTTCAATTTGGGAGTGAAATTAAAGCCATTCAGTTCTGATGATCAGGGCTGGGGCAAGGGTATTGGGTACCCTAGGAGAACCTTCAGCTTTATACCGCTCCCAATGCCCCCCCCCCCCCTCTCCTAGTCATGATCATCTCAATGCAAACTCTTCCACATCAGTCCAGTAAAAAAGTGTAATGGATATCATAATTTTACTTTGTATGTATGCATGTGCCCACTCTCCCTGGAGGTAAAAAAATGTGTTTATAGTTCTTTGAGTTTGTCTGACGGTCGGGATCTACCATTTTGCTTTGACTGTTGGTTAGAGTGGTGGGCTAAGAACAAGGAAAGATGGTTCAAATCCCACTGCTGATCCTTGTGACCTTTGGCAAGTCACTTAACCCTCCACTGCCTCGGGTACAAACTTACACGCTGATGCAGAAAACCAGCGTAGACATGCGCTGAATTGACTTTTTACGCACCCGATAACGTACACCTTTTACCGCGTGATGTAGCAAAGATAGGGTATGCAAATGAAGGATGTGGTAACCATACGCATGCAAATGAGCCACTGCAGCGTTAAACTGGGAGAGCAAGTCAAACACATGCACACAAGAAGTCAGCACTAGTTTGGCATGCTATCCCAGAGAAACAGGAGCATTGCGTGACTAATTTGCATATCAGCCATGACGGTTTTTTGATGGCATCGGGGACAATCGCGGCATTGTGAAATGCCCCTGATTCCATCAAAATACTGTCAGACCTATGCCCCAACAGAAAAAAGAATTCCTGGTGGCCCAGCAGCCCCAATCCTCCCCGACAGTATTTTGATGGCTTCGGGGATGATTGCAGCATTGGGAAAAGCCCCCGATGCCATCAAAATACTGTCAGGGGCTGGTGCTCCGACAATAAGAGAATCCCTGGTGGTCTAGCGGCCCCTGAAACCCTCACCCCCACCCCACCCTAAATTAAAATAAATTAAGCCGGTAGAGTAGCGGCCCCTGAACCCCCCCACCCCCACTAAATTAACCCGATGGTCTAGCAGCCCCTGAAACCCCCACCCCCAACCCAAATTAAAATAAAATAATCTGGTGGTCTTGTGCTGCTGTTCTGAGTCCGCCATTTTGAAAAATGACGGCACCTGGCCCCACGCAGTGCATCCTGGGATGCAATGGGTGGGGTTAAACTGCTATATAAGGCATAGTCTACCTTATATGGCAGTCTGACCTCACCCCGACAGCATTTTGATGGCATCGGTGGCTTTCCTGATGCTGCGATTGTCCCCGATGCCATCAAAATACTGTTGAGTGGGGGGGATCAGGGCCGTTGGGCCACCAGGGATTTGATTTCACTATTTTGATGGCATTGGGGGCTTTGCCCAATGCCTGATCATCTGAGGAGAAGATAATCTAGGCATTGGGGAAAGGGCCATCAAAATTCTGTTGGGGACACACATTAGAGTTTAAGTCACCTCAGACCCTGCAGTAAAAATATTGATGCTATGGCTGGTTGCAAAATCCTCTATGTCCGTCTCTGCATCTGGCGTAGCCATGATTTACATACCAGATTATTATGTGCAGCTCATTTTCCTACAATTTAAATACATTTAAATACTTGTGGCATTAATTGGGTGTTAGTTTTTCTGTCAGTGTTTATGCACGTGTCCGTCTGTTTTCTGCATTTAAAATGTGCTTAAATGTGGCATTATCAATGCTTAAAGGCCACGCTAGCTTTCTGCATCTGCCTGTTAGATTTAATATCATCCTGCTAGACTAGTCTAGACAAGTGGATCGTGTTCCCCTACCAGCAGATTGGTGGAGACAAAGAAACAATGAAAAGCCCAGGTTTCAATGACATCATTCCCATGCTTCTATTCACCTCAGCCAACAGAGGTCCCTTCAGAATTTATTTGTCTCCAGCAGATGGTTGCTGGACTTTCTCCTCTCTGAAGAAAATTTGAAAAACTGAAAGGAAAAGATTGATTAAAAAAAAACCCTCATGATAGACCACTTTGAGCGTGACTTGAGTGCAACATGGGAGGCTCTATTAGACTGCAGTCTATTTGGTAGCCATAGGAGGAGGGATAATTGGTTCACCTCCATGCTCTAACCTTGGATAAGAGCCAGTTGAGCAGTCAGAAAATTGGAAGGATCTGCGCTTTGGTGCCCTTGCTCTAAGATGTTTATTGGTAAAACTACATGTCCTTTAAAAACGTGACTGGCAGAGCATAAATATAGTATCAATAAAGCGAGGATTGAAACACCTTTGGTTCTGCACTTTAAAAGGTCATGCTTTTGATGATTTGCGCTGCATGGTATTAGAACATATTCCATTTAATATACGAAGAGAAGATCGAGGACGTCTGCTGTTACAAAAGGAACAAAAGTGGATTTATAAGCTGAACACACTGGATCCTTGTTAGGAACTAGGGAACATTCTGGGGAAAGGTGGGGCTCTTCTGAAGGGATGGGCTTCACCTTAATTGGGATGGAACCAGGCTGCTGGCATTAAGGAGATAGAGCAGCTTTTAAACTAGATAATAGGGGGAAGCCGACAGTCACCCAAGAGCGGATGGTTCGGAAGAATGTACCCTTGGAGGATACTACCAAAAGCAGAGTGGTTCCAAAAAAGAGTAAAGTAGCCCAAATGCCCTCGAGTATGGAACAAACAGAGCTTAAAGATCCCAAATTACCCATGTCTACCAATAGCCAAATTAATATGAATAAAATAGTCTCTAAAATGCTTGTATGCAAATGCTAGAAGTCTAAAAAATAAGATGGGAGAGTTAGAATATATAGCACTAAACGAGAGGTTAGATTGATATTCCAATCATGAGACATGGTGGAAGGAGGACAACCAGTGGGACACTGTGATACCTGGGTACAAACTATATCGTAATGATAGAGCTGATCAAATTGGTGGAGGGGTTGCGCTCTATGTTAGAGAGGGCATTGAGTCAGAAAGGATTAAAGTTTTGCAGGAAACAAAATTTGCTGTGGAATCTCTATGGATTGAAATTACATGTAAAAAGGGGAAGGCGATGGCTGTGGGGGTGTACTATCGTCTGCCTGGCCAGAATGAACAAATGGATGATGAAATGCTCAAAGAAATCAAGGAAGCTAACAAAATGTTACAGCGCAGTAATAATAATGGGTGATTTCAATTACCCCGTTATCGAATGGGTCAGTGTCACGGCAGGACATGCTAGGGAGATAAAGTTCTTAGATGAAATAAATGACTGCTTCTTGGAGCAGCTGGTTCATGAACCGACCAGAGGGGAAGCAATATTAGACCTAGTCCTTAGTGGAACACCAGATGTAGTGCAAGAGAAAAAGGTGTTGGGGCCACTTGGCAATAGTGATCATAGCATGATCTCCTTTGATTTAATTAGTGGAGAAGGGATAGTAAGGAAATCCACAGTACTACCTTTTAACTTTCAAAAGGGAGACTATGATAAAATGAGGAAAATAGTTAAGAAAAAACTAAAAGTAGCAGTTGCAAAGGTTAAAGACTTACATCAAGCTTGGGTGTTGTTGAAAAATACTATCTTGGAAGCCAAGCCAGCTTTATTCCATGCTTTAAGAAAAGTGGAAGGAAGTCAAAAAAACTGCCAGCATGGTTTAAAGGTGAGGTCAGAGAGGCTGTTGTTGCCAAAAAAGCATCTTTCAGGAAATGGAAAAAAGAGCCAAACGACGAAACCTGAAAACAGCACAAGCACTGGCAAGTCAAATGCAAGGCATTGATAAAGCAGGCAAAGAGAGAATTTGAGAAGAAGCTTGCTGAGGAAGCAAAAATGCGAAATAAAGATTTTTTCAAGTACATTCGTACCAAAAAACCTGTGAGAGAGTCAGTTGGTCCATTAGATGATAGAGGAGTTAAAGGGGCACTAACAGGTGACAAGGCGATAGTGGAAAGACTGAATGAATTCTTTGCTTCAGTCTTTACTGAGGAAGATGTAGGGATGTTACCCATGACTGAAGTGGTATTTAAAGGTGCGGAAGAATTGAAGGAAATAGCAATACATAGGGAAGATGTATTACAACTATTAGATAAACTGAAGAGTAGCAAATCACCTGGGCCGGAAGGTATACATCCAAGGGTGTTGAAAGAACTGAAATATGAGATTGCAGACCTACTATTAGTAATCTGTGAACTATCATTAAAATCATCTCTAATACCTGAAGATTGGAGGATGGCCAATGTAACACCACTTTTTAAAAAGGGTTCCAGTGGTGATCCAGGAAACTACAGACCGGTAAGCCTGACGTCAGTACTGGAAAAAATGATAGAAACCATCATAAAGAATAAAATTACTCAGCATGTAGATAGTCATGGCCTAATGGGAGACAGTCAACATGGCTTTAGACAAGGAAGATCTTGTCTTACTAATCTGTTATGTTTTTTTGAAGGTGTGAATAAACAGGTGGACAAAGGTGAGTCAGTTGATATAGTGTATCTGGACTTTCAGAAAGCCTTTGACAAGGTCCCTCATCAGAGACTTTTGGCAAAACTAAAGAATCATGGGATAGGAAGCAGTCTACTACTGTGGATCAGCAACTGGTTAAAAGATAGAAAACAGAGGGTTGGGCTAAATGGCCAATTTTCCCAATGGAGAAAGGTGAATAGTGGTGTACCCCAGGGATCTGTGCTGGGTCCGCTGCTTTTTGACATATTCATAAATGACCTGGAAAGTGGAATAACGAGTGAGGTTATCAAATTTGCAGATGACACAAAACTATTTAAAGTTGTTAAAACCCAAGAGGATTGTGGAAAATTGCAAGAGGATCTTGATAAATTGGAAGACTGGGCATCAAAATGGTAGATGAAATTTAATGTGGACAAGTGCAAAGTTATGCACCTAGGGAAGAACAACACAAACTATGGTTACACGATGCAAGGCTCCACTTTAGGAACCACCACCCAGGAAAAAGATTTAGGCGTCATTGTGGACAACATGTTAAAACCCTCGGCCCAGTGTGCAGCAGCGGCCAAGAGAGCAAATAGAATGCTAGGTATCATAAGGAAAGGAATGGAAAATAAAACAAAAGATATTATAATGCCTCTATATCGTTCCATGGTGAGACCGCACCTTGAATATTGTGTGCAATTCTGGTCGCCATATCTTAAAAAGGATATAGCGTTATTAGAAAAGGTTCAGAGAAGAGCCACCAAAATGGTAAAGGGGATGGAAGGATACTCCTATGAAGAAAGGCTAAAAAGGTTAGGGCTCTTTAACCTGGAAAAGAGACGGCTGAGAGGAGATATGATAGAAGTCTATAAATTAATGAACGGAGTGAAACGGGTAAACGTAGATCAATTGTTTACGTTATCAGAATATAGAAAGACTAGGGGACATGCAATGAAGCTATAGGTAAACTATTTAAGACTAATAAAAGAAAATATTTTTTCACTCAACGTGTAATCAAACTCTGGAATTTGTTACCGGAGGATGTAGTAAAGGCTGTTAGTGTAACTGGGTTTAAAAAAGGTTTGGACAAGTTCCTGGAGGAAAGGTCCATAAACCATTACTAAGAAGAGCCCCAGGATATCAATGCTTGACCCAGTACAAGCATTGTGAAACCTGTGTCTTTTGGGGAAAGTGCTAGGTACGTATGACCTAGATTGGGCACTGTTGGAAACAGGATACTGGGCTTGATGGACCTTGGTCTGACCTAGTATAGCATATCTTATGTTCTTATGATTGAATGAGAAAATAGAATAGACGCTGTTTATGTGACATGCTGCTGGGTAGGCTTTGAAGTTCCAACCGCTTTGGTTTTAGTGTTTAGATAGGATTTACTGTATGTGTTGTAGGCTGTTGTCTCTTTAAAGATTAGCTATGTGAGAGGCAGTGTGTTTTGATTGGAGGATGGGTTTTTAAAAGCGGATTGCATCAGATGCTGTCTGTATGCAGGAGGCAGTGGACATCTTTGCATGCCATGTTCCTGGAATCTTTGAAGACGTTTTTCTGGCAAGGAACCCCTGAGGAAGCCTTTTCTGCAAAACAAAGATCTTTGTTGGGTATACAGCTGTGCTGTTGATTAACCGGAGTTTCATTACAGTTGAAAGTGGATGGAGTTAGGCTGCTGCTGCTGCCGGCTTTCGAGACTGACACCAAACCCACCGGATCCTTGAGATAAGTAACTGTGATCTTGCTCTATGGAGTGTTGGCGACATTATGCTTATATAAATTTCTGTTTTGTTCTAGGAAACAGTACAAAGACCTGAGATGAGCGGGTTTGGAGTCTCATTGAGAATTTAGAAGCTGCTGTGTTTTTATAGTGTTTCTGCATGTATTTTGTTATTATGAGTAATGGGAATTTCTAAAAAGTACTTTTTTGGAAAAAAATTATTGGGTTGGTTTGAGTTAATGATTTAAATAAAGTTTAGGAAATTAAAATTTTGGAAATATATTAAGGGGTGGTTTAAGACCTGTGATGTGAGTGTCTGTTAATCCCTATGGTGATTAATTTCGCCACATGTAGGGTGTTTAGCCATCCTGAGGTCATTTTTAACCCCTGTTATAATATTGAGTAAATACTGATGTTTGAGATTTATTGGGAAGGTATTTAGGTGTTGGGTTAGTTTTGCGCATACCATGACAGCCATGAACCTCACTTCTAAGCCAGGGTATGTAGAGTATGATCTCAGTCTCTCAAATTTACTGCTAATGCTCGATGCAGTACTTGCATCATGCCAAAGAAAGCTTCCTGTTGGAGTTCGTAAGATGTAACATATATGGGTAGTTTGTCAAGATGTTCTTGGAAATTCTTCTTTATCAAGCCTGTGGCACCCAACACGATGGAAAATATTTCTCTATCTTTCTGACTGCATTTTCTTGGTCTCTCACTGCATTTCCTGGTATTTCAGGATCTTTTGCCTCTCCACGCGATTTACAGAGTAGTTGCTTGGAATTGACACCTCTATTATCAATGACGTTCTGGTGTTTTTCTCTTAACCACTATATCCGGCTTCCTAACATCCAGCTTTTTATTGGTTGGAATGGGAGTATCCCAGGTTATCATAACCTCCTCATTCTCTGTAATTCTCTTAGGGTCATGATCCCTGTACTTTTAAGGCACAGTGATGATGTAGTGCTTACAGGGTTTCCAATGGATGTGGTGCACTACTTTATTTTGTCTTTCTGTATAGAAATTTTCTGCCATCAGAACTTCACAGCCAGCTATGAGGTGAGTCACCGTTTCCAGGTCTTTCTTACAGAATCAACATATGTCTGCGTTGCCAGTTTTTTCAATGCTCACTGTAAGCCATCTCATCCATAATCCTGACCTGCAACTATCAACCTCTCATCCTTCGGTTTTAATTCACCTCCCCTCAACAATTCATGTGTCTGTTCTTGATAAATAAAGGGTTCCTCGAGTAACATTGTATTTCCCACTATATTTGTCATTTGCCACTTGTTTTTCCTTGTCTGTTGATCTAATTCTTTGAAGAATTTTTCTCTTGTTTTAAAAATTCTGTTGCTCCCTTCCCTGTGTATGCCTGTGGATTATCACTCATTCCTTCTAGTCGTCGGAATGCTTGTCCAAGTTTGATGATGGAAACAAATTCTGAGCATTTACCTTCTATTTCAGCACTTTTCGCGCATTTGGATCTGATGATGCAGTTAGGTAAGCCTGGAGGTCTATGATAGAAGCTTTATATGTGTAATCGATCTCTATGAGGCCTAGCCCTCCTTCATCTCTAAGGATATACAGTCTTGGCATACACTGATTCTTGTAAATTAATTCATAGACATGAAGGAGTTTTCTTGTTTGCACTTCCATGTCCTCAAGATCTTTGTCTTGTGGATGTCCAGAGGATGCTTCTCCAGTACTTAGAGATTAGGAATTCCTTTCATAAGTTCAGCCATCTTTCTGTGCTGTTTGCTGGCACACGCAACGATGACATGGCAGCTCATTCGACTTTAGGGCGCTGGATTAAGGAGGCCATTTCCTTGGTGTATCTGTTACAGAACCGGCTGGATCCGGAGGGTTTGCATGCCAATTCTATCTGAATGCAGGCATCCTCATGGGCGGAATGGAGCTCAGTAGCCCCTGCAGACATTTGTTGGGCAGCAACATGGGCATCACTTTCCAGTTTTGTCAAGCATTACCTCTTGGATGTCCAAGTGAGGGCGGACATGGCCTTTGGCTCAAGGGTTCTGTGAGCTGCTGTGTCTTCTTCCCACCCAGTGGAGTTGTAGCTTTGGTATATCCCACTTGTCTAGACTGATCTAGTGAGGCATATAGAAGGTGACATTTTACTTACTAGTTAATGTCCTTTCCTTGCGTTCTGCTAGACCAGTCCTGGGCCCATGCCTGGAATTGTATTGCTCTGTTCTTCTGCTGCAGTACCCCTGAATCCGCCATGATTTTTATACTTGAATCTGCAGGTTGTGATAAGGAAGCTTATCATAGCTCAGGAAGGAGCTATAGGAAAGGTTAAGTGACTCTGAACAAGCAACCTGTCAGTTCTGGTAGAAATAAGAAAACAGAATTTTCCCATAAAAGACTACCAGTCCCAGAATGCACCAGGTTTCCAACAGCCCTTAGAGAAGCTGAAGTGGGGAAACGTGTGTTCAATCAGGAGGGCTATGAGGTAATCCCTAAGCACTCATCTCAAAGGGCAGGGCCTGATTCAGCACAGCTGCGCTGTGTTAGGGAGGAGCACTCATCTAAGCAGAATAAAGGTAGAGTTTATTCTACAGAGAATCAGCTTGAGCTTGATCATCTTCATCATCAGGAGGATCATCAGAAGCAGAAGCCAAACCGGATGGACAGAGAGGGAAAGAAACCCTTTGGAAGAAAGAGGAGAAAAGCCTTTGAGAGGTCTAGAAGAGTCCAAAGCAGTATGAATACTGGGAGACATTCCAAGGGCCAGCATACACCATTGGACTGGGGAAAGCCAGAGGAATGGTGCTGCAGAGCTAGGAATCTCCAGACGGTACCAGTGAGAGAGACGGCTGCATGTGAAAGGGACCCTAAGACCCGTGCCAGAAGGTATGTGAAGAGAGATCCAGTGTCCAGGGATCTGGATTGGAAGGCTGGACATAAGAACTGGACTACATACTGGCCAGACTATATAGAGAGGAACTCTAACAGCAATGGAAGCTCAGGTATGAACACTGATCTATGCCCTAGCTATAACCTTGAAAGACAGCAGGGAAACAAGTATTCTCCTGAAAGTGCCCCATTGGGAGATTCATCTGTGCCAATCCATGATATTGAACCCATGCTTGTTGAAGAAGAGGGGGTGATAGCAGATAAATAATCTGTTTACATGGACTGCTCTCTGTCTAAACTCCTTTGGTGATTTTCTGTTATAAAGTACAGCAACCATCACAAAGAAATACAAACTTGTTATTTACTCTACTCAGAAAAGCTCCTGCGTAGGGTTCTTAGCCACGCAGTAGAAAGCAAGCCAGCTAAGGGGTTTCAGCTGGATAACTGCTAGCAATTGAGCCTTACCTAATTGCTTGTGTGCTCTGAGAGAATCACTTCTGAATCTATGTGGGAAGATATAAGAAGTTAACCTGAAAAGAACAGTTTTTCCTTTCTTTGTGGCTTTTGGTTTGTTGTTTGATACATTGCTAAGAGAATATTAGCTAAAGCCTACAGAAAAGACCAGTTTGTTGCCAACCAGGTCTTATTTCTTTTGCTTTGGTTACCTGATAAGTTAAAATGTTGTTTTCCTGATTTTGTTTTTCCAAGTTTAACACTGAAAGCAAGTAACCTGATTTATGTGCTACCAAGCATATCTGTGTTGGGAGAAATAACCCCATAAATAAATATCTTATTGGCTTTACCCAAAAGCACAACTAATTATTGTGAGCAGCTGTGTCTGGTGTGAATGAACTGCATTGCCCACAATCCCTTGCAAATCATATAGATATATGCACTTGCCAAGACTGTGAAGATTCTCACCCAGGCAGCCGTCTGACAAGGTTCATTGTCTACTAAAGCCATATTAAATTTCCAAACACATGCAGCCAAAGCAGCAAGATCAGCCTACTATAAGCTGAGAACGATCCAAAGACTCCGACCACTCTTGGACGAGAAGAACGTCTTTACAATCTGCCAGGCCATGATCATCCCAATATTGGACTACTGCAATTCCAACTATCATGGCCTGATAAAACACAGCATCCAACCACTACAACTAATACAAAACACTGCAGCAAAAATAATATCTGGCATACCAAAGGACACCCACATATCCCCAAATTTAAAACAGTTGTACTGGCTCACAATCATTCAAAGATCTAAATTCAAATCACACACCATCATCTTTAAGATAATCCACCAGCTGGCATCAATCACCCTTCTACCACTGAAAGAAAGAGAACCAGAAATACAAAACCAGCAACCACCAGAAGCCTATTACTCATACCAAAGGCAAAGACAAAGGCAAAACAGTTAACCTGCAACAGAGCGCCCCTCCCTCTATACACCAACGCTCTGGAACTCCTTACCGGAAAATATACGAGCCATCACTGACATTCAGGATTTTCGCAAAGCATTAAAGACATTCCTATTCAAAGAACACTATGCCAACATTACCTGATGAACACCTAACCATCTTACACTCCCCGTCATCTTCCCATACCCTACCTTTACCCCTTCCAGTACTCCAAGATAACCTAATGATCTAAACCTGAGGGTCTAATGTTCTGTTGTAATATACTACTGTGTAATAGTTCACCTCATCACCTCAGTTCCTATGTTATATGTATTTCTCTCCAAGTTACTCCACCTGTTCATTGTAAAGTTGTCATTGTTATACTGTAAACCACCCTAAATGGAAGATAGGGCGGTATAAAAGACCTGTTAAATAACTAAAATAAATAAATATGTTTATGCTTTCCTATACATAGTTCTCTAATGTTCACCACTTACTGTTGCCCACATTTGAGGTTGTGTGAGGTTTACCCCGTTTCTCCGATATGCTTTGGGATGAATACTGAAGGGACCTCTGGTGGCTGAGGTGAGTAGATGTATGGGAATGATGTCATTGAAACTTGGGCTTTTCATTGGTTCTTTGTTTCCACCAGTCTACTGGTAGGAGAACACAACCCACTTGTCTGGACTGGTTTAGCAGGACTCAAGAAAAAGGTATCAACTGATAAGCTTGTAAGTCCTCTGGGGACAGGAAAACACCTACTGTACCTGAATGGAACTCTGAGAAAGAACATAAGAAATGCCATACTGAGTCATACCAAAAGCTAAATCAAATTCCCCCACACTTGACACAAAACTGTCAATAACAGCAGCCCATAAGGGGGATATATAGGTTCTCAGCAGAAATTTATACTGTTGCTCTCTTAGGAACATGTTTACTAAAGCGCATTAGGCTTTTGCAACTAATGCAGTGAGTTACTGCACTTGGCGTTGTGGTTTTTTAAAAATTGATTTATTTATAGTATTTGGCTCACGCCTTTCCAGGAGGACTTCAAGGTGAGCTACATTCAGGTACAGTATGCGTTAGCTGTAGTAGCTGCGCATTATCTTTCAGGAGCATGCACTGCATTTCCCTAGCAGAGAATGCAGTGCAGCAGTATCGCGGACGCAGCTAATGCCATCCATTGAGGTGGTGTTAGCTGCACCCGTGATGTCTGCAAAATGTGTGGTTACCAGATGCTGCCGACGTTTGCAGTAACCTCACATACAGGCATGCCTACTCTCCACCCATACCCTGCCCACTCACACAACTAACACACGGTCTGCAGATAGCACACAAAATCTCTGCTCTATCTGCATTTACCCCGTGTTAGCTGTTAACACAGCGCACTTTTCCCATGCTATCACCATGATAACATCTAAGGCTGCTTAGCAAACAGGCCCCTTAATATCATCTTGTCAGATAAAATCTGCATATCCTTAACATCCTGTAACACCATGTCTGCCTCCATTTCCACATTTAATTCCACAGACCATTTCGCCACTCTGTCTCCAAAGTCACAATCAGGTACTAATGCCAGCAATGATTGATGAAACACTGCCATTTCTACCCCCATTCACTCTCACTTTAGAGCAGGGGTTCTCAACCCATTCCTGAGGACCCACCTAGCCAGTTGGGTTTTCAGGATAACCACAATGAATATGTATGAGAGAGATTTGCATACACTGCCTCTATTATATGCAAATCTCTGCCATGCATACTCATTGTGGTTATCCTGAAAACCTGACTGGCTAGGTGGGTCCCAAGGGCTGGGTTGAGAACCCCTGCTTTAGAGAGTCTCCCATTAAAGATAATCTCTTTAAGCATTTTCGAACAACATTTTCACCTGTTTCTTGAACTTTCTACAGGAACTTTCCAGATGAACATCGAGAAGAAGTGAGTTCCATAATACGGGAGCATTAACCCTGGGAGTACCGATGGGGTCAAAAGTGACCACATTGCAAGTTTCACAAGGCGTATCTTGGAAACTAGTTGTTCAAGAATGCAATCTTTTTATGACTTTTCACATGTCAATATTCTCTTTATATTGCGCCATGAGAGGAATAATTGTCATCCGCTAGGTGACGCTAGTGATGAATTGCAGCACAGTGGGGTCATTTTTGACCCCAGTTGCTTATGTCCGGTTTGGATCGTGATACAATTTGCTGTTTTGTGAATTTTTTGATCTGACAAAGGTATTTATCATTAATTATGTATCATTTATTTTTTGTACTCTTATTTTATGAAAATTACACATTTTCTGTAATTGATATCATACGTTCTCTCATTATTTACGATGAAATCGAAAGGCTTTCAGCTCATTCATCACGATTATTGTACATCTATAGTAAAACTGCTTTGTGTTTTATTCAACTTTATCTTTGTTTATTTATTTTAGGTTATTGTTTATGATGTCAAAACGAAAGTATTCAGCTGCCCAAGTAAGAGAAATATTGCAACGAGATGCTGACAGTGACGGCTCTGAGTCATCTGATGATGCAGCATATTCAGCAAGCGAAGAAGCATATCAGCCAAGTTCGGGCAATAAATCTGATGATGACAGTCATGATTCAGATGGCGACAGCAGTTGGTCGCCAAGTGAATGTGAGACTGATGTTGAGCCGGCAACATCGCCTGCAGCAAAGAGTCAAGTTACAGGTCGAGGCAAAGGTCGAGGCTGTGCTGAACAGGGAAGAAGGCAGAAGTCCTCGGTGTCAGTATCATCTGTGAGGAATCTTAGTTGTGGTCATAGAGGAGCTAAGAGGTCATCAACTATAAGCACAAATGCTGTCATTGAAGCCTATGTATCTAAGGATGCCACATCATGAAACAGGAAACCTATAAAGCAAACTGCTGGAAGATATGCCAGAGCTAATGTCATGCCCGTACAATAAGGTCCTACAAGGTATGCTGTATGAAATGTTGATGGCCCTCTCGCAGCATTCCACTTGTTCATGAGGAAGAACTTATTGAATGAAATCATGATGTGGATGAGCAAACAAGGAAGACACATTTATGACGACACCTGGAAAGATTTGACAGATGGAGAATTTCAACGTTTTCTTGGACTTCTGATCCTCTCAGGCGTGTACAAGTCATGAAATGAATCCATAGAACAGTTGTGGAACCTTGAAGATGGTTGTTCTGTTTTCGGCAAAAATATGGCCCGTAACCGTTTTCAGCAAATTTCTTGTGCTCTCAGATTTGATGATGCAACCAACAGACGTGAACAACGAGGCGTGGATAAGCTTGCTCCAATCAGACACGTTTTTGATACCTGGGAAGCAACTCTAAGTGACACCTTTGTTCCTGGTGAAAATGTTACCGTGGATGAGCAACTGCTTACATTTCGTGGCCGTGTTCCGTTCAGGCAATATAGTCCCAGCAAACCTGGGAAATATGGCATAAAGCTATGGATGTTGTGTGACAGTGCAACGTCATATGTTCTGCGTCTTCAAGTATATACAGGAAGGGAACTCGGACAAAACAGAGAACAGAATCAGGGTGAAAGGGTTGTGCTGCAATTCACTGAAGGATTGACGCGATCTGGCAGAAATGTTACTGTTGACAATTTCTTCTGCAGTTTATCCCTGTCATGGAAATTGCTAGAAAAACAAATGACACTTTTGGGGACAATTCGAAAGAACAGAAAAGAATTACCTCCAGAATTTGTAACAGCAAAGGGCCGAGAGGTATTCACTTCACTGTTTGCCTTTCGCGATGACGCCATTCTGGTTTCCTATTGCCCGAAGAAAGGAAAAGTGGTTGTTCTTCTGAGCAGTTTGCATGATCAAGAAGAAGTAGATAACACATGTCCAGACAAAACACCATGCAGATCTTGGACTATAATTCTAGTAAAGGTGGAGTAGATACGGCAGATCAAATGTTGCGCACGTATACCACAAAACGAATGACAAGACGCTAGCCAGTGACAATCTTCTACAACATGTTGGACATCAGTGCTTTGGATGCCTTCATTGTTTGGATGTCACTAAATCCAGAATCCAATCGTAAGTCATTGAAAAAACAACTACCAGTAGCTATCACTGGCACTAAATTCAAAATATCCCCAAGAATTTTTTGTCGGGA
Source organism: Ichthyophis bannanicus (assembly GCA_033557465.1). Taxonomy (NCBI): domain Eukaryota; kingdom Metazoa; phylum Chordata; class Amphibia; order Gymnophiona; family Ichthyophiidae; genus Ichthyophis; species Ichthyophis bannanicus. The sequence goes on from CM066036.1 coordinate 454,089,797, forward strand.
ACAATCAGCTGGAGAGGGAGGAATGAAGCCTTCCCCTAAATCCAGAATGGCAGTCTAAGTCAAAGCACTGACGTCGTCTATTCCTCTTGGAATTAGGAAAGCAGCTGCTTCAGAGTAATTGCAGCGAGACTTCTTCCAGCATTGAAGAAGCCACTGATGCTGTTTGCAATATCGGGATCCCAAAGAAAAGGGCAAGGTGTCACTGCTGTTCCAGAGAAAAAGACAAGAAAAGCAACATAGTTTGCACCTCCTGCAAGTGCAATGTTTGCAAAGAACATTCAGAAATTGTCTGTGTCTCATGCAAATGACTGTAGTCCTTTACTGTGTTCATCAAGTGCATGCAAAAACTGCTTTCATGGCAACTCTTCTTCATGTAATTTTATGATAAAGCATTAAAATTTCAAAACATTTAACCTTCATATAATAAATAATTCATTCGGAATAATATTTTGTCTGTTTAGTTTAAATTTTTCATGGTTAACAATTAAAATTTGTCGTGGGGTCATTTATGACCCAAACGGTATTCAGTGTGTGCAAAAAATCTCAGTAATTCCAGGGTTAAATGAGGAGAAGAGTCTATCCATTCAAATCTAAGTTGCTTATATGAAGGAACCACTAATAACCAAGCTTGCAAAGATCTGAGGTGACAGAAAATTATATGGTGTCAAAAGAGAAAATAGAGGGAAAAACCTTTATAATATGCAAAATGGACCATAACAAGAATCTTAAATTTTGCATGATATGCTGTAAAATGGTAGCCAGCATTCCTTAATCAAGAGCAGAACTGTCAAGAAGACAGGGAGGGAGGAGTGGCCTAGTTGCCGGAGCACCAGGGGGCTCAAATCCCTCTAGAGGACAGCAACCTTGGGCAGAAAGGACTGGGGTTTCTAGTCCCACAGGTGTTCCTTGTGGCCTTGGGCAAGCCACTTAACCCTCCGTTGCCTCAGGTACAAAAACATAGATTGTGAGCCCTTTGGGGACAAGGGAAAAATATATATACAGTACCTGAATGTACACTGCTTTGACTGGTAGAAAAGCAGCATATAAGCCTAGTTAAATAAGATGGAATTAAGGCATTTTTAGAAGCTGAGAGGTGAATGCTTGAGCAAGATATTATGGAATAGGAGGTGAAGAAGACTCTGAAACTAATAAGCCTGCAAAAACGCCTGACATGGATGGATTTAATGTAGAGTTTTATAGGATGTTTAGGAGATTTCTAGTTCCTAGGCTGGTGCAGTTATATCAGAATTGTACAATGAAGAAACAAGCATCAGGGACCTTCCTAGAACCTATGATCATGGTGACCACGAAAGCAGATAAAAATCCAGCAGAGCTCAAAAACAATAGACTAATATCTCTTATTGTATATACGATGAAGGGAAGGTATATGCAAATATTTTGACTCTAAGGTTGGGTAAAGAAGTTATTAACAAACTTGATCAATCAGATTTCATGGCTAATTCACATTTGACTAATAAGAACATAAGAAATGTCATACTGGCTCAGACCAAGGTCCATCAAGCCCAGTATCCTGTTTCCAACAGTGGCCAATCCAGGTCAAAAATATCTGGCAAGTTTCCAAAAGGTACACAGGTTCCACAATGCTCGTCCCAGGGTAAGAGGTAGATTTCTGGGTCCTTTTTTAATAATGGTTTATGGACCTTTTCTCCAGGAACTTCTCCAAACCTTTTTTAAACCCAGCTACACTAACAGCTTTTATTACATCCTCTGGTAACGAATTCCAGAGTTTGATTACACACCGAGTGAAAAAAATATTTTCTCTTATTACTCTTAAATTTGTAACATTGTAGCTTCATTGCGTGTCCCCTAGTTTTTCTACTTTTTGATGGCATAAACAACTGATCTGGGTTTATCTGTTCCACTCCATTCATTAATTTATAGACCTGTATCATATCCTCCCTCAGTCGTCTCTTTTCCAAGTTGAATAGCCCTAACCTTTTAAGCCTTTTCTCAAAGGGGAATCCTTCCATCCCCTTAATCATTTTGGTGGCTCTTCTCTGTACCTTTTCTAATTCTGCTATATCCTTTTTAACATATGGAGACCAGAACTACACACAATATTCAAGGTGTGGTCGTACAGTGGAATGATACAGAGGCATTATAATATCCTATGTTTTATTTTCCGTTCCTTTCCATATGATTCCTAGCATTCTATTTGCCTTCTTGGCTGCTTGCTGCACACTGGGCGGAGGGTTTCAACGCATCATCCATGATGACGCCTAAATCCTTTTCCTGGGTGGTGATTCCCAATGTGGAACCTTGCATCATATAACCATAGTTTGGGTTGTTCTTTCCTAGGTGCATAACTTTGCACTTGTCCACATTATGGAAGATGCAAGCATGATTGGCTTTATCATACTTACCCGGTCTGTTTTATTGTATTACTGTTTAAGGTTCGTATCAACTGTTAACAACAGTAACCTTCTCTTTTCCAGCTTTGGCTTTATTTATTTACATTCTTATATACTGTGCTATTCTGCATCAGTGCGGTTTACATTGAACAAACTGAAATTACATTGAACAGGGCATGATAACTTAGAGATAACTATTTTACAGGGAACATGGGCTATGGAGGGTTAAGTGGCTTGCCCAAGACCACAAGGAGCACCTGTGGGACTAGAAACCCCAGTCCTTCCAGCCCAAGGTTGCTGTCCTCTAGTAAGATTTGAACCCCCGACCTTCTGGCCTGAAGTACCTTGCCCCAACCACTAGGCCACTCCTCCACTCCACACTGGGCCCTGAGAAGGCTGGAATGGTTGTATCTATGGCAAGTTTGGCAATGGTAAGGTTCCGGATGTCAATTTGTAAACATGATCCCAGTCCTATTTATTTATTTTCATTTCTAGCTAACGCCTTTCCCTTAGTAGATCAAGGTGAGTTATAGTCAGGTGCTGTAGGTACTTCCCTGTCCCCAGAGAACTTGCAATCTAAGGATGTACCTGAGGCAAAAGAGGGTTAAGTGACTTGCCCAAGGCCACAAGGAGAGTCTGTGGGATTTGAAAGTTGGTCTTTCCATTCCTAGGTTGCTGCCCTATCCACTAGGCTACTCCTTCACTTCTTAAGTCCTAAAGAGTAAGCCTACAGCTCGAATCTCGGTCAATTCCATGCTTTCAGCATCTTTTCAGTTATACTGGGGTATGAGGCAAAGCTGCCTTCTTTCACCTCTGATTTTCAATCTTGCCTTGGTCACTGCTGTTTACCAGCACAATAGTATTCAGAGGACATGTCTTTGTCAATGTGAGGCTAAAGTGTTTTTGTAAACTGATGATCTGGCAGTATATTTATCTTATTTGTCCCAGTCCCTTCCTCTGTTAATGGGTCTTATTGATTAGTTTTCTTCAATATCAGGCTATACAGCAAATTGGGATAAAATGGTACTCATGTCCATCAATGCACCTTGTAATAGGAACAAGTTGAGGCGTTCCTGTTTCAATGAGGTACTAAAAGAGTTTGATATTTGGGTATAATATTTTCTATGGACCTTAAAAAACTTGTAAACATAATTTTGTAAAATTGCTTTAATGGGTCTCCGATATGATAGGCCGATGATTCCCACTCTTTACCTTTTCTGTAGAGTAGATTTAAGGTGATAAAGATGTCTATTAATCCAGTTATTAATTATATGTTAAGTATGATTTCCTGTGTGGTGCAGGGTGGTTTTTACAAAAAGATTGAGTTGCTTTTGAATAAATTTCTTTGGAAATATAACCCCCCTAGAATAACCTTGAGAGGTCTTCAAAAGCCTAGAGCTTCAGGGGCTGGGGAGAGTTACATTTGCCTAATTTTGTGCATCATCACTATGCTTATGTCCTCCAATAGGCATTGTGGTAGATCACTGAGGAGACTGCTTTGTAACCTCCTCATTGGGTTTTTGACAGCAAAATGTTATTTCACCTCTGTGTTTGAAATACCTACTGTATATACGCTTGCTACTTAGGTCAAGAGCATACCCAGTCATAGCAGCTACCCTACTGCTGTAAATATTTTGGATAGTAAGACTGAAGTGAAGTAAACTGCTTCTAACACAGTTCTGGTGTGGTGCAACCCAAATGTTTTAATTTATAAAGTTCCAGTGTTTTAGGAGACTTGGATGAGGAAAGGTATTTGGTCTGTGGGTCACCTTTCGGTTAATGGCAAGTTAAAAGACTTTTCAGGCCTGGAGGTATAGTGTGTGTTTACTTCAGAAATATGAGACAGTGGTTGCAGAAAGGAATCATATGGTTGGTTCTTTTATAAGCTTGTGGTAACCAGTAGATGATTTTGTTAATTCAGGTAGTAGTTCCGCCTGATGTATTAATACAGTACATGATTGGCTTTATCTAACTTACCCGGTTTGTTTTATTGCATTACTGTTTAAGATTTTTATCCACTGTTGATAACAGTAGGTTGTTTGCTTATGTTTCTTATTTAATAAGCAAACTAAATTCAAAGGGAGTTATATATTGGCCATTAGGTGGATAATAGATAACCTCCCTATCTGTGCAATTTCAAAAATAATATGGATAGTATCGGCCATTTAAATTGCTAAATAGCCTGATACTTTCCATATAGTTGTGGGCTGGGTTACAGGAAGAGCAAAGGCAGTGTCACAAATTATCCATTTAGTAGTAATATTTAGTTTAGACCTGCTGAATAATAGCAGGCTTAAACTAAACACATGAAGGCACATTTTACAAAGGACGTCCAAATGCAGTCTGGGGCATCCAAGCCAGAACATCTGGAAAAAAAGGCCAACACATTCAAGTTTGAGCATGATTTCACAAACATGGATGCGCCAGATATGGATATCCACGGAAACGTCTACACAGATGCCCCCGGCACAGAACTTGATACCGGGGACATCTAAGAGACATGCAACAGCTGTGCACATACAAAATACTTATAATAAAACAAAAAACACATGGCCTTGTCCACTTTCAGTTTTGCAAGCTGTTCTAACACATCATCTTCTGTGAATGGTGCGGTATCTACTCCATTCCCATTTGTTATTTGTCAGTCACAGGTGGTCCTTCTCCAGGATTTTCTTTAGTAAAAACAGAACAGAAATATTTGTTTAGCATTTTCACTTTTTCAATGTCGCTTTCCACAAATCTGTTCCTGGCACCTTTGAGTCCTGCAATTCCTCCTCTGATTTTCCTCCTCTCTCAAATATACCTAAAAAATGTTTTGTCGCCACACTTCACATCTTTAGCCATCTTTTCTTTTGCCTTTGATTTTGCTATCCTTATTTCTCTTTTGTCTCTTCTAGTTTTATCGTGTATTCTTTTCTGTGTTCCTCTGTTTGCGAACTTCTGAATTTTGTGAAAGCTGTGTTTTTTTACTTTATTTGTACAGCCACTTCTTTGGAGAAACAAATAGGTTTCCTTTTCCTCTTGTTTTTATTTACTTTCCTTACATATGTATCTGTTGTCCCTTTTATGGCGTCCTTTAGTTTAGCCATAAATTATAGCACCACCCTTTAACACCACCTATCTTACTCTCTTACTCTCTTCCAAATAATACTGGGAATTTAGAATAAAGGTAAAAAGGCCTCAGTTGTCGCTCATACCAATCATCGGTGAACAGTATCACCCTAGGACAGAGCTTTAGTTTAGCCCATTGCAATTCCACGTCCCTTATTCCCTCCCATTCTGCCAACTCCTCCTTCAGGTACTTGACCATTTTACTGAAGTCAATGTTTTTGAAGACTAGAGCTTGCTGTGATTGGACTCCACTTTGGCTTTTATCTCAAACCACACCGTCTGATGATCGCTGCTGCTCACATGGGCACTCACCTGGATATTCAACACTCTATCTCTGTTTATGAGTACTAAATCCAGCATTGAGCTTTCCATGGTCGGTTCCATCACCATTTGTCTAAGTAATGCATCTTGGAAGGTATTCACAGTTTTTCTACTTCTTTCCAGATTTGCAGAAGGAATACTCCAATCCACATTGGGTAGATTAAAGTCACCCAATATGATCACTTCTCCCTTCATGGCTATCTTTGCAATATAATCAATTCACTGTCCATTTCTGCAGTTTGAGTTGGAGGCCTGAAGACCACACCAGTATGGATGACAGTGCCATCTCCTCTTTCATCACAATCCACAATAAACTCCTTAATAAAAACAACAAAAATATGTCCCATTTAATTGTGGACAAAATCTCAGAGGAATTATTAAGCCATGTTAGCTGTTTAACACAGCAATTGGTGTGTGCTAAATATATCTGTTAACATGGTGCCACACAAGCCCAAAATTCTGCTGCTGGGTCCAGATTGTTGTGCTTTAACCCATGTGATTCAAATCGTGGCATTTCAGGCCAAAGCAGAGAGAGAGAGGGTGCATCTTAAAGTAGAGCATTGTCAACAACATCCTCCTGCTACAATGAACAATATGAAAGAGGGAGTCTGTGGATGGGGGATCGGGCATGAGGAGGAAGGGAGAGCAAGTCAGAGGATAAGGGATGGTGCAGGGGAGAGTGAGTCAAAAGATGAAGGATTAGGAGCTAAGGGAGAGTGAATCGGGATGGGAGCAAGGAAGAACAAGTCAGGGGACAGGGGTGGGAGCAAAAGAGAACAAATCAGAATGGAGCAAGGGAGAGCAGATGAGCGAGACCTGGGGGGAGGGAGCATGTGTGAGTAAGCAGACGTAGTAAAGAGGAGTCTGAATGAGCAGATGGGGAGCACGAGTGTATAAAAGGATTGGAGGTGTTATGGGGTGTGAGCGAGAGGACTGGGGACAAGTGTGTGTGAAGGGGATTGGTGGAGCTGTGCAGTAAAAGCGAGATCCAAGGGGAGTAATGAAATTGAAGGGAATGTTGAATATTTATGGTTTATTTGGCACTTAATATACACCTTTCAGGCAAATCAAAGCAGTTTACAATAAAAACAAAATAATTAAAAGTGAGGAAAAAAATGAAATCTGACAGTAAAAGGAAGAGAGAGAGGAGCAAAAGACAGAGGTAAGAGGGAGAGAGGAAGGGGCTATATACGACAGGGAAAAGGAGGTGAAGGGAATGGGGAAAGACACACAGGACTATCCTGGGGAGCTAATCAGGAGTGTTGAATGCAAGTTTGAAAAGGTGGGTTTTTAAGGAGGACCTGAAACATTGGTAGGAGAGTTCTAGATGCCAGTTGGCAGGCAGGTTGTTCCAGAGATGAGGGACATAGAAATAGAAAGCGGAGGACAGAGTGGAATGGCAGCGAGCGCAAGAGGCAGGTAGAGATGATTTGCATGGATAGTACCAAAAGACCAAGAAGGGACACTAGGATGAGGAGGGAGGTGAGATAGAGCAGTAGGCCAGGGTGCAGAGTCTCGTGAACAATAGTGAGGATCTTAAACTGAACCCGATAGGGGACAGGCAACCAATGATGCTGGAGAAAGAGTGAGGTGTTGTAGTCATATTTGGAGGCATGGGCGAGGAGGTGAAGGGCAGTGTTTTGTAGTGTCTGCAGGTGGCAGACTTTGTATGTGGGCAGACCGGCATAGTTGATATTGCAATAATCAATGTAGGTGATTATTAGGGAAAGAATAAAGGTAGTGAGAGCTGGAGTAATAAGGAAGGAATGAACAGAGCGAATTTGGTGCAACGAGAAGGATGATTTTTGAACACTGGAGCTGATGTGATCATGGAAAGTGAGTGTAGAGTCTAAGATGACACCAAGATACCCAAAAGAAGTGGATAAGGCAAGATGGGTGGAACCCAAAAGAGGCAGACAAGACAGTGGAGGGAGAGAGCCAGTGAACCAGAGCACTTCTGTTTTTTGAGGATTAAGTTTTAGAAGGTAATCAAACAGCCACATGGTCACACGTGAAGGACAGTCATTGACAGTGAAAAGATCAGGAGAGGATGAAGGAGTTTGCCAGAGGAGAAGGATATCATCAGTATGGTAGTGTGGCAAGGGGTGCAAGGAAAATATGAAAAACAGGGGAGCGAGAACAGATCCTTGAGGGACACCACAAGTGAGAAGAAAGAAGGGGGAGAGTGCAGAAGAATAAGAGACTTGAAAAGAGCAGCCAGAAAGAAAAGAGAAAAACCAGTGTAAAACAGTGCCAATATTGTGAAGAAGAATGCAGAGTAGAGCATGGTCAACAAGATCAAATGCAGAGCAGAGATCTAGTCAGACAGCCAACGTGAAGTTACCCTGATCAAGGGAACAGTGGATATCATTGAGAACAGAGTCAAGATGGTTTCAGTACTGTGCGTGGGGCAGAATCCAGATTGGTATGGGTGGAGTGCATTTGTTTTGGAAAGGTAGCCGGAGAGTTGGGAGAAGATGAATTTTTCAAGAACTTTGGAGACGAAGGAGAGGTTGGAGAAAGGACGAACGTTAAGGGTGGAGGAAGGATCCAAGGTGGGTTCTTAAGGATGTGGTGATAATTGCTTTCTTCCAAGGGGAAGGAACTGTTGTTGATAATATCTGGTGGGATGGGAGGAAAAGGGCTAAGGAAGAAACCAGAAGCCAAGAGGAAGGAAGAGGGTCAAGAGAACAGGTGATATTCCTGGAAGATGTGACTACCTTGGTGAAGTCGAGAAGGGAGTTGGAGGTACAGACATGCCAGAGACGAGTTAGAGTGAGAGGGTACTATGGGTCAGCTAGCTGATCCATGACCTGAGAAGTGTGTGGAATGGAGGAAGCAGAGGGGAGGATCTGTTGAAGATCAGTAGTTTTGGAACTAAAATACTGGGCCATTTGGTTTGCCAAGGGAGAGAGGGATGTGGTGATGGCCCAAGGGGGACAGAGCAGGTCAGAGACCACCATGTAAAGTTTTTTGATTGGTTGGGGACAGAGAGGATATGGGAAGAATAGAAGTCACACTTGGCAGATGTAATAGCATCTTTATAGTCATCTGAGTGGCCATGAAAGGAATGAAGAGTAGCAGCTGAGGGAGAGTGATGGCAATGCCTCTCAGTCCTGTGCAGCTGAGAGAGGAGCAAACCAGAGCAAAGCGAGGAGTTGCAAAGATCCATGTTTAAATGGCTGGTCTGGTCCCTCCGTCCTCTGATGCAAACCTACGCCAGAAGAGGGAGGGATCAGACCTCCGTGCAAGCACAGAGTTGGAAAGACCCACGTGTTTTTTTTTAAAATCAGATGTCCACTCTGCTACTGCTGCCACCACCACTGCTGCCGCCAAGGAAACATGAACAGCGATGTGGGGCAAAGGCAAGCAGCACGGGGAGCCAGCTGGACATGCAGGTATGGGGTAAGGCAAGATGCTGAGCATGGGGCAAGGGCAAACCTGTGATGGGGGGGAGGGGCTTGGTATGGCCCTGGTATCAAGTGCAGAGCTCAGTGTGAGGTTCTAAAGGGTGACCTTGTCATCTATGGATGAGGTGGAGAAACTGTCTGGGAGGAGAGTGTCCAATGGGGGGAACAAGGACATGGTCGAGGAGATGATACAATGGGAATAGATGAGTTCTGAGGAGGGAATCGGGTCCGAGGTGGGGTGGAGAAAGGAATAGGAGAAACTGAAGAATACACAGAGATGGTCAGTCAAAGGGGGAGGGCCAGAGAGGAAAGAGAGCTCAGGGGGAGGGGAAGGGGGACGAGGTGATGAGCAGGTCAGCATGCATAGGGAAAGTGACATGTTGCTGCAGAGAAAGATCAGCCATAGAGGAGAGAGAGGATCAGTCCCGGTAGGAAACTGGAGCATGGAAATGGACGTTAAAGTAATTGAGAGCTAGCAATCACAAATAACACAGGTACACTAAAAAATTTTTTTTTAAACTGCCTCTAATGTTTCGATTGATTTTTACGTTTTTTGGTGCGCTGAATCCAAATCTGGTAACCAATTTGCTCCATCACGTACAGATGTTTTGCTACATTGGGTTAGCAGTTTGAGGTGAACGTTTCAGATTGAGTGCGATCGAGATAAAAGTTTCTTGGATGAATTCTTTATACTAATTGTTTAGTAGTTATTCAAATAAGAATAAAGAAAATTGTAACAAGGCAGCACATAAGAATAGAGTAATGTCAACAAAACACACTGTGATGGTAGCAAAATTGTCTGCACTTAAAACAGCCACATGCATGTGCACAAACATTGAGCATATAAGAGCGAGGTTAGACACAAAGCAAAGCAAAGAAATGTGCAAAAAATGTTGTACAGGTATGTATGTAAGAATAGAAAACGCAAACCGCACCATTGCAATACATGAAGACAAACACCCGATGGTGTGAAAATAAAATTCTAATAAATGAGATCCGACACTGTGGTAATAACTAGCAAATTTTTATTTCAAAGTTTAGTAAAAACACGATATTTGTCAACACAGTTTAGATTTTAAAGTCATTCTTGGGTCAATCAATCTCCTGGTGGGCCCGTTTCTTCTTCCCCCGAATGCTTCTCTTGGTGCGCTACTTGGCGTATTTTTCATCTGGGGTTTCCCGCAGCAGCAACCAGCAGAAATCAGCCATCATAGTGGTGTTCCACCTTCCTTGATACCTTCTCTCTGTGTCCTTGATGTCCTGGTGAAACCTTTCACCTTGTTCTTCACTGTACGCCCCCAAGTTTTCGGGAAAGTAGTTCGCATGGGAGTGCAAGAAATGGACTTTCAGGCTCATGTTACAGCTTTGTTCTTTGAAGGCATTGAGCATCCTGGCAACAATATCCTTATAGTTCTCATCCCGCCTGTTCCCCAAGAATTTGAGAACAACATCCTTGAAGGAATCCCAGGCTTCTTTTTCCTTCTCAGACATCGTTTCAGCGAATGCTCCATCTGAAATGAGTTTCCTTATATCAGGGCCAACAAACACTCCTTCCTTTAGCTTTGCTTCAGAAAGTCGGGGGAACTTTGAGCAAAGGTACCAAAAGCACTCACCATCTTTTGGAAGGGACTTGATGAATTGCTTAATGAGACCCAACTTAATGTGGAGAGGTGGTAATAGAATTTTATCACGAGGTACCAAGCTCTCATGAAGAACATTTTTCTCACCGGGTCTCAAATACTCCCGAATTGGCCAGTCTTTTTTCCCCCAGTGTAGGTCGCGGGCCCAGCTATCCCACAAGCAAAGGAAGCAGGGATATTTGGTGAAACCGGATTGCTGCCCTAATAGCATGGATAGAATTTTAAAGTCTCCACAAATCATCCACTTATGCTCATCATAACGAATCTTCTGAAGAATTAGGGCCAAATTCTCGTATTTTTCTTGGAGAATAACAGAGTGAGCAATAGGAACTGAAGCGAATGTGTTGCCATTATGAAGAAGAACACCTTTTATGCTGTCTTTTGATGAATCAATGAACAGCCGCCATTCAGCAGGATCATACTTGAGTTTAAACTTTTCCATCACTCCGTATATATCGTTGCAAAATACCAAATCTTCCTCTTTGCTGAAATACTTCAAAAATTGTGTCTCGCGGTTGCGGTACCAATAAAAAGTTGTTCCTGGTGACAATAGATTTTTCTGTTTAAGCCGAGAACCTAGCAGTTGGGCAGCATCTTTTGGGAGTCCTAAATCCCGGACTAAATCATTCAATTCAGCTTGAGAGAAAAGTTCAGGTTTCGGATCTGGTTCAGTTTCAAACTCGGAAGTACTGGACTCATCGGGAAAAGCCATCTGATGAGTCTCATCATGATCAGAACCGTCCACACAAATATGATCCAAAGATTTTGGTGGTTCAGGCACAGGTACTTCGTTGCTATGAGGCATAGGCCTAATTGCTGAGGGAAGGTTGGGGTAACTTATTACGTTCTTATTTTTTAAGTTGTATCCCTTCACAATGCAAGAGCAAAAATAGCAGTCACTGCTGTGGTCTCTTTGTTCACGCCACATCATAGGTATTCCGAAACGAAATGCTTGTTTTTTACCTTTCATCCATAAGCGTAGATCTTCCTCACATGTCTTGCACACTTTGTGAGGAGCCCACGGTTTGTCTTGATCGCCTAACTTCAAACCGAAATAGGCGAAATATACTTTTTAAATAAATGCAGAAATGTTCCTCTGCCGCTTTTTCACGGTATATTCCCCACAAATAAAGCAAAAACTGTCCGGAGAGTTGACGCAACCTCTGGCTCTGTGAACCATCACAAATACACAGCACTGCAAACTACAACTGTAGTGAACCACTTCGGAATAAAGCTGGATTACGACTGAGCAAACAAAAGGTAATAATGAACTTGCAAGAAACTGAAATTTGACAGGAACGTTCATGTCGCAACCACCGTGTTTGAGCGAGCGAACGAGGCGAGGCGAACAGGAAAGAACATGCGCCAGCGCGAGTACTGGATTTAGCCCCCCCCCTCCCAATTGTCCTGTTAATGTATAAAATGAATACAAAACACTCTAAAATATCATGAGGGAGTGTTTCTAGTTAGTTAACCATTACAACCTCTATTTGGGCCAAGAAAATAAACTGCAGTCGGCTAAAAAGAAATTATGTGAACATTCCTTATATGGGTAAGAAATCTAATTTTGCAAGAAAACGTGACGTGATGGAACATTTTGGCTATTTTTCCTGGATTCAGCACCCCAAAATCTATAGGAATCAGTTGCAAAACTGGAGGCAGGTTTTTGGTAGTGTACCTGTGTAATGAATGGTGAGTTCAGACACAGCAGTTAGGAACTGATTCCAGGCTGAAGAGTGAAAGAAGGGATCAGTGTAGGCAGGAGGGGTCCAAGCGACTTGTCTCTTCCTATCCTGATCTGGAATCTGCCTCCCTGAACTTAGATCCCCTTTCTCCTCTCAACCGCTATACCTGTCTCCTCCTCTCTCCCATTTTCTCTCTTTTCTCTGCTTCCTGATTCTCCCTGTCCTTCCCTCACTCTATGCTTCTGTCCCTCTCCTTCTCCACCCTTCTTGCCTGAGATCTCTTTTCCATTCCCCTCTCTGAAAATTTTCCCTCTTTTCCCATCCCCTGGATCTCTACTTCTTTCTCTGTTTTCTATCTCCCCTCCTCCTTCCCTTCCCAGCACTGATCACTAAGATTCTTTTCCCTCAAAAAAAACTGCCAGAGAATGACATTTTTTATAAAGTCTAGGCCCTCCCATTCTGGAACTCCCTACGACATACCCTCTGCACTGAACTCTCATTTCCCCGGTTCAAGGCTATGCACAATGACCCACCTCTTCCACCTTGCCTGTGGCTTCCCTCTCCCCGACTCCTAGGGCTTTTCTCCTTTAGTCGATCCCCCACCCCCCTTCCATGTTTCTCCGATGCATCTTTCCTCTTATTTTCTGTCTGTCTCTCTGTTACTTTCCTGTCTAAACAATGGCATTCCTCTCTTATTTACCTGCAGTCCTATTAATTGTACACCACTCTGACGCTTTGCTCAGGTGGTATATCAAGCGCTACAATAAAGATAAAGATAAAGTTTAAAAAATTGAATGCAATATGTAAATATATGCACAGTTCTGAAAATGCACCCCACAGTTACCATACAATTTTGAAAAATCTGTTGCAGAACTTGAAAACTCATTCGGCCGAATCTTGAAAAGTCTGATGCACAAAATTGAAAACCGTGATCAACCCCTTTCCTTTCATGCGTTATTGCTGAAATCATCCATTTAAATAGGTAGATAATTTAAGCCGCAAATCATTGTAGACAGTGAAAAAGCCTGAGCATGTTTCTTCTTGATATACCTGCATTTGGAAAACAACCCAAGTCAGCACCTTGCGAACCGCACTGATGCTACCTTCACAGGCAAAACATTTTTAACTTTGACAGATAAAAGTGCACAAAACTACAGTAAGTAGATATAGAGAGTGTACTTCCACAGTAAGTGAATGTGTGGAAGAGGTCTTGTATACAGCTTTGCTTGCATGTAGGACCACTTTAGGATCCGCAACACTAACATGTTCTTACATGCACAAAAACACTAGACTGCATGTAAAAAACTTGTTAGATTCTGAAAGGGAAGAAAACCAATAATCTCTACAACCTTAAAGACAGTTATGGCCAGAAAGTTTGTAACAGCAGATTGAGTGGAGGAGTAGCCTAGTTGTTAGAGCACTGGCATAATAAGTGCAGTTCGCAAGGTGCTGACTTGGGTTGTTTTCCAAATGCAGGTATATCAAGAAGAAACATGCTCAGGCTTTTTCACTGTCTATATGCGCCACCATCAAACCAAACTTGAAGAACTGCACATCCACCCCCTAGAGAGTGTCAGATGCAATCAAAAGAAGAGCAAATGCCATCTTAGGTGGAGTCACCTTGCCAATGACTGCCCACAAAAAAAATCAAAAACGTGTGACCAATAGGTGCTCGCTTTAAGGCAAGTCCATCATACATGTACAAAAGTTCCCTTCTGCCCACAATCATGCCAACACCCCCAAGCCCCACTCATTGCACTTTTGGATCCTAACTGGGGCATAGTACCATCTATAGAAGATCTTATAATTGTTCTCCAGCAAGTGGGTGGCGAGCAGGCCACTATGGAGACCCCCAATTATTCCTTCCCATTGTCCCTTATTCCACGAACACCCTAAATGCTCCCATTTAATTTGGTATCTAGTTTTGTCCCCTCGCAAGCTACCTAGCAAACTATATAAGCACAAGATATCCCCTTTGATATTTGAGCACTCAAAAGCTTTTTCTAATGGAGATGGACCAAGGTCAAGCAAAACTTTCCTATGTTGTAACAGAAAATGCCTCACCTGGTAATACTGATACAAACCTATAGGGTGAATCTTGAATAATTGAAAAGTTCCTCAAAGTAAATGGATAGCACCACACCCGGACAAATTGTACAAAGCAAAATAATCCTCCTTTCCACCATGAGAACACCCTATCTGACAACCCTGGAGGAAAAGCACCCTTTAAACACCCTGCATTTGACAGTACTCCATATTTCCCTGGTTAACTGAACTTTGGGATTCATCACATTTCCCCCTTGGGAGCTTCTGAGCACCCAAATAGAGTAGGACAGAGGACATCTCCCAGCGTGGAGCTCTTCCAACTTGACCCACTCCTTATGCTTGTTGAGGCTCCAATCTAACGCAGGCCGTAAATGGGACACCTCATATTATCTTTGCAAGGAACGGACAGTGAGCCCTTACTTTTTCCTGGGGAGGCATAGAATAAACTGCGCAAACTAAGGATGCCTTCCACACCATATGAAGCTCAAAAGTTCCTTCTGCACACAGTCTGAAAAGGCCTTATCAGCTAATTACACCATCAAGGGCTCCAAAGAGATTTCTGTCTCAGTAAGAAAGAACAAGATATCATCAGCAAACAGTGATTTTAAACTGTTTGCTGCCTATCGCAAAACCCTTAATATCAGAGCAAGTCCTTATTCAAGCCGTTAAGTGTTCCATAGGCAGCGCAAATAAAAGCAAAGATAGGGGGCAGCCCTGCTGTGTGCCCCGCCACAATTCAAAAAAGGGGCTATAGGATGCATTTATACTCATTTGAGCCAAAGGCTCAACATACAAAATTTTTACCCATTGAAGAAAGCTCCCACCGATACCCATAGTCTTTAGTACCTTGAAAAGATAAGGCCAATGGACCCAGTCAGATGCCTTTTCAGCACTCACAGCCATCAACATAGCAGAGTTACTCCTTTCAGACCACTCCTGCCAAATCAGATTCAGTATCTTTCGAATACAGTCAAACCTCGGTTTTCATGATTAATCCGTTCGAAAAAGTCTGACTAAAACCGAAACGTATGAAAACTGAAGCAATATTTCCCATAAGAAATAATGTAAATCCAATTAATCCGTTCCAGACACCCAAAAATATTCACAAAAAATACATTTTATAGAGAATAACTATATTTTTACATACAGAAAACAATGAGAAATATAAATGACTAATGAAATGGATAAATGAACATTTAACATCACTGAAAGCAAGCTAAGTACAGTACTGTACAGTAAAGTATATTAACATCTGGCCTTAGCCACCCCTGACAAGCTGCTGTGCCCAGCTCTCTTCGGAATCACATTGAATTCAGTCCATTAAAATACCTTTACATTATCTGCTCAATGCTTCAGAATGGCAGAAAATCTTAATGATATAGCTTCAGACGTACCCTGCAAGAGAAAGAACTGCCTCCCACATTCATGCAACATCTCCTGCTTACATTGACAGCTTTTCTTCCCTGCTACCGGGACAAAATCTCAGTCAAAATACGTTGAAAACCGAAGCAATGCATGAAAACCGGGACAAAATCTCAGTCAGAAAAGACGTTGAAAACCGAAGCGTATGAAAACCGGGGCAAATGAAAACCGAGGTTTGACTGTATTATGATATTGAATACCAACTAGAGCAACTGCAACAATCTCAATTTGAATTAGGTAATAAGGTAAGTCATCTTCTGGCTGGACAGCTTATAAAGAGGCAAACAAGAAACTGGATTACGAGAATCCGCAGTGATACAGGGGAAGAGCTTAGAGTGTTGGAGGATATTAAACAGTGGTTTGTTGAATTCTTTCAGGACTTATAAACATCAGAACACCCTGTTAGTCTACAGGTGATAGATCAGTATTTGGAGCGGTGTGCTCTGTCTCATTTATCGGAAGCAGACAGTCAGCTATTAAATAGAACGATCTCTACAGTAGAAGTCTTGACAGTAATTAAAGCCTTGCCTATGGTCAAGACTCCAGGGCTTGATGATTTTACTAATACGTTTTACAAGATATTACATAGGAATGTAATAACATAGTTTATGACAGCAGATAAAGACCAGTATGGTCCATCTCGTCTGCCCAGTAAGGTGGCTAGAGTGGTTGTAACTGTAGCTCTGTGCAGGTCACCCCCTCTCTATGCCTGTGTTTAGAGTTTTACCCGCTGCTCCGTGCAGGTCAGCCCTCTTCTATTTAGTATAGTATAAAAGATATTTAAGTTTGCTTTGATTTCACCCTCATTTTATAAAGGGGTCCACTGTGTCTGTCCCATGCCATTTTTTAAAAATATTTTATTTATGTGATTTTCAAACTAAACACAAGACATGTGTCACAGAAAAAAAATATACATATGAAAGAAATACAGCCAAATAACACTAGTAAGAAATAAAAACAAAAAGTTATTCACTAGCCCACAAATAAGAGAGGGCCAAAACCAAAATTAAAAGAAAAGTACCAGGAAATAAGACACACTAAACCAGTACAGTATTCTTCAATTAATTGGTCTAACTGCTCCATTCCTTCATGAAGCAGAACTCAGTGATTCAAAAGACTGTGGCAGAAACTCTAAACTCTTGCTAGCAATAAACTGAGTCAAATGACTAGGTTCTAGAAAAGTATATCTAGCGCCCTGAAATTTAATTAAACATTTCCATGGTATCTCAAAATGAACAGACTCCTCCCCCCTCCCCCCAACTGTATAACCTTAGGACGCAAAATAAGAAATTGCTTTCTATGCTTGAGTCATCTTTGAGACGTCAGGAAACATCCTGATCCAAGCACCCATAAAGGCTTCATCTTTTGCTTTAAAGTATAATTTCAACAACCAGTCCTGGTCCAAAGCCACAGTAACCAGGAGAGTAGCCTTTGAAAGAGACTGAGAAGTAGAACTCTCCAAAAACTTAGTGAAATCCAAAGAGTAAAAAAAAAGCTATTGACTTGGGGATGACATTCCAGGTTCCTTTCGTTTAGCCACTAGCAGATAGAAAAGTCTAGCCAAAAGAGACAATGACTGCAATGGTTTGTTTATGTTATGTTTATGTTTATTCAATTTGATATACCGCCCTTCTGTGACAAGCAGGGCGGTTTACAATTCATAAAAGGAACAGTAGAGGCACAAGGCCTGGTAGAAAAGGAAAGGAACTACAATCAGACAGGACAGAGGAAGAACAGGGAGAGGAGGACAAGACATAAGTAAGACAGTTAAGTAAAGGGTGAGGGGACATAAGTAAGACATTTAAGTAAGGGGTGAGGGAAGGTCGAAGGCCAGGGAGAAGAGGTGAGTCTTGAGGTTGCGCTTAAAGGAGGCATAGTCAGGGTCTAAACGGAGGGAGGGGGGGAGGGAGTTCCAGAGGGCTGGACCAGTAAAGAAAAAGGCAGAGGAACGTGTGGAATGTAAATGAGCAAGGGAGGGGGAGGGGAGGTTGAGGCAGTTGAGGTGAAAGGAGCGAGGAGTGTGTCTGGGGGTGTGAAATGCAATAAGATCAGCAAGATGTTGTGGGGTGCTGGTGTGGAGAGCCTGGTGCACAAGAGAGAGCAGTTTGAATTGAGCGCGGAAGGGGATTGGTAACCAGTGAAGATGAAAGAGAAGGGGCGTAACGTGGTCTCTGAGGGAGGAGTGGGTGATGAGGCGGGCGGCAGTATTTTGAATTCGTTGAAGTCGTGCCTGTTGGAGTTTGGAAAGGCCAATGAGAATAGAGTTGGAGAAATCGACGCGTGACATGACAAGGGAAAGTAGTAGGGTTGTAAGGGCAGATGAAGAAAGGAAAGGGCGGACTGCACGGATCTGACGGAGAAAGAAAAAAGAGGACTTAGTGATGTGAGAGATGTGGGTCTTAAAGGAAAGGTCAGAATCCAAAAGCACACCCAGGTACAGAAAAGTAGAGACCAGAGGGATAGGGGTGCCAGAAAAAGAGGGGGCCAGCGAAGGGGAAGGGGCACCGTGGGAGAACCAGATAGCGATAGATGGTATTTTTAAAACTGAAGTGGCATACGAATTGAACAATTCCTTTGGAGATAAAGTAGGCACTCGAAGAAAGTTCAGTAAACATAAATTTCTTTTCCTGACAGAATTCTCCAAAGACTTAATTTTAGCATGGACACTGGAAAGATGTTTACCCACAGTATCTGTAAGACCAGCTATGTCTGTACATTTAACTTCAACCTGGGTCACACGTGATAATAATTGAGCCATCCCCTGCTTCTGCTGCTCCAAAACCTGCAATGAACCTGCTAAAGTAGCTTGAATAGAGGAAAACTGGGAAGACAAAGAGGCTTCCAGGGCACACAGTCCAAATTGAATTGGGTAGGTCTCACCAAAGAAGATTTGAGTAGAGCACAGCCAGAAACAGAACATCAAAGAAGACGAGACTCCCTCCTGAACTAACTGAAGAGAAGCAACTACTGCTCCAGCTCCTTCAATATCCAGACATCTGTCATCTAGGGCCATACCGAGCCAGAATTCCTCCCTTGCCAAGGGTTAGGTACAATGCTGCCATCATCCATTAAAACATAAGAACTTAAGAACATAAGAAATGCCATAGTGGGTCAGACCAAGGTCTATCAAGCCCAGCATCTTGCTTCCAACAGTGACCAATCCAGGTCACAAGTAGCTGGCAGTTTCCCAAAAAGACACAAAGGTTCCACAATACTTGTATTCGGGCAAGCAGTGGATTTCTCGGGTCCTCTTTAATAATGGTTTATGAACCTTTCCTCCAGGAACTTGTCTAAACCTTTTTTAAATGCAGATACACTAACAGTACTTACTACATCCTCCAGTAATGAATTCCAGTTTGATTATGTGTTGAGTGAAAAAATATTTTCTCTTATTAATCTTAAACTGGTTACACTGTAGCTTCATTGCATGTCCCCTAGTCTTTCTATTTTTTGATTGCGTAAACAATTGATTTACGTTTACCTGTTCCATGCCATTCATTAATTTATAGACCTCTATCATATCTCCCCTCAGCCATATTTTTTCCAGGTTGAAGAGCCTAACCTTTTAAGCCTCTCCTCATAGGGGTATCCTTCCATCCCCTTTACCATTGTGGTGGCTCTTCTCTGTACCTTTTTCTAATTCCGCTATATCCTTTTTAAGATACTGCAACCAGAATTGCACACGATATTCAAGGTGCAGTCGCATCTGGGAACAATGCAGAGGAAATTATAATATCCTTTGTTTTATTCTCCATTCCTTTCCTTATGATTCCCAGCATTCTATTTGCCTTCTTGGCCCCTGCTCCACACTGGGCGGAGTGTTATCCATGATGACACTTAAATCTTTTTCCTGGTTGTGGTTCCTAATGTGGAACCCTGCATTGTGTAACCATAGTTTGGGTTGTTCTTTCCTTGGTGCATAACTTTGCACTTGTCCACATTAAATTTCATCTACCACTTGAACGTCTAGTCTTCCAATTTATCAAGGTCCTCTTGCAATTTTTCACAATCTTCTTGGGCTTTAACAACTTTGAATAATTTTGTGTCATCTGCAAATTTGATTACCTCACTCATTATTCCCATTTCCAGGTCATTTACAAATATGTTAAAAAGCAATGGACCCAGCATAGATCCCTGGGGTACTCCACTATTCACCTTTCTCCATTGGGAAAATTGGCCATTTAGCCCTACCCTCTGCTTCCTATCTTTTAACCAGTTCCTGATCCACAATAGTACACTGCCTCATATCCCATGACTTTGTAATTTCGCCGGGGCTTTGTTAAAGGCTTTCTGAAAATCCAGATACATTATATCAACTGGCTCATCTTTGTCTACCTATTTATTCACATCTTTAAAAAAATATAACAGATTAGTAAGACAAAACTTTTCTTGGCTAAATCCATGTTGACTTTCTCCTATTAAACCATGACTATATACATCAGTGGTTCTCAAACCAGTCCTCTGGGACCCCCAGGCCAGTCAGTTTTCCAGATATCAACAATGAATATCATGAGATAGATCTGCATACAATGGAAGCAGTGCATGCAGATCTATCTCATGCATATTCATTGTGGATATCTTGAAAACCTGACTGGCCTGGAGGTCACCCATTATTATTACTGTGTTGTAACTTTTGTTAGCGTCCCTGATTTCTTTGAGCATTTCATCATCCATTTGTTCATTCTGGCCAGGTTCTTGGTACTGCACCTCCACTGCCATTGCCTTCCCCTTTTGACATGGAATTTCAGTCCATAGAGATTCTACAGTGTATTTTGTTTCCTGAAAAAATTTAATCCTATGTGACTCAATGCCCTCTCTAACATAGAGTCTAACCCCTCCACCAATTTGATCTGCTCTATCATTGCAATACAATTTGTACCCAGGTATCACAGCGTCCCACTGTTTGTCCTCCTTCCACCAGGTCTCTGAGATACCAATTGTATCTAACCTCCAATTTAGTGCTATATATTATAACTCTCTGATCTTATTTTTTAGACTTCTAGCATTTGCATACAAGCATTTTAGAGGTTGTATTTTATTCATATTAATCTGGTTAACGGTAGGCAGGCATAATTTGGAATCTTTAAGCTTTGTCTGCTCTGTACTTAAGGACATTTGGGTTACTTTTGTCTTTATTGGAACATCTCTGTCGATATGCCATAACTTCAGTCTTTTGCTAGTATCCTTCAAGGATATATCATTCTGAACCATGCATTCTTGGGTGACTGCTGGCTTTCCCCTATTATTTAGTTGAAAAGCTGCTCTATCTCCTTTTTTAAAGGTTAATGCCAGTGGCCTGCTTCCATCCCAGTTAAAGTAGAATCCATTCCTTTGGAAAAGCCCCTCTTTTACCTAGTTCCTAACAAATCCAAAACCCTCTGCCTTGCACCTAAATATGATCTCCAGAACCCCCCTCCTACACTTTTCTATGTCATTGGTACCAACATGTACCAAGACAGTAGACTCATCCCCAGCACTATCTAAAACCTTGTCTACGTGGCACATGAGGTCCACTACCTTCGCACCAGGCAGACATGTTACCAGGCAATCCTCATGTCCACCAGCCACCCAGCTATCTACATGACTAATGATCGAATCACCAACTATAACGGCTGTCCTAACCCTTCCCTCATGGGCACATGGCCCTGGAGAAATCTCCTCGGTACAAGAGGGTTTTACATCACCTGGAGGACCAGTCCTAGCTACAGGATCATTTCCTGCCACACCAGGGTGATGCTGTCTTGTCACATGACCTCTCTCCTCCATGGCAACAGGGAGGCTGCCAGACTGGAGTTGGGACTTCAGTACTACGTCCCTGTAGGTCTTGTCTGCATACCTCTCTGTCTTCCTTATGTCCTCCAAGTTTGCTACTCTAGCATCCAGAGATAGGGCTCGTTCCCTGAGAGCAAAGAGCTCCTTGCACCTAGTGCACATGAAAGATCCCTCACCAAGTGGGAGAAAATCATACATGTGACACTCAGTGCAAAAGACTGGAAAGCCCCCATCTCGCTGCTGGACTGCTGTCTGTATCTTAGTTTTAAGATTTTATTTAGGTATTTAAGTTGTTTATTTACTTGGGTTTGCTGGGGATAATTATAATACTACAACTATATCTAATATGTTTAATGAACTTTGTTCACCTCAAGATTAATTAATCTCAGTTCCTTAATTAATGTATTCCTGATGAGGATAACCAGCCACACCTGAAAGTGAATATGGGCACCTCCTTCCCTTTAATAGGCTTAAGAGCCTATAAAATTAAGATTAGCATTGGGATGGGTGGGAGTGAGAGTCAGAGGGAGGAGGGAAATAAGGCTTAATTAAAGCTGGCTTCCTACACACTGTTCTGACTTGTGCTTCTAAGGTAAAGTCTTACCAATTTCCTATGTGATTCACACAACCCTTGCTTTGATAGAGGAGGGTCATTCAACTTGCCCCTTTGATCTGTCATTTGCCTTTAACACCTAGTTAAGACAACTTCAAAGATCTTTTGCCTCCTAACTGGAAGGCTTCTTTGTAAAGGTCTCTAGAAACTAGTTTATTTCTTGCTACTCAGAAACTATTTATTCTACATGTATGCTAAACTATACTCTGATTTGATTTAAATAAAAAAGCTCTCTAGAAACAAATTTATTTGTGACTATCAATTTTACTTTCTGTGCTATGCTATACTTCGATTTGATTTAAATGAAAGCTCTCTTGTGGTACTAAGACCTGACTGAGTCAGCAAAAACACTGGTCTAAAATACACAGATTTATCAGATTTAAACCAAAGATTTTCCTTTTTACCCAAGATTTAGAGTATATTCCAGAAGATAAATACAAGTGCAGATCTAGTTCTAGCTGTAGTTGTCCCTTTTGGTAGTCTATTGTCGCCATCAGTGCTATGCCAGGCACTGCGGCAGACTCTCTCTTTCCAACAGGTGCATGTCCCATGCCATTTTGAATTCCGTCACTGTATTTGCCCCCACCATCTCCATCGGGAGGGTATTCCAAGCATCCACTACTCTTTTAATGAAAAAGTATTTTCTGATGTTGTTTTTAAGCTTACCGCTTTGCAGTTATATTCCCTCTTGTTTTACAGCTTCCCCTTTTTTGAAAAAGGTTTGTTTGTTCTTCGATACCCTTTAAGTATTTATAAGTTAATAACATATCTCCCCTGTCCCTCCTCTCCTCTAAGATATACATATAGGTCTTCAAGTCTCTTCTCATACGTCTTCTGGTACAGGCTCCAAATCATTTTGATTGCCTTCCTCTGAACCATTTCAAGTCTTTTTATATCCTTTGTGAGATATGGTTACCAAAACTGAACACAATACTCCAAGTGAGGCCTCACCAATGACTTGTACAAGGGCATTAATAACCTCCTCCTTTCTGCTGATTATTCTCATATGCAGCTCAGCATCCTTCTGACTTTGGCTTCTGCCTTGTTGCACTGTTTCGCTGTCTTGAGATCCTCAGAGACAAGCACTCCGAGGTCCCTTTCCTAGTCTGTGCACACCAATCTCTCCCCCGTCACATATAATTCCTTTGGATTTCTGCATCCCACGTGCATGACTCTGTACTTCTTCACATTAAATCCTAACTACTAAGCATTAGACCATTCTTCCAGTGTTTGTTGATCTTTCCTTATGTTGTCCACTCCCTCAGAACTGTTCACTCTGTTGCAAACTTTCATGTCATCTGCAAAAAGGCAGACTTTTCCATACAGGTCTTCCACAATATCATTCACAAATGCATTGAACAGTGTCAGTCCCAGGACCAATCCCTGAGGCATGCCAGTACGCACCTTCCTTTCTTCCGAGTGAATTCCGTTTACCACCACTTTCTGTCTGTCAGTCAACCAATTTCTGATCCAGTTCACCACCTTGGGACCCATTCCCAGGCTGCTCAGCTTATTGATAAGCCTCCTAGAGGGAACAGTATGAAAGACTTTGTTGAAATCTGCGTATATCACATCCATCGCATGCCCTTGATCTAGTTCTCTTTAAAAGAGGGGTCTCCCGTTCCGGTCCTGGAGGGCCACAAACCAGTGAGGTTTTCGGGATGTCCATAATGTATATGCATGAGATAAATGTGAATACAATGGGAGCAGTGCATGCAAATATATCTCATGCATATTCATTAGGGACATCCTGAAAACCTGACCAGAATTGGAAACCCCTGGTTTAAAGACGCCCTCTTAAAATGTCAATGCATAATACCAACACGACTGTGGCATTTCAAACCCATAAAATACTAGGCTCTGCTTCAGTGTAGTACTGACAGTACTTATCTCATTCAGTAGACCATTTCAGCAATTCTTTTCCATCAGATATTCCACCGCAACTGCAATATTTCAAAGTATCGCGGAAACATTTACTTCAGAACAAAGCTTATCTTGACGCTGAGGTATATCTCCAATTCCCAATTACTATGTAAAATTCATGAACAGATAGCCTTGCTACAATTGTGTGAGATGGTAGAGGAACTAGGAAGTTTAGACTCTGCTCAATCCTGTTTTCTTTCCTGGCATAGAGCATTAACAGTACTCACAGCAGTACAGGATGAATTGCTGAAATACTTAGACAAGGGACAAGAAGTGATGCTGATTTTATTAGACTTAACAGCAACCTTTCATTTAGTAGATTTGGATATCTTGCTACAATGTATTCAAGCAATTAGTGTGACAGGCAAAGCTCTCCAGTGGTTGGAATCCTTTATACAAGGTCAATAATATCAAGTAGTTGTGAATGGTGTTTCTTCCCCTTATTTTAAATTTAATTGTGAAATCCCACAAGTATCATGTTTATCTTGTCTTCTGTTTAATTTGTTTCTATGGCCCTTGGGGATTTTTAGGATTTCTATATGCAGATGATGCTCAATCTTCCTCTTAGAGAAACATGTTGGAAAGCCCCAGACAAAATGTGCCTTTTTTGGAATCTGCAAAGTATTTGTGACCTGGATTAGCCACTGTTGGATACAGGATACTGGGCCCAGTAAGGCATTTCTTATGTTCTAGTCTTACACAAGATTGCTGACTGGCTCTCTTAAAGTAAAGTAGTCCTTACTGCAAAGAAGACAGAGTTTTTGCATGTAAGTTGATTTGACCTATCTGCCCCTCCCTCTCCCTGCCTTTAGTGACATCAGATTTAGGCTCTTTTCAACTAGCTAAGTTTGTCTGGAATCTGGGGGTATATCTGGATGAGATCTTAAATATGGAATCCCAAATTTCATGGTTTAGAAATGGTATACTGGTTTAGCTTGGAAATTATGTTCATGTTGGACTTTAGAGTTTTTTGAATTTTAGTACAAATCTTAACCCTTTTGCATTTTGATTATTGTAATGGACTATATGTCCTACTACTATTACTTATCATTTATATAGTGTTACAAGGCATATGTAGCGCTGAACAGGCACATTTAAAAGAATGTCCCTGCTTGTAAGAGCTTACAATCTAGTCAAGACAGACAACACAACAGTTGAAGACAAGGATACATCCAGGAAATGGTAAAGAGATAGATAGGAGATTAAGCAAAACAGGATCCAAAAGCAGCCTCAAAGAGGTGAGCTTTTAGCATGGATTTGAAAAGGACCAGGGATGAAGCTTGATGTATAAACTTCAGTAGTTCATTCCAGGCATAAGGGGCAGTGAGGTGAAATGATCAAAGTCTAGAGCTGGCAGTGGAAGAAAAGAGCGCAGACAGAAGTAATCCGCCAGAAGAGTGGAGTTCCCGAGGAGGGGTGTAGGAAGAGATAAGAGAGGAAAGGTAGTGAGGAGCAGCAGAATGAGTGCACTTATAGGTCAGTAGGAGAAATTTGAACTGGATACGGAAACGGATAGGGAGCCAATGAAGCAACTTGAGAAGGGGGATTATATGAGCATATCAGGACTGGCAGAAGATAAACTGTGCAGCTAAATTTTGAACAGATTGAAGGGGAGAGAGATGATTTAGAGGGAGATCAGTGGAGTGGAGGAGTGGCCTAGTGTTTGGAGCAAGGTACTTCAGGCCAGAAGGTCAGGGGTTCAAATCCCACTAGAGGACAGCAACCTTGGGCCGGAAGGACTGGGGTTTCTAGTCCCACAGGTGCTCCTTGTGGTCTTGGGCAAGCCACTTAACCCTCCATAGCACATGTTCCCTGTAAAATAGTTATCTCCAAGTTATAATGCCCTGTTCAATGTAATTTGAGTTTGTTCAATGTAAACCACACTGATACAGAATAGCACGGTATATAAGAGAATGTAAATATATAAAGAAATAAAATAAATAAATCAGCAAGGAGAAGGTGGCAATAGTCTAGATGGGAAGTGTCTAAATAGTGGATAAGTGTCTTAGTGGTGTGTTCACAAAGGAAGGGGCAAATTTTGTTGATGTTATAGAGAAAAACAACAGGTTTTAACTATCAGTTGAATGTGTGCGGGAAGAAGAGGGAAGAGTCAAAGATTACCCCAAGGTTGTGAGTCAAGGAAACAGGGAGTAGTTGAGTGTTATCCACAGAGATTGAGAAAGGAGGAAGGAGGGAGGTGGGCTTAGGGGGAAAATAAGCAGCTCAGTTTTGGCCATGTATAATTTCAAATGGCAGAGAGACATCTAGGCAGTGATGACAGATAGGCAGGCAGAGATCCGGGCCTGGATTTCTGGAGAGAGATCAGGTGTAGAGAGGTAGATCTGAGAGTCATCAGAGTAAAGATGGTACTGAAAACCATGCGAGGAGATGAGTGAACCAAGGGAATGGGTATAGGGAGAGAAAAGGTGTGGGCCCAGGACAGACCCCTGGGGTACACCAACTGAGAGAGGGATAGCAGTAGAGGAGGATCCACCAGCACAAACACTGAAAGTGCTTGGGAGAGATAGGAGGAGAACCAGGATAACAGAGTCCTTAAAACCAAGCAAGGACAAGATGTTGAGGAGAAGGAGGTGATCAGCAGTGTCAAAAGCAGCAGAAAGGTCAAGAAGGATGAGGATCGAGTGAAGGCCCTTGGATTTAGCTGGAAGAGGTTAAATTAAGATATGTCTACACTGTATATAATTAGCAGAAAACACAGCACCTAGAGTGCAGACTTTAAGCATGCTGTGGTCATACCACTCCTCAAGAAACCCTCACTTGATCCCACCTATGCTTCTAATTATTGACCCATCTCTCTCCTTTCCTTCATTTCTAAACTACTTGAATGTGTGGTTCACCGCCGCTGTCTTGACTTCCTCTCCTCTCATGCCCTCCTGGATCCCTTACAGTCTGGCTTTCGTCCTTTACACTCTACTGAAACGGCTCTTGCCAAAGTCTCCAGTGACTTGTTCCCTGGCAAAATCCAAGGGCCTTTACTCGATCCTCATCCTTCTTGACCTTTCTGCTGCTTTTGACACTGCTGATCACCTCCTTCTCCTCAACATCTTGTCCTCACTTGGTTTTAGGGGCTCTGTACTATCCTGGTTCTCCTCCTATCTCTCCCATCGCTCTTTCAGTGTGTGTTCTAGTGGCTCCTCCTCCTCTGCTAACCCACTCCCAGTTGATGTACCCCAAGGATCTTTCTTGGGTCCGCTCCTTTTCTCTCTCTACACCCAGTCCCTTGGTGCGCTTATCTCTTCCCATGGCTTTCAGTACTATCTGTATGCTGATGACTCCCAGATCTACCTCTCTATGCTGAAATCTCTCCGGAAATCCAGACCCAGATCTCTGCCTGCCTTTCTGACATTGCTGCCTGGATGTCTCACTGTCGCTTGAAACTGAACATGGTCAAGACTGAACTTCTTATCTTTCCCCCTAAAACTTCCCCTCCTCTTCCTCCTTTCTCAGTCTCTGTGGATAACTCTGTACTCCTTCCTGTTTCCTCAGCCCGCAAACTGGAGGTTGTCTTTCACTCCTCTCTCTCTTTCTCCTCACATATTCATCTCATAGCTAAGCCCTGCCATTTCTTTCTCTATAACATCAGCAAAATCCGCCCTTTCCTTTCTGAACACACTACTAAAATGCTTAACCACTCCTTAATCACCTCCCGTCTTGACTACTGTAACCTACTCCTTGCTGGTCTTCCTTTGACTCATCTCTCTCCCCTTCAATCTGTTCAACACTCTGCTGCGCAGCTAATCTTCCGCCAGCCTCATCATGCCCATATTACTCCTCTTCTCAAATCACTTCATTGGCTCCCTATCCGTTTCCGCATCCAGTTCAAACTTCTGCTGACCTATAAATGCTTTCACTCTGCGGCTCCTCACTACCTTTCTTCTCTTATCTCTCCTTACAACCCCCCTCGGGAACTCCGCTCTTCTAGAAAACTGCTTCTATCTGTGCCCTTCTCTTCTACTGCTAACTCCAGACTTCGCTCCTTTCACCTTGCTGCGCCTTACACCTGGAACAAACTACCTGTGTCTGTATGCCAGGCAACTTCTCTGACCCTCTTCAAATCCAGACTGAAAACTCACCTCTTCGCTGCTGCTTTTGGATCTTGACTCACCTGATCTCCTTTTTCTTTCCCCTTGCTTTATCCCTGCCTACACCTTCTGTACTTGTCGTGACTAGATTGTAAGCTCTGATGAGTAGGGACTGTCTCGTACATGTCTGTGCCGCGCTGCGTACGACTTGTAGCGCTATATAAATGCTTAATAGTAGTAGTAGTAGAGTTATTTTATGGAGCACAACATTGGTACTCCACCAAGCCATTATTATCTCAGTTACAACAGTTACCAGTGTCAGCAAAAACATATTTTTAAATGATGATAGTGAACTATCCAGTCTTGTGGGAAAAAGGTCCTGATTACTTGTGTGAAAAACTTGAATGGTATATGCCAGTCAAGGCATTAAGATCTCGCTAAACTGGCACATTACAGATACTATAAAAAAAGAGATGATGAAAGTATGATACCAAAATACAGCTTTCCCTATAGTAGCCCCAACAGGATGGAGTAATTTGCCATTAGCACCGAGGCAGGAGACTAGCTATTTGAGGTTCTGGAAAAACGTCAAATCGCTACTGTTTGCAAATAAAGTGGAGGAGTTGGAGAGTTAAATCAACAGTTAATATTGAAGATAGATGAGAAATGTATTTAAGAGTTCCACCCAATGGGGGAGCATATTCAAAGGGATTAATGTGATTTGCAGACCTGCAATCTGCATTCATCACACTGAGCCGGAAATTTAGTGGCACATACTCGGTTTGTGCCACTGAAAATCCCGTCTGATGTCATCTGAACACCCCAGCAATGCTAACCGCTTAGCATTGGAGCGTTCTTGGGGTGGAGGGAGGTTGACACCCACGGTAAGTCAGTCAGGGGTAATATTCAGCCCCTAACTGGCTAACCTAAACCGAGTAAAGTTGAGCCAAAAACAGCTGGCCTACCTTTAGCTGAATATCGTTGCTGACCAGATAGTTAAATCACTATCTGGGCAAACCAGTTATTCAGTGATGCTGGCCAGATATGGCCCTGGTACTGAATATCGGGGAATCATTTAAAGCAGTGATGGCCACCAACTCTAAATATGCCCCCCTAATATCTATACTGGAAGAAGGAAGGGATGGAGTTTTTATAATTTCTATAAATAGGTAGTTTGGTTTTGATTTGTTTTAATTATGTTTTAATGTTGTACATTTCTTTGAGCGAGAAAGATGATTAATAAATGTTCATAATAAATGAATAAATGAGTAGTGAACAGAATCTTCCAGATCATCCCTCCAGTCCAGTCCAGATGCATGGGTATTGTGCCCCCCTACCAGTAGGTGGAGACTGAACAGGACAGTTTTGCGATGCCATCCTATAAGGCTTTGAGCATCAGCAGGATTGTCAGTATTGCTCAATCTCCAGCAGGTGGTTGACTTCTGTGCGTCTGGACTGCACTTCAAGAATTGGAAATGGTTGGTTTGGCCTAGTACCTCAGGGGCAGCAGTAGCAGGATATCGGCCAGATAATTAGAAAAGAAAAAGAGAGGACTGAGCGGAGAAGCATTGATTGAATCAAGGCAAAACAAAAATACCTAAAAAAAAAAAAAAAAAGAAGAAAAGAGGCATCTATGAGAGAGGGACCATTGGCAGTCAATTGAGTGGAGTCGATCTCAAGACAGCACAAATTGGCAGCCCGTCTCCTCCACCGTGAGTGCCATAAACTGTTTTGGAACAGGGTCAGCCTCACTCGTGAGAAGGGTGAACACCCATGTGGCCCGGGTCCCTCCCCTCCCCCTGCGATCTCCCTCTCCCTATCAGCTTTAGCCCGTTGGCAGCAGTGATACTTCCCCTTTGGTGATCGGGTAAGTTCCAGTGTAGATAACTTGTAAGAGTGAGTCTGTGCAGACACAGAAGTCTCAGCTGCATTGAATGGTCTGTTTCAGCCAAAGCGCACGTGGTTGAAATGGTGGTGAAACGGGCCTGCATGGCAGAAAGGGGGACACTGTCCTCAGCGGGTCTTTGCCAGCTCTGCTTAGAGGGGGGCAGATCAGTGGAGGCAGCGCTAGACTCTGGCCCTTGTTTGGGCCCGCCATTGAAGAAAGTTGCAGCTGCAAGGGAGAAGACTGCAGTTTCTTCTGGACAGCTGCAGGAGGGTCTGAACATAGGAAAGGCAGCTTTGTCAGGTGAGTCGAACACAGGGAGCAAGGCAGAGGGTTCTGCATCCTCCAGCTCTGCCTCCAAATCTAGGAAACACAAGGCCACTTCAGAACCCTGGGAGCAGTCCTCAAGGGTGTCTTTTCCTCTAGAATTTGTGCTGTTAATGCACAAAGCCTTTGTGATGCGACAGGGCTTAGGATCCCAAAAGATACCCAAGCAAGCAGGCATGAGCGGGACTTGCTTACCCCTCCCGAAGCTGGAGGGAGCACCGGGGCCAAGAAACCTAGAGCCTCAGTTCTGTCTGGAGAGCCTGCCTCTCCAGGCGCAGGCTTCGGGGGATGCCTTGGAAAGGACCTCCATGGATTGGGAGGACCCTCGGGAGAAGAGATGGAGGAAGATGAGATCCCCTTGGGGGACAAACCAATGGTCATACACGTGTTCCACAAGGAGGAGTTCGTGGGCCTGATAACCCCACTCCTTGGGTGCACTGAACATGGCAATGACTGCTCTGTTGGAGGAGTTTAAACTGGAGGATCCATTGCTCCAGGGCATACGGTCCCCACAGAATTTTTTGTCGGTCCATAAGAAGATGACTAATACAGAGTGGGAGCTCTCGAGGGCTAGTTTGCATGGAGAGAGGACCACAATCCACTTTTATCTGCTGTAACCAGAAGAATAAGAGTTCCTCAAGATGCTGAAAGTGGACGCCTTGGTCACAGGGCTGACTAAGAAGACCACCATCCTGATTGAAGGAGGTGCCACACTGTGGGATGCCCAGGACAGAAGTCTAGAGACCATGCTGAAGCAGGCATTTGAGGCTAATGCCCTCACCCTGCAGACCACTATCTGTGGGGCTTATGTAGCTTGGGCTTGTCTGCAGTGGGTCCAGGGTCTCCCTGAGTCAGAAGAAGATTAGGGGTTGGCGCTGCTGAAATCAGGAGCGGCCTACCTGGCAGACATGTTCTATGATACAAAATGTACTCCTGGGAATCAAAAATAAAAAAATAATGGGAAAACCCCCCCAACAAAAATCACAAGAGAAAAATGAACATTCAAAAAAATAACAAGAAAAATATTGAAAAAAAATTGAAAAATAATCATAGAATACTGCACTATATCAACATAGGTCTGAAACAGGAGAATAAGAAACAGCACCAACTTTAATAGAGGAAAAAAGACCTCAGCCAGCCCTCCTGCCAACTAGAGCAGAAAGGACGAGCAAGTCGAATGGCACACTCATCAGCGCCTATCACTCGACAAAGCTCCAAATGACATCAACAGTCAAAAAAAACTCATTAATGGGGTAGAAAGCCATAGCCCAAGCCTAATTACAAAAAAAGCTCAAAAAGGCTCAAAAACCTCCCCAGAAAAACAGCTGGTAAACTGCTGGTATACCATTCAACCAATAGAAACAAAATTAGGACAACGTTAGCCAGTATCAGAAAGTAGTAGCTGAAGAAACTTAGTTTAAAGGCAGTGAAGGAAGGCAGCCACACGCAGCAGAAAGCAGTACTCAATCTTCATGGCAATGACACCGGAGCCCAGACACCAGGTGTTTCGCCAACCGGCTTCTTTAGGGAGCTCATCTCAATAAACGTTGCACATCCTAAAAACAAAAAATGGCATTAGACCGCCCCCCCCCCCCCCATACATAGTCCAATAATGCAGTAGTCAAAAAAAGGAAGGAAGAGCAACAAAAATAGACTCACGGAGCAAGAAAGAACCAAGACAACAGCAGTGCTTTGCTTGCCACAAAAAATGCTGGTCTGCCAAAGCAAAAAACGCAGAGCATGCGCAGTTAAAAGGAAACCCCAACTGACATAGGGGACTGTCTACTGACGCATGCCAGCAAACTCCAAGTGAACCAGCCATGAGAAACACAAAACCAAAAAAGGACAAAATAAAAAGCAAAACAGTTAAACAAAGAAAATGAATGATACAGAAAAATAACCACCCTACCCACCCCTTCAGTGAAAAAATGATGAATCAAAAGCAGGTCTTCCATTCAATGAAATCATTCAATTCTGCTGGTGTAACAGTGTTTAAACGGAAAATCCAGCGCTGCTCCAGATGAATAAGAGACCTTTCCCAATCACCTCCATGAACTGAGGGTAGACACTGAGCAATCGCAAGACATCTTGAATCCTCAAACTGATGTTGAAACTGTTGAACCAGAGGTGCCCCTACAGTTAAATGTTTTAATTTGTTCCTATATTCAATGAGGTGTATCCTCAATGCACGTCGTGTCTTACTAACATAACCTAAACCACAAGGGCATAAAATCAAATAAACCACCCCTATGCTATTGCAAGTGGTAGTGTTCCTCAGATGATAAATCCGTTGATTATAATGGAAAGATTCACAAGTAAGCATCATAAAACAAATCAAACAGTGTCCACAAGTACTATGGCCAGGGGTCAGTGTTTGATGTGGCAAGACACTGGTGTAAGCCGATGGACATAGAATATCATGCAAATTGTGATTTCTAGTGTACACAGGCTGAATGTGAAGAGAACGTAAGCCTGGGATAAGCCGAATAATCTGTTCTATGACCAGGTGTGCACCTCAACCAAAAGCATGGCCACTGTGGTGACGGCCCACTGTCTGCCCTGGCTCCATAACTAGTCCACTGATGTCTCTTCCAAGGTGCAATTGTCTAAGCCCCCCTTCAAGGAGAAGCTGTTGTTTGTGTGGTGCTTAAGAAACTCATTAAGGATCTGGCCAATTCCAAAGGGGGTTGCCTGCCGGAACACAAGCTCAGGGGGACCAAGATGTCAGGGGCCTCGAGAGGGCAATTCCGAGACTTTAGGAGATTCAAAACAACATGTTTTGTGCCCTTTTTGAGGACACACTTCCCCTCACGGGGCAGAATCTCACCTTTCGAGGTTGGGGTACAGGCAAAGGATACTATGCCTCTTTTGCAGGCTCCACCAAGAAGCCCCAGTGAAATAAGGGGGACCCAGAAGGGGGTCAAGTTGGGAGGCTACCTTTGATATTTCTACCCTGCCTGAGTCCAGATCATGCAGGACCAATGGGTGCTCGAGATCATCAGAGAGGGGTATGTGCTAGAGCTGGCGCGGCCCATTCCTGATGCCTTCTTGGCCTCTCTATGCAGGTCCATGGTGAAGCAAAGGGTGGTAGGTGCCACTGTGGACCAGCTCATCAGCTTGAGGGTGGTCCTTCTGGTACCCATCATCCAATGTGGGTCCGGTCGTTACTCGATCTACTTCGGGGTCCCCAAAAAGGAGGGTTCCTTCCATCCCATCCTAGATCTCAAGTCAGTCAACAGAGTGCTTTGGGTCCCACAGTTTCATATGGAAACCCTGTGCTCTGTTATGGTCGCGGTCCATGAGGGCGAGTTTCTGACATCGCTGGACCTGAAGGAGGCATATCTTCACATCCCAATATGAGAGGAACATCAACGTTACCTGTGATTTGCTGTACCCATGGGTCATTTCCAGTTTTGCATGCTCCTGTTTGGTCTCACAACAGCGCCCAGAGCATTCATGAAGGTCATGGTTGTGGTGGCGGCCACCCTGAAGTGTGAGGGGATTTTGGTCCACCCTTATCTGGATGATTGGTCGATCAGAGCGAAGTCTCAGGAGGAGAGCGAATCTGCAACTGCATGAGTAGTCAAGTTTCTGCAAGATCTAGGTTGAGTGGTGAATTTCAAAAAGAGCCATCTCTGCCTCTCGCAGCAGCTCACATATTTGGGGGCGCTGTTCGATATTCATATGGATTGAGTGGCACTGCCACCAGACAGGGCGGAAAAGCTGCGGAAGCAGGTCCGCCTGTTCCTCTGGATGATGCGCCCATCCACCTGGCACTATTGGCTGCTCCTTGGCACCATAATGTCAACCGTCAACCTAGTCTTGTAGTTGTGTGCCCACATGTGGCCCTTGCAGCACTCCCTTCTTTCTTGGTGGTCCCCACAGAGGGATCTGTTGTTACGGCAGTTGCTGTGCCCAGGGGATGTACGAGTCAATCTGTGCTGGTGGCGTGTGTCCCCAAAGTTGACAGAAGGGGTCCCGATGAACCCTTGAAGTAGACGTCCTTGAAGGATCTTATGCTGAAAACGGTGCTTCTGGTGGCGATCTGCTTGGCGTGGAGAATTTCAGAACTTCAGGCCTTGTCCTGTCGCAAACTATACCTGGTATTTCACCCAGAGAAGGTAGTTTTGCGTACTGTACCTTCCTTCCTACCAAAGGTGGTGTCAGACTTTCATCTTAATCAGCCAGTGACCCTTCCAGTCCTATGAGCAGAGGAGTTCATGCAGGGGAGTTCTGGGTTGCAGCTGCTTGATACGGGTAGGGCTTTGCAGCTGTATTTATGATGTATAGAGCCCTTTTGCTGTTACGACAGACTGTTCATCCTTTTTAGAAAACCCCACTAAGGGGAGGCCAGATGGCTTAGGGAGGCGATTGCGTTGGCCTACTTATTGAGGTACAGGACAGTGCCAACCGGGCTATAAGCACACTCCACAAGGGTGCAGGCGGCCTCCTAGGTGGAGGTGTGTCTGGTTCTACCAGGTGAGATCTGTAGGGCAACCACTTGGGCATCTTTGCATCCTTTTGTGAGGCATTATCGGCTTGATCCATGGGCTAGGAAGGAGGCTCGGTTTGGAGCCTCAGTGTTGCAAGGGGGCCTTGCAGGACCCCTCCCTTAGGGGACATGCTGTGGTATGTCCCATGCATCTGGACTGGACTGGACTGGAGGGATGACCTGGAAGGTGAAATTAAGTCTTACCTGCTAATTGCCTTTCCTTGAATCCCTCCAGCGCAGTCCCCACCCAGTTCTTGTCTGCTCAGCCTGTGGCTATGGAGCCCTGATGTGGGTATGGTGAGGGTATGGTCTAGGGTCTCGAGTGTGTCATGTCTCCAGGATGTGACGGGAGGCTCATCATCTAGGGGTAGCTACTTCTGGGTTGCGGTACTAACAGTTTCTGGCTCAGCTTCTGAGTATGGCTCAAAATGCTCTTAAGGAAAAAAAAATTTGGGCACATGTGGAGAAGAGAGTTTGGATTGTGTTCAATCAAAGAATGGAAATAAGATGCAGGGAAGCAGTTGGAGGTGTTTTAGTGTGGTGGGGAGACCATGCAGGGGTATGAGAGAAGAGTTTGGCTGTGGAGAGGAGAGCGACAGCCACTTTGCTTTGTTAGACAATACTGACAATCCTGCTGATGCACAGATTCCTTATAGGATGGCATCGCAAAACTGTCATGCTCAGTCTCCACCTGCTGGTTGGAGAGCACAATACCCCTGCGTCTAGACTAGACTAGAGGGATTCAAGAAAAGGTAATTAGCAGGTAAGGCCTAAATACATCTTACACTAAAGGAGCAGGTAGCCAATCTGCAATGAGGGAAGAGTGCACCGACAGAGACTACCAATTAGCACTGACAAAAGAGAGGGACAACAGTACTAGCAGGTTGCTGTGCTGCCATAAGAATAGGTATGATTGTGCATAACAGTGTATAGAGGACATCGGTAAGAAGCTTCAACACCAATGGGATCATCATAATTGTGTGCTGCTGGGGGCAGGAGAGAACTTTAGACCTCAGCACTTCAGATCACAGGTAGATTAGCATCATTGAGATAAATGCACTTTTGACCTGCTAATCTCCAAGGAGTGCTTCTACCCTCTAACTGTCAAACATTCTTCCTCCTTCATGACTGAACCTCAGGGGTCCCTGTGCAGGGAGGAGGGTACGCATTGTAAGAAAAGAGAACTGATATGAAGGGCAGCGACAGTCAATCTCTGTACAAAGGAAATTATTCCTGATGGGCTATGGATAGACTGTCCATGTTTTACTGCTATCTCCAAGGCAAGGAGGGGTGGCTTCTCCTTGGTCAGGAAGAAATAGATGTACACTGCTCACAATAGGATGATTCATTGCCAATGCCTAAGCAAGCTAGGTAGACAGAGTGGGGGTTGAACTTCTGGATGTTTCTATCACATTGTGGGCAGAGACAAGACCCCAAGTCTGGTTGGGGCATGATGGGAAGAACAAATTTAAATTAGCTTTTTTCAAAAGAAAAGACAAAGAAACAACAATGAAGAACAATATCGGAAGACACAAGGTCAAAACCTCTCAAAAATTATCCAGATCTCTGCTCTCACATCCATTCGGTAGAGTAGAAAAAAACAAAATGGAAGAGCTGAGGAGGTTGCTGCATGTAGGAAGTGTCACACATATTCTGAACTTTATATTAAGTTCTGAGCTCTGGGAGAGCAGTTACTTCCTGGTGACATGCAATAACATCATCTTCTTGTGTGCCCAACTCAATCTGCTTTGATACAACCAATTAGGTCTGATCTTCTGGACGAATTACTGCTGTATACTGAAAAGTTCGTCCAATCTCAACTCGAGAATGAGTTATAATAGGGCTATAGTAACACTGTTTATAGGTCTCAGATTCGATAAGCACTCGTTTAGGACCCGCGTCCATAAACTGATGGAGTTTTTTACCTGGCTGAATGAACGGGATGTCAATATACAGTTCACCCATAATTATCATATGAGTGAGATTGATTATTTGGATGTACATATTAAGAGAGGACAAGATCGGTGGCATACAACAGTGTTCCGGAAATCTACCGATAGGAACACATTCCTTCACTATCAAAGTAAACATCCGCAAAGACTTAAAAATTCTCTCCCCTTTTCACAATTTTTACGCTTTAGGCGTAATTGTTCTGATACCGGTAGTTACAAACAACAGGGTACCCTGCTGAAAAGAGAATTTGAGGAGAGAGGCTATCCTAGAGAGCTAGTTCAGCAAGCTTATCGTCGGGCACTGTACAATCATCGAGGGGGACTATTGACAATGAAGCCCAAAGATGAGACACGATTAGAAGGTGATGCAGTTAATTTGATTACATCTTACTCCCCGATGAGTAAACACATACAGAAAGTGCTGTATAAACATCAGAATATACTAGCTATAGTCCCAGGACTACAAGCTAAACGGATCAGATGTGTTTGGAAAAGGGGAAAAAATTTAAAAGAATATCTTAGCCCCACGGTACTTCCCCCAGTTAATAGTACTGGGCAGGAAGGGGGACATAAGAAATGTGGTGAATGCGACGTGTGTATAGTGATGTCAGAACGGACCCGATTTGTTTATCATGGTCGCAGTTATGATTTGCGGACTAAAACTAATTGTGCTTCTGAAGCTGTAGTATATTGTCTCCAGTGTCCGTGCAGTATGATATATATAGGCAAAACTCTGCGCTCTTTACGAACCAGAGTACGGGAACATCGTAGCCGTCTTAGGTGTAGAAGATTAGAAGCTCCCATCGTAGGACATTGTTTGGCTCAGGGACATACTTTTGAGCAGCTGAGTTGTTTTGCTATAGAACGTGTATTACAACCACATGGGGGACGCACATTAGATGAAACACTTCTCATGAAGGAACAACGATGGATATACAGGTTAAATACAGTAGCTCCGGAGGGCTTAAATCTAGCAATAGATTGGCAGGTATGTACGTGACATACACTGCCTAGGAAGATGATGGTGGAAGGCTTTAATAATGGGGACAGTTTACTTTACTATCGTTGCCTTTGACCCTAGGATACAGGGTCGGAAGGGTTTTCTGTATATAGAACTGTTTAAACATCTAAGTATAATGACGGTGAGCTGTTCTCATATTAAAATTTCTTGATAATAAGATTGAATGTATTGAGAGTATACGATGGCCCAATGAGTCAATTGGTAATATGGTAGAATGAAGACAACTTCGCGCCGGAATATAGTAGTAGGGGTTTAAATAGGGGAGGAGAGTTCCACCCCGCATGCGCGGCGTCTCTTTGAGATTTTGGAGTTACTCTTTGACAGCAGTATGGGACGTGGGCAGCATCATAAATTGTAAGTTTATGTCAAAGTAGGGGTTTTAAGTAGAATGAGTATTAATAATTTGGTATGAGGGATAGTTTTTTAGAGTGTTGTTTGTGTATTTTTAGGTTTGGGGAAGGATCTCCTGAAGAAAACTAGTTTGAAACGCCGGTAAGGCGCCATAGCAGAGCGTCGGGATCCAGTTCACCAGCACTGTTCTTAAGGCTGTGAATAAGGGCTGCGGTTTTAAGTTAAGTTATATTTTAAAAGTAATACAGCACTTGTATTTATAAAGCACTTGATAGCTAAGAGACACTGGGGTCATTGATGTGAACGACGGCACCGAGTGAAAGGACGCGGGTCCTAAACGAGTGCTTATCGAATCTGAGACCTATAAACAGTGTTACTATAGCCCTATTATAACTCATTCTCGAGTTGAGATTGGACGAACTTTTCAGTATACAACTCAATCTGCTGCCAACAGATAAAAGTAACTCCTAAGAAATGTGTTTCTTCTAGAAGATTCATCTAATGTTTAACCAAGAAAATCTATGTTGTTGCTGTTAAGTGCTGTCAAGTTGGTGTCAACTCATGGTGACCCTCTGGATAGCTGTCCTAAAATGTGTTCGGTCTTCAGTCAGGCGGCTCATTGTTGACAGACTGGCAGCCATAGCTGCTATTATTGCATCGATCCATCTCATTGCTGACCTTCCTCTTTTGCGTTGACCTTCTATCTTGCCAAGCATGATGTCTTTCTCTAATGATCTCTCTTTGCATGATGTGCCCAAAGTATGAAAGTCAAAGTCTTGTCATCTGAGCTTCTAAAGAAAGCTTAGGTTTGATCTCCTCTAGTACTGACTGGTTTGTTCTTCGGGCAGTCCATGGTATACACAGTATTCGTCACCATCACCATAATTCAAAGGCATCAATTTGCTTCCTGTCTATCTTTTTACCTATCCAACTTTAGCATCCATATGATGCTACTGAAAATACCATGGCTTGAACAAGTCAAATCTTTTTATCGAGAGAGACATCTCTTCTCTTGAAAATCTTGTCAAGGTCCTTCATAGCCATTCTGCCAAGAGCAATGCATCACTGTATTTCTTGACTGCATGTTGTTTCTTTATTGATAGTTGATCCAAGTAGGTTAAAGTTATCAACTATTTCAATTTCTTTTCCATCACCGATAAACATTGATTTTGGCTGTTGTCAGGATCTTTGTCTTCTTAACGTTAAGGTGCAGACCCATTTTAAGACCATGGGAGGAGGGAGGAGTAGCCTAGTGGTTGGGGCAAGGTACTTCAGGCCAGAAGGTTGGGGGTTCAAATCCCACCAGAGGACAGCAACCTTGGGCCGGAAGGACCAGGATTTCTAGTCCCACAGATGCTCCTTGTGGTCTTGGGCAAGCCACTTAACCCTCCATAGCCCATGTTCCCTGTAAGTATTAGTGTATGTGTCTCATATCCCCACATGTTAAATGTATTACCCAATTGTGTCATGACCACTTTGATGGAAGGATAAGGCGGTATACAAAAACTGTCTAAATAAATAAATGTTCCTTGATCTTGAGAAGCAAATGTTTTAGATCATCTTCACTTTCAGCCAGTAAGATAGTTTCATCAGCATAGCGAAGGCTGTTGATGAGTCTTCCACCAATCTTCACACCTCGGTTGTCTTCAGACAGTCCTGCTTCTCTGATGATTTGTTCTGCATATAAATTAAACAGGTAGGGGGAAAGTATGCAGCCTTTTCATATACCTTTACTGATTTTAAACCGTTCTGTTTCTCCTTGTTCCATTCAAACTATTGCTTCTTGATCAATGTAAAGGTTGTGCAAAAGAACGATCAGGTGTTCTGGTATACCCATCTTCTTGATGTGGCCCAGAGTTTCTCATGGTTTACACAGCCAAAGGTCTTGCTATAGTCGGTAAAACACATATAGATATCCTTTTCAAGGATCCATCTCACATCCATGATGATGTCTCTCGTTCCTCGCCCTTTCCTGAACCCTGCTTGCACGTCAGGCAATTCTTGTTCCAGGTATGGTTGTAGTCTCTGCTGAATAATCGTCAATAGAATCTTGCTGGCATGGTGGATCAGAGTAATTGTGTGATAATTTCAACAGTCAGTTGGATCACCTTTCTTTAGTATTGGTATAAATACAGATCTTTTCCAGTCAGTTGGCCATGATGTTGTCTTCCAAATTTCCTGGCAGAACCTTGTAAGTATGGTAACAGCTGCATCAGATTGCTGTAATATTTCAATGGGAATGCCATCAATGCTAGGTGATTTGTTCTTTGATAAGGCTTTCACTGCTGCTCCGACATATTCTTTCATCACCAATGGTTCTTAATCATAAGGTACAGGTTGAAACAGCTGTTGGTGCACTTGTTCTTTATGGTATAATGACTCTGTATAATCTTTCCACCTTTTCTTGATCTTCTCAACATCATTCAACATGGATCCTTGAGCATCTTGTAACATTCCAATTTGAGGCTGGAATTTTTTCTTTAACTCTTG
Organism: Ichthyophis bannanicus; assembly: GCA_033557465.1. Lineage (NCBI taxonomy): Eukaryota > Metazoa > Chordata > Amphibia > Gymnophiona > Ichthyophiidae > Ichthyophis > Ichthyophis bannanicus. Next base: position 454,130,673 of record CM066036.1, read on the forward strand.
TAGCTTTAGGAAAGCTGATCTTGTTATTTTTCTAATATTTCTGATTCTATTTCCTTGTATTTAACACTGTAATACTTCTTCTTGTCTTGTCTTGCTGCATGTTGGAAATCTCTGTTTAGTTCTGTGATTGCCTCTCTTTCTCCTCTGGCTTTAGCTTCTCTGCGTTTCTGGGCAATTTTCAGAGTTTCTTCGGCCATCCATTTTGGCTGTTTTTGCTTTTTCACCTTTTGTAGAGACTTCTCACTTTCTTCCAACAAAACCTTCTTGATGTCATCCTATAACTCTTCTGGAGCTCTGTCATTTTTATCTAAAGCAGCAAATTGATTTTGCATGCTGTTTTTAAATTCAAGTTATATATTTTCAAGGTCATACTATGCAGCATTCAGGAGTGGCTTGCTTTTCTTCAACTTTAGCTTGAAGTTGGTGATCTGTACCATAGTCAGCTCCAGGTTTTCTATTTGTTGATGTTATAGAGCTTTTCCATCATTGACTTCCACAGATGTAGTCAATTTGATTTTTGTACAATCCATTGGGTGAAGTCCATGTGTACAGTCGCTGCTTGTGTTGCTGGAAGAACTTGTTTGAGATTAATAGAACGTTGGTCTTACAGAATTCTCCTTCTTCATTTCAGTTTTTCTCCTTCTTCATTTCTGCTGCCAAGTCCATATTTTCCAACCACTTTGCCTTCTTCATTGTTGCCAACTCTTGCGTTCCAGTCACCCATGACTATCAGGATATCCTGTTTGCATGTTCTGTCAATTTCAGATTGTACCTGTTCATAGAACTCATGAGCTTCACCCTCTTCTGCAGATGTTGTTAGGGCATATTCTTGAATTATAGTTGTGTTGATGGGCATTCCTCATAGATGAATAGAAATTAAGCATTCACTGATTGCATTGTATTTCATTACAGTTCTTACGAGATTCTTCTTAATTATAAATGCAAAACTATTTCTTCTTTGTCTTTCATTTCCAACATAGTAGACCATGTTATCATCAGATGCAAAGTGCCCAATGTCAGTCCATTTCAGTTGGCTGACACCCAACAGATTGAGTTGTAAACATTCCATTTCATTTTTGACCACCTGCAACTTCCCTTGGTTCATGTTTCATATGTTCCATGTCCCAATATCTAAGACATCTTTGCAAATTCTGACATTTTTCAAGTACATTCATGGCAAAAGGCCTGTGAGAGAGTCAATTGGACCATTAGATGATAGAGGGGTAAAAGGGGCAGTAAGAGGAGACAAGGCTATAGTGGAGAGATTGAATGAATTCTTTGCTTCGGTCTTTACTGAGGAAGATGTAGGGATGTTACCTAAGACTGAAGTGGTATTTAAAGGTGATACTGCAGAGGAATTGAGAGAAATATCGCTACACCGGGAAGATGTATTACAACTATTTGATAAACTGAATAGTAGCAAATCACCTGGACCGGATGGTATACATCCAAGAGTGTTGAAAGAACTGAAATATGAGATTGCAGACCTGCTATTAGTAATCTGTGAACTTTCATTAAAATCATCTGTAATACCTGAAGATTGGAGGATCGCCAATGTAACGCCAATTTTTAAAAAGGGTTCCAGGGGTGATCCAAGAAATTACAGACCGGTGAGCCTGACGTCAGTACTGGGGAAAATGGTAGAAACCATCATAAAGAACAAAATTACACAGCATGTAGATAGTCATGGCCTAATGGGAGACAGCCAACATGGCTTTAGACAAGGAAGATCTTGTCTTACTAATCGGATATGTTTTTTTGAAGGTGTGAATAAACAGGTAGACAAAGGTGAGTCAGTTGATATAGTGTATCTGGACTTTCAGAAAGCCTTTGACAAGGTCCCTCATCATAGACTTTTGGCAAAACTAAAAAGTCATGGGATAGGAGGCAGTGTACTATTGTGGATCGGAAACTGGTTAAAAGATAGAAAGCAGAGGGTAGGGCTAAATGGCCAATTTTCCCAATGGAAAAAGGTGAATAGTGGCGTACCCCATGGATCTGTACTGGGTCTGCTACCTTTTGACATATTCATAAATGACCTGGAAAAGGGAATAACTAGTGAGGTTATCAAATTTGCAGACGACACAAAACTGTTTAACGTTGTTAAAACCCAAGAGGACTGTGGAAAACTGCAGGAGGATCTGGATAAATTGGAAGACTGGGCATCCAAATGGCAGATGAAATTTAATGTGGACAAGTGCAAAGTTATGCACCTACGAAAGAACAACCCACACTATGGTTACACAATGCAAGGTTCCACATTGGGAACCACCACCCCGGAAAAAGATTTAGGAGTCATCGTGGATAACATGTTAAAACTCTCTGCCCAGTGTGCAGCGGCGGCCAAGAAAGCAAATAGAATGCTAGGTATCATAAGGAAAGGAATGGAAAATAAAACAAAGGATATTATAATGCCTCTGTATCATTCCATGGTACAACCGCACCTTGAATATTGTGTGCAATTCTGGTCGCCATATCTTAAAAAGGATATAGCGTTATTAGAAAAGGTACAGAGAAGAGCCACCAAAATGGTAAAGGGGATGGAAGGCTACTCCTTTGAAGAGAGGCTACAAAGGTTAGGGTTCTTCAACCTGGAAAAGAGAGGGATGAGGGGAGATATGATAGAGGTCTATAAATTTTTTTTTTTTTTTTTTTTTTTTTTTAGAATTTTATTTATAATTTTCACACAAACACACAACAACAGTAAGCAAACTGTACACCACCCACCCCACCCCGCCCACCCCCCCTCCCCCACCTATAAAGCTGCAGCACGGCTACCCCCCCCCCCCGCCATCAAGAAAAATAAACAAACAAAATCAGGAAGCAGGGGTACACTGCGAAGATTGAGCAACTATAGCGTATAAGGGATATCATCAAATGAACAACGAGCTGCATTACAATACTGGATTAAAGATTGCCATTCCTCCAGTATCCAGGTCCAAGCCGAACGCCTTTGCGAGGCATCAGTTCGTATTTACTATACAGACACACACAGTTCCACCAGACCTGGTACTGGAGGTCAGAGAGCACCTTCCAGTTACGCACTCTACAACAGATGGCAATCCCCAGAAGAAAATCTAAGAGGAAGGAGTCATGCCGCCCCAAAGGAATCCCGGACCCAGACCGGAAGACCAGGATCTGCCAGGTAAGAGGGACTTCAAAACGGAGAATGTCCTGGATGCAATCCCAGACCTGGGTCCAATACTGAGACAGAAAAGAGCAGTCGAACATCATATGTCGTAAGGTACCTACTGCATTCTTACACAACCAACAAGTGTTGTTAACAGAGGGGTCCCACTTGGTCACCTTTACAGGAGTAACAAAAGCCCTGTGAGCAAAGAAAAACAGGGTCTGGGTGATGGAGGCCGATCTAATAACCCGAGTCTGTCGGGTCCAGAATTCCGACCACTGCTGTGCAGAGAGAGTAAGTCCTGATTCATACTCCCACGGGCGCTGCATTCTCTGCGGGTCCAGGGAACCGCGCCGCACCAGGAGTTTATATAGAGATGAGGCGATACCAGGTGCGGTCCAGGCCTGGGCAAGTTCCACCAGGAGTGTCCCTTCTGCTCTAGAGAATCGTCTACCCCCCACCGCTGTCTCTACACAGTGCTTTAATTGGAGCCACTGAAAAATAAGAGCGCCCGGAAGATGGAATTCCCCCTGCAGTTCCCCAAAGTCCCGCCAATCCCCAGCCCGGACCAATTGGCTCAGCATCCAGATATGCCTACTAAACCATTGCCGCCAAGCAAAGGGCCTACCCTGGATTTTGAACAAAGGATTGTACCAAAGCGGGAGATCCAGAGAGAACCGCTCTGCTAGGGGCACTGAAGCCAAGAGATCCTGGAAAGCCCTTTGGGTGTCTAACAGGAGAGAGGGCCATCGGGGGGACGATGGAAAGAGCATGCCCTGGGCGAGTCGTAAGGGGAACGGTTCCACGATCCGCCGCTCCACATCCAACCATATCGGGCTGAGTTCTGTCACCTCGTCCCGCCATCTGCCTCCCTGTTTAAGTAGGAAGGCCCTGTGATACAGCCGAAAGTCAGGAAAACTCACCCCCCCCCTCCCCTTTGACATTCTTCAGCTTGGCCAGTGCAATCCTCGGGGGCCGATTATTCCAGAGGTACCGCGTAAGTACCATCTCAATCCGCTTATACACCAGAGGCGGAAGCAGAATGGGAAGCATTTCCAGCACATAGTTAAGTTTTGGGGCAATGGTCATTTTGATAGATTCTAAGCGACCCCACCATGACAAATTTAAAGGAGACCACCGGGCCGCCAAAGATGTAGCTAAAGAGACAAGGCGTTCCGAATTGTACCGTATCGTTTCCTCTAAGGGGTAACAATAGTAAGCCCCCAAGTATTTCACCGCACCCGCCTCCCAAACAAAGGGGAACTGTGCAACATCCTCTTTAAACACACGGGCATTTAGAGGGAAGGCAACCGACTTCGTCCAGTTGATCTTATAGCCAGACAAAGCAGCATAGTCATCAATCTGCATAAGGACATAGGGGACAGAGGGCGGAGTGGTGAAGAGCAGCAAATCATCAGCGTACGCTGATAGTTTAAGCTCAGCACCCCGTATTGCAACACCGTGAATCCTAGAATTCTGCCTAACTAGCAGGGTGAGAGGCTCCAGCGCTAGGTTGAAAAGTATCGGGGAGAGGGGGCAGCCTTGCCGCGTCCCACGGTGCAACCTGAATTCCAGGGACTGAGCATCATTGACACAGATACGGGCAGTGGGATTAACATATAACAAGCCAATACTCTTAATAAAACCTTCCCCCAGCCCAAACCATCTGAGGGCGTGAAAGAGAAAGGACCATTCAAGGCGATCAAACACCTTCTCAGCATCAAGGGATAGGCCAACTATTGGGGTCTCCAAGGAAGCGGCCTCTGTCAAAACATGGCAGAGGAGACGGGCATTATCCGCCGTGGACCGACCTCCAACAAAACCACATTGATCTGGGTGGATCAACTGCGGGAGTACCGGGGACAAGCGTGCCGCCAGAATAGAGGCATAGATCTTATAATCCGCGTTTAATAATGATATGGGTCTGTAATTACCTACATCAAGAGGATCCCGCCCAGGCTTTTCGAGAACCACTATACTGGCAGACGCAAAGGAGCCAATTTGGGGGCATTCAGTCAATAGCGCTTGATAATATTGCAACAAGAAGGGGCCAAGGTCTTTGCTAAACACCTTAAAGAACTCAGGTGGGAGACCATCAGGGCCCGCCGCCTTTCCAGAAGAGAGAGAGTCAATCGCTGCAACCAGTTCGGCCAAGGTTATAGGGAGATCAAGGGGAGCCAGTAAGCCCGGATCAATTCCTGGCTTCCGGACCCGATCTAAGAGCTGCGTGAAGGCCTCAAGGGAACAGTCGCCCTCCGACGAGTAGAGGTGGTCATAAAAGTCCCGAAAGACCGCCAAGATCTCGGAGTCGGTAACCAGAACCGCTCCCTGCTGAGGATCTCTAAGGGCAGCAACCCGCCCGCGCTCCCTCCGGGCATTCAACTGACTGGCCAACAATTTGCTGGCTCTATTGCTCTCTCGATAGTAGAGCCCCTCCTGCGAGCGGATACTTTTGACCGCTTCTGTGGTAAGGATCTGATTATAGCGGAAGCGCAAGCGCTGCAGGCGGAGTAACACGCAGGAGTCTGTGCGACGGGCCAGCACCCGATCCCCTGCTTTAATCTGCGCCTCTAAGACCCTTAACTGTTCCCTATGCAGTTTTGCCTGCCCGATATTGAAACTGGTGATAATTGCCCTTATATAAGCTTTAAAACCTTCCCATCTGGCCCACCCTGAAGTCAAGTGAGGGGGATTAAGGTCGAAATAGGTAAGTATCGCTTCCCGTATCTGCCGCTGGAACTCTGCATTTTGTAACCAGCTATGATCAAAACTCCAATGACTCTGAGCAGAGCGAGGCCCAACACCCTCTAAGGTCACTGAAACAGCGGCATGATCGGACACACTGGAGGAAAGAATGACAGCCTCTGTAAGGAATGAGATCAGGGACTTAGAGATCAAAAGGAAGTCGATGCGGGATAAAGACTGGTGGGGAGACGAAAAGAAAGTAAATTCCTGCGCATCAGGGTGACACAGTCTCCATACATCCACCAAGCCAGCCTCCTGAATTAGGGAACGAAAAACCCCTTGAGCCCGGCCACATTCAGAGGCCCTGGGAGGCTTCCTGTCCACCAGCGCATCCAGGACTACATTAAAATCACCCCCCAAAACCATTGGCGCGTGTAAAGGAGTGCAAGTCAGCTCAGCTATCCTGCGGAAAAAGTCAGGACAGTCTCTGTTGGGGGCATAGACATTGAGCAGCATTATCTCGAGAGATCCAACTCTGATAAAGGCCTGGACCCACCTGCCCTCCTCATCCTGTCGGGAGCTGGTCACCTGCAAATTGAGCGACTTTCGAGCCAGGATGGCCACCCCATTATGTTTACCCAGTGCAGGGGAAAACGCCAGCAGAGAGAAGGGGCGGATATTCAGCTTCAGGGACTCCTTTGCATTTAAATGCGTCTCCTGTAACATTAAAATATCACTCTGTAGTTGCCTGCCATACAGAATAATTTTCTTACGCTTAATGGGGTTATTCACCCCATTAACATTCAGCGAGTGAATGCGCAAGGTTACCATATGACAAGCAAATACGCATACACGTCTAGACTCAGTGCCCGCATGACTCCCCCTCTAAACATACATTTGGCATTGCAGCACATACACATTATCATACTGAAGGATATCATACAACATAAGAAAAGCATCGCCACTCTGAACATTAACATTGCTACAGCTTCCACACTCCAGGGGGGGGGGGACTCTACCGTTCTGAACGGGTGAACCCACACTAAAGCGGGAAGACGCATCCAGAGATGAAAGAGTGTCCATAAAGGCCTGCGCCGGCCAGTCCACCATTCCACAAGCAACACATACTTTCTGAGAATAGCCTGGAACAGTGAAGGAAAAGTTAGGCACGAGCTTTCCCAGACGCACCAACAAATAGCAGAGCAGACGTGAAGTTCCCAGACACACTTAAGAGTTCATCAGCTCAGCTTCCTTCTCCTCTATGTAAAGTCCCAGCGCATTCGGGTCGTCAAATGTTTTGGTAACATTATGTAAAGTCACCCTCATTCTAGCAGGCTGAAGAAGGCCAAAGCGTGCCTGTAGGCGTTGCAGGCGCGGACGTAAGTCCAGGAAGCGCTTCCGTTTCTCCACAGTAATTTTAGCAAAGTCAGGGAAAAACATGAGCCGATGACCCTCAAAAATTACCGGTGACCGGGCCCTTGCTGCCTCTAGTATTTTTATAGCGTGTTGATGCCGCAAGGTCTTGAAGATAATAGGCCGAGGTCGCTTATGGTGAGGAAGGGCCTGCGAGGGGACTCGATGTGCTCTTTCCACCTCGAAGGGAATTGCAAAGGATAATTGCAATGTGGAAGTAAGGAGCTTAGATAGAAAACCGAACATATCCTGCCCCTCAGCCCCCTCCGGAACTCCTACCACGCGGACATTATTCCTCCTGGCCCGGTTATTGATGTCTTCCATCTCCTTTTGCAATTGCTCAATTTGGCGGGAGTGTTTGTCCAACAGTTTCATCCGTTCCTCATGCACTTGTACGCGCTGCTCCGTTTGGTCCTGACGCACTGCAAGGGCCCCGAGTTGCTCCTTTAATTGTAGCATGTCTTCCTGCACGTTCTGGAGCGAGGCGCTGTTCGCCGTTACAATGGCCTTCACAGCCCTGATCTCCTGCAGCAACTCCTGCAGCGCCGCCGGGTTCTCACGCTCGGCCGCCATTTTTTGTGGGGACGGGGCTCTGTTTTCGACCGCTTATTGCCAGTTCCAGACCCCGGAGTGAAGTCTAGGCGGACGGGCTTTGAATTTGCCATGCCTAGTTACTGCACAGCAACTTTGAAGGGGTCGCGAGCACAAATGCCGGCGCAGGCACAGGATTAAGAGACAATCTCCGGGAGCTCACGCTTCACGCGTCCATTCCCCTTCGTGCTAGGCTCCGCCTCTCAGAGGTCTATAAATTAATGAATGGAGTGGAACGGGTAAACGTAGATCGATTGTTTACGCTATCAGAATATAGAAAGACTAGGGGACATGTAATGAAGCTACAGGGTAAACTATTTAACACAAATAAGAGAAAATATTTTTTCACTCAACGTGTAATCAAACTCTGGAATTTGTTACCGGAGGATGTAGTAAGAGCTGTTAGTATAGCTGGGTTTAAAAAACGTTTGGACAAGTTCCTGGAGGAAAGGTCCATAAACCATTATTAAAAAGGGACCCAGGATATCAGTGCTTGACCCAATACAAGCATTGTGGAACCTGTGTCTATTGGGGATACTGCTAGGTACGTATGACCTAGATTGGCCACTGTTGGAAACAGGATACTGGGCTTGATGGACCTTGGTCTGACCCAGTATGGCATATCTTATGTTCTTATGTTCATTTCATGCGCAGCTACATCAACAGTCAGACATCCCAAGGGCTTTGATCCAATCACATTATAAATGCTGGCTTTACTCTGAAAAGTCTTCAGCTCCTCCCCAGTAGCCAGTTGAGTGCCTTCCGACCTAGGGGTCTGATCTTCCAGCACTATAGTGTAATTTGTTTTGTTGCGACTATCCATTGGGTTTTCGTGGCAAGATATGGAAGAAGATTGCCAGGCCTTTCTTCCATGCAGGTAATTCTAGCATTGCTGCTGAAGTCACAGAAATGTGATCCTCTGCCACCAATACTGTCCCATTCTGCTGCTGCTCAGATAGGTGATTTGTCTTGGTCTGGAACTTCAGGTGAAGTTAGTCCATCTTGGGAGACCCTGCCAATAGTTAAGTTACCGATAGCTTAGCCCTCAGAATCACTGATGCACACAAGCCCTCACGGCATGACAAGCTGCAAACCAAGAAAATCTATAAGCTACTTTATTGATTTCTCTAGAAACTAAAATGGAGGACAGAGAAGATTTTCCAGTCAGTTCATGGTGTAAGAAAGATCATCCTAAGCAGTAGACAATGCACCCTTCAACTATGCTGAGATTTACCTGTATTTTTGGTTAGACTATAAAGTAGAGGTGACTGTGAGAGCCTAGATTATGTGCTGCTAACTTGGAATTATTAATATAACATCATCTCACCTCGACATATCTCTGGAAGTGACATATATGTAAATATTTTCACCTCTATGTATAAGAAGACATTTGTTGCTACCACTAATCTTATGTCATCCTGAAGCAATCCTCTTTAAGAACCGATTATCACAAGAATGAGCGATAGTTGGTTTGCTGCAGCTTTATCAAGTTTGTCTGAAATTCAGAGGATGCCATATACAGAGAGGTTAGCACAATTCTTTCCAGTGTAGAGTTCCACCTCAGGTGGTCCACCATAACATCTGCTTGTCCAAGACTATGAAAGAACCCTGTAACCCAGGCAAGGAGGGATTAGGACCTGCATACCTGACAAGAGTTCCCCTTTCATTGCTTCAGGTACCAATCTACACTGTAAGTCCTTTGGCAATAGGGAAATACATTCATATCCAGTAAGTAACTCATCTTAAGCCACCAATAAAAAGGTATGAGCTATAAATAAACTAATTTTATAGTTTCCTTTATGATGGGGCTTTCTGAGAAATTCAAGTTCTTTACAAGCCTTTTATTTCAGGAATTAGTGGGTTTGAAAGAGGAAGAGATTTACCTGTGCGTAAGAAGCTGGGCCTTGATTCACGGAGATCCCCTTCTAAACAGCCAGAAAAGGAATGAAGCTAATAGTTTTGAGTGTGTACAAATTATTTCATCTTTTGCTTAAATAGAATGCAAAGCCTGTTTTGCTAACTCAAATCTGGAAGAGAATTTATTTAATCTTCACTAATTTCAGGGAAGGGTTAAGAAATGGCATAAAAGCAGAATTCAAAAATGACTTTGGCAGCAGTATGTAACGACAGTATTTCAAATCTAACTTATCATGAATCGCTGATGTGTCACAAAGGATTACAAAACCCAACAAACTGCAAGCTCAGCAATATAAAGGACCTACTGCTATAACTCACGTAAATGTCTATGTATGGCAACAGCTATACAAGTGAGATTAGAATTCAAAAACTGAGGAAATGACTTTTCAGCATGGGATAGTGAAGTCCGGAAAGGGAAGAGGAAGATCGCTGAGCTGTGAGCACATAGGGAAGGGGACGTAAGAGGGAAGGAGGAAGTAGTTATGCCTTTGTTTCTGTTTTTAAAGTCATATAGCCTTGCTCCTGAATCTAGATTCTTGTTTTAAACATTTTAATTTTTATGAGACAGTATGATAGATATATTGTAAACATTAGCCAACCAACTCTACATAGAAACAAGTATCCACACACATGCTCAACATTTTTCATTATAATTCAAACTTCCAGTTCTAGGTTATTGTTGGAGGCAATTAGGTGCTTTCTCAGAGTCTTAAAACAGGGATTTATTAGTGGATTTGCAGCATGAAAAAAATGTTTAGAGGCTTTTTAGGTAGATTTCATTTAACAATACAAAACACAGTTTTCCAATGCCAGCCCTTTCCCCCAGCCCTAGCATTGCCCGCTTCTCTCCAAGCTCCAGCAACAGCATCAGTACAGCCCCCCCCTTCTGGAAGCCCCAGTTCTCCAAGCCTCATCAACATTTGGAGTGATCATATTAGGCAGGTAACTCGAGATTCTTATCTATGTCCCTGATAAACCCTAGTGGGGAGCCTGGGGTAGGACAGTGTTGGCTGTTAATCTCATTAAAGTTTGGCATCAGCATCAGCCCCAGGGCTAGGCTGTCCACTAGGCGGTCGCCTGGGGCAGCAGACCCTGGTGGGTGGCACAGTGATCTCTTCCTCTTCAATGTGGTGGACAGCACTGTGGCAGGTCTTAAAGTGCATGCGCACAGTTACAGTCTGCCTCTCCTGTCCCCTCCAACAGGAAACGGCTGCATTGGAGAGGGTAGGAGCAGAAGGTTGTGAGTGTGCACATGCGCTTTAAGGCCTACCATGGCTTCAAAGAAGTGATAGCCATGCCACCCACCCTCCTCCAGGTGAGAAGCTGAATGTTGGGGCGGCGTGGTGCAGTGATGACAGCAACAGCATGCTGGGCAAGGTAGCACGGAGGGGGAGGCACAATGGGCCTGCCTAGAGCAGCAGAAACCCTTGGGTCGGCTCTGATCAGTCCTCTCTGCCCACACCTACACACAACAGTGAGATCTTTAACTTTTTGCTCCCACCGCTTCTCCGCACAGCTGAAGCTGGAAAGATTTTGAAGCCTGAGAACAGGCTGGTGTGCTCTATTACAGTTTAGTGCACACTAAGAAGGTCATTTTAGAAGCTCAATTTGTGATGTCCACGTCTAAAACTGACCATTCAAATATGCAAATTTCATCTTTCAGAACAGCGCCACATGTTGGAACTCACCATGGTGCATGTCCATGTCTCGACCTGCACCCAGGCATGAGTAGGCATCAGAAGAGTACTTGTTTGGGCAACCTAACACCCGTGGAAAGAAGAGTAGAAAACTCTCTTATTCCCCCAATATTTTTTGCTACACCTAAAAAGCATGCAGGAAAATAAGGAGACTGTTGCTGTGACTGCTGTACTTCTCTGCTTGCAAAATGGCAAGTGGGACATGTATGTGGCATCAGATAGATGTGCCTATTCTGAAATACCATCATGGGCACATTTATTTATTTATTTATTTAGCCAGATTTGTATACCGCCTTATCCTTCAATCAAAGTGGTAGGGGGGACGAGGTAGTACATTTAACATCGGGGACAAACATACATATAATCTGGGGTGTTTTGCCCCACGAGGGGTGATGGTGCTAGATGCGTCTTATTGGCAGGGTGGGAGTTGAGGTTCTTGTTCAAAAGAGGCCCTGAACATATAGGTTTTGAGTGTTTTTCAGAAGTCCTTAAGGTCCTCTTGTGCTCTTAGTACTTCAGGGAGGGTGTTCCAAAGGTCCGGTGCTGAAAATGAGATGGCTCTTCTGGATGTTGATTGCTTCGTTTTGTGGTATCCAGCTGGGGTGAGGAGTTTGTTGCTGCCTTGGGTCCTTCTAGGTCTGCTGCTAGTGTCTCTGGTTACTGTGGTTTCTAGAATTTCTGCTAAGCATTGGTGTAAGATCTTGAATATGGTTAGTGTTGCTTTGAATTTTTCCCGTGCTGCTATGGGTAACCAGTGTAGTTGACGGAGAACTGGTGTTATGTGATCGAATTTGGGCGTACCTGTGATTACGCGGGCCACAATGTTTTGCAGCATTTGAAGTGGGTGTACAGCGTTTTTGGGGAGTCCTTGATATAATGAGTTTCCATAGTCCAGTATGGGGGTGATGACTGCTTGGCACACTGTGCGGAAATGTTCTTGGCTAAGGATTGGCTTGAGACGGCTGATGATCTTTAAACGGTGGTATGCTTTCGCTGCAGTTTTGTTTATGTGAGATTGCAGGTTTAAGTTCATGTCTATGGTGACGCCAAGATATTTTACTTCTTTCTTTGTTGCAATTGTCCTGTGTAGTTTGTTGATCTCTTGGGGTGGGTTGAAAGTGGTGCTCCTGGTAATGAACATTGCTTCGGTTTTATCAAAGTTTACTCTGAGGTTGTTGTTGGCGAGCCAAGTGTTCATATGGTTGAGGCAGTTGGTCATTGCTGTTATGTCAGGGGTGCTCACCATTATATCATCTGTGTTATAGGTGATATTGCATGTTGTGTTGTTTAATGTGTCACAGCCCCTCCCGGTGGCAGCGTGCTGACGGGTCAGGGCGGACATTTATTGTTTGTTGAAGCCGGGAACTCTAACTTAGACCAGGTGCATTATGGTCCTTGTAGTTCCCTTCTTTAGAAAGAATAGTTGTGTGAGCCTTGTGCTGGGTTAAATATAAGGTTTTATTCCCTTGATGTGCTAAGGTTCTCCAAGAAGACAACAGAATTCACCTTAATTCAGGGTTTCTACCAAAGTATTTACAAAGTCCAAAACTGTTATAAGAGCTTCACAGTCTTTTCCATTCAAGCAGGATTTTTCAATATAAACAGGTTAAATAAACACAAAAACTTCTTCTTTTCAGCTCAACAAAGCAATGACATTTTAGAGCATGTCTTATGCTATGACTCTGTGAGAGATTCTATACTCTCAGCTACACAGAGAGTACAGTCCATAGGATATTCAGGAAACAACGGTTCTGGTTCTACAAGGTCTGTTTGCATATCCTCTTGATCAGATATGGTGTCTGCTAAGCCTGAGCTTAACCTAGGCAAAACTGGTTGTACTTCAGTAGTTCTCTCCAAGACTTTTCAGCCTGGCTGGACCTGGTCTGGCAAACAATTAATATGGCTTTTATCTAGGAGCTTCTGCACAGGTTTCCAAAGCTTTCCCCAGCTTTGTTTCTCATATCTATGGCTCTCTGGTTTACAAGCCTTTGAAGGACCTGGCACACATTCAGGAAAGGAGGTATGAATGTACCTTTGTTCTCTGAGATGTGCGTTTCCAATAATTTACTCACCACCGAAGTTAAACTAACCGGCCTGTAGTTTTCAACCACATCCTTACTTCCGCTTTTGTGCAAAGGCACCACATGCGCCTCTCTCCAGTCCTTTGGCACCACTCCCGACTCCAACGAGGCATTGAAAAGGTCAGTCAGTGGAGCTGCTAGAACGTCCCCAAGTTCCCTCAGTATTCTCAGGTGTATCCCATCCGGTCCCATCGCTTTGTCTACTTTAAGTTGAGCTAGTTTCTCACGAACACAGTCTTCTGAAAATTGTTCAAGATGTCCCTCGCTTCTGTTCCTATTTATGGGTGTTTTCTGAGGTCCTGCTCCTGGTTCTTCATCTGTGAACACAGAACGAAAATATTTGTTAAGCAATTCCGCTTTATCCTTATCAGCTTCTACATATTCCTCCCCTGCACCCTTGAGTCTGACAATACCACTCTTGCCCTTCCCTCTTCTCACTAATATATCTGAAAAATGTCTTATCCCCCCATTTTATTGCACTGGCTATTTCCTCCTCCTTTTGAATTTTTGCCTTCTTGACTACTTTGCTAGCTTCTCTAAGTTTTTCCAAATACAGATGCCTGTCTTCCTCTCTCTGTGATCTCTTGTATTTAATGAAGGCCTCCCTCTTTTTCTTCACTTTTTCAGCTACTTCTTTCGAAAACCATAGCGGTCTCCTTTTCCTTATACCTTTATTTACCATTTTAACAAAAAGGTTGGTTGCCCTTAAAATATCCTCTTTCAGTTTTTCCCACTGTTTTTCTACATCCCTCAGCTGTTCCCATCCAACTAACGACTCCCTGAGGTATTGGCCCATCTTCACAAAGTTAGTCTTCCTAAAGTCTAAGATCCTCACCTTTGAATGGATTCTAACAGCCCTAGTCCTAATACTGAACCACACCATCTGGTGATCACTGGATGCAAAATGATCTCCCACTACAACATCAGAAACACTTTCACCATTGGTAAGCACCAAGTCCAGTATGGCCCCTTCACGTGTGGGGTCTCTTACCAATTGCCTGAATAGTTCTCCCTGTAGAGAATCCAGGATCTCCTTACTTCTAGATGATACTGCAGCAGGAATATGCCAATCAACATCTGGCATATTGAAATCTCCTATCAGTAGCAATTCCCCTTTCCTAGCAATGCTGCGCATGTCTTCAATTAACTCTCTGTCCACCTCTTCCTCTTGTGAGGGAGGTCTGTATATCACACCAATGTAAATAGATTTCTCTTTCTCTCTTTCTAGTTTAACCCACAATGCCTCCCCTCTCCCTTTTAAGCTCTGTAATTCCAAAGCTTTAATAGTAGTTTTTACATATAGTGCCACTCCTCCTCCCCTACTTCCTACCCTGTCCTTTATGAATAAAGTATAGCCAGGTATAGTTACATCAAAATCATGGTTTTCTGTGAACCATGTTTCTGTAACTGCCACTAAATCCAAGTCAGCCACTCCCACCAAAGCTTCAACATCAGGGATCTTATTTCCCATGCTACGGGCATTTATACACACTGCTTTCCATATGTTACCCCTGTTACCCATTTCCATAAAGTTATTTAATGTATCACCTACCTGGGGGCTTTCACTTACCTGGGGGCTTTCTTCACCCATCCCCAACGAATCTAGTTTAAAGCCCTCTTCAGTAGATTAGCCAGTCTACTACTGAAGACACGTTGACCTTTCTTGGACAGATGGATGCCATCTCTGCTCTGCAACCCTTGGAACAGCATCCACATGGTCTAGGATAGTACCACTAAATAAGTTCCATATAGAGTAATCATTAGTTATCTTTGGTTAATTGCTAATTTCACTAACTACGTTCTATGAAAACTCAAGTTGTTAATCTTGTTCCATGTACACCGCTGTAACCTGTAGATACAGCAGTATAGAAAAGCTGTTAAATAAATAAATACCTAAGACAACTCCAGCACTATCCAGATGTTGCTGAGGTGGTTAGTAGGTGAAGTAAGGCAGCATGACAAATTATCTGGATAGCAGCGATATTTAGTCCACGATCCAGACAGACTGTTTAGCAAACTTAGGACAGCAAATTATCTGGATAGCACCAGCACTGACCACTCTATTCGGATACTCAACACTAGCCACTATCCAAATATCCAGCACTGATCACTATCCGGATACTGGTGCTGAGTAGCGAGATTATTTTTAGCCACCGCAACCGGCATTTTAACAAAACACCAATTAGAATGGTTGAATATTGGGCCATGCGTTTCTACCTGAGGCAATGGAGAGTGAAGTGACTCAGAGACATGGTGGAAGGAGGACAACCAGTAGGACACTGTGATACCTGGGTACAAACTATATCGTAATGATAGAGCTGATCAAATTGGTGGAGGAGTTGCGCTCTATGTTAGAGAGGGCATTGAGTCAGAAAGGATTAAAGTTTTGCAGGAAACAAAATTTGCTGTAGAATCTCTATGGATTGAAATCCCATGTAAAAAGGGGAAGTGCTGGCAGTGGGGGTGTACTATCGACCGCCTGGCCAGAATGAACAAATGGATGATGAAATGCTCAAAGAAATCAAGGAAGCTAACAAATGTTACAGCACAGTAATAATAATGAGTGATTTCAATTACCCCGGTATCGACTTGGTCAGTGTTACGGCAGGACATGCTAGGGAAATAAATTTCCTAGATGAAATAAATGACTGCTTCTTGGAGCAGCTGGTTCATGAACCGACCAGAGGGGAAGCCATATTGGACCTAGTCCTTAGTGGAACACCAGATCTGGTGCAAGAGATAAGGGTGTTGGGGCCACTTGGCAATAATGATCATAGCATGATCGCATTTGATTTAATTAGTGGAGAAGGGATAGTAAGGAAATCCACAGTACTACCTTTTAACTTCCGAAAGGGAGACTATGATAAAATGAGGAAAATAGTTAAGAAAAAACTAAAAGGAGCAGTTGCAAAGGTTAAAGACTTACATCAAGCTTGGGTGTTGTTGAAAAATACTATCTTGATAGCCCAGACCAGCTGTATTCCACGCTTTAAGAAAAGTGGTAGGAAGCCCAAAAAACTGCCAGCATGATTTAAAGGTAAGGTCAGAGAGGCTGTTGTTGCCAAAAAAGCATCTTTCAGGAAATGGAAAAAAGAGCCAAACGACGAAACCTGGAAACAGCACAAGCAATGGCAAGTTAAATGCAAGGCATTGATAAGGCAGGCAAAGGGAGAATTTGAGAAGAAGCTCACTGTGGAAGCAAAAACACGTAGTAAAGACTTTTTCAAGTACATTCGTAGCAAAAAACCTGTGAGAGAGTCAGTTGGTCCATTAGATGATAGTGGGGTTAAAGGGGCACTAAGAGGCGACAAGGCAATAGCAGAGAGACTGAATGAATTCTTTGCTTCAGTCTTTACTAAGGAAGATGTAGGGATGTTACCCAAGACTGAAGTGGTATTTAAAGGTGCGGAAGAATTGAAGGAAATATCGATACATCGGAAAGATGTATTACAACTATTAGATAAACTGAAGAGTAGCAAATCACCTGGGCCGGATGATATACATCCAAGGGTGTTGAAAGAACTGAAATATGATATTGCAGACCTGCTATTAGTAATCTGTGAACTATCATTAAAATCATCTGTAATACCTGAAGAATGGAAGATGGCGAACATAACACCAATTTTTAAAAAGGGTTCCAGGGGTGATCCGGGAAACTACAGACCGGTGAGCCTGACGTCAGTACCGGGAAAAATGGTAGAACCCATCATAAAGAACAAAATTGCTGAACATGTAGATAGTCATGGCTTAATGGGAGACAGCCAACATGGCCTTAGACAAGGAAGAACTTGTCTTACTAATCGCGTATGTTTTTTTGAAGGTGTGAATAAATAGGTAGACAAAGGTGAGTCGGTTGATATAGTGTATTTGGACTTTCAGAAAGCCTTTGACAAAGTCCCTCATCAGAGACTTTTGGCAAAACTAAAGAGTCACAGGATAGGAGGCAGTGTACTATTGTGGATCAGGAACTGGTTAAAAGATAGAAAGCAGAGGGTAGGGCTAAATGGCCAATTTTCCTAATGGAGAAAGGTAAATAGTGGTGTACCCCAGGGATCTATCCTGGGTCCGCTGCTTTTTGACATATTCATAAATGACCTGGAAAAGGGAATAACGAGTGAGGTTATCAAATTTGCAGATGACACAAAACTATTTAAAGTTGTTAATATCCAAGAGGATTGTGGAAAATTGCAAGAGGATCTTGATAAATTGGAAGACTGGGCATCAAAATGGCAGATGAAATTTAATGTGGACAAGTGCAAAGTTATGCACCTAGGGAAGAACAACCCAAACTATGGTTACACGATGCAAGGTTCCACATTAGGAACCACCACCAAGGAAAAAGATTTAGGCGTCATTGTGGATAACATGTTAAAACCCTCGGCCCAGTGTGCCGCGGCGGCCAAGAGAGCAAATCAAATGCTAGGTATCATAAGAGAAGGAATGGAAAATAAAACAAAGGATATTATAATGCCTCTGTATCATTCCGTGGTGAGACCGCATCTTGAATATTGTGTGCAATTCTGGTCGCCGTATCTTAAAAAGGATATAGTGTTATTAGAAAAGGTTCAGAGAAGAGCCACCAAAATGGTAAAAGGGATGGAAGGATACCCCTATGAAGAAAGGCTAAAAAGGTTAGGGCTCTTTAACCTGGAAAAGAGACGACTGAGGGAGATACGATAGAAATCTATAAATTATTGAACTGAGTGGAACGGGTAAACGTAGCTCAATTGTTTACGTTATCAGAATATAGAAAGGCTAGGGGACATACAATGAAGCTACAGGGTAAACTATTTAAGGCTAATAACAGAAAATATTTTTTCACTCAATGTGTAATCAAACTCTGGAATTTGTTACCGGAAGATATAGTAAAGGCTGCTAGTGTAGCCAGGTTTAAAAAAGGTTTGGACAAGTTCCTGGAGGAAAGGTCCATAAACCATTATTAAGAAGGGACCCAGGATATCAATGCTTGACCCAATACAAGCATTGTGGAACCTGTGTCTTTTGGGGAAACTGCTAGGTACGTATGACCTAGATTGGCCACTGTTGGAAACAGGATACTGGGCTTGATGGACCTTGGTCTGACTCAGTATGGCATATCTTATGTTCTTATGTATGTGGAAATGTTCTCTGACTCCTTTTATGAAACAGAAACTTCTGAATGATGACAAATAGTGTAGATGAGAAATGTACTATTAACATTCCCATTAGTCCTTGCCCTTGGCAAAATGTGACTAGCAAGCTTATGTTTTCAAATGTTTTAGCCCCATAGACTATCAGTAATGTACAGCCTTTCAGTTTAGGGCTAGTTTGCTTCAAGGAAATAGAAGAGTTTGTCTGAGTAAGAGTCCCAGTGCTGCCAACCCTCTCTAATCAAAAAATCATTTTACTAAAGGCTTATCAGATCAATTAGACCATATCTTAAGGACGGATCCCTTAAAATTTTACTCCAGGCGCTTAATGTAAACAGATTAGAATACTGCCATTTTCTCTTATTTGTTACTCCACAATATTCTATTAAACAGTTACAACTGGTATAAATATTGCAACAATCAAACTGATTTATCATCTGAGGGGCAGTTTCTCCAAATGGGTTAGTTTTGCACATACCATGACAGGCGTCAACCTCCCTTCTAAGCCAGAATATGGGGAGTATGATCTCAGTCTCTCAAATCTACTGCTAAGGCTCGGTGTAATACTTGCATCGTGCCAAAGAGAGCCTCCTGCTGGAGTTCATAAAATGTAACATGTAAGGGGTTTGTCAAGATGTGCTTGGAAATTCATCTTTATCAAGCCTGTGGCACCCAGCATGATGGGAAATATTTCTGTATCTTTCTGCCACATTTTCTTGGTCTGACTGTGTTACCTGGTATTTCAGGATCTTCTGCCTCTCCACGTGATTCACAGAGTAGTCGCTTGGAACTGACACCTCTATTATCAATGCTATTCTGGTGTTTTTCTCCTTAACCACTATATCCTGCTTCCATGCATCCAGCTTTTTAATCGGTTGGAATGGGAGTATCCCAGATGATCATAACCTTCTCATCTCTGTAATTCTTTTAGGGTCATGATCCCAGTGCTTTTCAGGCACAGTGATTTGTAGTGCTTACAGAGTTTCCAATGGATGAGGCGCACTACTTTATTATGTCTTTCTGTATAGAAATTTTCTGCCATCAGAACTTCACAGCCAGCTGTGAAGTGAGTCACTGTTTCCAGGTCTTTCTTACAGAATCAACAATTGTCTGCATTACCAGTTTTTTCAATGTTCACTGTAAACCATCTCATCCATAATTCGCTGTCCTGGGCTGCAACTATCAACCTCTCATCCTTTGGTTTCAGTTCACCTCTCCTCAACCATTCATGTGTCCATTCTTGATCGACAAAGGGTTCCTGGAGTAACATTGCTTGGAAATGATATTTTTGCTGTAATAGGATTGATTGGGAGGGGGCAGGGTAATGGGTTTTTTTGCTTCCTGCATGTCTTGTTGCTCAGACCTGGAACTAATGTATCCCCGCTCCCCCCCAACACTTCAGATAAATGTTCCAGATTTTCAGGCAAAAATATCTGGTACGTTAACACACAGAGATACTTATGACCAGGGTCAGTGCTACCATTAGGTGAACTAGGCAGTCACCTAGAGTGCTGGCCCTCTGGAGGCACCTATCTAGGTGCATTCAGTCATGGCAACACAATCTTGGTTGATTAGTTTTGGTGAAGGAAGGAGGCAGAGAAGGAGATGAGAGTCTCTTTGAAGGCTTTTGGTCACAGGCAGGGAACTGATCAGTCATGGAATACAGATTCCCCTGGCCATGCCTGTGATCTACTGTGCCTATGACTCTGTTGCCTTGGCTACGACTACTTCCATTTCAGCTAGACACACCACATAGCTACAAGTCTTGGGCCTTCGGAAACAATTCCATGAGCGGTTGGCAGATGCACCCTGCCAAGGAGACAGTTTGTTTGGATCTAAGGCACAAGAAGCTGTCTCAGAAGTTAAAGATCATTTATCCAAGGTGAGAGTACTTGCTGCCTAGCCACTGGAATCCACCTCACATACCCATTGGGGACAGCCTTCCCAGTTCTGCAGAGCCTATCATTACCAGCACTTTCAACAATTCTATCCTTACAGGAGATTTTAACCATATGGCCGGCCTCCACCTCAGCGTAACCCTGAACCTAACGACAACCAGTGGCCTCGTCCTCATGAAAGGAAACAGCAGCCCTGCTCCCCTGAGCAAAACTGCCCCTACGTTTTGACTACCTTCCAGTGGGGCAGGCTCCTCTACTCCAGGGAAGCTTGCCGATCCATCAACACGAACTGTTGGATCCTCACAATCATTCAAGAGGACTACAGAATAAATTTCCTGACACTGCCTCAGCCTCACATCACTGCCTCTAGCAGCGGAAGGTTACCAGCACAACATATTCCTATCCTGAAGCTGGAGATCAATCAACTGCTACAAAACCAAGTCATACAGCCGGTCCCAGTTTTGGAGCGAAGTTAGGGCTTCTACTTAAAATTTTTCCTAATTCCAAAGACATCAAACAGCCTTCGACCCATCCTTGACCTTCGAAATCTCAATCTCCATGTCAAAAAAGAAAAATTCAAGATGCATTCCCTCCATAGTATCCTTCCACTAGTAAGGAGCCACAATTGATTAGCTTCCCTGTACCTAAAGGATGCCTACAACCATATTCCCATTCACTCCCACCATTGGAAATGCCTTTCGTTCCGATTCAAAGACCAACATTACCAAAAGGTGCTACTGTTTGGTCTCTTGTCAGCTCTTCAAGTCTTCACAGAGTACTACTACTACTACTACTACTATTAAACATTTATAAAATGCTACAAGGCATACACAGCGCTGTACAGACACAGATAGAGACAGTCCCTACTTGTCAGAGCTTACAATCTAATTGGGACAGACAAGACAAAAGATAGGAATAAGGATAGAATAAGGAAGGGCAAGGAGACACAAGGAACAAGGGATCAGGATCCAAAAGAAGCCTCAAAGAGGTGAGTCTTTAGCATAGATTTGAAAAGGGGCAGAGATAAAGCCCGACGTACAGACTCAGAAAGTTAATTCCAAGCATAATGAGCAGCAAGATGAAAGGACCGAAGTCTGGAGTTAGCAGTGGAAGAAAAGGGCAAAGAGAGGAGCAAGCCAGTAGAAGAGCAGAGCTCTGTTGACAGATAGTTCCATAAGTAAGGGGCCTGGAAATGAAAGACGATAGATCTGAAGGTCTATAGACACAGTACATACTTTGTGGGGATAACTAAAAAGTTCGCATTTGAGGACTGAAGGGTACGAGAGGGGCAGTAAGGGATGAGATATAAGGGAAGATAATTAAGAATATGAGAACATATTCCTGCCTATTTCTTATTTGGTAAGCTAGTGCCTATTCCAATTATCCTGGTAAAATAACCAGCTGGCTCTGTTCTGCACTATCTCCATCTCACCTAAAGCGATAACTTCACCAAGAAAGGCAGACACTACATCTCCCTGCATGCAAAAGGGATATAACAGGACTTACTTATTCTCAGACCGATGCAGAAAGGTGCGCTGCCATTAGTACAGGCATTTGTACAGTGTTTATGCAAAATGCAAAATAGTAGATATGATTATAAAGAATAAAATTACTGAATATATAGAGAGTCATTATTTAATGGGACAAAGCCAACAGGCATTCTTAACAGGGGCTATACATTTCAAGCAAAGGTAAGAGTTTGTGGCTTTTAAAATTACTAGCCCTCTGCCTGGGAGTTCTTAAAAGGGTTTTGGTAAATTTTTAAAACAAAGTTACATTCTTTTTGGTGCTTTAGTTTAAAAGGGAAAATATTTTCTTTAGTGGGGTAGATTTAAAACTCTGCTTTAGTATCTTTCTCAGCTCTTTGACGCTACTGACACCTCATCAGGAGTTAGTGGGCCTGATTAGCCTGTGAAGGAACTAAGAGCAGCTGAAGCCTGCATAAAAGGTTTTAGAGCCTTGCACTGTTGAGGCATTCCTAACAGGGGCTATAAATTTCAAGCAAAGGTAAGAATTTGTGGCTTTTTAAATGACTAGCTCTCTGCCTGGGAGTTCGTAAAAGGGCTTTGATACATTTTTTTTTAAAAAAGTTACATTCTTTTTGGTGCTTTAGTTTAAAAGGGGAAATATTTTCTTTAGTGGGGTAGGTTTAAAACTCTGCTTTAGTATCTTTCTTTCTCAGCCCTTTGAAGCTACTGCCTCCTCATCAGGAGTTAGTTCCCTCCTTACCCTCCAACTCCCACCCACCCCTAGTGAGCAGCCTTGCTTTAAAGAGCACCTCCCCAATTAACTACACACAGGGACTTGGAACAGCACATTTTGAACTCACTTAAAAGAGATTTAACTGCTTTTTTTCTGAAAGGACAGATGGGAAACCAGCTGATACGTTGATAGGTCTCTCTCTCTTTTGCTTCAACAAATACCTAAGCGCCAACAACTTTATCTTTATGTTTATTTGGAAATTTGATAACCTGCTTAGCCGATGCAACAAACGGTGTACAATAAAAAAAAAACAAGGCTACTCGGAAACAGAAAGGAACGTCAATAAATGATAGGAAAGAGGAACATAGCAGGATAGGAAGAAGAGAAAGGAAGAATGAGGAAAGAGTCAGAGGACAATAGCAGGAGGGTCAAACGCCAGGTAGCAAAGATGAATCTTTAAAGCAGTTTTGAACCTAGCATAGGAAGGTACAGCATGGAGGGAAAGAGGCAGGGAGTTCCATAGGGAAGGACCAAGAAAGAAGAAAGCAGAGGAACGAGTACGTTCTAGATGGGCTTGGGTGGGGGAGGGAAGGACCAGGCGGAAATTGTGAATAGAGCAGAGGAGGCGGTGGGGATTGTGATAATGGAGGAGACCTGCAAGGTACTGAGGTGTGGCTGAATGAATTACACGATGAACAAACATGAGTATTTTGAACTGGATACGAAAGGTGTACAGGTAACCAATGGAGGCCAGCCAGGAGAGGAGAAATACGGTCATAATGGGATGGAAAGGTGAGGAGACGAGCGGCGGTATTCTGAAGGAGTTGAAGCCTATGAAGCTGGTATTGCGGGAGCCCAGTGAAGGAGATATTTAAATAGTCCAGTCTGGAAATAACAAAACAGAGAAGGAGGGTAGTCAGTGAGGTGGGGGACAGAAAGGGGCGGACTGCGCAAACTTGCCGAAGATGGTAAAATGCCTGACGGGAAACTGAGGAGAGGTGGTCGGAGAATGAGAGGTCAGAGTTAAGTGTAACTCCAAGGTATTTGGAGGAGGACACCACGGAAATAGGAGTGGAGGCACAAGAAGGGTTCAGAGGAGGGGGAGGTGCTCCAAAAGTGATCCAGGTGGCAGAGGGTTTCAAGTGCAGGAAATTAGTGAATGAGTGTCAGGAAGGCACTGAGTGGGGCAATGTCAGGGAAGGATGAACTGGTACAATAAACAAGGATTTTATTTAACATTTCTTATATACCGCCTTTGATGATATCAAGGCGGTTTACATTAAACAAACTGAAATTACATTGAACAGGGCATTATAACTTGGAGATAACTATTTTACAGGGAACATGGGCAATGGAGGGTTAAATGGCTTTCCCAAGACCACAAGGAGCACCTGTGGGACTAGAAACCCCAGTCCTTCCGGCCCAAGGTTGCTGTCTTCTAGTGGGATTTGAACCCCCGACCTTCTGGCCTGAGATACCTTGCCCCAACCACTAGGCCACTCCTCTGGATAATGTTGCCTGTGTAATAGTACACTGAAATACTGGACTGTTGAACTAGGAGTGCAAGTGGGGCCAGGAAAACGTTGAAGGGGGACAAAACAGAGCCCTGAGGTACACCACAGGACAGGGGCAAAGTGGAGGCCGAGGACAGGACCGAGAAAGTGCGACCAGTCAGAAAAGAGCAAGATGCCAAGGTCAGAAAGACATTGAAGAAGGATGCGGTGCTCAATCAGGTCAAAAGCAGCAGAGAGATCCAAAGAAATGAGAAGAGTGACATCACCTAGGTCATGAGTAACAAGCAAATTGTTCAGCAGTGAACAATAGCTGGGAAAAATCATATCGCCAAAGCTGTTGCCCCTGTTACGCTTCTGCCTCTGTCCAGACAGAGATCCCAATGCCAGTTGAAGGACCAGTTTCATGTGCAGGCTGTCTGCATGCTGAAGCTCTCTTAAGAACATAAGATATGCCATACTGGGTCAGACCAAGGTCCATCAAGTCCAATATCCTGTTTCCAACAGTGTCCAATCTAGGTCATAAGTACCTAGCAGTCTCCCCAAAAGACACAGGTTCCACAAAGCTTGTATTGGGTCAAGCAGTGATATCCCGGGTCCCTTTCACAGGTCTGCGACTAAAAAGCTGTTTGATTATTTTCATCTAATTTCCATGTATTTTGGTGTGCTGAAAACAAATAAAATATTGAAAAAACTCCTGGACGTCATGATTTGCCACAACATGCAAAATTGTCTTCAAATTTATCAAATTTTTTCAAATTACTATTAATTAATTCAAATTACTATTAATTAATTCACATAAGTGCATTTAAGATATAAAATGCCAAAAAAACCTTAAAGGGGTTGTCCGAGTTATGTAAAAAAAAATATAGCACTGTAAATCTGATGGTCAGCAATATATACATAAAACTTGCTTAGCTTAAGTCCGTGTTTCTATTGGTAGAAGGGGTTAATCTTTCCTGAAGAATCCAGTGGGAGGGAGACACAGGGCAGATAGCAGCAGCTCTGGTCAGTGCAGGGGGGCGTGGCCAGCACTGTGACGTCTCGTGTACAGACACAGAGCTGCTCTCTCCTGCATGCCACACTTGTGCACGAATCATCATCAGGTTCTTGGTTCTAGGCTGTTCACACCTTTTCATCGCAATTCGTGTTAGCTCGTCATTCTTCAACCATTATGTTATGGCTCCGCGAAAGTGTATTAATTCGCCAGACAGTTTCTGTTTCATCTGTGGTGAATATACAGTGTTGAAGCAACAGCAGAATATTACAGACTTTGTGAAAAAAGTATACTTTGCATACTTTGGACTAAAAATTGGAGATCAAGATAAAGTCTGGGCGCCTCATAAAGTGTGCAAACAGTGTGTTGAGGACCTCCGAAACTGGTTCAAGGGCAAGAAAAAATCTTTCCGTTATGGGATTCCTATGGTATGGCGAGAGCAAAAGAACCATAGTGACGACTGTTACTTTTGTTCATGCGATGTGAAAAGGTTTAATTCCAAATGGAAGCATTCCATTTCATACCCCAATCTTCACTCGGCAATTCGTTCCATCCCCCATGGCACAGATATACCAGTACCCAAGCCCTCTGCTACCTTGGAAGAGATACCTAGCTCCGATGAAGGTGAAGTCATACCTGAACCAGATGACAAATCAAGTTCTGACTTTGAAGATGATACAAGACCAAAATTGTTTTCTCAGAAGGAGATGAATGATTTGGTAAGAGACTTGAATCTTCCCAAAGATGCCGCTGAGTTACTCGGATCAAGGCTGAAAAGCAGGAATTTATTGTTGCCGGGAGTGTCATCTTCATGGTTCAGACATCGTGAAAAGGAGTTCGTTCCTTACTTCGCCCAGGAAGACAAGTTGGTTTATTACATCGATGTCGAAGGTCTGATGGGTCAATTTAAAATCCAATATGATTCAGAGCAATGGCATCTTTTTATAGATTCTTCAAAAAGAAGTCTCAAAGCAGTTTTACTCCACAATGGTTTTTACGCTTCCATACCTGTAGGTCATTCCGTACACTTGAAGGAAACCTACGAGAACTTGGAATTGGTTCTTCGTAAACTTAAATATGAAGACCATGGTTGGCAAGTGTGTGGGGACTTGAAGGTCTTGTGCATGCTGCTCAGGCAACAAGCTGGGTGTACCAAATATCCTTGTTTTCTGTGTCTATGGGACAGTCGAGACCGACAAAATCATTGGACCAAGAAGAGTTGGCAGCCGAGGGTGCTAACAGTCGGTGAAAAAAATGTCCTCCGAGAAACTTTGGTACCTTCCCATAAGTTCTTCTACCACCTCTCCACATAAAATTGGGATTGATGAAGCAATTCGTAAAATCACTTCCAAGAGATGGAGAATGCTTCAAATACTTGGTCACCAAGTTTCCAGGCCTGTCGGAGGCAAAATTGAAGGAAGGTGTGTTCATCAGACCAGACATTAGAAGGCTTATAGTTTATCAAGAGTTTGTCAATACCATGACGGATCCTCAAAAAGAAGTGTGGATTGCATTTAAAGAAGTCGTACAGAAATTTTTAGGCAATAACAAAGATCCTCACTACAAAAAGATCGTCGGACGAATGCTGAAAGCATTTCAAGCTTTAGGTTGCCTGATGAGTTTGAAAGTGCATTTCCTCCAGTCCCACCTTGACTACTTTCCTGAAAATTTGGGAGCTGTGAGTGAGGAACAAGGTGAACGATTCCACCAAGACATTAAAAAGATGGAAAGGAGATACCAGGGAAAATGGAGCATTACAATGATGGCAGACTACTGTTGGATGTTTCAGAGAGACATTCCAGATGCTACTCACAAGCGTAAATGCACCAAGAGGAGCCTCACAAGGAAGAAGAATCGAGTTTAGTGTGTGTAGGTGAGCTCATTTCAGTTCAAAAAAGGATTTTCATGAAAATATTGTAATAAAACTTTAATTTTATAAGTCTATTTCCATTTATTTTGAGGTATTGCCTTATTTAACATAGTTACCTAAATTGTCAGGAAACGTGATGTCCTATGACAAAATGGAGGTCATTTTCGGATTCAGCGCACCATAAAACATAAAGATTATGTGGAATAACCAAAACAGCTCTTGAAAAAAATTTTTTGCAGACCTGTGAATGGTTTATGGACCTTTCTTCCAGGAACTTGTCCAAACCTTTTTTAAATTCAGCTACACTAACAGCTTTTACTACATCAGAGTTTGATTACAAGTTGAGTGAAAACATATTTTCTCTTATTAGTCTTAAAAAGGTTACCCTGTAGCTTCATTGCATAACCCCTAGTCTTTCTATATTCTGATGACGTAAAACAATCGATCTATGTTTATCCGTTCCACTCCATTCATTAATTTATAGACTTCTATCATATCTCCCCTCAGCCATCTCTTTTCCAGGTTAAAGAGCCCTAACCTTTTTAGCCTTTCTTCATAGGGGTATCCTTCCATCCCCTTTACTATTTTGGTGGCTCTTTTCTGTACTTTTTCTAATAAAGCTATATCCTTTTTAAGCTAAGGCAACCAGAATTGCACACAATATTCAAGGTGCGGTCGCACCATGGAATGATACAGAGACATTATAATATCCTTTGTTTTATTTTCAATTCCTTTCCTTATGATACCTAGCTTCTATTTGCTCTCTTGGCTACCGCTGCACACTGGGCAGAGGGTTTTAATATGTTATCCATGATGATGCCCAAATCTTTTTCCTGGGTGGTAGTTCCTAATGTCGAACATTGCATCGTGTAACCATAATTTGGGTTGTTCTTTCCTAGGTGCATAACTTTGCACTTGTTCACATTAAATTTCATCTGCCATTTGGATGCCCAGTCTTCCAATTTATCAAGATCCTCTTGCAATTTTCCACAATCTTCATGGGTTTTAACAACTTTAAATAGTTTTGTGTCATCTGCAAATTTGATAACCTCACTCGTTATTCCCATTTCCAGATTATTTATGAATATGTTAAAAAGCAGCAGACCCAGTACAGATCCCTGGGGTACTCCACTATTCACCTTTCTCCATTGGGAAAATTGGCCATTTAGCCCTATCCTTTGCTTTCTATCTTTTAACCAGTTCCTGATCCACAATAGTTTACTGCCTCCTATCCCATGCCTTTTTAGTTTTGCCAAAAGTCTCTGATGAGGGACCTTGTAAAAGGCTTTCTGAAAGTCCAGATACACTATATCAATCAACTCACCTTTGTCTACCTGTTTATTGACACCTTCAAAAAAACATAACAGATTAGTAAGACAAGATCTTCCTTGTCTAAAGCAATGTTGGCTGTCTCCCATTAAGCCAT
Organism: Ichthyophis bannanicus; assembly: GCA_033557465.1. NCBI lineage: Eukaryota > Metazoa > Chordata > Amphibia > Gymnophiona > Ichthyophiidae > Ichthyophis > Ichthyophis bannanicus. The sequence continues at coordinate 454,159,220 of CM066036.1, forward strand.
GACTACCTACATGTTCAGTAATTTTGTTCTTTATGATGGTTTCTACCACTTTTCCCAGTACTGACATCAGGCTCACCAGTCTGTAGTTTCCTGGATCAAACCTGGAACCCTTTTTAAAAATTGGTTTACATTAGCCATCCTCCAGTCTTCAGGTATTACAGATGATTTTAATGATAGTTCACAGATTACTAATAGCGGGTCTGCAATCTCATATTTCAGTTCTTTCAACACCCTCGAATGTATACCATCTGGTCCAGGTGATTTGCTACTCTTCAGTTTATCAAATAGTTGTAATACATCTTCCCGGTGTATCTGTATTTCTTTCAGTTCTTCCACAGTATCACCTTTAAATACCACTTCAGTCATGAGTAACATCCCTACATCTTCCTCAGTAAAGACCGAAGCAAAGAATACTCTCAGTCTCTCCGCTATGGCCTTGTCTCCTCTTAATGCCCCTTTTACCCCTCAATCATCTAATGGTCCAACTGACTCTCTCACAGGTTTTTTGCTACTAATATACTTGAAAAAGTCTTTATTATGTGTTTTTGCTTCCACAGCAAGCTTCTTCTCAAATTATATTTTTGCCTGCCTTATCAATGCCTTGCATCTAACTTGCCAGTGCTTGTGCTGTTTCCTGTTTTCATCATTTGGCTTTTTCCATTTCCTGAAAGATGCTCATATGGCAACAACAGCCTCTCTGACCTTACCTTTAAATCATGCTGGCAGTTTTTTGGACTTCCTTCCATTTTTCTTAAAGCGTGGAATACAGCTGGTCTGGGCTTCCAAGATAGTATTTTTAAACAACACCCAAGCTTGATGTAAGTCCTTAATCTTTGCAACTGCTCCTTTTAGTTTTTTCTTAACTTTTTTTCCTCATTTTATCATAGTCTCCCTTTCAAAAGTTAAAAGACCGCACTGTGGATTTCCTTACCATCCCTCCTCCATTAATTAAATTAAACGTGATCATGCTATGATCACTATTGCCAAGTGGCCCCAACATCCTTATCTCTTGCACCAGATCTAGTATTCCACTAAGGACTAGGTTCAAAACAGCAACCCTCTGGTTGGTTCACGAACCAGCTGCTCCAAGAAGCAATCATTTATTTCATCTAAAAACTTTATCTCCCTTCCATGACACTGACCCAGACAACACTGGGGTAATTGAAATCACTCATTATTATTACTGTGCTGTAACTTTTGTTTGCTTCCCTGATTTCTTTGAGCATTTCATCATCCATTTGTTCATTCTGGCCAGGCAGTCGATAGTACACTCCCACTGCCATCGCCTTCCCCTTTTTACATGGAATTTCAATCCATAGAGATTCTACAGCAAATTTTGTTTCCTGCAAATCTTTAATCCTTTGTGACTCAATGCCCTCTCTAACAGAAAGCGCAACTCCTCCACCAATTTGATCAGCTCTATCATTATGATATAGTTTGTACCCAGGTATCATAGTGTCCCACTGTTTGTCCTCCTTCTACCACATCTCTGGGATTCCAATCATATCTAACCTCTCATTTAGTGTTATATATTCCAACTCTCCCATCTTATTTTATAGACTTCTAGCATTTGCATACAAGCATTTTAGAGACTGTATTTAATTCATATTAATCTGGCTATTGGTGGGCAGGAGTAATTTGGAATCTGTAAGTTCTCTCTGCTCTATACTCAAGGGCATTTGGGCTACTTTTGTCTTTATTGGAACCTCTTTGCTGATATGCCCTAATTTCATTCCTTTGGTAGTATCCTTCAAGGATACATTGTTCTGAACCATGTGCTCTTGTGCGACTGTTGGCTCTCCCCTATTATCTAGTTTAAAAGCTGCTCTCTCTCCTTTTTAAAGATTAATGTTAGCAGCCTGTTTCCATCCTGGTTAAGGTGAAGCCCATCCCTTCGGAAAAGCCCCTCCTTTCCCCAGAATGTTCCCCAGTTCCTAACAAATCCAAAACCCTCATTCTTGATCCATCATCTCATCTACACATTGAGACTCTGGAGCTCTGCCTGCCTTTTGGGTCCTGCGCGTGGAACAGGAAGCATTTCGGAGAACACTACCCTGGAAGTTCTGGATTTCAACTTCCTACCTAAAAGTCTATATTTAGCCTACAGACCCTCCCTACCACATTTTCCTATGTCATTGGTACCAACATCTACCAAGACAGTGAGAAGTACATTAATGAGATGTTTCTTGCAACATCCAAGCTCTCCAGCAGAGGAGATGATGGGAGCCTACAGAATGATGAAGGTTGAACATCAGTCACCAGGGCTTGCAGAATCACCAATCCAAATTCTCCAGCCCTTGAATTGAAGATCCATTATGCATCCCTGAATGTGGAGGAGGTGAAAGCATCCCTGGAAAGGAAAGAACCAGAGCTCAAGCACCCCAAAGTTGTAGAATCAGTTACCACAAGGAAGTGAAGGGTAGTGGTGGTCAGTGATTCTATTTGGAGGGGTATGAGGCATCCATCAGCTGACCAGTCTTAATGTCCAGAGAGGTATGCTGTCTGCCAGGTGGCAAAATCTGAGATGTTACAGAGAGTTTGCCGAGACTCATTAAGCCCACTGACTATTACCCAATGTTGCTAATCCGTGCTGGCACAAATGATACTGCTTCATATCCCTCTGAGCATATCAAAAGAGACTTAATGGCTCTGGGACAGAGAGTGAAGCAGATAGGGGCACAGCTGATGTTCTCTTCAATCCTCCCTGTTGAGGGTAAAGGCCAAGGCAGAGAAGCTCGCATTCTGGAGAAGAATGCATGGCTGCATGGATGGTGTCATTGAGAGCGTTTTGGTTTCCTGAACTAAGGGATGCTGTTCCAAGAGTTGCAGAGCAGAGATGATGTCCATCTGTCCAAGAAAGGTCGACATGTCTTCAGTAGCAGACTGGCTAATCTACCGAAGAAGGATTTAATCTAGATTTGTTGGGGATGGGTGAAGAAAGCTCCCAGGTAAGTGAAACATTAAATACCTTTATGGAAATGGGTAAAAGGGGCAACATATGGAAAGCAGTATGTATAAATGCCCATAGCATGGGAAATAAGATCCCAGATGTTGAAGCTTAAATGGGAGAGGCTGACCTGGATTTAGTGGCAGTTACAGAAACATGGTTCACAGAAAACCATGACTGAGATCAGGGCCGGCCCGTCCATTGAGCGAGAATGTTGTTCGCACAGGGCTCCGCATGAACCACATTCTTGTTCAATGGATGGCTGCAGAGGGAGCCGGGGAAGCCCGCACGAGGCCCCGGCTCCCTCTAAACAGCCGCCAGCATGAAGAGCCTTTTCCTTCATGCTGGCAGCTGTTTCAATGAAACCGCGAATGCCGGGCGAGGTTAAAGGGCATTGCCTTTAACCTTTCCCGGCATGAATCGTGGCTTCATTGAAACAGCTGCCAGCGTGAAGGAAAAGGCTCTTCATGCTGGTGGTTGTTTAGAGGGAGCCGGAGTGGGAGCCTCACACGGGCTTCCCCTGCTCCCTCTGCAGCCCTAGACAGCGCGGGGCTCTTCGGAGGGAGGGACCGCTAGGACTGGATGGGCTGTAATGGTGGGTGGGGGGGGGGGGAACTGACTGGAAATGGGCTGTGATGGGGGTGGAGAAACAGACTGGAAATGGGCTGTGATGGGGGGGGCGAACGGACTGCAAATGGGCTGTGATGGGGGAGGACTGCAAGTGGGCTGTGATGGTGGGGGAGAAATGGACTGCAATTGGGCTGTGATGGTGGTGGGGGGTGGGGGAAACGGACTGCAATTGGGCTGTAATGGGGGAAGGACTGCAAGTGGGCTATGTGGGGGGGAAATGGACTGGAAATGGGCTGTGATGGTGGGGGGAAACGGACTGCAATTGGGCTGTGATGGGGGGAGGACTTCAAGTGGGCTGTGATGGTGGGGGGAAATGGGCTGCAATTGCGCTGTGATGGGGGGAGTACTGCAAGTGGGCTATGTGGGGGGAAATGGACTTGAAATAGACTGTGATGATGGGGGGGTGAAACGGACTGCAACTGGGCTGCGATAGTGGTGGGGGTGGGGGAAATGGACTGCAATTGGGCTGTGATGGGGAGGACTACAAGTGGGCTATGGGGGAGAAATGGACTGGAAATGGGCTGTGATGGTGGGGGGGGGGGAAATGGACTGCAATTGGGCTATGATGGGGGGGGGGACAGACTGCAATTAGGCTGTAATGGGGGAACAGACCGCAAATGGGCTGTGATGGTGGGGGTGGACAAAATGGGCTGTGATGGTGGGGGGAAACATGGACTGGAAATGGGCTGATGAAGAGCTGGATTAGGACTGGAAATGAGCTGATGGGGGCTGGAATAGGACGAAGTGGGCTGACGAGGGTGATAGGATTGGAAATTGGCTGATGGAGAGCTTGGAGTGGAAATGGGCTGATGGGGGACTGGAATGGAACTGTAAAAGAGCATATGGGAGGGCTAGGACTGGAAATGGGCTGATGAGGGGAACGTGGACTGCAAATGGGTGATGGGCTGGAATAGGACTGGAAATGGGCTAATGGGGGCTGGAATAGAACTGGAAGTGGGTTTATGGGAGTTGGAATAGGGCTGGAAATGGGCTGATGGGGGCTGGAATAGGACAAAGTGGGCTGACGAGGGGGCTAGGATTGGAAATTGGCTGATGGGGGAGCTTGGAGTGGAAAAGGGCTGATGGGGGACTGGAATGGAACTGTAAAAGAGCATATGGGGGGGGGTTAGGACTGGATTCTATATAGTTTACTGTATATAGTTTATAAGCCAGTTTTGTTTTGTCATGTATTAACTCATTCTGTTAACCAATATACTGTTTATTGGTACAAGATGTTCTATGTAAAACCAAGCTCTTGCTTTGTGGATTGTTGTTTTATTGTAAACCGCAACTGAACTCTGGAAGATGCGGGATATAAATGATTGTTAAATAAAAATAAATAAAATAAGGAGCTGGAATAGGACTAGAAATGGGCTGATGGGGGGAACGTGGACTGCAAATGGGTGATGGGCTGGAATAGGACTGGAAATGGGCTTATGGGAGTTGGAATAGGGCTGGAAATGGGCTGATGGGGGAGCTTGGAGTGGAAATGGGCTGATGGGGGGCTGGAATGGAACTGGAAAACAGCATATGGGGGGCTAGAACTGGAAATAGGCTGATGTGCAGGCTTGGGAGACTGGGACTAGAAGGGGGCAGATGCTAGGTGGGTTTAGAACTATAAGGGAGCTGATTTCTGGGGAGGACTAGAAAGGGATGGGGAATGAGAATGGAGAGGGGAAAATATATTTTGTGTGGGAGGGAAGAAACGTCTACGATGTGCCGGGTATTGGAAGAGTAAGTGGAGCTTAAGCATGGAAGGGTGAAATTTGAGTGGATGATAAAGGAATAAGGAAAGAAATGGAGGAAAGAGCAAAAGGGGAAAGATCAGTATGTTAAAGCAGATATAGAGAAAAAAAATTTGGAAAAAAATTCTAAAAGAGAAGAAAGGACAAATGGATAGCTCGCAGAAGACACGAAGAAACCAGAATAAAGTGACTGAAGCAATTGCAACTGAAAAAGAAAATGCACAAGCAACAAAAGGTAGAAAAATACTTTTTTATTTAGAATTTATTAACTGGAATATATCAGCTCTGGGAAATGTGCATCGTTAACGTCTTTTGTGTTTTGTTTAGTACAAGAGGAAATTAATTTAAACTTTTATTTCTCCAGTGTTGTTGTACATCCCAGGTTTGGCTTTTGGGGTTCCCAGTTTAATTATTGTCTTCCTATTTCTAAATTGTGATCCCTTGTTCTTTGGTGACAGTCTATGTTCTGCATTTTAACCAAGCTGAGGTATTCTGTTCATGTAGTTTCTATTTAAACGTGTCACTTGTTCTCTTTCCTAAGTAGGAGATGCATTGGTATTCTCTGAGATGTATTGGCTTAATATTTGCAGTGTTGCCTTTTGATAGGTAGGGTTTGGTGCTTTGTGAGTCCTGGCAGAGCTGTTATGATATGGTGGATTTACTATGAGTTCTAAATGGTCAGTGTTTATAGTACTTCCTAATGGGCCTGGCGGTTGGCACTGGAATATAGTAACGTAGAAATCTGTTAGTTTTTCTTTATCCAGACACTCATTAAGAAGCATGTTTACTAAAAATGCATGTCAACATTATGCAAATATTTATGCAAATGAGGCTCCATATGCAAATGAGGCCCCACAATTAATCTCCGCACATGGCCCCGCACCCCCCCTTGGGCCGCCCCTGACTGAGGATGCAACTATACCAGGCTATACTTTATTCAGAAAGGACAGGGTAGGAAGAAGGGGAGGAGGAGTGGCACTATATGTAAAAAATAATATTAAAGCTTTGGAACTACAGATCTTAAAAGGGAGAGAGGAGGCACTGTGGGTTAAAATAGCAAGAGGGAAAGAGAAATCTATTTGCATTGGCATGATATACACCCTTCCAGGAGGAAAAGGTGGATGGAGAGTTAATAGAAGACATATGCAGCATTAACAGGAAAGGGGAAGTGTACTGATAGGGGATTTCAATATGCCAGATGTTGATTTACAAATTCCTGCTTCAGTATCATCTAGAAGTAAGGAGATCCTGGATTCTCTACAGGGAGAACTATTCAGGCAACTGGTAACACAACCCACATGTGAAGGGGCCATACTGGACTTGGTGCTTACCAATGGTGAAAGTGTTTCTGATGTTATACTGGGAGATCATTTTGCATCCAGTGATCACCAAATGGTGTGCTTCAGTATTAGGACTAGGGCTGTTAAAATCCATTCAAAAGCGAGGGTCTCAGGCTTTAGGAAAACTGACTTTGCCAAGATGGGCCAATACCTCAGGGAGTCGTTAGCGGGATGCAAACAGCTGGGGGATGTAGAAAAACAGTGGGCAAAACTGAAAGGTGCAACCAACCTTTTTGTTAAAATGGTAAATAAAGGTAACAGGAAAAGGAGACCGCTTTGGTATTCAAAAGAAGTAGCTGAAAAGGTGAAGAAAAAGAGGGAGGCCTTCATGAAGTACAAGAGATCACAGAGAGAGAGGAACACAGGCATCTATATTTGGAAAAACTTAGAGATGCTAGCAAAGTAATCAGGAAAGCAAAGATTCAAAAAAGAGGAAGAAACAGCCAATGCAATAAAATGGGGGGATAAGACATTTTTCAGATATGTTAGTGAGAAGAGGAAAGGCAAAAGTGATATTGTCAGACTCAAGGGTGAAGGGGAGGAATATAAAGAAGCTGATGAGGATAATGTGGAATTGCTTAATAAATATTTCTGTTCTCTGTTCACAGATGAAGAACCAGGAGCAGGACCTCAGAAAACACCCACAAACAGGAACAGAAGCGAGGAGCATCTTGAACAATTTTCAGAAGACTGTGTTCATGAGAAGCTAGCTAAACTTAAAGTAGACAAAGCGATGGGACCAGATGGAATACACCCTAGAATACTGAGGGAACTTGGGACGTTCTAGCAGCTCCATTGACTGACCTTTTCAGTGTCTTGTTGGAGTTGGGAGTGATGCCAATGGACTGGAGAGAGGCACATGTGGTCCCTTTACACAAGAGCAGAAGAAAGGATATGGTTGAAAAATACAGGCCGGTTAGTTTAACTTCAGTGGTGAGTAAATTATTGGATGCGCTGCTGAAAGAGAAAATAGTGATGTTTCTGGAGTCCAGTAGATTACAGAATCCAAGGTAGCATGGATTTACCAGAGGCAAGTCTTGTCAGACATATCTGATTGATTTCTCTGACTGGGTGACCAGGGAGTTGGACCGAGGAAAAGCTCTAGATGTGGTGTAGTTCCTGACAGGCGCCTGATAAACAAGCTGAGCACCCTAGGGATGGAACCTAAAATTACTGCTTGGGTTAGAAATTGGTTGAGTGGGAAGCAACAAAGGATACAGGTAAATGGAGCTCACTCTGAGGAGAAGGATGTAACCAGTGGTGTGCCCCAGGGATCTGTCCTTGGTCCAATTCTTTTTAACATCCTTGTTAGTGACATAGCGAAGGGCTGTCAGCTAAGGTTTGCCTCTTTGCGGATAATACCAAAATATGCACTAGAGTAGACACCCAGAAAGGTGTAGATAACATGAGGAGGGATCTAGCTAAGCTTGAAAAATGGTCTAGAATTTGGCCAGCTGAGATTTATTGTTAAAAAATGCAAGGTCATGCATTTGGGCTGCAGCAATCCAAGGGAGCAATATATTATAGGGGGTGAAGTACTTTTGTCTACTAAAGAAGAGCAGGATCTAGGCGTGATTGTGTCTGATGATCTTAAAGTAGCTAAATAGGTAGAAAAGGCGACAGCAAAAGCTAGGATGCTTGGGTGCATACAGAGAGGAATGGCCAGCAGAAGAAAGGAGGTGATAGAGCCTCTGTATAAGTCTTTGGTGTGACCTCATTTGGAGAATTGTGTGCAATTCTGGAGACCGCACCTTCAAAAGGATATAAAAAAAAAAAGGATATAAACAGGCTGGAGTCAGTACAGAGGGTGGCTATTAAAATGGTTAGTGGTCTTCATTATAAAGCATATGAGGACAGACTTAAGGATCTTAATATGTACACCTTAAGAGGAAAGGCGGGATAGAGGTGATATGATTGAGACATTTAAATACCTCTGTAGCATAAATGCACAGGAGGAGAGCCTCTTTCGATTGAAAGCAAGCTCTGCTAGAAGGGGACATGGGATAAGGGTGAAAGGGGATAGATTCAGGAGTGATATGCAGAAATATTTCTTTAGGGAAAAAGTGGTGGATCTGTGAAATAGTCTCCAGTGGAGGTAGTAGAGATGAGGACATTATCTGAATTCAAAGAAGCATGGGACAAACACAGAGGATCTCTAAAGGAAAAAAGGGGATTGTTGTAGTGGTTGATTTGGAAGGACAGACTAGATAGGCCTTGTGGTCTTTTTCTGTCGTCATTTTTCAGTGTTTCTATTTAGCCAAGAGAAGTCTTGTCTCACTAATCTGTTTTATTTTTTTATTTTTGGAAGGTGTGAATAAACAGGTAGATAAAGGTGAGCCTGTTGATATAGTGTATCTGGATTTTTAGAAAACCTTAGATAAGGTTCCTCATGAGAGACTTCTGAAATTAAAGTCATGAGATAGGAGGCAGTGTACTATTATGGATTGGGAACTGGTTAAAAGAAAACAGAGTAGGGATAAATGGCCAATATTCTCAATGGAGAAAGGTGAATAGTAGAGTACCCCCAGGGATCTTTGCTAGGCCCCTGCTTTCTAACATATTTATAAATGACCTGGAAATGGGAACGAGTGAGGTGATCAAATTTGCAGATGACACAAAATTATTCAAAGTTGTTAAATCACAAGAGGACCTGGAGAAACTGGGAGGCTAGGCACCAAATGGAAGATGAAATTTAATGTGGACAAGTGCAAAGTTATGCACATAGGGAAGAACAACCCAAATTATAGTTACACGATGCAAGGTTCTACATTAGGAATCACCACTCAGGAAAAGGATCTAGATGTCATTGTAGATAATATATTGAAACCCTCTGCTCAGTGTGCTGGGCCAGCCAAGAAAGCAAATGAAATTCTAGGAATCATAAGGAAAGGAATGGAGAATAAAACCAAGGATGATATTATGCCTCTGTATTGATCCATGGTGTGACCGCTTCTAGACTATTGTGTGCAGTTCTAGTTGCCATATCTAAAAAAGGATATAGCAGAATTAGAAAAGGTACAGAGAAGAGTCTCCAAAATGATAAAGGGGATGGAAGGATATCCCTATGAGGAAAGGCTTAAAAGGTTAGGGCTCGTCAGCTTCGATAAATGATGGGTGAGAGGAGATATGATAGAAGTCTATAAAATAACGAGTGGAATGGAACAGCTAAACATAGATCAGTTGTTTACTCCTTCAAAGTGTAAAAAGACTAGGGGACATGCAAGGAAGCTACAATTGCAGCACTTTAAGACTAATCTGAGAAAGTATTTTTTTCACTCAACTTGTAATCAAACTCTGGAATTCGTTATCAGAGGATGTAGTAAAAGTTGTTAGTGTAGCTGGGCTTAAAAGAGGTTTGCACAAGTTCCTGGCAGAAAAGTCCTTAAACCATTATTAAAGAGGACTGGGGACATCTACTGTTTACCCGTTGGGATATGCAACATGGAATCTTTCTACCTTTTGGGAACCAGACAGGTACTTGTGATTAGGGTTGCCAACTGGCTCCAGATGCACCCGACAGGCTTGATCCAGTCCTGGGTTTACTCCATTGCATACAAGGACATGTAATTCTGATTTCCCCATTATACTCCATAAGAAAAACAAGACTACAAGTCCCTGCATGCAATGGGGTAAACACAGGACAGGATCAAGCCTGTCAGGAGCACATGGAGCCAGTTGGCAACCCTACTTGTGATCTGGATTGGCCATTCTGGAAACAGGTTACAGGGCTCTATGGACCTTTGGTCTGACCCAATATGGCATTTCTTATGTTCTTATGTAGAATTTTCTGTGCTACTGTGTGTGAAGAATGTAGGAAGGAATCTAAGGCAAGCATAAACACTGCACAGATGCCTGAAACCTGCATTAAATGGGCAATGCACCGTGCACGTAACTCCATGGAGATGAGTGATAATGAAGCAATTGGGTAAGCAGCACAAATGCAGTGAAGTACACAGAAGACCAGAAGGCTGAATTTAATGTGAGACTTTAATGTGAGGTCTAAGGAGGCATTAAGGGTTAGCTCAAAGTCTCTAGTCAGTGCTGGTTAAGAATTTATTACCGTTTCAGTGTACAAGCCTGCAACTTTTTTTCTAACTTTCTGAAGAGAATGCTGAAAACAACTCCACAGGGAACGCATGCTAGAACAAAGTGTCTTGCTGTAGTCACTGCTCATCTACGGTGGCAAGGACATTGCGTTTATCCCTACCTCAACAACTGGCTAGTTTCTACCACCACCAGAAGCCAAACGGTGCACGCCATTCACAGCACCGTCCAACTACTCCAACAGCTAGGGTTTGTTGTCAACACTAAGGAGTCAGCAATGGAACCCAGATAGATACTAGTCTTCATCAGACAGGTATAGACACAATCGCTGCCAAAGCATACCTTCAAGACAACAGAGCTCTGGTCTTCCACCAGCTCAGCTGCAACATGTTGCATCAAAATCATGCCTCAGCACACTCTATCCTTTGCCTCCTGAGACATATGGCTGCCTCCATTCATGGAATTCCACTAGCACAACTGTGCATGCATCCATTGCCATGGCACCTCAAACTCAATTGGAATCAATACTTCCATTCCCTTCATGCGAAGGTGCCTCTACGACTCAACTGCTCCCAAGCCCTGTACCAATCACTTCTTTAGTGGCCATCAAACCTCTGAGACAGGCCATCAAACCTCAGAGACAGGTGCCCTTTTCAGGACCCTTCACCTCAATGTACCCTCACTACCAATACATTCACACTCAGATGGGGAGCTCACCTGTTGCAATTCACCATGCAAGGAACATGGTCCACCCACGAGCGCACTCTGCACATAAATGTCCTAGAACTACGTGCTGTTTTCTATGCCCTGACCGCTTTTCAGCAATGGGCTCATCGACAAGTAATCCTCGTGCAGACGGACAACCAAGTCACTATGTGCTACAAACAGGGGGATGCCAATTCCCTTTGACTATGCAGGGAAGAAGCTCACCTTTGGCACTTTGCGTGATCGCTGCAGTTTAAACTGCAAGCAACCTACCTGCCTGGAGAGCACAACCAGTTAGTGGATGCCCTCAGCCACAACCTAGATCTGCACGAAAGTTTCCTCAATCCCACCATCGTCCAATCCATTTTCAGCAGGTGGGGCACCTTGGAGATGGCCTTTGCCTCTGCCGAGAATGCCAAGTGCCCACTTTTTTGTTCTATCCAACTGAGTCCTCACTGCTCAGTCCATGACGCATTCATCATATCTTGGAGCCGGGGACTCTTATGTGCATTTCCTCTCTTCCCACTGACAACATGGGTCCTACTCAAGATAAGGACAGACAGAGGCAATGTCATTCTCATAGCGCCCCACTGGCCCAGGCAAGCCTGGTTTCCCGCACCTTCTCGCTCCAATGGAACATCCACCTACTACTACTACTACTACTATTTAGCACTTGTAAAGTGCCACGCACGCAGCACTGCACAACTAACCTACAAGAGGTAGTCAACATACAAGAGACAGTCCCTGCCCGTCAGAGTCAAGCTCATCGGTGCTTACAATCTATTTAGAACAGTACAGAGCATTAGTCAGTTCAGCGGAGTGGTATAGTTTGGTCTAAGGTTTGGTCATAAACGCAGATGGGGGTCAGGGTAAGATGAGGATGGAAGTCAGGATCTGAATGCAGCGGTGAAGAGGTGGGTCTTCAACCTGGATTTGAAGAGGGCCAGGGAGGACGCCTGGTGCACAAACGCAGGTAGGCTGTTCCAGGCGTATGGTGCAGCAAGGTGAAAGGAGCGCAGTCGGGAGTTCGCGGTGCGGGTGAAGGGCATTCATAGAAGTAGTTTGTTGGCAGAGCGCAAATTTCGAGTGGGGACGTAGGGAGAGATAAGAGATAAGAGGTATTGAGGGGCCATAGGGTGAATGCAGGAGAGCAGAAGCCATCAAGAGCAGCTGTTTGTAAATGCTCCCTCCCCTTGCTAAGTGGATCGCGAGGGAAGAACTTTTAAACTGTCACTGCGGGGGCGTGCACAGTAGCAGGAGAGCAGAAGCCATCAAGAGCAGCTGTTTGTAAATGCTCCCTCCTCTTGCTAAGTGAATCGCGAGGGAAGAACTTTTTACTGTAACTGCGGGGGCGGGCCCGCGCCAGAGGGCCCTTTGGCGTGGCCCTTAGGCGTTGGACCGCGCAAGGCAAAAGAAACATCTGCTCCTTGCTATATAGTTGGTAACTCTGTTTGAAGGTATGACTATGTTAGTTAATTGTATTGTAATGTATGTATTGTCATTCCCTGTGCTATGTAGTCTCACTTCCAACCACTTTGATGTAATGATAAGGTGGTGCTTGTCCTCTCTGCCTTTGTATGACCTTTGTAGTATGTTGTGAACCGCTTTGATTGAAGGAAAAGGAGGTATACAAAATATTTCAAATAAATAAATAAATTTATAAGTCAGCAGGAGAAGCTTGAATTGGATGTGGAATAGGACAGGGAGCCAGTGAAGTGATTTGAGAAGAGGAGTAATGTGGGCATGGAGAGGCTGGCAGAAGATTAGTCAAGCAGCATGATTTTGTATAGATTGAAGGGGAAGAAGGTGGCTCACGGGGAGACCAGCGAGGAGTAGGTTGCAGTAGTCGAGGCGAGAGGAGATTAAGGAGTGGATAAGTGTTTTGGTAGTGTGTTCAGAGAGGAAGGGGCGGATTTTGCTGATGTTGTAGAGAACGAAGCGGCAGGTCTTAGCTACGAGCTAGATATCAGCGGAGAAGGAGAGAGAGGTGTCAAAGATTACCCCTAGATTGCGGGCCGAGGGAACAGGAAAGATAGTAGATCCATCCAGCTGGACTGAGAGAGGGGGAAGTGGGGGGGGGAGGAGTTGGGTGGAAAGACAAAGAGTTCAGTCTTGGCCATGTTCAGTTTCAATCGGCGCTGAGACATCCAGGCAGCGATGTCCAGAAGACAGGCAGAGATCTTGGACTGTGTTGCTGGAGAAATGTTAGGTGTAGAGAGGTAAATTTGGGAGTCGTCAGCATAGAGATGGTACTGAAAGCCATGGGAGGACTGGTTAATGATGCCTTCCTCCTCACTCAACATGACGGCAATCTGCTACATCCCAATCTCTGGAGTCTTTCACTGGCAGCCTGGAAGGTCGCAAAAGTGTGACTGACCTTTCTGACAAGGTGTTCCCTGCTTTTTCAGCCTCCACGAAGCCAGCAACACAACACTTTTAACCAGAAGAAATGGGCATGTTTCACAAACTGAGCCGTGGCACGCCAACTCAATCTGGTGTCCTGCCCATTCAGCCAGATCCTAGCCTACCTACTGTCTCAGTCAGGCCTGCAGACCAACTCAGTCAGATACCATCTCTCGGCTATCGCAGTTCCCCACGACCCCATTGAATGGAAGCCTTTTTCCATGCACCTATTAGTCACCAGATTCATAAAGGGCCTCTTGCACACAAAGCCCCCAACCAAACCACCTACACTGGCATGGGACCTTAACATTGTGCTCTTTGAGCCAATGAAGCCCCACAGGTGCTCCTTGTGGTCTTGGGCAAGCCACTTAACCCTCCATTGCCCATGTTCCCTGTAAAAAATAGTTATCTCCAAGTTATAATGCCCTGTTCAATGTAATTTCAGTTTGTTCAATGTAAACCACCTTGATATCATGAAAGGCAATATATAAGAAATGTTAAATAAATAAATAAATAATTGAAGCCACCCTTCAAGCCACTAAGATCAGCATCTCTCAAACATCTCAAATGGAAGACCATTTTTCCTAGTAGCAATAACTTCGGCACATTGAGTCAGCGAACTCCAAGATTTAGTTCACTATCCGCCCCATACAACAGAGAGGTCCTCTGAACCCACCCTAAATTCCTTCCCAAAGTTTATTTTATTTATTTTTATTTATTTACATTCTCTTATATACCGCGCTATTCTGCATCAGTGCGGTTTACATTGAACAAACTGAAATTACATTGAACAGGGCATTATAACTTGGAGATAACTATTTTACAGGGAACATGGGCTATGGAGGGTTAAGTGGCTTGCCCAAGACCACAAGGAGCACCTGTGGGACTAGAAACCCCAGTCCTTCCGGCCCAAGGTTGCTGCCCTCTAGTGGGATTTGAACCCCCGACCTTCCGGCCTGAAGTACCTTGCCCCAACCACTAGGCCACTCCTCCACTCCACTTGTATCAAACTTCCATTTCAACCAAAGCATCATTCTGCCAGCCTTTTTTCCAGGGCCACACCAGAACGTACTACAAAAGACTCTTCATACTCTACAGTAGATAAGAGCTCTTTTGTACTATTTGTGAGCAATGCGAAGCATATACTGTCTCTCAGCTTTTTGTCACTTTTAATCCAAACAAACCTGGCAGTCGGCATTCAAGCAACCCATCTCTTCCTGGACAGTGGACTGCATTTCCTTTTGCTACAGTCAGGTTCAGAAGCTGTCACCAGGGCACATCAGCTCCCATCAATTCCAGGCCATTGTGGCCTTCATTGCCAGTCTGGCATCTGTTTCTGCACAGGATATCTGCAAAGCGGTGACCTGGTCATCCATTCACACCTTTACTAAGCATTACAGCATTGATTCCTCCTCAGCTTAGGAACTTGCCTTTGGCAGATGGTCCTCCGCAACTTGTCTGCTGCATAATTACGCTTTTCCTCCACCCATTATCAATCTCGAGTTGCCAGAATATACTTATCTTGTAGAGAGAACCTCAGCTCTGTATTCACCATTAGCGTGTGCCTGCATCATCCCTGCTTGTCTCCGGAGAAAGCATAGTTGCTTACATGTAACGGGAGTTACAGGTAAACAACTATACTATCTCCATTCCGCCAACAACCCCATCTCTGTCTCTGGCATCCTTCCACATGGTCCCAAAATTTGGATAGGATGCAGAGCTGGTACAGTGCAGGTACAGAACAGGATTTGCTGAAGAGCATGGGTGGCTTATGATGCTAACACTGCATCAGAGCTTTTTGTATTACTGCCAGCAAGAGCCTCCTTAAGAACTATTTTCACTGCTAGCAAGAAAAAGAAAAAAAGTGAACAGATGGAACGAGGGGGGGGGGGAGGAGGGTGAACTAGACCTGGGTGGCCACCAACAGACTATCTACAGGCAGGAGAGATGTCAGGAAGGGAGAACAATTACTTTTCTACCAGGATAGGGGAGGAGGAAAACAGCTGTTGCCGTAGCTAAGCACCGTTGAGACAGGGATAACTTGAGCTAAGGGAGAGATAAAATGCATTGCTAGAACTTTTGTCACTGAAATAGAAATCATTGTGCTGGAGTGTTAGAACTACTTGCGTTTTTTGTTTTAATTTTCTTATTATTAAAATTTTCTTACATTATACCGGTACATTTCCTTCAACCACCCTATTGACAACAAGTAAACATTGCAAGTAAACAACATTGCACTGAAAGCACAACCTACGATCCGATACTTAGGGATTACCTTAGATCAGCGACTTGATATGTCAGCTCACATCAAGAAAACAACAAACTCAATTTACCAAAAGATTCGATCCCTACGTAATCTCCGACCTCTCCTTGATTACTCTGACTTCTGCACTATCTTCCAAGCTCTGGTACTACCACACTTGGATTTTGCTAATATCATACTACATGGTCTCCCACAATCTACTCTAAATCCCCTCCGGCTAGCCATGAATTCAGCTGCAAGAATTCTCGTAGGTGCTCCACGATCAGAACACATAACTCCAATACTGAAGAGTTTACACTGGCTACTCCTCCAGGCCAGAACCCTATATAAAACCCTGGTCATGACTTTTAAAGCTGTCAAGAACCCATCCCTATCACCCATCAGCAATATGATACATGTCACTCCGTCAAACAGATCCAGGAGACCTGCTGCATTGAACTCCATCAACCTACCAAAATTCCTTACCAAATGCTCTAAAACAACAGCCTCCAGAGCCTTCTCACTGTTTGCGCCCAGAGCCTGGAACGCCCTCCCTCCCGAAATCAGATCCATCCCTAGCCTCACGACATTCAGAAAGGCCTTAAAATATCATCTGTTCCTATTATACTACCCTGAAGCAACCCCAAATGAACATAGCCCTTATACTGATCTTTCCCATTTAACCCCGGTAGAAAATGGCTAATCTTGTTGATCCATACTTGCACACTCTACCCATACTCTTTTTATACTTTACTGTAATTTTATCTGTTATCTACCATGTAGTTACTCAAAATTGCCATGTACATAGTTAACCCTATTCACGTCCAAGTTTTTTGTATATAGTTAACCCTGTTACTTCCTAGTTTTTGTACCCTGTTCAATGTAAAAACCAATGCTGACTGTACCATTGTGTTTAAATTTGTTCATTTGTAAACTGCACTGACTAAAAGAGCGCGGTATATAAGAAATAAAAATAAATAAATAACAATTGGTATTGCTTCATGCCAAAGAACTAATACAATGAGTTCTGCAGCTTATGGAGGGGATACAGTCAATAAGTCAAATACCACAAAAAATGGCAAAATTATTTTCACTTGCACATATTAAAAATTTGCTGTTTAAATGATTCTCCATATACCTTAAAAAACATTATATATTTTCAATTCTTTTACTATTTTCTATATTTTTTTACTCTTATAAATATTCTGTATATAAGCAAACATTCACAACCTACATGCCCCAGCAGTGTTTAAAAACAGTTTTGGCAAGAAAATATAAGATTTTTCTGACAAGGTAGAGCTCACACCATCACCGGTCCTCAACAGCTTCGATCTGGTGGATTCTGTTTCATCATCACTCTGCCTTGTCCACTATAAACTCACTTGGATATTTGTCTCATTAAATCCACTGACTAAAGTTTAAATATATATGCTCCTGATTCCCAGAAAGCATAGTTCTAACCTGTAACAGGTGATCCTTGGAAACAGCATGTATCAGTCTTCACATATGGGTGATGTCAACCTCGTCGGAGCCCGCGCAGGAACACTCCCCAAAGTCCAATAGGAAAGCCTTTAGGAGCACTCCACTGCGCCTACATGCCTGCCTTCCCATCTTCTCAACTACTCTCCTCAGTTGAGTTTGTAGCTGAGAGGACGAGAAAAAAATAAACCAACCCTATAACTCCTAGGGGAGGAGGGTGGGTTGTGAAGACTGATACCTGTTGCTCCTGGAGATCACCTGTTACAAGTGAGTAACTACGCTATCTCAAGGAACAAGCAGGAATGCAGTCTCACATATGGGACTTACTAGATCCCAGGTACCAGACTAGCATGCAGAGAGAGCGGTGCGATCCCTAAGGTTAAAGGTTAAAGCCGGAGTATGGACACAATGTGGCCCATTGGACTCAATTCCAAGAGGCTATACCACCTCTGATGATAGTCCAGTCTCTTGTGGAAGTCTGGGACGGAGGGTAGGAATTGAGTTTAAGTCCCAAAGAGGTGCTTGAGTACAGTTTGGCTAAAGACAGCATCCTGACGTGAGTCCCTGTACAGACAATAATGTGCAGTAAAAGTATGAATGAAGAACCAGGTAGCTGCCTGACAAATCTCCTCAATAGATACTGAATGGAAGTTGGCTATGGAGAGTGCCATAGCCTGCACATTATGAGCAGTAACACAAGATCGGGAGCGGCCAGAGCAAAAAACCGGCTTTTCTCCCAAAGTCCGCAGGGGAGGGAGCCAGGGAAGCCCACACAAGGCCCCGGCTCCCTCTGTACAACCGCCAGCATAAAGATCTTTTTCCTTCACGCTGGCGGCTGTTTATGTGAAGCTGCGATTGCTGGGAAAGGTTAAAGGCAATGCCCTTTAACCTTTCCCAGCATTCGCGGCTTCACAGAAACAACCGCCAGCATGAAGGAAAAAGATCTTGACGCTGGCGGTTGTACAGAGGGAGCCGGGGCCTTGCGCGGGCTTCCCCGGCTCCCTCTGAAGCACCTCAGACAGCCGTGGGGCTGGTCGGGGGAGGGGGGGAGGCTAGGACTACAAATGGGCTTTGATGGGGGGGGGGGGAGGGGAGGCCAAGGACTGGATGGGCTGTGATGGGGTGTACCTGGACTGGAAATGGGCTATGGGGGGGGGGGACTAGGATTGTCAACTTTTTGAAAGAGAAAAACCCGCCACTTGTGGCTAGTCACGCTCTTCCCATGCCCACCCCCACCCAGCCCTTTCCCTGCCCCCATCCCACCCTTGCTCCGCCCCCTGTCCCCAAAAAATTGCAGAGAGCAATGTGCAAATTGAACAAGCAAGATTTCTACACATTCTTAAACAGAAATTCTATACTGACAGAATACGCAGCATTGGTTATACACACACACACACACACACACACACACACAATACAGACAGGCCTTCACCAATAAATGAGCACAAATCAAAAAAAGAAATATATAGACAAAAAATAAACTGAAACCCCAAGAAGACAGACTCTGCATGCAGTGCAATATCAGATAAATAAGAGATGCAGTTCCCCATACTATGTAAAATAAAAAGATAGTACAAAGTCCAATCATTAAATTGAAAATAAAATTATTTTTTCTACCTTTGTTGTCTGACCATTTTATTTTCTGATCATGCTAGTTCTGATGTGAGGCTTCCGTTTTCCTGTCTTCTCTTAGCTTGTTTTCTACGGTCTATAGTCCCTCTGCCATTTCTTGTCTCTTCTTTTCTTCACTTCTTTCCATCAGCCTATTTCCAGTCCCAGTAACCATCCCCAGTATCAGCCCCCTTTCCAGTCCTCCCCTCCCATTACATTCCAGTGTCAATCCCCTTGTGTTCCTAGGACTGCCAGTGGTGTCCATTCCCTTCTAGTCCCCCTCCTTCCTCACTGTCCAGCCCCTTCTAGTCCAAATACCATCCCAGGTATCAGCTCACTTCCACTCCCTGTGCCTTCTGTGTCAGCTCCCTTCCAGTCACCCTACCCTCTTGTTCATCCCCCTTCCAGGGCCATCCCCACGTTTCTGCTCCCTTCCAGTCCCAGTGCCCCCTCCTTTCCAGCTTCCTCCCCATTACCCAGTCACTTACCAGTACCATCCCCAGATGTGAGCTCCCTTTGAGCCCCCTCCTTACCCCCTCTGTCAGCTCCCTTCCAGCCACCTCCTCCCCGCCCCCTTTTCAGCTCTCTTCCAGCCACCTCCTTCACCCTGTCAGTCCCTTCCTACCACCTCCTTCCCCCCTCTTTCAGCTCTCTTCCAGCCCTCACCGTCCCTCTGTCAGTCCCTTCTGCCACCTCTTTACCCTTGCAGCCGCTGCTCCTGCTTCTTATAGAGTGGCGGCTGCAATAAAACTAATTTAAAAACAAAATTAAACCTATCCGGAGCATCCCCCCCCCCCCCTTGTGCAGCTTCACCTTCCCTTCGTACTAGTGCAGCTTCACCTTCCTCCCCCCATACAGCTTCACCTTCCTCCACCCATGCAACTCCACCTCCCCCCCCCCAGTGCAGCTTTACTCCCCCCCCCCATGCAGCTTCACTTTCCCCTTGCAGCCGCTGTTCCTTCTTCTTACAGAGCAGCGGCTGCAATAAAGCTAATTTTAAAACAAAGAAAATCTGTGCGGAGCCCTCCAGCCCTATGAAACTCCTGCTGCAGTGTCTGAGCTCAAAAGGAAGTGACGTTACAGGGGGCGGGCGCTGCAGCAGAGGTTTCATAGGGCCAGAGGGCTCCGCACAGATTTTCTTTTGTTTTTAAATTAGCTTTTTTGCAGCTGCTGCTCTGTAAGAAGCAGGAGCAGCGGCTGCAAGGGGGGCCACGGACCGCAGATGCAAAGCCGTTTTTTTTGCTCTGGTCGCTCCCGGTCTCACGGCCAGAGCAAAAAAACGGCTTTTCAAGGGCCGATTTTTGTTCTCTGCCGGCAGCTGGCCTGGCCACAGAAAAACCGACCAGGCCGGCTGAAAACTGTCTGGTTGGCAACCCTACAATAGCTTACTACAGGAAGAATATTTCTCCTTCCAAAAGGAGACCCCAGTAACACTCCCAACAATTACAGACCAATAACTTCTCTACCTACAATCTATAAGCTGTTCACTGCAATAGATGCAGACAGAATATATGATCATATTGAGTCCAATAACATCATGGTAACAGAGCAAAAGGGCCAACAAGAGAGGGGCATATGACACCAAAGACCAGTTAATGTTGAATAAGGCCATCATGGCCAGCACTACGAAAAGCAGGTCTCAATATAGCATGGATTGATTATAAGAAAGCTTTTGACAACATCCCACACTCATGGATAATAATTGTAATAGTATGCACAAAACTACCCATTTGGAGAAACTGCCCAGAGACTGCAATCAGGATATTAGTAGATAGGTAGGCAAGATAGAGAGAGACAGAAATTAGGGGAAGATGCTACAGACAGTATCCAGCATCTTCTTTGACAGGGTGAGCAAGAAGCCTAGACCTTTGTTTGCAGTCCCTTGAAAAACTCTTCCTTCTATGAAGCGGTCAGCTGAGTGCTGGTGTGTCACCAAGTGATTGGACCCTGCCTGGGTCCGAGGGGGTCAAACCAGCAAATTAGAGAATATCCTCTGGATACTAGGTATTTTTATAAGGTCTCCTGGCCAGCACAGTGCTGCCAGTCCTGTATGATTTATGGTGGGTCTGTTTATAGCAGCGGGCCCCTTAGACAAATTCCAGAGGTATGTGTTTTCTGTCAATGTCCACCTCTAAGACAATGGGTGCAGTGTCTCAGGCTCTGGTGAGTTTGCCAGGCATGTGATGAAGCAGAGTTCACTTAGTATTGCCACAATGAAACAGACTCCATTTTGTTCAGCTGTCCTCCATTTTATATAGCTGTCCTCTATCTTGAATTGCTCTCATGTTGCACCAACCCATGCAGTTTGTGCCCATTACCTCTACCGATCCACTAAAAATGATTTAAACTAGCATAGTATTTGATTTCCTATACCTATAACTTGTAGACGGGAAAGCAGTTTTTGGTGTTCTATTGTGTCAAATGCAAATGAAACATCAAGCATAATATCATTTGACTATCTCAGTCAAGATGCAACCTAACAGGATCTACAACAGAAACCAATAAGATCTCTATATTGTGATTCTTTCTAAAACCACATTAATTTTCATCCAACAGATTGGACAGCCGTATGTACTCCAATTGCCATATCATCATATCTCTCCAAGCTCTTGGCAAGGTGAGGTAAAATAGAAACTGGGCAATAATTCACTGCAGTGCCTGGATTAGCACTTGATCTTTTGAGAACCAGGTGTTCAATAGTCTTCTTCAACTGTGTTAGAATGATGCCTGATAACAAGGATTGATTAAAAATTGAAGTAATCATAGGTCTGACAACATCGCCTGCAGCCACAACAATATAGTTAGGGCACCGATCAAGAGCGCTGCTCTTATTTTTTACCTCAGACAGTGTGAGATATCTCAGATGACATGACCACATAAGTCATTCCATGTAATGTTCTCCACAAACCGAGACACATGGTTGGTTTCATTCCTAATGGGGAGTTGAGATAGCGTAGTTACTCACCTGTAACAGATGTTCTCCAGGGATAGCAGGAATCAGTCCTCTCATATGGGTGATGTCGGAGCCAACAGAGCCCGTGTAAAGTATTTCCCCAGCTTTCAAAGAAAGCCTCTGGGACATGCTGCCTACCACACATGCGTGGTCCCCTTCCCGCAGTCAGATGACATAGTTAAGACGGCAGAAAAAACTAAAACAAGATAGACAACTCCCAGGGAAGGAGGGAGGGTTGTGAGGACTGATTCCTGCTGTCCCTGGAGAACATCTGTTACAGGTGAGTAACTACACTTTCTCCAGGAACAAGCAGGAAGTCAGTCCTCAAATATGGGACTCCCTAGCTCCAGGATGCTGAGGACCAAACCACGACAGCATCAATGGCGACCAATCGGGTAGCTGCGAGTTGCAGGTGGCGAGTCCCCACTGAGAGACTCTGCAAGTCCCTAGCGTCCAGCAACATTATCACTCCGGTAGCCAGAACACAGAAGGGTTGGAGGGCAGGAGTTGCCTACACCCTGAGAATATTATGGAGTACTCCCTGGCCAAAGGCACTGTCCCTGTGGGACTCGCTCTCCAGGCAGTAGTGAGCTGCAAATGTATTACTTGAAGACCTTGTGGTGACTTTGCAGATTTCTGTCACTGGCACTGAGCGGAGGTTGACCACCGATGTGGCCATCGCCCTCATGCAATGCGTTGTGATCCAGTGCTCAAGGGAGAGGCCCGCTCGCTCATAGGCAAGGGCAATACAGTCCGCCACCCAAGTTGACACTTAGTCACGGGGAGACCGTCTGCTAGGGTCTTAAAACATGAAAAGCTGAGATCTGCTGTAAGTAGAAGGACAGAGCCTGCTTGCAATCTACAGTAATGTATGAAGTACTAGTTTCTCCTTACCGGCGTGAGACTGTAGAAAGAAGGTGGGGAGGACCACCTCTTGGTTGAGGTAGAAATGAGACACCACCTTCAGGAGGAATTTGGGGTGTGTGCGGAGCACTACCTTGTTCTTGTAGAACCTTATATATGGTAGATCTGCAACCAGGGCCTGGAGTTCGCTCACTGTTTGAGTGGACATAAGGGCCACAAGAAAAGCCACTTTCCAAGACATGTACCGCAGGTGGCAAGTGGCCAGGGGCTCGAACGGCGATTTGGTGAGCTGGGAGAGCATCACATTTAGGTCCCACTCTGCCACTGGAGGACAGAGAGGGGGCTTGGATAGCAGGAGGCTCCGGAGGAACATGGAGACCAGGGGATGGCTTGAAAGGGTTTTCCCTCGATAAGGTGGTGGTGAGCGGCTATGGCGCTCAGATGTATCCTTACCGAGTTAGATTTCAGCCCGGTGTGTGACATGTGCAGTAGGTACTGAAGCACTAGTTGCACATGCGAGGAGAAGGGATTCTCCTCCTTTTCTGCAAACCAGGCAGAGAACCTTTTCCACTTAAAGGCATAAGCCCATCGGATGGAGGATTTTTGGGAGACCAATAGGATCTCCTTGACTTTTCTTGGAAGATTGAAAGGGGCCAATGCGTCCCTTTCAGCAACCACGCTGTTAGCACTAGCGATCCCAGATTGGGGTGCAAGAGGGAACCCTCCTTTTGGGACAGAAGGTCCAGGGCTCAGCCCAGTGGGACTGGGAGTGCCACGACAGGCAAAGCAGCAGAGGGAACCAAGGTTGTGGGCAATCAATATAACTGATGTCCTTTCGCACTGGACCTTAAAGAGGGTCCTGGCGACCGGGGGGGGGGGGGGGAGGGAGGTCGTTGGGAACGCATAGAGTAGGCCCTCGGATCACGAGATCAGGGAGGCATCTGCCACCATTCTCTCCGGGTGCAGCTGATGGTAGCAGAAGCGGGTAGCTGCCTGTTGTCCGGAGAGGTGAATAGGTCCATCACGGGCCTGCCCCACAGGTGGAAGAGCTGCTTTATTACTCTGGGGTTTAAGTGTCACTTGTGTGGATGAAGGACTCTGTTCAGCTTGTCCACTAGGCAGTTGTCCTGGCCCGGGAGGTACACTGCTCGCAGAAGCAGGCTATTGCATGCTGCGAAGGGGAGGATGACCACTGCCTTTTGGCAGAGGGAGTACAATTCCATGCCCCCCTGCTTGTTGATATAAAACATGGCGATGTGGCTGTCCATCTGGATCCACACAGGTCGGTGTTGCAGGCGGTGGCGGAATGCTCATGGGGCCAAGAAGATTGCCCTAAGCTCCAGGAGATTGATCTGTAAGAGTGATTTCTCCTGAGACCAGCTGCCATGTGTGTGGTGGTCTCCGCGATGTGCCCCCAACCCAGGAGGGAGGCGTCTGTGGCCAGGGTACTCGGCATAGGTGCCTAAAAGGGCATTCCAGCCTGCAGGTGGCATACGTTTTGCCACCAGTTGAGGGAATCCGCCAGCTGGCGGGTAACCCTGACCCTGTCCCGTAGCCTGCCCGTGGCCTGAGTCCACTGTGAGCATAGGCTCCACTGGGCTGTCCGCATGTGTAATTGGGCTGAGAGTATGATGTGAGCCATCGAGGCCATTTGGCCCACTAGGCAGAGGAGGAGACGAGCCAGTACTGACTGGCAGTGCTGTACTTCTCCTGCCAGTTGCCTGAGGCATTCGGCTCTTTCTCTTGGGAGAATGGCCTTGACTTGTAACATGTCCAACTGCACACTAATGAATTCCAGGCTTTGGGCTGGAGAGAGATGGGATTTGGGGTAGTTGATGACGAACCCCAGGTGTTGCAGAAGGATGGTTGCACGTTCTGTGGCCTGACTGACCGCTGGGGCCATACTGCCCCGATGAGCCAGTCGTCCAAGGTAGGGGAAGACGAAAGCCCCTTGTAGGCGCAGGTAGGTGGCTACCACCGCCAAGCATTTGGTAAAGACCCTTAGCGAGGAGGCCAAGCCAAAGGGGAGTACCCTGTACTGGTAGTGCCCTCTTCCTACCACGAACCGTAGGTACTGCCTGTGAGACGGGTGGATCAATATGTAAGTATACGCATCCTTTAGGTCCTAGGAGCACAGTCAGTCTCCCTGGTGGAGGTAAGGCAGCATCTTGAACTTCAAAGAAGAGCATCTTGAACTTCTCTCTCACCAGAAACTTGTTTAAGTTTCTCAGGTCTAGTATGAGCCTGAGGCCCCCAGTTCTCTTTGGGACAAGAACGTATTTGGAGTAGAAGCCTTTTCCCCATAGGTGTTTGAGTACAGGCTCCACAGCATTGTCCCTGAGCAGACCTGCAAGCTCTGAGAGCAGAAGGGTCTGGTGAAGGAGAGGTTGCACTGGCTCTCCTCGAAAGAATGGTACCTGCTGTAAGTGGAGGAGGTTTCCTACCTTACCACCTGCAGGATCCACTGGTCCAAGATGACACTGGCCCACTCGTGGGCGAAGAGTGCCAGACGGCCCCCCTGTGGGCTGGTGAAGGTCTCCTGGAGGAGGGGAAGCCCTGCCCCGGCAGTCAAAAGCTCCCGGGGCTGCACGGGAGCTGGGGCCTGGGGCTTCTTTGCCTTGGGATTCTGGGCCCCATGACTTTGTCATTTAGGATGAGAATCCTGTTGCTGTCCCGAGATGGGCTGGTAGTGATGACTCTGCTGAAAGGGCCCCTTTTTCCTTGCGAACAAGGGTCTTTGCCCCGATGGTTTCTTACGGGGAAAGGATGCGGTCTTCTTGGAGAGCCCCTGTCGAGTCACTACATCGGCCTTGATCTCGGCCGCCTTGTGAGCCATAGGCTTGCCAAACAGGTTCTCCACAGTGCAGGGATGTTGAGCAGCTTGTTTTGGATACATTGCTTGAGATCCGAAGACTACAGTCAGGCTTGGCATCGGGCACTGATGCCAGCCGCTGCTATCCAAATCACTGACTCAAAGCCATCATAGACCACCCAGGAAAGGAACTTAGAGCAGTCCTTAATCCCGGAGGTCAGGGACTGGAACTGCTGGAGGGGTTCCCCGGTAAGCCTCGCTGAAAACCCGGACAACTCCTGGGTTAGGGTCTTTAGGTACATGCCTATGTACAGTTCATAGGCTTGAATCTTGCAACCCAGCATGGAGCCCTGGTAACACTTGCGAGTCCAAGGCCCTGTGGCTCATAACATCGAGGCTAAGGCCGAGGCCGAGTGGCTGGCGGCCTCCGGAGGACCTGGGATCTGAGTCGTGAAAACTGGCCGCGGAGGATCGGATGCCCGAGGAACGGGACTGGGACCTCGACCAGCGCCGAGGGCTTACCTGAGGCTGATGGCACTTGGAGCTCAGTTCGATGACCGGGGGACTCCCCTGCAGTCGGGGGGCCTGGTCGTTCGGGCAAATGATGTGGATGAACCAGCCATCATTGCTTGCTGCAGGGCCAGGATAGTAGTGATATTCTGCTCCAAGGCTGCCATTCTGGTTTCCAAGCAAGAAAGGCTCCGCAACCTTCGGCGCGGGCACCGAGGACCTCGGGCCCAGCGCCGGCACTCTCGCCAGTGCATCCTCGATGAAGACTATGGTCTCAAGGAACCTCTCATGGTCTCCACTGGCCGAGGAATCCTTTTTTGAGGACATTGATAGGGCGTTTCTCCAAGCCTCCCGAGTCCCTCCTGGCGGTTTTACCAGTTTTCTCCAGTGCAACCTCGGCGGACCAAGGATTTCTTCTTCTTTCTCTCGGAGTCCGAGGTCTTCTCGGAGGAGCCGCCACTGCGAGACTCCAAGGACGCTCGGGTCTCACAGGAAGTGCTGGGCTTGGAGCTCAGTGTCGGGGAGGCCGGTGCAGAGTCGGACCTGGGGAACAGTTTTTCCTGCAACTCTGACCTCTTTTTATTGGTTTTAGGCTTCATGGCCTGGCACAGTTCGCAGGAGGTGCTGTCATGGTCCGGGTCCAGGCAGCAGTCTGACATCGTTTGACTGCAACAGTCACATTTTTTAAACCCACCGGGGGACATGGTGAGAACACCCAGATAGGGTCGATGACCCCAGGGTGAAAAAGAGAGTGAACACCTGTGAGGCGAGCCTCGATCAAAAAAGACAAAAGGAGCCAAGAACAATGTCGGTGATGGCGCTAGCTAGAGGTGGGAAGAGGAACCAGTACGCAAACTGGAAAACTAACTATTTTAAGGATAATTAGCAAGGATTTTTCCAGGAAAACAGGACAGACATTTGTTTGGCTCCACAGTAAAAAGGAGCAAGATGGCACTCTTGGGCAGGAAGGGGACCATGCATGCGTGGTAGCATGTCCCAAAGGCTTTCTTTGAAAGCTGGGAAAATGCTCCGTGCGGGCTCCGTCAGTGACGATGTCCCCCATATGTGAGGACTGCTTGTTCCTGAGAACTTAGAGAATCAACTTTCTGGACAAAGTATAGAACAATCTCTTCAGCTGAGGGAACATCACTTCCACTTGTCCTATAATTATGTGTTAATAACTTTTTTACCTAAGAAAACAGCTCTGACGGATGACTTGTGATAATTTATCCAGTATAAAAGTTCTCTATTTTTCTGTTGCAAAAGCTCATAAAATCTCAAATTTGCAACTCACATTCACTTGCTAGAGTAAAGGTCAATAAATAATGATCACACCATGGGTCACGTGATGTACAACATATGCACATGTCCCTGAGTAACTAATACCAATGAACAAAAGCATTTGGTTCAATGTCTTGCCAAATAAGTTTCATTTACCACAACAGGGTTAAAGCCACAATTTCATTATTAGGGAAATAGTATTCAAGTAAGATGGTAATTTCTGTCTACTGTAACAACTCCTCACATCCTGAATCCCATTGCTCAGTAATTGTATAATTACATAAGAACAGGGTCAGTCCCAGAGTTTGTTCAAGGTGTTGGTGCCCATAAGCCTTACATGCCCCCCCTTCCCCCCCCCCCCGTGCTGTCAAAATGTATTGTTTAGCTTTGAATGCCCTACTCTTTGCTATTCCCCAGAAACCGCTGCCCTAGGTGACTGCCTATTTTGCCTAATGGTTGGGACAGCCCTGCATAAGGAGCTCCTAATCAACAGCAGCACCCTCTCCTCTTCTTATTTACACATGGCTGATTTTCACAAAGATACCCTGCGAGGCAAAGCGGACTCAAGACATCCAAGTCATAATTTGAATGCCAGGTCTCTACTACACAAGTGTACTTTTATAATTAACCGCCTAGTTTTAGTCACCCAGAATGCGTCTATCTGAAACCTACTTTATAAAGAAAAGCAAACATGTATGTTAAATCTAGGCACTAGGATTGGTATAAGCCTAGGTCTGATTTTTTTTAAGTGCTGACAATCAATGCTGACTTCTGGCAACCCAGCAGCCCCTGGGTTTTCTTGGCAAGGTATGACAGGAAGTAGATTGCCGGGTCTTTTCTTCCAAGGTAATGGAAGGTGAAGTGACTTGTCCAAGGTCACAAGGAGTGCCAGTGGGAACTGAACCTTGATCTCTTGGGTACCAGGCTGCTGCTCTAAACACTAGGCTACTCCTCCATGCCAGGGATGATTAGTGCCACTGAATATCACCACCTAACTGGTTTAATGTCTTGACACTTGGGGGCCATACCAAGGGCTGTACAAGCGGTGTCGCCGCACAGGGCGCAAGTACAGAAGGGGTGCTGATATCATCACTGGGCTTTCAGGAAGCTCAAAAAGAGTGAGTTATTGCAAATGACTGGGGAGGGGGGGATATGTTAGTCGCACAGGTGCATTTCTTGTTTGGTACGGTCCTGCTGACACTAACCAGTTAGCACTGGGCTGTTCTGGAAGTGGTAACCTTAATTAACCAGTCAGTGAGCTAACTAAAAATCTTAAAGACAGAAAAAAAAGCTGTCCTAACTTTAGTCATTTTAGCTATTTGGCCAGCTGCTGACTGGCTAGCTAAAATGCTGTCTGGCCAAATCAGATATTCAGTGCCAGTGGCCTGGCATTTGATCCTAAATTAAAGTGACGACAGCCAGCCGCTTTAACAGCACTGGCCACTGCCACTGAATATGCTCCACCTATGTGCACTGATTTGGCGCCACCTATGTTCTGTCTTGGGCACACCCACACCAAAAGTACACACTATCAGTCTGACATGCATATTTACAAAGTAGCAACTGATTAAGGTATATACGTTAAGATCCATCCACATGTGTAAGTCACTGAAAACACATAACTTATGTGCAATGACGGTGTATAACTTTATACAGCCCCTTATAAAATTACCTCCCAAATGTCCAGACAGCATTCTTCAACAAGATCATAAACAAGATGACATTTGTTTCTTAAAGATCTACCATTAAAATAGAACAATTTTAACCTTCTAAATGTACTGTCCATTAAATAAGACATTTCTTTCAGATATTGAAATAAGCTAAACAGCGCAAATCTCTATTTGGTGCCCAATCATTACTATGTTGGAAGGCATCAAGCCCTTGTACGCCTGGCCCCATAATTACTCGGATACAGGAATTATTTGAGTCATTATCATCTGAATTACATACAGACATTTCTAAAATGAAAACTTACATACAAAAAAGTCAAAATTTCAAAGTACAATACTTGATTAAAATCAAAGGGGATAATATTTAAATTCTGCATTCAGCTTTCCTTTTAAATACTAGCCGCAGTGTTTAAAGATATAGCAGACTATCCAGGACTGGCCTATACCTGGATAGCAATGCTGAATATCCTGGTATGCCGCTGCCACCACCATTTTCTGGATAATGGTGATATTCAGTGCCATTATTCAGATAGCTAAATTGGGACAGCTAGTTTACTGTCCTATGTTATGCGGGTAGTTATCTAGATAGCAGCGCTGAAAATCATCGATATCTGGATAAGTTGCCACTCCACCCTCACTCTGCACCTGGCCACATTGGCACTATGTAGATAGGGACCAGGAAGATATTGAACAGAAGGGGTGCCAGGACTAAACCCTGAGGGATACTGCAAGGATATGGAAGAGATGAGGAAGAGGAGGTGAAGAAAAAGGAAAAAGATCCGTGAGAAAGAAAGCATAGTTACTCACCTGTAACAAGTGATCTCCGGAAAAGCAGGAATTTAGTCTTCACATATGGGTGACATCAGTACTGACGGAGCTCGCGCAGGAAAGCTCCCCAGCATCCAATAGGAAAGCTTTTGGGAGCATCCCACTGTGCCTGTGTGCTTCCTTTCCGCCTTCCCAACTCTACTTCCTCAGTTGAGTTTATAGCTGAGAGAAAAGGAGAGAAACGAAAACCTACAACTCCTAGGGGAGGAGGGTGGGTTGTGAAGGCTAAATTCCTGCTGTTCCCGGAGATCACCTGTTACAGGTGAGTAACTACGCTATCTCCAGGAACAAGCAGGAATGTAGTTTTCACATATGGGACTCCCTAGCTCAAAGACGCCAGAGAAAACTGACCTCAGAATCGGTGGAGGTTTGCCTCAGGGTAGGCTTCAAGAGGTCATGAGTCCTCTAAGGATGTCTGGTATTGCTAAGTTCCAGGACGGAGGGTAGGAGTTGCCCTTAAGTCTGAAAGAGGTGCTGGAGATTAGCCTGACCAAACACAGCATCCTGGCGGGAGTCCTTGTCCAGACAGTAAAGAGCAGCAAAGGTATGGACTGAAGACCAAATTGCTGTTTTGCAGATTTCGTCAATGGCTACAGAGCGTAGATTTGTCATCGAGGTAGCAATGGAGAGTGATGTGACCTTCTATATATAGTTCTGCTTGATCATAAGCAAAGGAGATGCAATCTGCTATCCATTTGGAGAGGGTACACTTAGATACTGGCAACCCAGGTGACTAGGGTCAAAGGAAATGAACAACTGCAAAGCTCTACGGTGCTCTCGAGTCCTTTGAAGATAAAAAAAACTAGGGCACGTTTGCAGTCTAGAGTATGGAGAGTTGCCTCAGCTCTAGATCAATGCAGTCTAGGAAAAAACACAAGAAGGTAAACTGACTGATTCAAATGAAAAGGAGACACTAATTTTGGCATGAAATATGGACGAGTCCTAAGGACAACCTTGTCATGATGGAACCGGGTGTAGGTGGGTCTGCCACCAAGGCCCAAAGCTCACTAATGTGTCTAGCTGAAGTGAGGGCAATGAGGAAAATTACCTTCCATGAAAGAAACTTTAGTGAGGTCATAGTCAAGGGTTCAAAGGGAGGCTTCAGAAGTTGTGCTAGAACGACATTGAGATCCCATGCCACCAGGCCTAATGGGAGGCTTGGTAAGCAAGAGTCCTCTCATAAAGCATTCAACTAGCGGTTGTAATCAGATGGGCTATCCATCCAATAAATGATGAGTGGCTGCAATAGCATTAAGGTGAACTCTGAGTTGGTCTTGAGACTTGTAGAAGACAGGTGGAGGAGATACTGGAGGAGTGCCTCCATTGGAGCCGAGAAGGGATTGAGATCCTTCTGGGAACACCAGGTAGAGAATCTATGCCATTTAAAAGCATATGAACATTGGGTGGATGGCTTCCAGGAAGCTAAGAGAACATCCTTTACCTCCTGAGTAAGGTTATCTTGTAATGTTATGCTTTCAGTATCCAAGCTATAAGATGGAGAGACTGTAGGTTGGGATGAAGCAGCATCCCTCCTTTCTGAAAGAGGTGATTGGGTGCAGACTGGGATGCAGAGGTTGAGTTTGAGACAGATGTAGCAGGAGAGGAAACCACAGTTGACTTGGCCAGAGTGGAGCTATGAGGATCATGATGCCTCTGTCTACCTGGAGCTTGAAAAGTGTTTTGGGAATTATGGGAATGGGAGGGAAGGCATACAGAAGACCCCGACCCCAATGGAGGTGGAAAGCATCCACCTGCTGGTTGCTGGACATAGGAGTCCAGATGCAGAAGCATGGGAGCAAACAGATCTCTTTCTGAAGTCCCCCAGGTTTGAAAGATAAAGGAGGTTTTCTCCGGATGGAGAGACCATTCATGGGGAAGGAGGATTCGGCTCAATTTGTCTGCCAAGACATTTTGTTCTCCTAGAAGATACACCTCTTTGAAGTGTATCTGATGAATAATGGCAAAGGACCAGAGATGAAGGGCTTCCTTGCAGAGGGGCCAAAAGCCTGTCATCCTCCCGCCCACCCCCCACTTGTTCACATAGAACATAGCCACCTGGTTGTCCGTCTGGACCAAGATCGTGTGAGATCGTATATGATCTTGAAATACCTTGAAGGCTTTGGAGATAGCACAAAGTTCAAGTAGAGTTATCTGGAGCTGGGATTCCTGTTCTGCCGAGAGGCCCTGAATGGAGAGAGTACTCAAATGTGCCCCCCAATCCAACTTGGAGGCATCCGTCGTCAGGGTGCATTGATGTGGAGGCATCTGAAAAGGTAACCAGATGAGGAGATTGTCTGGGGAACACCGCCACTGGAGGGATGTGACCAGAGGGGCAGTGACTCTGATCTTGTCGCTGAGACGATTGGAGGCTTGCTTCTACTGGGAAGCAAGTGCCCATTGAGCTGTGCGCATATGTAGATGGGTGTATGGTATCATATGTACTGTTAAGACCATATGACTTAGAAGTTTCAGCATTTTCCAGGCAATAAGATGGTCTCTGAGTTGCGCCTGGGATGCTAGCTCCATGAGGCGTACACAATGGGGTTGGGGCAAGAATGCCCTTGACTGTTGTGTGTTTAGGAGAGCTCCTATGAACTTTACTGTTTGATTCTGAGCGAGATGAGATTTTGGAAGATTTTGGAAGATTTATGACAAAGCCCAAGTGTTGCAGTACCTGCGCTGTATGAAAGAAAGACAAGTGGACCTCCTGGGAGGTGCCGGCCTTTATGAGCCAGTCGTCTAAGTAAAGGAAGACAAATATCCCTAGAGATTTTAGATATGCAGTTACGACTTTGTGAAGACTCTTGGGACAGAGGCAAGTCTGAAAGGAATGACTCTGTATTGATAGTGTCTTCCTTGAAATATGAAGAGCAGATATTTCCTGTGTTCTGGATGAATGAGGATATGCGTGTACGCTTCTTTTAGATCTAGAGAACAAAGCTAGTCCTGACTCTGAAGATAGGGAATGAGGGTCCCTAGGGAGACCATCTTGAACTTCTCGTGGACCAGAACTTGTTTAGGTTTCTGAGGTCCAGGATGGGCCTGTACCCTCCGCTCTTCTTTGGTATGAGAAAGTACAGAGAGTAGAAGCCTGTTCCCTGCTGAGATGTTATAACTTCCTCTATGGCACCCTGTGATAGAAGAGAAGTCACCTCTTGCAGCAGGTGAGCAGTGAGAGGAGGCCCGAGTATGATAGGGGAATATTAGGGTGGAGGGGGCAGAGTGTGAAGATGAAGTCTGTACTCTTCCTTCATTATGGTTAGAGTCCATTGCTCTGAGGTGATGAAGATGCCACCTATGGGCATAATGACAGTCTGCCTACTATGTGGAGGGGGTGGGGAACCTCCAGAGGCAAGGTGGCTATGTTCTCTAGGAAAAGGTAAAAAACCAGGTACAGATTGAGTCTGCGGAATTGATTGAGCCTTAGGAGTCTGAGGCTTCTTCTATTGTTTGGGAGGCTGCTGCCTCTTTTGAGGGCCTCGAGGTTGGTACTGATAAGCAGGGGTATAAGAAGGGTAAAACGTCTTTTTCTTAGAATAGAAAGTTTTCTTTGTAATTGTTTTTTCCTAGCAAGGTTGGCTATAGTCCTAGAAAGCCTGTTTTAGAGTGGTATTCTCAGATTTCAACTGAGAAGTCTTGTCCTGTCATTCCTTGCCAAAAAAGGTTTTCACATGTGCAGGGAATATTGCCCAATTTATCCTGAACCCACTGTTCAAGATCTGATGCCTGAAACCATGCAATCCTACTTGCACCGATATAGATGGATGTGGCTCTGCTGGTGCACTCAAAGGACTCAAAGGTTGCTCTACTAACAAACTTTGAGACATTCTGGGCATATCTTACCAATGTGAGATAGTCACCTCTTTTATCATGTGGAAGAAGAGGGGCCATGGCCTCAAGATCCCTAGTTACTTCCTTGAGGAACATACCTATATAGAGAATGTATGAGTTTATCCTGGCTGAAAGCATGGAAGCCTGAAAACACTGACGCCCAAAAGCATCGAGGGTTTTCGATTCTCTACGTGGTGGGTTAGAGGAATGGGTCTTAGAACTCTTATGCGGCACATCGCCGATTCCACCAACATTGAATGGTGGGGAAGCTGCGTCTTTTGGAAGCCAGGACATTCAGGTACTTGATACATGATATTGAGACTTCGAGTATGGGGAAAAATAGTGAGGGGAGTCTCCCATATCTGGAGCATGAGATCATGGAGAATGCGGTGAATCAGAAGTGTAGCCGCCACCTTAGGAGCTCTCGGGTATTGGAGAATCTCCATTTACTCTGCTATGGGCTCTTTCTCAGATGTCACTGTTATAGAGAGACCCCTAGCCAGGTCTCAAATAAACTCCTGAAAAGACATGTCTTCGGGAGGGGACATATGCCGTTCTGGCGAGGGAGAAGGGTCCTCCAGGAGACTTTGTAGTCTTCGGGTTTCGAATTACTCATCATTGGAAGATTCAGAATTGGAAGACTCAAAGTATTGGTGGGAATGAATGTTCCTGTCACGATAAGGCCTGATACTGGTTGATGGCAGTATCGGTATGAGGGACCTGTTTGGATGATACCTTGGTACCGTGAATGGACTTGAGGGCCGACATGGGCAGTAGTGGACCTAGCGGCATGCACCCCGAAACAGTCTGCATTGGTACTGGAGCCGTTACCAGTGGTACCGTTGCTAGTGATTTCACTGAGACTGAAGCTGCCAGTAGAGCCACCAGGCTCTGCTCGATGGCCAGGATAAGCTGATCCATGGAGCCTGCCGATGCTTGGATGTCAGTACCAGAAATTTGCGTACCATCCCAGAGCATGGCACCAGGAGCTGTCCTGAGGTGGAGGCCTCGGGAGCATCCTGGGACCCTTCGATGGCTTTGGAGGAAAGGTCCTCCTGCTGGGATTGTTTGGCCAGCCGATCCATCTCCAGGGCAACGTCCGAGACATCTCTGTGCTTAGAAAGAGATCTATCCTTGTGGGGATGACTTGCCTTTGAAGAAGACTTGTGCTTCGATACCTGAGATCCTTGAGAAGAAGACGATGCCCTCAATGATGTCGATACCAATGAAACTGCATCTAAGACAAAGAGTGTGCCCAACTTTGCGACTCGATTTTGCAGGCCTCTCTTAATCATCTTCTTGCACAGGGGACAGGAAGACATTAACCATAAAAAACAAAACAAAAGAGAACTAAAGAATTTTCTACAGTGGCAAGATTTGCTTCCTGCTTCCTCCCCAGAAAATGGAGGAAGCAGAGATGGAAAGTGGGAAGGCAGCACGCAGGCACAGTGGGATGCCCCCAAAAGCTTTCCTATTGGAATCTGGAGAGCGTTCCCACGCAGGCTCTGCCGGTACCGATGTCACCCACATGTGAAGACTACATTCCTGCTTGTTCCTGGAGATAAGAGCGGAACCAGTGAAGAACCATGCTGCGTATACCGAAATCATGGAGGCAGGGAAGAAAGGTGGCATGATCAACAAGATCGAAAGCAGATGATAGATCCAAAGAAATCGCAAGAGAAATGCTATCATGATCATGGGATTTGCGAATTTCACACAGAAAGAGAAGAAGAATAGTCTCTGTGCTATGACCAGTGTGAAACCCAGATTGACAGGGATGGAGAGCATGCGTGGAATCAAAGTGAACAGAGAGCTGGGAAAAAAACAATTTTTCGAGTATCTTGGAGAGAAAAGAGAGGGTGGAGATTGTGCGATAGTGAGCAGGAGAGGAGGGGGTCAAAAGATGGGGTCTTCAAAATAGGCCGAATTTGGGCATGCTTCCAAAGAGAGGGAAAGATGCCAGAGGACAGACTATTATTAAGAATGGACAAAATTGGGGGCAGTAGGGCCAGTGAGGGTGCAGTAAGCCAGAAGGAAGAGATGGGGGTCAGAGGAGCAGGTGGTTTTGTGGGAAGATGAAATGACTTTAAGGAGTTCAGTGTGATCATATGGAAGGTGGACCAGGTATGAG
The DNA here is from genome assembly GCA_033557465.1 of Ichthyophis bannanicus. Lineage (NCBI taxonomy): Eukaryota > Metazoa > Chordata > Amphibia > Gymnophiona > Ichthyophiidae > Ichthyophis > Ichthyophis bannanicus. The sequence continues at coordinate 454,195,246 of CM066036.1, forward strand.
AAAATGAGGAGAGGGAAGAGGAGGGGGGGGGGGTCATAGGAACTAGGTAACAGAAGATGAGCATTGGGGAAGATGGGAGACAGAGGAGGAGGGCAGGAGTGAAATGCCCTCTTTGTAAAAGTAGTGCAGAGGGACAAGACTTTGTTCGGATGTGGTGAGCGAAAAGATCTAGACTAGGGGAAACTATCGAGGGAGAAGGCTGCAAGGTAGTCCTAGGCTTGTAAAAAGTCACATGAATGAAGTAGAGTTGGTGAGCAGAGTTGGAAGAGGAGGAAATGAGGTCAGTGTAATAAGTTCATTTGGCAGCATGGATCATGAGGCGGTAGCAATGGTAGAAATGTTTGAAGAGCCAAAGTGAGTCAGAGTAGGGGTGATTCCACCAGGCATGCTCTACACGGTGGAGATGCCTGCGATAGAGTCAAAGGCCATGATGGCTGCAGGGGTGGCTGCACTAAATCGGCCGGCGATAGGGGTGGAGAGGTATGATCTCATCAAATGCGGTGGTTAGTGTAGAATGCTAGAGCTGGATTTGGGTTTCAACTGGGAGGGAGGGGAAGTCAGGGTCAGAGGATGGGAAGAGCTCAAGAGTATGTGAGGTAATGTTGCGAGAGAGAAAAGAATGGGAGACCTCAGGGGGATGACTGGCAGAAAGAGAAGAGGTAGACAAATAGGCTTGCAAAGAAAAGAAGATGCAATGGTGGTTAGATCAGAGAATGACAGAAGCCGGGAGAGAAGAGAGAGAACAGTGTAAAGGAGGAGAGAATAAGGTCAAGAATATGGCCTGCAGCATGGGTGGGAAAAGATACATGTTGACTAAAAATAGAGGTCCCAAAAGTGCTGAATAAGAGCTCTATCGTGAGAGGACTGTCTCAATGAATGTTAAAATCACCCAAGTCAATGAGTTGGGGATAGAGAAGGGAGGCTTCAGAAAGGGTGAGGAGGAGAGAATCCCAAAGATGGGGCGAAGAGTTGGGGGAGCAAAGATAAGCAGGAAGTGGAGAGGTTGGGAGACATCAAGCCAGAGAAGGAGAGAATCGGGATAGTGAACAAGAGAGGAGGAAATTTCGGAAACAGGAAGGGAAGACCAGAAGAGGGCCGCTACACCTCCACCACTACAACCCACCCTCAGTGTTGAGCTCTTCCCATCCTCTGATGCTATAATGTAAATATGTTTGTGACAGTTATCCCAGTTTATATCCAAGTTATATTGCCTGTTTTATTGTAAATACAATGCAGTCACGACTGCATTGTATAAGTCACAGTTAAATGTACACCGCACTGATATTGAATAACGCGGTATAGAAGAGAAATTAAATAAATAATAATAATAAATAAATAAAATGCTGTAAAGTCCGGCAAGAGGCAGCGATTGAGGAGCAGCTCCTCTGCCTCTCTCTGCCAGGTCTCCATAAGGAAAAAGCATTGAAATGATGTTGAGAATGGTTTTCCTCTTCCTAACACACCCTGGGAGGTTCTTCACAGTTCCATGAGAAGAAAACCTCTTAATAACATAGCAAACTGTAGACATAGGAATCCCAAGGTCTTTGGAGATGGCCTTTTACCTCTTTGAAGTTTGATGTTTGGTGATGATGGCTTTTCTGACAGCCTCAGGCAGCTCTCTTGCCTTCACCATTGTGAAAAAGGAACAGGGAGTGAATGTGGCCATTTTAAACATTAGAACCATCATTCATTGGTTGATTAAAGTCATGCGAGTCCTGGCAATTGATCATAGGTGTGTCTAATTTTACTGCAATGGGAATGTGGTTCTTCTGTTCAAACTGATCTGAATTGTTTATAAGGTGCCAATAATCATGTCCTGGAAATGTCTCAGTTTTTATACTACTTCCTTTTTTAATTGGTCTTGTTTTATTTGATTCTTTTATGTATTAAATATATGTGCATATATAGCCCAAAGTCATTTCACTGGCCACGTTTTTTTTAGGAGATATTGGACATTAAGGGGTTGAACTGTAAGGGTGCCAATAATGTTGACTACAACTAAGAACATAAGAACATAAGATATGCCATACTGGGTCAGACGAAGGTCCATCAAGCCCAGTATTCTGTTTCCAACAGTGGCCAATCTAGGTCATATGTACCTAGCAGTTTCACCAAGAGACACAAGTTCCACAATGCTTGTACTGGGTCAAGCATTGATATCTTCGGTCACTTCTTAATAATGGTTTATGGACCTTTCCTCCAGGAACTTGTCCAAACCTTTTTTAAACCCAGCTACACTAACAGCCTTTACTACATCCTCCGGTAACAAATTCCAGAGTTTGATTACACGTTGAGTGAAAAAATATTTTCTTTTATTAGTCTTAAATAGCTTCATTGCATGTCCCCTAGTCTTTCTATATTCTGATAATGTAAACAATCGATCTACGTTTACCCGTTCCACTCCGTTCATTAATTTATAGACTTCTATCATATCTCCCCTCAGCCGTCTCTTTTCCAGGTTAAAGAGCCCTAACCTTTTTAGCCTTTCTTCATAGGAGTACCATTTTGGTGGCTCTTCTCTGAACCTTTTCTAAAATCGCTATATCCTTTTTAAGATACGGCGACCAGGACCACGTGATGTGGTGAGCTCGAACGGACGTGTCCGGTTTGAGCTCTGGGCCCCCCGCTCCCTAAACTGTGATAATCCGCCGTGAAAAGCCCCCACCTGCTACCCCAGTGTGAGAGGCGACTTGTTCAACCCCTGGCACCGTTTCTTATTTCCAGATCGCCATGGCTTCCGCGGCTAAACTTGGGCGAAGAGAGAAGGACCGTGCCGCCGGGACATCCAAGATGGTGGACTCCCCCCCGAAGCAGGCCGGGTCTCCCACCTCACCGGTCCTGACGGCTGAAGTCTCAGCAGCGGCGGCCAGTGCGCTGTCGGGGCAATTCGACGCCCTGCACACTAAAATGGACACGATTCAAAACTCTTTGGAGGCGCTGGGGTCCCGCATGCAAGAGGCTGAGACCCGGATAACTCAGAACGAGGACAGCCTGGCGACACTTCAGCGGGAGCTTCGGGCGGCGCAAAAGTTAGCCCTGGATCAAGCGCTCAAGCTGGACGATTTAGAGAACAGGTCCAGGCGGAACAATTTGAGATTTTTGGGTGTCGCGGACTCAATACCCGACAAAGATCTCCGGGGGTTTGTGGAGGCGTTGGCGACATCCTTGCGATCTGAGACAGACACGCTCAGCCCCATTATAGTGGAGCGCGCTCATCGGATCGGCCCCAAGCAATCGGCAAATGATCGCAGGCCTCGAGTGGTCTTGGCGAGGTTTCTTAGCTTCCCACAGAAGGAAGAGCTGCTTCGGACTGTACGCCAGAAGGGAGCGGTGGAATGGGAGAACATGCGCCTTCGAGTCACACAGGACTACTCAGCCGCGCTGAGCCAACGACGAAAAGCCTATGCCTCCCTTTGTCAAAAACTAATTGTTGCTGATATCCGTTTTCAAGTACAATATCCAGCGCGCCTGGTGATTTGGAAGGAGGGGACTCGCCGGAGCTTTGATTCAGCGAGTGAGGCTGCTGCCTATGTGGAGCAGATTACAGCTCCTGCGACGGACTTGAGCAACTCGCCCAGGGAGTGAGAGGATGCTCCCTGCAGTAAGGAGAAAGGGAAGATCATTTCGTACACTACACTTGTATGAACAGAGCGAATCTTGACCCACCCTTGTCTCGGTTGAAGTTGAGAACTCCAAGGGTGTTTGGCTGGTCTGCTGTTCTGCCTTAATAGTCATATTTTTTAGAGCTCACGTACTGCCTTGAGGGGGAGACCCTCGCCCAGCGCAGTGGGGGAGTGCAGGCCCCAATTGGTTCCGGTACTGCTAGCGGGGATGGAAGACAGCGGCCTCCCTCAGGAATTTTTAATTTCCCTTGGACAGAAAGCCTGGTGCTGAGGGCAGAGGAAGGTTTCTTACATAGCCGATATCAGGCAACTGTGTTACTATGTGCTGCTACAAAGATTGTCATGTTTTTCTATGGCCACGTTTACTGTAACATTGTAGTTGTTTGGTGTCGGGCAGGCAGGAGGCTTGCTCAGACATCCAGCTCTTCCTAACCAGCCCTCTCCTGGATGTCTACCTCACCGTCTGGAGAGTCTCCTGAGGGGGTCCGAGTATATGGGATACTGGGGAGCAGTTTAGAACACCGAACTTTGCAGCGGATATTCGCAGCTTGCTGGGAACATCGTACTTCCGGGGCGATGGGGGCCCCTCCCTTCTGCTCCCTTCTGCCCCCGACGTTAATATCTCACTCCCTATAACCCCAAAGAATGAACGCATGCTTTGGCGCTACCCGGGTGGCCTTCCTTTTTGAACACTTCAGCGAACATTAAAGCCGGAGATTCCTGGTGGGGCTGCGCGCGGGGGGAGCACTCCACACTGCGTTTATCTGATTTCGATGCTGCAGCGTTTAATCTGCGGCCCCCTCAGGTTGGCCCGTGAGGGTTTCTTCTCTCTCCTTTTTTTGCTTTGTTTGTTAGGGTTCTTGTTGTATTGGCCACAATCTCCCCTGCTGATTAGCTGCCACTGGTGGAGTGCTGCCCACTCAGCTTTTATTTTCTGGACTGATGAGGTTGCTGCAGTGATTGGCCATGTGGGGTATTTTACCTCTGTTTCCCCCCCCATCCTCCCCCCTCAGATGTTTATTTATGTGCTGTTATGTTGTGGTATCACTGGGGTACTGGGGGGGAGTATACTGGTGATGGGGCTGGGCGGGTTGTGAGGGGGGGGTATGGGGTTTTTTTTGACGGGGTGGATGGTGGGGGGGGTCCTACTCATATCCTTTAGGTCTCTAATGGGTAGGGAGAGGAGTTCCATGGATTGGGGGAAGGGGAAGGTGGGGCGAGGGCAGAGGAGGGCGGGGGGAAGTAGAGGGGGGGGGGTTGGGTAAAGTAGGGGGCGGGAGGACGGGGGGTAAGTGTGTATGGTTAACCAGGAGTATTTCTCCATCCAGGGGGGGACCTCAGGCTGGGGAGGTTCGCCCACACTATGCTAGCCGGTTTGTGTTACATTTGCTGAGTGTCTACTATCCAACCTGAAGATCATTTCCTGGAATGTCTGCGGGATAGGTAACCCTATCAAGAGATCAAAAGTGTTACAAGTTTTGGCGCGACTGAAATGCGATGTCGCCTTGCTGCAGGAGACCCACCAGACGGCCGACGAACATGTAAAATTGCAAAGGACCTGGGTGGGGCAGAGTTGGGGAGCCCCTGCCAAGGGTAGAAAGGGTGGAGTGGTCACACTTGTTAGTAAAAAGACACGCTTTGACCTGATTAAGGAAATTGTTGACCCTGACGGACGCTACCTTTTGCTGTATGGTCACTTGGAGGGCAAGCCGATCGTTCTTGGGAACCTGTATGGCCCTAACGTTTTAGACCGTGCATTTTATGCCCGCCTGGCGTCCCATGTGGAGCAGCTACCTGATGTTCCTTTGATATTAGCCGGAGATCTGAATGGGGTCCTCGATATAGCCGTGGATACGGTTGGGGCAGGGGGTGAACGAGGGCGGGCCCCTACTACGGCTACACTTCGGGAGCTGTGTCGGCGTTTGGGTGTCGTGGATCCGTGGCGTTTACTACACCCCCTTGAGAGAGACTTCACTCATCACTCGCGGGCTCACAGGACTAGTGCCCGCATAGATTATATTTTGCTCTCGAAAGGGATTTTTTCACAAGTGGATGAGGCGCAGATTGGTCCCACCGAGGTATCGGACCATGCTCCGATCTGGGTGGACTTAGCGTGGGGAGTGGTGGCTGATACGACGCGTATCTGGCGGTTCCCCACAGGTCTTGACCGTGATTTGGAATTTCAGGCCCATCTGCGGTGCTGTTGGGAAGATTTCATGGCCCATCACGAAGTACATGCTGCTGATCCGGAATTGCTTTGGGAGACTGCTAAGGTTGTCCTGCGGGGTAACATTATTGAATATGTGGTGCGCAAGCGTCGACGTCTGGCGCGGCAAATTGTGCATTTGGAAAAGCAGGTGGTCATGGCGCGTCGTCGCTGTGCCGGTGACCCCTCAGGGGCTAGCCGTAAACGTTATTGGGAACTGCAAGTATCGCTTAATGAACTTATACATCAGCGGACGAAAAAATCTCATTTTTATTACCGGTATTGTTTATACCAGTTTGGGGATAAACCAGGCCGTCTTCTAGCTCGCTGCCTACGCGGCAGTCATGGTGTCCGCTCAGTAGCCGCCCTGCAAGACGAGGCAGGTCACTTGCATAAAGATAACCGGGCTATAGTGGGGCAGTTCCGTTCCTTTTTTCAACAACTCTATGCGCGACGAGAGGGCTCCGTGTCCGAGTTGCAGGATTATTTGCGGAAACTGAAGCTGCCAAAGTTGTCCACGGCACAGCGGGCAACCCTGGACGCCCCGATCATGGTAGAGGAGGTTCGCGGCGTTATCCAGAGAGCACAGTGTTGTAAAGCGCCCGGGCCGGATGGTTTTGGGGCCGAGTTCTACAAGGTGATTGAGGACGTGGTTTCTCCGGTCCTCGTGGACACGTATGGTTGTAGGGCGCGGGTCGGGCGATTCACCTGGGGATCGAACCATGCCTATATTACTTTAATACCCAAACCTGGAAAAGATCCTACTCGGGCGGCTTCCTACCGCCCTATTTTGCTGTTGAATTTTGATATGAAGATTCTGGCAAAAATATTGGCGGATAGATTGGCTTCGGTGCTCAATGGTCTGATCCACGAGGCGCAAGTGGGTTTCGTGAGAGGGCGCTACGCTGTTCGTAATTTACGGAAGATTTTGGCATCTTTAGAATGGGTCCGGGAACGGGAGCTGCCTTCTTTGCTGATCAGCTTTGACGCTGAGAAAGCCTTTGATCAGGTGCACTGGGATTATCTGCAGGGTTTGTTACCGTATTATGGACTGGGAGATGCCTTTCGCAGTTTTGTGACACTGTTATATGCGGACCCGACAGCGGGCATCCTTTGCAATGGCTTGCTCTCCGATCCCCTTCATCTCGAGCAGGGTACGCGCCAGGGTTGCCCGCTTTCACCTTTACTTTTCGTTTTATCCTTAGACCCGCTGATACGGATTGTGGAGGAATCCACGACCATCTCGGGGGTGCAGATTGGGGCAGTGGGTTTTAAAATGGCCGCCTTTGCGGACGATATATTGGTTTATCTCACGTCTCCCCAGCGCTCCCTACCACTTTTGTTGGATGCCTTTTCAATTTACGGGAGATTTGCAGGGTTATGCATCAACACAGAGAAATCTGAGGCCTTAGATGTGGGGGGTTCGCTGCGGGCTCAATGGTTGGGCACCTTTCCCCTCCGTTGGGCGGACGAGGCTTTTATCTATCTAGGTATAGTGTTGACTAAGGTGCCCGCGTCACTGTATAAGACAAACTTTGATCGGGTGTTTCTCAAACTCCAGGCGTAACTGCGGGCCTGGATGCCGCTGCCTCTGTCTCTGTTGGGCCGGGTGGCGGCCTTACAGATGGTTATACTTCCACGCTTACTTTATTGGATTCAAACCCTCCCCGTGTGGTTGTTGCGGCGTGACGTGATACGTCTGGAGCGGGAAGTCCGACGTTTCTTATGGAGGGGGGCCCGAGCGCGTATATCGCTCTCTCGCTTGAGGGGTGGTTGGAGGACCAGAGGAGTGGGAGTTCCGGATTTTTGGAAGTATGCACTAGCTTGTCAAGCACGTCATCTTAGTGACTGGCTGGGGGACACGGCAGTGTATACCCCCCGTGAGTTAGAGCGGGACTTTATGGCACCGCATGCCCTTGAAGCGGCCTTGCAGCTACCCGGGGCGCAGTTACCGGCTCGGTTGACCAATAGTGTGCTCTTGCAGGCGATGCGGCGTACTTGGCAGCAGCTAAATAAATATTGGGGTAGCAATCCTGCGGTGTCGTCTTGGTTACCACTTCGAGGTAATGCCCAGTTTACCCCGGGTTCCGATTCGGCCGCTTTCCTGCACTGGGAAAGAGCCGGTATTGGCCGTTTAGGGAATGTAGTGGATCTGGCAGGGAAGTGTAAGACATGGGTGGAGCTTGCTGCGGAATACGGTTTGAATCGGTCAACTTCCAGTTTTGCTTATGCCCAACTGTCCCATTACGTAGGCTCATTGTCCCCGTCGGAGCTCCGTGTGGAGCATTCGACACAGATTTTGGAATTTTTGGGCTTGGGCGCAGAGAGCCCCCCATCTATTGCCGACCTGAAAAAGCGTTTGGATGGCCTGGTAAACCCCACGGATTTTTCAGCTGTGGAGCAGGCATGGGCACGGGACCTGGGCCGGGCGGTTGTCCCGGGCTCCGTATCGGCCGCTTTACGTCAGATTCGATGCTTAGCGGAGGGGACCCGATGGCGGGAGGTGCAATATAAGTCTATCCTTCGTGCCCACTTCTCCCCAAGGAGGGCGTTGCGGAGTCATCTTGCCGAATCCGGCGGCTGTCCTAAGTGCTCGTGCTCCTTAGCGGACCTGGGGCATATGTGGTGGCATTACCCGGCGATACAATCTTACTGGCAGCGCATCGGAGATTATCTTGGTGGACTTTTGCGGCAGCGGGTTAATTGGACAGGGTTATTAGTGGTGCTGGATTGCCTGGGACCACTCCACCCTAAGGGGCGATGGGAGCGTTTTCTAGTGCGTAAGGCTTGTCTGGTGGGGAAAGGACCTATACTCCATCGATGGAGAGAGGCAGCGGCCCCTACATTTTGTGAATGGCGCAATAGCTTCCATCAGCTTATGCTTTTTGAGCGCCGCCGTGCACTGGGGTCTCCCAAGCGCTGGGCCCATTTTCTTTTGGTCTGGATGCCCTATGTTCAAAAATTGAGCCCTATTGCCCGCAGCGCAGTGCTTCAGGTTGGATAGAGATACCCCTGGTTCAGTGTTTAGTAGGGCTTAGGGGGTGGGGGGGGAGGGGAGGGCGGGTATCTAATGGGGATAGTCTTGACCGGATTATTTGCCTTGTTTGAGATTCCTGGCCTCCGGCGTTGGATCAGACACAACCACGCTGGAGGGGTTCTGTAATGAACACCAAAAATTTTTTTGCTGTTGTTTTGTGAACCTGTTGATTGTTTTATACGGTTTGTTTTATCTAATAAACAGATTATACAAAAAAAAAAAAAGATACGGCGACCAGAATTGCACACAAAATTCAAGGTGCGGTCTCACCATGGAACGATATAGAGGCATTATAATATCTTTTGTTTTATTTTCCATTCCTTTCCTTATCATACCTAGCATTCTATTTGCTCTCTTGGCCGCCGCTGCACACTGGGCCGAGAGTTTTAACATGGTATCCACAATGACGCCTAAATCTTTTTCCTGGATGGTAGTTCCTAATGTGGAACCTTGCATCATAGTTTGGGTTGTTCTTCCCTAGGTGCATAACCTTGCACTTGTCCACATTAAATTTCATCTGCCATTTTGATGCCCAGTCTTCCAATTTATCAAGATCCTCTTAAAAGTTTTCACAATCCTCTTGGGTTTTAACAACTTTAAATAGTTTTGTGTCATCTGCAAATTTGATAACCTCATTCGTTATTCCACTTTCCAGGTCATTTATGAATATGCCAAAAAGCAGCGGACCCAGCACAGATCCCTGGGGTACACCACTATTCACCTTTCTCCATTGGGAAAATTGGCCATTTAGCCCTACCCTCTGCTTTCTATCTTTTAACCAGTTCCTGATCCATAATAGTACACTGCCTCCTATCCCATGACTCTTTAGTTTTGCCAAAAGTCTCTGATGAGGGACCTTGTCAAAGGCTTTCTGAAAGTCCAGATACACAATATCAACTGACTCACCTTTGTCCACCTGTTTATTCACTCCTTCAAAAAAACATAACAGATTAGTAAGACAAGATCTTCCTTGTCTAAAGCCATGTTGGCTGTCTCCCATTAGGTTGTGACTATCTACATGCTGAGTAATTTTATTCTTTATGATAGTTTCTACCATTTTTCCCATGAAACTATACAGTAACCTCACTATGCATTCCCACATAAATACTTTCTTAATCCTGTCCCTGATTGTTCCTCTGGGACCCCAGTCAGGCCAAGCTATAGCTCTTCCAACTTTTCCTCCCTCCTAGTTATTCTTTGGAGGGTTTTTTTCCACAAACCAATGCTACAACTGCTTATAAAGCAGCCATTCCGGTTTGCATTGCGGTTCTTCAGCCGAAAAGCCACTCATTTATGTATCATATGCTTCCAGCTTCCCACAGGAGGTGCTTCTTCAGTCAACTAGAATATCAAAATAATTTTTTCCCCAACAATAGAGAAATGTGCATAAACTTTCATTTTTCTCTCAGGAGGTTCTGGACTAACAAGTGCTCATCATTCTCTAGCAACATCAAGTCATAATCCCATTCTATCTGAGTCCAAGTAGTCTCCTTTACCATCTCCAATACTTCTGTCCACAACCCTGATAATTTAACGCACTCCACAAAAAAGTGTAAATAAGTACCCTCTCTGTCCTTACATTTAAGGCAAGCAGCATCCCCCACATTTGTAACTTTGTTCCCCTTTTCCTTGTGATGTTAAATCCCATAAAACACTTCTTCAAAGTCATACTTGTAATTGTACTATTTCTTGGGACCACAAGGAGACCAACAGCTCCAAAGATATTGCTTCCATTGCCTCTCTTCCCACTTTACATAATACATTCTTATTTAATTTTGTAGGGAATGCCAGTATTGTAGCTCTTCATCTAGCTCACTATATCAAAACCTTTCACCATATTCTTTTTTTTAGCATAGTTATAATTATGCCTAACTTGGAGGTAAGGCAGCAAATGACTAGCTGAAAAATTCCATTTCCCCTTAACTAGGTCCTTCTACTTATTTCCGGAACCAAATCCATGTTACCTTCAAAGGTCAATAAGGGCAAAGCACAATGTGTCTTATTTCGTTTTCTCCTCCACCACTTCTGCACCATCTGAAAAGGTCATATAAATTGAGTATGGTGTCTCATTTGTGGTAACAGTGTAACATGTTGAGAAAGGAATAGGGAGACCACCAGTCCTCTAAACCACTATGGGAAGACATCCCCACTCCCATTTATTGCTCATGGATCTTTCACATTAGAAGTTATTTTCTTTTTTAAGATTACTGCATCAGGTAAGAGACTATTTCTTTTATGAAAAATGTAAAAGAATAGTACAGGTGGCATATATTTCTAATTGATTTATTAGTGTTTTCCTCATGCCTTTCCAGATCAAGGTAAGTTAACATACCGAAATACATACTGTATCTGAATGTATCTAATCTCCTCTGGTGTATATCCCTTCTCTTACATATTCACTTCCTCATACACCATTCAAACTCACAATCTCACTATGTATTCCCACATACTTTCTTAATCCTGTCCATGATTGTTGGATTATTGCAATATTGCACTTTTCGGCCTTCCATGTGTCAAATTATTTGCTGTCAGATTTTACAAAATATAGCAGCTAGATTGATTTTAGGAGCACAAGGTGGGAGAGCTCTTCAGTTCATTTGGAACGATTGCACTGGCTACCTTTAATGGCAAGGATTCAATTAAATCTAAGTTTTTGCAAGGACTTGCTCCTGCTTATATAGCACATTTATCATAACTGTGTGTCATAACTGTGTGTCCCAATCACTCTATAACATCTGTTATTGATTTTAAACTTATGCTATCTGCCAAGCAGTTCCACTTAAAGAGACCAATGAGGAGGACAATTATGGGGGTCAGCCTCAAGTATTTGGAATGTGCTGCCCCATGCGTTTAGAGCCATGACATCTCATATGCAATTCAGGAGTGCCTTAAAGACTTGGCTTGTTCAGAAATATTTTAAATGATTTTATATAATCTTCTGTTTCTTTTAACTGATGGTTAATGCTGTTTGATGAGGGTCTATAGAATGTTATCCGTCCCTCTCCAAAGGGAGTATCAAGAGAGTCTGCAGCCCAGAGTTCAGGGCTGGGTAGGTATGGCTCACAGGGTGAGGTTAAGAACCCCGCAGGCTGTATGAGGGAGAGAGGCCCATGGAGCCAGAATTCCTTCCAAGGCAAGCTGTGCAGAGGAGTTCTGAGGTAGGAACTTTAACTGGGGCTGGAGGAAGGGCTAGGAGAACCAGCTTGTTGGATTTTGGGAGGCGGGCCTTTCCCAAAATCCCTATTTATCCAAGGGTTTTGAAAGAACTGAAATATGAGATTGCAGACCTGCTATTAGTAATCTGTGAACTATCATTAAAATCATCTGTAATACTTGAAGATTGGAGGATTGCCAACGTAACGCCAATTTTTAAAAAGGGCTCCAGGGGTGATCCGGGAAACTACACACCAGTGAGCCTGACGTCAGTACCAGGAAAATGCTAGAAACCATCATAAAGAACAAAATTGCTGAACACGTAGATAGTCATGGCTTAATGGGAGACAGCCAACATGGCTTTAGACAAGGAAAATCCTGTCTTACTAATCTGTTATATTCTTTTGAAGGTGTGAATAAACAGGTAGACAAAGGTGAGTCGGTTGATATAGGTGAGCCTAGGAACTGTTCTGGCCCAGGAAGTCAGGGGTGAAGGACATCCCATAGCATTCTTCAGCAGACAGCTGCTTCCTCAGGAACAGCATTATGCAGTGAAAAGAAGGAAGCCCTGGTTGTCAAGTGGATGCTTGAGACCTTCAAATACTACCTGCTCGGCCATCCATTTATGCTAGTAACGGACCACCAACCCCTCAAGCGATTGGCTCAACATAAGGAGTCCAAAGGCCGTATATTATGTGGTGGTTTTAGAGTCTCCAACCCTAACAATTTTGGGTTTGCCATAGCGCTGTTCAGACTCACCTGAACACGGACTTTTTTCCGAGATGGGGGTCCTGGATGATGCATGCACTCAATGGGGCATGGTTGAGCTGAGGGGGAGGGTGTGTGATGGGGTCTATAGAATGTTACCCATCCCTCTCCAAAGGGAGAATCAACAGTTCCCTTTAAAATAGTCTGTAGCCCAGAGTTCAGGGCTGGGAGGGCATGGCTCACAGAAAGAGGTTAAGAACCCAACAGGATGCAGGAGGGACAGAGGAGCCTGAAATCCTTCCAAGGCAAGCCGTGCAAGAGAGTTCTGAGGTAGGAACTTTAACTGGGGCTGAAGGAAGGGCCAGGAGAACTAGCTTGTGGAAGTTTAAACAAGCTGGGACAGAAGTAAAGCTGCTTTTGTTTTCCCTGAACTGCTGTTTGTTCTGGGTTTTGCTTTGTGGAGGTTTCCAAGCAGGGACAAAATAAAAACTGCTTTTGTTTTCCCTGAACTGCTGTCTGGCCTATGTTTTACAGAAAACCCTTTCCCGCCTCACACCATAAGCTGATAATACTGTTTCATTTAGTTATTTTAATTTGTATATATCTTTAAACCATGAGCTCTTTGTTAAGGGTTGGTATGTAATATAAGAATCAAATTAAATCAAATTAAAAATTAAGTCTGGAAGGCCCTTCCCCCCCCCCCCCCCCATCCCAAGGTTAACCTGAGCTTACTGAACCTTGGATAACTCATTCTACAAATAGAATTCCTTATTATGCTTTTATATTTGATCTCATCTTTCTGTTTTACCCAGATTGGGATCATTAGTGAAAAGGAATGTTTCAGCACCGTGTATCCCTGCCAGTGCTTGCATCATTACCTCTATAGCTGAGACATAATTATAGCAGAAAATGATCACAAGCCATTGATAGCAATCTTCAAAAAGCCCCTATTCTGTGCATCCAATCGACCAGAGTATGTTGCTAACATTACAACCTCAATGTTGTTTATAAGCCAGCCTTGAGGTGTTTATTAGTGAGATATTCAGCAGAGCCACTGCAGATAACCATCAGCAGTCATATCTACATCCATCCAGGGCTGGGCCTCTACAGCAGGATTCTTTTTGTTTGTTTGTATGGGCTAAGAGGGTTAGCCTCACCCTAGTAAGAGAGCTTGAAGAAGGTATAGTCAGTGTTAGATAGGCAGGCTTTGCTTTGGCCACTAGAAGCTGCTAAATGTTTTCTGGAGCTAGAATACTGAATGGTTAACTTGGCTGCAGAAGAGGAAGCTGTAGTGGTGCTGGCAAGAGAACAGTGACAAGCCAGGATGAAGTGGCTCTAGATTCTGGCAAAAGGTCAGCAGCAATAGTAACAGTATAAACAGCAACAATGTCATCAGCAGTTTCACCATGCCCTGCTGGAAGGGCAGCAACAACAACAGCAGCAGCAGATATAGAAGCTTATTCAAGCACAGGGGTAGCTACAGAAGAGTTCCCTAACTCATTTGACCCTCAACTCCACCCTTTAGCACAAGTGCTTCTTAAAATGACTGCAGAAGACAAACTGGACAATTTTTTTGGTGATATTTGAACGAACTATCCGCATGGCCGGGTGGCTGGAGGCGACATGGACAGCCTATTTAGGAATCTGCTGATGGGCAGCAATCAGACTGCATTCCAGGATTGAGCCAGCTGTACCCCAGAGGCCTACCACCAGTGATTCAGAAAGGGAGGGAGGGAGCTCCAGATAAGAGAGCCTTTGGAGGTTCCTCTATCGGTTGAAGGATTGCGCATGGAAGTGGCTGCAACCAGAGGGAAAGACCAGGCCCAAGATAGCCAGGATTGTGCTACTGGAGCAGTTTTTGGAGGGCTTGACCATCCTGACGAAACAATAGGTACATAGGCACCCCAAGCTTACAATGGAGAGTGCACTGGAAACAGCTGAGGGGTATCATGAAGCATAGTTGGTGATCGAAGCAGACAATGAAAAGGGGAAGAAGTCACCCGTCAGCCCAGGAGGATGAAAGGGGAAGCTGGAACAGATGTTGGCTCCCATGTTCCAACCCCCAAAGTCACCTCCTACTCGAGTTTAGGTGTAGAGCTAGGGAACACTTTGCTCGGGAATGTCCCTTGGGTACGGAAGAATCCATAGATGTCAGCCTAACCACCCCTTACACCTTCGCTTTTGTGGACACTCCCTGCCCTGGGGTACAGAACTTTGTGATTCCAGTGGATCTGCCTCCAGGCCTTGATAGACTCCAGGAGTGTGCGGACCCTCATTTGCTGGAAAACTGTAACCCAATTTCAAATTGACTATGAAAAGACAGTAACACTGGCCTGTGTACATGGAGACTAGAGGCAGTATCCAACAGCACAGGTTTCACTTAAGACTCCAGCAGGGCAAGCAACGTTTGAGGTTGTGGTGTTGCTCTGGCTCCTGTATCCAATGGTGTTCAGCCGAGACTACCCAAACTTTGGAGCGATATGGGCCTGGCTAACTAACGGCTCCACTAAGTTGGACCAGGAAGATTTCCCAGAGATTTTCCCCCTGGAAGAACCAGATCTATATGTCAAGAATTCCTAGCCTGCTAAGTCTCAGAGTTGGCATTGCCAAGAAAAGCTACACAACCAACAGAATCTGGGGGTAACTATGGGGGAGGGAAAGCCTAGGGAAGAAACCCCTGGGGACTGCTCAGGTTCAGCAGTAGTGATCCAAATGCAGTTGTCCCCTTCCCAGAGTGTGGACTGGGGGAAGACCCCAGGGAGCTTCAAGAGGGCCCAGCAAAAGGATAGTCCTTTTAAACATGCCCGAGAGTAGGTTTTGGAGGTGGACAGAGTTTCAGTAGGAAATGGAGAGCCCCCTGCAAGAACCTTTCCCTATTTTGCATTAAAGGGAGATTTATTATACAGAGTGTCAAAGGGTGCCCTAGAGGGAGAAGAGGTAGAACAACTGATAGGGGCAGGGAGCTATCATCAACAGGTGTAAATCGTTGGCCCATAGCCATTTACTGGGGGGACACCTAGGGATGCGAAAAACACTAGAGCGTGTTTTGGCCCGATTTTTCTGGCCCAGGAAAACCCTACTGCTCTCTTATTTATTTGGCTAGTCTTATATACCGCATATCTAATATCTATGCGGTTTACAATGAACAACAATGCCAATATGACTTTACATAGAAATCAAAGTCAGAAAAAAAAAGGAGAACATTGGAACAAAAGTATATTATATGAATTAATAGGTAACGAGATTGAGGAAGAGTAGTTATATATCAAGATTTGAAAAATGCTCAAAGAATGTGTGTCTTTAGCTTCTTTATAAAGTCCGGTAAGTCATAAATGGCATGAAGTTCATCTGGAAACATGTTCCAAAGAGCTGGAGCAAAGAATGAGAAGGCTCTATTTGAGGTTGTAAGAGAAAACTTTGTTGGAACAGAAGAACAGATACCAAGACTGGCAGAATTTTCAGGTTTCGCAAACCCCTTTTATTGTCCCCTACGCATTTCGGCCAATGGCCTTCCTCAGGGGGATATCGAATGAGGGAGCAAACCTCAAAAAAACATATTCAAAATTAAAAACAAAATCATAATTAAAATTAAAAACACCGCCAAAAGACAAATCATTAAATAAATTATTAAAAGAAGATAAAAATGAATATAAAACATGCAAATTGTTATAATCAATAAGATCAATACAACAAAAATCTATTTGTACAATGAAAAGCACCAATAAAATCAAAACATATATATGTATTGTGGTGAAGACTCCCCTCCAGAGGAAATGGAGATAGGGGAAAATCCTGATAGAAGGGATGACACACACAGGATTTCCAAAACTGACTGGGAAAAAACACAGTTATCGGCTAAGCTGAAGACAAGCCCCAGCCCAGGGGAGGAGTAAGGCTTCAGCACTGATTGGGCACGCCCAGGTGAATGACAGGGAGTGCCGGGAAATGAAGCCCTTTTTAAATCCTCAGACAGGATTGACAGTGGAGGCAGCAAGGCTGGCAAAGGAGGCAGCAAGGCTGGCAAAGGAGGCAACAAGGCTGGCAAGGCAGGCAGCAAGGCTGACAAGGAGAGCAGCAAGAAACGAAGCAGACGAGAAGCATCTTCCAGTGCACGTTGGTCTTCAGGAGGAACTTGGAATCAAAGGGGAAAAATGCTAGAACCCTGGGAGAAGGCAGAACCCTGGAGCAGTAAACCTTCGAGCCCAATATACTCTCAAGGAGATCCTTACTACACGGTAGAGCCTAGACGTGGGAAGGCTAGCAAACCCAGCTCTTGGAGAAAAGGTATTTTGTCTGGTGGCGAGCAATGCTATAAAAGCCAGGAACCAAAACAGGAAAGAAGTTTTTCTGAGAGAAATTCCCCTAGCAGAAGAACTAGCCATAAGGCTCCTGAGTTTCTAAAGAGGAGAGAGTCCTGGAAGAAAGGTGCCTCTTCTTATGCCAACGTCTCTGATAAAGGTAAAGCTGAATTTCCTAATTTTAATGCCTTGCTGGAGAAACCCTTTTATTGTGCTGACCTCCCTAAGCCAAACTCTGCAACAGGAGCAGATAGTGAGTGGGGGAAGGGTGTGACCCTTACCGGAGACTATCAAGCAGCTAAAGAGCAGCTACAGGCTGAATTGCTTCTAAAAGAGTTTCAGCAATTTCTGGAACTAAAGTCAGGGAAAGATAAGAAACCTGATGAAGAGAACAATTGCCTTAGCCCAGATGAATGTATGCAGATAGATAATGATGTGCCTACCTTGAGTTATGATCCTTGTGCAATGGATTGCTCTTTATGTTTTAGAGAGTAACAGTGTAAAGAAGCATCTGGCGTTTGTATGAGAAGAATACAAAACGTTTGCTATACCTGTTGCCTAGCCGTGAAACTTCACAAATTGTTTTCACCTGTTTCTGTAAAGCCACGCTGTGAGGAGAACAGCTGTTACTGTGAGGCTGCAATAATCCCAAGCAACCACATGAGGCAAAGCTGAGTAGAAGCTACCGTGACTGTGTGAAGCTGAGTTAAAGCTATTTGATTTCAGTTGTTTTCCTGACCTCCTGATTTCACCTTTATGTTGAAAGTTGCACCTTTACTTTATGCACCTTTGAATTGTAATGCGTTGAAAATATCCCCACAACAAATAAATTTCTTGCAAGCCTTATCACTCGAGTCACAACTACAACTTTCATCCCTAAAGGAAAAAACAAGTGTACTACGAATCCCAGCATTCAGAAGGATCAGTACCACCTTTATTCATAAGGGACATTATATAAGGCCACTCCTGCCTGTAAGCTCTAGGGCCCAGGCAGGAGCATCACAAGTGGCGTCGCCTGGAGGATACTGCGCATGTGCAAAAGAGTGGCAATGCCAGAAGGTCTACAGGAAGCAACTGCCCAGGAGGAGCCCAGCTGTAGAACATCTGAAAGGGGAAGATTCGCAGTACCAGAGGGCTACTGGCAGCACTGTTGCTGATAAGCGTGAAGCATCACCTGACCAAGGTAAAGGGTATCCATCCAGGAGAAGCTAGGATACCAGGACAAGGGGATAGCTAGGCTTGATTGAAAAAAAAAAAAAAAAAGAGGTGTTTTTTTCCCCTCACATTTTGTGGTATTGCACTTGGGTCTCTCTGTGTTTGTGCTTGCAGGAATTCCAATATGTCTCTTGAACCGCAAGAGATTTTCAAGTGGATGGCAGCACAGTTGAAGAGGCAAGGAGACTTGGCTCTAGAGGCACAAGAGAGGAACGTGGCGAGCATCCAGGCTCAACAAAAGCCTTTGCTGGACATGTTACAGACATGGCTGTCTGAACAAAAGAAGCAGCCGGAGCCACCAGCTGTTCCACCAGGTTTTCCCGCGCCAGCCTCTCTTAGCTTGCATGCTGGGACTATGTTTAACTTTGGACAGCTTAGAGACACCGATGATATCGATGATTTCATTGAAAGCTTTGAAAGAGTGGCTCACCTAAGTGCTTGGCCACAGGAGCACTGGGCCATGCATTTTGCGGCATCCCTCACAGGGGAAGCCATGGCTGCTTATAGAGCAATGCCACCCACACTCACAGGAAACTATGATGAAATCAAGAAAGCGGTCAGGGAGAGACTAGGTCTCACACCGCTGGTTCTATCATAATCTCCTGCGAGCTGTGAAGCTAAGACCGAATGAGACCCCAAAAGCCCTTTGTCATCGGATACGCACTTTAGTGAACAAGTGGCTTAATCCGGGGGAAAGGTCTAAGGAGTCTTCTATAGACAGTCTCATACTAGAGCAATATATAAGTGCTTTGCCCACCGAGATACGCTCCTTCCTGATTTTACAGAGCTGTAAAACCCCGCAAGAGGCTATTAACCTCACCGAACGCTTCATGGAAGCAAAGTTAATGGCCCATGAAGGCGGCAGTTCTTCTAAGGGGACAGCAGTAAGAGAATCAGAAAGGAGGTGGGGGCTAAATGAGGAGTCCGTAAGGATGTGCATGCCAACAATGAAAGGTCCGGTAACCCATAGAAAATGTTTTAAATGCGGTAGAGAGGGCCATGTACTAAAGAGTTGTTATGTGAAAACGGCTTTGGTAGCAGTGAATGCTCAGAATGCTAGAGAGGGTTTTCTGCTTGATGTTGAGGTGCAAGGAATTGCTACCACAGCACTATTGGACTCAGGCGCAGAGCAAACGATGTTGTCTAAAGCGCTATGGCAGCAGATAAAGGCCACAGGGGTAGCAATTCAGCCTGTAAGCACTGTGAAAATTCGCTGCATTCATGGGGCCACTTCATTATACCCTGTATATAATCTCCAAGTGAAAGGGTTAGGGGCCAATAGAAAAATCCCCATAGCGGTAGTACCTAGGTTACCCCACAGTATAGTTTTGGGAAGAGACTGGCCACACTTTCACAAAGGTATGGAGCAGGGACTATGCTCTAAGGAGGCTATGGTGTCCACAAGGGCCCAGGCTAAGGCCCTAGAAAATGACGGAGAGCCGCCAGAAGAACCCCTAGGAAGTCTCCCCTCTCACGAGGACCTGATAGCCACCCCGGGAGATAAAGTGAAAAAAAGCAAAGGAGAGAAACGTAGGGAGAGACACATTCGCTCTCAGCACAGGGCGGAAGTACAAGCTGGCCAAGAATTGCCATGGGTGCCTGAGGAATTAGTTGGGAAGTTCCCTACATTCCCCAATGAGCAACGAACAGATCCCACTCTAAGTCAAGCATTTAAGTGGGCCCAGAGTGACCAGGATACCCTACCAAAATTTCTCCTTGACACGGGGATACTTTATAGGGAAAGCAAAGATCCCTATACTGGCGATATCCGTAAACAGTTGGTGGTGCCAGCAACCTTTAAGAATTTAGTTTTGAGGTTGGCCCACGACCATCCTGTAGGGGGACACAAGGGCATCCAAGGAACCCTAGATCAGATCTTGGCAAGGTTCTACTGGCCAGGCGTTTTTAAAGAAACTGCCAAGTTCTGCGAAGCCTGTCCGGCATGCCAGCGGATTTCTGCGGCCCATCCTAGGGAGGTCCCCATGAAACCTTCTCCGATAATTACTGAACCAATTCACAGAATAGCCATGGACATTGTAGGTCCTTTAATAAAAACTCCCCATGGGTTTCAATATATTTTAGTGGTTATTGACCATGCCACAAGGTTTCCTTGGGCCATGCCGCTCCGCACTATATCAGTGAGGGTGGTGGCGGGTGAGCTCATAAAATTATTTTGTGAAGTTGGTTCCCCTCGCGAAGTTCTCACGGACCGAGGAAGCAACTTCCTCTCAAAGTATTTAGCGCAGGTTTGCGATGCGTTCGGCATCCGCCATATTAAGACCTCGGCATACCATCCCCAAACGAATGGTCTTGTAGAGAGGCAAAATCAGACTATCAAAAGAATGTTGCGCCGTAGTCTGGAAGGGGATATGGCTAGCTGGGACACAATGCTCCCATTTATCCTCTACGCATGCAGGGAGAGAAAACAATCATCCCTAGGGACAGCACCATACGAATTGATGTACGGCCGGTCACCCCGTGGCGTATTAGATATCCTGAGAGAACAGAGGGTAGAACCTGACATAAAAGAGGTAGGAGTACCCGAGTTATTAAAAGAAATAAAAGGCCGGTTACAGCGCACCTCACAGGTCGCGGAAGTTAACTTAAGGGGCAGTCAAACAAAGCAAAAGTCATATTATGACCGTGGCACAAAGCCGCGCCACTTGGATGTGGGTGAAAATGTTGTAGTGATGGTAGCGGGGCCAGATCCTAAGTTCGAGAGCCAATGGAAAGGACCTTATAGGATAGTGCAGCCCGTGGGACCTGTTTTCTATCTCGTCAAAAATAAAAAAGGACGCCAACAAGTCTACCATATCAATGTTTTGAAGCCCTGGCATGATAGGGTAGCTTTGGCCCATCTAGCCACCATAATCCCCAGGGTTGAAATGGTAGAAAAGACTCAACCCATTGCGGAATCCTTTGATTGTATCACGTGCTGTGCCTCGGAGTTGAAGCCAGCCCGTGATATCTTAAGGGGGGGGGGGGATCTGTGGTGAAGACTCCCCTCCAGAGGAAATGGAGATAGAGGAAAATCCTGATAGAAGGGATGACACACACAGGATTTCCAAAACTGACTGGGAAAAAACACAGCTATCGGCTGAGCTGAAGACAAGCCCCAGCCCAGGGGAGCAGTGAGGCTTCAGCACTGATTGGGCATGCCCAGGGGAACAACAGGGAGTGCCGGGAAATGAAGCCCTTTTTAAATCCTCAGACAGAATTGACAGTGGAGGCAGCAAGGCTGGCAAAGGAGGCAGCAAGGCTGGCAAAGGAGGCAGCAAGGCTGACAAGGAGAGCAGCAAGAAACGAAGCAGACGAGAAGCAGCTTCCAGTGCACGTTGGTCTTCAGGAGGAACTTGGAATCAAAGGGGAAAAACGCTAGAACCCTGGGAGAAGGCAGAACCCTGGAGCAGTAAACCTTGGAGCCCAATATACTCTCAAGGAGATCCTTACTACACGGTAGAGCCTAGACGTGGGAAGGCTAGCAAACCCAGCTCTTGGAGAAAAGGTATTTTTGTCTGGTGGCGAGCAATGCTATAAAAGCCAGGAACCAAAACAGGAAAGAAGTTTTTCTGAGAGAAATTCCCCTAGCAGAAGAACTAGCCATAAGGCTCCTGAGTTTCTAAAGAGGAGAGAGTCCTGGAAGAAAGGTGCCTCTTCTTATGCCAACGTCTCTGATAAAGGTAAAGCTGAATTTCCTAATTTTAATGCCTTGCTGGAGAAACCCTTTTATTGTGCTGACCTCCCTAAGCCAAACTCTGCAACAGGAGCAGATAGTGAGTGGGGGAAGGGTGTGACCCTTACCGGAGACTATCAAGCAGCTAAAGAGCAGCTACAGGCTGAATTGCTTCTAAAAGAGTTTCAGCAATTTCTGGAACTAAAGTCAGGGAAACATAAGAAACCTGATGAAGAGAACAATTGCCTTAGCCCAGATGAATGTATGCAGATAGATAATGATGTGCCTACCTTGAGTTATGATCCTTGTGCAATGGATTGCTCTTTATGTTTTAGAGAGTAACAATGTAAAGAAGCATCTGGAGTTTGTATGAGAAGAATACAAAACGTTTGCTATACCTGTTGCCTAGCCGTGAAACTTCACAAATTGTTTTCACCTGTTTCTGTAAAGCCACGCTGTGAGGAGAACAGCTGTTACTGTGAGGCTGCAATAATCCCAAGCAACCACACGAGGCAAAGCTGAGTAGAAGCTACCGTGACTGTGTGAAGCTGAGTTAAAGCTATTTGATTTCAGTTGTTTTCCTGACCTCCTGATTTCACCTTTATGTTGAAAGTTGCACCTTTACTTTATGCACCTTTGAATTGTAATGCGTTGAAAATATCCCCACAACAAATAAATTTCTTGCAAGCCTTATCACTCGAGTCACAACTACAACTTTCATCCCTAAAGGAAAAAACAAGTGTACTACGAATCCCAGCATTCAGAGGGATCAGTACCACCTTTATTCATAAGGGACATTATATAAGGCCACTCCTGCCTGTAAGCTCTACTGGGGCCCAGGCAGGAGCGTCGCAGTATCTGCATTAAAAACATTGTCTATTAAACCCAATTGTATATGAGATGAGGAGGATATTACATAACAGGTAAAATGTGTGTCTATTTAATGCCTATGGGATCATGTAGATAAGAATATAATAAATAATGATAAAAGTCATATATAAATGATATAAATGTTTTTTACATTTGTCTTAATTTATTTATTTGTTATTGTCTATGTATTATTAAGTGATTGATAATTAACTTTTATTTTTTAATTATTTATTTCAGTAATTTATGTCTTTTATTTGAAAGAAGGTTTTTACAAAAAGGTCTCGGTGACATATTTTTATGTTTTTATGACTTTTATCATTATTTATTATATTCTTTTCAGTTTTCAGGCGACCTTGGTAGGCCACTCCTGCTCTGATCTCTCGGACTCGCAGTGTGGACTGCAGGACCAAGCGCGGGATTTACCCACCTTTTCTGACTCAGCCACGGATGCTGCCCTCGAAGATTTCTTCCTCTTGTTCTCCACCTCCGGTTCACTCAGAGGACCCCCTGGCTTCGGTCTGATGCGGCGGGGTCACTTCATGGTTCCAGGGTCCTGGAAGGGGCCTTGGATCATGGTGTCTCTGAAGACCCCAGGGCAGAGTCGGGAAGATTTTGTCATGCTGATGCTGCTGCTGACTCTTAATGGCCTTGGAGGACATTTATTTATTTTTATTTATTTATCAGTTTTTATATACCACCTCTTCCAGTGATCAGAGGCAGTTTACAGAGAACATCCGCAATCCACCCTAAATCCCCTCCGTCTGGCCATGAATGCTGCCGCGAGAATCCTCGTAGGTGCTCCACGATCAGAACACATAACCCCAATATTGATGAGTTTACATTGGCTACCCCTACAGGCCAGAACTCTATACAAGATCCTGGTCATGACTTTTAAAGCCTCAAAGTGCCCATCGCTATCACCTCTCAGCAATATGATACATATCACCCCAAATAACAGATCCAGGAGGTCTGTTACATTAAACTCCATTGACCTCCCAAAACTCCTCACAAAATGTTCTAAATCAACAGCCTCTAGAGCCTTCTCTCTGTCTTCTCCCAGAGCCTGGAATGCCCTTCCACCCGAAATAAGAGCTATCTCAAGTCTGATGAAGTTCAGAAAGGCATTGAAGCACTATTTGTTCCTAACATACTACCCCGCAGCTACTCCATCTGACAATAGTCCTCATGCAGATCTTTCATATTTGACCCCGGTAGAGAATGGGTAATTATGATGATTATTACCTGCTCACTATACTATGCCATATTTATTCTCACTATATTTGGCATATTTATTCTGTACTTTAATTAACTTCTTATCCACGGCATTATAGATACCTTATTCGCATCTAATTAACCAAAATAACCATGTATATAGTTGCCATGTATATAGTTAATTGTATATAGTTACCCTGTTTTCCACCAAGTTTATGTACCTTGTTCTTTGTAAAAAAAAACCAATGCTGTTTGTACCATTGTGTTTATATTTGTTCATATGTAAACCGCACTGATTTAAGAGCGCGGTATATAAGAAAAATAAATAAATAAATAAATAACATAACAAGGAACTACACTGAAACAATAACTGAAACTCGTTATCTATCTACAGTTAATAGTAAATAACTATATTATAACAACTATGTACAGATAATCAGTTAGTGGTGTATTAAGCGTTCATTTATCGATGTAATAACATTGAAAGCAGTCAGAATGGTATAAGTGTAACTATGTTGTTTGAGATTGTGGATTGTCAGCGGAGATACCATAATAGTCAATAAACAGATGACATCTTTTTACAGAGGCCGCAATCCAGGGGTTCATGATCTGCCCAAGACATCTGAGGCAGCAGTCATGTGTGTCGGTGAAGGACATGGTTCGTGAGCATGATCACACTTTTTGAAGCTGCTGACAGAGGCTATGGGGGGAAAAAGAGCCCCAGAAAAGTTGAAGACTGGGGGCTCTGTCAGTGAAAAGGGTATGAAAATGCACCAGTCAAACCAAGAGAAAAAAAATACAAACCCGAGACGCGATGCCAACACAAGCAAGCTCGGGGGCAAGAAAGGGAACTAGAACTCGACCGGGGAAGAAAAACTTGCAAGAGAAAAAAAACCTAGCTTTTTTTTCTGAGGAAAACAGACACACACATCTGGTGGGCTCCTAAAGGCTTTCTTTGAAAGCTGGGGAGAAGCTTCCGTGCAGGGCTCTATCGGCATTGATGTCACCCATATGTGAGGACTGACTTCCAGCTTGTTCCCTGAGAAAGCATATGTCCAACAGGACCTTGATAAACTTACAAGCACCCAACAACTCAGCTCCCTCAGGGATACCAAAAATATATAAGTTAGATCTTTGGTCCCAGTTTTCCTGGTTTTCAGCCTTTTCTCTGAACCAAGTCGCCATCTTATACAGTCTGTTAATTTCCTCTTCCGATCTTGAATCCTTGAGGGCCCCCCAACTGTCTTCTCCACTCCATCAATTGAGATATGACACCATCAAGCCTCTCCTCAAATCTCTCAGGAACTTTGGCCGCAATCTCTGTTTATGAGCTTCTTTTCTCTTCCAAGAGAGTACTCGGATCATCTGCCTGGGGATCAACCTGCTATAGATGCTGCTCAGCTGCCGAAGGCATGTCTGCCATTGCTGTAGGGTTTGACTTGGTAGAAAGGGCAATCTTTACCTTAACCATTTACAGTTATTTAATTGATGATTTGGCTGCCTCACCTTTGATCACCTTAGGCATACCTCACTGCACTGACTGCGGCCGTAGGGGTGCAAAAATCAGAAGAGAAATACTGCATTTATAATAGACTGTAATAGAGCTCAGCAGAGATGCTCCTGCTCTCATGCCAGCTGGAACTGCAAGCCCCCTGCCGCACGGCTGTGTACCACATAGATGTCTGTACTCCAATGTTGCCATGCATGCTAAATTTATAGCCCAAATGTTGCTTCAAAACTAGCCAGTTTTGTAACATGGACAGCAACCACTTTTCATTTTAAGTGCCACACTGCTTCACATTTGGCAATGAATGTTATAGACACTTGTCTCTGCTGTGACAAAGAAATTTGAACAACTGTTTTTTGAATACACAAATTAGTAAACTAACTTTTTGAAAATGGTGGGAGTGTGCATATGTGGAATTCCCAAAAGTCTGTGTTTGGTGAAAACTTAGGACTAGAGTATGTGCAAGCTGCCTGGCATTTAGATAGAGCAGGTGGATGTTTTGACAAAAAAGGGGAGATGAACAGTTCAGAAGGCAGAGCTTGCATCTTTACTCCTTGCCTAAAGAGCAGAATGCAATAAGGTACATGGTGGGAAGCAGAGTCTGAACATTTTTAGTCCTTGATACAGTAAAGTAATGGGTGCAAAATGACAACATCTGTCAGACTGGATTGTAATTGTCATCAGTGTCATCTTACTCTATGAGCTGAGTCAACAAATCATCAACTCCTTGGAGGGGTGTTCTGTTGTTAGACGGTTGATGCACCTGGGGATAGAAAAGGAGAAAAGAAAGAAAGAGATGAGAGAATGAAAAGGATGAACAGTAAAAATGGAAAATGTGAGAGTAGGCAAAATAGAGAAGAAGTAACTTACTGGGGTCAATATTTAAATATTGCCAGCAGCAACATTGCATAGCAACATTTTTTTTTATTGCTTAACTAGACAAATCCTGGCCATATAAAATCAATATACAGACAAACTTTGTTCATATAAAGGGGGTAAGCATTTTGAGGGCCATAGAAATAACAGGTTTAACTCTGAAGGTTGGCTATGTGTCTGAATGGCGGTATATCAAATCTTGAATAAATAAATACAAATTATCCATTCAGTGTTAAACCTTTATATTCAAAAGTCCAATTTGAGCAGAAACAGATGTTATACATGTCATATAAGGTTAAGCCATTCAGTGACGGGCTTAACATTATGTAGTGGCCCTATGACTGAGAACGAGCCCCATTATGTTTATTGAATCTATTTTAACACAGGCTGAGCTCAAGGTAGACTTCCCAAGGAGAAATTAGGATTCATCTAACATTGTGACTTGACTGATCCAACAGATTCTATCAGTATACTACACCAAAGATATTCAGTCATGCCAGAGAACCACACAGCATTTTTGCTTCTGAGGAAGATGCTCTGCTAGATTACAAATTGAAGTTGACGATGGGTAATGAAAGTGGAGGGATATTGTAGCAATTTCCATTTGGTTTCCGCAAAATTATATTTTTTCCAGGTTATATTTATAGAGAAATATTTATGAGTAAGGAATTTATGGTTTCCTTCACTGGGAAACAGAAGTTACTTCATCTAACATAACCTGCTGATCTGAGACAAGAATCTAATTATCTGGGCTTTCAAAAGTTCCTCAAGCTTGGCTCTTTGAGAAACTCGCAAATGGATGAGTTTCTTTTGCACTGCTGACTGTTTAAAGCAGGTTTATTTGAAGCTATCATAATGACAGGTTTTATTTATAATCAGTGCTACTTTTTTCAGTAATGGGGGAGGAGTTGTTTTAAATTGTACTTTATTATTGATATGGATTTTATGTTGAAATCTGTTTATTAGGCACAAATGAAATAGGCAATTCCAAGTTGAAATGAGTATTAGCATACAAAAATCAACCCAGAATATTGGCCACTTAATCTAAACAACATATTCATTTTTTCATTTCATCCCACTTCTCCCCTTCCCAACCCACTCCAACCCTACTCCCATAAACTAAAACCCATCTATTAGCAAACACGAGCAGAAGGGAGTTCACTCTCCTGAGTGTGAGGTTCCTAATACACTCTAGGTAGACTACTACAATGTCTAGTGGATTCCTTCTGCAGGTTACATAAATCCCACCCCCCTCAAAAGGTTCAGTACTGGAGGGACAGTCTTGGTATGGCATTACCACAGTCTTAACCTCTATCCTGGTACATCTGCTACAGAACACAATCACTGTCTGGGTATAATCCAAACACCAACAGAAATCTCTTTCACCCATTCCCATCCTTAATGTTCTAACTTGATTTTCTTCACCAGCCCAGAAAGGAGGAGCAGGTTCAAGTCAGAAGCATGCTTCTATCTCGTCCACAGCTTGCAAACCGTGTTAGGGATATTTATTTGGCTGTTTTTCTGTACCACTTATTCAGGGAATCAAAGCGGTTTACTTAGAACAAATAACTTAGTATAAGATCAAGAACATTGTAATGTTAACTTACAATTTAAGAACTTATATACAGACGTGAGAAGAATATTGCGCTATTGTTGTGGGAATGGCGTATTAGTCCTCAAAGTGGTCTTTGAATAGATGAATTTTTACCTTCTTGTGGAAATCTGAGACCTCTGTAGTGTTTCTTAACTCTGTATGCCCCAGACTTCTGGAACTCACTCCCCACAATGAGAATGCTCTTTTTCGTGTTTCTTGATTGCACTTTGTTAACTCAGTCGGTAGGGCAACATGCTTTGCATACACTTTCTTGTTTCTCTGTTCCTGGTGACTGTGTGTATTGTAGGTTTCAGACATGGGGCCAACAGGTTGTGAATTATTTTGAATATAATTATTGCTTTGTATCTTACCCGGCTTGCTAGTGGAAGCCAGTGTAATTTCTTTAGTATAGGTGTGACTGATCAGATTTTTTTTGCTCCCATTATAATTCTGGCTGCCATATTCTGTGCTAGTTGAAGCTGATATAGTACATTTTTGGAGAGTCCTTGAAGTATGTTGTTGCAATAGTCTAGATGCGGAAATATCATGGCCTGGTATACTGTTCAGAAGTGTTCTTCTCTGAGAAGGGTGCGGAGGTTCTTTAGAACTCTAATTTCATTGTAAATTACTCTTGAGATTCTGTTAATGTGTGTTGTGAAGTTTAATTGTTGGTCTAGTTTTATGCATAGGTATCTTACTTTGCTTTTGGTTTTCAGCTCTGCGTTCTCGACTCTGGTAGTTTTCGGCAGAGTGAATATTTTGTTTCTGAAAACATAGAGTACTTCGGTCTTATTGAGGTTGATTTTGAGCATGTGGTTTCTTAGCCATTGAACTATTTCATTGAAGCAATGTATTATTTTACATTGATTCAGGTTGGACAGGTTGTGTGGGGTGTATAGCATAATGTCATCTGTATATATGTAGACGTTTATCTTGTGTTTTTACAGTATACTGCATATGGGCTGATGTATATGTTGAATAGTAATGTTGATAGTGATGATCCCTGTGGTACTCCTTGGATCAGTCTGTATGGTGCAGATATTTTTGTTCCTTGCTTTACTTGTTGATGACGGTTGGAGAGGTAAGATTGAAGCTATTTGAGGGGTGTACCTCCTATTTGAATGGATCTGTGTCTGACTAGGAGCAGGTTATGAAGGATGGAGTCAAACACTGATGATATATCAATAAATATGAGGATGAAACCTTGGTTGGGGTTAGCTGTTCTCTTTATGAGGGTGTCCAAGTGTGAAGTCATTTGTGTTTCGACTCTGTGATGTTGCTTGAATCCATGTTGTTGGTAGTCTAGCGGGATGTGTTTGAGGTGGTTCTGTAGCTGTTGTTGTTCTACGTTCTCAATGACTTTTGATATGAAGGGTAAGCTATATAGGTCTGTAGGAAGCTGGGTCTTTTTTGTCTGCAGTATTGTTTTTTTATTATTGGTCATACTGATGCAGTTTTTAGTTGTTCTGGTAGGTATCCTTGCTCAAGGGATAATTTTGTTAGCTTGCGTATTAGTGGTGACAGTTCAGTTCTGCTTAGCTTTAACCAAGTTACTGGATAAGGGTCATGGAGACATGGTGGTGTTCAAGCTATTTATTATGGGGGTCATTCTGATCCTCATTTAGTGGGTCTGAACATCTGATCCAGACGTCCAGACCTGCTAAACGCCCAGATCGTGCTGCCGGGGACAGAGCTCTCTGCACATATAGCGTACTTATGCAGAGAGCTCTGTTCGTGAGCGGCGGGAGGAGCAAGGGCAGGCAATGGACAGCTCCTGTCCCTGGATGTAGAGGTGATTCTGAGGTCTGCCCTTTGTGTCTGGGGTCGGAGGTGGAATAAGTCCCCCTGGACATGGGTGGACTGCTGAGTCCGGTGGAAACAAAGGAGTGAGGGGTGCAGGAGGTTTCCCATAGCCCAAACCTGGCCATGGAAGGCTAGATCGGGGGTTGGGCTGCAGGGAAAGAAGTCTGTCGCTGGTGGCCTGTGATCTGGAGCTGTGGTGGCATGGCAATAGGACACCATGCCACTGACACTCCATTCAGGAGCCTGGCTGGACTAGCCGGGGATCTGCTGGGCATCCAGCCTGACAGAATCGGGGCCCAGCCTGCACATTCAGGCTGGTAGACCATATTCTGATCCCACAGGCATGTCTAGCCCCTGCAAGATCAGAATCGGGTGCTATCACTTCACGCCCAGATTCTGTCAGGCCGTTCAGGGGTGGGATGTGCAGAATAGAACTGGCCTCCACGTGTTCAATATTATTGATTGTTATTGTGTCAAAAGTGTGCCATTGTGTGTCTTTTGCTGTAGTTATGATCCCTGCATGGGTAGTAGTAGTTTGATTGTTGAATTTGCTTTGGAAGAAGTTTGCAAGTGTCTGTGGGCAGGGTATTATGTCTGTATTGTCTTTGTTGTAGTCCTCTGTAAGTGAACAAACAATATCAAATAAGTCCTCTGTACACTGCCTATCCCACCTCAGTTCCTAGGACTCTCCACCATGCAGCCCAAAAGATCACATATTCAAAGACCTCGTATGTGCCTTGAGTGGCAGGGTGGATAAATAATCACCCCATAGTTCTAAGAAGCATTTATTTTGGCTTTCAGGGTCCCAGACCATCATCTATTCCATCAACATAAGCTCATGAAAATAACTGCACAAGGACAAAAAAAATGAGGGTTAACTTCCCTCCAGTTTTCAAATATGCATTATTTCCCAACCAGACAAGCTTTCTGGAGCAAAAGTCACATTTTACTCCACCTCATCTTCCACTTATTCTTTGACCTATGGGGTTTTCTAGGGCTCTGTCCTTGCACCTCTGCTTTTCAATATCTTCCTGGCCCTATTAACCCTCCTTGTACAGCAATTTGGAATATCAGCCTATATTACTATGCTGATGACAGCTTGCTGGTCCTGCACACTCATCCTATCTCTCCTGATCTTACCCCCATCAATGACTGTCTTTTTGATAGCCTCTTAGTTAGTTGACAATTATCTTAATGTTCAGAAAACAGCTGCAATCTGGCTTTCTAATGCCTCTGTGGTTCCTTTTCTCTCCCCTATTTCACAACGTTCCCATTGCTCTTGTCTCTTTTATTAAATATTTAGGTGTTATCTTGGACTTATTCTTGTCTTTCCATAATTACATCCGTTCTATTACAAAGTGCTCTTATTATTAAAGGCTCCAGCTAGTACAAAATGTAGCAGCCAGAACCATACTGAAGGTCTGCTCAATCGAACATATAACTCCCATATTAGCACAGCTTCACTGGCTTCCAATTTACTGCCATATAAGCTACAAAGTCCTAGTAACTACATTTAAATTAATAAATAACCTAGCACCATCATTCCTTAACACTCTAATCACCAAGGAAACACCAAATCACAGTCAAAGGAGTAAAAACAGAAATAAAATTGAGATACTGAAAGACTTTACAAAAGCTAAAAAATTTACTAACAAGGCTTTTTCACACTCTGCCCCGATCCTCTGGAATGATCTACCGGAAGATATCAGTTAACTGACATTAGGTTATTTCGTAAAAAATTAAAAACACATCTATTCATGACACACTATGGCTCACAAACACTGACACACAAACAGACAAAAACACACCCCACCCCATAACAACACAATCAGAAATGCTAAAAGAGTATAAGCCAAGCGTTAAAACCTAGGTCAGTAATATATCAACCAAACATTTCTCACTGTAAACATTGGATTGTTTTTCCATTCTGTAATGTATATAGTTCACTATGTTCCCTGTAAAATGTTCCCAAATGTTCTATGTAATGTGAATAGGTATTCATTCCTGTTTTACCATTCATACCTTTGTTCTTTGTAAACCGCAGATGATCCATAGGAAAGTGTGGTATAAAAGTGTTTAATAAATAAATTATGCATTGTACTAAATCAGGTCTATCCGCCCTTTCCTTTCCTAACCAGCACTCACCACACTTCTCCTTATTCTGGTTACAACTTGCCTCGACTATTGCAATATTGTTTACACTGGTATTCCTGGCTGTGAGATCAGATTACAAGCAGTCCAAAACTCTGCCTTCAGACTGCTTTCACACGCCTCAAAATATGACCATATTACACCCTTGTTAATCAGTCATCACCGACTACTCGTTCACTACAGGATACAATACAAATTTTTGAACTTTGGTACATAAAACATTATCTACTGTCCTTCCTGCCTGTCTTTCCTTCTTAACTATTCCTTACGCTCCCCACAGGATTCTCTGTTCAATTCACGCTAACCGCCTTTCCTCCCCTCTGCTGCACAAGCCAGGTATAAGTCCACCACACCCTCTGCCTTTTATTTTCTTGCACCAAGTTTATGGAATGGCCTCTCCTCAGAAATCCGCTTAGAACTCTCCTATACTACATTTAAAGCCTTTCTCAAAACCCATCTATTTCCATATAGACAATGTAAATGCTGTTCTGACCCTTGCCTTTCCTGAGCTACTTCCGTTCTCTTCTGTCCATATGTTCCCTCCCTTCTTTCCTTGTTGTGAATGGCTCTACCTCTTTTATTAGCTAATGAAGTTCCTTTCTTAGTTTCTTATTCTTTGTTTAATTGTAAACCACTTTGCTGGTTTGAAGAGCAGCGTATCAAATTTTTAATATACTAAACTAATAATAGAAATTTACCAATATGCATGTTTTACCTGGTTTTCTCACCTGTATGTTTTTTGTGTAGTGTTTCCATATCAAGGAATGATGGCAGTGAAAGTCAGACACCCAGATCAAAAGGATCAATCACAGCCCTTGCACTCAAAACTGAAAAGGAGAAAAGAGCAAGTCACAGCGCCAATCAGGGAGGTGTAGCTGTGATAGCATGATCAGATGAAATGCAAATTCCTTTCTTCCATAATGGTTTTACATTATTATATGCAGTGCTCAGAGATTCTTTCATTAAAGCAATACTACTGCATTAAAAACCAGCTTGCAGTTGAAAAAGCGAATCATTAAGATTCTGCTTTTTCATTTAACCAGTTTATGGTGTCTTATACAATGAATCTCCTCCTTACAGTCTAATTAAAGCAGACATCAGTTTGAGTTCCCAATTCAGCACTCTGCAAGTCATAATCTGCTCATCGTTCCCTTTTTGTGTGTGCGGACTGGGTTGTAGGACTGTTTTGTTTTTTTTAACTGAATTTTATTTATTTCCTTGTAACAAAATAATCTTAGAAATACCACATAGCAAAGTAAATTTACATTTGCATTTTCTTCCCATCTCAGCTTCCACTCATACGCAGTAAAAAGCATTAAACGCGAGCACCTTTCAAACAAAATAAGTGGAGTTTCATTTTAAAAAAAGATGAAAGATAATCTCAGAAAAGTGTCAAGATAAAATCAGATATTAGAAATTGTCTGTCTGATATTCAGAAAGACTTATGCTGTTGGCATTGGGTTCAGTTTAGACAGCGTAAGTCATTGGGGCTTAAATTTCCCCCACGTATACAACCAAAGTCCGGCTATATAGGTTGCTAAACATCCAGAATTTGGCACTCTATGTGAAGATGGGATCAAGGCTGCTGAAAAGATACTACTCACCCTAGGCAAACCTTTCATCTTGCGCCCCACAGTTTGCCTAATGGTAGCACAGGTCCTGGGTGGGTCTTAATTTTAACTGGTCAATGTTCTGCTGCTGAATGGAACAAATACCCAATTAAACTGGACTTCACAAACAGCAGGCCTGACATTAAACAAATAATGTACATTTTTTTACATTATACCAGCATTTTTACCTGTCCATCTTAAACAGATAGGGTGGCTGAAAATCCACAAGTAGTTATACAGATAAAATATCCATGTAACTCTACGTGGGTGGCATCCAGCTTAATACAGATACCTAAACTTCTTGTAGGACAATGTCTCTAAATGGGTTTGTTTTCTGCAATGAGACAAGCATTAGCAGTAAATCTGAAAGACTGCTATCCCCAGTTATAGGGGTAGCTTTAGGGGATGCAGTTAGGGGCAGTGTATGGGGTCATGGTGGAGCTGTGGAGGTATTTTTGGGGGATGGTGGCATTTTTGAAGGTGGAGGGCAATTGCAGGGGCTAATTTTGGGGGTGGAGCAGTTTTATAGAAGTAATTCCCTAATAGCTATGGTTTCATTGTATGTAAGTTTCTATGCTACAGAAGCTGGAACTCTTCTCGTAGAAATGCCAGTTTTTGGGGAGGCAGTTTATTTTTCTGGGACCCCTTGGTTCAATCTGGCTCATTTTCAGACATGATATGTCTTATCTCCAGTTTTTTCCTATGCCAAGTTTCACCCCATTCCATTTAATTTTCGGAGCGTTATTTTGCCCCATGATAGACAAACAGATGGACATTTCTTGATCTCTTTTGTATAATTCCAACTTCTGTTGGGTTGGAAATAGCAAGTGAGGAAAGCATGCACAGCATGGCTCATGGAATTCGTTTCAACCCCTCTGCGTATGTGTGCATGCATGCACACACTTGTCTGTTTGTATCTGCATTGTGTGAGTGTGTTTGTATATCTTTGCTTTGTATACTTATTATCTTTGTATTTGTGTGTTTATATATGTATCTTTGTGGATTGGTATGTCTGTATCTGTTTGTATGAACGTGCATGCAGGGTCAGTGCAAGATGAGGTGCCCTAGGTGAACCTCATCCCTCGTGCCCCCTCTGGCTCCTGCTCAGCCCCCTCCCCAGCCCCCATTGCCGTCCCTATCTAGGACCTGCACCATTCATATGTCTATTCTTAATTGACAAAGGGTTCCTGGAGTAACACTTTGTATTTCCCACTGCATTAGTGCATTTGCCACTTGTTTTTCCTCGTTTGTTGATCTAATTCTTTGAAGAGTTTTTTCTCTTCTTTTGCAAATTCTGTTGCTTCCTTTCCTGCATGTACGGGTGGATTCTCACTAACTCCTTGTAGTCGTTAGAGAGAACATACACACACAAAGAGCATTCCGTCTGTGATTAGGAGAACAGATAAGATGGAAAGGCTGTTTCACAGGTCCAGCTGCGTAACTGCTCTTACTGTACATCAGTGTTAGTGTGCTGCAGCTTATGGAAAGCACAGTTACTTACCTGTAACAGGTGATCTCTGGGAACAGCAGGAATAAGTCTTCACATATGGGTACGTCGGTACTGACGGAGCCTGCGCGGGAACGCTCCCCAGCGTCCAATCAGAAAGCCTTTGGGAGCATCCCACAGCGCCTGCGTGCTGCCTTCCCGCCTTTCCCAACTGTCTCTCCTCAGTTGAGTTTTAGAGCTGAGACAAAGAGAGAGAGAGAGAGGGAAAGGAAAGAGAGATAGAGAGAGAGACACCTCCTAGGGGAGGTGGGTGGGTTGTGAAGACTTATTCCTGCTGTTCCCAGAGATCACCTGTTACAGGTAAGTAACTGTGCTATCTCCAGGAACAAGCAGGAATGAGTCTTCACATATGGGGACTCCCTAGCTTTAGATGCCAGGGAGAGATCCCATAAGTTGTGTGTCCCTGGGACAGGGCTGCACTTTCCCACATGGATCTCTGGCATCCCATGAGGGATGGTGAGTAGGAGTTGATTAAGTATGGAACAGGTGTTTAAGAACAGCCTGACCAAACAAGGCATCCCGGCGGGAGTCCTTGTCCAAGCAGTAATGGGTTGTGAAGTGAAGTGGCTGCTCGACAGATGTTGTCAATAGACACAGAGTTCAGATGAGCAATTGAGGCTGCCATGGCTCTCACATTGTGAGCTGTGACATGGCCCTCCAGAGAAAGGTTCTTGCTCTGATAGGCGAAAGAAATACACTGGGCAATCCAGTTAGATAGTGTTCTCTTGGAGACTGGTAGTCCCAAATGAGAAGGATCAAAGGCAACAAAGAGTTGGGAAGACTTTCTATGTTGCTGTGTCCTTTGTAAGTAAAAAGCCAGAGCTCTTTTACAGTCCAGGGTATGAAGATTCCTCTCTGCACTTGATGCATGAGGTCCTGGAAAAAAGACAGGTAGGTAGACCTCCTGGTTGAGGTGAAAAGACGAGACCACCTCAGGCATAAAGTGTGGATTAGTCCTAAGGACCACCTTGTCATGATGGAACCTTGTATAAGGTGGATTAGCTACGAGTGCTTGCAATTCACTAATACGATGTGCTGATGTGATTGCAATGAGAAAGATAACCTTCCAAGAAAGGTATTTCAAGGAGGTGGTAGCTAAAGGTTCAAAAGGCGGCTTCATAAGCTGACCAAGAAACAAGTATAAGTCCAATGCCACCGTGGGAGGTATAATTGGAGGCTTTGTTAAAAGGAGACCTCTCATGAATCTTGCTACCAGAGGATGAGAGGAAATAGGTTGTCCATTTAGAGGCTTAAGGGAAGCTGCAATAGCACTCAAATGGACCCTTACTGAATTTGTTTTAAGGACTGCATTAGACAGATGGAGGAGATACTCCAGCAAAGATTCCAGAGGTATGGCAAGGGGGTTAAGACCCTTCCCAGAACACCAGATAGTAAACCTCTTCCACTTGAAAGCATAAGAACGTCTAGTGGAAGGTTTTCTGGAAGCATAAAGAACATCTTTCACTTGTTGAGAAAGATGAAGATTCTGGAGGTCTAGGCCTTCAGCAACCAAGCCCTGAGATGCAGAGACTGGAGATTGGGATGCCATAACCTTCCGTCCTCTTGAGAGAGGAGGTCTGGAGCAGACCCTAACTCCAGGGAGGGAGCCTGAGAGAGATGTAGAAGCAGAGGGTATCACATTTGCCGTGGCCAATGTGGAGCTATGAGAATCATGTGGCCTCTGTCTCTCTGAAGCTTGAACAGGGTTTTGGGAATTAGGGGAATGGGTGGAAAGGCATAGAGGAAGTCTTGACCCCAGTGAAGGAGGAAAGCATCCCTTGCCTGAGCTCCCTGAGCCAGAGTTCTGGAACAGAACCGGGGAAGTTTGGCATTCCACGGACTTGCAAAGAGGTCTATGTCCGGGGTTCCCCAAATTTGAAAAATCTTGGATACCTGGTCCATATGTAGGGACCATTCGTGTGGAAGCAGAACTCGACTGAGCCTGTCTGCCCACGAGTTTTGAACGCCTGGAAGATAAACTGCCAGAAGATGAATGTGATGCTCTCTGGCGAGGGCCCACAGTCGCAAAGCTTCGTTGCAAAGCAACAGAGAGCCAGTTCCTCCCTGCTTGTTCACATAGAACATGGCTACCTGATTGTCCGTGTGGATAAGGACTGTCTTGTGGCTGAGCAGGGTTTGGAAAACCCGCAGAGATAGCTCTGAGTTCCAAGACATTGATATGTAGACAAGTCTCCTGTGGGGACCAGATGCCCTGGGTGGAGAGGTCCTGCAGATGAGCTCCCCACCCCATTGGAGAAGCATCTGTAGTAAGAGTTGCTTGGGGTAGAGGCTGCTGAAAGGGGGACCTCAGCAACAGGTTTTGAAGGGACTTCCACCACTGGAGGGACAAAATGAGGTGACTTGTGTTTGCTATTTTGTCTGACAGGCAGCCTAATGCCTGGGTCCATTGGGTGGATAAAGTCCACTGAGCTGCCCTCATGTGAAGGCGAGCATATGGTATCACATGTACGGTGGATGCCATGTGGCCTAGCAACTGTAACATCTCTCGAGCAGTTAGTAGGGGCTTCAACTCTGCCTGAGAAGCTAACTGCACCAAGCGAAGGCAACGGGCCTGGGGAAGATAGGCCCTTGCCCTTGTGGTATCCAGCAACGCCCCTATAAACTCCAGGGACTGAGTAGGGATCAAATTGGATTTTGGGATGTTTATTACCAGCCCTAAATACTGAAGGATACGCATTGTGCAGGTTAGAGAACTCTTGGCCTCTGATTGAGTGGGAGCTCAAATGAGCCAGTCGTCCAGGTAAGGGAAGACTAATATTCCCAGGGTGCGCAGAAAAGCAGCAACCACTGCCATGGATTTCGTGAACACCCTTGGTGCAGAGGCCAGACCAAAAGGGAGCACTCTGTATTGATAGTGCTTCTCTTGAAAAAGGAACCGAAGGAACCTTCTGTGAGTTGGATGGATGAGAACATGAGTGTACGCATCCTTGAGATCTAGAGAACAAAGCCAATCCTGACTCTGAAGGTATGGCAGCAGAGTTCCTAGAGAAACCATCTTGAACTTTTCCTTAACTAGGAATCTGTTCAACTCTCTGAGATCTAAAACTACAAGTCTTTCCAGGTGTTGCCAAATCTACTGAAATGCAAAGGGAAACTTTTCTTCTGCTTAAATCTAGAGTTTTAGCCCTTTTACTTTAGATTTTCTTGTAAATGTATATTTATGATTCCGAATGTTAAAATGTTTTTCTTGAACCTTCGCAATTTGAGAAGCTTTTGTTGGATAAGGAAGCCGCCACCTAAGATGAGCAGGGAGGGTTAATTTCAGCTTTTGGCTGGCATTTGGGGGTAAATACATTAGGCAGTGTTTGTAAGAATGAAAATAGTCAATTCTTTGTCTTTTTTTTTTTCTTGCTGCTTTTTGCTTCCCAAGATGTGGGCTAGTTTATCATTTCTTATTGTTCTGTACAAGATTTTATGCTTATTAATATGGCCCTGTATTGGGAAAGTTTTCCTTACTTGTTTTTTCAATTGTAATTTTGAATAATGCTTAATTTTAAAAAAAAAAGGATAACCAGCCAGCCGGAGGTTCTGGCAACCGTGCTGTGCACTGCTCCCCAACTTCTAGGGGATTGACAGTGACTATGTCCCCTGATATAGGAGAATAATTTCTGTGAGGAGAGCTTCTGGAGTCCAGATTGTCCTCCCCAGAATTCTTTTCCTTTTTATAATAGGCCTGGTCATTCTGGCGTGGAAGTTCAGACCTTGGGGCCTCTGGGTTCTCCCGAGTGCAGTCCTGTTCAATTGCTTATGGCTAAGCGTCCCCCAACAAAGGGCGCCTCTGGAGATGGGTATCAGCTGGGATCAGTCTGAGATTTGGACTGTGACTTGGATTCAGATGTCTGATGTGAGGAGGCCGATGTTACTCGCCTGTTCCAGGAGGAGGAACTGGAGGTGTTAATTCCTAGGGTCTTATCAACCTTGAGCTTGGTGAATGCTCCAGGCATGGAGCAGGATCCGAAGATACATCCACTTCTGCAAGGGGTGTGGAAATCCATTACTGTCTTCCCATTCCTGGAGGTGCTCAAGGGCCTGTTCTGATCGGAGTGGGATCCCCCCGACACCCCGCCTAAGGGGGCTAAGAGTGTATAAGAAGGTGCACACTCCCGGAGAAGCAGTCATTATGTGGTCTGATATTTCCAAGGTGGATATGCAGACCACAGCGGTTACCAGATCGACCACCATTCCTGTGTAAGGCGGATCGGCCTTAAAGAATACTCTTGACCGAAAGGTGGATTTGTGTTGAAGAACCAGTTCACCACCATGGTTGCTGTTCTTCAGTTGGCAGAATATGCAGGCCTGACGTCTTTGAGTCCAGCTCCAGTGGATTCAGTGTCTTCCACCGGATGATTCTACCCCTCTATTGGAGTTGGCTATGGCTTTCCTTTCTGATTCCATGTATGGTCTGGTACATCTAGCAGTCAGGGGTTGTGCTTTGTCAATGGTCACAAGGCGTTGGCTTGGCTCTGATATGGGGCAGCGGACTCCTCTTCCAAAATCCCGGTTGCCCAACTGTACTTAGAGGGATGCTTCTGTTGGGTCCGGTTTGGAGAAGTTAGTGAAAGACCTGGGCGAGATGAAATCTTACCACCTTCCGGAGGACAAGTCCAACGGGTCTGTGAAGCGGGCAGGAGACCCCTTTCCATTTTCCCGCACCTCATGGGTGCATTAGTCAGACTCCTAGGGATCTAGGGACACCTGTGACTACTGGCCTTGAAAGCCTTTCTTCCCCTCTGCTTATGTAGTTTGGGCTCATTTTCAGTCCTTTCATGGAGGGCTTGGGCCCAGGAACCCGGTCCCATCCAGAGGAGGACTTTCCTGGCCTGTGCAATGAGGGCTTGGGGGCCCATTCTCTGGTTCCTTCGGTTGGGGGCAGGCTTTGCATCTTCTTTCAGGAATGGGCCCAGGTCACAAAGGATCGTTGGGTGCTAGTCCTTAGAATGCAAGGAGCCGATCCTGGCCATTTTCGTCTTCTCCCCTTGTGGGTCTGCAAACAGCTGGGCTGCTGTGTGGATCACTTTGGACAAGCTGCCTCTTCTGAAGGCAGTGGTGCCGTTCCTCTGGACGATCGGGGCAAGGACAGGTATTCCATTTGTTTTATGGTACCAACATAGAAGGAACATTCCAGCCCATTCTGGACCTCAAGTGTGTCAACGAATGCTTGTGTGTGATGTGCTTCTGGATGGAAACTTTGTGATCCATGATTCAAGCAGTGCACTGAGGCATATTTTCATATCCCGATTCAGGGAATTGGCACAGTATCTGTGTTTTGCCATGCTTGGCTCTCAACTTCAATTCAGTCCTCCCATTCGGACTCTCCACTTCCCCAAGGACGTTCTCCAAAGTTATGGTGGTAGTGGCTGCAGTGTTACAGGGCTAAGAGATTTGTGTGCACCCATATCTGGACTACTGGCTCATCCGAGCCCATTCTCTTTCAGAGGCATCTTAGGTAGCTCCCCCAAGTAGTGTCCTTTCTAATAAGCCTCGGCTAATCAATTCGGGAAAGAGACAGTTGTTGCATTCCCAGTCCTTGGAGTTCCTGGGAGCACGTTTTGATACTCTAGTGTGCCAAGTCTTACTGCCAGAGGAGAAAGTCAAAGGCTGTTGGATTGTCTAATGCTGTTCTGTTCGAAGCAAGCTCCCAGAGTCCGGGTTGATCTTCAGCTCTTTGGACTGATGGCGGCAACAATTGAGATGGTGCTATGGGCGCCACATCAGATCTCCGTGTGCTCATATGCGGCCTCTCCAATGGTCCTTACTAACTCAGTGATCCCCAAGTTCTCAACAGTTCAAGCTCAAGCTCCCGCTCCTGATGATGGTGGTGCAACAGCCCACTCTTCTGAGGAAGGGCATGTCATTGGATGATTGTTCATGGATTCTTCTGATGATGGATGCCAGTCTTTTGGGCTGGGGAGTCCACTGCCAACTCTGAACAGCCAAGAGCCGCTGGAACTGCATGTAGGCAGTGTGTTCTATCAAGTGCCATGAGGCGAAGGCCATCAGGTTGGCTCTTATGCATTTCTCAGAGTGTTCTTGGGCAATGCCATAGTGGTGGCTAATGTTAATCAGCAAGGTGGCATGAGGTGCTGGGGTAGCCCTGGAGATGGCTCTCTTGTTTGCCTGGGCAGCGAATCTCCTAGTTTATCAGCTCTGCACATTGCCTTCACATCTCCTCCCGCCCCCTCTGTCAGATTCATTCCAATCACATCTTTCTCCCCTCCCCTTCATGTGCTCATCTGGAATCCACCCGATCCTCTGCTTTCTTTTTCCTGAGCCCCCTCTTTGGAACTCCTATCAGACCTTCGCCTTGAACCCTCCTTTCCCCGCTTTAAGGCAATGTTAAAAACCTACCTCTTCACCCTTGCTTTTGACCTTCCCTCTCTCTCTTTCCTAATTTCCTGCCTTGCTGCCCTCGCTCCTTCTAGTCGAACACATTATTTCTTCCTCTATCTGCTCTTCTCTTTCCTGTCCTACAATGACATTACTTTTCCTTGTTTGTTGTAGCAATTTGTTTTATACTGTAAACCGCTCAGACTCCTTGGCTTTGGGCAGTATATCAAATGTCAAATGTCATAATAAAGATACATGTTCTAATGGATTTTTTCAGCTGGCACTCTCTGGTTCCAGGATAATGGGAGTTGAGTCAGGAGGCATTTTAGTTGTTTCTGCACTGCTGGGGTCACCCCAAGAGGGATCTGATAGCGACCCACTCCAATGCCAAAGTGTGCCGCTTCTTCAGTTGCTGTAAAGACATGGGGTCTGAGGGCATCGGTGCCCAGCTCAACCTTGACCAAGTCAACACCTGCTGTACGTGTTTCCTCCATGGCCTCTGGTTGGGCATGGGATTTGATGTATGGAGCGCCACCCAGGAAGGATTATTCTGGTGGCACTGGTATGGCTGAGGAGTGATTCAAAGATCAGATGTGGTTCCTGTAAATGCCACCTCTTCATTTGCCTCTGTCTTGGGACCTGTGTCAGAGGCTGCTTGTCCCTTCTCGTTTATGGCTTGGTTCCTGAAAGGAGACGGTTTGCGCGTACAGGCTACTCTCTGGGGGTGGCTTCCACTCTGCTCAGAGCCCAGAGGTCTACCAACCTGGCATAAGTGCGGGTCTGGTGCGGTGCACAGCAGCTGGCTCCTGAGGTGGCCAAGGTGCTGTTCCTGTTGGCCTCTTCTGCAGGATGGTCTTGAGAAGGGCCTTTTTCTTAGATCCCAGAAAGTTCAGGTGGCAGCTTTGGGCTATTTCAGGAAAGGACATTATCTGGTAAGTAAAACACCTTTGTTTCCAAGGAAGGGTGCTTAATCTTATTATTTTATTCTGAATTTTAATAATGATATCTGGAATGCTATTTTTTGTTGTATTGTCTTTGTGTATTATTATATGTATGCAGCTGGTTCATGAACCGACCAGAGGGGAAGCCATTTTGGACCTAGTTCTTAGTGGAACACCAGATCTGGTGCAAGAGATAAGGGTGTTAGGGACAGCAGGAATCAATCCTCACAACCCTCCCTCCTCCCCTTGGAGTTGCTGTCCATTTTTGCCATCTTCTTGGTGAGGCTCTAGCTATGGCTCCTGACTGAGCAAGATGGCACCCTTGGGCGGGAAGGGGACCACGCATGCGTGGTGGCATTCCCAAAGGCTTTCTTTGAAAGCTGGGGAAATGCTCCTCATGGGCTCCATTGGTGCCAACATCACCCATATGTGA
This sequence comes from Ichthyophis bannanicus, assembly GCA_033557465.1. NCBI lineage: Eukaryota > Metazoa > Chordata > Amphibia > Gymnophiona > Ichthyophiidae > Ichthyophis > Ichthyophis bannanicus. The sequence goes on from CM066036.1 coordinate 454,238,011, forward strand.
GGATTGATTCCTGCTGTCAATGGAGAACATCTGTTACAGGTGAGTAACTACACTTTTTCTTCTATTAGTTTTAAGTGTGTTACATTGTAGCTTCAGTGTCCCCTAGTCTTTTTACTTTTTGAAGGAACAAAGGACTTATCTATGTTTACCTGCTCCACTACACTCATTACTTTATAGTTCTCTGTCTCCCCCTTCCACCGACACTTTTCAAAGCTGAAGAGCTCTAACTTTTGTAGCTTCCTCATAGGAGTATTCTTCCTTTCGCTTTATCATTTTGGTGGCTCTTCTCTGTACCTTTTCTAATTCCAGTATATCCATTTTAAGATATGGTGACCAGAACTGCATACAATATGCAAAGTGCAGTTGCACGATGGAGCGATACAGAAGCATCATAATATCCTTGGTTTTATTCTCCATTTCTTTCCTTATGATCCCTAGCATTCTATGTACCTTCTTGGCCATTGCTGCACACTGGGCAGAGGGTTTCAATGTATTATTTATGATGACTCCTAGATCCTTTTCCTGGGTGGTGATTCCTAATGTGGAACTTTGCATTGTGTAACTATAGGATGGGTTGTTCTTCCTTAAGTGCATAACTTTGCACTTGTCCACATTCATTTGCCATTTGGACACCCAGTACGTCAATTTTTCAAGGCCCTCTTGCAATTTTTCACAATCCTCTTGTGTTTTAACAAATTTGAATAATTTTGTGTCATCTGCAAATGTGATCACCTCACTCATTTCCATTTCTAGGTCATTTATCAATATATTAAAAAGCCGGCCCAGCATAGATCCCTGGGGTACTCCACTATTCACTTGTAGCCTAGTGATAATGAAACTAAGACAAATAGGAATAAAATCCACGGTTCTTAACTGGTTTTCCTCTTACCTAAGTGATCGAACTCAAACGGTACGAATTGGTAACCTCACTTCAAAAACTTACAATCAGGAATTAGGCCTCCCCCAGGGCTCTGCACTGTCAGCACTACTATTTAATATTTACTTAAAACACATATGTCAAATATTTAAAAAATTCAATGTTCACTATCACCTTTATGCGGACGACATAATGATGTATGTCCCATTCACAATACCTAATATTCCTACACTACTCATTAATACCTGCCGCAATGAAATAAACAATTGGCTAAATGAAAACAACTTATTCATTAATCACGCAAAAACAGAAGCCCTAATAGTAACTAAAAACACAACTTTCATTCCCCCATCACACATTACATTGCAAAATAATGATATCATAATAAAAACTGAAATACGCTACCTAGGCGTAATACTAGACAAACACCTCAGTATGGACACACATATAAGAAATATAACAAAAAAAGTTTATTTTAAACTCAAAGTATTAAAACAACTCCGCCCCCTAATGCACCTACAGGATTTTCAACGTATAATACAAGCTATAATAACTCCCCATTTCGACTTTGCGAACTTAACCCTACTAGGCGCAACAAAACATAATTTTAAAAAACTTCAACTAGCACAAAATGCAGCAGCCAGGACTATCATGAATGCCCCACCATTCCATCATATAACACCTATTTTAGAGTATTTACACTGGCTCCCGATTCAATGCCGGATTCATTATAAAACTCTTTTAACTACATACAAAGTCCTAAATAACACAGCACCTCTTACTCTAAACAACCTTATCAATAAAGAACCCAATCACATTCCTCAAAAGCGAGACCAACTAAATAAACTAATAACACCAAAGGAATTTATAAAGGCCAAAAAAATCAACAAACAAGAAAGCATTCTCTCATGCTGCCCCTATAATTTGGAACACCATTCCTTCGGAATTAAGATCCTTATCTCAAATCATAGAGTTCAGGAAAAAACTTAAAACACACTTATTCTCAACATACTACGGATCCTTCTCGAACTCACCTTTCCAACAAGAAAAAGGATAGTTTCACTAGCCGACTTAATCCATCTCTGAACTGAAATAAGTGCTAAAACCCCAAACCGATGTTTTTGAAAACATACATACCTTGTACATAGTTATAATCTGGTTCTTTGTACATAGTTTACAACTGTTAATTGTAAGATTGAATTTCTTGTAGTTTCACATTGTTATTTGTAAAAACAGCATTGCCTTGTTTACTGTTGTTCCATGTAAACCGCAACTGATCAATGGAAGGTGCGGTATATAAAAACTCGCTAATTAAATTAAATTAGTAGCCTGATAATCAGAGACCAGGGTGGAAATCCCACCAGCAATCCTTGTAGCCTTGGGCAAGTCATGTAACCCTCCATTTCCTCCAGTACAAACTTAGATTGCAAGCACTCTGGAAACAAGGAAATACCTACAGTACCTGATTGTAACTCACCTTCAACTACTACTGGAAACGCATGAGCTAAACACTTCTAAATAAGTAAATTGAGAAAACTGGCCATTTAAGTCCTACTCTCTGTTTTCTATCTTTTAACCAGTTTCCAATCCACAATAGTACATTGCCTCCTATCCCATGACTTTTTAATTTCCTCAAGAGTCTTCCATGATGGAACCTTGTCAAAGATTTTCTGAAAATCCAGATACACTATATAAATCAGCTCACTTTTATCGACCTGTTTGTTCACACCTTCAAAAAAAATATAGTAGATAGTGAGACAAGACTTTCCTCGGCTAATTCCATACTGGCTTTGCCCCATTAAACCACTCAAGGAAAGGAAATTAACTGTATGTCATCTTCCATATTGTCCTGCTAGATCAGTCCAGACAAGTGCGATGTAACAAAGCTACAATACCACTGGGCGGGAAGACACAGCAGTTTACAAAACCCTTGAGCCGAAAGCCATGTCTGCCCATGTGTGGACATCCAAGTGGTAATGCTTGACAAAAGTGGAAAGCAATTTTATTTATTTATCATTTCTTATATACCGCCTTTCATGATACATTGAACAAACTGAAATTACATTGAACAGGGCATTATAACTTGGAGATAAGTATTTTACAGGGAACATGGGCAATGGAGGGTTAAGTAGCTTGCCCAAGACCACATGGAGCACCTGTGGGACTAGAAACCCCAGTCCTTCTGGCCCAAGGTTGCTGTCCTCTAGTAGGATTTGAACCCCAGACCTTCCGACCTGAGGTAACTTGCCCCAACCACTAGGCCACACCAATGACCATGTTGCTGCCTGACAAAATGTCTGCAGGGGCTACCGAGCTCCACTCCACCCACAAGGACACTTGTGCTCAGGCAGAATGGGTGTGCAAACCCTTCAGAACCAGCTGGTTCTGCAAGATACGCCAAGGCAATAGCCTCCTTAATTCAGCACCCCAAAGTCAACTTGGCCACAGCATCACTTTGCGTGGGCCAGCAAACAGTACAAAAAGATGGTTGGACTTACGAAAGGGATTCATAATCTCCAGGTACCGGAGGCGCACTCTCTGGACATCCACCAGGCAAAGATCCTTATCCATCCCCAACACTGCTTCTTTGGGAAGAAGGGTAGGCAAACGACCTGGTTTATGTGAAAGGGAGAAAGCACCCTAGGCAAGAAGGAAGGCACACGCCGAATGGAAACAGCCTCCTTTGAAAAGGGCAAAGATCTCAGCAAGACAGAGCCTGCAGCTTGGAAATCCACCTTATGGAACAAATCGCGATCAAGAAGACAGTCTTGAACGTCAAATCCTTTAAGGTGTTGTGATTGAACAGCTCAAAGGGGGCCCCCATCAGGGCCCTGAGCACCAGACACAAATCCCAGGAAGGGATCACAGACTGAATGGGAGGACACAGATGCTGAACTCCCTGGAGAAAACACAAGATGTCTGGGTGCAAGGCCAAGGACTTGCCTGCCACCAGACCATGGAAGCAGGCCAGAGCTGCCACCTCAACTTTCAGGGAGTTAAGACAAAAGCCATCCTGTAGAAAGGCCAACAGGGAGGACACCTTGGCTGCCTCTGGAGCCAACTGCCACGTGCTGCACCAGCGCTCAAAGAGGCACCATATCCATATGTATGCTAGTTTGGAAGATCTCAGGCACCAAGCAAAGTAGAGACCACTGCTGGAGAGTACCCCTTATGTGCTGCCTCTTTTTGAGAGCCATGCCGTAAGTGAGAAGGGAGCCAGGTCCTCCAGGACAATCAGTCCCTGCCACAATAGATTCTGAGATGGAGGCAGCCAAAGAGGAGGTGCTGGCAGGAGCTGCATCAGGTCTCCGAACTGCGCTCTCCTTGGCCAATCTGGCACCACCAGAACAATCCTGCCTGGGTGGTGTTCTATATGCCAAATCATATGCCTCACCAGGAGCCACAGTGGAAACACATACAGCAACCGATGACTTGGCCAAGGCTGAGTCAGGGCATTGATGCCCTCTGACCCCATCTCTGTGTGGCAAATGAAGAAGTGGCAAACTTTGGCATTGCAGTGTGTTGGCATCAGATCCATTTTAGGGCAACCCCAGTGGTGCAGAATCAATTGAAAAACCTCCTGACTTAACTCCCGGATTCAGAGAGTGCTGGCTGAGGAAGTCTGCTTCCACATTGTCCATCCCAGCAATGTGTTGGGCCGACAAGGCTAGGAGATTCTTCTCTGCCCAGGCAAACAGGAGAGTCATCTTCAGAGCTACCTGGTGCTCCTTGTGCCACCACGCCGATTGACATAGGCCACCACCGTGGCATCTGAAAACACTCGAACCACCTGGCTCTCAACCAGAGGCCAGAAACGCAGAAGAGCTAACCTGATGGCCCTCACTTTGAGACAGTTGAAGAACCACACTACCTCTGTGATTCTACGGGCCCAGGCTCGTACGGTCTTGGCAATGGGCTCCACAGCACGAGAGACTGCATCTGTCGTCAGAAGGATCCATGAGAAATCATCCAGTGGTATGCCCTTCCTCTGATGATAGGGCTGCCATCACCACCACAGGCTGGCTTTCACCAACAATGGGAGTGGAAGCCTGCATTCAAACTCCTCAGAACTCGAGGACCACTGAGTCATCAAGGCCCACTGGAGCGGTCGCATGTGAGTATACGCCAATGCTGCCATCTTCAGCTCCTCGAATTGATGATAATCCCAGACTCTGAAGGCCTGCTGCGCACAGAAATGTGCCAGGCAATCCAACGGTCTTCTAACTTTCTCTTCTGACAAGAAAACTCTCTGCCCACTTTAGTGTCGAAACATGCTCTCAGAAACTCCAAGGACTGGAAAGGCAACAGCTGGCTCTTTCCCTTACTGATTACCAATACCCAGCCAAGGCTTTCCAAAAGGACACTACTCAGGATGTCACCCGAGATGCTTCTGAAAGGTAATGGGCTCGGATGAGCAGCCGCCACAACTATGACCTTGGAGAATATCCTTGGGGCGATGGAAAGCCCAAAAGGGAGGGCAGCAAACTGACAGTGAGAGAGCCATGCATGGCAAAATGCAGATACGTCTGCTGATCTGCCTGGATCAGGATATGAAAATATGCCTTGGCCAGATCCAGAGAAGCCAAGAACTCCCCTCAGCGCACTGCTTGAATCACGGAGCACAAGATTTCCATCCAGAAGCACAGGACTTGCAAGTGCTCGTTGACCCCTTTGACATCCAGAAAGGGCCGGAAGGAACCATCCTTCTTTGGCACCACAAAATAGATGGAGTATTTGCCTTTGCCTCGCTCGTCCACGGGGATGGGCACCACTGCCCTCAGGCATAGCAATCTGTCCAGGGCGGTCAGCACAGCATCATCTTTGATCACAGACCCACAAGGGGAAATGACTAAGGCTTCTGGAATTGGTTCTTTGCATTCCAGGACATAGCTGAACTGAATGGTTTCTAGCATCCAGCGATCTTTGGTAACCTGGGCCCATTCCTGAAAGGCACAGCGAAGCCTGTCGCCCACCAGAGGAATCAGAGAACGGGCCCCCAGACCTTTATTGTGTGGCCCGGGAGGGTCGTCTTTTGGAGGGGACCGAGACCTTGAGCCCACACACTCTACAAAAGGACTGAGAACAAGCCCAAGGTCTGGAAGCAGAGGGGAAGAAAGGTTTTCCAGGTCGGTAATGACTATAGTTCAGAGACCTGGGCGGAGGCTGACTAGAAAGGAGCACTAGCCACGTCACAGGCTCCTTGAACTTGTCTTCCGGGGCGGCAGTAAGATTTTGTCTCACCTAGGTCCTTCACCAGCTTCTCCAAATCAGTTCCAAATAGAAGCTTTCCCTTAAAGGCCAGTTGAGCCAACTGGGCTTTGGACTATGTGTCCGCTGCCCAGTGCCAGAGCCAAATCCAATGCTGCAACACCATCATCAGGAAACCATCCCTAGCCGCCAAACATATCTGGTCATATATGGCATCAGAAAGGAAGGCCGTAGCTGACTCCAAAAGAGAGGTAGTATCATTCAGCAGAAGAGATTGAATCCACTGGAGCAGGGCTGGAAACGTCAGGCTTCTACATACCGCCAGCTGCAGAATAACCACCACCATGGCGAAATGGCTCCTCAGCAAGGAAATCTACCTTGTGGTCCAGAAAATCCTTTAAGGCCGATCTGCCTTCCATGGGAATGGTGGTCCATCTGGTAACTGCTGTGACCTGTGCATAAACATTGGGAATGCTAAAGCACTCAACATGCTCCTCCCCCGGGAGAGCGTAGATCTTATACACCCTTAACCCTTTCGACAAGGAGTTGGGGGTCCCACTCCAACCGTATCATATCCTTGATCACCTCCAGGAACAGAAAGAGACAGCAGTGTAGTTTTGCACCTCTTGAAGGAAGCATCCATCAAATTCAGGGTGGAGGAGACCTTGGCTATCAATGCCGCCAGTTCCTTTCCGGAATACATGGATCATGCCGGCTTCTGCATAATCCTCTGAAGGTGAGAGCACTCTCTCTCATCCACATCAGAACCCAGTACCATTTGAATCAGAGGCATAGTCAACATCTCCAGGGAGCACCTCTTGCTGGGGATAGTTAACCAAAGGTAATCGAACAGGGCTTCTACTTTCAGCCAGCCCTGCACGAGACTGTGTCCGGGAGCACCCAGAGGCCATATGGTCTGCATTTCCACACCAGAAGGACTAGGTCTGTTGCAAAAAGGAAACGAATTCTGGTGAGGACAGTCCGGAAGCTCTCCTCTCAGATAAGGCTCCCCAACTCCAGGGGGCACAGCTGTCACAGGCCCCCTAGGGGACAAACAGTAGCTCACAGCATGGTCGCCGGATCCTAGGGCCAGCTGAATATCCTTACCCAGCACATCATCTGTTACCTCCTACCTGGAGGCAGGCAAGGTCAGACTAACCGCATCTCTTGGCTGAGAGGAGGAAAGCAAGCCCTCCCCGGGTGACTCAGTAGCTGCTATGCAGGAAAGGAAAAATCCAGAATCGAGGGAGGAAGCTCCTTGCTTGCCACAAGTCAAACAACGTTTCCTGGAAGAAGAGATAGTTAGGACAAGTATCATAACAGCACGCGCTAAGACTGCGTTGGCTTGCAAGAGTGTGTTTACATTATGCACATTATAGGTGCTAGGGAAGGAGTGCGTGTTGGAGTCACTTGGGCAGAATGCGCATTAGGACTGCACATCCAGCAGGCTCACAAAAGGCAAAAACATTACTAATGTGTGCAGAAAACGGCAGGAAACCATCACACAGCGCCAAAAGTCCATCTTGAAGTGCATCCCACAATCAGAACCAGGAGCCCCCAAACAAGGATAACGATGAGATCAAGTGTTGGTAATCACCCCGAGAGCTCCAGGCGGAGGATCTATGTCAGGCTTAGCTGTACTGTTTCAATGGCTGGCTTTGCAGCCCTGTGTGTAAGGTGCTTGGCAGGCACATCCGTCCGAGAGCTATCTGCAAGCTTCAGGAGAGAGCGGGGGGAGGACAGAGGAGAAGGGAGGGGGTGCCGAGTTGTGCGAAGTTGCTACACTCTTCCAGATCCTTCCAATTTGTGGCTGCTCAACAGGCCCTTATCCTGATAAGAGTGTGGAGCTGAACAAATTATCCCTCCTCCTATGGCTACCGAAAAGACCGCAGTCTAGTGCAGCCTCCCACATCACGCTTAAGTGAGAGTCACCTTTCTGTACTCAAGGTGATCACTCACAAGCATTTAATCAATCTCTTTTCTTCTCAATCTTCCGATTTTCTTCAGAGAGGAGAAAATCCATTCACCATCTGCTGGAGACAAAGAAATACTGAAGGACCTCTGGTGACTGAGGCAAATAGAGGCATGAAAGTGATGTCATTGAAACTTGGGCTTTTCATTGGTTCTTTACCTCCACCAATCTGCTGGTAGGGAAACAACCCACTTGTTTGGACTGGTCTAGTAGAACGATATGGAAATAGCCAAAGGACGAGTGACCCTGGAGACAGATATAAGAAATGACAGAAGAAACCAGAGTTTGGGACCAACACAATTAGAAAAATAAAATGGCTAAAACAAAGAATGTTATTTTCTATTTAGTGAATGGCATGCTGGTTTGTGGAATATATATATGCCAGGACTGCTGTTTTTTCTTGTGCCGGCAATTTTAGCAGCGGGTTCGGTGTTGCTCCTTCTCTTTCCTTTTTTGCCTCAGTTGAATTTTTTGGTCCACTTTTCTCTTTACTTGGGTTTTTTTTTGTTTTATTTTAATTCAATGTGTGAGCGCTTTATTTTATGTTTTTTAGAACTAGCAACGTCATTTATTTGAGCTCCCTGAAGAAGCCGTCTGGCAAAACACCCGGTGTCGGGGCTGCAGATAGTCACCTTGATTGCTGCAGATTTCATGATTTATATTATTCTGTCATGCTGAGCTTGCAGATTTCAAGTTAAGTTTCTTCAGTGGTTTTTACTGCTGCTGATTTCATGATTTATACCATGCTGCCATGTTAAGCTAATAGATTTATGGGCACTCTTCATGGCTATAGTTACTGATGACATTTGAACGTTATTACCAATTTGAGCTGTTTCTGGGGTCCTTTTTGAGTATTTTTTGCTTTTGTTCGGTTCCCCACTATAGAGGTATTTTTCTGACCACTGATGTCTTTTTGAGCACAGTTTGATTGTTGTGGCACCATTCGGTTGTTGTTTCTGTTTGATTTGCCCTTCGACTGGCTCATTCTTTCTGACTATATTGGCAGGAGGGCTGGCTGAGGTCTTTTTTCCTCTCTCTCTCTATATATATGCATATACATAGCTTCAAATTGGTATTTTTTGTGACTCTCACATTTTGTTTTGTTTCTTTATATTTTCTGAGCCTGGTTTGGATTTTTTTCTTTTCTGTTAGGACTGCTGTTAAGCATGGCTAGGATCCAGCCTAGGACAAAAATTTAGGAGGGGCCCACTTAGCAGGCCAGGCCTTCTTCAGCTTCAGGTAGACTTGGGGTCATCTCTAGCCTAGGGGCACAGGGCAACTGCCTTGGTTGCTAACCCCTCCCCTGTAACTCATCTGCTGCCTACATATGTTGCACAGTAAAAGTGGAAATTAATCTCTTTCTATTTCTCTAGTATTGCATTACATATAGCAACCTGTTCTTGGGGTTTCAGTTTAATTTTTGTCTTCATATTTCTTTTTTTTCCACTTTGTGGTCACTTATTTATTTAAACTTGCTTCTATACCTCCTTTCTACAATTCAAGGTGGTGTACAAATAATAAACACTTATTCGCTCTTTAGTGAGGATCTGTGTTGTGTGTGACAGATCAGATAATCTGTAAAAATTTGTAGCGATCTGTATTAATCTTTCTTGTTCAGTTTTCCTAATAGATGTATTCCACTGCCCACTGCAATATTTGTGGTGTTGCCTTTTCTTGGGTAGGTCCTTGTATCAATTTGGAAGCCGAGTGCTGGTAGATTTGTTTTAAGTCCGAATCAGAATTTGCTTTGTGGGGTAAGTTCTATGAGCTAGCTCTGCTCTGCACTTGTTGTTGAGGGAAGGGCTATGGGGGTTCTATGATGCAGAATATACTTTTGGATTTAATACCTTATGATGGTGCATGTGTGTTAGGAGGAGTCAGGCATGCATCCTCTTGTATACCTCTTTTGGAAAGAAACTAAAATCTAAAGTCTAAGAAATAACTCTTTCTACAGAACTTGTACTAATCGCAAAAAAGCTTGAAAGAGTACATAAAGAAAAACTCTAGGCTTATTAGTTTTTCAAGGTTCCCAATTTCCCCACTCCTTGTGCATAAGGAGGTGAAGTAAGGTGATAAGTCCAGACAAACCTGTTAAAGGATTCCCATCCTTTGATTTTTCCCACACCCTCTTCAATGCAATCCCTCGTCATCAGCACACATTTTAAAAGCATACCCACAAGTTTACAAGAACTGTATTGTGGCTCTAACAACCCTCAAGACAGCAAAAGACGCAGGCACCTGCAAGGACAACCCAAAAGCCCTGCCCCTGCCCCAGTCACTTAACCCAAAAACCCAGAGCGAAACAATCACTATTAATAACCCACCTGCTTCTTAACGCACCCACTAGCCTAGCCATACCCTTTCAAACAGACACACACAATAATCACAACGGAACAGGAAGTAGCGATCCGTCAGGCTGTGCTGTTTACGTGCTAGTGCGCATGCGCGAAAGAGTGCTGCGTTCGTTCCATTCCTTTCCCCCAGTAGGCGCCGGAACTGAAGAAAGGAGGGAAACCCTGGATTTTTGTCAGCTGCATTATTTAGGACCATCTTCGGGGCGGGATGAAAAACTCTTATTTATAACTTTAAAAAGGAGCCTAATTGTGCAACGCTGCTGTATTCTGATACTGATCTGATGGTCTCAGGGTCGCCAGATCAGCGTCAGTCTGCAGGTGTTCGTGCTCTGCTACATCTGCTTCTCAGCTGTTCTGAAGAGCGGCGGAAAAGTTGGTCCGGCCAGGGCCCGGGTGGGACATCCCCCCTCCGACGCCTGACCGGCACGTAAGAGAATTATTTTTAATCTGAAAAATGACAAATCAGAATGAAAAAGTGGATCGTGCTAATTTTCTTAGCCAACTAAAACCGTTTTAGTATTTTTCCTCGTATCACTACTTCAGTGTCCCTGTGTGGTGGAATGATCTCTAGAAATGTGGGTAGCAAAAGTGGCATTAGCTGCTTCTTTTCTGGATGCTGCAGAAACTTGTGTGGATCAATCCAGTGAGTGATTTTCAATGAGCAAATATGAGTTCGGGATTATTTGGACTATATTTGGCAAGATAACTATAAGAACTGTCAAACTGGGTCTGACCAAAAGATTTATATAACCCAGCATCCATCTAATGGGCAAGCAGCAGGTGCTTAGAGGAATTGTTTAAGAAGTTCATTATCTATCCCCATCATACCTTTTTTTTTCTTTTAATTTCTTGGCATCATGGCTTGGTGTATGCACTGAATTTGTGGTAATGTTCTTAAAATACTTTCTGACAGAATGATAGCCTTCCCACCTCAAGTGTTCAGCAAGCTTGGTATGAATGTCCTCACTTGGGAAAACTAGAAGCAAAAAAACTGACAAGAAAGAATAATCAGATGTCTGAAACTCGAACAAGTAATATAGCGGGCTGATGCAGAAACATTTGCGCATAGCTAGTGGAACATATAGTATAGTAACATAGTAAATGACGGCAGATAAAGACCAGCATGGTCCATCCAGTCTGCCCAGCAATACGGCAAGAGTAGGTGCACCTGATGCTCTGTGCAGGTCACTCCTCCATATGTCTTTGTTTATGTCTTTGTGCATGTGTGCATACTTACTGCCGTGCCACAATGCAGAGGGGATTGACATGTTACCTGCGCAGAAATGACTGCACAGATGGTAGCGCTGCACCTATTAAAATTACATTATAATGAGCTACGCTTATTCAAATAACATGGTAACAAGATCATTAGCTATTCCACCTGGATGCAAAGAAGTATGTAGAAGACCAAAATGCCAATAGCAGAATTCAGTAGCGCTATTGTTTGAATGCCTGATCAGAGAGGAAGTAAAACTTCGGTGTGTCAAATTTTTCTATAGGAGAAAAGAGATTGGCATGTAGAAGAACAGAAATGTTTTCTGGTGTGATTTACCTGCTGGAGACTTTTTCAGTGGGGTCCTTTCCTTACAGTTCCTTCAAAAGGTATAGGCACCTCCAACACAGTTTTGGTCATAAACGCACAACTTTCCCCACCATCATGTGGGTAAATAATTATTACCCCTTGCTGAAAATTGTTATTTTAAATGTAATAAACTGTAATTTTAAATTTTGCTACAGCTATGTCGCCACCAGTATATATGCTTTCTGTGCATTCGTCTGGCTGCTGCAGCACATTTAATGCAGAAGTATTGCGCATATCTCATTTGCATACATTTTGCTTATGCCATCCTGGTGCACAACCTTTGCATTGCTCTCCTGCTAGAAAACCATGCAATGGCTTTTGGTAATGCCAGCTTTCTGCATTGGCCCCATAGTGGGTACATGCCACCCAGAGAACAGAAAAGGTTAAAGTACACTGTCTTTCTAAGAAATTTTGCATGTGTAGCAGGCTTAAGTCTAGGTAGGTCTCCTATAGTTCTCACTACTTCCTATAAGAGGAAAAACATAACGTCCTTATTGGCCCTCCAGTCCAGTCCCTCACCTCTTCCAGCAACTTGGAGACTGAGCATATCATCTTTTTGATGACACTAGTGTACATATGCAGTTGGCACCGCCTACCAGCCCCAGTATGCTCAGTCTCCAAGCAGCTGGGAGGAGGTAGTGAGCCAGGGTGCTGGACATACTGAAGGATATACAATTAGTGTATAGTCTATATCTCTTTAAACGGTTGACTCTAGGCAAAACTTAACAAATGCCGTTTAATGACTCACCCCGCAACGTAAGGGCTTACTTTTATCACTTGATCATAAACTGATTAATGCTTTGCTCTCGGCAGAAGGTCTCAGAGAAAACTGAATGGCACTTTAACCAAGGGCTAATAGCCCGTTGAATGTGCTTGTTTCACATCAATGACCCATTGCCATGTTGAACTTGTTTTTTAGTAAGATTTTTTTATTTTATTTTCTAATAACAGATGACTTCTCATCGAACAATATACTGCACTTTAACTTTTTCAAATGTCGGTTATCAGGCTTAAACCAGAAACCTAGTGACAATATATTGCACTTAGCTTAATTTGTACTGTTGAGCAGGGCAATTCCGACGCTCACAGCTAGGCACCCCAAGCGTTTCACAGCGGTTGTTTCTTCAGGGAATAGTCCCTTTAAAACTAAAGAGATGAGAATAAAAAAATGTGTGAACATACTCATAGCCTGTTGCTTCCTCTGCCTCAAAATTACGATGGTATGCATAAGAACCTGCTCAAATGATGCTGTCGGCGTTACTTCGATACAGTGTCCATCTTCTTCTACCTTGTATGTGGAAGCCTCTAAGTTAGAACACTCAATGTGGGTAATGCCGCGCATGCGAGATAGAGAACTTCGCCTCCTACTTATAGAGGCTCAAGGGCAGATGTCTTCAATCATGTAATTAAACGTAAAAAATGCGGGAATGTTTGGACTGCAGCTGGGACTCTATTCTATCTTAAATTGAACTACTCAGATGCCCCTAAAAACTAGATGCGATGGAATATATATATGTGTGATAAAAAATGTAATAAAAAATATATTCTCAATGGCTGATTGAATTAAAGACACGATGCGAGATTGAGTCGCGCATTTAATCCGTTCGGAATAACCGTATTTAGCGTGTAGATCCATTTTTGTTCCTTCCAGAGAAGAGTATTGGCTATCGTTTTAACCCCTTATGGCGTGATTAACTTTCTCTAAACAAAAGCATCGGAGCTGTTCAAAAATGTGATGGTATTGTAGGCAGTGCTGCACTAGTGGAGCTTCAAGGACCTTACAATTAAGACGACTCCTATGCTCTTGCATACGGATACGGAACAGTCGCTCAGTCTTACCAACATACAGAAGCCCACATGGGCACACTATGATATAAACTACAGCAGTTGAAATACTGCAATACTGGTAAACTATCCTTTAGATTGCGAGGGTGAGCACTAGTGTAATACAACAATGCATTACGATCCGTAGGTTTCCTGTATACCGACGTTTCCCATGACTGACTGCCTCGCTTAATAGAGATGTCAAGATAAGTGATTTGTTCCGGATGATATTGTAATCTGAACTGAATGTGCGAATCACAAGTGTTGAGCCAACAATGAAAATCTTCCAGATCCTGTTTGGAACCTTGCCATAGTAAAAAAAGGTCATCAATGTACCTCTGCCATGTAATCAATTGATGTTGGTACGGGGAGGCTTTAAACCAGGTTTCCTCGAAATCCCCCATATAAAGATTCGCGATGGAGGGGGCACACGTCGCCCCCATCGCCACTCCAGAGATCTGTTGGTAAATAACTCCATTAAATGTAAAGAAATTTTGAAATATGGCTAGTTGTGCAAGGCCAAGAAGAAATTGCATCTGTGTCCCGCTTATCGCAGTTCTTGAGATACAGAAGAAACTGCTCAAGCAAAGCTGATTTCAAGATCAAATCTCGTGGTTTAATACAAGATTTTAAGGAGCGTGGTTACCCCTCTACAGTGATAACCCGGGCTTATCGAAGGGCACTATATAGAGATCGCACTACATTACTGACTTATCGCTCATCATCTCCCACCACTGACACTGAACCTGATGATTCCATCATTAACTTAGTGACCAACTTCTCTCCGCTTAGTAAAGATATTAAGAAAATCATAAACAAGCATAGTAATATCTTGCAAGTAGTTCCAGGATTGAGCAACCGAAGAATTCGCTGCGTCTGGCGGCACAACCGAAATCTCAAGGAACATTTATGTTCAGCAGTTCTTCCTGAAGATCCTCTTGGCTCATCATTTATTTTGGTTCCCCAGGGGCATCAAAAATGTGGAAAATGCACCATTTGTGACATGACCATGGAATTAACAACATTTGAACACAAAGGAGCTGTATATCATCTTCGACATAACACCACTTGTATTTCAACTGCTGTAGTTTATATCATAGTGTGCCCATGTGGGCTTCTGTATGTTGGTAAGACTGAGCGACTGTTCCGTATCCGTATGCAAGAGCATAGGAGTCGTCTTAATTGTAAGGTCCTTGAAGCTCCACTAGTGCAGCACTGCCTACAATACCATCACATTTTTGAACAGCTCCGATGCTTTTGTTTAGAGAAAGTTAATCACGCCATAAGGGGTAAAACGATAGCCAATACTCTTCTCTGGAAGGAACAAAAATGGATCTACACGCTAAATACGGTTATTCCGAACGGATTAAATGCGCGACTCAATCTCGCATCGTGTCTTTAATTCAATCAGCCATTGAGAATATATTTTTTATTACATTTTTTATCACACATATATATATTCCATCGCATCTAGTTTTTAGGGGCATCTGAGTAGTTCAATTTAAGATAGAATAGAGTCCCAGCTGCAGTCCAAACATTCCCGCATTTTTTACGTTTAATTACATGATTGAAGACATCTGCCCTTGAGTCTCTATAAGTAGGAGGCGAAGTTCTCTATCTCGCATGCGCGGCATTACCCACATTGAGTGTTCTAACTTAGAGGCTTCCACATACAAGGTAGAAGAAGATGGACACTGTATCGAAGTAACGCCGACAGCATCATTTGAGCAGGTTCTTATGCATACCATCGTAATTTTGAGGCAGAGGAAGCAACAGGCTATGAGTATGTTCACACATTTTTTTTATTCTCATCTCTTTAGTTTTAAAGGGACTATTCCCTGAAGAAACAACCGCTGTGAAACGCTTGGGGTGCCTAGCTGTGAGCGTCGGAATTGCCCTGCTCAACAGTACAAATTAAGCTAAGTGCAATATATTGTCACTAGGTTTCTGGTTTAAGCCTGATAACCGACATTTGAAAAAGTTAAAGTGCAGTATATTGTTCGATGAGAAGAAAGTCATCTGTTATTAGAAAATAAAATAAAAAAATCTTACTAAAAAACAAGTTCAACATGGCAATGGGTCATTGATGTGAAACAAGCACATTCAACGGGCTATTAGCCCTTGGTTAAAGTACCATTCAGTTTTCTCTGAGACCTTCTGCCGAGAGCAAAGCATTAATCAGTTTATGATCAAGTGATAAAAGTAAGCCCTTACGTTGCGGGGTGAGTCATTAAATGGCATTTGTTAAGTTTTGCCTAGGACTTACTGAAGGGACAACTAAGGAGATAGGTTTAGTTAGAGTTTGCTTTTTATTTCCCTTGTTCCTTATCATCCCTCCAGTCTAGTCCCAGACCTCTGAGTTTAAGCACCTCCTCTCGCAGCTTGGAGACTGAGCACGCCACCCTTTTTGGGTGTCACCAGTATAAGTAGTCCAGGATCCGCCCATCTGCTCCAGTAGTCTCAGTCTCCAAGCAGCTGGAGGAGTCGTGAGCTTTGAGGTCCGGGGCTCACTGGAGGAATGATTAAGGAGAGTTTGGGAGATAATTAGTGGGAAAGTTTAGTGTTGATTGATTAAAAAAAGAAAAAAAGGGCCCGGTAAACCTCTGTGAAGCGGCAGCTAATTCCCTGGCAGGGTTGCTGGAGCAGAGCTGTAGGCCGACGATATCCCTCTCTCTCCCCCTCCCTGCGGGGTTCGACGGGCAGGGAAGTGTCCGGGAGTGTTTGTGGGGCCTCCGGCTCTCGAACCCGCGGTCGGGTGACGGGCCGTAGAGGAGCATGCAGACGCGCGATGGCAGAAACGGAAGCGGCCGGGCTGCCTGGATGCACGGATAGTGTGGAGCAGAGGAAGGAGTCCTTGGGGCCGCGAAGCAGGCCGAGGTAAGAGGCACTGTTGAGGGCTCCGGTTGGTATATAAGCCGCGGTGCAAGGGCAGCTGTGAGGTGCGCCTCGAGCCGCGTGCATCATCGGAGGGCTGGCGCGGCTGGGAGCAGGCGCCGGAAAGCAGGCAGGCCAGAGCCACGCAGTAGACGCGCGGGAAAGAGGTGCAGGGGCCTTCTTGCTTCTGGGTTGCGATGCGGGAGGCTCAGAAATTGTTTAGGTAGGCTCGGGGGGCTGTGTTATTGAGAGCGCCTGGGTTTAAAAAAAAAAAAAAAGGACACTTTTAAATTGCAGTATCAGTCAAGTCTGTGTGGGGGAGCTTGACAGCTGGG
This sequence comes from Ichthyophis bannanicus, assembly GCA_033557465.1. Taxonomy (NCBI): domain Eukaryota; kingdom Metazoa; phylum Chordata; class Amphibia; order Gymnophiona; family Ichthyophiidae; genus Ichthyophis; species Ichthyophis bannanicus. Next base: position 454,255,037 of record CM066036.1, read on the forward strand.
CAATTATGCCTTCTAGGCATCGGTGCATAATGTGTGGGGCGAAGAAAGGGTCTGTTTCTGAGGGCGGTGTTTGTAGAACGTGTGTGCAGGAAGTGGCTATAGGGGGAGAAACAGCGGAAGGACTGGTTGTTGAGGACAAGGCTGCTAGCTCTCTGGAGCCTATTTCTCCTGACGGACCATATCCAGAGCCTATCCCGGGGCCTTCTATGACACCAGAGGCAGTCAGTTCGCAGCTGTTGTTGCAGGGGGGACTGGCGCAATTTTTTCCCATGATTTTGTGGTACTGCTTCAACAGGCTATAGGGAAGCGGGGGTCTGAGGAAGCAGAGGAAGAGCCCAGAAGGAAACGTACAGGGGCTCCTCTGGTAGGGGCGGCGGATAGCATTCTGGGCAAGAAGGCTAAATTAGGGCCAGACCAGATGGAGCAGACTGTGGAGTCAGAAGGGCGGTCGGAGGTCTTGGAAGATTCGGATGGAGAGATGGACCTGGCGGAAGTTGAGATAGCAGAGCCGGAAGATCAGGCATGGGTTGTTAAGGTCTTCAGGCAGGAGGAATTGTCAGCTTTGATTTCGGAGACGCTGAAAGCGCTGAATATGCCACTGGATGAGCAGGCGGCAGATTCCTCTTTGGAGGATCTGCTGTTGCAGGCGGTTAGGAAGTCTCAGAAAGCCTTCCCAGTCCATAGAGTGTTTAAAGAAATGATACAGGAAGAATGGGACATGCCAGAAGCGGGGATGAAAGGCTCCAGAGTGATGTTGCGTCTTTACCCCCTGAAGGAACCGGACAGGGACTTTTTCAAAGCTCCCAAAGTGGACGCAGCATTCTCGGCAGTTACAAAAAAGACGACGATTCCGGTGGAAGGTAGTGCCGCTCTTAAGGATGCGCAGGATAAGCAGTTAGATGGTTTATTGAAGCAAGTCTTTGAGGTTAATGCGGTTTCCATGCAGGCTTCTATTTGTGGAGCGTGGGTGGCAAGGGCGTGTCTGCGGTGGTCCCAAAAGATAAAGGGGGATCAGGATGTGATGGTGGTGGAGGAAGCGGCCCGAATGGAGTCGGGGACAGCTTATCTGGCGGATATACAATATGACCTCATTCGCGGTCTGGCGAAGAGTATGGTGTCGGTGGTAGCGGCGCGCAGATATCTGTGGCTGCGGAACTGGGCAGCAGATGGGGCCTCTGTCGAGGTTAGCTAAGCTCCCTTTTCGAGGGAAACTCCTTTTTGGGGAGGATTTGGAAAAGTTGGTGAAGGATCTTGGGGAGTCTAAAGGAGGTAGGCTGCCAGAGGATAAGCAGAGGCAGGGTCGCCTGCCAGTACCTTCTAGGAGCCAACAAAGGGAGTTTCGGAGATTTTGTCCGTCAAGGTTCGGTCAATTTCAGAGAGGACGTTTTAATAACAGATCCCAAGGGTTTCGGTGATTCAGAGAAGCGGGTAGAGGTTTTGGAGCCTCCCCTTCCTCGAACCTCAAAAAGTTGCAATGAAGCGAGGGGGGTCCAGGCAGGGTTAGTGCCTGTGGGGGGGGGGGGGACTAAAGGAGTTTTATTCTGCCTGGGCCCAAATTACGTCAGATCAATGGGTGTTGGAGGTCATTCAAAGAGGTTACGCCCTAGAGTTCCAGCGCCCGGTGCGGGATGCGTTTGTTCTATCTCCTTGCAGGACGAAGTCAAGGCTGCAGGAAGTTGGAGAGACGTTGGAGAGATTGATAGCTCTGCAGGCGGTGGTGCCAGTTCCAGTAGGTACTCCATATACTTTGTGGTGCCAAAAATGGAGGGCTTGTTAAGGCCAATTCTAGACCTCAAGCATGTGAACCGGTGTCTAAGAGTATCCCCCTTTCTTATGGAAACGCTGAGGTTGGTCATTGTAGCGGTCAGGCAGGGAGAATTCCTCACCTCACTGGATCTCTCGGAGGTATATCTGCATATACCGATCAGATTGGAACACCAACGGTACCTGCAGTTTGCGGTACCCATGGGACATTTCCAGTTCCAGGCATTACCGTTCGGTTTGGCAACGGCGCTGTGCACCTTCACCAAGGTGGTGGTGGTGGCGGCAGCGTTGGGCAGCGAAGGCGTACTGGTGCACCCTTATCTGGACAATTGGTTAATTCGAGCAAAGTCAAGGAGCGAAAGCGAGAAAGCTACCCTGAGGGTGGTGCAGTTTCTGCAAAGTCTAGGTTGGGTAGTGAATGTGGAGAAGAGCAAGTTTGAGTCTTCGCAGGAGCTGGAGTACTTGGGAGCCCACTTCGACACAAAGAAGGGCAGGGTTTTTCTCCCACACTCCAGGGCACTAAGGCAGCTGCTGCGGGATTTCTTGGGGAAAGGTGCCCCGTCGGCATGGCATTATTTGCAGCTGTTGGGAACGATGGCAGCCGCACTAGAGTTGGTGCCATGGGCCAGAGCGCACATGCGACTGTTGCAGAGAGCTCTCCTCAGGAGATGGTCACATCAGTCAGATCAATTGTCGCGGCGGCTGATATGCCCGTTGCGGACGAGGCAAGCCTTGCAGTGGTGGCTGGCTCCAGGGTGTTTAGAGAAGGGAATGCCGTTGGAATCGCCGGAATGGAAACCAAAGTTCTGTGGGGGTCTTTCTCAGTCCAAGACTTCTGGCAATTCCCAAACTCGTTATCTTGTGAGGAGCCACCATGGGAGCTACAGTTGATTGACAGGAGTGAAAGCTGGCAGCTCTGAGTCGCCCCTCTCAGTGCCAAAGCCAAAAGGAAGGCTGTGAGCACAAGGGGTAGAAAAGTCACAGTCAATGGATAGGAGGCAAATAAAATCCTTCCATATGTCTAATCCCAGAGATCCCAGAACAGGAGGATCAGGCCCGGATTGTTTGGGTTTTCTGCCGAGAAGAGCTACAGGCGCTCATCTTTATGCTTATGTTTATGCAATTTCTTGATATACCGTCCAGGCCGAAGGGCATCAAAGCAGTTTACAGTTACTACAAACAGGTACTGATACAATCCCTTGTCCCCAAAGGGCTCACAGTCTATGTGTACCTTGGAGTCCCTCAAGGCCCTGAATATGTTTGCTAACCTCCCGGCAGAGGAAGAAGCGCTATAGGATCCACTGTTCGAGGTGGTGCGGAAATCACAGAAAGTCTTCCCGGTACATGGAGTAGTAGGACAGATGATCCAGGATAAGTGGGATCTGCTGGGGGCTGGTCTTAAAGGGGTGCAATCCATGACACGCCTATACCCGCTGCCGAAGCAAGAGAGAGAGCTCCTTCAGTCACCCAAAGTGGACACAGAGGTGTTGGGGGCAGTAGAAGAGACCTTGACTTGTCTCCTGCAGCTGAGAGCCATGGAACTGGTTCTGTGAGACCAGTACTTCTGCGGTCGATACTCCATGTATTTTTTTGGTGCCCAAAAAGGAAGGTTCCTTTCACGTGACTCTCAACTTCGAGGGCATGAACCGCTGTCTCCGGGTACCGCATTTCCACATGGGAATGCTGAGATCAGTAATAGTGGCGGTAGGAAGCGGAGAGTGTTTGGCATCTCTTGATCTCACGGAGGTGTATCTACACATTCCCATCCCTCCAGAACATCAGCAATTTCTCCGCTTTTCAGTACCAAGGGGCCATTTCCAGTTTTGAGCATTGCCCTTCGGTCTGGCGACTGCCACCCATACGTTCACCAAAGTCATGGTGGCGGCAGCTCTCCGCAAGGAAGGGATTCTCATCCACCAGTAACTAGACGATTGGCTGATCCAGGCGAAGTCCAGGGACGATAGCGAAAGAGCAACAACGCGGGTGGGGGAGTTCATTCAAAGTCTCAGTCAAGGGGTCAACCTGGCCAAGAGTCATTTACGGCCGTCCCAGGAGCTAGAATATTTGGGAGCGTGCTTTGATACCCGCGTTGGCAGGATTTCCTTCCGGATCACTGGGTGCAGGAGCTACGACAGTGGATACGGCAGTTCCTGAATATGGCAAGACCATCATCGTGGCGTTATCTGCAGGTTCTGGGGACCATGGCGGCCACTCTCGAGCTAGTCCCATGGACAAGGGCGGCGCACATGCGACCACTGCAGAGGGCTCTGCTCCATCGGTGGTCCCATCAGAGTCAACCCCTGTCCCAAGAACTCCCCTGCCCATGGAGCACCAGGAGAGCCCTCAGTTGGTGGTTACATGTGGGAAGCCTGGAAGGAGTCCCTGTGTGGGTTCCGCTGATGACCGATGCCAGCCTGTCAAGTTGAGCCCACTGTGAAGGACACTTTGTTCAAGGATAGGAGTCCGCAAGAGGCCCTGTGGTCAATTAAGAGGCTCGAGATGCGAGTGGTGACCTTGGCGCTAGAAAGTTTTGAGCCATAGTTGCAGGGGAAGGTGGTCCATGTTCTCTCGGACAATGTGACCACGGTGGCTTACATCAGCCGGCAAGGAGGTATGGGCAGTGCAGGCCTGGAGGAGGAGGCCGAAAGGCTGTTCGGATGGGCAGAGATTCGTCTCCAGGCATTATTGGCAGTGCACTTAGCGGGATTCGACAGTGTGGCAGCAGAATACCTCAGCCGAGTGCGTGTAGACTCCAGAGAGTGGCAGCTAAGTCAGGAGGTATTCAAGCAGGTGGTCCGCCGATGGGGCACACCATTCATGGATCTAATGGCAATGGTTTTTCAGCAGGAGAGGATGTCCGAGGGCCTGGATGCTCTAATTCAACAGTGACCCGAATAGGGTCTTCTCTGTTTTTCCCCCGTGGGCACTCATAGGCTGGTTAGTGCAATGGATAGAGACACACCGGGGATTTGTAATTCTGGTGGTACCAGACTGGCCGAGGTGCCTGTAGTATGCCGACCTGATTCGGATACTGGCGGATTGACTGTGATGGCTTCCGATTCGGAAGGACCTCTTGACGCATTGGCCGCTTCGCTTGCCCCAGGTGGATCAATTCTCGCTTACGGCATGGCTCTTGAAAGGGCGAGGTGGAAGAAGAAAGGATATTCGGGCTCGGTGATAGCGACCTTGCTACAGGTCCAGAGGGGGTCTACGAACCTGGTGTGCATTTTTGTAGGGCGCATCTTTGAATCGTGGTGCGGAGAGAGGCAGGCGCATCCTTCCCCTGCCTCCGTCCCGGACATCTTGGCGTTCTTGCAATCCGGTTTTGTTAAGGGTCTAGCCACCAGTTCCTTGAGGGTGCAACTGGCAGCGACTTCCAGTTATCGCGGGAGTCCATGGGGTGCTGTTGGGTACACACTCAGATGTGTTGAGCTTTCTAGGGGTGGTGACCCACCTCCATCTGCCGAAGAGGGTGGTGGTACCATAGGATCTCAATCTGGCGCTGACGGCATTGCCTGGGGAACCTTTTGAGCCATTGAGTCAAGCTTCCCTGAAAGATTTGACTCTGAAAATAGTACTCCTGGTGGCAATTTACTCGGCATGCAGGATTTCGGAGCTTCATACCTTGTCATGCTAGGAGCCATTCCTTTCTTTCTTCAAGGAGAAAGTGGTACCTTCATTTTTGCCCAAGGTTGTGTTAGCATTTCATGTAAATCAGGCCGTTTCCTTACCGGCTCTGGCAAGCATAGATGTGGGTGAGAGCGGATATGGGCCCTGCCACTCCACTGCTGTGCCACCTGGATGGTAAAAGAATCCTGCGAAGAATCCTGGATGGTAAAAGAATCCTATGTGAAAAGGGTATCATCCTTTCTGAGATTGGCCTGTCTGTTGGTTCTGTTTGGCTTGCCATGCAAAAGTGAGGTGGCAGCTAAGGCCTCCATTTCCAGATGGATCAGGGAGGCAATCACGTTGGCATACATCTTGAAGGGTAAAGCAGTGCTGGCGGGATTGCGGGCGCATTTCACGAGGGCTCAGACAGCCTCGTGGGCAGAGTATAGCTTAGTTTCGCCAGTGGAGATCTGTAGGGCGGCATACTTTCTCTGAGCATTTTCACCTGGATGTCCAGACGGCGGGGGACACTCATTTCAGTTAGGCAGTGCTTCAGGCTGGTTGTGCGGGTCGCTCCCATTAGTTTAACTGCTCAGATATATCCCAGATGTGTGGGACTGGACTGGAGGAACGATAAGGAAAGAGAAATTAAACTTATCTGCTAATTGTTGTTCCTTGAGGAACTTCAGTCCAGTCCCGGATCCCTCCCCTGAGTGCTTTCTGTGATGATCTATGCACACCAAGTCCTGAAACTGGGGGAAGTGGCCAGGGGGAGCTGGGGAGAGGGATGTAATCATCGTTGGGGGGGTGGACCAGGAGAGCTGTCGGTTGCTCGTTCCCTGCCGGTTGGAGTTGCTCAGGCGCTCAACAGGTAGACCTCCCCATCCTGGAGGGGGAGGGGATGGGGTTTCCTTCCCAGGGGATGGAGGGGGTACTAGTTTATTTAGATTTAGAAGTGTTTGTTGCATGTTTAACTACTTATTTGTTGCTCCTCTGAGTCTGCTTTGTCAATAGGTACTGGGGCTGGTAGGCGGTGCCAGCTGCATATGTACACTAGTGTCATCAAAAAGATGACATGCTTAGTCTCCAAGCTGCTGAAAGAGGTGCGGGACTGGACTGGAGTTCCTCAAGGAACAACAATTAACAGGTAAGTTTAATTTCTCTTTTTTTGGCCTTGGCTCAGTAGAACAGAGTCGTATGAGATTGTATTGAATACCTCTGTGTGTGGTTTGGAAAATAACTAGACATAGTTTCACCAAATTCTTTGTTGGAGTTAGGCATCTGTGAAAAACATTTAAATTTTGTAGTCTTGAAAGTTGTTGAATGATTTTCAGGGGTGCAAGAAGAGGGCAGAGTTGGCACTTTTGCCATAGGAAATGCTTGGGGATTAAACCAAGGCTGTCTGGAGTATTGCATCTTTTACTCATTTTCCTTTCTTCCCATGGAAAATCAGGGGAGCCATGCTATCTCTTTTCTTTCCTTTTATTCTCTTTGATTCTATTAGAATAACATTTCAGGAAAGAGTTGGGCAAAAACTGCTCCAAAACAGAACTTTCACTACTTTTAAAATGACAATAGTATAATCCCTACGGCACATTGTAGCAATTGTGCTTTTTTTCTTTTCCTTTAAACGACTTTGACATTGCCTATCTGCTGTGTGAGCCTCCCAATGCAGTCATTAATAGCATGTGGCACTGCCTTCCACCTCCAGCATTTATATGTCATCTTTGCATTCACTTTCTCAGACCTGCCCTGCCAGAAGCCATCGTGCACTTAAAATCATGGGGACTGATGCAGAAAGCCGGTGCTAAAGTCGTGTGCTATTAACTATGTACGCATCTATATAGCGCACTGGCATGCAGAAAGGGGTGCATATGCAAATTAACCACGTGTTAAACTGCTGCACAAATGTCAGTGTTAAACTGTGAGACCAAACCAAACATGCACACAGAAGTTGATGCAAATTTGGCATGTTCTCCCAAAGAAACAGAGTCATCTGAGGGGAAGTTTGACATGTCCCCTCAGATGATCCAAGCATTGGGGAAATACTGTTGGGTCGGTGTTCCCAACCCCGACCCCCAGATGGAAACCAAATCCCTGGTGCCCCAATGGCCCCGATGTTTCTCCCCCTCCCCCCCAATAAAAAGAAAACAAACAGCTTGACAGAGGAGAGACGTGAAAGGTGCTGGTTTCTGCCAATTGCAGCTCCATCGGAGGAGCAGAGGTGAGAGAGACTCGGAGAGCATGAGTGAGACTGACCATGAGACCAGTCGGAGCTTCCTGCACCACAGCTCACATCGCAACCTGGAACCTGGGATTTGTCGAGTCCTGCCCTAGGTCGTGCTTCCCAACTGTTATCCAATATGACCCCATTTAGTACTAGAAAAGGCATGTGAACTCAGATGATGATGAAGAACATAGACCTCTATTGCCCTCCCTTCCACCCCTACCCCCCCCCCCCCCAATCAAGAGCAGGAAGATGGCAGTAGTATTGGCAACAGAGTTAGCAGGCAGCATAGTGTCCTGTTTATCAATGTGTGCTCGCTTATCCTAGTGCACTGCATGAATTTGCAGTCTAACAGGAAGCCCACGACAAAGAATCTGTTAATGGCTCTTTGAGTTTGCATGCCTGTCAGGATCTGTTGTTTAGCTTTGACTGATGCTGCTCTTGCTGCTTCCCAGAAGTTGCCACTTTGGGTGACTGTCTAATCTTCCTTAATGATTGGAAGGAATGCAGGACCCAGCTCAGACAAAGCAAGTTCAGCTATTTATGTTAATAGTAATCACATCACTCACTATTTCCACCTTCATTTTACTATCTTTTGGGGTCTCTTTCAGTGGAGGAGTGTCCTCAGTTCAGCACCTGGAGGATTGGACTCATTGATAGGATCGTATCTCTGATCTCTCAACTAAATGCCTTCTTGTCTTGAAGATATGTTCCTTGATAGCTCTGTAGAAGTTCCACACTTTCTCCGGGAACAAGCAGAAAGTCAGTCCTCACATATGGGTGACGTTGGTACTGACGGAGCCCTCGCAGATGCATCTCCCCAGCTTTCAAAGAAAGTCTTTGGGAGATGCCACCACGCATGCATGGTCCCCTTCCTGCCCAAGGATGCTATCTTACTCAGTCTCCTTTTTTCCACAGAGCCCTTCAGAGTTTTGTCTGCATTTCCTTGGAAAAAGTTGATTTTCTACCTGAGTTTCATACTCTTCCCTCTGGTAGTGCATTAGTACTCTTCCCGCTGCATGAGCCCGCTGCTTCGGCATAGAGTCTCGGGTTTATAACTCATTTTTTCCCCTTGGTGCCTTTGGCACCCTTTTTTCCAACTGGCAGCACTGCGGGTCTTCAACCTCACCGGGGTAATTTCTTCACCCATGGCTACTAGTGGTTTTAAGAAGTGTGATCGGTGTACAAAGATTATGTCGCTTACTGATATACACGACTGCTGCTTATGCTGCCTCGGGCCGGACCACGACCCTGTGGCCTGTGGTCTTTGTAGAAAGGTGTCCACCAAGGCTATTAAGAGCTGACAGCAGCAGCAGCATGATAAGTTTTTCCCGGAGTTCCTGGTGCTTCTCCAAATGGACAGCCAATGCTTGACCAAATGGATGATGAAATGCTCCAAAGAAATCAAGGAAGCTAACAAAGGTTACAGCGCAGTAATAATAAGGGGTGATTTCAATTACCCCGGTATCCACTGGGTCAGTGTCACGTCAGGACATGCTAGGGAGATAAAGTTCCTAGATGAAATAAATGACTGCTTCTTGGAGCAGCTGGTTCATGAACCGACCAGAGGGGAAGCCATATTAGACCTAGTCCTTAGTGGAACACCAGATCTAGTGCAAGAGATAAGGGTGTTGGGGCCACTTGGCAATAGTGATCATAGCATGATCGCCTTTGATTTAATTAGTGGAGGAGGGATAGTAAGGAAATCCACAGTACTACCTTTTAACTTTCGAAAGGGAGACTATGATAAAATGAGGAAAACAGTTAAGAAAAAACTAAAAGGAGCAGTTGCGAAGGTTAAAGAGGTACATCAAGCTTGGGTGTTGTTGAAAAATACTATCTTGGAAGCCCAGACCAGCTGTATTCCACGCTTTAAGAAAAGTGGAAGGAAGTCCAAAAAACTGCCAGCATGGTTTAAAGGTGAGGTCAGAGAGGCTGTTGTTGCCAAAAAAGCATCTTTCAGGAAATGGAAAAAAGAGCCAAACAACAAAACCTGGAAACAGCACAAGCACTGGCAAGTCAAATGCAAGGCATTGATAAGGCAGGCAAAGAGAGAATTTGAGAAGAAGCTTGCTGCGGAAGCAAAAACGCGAAATAAAGACCTTTTCAAGTACATTCATAGCAAAAAACCTGTGAGAGAGTCAGTTGGTCCATTAGATGATAAAGGGGTTAAAGGAGCACTAAGAGGCGACAAGGCGATAGCGGAGAGAATTCTTTTCTTCGGTCTTTACTGAGGAAGATGTGGGGATGTTACCCATGACTGAAGTGGTATTTAAAGGTGCGGAAGAATTGAAGGAAATATCGATACATCGGGAAGATGTCTTACAACTATTAGATAAACTGAAGAGTAGCAAATCACCTGGGCCGGATGGTATACATCCAAGGGTGTTGAAAGAACTGAAATATGAGATTGCAGAACTGCTATCAGTAATCTGTGAACTATCATTAAAATCATCTCTAATACCTGAAGATTGGAGGATCGCCAATGTAACACCAGTTTTTAAAAAGGGTTCCAGGGGTGATCCGGGAAACTACAGACCGGTGAGCCTGACGTCAGTACCGGGAAAAATGGTAGAAACCATCATAAAGAATAAAATTACTCAGCATGTAGATAGTCACAACCTAATGGGAGACAGCCAACATGGCTTTAGACAAGGAAGATCTTGTCTTACTAATCTGTTATGTTTTTTTGAAGGAGTGAATAAACAGGTGGACAAAGGTGAGTCGGTTGATATTGTGTATCTGGACTTTCAGAAAGCCTTTGACAAGGTCCCTCATCAGAGACTTTTGGCAAAACTAAAAAGTCATGGGATAGGAGGCAGTGTACTATTGTGGATCAGGAACTGGTTAAAAAATAGAAAGCAGAGGGTAGGGCTAAATGGCCAATTTTCCCAATGGAGAAAGGTGAATAGTGGTGTACCCCAGGGATCTGTGCTGGGTCCGCTGCTTTTTGACATATTCATAAATGACCTGGAAAGTGGAATAACGAGTGAGGTTATCAAATTTGCAGATGACACAAAGCTATTTAAAGTTGTTAAAACCCAAGAGGATTGTGAAAAATTGCAAGAGGATCTTGATAAATTGGAAGACGGGGCATCAAAATGGCAGATGGAATTTAATGTGGACAAGTGCAAGGTTATGCACTTAGGGAAGAACAACCCAAACTATGGTTACACGATGCAAGGTTCCACATTAGGAACCACCACCCAGGAAAAAGATTTAGGCGTCATTGTGGATACCATGTGAAAACCCTCGGCCCAGTGTGCAGCGGCGGCGGCCAAGAGAGCAAATAGAATGCTAGGTATGATAAGGAAAGGAATGGAAAATAAAACAAAAGATATTATAATGCCTCTATATCGTTCCATGGTGAGACCGCACCTTGAATACTGTGTGCAATTCTGGTCGCCGTATCTTAAAAAGGATATAGCGATTTTAGAAAAGGTACAGAGAAGAGCCACCAAAATGGTAAAGGGGATGGAAGGATACTCCTATGAAGAACGGCTAAAAAGGTTAGGGCTCTTTAACCTGGAAAAGTGACCTCTGAGGGGAGATATGATAGAAGTCTATAAATTAATGAACGGAGTGGAACGGGTAAACGTAGATCGATTGTTTACTTTATCAGAATATAGAAAGACTAGGGGACATGCAATGAAGCTACAGGGTAAACTATTTAAGACTAATAAAAGAAAATATTTTTTCACTCAACGTGTAATCAAACTCTGGAATTTGTTACCGGAGGATGTAGTAAAGGCTGTTAGTGTAGCTGGGTTTAAAAAAGGTTTGGACAAGTTCCTGGAGGAAAGGTCCATAAACCATTATTAAGAAGTGACCGAAGATATCAGTGCTTGACCCAGTACAAGCATTGTGGAACTTGTGTCTCTTGGGGAAACTGCTAGGTACATATGACCTAGATTGGCCACTGTTGGAAACAGAATACTGGGCTTGATGGACTTTGGTCTGACCCAGTATGGCATATCTTATGATCTTATGTTCTTACGTTCTTATGCTTCCAAAGGCCAAGGCTCTGTCTGAAGCCTTGGACTCCCGTGGAACCCCCGCAGATCCCAGTCGACTCTGTGGGTCTTCAGAAATGGGGTCTCCCTCGAGGGAACACAAGAAGAAGAAGAAACCCTCAAAGGCAGCGTCCCTGGACGGTTTTGACAAGCTGGGTAAGTTCTGAGCCAGGTCTTGCAGTCCACGCCGCTTGTCCAAGGGCTTGGAGTGCGAGTGGCCTACCAAGGCTGCCCGGAAGGAATCACCCTGCGATCGGCCCCAGATACCCAAGGCCATCCTCATTGAAGACTCTCCTTCAGGGGAACTGGTGTCGGGCTCACGTTCCTCGGTGCCCGCGCCGAGAGCTGGGGAGCTTCCTGGACTGGAGTCCAGAATGGTGGCCCTGGAGCACAGCCTGTCTGTCTTAATGGACCAGCAGCTGGCGCTGATGTCCGGCACGGTCTTTTCATTTGTCCAGGCCACTGAGCACTCAGCCCATTCGAAGGGACCAAGGTCTTCCCTGGCTAGTGTGCATGACATCAGTCGAGGGGCCTCCGAGGGGTTCGAACTGGGCTCGGACCCAGAGTCTCTGGGTCACCCTCACCTTGAGTCTTCCACCGACTACTCAGAATGAGAGACTGAAGATGAGGAGTCCCCCGACACCCGTCGCCTCTCAGACCTGTCCCCCTCCGATTCTTGACGTTGGTCCCCGCTCAAGGACATAGCATTCCTCGACTTCATGTGGGACATGTCAAAGGCTCTAGCATTCCCAACGGAATTGGAGGAGGACCCTCAGACGGAGGAGCTAGAAATCCTTCAATACAAGACCTCACAGACGGAATCACTGATGATGCCTATCCCACCTATCCTGGAATGGCTCATGCTCCACTTGTGGGAAACAGTGGCATCTGTGCCCGTCGTAAGCAAGTGGCCCAACTCAATGTATCGGGTGCACCGGAGCCCCAGCTTCCAAAAGGCACAGCTGCCGCATAACTCCATGGTGGTGGAGCCGGCCATGCTTCGGCTAAAGAGCCAGAAGGCGCACTCCTCGGTGCCCCTGGGTAAGGAGGCCTGCACCTTGGATGCCCTCGGCAGAAAGTGTTACCTAGGTTCAATGCTCATTAGCTGTATCCAGGCCTACTAGCTGTGTATGGGCATGTACCTGAGGGACCTGGCGAAGGAGCTCATCGGGTTCTCGGCTGGTCTCTCTGAGGAACCCCTACAACATTTTAGGAACCTGTCCTAAGTTGTCCTTGAGTGCTCCAAATTCATGACTTGAGCATCCAACAACGGCTTTGAGTCAGTGACTAGAGTAGCCGTGGCAGGCATCGATGCCCAACGCCAGGCTTGGCTACAGTCTTCCCTAAGCAATGGGTTTAGGACAAATTGGTCGATGTCCCATGCTAAGGGTAGAACTCTTTGGCAAACCCATGACTGAGAAAGCTGCCAAGTTGGAGATCGAACTCATGACGAGGACCAGGCTGTCTAAAAAGAGCACGACCCTTCCCCAAAGAAAGGGCTTGGATAAAAAGTCCTTCTACCCGAGGAAAGGGACTACTTACAAAAACAATCCAAACTTCCAAGCCTTCCCAGCAGGCTCAGGAGGCTAAGGGACAGAGGCATGGTCCTTGCAAGCAGAAGGCTCCCAAGGCCCAGGCATCAGCTCCAGCCCAGCCTGGGGGGAGCTTTTGACTCCTTGGTCATAGCCTCTCTACCCCAAGGAGGACAGCAGCCCACAGGGCATATCTTCTTTACTATGCCCACAGGTGGTCAATCATCACCACCGATTCCTGGGCACTCCAGGTGGTCAGGGAGGGCTACCTTCTCCACCTGGCACAGACACTTCCTACCTTCTTCCTGAGAGAGCGCCCCCCCCCCCCAGGTCTCCCCTTCATCAGGATTTTCTACTGCAGGAGCTTGCAGGCCTTCTCGAGTACAAGGCAGTGGAACCAGTACCCCAAGATCTCGGGGGCAAAGGGTTGTACTCCAGGTATTTCATCATGCCAAAAAGGACAGGGGGCCTACGGCCCATCCTAGACCTGTGGAACCTGAACAAATTCCTGGTGAGGGAGAAGTTAGAGATGCTCTCCCTTGGAACCCTGCTGCCCTACCTCCAGCAGGGAGATTGACTATACTCCTTGGATCTGAAGGATGCTTATACCCACAACTTCATTCACCCCAGCCACAGTCAGTATCTCCGCTTCATGGTGGGGGAATGCCACTACCAGTACAGGGTACTACTGTTTGGCCTGGCGTCTGCCGCAAGTTCTTCACCAAATGTCTGGCAGTAGTGGCTGCCTACTTCCATCTTCAGGGGGTATTCATCTTCCCCTACCTGGACAACTAGCTTATAAAAGGAGGCATGGCTGCTGAGGTGCAGCAAGCTATGGCTTGCACCATCCACGTCCTACAACACCGGGGCTTTGTGATAACCACCCCATATCCCATATTCTCCTGACACAATGTCTGGCGTTCAGAGGGGCAAAGCTGGACACGGTCCAGGCAAAGGCCTTCTTTCCCCTCGGTGCCAGCCCAGCTTCTGCTGTGCCTACTCATCCACATGGCCTCCACGATCCATGTCACCTCGGCTGCCCATCTGGACATGAGGGTTGGCCAGTGGTGCCTTCGAGACCAGTGGACAAAGGCCATGGGTCGGCTCCAAGACAGGGTTTTAGTGACCCACCAGCTAGCAGACTTCCTGATGTGGTGGCAAGATCCACAACACCTCCTGATGGGAATGCCCTTCCAAGCTCTGAGCCCTTTAAGGTCCTCACGACGGATGCCTCCCTGCTGAGATGGGGAGCCCACTGCGAGGAACTGTGCACTCAAGGCGGCTGGTCATAGACCGAGGTCAACCAGCAGATCAACTTCCTGGAGCTCTGGGCAATATATCTAGCCCTACGAGCTTTTCGCCACTGTCTGAGATACCAGCCAGTGCTGATTCAAACATACAACCGAGTGGGGATGTTCTGTGTGAACAAGCAAGGGGGCATGAAGTCTTGCACCCTTTGCTGTGAGGCGATGACACTCTGCTCTTACACAGTTTGTCAAGGAATGCTCCTACAGGTGGTGTATCTGCTAGGCCAGGACAATACCCCGGTGGACACACTGAGCAGGGTCCTCCAACCGCACAAGTGGCAGCTGGATCCCAGAGTGGCTTCTCGGCTCTTCCAACTGGAAGACCCTGCAGGAGGATCTTTTCGCCAGCCTGGACAACTATCAGTTGTCCCGCTTCTGCTCCCTTCAGCCACACCTGGACTGGGTAGTAGCAGATGTGTTTCTCATCTCGTGGTCGGAAGGCCTCTTGTACGCCTTCCCACCCACGCCGTTAATTGCCAAGATCCTCTTCAAGGTGTTTCGTGACAGAGCGTTAGTGATCCTGTTGGTTCCCCAGTGGCCTGCTGCTGCTTTGGTTGTTGGTGGAGGCACCAACCCCCCCCCCCCCATCGGGATGCGACCCAGGGCTCTTGTCTCAGGAAGAGGGCTCTCTCCTGCACCCCAATCTGGGGTCCTTATCACTGATAGTGTGGCTGCTGAAACAGTAGCCTTAGCCTCTTTCAGCTTCTCAGGGGAGGTGGAGGAGATCCTACTGGCTTCCCATAAAGCTTCCACCAGGAGAGCTTATGCCTTCAAATGGCACAGGTTCTCGGTGTGGTGTGTGGAGCAAGGGGTTAACTCATTCTCCAGCCCGGTGCAGCTAGTGCTGCAGTACCTTCTCCATCTCTCACAATCCAGGCTCAAATCAAACTCTGTCAGAGTGCATCGCATGCCCTGGCAGCACACCACCACTCTACTGAAGGCAAACCCCTCTTGGTTCAGCCTCTGGTGACCTGCTTTCTGAGGAGGCTCTTACTGTCAACCCCCCCCCCCCCCCGTCTGCCCTCCGGCGATGGAGTGGGACCTGAATGTAATGCTGTCACAGCTCACCCGCCTGCCCTTCGAGCCCCTGGCTACCTGCCATCTTAGGTATCTCTCATGGAAAGTCGTGTTCCTGATGGCGCTGTCCTCCATTCGCAAGGTCAATGAGCTCCAAGTCCTGGTGGCGGAGACACCATACACCAAATTCTACAAAAAAAAGGGTCGTGCTATGTACACATTCCAAATTCCTGCTGAAGGTGGTGTCTTCCTTCCACCTCAGCCAAAAGGTGGTGCTACCCACCTTCTTCCCAAGGCCTCACTCCAGAAGGGTGGAGACTGTCCTTCATACCTTGGACTGTAAGAGGGCCCTGTCCTTCTACATGCAACGTATCCAGGGCCATCAAAAAGCTTCTCAGCTCTTTGTTTCCTATGACCCCAGTAGTCTGGGACAGGTAGTGACCAAGTGAACTCTGACCACCTTTTTGGCGGACTGTATCGCTCTTGCCTGTAAGCGGGCTAGGCACACACTGGATAGTGGGGTTGCAGCACACAGTGTCAGTGCCATGGCAGCCTCTGTGGTAAACCTGCGCTCTGTCCTGATGTTGGATATCTGCCGGGCTGCCACCTGGTCTTCAGTCCATACCTTCTCAGATCATTACTGCCTGGAAAGGGAGTCCCAACAGGACAGCGCCTTTGGCCAGGCTGGGCTCCATAATCTTTTTGGGGTCTAGGCAGCTCCTACCCTCCGACCCTTCTGTGTTCAGGCTACTGGAGCATTGGTTCACATCGAACACACAGGTCCTTCTGCAGTCTGTATCCACAGACTCTGCTGCTCACGGCTCCCCTTGAGGGTGACCATGTTTTTCTCTATGGGCTTTCGATAGCCTGCAGCTAGGGCGTTCCATATGTGAGGACTGACTTCCTGCTTGTTCCCGGAGAAAGCGTAGTTTCTCACCTGTAGCAGGTGTTCTCCAAGGACAGCAGGAATCAGTCCTCACAACCCTCCCTCCGCCCCTTGGAGTTGCTATATTATATATATATATTTATGTATATATAGTATATGAGGGTTTTTTTGCCATCTTCTTTTGTCGGCTAGCCTACAGTATGTATTTGACTAAATATGAAGGCACCCTTGGGCGGGAAGGGGACCACTCATGCATGGTGGTATCTCCCAAAGGCTTTTTTTGAAAGCTGGAGAGATGCTTCCGCGAGGGCTCCATTGGTGCCGATGTCACACATATGTGAGGACTGATTCCTGCTGTTCCTGGAGAACACTTGTTACAGGTGGGTAACTACGCTATCCCTGAAAATCCCTTCTAAAAATGTATAAACCTTTCTGGAATCTATTTGCTAAGTTACTTTAGTTTATGTTAAAATGCTGAATTTGGTGTTTAACAAGTACTAAATATACACTAATTCATATCTGATACCAGAAAAAGTCCTTTAATGTAAGAAAAATATTAGACTGGCTGGTGTTCCCCAGAATGCGTTTGAAAACCACTGGTTTAAGGAAAAAGTCTTCCAGAAAAATTCACCTTAATGTTGCTTTGGGGCTGGTGGTGCCTCAGATCTCATACTTTTGTTGACAAAATGTAAACAAATCCTCCCTTTTTAGTTATACCTCTTGATTGTCTCCAGGAGGGATGCCATGTCCATGTCCCTACCTGAACTGGCTCTTAGTGCTGCATATTTTATGTTCTTGTTTGTTTGTAAATTCTCTTATGAAACTTAAGGGCCTTTTTTACTAAAATATGTAAAGCAGTTAATGTGCATTTTTGTGAGTGATAGCTGACGCAGTGGCCCATGGTAATTGTACTACGGGGACATGAACAGTTACCATACACTCATTCCCATACTAACTGCCAATTGCACATTGAGGTGGTGAATGGGTGTGTTTGGATGGAGAGTGAGCTTGGAGAGCATATTTCAGTTAACATGGGGGAACATCATATGCTGTCTATGTTGCAGTCAGTGCGGGTACAATTAATGCCAACTCAATAGATGGCATTAGATGCACACACATTAATTGCACCATACATTAGGTTGTGCATCCATGCATTAACTGCTAGGAATATGGTGGTCACGCCCCTAACATTTACTATGGAGGCACATTAGTTTTAGCGTTTAGTGCCCTTTAAGTGCAAAAACCTAATGCACTTTAATAAAAGGGCTTCTTAGTGATTGAATTTTGTAGCTTTCATAATAATTCGTAGTGTATGTTGACATCTAGGGAGTAATTTTATAGGGTCATGCCTAGATTTAATGGATATTTCCATGCCATCCTGTTAGTCCAGTCCAGAGAAGTGGGTTGTGTCCCCCTACTAGCAGAGGTGGAGACAGAGAGTCTTCTGTTGACCTCACCCTGCACTAATCTGAAGCAGCTAGAGGGCATACAACTCAGTATTTCTCTGTCTATAGCAGAGTGTGGGCACATCTGAACAGCTTTGTGAAAACTTTGAGGAAAGACTGATTTAACTTGTGAGTAATCACTCTTAGGGGCAATTTCCTTGCTTGAGCTCAACGTTGGAGGCACCCATTGGGTCACTGTTAAAACCTTTGTCCTCCTGGGTTTGCCAAGGAGGAGGGGTGTCAGTTCAGTTCCCCGTCCTTGTTCTGTTATAGGCTGGTTGAAAAGTCAAATTGTTGGATCAAGACCCCGTGCGTAGCACAGCCTCAGTACCCCCCTTCCCTTCTCCTCCTCTGGCTCTCCCCTGAAGATTGGATGAAGATTTCAAGAGGTATGCGTCTTCAGGACTTGGTTGCAGGGGAGTAGCATTAAGCCCAGCACTATTGCTGCTTGGGTTCCCTGGGGGGGGGGGGGGAGGGGAGGGAGTACCAGAACTAAATTCCTATCTCTGTAAAGAATATATGCTTCTGTGCTTGTTTGTGAAGGTGTCTATGAGGATGTCTGACTTCTGCCACTCGGTGGGGCATTGGGTACGGGAGCAGAAGCGTTAGTATTTGTGGTCTTTTTCACGCTGGTTTCCACCTTGTGCTTGCATTGTAAGCATGCACTACTGGTGTTTGGCTGTGTGTTTTTCCAGCATGCGCAGACACAAGTATCTGCATGCTGGTGTGTGCAGTAACTACACTTGGGCACATATGCCACCTGCACACTGGCTGTGTGCCCTTGCCGCATCGTGTGGT
This sequence comes from Ichthyophis bannanicus, assembly GCA_033557465.1. NCBI lineage: Eukaryota > Metazoa > Chordata > Amphibia > Gymnophiona > Ichthyophiidae > Ichthyophis > Ichthyophis bannanicus. The sequence goes on from CM066036.1 coordinate 454,273,635, forward strand.
AGCTCTGTGCTCTTGGTGCATGTACTATAAGCCTTAGTGGACTGGAAGGACTTCAGGAAGCTGCTGATTGACATAGGTGCCACTCTTCTAGGAGGAGTTTCTGCCCTTCTGCCCTCCCTCTGCTTCCTTGGCATGGGGTATTTTCTGCTCACCCCTTATGGGGTCGTTGGCAGTTGGTGGATATGAATTTTTCTTCTTCTTTGGTTTGGCAGGCAGCATTGGGGTTAGCTGCAGGACGAGACAGCACCCCAGCTCGGGATCCCTCCACTAGCTTATTGGAACTTAGCCCGCCAGAACATACCCAGTGGGATTCCCCGGCGTCCAACTTGTCTTCTTTTAAAGGGACAGCCAAGTTGGATGGCATGTCCCAAGCTTCTGGTCTATCTTCTCTAGAATTATTCTCCTCTCTTCAACAAGCATGGTCCTTCTGACATAGCAATTTGGAAAAAAAAAAGAAGTGCCCCCAGAAGAAGATGGATTTGGGGACCTTGGATAAGTTCTTCTGTGCTCAGGATCCTGCTTTGAGTTCCACGGAATCAGACAGTGACTTCACGAGCCTTGGGCACCAGACAACTGGAATGATTCTTTCATCATTTGTTTTGGAAAGAGCAGTTGGTGGCCTTGATTGATTAAGTTTCTTCTGCCCTGCAGCTCTCAGAGGCTGGGTTGGCAGAGCAAGAGTCTCAGGTGCATCCCCTCCTGCAAGGGGTCAGGAAACCTTTCTGGGCTTTTCCTTCCTGGAAGTTCTGAAGTGCATGATACGCATAGAATGGGACTCGCCTGCTGCCCTGTTGAATGTGGGGAGAGTTGGGGTCAGCTTTATGCTCTTCCTAAGGAGGATGTGGTTGCCCCAGGTGGATGCACAGGTGGTGGCCATTATTAAGCGCACCACCATTCCGGTGGAGGGTGGTGCAGCCCTGAAGAATCAGATGGATCATAAGTTAGAGGCCTTTCTGAAGAGCCAGTTTTCGTCCGCCTCCCTTATTCTCTAAGCAGTTGTTTGCAGAGGTCTTATGGCTCGTGTCCTGCTCCGCTGGATCCAGTCACTACCACAAAATGACACTTCATTGCTCATAGAATCAGTAGTGGCCTTTTTGGTGAATGCAATGTATGATTTGGTCTACTTGGCAGCCAAGGATATTGCTTTTTCCATGGTGGTGTGTCGTTGGCTTTGGCTTTGCTATTTGGCAGTGGATGCAGCACCCAAGTCCCAATTATCTAGACTTCCCTTCAAGAGGAAGCTTGTTTTTGGGGACGACTTGAAGTTGGTCAAGGAGCTAGGAGCTTCCAAACCTCATCATCTTCCAGAAGATCAACCTAAGAGACATTGAAAGCGTAGCCCTCCTCCTCCACTGCTTCACCCTCTCCTCACTCCCACCACCAGGAGTCTCAAGGTTCAAGGATTCCCAGAAATATCGACTAGAGAGGCCATCCTTTCCTCCCTCAGGCGCTGGGTCCCAGAGTCGGTCCTTTTGAAAGACTTGTGGGCCCTATGAGGCATCTTCCTCCTTCAATTCTGGATTCTCACATCAGATACAATGATGGATTGGGGTCCCATTCTGGCGTGCCTTCTGTTGGCAACCAGCTCCATCTATTCTTCCAGGAATGGGCCCATGTGACATGAGACCAGTGGGCACTCGACATAATTCAGTTTGGCTATGTTGGACACTGATCGCAGACATCTTTCTGATATGTCCATGTGGGTCTATGGCCAAGAATGCTGCCATTCAGTCTATTCTGGAGAGGCCCCTCGGCCTCCAGGTTGTAGTGCCGGTTCTGCCTGCTGAAAGGAGCAAGAGCCAATATTCTATTTATTTGTGGTGCCAAAGAAGGATGGCTCCTTGCCTGATCTCAAGGGCATCAGTGGTCACCTGAGAATCTTTCCACATGGCGACCTTGAGGTTAGTCATAAAAATGGCCTGCATGGATAGATTTTTGCATCGTTGGATTTGGCTGAAGCGTATTTCCACATGCTCATTCAGAATCATCAGCAGCACTTCCTTTGCTTCTGTTCTTGGCTCCCACTTCCAGTTTGCCACCCTGTCCTTTGGTCTCGATGGAGAAAGATGAATGGAGTACTCCAGAGATCTGGGTTGGGTCCACTGCTTTTTAACATATCTATAAATGACCTTGAAATGGAATAATAAGTGAGGTGATCAAATTTGCAAATGACACAAGATTATTTAAAGTTGTTAAAACATAAGAGGATTGTGAAAAATTTCCAATTTATCAAGGTCCTCTTGCAGACTGGACATCCAAATGGCAGATGGAATTTAACATGGACAAATGTAAAGTTATGCGCTTTGGGAAGAGCAACCCAAACTGCGGTTACATGATGCAAGGTTCCACATTAGGAACCACTGCCCAGGAAAAGGATTTAGGCATCATCGTGGATAATATGTTGAAACCCTCTGCCTAGTGTACAGCGGCGGCCAATAAAGCAAATAGAAAGCTTGGAAAGGAATGGAGAATAAAACAAAAGATATTATAATGCCTCTGTATCCATTCCATGGTGTGACTGCACCTTGAATATCGTGTGCACTTCTGGTCGCCATATCTTAAAAAGGATATAGGGGAATTAAAAAAGATACTTAGAAGAGTCACCAAAATGGTAAAGGGGATGGAAGGATACTCCTACAAGGAAAGGCTTATAAGGTTCTTCAACTTGGAAAAATGATGGCTGAGGGGAGATTTGATAGAAGTTTATAAAATAATGAATGGAGTGGAAGGGCTGAACTTAATTCTATGTTGTCCTGCTAGACCAGTCCAGACAAATGGGTTTGTTCCCTTACCAGCAGACTGGTGGAGTCAGAGAGCCATGGTTTCAGTGACATCACTCCCATGCCCTTATCAGCCTGAGCCACCTCAGTATTATTCTGTCTCCAGCAGATGGTGGATGGATTTTCTCACCGCTGAAGAAAATCTGAACAATTGAGAAGAAAAAGATTGGTTTTGCTTGTGAACCACCGCCTTGAAAGTGACACTTTTCACTTGAGCGCAACGTGGTAGGCTCCACTAGACTAAGGTCTTTTTAGTAGCCATAGGAGGAGGCAAAATTAGTTAAGCTGCATGCCCTTATTCTGATAAGGGCCTGCTGAGCAGCCAGAATATTGGAAGGATTTGGAAGAATTCAGGAACCTCACACATAAAACAAACAACAAAAAAGATCTATTACAAACTTAAAATGCTCAAACAGCTCCGTCCACTTCTACACGCTCACATCTTTAAATCAGTCATTAACACCCTTGTCACCCCCCACTTCGACTTTTTATTTATTTAATTTATTTATTTAGTTTACACTTATATACCGCTACTTCCGCTACTTTTGTAATTCTATACTGCATAGTATACCCAAACACTCCATTAGACAACTACAGATTGCCCAACACGTGGCAGCAAGAATTACGTCCAACATCAACCTGGCTGAACACATCACACCAGTGCTATATAACCTCCTCTGGCTCCCAATTCAGAGCCACATTCAATACAAAATACTCGTAACTACATTCAAAATCATCAAAGACATTGCTCCATCCTATCTCACTACCCTCATCACCAAAGATAACAAGACCCGAAACCAGCATGAGTGCAACAAAAACAAGCTCACCATCCCACCCGAATTTAGAAAAATCCACAAAGTTAACCAACAATAGAGCCTTTTCACATTTCTCTCTGGTAACCTGGAACAATCTCCCAGACAGTATAAGATCAATAGATGACCTCACCACCTTCCACAAAACAATCAAAACCCACTTGTTCACCATACACTTTGGAAATATAAATGAAGAAACAACTCCCTCCACTAACACTGCACTCAACAACACAGACACTGATCCAACCTAAAATAATTTAGAACCAACACAACATAACCCTCCAGGAAACCCTGCTCCTTAAGCCTACCAAAGAATTGTAAATAGTTACTAATGACTGCTTTGTAACAAATGACTGTTCATTATGTTACCATGTTACATTGATTGTACTATAGTTAACAATGTTACTATGTTACTCTGTTTACTGTATATAGTTAAACGTTCCATGTAATGAATATGTACCTCTCTGTACAATTCAATTCCCTGTTTAAAGTAAACCGCATTTGAACCTTGGAAAAAGCGGTATAAAAATGTTAAATAAATAAATAAAATAAATAAACCTCAATGCTCCCTCCCTCCTCCTCTATCTCCCCCCCTCTCCCCGGAAGACTGAAGATTGCTCAGAGATATGTACAAGCCTGTTTTCAAAATTCCAAGGCACAGAAAAACAGTGTCTAGGGCAGGGGTGGGCAATTCCGGTCCTGGAGGGCCGCAGACTAGTCAGGTTTTCATGATGTCCCTAATGAATATTCATGAGATCTATTTGCATCCACTGCCTTCCATTGTATGGAAATAGGGCCATGAATATTCATTAGGGACATCATGAAAACCTGAATAGTCTTTGGCCCTCCAGGACTGGAGTTGCCCACCCCTGGTCTAGGGAGTAGCTCTGATCTAGCATGGTCTACCATGCCTGAGGCTCCCAGGGGATAAGTACCAAGACTTGACTTCATCATTGTCATTACTGGGGGTTGTCGGACTCATCCATTTTGGGATGTAAGTCGGAATAGACCACAGGTGCCCGTTGGCTCAGTGTTGGCACTTCCCACCATTTTCCAAAGCGCACCATTAACATTTTCTGTCTTTGCATGCCTTGCGCCCAAGCGGTCCCAGCACACATTCTGCCTGAGTGGCTTCTATGTACGCTCCTGCCCAAGCGCTCATGACACGCACTTTTGTGCCTATATGGTATTAGCGCATACAAATGTTTCATGCACTTCTGTGCCTACGCAGTCTTAGCATGCCCAAATGTTTGCCTTGCCTTAATTCTTTCTATCTTCTTCCAGGAAGCATTGTTTGACCTGTGACAAGCAAAGAGACTCTTCAGTGGATTCATTCTGCATGTCAGCCTCTGACTTTTCACTGGTGGGCCCATCTCCCAATAAAGGGATTCGGCGGGCCCGGCATTTTCCACCTCAAGGTAGGAGGCGACTGATAGCTCTGTGGGTAAGCTTAATAGCCTGACCTTGAGTAATGGTGACCGCGTTTCTGGCTGCTCCCATTCTTTGGAAGGCTTGGCTCCTGCTGTGTCCCCTGTGTTGTGGATCATTCTCAGGGTGGGGAGCTCTTGGAATCTGCGTTGTCTTTCCTGGAATTCTTTCCTCCTTTGGCAAGCTTGGTCTTTGTCGTGGAAACTTAGACCCTGCAGCCATTGGATTCCCTCGGGCTCAGTCACATGATGGATGAGCAGAGTGTAGAAGCCCGACTTGAGTGCTGCCTTCTAAGCGACCCAGATGGAGGTTGCCTTCTGGAGATGTGGTTGGCTGGGGTCTCTGTTATCCTGCTAGTCCCCTTTCTCACAAGACTTCAACATCACTCCCTCTGTCCTTGATGGTGACGGTCAGCTTGAAATGGTGGTAACAGCCCGATCATCCCCTGGACGATTTCTAGTGGCTTCTCTTTATGATGGATGCCAGCTTGTTTTGGATTGGGAGCTCATTTAATGGAACAGACAGTCCACATTTGATGTCTGAGCACTGATGTAGGGAGCACCAAACTAATCCTAGTGCTGCAGATTTTCTGGCCCTTCTCTCCTTCCTCCAGAATAGTTTGGAAAAGGGCTTGTCCCTTGGTTCGCTGAGGGTTCAGGTAGTGGCCTTGGCTTGTTTTAGAGGGCTAGTGGTGGGTGGGGCGCTTTCTGTTCTTGCATCCAGATGTGAGATGATTTCTGAAGGGAGTTAAGCATTTTTGTTCGGTGGTTCCTTCTTGGGATCTCCGTTCGGTTCTTTGGTGGCCGTGCCATTTGAGACCTTAAGACTACCCTTTTGCTTGCAATCTGTTCAGCAAGATGCATCTCTGAATTCCAGACTTTATCGTACCGAGATCCCTATCTGTTTTTTGGAGGAGGCCATGCATTTATGGCCCATTCCTTTCCTGCCAAGGTGGTGTCAACCTTCCACATTAACCAGTTGGTCTGTTTGCCTGCATTCTTTAGGGAACAGTGTCCATCATAAGGACCTTAACCTGCTGGATGTTAGGAGGGTGCTTATTTGGTACCTGAAGGTTACTAACTCCTTCCATAAGTGAGACACATTCTTTGTTTTTTTTACAGGCCCACAAAAGGGCAAAGCAGCCACAAAGTCTACCTTGGCCCACTGGATAAAGGAAATGATAGCCTCAGCCTGTCTGTTGCGAAGCCGGAATATTCCAGAAGGTTTGTGTGCGCATTCCACGTGGACTCAGGTTTCCTTGTAGGCAGAGCGCAGTTGCTAGACATCTGCCAGGTGGCAGCATGGCCATCGCTTTCCACCTTTGTTGAGCACTATTGCTTGGATGTCCACGCTTGGGTGGACATGGCCTTTGGGTGCAGAGATTTTGAAGTTGGCCTTGTGTTCCTCCTGCCTAGTGGTGGCGTATGTCCCACTTGTCTGGACTGGCCTAGCAGGAAGGTGTCATTTTGCTTATTGCATAATGTCCTTTTGTCGACTCCTATTAGGCCAGTCCAGGACCTGCCTCTGGAATCTGGCTGGATCTGGATCTGGTCTGTTCTGCTGCAGTCTGATTAGATCTGCAGTGTTCTGGTATGACCAGTTCTGTCCTGCTTTGAGCTGATTCAGTCCGCTATGATCTGTGTTGATCGTCTGTTTTCTGTGGTTTAGCTCTGCGGGCTACATTCCTCTTGGATGACCTTCGGCCTGCAGGGGCAACTGTATATAGGTCTCTTCTTTGGACCATTTGTCCTTGTTATCTTCACTGGGGCTTGTATGGCCAGGTGTTCTTATCCATAGCTTTGGTACAAATAATAAGTTGTATGCCCTCTAACTGCTTCAGATATAGTACAGGATAAGGTCATCAGAAGACTCTGGATTTTTCTCTGCATCCACCTCTGTGGGTAGGGGGACACAACCCACTTGTTTGAACTGGCCTAGCAGGACTCAAGGAAAGGACATTATCCTGTAAGTAAAATGTCACCTTACATGTGTAAATCCAAGTAGTTTAGTCATTTTTAAGTGTGAATGTGACACAGTCACTATCTGAAAGTACATGCATTGGGCAGGGCTGCTGCTATTATTAGGCGAACTAGGTGGTCGTCTAGAGCACCAGCTCTCTGGTGGTACCAGTTGCCACCACTGTTGCCCCTCTTCAGGACCGACAATGGCGGTAATGTCTTGAAACAGTCCTGTGGCACTTACCTTCAAGCTTCGGCACCACAGGGCTATTTGCTTCTGCCCCATTCTGAATCTTGCTGCCAACTTCCTGTGCAAATAGAAAGTCAGCATCGGACATCAGACAGCGGCGGAAACAAACAGCCCCAAAGCGCTAAAGCTTGAAGATAAGTTTATGGCAGTGGGGGAATGGGTGCCGTGGGGAGGGGTGGCAAGGGATGAAGTTCGCCTAGAAAGCCTCATCTCCTTGTGCTGGCCTTGGCATTGGGCCAGTCACACATACTGTACATTTACTGTGAGCATCTAAGGGGAGGAGTTGGGCGGAGTGTAAAGTTACACATGTAAATTATAAAATACTGCAATTTATGTACATTCTTAAAAATCTAGCTACAGGCCTTTACACCAGCTATAAGTCTTTTGCCCCTGTTTTTATAAAGTAAATTGCATATTTAACTTACTAATGTGCCTTTTACAAGCCTAAAGTATGTGCATTAAGCTAGGCATGCCTTATAAAATTACCCTCCACTTATCTGAATAATGTAATATGTCACTGGTTGCTGTGTGGTATTTACTGCCTGCTAGTGGTGAGGAATTACGGCAGTACCTGAGATTGACATCTGATGGATAGATATTTGATTTAATTTTATTATTCTTTCCAATAGCTTTCCAAACCATCCTACCCTTCTCCCTTTCTGGTCTGATCACAGAGAAACACAGACACACAAGGGGTTGGAAAGAATTCCATGAACCATATTCCACATTTTTCTTTATTTGTTAGCATTCCAGATATCCTGTTGGGTTTAATGTGAGCTTTACTTTGTGAAAATGATTCTTTCTACAGGTTGCTCCTGAAGATGCTAGTGTAAATGTTCCAAAACTGGAGATGGGTTCCTCCTTAATATCCAGTAATTTAGAATCCTAAAACCAGCGTCAACATTTGGGGTGAAAAGACTGACATCAAGGTTAGTATATGAAAAATGAAATTTGAGTTTGTCTGAGCCTTTTATAGTTATATCCTGACTTAGCCAGAAGCATAGTAGCTGGCCAATGACAACGTCAAAATTCAGGTTAAAGAACACCAATGAAAATTTGGACCTTTTGATAGTGTTTTTTCGGGGGCGGCTTGAGACAATTTTACAATTTTTCTTTAAAGGATCACTTGTCTGCAAAAATAATGAAAAAGAAACATAGAACATAAAAACATAAGAAAAACCATGCTGAATAAGATCAAGATCCATCAAGCCACCCGCATGCTGGATATGACAACAACCAGTCCTGGTCACAAGTACCCCGCAGATCCCAAAACTTTAGTTATCATTGCCCATTTCCAGAGATGAATAGAGGCTCTCTCAGGTCTAACTGGCTAATAATTTTTATGGACTTTTTGTTCAGGAACTTGTCCAAACCTCTTTTGAATCCAACTATATTAGTTGCCTTGACCATATCCTTTAGCAACAGATTCCACTGCTTAGTTATGCTGCTCATTCCTTTCTGGAACTTTGAGACCCTGAACAGATTAGAAGGTAGCCCAAATTAAAGCAGCAGTGTTTCATTCTTCAAAACTAAAACCTACATGTTCCTTGCTTAATTTATTGCTAGATCGCTTTTCTCTTTGTCTTAATGAATTATTTTTTTGAACTAGGTGTGCCCCCTTTCTTTATATTGTTTAACTTATTTGTCTTGATATTTATTTTATTTTTTATTTTATTTATACTTACTGATTATGTTTTATTCTTTAGTGTTTTCCTGTAATCAGATTGAACACATTTTATTTGGAAAGCTTTTGTAAATCTTCCCTGGGTCTGCTTGTCAGCTATTCATGACGTATTCCTACTTTACATATATCCATTTGATTCCTGCTTGGGCTTCTGATAGAAATCAGTGTGGTAGCTCCTCTGTTTACTTAAAATCATAGCATGGGTGGCAAGCCTAAAGACACAGAGGCCGCGACAGAGGACCTGGGTTCTTTTCCCAAACTAGACTTTCTCCTTAGATCTGCTTTGTCTCCAGGAACAAGCAGGAATGTAGTCTTCACATTTGGGTGACGTTGGTACCGACGGAACCTGTTCGAGAATGCTCCCTAGCATCCAATAGGAAGGCTTTTGGGAGCATCCCACTGCGCCTGCATAGCTGTCTTCCTGCCTTTCCAACTCTCCCACCTTAGTTCTTCATTTTCCATGGAGCCAGCAGGAAGCAAATCCTGTCCCTACAGAAAATTATTTTATTCCTTTTTTTAGTCAGCGTCTGCCTTCCCGTCAACGCTGGAACCGTCTCTCATGGTCATTTCTCTGATTCTATCTTTCCTTCTTTCCTTCTGTAAAAAAAAAACCAAGTATTTATTATTTATTTATTTATTTATTTATTACAATTTCTTATATACCGCGCTATTCGGTATCAGCGCGGTTTACATCATAACACAACAACCATAACAACAATCTGTCTGGTTTTACATCGAACGGGAGTGCAAACTTGGATAACAGGGGTTAACTATATATATGAGATATTTACACGGAACAAGGTTAGGTAAAAATCACATAACGAGTGTAAGGGTCTTTCCAGAGTGGGTCATTTCTTCAGAGGGCTATCTAGGTTCAATTGCTGGCTGGGTAGTATTGGAGGAAAAGGTGGGATTTGAGTGCCTTCATGAACTGATATAGGTCGGCAATGGCCCTAATGTCAGGGGGTAGAGCATTCCAGCATTTAGGGACATAGAAACTGAATGCCCTGTTTGTGGTTGTCTTGTTGCACTTTGTCAATGCCTTTGGGGTTGTTAGAAGGTTTATGGCTGTTGTTCTTCTGGATCTGTTGGGGGGGACCGTGTGAATAAGATCTGTTAGTGAGGAGGACGAAATACCTTTGATTGCCTTGAATGATAGGAGTAGGGTTTTAAAGATGATCCTCCTATGGATAGGTAGCCAGTGAAGCTGTTTGAGAATGGGAGTCACGTGGTCGCTTCTGGAGGCTCCGTAGAGGACCCTTGCTGCGGAATTCATGGCCAATTGTAAGGGGGTTAGTGTGGATTGGGGGAGACCTTGAAAGATGGCGTTTGCAAAGTCAAAGTGTGGCAGGATTAGCGCTTGGTATATGGTCCGGAAATTGTCTGGGTCCAACAGGGAGCGTAGGTGCTTGAGTGAGCGGATTTTGAAATAAACGGCTTTGACTATGTTGCTTATGTGGTGTTTCATATCCAGACGTTGATCCAAAGTGACTCCAAGGTATTTTATTGTTTCTTTAGTAGTTTGTAAGTCAGCTTCCTTGACACTGACATGGGATGGGGGAGTAAAGTTGGGGTCTCTGGTGATGAAAAGCACCTCTGTTTTTTTATGTTGAATGCGTAGGTTCTGTGATTGGAGCCACGTTGAGACCGCATTGAAACAGTCTATAAGCGGTGCCAGATCCATGTGAGCTGTGGAGAAAGGCATGTATAAGAGAATGTCGTCTGCATAAATCAAACAGTTCACATTGAATGATCTTATGATGTTGCAGATGGGCTGCATGTAAATATTGAATAATAAGGAGGATAACGAGGAGCCTTGAGGTACACCTTGCTTTTGATGGAAGTGTTTTGATTCTTCTGATCCGGACTTCACAAATTGCCATCTTCCATCCAGATAAGATTTACACCACCCTAGTGCACTGTTGCAGATGCCCTTCTCTTTTAGTCTTCCGAGGAGAATTTCGTGACTCACGGAGTCTAACGCCGCGGCGATGTCTAGGAAGATGAGCACCAAACCTTGACGGATGTTGTCAATGCCTGTGATGATATCATTGAATAGACTAGTGAGTAGTGTCTCGACCCCATGATATTCTCTGAACCCATGTTGGCAGCTATCTAGGGGAGTAAAGTAAAGTAGAAATTTTTCTTTAGGCTAATCGATGCCATTTTGGGTCTTAAGCCTACCAACACTATGGCAAAGCCATCTAGTAGTTTTAAAAAATGTTCTAAATGTGGCAGTACCATCTCAGCTACTGACACCCATGACTGGTGCCTAAAATGCCTCGGGCCCGACCACCAACCGTTAGAATGTCCGCTTTGTAAGAAAATGACAAAGAGAGGCCTACAGAACTGGGCCATGGAGTTCTCTTTGCCTCAAATGTGGTTTCTTTAGCATCGGTGTCATCGAGGGCATCATAATCTTCTCAGGTATTGAAGCACCAGTCGTCTTCGAAGACAGGTCATCCCTCCAAGGGTAGATCTCTTTCAAAGTGAGATGGCCTGAGCATTGCCCTGGAGGTAGATAGGCCAGCCAAACAGCCCTGGTGGGAGGACTTGTCCTCCAAAGCCATCAAGGGGCTCCAGGTTGCTCCCACCTCAGGAGAGCTCCTGGTGCCATGCTCTGGGACGGTAGCGCAAGTATCCATTACCGATACCCAAGCATCGGTGAGCTCCATGGATCAGCGTATCCTAGCCATCGAGCAGAGCTTGGCAGCTTCGGTTCCGATCAAATTGTTACCAACAGTACCGCTGACGATACCAATGCAAACTGCTTCGGAATACATGCCGCTGGGTTCACTGCCACCCATGCTAGCCCTTTAGTCCATTTCCAGTACTGAGGCCGCATCCAAGCAGCTCCCCCGCCAGATACTGATATCAACCGGTATCGTCTAGTGGAGCAGGAGCACTGGTCCTGCCAATACTTCAAATCCTCCGACTACGATGTCTAGCTTCAACTACATTTTCCGGAACGGCGCATCTCCCCTCCCAAGGACATGTCTTTCCAGGAGTTTATTCGAGACCTAGCCAAGGGTCTCTCTATGACAGTAATAACAGTAACATCTGAAAAAGAGCCTAGGGCTGAGGAATTGGAGATCCTCCAATACCCAACAGCTCCTAAGGAGGTGGCCACCCTTCTGGTTCACCACATTCTCCATGATATGCTCCGGATGTGGGAGACTCCCTCACGATCTCACCCAGTACTCAACGCCGCATACCATGTACCGAGTCCCAGAATGCCCCGGCTTCCAAAAGACACAACTTCCTCACCATTCAATGGTGGTGGAATCGGCGATGTGTCAGATTAAGAGTTCTAAGACACATTCTTCTAACCCTCTTGGTAGAGAATCCAGAATTCTTGATGCGCTTAATTCCTATATACTCTACATGTGTGTGTTCCTGAAGGAGGTCACCAGGGACCTTGAGGCCATGGCCCTTCTTCTCCCAGATGATAAGAGGGATGATTACCTTGCTCTAGTTAAGCATGCCCAGAATGTCTCGAAGTTTGTTAACAGAACAACCTTTGATGCTTTTGAATGCACTAGCAGAGCTACTGCAATCTGCATCAGTGCCTGTAGGATTGCATGGCTGCAAGCCTCAGATCTTGAACAGTGGGTTCAAGATAAACTGGGCAATATGCCCTGCATAGACGAGAACCCTTTTGGCAAGGACTGGCACTCTGAATAGGCTGTCTAGAGCTACAGCCAACCCTGCTAGAAAAGAAAGCTGCAAAGAAAACCTTCTTTAATAAGAAAAGAAGTTCTATACTTCTTATACTCTTGCCATTCAATACCAGGTTCAGGATCCTCAAAAGAGGCAATAGCATACCAAACAACAGAAGAAGCTGCAGGTACCTAAGGCTCAACCAGCTCCACAGCCACAGTCTGTACCTGGTTTTTGACTTTTTCCTAGAGAACATAGCCACCCTGCCTTTGGAGGACCTACACCCCCTCCACATAGCAGGCAGACTGTCATTATGCCCACAGATGGCATCTCATCACCTTGGAGCAGTGGACACTGACCATAGTGAAGGAGGGGTACAGACTTCCTTTCCAATCTCTCTCCCCCCCCCCTCCACACTAGTAGGGGAATATCATTCTCGGTCCCCTCTCACTGCTCTCCTACTGCAGGAGGTATCTTCTCTTCTATCACAGTTTGCCATAGAGGAGGTTCCCACACCTCAGCAGGGAAGGGGTTTCTATTCTCTGTACTTTCTCATACCAAAAAAGACTGGAGGGTACAGGCCCATCCTGGACCTCAGAAACCTAAACAAGTTTCTAGTGCGCGAGAAGTTCAAGATGGTCTCTCTAGGACCCTTCTTTCCTACCTCCAGAATCAGGACTGGCTGTGTTCTCTAGATCTAAAGGAAGTGTACATACATATCCTCATCCATCCAGGACACAGGAAATTTCTACGCTTCCTCTTTCAAGGAAAACATTAGCAATACGGAGTCCTTCCCTTCAGACTCGCCTCTGCCACAAGAGTCTTCACAAAGTGCATGTCGGTCGTAGCCGTATATCCAAGGTCTCTAGGGATACTTGTCTTCCTTTACTTAAGACGACTGGCTCATAAAGGCAGACACCTACCAGGAAGTTCGCCTATCTCTGCTTTGTACCATGCAGGTACTGCAGCACTTAGGATTTTTCATAAATCTTCCAAAATCCCATCTAGTTCCAACTCAAGAACTAGAATTCATTGGAGCTCTCCTGAACACACAACAGTCAAGGGCTTTTCTACACCAGTCCCATTGTTCTCGTCTCATTCACCTGGCATCCCAGGTGCAGCTCAGAGACCATCTGACTGCCCGGGAAATGCTGTAGCTTCTCGGCATATGGCCTCAGCAGTACATGTCATACCATATGCCCGTCTACGTATGCACACAGCCCAGTGGGTTCTTGCCTCCCAATGGAAGCAAGCCTCTGGCCATTTGAGAGACAAGATCCAAGTCACTGTCCCTCTCATCACAGCCCTCCAGTGGTGGTGTTCCCCGCAAAATCTCATCATCTGGTCCCTTTTTCAGATACCTCCACATCAATGCACCCTAACGACAGATGCTTCCAAACTGGGGTGGGGTGCTCATTTGGGCACACTCTCCACACAAGTCCTCTGGACAGAACAGGAGTCACAGCTCCAGATCAATGTACTGGAGCTTCGTGCTATCTCCAAGGTCCTTAGAGTGTTTCAGCATCACCTAGGATCCCACAGGGTCCTTGTTCAGACAGACAATTAAGTGGCCATGTTCTGTGTGAAGAAGCAGGGTGGAACAGGCTTTTGGCCTCTTTGCAAGGAGGCTCTTCATCTCTGGTCCTTCGCCATAGCTCATCAAATTCACCTTCAAGTGGTGTATCTCCCAGGGGAGCAAAAATGTCTTGGCAAACAAGTTGAGTCGGCTCCTTCTTCCCCATGATTGGTCTCTCCATCCAGAAACAACATCCTACATCTTTCAGACCTGGGGGACCCCAGACATAGATCTGTTTGCAGCTCCGCAGAATGCCAAGCTCCCATGCTTCTGCACCAGGACTTCAATGTCCAGCAACCAGCAGATGGATGCTTTTCACCTCACTCGGGTCGAGGTCTCTTGTATGCCTTTCCTCCCATTCCCCTCATCCCCAAGACGCTTTTCAAGCTTCACGTGGACAGGTGCTTCATGATCCTCATAGCCCCCCTCTGGCCATGTCAACTGTGGTTTCCTCTTGTATTACGTCTGTCTCAGACACAACCTCTGTGTCTCTGATTTGTGCCCGATCTCCTCTACCAGGAACTAAGGGGCGCTGCTTCATCCCAATCCGCAGTCGCTCCATCTCATGAGGTAAAAGAGATCCTGTTAGCTTCCAGGAAACCATCTTCTACACGTTCATACGCTTTTAAGTGGTGTAGTTTCTCTATCTGGTGTTCCCAAAGGGATCTCAATCCTTTCTCTGCTCCCGTGGAGGAACTCCTTCAATACCTCCTCCACCTCTCCTCAACTGGTCTTAAAATCAACTCGGTTAGAACCTAAGCATGATTGATGCTTCTCATCATCCCTTGGAGGGGCAGCCCATCTCCTCACAACCGCTGGTGGTGCGCTTTATGTGAGGTCTTTTGTTAACCAAGCCTTCCATCAAACCACCTCCAGTGGCATGGGATCTTAATGTAGTTCTAGTTCCGGTTTTTAAGCCGCCCTTTGAACGTTTGACTACGACCCCACTAAAGTATCTTTTGTGGAAAGTCATCTTCCTGATTGCCCTCACTTCAGCTAGTCACATCAGTGAGCTACAGGCTTTGGTGGCAGACCCTGTGTCTTTTGGGGAAACTGCTAGGTACGTATGACCTAGATTGGCCACTGTTGGAAACAGGATACTGGGCTTGATGGACCTTGGTCTGACCCAGTATGGCATATCTTATGTTCTTATGTACCCACCTTCCACCCGGTTCCACCATGACAAGGTTGTCCTCCAGGACTCACCCACATTTCATGCCAAAGGTGGTATCTGTTTTCCATTTGAACCAGTCAGTTTACCTTCCTGTTTTCTTTCCTAAACCACATGCGTCTAGAGCAGAAGCAATCTTACATACGCTTGACTGCAAGCATGCCTTGGCTTTTTATCTCCAGAGAACTCGAGATCATTGTAAAGCCTCGCAGTTATTTACCTCCTTTGATCCGAGTCACCTAGGTCTGCCATTATCTCCAGGAACAAGCAGGAATGAGTCTTCACATATGGGTATCGTCGGTACCGACGGAGCCTGCGCGGGAACGCTCCCCAGCGTCCAATAGGAAAGCTTTTGGGAGCATCCCACAGCGCCTGCGTGCTGCCTTCCCGCCTTTCCCAACCGTCTCTCTCCAGTTCTTCTTTTCCGCGGAGCCAGCAGGTCGTGTTCCTGTCACCGCAGAAGAAGTTCTTTATTTTTTCGTTATTCTTTTGTGTCGCATCTGCCTTCTTCGACGTCGGACCGGTACCGCCGGTCTTTCTTTTCTTTTCTTTTCTTCTTTCAAAAAAAACCCAAAAACTTTTCTGTGCATTTTCAGTTTTTGGGCCCTAGGCCTAAACATTTTCTCCTCATGGAGAAGCCCGCTTCTGGGTTTAAAAAATGCACAAAATATGGCGGTACTATTTCTGTCACCGACACCCATGACTGGTGTCTAAAGTGTTTGGGACCTGACAGTTCCATCATGGATTGTGTGTCCTGTACCATGATGTCCAAGAGAGGTCAGCAGAACCGAGCAGCCAAGCTCAGTACCCTGTTTCCCTCTGATGCAGCTTCGGTAGCATCGACGTCTTCCAGGGCCTCCTCTTCTTCCCATGGATCTCAGGTAACCAAGCATAAATCTGGCCGGTCCTCGAAGGGCAGATCTCCCTCCAAGCATCGAGATGCCTCCGGGCTTGCCCTCGAGGATTCCGCACCGGCAAAATTACCCCGGCGGGAAGCTCCGGCTTCTAAAGCATTATCTATGAGATCACAGGTTGACATCGATGGCTCGGCCTCGACCGATCACCTGTTGCCGTGTTCTGGGGTACCGGTGGCTCCCACTGGTACCGACATCCAGACTCTGGTGGCGTCCATGGATCAGAAGATTCTGACCATGCAGCGCACCTTAACGGCTTTCATGCAGGCTGTGATGCCTCCGGTACCGCAACAATCACCGTTGCTGGTACCAGCATCACTCCCGGTACCGATTGCATCGACATCGGCTTCGGTGTCGACTGCTACGGTACCCTGTCCTATGATGCCCATTGGTACCGAACCGGTACCGATTACTCCCGATGTCGATCCCACTCGATACGGTTATCGGGCTTTACAGGAGCATCCAGACAGGCGATACTTCGATTCCTCCGAGGACTCTGATGAGTCTGAGGGTTCTGTTGAAGCATCGATACTTCTTCCTCAGGAGTCTTCTTCACCTAAACGAAGAATGTCTCCTCCAGAGGACTTGTCATTTCAAGACTTTGTTAGGGAAGTGACTAGGGGCCTCTCTATCACAGTGGCCCCTGAGTCAGAACCCAGAGCCAAGGAGTTGGATATTTTACAATATCCCAAAGCTCCTAAGGAGGCAGCTACTTTACCTGTTCATGAGATTCTGTATGATCTCAAGTTGAAGATGTGGGAGACACCTCTCACCACTTCTCCTCATTCTCGCAGGTTAGACACCATGTATCGTGTCCCTCCTTGTCCGGGCTTCCACAAGACTCAGCTTCCTCACCACTCTATTGTGGTAGAGTCTTCCATGAAGAAAATGAAGACTGCAAAAAGACACTTATCTAATCCTCCAGGGCGTGAATGCAGGACCCTGGATGCTTTTGGCCGAAGGGTTTTCCAAGCTGCTATGCTAGCTGATAGGATCAATTCCTATAGTCTCTAAATGGGAATGTTTCTAAAAGAAGTCACAGATCATCTGCAGACTTTAGCCCCTTCCATTTCAGAGGATAAAAGACAGGAGTTTCTCACTTGGCTCAAACTTGCCCAAGAGGTCTCCAAATTTTCCAACCGTGCAGCCTTTGACTCTTTTGAGTGTGTAAGCAGAGCTTCGGCTATTGCCATAGGGGCACGCAGAATTGCTTGGCTACAAGCTTCTGATTTGGAGATCTGGGTTCAAGATCAGTTAGGAAATCTCCCTTGTACAGGTGAGAACCTTTTTGGTAAGGATTGGCAAGCAAAGGCCACTCGGATGGATGCTGAAAACTCTGCTTTGGATCGACTTTCAAAGTCTACCTCTGTTCCTGTTAAGAAAAGATTGTTTAAAAAGACATTCTTTTCCAAAAAGGGAAAATACTATCCTGCTTATGGTCAGCAGGCATCCTCTGCAGGTCGTTTTGCTGCAAAGCGTCAACAACCATCCAAACAGGCCAAGTCAAAGGCAGCTAGACCTTCCACGGCCCAGCAGCCTCAGCCTCCTCAGGGACTTTGACTTGCAACTAGAGAACTTAGCCTTTCTAGCTCTGGAAGGACCAGAGCCCCTTACCATCCCAGGAAGGTTGAATTACTTTGCTCCCAGATGGGAGCAAATCACAGCAGAGCAATGGACACTCTCCATCATAAGGGAGGGGTACAAGCTTCATTTCTTAAGCCTTCCCCTTTACACCATGGTGAAACAGTTCAATTCTCCAACATCTCTCCTCAACCTTCTAGGTCAGGAGATTGCCACTCTTCTTGCCCAAGGGGCAATAGAAGAAGTACCTCTTCTTCAACAAGACACAGGGTTCTACTCCCCTTATTTTCTTATTCCAAAGAAGACAGGGGGCTACAGACCCATCTTAGATCTCAGAGAATTGAACAAATTTCTATTCAAGGAGAAATTCAAGATGGTTTCTCTCGGTGCTCTGCTTCCTTACCTTCAGAGTCAGGACTGGCTTTGTTCTCTAGATCTCAAGGATGCATACACCCATGTCCTCATCCATCCAACTCACAGAAGGTTCCTTCGGTTCCTTTTTCAAGGAAAGCACTACCAGTACAGGGTGCTTCCTTTTTGTCTGGCCTCTGCACCAAGGGTGTTCACGAAATGCATGGCAGTAGTAGCTGCATTCCTACGCACTTTAGGAATATTTGTCTTCCCATATCTGGACGACTGGCTCATTCGAGCTCCATCTCAAGCAGAGGCCAAGACTTGTCTAATCTGCAGAATGCGTGTCCTTCAGTATTTGGGACTAGTAATAAACATCCCAAAATCCAGTCTCACCCCTACCCAGTCCCTCGAGTTTATAGGGGCTTTGTTGGATACCACAACTGCAAGGGCCTATCTTCCTCAGGCCCGTTGCCTACGCTTGGTGCAGCTAGCCTCTTTTAACTGCTCGAGAAATGTTGCAACTCTTAGGCCACATGGCATCCACTGTGCATGTGGTTCCATATGCTCGCCTTCACATGAGGGCAGCTCAGTGGACTTTGTCCACCCAATGGACTCAGGCATCAGGTTGCCTGTCAGACAAAATAGCAAACTCCAGTCGCCTTTTTTGGTCTTTCCAGTGGTGGAAGTCCTCTTAAAACCTGTTGCTGGGGTCCCCTTTTCAACAGTCACTTCCCCAAGCAACCCTTACAACAGATGCCTCCTCAATGGGTTGGGGAGCTCATCTACAAGATCTCTCCACCCAGGGCATCTGGTCTCCACAGGAGACTTCACTACACATAAATCTCTTGGAACTCAGAGGAATTTTCTTAGCTCTCAGAGTGTTCCACTCCCTGCTCAGCTACAAGACAGTCCTCATCCACACGGACAATCAAGTAGCCATGTTCTATGTAAACAAGCAGGGGGGGACTGGCTCTCTGTCGCTTTGCAATGAAGCTTTGCGACTGTGGGCCTTTGCCAGAGAGCATCAAATTCATCTTATGGCAGTATATCTTCCAGGTGTTCAAAACTCTTGGGCAGACAGACTCAGTCGAGTTCTGCTTCCACACGAATGTTCCCTCCACAGGGACCAGATAGCCAGGATTTTTCAAATTTGGGGAACCCCGGACATAGACCTGTTTGCAAGTCCATGGAATGCCAAACTTCCCCGGTTCTGTTCCAGAATTCCGTGTCAGGGAGTTCAGGCCAGGGATGCCTTCCTCCTTCACTGGGGTCAAGACTTCCTTTATGCCTTCCCACCCATTCCCCTAATTCCCAGAACACTGTTCAAGCTTCAGAGAGACAGAGGGTCTATGATCCTCATAGCACCACATTGGCCACGCCAAGTGTGGTACCCTCTACTTCTGCATCTCTCTCAAGCTCCATCCCTGGAGTTGGGCTCTGCTCCAGATCTTCTCTCCCAGGAAGACGGAACGTTGTGGCACCCAAACCCCCAGTCTCTCTATCTCAGGGCCTGGTTGCTGAAGGCCTAGACCTTCAATTTTTCCATCTCTCTCAGCAAGTCAGAGATATTATTCATGCTTCTAGAAAGCCTTCCACTAGATGTTCCTATGCTTTCAAATGGAAAAGATTTACCATTTGGTGTTCAGAGAAGGGTCTTAACCCTCTAGCAATACCTGTGAATTCTTTACTAGAGTATCTTCTGCATCTTTCACATGCAGGCCTCAAAACGAATTCGGTAAGAGTCCATTTGAGTGCTATTGCAGCGTCCCACAAGCCTCTCAATGGACAGCCTGTTTCCTCTCATCCTCTTATAGCAAGATTTATGAGAGGTCTTATTTTAACTAAACCTCCCATTAGACCACCTCCAGTGGCATGGGACTTAAATCTGGTTCTTGGCCAGCTTATGAAGCCACCATTTGAACCTTTAGCCACCACTTCCTTGAAATTTCTTTCTTGGAAGGTTATCTTTCTCATTGCAGTCACCTCAGCACGTCGCATCAGTGAATTGCAAGCCTTGGTGGCTAACCCTCCTTATACAAGGTTCCATCACGATAAGGTAGTCCTCAGGACAAATCCATACTTTATGCCCAAAGTGGTCTCGCCTTTTCATCTGAACCAAGAGGTATACTTACCTGTCTTTTTTCCAGGACCTCATGCATCAAGTGCAGAGAAGAATCTTCATACTTTGGATTGTAAAAGAGCTCTCGCCTTTTACTTACAAAGGACACAGCAACATAGAAAGTCTTCTCAACTCTTTGTTGCTTTTGATCCTTCCCATTTAGGACTTCAAGTTTCTAAGAGAACCCTGTCCAACTGGATTGCTCAGTGTATTTCTTTCGCCTACCAGAGTAGGAACCTTTCTCTGGAAGGCCATGTCACAGCTCACAATGTGAGGGCCATGGCAGCCTCAATGGCTCATCTGAACTCTGTGTCCATCGACCAAATCTGTCGAGCGGCCACCTGGGCCTCGGTTCATAACTTCACAGCCCATTACTGTTTGGACAAGGACTCCCGCCGGGATGCCTCGTTTGGTCAGGCTGTTCTCAAACACCTGTTCCATTCCTAATCAACTCCTACCCACCTACCCTGGTTGGATGCCAGAGATCCATGGGGGGAGGTGGAGCCCTTTTCAGGGACACACAACTCTGGGGTCTCTCCCTGGCATCTGCAGCTAGGGAATCCCCATATGTGAAGACTCATTCCTGCTTGTTCCTGGAGATAGCACAGTTACTTACCTGTAACAGGTGATCTCTGGGAACAGCAGGAATAAGTCTTCACAACCCACCCACCTCCCCTAGGAGTTGTATCTCTCTATCTATCTTTCCTTTCCTCTCTCTCTCTTTGTCTCAGCTTTAAAACTCGAACTGGAGAGAGACGGTTGGGAAAGGCGGGAAGGCAGCACGCAGGCGCTGTGGGATGCTCCCAAAAGCTTTCCTATTGGACGCTGGGGAGCGTTCCCGCGCAGGCGCCGTCGGTACCGACGATACCCATATGTGAAGACTTATTCCTGCTGTTCCCAGAGATCACCTGTTACAGGTAAGTAACTGTGCTATCCAAACATACCCTCTCCAAATGGATAACAAATTGCATGCCATTTGCTTATGATAGAGCAGGACTCTCATTAGAAGGACACGTCACTGCTCATAATGTTTGTGCCATGGCCACCTCAATGGCAAATCTACGCTCTGTGGCTATTGACGAAATCTGTAAGGCAGCAACTTGGTCTTCTGTCCATACCTTTGCTCATTACTGTTTAGACAAGGACTCCTGCTCGGATGCCTTCTTTATCTTTATTCAAAAACGTAATATACCGCTCGTACCAAAGACATAGAACAGTTTACAGGGAGGTACTGCTAAGGAAAGAAAATTAGAACGCCAAAATTTGGATAGGAAAGAGATAGCAGATTAAAGGTGGGGCAGCCATAAAGGAGGGAAGGCGAGGACTGGACATCAGCGTGGGGAGGAGACGGGGGAGGTCAAAGGCTGAGCAGAAGAGATGGGTTTTTAATCTGGCTTTGAAGGCAGGGAATGAGGATTCCAGGTGGAGTGCTGACGGGAGTGAGTTCCAGAGACGGGGGCTTAAAAAAAGAAAGTGGAGGAGCGAGTAGATTCCAGGTGGGCTTGGGAAGGAGATGGAAGAAATAAGCGATTAGAGTGGACAGACCTGAGAAGACGATGGGGTAATAAAGATGGACCAAATCAGAGAAGTAGAGTGGAATGCCGGTGTGAATTGATCTATGGACAAAGATAAGGATTTTGTACTGAATTCTAAATGAGATGGGAAGCCAGTGTAAGCGAATGAGGAGGGGTGTGATGTGATCAAACCGGGAGGCGTGGGTCAGGATGCGAGATGCTGTGTTGTGGACCAGCTTAAGTCTATGCAGCTGGGTTTGGGGGAGGCCGGCCAAGGAAACGTTACAGTAGTCAAGATGGGATACGACAAGGTACAGGAGTAATGTGGTCATAGAGGAGAAAGAGAGGAAAGGGCAGATCACACGAAGTTGCCTTAGGGTATAGAAGGAGCACTGTACTACAGATGAAATGTGGTCTTTGAAAGAAAGGGATGAGTCAAGGGTAACACTGAGATAACGTAAGGATGTGACGATGGGAATGGGGGAGGAGGACAGAAGAGGGACGAGAGGGGGGCAGGGTTGCCAGCGGAGAACCAGATGGCTAGAGTCTTAGAGAGATTAATGTGTAAGAAGTTTGCAGATAACCAGGAGGCTACGCAGGACAGGCAAGCCATGTTTGGTCAGGCTGTTCTCCAGTACCTCTTTCAGACTTAGGGGCAATTCCTACCCTCCGTTCCGGATATTAACGATACCAGACATCTATGAGGGATTCATGACCTCTTGAAACCTGCCCTGAGGGAAACTTTCACGGTTTCTGAGGTCATTTTCTCTGGCATCTGGGAGCTGGGGAGTCCCATATGTGAAGACTACATTCCTGCTTGTCCTTGAGATAGCGTAGTTACTCACCTGTAACAGGTGATCTCCGGAAACAGCAGGAATTTAGTCTTCACAACCCACCCTCCTTCCCTAGGAGTTGTAGTTTTTTCTTTACTCTCCTTTTCTCTCAGCTACAAACTCAACTGAGATGGGAGAGTTGGGAAAGCGGGAAGGCAGCTACGCAGGCGCAGTGGGATGCTCCCAAAAGCTTTCCTATTGGATGCTGGGGAGCGTTCCCACATGGGCTTCGTCGATACTGATGTCACCCATATGTGAAGACTAAATTCCTGATGTTCCCAGTGATCACCTATTACAGGTGAGTTAACTATGTTGTCTTGGGCTGCTGTGGAGGGAGGCAACATTCACAGCCCTTGTGGGGAGGGAGGCTTAGTCATTGTACAGTAGTGACACCCAGTATCTGGATTTGGGATCCAGTAGCAGGGTCCCAAAGGTGCTGTGTGGATGGGCCTTTGGCCATGGATTGCTGCTGCAGTGACTGAGCTGAGTGATTTGGAAGGAGATATAAAATATGGGTAACGATCCTTGGTAGTTGCAAATGCAGATATATGGCATTGGATAACAGGTTTGATTCCATTTAAGTTGGAAGTCTAAAAGAACAAGAGGAAATTGCTGGACCAGAAATATAGAGTGAATCATAGCAGCATGGTATTGGCTTAGGAGGAGGCGTTTTCAGAATCTTAAAATATAATTTTCTCCAATGAAATGAAAGAAGAATCAGGAGGATAATCTGCTTTATTTCATGTTTGCTTTGCTTTAAAGTAGAGAGTCCCGAAACTAACGCCCCAGGGCCAGTTGTGGCCCTTGAAGCAAATTTTTATGGTCCCCCATGCTTTTTCTATTCCCACATCAGATCTTGTCCCCAAGGCAAAATTTCTCTTTTTTTTTTTGTTTGCTTTTTTTGACCATGCACACTGAATCCCTCTTCTTCCTTTCTTTCGCTCCCTCCCCTACTACAGCCAGGTATTTCAGCCAGCAGATTGTAAGCAACCAAGTCTCAATCTGTTGCCCTTCCCTCCCTTTCCCTTCTAACTAAGCTCTTTCACTGCTCAGATCCTCCTCCTCCTTCTCTATGCCAGGAAAGTGGCAGCAGCCCCAGTAATAAAGTGAGAGGATGACAAAGTTGGTGTAACCAGTGCCTTGGGAACCTGGGACTGCCAAAAGTGAGTCCACCCAATGTGCTTTAATCCCTTCCATCACAGCTCAGCTGTGACTTGTACCTGTCATGGACTGGGCACTGTCACTATCAAGGGAGGAGAGCTCTAGGTGTTGCAGAGCTGGGAGTATGTACTTATTTTCCTGTTCCTGGGCTCTAGGTTTTGACCTCTTGAATTCCAAGACTGGGGGGGGGGGAGGGGTTATATTGGTGCTCCTTGCTCTCAGTGATGAAGGGCCAGGAATCTAATTCTATTCTGACACTGCAGGACAAGTTCAAAGAGTGGAGTTAAGGAAAAAAAGAGAGGGGGGTGAAAGAGAAGATCAGGAGGAGACAAAAGGAAGGGAAGGAAAAGGGACAACAATGGAATGAGAAGTTTGAAAGGTAAGAGAAAGGAGTGAGAAGGGAGGGACTGAAAAGGGAGAGGAAATTGTGTTGAATTTAAAAGAGTGTGCCACATATACAGCCCACAATACCATCCACCCAGGGATGGCTCAAGGGCTTCTGCCGCCCCAGGTAAAAGCCACCGCACTGCCCCTGCTGCTGCCCGAATCTATCTTCTCATCTTGCGGCAGCCCAATTCCATTTTGATCCACTGCCGCAAGATGAGAGAGGTGGATTCAAGGGCAGCCGCAGCCTGACTCCATTTTGTGCTGCCACTTTCAAAACTGAGTCGGGCTGCCCACCAGGGTCTGCCGCCTAGTGGATGGGCCAGCCCTATACCCACCCACCTCCCACCCCCAGGGGCTGACGCTGAGGGAAGCAAGGCATAAGGTTATCTACCTCTTCCCTAATAACTGTATACCTTCAGCTGCCTCTTTTTTATAGCATTTAAAATCATCGATAAGGCCTAAAACGGTTCCCTTTCCTCTTCTATTTGTTTCCAAGGGTGCCTCGCCCCATCCAGTTATTTCTGTGACTTGAAATGCCCCATGTAGCCCTTAACGAAAAGTTTGAGGACATCTGTTTTGACGTATTCTTCAGGACCTTTATCCCTTTTTTTTCCACATGGACAAAGGACTCACTTTGCACATGAATGCAAACAAGACTGATCTTGATATGAACCATTCATTTCATCATTAGTGTAACACTTTTTTTTTCACATTTTTATCTGGGGTTAGTTTCCCATCATTATAGGACAGATGCATCTAGAAGTGTGTGAGCAATTCTGCTTATTGCAATCTCAGGGCAACATTTCATAGAGGTTTCAAGTGCTTCTAGTTTGGCAGTGGTCTATAGCTGCATTTTCCATATCATTCTGCTAGACCAGTCCAGACAAGTGGGTAAAAAAAAAAGTGTGACAGAGAGTTGCATGTATGTACAATAGAAAATTTAATGTCGCACGCATGCATTGTCCCTATAGAGAGTAAAGGCTGAGGTGACGTACATCATTGTTCCAAAATAAAGATGCACTTGCATGTTTTGTTTTGTTTTTTCATTTTATTCTTGGGGTTCTGCACATGTGTAGTTGCCAATAGTAGCGTACACATACTTGCAGGACCTGTATGTGCCCATGTATGCAGCATGTGCACTCCCCACCCCCACCCCCAGCCGTATGACACATGGGCACTTGTGTTTTGGCCTATGTGGAACAGCAGAGGAGAGTAGGATGGCAGCCACACGCCAACCAAACTTTTTGAGGGCAGATATCCTCATGCTGTGCAAGCTGGTAATAGCTCCTAAGAAGGAGGTCCTGTACCCACTAAAATGGCACAGGCCAACATATACTTTGGCAAGAAGGATCTGGGAGACCATCTGCATGTCCCTAGCCAGGTGAATTAACCACTGCACACCATAGGCATATCATTCAGGGGGATACCTTGCTGCTGGCAGACACCCAATGTGCATGAAAACACAGTAGTCAGGCTGGCCCAAACATCAGACAAGATGGGGAAGTCACTCAGGGCATCATCCTTTGAGGGTCTGTAAAGAGCAGCAGCAGTCAGAGCAGTGCAATAGATCTGTGTAGTCACATACATGCAGACATCCAGAAAGCACCCAGCAAGGAGATTGGGCGGGCACGCAAATTCAAATAGAGCAAGCAGGAATGACAAAATAATATGTGTCTCGAAGCCCACTAACAAGATGGATGTTGTAGGGATGGTGACTGGATGGAAACAACCATTGAGTATACTAATATAGTCATGGGAAAGGGGCACATGGCAGATGCGAAGGCACTGCCATAAACACATGCAGCCTGCCATAGAGCAGCAACACCCCCTTCCCCCAATGCATCTTCAGTCCAAAGAAGCCATTAAGGCAGTTAACAATTAAAAACAATAAGTGCATACCCATATACACACACACATGCACCCCACTGGTGCGGCCCATACCTTAGCAAGATCAGTCAGTTAAAGAAGGGGACCAGCTGGACAGAGGTGACACATAACAAGTGCGCAGTTTGTGGCACATGGAGATGTGAATAAATGCCAGGAGCCATGGCCACAGACTGGCAAAGGCATGCCTGCAATGTGCTTTGCAAGGCTCAACCCACCTGCCCGGGTTCAGGACACATGCATGGTGCAGGCAGTGCAGGTACACAGAGTAAGACTAGAGTGAACCCATCCATATTGTGTCCGCATAGCACATACAGTTGTGGTCAACATTATTGGTACCCTTGTAGTTCAACCCCTTAATGTCCAATATCTCCTAAAAAAGTGACGAGTGAAATGGCTTTGGACTATATATGTACACATAAAACAAGACCAATTAAAAAAGGAAATAGTATAAAAACTGGGACATTGCCAGGACATGATTATTTAACTAACCAAAAATAAACTGATGGCCAAGACCACCTATAACACTACAAAAATAAGGTCAGACCACTAGATATGAGCCAATAATACATTTTAAACACTTTTGTTGGAAGTTTTGTTCTGAAAGGATATAATCTTTATGAAGGCGAAAAATCGCCAGTATGTGTTTAACCCACCACAAAATTGTAATACATAAACAGTAAAAATAGCTAAGAATTGAAATAATAAATTTAGCTTACTGGATGGCAAACACCAATCACATAGAAGTTCATCAAATCCAGTATTGTCAAAGTGAAATTTAGCTCAGGAAATCCCGCAATATCAAAGCAGAGACAGAACTGTGTTTCGAGCTCATAATCCATAAAACAAGCTCTGCTTCAAGTGCAGTTGTCAAAAAGGGGTTCCCACTCAGAACACTGCAGTCATCACATAATGATTCTTTGAAAATCAACCGGGAAGAAAGGGACAGAAGGAGGGGCTCTTGATATAGCGTCAGTATGACGTCAAACAGTGATTCAAAAGGGACCAATAGACCATACATGATGTTTAAAGGAGACTCCTCCAATCTAGTTCTAAATTCAGACCCAAAGGTGGACAGTCCGTAATCTGTAAATCCATGATTGTTCCAAAAGTTGCTGTCGGGACTCGTGGTCCTGACCACGTGGGTCAGGAGGAACACAAAGTCAGTAATTTGCCACTTTAAATAATCAAACCTATGACGCACTTTAAGACAATGAGAGATGATCGGTGCAGACATTACTTTGGTATTAAGTTTTGATTGATGTTCACTGAGATGAGATTTCATGGATCGAATCATCCTTCCAATATATTTAAGGGCACAAGGACAAACATCTTATGTAGTTTACATACTTATAACACAGATAGTATGCCAATGTGCGGAATAGATAACTCCCATAGATTGGTCAGTCCAGGTATCTCCAATTAAAGTAGAGGCACAAAATTTGTAACGGGTGCAAGAAAAATGTCTAGGAATCAAATGATCATGATCTTGACTAATGTGATCTGTTGTTGCTTCTGCTTGTACCACATAATCTCTGATCTTATGACCCCGGTTGTAAGCAACAACCAGATCAACCTGAAAACTCTTGTGCAGCGCCAAAATGTGTCAATGTTTTCTCAATAAAAATGTAGTCTGAGAAGAATTAATCATGAAAAGAAGCATTCCAACTATTCTGTCATTAGAACTTTTTGGACCATCAATAGCAGAGATTTCTCCAGGACCAAGCAGGAAGTCAGTCCTCACTTATGGGTGACGTCGGCGCCGACGGAGCCCTCGCGGAGCAATTTTCCCCAGCTTTCAAAGAAAGCCTTTGGGAATTGCAGCGCGCATGCGCGGTCCTCTTCCCGCCCAAGGGTGCCATCTTAGCCAGTCTTCTTTTTTCCGCGGAGCCCTACAGACGTACCCGTCGTGTCCCCGCGAAAAAGTTGATATTTCTTCATAATTTACTCTTTTTTCCTTCGGTTCGACGCCGGTCTTTTTCCCGCCCGGACTCGCGACGCCGGTCACGAGTCCTCTTCTTCTTTTTCGGTTTTTCTGACTTAGTCAGTTTTCGTTTCGGTTTTTCCCTGGCAGCCCGGTCCTTTGACCTCGCCGGGGCCCCTTTTTTCCCCCGATGGCTGCCAGTGGTTTCAAGCGGTGTGGTCAGTGTGACCGAAATATGTCACTAACTGACACACACGACTTTTGCCTCCGCTGCCTGGGCCCGGATCATGAAGAAATGATCTGTGGGCCCTGCGGCAAAATGTCCTCCAAAGCGTTGAGAAGTCGGCGGCATCAGCGGGATGGGATCTTCGCTGACCCCAGCCGTACCCGGACCTCGTCGGAGGCCTCCGCCTCCAAGGGTTCCAGCTCGGACCGTCGCCGGAGTTCCTCCGACAGGGGTTCTCCCTCCGGGGACCATCGACGTAAGGTGAAACCCGCGAGGGCGGCGTCGGTGGACGCTCCTGGCTCCGCGAGGGCCAGGTCGCATAGCCCCGATAGCCGTCCCGGGTCCTTGGAGAAGGAGCACCTCACGAAGCGACCTCGCCTGGAGTCGGAGCTGCCTGCTCGGGTAAGTCCTGTGGTCCTCCTGGACTCGCCTCCGCGACAGCCGACGTCGGGCCCGACGCCGTCGGGGCCCGAGTCGGGGGCTGCTGGGTCACCTGAGCTCGGACTCAGGTTGACGGCCTTGGAGAGCAGACTGTCTGCCTTCATGGACCAGCAGCGGGCACTGCTCGCTGGCTTCGCTGGCGCCGCTGCCCCGACCGCCGGGACGTCGACGTCTAAGTCGACCCCGGAGACCGAGCCGATCCTCGGGTCCATGCGAACTCGAGTCGATCCTCGGTCGAGGTCACCCTCGGCCTCCCGTTCGGGACCGAGGTCGCCGACGCCGACTCCCTCGGCGTCGGGGCGGCAGGCGCCGCGCCCTGCCCGGGCCGACCCCACCGAGTCCTCGTCGGAGTCGGTCTGGGAGTCTGAAGAGGAAGAGTCGCCTGATTCTTTTCGGACTCGGTGTGTCCCCTCGGACTCACCTGAGTCCGAACCTCAGAAGCAGTCCCCCCCGGAGGATGCCCGGTTCTCGGACTTCGTCAGGGATATGGCCAAGGCTTTGGCCTTCCCTGCGGACCCGAGGAGGAGCCTCGAGCCGAAGAGCTCGACGCCCTCCAGTATGACTCTCCCGCCAGGGAACACTTTACTGTACCGGTTCCTCCCATGCTGGAACGACTACTCTTCCGCATGTGGGAGAGTCCGGCCTCCTCGCCGGTCCTGAGCAAGCGGGTCGATTCTATCTATCGAGTCCGCAAGAGCCCTGGCTTCCAAAAGGCACAGCTACCACACCATTCCATGGTAGTGGAATCGGCCATGCATCGTCTTAAGAGCCAGAAGATGCACTCCTCGGTGCCTCCTGGCAGGGAGGCCCGTAACCTGGATGGCCTTGGTAAGAAGTGTTTCCAGGGCTCTATGCTTGCGTGTCGTGTCCAGACCTACCAGCTATACATGGGCATGTATCTCCGAGACCTGGCTAAAGAGCTAGCCGGATTCTCCGCTGGTTTGTCCGAGGAACCCTTGCGGAGGTTCCTGGCCTTGTCCACTGGCATTCGGGAATGCTCAAAATTCATATCCCGAGCAGCCTATGATGGCTTTGAAGCATCGGCTCGAGTGGCCGCAGCCGGCATCGGTGCCCGCCGACAGGCTTGGCTTCAGTCGTCTGACCTTGAGCCCTGGGTGCAGGACAAGTTGGTCGATGTCCCCTGCCGAGGCGAAAACCTCTTTGGCAAACCCATGGCTGAAAAGGCTGCACAAATTGAGACGGAGACTCTCACCCGGACTAGGCTTTCTAGGAAGACCTCCGCCCCTTCCCAGAAAAAGAAGGGCTCGGGAAAGAAGTCCTTTTACCCGAGGAAGGCGGCTGCCTACAAACAATACCCCCAATATCAGGCCCCTGCAGCTCCCCAACAGGGCCAGCAGGCCAAGGGACGGGGTAACGGGTCCCGTAGGCAGCAAGCCCCCAAGCCTGCACCACCAGCCCCTGCTCAGCAGGGTGGGGGTTTTTGACTCCTCAAGCATAGCCTCTTCCCCCCCCCGCTGGTTCCTCCCAGCACCGGAGGCCGGCTGGTTCACTTCGCCCACAGGTGGTCCAGCGTCACCTCAGATGCCTGGGTGCTTCAAGTCGTGCGAGAAGGCTATCTTCTCCACTTCCACCAGGTCCCTCCCTCCTATTTTCCGGGAGAACCTCCACGACCCCCTCTGCACAGGGAATTACTCCTTCAGGAGTTAGCAGGTCTTCTACAGGAACAGGCGGTGGAACCGGTGCCCCACCACCTGAAAGGTCAAGGCTTTTATTCCAGGTATTTTCTAATACCAAAAAGAACAGGAGGCCTCAGACCCATCCTGGACTTGCGCAACCTCAACAAGTTCCTCGTGCGGGAGAAGTTCAAGATGCTTACCCTTGGAATCCTTCTGCCCTACCTCCAGCAGGGAGATTGGCTATGCTCCTTGGATCTAAAGGATGCCTACACGCACATCCTTATCCACCCAAGCCACCGCCAGTACCTAAGGTTTGTGGTGGCCGGAAATCATTACCAGTACAGAGTACTGCCCTTTGGCCTGTCCTCCGCACCGCGAGTCTTCACAAAATGTCTCGCGGTGGTGGCGGCCCATCTCCGGCTTCACGGCCTCTATGTCTTTCCGTACCTCGACGACTGGCTCATCAGGGCAGCGTCCGCTCCGGAGGTCACCAACGCCACACGCCGCACGGTGACTCTTCTGCAGTACTTGGGCTTTGTTATAAACTTCGCAAAGTCCACTTTGCTCCCCTCACAGGATCTCGAGTTCATCGGCGCAAGGCTGCACACTCCTCAGGCACGAGCGTTCCTACCGCTCGACAGAGCTCAACGGCTCATGGACCTAGCCGACCGTTTTCGCAGCCAGCCCCTGGTCTCCGCCAGGCGCTTCCTGAGACTACTCGGCCATATGGCTTCCACCGTCCATGTGACCCCCAATGCCCGCCTGAATATGCGGCCTGCTCAATGGTGTCTCCGCCAGCAGTGGCAGCAGTGGCAGACCTAGTGCGCATCTCCGAGCCGCTGATCTCGTCTCTCCAGTGGTGGCTTCATCGGCCGAACCTAGTACTCGGCATGCCTTTCCAGTCACCTCAGCCGGCGCGGGTGCTGACAACAGATGCATCCCTCCTGGGCTGGGGAGCACATTGCCAAGGGGCACGTACTCAGGGCCTCTGGACCACGTGGGAGTCTGCTCAGCAGATCAACTTCCTGGAGCTCAGAGCGATCCGCCTGGCTCTCAAGGCCTTCTCCCACCTGACCTCTCACCAGTCCGTCCTTGTCCAGACGGACAATCAAGTTGCCATGTTCTAGGTGAACAAGCAGGGGGGCACGGGCTCCTTCCTTCTCTGCCGGGAAGCACAGAAGCTCTGCTCTTGGGCTGTCAGTCACGGCGTTCTCCTCAAGGCAGTTTATCTCCCAGGCCAAGAGAATTGCCTGGCGGACAAACTCAGCAGGATCCTCCAGCCGCACGAGTGGCGCCTGGATCCCTTGGTAGTTCAGAAGCTCTTTCTAAAGTGGGGCCTCCCCACGGTGGATCTCTTTGCCAGTCCTCACAACCGGAAACTTCCTCGCTTCTGCTCTCGTCAGCCACACCCCCTTCGAGTTGCGGCAGACGCTTTTCTACTCTCATGGTCGGGGAGCCTTTTGTACGCTTTCCCTCCCATCCCGCTAGTCTCTCGGACTCTTTTCAAGGTTCTCCGAGACAAAGCCTTCATGATCCTGGTGGCCCCTCGCTGGCCCAGACAGCCGTGGTTTCCACTCCTGCTGCAATTAGCGGTGGAGGATCCCTTCCCTCTGGGGTTACAACCGGATCTCCTCACTCAGGATCAAGGGTCTCTGCTACACCCCAACCTCAGGTCTCTCAACCTAATGGCCTGGCTGCTGAGAGGGTAGTCCTTGCTCCCCTTCTCCTGCCGGCAGAGGTGGAGGAGGTCGTCTTAGCTTCGCGACGACCTTCTACCCGCAAATGCTATGCCCTTAAATGGCGTCGTTTTTCCGTTTGGTGTACCCGACAGTCTCAGGATCCCTTCTCCTGCCCGGTGTCGGTGGTCTTGCAGTACTTGCTATACCTCTCTAATCTGGGACTTAAGTCCAACTCCGTCAAAGTTCACCTCAGTGCTCTTTCAGCACATCATGTGCCTGTGGACGGCAGACCTCTCTCCAACGACCCTCTCGTAGCGAGGTTTCTCTGAGGTCTCCTTCTACTTAAACCATCTCTGCGCCCGCCAGCGCCTGACTGGGACCTGAATGTGGTTTTACAGCAGATCACCTGTCCGCCTTTTGAACCTATGGCTACCTGTTCTCTCCGTTTTCTTTCTTGGAAAACACTGTTCTTGATAGCCCTCACTTCCGCTAGACGCGTAAGTGAATTGCAGGCCCTCGTGTCTGATCCCCCTTACACTCGGTTCTACAAAAATAGGGTAGTCCTACGGACTCACCCAAAATTTCTTCCAAAAGTGGTCTCCCCTTTTCACATCAATCAGGAGGTGGTACTTCCAACCTTCTTTCCCAGACCGCACTCCAGCCGAGCTGAAACGGTCCTCCATACCCTGGACTGTAGAAGGGCATTGAACTTCTACCTTGACCGTACGCGGGAGCACCGTAAAGCTGCTCAGCTTTTTGTGTCTTTTGACCCCAATAAATTGGGGCTCCCGGTCTCCAAGCGTACTCTGTCCATCTGGGTTGCGGACTGTATCTCTTGGGCTTATGGGGCAGCCGGACTCTCCTTGGAAGGTCGAGTCACGGCTCATTGCGTTCGGGCAAAGGCTACGTCAGTGGCTTACCTCCGCTCTGTTCCGCTGGCAGACATCTGCCGGGCCGCTACTTGGTCTTCGAGCCAGACCTTTGCGGTCCATTACTGTCTCGAGAGGGAGTCCCGCAGGGACAGTGCTTTCGGACAGGCAGTCCTCCGTAATCTCTTTGAGGTTTGAGCAACTCCTACCCTCCATCCCGGATGTGGGCTACCGGTGGGTAATAATTCAGCGAAGATTCTTTCCTTCTGTGCTGCTGAGCTAGAGGGAGCTCATTTTTGTGCTTAGGGACTCCGGTAGCCTTGAGCTTGGGAGTCCCATAAGTGAGGACTGACTTCCTGCTTGGTCCTGGAGAAAGCGTAGTTACTCACCTGTAACAGGTGTTCTCCAGGAGCAGCAGGAATCAGTCCTCACAACCCTCCCTCCTCCCCTTGGAGTTGCAATCATCTGCTTTAGTTTTTTTGCAAATTTTTATGCTGTCTTTTTTAGCTATGTCATCTGACTGGCTAAGATGGCACCCTTGGGCGGGAAGAGGACCGCGCATGCGCGCTGCAATTCCCAAAGGCTTTCTTTGAAAGCTGGGGAAAATTGCTCCGCGAGGGCTCCGTCGGCGCCGACGTCACCCATAAGTGAGGACTGATTCCTGCTGCTCCTGGAGAACACCTGTTACAGGTGAGTAACTACGCTTTATCTGCTTGTATCAACCAATCACAGTGAGAGTATCTGGCACGTAAGCTTTTCTAATGTCCAATGGATAACCTCTTTAAGTCAGTCTTTGGGACAAATCACCCACATGTTTTTAAACTCATGTAAAGTAATAATGACACGCTGTAAGCGAAAAAATTGACCCAATGGCAATCTACATCTTAAAGGGCTAGGATGGTGACTATGATAGCGAAGTAAATTATTATGCTGAACCAGTTTTCGGTATAAAATATTGAAAAATTTATTATCATTTTTTGTAAATCAACAAGTCAATCTGAGTGTCGTGATGTTTAGCCATAAATTTAATGTTGAGTTTGATTATATTCCCTACTCTAAAGATTGTTCCAAAATAGGAAACAGACCATTCCATAAGAAAAAAATATCGTCAACAAAACGCACCCAAAAGGGAATATAAGAAAACCATGAGGACTTATGAATAAAAGTGAACTCAAAGTTGGCCATGTATATGGTGGCTACGGATGGGGCTACAGTAGCCCCCATTATTACCCCAAAAAACTGTAGATAGAATTTAGTGTTGTACAAAAAATAATTCCTAGTCTACTGCTACTACTACTACTGAGCATTTGTATAGCGCTACAAGTCGTACGCAGCGCTGCACAGACATGTAAGAGACAATCCCTGCTCATCAGAGCTTAAAATCTAGTCAAGAGAAACACAGAAGGTGTAGGCAGGGATAAAACAAGGGGAAAGAAAAAGGAGATCAGGTGAGTCAAGATCCAAAAGCAGCAGCAAAGAGGTGAGTTTTCAGCCTGGATTTGAAGAGGGTTAGAGAAGGTGCCTGGCGTACAGACACAGGTAGTTTGTTCTAGGTGTAAGGTGCAGCAAGGTGAAAGGAGCGAAGTCTGGAGTTAGCAGTAGAAGAGAAGGGCACAGATAGAAGCAGTTTGCTAGAAGAGTGGAGTTCCCGAGGGGGGTTGTAAGGAGAGATAAGAAGAAAGGAAGTGAGGAGCCGCAGAGTGAATGCATTTATAGGTCAGCAGGAGAAGTTTGAACTGCATGTGGAAACTGAGGGAGCCAGTGAAGTCAACACCAAACTCGGGACATGATTATTGGTATCCTTACAAACAATTCAAATCAGTTTGAACTGAAAAAACATATTCCCACTGCAATAAAATTAGCTGCACCTGTGATCAATTGTCAGTACTCACATAACTTAAACCAACCAATGATGATGGCTCTAATGTTTAAAATGGCCACATTCACCCCCTGTTCCATTTTCACAATGGTGAAGACAAGATTTCTGCCTGAGACTGTCAGAAAAGCCATTATTACTAACCATCAAACTTAAAGACCTTGGGATTCCTGTATCTGCAGTTTGCAGTGTTAAGAAGTTTTTAGTTATTGTTAAAAATGGTTCCATGTAACTGTGCCATGTAAAACTACATGAAAATTGTTCTCTGTAAACTGCTTTGACTTACAGATAAAGCGGTATAGAAAAATAGACAAATAATAAAAATAAATAAAATAAGTTTTCTGCTCATGGAACCGTCAAGAACCTCCCAGGACGTGGTGGAAAGAGGAAAATTTATCCAAGAAGTCTTTGAAGGTTAGTGCGAACTGTTGGAAAATCCGCATGTACAACATCCAAAGAGCTTAAGGCTGACCTGGAGCAGTTTGGAATGGTGGTTTCAACCTGCACCATACGCCACACACTAAACAAAGAAGGCCTTCATGGGTGAAGGCCAAGGAGGACCCTGCTGCTCAAAGACAGACATAAAAAAGTATGCCTAATCTTTGCCCAAACCCACCTTGAGAAATCACAATCCTTCTGGGAAAATGTTCTGTGGACAGACGAAACCAAACTTGAGCTCTTTGGCAATGCAGACCAGCGATACATTTACAGGCGAAGAAATGAAGATTATAAGGAAAAAAACACCCTTCCTACAGTTAAATATGGTAGAGGTTCCATAATGTTGTGGGGCTATTTTTGCCACCTCAGGAACTGGAGGCCTGGAACATATTAAAGGAATCATGAAGTCAGAGGACTACCAAGGTATTTTGGGGAAAAATATGCTACCTGGTGTCAGAAAGCTAGGTCTGGGTTGGAGGTCATTTGTCCTCCAGCAGGACAATGACCTGAAACACACATCCAAAATTACAAAAGAGTGGTTAAAAAGGAACAAATGGACTGTTTTAAAAAGGCCAGCAATGAGTCCTGATCTCAATCCAATTGAGAACCTTTTGAAAGCGCTGAAATCTGCCATTGGTAAAAGAAATCCCGGGAACATTCCTGTGCTGGAACAAATTGTGTTTCAAGAATGGGAGAAACTACCATTAGACAGATGTACAAAACTTATAAATGGCTGCAAGAAATGTTTGGAGGCTATCATCACTGTCAAGGGTTGTGCAGCCAAATATTAGTGAAGGATGCCATTAATCAGGGAAGCTAACAAAAGTTACAACACAGTAATAATAATGGGTGATTTAAATTACTCCGGTATCGACTGGGTCAGTGTCACAGCAGGACATGCTAGGGAGATAAAGTTTCTAGATGAAATAGATGACTGCTTCTTGGAGCAGCTGGTTTATGAACCGACAAGAGAGGAAGCTATTTTGGACCTAGTTCTTAGTGGAACACAAGATCTGGTGCAAGAGATAGGGGTGTTAGGGTCTCTTGGCAATAGTGATCATAGCATGATCGTGTTTGATTTAGTAAATGGAGGAAGGACAGCAAAGAAATCCACAGTACTACCTTTTAACTTTCAAAAGGGAGACTATGGTAAAATGAGGAAAATAGTTAAGAAAAAGCTAAAAAGAGTAACTACAAAGGTTAAAGATTTACATCAAGCATGGTGCTGTTTAAAAATACTAGCTAGGAAGCCCAGACCAGCTGTATTCCATGCTTTAAGAAAAGTGGAAAGAAGTCCAAAAAACTGCCAGCATGGTTTAAAGGCGACGTCAGAGAGGCTGTTGCCAAAAAAGCATCTCTCAGGAAATGGAAAAAGGAGCCAAATGATGATGCTAGAGTGGGTGACGATGATGAGTTGTGGCAAGAAATTGGAAACCTTGGAAAGCCATCAGTTATTTCCCCCTGTGCCTTGCGGGGCCATCTGCATGTTGAGTGAATGGAAGGCCTTTCTGTTGTGGTAAGTAGCCTCCCTCCCTCGTGGGGGCCCAAGCAGCACATGTGTACAGTCAACCCCCAGTACTAATGGGAAGCGGGCTGCTAATAGAATTTGATCATGATTTGTTGGCTCTGCTGCATGGTCTGTGGGAAAGCTGCATATTTTGCAGTGTGGGTGAGAAAGGCCCTTAGGATCTGTGAAATGCACTGTGAGATGGCTGACTGCCTCAGATCCACAGTGACAGACAATACAGAATGGAAACTGCCAGTGGCTGGGAAAAGAAGGCCATGGTAATCTTGAAGTGGATAGGCATGATCGGGCCCTTCTGTTAGATGGAGTGGAAGAGTGGCTGTAGCTCCTGCAGAAATGGTGGATGGCTGTCTTGTCAAATGGGAAACTGGTTAGGCATTGCTCATCCATGGGATCCAGGTATTGGGTCCTGGACTTGTAGACCCTATGATATGGGTGCCTCCTGTTGGCTCTCTTGTGTTCCCTATAGGCCTCATGCAGCCTGGCTATCACGAACCATATGTTCATTCCATCCATGGCTCCTGCTTCCCACCACCAACACCCATAGTACTACACATGTGCCCCCCCCCATACACACACGCAAATACACATGCACACATAGGTGTCTCTTGAGCTACCATTTGTTCCTCTGCAGCCTAGACTGCACACCTCTTGCGGCACCAATGGGGATCACGAGCCACGTTTCTTTTGTGACAACCATTGTTGCTTGTGTGAGAGAAAATACAGAAAAGGCAGCGAGTGTGACAGTTGTGGCATGGCAAGCTGCTAGGCATTTCTGGGACTCCCCTGGTGCTGCTTCTGTTGAGCTGCAAAAAGGAATAGTAGGCTTCTGTGGAGAGAAAAGAACAGTACTTAAGTAGAGAATATATGGCAGAGATCCATCATTATCTAGAAGCCATGCACCATTGATTATGGTCAGTCTCAAAGTGCTCATTGATGCCAGATTGCGACAGGGGAGGCATTTTGGCAAGAGCATAGGAAGTATGGAAAACATTGGTGATAAGAGCTGTCGTTTTGCAGCCCAGCTACATGTCGAGGGAATGGAAGGCCTTGTGTTTTCTGTAGCTGGCCTCATTATGCAAGTGACTAAATTGTATAGACATTGCAATTTATTGCCCTCCAAAATGATAAGTGAGTAATATGATAAAATTCAATCGTGGTTCGCTGTATGTGCACAGGAAAAGAAATACATTGATTGATTTCCCTGAGAAAACCACTGAGAAACTGAGCAGGACAAAGTGAGATAGCTGACTGGGTCCAGTTTTTATGGGTTCTGGCAGTTTCTTCAAAAGCAGGTTTGTGAATATAGCCCTCAAAGGACACTGAGGTCACAGAGTCGGAGGCTTTTGGTGACACTGGCAGTCCAGGATGTGTGATTGGAGATTACTAGATAGCAGGCATTTTCAGTACTTGCCCCCTGTGAATGGACTATATGGGTTGACGCTCTTTATAAGTGTACGGATCCTTGGGGCTTTCATCAGGAGCTGAAAATGTGGTCTTTTAAGTAGGCATTCCCAGGAGAGTAGTTTGCGAGTTATTAGGAGGGAAGGGGTTAGGGATGCTGGATTGATTTGTTTGTTTTAGAAAAAGGGGTTTAGCATTGTTTTATGCTCTGGAATACTTGTTTTTATGTAAATGTATATTGCTTTGGTCCTTTGATAGAAACGATTCATGAAGAAATAAATGCCTCCTCTTGCTGCCAGAGTAGCATGTTAGGTTCCAGTGGTCAAAAAGGTGAGGACTGTGTTGACCTTCAGGTTCACTGGTGTGACCTTTTCTAGTGAAGGCTGCAGTTCACCTTGTAACTACTGACATGGTTGGAGAATGGTCTTCTCTGGGAACAAGCAGGAAGACAGTCCTCACATATGGGTGATGGCGCCGATGGATCCCACGCAGATCCACTCTCCAGCTTTCAAAGAAAGCTTTTGGGAGATACACTGCACATATGCAGTCACCTTCCTGCTCAAAGCTGCCATCTTGCCTCAGTCTGTCTTTTTCCATGGAGCCCTGCAGGCATTCCATCTGTGCATCTTGGTAAAAGCTAATTTTTTTTCTCCAGGAACAAGCAGGAAGTCAGTCTTCACATATAGGTGACGTCGACGCCGATGGAGCCTTTCACAGAGCATCTCCCCAGCTTTCAAAGAAAGCCTTTGGGAGATGCCACCACGCATGCGTGGTCCTCTTCCTGCCCAAGGGTGCAATCTTGCTCAGTCTCCCTTTTTCCGCCGAGCCCTACAGAAATTCATCTTGTCCCCCTGGAAAAAAGTTGATTTTCTCATACTACTTTTGTACTTTTCCAGCTTGCGCTGGCTCCGTTCCTGCCCAAGATCCTCTGCAAATGCACTGGGCCTCGAAAACAATTTTGTCTTGGTTTTATCCATCACAGAGCTTTCGCATCCTTTTCAACCGCTGGCTGCATCGAGGATCTTCGACCTTGCTGGGGTTCTTTTTGCCGCAATGGCCACTGGCTTTAAAAAAATGTGATCTGTGCTCCAAGAACATGTCACTCACCGACACTCCTGATTGTTGCCTCAGGTGTGTGTGGGCGCAGACCATGACCTGGAGTACTTCTTCTTGTGCAAGAAAATGTCCACTAAGGCCATATGGAGCCATCGGTTTAACCAGGATGACATCTTCCACAAGGCAGTCTCAACCCCGGTTTCCCCGGTATCCTCATGCCCGAAGGCCCCGCACAAATCCTCGTACTCGTGTAAGGCCCCTGCGGCCCTTCAATGGCTTGTCAACATTCCAAGCAGGGGCGCTGGAGCGTGTGCACAAGAAGAAGAGGAGGACCTCGAGAGCCTCGTCCAGGGAAGCGGACTAGCATGGGAAATCCCGTGCCTGGTCCCTTAGTCCCCACAGAGTTCCCAAGGAACTGGAGCAGGAACGCCTTCGGAAGGTATCCAGGGTCGAGATTGTCGAGGACCCCTTCTCTTCTTCGATCACTATATCACTAACAAAGATGTTGAAAAGAATCGGACTAAGGTCAGATCCCTGGGGCACACCGCTGGTAACTCTGGTAACTCACTCTAGCTCCATTTACCTGTACTTTTTGTCGCCTCCCACTCAACCAATTTCTAACCCAATCAGTAACTTTAGGATCCATCCCTAGGGTGCTCAGTTTGTTTATAAGTCGCTTGTGAGGAACGGTGTTAAAGGCATTACTGAAATCTAAATACACCACATCTAGGGCTCTCCCTCGGTCCAACTTCCTGGTCACCCAGTCAAAGAAATCAATCAGATTTGTCTGACAAGATCTGCCTCTGGTGAATCCATGCTGCCTGAGATCCTATAATCCGCTGGACTCCAGAAACCTTACTATTTTCTCTTTCAGCAGCATTTCCAATAATTTACTCACCACCAAAGTTAAACTAACTAATCAGGGAAGCTAAGAAAAGTTGTTGTTGTTGTTAAGTGCCGTTGAGTCGGTGTCGACTCATGGCGACCCTCTGGTTAGTTGTCCTAAATTGTGTTCGGTCTTCAGTGAGGCGGCTCATTGTTGACAGACTGGTACCCGTAGCTGCTGTTATTGTATCGATCCATCTCATTGCTGGCTTTCCTCTTTTGCGTTGACCTTCTATCTTGCCAAACATGATGTCTTTCTCTAATGATCTCTCGCTTTGCATGATGTGTCGAAAGTATGAAAGTCAAAGTCTTGTCATCTGAGCTTCTAAAGAAAGCTTAGGTTTGATCTCCTCTAGTACTGACTGGTTTGTTCTTCGGGCAGTAGATGGTATACACAGTAAACAAAAGTTACAGAACAGTAATAATAATGGGTGATTTCAATTACCCCGGTATTCACTGGGTCAGTGTCACGGCAGAACATGCTAGGAATATAAAGTTTCTAGATGAAATAAATGACTGCTTCTTGGAGCAGCTGGTTCATGAACCGACCAGAGGGGAAGCCATCTTGGACTTAGTACTTAGTGGAACACCAGATCTGGAGCAAGAGATAAGGGTGTTGGGGCCGCTTGTGATCCATAGCATGATC
The DNA here is from genome assembly GCA_033557465.1 of Ichthyophis bannanicus. Classification (NCBI taxonomy): domain Eukaryota; kingdom Metazoa; phylum Chordata; class Amphibia; order Gymnophiona; family Ichthyophiidae; genus Ichthyophis; species Ichthyophis bannanicus. The sequence goes on from CM066036.1 coordinate 454,314,307, forward strand.
GCGTTTGATGTAATTAATGGAGGAGGGATGGTAAGGAAATCCACAGCACTACCTTTTAACTTTCGAAAGGCAGACTATGATAAAATGAGGAAAATAGTTAAGAAAAAACTAAAAGGAGCATTTGTAAAGGTTAAAGACTTACATCAAGCTTGGGTGTTTAAAAATGCTGTCTTGGAAGCCCAGACCAGCTGTATTCCACACTTTAAGAAAAGTGGAAGGAAATCCAAAAAGCTGCCAGCATGGTTTAAAGGTGAGGTCAGAGAGGCTGTTGTTGCCAAAAAAAGCATTTTCAGGAAATGGAAAAAAGAGCCAAATGACGAAAACTGGAAACACCACTAGCACTGGCAAGTTAAATGCAAGACATTGATAAGGCAGGCAAACAGAGAATTTGAGAAGAAACTTGCTGTGGAAGCAAAAACGCATAATAAAGACTTTTTCAAGTGCATTCGTAGCAAAAACCCTGTAAGAGAGTCAGTTGGACCATTAGATGATAGAGTGGTAAAAGGGGCAGTAAGAGGGGACAAGGCTATAGCGGAGAGACTGAATGAATTCTTTGCTTCAGTCTTTACTGAGGAAGATATAGGGATGTTGCCCATGACTGAAGTTGTATTTAAAGGTGATACTGCAGAAGAATTGAAAGAAATATCGCTACACCACGAAGATGTGTTACAACTATTTGATAAACTGAGGAGTAGCAAATCACCTGGACCGGATGGTATACATCCAAGGGTGTTGAAAGAACTGAAATATGAGATTGCAGACCTGCTATTAGTAAACTGAACTATGAGATTGCTGACCTGCTATTAGTAATCTGTGAACTATCACAGATAACCAGGGGTAACTATTTGTCCCCCCTGGATAACAAATAGTTACCCCTGGTTATCCAAGTTTTAGTACCTGTTCCTTGTAAACACAGATCAGCCAATGAAATGTGTAAGTTTCTATGTTCCATGTAAACCGCGCTGATGTTGAATAGCGCAGTATAAAAGAGACTGTAAATAAATAAATAAATAAAAATAAATATCATTAAAATCATCTGTAATACCTGAAGATTGGAGGATCGCTAATGTAACCCCAATTTTTCAAAAGGGTTCCAGGGCTGATCCGGGAAACTACAGACCGGTGAGCCTGAAGTCAGTACTGGGAAAAATGGTAGAAACCATCATAAAGAACAAAATTACTCAGCATGTAGTTAGTCATGGCTTAATGGGAGACAGCCAACATGGCTTTAGACAAGGAAGATCTTGTCTTACTAATCTGTTATGTTTTTTTGAAGGTGTGAATAAACAAGTATTCAAAGGTGAGTTGGTTGATGTAGTGTATCTGGACTTTCAGAAAGCCTTTGACAAGGTCCCTCATCAGAGACTTTTGGCAAAACTAAAAAGTCATGGGATAGGAGGTGATGTACTATTGTGGATCAGGAACTGGTTAAAAGATAGAAAGCAGAGGGTAGGGCTAAATGGCCAATTTTCCCAAAGGAAAAAGGTGAATAGTGGAGTACCCCAGGGATCTGTGCTGGATCCGCTGTTTTTTGACATATTCATTAATGACCCGGAAAAGGGAATAACAAGTGAGGTTATCGAATCTGCAGATGATGCAAAACTATTTAAAGTTGTTAAAACCCAAGAGGATTGTGGAAAATTGCAAGAGAATCTTGATAGATTGGGAGACTGGGCATCAAAATGGCAGTTGAAATTTAATGTGGACAAGTGCAAAGTTATGCACCTAGGAAAGAACAACCCAAACTATGGTTACACGATGCAAGGTTCCACATTAGGAACCACCACCCAGGAAAAAGATTTAGGCATCATCGTGGATAACATGTTACAACCCTCGGCCCAGTGTGCAGCGGCGGCCAGGAGAGTAAATAGAATGCTAGGTATCATAAGGAAAGGAATGGAAAATAAAACAAAGGATATTATAATGCCTCTGTATCGTTCCATGCTACGACCGCACCTTGAATATTGTGTGCAATTCTGGTCCGCCATATCTTAAAAAGGATATAGCGTTATTAGAAAAGGTACAGAGAAGTGCCACCAAAATGGTCAAGGGGATGGAAGGATACTCCTATGAAGAGAGGCTAAAAAGGTTAGTGTTCTTCAACCTGGAAACGAGACGACTGAGGGGAGATAAATTAATGAATGGAGTGGAACGGGTAAACGTAGATCAATTGTTTATGTCATCAGAATATGAAAGGACTAGGGGACATGCAATGAAGCTACAGTGTGACCTATTTAAGACTAATTAAGAGAAAATATTTTTTCACTCAACGTGTAATCAAACTCTGGAATTTGTTACCGGAGGATGTAATAACAGCTGTTAGTGTAGCTGGGTTTAAAAAAGGTTTGGACAAGTTCCTGAAAGAAAGGTCCATAAACCATTATTAAAAGGGACCCAGGATATCACTGCTATACCCAATACAAGCATTGAGGAACCTGTGTCTTTTGGGGCAACTGCTAGGTTCTTATGACCTAGATTGGCCACTCCAGCTCAGAACAGTCTTCCTTGCTCTCAGGGCTTCTGGTGTTCTACATGAACAAGCAGGGAAGCACAGGCTCCTACCGCCTCTGCCAGGAGGCTGTGGCCCTTTGTTCCTTTTCAATCCGCCACGGGATCCCCTTCAATGCGGTCTACCTACTGGGCCAGAACAATGTCTTGGCGGAAAGACTGAGCAGGGTCTTTCAACCACATGAGTGACACCTGGACCCATAGACAGCGCTGGAGCTTTTCTGGCTGTGGGGTTGCTCCAGCATGGACCTCTTCGCCAGCCCGATCAATGCTCTGCTGCCCCAGCTCTGCAGCCCGCAACCCCATTCAGCCCGGTTGGCGGCAGACACCTTCCTCATCTCGTGGTTGAGAGGCCTGCTGTATGCCTTCCCTCCCACACCCTTGATAACGCGGACCCTCCTCAGGGTCCAACGGGACAGGGTGTCGATGATTCTCGTGGCCCCAAGGTGGCCCAGACACCCCTTGCTGCTCCATCTCTTGACAGAATCCCTGGTCCCTTTTGGAAGCTCCCTAGGACTTTTGAAACAGGAAGAGGGCTCGATCCACCACCCCAACTTGGGATGTTTATGTTTGTTTATGCAATTTCTTAATATAGCGCCCAGGCTGAAGGGCATCAGAGCGGTTTACAATCACTATAAGCAGGTACTGGATACATTCCCTCTTCCCCAAAGGGCTCACAATCTATGTGTACCTGAGGCAATGGAGGGTTATGTGGCTTGCCCAAGGCCACAAGGAGTGCCTATAGGACTAGAAACCCCAGTCCCTCCGGCCTGAGATTGCTATCCCCAGGTGGGAATTGAACCCCTGGCCCTCCGGCCTGAGGTACCTTGTCCTAACCACAAGGCCACTCCTCCCTCCCTCATGGCCTGGCATCTGAACAGGTCACCTTAGCTTCCCTTAACCTCTCCAAGGAGGTGGAAGAAATCCTTCTAGCTTCTCGTAAGGACTCCACGAGAAAGTCTTACGCCTTCAAGTGGCGCCGGTTCTCCGTGTGTTGCATGGAGCACTGTTTAGACTCATTTTCTTGCCCGGTGCATTTGGTCCTTCAATATCTCCTCCATCTCCGTCAGGGTGCATCTGAGTGCACTCTTTGCCAACCACCATCCTGTGGAGGGCAAGCCTCTCTCGGTTGCAACCCCTTTACCAGGTTCATGCGGAGCTTTTTGCTCTCCAAACCTGCCATCCGGCCTTCCCTGGTTGAGTGGGATCTCAGTGTGGTTCTGGCACAGCTTACTACGCTGTCCTTTGAGCTCTTGACTACCTGTTTCTTACTCCACCTTTCCTGGAAAGTGGTCTTCTTGGTGGCATTCAGCTCTGCCTGCAGGATCAGTAAGCTTTCAGGCCTTGGTGGCTGAGCCACCCTTCATGAACAGGGTTGTGCTTCACACTCACCTGAAGTTTCCCCGAAGGCGTCTCCAACTTCCACCTGAATCAAGAGGTAGTGCTGCCTACCTTCTTTCCACGGTCGCACGCTGACCTGGCATTGGCCGTTCTCCATACCCTGAATTGCAAGTAAGCCCTGTCCTTCTACCTGCAGCGGACACAGGGCCACCGCAAGGCCTCGCAGCTTTTCATCTCCTTCGACCCCAGGGGCTGGCTGTCACAAAGCGGATCATATCCATCTGGTTGGCAGACTGCATCGCCTTCACTCGCAGCCGAGCCGGTATCCCTCTGGAGCATCAAGTCACGGCACAGAATGTCTGGACGATTGCGACTTTGGTCACCAGTCTCCATTCGGTGCCCATGGCAGACATCTGCCGGGGCGCCACCTTGTCCTCTGTCCACAGTTTTGCAGGCCACTACTGCTTGGAAAGGGAGTTCCGACAGGATAGCGCCTTCGGCCAGGCCGTATGCCATAACCTTTTTGGGGTTTAGACAACTCTGCCCTCCGACCCTTCTTGTTCAGACTACTGGAGCCATAGTTCTCCCTGGACACTGGGGTCCCTTGAGTCTGTCATCAGGACGTGCCTGTGGCTGCCCATGGCCAGGCCATGCCTCGGTCTTATGCCGGTCCTAAGTAGCTTGGAGCTAGAGAGTCTCATATGTGAGGACTGACTTCCTGCTTGTTCCTGCAGAAAGCATAGTTACTCACCTGTAACAGGTATTCTCCAGGGACAGCAGGCATCAGTCCTCACAACCCTCCCTCCTCCCCTTGGAGTTGCTGTTCATTTTGGCCATCTTCTTGATTAGGCTCTAGCTATGGCACCTGACTGAGCAAGATGACACCCTTGGGTGGGAAGGGGACCACGCATACGTGGTGGCATCTCCCAAAGGCTTTCTTTGAAAGCTGGGGAGATGTTCTGCACAGGGCTCCATTGGTGTCAACGTCACCCATATGTGAGGACTGATTCCTGCTGTCCCTGGAGATTACCTGTTACAGGTGAGTAATTACGCTTTCTCAACCCTCTTCGTATTTTTCTTCATGTTAACCGCATGCTTGATTTGATCACTTTTCTCACCCGAGTCTCACCTCGGCGGCGTCCTTTTTCACTCAGGTCTTTTTTCTTTTTGTTTTTTTCAGCATGTGGGATTTTTTTGAGGCCTACCTGGTCAAGGCATTCCAGTTTCACCTCGCGGGCCTCGTCTTCCCCTCCATGTCCTCGACCAGTGGTTTTAAGCAGTGTGGAAAGTGCAATCGAATGATGTCCCACATAGATCGTCACTCCACCTGCATAAAGTGCCTTGGGGCAGACCACGATGGGTCCTCCTGTCCTAAAACCCAAAGGGACCGTGAAAGACAGCAGGGGTAACTTTTTGGCAAGTCTGGCTCCAGCGCAGCATCGGGGGCGGAATCCCTTCCCTCGACGCCGACAACGGGTGATGCGGTTTCACGCAGCCAGGCTCTGTTGGAACCCAGGAGGCACAGGGTGTCGGAGTCCTCATCGGACGACCTCCCACGAACGTTGACAGCACCCTTGAAGTCGACGCCAAGGACTGACACTGCGTCGGGGGCAAGTCCTCTTCGATTTGGTCTTGAGCCCTTGGCACAACTTGGGGGACGACGGATGGGAACACCCGTTGAAGCAGCCCCGCAGAAACAAGACACCATCATCAAAGGAGCAGAGGGTCACTTCCGACTCCATCACCATCCGGGACTCCCCAGCTAGGGAGTCTACTCCAGCCTTGATGCCATTGGGGTCTGGAGCTGCTGTGGAGCCCTTGGGCATCGAGGTTCACATGGCTGCCCTCGAGCGTAGCTTCACTGCTTTCCTTGAGGCGTAGCGGGATCAGACTCCCGATCCTTCCATGTCATCGACAACCCACACGGCAACCTCCTCGCTAAGGACATCCCCAGAGGAGGCACCTCCAATCTTGGAGCGCCTCGTGTGGTTGGTGTCGAGGCCCTCGACATCAACATGAGACTGTTGGAGCACCAGTGTCAGGAGTCCTCGGTGCTGAGTCGGTCTGGGGACTGCGGTGTGCTGATCGACTCCTTGGGGTCGGAATCAGACTGGGATATGGACGAGGAGTCACCCGACACCGTGCTCCATCGTAACGTCCCCTCTGAACTTTCCCCACCACGCCATTGGCGGAGGTCTCCCCTGAAGGACTTGGCCTTTCTCAAATTCATACAGGCAATGTCCCAGGCACTCGCCTTCGTGGCGGTGCCGGAGGATGAGCCTTGTGCTGAGGATCTGGAGGTCCTGCAGTATGAGGCCCCTCCTCGGGAGGACTTAAGATGTCCGTGCCCCCCATCCTTGAGCGCCTCCTGCTCAGGATCTTGGAGAACCCAGTGACAGTGCCAATTGTGAACTGTCGACTCTATTCCCTGTACCGAGTCGGCAAGAGTCCATGGCTCCAGAAAGCACAACTCCCACACAATTGCATAGTGGTGGAGTCGGCTGTGCATCTGATCAAGAGCCAGAAGATGCACTCTTCGGTGCCCTTGGGTAGGGAGGCCCTGCACCATGGACACGTTTGGGAGAAAGTGCTTCCAGGGCTCAGTGCTCATGGCTTAGATCCAGGCCTACCAGCCTGAGAGACCTGGCGAGGGAGATTGCTGGGTTCTCAACTGGTCTGTCAGGTGAGCCCTTGAGTGCTTTCGGACTCTGGTTTCCTTGGTCATGGAATGCTCCAAATTTCAAACTCGTGCAGCCTTCGACAGCTTCGGGTCGGTGGCTTGTGTCGCTGCGGTGGGCATTAGTGACCGCCGCCTTGCCTGGCTACAGTCCTCTGACTTGGAGCACTGAGTGCAAATAGCCAATGCCCTTTCCGGGGTGATAACCTCTTCAGCAAGCCCATGACTGAGAAGGCTGATGAGCTGGAGAAGGAGTTCATGACCAGGACTAGGTTGTCCAAGAAGGTGGCAGACCCTTTCCATAGGAAGGCTTCGGGTAAGAAGTCCTTCCACCCGAAGACTAAGAAGACTTAGGAAACTACCCCAAGTTCCAGGCTTATCCTGCTCCCCGTCAAGGGCAGCAGGCCAAGGGCCCAGGGCATGGCCCCCTTAAGCCCAAGGCTCCCAAATGCCAAACAGTGGCTCAGGTAACAGGCCTGAGGTTCATGGGGGGGGGGGGTCGGCTGGTCCATTTCGCTCACCCGTGTCTGGCCATTACGGCAGACACCTGGGTGCTGCGCATAGTCATGGAGGGATTTTTTTTATTTATTTGAACATATTTTTATACTGCCCCTTCCAGAGATCAGGAGCGGTTTACATCATAACAGGCAAACTAAAGCTTTTACATGGAACAGTATTCATGAACTTTATACAGTTAACAATGTGGGTGAGGTAAACCCTCTAACTATTTACATATCGTGGTACTGAGTGAAGCCAATACTAACTATTTACAAAGCTTTGTAAAGATGAATTTGGTTCATAGAAGGCGTTCTTATTCAGATATCTCCTTCACTTCGCCCAGCTGCCCCTGCCTCTTTTTACGGGGGGTGTTACCAATGGAGCCCTTGCACAGGGAGCTGCTCTGAATGGAGCTCGAGTCGTTGCTTGAGGACCAGGCGGTTGAGCCTGTCCTGCCCCATATGCAGGGACGGGGGTTCTACTCCCACTATTTTCTGGTCCTCAAGAAAACAGGGGGCTTCAGGCCTATACTGGACCTTCGGGACCTCAACAGTTTCCTGGTCAAGGAAAAGTTCAAAATGGTATCCCTTGGAACTTTGCTGCCTTACATCCTTAAGGGAGATTGGCTTTGCTCATTGGATCTCAACGATGTGTACGCCCACATCCCGATTCACTCACAGCACCATCAGTATCTCCGGTTCATGCTAGGAGGCCATCACTATCAGTACAGGGTGCTTCCCTTTGGCTTCGCCTCCACCCCACAGGTATTCACAAAGTGTCTGGCAGTCGTGGCCGCTCGCCTCCAATGACTCAGAGTCTTTGTGTTCCCATACCTGGACAACTGGCTCGTGTGGGCAGGTATGCTGGGCAAGGTGCACAACGCGACCCAGCACACTTTGGAGCTGCTGCAGTACCTAGGGTTTCGTGGTAAACTTTCCCAAGTCCAGCGTTGTCCCAGCGCAATCCATGGAGTTCATTGGAGCATTGCTTGACTCCATTCAGGCAAGGGCTTTCCTGTCCCTGAGTTGGGCTCAGCATCTCGCCACCCTGGCCCAGCAGGCACAGGCAGCCCCTACCGTGACTGCCCAGCAAATGCTTTGCCTCCTTGGGCACATGGCGTCCACCATCCATTTGACCCTCTTTTCCCTCCTGCGGATGCGACAAGCCCAATGGGCCCGCAGTGCCCAGTGGGTGCAGGCGACGGGCCACTTAGGGGACTGCATCTAGATCACACCCACCTTGGCATCCTTCCTGGCCTGGTGGCAGGACCTCTGCAACCTGAGATCTGGGATGCCATTCCAGGCCTGTCCAGTTCAACATGTCCTCACCACGGACGCCTCCAAGATGGGCTGGGGAGCCCACTGCGCCCACCTCCAGTCACAAGGGCCCCGGTCCCCAGAGGAAAGTGTCTCGCAGATCAACTTGCTCGAACTCTGTGCAGTTTATTATGTGCTATGGGCCTTCTGGGACCTTCTTGAGGGTTGCAATGTTCTACATCAACAAGCAGGGAGGCATGGGCTCATATCTCCTATGCTGGGAGGTAATCCCCCTCTGGAACTTTGCAGCGATGTGGGGCATAAGCCTGCGGGCAGTGTACATGCCGGGCCAGGACAATGTACTGGCCGACCGCCTGAGCCACATTCTCCAGCCGCACAAGTGGCGACTGAGTCCTTCAGTTCTGGAGAAGGTCTTCTGGCGGTGGGGCACCCTGGAGATTGATCTCTTTGCCAGCCGGTGAACACACAGCTCCTGAGGTTCTGCTCCAGGAGTCTGGCCGGGGCCAGGAGGTGGAGGATGCCTTCCTACTTCCTTGGTCCAGGGGCACGCTTTCCTGCTGATGCCCCTGATACCGCAGGCCCTCTTCAAAATTCAGGTGGAAGCGGTGCTGTTCATCGCGCCATGCTGGCCACAATAACCCTGGTTCACCCTGCTGCTGCAATTGTCGAGGGGGAACCCTTTGCATTGGGGTGTGCCCCGGACCTGCTATTGCAGAAGGAGGGCGCGATGCGTCACCCCAATCTCCAGTCGCTGGCCCTGACAGCCTAGCTGCTGAAAGGGTAGCCGTGGCGCAGATTCTCCCTCTAGTGCGTGCAGTGGGACATTGATCCTTGCGCTATTGCGGAGGTGCTACAGTACGTCCTACACCTGTCTGGCACAGACCTTAAGTTCAACTCCATTAGAGTGCACCTCTGCGCCATCTCGGTGCATCACCATGCTGTGGAGGGCCAAGCTGTATCCGTCCATCCCTTGATGGGCCATTGCATGTGGGGGCTTCTCCTTTCACGACCCCCAATTCGCCTACCGCCGGTGGTGTGGGACCTCAGTGTCATTTTGGGGAAGCTCATGCAAGCTCCTTTCTAGCCTCTGGTGACCTGGGTGAAGTATCTCTCCTGGAAGGTTGCCTTTCTGGTGGCACTCACCTCTGCCAGGCGAGTGAGAGATGTGCAGATGCTCGTGGTCCATGAGCTCTATACCAGGTTCTATAGCAACAGGATGGTCCATTGGATGCACCCGAAGTTCTTACCCAAAGTGGTCTCAGCGTTTCATCTGAACCAGGAGGTGGTGCTGCCCACCTTCTTTCCCCAGCCTCACACCTTGAGGGCGGAAGCCTCCTTGCACACACTTGACTGCAAGCGGGCCCTAGCCTTCTACATCCAGAGGACACAGCTCCATCGCCTGTCGATGCAATTCTTTGTGTTGTTTGATCCCAACCGCTTGGGGGCAGCAGTCTCTAAGTGTTCTCTCTCACATTGGGTGGCTGACTATATTACATTTGCCTACCAGCAAGCGGGGCTCTCTCTCTGGAGCGGCATGTCACAGGGCACAATGTGCGGGCCATGGCAGCCTCCGTAGCTAGCCTACGGTCAGTGCCCTTATTGGACAATTGCTGGGTCCTCGGTGCACACTTTCGTGGCACACTACTTCTGGAGGAGACCTCCCGGAGGGATAGTGCCTTTGTCCAGGCTGTTCTCTGTCATCCTTTTGGGGAATAATGCAACTCCTTCCCTCCAGCCCTCTGTGTCCCGGCTACCGAGGGTGGGATTGCATCTTCGATGCTGCTACCGCAGTTTCAGAAACCAGCCAATCAGCACCCCCTGATGTCCTTTATGGTCCATCTTTTTGGGTTGCCCGTGGCTTTTACAGGTTTTTTCGGTAGCCTGTAGCTTGGGGAGTCCCATATGTGAGGACTGACTTCCTGCTTGTTCCCAGAGAAAGCGTAATTACTCACCTGTAACAGGTGTTCTCCGGGGAAAGAAGGAATCATGCCTCACAACCCTCCCTCTTCCCCTGGAAGTTGTTTTTCTTTTGTTTTGTTATTGCTATCTTGTGCTATGGTATTGTACTGAGGCACGATGGCTGCTTTGAGCAGGAAGGTGACTGCACAGGCTGAGTGTATCTCCTGAAAGCTTTCTTTGAAAGCTGGGGAGTGGATCCGCATGGGCTCCATCGGTACCGATGTCACCCATATTCGAGGACCGATTCCTGCTGTCCACGGAGAACACCTGTTACAGGTGAATAACTATGCTTTATTAAACCTAAATCTCTATAGGCATTGCTTGTCTCACGAGTCAAGGAACTGGGTCCTAGGCCTATATATCTTCTGCAGGTCATCTGGTTCACTTTCAAAAGTCCTGTTTCCTCCCTCGCTCTTCTCTTCTCCCATCCTCCTGGTCCCCATATTACGTTATCTTGGTGTCACCTTAGATCCCGCCCTGTCCTTTCACAACCACCTGTCTTCTGTTACTTGCTGTTCCTTCTGCTCTTTACGTCAGATCTGTGCTGTCTGCCCCTTCCTTTTCCACACCCTCCTGGATTAAACAACTTCTTTCCCTTGTAATGACTAGGATAGTCTACTGTAACATTGCTCTTGCCGGCCTTCCACAATATCACGTGCGCAGACTTCAACTCTTAAAAAAACATCGCAGCCCGTATCATTACACATACTTCCCGTACCGATCACATCACACCATTACTCATCTGCCTCCATTGGCTCCCCGTTGCTTTTAGAATTCATTTCAAGTTCCTAACATTTGTCTACAAAGCTATCCATACCGGCTCACCTCAATACTTCTCTAATCTGTCCATGTCCCCCCTTCCCTCCCCCCCCCCCACACACTCACTCTGGCTCATTCACGTCAACCACATGCCCCTCCCCTCCCCCTCATTAGCACACCTGGAGTCCACCCGCCATCCTGCTTTTTTCTTCCTCAACCCCAAATTATGGAATTCCCTCCCCTCAAATCTCCACCTTCAATCTCCCCCCCCCCCGTGCTGAGGCCCACTGCTCTATCCACTACTCCCCCCCTCTCTCATGTCTTGTCCCACTCTCTCTTTCCTATCAAATTTATGGCATTCCTTTCCTTTTCTAGCAGCATTTTGAATCTCTGTAAAGCGCTCTAATGTAAAAGCGGACTGTTGTAGTGGTTGATATGGAAGGACAGACTAGATAGGCTACGTAGTCTTTTTCTGTCGTCATGTTTTTATGTTTCTGTGATGTGTGTATGTAGAGCGGTATATCAAAAACGAAAATAAAGATAAAGAAGGTACTGCCTCTTCATCTGTTGCCTCTCTCTTCTCCCTCTTAGAAAGACTACCTTCTACCAACATGCTCCGACAATACTACTACCACAGCCACACACACACACAAGCCCAGGGCGCACACATCCACGTCCAGGTCAACAGGCACACACTGACAGGTATAGCTATAGCCGCACACACCAAGATCAGTTAGGCAGAGAAGCACAAACAGACATACAGACACATACAAATCAAGAGCAAGCAGGCATGCAAACACACAAGGACAAGGGAGTCACCGACCGGAGCAAAGAGAAAATAAAACTAGATTTGGAAAGAGTAGGGTAAAAGGATCAAGAGGACAGAAGTACGAACACTGGCAAACAGTGATAAAACATTTGCAACCAGCATTCCAGCACAAACCACTAATCCAGCCATTAGGTTGCACATAAGTTAGACTTATCTTGAGTCTCTTATATAGAAGGTTTAAAAGCATGCACTCATGTTTGATGACATTATAAAATATGTAGTGTGTGCGTTATTTGGTAATGTGCCCTTGGCATTGCCTCAACATGTCTCTTTCTTACATTTGCGCAGCTATGATGCTGCTACTACTACTACTACTGCTACTTATATTTTGTATAGCACTACCAGACGTACATGCAACCTCTTATATGCACATTTTATTTTTCATTTTAAAATTGTTTCCTGTGCATAGCTGTTCTTACATGCACCTAACTCCACCTTTTATGCAATTCTACTCTGCATAAAACTTTTAAATTCCCCCCCCTAAATGTTTCCCTTGCAGGAAATAAATCTGACCATTTACCTATTCAATATTTGCCAGCAGGAAAAGATAAAAATAGTTTTGTGGCCAACTTCCAGATTTACCTTTTCACAACATAGCAGGCCACTACTGGTCTACCTGATGGATGGACATGTGAGGAGACGGGCGGAGGTGCAGCTGCAGAAGACTCTTCCTGAACTGTCTAAATAGTTAGCCATTTTAAACTCAAATGGTTGAAATGGTCAACTTTTTAAACAATAATTACATCCTTACGTTTCTACTACACATTAGTTTCAGCATCTTCCATTCAATCTTGCTCTCAACTGGCATATATTATAATAACTAATTCCTATTCGTCTCTCTGGGCCAGTCCAGGAAAGTAGGGTAGTCAACCTCCTCTAGCAGCTGAGGGCTGAAAAGAACTGAAAACTCTTTGCTGACAGGCGCACTAGCTCCCTCTGGTGTCTGAAAGAGTCCTTCAGTCTTTCAGTCCTCAGCAGCTGAGCTGGTTGCATAGCTGACAGGCTCCGGAGAGAAGAGAGCAAAATCTCATGAACTGCTAGCTTCAGAGTTTTATTATTTTCTTTTCTTTTCTTTCTATCTGAGGGAGAGTTTTCAGATAGTTGGAATGCTGCTTGAAACACTCTCTAGCAGGGTTATTCCAGGCAGTTGCTTTCCATTTTGGATCCTGTACTACTGTGGGTGCACTACATTCATTTATTTCTCCTTAACCACCAAGTCGGTGTGTTTTTTTTCTGTTTGTTACAAGCAGAGCCTGCTTGTGGGAGATATTTTAATTGGCTGACATTGCCTCGGAGAATTTCGCTGGGAGCCCCAGGAAACACATCTCTATTTCAAATAGCGGCAATTCCGGCTACCCGCTAGCAGCGGGAATGCGGTTTGCTAAGCGAGTGACACCCAGTTTTTTTTTCAGGTAGGTGCTACAGCTTCGCGGGACGCTTCGGATTGCAGTCTTAGGGCTTAAGCCGTCGCGGCGTTAGTTTGCGAGTTGTCTGCTCATTACCCGGGACCCGTTGAGGCGCCGTGAATTTGCAGCCGGCTCCGAGGCGTCACGTCGGGTTGATATTATTTCTTCGTTCTCTTTGCATTTGCGGGGTTCATGGAGCCTCAGAAGCGCAAGGAAGCTAAGGATGAGGAGATGGTTAAGGCCCCGAGCGGGTCTGAAAGAGCGGGAACGGCAGCCATTTTGCCTCAGCCGCCGGTTTCTCCCGCGCTGCCAGTTAAGTCAGGGAAAAAGAGAGCAAAGTCTCATAAAGCTCCTTCGACTGAGAGAACAGAGCAGTTACCTGTGCCTAAGGAGACCAGTCCTTTGGAGTCTTTTTTCTCCGCAGAGTTTATTGTGGCTCTTCATAACGCTTATTTGATGAAGAGATCACAGTCTGTTTTGTCCCCCGCTGCAGCCTGCAAGGCAGGGAGAACAAATCTGGAGACCTCAGAGACAGACCCGGGAGAAGGGGTCTCCTTCATGTGCCCCGGGGGTGAGCCAGCCTCAGGGGATTTGGAGCCTCTGGGTTCCGGGTCCCAGCTTCCTGAGGATGGTGAGATTCTGTCAGAGACAGGGTTTGATTTTTGGCCCGGTGAGTTAGGACCGGGGGAGGATCCTAATACTTTCAGAGTATTCAGAAAGGAAGAGTTGGGAGCTTTAATTGCTCAGTCGCTTGCAGCTTTGAATCTTGCTCTCCCTACAGTTCAGCAAGAGCCGTTGGAGGATCCCCTGCTACAGGGGTTTAAATCTGAACAGCGTTGTTTTCCTCTTCACAGAGTTATTAGGCAAATGATTGACTCGGAATGGGAGTGTCCTGAGGCCTCTTTGAGGGGCAGTCGCGCTATGGCGCGTCTGTATCCCATTCCCCTAGAGGAAAAGGAGTTGTTGCGTATGCCTAAGGTGGATGCCCTAGTTGCGGCAGTTACTAAGAAGACTACCATTCCGGTAGAAGGAGGCACGGCTTTGAAGGATTTTCAGGACCGTCGCTTAGAGGCTCTCTTGAAGCAGGCATTTGATTCCAGTGCCTTAGCCTTACAAGCTTCAGTCTGTGGGGCATATGTTTCCAGGGCGTCGATACGCTGGCTTCAGGGTGACCGTGCTCCTGATCAGGAAGAGGACTCGTCGCCGGACGGCGCTAAGCTGGAGTCGGCAGCGGCTTATCTGGCAGATGCCTTTTATGATTTGGTACGGATCTCAGCGAAATCCATGGCGTCCGTCATAGCAGCTCAACGTTTTCTCTGGTTACGTAACTGGGCGGCTGATGCTTCATCTAAGGCCCGTCTCAGTAAGCTTCCCTACAAGGGCAAACTGCTCTTTGGAGAGACGTTGGAAAAGATTGTGAAAGATTTGGGCGATTCCAAAGGGGGCCGTCTTCTAGAAGACCGGCCAAGAGCAGCTAAGATGCCTTCCTTGCAGAGGGGTCAAGGCCGCGATTTTCGCAGATTCCGGGGATCCCGTTTTGCACCTTATCAACGTGGACGTTTTGTAGCTAGGGGCCAATCCTTTCGTGGAGCCCGAGGTTTCAATAGGGGTTATTTCTCCGCTCAGCACGCTTCCACCAAGAAGCCTCAATGAAGGGACGCTGGTCCAGGCGGAGGTTCCTGTGGGAGGTCGATTGCAGGAGTTTCTCTCCGCCTGGGCCGCCATCACTACGGACCAGTGGGTGCTCGAGATTATCAGGGACGGCTATGCTCTGGACTTTGCGCATCCACTGGGGGAGGCTTTTGTAGCTTCTCCGTGCGGACCTCTGGCAAAGCGGAAGGCAATCAACGACACTTTAGGGCGTTTATTGCATCTTCAAGCGGTAGTGCCAGTGCCCGCAAACCAGTGCGGTTTCGGTCGATACTCGATTTATTTTGTGGTTCCCAAAAAGGAAGGTTCCTTTCGGCCTATTCTGGATCTCAAGATGGTGAATCGCTGTTTGAAAGTGCCTCATTTCAGGATGGAAACCTTACGTTCAGTGATCCGGTCGGTAAAACCGGGGGAGTTTCTTACTTCCATAGATTTAACGGAAGCGTATTTGCATATTCCAATCCGGCCAGACCACCAGAGGTTTCTTCTTCTTCTTCGTTTTGCGGTTCCCATGGATCATTTTCAATTCAGGGCCCTGCCATTCGGTCTCGCTACCGCCCCTCGTACCTTCACCAAGGTGATGGTGGTGGCGGCCGCGGCGCTTCGGAAGGAAGGGATTCAGGTCCATCCCTATCTCGATGATTGGTTGATCAGAGCGCCATCGCGGGCGGAATCTCTCGTAGCCACGGCCCGTGTGGTGGACTTTCTCGGTCAGCTCGGTTGGGTCATCAATCGAGTGAAGAGTCAGTTGCACCCAGGTCAGCAGTTGACCTATCTGGGAGCGTTATTCGATACCGACAAAGGCTCGGTTTTTCTTCCTCCGGAAAGAGTTCGAAAGATTCTCTCGCAGGTTACGGCCTTTCTGCGCCTTCAGGCACCCACGGCTTGGCGATATCTACAGGTGTTGGGGTCGATGGCGGCGGCCTTAGACCTCGTTCCATGGGCCAGAACGCATATGCGGCCTCTTCAACAGGCCTTACTGACGCGGTGGTCTCCGCAGGATCATCCTCTCTCCCGGCGTCTGCCGTGTTCGGAGGAGGTAAAGATCAGTCTGCAGTGGTGGTTGGTTCCAGCTCATCTGCAAGCGGGCATGCCGTTAGCGGTTCCAGAGTGGGTGTTGCTCACCACAGATGCAAGCCTTTCCGGCTGGGGAGCTCATTGTTTAACACGGTTGGCGCAGGGCATCTGGACGGAGGAGGAGAGTTGTTGGTCGATCAATCGGTTAGAGATGAGAGCGGTTCGCTTGGCGCTCGTGGAGTTTGTCGATCTCGAAGGGCGGGCAGTTCAAGTTTTTTCCGACAACTTGGTGACCGTTTCGTACATCAACAAGCAGGGCGGCACGGGCAGTGCTGCACTCCTAGAAGAGAGTCAACAGCTATTTCTCTGGGTGGAACTGCACCTGGTAGCGATTTCAGCGGCTCATGTGGCAGGAAAAGACAATGTCCAGGCAGATTATCTCAGTCGGACTGCCATCGATCTCGGAGAGTGGGAACTCAATTGGGCAGTTTTTCACGCAATCACTCTGAGGTGGGGTCAGCCCATTCTCGATCTCATGGCCACGCAAGCGAATGCCAAGGCGGCTCGATTTTACAGCAGACGCAGGGAGCACATGTCGGAGGGTCTCAACGGGCTAGTTCAGTCCTGGCCGTTGGGGCAGCTCCTTTATGTCTTCCCTCCATGGCCGCTCATAGGTCGGACAATACAGAGAATAGCAGCTTACGAGGGGAAGGTAATCCTCATTGCTCCAGTTTGGCCTCGGCGCCCGTGGTATGCCGATTTGATGCGATTGCTGGTGGCTCCGCCATGGAGGTTGCCCGCTCGGATGAATCTATTGTCTCAAGGTCCCCTGTTAATGCCACAGGTGGATCGATTCTTGCTTACGGCCTGGCTCTTGAGCAGGCACGGTTGCTTCGTAAGGGATATTCGCCATCGGTAATAGCCACTTTGCTTCGTTCCCGGAAGACCTCTACTTCCTTAGCGTACATTAGGGTGTGGCGTGTTTTTGAAGCATGGGGCGAGGATCGCCGGCTTCGGCCTTCGACTGTACAACTTCCGGAGGTTTTAGCTTTTCTTCAGGAAGGGCTTGACAAAGGGCTGGCTCTAAACACTCTTAAGGTGCAGCTGGCAGCACTGGCCTGTTACAGAGGGAAGCTACGTGGTTGTGCTCTTGCTTCGCACCCGGATGTACGTAGATTTCTTAGGGTGGCCAAGATCATTCGGCCTCCGGTTCGACAAGTCGTTCCTCCATGGGACTTGAATCTGGTATTGGATGCGCTGACGCGGCCGCCGTTTGAAATCCGGGATCCGGGCTCTCTACGGGAGCTTTCGTGGAAAACTGCTTTTTTGGTTGCCTTATGTTCCGCACGTCGGGTTTCGGATTTGCAGGCACTGTCGTGCAGGGATCCCTATCTTCAGTTTTCGAAAGAACAAATAGTGTTGAGACCGGTACCGTCCTTTCTGCCTAAGGTGGTCTCTGCCTTCCATTTAAACCAACCGTTTTTTCTTCCTATTTTTCGTCCACGTGAGGGAGAGAAATGGGATCGGTCGCTGAAGAGTCTGGATTTGGGGCGTGTATTGCGCAAATATCTGAAGGCGACACAGTCGTTTCGAAGGTCGGACAGGTTGTTCGTGTTGTTTGTTGGACCGGCGAAAGGGAAGGCGGCAACCAAGTCTTCTATCGCTTGGTGGGTAAAGCATGCTATTCGTGCAGCTTACTAATCTAGGGGCTTGGAGGCTCCGGTGGGGCTCCGAGCGCATTCTACTAGGGGTCAGGCGACTTCGTGGGCGGAGTCTGCCTTGATTCCACCGGTGGATATCTGTAGAGCGGCTACGTGGTCCTCTTTACATACGTTTGCTAGGCACTATCGGCTGGATGTTCAGGCGAGAGCAGATGCGGCTGTGGGGGCCTCGGCTGTGATAGCGGGGCTCGCAGGTCCCTCCCGGGTGTAAGTACTGCTTTGGTACTACCCTACTTTCCTGGACTGGCCCGGAGAGGCGAATAGGAAGGAGAAATTAGACCTTACCTGCTAATTGTCTTTCCTTGAGTTCTCTCCGGGCCAGTCCAGGTCCCGCCCATAGTTTTTTCTGCACGTTGGCTAGTGGTTGCTGTCCTCGGCGCTCAGATGTTCCACTCCTTATGGGTTGCCTAGCTGGTAGCCGAAGCTGGGGACATGGTTGACTTTGTTTCAACAAGGGCCAACAGCTAATGATAGGCAAGTAACAGTAAAGCAAAAAAAAAAAAAAAAAACCCAAAAAGAAAGTGGTAGCACACCACAACTTGGCGTGTCAACGCTGTAAAATGGAAAGTACCTGTTGCTTGTTTTCCTTTTTTTTAGGGCTATCTCGGTATTTAGTGTTTGTTGTTTTTGTTCCAGTTTAGTATAGGTTTAGCACCGCTGCTTTGCTACTACAAGGGAGCTAGTGCGCCTGTCAGCAAAGAGTTTTCAGTTCTTTTCAGCCCTCAGCTGCTAGAGGAGGTTGACTACCCTACTTTCCTGGACTGGCCCGGAGAGAACTCAAGGAAAGACAATTAGCAGGTAAGGTCTAATTTCTCCTTATCTTGGGCATTCCCGCTCTCCTCAGTGTATCCTTATATTAAAAAAAGTTACAATCTTTCCATGTTTCTTTTTTAATGAGATTTCATTTTCTTGTGTTTCTTGACAGATGTTTGATAGGCGTAAACTGGACGATGGAGACTCTGCCTTTTCAGCATTAGGTAAGCAGATGATTTAAAGAAAGCAAAATAAGTTATTTTTTTTTTATTAGAAGTTTTGATATATACAATACCAGAACACAAAGAAGCATAATAGCTCATCAGCAATTACAAAGCCTTCAAGGAAAAGTAAACATCCAAAGTTTTAGTCAGTCAACATCATGAGGAGTATATAAATAAAGGAAATAGTCAATCAAAGAAAACAAACCTCTATCTACCCACAGCCCTGAAAACAAAAACCCCCTTTTCAACAGGCCACACTTAAACAAAAGGATCTCAGTTAATTTTCTTCAATTCTTTTCCTTATCCAATAACAAGGAGAGCACAGCCACGCAACTGGCATGGCGGCCTCGGGTTTTTCCCCACCCTTACCCCCGCCCTCTCCCCCATCCCCCTCCAATAAGTCACGCATTTCGCCAATGTTTTCCTTTCGACAAACTGTTTCTATTTATTTAAAGACAGTGGTTATTAACAGTACAAAAAACTGTTGGCCACAGCATGCACGTAACAATCAACAAAACACTGTATACAATTCCTTTTGGCACCACCTGCCATTTCAGCCCCCTCGAGAGACACAGCCAATATTCTACAGTCCTTGTAAGTGGCAGGAGGAAAATTGCCGTGAAAGCTTTTCCTCAGTCCTTAGTCTTCTCCCTCTCCTTCATTCGAAAAGCTGTTACGCCTGCCGTTCAAGCAGACTTGGCAACCTTCTCTTACTTTACCCCCCTTTGCCCGCCGTTAAAGCAAGGCAAGGGGGCCCTCTGCGTGGTGTTCTTGTCGCCTTATCAATCTCTCCGGGGGCAGGTCCGTTTTCTCTCCTGCACCTCTCCCCCTTTACTTAAAGACTAGGCTGTGTTCTCTCTCACCGGGTGCGTTTTTCCTGCCAACCCCGACAACAGCGAATCCTCGCTTGTTGACGGGGCCCCACCGATCAATGCGCCGCTTTGGCCAACACCTGCTTCTGCCATAATCGTTCGACCGTGTCCTGTATGGACCACAGAAAAATGTCCATTCCTATATCTGACAAGTGTACTCCATCTGCGCGATACAATCCCGGGCATCTCTCTTCTATGAGGTCATGCTTGATGCTGTAACCCCCTATTGCCCCCATGAAGCGGGCCATCCACTTGTTCACTTTTTGTCTTGTCCTCTCCAGTGCCCTGTCCGAGTTCTCGCCCCGCCACACACGCCGTGGTATGATGTGGAACCACGCCAGGAGCGTCCCGGGAAAGGTGTTCGCCAGTGTCAGCAGGTCGCTTTGCATCTTCTTGGTGAGCTCGACACTGCGCGTGGACGCCAGGTCGTTGCCCCCCAAGTGGATCACAATCATGACTGGGTTCCCTGTCAATCTCTTCCTTTGCAGCAAGGACGGCACCAGCTGGTCCCACACCATACCTCGTCGTCCCAGCCACACCACGGAAACCTCACTACCTGGTAACCCCAAATTCAAGCCCTGTGGTCTGCACCGAGTCCTGTGCCCAGTGAACAAATGAATGGCCACAAATCCAAGCTTCACGAGGCCAGAGGCGGCGACTTACTCCTGTATTAGATCACAATCGAAGAGGTATGATTACAACAGAATTATCCAACAATGAATATAACACAGAACACTGATTTCACACCAAATGCTTCAACATTGCCCACAGCACTTTACTCTTGCCCTCAACTTGTTACACACCTTTTCTTTTTTTTTTTTTTTAAAGCCCCTCATTTCTCATTCTGCTGGACGTATATACAGTTTGTATCTGTCCGAGCGCCACCGGCCTATATTCATAACACAGGTACACTAAAAAAATTTTTTTTAAACTGCCTCTAATGTTTCGATTGATTTTTACGTTTTTTGGTGCGCTGAATCCAAATCTGGTAACCAATTTGCTCCATCACGTACAGATTTTTTGCTACATTGGGTTAGCAGTTTGAGGTGAACGTTTCAGATTGAGTGCGATCGAGATAAAGGTTCTTGGATGAATTCTTTATACTAATTGTTTAGTAGTTATTCAAATAAGAATAAAGAAAATTGTAACAAGGCAGCACATAAGAATAGAGTAATGTCAACAAAACACACTGTGATGGTAGCAAAATTGTCTGCACTTAAAACAGCCACATACATGTGCACAAACATTGAGCATATAAGAGCGAGGTTAGACACAAAGCAAAGCAAAGAAATGTGCAAAAAATGTTGTACAGGTATGTATGTAAGAATAGAAAACGCAAACCGCACCATTGCAATACATGAAGACAAACACCCGATGGTGTGAAAATAAAATTCTAATAAATGAGATCCGACACTGTGGTAATAACTAGCAAATTTTTATTTCAAAGTTTAGTAAAAACACGATATTTGTCAACACAGTTTAGATTTTAAAGTCATTCTTGGGTCAATCAATCTCCTGGTGGGCCCGTTTCTTCTTCCCCCGAATGCTTCTCTTGGTGCGCTGCTTGGCGTATTTTTCATCTGGGGTTTCCCGCAGCAGCAACCAGCAGAAATCAGCCATCATAGTGGTGTTCCATCTTCCTTGGTACCTTCTCTCTGCGTCCTTGATGTCCTGGTGAAACCTTTCACCTTGTTCTTCACTGTACGCCCCCAGGTTTTCGGGAAAGTAGTTCACATGGGAGTGCAAGAAATGGACTTTCAGGCTCATGTTACAGCCTTGTTCTTTGAAGGCATTGAGCATCCTGGCAACAATATCCTTATAGTTCTCATCCCGCCTGTTTCCCAAGAATTTGAGAACAACATCCTTGAAGGAATCCCAGGCTTCTTTTTCCTTCTCAGACATCGTTTCAGCGAATGCTCCATCTGAAATGAGTTTCCTTATATCAGGGCCAACAAACACTCCTTCCTTTAGCTTTGCTTCAGAAAGTCGGGGGAACTTTGAGCAAAGGTACCGAAAGCACTCACCATCTTTTGGAAGGGACTTGATGAATTGCTTAATGAGACCCAAATTAATGTGGAGAGGTGGTAATAGAATTTTATCACGAGGTACCAAGCTCTCATGAAGAACATTTTTCTCACCGGGTCTCAAATACTCCCGAATTGGCCAGTCTTTTTTCCCCCAGTGTAGGTCGCGGGCCCGGCTATCCCACAAGCAAAGGAAGCAGGGATATTTGGTGAAACCGGATTGCTGCCCTAATAGCATGGATAGAATTTTAAAGTCTCCACAAATCATCCACTTATGCTCATCATAACGAATCTTCTGAAGAATCAGGGCCAAATTCTCGTATTTTTCTTGGAGAATAACAGAGTGAGCAATAGGAACTGAAGCGAATGTGTTGCCATTATGAAGAAGAACACCTTTTATGCTGTCTTTTGACGAATCAATGAACAGCCGCCATTCAGCAGGATCATACTTGAGTTTAAACTTTTCCATCACTCCGTATATATCGTTGCAAAATACCAAATCTTCCTCTTTGCTGAAATACTTCAAAAATTGTGTCTCGCAGTTGCGGTACCAATAAAAAGTTGTTCCTGGTGACAATAGATTTTTCTGTTTAAGCCGAGAACCTAGCAGTTGGGCAGCATCTTTTGGGAGTCCTAAATCCCAGACTCAATCATTCAATTCAGCTTGAGAGAAAAGTTCAGGTTTCGGATCTAGTTCAGTTTCAAACTCGGAAGTACTGGACTCATCGGGAAAAGCCATCTGATGAGTCTCATCATGATCAGAACCGTCCACACAAATATGATCCAAAGATTTTGGTGGTTCAGGCACAGGTACTTCGTTGCTATGAGGCATAGGCCTAATTGCTGAGGGAAGGTTGGGGTAACTTATTACGTTCTTATTTTTTAAGTTGTATCCCTTCACAATGCAAGAGCAAAAATAGCAGTCACTGCTGTGGTCTCTTTGTTCACGCCACATCATAGGTATTCCGAAACGAAATGCTTGTTTTTTACCTTTCATCCATAAGCGTAGATCTTCCTCACATGTCTTGCACACTTTGTGAGGAGCCCACGGTTTGTCTTGATCGCCTAACTTCAAACCGAAATAGGCGAAATATACTTTTTTAATAAATGCAGAAATGTTCCTCTGCCGCTTTTTCACGGTATATTCCCCACAAATAAAACAAAAACTGTCCGGAGAGTTGACGCAACCTCTGGCTCTGTGAACCATCACAAATACACAGCACTGCAAACTACAACTGTAGTGAACCACTTCGGAATAAAGCCAAGAAAATAAACTGCAGTCGGCTAAAAAGAAATTATGTGAACATTCCTGATATGGGTAAGAAATCTAATTTTGCAAGAAAACGTGACGTGATGGAACATTTTGGCTATTTTTCCTGGATTCAGCACCCCAAAATCTATAGGAATCAGTTGCAAAACTGGAGGCAGTTTTTTGGTAGTGTACCTGTGTAATCTGTGCTCCCCGAGCGCCACCGGCCTATATTCATAATCTGTGCTCCGGACATCCCAATGCTAGCTTGCATCCCGTCCCGTTTGAGCACTCTGATAAATTGGAAACGTGATAGGGGAGCACCGTTCGGTGCACGAACCATTGATTTCCCGCGGGTGCCCGTAATTGTTGGTAGGCTAAAGCATTTCGCAGTGGGCATGATGGGTCATTGCGCAATGCCGACAACACCACCTGCGCCTCTTTGCCCTCCGTGTCAGTTTTAGATCTGCGCAAGTGTAGTACTATGGCCCCTGTGAGTATGCTCACATCGCGCTTTTCCATACCTCCACAGGCAGTCTTGTGCTTTGAGGATGAGGAAGCCACTAGCTCCCCTACTCGAAACGCTCCATAAAAGGCCCAGGAAAAGGCACATCTAAACAGCCTTGTCTCATACTCATCATAACACACTTGGCCAGTCGTTACCACCAGTTGTTGGAGCATCTGATGAGTGATGGGGCGGCATTGGTCTGCTCTCCGGGGCTGCTCCAAGGACCAGCCTCTCATTACTTTCCTTAAGATGAACGCCGCCTTGGGACTCCCCTTACCCATGGCCTTTGCAAAGAATGATACCGCTGCCAAACGGGCTTGCACTGCTGCTTTTGTGTAGCCATTGCTTTTGCAATGCAAAATCCATCTCAGAATCGTTGCTACTTTCAATCTGTCTTTTTGCTGTATTATGGCTTCTCTGCAAAATGTTTGGTACTGTTCCCATGCCGCTATGTATTTACGCCTGGTGTTTTCGGCTAATGAGCCTAACAGCAGCTCCCATACCTCGGTGGACCATACTCCCAGACATGCTTGGACACGGCTGTCTTGACCGTGTCTGCCTCGGGTGCCAGTTGGTGAAACAGCCGGATCTTGCAACAAGAAAGAGCGTCGGCAATGTTATTATATTCGCCTTCAATGTGCTCCGCTCTAAGGGTTATGTTATGCACCAGGCATAGTAACACTATTTGTCTTAATAGTGCCACTACCCTTGGCGTCTTAGCTCTCATACTGTTCACTGCCCACACCACCGCTATGTTATCGATATGGACGGTGATAGCTCTGTTGGCTAGCCCTGGTGCCCAGATACATAAGGCTACCATTAACGGGAAGAGCTCCAGGAATGTGTTGTCCCTGGTGATCCCTTCAGTATGCCATTCCCTGGGCCATGTCTCTGAGCACCACGCCCCTTTGTAATAGATGCCGAAACCAATCCCCCCCGAGGCATCATTGAAGAATTCTAGTTCGGCATTGGATACCGGGAGTGCTTGCCAGAAGGCAAGGCCATTGAAGGTGCGAAGGAATTGCAGCCAGACCTGCAGGTCTTCCCGTACTTCCTTGGTGACCCGTATGCGATGGTATCTTCTCGAGATACCTCTCGTTGCCCATGCCATGCGGCGACAGAAAACCCTCCCCATGGGAATCCCTCTGCAAGCGAAGCATAGAAGGCCCAGTATTGACTGAAATTGTTGCAGCGTCGCTTTTCGCTGGCTGTGAAGTAGTTGCATATCTTTCCTCAACTTCAGCACCTTATCTGTTGGCAAACGAGACCTGTGTGCTGGCACATCTAACTGTATGCCCAGGAAGGTGATGATCCTTTTTGGGCCATCTGTCTTCTCTTTTGCTAGCGGGATTCCAAACGACTGTGCCATCTGTTCAAAGATATCCAATATCCTTTTGCAGTCGTCATGGTCATTTCCTACAAACAGGAAATCGTCCAGATAGTGCACCACCGTGTTGGGGCCCACCTGGTCTTCCACTACCCAATGTAGAAATGAACTAAATTGTTTGAAGTATGCGCATGATACCGCACAGCCCATGGGCAAACATTTATCATAGAAGAACTCCCCATTGAACGAGAAACCCAATAATGGGAAAGACTCGGGATGTACCGGCAATAGCTGGAACGCGGACTCTATGTCCGCCTTCGCCAGGTGTGCTCGCGGCCCCTTACTTCGTATGAGCCTAATTGCTTGATCAATGGTTGCATACTTAACAGAGCATAACGCCAGATCGATATAATCATTGACTGACTTTCCCTCCGGGTATGATAGGTTATGAATTAACCGGAATTGTCCAGCTCCTTTTTTGGTATAACCCCCAATGGGGAGATTATGATGTTGTTGAATGGGGGTGTATGGAAAGGACCCTCTATTCTCCCCATACCTACTTCTTTTGCTATCTTACAGCGGGCGATCTCATTGTGTTTTTGGACAGATGGTGGGTTATTTATAAGTCGCGATTGTGCTTTTTTCATCCTGATTAGGGATGGGATGCGGAAACCCTGGGCGAAGCCCTTTTCAATACTGCTAGCTGTATCCCGCTTAGGGTAGGCTCTTAGCCATGGACGCATATTCTCAAGCCTGATGGGAGTTGGGGCCAACTCCCTCGGTTGAGCGCTGCTGTAACGCCCTGAAAGGCTTTGCCTCTCTTGCTGCCCTGCAGGTGAAAGCAGGGTGCCCACCTCCGCATAGTGAGCAGGAATGCTTGAATTTACAAGGCTGCCATGTACAACTCCCTGCGTTGTATTGTCGGCATGCCCGTCTCCCTGCCAACTGATTGGTTTGCCGCCCTTGCGTGTTCTGAAAAGTCTGTTGCCATTGTGTGCTCGGCAGAGGCTGCTGTAGCCCGTCCTGACACCATGGCCTATTGTCCACATGTCCAGAATTCTGTGATGCCATGCTAGGGTGGGATCTTCGACCATGCTTCTCCTGAACTTCACATCGTAGTTCAGCCAGGCCCACCCCCCGTATTGTTTATGCGCTCTGGTGATCGTGTCCAGGTACCTGGTCAGATATGGCCCCAATTCGGGTTCCTTCTTCATCACCACGCTCATAAAGATGTGGAATGCTGTCATCCAATTGTTAATTGATTTGGGAATTTTAGGTTTCCTATCCCTCTCGCTTCTTTTATCCTTGTCTTTTCCACTGTTTGATTCGTCATCCTGATCTCTGAGCAGGAGAGAGAATAGGTCAATATATTCTCGCTTCCAAATTTTCTTTTTGATCTTTTTGGGTACTGCCACAGCCAGGGAGCTCACACCGCAGCGTGGATCGCGACTGGTATCGCGCCAGTCCAGCTGCGTTCTTTGGGCTGCCCCAGATGGCATGCTCCCCTGCTCGTCGCCCCGCTGACTCAGCCCCGCCCAGGCCTGCCTAAGGGGATTCGATTGTTTTGTGCTCCTCTTCCTTTTAACTTTCTTTACTGCATATTTTATCACATCGGCCCACTCTATGTCATCGTCACTGTCAGAAAGGAATTGTCAGATGACGAGGTTGACGACTCTGGCGCCCCTTTTTCACACCCCGACTTACCGTGTGCCCTGTGAGGTGTTACTGTGCTGTTGCTCGTTGACGGCAGTTCCTCGTTCGCGAAGCCTGACATCCCCAGTCGTTGCCTGACTGAGGTCAGGCCGTGTTGCGTAACCTACTCCCGAACCATCTGGAGCAGGTCGTCCAGCTCCTGCCTCTGCGGAGGAGCTGCGCATTCTTGTTGCTGTGGCGCCTTCTTCCTATTGCTGCGCCTCGGCCTGCCGGCTGCTACACTGCTGGTTGCGTCCTGGCTGGCCCTCTGTGCTCCCCCCCTCCTCGGGTTAGCAGCCACCCGCGCCTTTGGTGGTGGCGCTGCCTTCGGTGTAGCCTTGGCGCCTCGTGTCCTGGAAGCCCTTTGTGTCTCCTTTCTCGGCATCGCTACCTAGGATGAAATTACTAAGCAGAGGCAATGGAAAGTCTAAGTTAATAACATCCTCGGATGCTTGCTTCAATCCTGTGCGCCATCCGTTTCTTATAGCCACTACATGTCTCAATATCTATTCATATCTACATAACTTTCTATCTCTATACATATCTATACAGCACTATCTAACAACTCTATAGACATAAATTACCCCGGCCATGATCACAGATCTATAAGAACATAAGATATGCCATACTGGGTCAGACTAACGTTCATCAAGCCCAGTATTCTGTTTCCAACAGTGGCCAATCTAGGTCATACGTACCTAGCAGATCTACCTGGCTGCATCACCCCTTCAGTCTCCCGTGAACATTAATACAATCCCCATTTCTTTTATTCCCTGGTCATCTTCAATATCATCCCAAAAACAAATTATTTTAACTGTCTGCAGTACCGCTTTCGTCCATGAGAGGGCAGCCTTCTCCCTTATTTACTGCCTCCTTACATTATTCCGCATTCATTTTGAAACATTGCCATGCCTCCGTTTTTTGTTTTTTTTTTTATTCACGAGATCCCCCATGTCTGTGCACTCCCCCACCCGAATCCCGTTTCTTTGTTTCTTTTTTTTTTTCTTGCTATTATTATGTCTTTATCAGTTGTTGCCCTGCAGGGTCTGCTCCTTTGGCGTGCCTGGCCACGTGTAGCCGCGTCGAGCTTATAGCCTCGCACACGTGGCCGCATAGCCCCAGTACTACTTTTTTGTCAGCCGGGCCCGGCGCCCCATGCTGCCCGCCTCGGGGGATGATAAAGGTAGGGGGTTGTTGGTTGCCATCGGGCTGCTGCTATACATTTTCTTCCCCCCCCTCCCCCGCACAGGACCCATAAGACGCCTCAAGCAACGGGACCCCCGCAGTGGCTGGAAGCGCCGGTAGCTACTCCCCTCTCTCCGCTTTTAATTTATCCTTTTTTTTTTTTATTAGTACTTGCCCGGCGATTCCTCCTGTGGACCGTTCTCCGTTCCTCCGGGAATGTTGGAGCTCCTGTGATTCCTCCTGAGGATGCTGTCCGTCCGTCCTCCACTCAAAACGGGGGGGGGGAGCGGCGAAAGAGGCCGAGCCAGCGCCGGATGCGCTTCTTATAATCAGCTCGCTGCCCGCCTTTGCCGTCCCCCCGCCCCTCCCCCAAAACCTTCGGCCAGCCACTGCGCGTCTGTGTCCGGCTGCGTTAATTCGCGGCCGGGTCTTTTCCATTCATGGCGCCATCAGATGATGTCACCCATGTGTGGCTGACTCATCCAGCTTGTCCATGGAGAACAATTTCTCTAAATCAGAGGATGTCACAAATACATAACATTGTTACCCCAAAGAAACCAAACATTTACAAGGGAAATGAAGGAAAAAAAGAGGCACCTAGGGCAAGTGCCTTAGCTTTCAAAGACAAAAAAGACTTCCTCCTTACTTGAGTAGTATGTGAAACATCCAGAAACATGGCCAGTGTATCTCCACCAAAAAGGAATCTTCCTTTTTTAAATGAGCTTTCAATACATCAATCATGTCCCCCTCAGAAACGAAGGTAACAAGGAGAATAGCCCTGGGTGAGATGACATCTTCTGAATCCTCAAGGAAAGCTGTGCGGTCCAGAACATCCAGCTTCCGATCTGAAGGATTTTGCATAATCTTTGAGGAAACATAATAACATTTTGCAAAAACGATGGTGTCAGCGTTAGGCAAGGACAATACCTCCTTCAAATATTTATGCAAGAGAATCTGAGGGGACAACAAATGAATGCAAGGAAAATTAAGTATATGCAAATTCTTATTCCTGGCCAAATTTTCAAGTTTTTCAATTTTCTGATGTAAAAGCAAACTTTCCTTGATAATGCATGTACAGATGAAGTCTTAACTTGAGCATCTATTGCTTCAGCACGAGAATCCAGAGTTCCAACCTTTACATCTAAATCTTGAAGCTTTAGAACAGCGCACTTAGTGAATTGGCATAACCCAGGAACAGTGGCCACCAATATCCAGTACGTTTAACAATCTGCCAAATATCCACCGAGATCACTGAATTCACTTGAGTATCCTGGGGAGGCATGGGAACCCAACCTATCTCCAGGAACAAGCAGGAATGAGTCTTCACATATGGGTACGTCGGTACCGACGGAGTCTGCGCGGGAATGCTTCCCAGCGTCCAATCAAGAGCTTTTGGAAGCATCCCACCACGCCTGCGTGCTGCCTTCCCGCCTTTCCCAACTGCCTCTCCTCAGTTTTCGTTTTTCCGCTGAGCCGGCAGGACGTCCTCCTGTCACCGCAGAAAATTCTTCTTTTATTTCTTTAGTTTTCTTGTGGTCGCGGCTGTCTTCCCGATGCCGGTGTTTTCTTTTCTTTTCTTGTAAAATTCTCCTTTTTTAGGGAATATTTTTCTTCGTAGTTCTTAGGCCTGTTAGGCCTCTTCTTTTTCCTTCATGGAACCGCCAGTCACTTTCTCCAAGAAATGTTCAAACTGTGGCGGTACAACTTTATTTTTAGACCCTCGACGTCGGTGTTTAACCGGCTTGGGTCCTGACAACAGTTTGGTGAGAAGAAGTCTTCAATATTGAGGTTCCCTCGATACACGGTTTCCCTCCAGTTTCGGGGCACCGTCCCCTTCTTCTTCTACACAGGATCAGGTAACCCACAAATAGTCTGTTAAGACTAGCCAGCCCTCAAGTGGTAGGTCTCATGCACAGCATGTAGACGGCTCCGGCCTTGCCCTCGAGGGCCTATTGGCTTCAAAACCCAGGCGGGAGTCTTCAGTCTCAAAGCCTCAGGGTTTTCAGGTTGTTCCTGGGGTTCACCCCTCACAGAACATACCTGAGCCGTGTCCGGTGGTAGCATCCGCTTCGAGCAGTACCGATACCCCGACATTGGCACTGGTGTTGGATGAAAAACTCCTCACCAGGGATGGTCTTCTGGCATCCTCGGTGCCTTTGGGACCGGTGGATACACTCCAGACTGACCTTCCATTATCGGTACCAGCACCGATACTACCACCGACATCGGTACCATCCAGACGTGCATCGATAGCCTCGCTTCCTTCGATGCCGAGTCTGGAATCGATCTCCAGTCTGGAGGACTGGGTACCGACTCGCCTTGGTACCGGCTCCGGGCGGTACCGAAGGCTCGATTCCGATGATTCGGATCCGCAACTCTCGGTTCCCTTGAGGCCGATTGAGTTGTCACTAGAGGACCTTCACTCACCGGTATCAGACACGGTACCGAAGTCGGTACCGATGTCCTCATTACCCTTACAGTCGGTGCATTCCATGCTTCGCTTATCGATGCCGAGTTTGGAATCGCTCTCTAGTCTGGAAGACGCGGTACCACTACATTTTGGTACCGACATCGATTGATACCGGTGGCTCGGTACCGAGGATAGCACCCGGAGGGTTTCAGTTCCCTCGGTACCGATTGAACGGTCACCGATGACTGCTCCGATGTCTTTGTTGACCTCGACTCCGACATCGGTACCGGTGTTGGAATCGATACCGGTATCCACAGTAGCATCGTGGCAAACTCCTACCATGCTTTTTTCAACAGGATCGCTCCATTCTATGCCAAGCTTGGAGTCGATACCTGGCATGGACAATGTGGTAATGACGGTCGCTGCTCCTGACAGCCAGTACCGGCGACCATCCTTTAAGCATTCCACACTGCACTGTGCAGGATCTTCTATTCCTGTATACCTGGATAGCTCTGTCGGTGCTCAGGCTAGTTCTTCAGATCTAACCTGTCCAAGGGAAAATACTTTTGGGGAACCCTCTTTTCAGAGTTTCCTCCTGGATATTGCAAGATCTCTTGCTATTCCTATCTCAGGACATGATCCTGCACACAACTCTTTTTCTACCAAAGCAAAGGAGAACATAATGCTTCCTTTGCATCATTCCTTGCAGAATCTCCTTCTAGGAATGTGGGAAACACCTTTAAGGGTACCCCCACCTTCCAGAGCAACTGATCTCTTATATCAGGTGCCCCCCTCTCCAGGGTTTCAAAAGACTCAACTTCCTCATCATTCCATAGTTGTGGAATCAGCAATGAGGCGGGTTAAGAGCAAGAAAAAGCACTCTTCTTATCCGCCAGGTCGTGAGTCTAAGATACTTGATGCCTTTGGACGTCAAACCTTCCAGACATCTATGCTTTCTGCAAGAATTCTCTCATATATTTTCTATATGAGTCTATCTCTTGAGGAGGTCACAAAGCAATTACATCTTTTGACTCCTTCTCTTCCAGAGTCCAGGAGTGCAGACTATTCTTCATTACTCAAGCATCTCCAGAATATCTCTTGGTTTCTTACTCGTGCTTCCCTAGACTCTTTTGAGTTTGTTAGCAGGACTTCTGCTATAACCATAGGGGCACGACGTAGAGCCGGGCTCCAAGCTTCAGGCTTGGACAAATGGGCACAGCACAGACTGGGACATACTCCTTGCACTGGAGACAATCTTTTCAACAAGGAGTCTTTACGTCAGGTTACTCAGTTTTCCACTGACTTACCTGTTCCTAGGAGCTGTTCTGCACCTTCTTCTGTCCCAGTAGGTAGGAAATGTCCTGCCAAACTTTCTTCCCATAGGAGAAGAAGGTTTTATGCATCATCTGCCCATCATACAGATGTTCCCAAACAGGGAAAGCATCATCCTGGTCTAAAGAGTCCAACCTCTCACCAGGCTCAGCAAACCCAGCAACCACAGGGTTTCTGATCAGTTCATCAGATGCTTGTGACTCTGGGGATTACAATCTGCAGCTGCTTCTGCTCATTAGAGACAATCCACTGCTGTCATTCTAAATCCTAAACATGGATCTCTTCCCGAAAGACATCCATTCTTTCTATGTTCTATGAGCTGTGAGGATGTTCATGCTTCTAGGTCACAGGATTTTTCCTCTTTTTCCTTTTAGGGAACGAGGTCCATCCACTATCAAATGATAGTTTCCTGTTCCAGCATGTCTTTTTTCCCTCCTATAAACTTACTACTTGTAAGTTTTCTTCAGCTCCATTCTTTTTACCCTCTTACCAGGGCCTTTCCTCTGTAAGAGTGGTATTGCTTCACTGGAGGGCTTTTCTTCAGTCTCTCTAGTTTTCTTACTTTTCCAATGCGGAGTTCTCTTCTCTAATTAACTCCTCTTTTTCAATCTTGCTTTGAAGCAGTTCATCAGACATGTCCAGAGTTTCTACTCTTGTCTTGTCTGTTCTTACTGTTTTTAAACAGTGCCATTCTTATGCTATCTGGCAAGCAGCTGCCAATGCAGGAGCCTTAATGTTTCAACCACTGGTTCTTGTCCACCAGCAACCAGATTTCTCCTCCACTAACATTCTGTCTGGTCTTAGTAGTGGCTCCAAGTCAGTGCTCTCATCTGTCTTGGAAATTTTTCACTACAAGCTTGCTGGATTGTCTTCTCTTTCTGCCATCTCCATTCCCCTGGCTTTGGCAGCATAGTTGACATAGCTACTGGCTTTTCTGCAGCCAGTTCTATCTCCTCATTCTCCTGCATCATGCTCTCTGCAATTCTACAAAGAAGCTCTCCACTATGGGTCCTTGCTAGAGAGCATGGTTTTTTTTTTCTCCAACAACTATACTAGATGGTTGAAAAAGGTTTTTTCAGTCATATCTCCCATGACTAGAAAAGTTCTCCTTTTTAATATAAAGCACATAGGCCTACTTCTACGTGAAAGCTTAAGGAGTTGCTAATTCCCTGCTTTGGTCCATAGTAGTTCCAATAGGGAATATGTTTTCTCCTTCCAGCTCGTCCTTATGGTAAGAACGCACGATACCTTTTTGCCCTTACGCAGGTCAGCATGGTATCTCATTCCTATGCGTCTTCTGTTCACTTACCATGACAATAATCAGGACTTGCGGGCTGCAGACTGATATCATCCTCTGCTTTTCACGTAACCATCCTGGTTATTCTACTACCTAGCATCCCTGTAGCCATAACCAGTGGGAATTGATTCTCTATATGTCTTCTCAAGTAGGTTCCACCTTCTTGTTCTTAGATGAATCTTCCTTCCCACATTTTTTCCTATGTGACTACCTTTTTGTGGGCATATCTCTGTCTGCTTCTTGCAGATTTCCATATAGAGGTATATATATATATATTGTGACTACTTGCCGGTCCTAGGCGGCTGCCTAGAGCCGGGTAGCATTGTGTTGTGGAAGAAATAAGGACTCTGTAGTTGTGGTCCAAATGAAAAGATGGGTTTTATTCCCCCTTCCCTTTAGGATGTTACAGCATAAGGGACAACATAAATGAACGGTTGAATTCACCAGGTCAAAAGGGTTTTAAACCAGAAATGATAATACTGCTTTCTCTCAGCAATACAATCCAGTATTTTCACGGTGCACAATATGTTTATGTTTATGTTTATTAGTTTTGATAAAATCGCCTTTCTCCAGAAATCAAAGCGATGTACAATATAAAAACAATTGTCTTAAAAAAGGCCGAAGCCTGGAAAAGAAAAGAAATACAATATCTGATTAAAAGTACAGTTTCTGTTTAAAAAGAGTAGACAAGAGAGACATGGAGAGGGTGGGGAAGAAACAACAAGGGAAGGTTAGGGACGGGGAAGAGGAGATTACACAAAAGGAGAGGGCACATCAAAAGCCAAAGAGAAAAGGTGTGTTTTTAGGTTTTGTTTAAAGGTTGAGAAGAGTGGTTCAAGACGGAGAGCGGGAGGTAGTGAGTTCCAGAGGGCGGGGCCGATGAAGAAGAAAGCAGAGGAGCGGGTGGACTGTAAATGAGCACGGGAAGGGGAGGGAAGGGCTAGACGGTGAAGATGAAAGGAGCGGGGAGTATAACGAGGGGAGTGGATAGAGAGTAAGTCAGCAAGATATTGGGGGGAGCCAGTATGAAGTACTTTGTGTACCAGAGTGAGAAGCTTAAATTGGGAACGGTAAGGGAGGGGTAACCAGTGGAGGTGAAACAGGAGGGGAGTGATGTGGTCGCGGGGAGACGCATGACAAATAAGACGAGCAGCAGTGTGGTGTATGCGTTGTAAACGGGATAAGCGAGACTTAGGGAGACCGACAAGAACTGAATTTGCAAAGTCGACACGAGAGATAACCAAAGACAACACAAGGGTAGTGAGGGCTGCTGAGGACAAAAAGGGGCGAATTGCACGTATTTGTCGGAGGAAAAAGAAAGAGGATTTGGTAATGTGAGAGAGGTGGGACTGGAAAGAAAGATCAGAATCAAAGTGGACACCAAGGTAACGAAAGGTAGAAACTAATGGAATCGGGGACCCAGAAAATGAGGGGGCAAGGGTAGGGGGTGTAGACCCATGGGAAAACCAAATGGCAACGGTCTTAGTGAGATTAAGGTGCAAGCAATGAAGGGTCAACCAGTTGGCTACAGCGGAAAGATATGAGTTAAGCGCGGTGAGATCGGGACAAGAGGGAGAAGTATGGTGGAGTAGAACAATGTCGTCTGCATAAAGAAAAGCAGAAATACCTGATTGTTGAATTAAGAGTGCAAGGGGTGCTAGGAAAAGGTTAAACAGAAGAGGAGCCAAAACAGAACCTTGGGGTACCCCACAGGTAAGAGGGAAAGAGTTAGACGAGGGGGCAGAAGAAGAGGGGGATATCTCTCAGTGATACCGTCCAGTATTTTCCTGTGCACAATTATCCTCAGCAATACAGTCCAGTATTTCACTGTGCACAATATCTTTTAGCAATATTTTCAGTATTTTCACTGTGTACAAAATACTACTTCTTGCTTGACTTCAATAAAGACTCTTAGCCTCCTCAGGCATATACTCCTCATACTCCATGGCTTCAGGGATACTCTCAATGCTATGGCTCTCCCATTGCATAGGGCTGGGTCCTGTTCCAGTATAAGGACACTGAGCCCCTAGGAGGCTGCCCTCCGTATCTTGCCCTGGATAAACCTCATCTGTTACTGGTGGGAGCTGCCCTCGTAAGTCCCAGATATCAGGAGAGGTGTGGGAGATCTCTCTCCACGGCTTGTACAGATAGGAGTCCCCTTGGCAATATGCCTGGTCTCCAACTCTGGGATTCCTTTTCCTCTCTTTAGTAAAAACTGGGTACTTATCTTTTCTTCTGCCCAAGCTAAGCTCCAATCCCTCTGCTTCTCGCCACGACTTTCTATCTGTCCTGCAGCCTGGTTCTCTGAGGGAAAGCTGGTTACGTTGCTTGACTGATGGCAACTTACTTCCTGTTTCCTGGGTGCTTCCCTGTATGTGACTTTTGCCTCCTGTTGATTGAGCAGCTTGTCTTGGTAGGAGGACCCCTCTGGCTGGGAAGACCCTGCTGCAGTTTTCTTTACCCTTTTTGGATTGGCCAGCCGGTCTTTCCTCAGTCCTGGCTCTCCACGGTAAAGTGTCTATCAGCACTTGCTTGGGAGTTTTCCTTCCCTCCTGGCATTCAAACCTTGGCTCCAGTCCTGCTTCAGACTCCAGCTGCCAATGCTCCTTCAACTGCCTCCCATGCCTGCTCTCCCTCTGTGAGATTTTCTGCCTGCTTTTATCTCTCAGCTCCCCTGACGTGGAACGTGAGTTTGAGTTCAGGTGGATCTGATTAGCCCTCTCAACTCTTCCTGCGTCACACCAACCCTGTGGAATGTTTGCTTTCTTCCTTCCTTCCTCTCTGCCCTGTGAATGCCTCACTTGCGCCTGAGGCTGCAAGGTAAGCTCTTCCTCCATTTTATCTCCTAATGTTTCAGGGTCTGTGCTGTATAATTCCTGCCAGGTAAGCCCTTCCCCCACACTGTCCCTTACTATCTCAGGCTCAATGCTATCTGGCTTCTGACAAGTGAGCTTCTCCTGTGTATTGTTTAGTGTTTCAGGCTTAGTACTATCTCTCTCCTGGTAATTAAGCTCATTCTCTGCACTAGCCTTTAGTATTTCACTTTTTGTGCTGTCTACCCCATGACAATATTCATACCTATAGCACACATCTACAGATGTCTATGTCTATCATGTGTGAGTATTTTATGCCCTTCATATCTCACTATAGATATATTCTCATATATCTATATGATATATATATCGATATATATATCTATATCTATATGTATCTGTCGAGATATTCTACTATTGGTAGATATGTATTCTGCTTTATCTACCTGACTGTCGAGGCTCATATAGCCATATGATTCTGACAGAAGGGTTTTACCCATACTTATGCTATCCAGCAAGTTTTGGGGTCCCACACTCACAACCATTTTGGTGGTAGTTAACACCTACCATAACCCTAAGGTTTAGGTACCTCTGAAGCTCTCCATGTCCAATATCTCTCCCAGCTGGCTTCAGTTAGGAGAGACATTGCGGATCTTCAGCTACTCACAGGCTCTAACACCTCCGGCGTTTGTCCTTTCTTTTGGGATACAACAGGTTCCCATACCCTTTCTCCCCACAAGGACTGGGCCTGTTTGTCCAAATCGGTTAGCCTTTCTCTTTTTGTTCCTAAGAGTAAGCCACTCTTTTGCCAAAAGAGTTGGGTTTTTATCATAAAGCCTTCTGCTGAAGGCCCACCATTTTTGTATTACCCCAGTTTTTCCTACTGGGGTTCCCTGTTACCTTTCAGAATTCTGACCTCCATTGTTTTTCCTACAGGTTTCCTACCTCCACTTACAGTGAGGTCCTTCTCGAGATTCTTCTACTGGGTCCCCAGTAGATCCCATGAACCTCTATCTTCTCTGTAGTCCTGTTAGGGGAGGTCCATATTGCAATATTTTTTCTTTGCAATATCATTGATGACAATTATCATCCACATATGGACTCCTTGCCTGCAATCCTATACTAGGTCAGCTGTTCCACAGCACCTTTCTTTCTCAACTCCTACCCTCCATCCTCAGGATGCCTGGTGTTCTGGGGGATAGCATGTTCCAACCTATGACATGCTGGGACTCCAGGCATCTCAGCTTGGGAGTCCCCATATGTGAAGACTCATTCCTGCTTGTTCCTGGAGATAGCACAGCTACTTACCTGTAACAGGTGATCTCTGGGAACAGCAGGAATAAGTTTTCACAACCCACCCACCTCCCCAGGAGTTGTATCTCTATCTATCTTTCCTTTCCTCTCTCTCTCTCTCTCTTTGTCTCAGCTTTAAAACTTAACTGAGGAGAGGCAGTTGGGAAAGGCGGGAAGGCAGCACGCAGGCGTGGTGGGATGCTTCCAAAAGCTCTTGATTGGACGCTGGGAAGCGTTCCCGCGCAGACTCCGTCGGTACCGACGTACCCATATGTGAAGACTTATTCCTGCTGTTCCCAGAGATCACCTGTTACAGGTATGTAACTGTGCTTTACCTGGGAACTCTGTTCCAAAGGAGGGATCAAGCTGAAAGCATCCAAGGACCCTGGAGGAGAAGGTGGTATGTGCTCATGGGAGCTAAGACTAGCTCCCTCTACGGAAGTGGAAATGGGAACAGTACCTGCATCTTGTAAGGGCATCTTTGGCATTAGATGTTTATCCATAGGACTAGCTGTCAACAATGGCAATCTAGACTTCGTATGTTTCCATCCAGGCATGATAGGCAATCACAGAAACTCCTATGTTGCTCCTAAGGAGCTCCAAAGGGGCAGTTAAGCTTCTTTGGATATGTCCCTTAGGAGATGCCCTGGCTGCGCGCCTAGGAAACAACACAGGCCTTTATGGGGCTTCTTGCGTGTGGTGCCCCGATCGGGCCTGAAGTAAATTAGAAGAGCCGTCACTCCCCAAGCCCTCAGGCACGTGCAAGGCTGGCAAAGACACTCCCCAAAAGAAGTAATTTCAATAGCTTTCACCAATTTATCTCTGTTATAATATTCAGTTCCTCCATTTTTTGGCCATTTCCTTTGTCATTCGGGCATCAGATATTTAATAACAGATAAAGTTCTCCTGTGACTCTCTTCCTGTGTTACCTTGTTTCTAACTTTACTCCTTTTGGGTTGCTTTGCAGGCATAGGAAAGAAAGGCACAGAAGGAAATCAATCTGTAGAAATTGACAGCAGCAGTAGGTGAGTTTATTGGTATGTGTTTATCACTGAATTGGTATCTGTTTACCACCGATTGATGGAAACTGGTGGCCAAGTCAGATTTTATGGTGTTGGCAACCCAGCATGCTGAATTTTGGTTACACTGTGAGCTGTGTTAGCTAT
Source organism: Ichthyophis bannanicus (assembly GCA_033557465.1). NCBI lineage: Eukaryota > Metazoa > Chordata > Amphibia > Gymnophiona > Ichthyophiidae > Ichthyophis > Ichthyophis bannanicus. The sequence continues at coordinate 454,352,094 of CM066036.1, forward strand.
GCCTGTTTTCATCCTTCCTTGCATTACTCAAGTTATCTGAGTTTTTCTTCCACATAGCATAATTTATACAGTGCATGATTCATGACTAATATATTGATTTATTTTAAGAGCAGCTGTAAGTAACAACATGTAGTCTCCATTTTAAAGATAGCGCTGAAATTACTGCAATAACTGCTTTGCCATTTTTATTATACAAATCGATTTGACAATGATGAATAAATGGGGATTCCTAAAGTGAGCTGGACTTGAAAATTTTATAGAAGGGCAGAGCTAATATGGGGGAAGCTAATGGATGAGGCCAGTAGGTTGCTGGACTCTCCTGTTCTTTGGGTATTTTACAAGGCATTTCATTTCTTGAGCTTCACCATTGAGCAGGGCCAGGGTGCCTTAGAGAATTGTTTGCCCTCTTGCTCTAGAGGACACTCTTGCTGGTCAAAAATTTCCTCTTGGAGGACTTCTTGGCTGAAAAGAGGCAAACAGAAAAATAGAAAGGCCAAACAGCCACAAACCAAAGGGAGAAAGCAGCACGCAGTGGAAGTTCTGCGGTCCCGAAGCTCACAGAGATTACATCAGAGAGAGATAACATGCCCTGCTCTGATCACTCAGCATAGCTAGTGAGCAATGCAGGCTTTGGCTGTTGTTTCTTTCTCTCTTTTCTTCCTGATTTTAAAGAAGAGGGCACTTTACAAGCTTGTTGAGCAAGTTGTGCTCATACAAGCTTTGCTTGTTTTTTTTTGCTGTATCGTATGCACTTTTTATGAATGCAATAGTGTGGTGTTTTTAAAACATGCTATTTCTGATGTAGGTGCACATTTTCCAGGTAACGTGCGCTATACTGTTCATGCACACGGTTTTTGTGGTGCATGTGCTCCCATATAGGACATGTTTTCCTGAACGTTTTCTAGGGCTAAGAAGAACTGCTGTACCAAAAAAAGGAAAGCCACAGAGAAGGGGATGATTGACTATATCAAGAGCAGTCTCTCTGAATGTCTGCAGTGAGAACCTGGGGAGAGAGGATGCAGCAGGCAGGGCATAACTGGACAGTATCTGTGGATCATGTCCAAGCTCTAGGAGAGGGACGGATGGTGTCCCACTTGTAGTGACACCAGGAGCTTAATGATTTACTTCTTTTGTCTGAAGTGTGATTTTCAGTATACAGCCACTGCTGGTGAATTGCCACCATCTCAGTCCTGGGGAGAAGAACTGTTTTTGTCCTCTGTGGAATCAAAACCCATTGGAAAGATGATTTGCCAGGACCTCCTGCCCTATCCCCACTACTACCACCTGTGTTTTCAAATTTTGTGGATCAGGGAGAGGTAGGATGGCTTTTGTGGGAGGAGTATCACCTTTTGGGGTTCCTTTCCCCTAATTTTCTGAAGTAGATGTATCAAGCTTATCAATCCTGAGGTCAGGGGCCAACCCAGATTCAGCATCAGCTAGGGGAGAGGCCCAGCATTCATCCAAATCTCTCCATACCATGGCTCCTTTCTGTTGAGAAGCCGACAGCAAGGGATGAGATCTCAGTGATGTTCGGGAAGAGGAGAAGGAAGAAGACTCCTCAGTTTTTATACTCATCAGAAAAAAGTGCTCTCTGACCTTATTGATCAAGTGATGAACGTACTGAATTTATCAGAGCATAAGCAGGCATTTCCTTTGATAGAAGGATCCTATTCTGGCAGGCATATCTAGACTAGCAAAGTCATTTCTATTTCACCAGATGATCAGCAATCTTATCCAGAAGGACAGAGAGATGCCATATGTGATATTTCAAGGAGCATGGACTTTCGTCAAGCTCTATCATTTGTCTAGGGCAGAACAGTGGAGGCTGTTTGCCATACTCAGAGTGGATGTTTTATTTTCAGCAGTAATCAAATGCATGACTGTTCCCCATAGGAGGGAGGGCATTCCTTGGGGATTTCCATGTTAGAAGACTGGAAACCCTTTTCAAGCAAATCTCTGAAGAAGCAAACTTGCCTTCCACTTGACTATTTGTGGAGCTGTGTTGCCCAAGCTAAGGCATTCCTCAGGGATTTCCATGATAGAAGACGGGAAACCCTTTTCAAGCGGATCTTTGAAGAAGCAGACTTGCCTTCCACTGGGCTATTTTTGGAGCTGTTGCCCAAGCTCTCCTGCATTGGCTTCAAAAGGTGCAGGCTGAATTATTCTCACAAGTGCCCGTTTTGGAATCCGCATAACATTTCTTGAGATGCTCAGTGTAATCAAATTAGTTAGTGGCCAGTGATTGGATGAAAGCACTTTTGGCTAAGATGCTGGTCAACTGGTCATCGAAAACGTGCCTCAGTAGACTACCCTTTAAAGGACATTTGTTTGGAGATGACTTGGATAAGCTTGTCAAAGACTTGGGAGGTCCTAAACAGCACCTCTCAAAGGATAAGGACCCAAGAAAGGGGTTTCAGTAAAGAAAGAAGTAAAGGAATAGCCGTGTGGTTTGAGCATCAGGCTGGGAACTAGGGAAGCCAGGGTTCAAATGCCATTTATGATCCCTTGTGGCCTTGGGCAAATTACTTAAACCTCAATCTACAAACTTTGATTGTAAGGGAACAGAGAAATCTCCAGGAACAAGCAGGAATGAGTCTTCACATATGGGTACGTCGGTACCGACGGAGCCTGCGCGGGAATGCTCCCCAGCGTCCAATTAGAAAGCTTTTGGGAGCATCCCACAGCGCCTGCGTGCTGCCTTCCCAACTGCCTCTCCTCAGTTTTCGTTTTTCTGCGGAGCCGGCAGGACGTCCTCCTGTCACTGCAGAAAATTCTTATTTTATTTTTTAGTTTCTTTGTGGTCGCGGCTGCCTTACCCGACGCCACCGGTACCGCCGGTGTTTCTTTTTCTTTTCTTGTAAAATTTTTTCCTTTCGGGAATATATTTTTTATTATTAGTGTCTCACGGTTCTCAGGCCTTCTAGGCCTCTCCATTTTTCCTTATGGAACCGCCAGCCACTTTCCCCAAGAAATGTACGAACTGTGGCGGTACAACTTTATTTTTAGACACTCTCAATTGGTGTCTAACCTGCTTGGGTCCTGACCATTTTCCTCCGGAGCCCTCGGGCACCAGTACTGTGAGAAGAAGTTTTCAACATCGAGTTCCCCTCGACACGCGGTCCCCTTCCAACTTCAGGGAACCGACCATATCTTTTTCTACACAGGATCAGGTAACCCAAAAACAGTCTGTCAAGACTACCCAGTCCTCGAGGGCACTTCTCATGCACAGCATAGAGATGCCTATGGCCTTGCCCTCGAGAACCAACTGGTTTCAAAACCCCGGCGGGAGTCTTCGGCCTCCAAAGCCTATGTGGGGTTTCAGGTTGTTCCTGAGGTTCACCCCTCACAGAACATACCTGAGCCATGCCCGGTGGTTGCATCCGCTTTGAGCGGTACCAATACCCCGGCATCGGCAATGGTGTTGGATGAAACATTCCTCACCAAGGATCGTCGTCTGGCATCCTCAGTACCTGTGGGGCCGGTGCATACGCTTCAGATCGACCTTCCAGTATCGGTATTGACACCGATACTAGTACCGACATCGGTACCCTCCAGACATGCATCGATAGACTCGCTTCCTTCGATGCCGAGTCTCGAATCGATCTCCAGTGTGGAGGACTGGGTACCGACTCGCCTTGGTACCGACTCCCATCGGTACCGAAGGCTCGGTTCCGATACTTCGGATCCACAACTCTCGGTTCCTCCGATGCTGTTAGAGTTGCCACCGGCTGGTCTTCTTCCACCGGTATCAGATGCGGTACCGAGATCGGTACCGACATCCACGGTACCATTGCTGTCGGTACCTTCCATGCTTCTCTCCTCAAGCTCTCGCTTCCCTCGATGCCGAGTCTGGAGTCGATCCCTAGCATGGACGATCTGTTCTTGCTGAAAGCATGGATGTCTGGAAGGTTTGACGTCCAAAGGCATCCAGTGTCCTAGACTCACGACCTGGCGGACAAGAAGAGTGCTTTTTATTACTCTTCACTCGCCTCAATGCTGATTCCACCACAATGGAATGATGAGGAAGTTGAGTCCTTTGAAACCCTGGAGAGGGGGACACCTGATGTAGAAGATCAGTTGCTCTGGAAAGTGGGGGTACCCTTAAGGGAGCTTCCCACATTCGTAGAAGGAGATCCTGCAAAGAATGATGCAAAGGAAGCATTATGTTGTCCTTTGCTGTGGTAGGAACAGAGAAGTATTCTGTATTCCCTTGTGTAGGATCTTGTCCAGGAATAGGAATGGCAAGTGATTTTGCCATATCCAGGAGGAAAATCTGGAAAGAAGGATCCCCAGAGGGAACTTCCCCTGGATAGGCTAGATCTGATGAAGAACTAGCGCTGGCACCAAGGGGTCTAGTCCAGTAAATAGGAATAGAAGATCCTGAATGGTGCAGTATGGGATCCCTAGATGGTAGTCGTTGGTACTGCGGGTCAGAACCAGCGACAGTCTGTAATTCTCTCATATAATCTCCAGGAACAAGCAGGAATGAGTCTTCACATATGGGTATCGTCGGTACCGACGGAGCCTGCGCGGGAATGCTCCACAGCGTCCAAAAGGAAAGCTTTTGGGAGCATCCCACAGCGCCTGCGTGCTGCCTTCCCGCCTTTCCTAACTGCCTCTCTCCAGTTCTTCTTTTCCACAGAGCCAGCAGGTCGTCTTCCTGTCACCGCTGAAGAATTTTTTTATTTTATTTTATTTCTTTAGTCGCGCGTCTGCCTTCTTGACGCTAGACTGGTTCCGCCGGTTTTTTCTTTCTTTATTCTTAAAAAAAAAAAAAAAAAAAAGAAACTACTGTTTTCTCACTTTGGTGCATTTTTTTCTTTGGCCTTAGGCCTAGGAGATTTTTCCTCATGGAAAAGCCCGCCTCTGGGTTTAAAAAATGCACGAAGTGCAGCGGCACTATTTCTGTCACCGACACCCATGAATGGTGTCTAAAATGTTTAGGTCCTGACCACTCCATTGCGGATTGTGAGTCCTGCTCCATGATGTCTAAAAGAGGTCTACAGAACCGAGCAGCTAAGCTCAGTACCCTGTTTCCCTCGGATGCAGCTTCGGTTGCATCGACGTCTTCCAGGGCTTCTTCTTCCTCACATGGATCTCAGGTAACCAAGCTTAAATCCAGCCGGTCCTCGAAGGGTAAATCTCCCTCTAAGTATCAAGATGCCTCCGGGCTTGCCCTCGAGGAACCCGCATTGGCAAAGTTACCCCGGCGGGAGGCTCTGACTTCCAAAGCTTTTTCTATGGGGTCACAGGTTGACATCGATGGCTCGGCCTCGACCGATCACCTGTTGCTATGTTCTGGGGTACCGGTGGTTCCCACTGGTACCGACATCCAGACATTGGTTGCATCGATGGATCAGAATATCCTGACCATACAGCGTGCCATCACGGCATTCATACAAGCTGCGACGCCATCGGTACCGCAACAAACTCCGTTCCCGGTACCGACTCCGGCACCGGTACCGACATCGGTTCCGGTGCCGGTACCGATTGCATCGACATCCGCTTCGGTTTCGACTGCAGCGGTACACTGTTCTGTGATGCCCATCGGTACCGAATCGGTACCGATCACTCCTGATGTCGATACCACCCGGTATGCGTATCGGGCTCTGCAAGAGCATCCAGACAGGCGATACTTCGATTCCTCTGAAGACTCTGATGAATCAGAGGTCTCTGTCGAAGCATCGGTGATCCATCCTCAGGAGCCCTCTTCTCCAAAAAGGAGAATGTCTCCTCCAGAGGATTTGTCTTTTCAGGATTTCAATAGGGAAGTGGCCAGGGGCCTTTCCATCTCAGTGGCCCCTGAAACAGAGCCTAGAGCCAAAAAATTAGATATTTTACAATATCCTAAGGCTCCTAAGGAGGCAGCCACTTTACCAATACATGAAATTCTTTATGATCACATGTTGGGCATATGGGAGACTCCTCTCACCATTTCCCCTCATTCTCGCAGGTTGGACACCATGTATCGTGTTCCTCCTTGTCCTGGCTTTCATAAAACTCAGCTTCCTCACCACTCTATTGTGGTGGAGTCTGCTATGAAGAAGATAAAGAGTACAAAAAGGCACTCTTCTGCTCCTCCTGTTACAGGTAAGTAACTGTGCTGTACCTGCTGTACTTGAATGTAACTGACTTTGAGCTACTACTAGAAAGCCATGAACTAAATACAAATAGATAGCTTGGACTGCCAGGCAGTTTAGATATGGCTCTTTGCAGAGTGGCAGATACCCTGGTAGAGACTTCCCCTTTCAAAGCTCAAAATGGGGATCTCTGGACAGGATTCTTTCCCTGTAGTGGACTTAATGCCACCCAGTGACATGGAGGGATCCAGGCAAAGTTTGTTCTTGTTGGAAGCAGCTCTGGCTGTCTGCCTCCACCTGGGCCCATATCACGGTGGACCAGTGGGTCTTATCTGTCATTTAGACACTGTTATGCTCCCACACTGCTGCCCCAATCCATGAAGTATTCATGGTGTCCTGCTGCAATACTCCAGAAAAAAACAGCAGTAGTACAAGGATCCATCATCATCTTTGCAACTTCTATGCAGTAGTACCAGTGCTAGGACCCAAAAGAGGAAGGAGAAGATATTCCCTGTATTTCGTGATTCCCAAAAAGGAGGGTTTCTCTCAGCCCATCATGGATCTTAGGCAAGTCATTCTTTCCCTCAGTATCCCAAAGTTTGCTATAGAGACCTTGGGGTCAGTTAATTTGGTGGTGCATCCAGGAGAATTCCTAACTGCCCTGGATCCATTGGAGGCATACTTAGATGTTCCAATCAAATCAGACTTTTAGAAATTTCTCTGGTTTGCAATCTTAGGACACTACTTCAGGTTTCAGGCACTGTCCTTTGGACTGGCCACAGAACCATGGACATTTACAAAAGGATTGATGGTGATGACAGCTTATTTGAGGAAAAAGGGGAGTGCTGATGCATCCCTGTCTTTACTAGTAGCTAGCACATGTCTGTGCAGCGCTGTGTACAACTTGTAGCGCTATACAAATGCTCAGTAGTAGTAGTAGTTCAGCCCAATAATTACCCTTACCTATAACGCCCTTCATGAAGTGGCCCCCTATTACAGTATCTCTTATTTCTCATCACTTTACATGCCCTAGCTCACTCACTCCATTCTGTACATGGCAACTATCAGCTTATTCCCTCGCCTTCAAGAGCTACGTTTGAGGCCACATATCAATCTGTATTTTTTTTTGTGGCTCCTATTGCTTGGAATTGCTTACTATCTCATCTGTGTCTTGAGCTGATGTTCAAACGCTTTAAAGCAGGCCTTAAGACTTTTCTTTTTGAGCAGGCTTTTGGGGTCCTGGGGCGATGCCCCTATACCACATTCAGTATTATTTCCCCTTGTCCCCCCCTCCCTACTCTCGCTAGCCCTTGTACTTTATGACTTAATGGCGTTCTTTCAGTATTGGCTGAGGCTTTGTAATCTTCTGTGATCAATACTCATAAACTTGAAAATATGGAAACACTTTAAGATGAAGAAATATTTGTTTAGTCAGTTTTCCTAAATTGGATAAGATGTCTCCTGTAAATCTGTTTAAAAGTTATATGCATGAGATTCTGGAAATTCCTGACGCCTCTTTGCCCCAGTGTTGTCTGCATATTAGCCACCTTGTTAGTAACTATGTTGCTTGAGTCCGATAAGGATTGGGTTTTTAAGATGTTTTTTTTCCCACTTCATTATAACAATTTTCTTGGCTGTACTATAAGAATGTATCCAAATGCATCTTATTCAACTCAAGTTTGACGCTTATGGTTTCTTGCTCTGCGTTCTCAAGTACTTGGTTTAGGTGCTATCTTTACTTTGTACAAACCCTGTAAATGTGCAAATAATTGTGTTTTTGGAACCAGACTAACTGAAAGTTTTCCTTCAAGCCAAGATTGATGAGCATAGTTTGACTTCTGGGAACAAAAGTCTGTCTTATCTTTATTTTTTCAGATGGCTGTTGGTTACAGCATATGTGTTATTTTCCTTTTTTTTTTCCATATTGGATCTATTTTTTTTTTAACTTAAACTTTATTGGTATTTCGTAGTGCACATAACAGCCATTGTCATACAACTGTTTACACCGCAATACAGTCCCAAATAACAAGTACACATTCTCCAGGACCAAGCAGGAAGTCAGTCCTCACATATGGGTGACGTCGGCGCCGACGGAGCCCTCGCGGAGCAATTTTCCCCAGCTTTCAAAGAAAGCCTTTGGGAATTGCAGCGCGCATGCGCGGTCGCCTTCCCGCCCAAGGGTGCCATCTTAGCCAGTCTTCTTTTTTCCGCGGAGCCCTACAGACGTACCCGTCGTGTCCCTGCGAAAAAGTTGATTTTCTTAATAACATGGTCGGAGAGCCTTCTGTATGCTTTTCCTCCCATCCCGCTAGTCTCTCAAACTCTTTTCAAGGTTCTCCGAGACAAAGCCTTCATGATCCTGGTGGCCCCTTGCTGGCCCAGACAGCCGTGGTTTCCACTCCTGCTGCAATTAGCGGTAGAGGATCCATTCCCTCTGGGGTTACAACCGAATCTCCTCACTCAGGATCAGGGGTCTCTGCTACACCCCAACCTCAGATCTCTCAATCTAATGGCCTGGCTGCTGAGAGGGTAGTCCTTGCTCCCCTTCTCCTGCCGGCAGAGGTGGAAGAGGTCGTCCTAGCTTCTCGGCGCCCTTCTACCCGCAAATGCTACGCCCTTAAATGGCGTCGCTTTTCCGTTTGGTGTACCCAACAGTCTCAGGATCCCTTCTCCTGCCCGGTGTCGGTGATCCTGCAGTACTTGCTATACCTCTCTAATCTGGGACTTAAGTCCAACTCCGTCAAAGTTCACCTCAGTGCTCTTTCAGCACATCATGTGCCGGTGGACGGCAGACCTCTTTCCAGCGACCCTCTTGTGGCGAGGTTTCTCCGAGGTCTCCTTCTGCTTAAACCACCTCTGCGCCCGCCAGCGCCTGACTGGGATCTGAATGTGGTTTTACAGCGGATCACCTGTCCGCCTTTTGAACCTATGGCTACCTGTCCTCTCCGTTTTCTTTCTTGGAAAACATTGTTCTTGATAGCCCTCACTTCCACTAGACGCGTAAGTGAATTGCAGGCCCTCGTGTCTGATCCCCCTTACACTCGGTTCTACAAAAATAGGGTAGTCCTGCGGACTCACCCAAAATTTCTCCCGAAAGTGGTCTCCCCTTTTCACATCAATCAGGAGGTGGTACTTCCGACCTTCTTTCCCAGACCACACTCCAGCCGAGCTGAAACGGTCCTCCATACCCTGGACTGTAGAAGGGCGTTGAACTTCTACCTTGACCGTACGCGGGAGCACCGTAAAGCTGCTCAGCTTTTTGTGTCTTTTGACCCCAATAAATTGGGGCTCCCTGTCTCCAAGCGTACTCTGTCCATCTGGGTTGCGGACTGTATCACTTGGGCTTATGGGGCAGCCGGACTCTCCTTGGAAGGTCGAGTCACGGCTCATTGCGTTCGGGCAAAGGCTACGTCAGTGGCTTACCTCCGCTCTGTTCCGCTGGCAGACATCTGCCGGGCCACTACTTGGTCTTCGAGCCAGACTTTTGCGGTCCATTACTGTCTCGAGAGGGAGTCCCGCAGGGACAGTGCTTTCGGACAGGCAGTCCTCCGTAATCTCTTTGAGGTTTGAGCAACTCCTACCCTCCATCCCGGATGTGGGCTACCGGTGGGTAATAATTCAGCGAAGATTCCTTCCTTCTGTGCTGCTGAGCTAGAGGGAGCTCATTTTTGTGCTTAGGGTCTCCGGTAGCCTTAAGCTTGGGAGTCCCATATGTGAGGACTGACTTCCTGCTTGGTCCTGGAGAAAGCGTAGTTACTCACCTGTAACAGGTGTTCTCCAGGAGCAGCAGGAATCAGTCCTCACAACCCTCCCTCCTCCCCGTGGAGTTGCAATCATCTGCTTAAGTTTTTTTGTAAATTTTTATGCTGTCTTTTTTAGCTATGTCATCTGACTGGCTAAGATGGCACCCTTGGGCGGGAAGGCGACCGCGCATGCGCGCTGCAATTCCCAAAGGCTTTCTTTGAAAGCTGGGGAAAATTGCTCCGCGAGGGCTCCGTCGGCGCCGACGTCACCCATATGTGAGGACTGATTCCTGCTGCTCCTGGAGAACACCTGTTACAGGGTGAGTAACTACGCTTTCCCAACATTTCCTATAAACTGGGCAGATTCAAACAAACAACTACTAACTTTTCAACCGTGTAGCATCCTTCCCATCCCACCCACCCCCCTTCCCCCCTCCCCCCCTTCAAACAGCCCATGCTTCCAAGTATAGCAACAAGGGCTGCCACTGCTTATTAAACTTTTCCCCCTGACCCCTCCTAAGCGCTGTCAGACGCTCCATGTTTAATACCCTATGTATTCTGGAATGCCAATGAATCATCTCCAGTGGTGCACTTTGTTTCCACTTCCATGCTATTTCACACCTAGCCACAATAATGCAGGTGATCATTGGCTTACGCCATCTGAAGGTTAGATTGGTTGGCCACACCCCCAACAAAAATAAAGATGGACTCAACTCCGGTGTTACCCCAAAGATCACCCCCATTTGATCTCTTATCATCATCCAATACCGTTGCACCACTGGACAATCCCACCACATATGCATATATGTCCCCCGGGCGCCGCACCCCCTCCAACAAAGGTCCTGGGCCCCAGGGAACATCTTAATATACCGTACCGGGGTATAATACCACCTCATCAGTATTTTGTAAGCATTCTCCTGAATGGTGGTGCATAAAGAGGACTTAGATGCCCCCCTATAAATTGCTTTCCACTCTTCCTCTTCCCACTGTACCCCCAAATCTTTTTCCCACTCCGTCATATAGCTAAGCCTTTCCTCCCCCTTCCTAGCCTTATGTAGGCTAGTATACAGCAAATGAATCAACCCACGAGATTGATGATGTCCAAGCCATAAGGCTTCCAAATCATTAGGTCCCTCTTCTATCTTTTCCATGTTATCCTTCTGACGTAAATAATGCGCCACCTGTAGGTAGGCAAAGAAATCTCTGGTCCCCAGATGAAACTCATCCTTTAATTGCTCAAAAGATTTAATATCACCCAAGTCAGTCAATTGCATAAAGTTATCCAACCCTTTCCTTGCCCAACCCTGAAATATTCCCTCCCTTCCTGGACTAAAGGCAGGGGTGGCCTTAATGGGCGCAAGTAATGAAGTCCCTACCCAAACACTGATCCTTCTCCATCCCCTCTGCCATTCTCCCCATAAATGCCGAATAAAGGAATTCACCGTCCACTCCCCATTCAACACACCCTTCTGCAGCCAAGGTAGATACTGGAGTCGCCAGCTGTCTACCCAAAATTGTTCTATTGAATGGAACCATTTAGGACTCTCAGACTCCCGCCACTCCATTACCTGTCGCATCTGGGCAGCCAAATAATAATCAGCAATCTCTAACATCCCCAGTCCCCCGTTCCTTCTGGAGCGGTACAATATTCGTCTCGCTATGCGCGGGGGCCGGTGCCGCCACACAAATAGGAACATTTTCCATTGTAATCTCTGTAACACTATTCTAGGGACCCTCACTGGTAGTACTTGGAAGAAATACAACAACCTAGGCAGCACCATCATCTTGAGCGCGGCTATTCTACCTAACCAAGTTATCTCCTCCTTATTCCACTTTTCCATATCCCTTTCTATGTGGCCAATCAGGGAGGGATAATTTGCCCCATACAAGCCCGCTGGGTCCTCGGTGAGGCGGATTCCAAGATACTGAATTGTCGTTGAGGCCCAGCGAAAATTATAGTTCCCCCTCAAATGCCCCATCATATCAACCGTTTTATCCCAATTGATTTTAAATCCCGCTACCCTCCCATATTGTTTTAATTCCGCCATATATATTGGCAGTGCCAATAGGGGGCTAGCCACAAACAACAACATATCATCGGCAAACAACGCCACTTTGTGCTCATCCGTGCCAACCCGTAAGCCCTTGGCGTCAACATTGCTTCTTAACCTTCTCGCCAGCGGTTCCATAGTTAAAGCAAACAGCAATGGGGATAACGGGCAGCCTTGTCTAGTTCCCCGTTCCAATCAAAAAAATTCAGAGTATCTCCCATTTATTTTAACGGCTGCCACGGGATGCGCATATAAGGCCTTGATCCAAGCCATCATATTCGATCCAATCCCAATCTTCTCCAGCACTGCAAACATAAAACTCCATTCCATGCGATCGAAAGCCTTTTCTGCATCAAGGCTTAACAATAACAATTCCTGTTTTTGTTGCCTTGCTGTCCACATCACTTGAATGGTTCTCCTAATATTATCCCCCGTATTCCTCCCATGTATGAACCCGGTTTGGTCCGAATGTATAACCTTTGGCAATATAGCCCCAAGCCGGTTCGCCAGCACTTTTGCCAGGATTTTCCCGTCCATATTCAATAAAGAAATTGGGCGGTATGATCCACACAAAGTGGGGTCTCGGCCCGGCTTTACCAAAACCGTGATCCCCGCCTGTTGCATAGATGGAGCCAATGGTCTTCCTTGCAATACCTCATTAAATAGCCTCTGTAGCAATGGGGCTAGCCGTTCCCCAAATTTTTTATAAAAAATAGCCGGAAAATCATCTAGCCCAGGCGCCTTATTCAAGGCCAGCCCCTTGAGTACTAGATCGATTTCCTCCAGCCCATTCGGCTGATTAAGCAATTCCCTATCCGGCTCTGATAGCTCCGGGAGTGCATCACCCTCCTTCAGATAATCCTCCGCTCGCTGTGCCAAGCCCCCTAGCGAACTAGTATATAAAGTTTTGTAATAGTGTACAAATTGCTCTCTAATCTCTTTAGTGCGAAACAACAGCTTATGTCCCGGCCCTTTAATTTTTAATATAGTAGACCGTCGTTCCTGGTCTCGTAGCTTCCTAGCTAGCAATGTGCTACCCTTATTGTTAAATTCATAATAATGTTGATTGACTCGCCTTAACTGGTATTGGATTGTCTCCGTCCGCAACGCCATTAATTGCGACCGGGCACAGTCCAGTGCCGCCCTCACTTTTACTCCACCATCACGTTTGTGACGCCTTTCCAGTTCTGAGATCTTCTTTAGTAAGTGGTTCACCTGTCCCTCTCTCTCCTGCTTTTTCTGCACTGCCCAAGATATCAATTTCCCCCTTAGAACCGCCTTTAGCCCATCCCACTGAATCTCCCATGCTACCTCCCTTGTGTCATTCAGCCGAAAATACTCTGAAATTTCTTCCTCAATATCTTTAATGACCTCCTTATTCTGCAAGAGACTTTCATTAAGCCGCCAAAAGGCTCGGCCCTCCTTATCATGCTCTCCCCCAAATTCCACCCATATAGGGCCATGGTCTGTCCACGTTATTGGCTCAATTTTTGCTCTAGTAACCTTTCGGGTCCAGTATTCATCCCCTAAAAAGAAATCAATCCTGCTATAACTTTGATGCACTGATGAAAAGTATGAATAATCTCGCTCCTGAGGATACATCTGGCGCCAAATATCACACGCCCGTAATTGCGCCATTAGCTCCAATAGTTGAGACCGCCCTTTACTCCCTTCAGTAGTGCCCGACCTCATTCTATCTTTCTTGGGGTCCAGTACTTCGTTAAAATCTCCCCCCAATAATATCGCCCCATGAATCTTATTTTTCAGCCAACTTGCTAATGTCTCCCAAAAAGATGTATGTGGGTCATTGGGGCCATAAATATTTACAAACGTGACCTCCTGGCCATGCAGTTCCCCCCAAACTAATAATACGCACCCCTTCAGCCCCTTTATTACTCCCCCCACCTGAAAGAGCACATCACTCCTAATTAGGACAGCCACCCCTGCCTTCTTGTGGAAGCCCTCTGCATTAAACCAAATATTACTGAAGGCCCCATGCCTGACCAGATGTTCATCTTTCGGTAGTAAGTGAGTTTCCTGCAGAAAAACCACCTGACACTGTTGGTGCTGTACTTCCTTAAACATCGCCTTCCGTTTTTGTGGGGTATTTAATCCTCTGACATTTAATGAGCCTACCCTAAGTCCCGCCATTTTAACTTATGCGTAAATCTGGCAATTATATCTACTTGTATGTTCTGGAACCCCCTCCCCCCCTTCTCTCTTCCCGCCCTCCCTATGCTACCCCCTTTGACTCTACCCTCTCCCCCTCCCTTCCCCCCTCCCCCTCCCCCCCGGAATCCCACCACAGGCCATTTTCCCTGTGACTCCTGACCGGAGGACGAAACTCCCCACCCGAGACCTTACCTCTCCCCAACCAACTAGGCCCCCTTCCCCATTGTTCCCCCCTATTCCCCCTTCGTTACCCATCCTCTCTTCCTTTCTTTGTTTTAATTTGTTTCCCCCACCAAGTCGTTCCCCCTAACCCTCCCCCCTATTCACCATTGAGAAAGCCTACCCTTCTTGATCCCTCTCCCCCCCACCCCACCACCAAACCACAAACAACAATAAATAGCTATAAACAGCTATCAACCTGCAATGTAAACACCTGCATTTGTCCATTTTGCAATGTCTTACCACACGCCCTCCCCCACCCTGAAACACCCCCATTTCCACCTAACAGAACCCTGGCTGAGTCTCTCATCCTCAGGTTGTCTGCAGGGAGCCACTTTGCTCCCCCTCCTCATCCCTTGGAGATGTCCTGGAGAGGCGCTGGAGCTGCCTGCCCCTTGAAGTAATCTGTTGCCACCTCTGCTGTTCCGATAGGGACCCGGGCCCTTTCTCCCGATCTCGTGCTTCTGGCTGAGTCCGAGTCTGAGGTAGATTTGGCGCTTTCGCTTTCTCAAGGCACCTCCAAGCTTCTGTTACAGTCCATACGCGCTGGACACCGCCTTGCAATTCGAACTGCAGCTCAAACAGGAAGAGCCATTTATATTTAATATTTTCATGCCTTAGGTACAATGTCACCGGGCGCATGGTCCGTCGGCGTTGCAATGTTGAGGGAGCCAAATCCTGGAAGATCTCTATGGTCACATTCTGCCACTCCAGTCTACCCTTCTGGACCGCTGCTTTCATAATCTCCTCCTTCATCTGGTAGCTAGAGAGGCAGGCGATAATATCCCTGGGATGGTTCCCCTGAGGTGGTCTAAGGGCTCGATGTGCTCACTCAAGTCCAATCAGTCGCTTAGCCCCCGCGGACTCCTGGCCCTCCTCCGCCAGCAGGGCCTCGCATATTTCTTGAACTACACAATGTGCTTGTTTGAACTGCCCCTCCTCGGGAACCCCCTGGATGCGTATATTACAGCGCCTCGATCTATTTTCGAGGTCCTCGATCTTGTCCCGTAGTTCCTCCCTTTCTTTCCGCCACTCATTGTACAGGCTTTGAGTGCTCTCGGCTGCCATTACGGCCTCCTCCACGTGCTCTTCCAAATAATCCACTCTCTCCCCGAGGGCCTGCAAGTCCACCTGAAATTCATTTAACATCTCCTTCACCTCTTTTTTTTACTCCGATCACCTCCGTTTTTATCTCTTTGCACCAGCGCCACAGATCCCCTCTCGTGCACTGCTCCTCAGCATTCGCCGGTTCCTCTTCCACCTCCATTTCTTCTCCATCACCCCGCTCCGTCTGCGATCGCAATGGAGCATAAGAGGATCGATACTTTTCCAATTTTTTCTGGGTCGACATTCCAGATGTTTATTTCTCCTATGTTCTATATATTTTGCACTTCTAAGGAGGCCCGATGCATTCACTTATTGCTATTTTCCTCCTGTCTCGAGGAGAGCTCCTCTATCAGGCAGCCATCCCAGATGGTGACGTCACGTCCTCTCCTGGATCTATTTTTTAGGTTATGTATGATATGATGATGAAAAAAAAAAGTATAAGGCCTCAGTCACCCAGCTTTCCTCTCTAGTCATTGATTTTTGAAGCAGCTCTCATGAGGTCCAAAATGGCAGCCTGGCAGCAGTACTCCCCTGAGCATGGAGTACAAGATCCTGGACATATGGGGGTAGGAAATTGTGGGGGAGCAACATTTATCATAAGGAGTATGGCTCATCTGATACAAATATGTCATAAGTATCACAAGTTAATGCAGCAGGCCACTGGCATTGAATTCTCCTTTGGAAGGCACCTAGGTGTAACTGAAGCAATTTCACCTCTTTGTTCAAGAATGTGTTTTTCACTTGTCGAAACCATGGGTGATGCCCATGATACAACATCCCATACTGTGATGATAACCATCAGAGCACAGAGGGACAGCATGGTTACAGGTGATGGATACACAAGAAAATTTATAGCATCGCATGCCAGATGCCCCAGCTTTAAGGGACAGCCTTTCTAACAGTTCAGAAATTAAGGATAGTTGTTTCACAGTCCGGGAGCTGTGTTATCAGTTTGCAGACCAGCAATCATAAGACTGCAGAGGCCATCTTCAAGAAACAGTACCCACAACAGTTTGTTATCAATTCTACCTCCAGAGACTCTACTAGCCATGTTTCTATACCATCGCCTATGGATGTACTTGCAACCTGCTTCAGGGGCAAATTCCCTAATATCTAACCCTACTCTTTATTATTACCAAGTAGAGAAGACTTTCGATTCTTCAAGGAGGCATGATGAGTGATCACTACTGACACCTAGATCATTCAGATCACCAGTCAGGGCTTCATGCTATGCTTCATAAGGATCCCATCAACAGAAGGGCTATGAGTGGGCACAAAGATTCCAAATCGCCACATTCCTATCCTGGCTGGGGAACTGGAATCTTTCTTGAATAATTGTGCAGAGGCCTACATCTCAGCCTTCCAGTGGGGACAGTGGTCCTGTTCTGACTTTTTCCTTATCTCCAAAGAATCATGAGGGCTTCTGCTCATGCTGGGCCTGCAGGCTTTTGACTTACATGTCAAAGAAGAGAAGTCCAAGAAACACCCTGGCCACCAGTCTTCACTCTTCAACTGAGACAGTTGGCTCACTTCCCTGGGCCTCATGGGCATCTACATCCACATCCCCATTCTCACGATTATTGGCATTTCCTGTGCTCTGCATTCCTGAACTGCCCTTTTTCAGTATTGTTCGTTACCATTCAACTTTTCTTCCCACCCAGAGCCTTAACAAAATGTCCATAGCAGCAGCAGCAGCAGCAGCCCATCTCTGAAACAAAAGTATGTTCATCCACCCATACCTTGACACTTGGCCCATATCAGGCCCCATGCCAGTGTGGGTTACAGACTCGCAAAGAAGGATATTATTTACTTAACTTTGGAGCCTGAGATTTCTCATCCAAGAAGCAAAGTCTGGGCTCAAGCTGACACAGCACATGCTTTGAATAGGGACAAACATAGACAATGGTGGCAAAGGCCTTCCTTTCAGAAGAACTACAAAGGCTCATGTCATTCTGCAGCAGAATATCCAGGATCAGGTCAGCCTTGGCTCAAAGCTTCCTAAGATGGCTGAGGCACTTAGCAGCATCTATACATGCAGATCCTTCACAGGGTGGCACATGAGCCATCTTCAGCAGCATCTCAAGTGCCATGGAAACCAGCACACTCAGCCACTTTCCAAGAATCACTGTGTCTGCTCTAGCACAAAAAAAAAAAAGAAACACCTCTGGTGGTAGACCCTTACTACCTAACCACAGGTTGCTTGTTCCAAGCACCACAACCTCAAATTGTAGATGCATCCCCCTAGGGATAGAAGGAGGCACATCTATCCCACCTGCATGCCCAGGTGGCATGGAAAGAGAAAGAGAAAGGTCTTTGTAGCAACTCTAAAACAGTTTGGCTCCTTTATGCCCTCCATGCTTCCAGAATGTGGCTTGAAGGGGGAAACTATTCTTATTTTAATAGACAATCAAGTAACCATGTTCTACATGAACAAGTGAAGGGGTTCAGGCCACGCAGTTCACAAGATCTAGAATCTTGCTCAAGGCACACAGGCTATCTGCCAAGGAATAGCAATCAAGTTGCGGATTCCTTAGCCGCATTTTAAAACCTCACAAGTGGCCTCTCTGTAACACAGTCCCTTATTGAGCAGATGAGGTAGACCGATGGATACCTTCATATTATAAGAGCAAAAAAAAAAAAAAGAAAATGTTCTCATCTCTTGCTTCATGAAACTGGTAAAGCATAAATTTATGTATGAGGTATTTTTCTTGTTATGGAATCAAGATCTCCTATACTTTTGCCACTATTTCTGCTTGTCTTCAGGTTGGCACAGAAGATGATGCAGAACAAAGCAAAAGTCATGTAGCCTTGAATTGACTGTGTTAACCATGGTTCACATTCCCACTCTTCCTATTCAACAAATTTCCGGTGTAGTTAGGGATGCATTCTCCCCTTCTGATGCTGCTAGAAGATACCATACTGCCCCTTAACTTTCAATCATTGGGATTAACAGCAGGATTATGAACAGCCAAGTAATTGCCTACATTCCACTTTTCAGAAAAGTTGTGAGCATCATTCTATCTTCTAGGAAAAGAATCAACAAATGGGGAAAGCATTGTAGACAATGATGCATGGAATTCTTTCCAACCCTTCTATTTGTGTGTGCGCGCATATGTATGCTTGCCCATCTGTTTGGATCTGCATTACCTGTGTGTGTGTGTGTATGCTTGCACACACCCATCTGTTTGTATCTGCATTGCCTGTGTGTGTGAGATGCTATGATGTAATTGCAACATGCAAACACTGATTCACAGTAACCCAGCAACTGTTGGAACAGCTTTTCCTATAGAAATGCATTGAAGCATTTTTTGGGGGGCTGGAGCTTCATTTCTTTTCCATCTCCCACCACATGCAGAAACTTTGTACAGCATAAGAACTTCTCCCAATTCATTTCCTCCCTTCTTACGACTAGAGCAGTATTCCAATGCTGTTCCCCACAGCTTTCCCATCCGCTGAATCCTACCCACATTTTCTGCTCCTAGTCACATTTGAAAGACACGGTGGGTGTTTCACAGAACTACAGAGAGGTTTTTGACTCTGAAAAATGTCCAGACATGCTAGCCATCCTTCTAGCTTCCAGATATTAATCTCAAAATAAGTATAGAATCCTGAAAAAACAGGCACATATTAATCCTAATCTCTTGAGTACAGAGGACATCTGACAGTGTTCCCCTAAACCTTTGACCTAGGTATGTTCCTGGCTTGCAAGTGCCTTAATGTAGCCTTGTCCATGACAATAGATATCAATTCTGAATATATATAGCAGCCACTAAGAAAGTAGTACAATTCAGTTAATGGCTTTCACAGCAGAAATAACATCAAAGAAAATGAAATATATATGTGAATCTTGAAGGACTAGAAAGGGGGACTGTTACTTCTGGAGAGAAATCTGCAACTGTGAGTATATACTTCTGGTAATTTTCTAAAAAGAATTCTTTGTATTAAAGCTACTTAATCTGTGAACCCACTGTTTTTTGTTGGATCAGTTAGGGCCTAGTAGCAGCAATTAAAGTTTGAATTTAAAACACAGAGGAGAGCTTTATGGTTACATTTCATACCCAGCAGAGAGCTTGTAGTTTAAATTTAATAGTCACTCAGGGCCAAGTAACAGCAAAGTACTTTTAGTTTAAATTTAACACACAGAAGAGAGCTTTCTGGTTAAATTTAGTACCCAGCAGAGAGCTTGTAGTTTAAATTTCATTAGAGCCTAGCAGCAGCTAAGAGCTATAATTTAAATCAAATCAGAATTTAGCTTACCTCAGCAGCACAAGACAGGGTACTGTGTAGCAGCCTTCTTTTAATAAGTGTTATTTCCCTCCCTCCCCTGGGATAATCGTAGCTTTATAGGTACTTACACATCTTAAAAGACAGGAGGTGCTTTCAGGTGAAGCTCATTACCAAAATCAGTCATACACTAAGGACCTGAGATTAATTAAGCTTCAGGTGAACAAGGTATATTAAACGTATTAGGTACAGTTTTATTGGTATAAATACCCATAGCAACCCCTAGTAAGTAAGAACTTAAAGATCTAGACACAAACTTAAAAATAAGATGCAGACAGCAGTCCAGCAGCGGGATGGGGGCTTTCCAGTCTTTGCATTGAGTGTCACATGTATGATTTTCTCCCAGTTGGTGAGAGGTCTTACGTGTGCACTAGGTGCAAGGAGCTCTTTTCTCTCAGGGAACAAGTCCGTTCTCTAGAGGCTAAAGTAGCAGACTTGGAAAACATAAGACAGACAGAGAGGTACATAGACGAGACCTACAGGGATATAGTCCTGAAGTCCCACCTCCAGTCTGGCAGCATCCCTGTTGCCATGGAGGAGAGAGGTCACATGACAGGAGAGCATCACCCTGGTGTGGCAGGAAGTGATCCTGTAACTAGGACCTGTCCTCCAGGTGATGTAAAACCCTCTCGCACCGAGGAAGTTTCTCCAGGGCCATGTGCCCATGAGGGAAGGGTTAGGACAGCCGTTATAGTTGGTGATTCGATCATTAGGCATGTAGATAGCTGGGTGGCTGGTGGACGTGAGGATCGCCTGGTAACATGCCTGCCTGGTGCGAAGGTAGCGGACCTCACGCGCCACCTAGATAAGGTCTTAGATAGTGCTGGGGAGGAGTCTGCTGTCTTGGTACATGTGGGTACCAGTGACATAGGAAAATGTGGTAGGGAGGTTCTGGAGGCAAAATTTAGGCTTTTAGGTAGGAAGTTTAAATCCAGAACTTCCAGGGTAGCATTCTCCGAAATGCTTCCTGTTCCACGCGCAGGACCCAAAAGGCAGGCAGAGCTCCGGAGTCTCAATGCGTGGATGAGACAATGGTGCAGAGATGAGGGTTTTGGATTTGTTAGGAACTGGGGAACATTCTGGGGAAAGGAGGGGCTCTTCCGAAGGGATGGGCTTCACCTTAACCGGGATGGAACCAGATTGACAAACATTCTCAACCCTTTTGTATAATTCTTTCCAATTTCTATTGGGTTGGAAAGAATAAAAAGGCAGATTACATAGTTACAATTACAGGAAAGAGCCAAGGGGAAAAAAAGACAAAAGGAAAAAAAGTCTCATTTGACCTAGTTTGACCCAGTACGACTGCTGCAGTAATTCATCAGAAACTGCTATTAACTTTCCTATTGGGCTCAAACACCTGTGAATACAGCTATGCCTTTACTTTGGTCAGAAACATGGAGTATGAAATATCCATCTTAAAATCACATGATATCAAATTCCACAAGAAATGTGCTTAATAACTAAAAGCCAGTCTGCATGTAAACTCCAGATGAATTTTTGCAGGAGCTGGAACAGTTTAAAAGATTATGGTCAGCCAAGTTTAAAGCACACAATGACAAATCTGGCAGGACATAATCTGAATTTGATGTTTGTCAATGTACACATGCCTCTGTGCCCTTCTTTTGAGACCGCTGTCTGACTGTCTTGGACCGACCACAAATATTCTGCTTTAGATACAGCCATTCCTAGTCAAGCTCTGAAACAGTTGATCATAGGTGTGCCTTTTTATGCTATCATCCTGGCCTATATCTGTTCAAGACTCAAGTATATCACGCTGAATGCCAGTGTCATAAAAAGAAAACTACCATCCTCAAAGGAAAAAAAGAAGAAAAAAAAGCTAAAACCCAAAATGAAAATAGAGGGTCTCAGATAAATTTCCCATATAGCAAATAAGACCCTCATTAACTAAACCATTCTGTACAATATTATACATAAATCAGGAAAAATACAACAAACTTTTCACCCTCAAACAATCCTTTAACTGAGCTAGATCAAAGAAAACAAATGAGCTCCCTGATAGCATACTAAACATTTGCAGGGAAATTTCAAAACAAAATAAGTTCCCAGGGCTGTAACCTTTTGGTTTCAGCCCCATGAAGGGCGTTACGTCACAAATGGGTAGCTCTACAAATATCAGGAAGCACATTTATATATTGCCCACAGAGTGGAACATTTTTCTTTTGAAAATAAAGTTTCATAATTTTATCCTTATCAGTTTCTAAGGAAAAACAAACCAACAATGTGGCTCGAGTTGGTATATCAACAGAAGACTCAGGAATGCAGACAGATCCAAGCTATCAACAAGTGATAGCTGGTCCATCCCTTCCCCCTCTTTCTCAAGGATCTTAGACACCCTTGGTAGGCAGTATATATTAAATATCTGAATCAACTCAGGCTGTACAATAAACAAGACCTCCTTCAAATATTTCTGAAATAGGAGTAACTGTGTTAGATGTCTAGTCTCAGGAAAATTTAAAAAGTGGAGATTGTTCCCCCTAGCTTGATTCTCCATGCTTTTCAACTGCTCTATGAATAGTTAAAGAATCTTTTACAGAGGAAACAAAGACAGATTGGGACGTCATAATTTGTGAGTCCAACTTGTCATACCTTTTTCAAGATTTCAAGTCAAACTCCGAAAGCTTAGAAACAGTATCAGAGGAAAAGGTGGAAAATTGCTTAAGGGAACTATTCAGAGTAAGCTCTGTTCGAATCACAATTTCCCATACATCTTCCATTTCGTCTCTCCGGGCCAGTCCAGGCAAGTGAGGCAAGTGAGGGTTGTCAACCTTCTCTAGCAGCTGAGGACTGTAAAACTAAAGTTTTGCTGAACAGGATATCTGGCTCCCTCTGCTGGCCGAACCTCAGTCTTACAGTCCTCAGCAGCTGAAGACGACGTCTCTTGTCTGGCTCCCGGTGAAGTTTCAAGTTTTGTTGTTTTATTTTCAATCCGGATTGGGTCTGGAGGGTTCAGGGTTCTAGCAGGGCTCTTACCTCCAGTCTCCTTCGTTTACTTTGCCTGTTTTTTGGGCATTTTGTTTTTTTCCCAGCGCTAGAGGCAGAGCCTGCCTCGTCCCCAGCGCCGTGCCCTGAGGGGAAGTGGTGTCAGGTTCTGGGAGCCCCAGAAACCGTCGATCAGCCTCCGGAGCCGCAGGCACGCCACCGCTAGCAGCGGGGGGTCAGCTGCCGGGTTGGAACACTTCTGTGTGCGGCGGATCCCTCGGGCGCAGGTTAGTCACTGCCGGGTGTCTTGGGCCAGCGGGCGGTTTTGAGCGCGCTTCGCGCGGCGCCATTTTCGCCGGCAGCGTTTTTGTTATTTTTCATTTCGGGGAGTTTTGTTTTTTTCGGGGCTGTTTAGTCGCGCGGCTTTCATTCCCTCCTTCGTCTAGCTTTGCGGCAAGCCCACATGGATCATCGGGCAGACGCGATGGAGCCTAGAGGGAGTATTTCTTCGGCTCCGGATTTGGCGGGAAAAGCGGACATGCCTTCAGCGTCGGTTCCCCCGGCTCACAAAAGCTGCTCCAAGCGGAAGGCTAAGTCTAAGAAGCCTATTAATGTGGAGGAAGCTCCTTCACCTTCCGTTCCTGCTAGTCAGGAATCCTTGGAGAACACTTTTTCTGCAGCTTTTATTTTGGCCATGCACAAGGCCTATTGTTTAAAATGGCATCAGGCTCAGGTTAAGGACGCTGCTCCACTCCTCACCCAAAATCTTAATGCAGCTTCTGCCCATCTGGACCCGGGGGAGGGCCCCTCCAGCGCGCTCCAGGGCACCCAGGGGACTTCCGATAGCGTCGGGTTATCAGTCCCTGAGATTCCCAGTGCTGAGGAGGGCGAATTTCTTTTAGACCCTGTCCTAGAGCAATGGGCTGATCTTGAAGAGGGTGAGTTGGGGTCCGCTGAGGATCCCAGCCTTTTCAGAGTGTTTCGTAAAGAAGAGTTGGGAGCATTAATCTCTCAAAACCCTGGCCACCTTGAATATTGTCTTGCCTCCAGCTCCGGATCAGCCGTTGGAGGATCCTCTGCTCCAAGGTTTTAAAACGGAGCAGAAGTGTTTTCCAGTACACCGTGTCATGAAACAAATGGTGGAATCTGAGTGGGAATGCCCAGAAGCAACAACACTGCGGGGGGCGAGGGCTATTGCCCGCTTGTACCCATTGCCGCAGGAGGAGCTCGACTTGCTTCAGCTACCTAAAGTGGATGCCTTGGTGTCAGCAGTCACCAAGAAAACCACCATTCCCGTTGAGGGCGGTGCGGCCCTCAAAGACTTGCAGGATAGGAAGCTGGAGGCTCTGCTCAAGCAGACCTTTGAAACGTGCGCTCTGTCTCTACGGGCGGCTTTTTGTGGGGCATACGTGTCCCGGGCTTCCATTCGGTGGATTCAAGGGGCCCAGGGCAGGGATGGCGTGGAGGACAGCGCGAAGCTCGAATCCGCGGCGGCCTATCTCGCAGACACCTTTTATGACCTGGTTCGAGTGTCCGCGAAGTCTATGGCTTCGGTGATTGCGGCTCGGCGTTTCCTTTGGTTGCGCAATTGGTCGGCGGACGTTTCCTCGAAGGCCCGTCTCACTAAGCTGCCCTACAGGGGCTCCCTGTTGTTTGGGGAGGCCCTAGAGAAGATTGTGAAGGATTTGGGTGACTCAAAAGGGGGTCGTCTCCCAGAGGACAAGCCTAAGAGTCAACGGCCTGCGGGGGGCTCCAAATTGGTGGGGCGGGAGCCTCGCAGGTTCCGCGGTGCCCGCTTTGCCCCCTACCCGAGAGGCCGCTCGATGGCTCGGGGTCAGTCCTTTCGAGGGGCTCGGGGATTTGGCAGAGGTTATTTCCAATCCCAGCAGCCCTCCGGTAAAAAGCCCCAATGACGTGAGGTTGGCCCAGATGGAACTCCCAATAGGGGGTCGTCTGCAACGGTTCCTTTCAGTCTGGGCCTCCATGACCACCGATCTCTGGGTTCTCGAAGTCATCCGGGATGGTTATGCCCTAGACTTCGTGCACCCCTTACGGGAGGCTTTCGTGGCGTCTCCCTGCGGTTCTGCGGAAAAGACGGCAGCGGTGTTCGAGACCCTTCAACGCTTATTACGCCTTCAGGCGGTCGTGCCGGTTCCATTCGACCAGTTAGGGTCCGGTCGATACTCCATTTATTTCGTGGTGCCAAAGAAGGGGGGGACTCTTCGTCCTATCCTAGATCTCAAACACGTAAACCGCTGCTTGCGAGTTCCGCACTTTCGCATGGAAACACTCCGTTCCGTGATCTGCTCCGTACAGCCCTCGGAGGTCCTTACCTCCATCGATCTGACCGAGGCCTACCTCCATATTCCAGTGCGGCAGGAGCACCAGCGGTTCCTGCGGTTTGCGGTTCCCATGGGTCACTTTCAGTTCCAGGCGTTGCCGTTTGGTCTGGCCACGGCGCCGCGGACCTTCACGAAGGTGATGGTGGTGGTGGCAAGCGGCCTTGCGGCGAGAGGGTGCAAGTGCACCCTTATCTCGACGACTGGTTGATTCGGGCGCCGTCAGTTGCGGAGTCCGCCGTAGCCACTGCCCGAGTGGTGGCTCTGCTCGAGCAGTTGGGCTGGGTAATAAATCAGTCGAAAAGCCATCTACGACCGACTCAGCGACTCCTGTATCTGGGGGCTCTGTTCGACACGAGCGTAGGAGCAGTGTTCTTGCCCGAGCTTCGGGTGAAGAAGCTCTTGGGTCAGGTGCTAGCTTTTCGGCGTTTGAAGGCTCCGACGGCTTGGCGTTACTTGCAACTGCTCGGGTCCATGGCGGCGGCTCTGGACTTAGTGCCCTGGGCTCGGGCACATATGAGACCTTTGCAGAATGCTTTGCTCTCGAGGTGGTCTCCTCAGGATCACCCCCTGTCCCGCAGATTGCCGCTCGCTCCGTCCGTGAGCGACAGTCTGCTCTGGTGGTTGGAGCCCGCTCCTCTCAGGGCAGGCATGCCCTTGCGGTCTCCGGAGTGGCTCCTTCTCACAACGGATGCCAGTCTCGCTGGCTGGGGAGCTCACTGCCAGTCCCACTTAGCTCAAGGGCTCTGGTCGCCGGAGGAGTCGACCTCATCCATCAATTTGTTGGAGCTGCGAGCGGTGCGGTTGGCGCTGCAGGAGTTTCGCATGCTCGTCGAGGGGAAGGCAGTGCGAGTCTTCTCCGACAATTCCGTGGCAGTGTCTTACATCAACAAACAGGGCGGTACCGGCAGCATTCTCCTGTTGGAAGAGAGTCTCCGTTTGTTGACCTGGGCGGAAACGCACCTGGTCGCCCTTTCCGCGGCCCATGTGGCGGGCCGTGACAATGTTCAAGCGGATTACCTCAGCAGGCATGCCGTGGATCCTGGGGAGTGGGAGTTGAATGCGGCGGTGTTCCACGATCTCGTTCTCCGATGGGGACAGCCGGCTATGGATCTGATGGCTACCTGCGACAATGCGAAGGCCAGCAGGTTCTTCAGCAGGCGGAGGGAGCATATGTCCGAGGGTCTCGACGCCCTGGCACAGCCGTGGCCTCCGGTCCGGCTCCTCTATGTCTTCCCTCCATGGCCCTTGATCGGGCGCGTTCTCAGGCGGATAGAGCGCCACAGGGGGCGGGTAATTCTGATCGCCCCGGACTGGCTGCGTCGGCCGTGGTACGCCGATCTGGTCCGTCTGCTAGTGGACCGTCCCTGGCGGCTTCCGGCGCGGGAGAATCTCTTAGCTCAGGGTCCGCTTCTCATGCCGGACGTGGACCGCTTCTCGCTTACGGCTTGGCTCTTGAGCGGGAGAGGTTGAGGCGTCGGGGTTATTCGCCTTCGGTTATCGACACTCTCCTTCGAGCCAGGCGTTCGTCTACTTCGCTGGCGTATGTTCGCGTGTGGCGGGTCTTTGAGCATTGGTGTGGAGACCGCGATATTCGGCCAGGTTGCTCTCTCATTCCTGACATCCTGTCTTTTCTGCAAAGCGGGTTTGAGAAGGGTTTGGCTCTTGCTACTCTCAGGGTTCAGGTCGCGGCGCTGGCTTGTTTCCGAGGTAAGATTCGGGGATGTCTTCTTTCTCGTCATCCTGATGTCGTGCGTTTCCTTCGCGCAGTCCAGAACTTGCGCCCCCCCTTTCGCGCGCTCGTACCCGCTTGGGATCTTAATCTGGTGTTAGAAGCCCTTGCGCGACCTCCCTTCGAGCCAGCTCGGGAGGTTTCCCTTAAAGAATTGTCCTGGAAGACTGCTTTCTTGGTGGCACTGTTCGGCTCGACGGGTCTCCGACCTACAGGCTCTTTCGTGTAGGAAGCCTTTCTTGCATTTCTCGCGTGAGAAGGTGGTCTTACGTCCCGTGCCTTCCTTTCTGCCGAAGGTCGTTTCCAGTTTCCATATAAACCAATCGATTTCTCTGCCGACCTTTCCGGTTGGCGAAGGGTCGCCTATGGATTCAGTTCTCCGGAAGTTGGATTTAGGTCGGGTGCTTAAACGGTATCTTCGTCGGACGCAACCCTTCCGTAAAACGGACAGGCTGTTCGTTTTGTTTGGGGGGCCTCGGAAGGGGGAAGCTGCCTCCAAGGCCTCCATTGCGCGTTGGGTTAAATGTGCGGTGTCGGCGGCTTATCGCGCAAGCGGTCGGTCGCCGCCGGAGTTTTTCAGGGCCCATTCCACTCGTAGTCAGGCGACGTCATGGGCGGAACTGGCTCTTGTTCCACCAGTGGATATCTGTCGAGCGGCGACTTGGTCGTCGTTGCACTCCTTTGCGAAGCATTATCGCTTAGACGTGCGAGCGGCGGATGACGCTAAGGTGGGAGCGTCCGCAGTTATTGCTGGTCTCGCTGGTCCCTCCCGGGGGTAGTTACTGCTTTGGTACTTCCCTCACTTGCCTGGACTGGCCCGGAGAGACGAAATGGAAGAAGAAATTAGACCTTACCTGCTAATTGTCTTTCCTTGAGTTCTCTCCGGGCCAGTCCAGGCCCCGCCCGTTCGACCTTGGCGAGACTCCGTTTTTGTTCTCCGAGGTTTTTCTTGGGGGAGTGCGTCGCATTACTGAAGAGTCCATCTTGGGCTTCCGCTCCCTTTCAAGGCTTACGGCGCTCTCTGGGGCTTCCTCCTTGGGGGGAGGGGCTCAGGAATTTTTTTAGTCAGGGTACGTTCTCTACGTGCTCAGAGGGGTCGGGCAGACTTTGTTCGCTCTTTTGGCGGGGAAAAAGGCCTGGCTTATATTAAAAAAAAAAAAAAAAAAAAAAGGAAAAGAATAAATTCCTGGTCCATCGGTTACGCTTGGCCTCTTGGGGGGCTAAGGGTTTGTTTTCTCGTTTCTGCTGCTTTGTAATTTTAGACTGAGGTTCGGCCAGCAGAGGGAGCCAGATATCCTGTTCAGCAAAACTTTAGTTTTACAGTCCTCAGCTGCTAGAGAAGGTTGACAACCCTCACTTGCCTGGACTGGCCCGGAGAGAACTCAAGGAAAGACAATTAGCAGGTAAGGTCTAATTTCTTCTTTTAAAGCTATGTCCTTAGACACTGGGGCAGAAACAACAGGGTTAAGAGGCAGTAAAACCGTTTTAGGGAGGGAGAGAAAAAAAACCCTCCATTCCAGATGATGACAGTCCCTCAGTCTGAGGAAGGAGGGAGGGGAGGCTGGCGGCAACCCCCCTCCTACCAGGAAGGCTTGACCAGGCTCAGGAGTTCCCTTCTTCAAATTTGACCTCGCCTGGCTTTTCTGGGAAGTCTAAAGGGGAATCAGTACTCACAGAGGATGCCATCTCTTGATGTTGCGAGACAAGCTTTACATGCTGATCCATGGGGCCAGTCGCTGACTTCTTCCTAGCCATTAATCCTCATCTCTTTCATTTTGACCCCATACATTCCGAGGCACAGAGTCCATCTCACAAATTCCACAAAACTCCTTCGTGCTTCAAAGGGGCTTGGGGCAGAAACCAGCACCTTTGGACATGCCCCTTTGGAGCACACGACCGCGTCCCATGGAGGGGCTCAGGATCTTATAGGCCCCCTTCCTGTCACCACTGGAGCAGGCCTCGCAGATGCTGGGACAACCTGCAATTCACTGTGATCAGTATGGCAATCTCACCGCACTCTTGGGAGTCCAGGACCTTATAAGCCCCCATCCTGACATCACCAGAGCAAGCCTTGCAGACGCCAGAACAGCTGACAGTTCACTCTTATCAGTATGGCAATCTCATCCCCTTCTCTTCTGCCTGTAGGAGATCAGATCCTCACAGACAGAACAGGTGGGGAAGGCCAGAATTGTGGCCTGGAAGGCAGAATTAGAGAACTGATGGGAATGGCAATTAAAAAAAAAAGTTAGATGGGAGGAAGGGAGGGGAGTAAAATTGCAAAAACGTAAAGGGCCAGTGCCAAACAAATAAAACCCAAAGGAAAGGGAATGGGGGAATGTAGGGCAGGGGGAGGAATGGGAGTGCTAGGCAGGAGGGAGAAGGGGAGAGAGTCTGGAAGGGAAATGGAGAGTGCAGAGGGGAAGGAAGAGTGCAGGGTGTTGATGACCTTAGACCTTGCAAATAACAGCATCTTAGCTAGTAGTATTAGTAATTTTAATTTCCGTAGTGCCCTGCCATGAGTCCAATCCAGACTCATGGATTGTGTCCCTCTTCCAGCAGATGGAGACTGAGCACACTAGCTTTTGGAGATATCATTACATAAGGAGCCAGTGCTCCTCCCACCAAGCCAGTATACTCAGTCTCCAGCAGATGGGACAGAACTCTGGTAGCCTGAGCTGACTGGGGATTCTTTCAAATTTAGAGAAAAAAAAATTTAAATAACGAGCTACCCCAATTTAGTATCCTGTGTCAAACGGGTAGTTAAATGGGAGAGCAGCCACTGTAGTGACAGGGTCTGCCCCAGGGGACCAAGGCCGTTTAGTCGGTAGTAGGGCCTTGGGAGGAGTGGGGGATCTTTTCCTGCCTCTCTCTGCTTCCTGTTCAGACCTCTTCCGAAGCTGCAGCGTCCTTCATTGTGCTGGTTGGCTTGGGGCTTGCCGCTGTGCCACTTCAGAGTGAGTAAGCTGCATTTTGTTCTCCTGCCTAGTCGTTGGCTGATCTCTCTTACCGCTGTATCCTTGTCTCTGCTCTGCCATGCCATCGGGTAAGCCGTTTTGTGTGGCATGTGGGAGCCGGCGATCCTTTTTAACTGTGGTCGGTCTTTGTAGGGCTTGTGAGGCCAAAGATTGCCAGGCGAGCTCTTTCCTTGGTAAAGATCCATCCCTGGAATTGGCCGCTTCCCCAGGGGCAGTTTCGGGGAAGGTTGCAGATCCAACGATGGCAGCAGCCGCGACTCCTGACATTTTGGTGGAAACAGCAGCCATTCTGACCAATCGGGCAGCGGACATTTCCTTGTCCCTTGGGGCAGCTGTGACACAGAATCTAATGGATCGGGTGTCACAGGGACGGCGCACTTCGCCTCGGAATCTCTCTTTGGAGCAGGGGACAGTGGCAGCAGTGCTTTTTCTCACCAGATTTTGTCTTGCTGTTGCATCAGGCTTACTGCATGAAGCAGAGCTGATGCAGCAGCAGGATTCAGGCAGCAAGCAGGTTCAGCAACAAAACTGCGAGTAGGGACTCCTTGACCCTGGTAGGGATCAGGATGCTTTTTATCAAGAGAATCAGGATCAGTAATCCACACATTCCTTTGGCTTGGAGGATTCTCTGGAGGGTCCCTCAGCGACTGGTCTGAAAATGGACAATCTGGAGCCTTCGGGGGGAGTCGCTGCCAGCGGGGGAGGATCCTAATGCTGTAAGGGTCTTCTGCCAGAAAGAATTGTTAGCCTTAATTACGGATTTTCTGGAGGCTCTTCACCTGTCGGTTGAGGCACCAGTAGTGGATCTGCCGTTGGAGGATCCTTTGCTCCAAGGGATTCGCAAGTCCAAGACGGCCTTCCCACTCAATAGGGAGTTGAAACAGATGAATGAATTTGAGTGGGATTCCCCCGAGGCTGGCTTGCATGGCACAAGAGCTATGCAGAGGCTTTACCCCTTACCCACTGGTGAAAGGGAGCGTTTGTTGCTCCTGAAGGTGGATTCCCTAGTGTCAGCTGTAACCAAGAGGTCCACAATCCCATTGGAAGGTGGAGCAGCGTTGAAAGATCCTCAGGATAAGAAGATGGAAACGTTGCTGAAGCAGGCCTTTGAGGTTAACGCCCTGGCATTGCAGGATTCAGTCTGTGGGGCCTTTGTAGCTAGGGCCGGCATGCACTGGATTCAGGGCCTTTTGGCAGCAGAATCAGGCTGGTAGCAGCTCTGCCGGAGGTGGCCCGTATTGACTCTGGGGTAGCGTACGTGGCAAATGCCTTTTATTCTTTGAGCAATAAATTATTCTCGAGACCTTAACAAAGAGGCCTTCTACCCTAGGGGGCAAGAGACCTGTGAAACTTTTTAAGTAGGTTTTAACCCAGGTGGCAGATCAAAGGGCCATTTTGAAAGACTCCTTCTAGCCGAGCAAGGACTGTTAATCATCCAGGAAATTGGTCACAGCTTACCTCAGAAGAACAGGCATAAATAGTTCAACCAGAGCTCTGTGATCCTCAGTCTTGAAGGACTACAAAAGGGGACTGCTACTTCTGGAGAGAGATCTGCAATTGTGAGTATATACTTCTGGAAGATTTTCTGAATCTTGGGGAGAAGGGAATTCTTTGGATTAATGCTGATTAATCTGTGAACCCAGTGTATTTATTAAATCAGTCAGGGCCTAGTAGCAGCAAAGTGTTTTTAGTTTAAATTTAAAACACAGAAGAGAGCTTTCTGGTTAAATTTAGAACCCAGCAGAGAGCTTGTAGTTTACATTTAACACTCAGTCAGGGCCTAGTAGTAACAGAGAGCTTTCAGTTTAAATTTCAAACACAAAAGAGAGCTTTCTGGTTAAATTTAGAACCCAGCAGAGCTTCTAGTTTAAATTTCATACCCAGACAGGGCTTAGTAGCAGCAAAGAGCTTTAATTTAAATCAAATCAGAATATAACTTAGCATAAAAAGCAAAACAGGGTCAGTATTCTTTGAGCAATAAATTATTCTAGAGACCTTTACAAAGAGGCCTTCTACCTAGCGGGCAAGAGACTTGTGAAATTGTTTAAGTAGGTGTTAAGCCAGGTGGCAGATCAAAGGGTCATTTTGAAAGACTCCTAGCCAAGCAAGGACTGTTAATCACCCAGGAAATTGGTCACAGCTTACCTTAGAAGCACAGGACAGGGTACTGTGTAGCAGCCAGCTTTTAATAAGTCTTCTTTCCCTCCCTCCCTCCCCAACACCCACCCACCCCTAGGATAATTGTAGCTTTATTGGTACATACACATCTTAAAGGAAAGGAGCTGCTCTCAGGTGCAGCTGTTTATCCAAATCAGGCATACATTAAGGACTTAGATTAATTAAGCTTCAGGTGAACAAGGTATATTAAAAGTATTAGGTATAGTTTTATTAGTATAAGTAACTTCAGCAACCCTTAGTAAGAAAAGAACTTAAATATCTAAACACAACCTTAAAACTAAGATGCAGCTTTCCAGTCTTTTGCATTGAGTGTCACATGTATGATTTTCTCCCAGTTGGTGAGAGGTCTTACGTGTGCACTAGGAGCTCTTTGCTCTCAGGGAACGAGTCCGTTCTCTAGAGGCAAGAGTAGCAGACTTGGAAGACATAAGAAAGACAGAGAGGTACATAGAAGAGACCTACAGGGATATAGTCCTGAAGTCCCACCTCCAGTCTGGCAGCATCCCTGTTGCCATGGAGGAGAGAGGTCACGTGACAGGAGAGCATTACCCTGTTGTGACAGGAAGTGATACTGTAGCTAGGACCTGTACTCCAGGTGATGTAAAACCCTCTCGCACCGAGGATGTTTCTCCAGGGCAGTGAGGACAGTCGTTATAGTTGGTGATTCGATCATTAGGCGTATAGATAGCTGGGTGGTTGGTGGACATGAGGATCGCCTGGTAACATGCCTGCCTGGAGCGAAGGTAGCGGACCTCACACGCCACCTAGATAAAGTCTTAGATAGTGCTGGGGAGGAGTCTGCTGTCTTGGTACATGTCGGTACCAATGACATAGGAAAATGTGGTAGGGAGGTTCTGGAGGCTAAATTAAGGCTCTTAGGTAGGAAGTTGAAATCCAGAACTTCCAGGGTAGCATTCTCCGAAATGCTTCCCGTTCTACGCGCAGGACCCAAAAGGCAGGCAGAACTCGAGAGTCTCAATGAGTAGATGAGACGATGGTGCAAGGATGAGGGGTTTGGATTTGTTAGGAAATGGGGAACATTCTGGGGAAAGGAGGGGCTCTTCCAAAGGGATGGGCTTCACCTTAACCGGGATGGAACCAGGCTGCTGGCATTAACCTTTAAAAAGGAGATAGAGCATCTTTTAAACTAGATAATAGGGGAAAGCCGACAGTCGCCCAAGAGCGGATGGTTCGGAACAATGTATCCTTTAAGGATACTACCAAAAGCAGAAAGGTTCCAATAAAGAGTAAAGTAGCCCAAATGCCCTTGAGTATGGAGCAGACAGAGCTTAAAGATTCCAAATTACCCATGCCTACCGATAGCCAGCACTATCTAAGACTTTATCTGGGTGGCGCGTGAGGTCCGCTACCTTTGCACCAGGCAGGCATGTTACCAACCAGCCACTTGGTTTGCAGCTTGTCATGCTGTGAAGGGCTTATGTGCATCAGTGATGCTCAGAGCTAAACTATCGGTACTTTAACTACTGGCAAGGTCTCCCAAGATGGGCAGGTCTCAGCTGAGGTGCCAGACCAAGACAAACCACCCATCTGGGCAGCAGCAGAATGGGATAGTGTTGACGGCGGAGGATCACATTTCTGTGACAACGGCAACAACACCAAACTTAAACTGCACGGAAGAAAGGCCCGGCAATCTACTTCTGTATCTTGCCATGAAAACCCAGTGGATAGTTACAACAAAACAAATTGTGCTATAGTGCTGGAAGATGAGACCCCTAGGTCGGAAGGCACTCGACTAGCTACTGGGGAAGAGCTGAAGACCTTTTAGAGTAAAGCCAGCATTTATGATGTGGTTGGATCAAAGCCCTCGGGACGTCTGACTGCTGATGTAGCTGCGCCTGAAATGAGAGTCAGAAGCTGTAAAGATGTTTTACACATTGGAACATGGAACGTCCGAAGCATGAACCAAGGGAAGTTTGAGGTGGTCAAGAATGAAATGGAACGTGTACAACTTGATCTGTTGGGTGTCAGCGAACTGAAATGGACTGGCATTGGGCACTTTGCATCAGATGATCACATGGTCTACTATGCTAGAAATGAAAGACAAAGAAGAAATGGTGTTGCATTTATAATAAAGAAGAAACTTGCAAGAACTGTAATGAAATGCAATGCAGTCAGCGAACGCTTAATCTCTATTCGTCTACAAGGAATGCCTATCAACACAACTATAATTCAAGTATATGCCCCAACAACAGTTGCAGAAGAAAATGAAATTGAAGCATTCTGTGAACAAGTACAAGCTGAAATTGACAGAACATGCAAACAGGATATCCTGATAGTCATGGGTGACTGGAACGCAAAAGTTGGCAACAAAGAAGAAGACAAAGTAGTTGGAAAATATGGACCTGGCAAAAGAAATGAAGCTGGAGAAAGACTGATAGAGTTCTGCAGGACCAACGATCTATTCATCTCAAACACCTTCTTCCAGCAACACAAGCAGCGACTGTACACATGGACTTCACCCAATGGATTGTATAAAAATCAAATTGACTACATCTGTGGAAGTCAACGATGGAAAAGCTCTATAACATCAACAAAGACTAAACCTGGAGCTGACTGTGGTACAGATCATCAACTACTAGTATGCAAACTCAAGCTAAAGTTGAAAAAGAGCAAACCACTCATGAATGCAGCAAAATATGACCTTGAGAATATGCCACTGTAATTTAAAGACTGCCTGCAAAATTGATTTGCTGATTGAGATACAAATGACAGAGCTCCAGAAGAGTTATGGAATGACATAAAGAAGGTTGTGTTGGAAGAAAGCGAGAAGTCTCTACAAAAGGTGAAAAAGAAAAAACGGCCAAAATGGATGACTGAAGAAACTCTGAAAATTGCCCAGAAATGCAGAGAAGCTAAAGCCAGAGGAGAAAGAAAGACAATCACAGAACTCAACAGAGATTTCCAATCTGCAGCAAGACAGGACAAAGAAAAGTACTACAATGACGCATGCAAGGAAATAGAAGCAGAAACTGTTAGAGCAGCGGTTCTCAACCTGTGGGTCGCGACCCCAACGGGGGTCGCCACAGGATTTAGCGGGGGTCGCTTAGCCTCCACCAAGTTTAAAAAAAAAAATTAAGATGTGCACAAGTTGCTGCCGCTGCCGAGTCCGCTTCTCGGCAGCAGCAAACTCCGGAAAACTCACCGCCTTCTTCTGCAGCCGCGGCTCCCTGCCTCTTAGGGAACCGCGGCTGTACTTGTAAAATCGTTGCGGAGCCCTTCCTGTCTCGACGGGCTCCGTGCAGAATTGTCCCGCCTCCAAAGGAAGTGGTAAACAACTTCCTTTGGAGGCGGGACAATGCTGCATGGAGCCCATCGAGACAGGAAGGGCTCCGCAATGATTTTACAGGTACAGCCGCGGTTCCCTAAGAGGCAGAGAGCCGCGGCTGCATTAGAAGGGAGGCAGACACCCTGCAACACGGCTGACCTCGACAGAGGGGTGCTGACCTGGACCGTGGGACGGTTGGGGCTGACATGGCGGGAGGGAGGGCGGGAGGGGGCTGACATGGACAGATGGAAGGATGGGGGCTGACATGGAGGGAGGGGGCTGATATGGATGGATGGAGGGAGGGGGCTGACATGGACAGATGGAAGGATGGGGCTGACATGGAGGGAGGGAGGGAGGGAGGGGGGCTGACATGGACAGATGGAAGGATGGGGCTGACATGGAGGGAGGGAGGGAGGGAGGGAGGGAGGGGGCTGATATGGATGGATGGATGGAGGGAGGGGGCTGACATGGACAGATGGAAGGATGGGGGCTGACAGGGAGGGAGGGAGGGAGCGGGCTGACAGGGAGGGAGGGATGGGGGCTGATATGGATGGATGGAAGGAGGGAGGGAGGGAGGGGTCTGACAGGGAGGGAGGGAGGGATGGGGGAAAATATGGATGGAGGGAGCGAGGGAGGGAGGGGGGCTGACATGGACGGATGGAAGGATGGGGGCTGACATGGAGGGATGGATGGAGGGAGGGGGGCTGACATGGACGGATGGAAGGATGGGGGCTGACATGGAGGGAGGGAGGGAGGGGGCTGATATGGATGGATGGAGGGAGGGGGGCTGACATGGAGGGAGTAGGCTGGCATGGACAAAGGGGAGAGACATGGGGACATACTGGACAGACGGGATAAATGCTGGACAGAGGCGAGAGACAGTGCGGGTTAGGATTATAATGGGCTGATGGGGGTGCTAGCACTGGTAATGGGCAGATGGGGGGGGCTACGAATGGTAATGGGTTGATTAGGGAAGGCTAGGACTGGGAATGGACTTATCAAGGGGGGGTAGGACTGGTAATGGACTGATGGGGGTCTAGCATTGGAAATGAGCTGATCAGTGAGGTTAGGACTGGAAATGGGCTGATTAGGGGAGCCTAGCACTGGTAATGGGGTTGAGGGGGGGACTAGCACTGGAAATGAGCTGATGGGGGGTAGGACTGGTATTGGGCTGATTGGGGGGGGTAGGACTGGTAATGGGGTTGAGGGGGATTAGCACTAGAAGTGAGCTGATTAGGGGGCTTTGACTGGGAATGGGCTGATTGTGGGGAGGGGAGGATAGAGCTGCTGACCCTGGAAGAAAACTGGGGGCTAAGGCTACAAGTGGGCTGATACAAGGGGATGGGAGCATGGAACTGAAAGGGAGTGGATCTGAGAGGGGCTGCCATGGTATTTGTACTAGAAGGGACTGATCAGTGGGGAAGGAGGGGGACTGGAAGGGAATGGACACCAGTGGCAGTCATGGGAATGCAAGTTGACATTGGAAGGTACTGGGAGTGAGGACTGGAAAGGGGCTGATACTGGGGAGGGTTACTGGGACTGGAAATAGGCTGATGGAAAGAAGTGAAGAAAACAAAAGAGATAAGAACTGGCAGATGGACCATAGACCACAGAAAGAGAGCTAAGAGAAGACAGGAAAGCAGAAGCCTCAGATCGGGACCAGCATGATCAGAGAATAAATTGGTCAGACAACAAAGGTAGAAAAAATAATTTTATTTCATATTAGTGATTTGACTACAAAATCATCATAATTTTGAAATCAAATATTGTTACTTGTTGTTTTGATTATTTAAATAAGTATTTTATAAATAAAAACATATTGCAAAGGCCTATAATATATTAATAATTCAACAAATGATTACAGCGACAATGCGTTAACGGTAAAGGAAGAGAGACGCATTTGATTTTATCATTGGGGGTCACCACAAGTTGACCAACGGTAAAAGGGGTCACGGTACAAAAAAGGTTGAGAACCACTGTGTTAGAGGAAGAACAAGATCGGCTTTCCTAAAGCAACGAGAGTTAAAGAAAACGTTCCAGCCTCGAATTGGAATGTTACAAGATGCTCAAGGTTCTATGTTGAATGATGCTGAGAAGATCAAGAAAAGATGGAAGGAATATACAGAGTTTTTATATGATAAAGATCAAGTGGACCAACAGCAGTTTCAACCTATACCTTATGATCGGGAACCATTGGTGATGAAAGAAGAAGTTGAAGCAGCATTGAAAGCCTTATCAAAGAATAAAGCACCAGGCATTGATAGCATTCCCATAAAAGTATTACAGCAATCTGATGCAGCTGTTACCGTACTTACAAGGCTCTGTCAAGAAATATGGAAGACAACATCATGGCCAACTGACTGGAAAAGATCTGTGTTTATACCAATACTAAAGAAAGGTGATCCAACTGACTGTGGAAATTATCGCACAATCGCTCTGATCCCACATGCCAGCAAGATTCTACTGAAGATTATTCAAAAGAGACTACAACCATACCTGGAACAAGAACTACCTGAAGTGCAAGCAGGGTTCAGGAAAGGGCGAGGAACGAGAGACATCATTGCGGATGTGAGATGGATCCTTGAAAAGACTAAAGAATACCAAAAGGATATCTATTTGTACTTTATCGACTATAGCAAAGCTTTTGACTGTGTAAACCATGAAAAACTCTGGGCCACATTAAGAAGCATGGGTATACGAGAACACCTGACCGTACTCTTGCACAATCTGTACATTGATCAAGAAGCAACAGTTCAAATGGAACAAGGAGAAACAGAATGGTTTAAAATAAGCAAAGGTGTAAGACAAGGCTGCATACTTTCCCCCTACCTCTTTAATGTATATGCAGAACAAATCATCAGAGAAGCAGGATTGTATGAAGTCAACAGAGATGTGAAGATTGCTGGAAGACTCATCAACAACCTTCGCTATGCTGATGATACCACATTACTGTCTGAAAGTGAAGATGATATGAAACATTTGCTTCTCACAATCAAAGAACATAGTCTCAAAATGGGCCTGCACCTTAATGTAAAGAAGACAAAGATCATGACAACTGGTATAATCAACAGGTTCATCGTTGAAAGAGAAGAAATTGAAATTGTGAACAACTTTAACCTACTTGGATCAACTATCTAAAGAAGCAACAAGCAGTCAAGAAATCAGAGGACGCATTGCTCTTGGCTCTTGAAAGACCTAGATAAGATTCTCAAGAGCAGAGATGTCTCTCTCCATACAAAGATTCGACTTGTTCAAGCCATGGTATTTTCAATAACAGCATATGGATATGAAAGCTGGACAGTGAAAAAGATAGACAGGAAGAAAATTGATGTCTTTGAATTATGGTGCTGGCGGCGAATACTGTGTATAGCATGGACTGCCCAAAGAACAAACCAGTCGGTACTAGAGGAGATCAAACCTAAGCTTTCTTTAGAAGCTCAGATGACAAGACAACTTTCATACTTTGGACACATCATGTGAAGAGTGAGATCATTAGAGAAAGACATCATGCTTGGCAAGATAGAAGGTCAACGCAAAAGAGAAAGGCCAGCAATGAGATGGATCGATACAATAACAGCAGCTAAGGGTACCAGTCTGTCAACAATGAGCCATCTGACTGAAGACCGAACACAATTTAGGATAGCTATCCAGAGGGTCGCCATGAGTCGACTCCGACTTGACGGCACTTAACAACAACCGATAGCCAGATTAATATGAATAAAATACAGTCTCTAAAATGCTTGTATGCAAATGCTAGAAGTCTAAAAATTAAGATGGGAGAGTTAGAATATATAGCACTAAATGAGAGGTTAGATATGATTGGAATCTCAGAGACATGGTGGAAGGAGGACAACCAGTGGGACACTGTGATACCTGGGTACAAACTATATCGTAATGATAGAGCTGATCAAATTGGTGGAGAGGTTGCCCTCTATTAGAGAAGGCATTGAGTCATAAAGGATTAAAGTTTTGCACGAAACACAATTTTCTGTACAATCTCTATGTATTGAAATTCCATGTAAAAAGAGGAAGGCGATGGCAGTGGGGGTGTACTATCGACTGCCTGGCCAGAATGAGCAAATGGATGATGAAATGCTCAAATAAATCAGGGAAGCTAACGGAAGTTACAGCACAGTTATAATAATGGGTGATTTCCATTACCCTGGTATTGACTGGGTCAGTGTCACGGCAGGTCATGCTAGGGAGATAAAGTTCCTAGATGAAATAAATGACTGCTTCTTGGAGCAGCTGGTTCATGAACCGACAAGAGGGGAATCCATTTTGGACCTAGTCCTTAGTGGAACACCAGATCTGGTGCAAGAGATAAGGGTGTTGGGGCCACTTGGCAGTAGTGATCATACGGATGGTAAGGAAATCCACAGTACTACCTTTTAACTTTCGAAAGAGAGGCTATGATAAAATGAGCAAAATAGTTAAGAAAAAACTAAAAGGAGCAGTTGCAAAGGTTAAAGACTTACATCAAATTTGGGTGTTTAAAAATACAATCTTGGAAGCTCAGACCAGCTGTATTCCACGCTTTAAGAAAAGTGGAAGGAAGTCCAAACAACTGCCAGCATGGTTTAAAGGTGAGGTCAGAGAGGCTGTTGCCAATAAAGCATCTTTCAGGAAATGGAAACAAGGAGCCAAATGACGAAAACTGGAAACAGCACAAGCACTGTCAAGTTAAATGCAAGGCATTGATAAGGCAGGCAAAGAGAGAATTTGAGAAGAAGCTTGCTACGGAAGCAAAAACACTTAATAAAGACTTTTTCAAGTACATTTGTAGGAAAAAACCTATGTTGGACCATTAGATGATAGAGGGGTAAAAGGGGCACTAAGAGGGGACAAAGTCATAGTGGAGAGACTGAACGAATTCTTTGCTTCAGTTTTTACTGAGGTAGATGTAGGGATGTTACCCATGACTGAAGTGCTATTTTAAGGTGATACTGCAGAAAAATTGAAGGAAATATTGATACATCGGGAAGATGTATTACAACTATTTGATAAACTGAAGAGTAGCAGATCACCTGGGCCGGATGGTATACATACAAGGGTGTTGAAAGAACTGAAATATGAGATTGCAGACCTGCTATTAGTAATCTGTGAACTATCAAAATCATTTGTAATACCTGAAGATTGGAGTATGGCCAACGTAACGCCAATTTTTAAAAAGGGTTCCAGAGGTGATCTGGGAAACTACAGACCGGTGAGCCTGACATCAGTACCGGGAAAAATGGTAGAAACCATCATAAAGAACAAAATTACTGCACATGTAGATAGTCGTGGCTTAATGGTAGACAGCCAATATGGCCTTAGCCAAGGAATATCTTGTCTTACTAATCGGTTATGTTTTTTTGAAGATGTGAATAAACAGGTAGACAAAGGTGAATCGGTTGATATAGTGTATCTGGACTTTCAGAAAGCCTTTGACAAGGTCCCTCATCAGAGACTTTTGGCAAAACTAAAAAGTCATGGGATAGGAGGCAGTGTACTATTGTGGATTAGGAATTGGTTAAAAGATAGAAAGCAGAGGGTAGGGCTAAATGGCCAATTTTCCCAATGGAAAATGGAGTATCCCAGGGATATGTACTGGGTCCGCTGCTTTTTGACATATTCATAAATGACCTGGAAAAGGGAATAACGAGCGAGGTTATCAAATTTGCAGATGACACAAAACTTTGTAAAGTTGTTAAAATTCATTACAATTGTGGAAAATTGCAAGAGGATCTTGATAAATTGAAGACTGGGCATCCAAATGGCAGATGAAATTTAATGTGGACAAGTGCAAAGTTATGCATCTAGGAAAGAACAACCCAAACAGTGTTTACACGATGCAAGGTTCCACTTTAGGAACCACCACCCAGGAAAAAGATTTAGGCGTCATCGTGGATAACATGTTAAAACCCTCCGCCCAGTGTGCATCGACAGCCAAGAGAGCAAATAGAATGCCAGGTATCATAAGGAAAGGAATGGAAAATAAAACAAAGGCTATTATAATGCCTTTGTATCATTCCATTGTGTGACTTCACCTTAAATATTGTGTTCAATTCTGGTCACCGTATCTTAAAAAGGATATAGCGTTATTAGAAAAGGTTCAGAGAAGAGCCACCAAAATGGTAAAGGGGATGGAAGGATACCATATCATAACAGCTCTGCCAGGACTCACAAAGCACCAAACCCTACCTATCAAAAGGCAACACTGCAAATATTAAACCAGTAAATCTCAGAGAATACCAATGCATCTCCTACTGGGGAAAGAGAACAAGTGACATGGTCAAATATAAACTACATGAACAGAATACCTCAGCTTAGTTAAAATGCAGAACATAATAGACCGTCACCAAAAACAAGGGATCACAATTTAGAAATAGGAAGACAATAATTAAACTGGGAACCCCAAAATCCAAACTTGGGATGTACAACAACACTGGAGAAATAAAAACTATAAATTAATTTCCTCTTGTACTAAACAAAACACAAAAGACGTTAACAATTTACATTTCACAGAGCTGATATATTCCAGTTAATAAATTCAAAATAAAAAAGTATTTTTCTACCTTTTGTTGCTTGTGCATTTTCTTTTTCATAGTAACATAGTAAATGATGGCAGATAAAGATCAGTATGGTCCATCTAGTCTGCCCAGTACGATGTCAAGAGTAGGTACACCTTCCGCTCTGTGCAGGCCCTCCTTCCCCATATCTTTGTTTAGGGGTAATCCCACCACTCCTTGAAGTACACCCCTATTTTTTAAGGAATTAGATGGTTCAGATTATTTTGATATTTTCTTGTTGCTGTAAAGGATCCACTGTGTCTGTCCCATGCCCTTTTCAACTCCGTCACCATATTTGCCCCCACCACTTCCATCGGGAGCTCATTCCAAGCATCCACCACCCTTTCAGTGAAAAAGTATTTCTTGACATTGCCTTTCAATTTACCACCTTGTAGCTTCATATTATGCCCTCTAGTTTTGCAGCTTCTCCGTCTTTGGAAGAGGTTTGTTTGTTCATTATTTCTCTTTAAGTATTTAAAGGTCTGAATCATATCTCCCCTGTCCCTCCTCTCCTCCAAAGTGTACATGTTTAGTCTTCAAGTCTCTTCTCTTTTCATTTGCAATTGCTCCAGTCACTTTCCTCTAGTTTCTTTGTGTCTTCTACGAGCTATACATTTGTCCTTTCTTCTCTTTTAGGTTTTTTAAAAAAAATTTCTCTATATCTGCTTTAACATACTGATCTTTCCCCTTTTGTTCTTTCCTCCATTTCTTTCCTTATTCCTTTATCATCCACTCACATTTCACTCTTCCAATACCCGGCCCATCATAGATTTTTCTTCCCTCCCACACAAAATATTTTTTCCCTTCTCTATTCTCATTCCCCATCCCTTTCTAGTCCACATGAGAGACTTTTGGCAAAACTAAAGAGTCATGGGATAGGAGGCAGTGTACTATTGTGGATCAGGAACTGGTTAAAAGATAGAAAGCCGAGGGTAGGGCTAAATGGCCAATTTTTCCAATGGAGAAAGGTGAATAGTGATGTACCCCAGGGATCTGTGCTGGGTCCGCTGCTTTTTAACATATTCATAAATGACCTGGAAAGTGGAATAACGAGTGAAGTAATCAAATTTGCAGATGACACAAAACTATTTAAAGTTGTTAAAACCCAAGAGGATTGTGGAAAATTGCAAGAGGATCTTGATAAATTGGAAGACTGGGCATCAAAATGGCAGATGAAATTTAATGTGGACAAGTGCAAAGCTATGCACCTAGGGAAGAACAACCCAAACTATGGTTACACGATGCAAGGTTCCACATTAGGAACTACCACCCAGGAAAAAGATTTAGGCGTCATTGTGGATACCATGTTAAAACCCTCGGCCCAGTGTGCAGCAGCGGCCAAGAGAGCAAATAGAATGCTAGGTATGATAAGGAAAGGAATGGAAAATAAAACAAAAGATATTATAATGCCTCTATATCGTTCCATGGTGAGACTGCACCTTGAATATTGTGTGCAATTCTGGTCGCCGTATCTTAAAAAGGATATAGCGATTTTAGAAAAGGTTCAGAGAAGAGCCACCAAAATGGTAAAGGGGATGGAAGGATACTCCTATGAAGAAAGGCTAAAAAGGTTAGGGCTCTTTAATCTGGAAAAGAGACGGCTGAGGGGAGATATGATAGAAGTCTATAAATTAATGAACGGAGTGGAACGGGTAAACGTAGATCGATTGTTTACCTTATCAGAATATAGAAAGACTAGGGGACATGCAATGAAGCTACAGGGTAAACTATTTAAGACTAATAAAAGAAAATATTTTTTCACTCAACATGTAATCAAACTCTGGAATTTGTTACCGGAGGATGTAGTAAAGGCTGTTAGTGTAGCTGGGTTTAAAAAAGGTTTGGACAAG
Organism: Ichthyophis bannanicus; assembly: GCA_033557465.1. Taxonomy (NCBI): domain Eukaryota; kingdom Metazoa; phylum Chordata; class Amphibia; order Gymnophiona; family Ichthyophiidae; genus Ichthyophis; species Ichthyophis bannanicus. Next base: position 454,395,601 of record CM066036.1, read on the forward strand.
TTCCTGGAGGAAAGGTCCATAAACCATTATTAAGAAGGGACCCAGGATATCAATGCTTGAACCAATACAAGCATTGTGGAACCTGTGTCCCTTGGGGAAACTGCTAGGTACATATGACCTAGATTGGCCACTGTTGGAAACAGAATACTGGGCTTGATGGACCTTGGTCTGACCCAGTATGGCATATCTTATGTTCTTATGTTCACACCCAAAATCAGCTCCCTTATAGTTCTAGACCCACCCAGCATTTGCCCCCTTCTAGTCCCAGTCTCCCAAGCTTCCACATCAGCCCATTTCCAGTCCTAGCCCCCATATGCTGTTTTCCAGTTCCATTCCAGCTCCCCCATCAGCCCATTTCCACTACAAGCTCCCCCATCAGCCCATTTCCAGCCCTATTCTAGCTCCCATCAGCCCATTTCCAGTCCTATTTCAACTCCCATCAGCCCACTTCCAGTCCTATTGAAGCCCCCATCAGCCCATTTCCAGTCCTATTCCAGCCCGTCACCCATTTGCAGTCCACGTTCCCCCCCATCAGCCCATTTCTAGTCCTATTCCACCTCCTTATCAGCCCATTTCCAGTCCTAGCCCCCATATGCTCTTTTCCAGTTCCATTCCAGTCCCCCATCAGCCCATTTCTACTCCAAGCTCCCCCATCAGCCTATTTCCAATCCTAGCCCTCTCGTCAGCCCACTTCGTCCTATTCCAGTCCCCATCAGCCCATTTCCAATCCAGGTTTCCCCCTACCATCACAGCCCATTTTGTCCGTTCCCCCCCCCCCACCATAACAGCCCATTTCCAGTCTGTTCCCCCCCCCCCAGCTCATCCAGTCCTAACCGCCCCCCCCCCCCTCTGAAGAGCCCCGTGCTGTCTATGGAACTGCAGAGGGAGCCGGGGAAGTCTGCGCGAGGCCACAGCTCCCTCTGCACAGCCCACCAGCGTGAAGAGCCTTTATCTTTATGCTGGCGGCTGTTTCAATGAAGCCACGAATGCTCTTTAACCTCTCCTGGCATTCGCGGCTTCATTGAAACATCCGCCAGCATGAAGGGAAAGGCTCTTCACGCTGGTGGGCTGTACAGAGGAAGCCTGGGCCTCGCGTGGGCTTCCCCAGCTCCCTCTGCAGCCGTCCATTGAGCGAGAATGTGGTTCGCGCAGGGGACCCTGAAGCGCGGGGCCCTGTGCAAACAACATTCTTGCTCAGTGGACGGGCCAGCCCTGGGTAAATGTAGATTGATTGTTTACGTCATCACAGTATAGAAAGACTAGGGGACATGCAATGAAGCTACAGGGTAAACTATTTAAGAATAATAAGAGAAAATATTTTTTTTCACTCAACGTGTAATCAAACTCTGTAATTTGTTACCGGAGGATGTAGTAAAAGCTGTTAGTGTAGCTGGGTTTATAAAAGGTTTGGACAAGTTCCTGGAGGAAAGATCCATAAACCATTATTAAAAGAGATCCAGGATATCACTGCTTGACCCGATACAAGCATTGAGGAACCTGTGTCTTTTGGGGAGACTGCTAGGTAGTTATGACCTAGATTGGCCACTGTTGGAAACAGGATGCTGGGCTTGATGGACCTTGGTCTGACCCAGTTTGGCATATCTTATGACCTTCTCAGGGCCTCGGCCGAGGGCATGGTAACGGTGTGGCCGCTCGGCCCATGCTCTGGTTGTGAGCTTGGTCGGCAGACATCTCCTGGAAGTAACGACTTTGTAGGCTACCATTCAAGGGCAAGCTTCTGTTCGGGGAAGCTCTCGAGAAGTTGGTGAAGGAATTGGGTGAGTCGAAGCTGGCTCGCCTGCTAGAGGATAAGCCCAAGGCTCAGAAGCAGCCAGCGCCCTTGGGGAAAGGTCACGCAAGGGATTTCCAGCGGTTTTGAGCAGCCAGGTTCACGCCGTACCAGAAACCCGCCTTCTCGAGCAGGGGGAACTCCTTTCGAAGGGGTAGAGGTTACGGTAGGGGCTCCTTCTGCACCCCTGGGGCAAGCCCCAAGAGATCACAGTGAGATGAGGGGGACCCAGGCAAGGATCGTGCCGATCGGTGGGCGTCTTTGGCAATTTTACCAAGCCTGGATCCAGCTGACTTCCGACCAGTGGGTGCTGGAAGTCATTATGCTTTGCAGTTTGCAGTCTCGCTGAAGGATGCCTTCATCATTTCCCCATGCATCCAATAAAAGCAAAAGCTGTCTCATAAACACTTCAGCAGTTGATCCTACTCCGCGCGGTAAAGGCAGTGCCGGTCGACCAGCTCAGTCAGGGTCGGTATTCCATCTACTTCATGATTCCCAAGCAGGGGGGAGTCATTTTGGCCCATTGTCAACCTTAAGCATGTCAGTTGGGCATTGCGCGTACCTCACTTTCGGATGGAAACCTTGTGTTTGGTCATAGTGGCGGTCCTGCAGGGGGAATTTCTCACTTCCCTCAATCTCATGGAAGCCTACTTACATGTGCTCATTCAGGCGGAACATCAGTGGTATCTGCGGTTTGCAGTTCCCACCGGTCATTTCTAGTTCCAGGTTCTTCCCTTCAGATTGTCTACAGCTCTGCAAACCTTTACCAAGATCATGGTAGTGGTTGTGGTGCATCTTCGCAAGCAGGGCGTACTGGTACACCCACACCTGGACGCCTAGCTGATTGGGCAAAGTCGTTCTCCGAGAGCGCAGAGGCAACTCGTCAAGTCCTTCAGCTGCTAGAGCATCTAGGTTGGGTGGTGAATTTAGCAAAGAGCCATCTGTCTCCCTTGCAAAGTCTCCTGTACCTTGGGGCTCAGTTCAGCATCCAGCGGGGGATGGTTTTCTTGTCCGAGGAGCGGAGCAGGAAGTTGCAGGAGCAGATTTGGCGGTTCTTGGCTCGGAGATCAGATTCGGCATGGTCTTACCTGCAAATTCTGGGTTCCATGGCTATGACACTGGAATTGGTGCCCTGGGCGTGGGCCCGGGCCCACATATGCGTCCGCTGCAGAGGGCTCTGCTCTCTCAGTGGTCTCCTCAGCGGCATGCTTTGTCGCACTGGCTCCTCTGTGTTTTGGAGGTGAAGGCCAGTCTTGCCTGGTGGTTGGATCGGGCCAATCTAGCGAGGGGAGTGCCCCTAGAACAACCACAGCGAACAATTCTTATGACAGATGCCAGTCTTTCCGGTTGGGGGGCACATTGTATGATGAGGATCGCACAGGACACCTGGTCGCTGGACTAGACGCAGTGGTCCATCAATTGACTGGAGACGAGGGCAGTTCATCTGGCTCTCTTCAAGTTTCAACCCCTATTGCAACATCAGGTGGTCCGAGTGTTGTTGGACCATGGTCGCCTATATCAGTCGACAAGGGGAGTCAGGCAGCCCAGTGCTGGCAGCGGAAATGGCTCCGCTTCTTCGTTGGGTGGAGGCAAATCTTGTCCAGCTGTTAGCAGCGCATGTGGCCGGAAAGGAGAATCTACAGGCCGATTTTCTGAGCAGACATCGGCTGGACCTGGGGGAGTGGGCCTTTGCGGGCCCAGTCTTCTGGCAGCTGACTCTGCACTGGGGAACACCAGTGCTGGATCTCATGGTGACAGCGGAAAATGCCAAGGTCAAGTGCTTCTACTGCAGGCGCAGAGAACCCATGGCCGAAGTACTCAACGTTTTGTCCCAACCTTGGCCCACTGAGGGCCTGCTGTATGCCTTTCCGCCGTGGCCACTCATCGATCGCCTTCTGCAGTGGATAGAGGTGCACGCAGGACTGATGATTCTGGTGGCTCCAGATTAGCCACGGAGGCCATGGTATGCAGACCTGATGAGACTGCTGTTGGACGACCCATGGCGTCTTCCGCAGTGGCCGGACCTTCTGATGCTGGTTCCGGTACGAATGCCTTAGGTAGTTTGATTCTTGCTTACGGTTTGGCTCTTGGGTGGGTGTCATTAAGACAGAAAGGTTATGGGCCAGCAGTGATTGCAACATTGCTACGGTCAAGGAAGAGATCCACCTCCTTAGCCTATGTGCAGGTCTGGAGGATTTTTGAGGCGTGGTGTGAGGAGCGGCAGCGGTGGCCTTTTCAGGTGTTTATTCCTGATGTCTTAGCCTTCCTTCAGGATGGTTTCGACAAGGGGCTGGCATTAAATTCCATGAAGGTGCAGATCGCACCCCCGATAGCAGGTTAATGCGTCATGGCATCGCCATTGTGGCTCACTCGGATGTCTGCCGTTTTCTTCGGGCAATTAAGCTTCTGAGACCACCGCTTAGGTCCTGTGTGCCCGCCTGGGATCTCATCCTGGTACTGGGAGTCCTCTTGGGCGTTCTCTTTCAGCCATTAGCTGCGGCCTCTCTCAAGGATCTTACTTTGAAGGTGGTTTTCCTGGTGGCCATTTGTTCAGCTTGGCGAATTTTGGAGCTTCAGGCTCTCTCGTGTAGGGAACCCTTTTTGCTACTAGCAAAGGGCAGGGTCGTCTTGCGCACAGCACTGTCTTTTCTGCCAAAGGTCGTTTCTCCTTTTCACCTCAACCAGGCGGTGGTGCTCCCAATCTTTCCGAAAGACGAGAATAGGCAACTCCAGTCCTTGGATGCGAGGAGAGTGCTGAGGCACTACTTGAAAGCGACGGAGTCCTTTTGGAAGTCGGATCGCTTCTTCGTCCTTTTTGGCGGGCCTCGCAAAGGGGAGGTGGCATCCAATGCCAGGTGGTTGAAGGAAGCTATCGTGTCAGCCTATCTTTTGAAGGACAGGCAGGTACCGGAGGGTTTACGAGCCCATTCCACGAGAGCACAGGCAGCGTCCTGGGTGGAGTGTGCATTGGTGTCTCTGGCAGATATTTGCAGGGCCGCTACTTCATTGTCCTTGCATAGTTTCATCCGTCACCATAAACTAGATTTGCAGGCGCTTTCGGAGGCCAGCTTTGGATTGCGGGTGTTGGAGGCTGGGCTTGCTAGTCCTGTCCATATTTGAATACTGCTTGGTAGATCCCATGAGTCTGGGTTGGACTCTAGGAACGCTATGGAATGTGAAATTAGACTTACCTGCCAATTTTCTTTCCATTAGGATCTACAGTCCAATCCAGAACCCCCCGTTTTGGTCAGATTGCAAGCCCGGGATGGCTGGTTCCATGTTAAAGGGTAATGAGCTAGGCTCCGTGATTGTTTGGAGCAGTACAGCCCAAGCCAAAGAATTCGGTTCCAGTTCCTTGCAGTTCTGGATGTAGCTTTGGTCGGCTCGGGCTGATCTATGTCCCCACAGAGGAATCACTGTATATAGTTAGTTCTTTGAGTGGTTTTTGGTTCTGCAGTTCTGCTTTGACATAGGAATACTGGCTTGGTGGGAGGAGCGCTAGCTCCTTATGTAGTGACATCTCCAAAAGCTAGTGTGCTCAGCCCTCATCTGATGGAAGAGGGACACAACCCATGAGTCTGGATTGGACTGTAGGTCATAATGAAAAAAAATTAGCAGGTAAGTCTAATTTCACCACAGTTGCAGAATTGTTTTGAAAGTAAAAACAAATCCAGAGAGGTCTGAAGCACTCCTTTTTTTCCGAGACAATTCTTTACCAGATAATTTGAGAATTTTGGGTACACTGATTCCTGTGAAAATGTCCATCAAGATATCAAGGGTTCTCTGTTTAACTTTTCAGGATCACATTTCAACTACTATTAGGAAACAGTCTTATATGATCAGAAGCCAATATAAAATTCTAATTCTCACCCACAAAGCCCTGCATACTGGTCTCCCCTCCTATCTTTCCTCACTCATTCTTCTCCACACTCCTTACAGGGTTCTTGAGTCACTACACACTAATCGCCTACATCTTCCCTCTGCGGCACAAACAAGATATTGTGAGACCATGCCGGTCCTAGGCGGTTGCCTAGACCCGGGTATAGCCTTGAGTTGTGGAATTAAGGACACTGTAGTCGTGACCAGAGTGAAATTAAGGTTGGGTTTTATTCCCCTTCCCTTGAGGATGTCATAGAATAAGGACAACAGAAAAGAATGGTTGCTTCATCGGTATAGAGGATGCTTAACAAATAATAATTACGCTTCTTTCCAGCAAGTAAAAGTCCATCACATTTCCCATGTGCAAAAATACACTTTTCTTTCTTGCTCTTTTTCCTTAACAGAGAGACTCTATGCTATCAGCCACACATAAAGCACATTCCATGGGCTCAGGGATGTCTTCTGTACTATAGGTCTCCCACTGCATAGGGCCAGGACCTGGTCCTGTGTAGGGACACTGAGCCCCTGTGAAGCTACTCTCCGAGCCTTGCCCTGGGGAAACCTCAGTTGCTGCAAGTTGGAGCTGCTTTTGGGTGTCCCAGATAGCAGGAGCTGTGCTGGGGATTTCTTCCCACGGCTTAGGCCAATAAGAGTTCACTAGCTTGTAAGCCTGGCTTTTCCCACGGAGACCCCCTTCTCTCCCTTTATCAAAGACAGGGTACTTATCTCTTCCTGTGGAGAAGATGCTTTCAAACTCCTCTGCTTCTAGCCAAGGCTTTCTCTCTGCCCTGCAGCCTGCTCTTCTTTGGGAACACCGGTTACTGGGCTTGGCTGAAGGAAACTCACTTCCTGCTTTCAGTGAGCTTCCCTGGACGTGACCTCTGCCTTCTGTTGGCTGGACTGTTTGCCTCGGTATGAGGACCCCTCTGGCTGGGAAGACTTTGCTACCGTCTTTCTTAGCTCTCCTGGGTTTATCAGCCTGCCTTTCTTCAGCCCTGGTTCTCCAAGGCAACGTGTCTTTCTGTAACTGCTTGGGAGTTCTGTTCTCACCTTCTCTCCAAGCCTGCCTGGAACTGCAGTCAGACTTCCTTTGGTCTCTGCTTTCCTCCTCAGAATCAAACTCCTGCTCCAGCCCTAATCCAGGCTCCAACTTCCCTTCTCCTTTCTCCTTCTCCTTCTGCTTCTGTGGGATTTTCCACCTGTTTTTATCTCTCAGCTCATCTAACGTAGAACGTGAGTCTGGGTCCAGGTGAGCCTGATTGGAATCCTCAGTTCTTACTGCGTCACTAAAACCATGTGGAAAGTTTGTTTTCCTTTTCCCTGCCTCTCTGCACTGTGAATGCTGTAAGTGCACATGTGGCTGCAAGGTAAGCTCTTCCTTCATATTATTTCTTAATATTTCAGGGTCTGTGCTGTCTACCTCATGACAATATGAATTTACAAGACAATCTGCCTTCTATTTAACCTTGCACCAAAACTCTGGAATTTTTCCCCCCCCCCCCCCCCCCGACCTCCTTTTGGAATCTTCTTATCTCATATTCAAAGCATCTCTCAAGCATTCCCCACTCGGATAGTGTGATGGCCTGACTTTTCCCTCCTTTTCTCTTTCTACTACTCTTTTCCTTTCTGTTTAGTCTGAATTGTCTTTCCGATTTTATATTGTAGTTCGTTTCTTGTTTTCATACATTGTTTTATTGTAATCTGCCCTGCTGTTCTGATATGGTGTTATATCAAATTTTAAATAAACTAAACTAAACTACACTCTTTTTTAAAATAAATCTACTATGTAAACTATTCTCCATGTTCTTATGACCAATAAACTGGATATATTGTAATATCCTTCATCAAGGCCTTCATTAACCCCCTATCTTGCAGTTACAGTTTATTCAGAATACGTTAAAACTAATAACAGGTGCACAGCCCGTCAATTACATCACCTCCCTCCTTAGGGATGGGTACTGGTTACCACTCACATTTAAAATAGCCTTTAAAATCCTCATGCTTGCACATAGAATTTATTGCCCAGGTGTGCCTGTATTTCTTTTTGATCTATTGACTGTACACCTCTACGCATTCATTATGATCTCTGCATCAAAATTTGTTAAGTCCATCTTTCACCAAAATTCAATTAGAAACCACGAAACAGACTGTTTTTACCGTTGCTGCCACCTGGATGTGGAACACATTACTTATAAATCTTCAGCTAGAAGCTTCTCATAATAAATTTAAAGTCAAATTGAAAGCCCATTGTTACTCTTTAGCATTTTCCCTCTGGTTTATAGAGATGGGATTTCCTTGCTTATTTCCTGGTAAATTGTTTTTGAGTGAGAGACATACATGAGAGTAGTTAGAGTGGATTCCTGCTTTTGGTGTTTGTTTTTGTGTTTTTTGTTTATTGCATAATTGTAAATTATATAAATTATTAGTTTGTATAATTTATGTTTTATAGGTTTATGGATGACTGTTAGTCTACTTTTAATTCTGTAAACCACTAAAACTATGGATTAGAGATAAGGAAGGCAGAAAAGGATAAGGCGTAAATCTATAAGTAAAAAAAACATATATATGAAAGTAGTGAAATGCAGGGAACGTGGAGAAAAGAAGAAGCGCTATAGATTGTCATGTAAAGAGAAGATGCACTACCATCCACACTAGTATAATCTATGGGCGCCTGACTCAAACAGAAGAAATGGACAGAGACTTGATCGATGATATTGCAAAGATGGTAATGAAGGGAGAGATCATGATTCTGGTGATTTTACTCTACTGGGTATGGATTGGAATATCCCATCTACAAATCTGGAAAGAATTAGAAAGATTATGGATGATTTACGAGAGATTTTCTTTAGACAGATAATGATGGAACGCACCATGGAAAGGTCTATGCTGGATCTAGTACTCAGCAGTGGAGGTAGTGTGTCTAATATTCAGGTAGGTGCCCACTTGAGCAGCAGTGATCACTACATGATGTGGTTTGATATAATAAAGTCCTGGATTTCAATAATGCTGACTTCAGTAAAATGGGAAAGTACCTGAAGGAGGAGCTGGCAGGGTAGGAGGAGTGGGCTAAACTGAAAAAAAAATGATGAAAAGGGCAGTGGATCTTTATGTAAGGAAAGTAAATAAAAACAGGAGTAAAAAGAAACCAATATGGTTCTCCAAAGAAATGACTGCAAAATAAAGGCGAAAAAGGCAGTATTCACAGAATACAGAAGATCACAAAAAGAGGAACACACAAAAGAAAACTGGATAAAGTTGAAAGAGACAAGAATACAACACAAGAAAAAATGGCTAAAGATATGAAGTGAGGTGACAAGAATTCTTTTCAGGTATACTGGGGAGAGGTGGAATTGCAAAATGAAAAAATGCTGTGAGGACCAGCATGTGGACAATGATTTAAAAAATTGAAATGCTAAATAAATACTTCTGTTCACAAAAGAAAATCCTGGAGAAGGACTGTGCATGATTGACAAAGGTACTATGAAGAAAGCTATGGGGCTGGATGAAGTATATTCCAGCATACTGAGTAGCTCAGAAAGGAATAACAAATGAGATGATCAAATTTGCAGATGACACAAAATTATTCAAAGTTGTTAAAACACAAGAGGATTGTGAAAAATTGCAAGAGGACCTTGATAAATTGGAAGACTGGATGTCCAAATGGCAGATGAAATTTAATGTGGACAAGAGCAAAGTTATGCACCTAGGAAAGAACAATCCAAACTATGGTTACATGATGCAAGATTCCACATTAGAAATCACCACCCAGAAAAAAGATTTAGGCATCATCATGGATAAAATGTTGAAACCAATTTGCAGCAGTGACCAAGAAAGCAAATAGAATGCTAGGAATCATAAGGAAAGTAATGGAGAATAAAACCAAGGATATTTTAATGCCTCTGTATCGTTCCATGGTGTAACTGCACCTTGAATATTCTGTGCAGTTCTGGTCAGTATATCTTAAAAAGGATATAGCAGAATTCAAAAAGGTACAGAGAAGAGCATCCAAAATGGTAAAAGGGGATGGAAGGGGATACCCCTATGAGGAAAGGCTTAAAAGGTTAGGGCTATTCAACTTGGAAAAGAGATGGCTGAAGGGGGATATAATAAAGGTCTATGAATTAATGAAGGGGTAAACGTAGATTAGTTGTTTACACCATCAAAAAGTAGAAAGACTAGGGGACACACAATAAAGCTACAATGTAACCCATTTAAGACTAATAAGAGGAAATATTTTTTCACTCAACGCATAGTCAAATTCTGGAATTCGTTACCAGAGGATGTAGTAAAGGCTTTTAGTATAGCTGGGTTTAAAAAAGGTTTGGACAAGTTCCTGGAGGAAAGGTCCATAAACCATTATTAACGAGGACCCAGGAAATCCACTGCTTACCCCGGGACAAGCATTGTGGAACCTGTGTACCTTTTGGGAGCTTGCCAGGTATTTGTGACCTGGATTGGCCATTGTTGAAAGCAGGATACTGGGCTTGATGGACCTTGGTCTGACCCAGTGTGGCATTTCTTATGTTCTGGCGGGACCTTTAAAAAGGGTGTGTTTAATAGATCCTTGGAGGTAGGGGGAAAGTCTACAGGATTGGAGAAGGACTGATGTGGTCCCTTTTCACAAAAGTGATAAGAAAGAAGAGGTGGGAAAGTGCAGACTGGTAAGCCTTGCCTCTGTGGTGGGAAAAGTAATGGAAATGCTTCTAAAAGAAAGGATAGTGAACTTTCCAGAATCCAAAGGATTGCAAGATCTGAGGCATCATGGTTTTATCAAAGGAAGATCATGCCAAATGCTTTTGGATCAAGGGCATACTTGCTAGATGTAATCTACTAGATTTCAGTAAAGCCTTTGATACTGTTCCTCATAGGCTTATGAATAAACTATGAAGCCTGATGATGGATCTTCAGGAACAAGCAGGAATGTAGTCTTCACATATGGATATTGTCGGTACCAATGGAGCCTGTGCGGGAACGCTCCCCAGCATCCAGTAGGAACGCTTTTGGGAGCATCCCTCAGCACATGCGCGCTGCCTTCCCGCCTTTCCAACTGTCCCTCTTCAGTTCTTCATTTTCCGCGGAGCCGACAGGATCTATTCCTATTCGTCTCTCCGGGCCAGTCCAGAACAGATGGGTAGTCAAATCTCCCTCCTCTAGCAGCTGAGGACTGAATTCTGATTCCTGTTGCTAGGTTACCCATCTCTCCCCTGGTGACAGAAGACAGTCTTATTGTCCTCAGCAGCTGAGCTGGATGTGTGGAGATTTGACTCCCCACCTGTTACCTATTAGCATTCTTTCTCTTTGTTTTTTATTTTATTTTCTGGAGGAGTTCACACAGAAGACTTAGTGCTTTACCCTAGCAGGGTATCTTGGCACTTTGCTATTGATTATACTGACGGTTTTCTGAGGCAGCGTCAGTGTCAGTTAGCCGGGTAAACGGCTCAGAGAATGGGACAGAGCCTGTCTCCTCTTCTCTGATAGGAGTGCTCGGGAGGATCAGGCCTGGGGGCCCCAGCTACTGTCTCTCTCCTCGTAGTCTGTTCACTTACCGAATCGCTGGCAGCGGTTTATGGTGGAGTCGGGTACAATTAAGCCTATCCGGCATTTACTTCAGGTATTGTAAAACTTTTTACTCAGCGCTTGCTTGTGGGTGCTTCTCCTCTCTCTCGGAACGTCAGGGCTATTCGTTTCTCGGGCTCTGGCGCTTCCGGTATCGCTACAGTATCTCGCAGCTGCTCCGGTGCCTGTTCGTTCAGTCCGCGGTATGCAGGAGTGCAAGGGGGATTCACAGCAGCAGTTTTCAACGCTGCAGACATCCGAGGAAAGCGCGGGAACGGCGGCCATCTTAGGGGGGCTTCCCGTTTCATCAACTCCTCTTCCTAAGTCAGGCAAACGTAAGGGGAAGTCTCGGCATGTCGCAGAGGGTCCTGCAGAGCCTGTAATGCCGGCGGTTTCAGATGCGCTCGATCCTCTGCTTTCGGCAGAGTTTATTCTAGCGTTTCATAGAGCATACCTGCTGAAGAAAGCTCAGGATTCTCAGCCACTTTTGTCAGACTCTCCTCAGCTGGCTCAGGCGGGGGTCTCTAGCCGGTCGGGTCCCGGAGAGGAGGTGGCCTCGTTGTCAGCATTCAAGGAGTCTAAGTTAGATACCGTTTCTCTGGGGACTGAGGCTTTAGGGCCTGAAGAAGGGGAGCTTCTCTCAGATCAGGCTTTAGACTCCTGGCCAGCAGACTTAGAGGAAGGAGAGTTGGGTCCTGGAGATGATCCTAATATTTTTAGAGTTTTCAGGAAAGAAGAGTTGCCAGCTCTGATTGCACAGTCCCTGGCAGCTCTCAGTATCGTTCCTCCGGTAGTTCAACAGGAACCTTTGGAGGATCCCTTATTGCAGGGTTTCAAAACTGAACAAAGATGTTTTCCTCTGCATAGGGTGATCAAACAGATGATAGAAAGTGAATGGGAATGTCCTGAGGCTTCCTTAAGAGGAGCTAGGGCTATGGCACAAGTTGTATCCTATGCCCCAAGAAGAAAGGGAACTCCTTTGTATGCCTAAGGTAGATGCTCTGGTTTCGGCGGTCACCAAGAAAACTACCATACCCGTAGAGGGGGGCTGCTGCCCTTAAGGATATGCAAGATCGTCGGTTAGAAGGGCTGTTGAAGCAAGCCTTTGAGGCCAGTGCTTTGGCGCTGCAAGCGTCCGTCTCTGGGGCATATGTGTCCAGAGCTGCGATTCGGTGGAGTCAGCTAGCCTCTGGTACGAAAGATGAAGTATCTCCTTCTGAGGAGGGGGCGAAGCTGGAATCGGCGGCGGCGTATTTGGCGGATGCCTTTTACGATCTCATTTGCATTTCCGCGAAGGCTATGGCTTCCATGGTTGCCGCGCGTCGCTTTCTTTGGTTACGGAATTGGGCGGCGGATGCCTCCTCCAAGACCCGTCTCAGTAAACTTCCCTATAAAGGTAAACTTCTTTTTGGGGAGGCCCTCGAGAAAATTGTTAAGGATTTAGGGGACTCCAAGGGAGGGCGTTTGCCCGAGGACCGTCCTAAATCAGCTAAGCAAGGCTCCTTTCCTAGGGGTCAAGGGCGTGACTTTCGCCGTTTTCGGGGAGCCCGCTTTACTCCCTATCAGCGTGGTCGTTTTCCGTTTCGGGGGCAGTCCTTTCGAGGCGCTAGAGGCTCCAGTAGAGGCTACTTTGGGGCTCCTCCAGCTTCCCTTAAAAAGCCGCAATGAAGTGAGGCCGGCCCAGGCGGAGATTCCAGTAGGAGGTCGGTTGCAGGAGTTTCTCTCCGCTTGGGTCGCCATTACTACCGACAAGTGGGTACTACAGATTATCCGCGAGGGTTATGCTCTCGAGTTCAATTGTCATCTAGCCGACACATTCGTTTTTTCTCCGTGCGGTCCGCTGGCCAAGCGGAGGGCGATCCACGACACGTTGCAGCGGTTGTTGCAACTTCGGGCCGTGGTTCCGGTTCCGTTAGACCAGTGCGGCTTCAGTCGATACTCGATTTATTTTGTGGTACCCAAAAAGGAAGGATCTTTTCGGCCAATTTTGGATTTAAAGCACGTGAACCGATGTTTGCGTGTCTCTCACTTTCGGATGGAAACATTGAGATCGGTGATCCGCTCAGTAAGGCCGGGGGAGTTCCTCTCCTCCATCGATTTGACGGAAGCCTATCTGCATATTCCTATCAAACAAGATCATCAGCGATTTCTTTGTTTTGCGGTTCCCATGGGTCAGTTTCAGGCCTTGCCGTTCGGGCTCGCGACAGCGCCGCGCACTTTCACCAAGGTGATGGTGGTAGTGGCGGCGGCTCTGCGCAGAGACGGCATTCAAGTTCATCCTTATCTAGACGACTGGTTGATTCGAGCGCCTTCACGAGAGGAATCGCTCAGAGCGACTGCTCGGGTAATTTCCTGTTTGGAGAGTCTTGGATGGGTTGTGAATCAGGCCAAAAGTCGTCTGGAGCCGGTACAACAGCTGCCTTATCTCGGGGCCTTCTTCGACACGGCCCGAGGTCTGGTTCTATTACCGCCAGACCAGGTTCGAAAGCTTCTCGCTCACGTATCGGGTTTCTTGCTTGCACGGGCGCCGACAGCTTGGAAGTACTTACAGTTACTGGGGCTAATGGCCACGGCCTTGGATTTGGTACCGTGGGCCAGAGCGCACATGCGGCCTCTCCAACAGGCTCTTCTTTCGCGATGGTCGCCGCAGCGTCATCCCCTTTCGTGTCGCTTGAGCTGTCCCGATCAGGTTCGGGTCAGTCTTCAGTGGTGGTTGGTTCCGGAACATCTTCAGGTGGGGGTTCCCCTGGCTCTGCCGGACTGGATTTTAGTAACTACCGATGCCAGTCTGTCCGGTTGGGGAGCACATTGTTTGACTCACATAGCGCAGGGCTCTTGGTCGGCGGAAGAGAGTCTGTGGTCCATCAATCGCCTGGAACTGAGAACGGTACATCTGGCGCTGTTAGCGTTTGCAAGTCTACTAGAAGGGAAGCCGGTGCGCGTCTTCTCCGACAACTTGGTGACGGTCTCATACATAAATCGCCAAGGAGGGACGGGCAGTCTTCCTCTTCTGGAGGAGAGTCAGCGTTTATTTCACTGGGCGGAATTGCACCTCACGGCGCTTTCGGCAGCTCATGTGGCAGGAAAAGAAAATGTACAGGCGGATTATCTCAGTCGACATGTCCTCGATTCCGGAGAGTGGGAGCTCAATGCTGAAGTGTTTCACGAGCTCACGGTACATTGGGGTCACCCGGTAATAGGCCTGATGGCAACTCTGGTCAATGTAAAGGCGGCTCGCTTTTACAGCAGGCGCAGGGAGCATATGTCGGAGGGTCTTGACGGGCTAGTTCAGCCCTGGCCATTGGGGCAACTCCTCTATGTGTTTCCTCTGTGGCCCTTAGTGGGCCGAGTCATTCAGCGAGCCCTTCAGCACAACGGTCTGCTGATTCTTATTGCTCCAGATTGGCCCCGGCGTCCTTGGTATGCTGATCTAATACGTCTCCTCGTGGCTCCTCCGTGGAGGTTGCCCGATCGGGTCGACCTATTGCATCAGGGGCCCGTTTGGATGCCGCAGGCGGATCGATTCTTGCTTTCGGCATGGCTCTTGAAAGGCGGAGGTTGCGCCGCAAGGGCTATTCAGCGTCGGTAATCAACACCTTGTTGCAGTCACATAGACGGTCCACATCGTTGGCGTACATTCGGGTGTGGCACATTTTTGAAGCGTGGTGTGCAGACCGCAATTTGAGGGCCCGCCTGTCGTCCATTCCGAATATTCTCGCGTTTCTTCAATGCGGGCTTGAGAAAGGTCTTGCTCTGAGCACCTTAAAGGTCGAATTAGCGGCCCTGGCAGTTTTTAGAGGGCCGGTTCGTGGGCTACGTCTTTCCTTACATCCGGATGTACTGCGTTTTCTTAGAGCAGCTAAGCAACTTCGGCCTCCGTTTCGGCCAGTTATTCCTCCTTGGGATTTGAATCTGGTGTTAGGGGTCTTAACAGAGGCTCCCTTTGAGCCTTGTTCCTCAAGTTCGCTATGGGAATTATCCTGGAAGACAGCTTTTTTGGTGGCCTTATGTTCCGCTAGACGCATTTTGGATCTGCAGGCACTTTCGTGCCATTCGCCTTTTCTTCAATTTTCTGCGGAAAAAGTGGTTTTGCGTCCGGTACCGTCCTTTTTACCTAAAGTGCTGTCTGCTTTTCATGTGAATCAACTGGTTTCGCTTCCCACCTTCGTGGATGCGGGAGGAGGTTCTTTCGATCGTTCTCTACGGAAATTGGATATGGGGCGAGTGCTTCGTAGATATCTTCGGGAGACCGAGCCGTTTCGTAAGACTGATCGGTTGTTTGTGTTGTTTGGAGGGCCGTCCAAGGGACAAGCTGCCTCCAAGGCCTCCATTGCACGTTGGGTAAAGCATGCAATTCGTGTCGCGTATGAAGCCAGAGGCAAACCGGTTCCTGAAGGTCATCGAGCTCATTCTACCAGGGGTCAAGCCACCTCGTGGGCTGAATCCGCCTTGGTTCCACCGGTAGATATTTGTCGTGCGGCGTCTTGGTCTTCTCTCCATGCCTTTTCACGTCATTATAGGTTGGATGTACTCGCTCGGCAAGATGCATGTGTGGGAGCTTCAGCGGTGATAGCGGGGCTCACAGGTCCCTCCCAGGGTTAGGTACTGCTTTGGTACTACCCATCTGTTCTGGACTGGCCCGGAGAGACGAATAGGAAGGAGAAATAAGACCTTACCTGCTAATTGTCTTTCCTTGAGCTCTCTCCGGGCCAGTCCAGAACCCACCCTAAGAGTTTTATACGATTTTTGCGTTCAGTATGTCTCGCGTTTCATTCATGACGGATCTTCCTATCAGAGATACAGGAGTTGGTAGTTGTCGTCATGGTTCTTAATTACACATTCAAAAAAAAAAAAAATTTTCTGCACAACCAATGTTTTTTTAGATAACATGTTAGCCTTTACTGTGGCTATTGTTGCTGTCAAGTGCTTTGCTGCTCAAGCACGGCGCACGATCATATACCTTCTGTGTGACTTTTCCACTATCTCTTCTGCTTTGTTGTTTTCGCTGCTTGCTACGTAGAGACTGTCTTCTGTCACCAGGGGAGAGATGGGTAACCTAGCAACAGTTATCAGAATTCAGTCCTCAGCTGCTAGAGGAGGGAGATGTGACTACCCATCTGTTCTGGACTGGCCCGGAGAGAGCTCAAGGAAAGACAATTAGCAGGTAAGGTCTAATTTCTCCTTCTCTGTCACCGCAGAAAATTCCATCTTTAAATTTGTTTTCTTGTGGTCGCGTTTGCCTACCGCACGACGCTTACCGGTACCGCCGGTTCTTTTCTTTTCTTTTCTTTTAAAAAAACAAACCTTTTGCTTAAAACTGTTTCTCTTCAGAAACTTTTCTCTTTTGGTGCTAGGCACCATTTTGGGCACTAGGCCCCATATTCCTAAAACATGGAAAAACCAACTAGTGGTTTTAAAAAATGTACTAAGTGTGGCGGTACCATTTCCGTCACTGACACCCATGATTGGTGTCTTAAATGTTTAGGGCCTGAACATTCTCCAACTGAATGTCTCTCCTGTATAGGGATGACTAAAAGAGGAATACAGAACCGGGCTGCAAAACTCAGTACCCTCTTTTCTTCGGATGCCAGATCCATTGCATCGACATCGTCAAGGGCCTCTTCTTCCTCCCATGGATCTCAGATAACTAAACATAAAAGCCGGTCCTCAAAGGGTAGCTCTCCTGCTAAGCATCAAGAGGCCATTGGCATTGCCCTTGAGGGAACCACACTGGCAAAACAGCCCCGGCGGGAGGCTTCGGCTTCCAAAGCATCGATGGGGCTTCAGGATGTTCTCGAGGCCCCAACCTCGCAAGAACTACCTGTGCCATGCTCAGGGGTTCCGGCCGTTTTTACCAATACCGACACCCAGGCATCGGCAGCGTCGATAGACCAGAGGTTCCTCGCTATCGTACGCAGCATCGCAGCTCTTCTTTCAGCTGCGGTACCATTGGTCCAACAGGTACCGGTACCGACATCGGTACAGACACCGGTACCGGCCCCGGTGAGAACACTTCCCATGCCATCTCTGGCTGGAATCTACAGATCGGTATCGGGTCAACTCGGTACCGACTTCGATCGATACCAGGACCGTGCTTTGCAGTAGCATCGGGGTCAGGAATACTTCGATTCCTCCGATTCCGAAGACTCTGACAATTCTGCTGGTACTAGAGGGTTTCTCCCAGAAGATCCCTCTTCTCCCCAACGCAGAATGTCACCTCCAGAGGACATGTCTTTTCAGGATTTTATCCATGATATGGCCAAAGGTCTTTCAATCACAGTAGCTCCTGAAGAGAAACCCAGAGCAAAGGAATTGGAAATTCTCCATTATCCTAAAGCTCCTAAGGAGGCAGCCACTCTGCCTATTCATGAAATTCTGCATAACTTGATGCTCAGAATCACCTCTGACTACTTCGCCTCACTCTAGGAGACTTGATACTATGTATCGAGTTCTGCCATGTCCTGGATTTCAGAAAACTCAGCTACCACACCATTCAATGGTAGTGGAATCAGCCATGCGTAGGATGAAAAGTGCAAAGAGGCATGCATCCAATCCTCCAGGTCATGAATGCAGGACTCTGGATGCTTTTGGGCGCCGAACTTTTCAAGCTTCATGCTTTCAGCTAGGATCAGTTCATATATTCTATATATGGGAATGTTCCTCAAGGAAGTCACAGGAGACTTGGAACTTATGAGCCCATTTCTCCCAGATATCAAGAGACAAGATTTTCTTGCTCTAGTTAAGCATGCTCAAGATGTCTCCAAGTTTGTTAATCGTGCAGCCTTTGACTGCTTCGAATGCATCAGCAGAACCTCAGCTATTGCCATTGGCGCAGGACGGATTGCCTGGCTACAGGCATCAGACTTGGAGACTTGGGTACAGGACAAGTTAGACAACATTCCTTGCAAGGGGGAGAATCTCTTCGGCAAGAACTGGCAGGAAAAGGCTAACGAGTTAGATGCTGACAATACTACTCTAGATAGATTGTCAAAATCTACAGCCACTCCAGCCAAAAAGAAGCCTTATAAAAAAACCCTCTTTCAGCAAAAAGAGGAAGTTTTATCCTTCCTATACCCAGCAGAGTCAAGCTCAAGGTCAGGTTGCCCAAAAGGGACAAACTAGACAGCAAAAGAAGCCAAAAGGCCCGAGAGCCCAACCAGCTCTCCAGGTTCAGCCCCCTCAAGGGCTTTGACTCCTTCCTAGAGAGCTTTGCCTTCCTGCCTCTGAGGGGTCCCCAACCCCCCAATATCCCGGGCAGGTTATGCCACTTTGCCAACAGATGGCATCAGATAACAGCAGAAGACTGGACTTTGTCGATTGTAGGAGAAGGGTACAAGCTTCATTTTCACAGCATGCCCCCTCCTACAATTCTAAAGCAATTCAATTCTCAAACCTCCGCAGACAATCTGCTAGATCACGAGGTCTCGACACTTCTTGCCCAAGGGGCAATAGAGGAGGTACCCATTCTTCAACGGGGTGCAGGGTTCTACTCCCCCTATTTTCTTATTCCAAAGAAAACAGGAGGACACAGACCCATTCTGGACCTCAGAGAATTGAACAGATATCTGTTTCAAGAGAAGTTCAAAATGATTTCTCTAGGAATTCTTCTGCCATACCTTCAAAGCCAGGATTGGCTTTGCTCTCTAGACTTAAAGGATGCATACACTCACATTCTCATCCATCCAGATCACAGGAAATTCTTACGTTTCCTTTTCAGGGGAAAACATTTCCAGTACAGGGTTCTTCCCTTTGGTCTGGCTTCAGCACCAAGGGTATTCACGAAATGCCTGGCAGTAGTAGCTGCATTTCTACGAACCCTGGAGATATTCGTTTTCCCTTACTTAGACGACTGGCTCATTCGAGCCCCTACAGTTGCAGAGGCCAGCACTGCACTGTCCCATACAATGCGAATCCTCTAATACTTGGGATTGGTAATAAACTTCCCAAAATCCCAACTTGTTCCTTCCCAATGACTGGAATTCATAGGAGCCTGTCTAGATACCAGACAGGCAAGGGCTTTCCTTCCACAGGCCTGGTGTCTTTGCATAATGCAACTAGCTTCTCAAGCAGCAGGCAAATCCTCCCTCATTGCTTGAGAGCTACTACAGTTACTGGGACATATGGCATGTAGTTCATGTAGTCCCATATGCTCGCCTCCACATGCGAGCAGCTCAGTGGACCCTTTCCACACAGTGGACACAGGCCACAGGTCATTTTTCGGACAAACTAATAAACTCTCAACAACTAATTTTGTCCCTCCAATGGTGGCGATCACTAGAAACCTGACAGTGGTGTCTCCCTTTCATCAGCCCCTCTTTCAGGCCACCCTAACAACAGATGCATCACAGGTGGGTTGGGGAGCACACCTGAATCATCTCTCTACCCAGGGAACCTGGACTCCACAGGAGGCTGGTTTACACGTAAACCTCCTGGAATTAAGAGCAATCTATTTAGCCCTTTGAGTATTCCACGCCCAGCTCAGCTACAAGACAGTCCTAGTCCAGACGGACAATCAAGTAACCATGTTCTATGTGAACAAGCAGGGTGGAACAGGCTCTCTGTTGTTATGCAACGAAGCTTTACGACTGTGGGCCCTCGCCAGAGAGCATCAAATTCACCTTCTAGTGGTATATCTTCCCGGTTCTGTTCCAGGATTCCGGCTCACAATTGTCAGGCAAGGGATGCCTTCCTCCTTCACTGGGGGCAGGACTTCCTTTATGCCTTCCCACCCATTCCCCTCTTACCAAAACACTCTTCAAGCTTCAGAGAGACGGGGATCGCATGATTCTCATAGCACCACGATGGCCACGCCAAACGTGGTATCCCCTGCTTCTACATCTCTCTCAAGCAGCACCTCTGGAGTTAGGGGATGCTCCAGATCTCCTTTCTCAAGAGAACAGGACACTATGGCACCCGAATCCCCAGTCCCTGCACCTCACGGCCTGGTTGCTGAAGGCTTAGACCTCCAGGATCTCAACCTGTCCCAACAGGTAAAGGATATCCTTCAGGCTTCTAGGAAACTTTCCACAAGAAGATCTTATGCCTTCAAGTGGAAACGTTTTACTATATGGTGCTCCAAGAAGGGAGCTAAATACATAAAAAAAAAATAATAATTAAACCCCCTTGTCATACCCTTAGAATTGATACTAGAGTATCTCCTTCACTTATCAAATTCTGGTCTAAAGACCAATTCAGTAAGAGTCCATCTTAGTGCAATTGCAGCTTCTTATAAGCCTCTGAATGGACAACCAATTTCCTCTCATCCACTCATATCAAGATTTATGAGAGGCCTTCTATTAACCAAACCTCCCATCAAGCCACCACCGGTGGCATGGGATCTAAATCTAGTTCTTGGGCAGCTTATGAAACCGCCTTTTGAGCCTTTAGCCACTACAGCCCTTACGTTTTTGACCTGGAAGGTCATCTTCCTAATTGCAATCACCTCTGCACGTCACATTAGTGAATTGCAAGCTTTAGTGGCTGATCCTCCTTTATACTAGGTTTCATCATGATAAGGTTGTTCTTAGAACTCATACACACTTTATGCCAAAGATGGTTTTGCCTTTTCATTTGAATCAATCAATTTATCTTCCTGTATTTTTTACGAGGCCTCATGCCTCTAATGCAGAAAGAAACCTTCATACTTTGGACTGTAAAAGGGCCTTAGCCTTTCACATACAAAGAACACAGCAACATAGAAAGTCCTTGCAACTTTTTATAGCTTTTGACCCTAGTCATTTGGGACTTCCAGTCTCCAAAAGAACTTTATCTAAATGGATTGCCCAATGCATATCCTTTGCTTATGAGAGTAAGGGTCTTCCTCTTCAGGACCATGTCACAGCTCATAATGTGAGAGCCATAGCTACTTCCACGGCTAATCTCCACTCTGTGTCTATCGATGACATTTGTCGAGCAGCCACCTGGGCTTCGGTACACACCTTCACAGCTCACTACTGCCTGGATAAAGCCTCCCGTTGGGATGCCTTCTTTGGCCAAGTTGTTCTTCGAAATCTCTTTCAGACCTAATTCAACTCCTACCCACCAACCCTGGTGGAATGCCAGAGATCCATGGGAGGAAGGATGCCTATCTTTCTGGGTTGGCACCTTCCTGGGGCTATCTCCCTGGCATCTTCAGCTAGGGAATCCCCATATGTGAAGACTACATTCCTGGTTGTTCCTGGAGATAGCGTAGTTACTCACCTGTAACAGGTGATCTCCAGGAACAGCAGGAATTTAGTCTTCACAACCCACCCACCTCCCCTAGGAGTTGTCTCTCTATCTCTTTGTCTCTTTCCTCTCTCCATCTATCCTTTCACTCAGCTACAAACGTAACTGAAGAGGGACAGTTGGAAAGGCGGGAAGGCAGCGCGCATGTGCTGAGGGATGCTCCCAAAAGCGTTCCTATTGGACGCTGGGGAGCGTTCCCGCGCAGGCTCCGTCGGTACCGACGATACCCATATGTGAAGACTAAATTCCTGCTGTTCCTGGAGATCACCTGTTACAGGTGAGTAACTACGCTTTCCCAAGGTGGGGAATTGGATCAGAAATTTGTTGACTGACACACATAGTGTATTGGTAAATGGAACTCAGAAGAAAGAAAGACGAATAGTGGAATTCTCAAGGATTGGTCCTGGGAATGATTCTGTTTGTTGTCTTCATGAATGATACTGCTGACAGGTTAAAATGAAAAGTTTGCTTGTTTTACAGAAGACATGAAGGATTTGCAACAGACGGACACTTCAGAAAGAGTAGACAACATGAGAAAAGATCTACAAAAATTTAGAAGCCTGTTCTAACGCTTGGACATTAAGATTTAATGCAAAGAAGTGCAAAATAATACACTTAGGATGCAGAAATCCCAAGGAGCTTTTTGCAGTAGTTGGTGAGAGGATGATATGCATAGATCAGGAGAAGGATCTTGGGGTGATTAGTGCTTGAGGTGGTGGACAAAGTCAGAAGGATGCTGGGCTGCATGCAGACAGGCATAATCAACAGAAAAAAAGGAGATATTAATGCCCTTATACAGGCTACTCAACGCCGGTCTGAGGGCAAGAATTCCAAGAAAGAATCCTTTTCTGAATATTCAGCAGAGAAAACGACGACTCCAGTGGACTAAAGAGCAACTAGACTGGACTGGACTGGATCGAACAGTTCGATCAGTAATGGACACACCAAGATCCATAAGTTCCTGATTGATGTCCTTGGCAGATGATTTACGATTTTTTAAAGCCAGCCTAACAATCATTCTATCCATTTTTGGAGTTGTAGACATTTTCCTTCCTCTTCCCTTCTGAGTTGCAACACTTTCAGTGACTTTGAAACGAGCACACAACTTTTGTATACCAGATGCTGTCACTCCATGGCCCATCTTCTGAGCGATTTCATGAAAGCTGTACCCCTCATTTCTCAAAGTAATGGCTGTTGCTCTCTTTTTAGGAGACCAGTCAACCCTCTTTGTTGCTGCCATCATTAATCTACAAAATACAACAACATATTCCAAATTGGAAACTTTTTATTATGCATTTTTCTTTTTTTTATATTTTTATTAATAAATATAATAAATTTGTAAAAATAACAAAAGCACAAATATGACTTTGATACAGCTTGCATACACCTGGCAGTATAGCACACGTTATCTGAAGCGTCAGCTTATACATGAGATTCTGCATAAAATCTGCTTAAAGTGGATCGACAGTTTCATGAAAAATATCATTTTCCTGAGAAAAAGACATCAATTACCTTGTCTGACTCCAAATCGAAGTTTTTTCTGATAAATGTTGATGATATTCACTTGTAATATGTTCCCAAATGTTATGGCAGCAATCTGCATAGCGTATCTAATATATAGAATACTTAATTAACGTAAGTAAGACAGATATTATCGCGGAGAGCTCAAATTTTAGAGGTGTATCCACAATTTTTTCTGCTAGTGTAGAGTGTGGAAGAACCTGCATGGAACAGCAGATACATCCCTAAATGGAGGCATAAAGAGGGTAACTTGCATGGAGCGGCAGGTACAACTCTAGCCACCTTGCTGGGTATACTAGATGGACCATACCTGTCTCCTCACTATTTTTCCTCGCTTATCTCTCCCTGCACCCCTCCTTTGGAACTCTGCTCTTCTGGCAGATCTCTTCTATTTGCACCCTTCTCTTCTACTGCCAAATCCAGACTTCGATCTTTCCACCTTGCTCCTCCTTATGCCTGGAACAAACTGCTTGAGTCTGTATGTCAGGCTTCATCTATGGCCCTTTTCAAATCCAGGCTAAAAACTCACCTCTTCGAGGCTACTTTTGGATCCTGATCTGCATAGTCTTCTCTCCAAATATGTGTTTCCTTATCACTCCCCTAGACATATCCTTGTCCCCAGCTGTTGTGTTGTCTGTCTTGACTAGATTGTAAGCTCTGTTGAGCAGGAAACATCTTTTACATGTCTGTACAGCGCTGTGTATGCCTTGTAGTGCTATACAAATGATCGGTAGTAGTAGTTTATCTTCTGTTATTTACTATGAATCATGAAAAGAAGAATCCAATAAATAGGGCAATTAGCATAGTTCTAAAGACTATAGATAAATCTTAAACCAAATCTTATATTTAATGGATAGCTAATGCTGACTAGCTAAGAACGATATCACATGATCGAATCTATGTGCATGAAAAATAATTTATATGGCCGTATTTTGATAGAATTGTAAATATTGCAAAAAATGATCCCTGATGATCATAAGCAGCATATTTGCATAGTCAAGATGAGAGATAATGTATGAATAAGAAGCAACAGATATTTTTCCTCCAAGAAAGGGCACAATGATCTAATCATCTGAATATTTTAAAAAAGGACGCTCTAGTTGAAGAAGAGGTATGAGTCTGGGAAGTGAGAGAGGAATCCTTAATTACACTTAATACTCGCATTGTCTCATTCAGAGAGATAGAGTACCCAGAAAACTGTGACAATATGAGACGGATTTTACCCCTGCATGTTAGGTGCATTGCTTATGACTTCAGAGGATTTAATTTCAGTCTGTGTTTTACCAGCCAACATGAAGTGTATAATGCTGTAGTTAAATGCTGTACTTTGATGTGGCACTGTACCAAGATATAACTGCCCTGTGCAATCCGCGAACCCAGTGCACACCACCTCCACCATTATGACTGATATATACTTTATCAGTTGCATGTTTAATACTTTAAACAAATAGTATTTCCAACTTCATATAAGCATATTAGCTAATACCACCATGTAAAAACAATATTCCTCTTCGTCTCTCCGGGCCAGTCCAGGTACAGTTGGGTAGTCGATCCCTTCTAGCAGCTGAGGACTGAATGCTGAAACTTTTGCTGGCAGTTGCTATAGCTCCCTCTGGTGCCTGAAAGCCAGTCTTCAGTCCTCAGCAGCTGGAGAGGACATATCTCTGGCAGGCTCCCAGGAGAGACGAATTTGGATAGCCAGTGGACTAGTTTAGGTTTCATGTTGAATGAAAAAAGAAAAGGCAAAAGGGGACAGCTCAGACTTTACAAAGGGAACCTTGCTCACTGGCTCTAGCAGGGCATCATAGCAGGAGGCGGCCCTTATTCCTTCACAGGAGGGAAAGCAATTAAAAGTACAGCGATCCTCGGTTACTTTTTTTTGTTTGTTTTTGCTTTTTGACTGCGCCGGGGGCAAAGCCTGCTTCCGGAGGATCCGCTGTTACACGAGGGGATTGTTAGGTGCTGGGAGCCCCAGTATCCTCTTCCCGCCGCTGTCCCTTCCTCTCTGTACCTTGCTAGCAGCGGGAGACTACAGACAAAGCCTTGTGGTTGTGTCCGAGGTAAGCTGCGGTCTTCTTATTGCTTCCTGGGTTTGGTCCTGCAGTGGCAGCTAATTTTTTGAGCGAGAGTTGTGCGAACCACGTCAGGGTTGTTGTTTGGCGGTTTAAGACCGGCGGTTTAGGCGGGAGCGCCATTTTGATTTCGCCGCTGTTTTACACGGCGATCTTCATCGGTCATTGCTTTTAATTTTAATTCTAATTTAGTTTGTTTGGAGTTTTTGCGACCCTTCATGGAAGCTACAGGACCTGGGGAGCTGTCTGGGGAACGGCTTCAGGTTCCGTTGCTTAAAGCGGGACCTGCAGCTTCGTTGCCCTCAGAGACTGCTGATTCTCCCGCGCTTTTACAGCGTGAGGGGAAAAGAAAGTCCAAATCGCATAAGGCTTCTGCAAAGGCGGAAACAAGTGAGTCTTTGTCCCCTGCAGCCCAGGGCTCAGTGGATTCCTTTTTTTCTCCTGCTTTTATTTTGGCTTTGCATAAAGCCTACATGTTGAAGTTGTCTCAGCCAGTTGACAGTCCGGCTGCTGTGCTTCAGGAGGCTATTTTATTAAAGGAGCCCGGGCTTTCTGATCCGGGGGAGGGCTCCTCAACTCAGCAGCAGAGTGGAGAGATCCCCTCAGAGGCAGTAGATCCTGAGCTCTCTAGTCCTCTTATACCTGAAGAGGGAGAGATTTGTTCTGAGGGAGGTCTGGAGTCCTGGCCTCTAGATTTAGAGGAAGGAGAACTAGGGCCTGGAAAGGATCCTAATGTCTTCAGAGTCTTTCGTAAGGAGGAGCTCGGGGCTCTGATTGTTCAGTCCCTTGCTGCATTAAATATAGTTCTTCCTGCGCTGCAGCAGGAGCCCTTGGAGGACCCTTTATTGCAAGGCTTTAAGCCGGAACAACGGTGCTTCCCCATGCATAGGGTGATTAAACAAATGATAGAATCTAAGTGGGAGTGCCCCGAGGCTAGCTTGAGGGGGGGGCGTGCCATTGCACGCCTTTACCCTGTCCCCCAGGAGGAGAAGGAGTTGTTACAGATGCCTAGGGTGGACGCGCTATTTTCGGCTGTCACTAAGAAGACAACGATTCCAGTGGAAGGCGGTGCTGCCCTCAAGGATATTCAGGATCGTAAGTTGGAGGTGTTGTTGAAACAGGCTTTTGACGCTAATACCCTAGCATTACAAGCTTCGGTTTACGGAGCTTTTGTGTCCAGGGCTTCTATCCGATGGATTCAGGGGGAGCAGTCTGCTCTGAAGCAGGAGACTGCCTCTCCAGACGGCGCCAAGCTGGGGTCGGCGGCGGCCTACCTAGCGGACGCTTTCTATGATCTGATCAGAATTTCAGCAAAGTCCATGGCGTCGGTTATTGCAGCTAGGCGTTTTCTTTGGCTGCGGAACTGGGCGGCGGACACGTCTTCCAAGTCGTGCCTCAGTAAGCTTCCTTACAAGGGCAAGCTGCTTTTTGGGGAAGCGTTAGAAAAGATTGTCAAGGATTTAAGCGATTCTAAAGGGGGTCGGCTTCCGGAGGATCGACCTCGAGCGCCAAAAGCAGGTACAATGCAGAGGGGTCACAACAGGGAAGTTCGTAAGTTTCGAGGTTCTCGGTTTGCCCCTTACCAGAGGGGGCGCTTTCCTGCAAGAGGGCAGTCCTTTCGAGGTGCCCGAGGATTTGGCAGGGGGTTCTTCAGCACCCAGCAGTCATCCTCCAAAAAGCCGCAATGAAGGTGCGCGGGTCCAGGCGGAGATTCCCGTAGGAGGATGTTTGCAGGAGTTTCTCTCCGTCTGGGCCACCATAACTTCCGATCTCTGGGTGTTAGAGATCATCCGTGAGGGTTACGCTCTGGAGTTCGCTACTCCTCTGGCGGATGCCTTTGTGTTTTCCCCCTGTGGTCCCCGCTTGAAGAGTCAACCGGTCGGGGAAACGCTACAGCGTTTGTTGCAACTGCGGGCCGTGGAGCCGGTGCCGCTAGACCAGTACGGGTTAGGTCGATACTCAATTTACTTTGTGGTGCCCAGGAAGGAAGGGTTGTTTCGTCCGATTCTGGATCTCAAACATGTGAACCGCTGCTTACGGGTTCCACACTTTCGGATGGAGACCCTGAGGTCGGTGATTCGAGCAGTGAAGCCGGGAGAGTGGCTATCTTCCATAGATCTCACGGAGGCCTACCTGCACATTCCGATCCGACCGGAACATCAACGTTTTCTGCGTTTTGCAGTTCCCATGGGGCATTTTCAGTTTCGGGCATTGCCGTTCGGCCTGGCGACTGCACCGTGCACCTTCACCAAGGTGATAGTGGTGGTGGCGGCGGCAGCTCTTCGCAAGGAAGGAATTCAGGTGCATCCCTACCTAGACGATTGGCTGATCTGGGCAGGCTCTCAGGCGGAGTCGGCTGTGGCGACGGCTCGGGTCGTGCAGTGTCTGCAACGCCTTGGTTGGGTCATCAACCGGGCAAAGAGTCAGTTGCGTCCCGTACAACAGTTGCTGTACCTGGGAGCTCTGTTCGACAGAAGCTGCGGAAGGGTTCTTGCCGCCGGTCCGGGTGCAAAAGCTGATAGCTCAAGTAAAGGCCTTCCTCCTTCTACGGGTGCCAACAGCTTGGAAATATTTGCAGTTGTTGGGTTTGATGGCCGCGGCTTTGGACCTGGTTCTCTGGGCCAGAGCTCACATGCGTCCGCTCCAACATGCCCTTCTCTCCCGATGGTCTCCTCAGAGGCATCCCCTGACTCAACGGCTGCGATGTCCGGAGGCCATCCACATCAGTCTGCGGTGGTGGCAGTTTCCAGCGCATCTGCAGACGGGAGTTCCTCTGGAGGATCCGGAGTGGGTTCTAGTCACGACGGATGCCAGCCTCTCCGGTTGGGGGGCTCATTGTCTATCCCAAATAGCGCAGGGCAGTTGGTCAGTGGAGGAGAGCACCTGGTTGATCAATCACTTGGAGCTGCGGGCGGTTCGTCTAGCGCTCCGGCATTTCTCGGAGCTTCTCGAGGGGCAAGCGGTTTGAGTGTTTTCCGACAATCTGGTGACGGTGGCCTACATCAACAAGCAGGGAGGCACGGGCAGTGCGCCTTTGCTACAGGAGAGTCAAAGTCTGTTTCAGTGGGCAGAGTTGCATCTTCGCGCACTGTCGGCCGCTCATGTGGCAGGAAAGGACAATGTGCAGGCCGATTTTCTGAGTCGTCATCGTCTGGATCCCGGAGAATGGGAGCTGAACTGGGCGATTTTTCACGAGATCACATCGCGTTGGGGTCAGCCGGTGGTGGACCTCACGGCGACTCTGGACAATGCCAAGGCGTTCCGTTTTTTCAGCAGGCGCAGAGAGCACATGTCGGAGGGCCTAGACGGTCTGGTTCAGCCCTGGCCGACGGGTCAGCTTCTTTACGTGTTTCCTCCTTGGCCTTTGGAGAATATCGCGTCACAAAGGCAAGGTGATTCTCATTGCTGCGGATTGGCCCAGGCGTCCCTGGTATGCGGATCTGGTACGGTTGCTGATCGCTCCTCCTTGGAGGTTGCCCTCGCGAATCAATCTCTTGTTCCAAGGTCCAGTGTTGATGCCGCAGGTGGATCAATTCTTGCTTACGGCTTGGCTCTTGAGAGGGATCGATTGCAGCGCAAATGATACTCGGGATCCGTGATCGCTACTATGTTAAAATCCCGGAGGCAATCGACATCCTTAGCGTATGTTAGCATATGGCGTATTTTTGAGGCATGGGAGGAGTGTCGCCCTGTGCCGCAGGCTTACCAGAGGTTCTAGCATTTCTACAGAGTGGTCTGGAAAGAGGTCTCGCCTTAAACACTCTCAAGGTGCACTTAGCCGCTCTGGCTTGTTTTCGGGGTCGGGTGCAGGGTTTGTCGCTCTCGTCGCACCCGGATGTGCAGAGATTCCTTCGGGTGGCTAAGAATATCCGGCCGCCTCTTCGGCTCGTGGTGCCTCCGTGGGACTTGAATTTAGTTCTCGAGGCCCTGACGGGATCGCCCTTTGAGTCCGAACTTTCTGATAAACCGTGGGAATTGTCTTGGAAGACAGCCTTCCTCGTGGCCTTGTGTTCGACTCGGCGGATTTCCGATTTACAAGCGTTATCCTGTAGGGAGCCGTATCTGTGTTTTTCGGAGGAGAAAGTAGTTCTGCGACCCGTCCCTTCGTTTTTGCCGAAGGTGGTCTCGGAGTTTCACATGAACCAACCCGTTTCGCTGCCGACCTTTCAGTCACAGGGAAGCAGTTCCTTGGACTGCACCTTGCGAGGGTTGGACATGGGTCGCGTGTTGCGGAAGTATCTTCGATGTACGAAGCCATTTCGAAAGTCTGATCGATTGTTTGTTCTGTATGGAGGACCTCGCAAGGGGCAAGCGGCTACCAAGGCTTCCATTGCTCGTTGGGTGAAGAGAGCGATAGCGGGAGCTTATGAGGCAAAGGGTAGGATGCCTCCGCGCGAGCTCAGGGCGCATTCGACTAGAGCGCAAGCGACTTCGTGGGCGGAGAGGGCCTTAATTCCGCCAGCGGATATTTGTCGGGCGGCGACCTGGTCCTCTCTGCATACTTTCACGAAGCACTATCGGTTAGATGTCCAGTCGCGCTCAGATGCTAAGGTTGGGGCCTCGGCCATAATAGCGGGGCTCGCTGGACCCTCCCCAGTTTAGGTACTGCTTTGGTACTGCCCAACTGTACCTGGACTGGCCCGGAGAGACGAAGAGGAAGGAGAAATTAGACCTTACCTGCTAATTATCTTTCCTTGAGCTCTCTCCGGGCCAGTCCAGGTCCCACCCCATTGGTCTGCGAGCAATAGTTTGATTTTTTATGAGAGTCAGAGTGTATTGGTTCTTTCAGTATGGTCTTCACGGATGTCCGCAGAGATCAGTACCGCTCAGGTGTGTTGAAGAGGATATTGGAGAGTTCTTGCTACAGGGACTCTTCATATAATTTAAAAAAAAAAAAATTATTATAAAAGGGAGAACGAAAGAGGACAAAGACAAGTTCGGAGTGATGTTAAGGGGGGAGGTTACTCTAGTGAGTGCATTGCATAAGGGGGAGTTCTTTGCAGCTGGAGCATGTTCTCAGTTTTTTTTGTGAGTTATGAGTTGTTCCCATAGGTAGACGAGGTTTCCAGTTTGTTTTTCGTTCGCTGCTTTGACAATAGGTGACTGGCTTTCAGGCACCAGAGGGACCTATAGCAACTGCCAGCAAAAGTTTCAGCATTCAGTCCTCAGCTGCTAGAAGGGATTGACTACCCAACTGTACCTGGACTGGCCCGGAGAGAACTCAAGGAAAGACAATTAGCAGGTAAGGTCTAATTTCTCCTTAGGAGGATGTGCAAACAGGAATTCCTCATTGTCCCCCCAATCCAGTCCAGACGTGTGGGTTTATGCTTCTCCATGAGCAGATGAAGACTGAGAATCACTGGTTTGATGATGTCATCTGTAGGGGTCCTCCGCAACCACCTCACACTGTTATTTCTCAGTCCCCAGAAGATGGAGAGGACATCTAGGCTCCACTGAATGGGTGGAAAAAAAGGAAAACCAATATTGGAGAAAGAAGACTCGCTGCTGTCTCTGCTGCTCACTCCTATCTAGCTCAGCGCTAAGGTCCACTGGAGGGGCTTAGATAGGGGTGTAGAATCTGGTGATTCAGGTGTCTTCCCCCTTTTCCCCCCACCCTAACCATTTGGCTGTCAAAGCTGAGGTCCTTTTGTAGGGCTCTGCAGCGATCTCATCTGTAACTCCCCATCCCCCCAAAAGCACCTGGACAGAGGCTCAGAGTTGAGGATTGTTTTTGGAGATGTGGGCCTTTTACAGCCGTGAGATGCACAGTGATCGCAGCACAGCCAATGTTACGGTAGAGGTTTGGGGGGGGGGGGGGTTGGAGAGCTGCCAGAGCCATTTTGGCTATGGTTTAGGTAAGAGGGGCCAATGGTGAATTGGCACACCTGACTGCAGAGGGGGAGCTGCATGGCCCTTGAAATGGTGATGGCTCACGCAGCCTGCAGCAGCCACCGGAATCAGTTGTCTGCTTCTGGTTTCTGCCATGACTGTGAGAAGGAGAGCAGTGTCGCTGAGGCAAGGATTTTTAACACTTCTCAGGATGATACTTTGGCAGCTGCACCTGAGGGGGCTGTGGATCGGCCCGATCCAGCCCCTCCATAGTGTTTTGGTGGGAGCATCCGCCATGACAGAGGGCTGTGGTGGTTACTCAGCAGGTCCCAGAGGCATAAGCCTGGCAGAGGGGCACTGATCCAGCGCTGCAGTCAGAGGGATTGTCCTTACAGCAGGGGACTCCTTTTTCACCTGAAGTGCTTCTTTTGCAGGACTACTACTACATATCATTTGTATAGTGCTACACAGCGTAGACAGTGCTGTACATATAGATGTAAGACACAGTCCCTGCTCATCGGAGCTTACAGTCTAGGTGCAGAGGCCAAAGCAAAGGGCTCCTGTCTCTCTGAGCATAGTACCAACAGAGGACATCACTCCAGGGGCCAAATATCTATCTGGAAGCAGAGGACGATTGGGAGGACCAGGCCTCAGTAGTTTTAGGGCACTCTGAAGATCCCATTAAGAACATAAGAGATTCCATAGTGGGTCAGATCAAGGATTCATCGAGTCCAGGTTTCCAAAAAGGTACACAGATTCCACGTTGCTTGTCCTAGGGTAAGCAGTGAATTTCCCTGGTCCTCTTTAATAATGGTTTATGGGCTTTTCCTCCAGGAACTTGCCCAAACCGTTTTTAAACCCAGCTAAACTAATAACTTTTACTATATCACATAGTAACGAATTCCAGAGTTTGATTATGCATTTTGTGAAAAAATATTTTCTCCATGGACAAGCACATTATGGGTGATGCCACCGATGGAGACCCGTGCGGGATCTTTATCTTTATTAGCAGAGTTTGATAAACCGCCCATGCCGGGGCGTCAGGGCAGTGTACAATACAAAATGGATAGAGGCTACTGAAAATAAAGTCAGAAAGGAACGCCATCAATAGACAGGACAGGGATAGACAAAAACAAAAAAGATAGAGAACAGAGACAGGGCCAGAGAAAGAACATGGTGACAAGGGACAAGGAAGGGAAAGGGGCAGAGGAGCAAATGAAAATATGAGGGGAGGATATTATGAAAAGTGGGGGGTGCGGCTGGGGGATGTGGCACCATCAGTGGAAGAGGGGAGATCGAAGGCCTGACAGAAAAGATGAGTTTTAAGGAGAGCTTTGAAGCGGGGGAGGGATAATTCAGTGCGAAGCGATAGTAGGAGCGAATTCCATAAGGCGGGGCCTAGAAAGAAAAATGCAGAGTGACGGGTGAGTTCAAGGTGGGCCTGAGATGGGGAGGGGAGGAAGAGGCGATTGCCGTGAGCCGAGCGAAGAAGACGTGGGGAAGGTTGAAGATGGATAATATCAGCCAGATACTGAGGGGTGCTGACATGAAGAGCCCTATGTACAATGATGAGCAATATATAAATTAATCTGACCTTAACCGGAAGCCAGTGGAGGGTGAAAAGGCAGGGAGTAACGTGAGAGCGAGCGGGGGGAACAAGTGATGAGACGAGCGGCTGCATTTTGGATTAATTGGAGACGGCCAAGCTGGAAGGAGGGAAGGCCTGCAAAGATGGCGTTGCAGTAATCTAAGCGTGTGATCACAAGTGACAGAACAAGGGTGATAACAGAGGAAGAAGGAAGAAATGACCGGACAGCCCTTATCCGATGAAGGTGAAAAAAGGAAGTACGCACCACAGAGGAAATATGTTGATGGAAAGAGAGAGAAGAGTCCAGGGTGACGCCCACATATCGAAGTCGATACCAGGGGGATGGGGCGGGAGGACATAACAGGAGACAGATCGGGAGGGGGGACCCCGAAAGAAAACTAGATCGCAGAGGATTTAGCGGGATTGGCATGGAGAAAGTTTTGATCAAACCAGGAGGCAACTGAGTTGAGACAGGAATTGAGTGGGGCGAGATCGGGGGAGGAAGAGGAGGTGTGATGAATCAGAAGAATGTCATCAGCGTAGATGTAGGCAGAAATTCCAGCTTGTTGAATAAGCAAGGCAAGGGGGGCGAGAAAGACATTGAAGAGCAGGAGGGCAAGGATAGAGCCCTGAGGAACACCACAGATTGCTCTCCAGCTTCTATTGGAAGCTTTTGGGAGGCTCCACTGCACATGCATGCCTGCCTTCCCACCTGCCGGAACTTGTTAAAAGATAGAAAGCAGAGGGTAGGGCTAAATGGCCAATTTTCCCAATGGAAAAAGGTGAATAGTTGAGTACCCCAGGGATCTGTGCTGGGTCCGCTGCTTTTTGACATATTCATAAATGACCTGCAAAGTGGAATAACGAGTGAGGTTATCAAATTTGCAGATGACACAAAACTATTTAAAGTTGTTAAAACCCAAGAGGATTGTGGAAAATTTCAAAAGGATCTTGATAAATGGGAAGACTGGGCATCCAAATGGCAGATGAAATTTAATGTGGACAAGTGCAAAGTTATGCACCTAGGAAAGAACAACCGAAACTATGGTTACACAATGCAAGGTTCCACATTGGGAACCACTACCCAGGAAAAAGATTTAGGCGTCATCGTGGATAACATGTTAAAACGCCTTCCCGCCCATGCTGCTGATTGCTGAACACCAGAAGCCAATAGAGCAAATAGAATGCTAGGTATCATAAGGAAAGGAATGGAAAATAAAACAAAGGATACTATAATGCCTCTGTATCATTCCATGGTGCGACTGCACCTTGAATATTGTGTGCAATTCTGGTTGCCATAGCTTAAAAAGGATATAGTGTTATTAGAAAAGGTACAGAGAAGAGCCACCAAAATGGTAAAGGGGATGGAAGGCTACTCCTATGAGGAGAGGCTACAAAGGTTAGGGCTCTTCAACCTGGAAAAGAGACGCCTGAGGGGAGATATGATAGAGGTTTATAAACTAATGAATGGAGTGGAACGGGTAAACGTAGATCGATTATTTACGTTATCAGAATATAGAAAGACTAGGGGACATGCAATGAAGCTACAGGGTAAACTATTTAAGACAAATAAGAGAAAATATTTTTTCACTCAACGTGTAATCAAACTCTGGAATTTGTTACTGGAGGATGTAGTAACGGCTGTTAGTGTAACTGGTTTAAAAAAGATTTGGACAAGTTCCTGGAGGAAAGGTCCATAAACCATTATTAAGAAGGGACCCAGGATATCAATGCTTGATCCAATACAAGCATTGTGGAAACTGTGTCTTTTGGGGAAACTGCTAGGTGCGTATGACCTGGATTGGCCACTGTTGGAAACAGGGATACTGGGCTTGATGGACCTTGGTCTGACCCAGTATGGCATATCTTATGTTCTTATGTTCTTATCTTCTCCAGTCTTCTTTTTCTGCGGAGCTCCTAGAACGTGTTCCTGCAATGTCAAAAAAAGTTTTTCATCTTAATTCCTTTGGAGTGCCTTTATTTCTGTCCAGTTTCACCGTCTGTTGTTGGTAGTGCCGGCTCCAGTTCCGTCGTTTTCATTTTTGAGTTTTTGTCCCTTTTTCATTTTCCCACGGCTGGCACCATCAAGCCATTTGACCTTGCCATGGCCATGTTTCCAGACATGTCCCAGAAGCCAGCAAGCGGGTTTAAGAATTGCACCAAGTATGCCCGGACCATCTCAGTCATGGATTGGCACAACTGGTACCTTCAATGTCTCGACCCCGATCACCTGACCACCTCTTATAACCTGTGCTTGCAAATGACAAAAAAGGGGCCTGAAGGATCAAGAGAAGCAGCGGGAGTCCCTCTTCGGGCTGATGGATTCTGCATCTTTGACCCCAGCATCAACCTCGGTGTCCTTAGGCACTATGAATATATTGGCATTGAGAGGGGCCCAAGCTAACTCTGAGCCAAGGCGAGGTGCCACGGAACAGAGGATCTCTGTCGACTTTTGTCCAGAATCATCTTTGTTGATGTCGAAGGGGGCTTCAGAGCACCGGCCCAAGATCCATCAAGATCGGAGCCCTCCCAACATGACATGGAGAGTGATGGCCATGAGCAGCCTGCTAAGGTACCCCCAAATAGAGTACTTATCAGCCAAGGTACCAGAGGAGCACAGGAATCCCCTGATTCCCCTTCATGGGTGCCAGAGCCTGGTGGTGCTTCTAAAGCACCAAGCTGGTGGGTAGGTCCTTTCACGCCAGTTGTACATGGGCATGTTCCTCATGGACATCATGCTGGATCTAGCCAAGTTCGGTACTCTTACCCCAGGAGTGCCTAGACTCCTTCCATGCCTTTGTGGCCATGGTAAGGACTGTTCCAAGTTCATGGTCCAGTCGACTGATGACACCTTCAAGTCCACCTGCAGGGCCGTGGTGCTGGGCATTAGTACCCACTGGCTTGCCTGGCTTCAGTCTTTGGAACTGGAGCAGTGGGTCCAGGACAAGCTGGCCAATGTGTCTTGCTGGGTGAGAACCTCTTTGGGAAGGAGGTAGAGGCTAAGGCTAGCGAGATTGAGACGTAGCATGTCACCTTCTTTAGGCTTTTGAGAAAGATGGCTGATCCTTCCTGTAAGAAGTACTAGGGCAAGAAGACTTTCTACCAGCGGAGGCACCAGTGCCTCTGGAGCCTGCAGAGCTCTCAGCTGAGGGTGTCGGCTCCATGTCAGCAGTGCCAGGAGAAGCTACAGAAAGCCCATACGGTCCTGCAGCCCAAGCCTGGGGTGTGATTTTGACTGATTCTTCCAGACTGTAGCCAATCTGCCAGTCTCCACAGGGGATAACCCTCAGGTGGAGGGGACAACTCATCCGTTTCGCTCACAGGTGGCCTCTCATCCCCTCAGACGAGTGGGTGCTGCAGATAATCGGAAACAGCTACATACTGCACTTTGCCGAGCTGCCTGCCTACCTTTCCCCCAAGGGAATTCCCACTGGACCCCTTGCATTTTACCCTGCTGCAGCAGGGAGAGATCTCCGCCCTGCTTACAGATCTTCTTTGAGCCGGTATCTCCGGCTTAGGTCGGGCGGGAGTTAAGAACATAAGATATGCCATACTGGGTCAGACCAAGGTCCATCAAGCCCAGTATTCTGTTTCCAACAGTGGCCAATCTAGGTCATACATACCTAGCAGTTTCCCCAAGGGACATAGGTTCCACAATGCTTGTATTGGTTCAAGCATTGATATCCTGGGTCCCTTCTTAATAATGGTTTATGGACCTTTCCTCCAGGAACTTATCCAAACATTTTTTAAACCCAGCTACACTAACAGCCTTTACTACATCCTCCGGTAACAAATTCCAGAGTTTGATTACACGTTGAGTGAAAAAATATTTTCTTTTATTAGTCTTAAATAGTTTACCCTGTAGCTTCATTGCATGTCCCCTAGTCTTTCTATATTCTGATAAGGTAAACAATCGATCTACGTTTACCCGTTCCACTCCGTTCATTAATTTATAGACTTCTATCATATCTCCCCTCAGCCGTCTCTTTACCAGGTTAAAGAGCCCTAACCTTTTTAGCCTTTCTTCATAGGAGTATCCTTCCATCCCCTTTACCATTTTGGTGGCTCTTCTCTGAACCTTTTCTAAAATCACTATATCCTTTTTAAGATACGGCGACCAGAATTGCACACAATATTCAAGGTGCGGTCTCATCATGGAACGATATAGAGGCATTATAATATCTTTTGTTTTATTTTCCATTCCTTTCCTTATCATACCTAGCATTCTATTTGCTCTCTTGGCCGCTGCTGCACACTGGGCCGAGGGTTTTAACATGGTATCCACAATGACGCCTAAACCTTGCATCGTGTAACCATAGTTTGGGTTGTTCTTCCCTAGGTGCATAACCTTGCACTTGTCCACATTAAATTTCATCTGCCATTTTGATGTCCAGTCTTCCAATTTATCAAGATCCTCTTGCAATTTTCCACAATCCTCTTCGGTTTTAACAACTTTAAATAGTTTTGTGTCATCTGCAAATTTGATAACCTCACTCGTTATTCCACTTTCCAGGTCATTTATGAATATGTCAAAAAGCAGCGGACCCAGTACAGATCCCAGGGGTACACCACTATTCACCTTTCTCCATTGGGAAAATTGGCCATTTAGCCCTACCCTCTGCTTTCTGTCTTTTAACCAGTTCCTGATCCACAATAGTACACTGCCTCCTATCCCATGACTCTTTAGTTTTGCCAAAAGTCTCTGATGAGGGACCTTGTCAAAGGCTTTCTGAAAGTCCAGATACACAATATCAACCGACTCACCTTTGTCCACCTGTTTATTCACTCCTTCAAAAAAACATAACAGATTAGTAAGACAAGATCTTCCTTGTCTAAAGCCATGTTGGCTGTCTCCCATTAGGTTGTGACTATCTACATGCTGAGTAATTTTATTCTTTATGATGGCTTCTACCATTTTTCCCGGTACTGACGTCAGGCTCACTGGTCTGTAGTTTACCGGATCACCACTCGAACCCTTTTTAAAAATTGGTGTTACATTGGTGATCCTCCAATCTTCAGGTATTAGAGATGATTTTAATGATAGTTCACAGATTACTGATAGCAGTTCTGCAATCTCATATT
Organism: Ichthyophis bannanicus; assembly: GCA_033557465.1. Classification (NCBI taxonomy): domain Eukaryota; kingdom Metazoa; phylum Chordata; class Amphibia; order Gymnophiona; family Ichthyophiidae; genus Ichthyophis; species Ichthyophis bannanicus. The sequence continues at coordinate 454,433,144 of CM066036.1, forward strand.
TCAGTTCTTTCAACTCCCTTGGATGTATACCATCCGGCCCAGGTGATTTGCTACTCTTCAGTTTATCTAATAGTTGTAAGACATTTTCCCGATGTATCAATATTTCCTCCAATTCTTCCGCACCTTTAAATACCACTTCAGTCATGGGTTACATCCCTACATCTTCCTCAGTAAAGACCGAAGCAAAGAATTCAGTCAGTCTCTCCACTATCGCCTTGTCGCCTCTTAGTGCTCCTTTAACCCCTTTATCATCTAATGGACCAACTGACTCACAGGTTTTTTGCTACGAATGTACTTGAAAAGGTCTTTATTTCGCGTTTTTGCTTCCGCAGCAAGCTTCTCAAATTCTCTCTTTGCCTGCCTTATCAATGCCTTGCATTTGACTTGCCAGTGCTTGTGCTGTTTCCAGGTTTCGTCGTTTGGCTCTTTTTTCCATTTCCTGAAAGATGCTTTTTTGGCAACAACAGCCTCTCTGACCTCACCTTTAAACCATGCTGGCAGTTTTTTGGACTTCCTTCCACTTTTCTTAAAGCGTGGAATACAGCTGGTCTGGGCTTCCAAGATAGTATTTTTCAACAACACCCAAGCTTGATGTACGTCTTTAACCTTCGCAACTGCTCCTTTTAGTTTTTTCTTAACTGTTTTCCTCATTTTATCATAGTCTCCCTTTCGAAAGTTAAAAGGTAGTACTGTGGATTTCCTTACTATCCCTCCTCCACTAATTAAATCAAAGGCGATCATGCTATGATCACTATTGCCAAGTGGCCCCAACACCCTTATCTCTTGCACTAGATCTGGTGTTCCACTAAGGACTAGGTCTAATATGGCTTCCCCTCTGGTCGGTTCATGAACCAGCTGCTCCAAGAAGCAGTCATTTATTTCATCTAGGAACTTTATCTCCCTAGCATGTCCTGACGTGACACTGACCCAGTCGATACCGGGGTAATTGAAATCACCCATTATTATTACTGCGCTGTAACTTTTGTTAGCTTCCTTGATTTCTTTGAGCATTTCATCATCCATTTGGTCATTCTGGCAAGGCGCTCGATAGTACACCCCCACTGCCATTGCCTTCCCCCTTTTACATGGCATTTCAATCCATATAGATAGTACAGCAGATTTTGTTTCCTGCAAAACTTTAATCCTTTCTGACTCAATGCCCTCTCTAACATAGAGAGCAACCCCTCCACCAATTTGATCAGCTCTATCATTACGATATAGTTTGTACCCAGGTATCACAGTGTCCCACTGGTTGTCCTCCTTCCACCATGTCTCTGATATTCCAATCATATCTAACCTTTCATTTAGTGCTATATATTCTAACTCTCCCATCTTATTTTTTTAGACTTCTAGCATTTGCATACAAGCATTTTAGAGAATGATTTTATTCATATTAATTTGGCTATTTTTAGACATGGGTAATTTGGGATCTTTAAACTCTGTCTGCTCCATACTGGAGGGCATTTGGGCTACTTTACTCTTTTGTGGAACCTCTCTGCTTTTGGTAGTATCCTTCAAAGATACATTCTTCCGAACCATCCGCTCTTGGGCGACTGTCGGCTTTCCCCTAATATTTAGTTTAAAAGCTGCTCTATCTCCTTTTTAAAGGTTAATGCCAGCAGCCTGGTTCCATCCCGGTTAAGGTGAAGCCCATCCCTTCGGAAGAGCCCCTCCTTTCCCCAGAATGTTCCCCAGTTCTTAACAAATCCCAAACCCTCATCTATGCACCATTGTCTCATCCACGCATTGAGACTCCGGAGCTCTGCCTGCCTTTTGGGTCCTGCGCGTGGATCAGGAAGCATTTCGGAGAACGTTACCCTGGAAGTTCTGGATTTCAACTTCCTACCTAAAAGCCTAAATTTAGCCTCCAGAACCTCCCTACCACATTTTCCTATGTCATTGGTACCGACATGTACCAAGACAGCAGACTCCTCCCCAGCACTATCTAAGACCTTATCTAGGTGGTGCGTGAGGTCCGCTACCTTCGCACCAGGCAGGCATGTTACCAGGCGATCCTCACGTCCACCAGCCACCCAGCTATCTACATGTCTAATGATCGAATCACCAACTATAACGGCTGTCCTAACCCTTCCCTCATGGGCACATGGCCCTGGAGAAACTTCCTCGGTGCGAGAGAGTTTTATATCACCTGGAGGACAGGTCCTAGTTACAGGATCACTTCCTGCCACACCAGGGTGATGCTGTCCTGTCACGTGACCTCTCTCCTCCATGGCAACAGGGATGCTGCCAGACTGGAGGTGGGACTTCAGGACTATATCCCTGTGGGTCTCGTCTATATACCTCTCTGTTTGTCTTATGCTTTCCAAGTCTGCTACTTTAGCCTCTAGAGAACGGACTCGTTCCCTGAGAGCAAAGAGCTCCTTGCACCTAGTGCACACGTAAGACCTCTCACCAACTGGGAGAAAATCATACATGTGACACTCAGTGCAAAAGACTGGAAAGCCCCCATCCCGCTGCTGGACTGCTGTCTGCATCTTAGTTTTAAGTTTGTGTTTAGATCTAAGTTCTTTACTTACTAAGGGTTGCTATGGATATTTATACTAATAAAACTGTACCTAATACGTGTAATATACCTTGTTCACCTGAAGCTTAACTAATCTCAGGTCCTTAGTGTATGACTGATTTGGGTAATGAGCTTCTCCTGAGAGCACCTCCTGTCTTTTAAGATGTGTAAGTACCTATAAAGCTACAATTATCCCTGGGGAGGGTGGGTGTGGGGAGGGAGGGAGGGAAATAACACTTATTAAAAGAGGGCTGCTACACAGTACCCTGTCTTGTGCTGCTGAGGTAAGCTATATTCTGATTTGATTTAAATTATAGCTCTTAGCTGCTGCTAGGCTCTAACGTCTTTTGAAATTTAAACTACAGGCTCTCTGCTGGGTTCTAAATTTAACCAGAAAGCTCTCTTCTGTGTTTTAAATTTAAGCTAAAAGTACTTTGCTGATGCTAGGCCCTGAGTGACTATTAAATTTAGACTACAAGCTCTCTGCTGGGTTCCAAATGTAACTAGAAAGTTCTCTTCTGTCTTTTAAATTTAAACTAAAAGTACTTTGCTGTTACTAGGCCCTGAGTGACTATTAAATTTAAAATACAAGCTCTCTGCTGGGTATGAAATGTAACCAGAAAGTTCTCCTCTGTGTTTTAAATTTAAACTTAAACTGCTGCTACTAGGCCCTGACTGATTTAACAAAAAATAGTGGGTTCACAGATTAATTAGCTTTTATACAAAGAATTCCTTTTAGAAAATTACCAGAAGTATATACTCACAGTTGCAGATCTCTCTCCAGAAGTAACAGTCCCTTTTTCTAGTCCTTCTAGTCCCAATACTTCCTCGTACCCAAGAGAATCGGAAGTTTATGGCCCATTCTGGAACTGCAAGATCTAAACAGGTTCCTGGTGAATTTAAAGTTCAAAATCCTCTCCCTTGGAAGACTGCTGCCATACCTCCAGCCAGGAGATTGGCTATGCTCCTTGGACCTAAAGGATTCATACACACACATCTTCATCCATCCCATCCACAGGAAATGCCTAAGGTTTGTGGTGGGAGGTGGCCACTGCCAGTACTGGGTGCTACTCTTCGGACTGGTCTCTGCAACAAGGGTATTCACTAAGTGCCTTACTGTCATCACAGCCTATCTTCATCTCCAGATAGCCTTTGTCTTTCCCTACCTGGACGGCTGGCTTATAAGAGGCCGCACTGCCACAGAGGTGCAACACGCAACGGCTCGCACCATCCCCATCCTGCAGCACTTGGGGTTCATGAGAAACCACCCATAGTCCCATCTCCTCCCGACACAGTCTGGATTTTATAGGGGCAAGGCTGGACACTGTTCGTGCCAGAACCTTCCTCCCTCGGGACAGGGCCGATCACCTCAGGGCACTGGCCGCTGCTGTGTAGCGCCGACACTCAGTATCCGCCTGCCTTCTGCTCTTCTTATTGGGCCACAGGCTGGCTGCGGGGCAGGGTGGTGGTGACCTGCCAACTGGCCGACTTCCTCGACTGGTGGCAAGCCCCCCAGCATCTTTAGGCTGGGATGTCCTTTCAGGCCCCTACCCCCCAGAGGTTCCTCACCATGGATGCCTCCCTGTTAGGCTGGGGAGCCCATTGTGAAGACCTCTGCACCCAGGACAGTTGGTCACAGACAGAAAGCCTGCAGCAGATCAACCCTTTGGAGCTTCGGGCCATATTCCTGGCCTGCCGAGCCTTCTGTTACTACCTGCAACATCAATCAGTGCTGGTCCAGATGGACAATCAAGTGGCGATGTTCTTTGTTAACAAGCAGGGGGGCGCGGGGTCATATACCCTCTGCCAAGAGGCAGTAGCTCTCTTCTCGTTTGCGAACTGCCACGGGATGCTCCTGCGGACAGTGTATCCGCTGGGCCAGGTCAGTGCACTGGTGGACAGTCTAAGCAGGGTCCTCCAGATGCACGAGTGGCGGCTAGACCCCAGAGTAGCCTATCGGCTCTTCCAGCTCTGGGGGAATCCACAGATGTATCTTTTCACCAGTCTGGCCAACACCCAGCCGGATGCATTCCTTATTCCGTGGATGGAGGGCCTTTTCTACGCCTTCCCACCCATGCTGCTGATTGCCAAAACCTTGTTCAAGGTTCAACACAACAGGGCATCACTGATACTATAGTAGCCCCTCGGTGACCCAGGCAACCATTGTTCCCACTGCTCCTTCGCTTGTCCACCGCACCCCCAGTCCTCCTGGGAATACCCTGGAGCTGCTGTCGCAGAAGAGGACTCCCTCCTACATCCCAACTTGGGGTCACTGATGCTAACAGCCGGGCTGCTGAAAGAGTAGCCTTGGCCCCGTTGAGCCTTTCAGGGGAGGTGGAAGTCCTCCTGGCCTCCTGTAGGACCTCCACAAGATGGGCTTACACGTTCAAATGGTGCAGATTCTCACTGTGGTGCGCAGAGCAACTGGTTGACTCGTACTCATGCTCTGTGTAGCTTGTGCTGCAATATTTTCTTCACCTGTCTCAGGCAGGACTGAAGTCCAACTCTGTGAGGGTCTACATGAGTGCACTCGCAGCGCACCACCAACTTATCAAGGGTGTCCCTCTCCACACAACCTCTCATGACCTGCTTCTTGTGGGGTCTCTTGTTGTTCAAGCCTCCTGTCCTGTCAGGCTACCGGAGTGCTGGTTTCTCGCTGAATACTTGGGCTGCTCGGGTTTCTGTTTCCTCAGGATTAATTGCTGCTGCTCATGGTCACCCGTGGCTTTTACAGGTCTTTCATTAGCCTGTAGCTAGGGAGTCCCATATGTGAGGACTGACTTCCTGCTTGTTCCCAGAGAAAGCGTAGTTATTCACATCCCTTCCTCCTCCCCATGGAATGCTTTTTGTGTCACTTTTTGCCTTTGAGCTATATCGTCCCACTGAGGCAAGATGGCACCCTTGAGCGAGAAGGGGACCAAACATGTGTGGTGCATCTCCCAAAGGCTTTCTTTGAAAGCTGGGGAGAAACTACCACATGGGCTCTGTTGGCGCTGATGTCACCCATATGTGAGGACTGATTCCTGCTGTCTCTGGCGAACACCTATTACAGGTGAGTAACTTTGCTCCACATGCACACTTTGCCCTGAACTGCATGCGTGGAACTGTGTGTTGCCACCATTACTCTCCACATATCTTGAAGCAATAAGGATGGCTAATATGTCTGGATGTTTTTTTGAATTTATAACTTCTATCTGCCATTCTCTAATCCAGTGCTTTTCCAACTTTTATCTGGTATGACTCCATTTTAACAACTGAAAATTCACATGACCTCAGATGATGATGAAATAAAAATAGCAGGTCTCCAGCCTCCTCCTCTCACCTCCACTAATCTAAAGCAGGAAGACAGAGCAACAGTAATGGCAATGGCAACAGGAGCAGCAGCAATCAACACTAGGTCCAGTGTGTCGGTATGCAATGTGTGTTTCACAGCATGAGTTTCCAGTCTAACTGGAAGCTTACCCAGAAGGAGGTAAGGGCCTATGAATGTTCATTGGTTCACAGGCCACATGCTGACTGGTGATTGCCACTACTTGGCAAAGGTCACAGTGAAAGTCCAGAGAGAAGGGGAAATGGCCATGTTTCTGTGGCCCCCATCCACTGATGATGTGACTCCATTTGGGATCCCGACCCCAAATTTGGGAACCACTGCTCTAATCCTTTTCCCCCTCCTTGTGAGTGAGCCTCAGCCTACCCTGTCTGCTTACAGTGCGTGCAACTAGTAGTAAAGACTGAGGGTAGGATCTAGCCAATTGGAAGGCTGTGGGGAGGAGCACTGGAATGCTGCTCTAGTCACAGGAAGGGAGGAGGTGAGCCGGGGGAAGTTTTGTGCCGCACAAGTGACGTTTCTGCATGTGGTGGGATATAGAAGAGAAATGAATTCTCTTCCCCCCCCCCCCAAAATGCCTCAATGCATTCCTATAGGAAAACCAGTTGAAAAGGCTGCAGCATAAAAACACTGATTCACAGTTACATAGCGATTACAGAACTTCACCTGTGAAACAGCCTTCCCCTCTTATCTTTTCTCTCAATCACACAGAGAGCCAGCACAGACATAAATACATGCACACAGACAAATATGTCCCTGTACATACAAACATTCACAGACATAACAGCCCACAGATAATCACACACACGCACACACAAAATATAAACATACAAAACAGAGATACACAGACAGTGCACACACTGTGTCTGCACACACAGGTGCCAAAGGGTTCCAAAGAACGTGCTTTGCAAGTTTCTGTTGGTTTAAAAATACCCATAAAAATTTTGCAGTTAATATTGAAGTACTGTGGTCAGCCTATCTTTTTTTTAACACTTGCTGCAGCATTTAAATAATAAAATACAATTTGCTTTGCTACCCCCTTGAGCACAGGCGGTTTATGATAAAATGTCCAATAAAATTGTAAAACAACAAAACATTCGGTCATTTAACACATACAAACCATTCAAACACATGATATATATTGTGCTGTTCTTACACACTAGCCAAACACCTGCCTGAAAAACCAAGCCTTCAGTTCCTTTTTAAATTTCTTTAAGGATACCTTGTGCCTTAGAAGGCAAATAGGCAAATGTTCGCCGCCTAGCAGATAGCAGGTGGCACTGAATATACATATAGAGTGGTAATAATGAGCCCGCTAGGCATACAACTGTCTAGATAAATTTAGGACAGTAAAATGGCTGTCCTAAATTTATCTGCATAGCTATATGTATGGCCATAGCTGTGCCAGTGTTGCGGCTGTACAGAGCACTGACATCACTGAGGCTTCCAGGAAACCCTGTAAGAGTGAGTTCCTGCATGTGGTGGCGGGGGGTGCATTTCTCGCTTACTGCAGTCCTGGCTATTTGGATAGCAAACTGAATACTGATGCTGTCTATATAGTTGTGCAGAATGCCCATGGCCTGCCCTGGCACTATCTGTATAGTGCTGCTGAAAATTAATGTATAGGGCACTTACCTATATAGTAGCTGCCGCTGTACAGATAAGTGCTTTTGAATATTGACCCATTTATGCTTGCTTCATTTTTTTTAATGAAAAAATATGTCTTGAAGTAAATACCACTCATCTTGCACCATGCATCTGTCATATTACCAGCTGTCTTGAAAAACTGTTTTGTGTAAAAGTATATGAAAAGAGGCACTTATTGACTGATCTCTAGTCTGGTTGATTAAACATGCCTTGGTTTTTGCTGGTAAACTGTAAAAGCTTTGCCTTTTTTTCTGCAATCCACTCTTTTATTTATTCCAGCCACATAAAAACTTTCCGAGTGTGATCCCATGCTCTGGATTGTGTTCCTTCTGTTTTTCACATATTCTTTTTGTGTGTACATGGGCCCCTGGTGGACTTCTGTTGAAGGTGTCAGGCTGTTTGAGTTACCTACCAGGCTAGGCTGATAACCACTGCCTTGCCTTCTCTGGAAGCCAAGGGCAATGCTTTCCCATAGCTAGCCCTGTCATAAGAACTGAAAGGCCAGAATAAAGGTATTCAGACCTGGGTTTCATTCAGGGCAGCATATTCTTTTTATTCATTGGGCCCTGAAGAGCCCTTATATTGTTTGATAGTAGTAGCCAGAATAACAACAGTTTTTAGGTGCATTTAGCTCATGCATTAGCACTGGTTAGAGAGGGTCCATCCAACTATTTCTGTATCTGTACACATCAGTTTGTTTGTTTGTGTGTGCGCAAATAAGCCTGTGTGTTATAATAGGAGACAGGAGTCTGGAAAAAATCTCAGCAGGACCCTGCCACAGAAGAAAAGCAGGCGCTGTGTAGGACCCATATTTTTGCAGCACAAAGCAAAACAGAGATGCCCCACAGCAACAGAATAATGCCCACAAGGACTCCAACTACCGCCAAAACCACAGCAACAGACCTGACGGCAGCAAATAATAAAAGTGACATCTGTGACTCTGAGCTATGCTGTCTGCTATTGGGGACCTAACTTCCAGTGACAGAAGATAAGACATACTACAGAGGAGAAGAAGGAGGGACAGAGAGAGTGTGCATGAAGGAAAGGAAGAGAGGAAAGAGATTGGGAGGAAGAGAAAAGAAGTGAGTACTGGAGAATAAGAGAGAATGTAGCAGATGGGGAAGTGGAGAGGAGAAGGGTAATGGAGGACGCCGGAGTGAGTAAAAGGAGGGTGGGAGATAGAAGGGAGGGGAGAATGTAAGGGGGTGAGAGGTTTAAGTACACCTTGATTGAAGGATAAGGTGGCATACAAATCTGTCTAAATAAATAAATGGTTGGGGAAATAGAAAGTCTTTATATCTAGAGTTGCACACCCCAACACCCCACCACACACACATGCAGGTCAACACCCTGCCACCCGCACCCATGCATTCATCCACCAACCTTCCCACCCCACCACGTACACACAGTCATCCACTCAGGGCCGGCCCGTCCATTGAGCAAGAATGTTTTTTGCACAGGGCCCCGCGCAAAGAACATTCTGCTTGCAAAGTAAATTTTAAAATTAAAAAAAAAGCTGTCTGCTGCTGCTGCCGCTGCCACCGCGGCGGCAACGGCAGAATCGCATATCCCGCGGGCCCCCCCAACAGAGCCTGCTCTTTCTGCATCAGCTCCGTCGGCTTTAAGAGCTCGAAGGGAGACTAGTTTCCCTTCCGTGGCTCTGTTAAGCCCCCGCGGGCTTAACAGAGCCGCGCTGGAGAAACTCTCCTTTCGCACTCTGAAAGCCGACGGAGCTGATGCAGGGAGGGCAGGCTCTGTTGGGGAGGGCCCGCGGGATATGCAATTCTGCCATTGCCACCGCAGCGGCAGCGGCAGCAGACAGCTTTTTTTTTTAATTTTAAAATTTCCCTGGGCTGTTGGGGTGGGAGTTAGGACTGGAAATGGGCTAATGGGGTTAGGACTGGAAGAGGGCTGATAGGGGGTTAGGACTGGGGCTATGGGGAGCTAAGTCTGGAAATGGGGTGATGGGGGTTAGGACTGGAAGTGAGCTGATGGGGGTTTAGGACTAGTAATGGACTATGGGGGGGCTTAAACTGAAAATTGGGTGATGGGGATTAGGACTGGAAATGGGCTGATGGGGGTAGGACTGGGAGTGGGCTGATGGGGGTTAGGACTGGTAATGGGCTATGGGGGGCTTAAACTGAAAATTGGGTGATGGGGGGTTAGGACGAAATGGGCTGATGGGATTAGGACTGAGAGTGGGCTGATGGGGACTTAGGACTGGTAGTAGGCCATGGGGGGGCTAGGACTGGTAATGGGTTGGGGGGGTTCCTAGGACTGGAAATGGACTGAGGGGAAGGGGGGGGCTTGAACTGCAAATAGCTGATGGGGAGGGGGGCTTGGAATGGAAATGGGTTGTGAGGGGAGGGAGCTAGGACAGGAAATGGGCTGATGAAGGGGGCTAGGATAGGACTGGGAATTGGGTGTTGGGGGGGGCTAAGATTGGAAATGGGCTGTGGTGGGGGCTTGGATTGAAATAGACTTATGGAGGGGCTAGAACTGGAAGTAGGCTCATGGGGGGCTTGGATTGGAAATGGGCTGAGTGGAGGGGAGCTAGGATTTGACATGGGCTGATGGTGGGGCTAGGAAAGGACTAGAAATGGGCTGATGGGAGGTTGGTATTGGAAATGAGCTGATGGAGAGACTTGGATAGGACTGGAAATGGATGGGGGAGCTAGGACTGGAAATGGGCTGATGGGGGGGCTAGGACTGGAAATTGGCTTATGGGGGACTAGAAGGGAGTGGATACTGGGTGGGGCTGGAACTAGAAGGGAGCTGATGTTGGGGGAGATTAGAATGGGATGGAGCTGGGAGAGTGAAATGGAGAGGGGAAAAAATATTTTGTGTGGGACGGAAGAAAAATCTACAATTAGCTGGGTATTGGGAGAGTAAATGGGGATTGAGGATGGAGGGGTAAAATTTGAGTGGATGAAATAGGAATGAGGAAAGAGCAAAAGGAGAAAGATTAGTATGTTAAAGCAGATGTAAAGAGAGAATGGAAAAAAATTAGAAGAGAGAAGAAAGGACAAATGGACAGCAGACGATGGAGAGTTAGCAGAAGACACAAAGAAACCAGAAGAAAGTGGCTGGAGCAATTGCAACTGAAAAAAAAAGTGCACAAAAGGTAGAAAGATATCTCTTTATTTTGAATTTATTAACTGGAATATGTCAACTCTGGGAAATGTGCATCATTAACATCTGCGCTTTGTTTAGTACAAGAGGAAATTAATTTATAGTTTTATTTCTACAGTGTTGTTGTACATTCCAAGTTTGGCTTTTGGGGTTCCCAGTTTAATTGTCTTCCTGTTTCTAAATTGTGATTCCTTGTTTGGTGATGGTCTATGTTCTGCATGTGTAACTGAGCTGAGGTATTCTGTTTATGTAATTTCTATTTGACATTGCCACTTGTTCCCTTTCCCCAGTAGGTCATGTATTGTTATTCTCTGAAATGTATTGGTTTAACATTTGCAGTGTTGCCTTTTGATAGGTAGGGTATGGTGCTTTGTGAGTCCTGGTAGTGCTGTTAGGATATGGCGGGTTTGCTATGGGTTCTAAATGGGCAGTGTTTGTAGTAGTTCCTAATGTGCCTGGCGGTTGGCACTGGATTATAGTAATGAAGAAATCTTTTAGTCTTTCTTTATCCATATACTCATTAAGAGGCATGCTTACTAAAAGTTAGTGTATGGTAACATTATGCAAATATTTATGCAAATGAGGCCCCTTATGCAAATGAGGCCCCGCACCGAGTCTCCGCACATGGCCCCGCACCCCCCTTGGGCCGCCCCTGCATCCACTCACCCAACACCCACCACATCACACCCCCCCATATGCGCTCAACAACACTGTGGCACAGCACACATGCACATGCCCCACTATACCATATACATGTGCGTGCACCCAACACCCGGCCACACATCCCTCACTTTCAGTACCTTGGCTAACACACATCCTACTACTTCTACTACTATTGAACATTTATATAGCGCTACCCGGACGCAGCGCTGTACAGACATGTAAGAGAGACAGTCCCTGCTCGTTAGAGCTTACAATCTAATCAAGACAAAAAACACACAGAGCACCAATCTAGTCAGGGCAAAGCCATGTTGGCTGTCTCCCATTACTATTACTACTACTGCGCATTTCTATTTAAATAAGAGACAGACAAACAGACAGTCCCTGCTCATCAGTGCCAAATATAAATACAATCTAGTCAGGACAAATAATAGCGACAGTCCCTGCTCATCAGAACTTGCAATCTAGTCGATACAAACACAGAAGGAGCTTACGATCTAGTTAGGGCAAACACAAAGGTGTAGGTAGGGGTATTGGTGAGTGAATAGGTTACATTACAAACAGTGTTTACTACAGGCTATGCAGCATAACTACATTGCAAGCAGGCTGTGCATCATGGGTTACCTTACATTACATTGGGCATCATGGGTTACATTATGGGTTACATACATCATGGGTTACATACATCCCCACTGCTACATATTTATGCTCTTAATATAAATACAAATATGCACATGATACCACTCACACACCTCCCTTATCTAGCCCCTGCCAGCCTACTGATGGACTATGTTTACCATGTCTCTTTTCACAGATTCCTATAGATAAGCATACATGAGTTTACAAATAGGTGAAGGGAAAACACGGAATTGTGTCATACTAAGTGTGCACTTTCAACTTGTTTTCTGTTTGTCTTATAGTCTCAGCGCACAAGCTCCTGATAAGGTTGCAGCCAAGATACCCCATCTGCAGAACCGACAGGGATACTGCAGCTGTTGCCAAGTACACTACAGCATCCTTAACCAGGTAAGGTGGTTCATATATGTAGTTTATTCACGTAAGAGTACTAATTTTTCTCATGCAGCTGTTGATCATCTCTATGTGTTTATCAGGTTAGACTTCTTTTGCATTGTTATTTGTTAAGCGCCGTTGAATCAATGTTGACTCATGGCAACCCTGTAGATAGTTCTCCTAAACTGTGTTTGATCTTCAGTCAGGTGGCTAATTGTTGCTAGAGTGGCATCCATAACTGCTGTTATCGTATCTATCCATCACATTAATGGTCTTAAACTCTTTGGTATCAACCTTCAACCTTGCCAAGCATGGTTTTTCTCTTTGCATGATGTGTCCAAAGTATGAAAGTCGAAGTCTTGACATTTGAGCCTCTAAGGCAAGCTTAGATTTGATCTCTTTCAGTGCCATTTGATTTTTTTTTTCTTTAGGCAGTCCCTGGTATAAACAGTATTCTCCGGTAACAAGCAGGAAGTCAGTCCTCACATATGGGTGACGTCAACGCCGACGGAGCCCGCACGGAGCAAATCCCCAGCTTTCACAGAAAGCCTTTGGGAATTGCTACCACGCATGCGTTGTCCCCTTTTTTTGCGGAGCCCATCAGATGTAGTCTATATTGTCTGGGAAAAGTTGATTTTTTTTCGTGCCTTTTGACTTTCTCCGGTTCACACAGGAGCCCTTCCCGCCTCTGGCCTCGGTATCAGGTCGGTTCCTTTTCTAAGTTTTGATTTGTTCTTTTTCGGGGTGTCTTTGCGCCTATTTTTCCCTCGCTGGCAGCCCGAAGGGTCTTCGACCTTGCTGGGGTTCTTTTTCCCCCTATGGCTACTAGCGGGTTCAAAAAGTACGATCGGTGTGGGAAAATTATGTCCCTCACCGATATGCATGACAGCTGCCTCCAGTGCCTCGGCCCGGACCATAACCCGGCAGTCTGTGGTCTGTGTAAAAAAATGTCCTCAAAAGCCTTGAGGAGCCACCAGCAGCAGCATGATACGATTTTTCCTGACTCCACCATGCCTCCGAGAGCCAGGACCTTGTCCGAGGCCTCCACGTCTCGGGAGAAACACTCCGATCCCGAGCATCGTCGGGGTTCCTCGGAGAGGGAGTCTCCCTCGAGGGAACCGAAGAGAAGGAAGAAACCCTTGAAGGCAGCATCTCTGGACAGTTCAGAGCGGCCTGACTCCTCTCGGGGCCGGTTGCAGAGCCCCGAGTGCCGGCCCAAGGCGACGGAGAAGGAGCGCCCAGCCAAGGTTCCTCGCTGGGACGCGGTCGCAGATCGGCCTAGGCAAGTACATACTGTCCCAGTCAAGAAATCCCTTCCGGGGGAACCGGCTTAGGGCCCCAGTCTGTCGGCGCCCGAGCCCGGGGGCTGCGGAGCCTCTGGGACTGTTCAGGATGGCGGCCTTGGAGCACAGTTTCACTGCCTTCATGGAACAGCTGTGGGCGCTGATGTCCGGCACGTCCGGTTCCTCCGCCCCAACCACCGGGCTCTCGATGTCGAAGTCAACCCTGGAAGCCAAGCCGATCCTCGAGGCCTTACAGGCCCGAGTCAATCCTCAGCCAAGGTCACACTCGGCCTCCTGCTCGTCGGGACCGAGGTCGTCACCACCGAGCCTGCAGGCATCAGGGCAGATGGCGCCGGGACCCTTGATACCCGAGGAGCTTCACGAGTCTTCCTCAGAGGCCTCCGCTTGGGAGACCGAGGACGAGGAGTCCCCGGACACTCATCGTCACCGAGATGTCCCCTCTTATTCCCCAGTGTCTGAACCTCAGAGAAGGTCCCCACTGGAGGTTATGGTTTTTTTGTACTTTGTGTGGGATATGTCCAAGACTTTGGCTTTCCCGACAGAGTCCAAGGAGGATCCTCGAGCTGACGAACTCGAGATCCTCCAGTACGAGACTCCCCCTCAGGAGGCCCTCACGGTGCCCATTCCTCCTATCCTGGAACAACTTATGCTCCGTATGTGGGAGAAGCCGGCGACGACGCCTGTAATCAGCCAGTGGCTTGACTCGATGTATCGAGTCCGCCGGAGCCCTGGGTCCAAAAATCATAACTGCCGCACAACTCCATGGTTGTGGAATCGGCCATGCGTCAACTGAAGAGTCAGAAGACGCACTCCTTGGTACCCCCCGGTAGGGAGGCCCGCACCTTGGATGCCCTCGGCAGAAAGTGTTACCAGGGTGCAATGCTGAATTGTCGGATCCAGGCATACCAGCTGTACATGGGCATGTAACTGAGACCTGGCGAAGGAAATCACTGGATTCTTGGCTGGTCTCTCCGAGGAGCCTTTACAGCTCTTCAAGGGCCTGTCCAAAGCTGTCCGTGAATGCTCCAAGTTCATGTCTCGGGCGGCCTATGATGGGTTTGAGTCGATGGCGCAGGTAGCCACAGCAGGCATCGGTGCACGCCGCCAAGCTTGACTGCAGTCCGTCAGACCTCGAACATTGGGTTCAGGACAAGTTGGTCAATGTCCCATGCCAGGGGGAGAATCTCTTCGGGAAACCCATGACCGACAAGACGCCGAGCTGGAGACCGAGTTCATGACGAGGACACGGCTCTCTAAGAAGTCCTCTGCCCCTTCTTGTAAGAAGGGCTCGGGTAAAAAGCCCTTCTACCTGAGGAAGTCCACTGCTTGCCGAAACTACTCCCCTTACCAGGCCTCCCCAGCTCCCCAACAGGGGCAGCAGGCCAAGGGACAGGGTCATGGCCCGCATAAGCAGAAGGCCCCCAAACCCCAGGCTCCAGCTCTGGCCAAGCCTGGTGGAGGTTTTTTGACTCCTGCAGCATGGCCCCTCTCCCAGCCAGAGCTGGGCAGTCCACAGGAGGTCAGCTTGCCTTGTATGCCCACAGGTGGGGAACCATCACCACCGATTCATGGGCATTACAAGTGGTCAGGGAGGGATACCTCCTCCATCTAGCCCAAGTGCCTCCACAATACTTCCCAGGAGAGCCTCCCAGGTCTCCCCTTCACCGGGACCTTTTTCTGAAGGAGCTGGATGGTCTTCTCGAGGACCATACAGTGGAACTGGTGCCACACCACCTCAAAGGCAAGGGGTTCTACTCCAGGTACTTCCTCATGCCGAAGAGGACAGGGGGCCTAAGGCCCATCCTCGACGTGCGCAACCTCAAACAAATTCCTGGTGAGGGAGAAATTCAAGATGCTGTCCTTTGGAATATTGCTGCCTTACCTCACCAGGGAGACTGGCTGTGCTCCTTGGACTTAAAGGATGCCTACACACACATCCTAATCCACCCAAGCCACAGGCAATACCTAAGCTTTGTGGTAGGGGACAATCATTACCAATACAGGGTGCTCCCCTTTGGCCTTGCCTCGGCCCCCAGGGTATTCACAGAGTGCCTGGCGGTGGTCGCCACCATCCTCAGGCTTCAGGGGATCTTTGTCTTCTCATATCTCGACGACTGGCTCATCAGGGGCACTATGGCCCCCGCGGTGCAGTAGGCCCCAACTCACACCACTCAAGTCCTGCAGCACTTGGGGTTCGTTATCAACTACCCCAAGTCCAGCCTTTGCCTGGCACAAGAGCTGGAATTCATTGGGGCAAGGATCTTTTAGCTTTAAACGTGTAGTTGTGTATAAAAGCAGTCCAAGTGGTTTTAAAGCAACACAGGAATTTTTATTGATTTTTAACTTGGTGCACTTTAGTAACAGTCCTTTGTAGAAGATTCCAAACTCAGCAACAGAAAACAAGGATATTTTCTCCCAAATAAAGTTCTTTACAAACAGTGTGTTTCAGTGGTATTATTTACAAGTAAATGTTTTTACTTCTTTCATTAGGAAATTTCTCATCTCAGAAACAACAGCTTTATTTGCAGTTACAGCACACAACGGAACTCAGTAATTCTGTCGGCTCCCTTTAGCTGCTTCAGTTTAAAACACTTCTCAGCTTGTCAGCACAGAACTCAATTGCATCATCTACTTCTCTTCAACAGACAGAGCTTTGCAAGTTTTAGACTAAGAGATTTCCTTTCTCTCTTTTCAAAGCTTTCAACTATCATGAACCTGAGAACTGCTTCCTGAGATTCTTCCTAGTATTTTACTTCTTTCAATCAGCAGTAACACATAGAGCACATTCCATTTCAGAGCAAGTGGAATCAGGGTCATCTTCCTTATAATCCACCTCCATTTCTTCCTCTGCACTGCCTGATTGTGGAACTTGAATACGTTCAGGTACTTTAAGGTTTATATGCTTTAACAGCTTAAACAGTTTCTCCCATTGAACTGCCTTTCTTTCTCTTGGTAAAACATTAACAGGCTTTGTTTGCTTGGCTTTATCTACAAAACCCTTCTTCCGGTTCTGCGTGCTAGCAGGTATAGCTATCTCCTCAGTATCTGAGTCAGAGTTATAAGCATTAACTCTTTCCAACTTTCCTCTCCTACCTTGGAGCTTAACTGTGGGAGTTTCACAGCTGTGACATCTGTTGGAGGTAGCGTCCTCTGAGTCAGAGCTGCTCAGGGAATCACTGCAGGATTTTCTTCCAGCTTTCCTGGGCTTTCTCAGCCTGAAGATTTGTCTTTCTTCAGAAGAAGCTGAGCTTCCTGTTCTAGCTTTCTTACAGCCAGCCTTTTGCCCTTCTCTCTCCTAGAAGGAAAGTACTCGGCCTGTCCTCTGGCCTTTCCCCAGCTGCTGCTTCTCAAGCTGTTCCCGTGGCTTCCAACACCTCCAAGGCTTCTAACAGTTCTACCGAGTCTATCACTTTCTGTTTGCTTAACCTTAAATGCTGGGCAGTGTGCCTCCCCTTCTGGCTCCACCCACAGGTGTCCCTTATCCTTACTTAGGGTTGCCATGGAGTCTGGGTATGGCTTCAGCCTAGCTCTGCAAGCGTGGTTTCTTTCACTGCTTTTACTTTTGCACATGTGTTTAGGTGAGCCCATCCCCCTTAAAGAAGCAAAAGTTCCTTTTTCCTCTATTTCCCAGGGCTGTGCTACACTCTCCTTACCACATATCCCCCCCTTAAGCTATTACGGACTGGCGCCTCAACCCGCGCACAGCTCGTAATACGAGATAGGGCGTCCACGTTGGTATGGAGCTTCCCGGCCCTATGCTCTATCCGGAAATTGAACTCCTGCAGGGCCATGTACCACCGCGTTAAACGAGCATTGTTGTCCTTCATCTTATTTAGCCATTTTAGCGGGGTGTGATCGGTCACCAGTAAAAATCTCCGACCGGTTAAATAAAACCTCAGCGCATTTACAGCCCATCTTATTGCGAGGCACTCGCGCTCAACCGTCGAGTACTTCTTTTCCGGAGGAGTTAACTTGCGACTCAAAAACATCACAGGATGCTCAGACCCCTCATGCTTCTGTGACATCACGGCGCCCAGGCCTGTTTCTGAAGCGTCTGTTTGAATAATAAAGGGTTGACTAAAATTTACCCCGCGCAATACTGGTGCCTCACATAGTTTCTCCTTTAACAAACTAAAGGCCTGCTCCACATCCTCAGTCCACTGCAACTGATTAGGGGCATTTTTTTTAAGCTTTTCCGTTAACGACGCGGCCTTGGTCGCAAAATGCGGGATGAACCGACGATAATAGCCAACTAATCCCAAAAAACTCCTAAGTTGTTTTTTTGTTAAAGGTTTTGGAAACTTCTTAACGCTGTCTACCTTGTCCAGTAGAGGCTTTACTATGCCCTGACCGACTAAGTGACCCAGATATTTCACCTCAGACGCGCCAAACATACATTTAGCAGGGTTTAACGTAAGTCCCGCTTGCCTCAATGCCCCCAACACAGCCTTAACATGAACTAAATGTTCATCCCACCGTGAACTATGGATTACAATATCGTCCATATAAGCCGTCGTGTAACGCTGGTGAGGGCGCAGGACCATGTCGACCAACCGTTGACATGTCGCTGCGGCTCCGTGGAGCCCAAAGGGCATCCTACGAAATTGAAAGAGCCCTATTGGGGAACTAAACGCAGTTTTGGGGCGAGATTCTCTAGTGAGGGGAATCTCTGCCAGTACCCCTTTGTTAAATCTAATGTGGTCAGATATGTGGCTTGGCCCAAACGATCCAAGATCTCCTCGATCCTAGGCATAGGATACGTATCGAACCGGGAGATCCGTCGGGCTTGGGGACCAAAACTATCGGATTGTTCCACGGACGTCTCGACTCCTCAATCACTCCCAATTTCAACATCTCCTGTATTTGGGTTACCACCTCCCTTTGCTTCGCCTCGGGCAGCCTATAGTGTCGCTGGCGAACTACTTCGCCCGGCGGGGTTACAATTTCATGTGCTACCAGCCTTGTTTCTCCTGGCACAGGAGTGAGGACATCAGGGAACTCGCTTAATACTTTGGATAACTCTCCCTGCTGAGCCCAGGAGAGCCTTTCCCCGATCCTATGAATGGGATCTGCCTTACATTCCACGAGTTGCGGTCCTAGCTCATCCTCCTCCTTCCCTACACAGCTTGCAGTTAACCCTTTTATTTCAGCTATGCCAGTGGAACCAAATCCCCTTGAGTCCCGGGTGGTAGAGGTTAACTCATCCACCTCCTCTATAGGCTGAAATTCCACCCGCTCGCAAATCAGTTGGGCCACCCGATCCCCCACATTTACTTTAAAGTTCTCCTGGGAAAAATTAAACAGAAGTACCTTCAATGATCCTCTATAATCGGGATCAACGACCCCGGCGCCTACATCTATGAAGTTCTTAAGGGCAAGACCTGACCTAGGTGCAATACGGCCATAACACCCTGGCGGTATTTCTACCCGCAGACCAGTCTCCACTATGGCTCTCCCCTGTCTAGGTATGACCACATCTATAGCACTGCAAAGATCCAGTCCGGCGGCCTGTTCCGTCGCCCGTCTTGGAACTTTCGCCTCAGGGGTGGTCCTACAGAATCGGAGCATAAACTTCTGTTTTGGATCCTTTATTTCCCTTCGAGTTTCTGTTGGTTTCTCCTGGTTTACTTTCCTTCCAAACAAAGGAGTGGGTACTATTCTAGCCGTATCAGTCCTGGGACGGGAAACTTTTCCTATTCTTGTTAAGGATTTCTCCCTTTCTGCTGTTTCCTCTTTGGATAGGGTAGCTGCCATGCCGGCCTTTTCCTGCAGCTCTTCTGTTAATCCTTTTCTGAACTGGGACCAATCGCGGCCTAGTATAATGTCATGCGGGAGTCTAGGTACTATGGCTACCGCTATTTCTTTCCCGCTACTTAATCCCTTTATTTTGACATACTGTACAGGATAGGTGGAGGCGGCCCCATGGACACACCGGATCCTAACATGCCCTCTAGAGGATTCCTGTAAGGACTGCTGCTGGGCCTCAATCTTTCTCCAAAGCCCCTGAGAAATCATGGACTGGTCAGCCCCCGAGTCTAATAAAGCTTCTGTGGGGATCCCTTCCACTTCAACTGTTAAGAGGAACACTTCACCTGTATCTTTGGGATGGGTGGTTACAAAAGCTTTTTTAGTCTTGCAATTTCTCTTAAGATGACCTATTTCCCCACAAGAGAAACATTTCCTCTGCATGTTACACATCCTATCCACGGGTACATTCTTTTCTTTCCTAAGGCTTGCAAATGTTGCCTTCTTTTCTAGCGCCTCCATACCTGCCTTCTTAAAAAAACCCTCTTTCTCGAGGCTTAACTTATTAGCCTCCAGAAAGCGTTCAGCCAGAGCAATGGCTTCCTGAGTGTTTTTGCAGTTTTGTAGCACTAGAAAAGTTTGCAACTCCTTAGGTAGAGCCTCTGTAAACTGCTCTAGAATTACAGCATCCAAAATAGATTCTACATCCTTAGTTTCGGGTGTAAGCCATTTACAGACCAAACTCTTTATCCTATGATAGAGAGCTTGGGGTGTTTCACCCATCTTTATCACACATGATCGCAGAAGCCTGCGATAGACCGTGGGATTTAATCCCATCCGATCTTTAATAACGCTTTTTACTTTTTCATAATCTGTGACCAATGTCACGGGCATTGCCCTGTAGGCTGCTAGAGCCTCCCCTGTAAGGGTAGTAGCAAATCTTAATGCCCACTGTTCTCTAGGCCATCTAGCCAGTAGAGCTATTCTTTCAAATGCTTCGATGAAATCATCAACATCGTCCTCTTTGGTAAGGCGCCCACAGGAAAAAGTTCCAGCAGTAGGGCTTTCCCATCCTGGAAAAACACTCTGTGCACCTGGTACTGTCTTTGCAGCTTCGGTCGCTTTCTCCTGTGTTTCAATCCATTTCGCCATCATCTGTAGTAGTGGTTGTTGTTGGGATCGGAGCATGGCTGTCGCCTGTTCTTGGCTCACTGCTGCCATCTCCCTCTGTTTGGCGAATTGATCTGCCACCCAAGCCAGAATATCAGCACTCTCCATCGCTGGGCTGATGCTGGCTCTGGTGCAGGACTTCGCTTTGCCACCACTTTGATACGGACTCCGGCTCCGATGCCACTCCGGATCTTCCTTCCGTTTCACCAACTCTTGTTGACACCATCTTTTCTTGGGTCTTTTCCTTGCTCCAAAAGTATGGAACTTCAAGGTGTACCAAGCTTGACCATAGGAAAAAGAAAAATCCTGCCAACTGCGCCACCTGTGGCGGGCGCGCCTCCACTAGGCGGTCGCCTAGCAAAGACGGGCTCCCATCTTGTATCTTTTAGCTTTAAACGTGTAGTTTGTATAAAAGCAGTCCAAGTGGTTTTAAAGCAACACAGGAATTTTTATTGATTTTTAACTTGGTGCAGTTTAGTAACAGTCCTTTGTAGAAGATTCCAAACTCAGCAACAGAAAACAAGGATATTTTCTCCCAAATAAAGTTCTTTACAAACAGTGTGTTTCAGTGGTATTATTTACAAGTAAATGTTTTTACTTCTTTCATTAGGAAATTTCTCATCTCAGAAGCAACAGCTTTATTTGCAGTTACAGCATACAACGGAACTCTGTTATTCTGTCGGCTCCCTTTAGCTGCTTCAGTTTAAAACACTTCTCAGCTGATCAGCACAGAACTCAATTGCATCATCTACTTCTCTTCAACAGACAGAGCTTTGCAAGTTTTAGACTAAGAGATTTCCTTTCTCTCTTTTCAAAGCTTTCAGCTATCATGAACCTGAGAACTGCTTCCTAAGATTCTTCCTAGTATTTTACTTCTTTCAATCAGCAGTAACACATAGAGCACATTCCATTTCAGAGCAAGTGGAATCAGGGTCATCTTCCTTATAATCCACCTCCATTTCTTCCTCTGCACTGCCTGATTGTGGAACTTGAATACGTTCAGGTACTTTAAGATTTATATGCTTTAACAGCTTAAACAGTTTTTCCCATTGAACTGCCTTTCTTTCTCTTGGTAAAACATTAACAGGCTTTGTTTGCTTGGCTTTATCTACAAAACCCTTCTTCCGGTTCTTTGTGCTAGCAGGTATAACTATCTCCTCAGTATCTGAGTCAGAGTTATAAGCATTAACTCTTTCCAACTTTCCTCTCCTACCTTGGAGCTTAACTGTGGGAGTTTCACAGCTGTGACATCTGTTGGAGGTAGCATCCTCTGGGTCAGAGCTGCTCAGGGAGTCACTGCAGGATTTTCTTCCAGCTTTCCTGGGCTTTCTCAGCCTGAAGATTTGTCTTTCTTCAGAAGAAGCTGAGCCTTCCTGTTCTAGCTTTCTTACAGCCAGCCTTTTGCCCTTCTCTCTCCTAGAAGGAAAGTATTCAGCCTGTCCTCTGGCCTTTCCCCAGCTGCTGCTTCTCAAGCTGTTCCCGTGGCTTCCAACACCTCCAAGGCTTCTAACAGTTCTACCGAGTCTATCACTTTCTGTTTGCTTAACCTTAAATGCTGGGCAGTGTGCCTCCCCTTCTGGCTCCACCCACAGGTGTCCCTTATCCTTACTTAGGGTTGCCATGGAGTCTGGGTATGGCTTCAGCCTAGCTCTGCAAGCGTGGTTTCTTTCACTGCTTTTACTTTTGCACATGTGTTTAGGTGAGCCCATCCCCCTTAAAGAAGCAAAAGTTCCTTTTTCCTCTATTTCCCAGGGCTGTGCTACACTCTCCTTACCACAATAGGTAAGTGAGACACAAGCGGCTTGCTACCTTTGAGGCAAGTACTGATCACAGTGGCCTCCTGTAAGCTCAAGATTACACTTCTGAGGATGGCCATCTCAGTTATCTTCTTCACCACCTTGCAAGTAGAGGAGCTTATTGCAAGGGCAAGAAGGAATTTTGAGGAATTGGGCTTAGTGCTTAATTCAGTCACACTCACAAATGACCATCTGGCATTGCTCATTCAGAATGCCAAGATAGGTTAGACCATTAAGAGGGAGAGGGTGATGATGTCAGGAGTGCTAGGACTTCTGACCCGACTGGTGTATAATGCTAAGACATCTATGGCCTTGAGGACACTCTGAGGCCTCCTTTTCATCGTACCCTACAATGGCATCCTTCTAGGCAGCAGTTTCAGGCAGTCACCAAAAGTATTAGGGCTACATACTTACACCTTCAGAACAGAAGCCACAGTTAGCATTGTAGAGTTAAGGGTACCAGTCTGGGGAAGGAAAAAGATATGGGGAGATGCAGGACCACAGAGAATAAGAGAGAGGGAAGAGGAGATGACCTACATGGGGGAGGGAAGAGTGGGAATATGCTGATCCACATAGCAAGGGAAGAGAAACGGGGGGATGCTGATCCACCAGGAGGGAGGGAAGTGAGATGAGGAAATGCTGATCGGGGGGGGGGGGGGCGTGGGGCAAGAGACAGAGAGATGCTGATCAATGGGGAGATGCTGATCTGGGAGAGACGAGAGAGGGAAAGATGCACCTCTACGGGGGGGGGGGGGGGACGACTGATAAGAGAGGGGGAGATGCTCATCCATGGGGGGAAGGAAAAGGAGAGATTCAGGTCAATGGAGTAGAAAGGGAAAAAAGTGGGATGCTGGTACATGGGGAGTGGGAAGAAAAGGAAAAGGCTGGTGCATGGGAAGGGACAAGAAGGGGGAATTCTGGTCCACGAGAAGAGGAGAGAAGAAGGGGAATGCAGGTCCACTGGGTGAGGAAGAGAGGGAGGATGCTGGATCATAGTGGAGGAGGAAGAGGGTAATATTGGACATTGAAGATATGGGGGATTCTGGAACACTGTGGGGAGTAAAAGCAAGGGGGAGATGCTGGATCACAAGAAAGAAGGGGAGAGAGAGGGGGGAATGCTGGTTCATAGGAGGAAGGGAAAAGAGAGGGAGAGATGCTGGACAAGAGGAGGGAAAGGAAGAAAGAGGTGGAGATGCTGGACCACAGGAAAGAAAAAAGAGGGGTGATACTGGACATGGGGATATTATGAGAGGGGAAGATGGCTGGACTACGATGAGAGGGAAAGGAATAGGGGATGAGATGCTGAACTATGGGAGAGAGAGAGGAGGTGATGCTGGACATGAGGGAGAAGGGGGGATGCTGGACCATGGAAGCAAGGACAGAAAAAGGGGAGATGCTCGTCCATGGGAAGAAGGAAAGAGGGGGAGATGCAGAACATGGAAAGGAAGAAAATGGTGGAGATGCTGGACCACATGGAAGAAGAGAAGAGAGAGGGATTGGATCCTGGACATGGGGAAATTTATGAGAGGAGAAGAAACTGTACTTTGGGGTGGGGTGAGAAGAGAGAACGAGATGCTGAACTACAAAAGAGAAGGAAAGGGAGAGAGGGTGATCCTGGACAAAGGCAGAAGAGAGGGAGATGCTGGACCATAGGGGAGGAGAGAGAGAGAAAGTGCTGGAATTGGGGGATGGGCGAGGGGAGATGCAGGGCATGGGAGGAAAGGGAAGAATTAGTGAGAAATGGGAAGGAGAGAAAGATGGGAAGCTTTTGATACATCACTAAAAAGAGGGAGACTGAGGACTGGGTGATGAAAAGGAGTGGTGAAATCTGAATGAGTAGAGAGGCAGTAAAATAAATAGAAGAAAGTTGAACGGGAAAGATCAAAGTCAGAAATGGATGTAGGGGAGGAAGTGAAGAAGACAGGAGGAGGAAAGAAAGGGGCAAATGGATAGGAGACCCTGAAAACAGGTTTAAGAAAGCTGAAACCAGAAACCTGGACAGCGCTATTAGGAAAAATAAAACTGTCAGACAACAAAAGTAGAAAAAACATTTATTTTTAGTTTATGCTAGTTTTAGAATTTATATTTCTATCTTTATGTTTCTGTTGCTTTAGTGCAGCACTACATGCAAAGTCTGGCTTTTTGATGTTTCAGTTTAATTTTTGGCTATGTATTTTTATTATTTGAGTTATTATGGGCCCCAATAACCAAAGGGATTAAATGTTGCCAACTATGTTAATCCCTGTATCCAAGATATTTAGAAGCACTAACAGGGTTAATGCTGCTGAATATCCATGGGTGCCGCCACTGCACGCCCTGGATTTACTACTTCCTCTGGCAACGAATTCCAGAGCTTAATTACACATTGAATGAAAAAAAAATTCTCAGATGGTCTTAAATGTTCTGCTTTGTAACTTCTTTGCATGGCCCCCAGTCTTTATAATTTTTGAAGGTGTAAACAACCGATTCACTCCACTCATTTTATAACTCTCTATCATATCTTCTCTCAGCCATCTCTTCTCCAAGCTGAAAAGCTCTAACCTTTTAAGTCTTTCCTTATGGGCGTCTCCTTCCATCCCCTTTATCATTTTGATCATTTTGTCCGCAGAAAATTTCATCTGCCATTTGGATGTCCAGTCTCCCAATTATTCCATGTCCTTCTGCAATTATTCATGATCTGCTTTTGATTTAACAAGTCTGATTCCTTCACTCGTTTCCAATTCCATATCATTTATAAATCTGTTTAAAAGTAGTGAGCCCAGTAGAAATTGCTGGGATACTCTACTGTTTACCTTTTTTGATTGAGAAAATTGCAGAGATGCCAAAGGTGGCCCATTCCAAAGAGTGAGATTTACCTCTCCAGTTAGTGAGATTGAAGGCCCATTGAGTAAGGTTTTTCTCACTACACATTTGCGATATATATTTGGAAAGATCTGTAGGTTGCATTGCTTTGCAAATGAAAGGAGCACCACAAAATGATGATATTTATCTTCTATGATGTTATTTTAACTTGTAATTTTTCACTCCCTTCTTCCAGAACAGAACTAAGAAAATCTACAGGAACAAGCAAGAATGTTGTCTTCACATATGGGTGACGTCTGTACCGATGGAGCCCGTGCAGGAACGCTCCTCAGCATCCAATTGGAAAGTCTTTGGAAGCACTCCACTGCACCTGCGCAAATGTCTTCCCACCTTCCCAACTCCCTCTTCTCAGTTTTTCGTTTTCCGTGGAGCCAGCAGGAAGCAAAACCTGTCCACTGCAGAAAAAATGCTTTTTTGTGGATAGCGTCTGCCTTCCTGTCGACGCCAGCACAGTCAAAGACATCACCGGTTCCCCTTTCCTTTCTTTCTTCTTTTTACTTAATTTCAAAAACAAAAAAATTTCAGGCGCCTCGACACAATCTTAGGCCTTAAGTCTACCATACCTTCTATAGACGGTATGGAGAAACCAAATAGTGGTTTCAAAAAATATGCTAAATGTCCCAGCACTATCTCAGCGACTGACATCCATGACTGGTGCTTAAAACGCCTCAGCCCAGACCACCAGCCAAAAGATTGTCCCCTTTGTCAAAAGATGATATGGAGAGTCCTGCAGAACTGGGCCTCTAAACTTGGGACACTTCCTTGGCTTCCACATCTCGAGGGCCTCATCTTCCTCCTATGGATCGCAAGTATTGGCATAGTCCAAGCACGTCTTCATCGAAGAAAGAAAAACCCTCCAGAGGTAGATCTCCTTCCAAGCATTGAGATCCCCCGGGTGTTTTCCTGCAGGAAGATTGGCCTTCAAACAGCCCCAGTAGGAGGCTCTGTTCTCCAAAGCCATCAAGGGGTCCCAGGATGCTCCCAAGGCCTCGATCTCTGGAGAGCTACTGGTGTCATGCTCCGGGATGGTAGCACAAGTACCCACCATTGATTCCCAAGCATCGGCAACATTGATGAACTAGTGAATACTGGCCAATGCACGGAGCTTGGCAACTCTCCTGGCAGCCTCAATAAGTATAAAACCGTTGGCCCCAGGCACCGCCCCATCGGTGCCGACATCAACACCAGTGGCAGGTATGCCCATGTAGATGTCATTGACATCGCTGCCACCCATGCCCTCTCTTGAGTCTATCAGTGATGCCGGTACCCAGCCCAGGCGGCTTACTGAGGTCGATACCTCGGAGTATCGGTACCGGCATCAAGCTTTGGCCGAGCACCTTGCCCATCGATACTTCGAGTCCTCTGATTCCGATTCCAATTTTCGGATGCAGTCATTCGATTCCTGGGGGCCCTGGGACCTTCCCTCGGAGCCTTCCCTGCTGCAACAGCAATGCAAGTCGCCTCTGGAAGACATGTCCTTCCAGTAATTCATTCGAGGCCTAGCTAAGGGTCTCTCCATCAGCGTAACATCGGAAAAGGAGCCAAGGGCGGAAGAATTGGAGATCCTCCAGTATCCAACAGCACCCAAGGAGGCAGACCCTCTGCTGGTGCACCGCATCCTGCATGATCTTATGCTCCGTATGTGGGAGACTCCTCTTAAAGTCTCACCTTACAGTCATTGACACGATACCATGTACTGGGTACTGGAGTGTCCGGGCTTCCAAAAGCTGCAGCTTCCACAGCTCCATGGTGGTTGAATCGGCGATGCGCCGAATCAAAAGCTTGAAGACTCATTCCTCAAATCCTCCAGGTAGGGAATCGAGGATGTTCGATGCCTTTGGGCAGCAAAGCTTCTAGGCATCCATGCTCTCTGCCAGAATTAATTCCTATATTCTCTACATGGGAATGTTCCTCAAGGAGGTATCCAAGGATCTCGAGGCCTTTGCTCCTCTCCTCCCAGTTTACAAGAGGGCAGACTATCTTGCCCTAGTCAAACATAGCCAAAATGTATCCAAATTTGTCAATAGGTCCACCTTCGATGTCTTTGAATGCACAAGCAGAGCCACAGCCATATGCATCAGGGCCCATAGAATTGCATAGCTTCCGGCCTCAGATCTTGAACAGTGGGTTCAAGATAAGCTGGGCAACTTACCCTACACAGGGGAGAACCTCTTTGGCAAAGACTGGCAAGATAAGGCCTTTCAATTAGAATCAGAGAATACTATTCTAAAAAGAAAGTCACAGCTGACCCTACTAGGAAGAAGACATCTGCAAAGAAGTCTTCCTCCAATAAGAAGTAGTTCTTTTCTTCTTATCCATCTGCTTCTCAATACCAGGGTCAGGTCCCACAGAAGAGGCAGTAGCCTCCTAAGCAACAGAAGAAGCCACAGGTGGCTAAATCTCAACCAGCTCCATAGCCACAGTCTGCACCTGGTTTTTGACTCTTTCCTAGAGAACATTGCCACACTGCCTCTGGAGGAACCCCACCCACTTCACATATCAGGCATACCGTATCACTACGCCCACAGATGCACCTGATCATCTCAGAGCAATGGACACTAACCATAGTCCAGGAAGGGTACAAACTACATCTACAGACTCTGCCCCACTCAACATTCATGGAGGAATATCAAACACAACCCCCACTCGCTGCTCTCCTACAGGACAAGGTGTCCTCTCTTCTGTCTCAGGGTGCCATAGAAGAAGTCCCCACATCCCAACAGGGAATGGGTTTCTACTCTCCATACTTTCTTATCCCAAAGAAAACGGGAGGGTACAGGCCCATTCTGGACCTCAGAAATCTCAACAAGTTTCTAGTCCATGAAAAGTTCAAGATCTCCCTCAGGACTTTCTTCCCTATCTCCAGAGTCAGGACTGGCTCTGTTCTCTAGATCTAAAAGAAGCGTACACTGCTAGGTACATATGACCTAGATTGGCCACTGTTGGAAACAGAATACTGGGCTTGATGGACCTTGGTCTGACCCAGTATGGCATATCTTATGTTCTTATGTACACACATATCTTCATCCACCTGGGACAGAGGAAATATCTACACTTCATCTTTCAGGGAAGACATTATCAATACAAGGTCCTTCCTTTCGGACTCTCTTCTGCCCCAAGAGTCTTCACAAAGTGCATGGCGGTTGTAGCCGCATAACTAAGATCTCTGGGGCTATTTGTCTTCCCTTACTTAGACGACTGACTCATAAAGTAGACACCTCCCAAGAGGTTCAGCTTTCGTAGCATCACACCATCACAGTACTACAACACTGGGGATTTGTCATAAACTTTCCAAAATCCCACCTTGCTCCATCTCAAAGACTAAAGTTCATTGGAGCTTTACCGGACACACAACAGTCCAGGGCGTTTCTGCCCCAACTCTGTTATGCCCGTCTCATTGAACTAACGTCCGAAGCGCTACTCCGAGACCATCTGACTGCCCATGAAATGCTGCAGCTTCTAGGGCACATGACCTCAACAGTACATGTCGTCCCATATACCCGTCTACATATGTGGACAGGCCAGTGGATTCTTGCCTCCCAATGGACACAGGCTTCAGGCCACTTCAGAGGCAAGATCCAAGTAATTGCCCCTCTTACCACATCCCTCCAATGGTGGTGTTCCCCAGAAAATCTCCTCGTTCGGTTACCTTTTCAGATGCCTCCACATCAATGTATCCTAAAGACGGATGCCTCCAAACTGGGTTGGGCTCTCACTTGGGCACTCTCTCTACACATAGCCTCTGGACAATGCAGGAGTCACAACTCCAGATCAATCTTTTGGAGCTTTGTGCTATCTCAAATGCATTCAGAGTGTTTTACGATCACTTCAGGGCACAAAAGGTCCTAGTTAAGTCAGACAATTAGATGGTCATGTCCTATGTGAACAAACAGGGCGGAATAGGCTCCTGGCCCATCTGTGATCCTTTGCCATTTCTCATCAAATGCACATCCAAGTGGTGTATCTCCCAGGGGAGCTCAGTTTCTTGGCAGACAAGCTGAGTTGGATCCTTCTCCCCTACAAATGGTCCCTCCATCCTAACACAACATTCTACATCTTTCTGACCTTGGGAACTCCAGACATAGATCTGTTTGCCATTTGCAGAATGCCAAGCTTCCCCGCTTCTGCATTAGGACTCCAACGTCCAG
Source organism: Ichthyophis bannanicus (assembly GCA_033557465.1). Lineage (NCBI taxonomy): Eukaryota > Metazoa > Chordata > Amphibia > Gymnophiona > Ichthyophiidae > Ichthyophis > Ichthyophis bannanicus. The sequence continues at coordinate 454,462,471 of CM066036.1, forward strand.
CAACCAGCAGGTGGATGCTTTTTGCCTGCATTGGGATCAGGGTTTCCTTTATGCTCTCCTTCCCATACCCCTCATTCCCAAGACACTTTTCAAGCTGCAGGCTGATAAGGGCTCCATGATTCTCATATCCCCTCACTGGTCACATCAACTGTGGTTCTCTCTGCTGTTACGTCTGACTCAGACTCAGCCTCTATGATTGGGATCTGTGCCCGATCTCCTCTCCCAGGAAGATGGGACACTGCTCCATCCCAATCCACAGTCTCTACTTCTCACAGCTTGTCTGCTGAGAGCATAGCATTACAAGACTTCCTGCTTGAACCGGATGACTTCCGGACAATCTATCAAGCACTGATCATACCACATTTTGACTATGCAAATACCATACTTCAGGGTCTCCCTCAGTCCACTCTGCACCCGCTACAGCTCGCGATGAACTCAGCAGCAAGAGTTCTTCAGGGAACATCCAGGAGGGACCACATAACACCCATCCTGAAACAGCTTCACTGGCTCCCCATTCAAGGCAGGCTCACATTCAAAACCTTACTGCTGACTTTCAAAGCCATCAATGGGCTCTCCTCCTCATCCCTAACAGAGCTCATAAAGAGCAACACCCCTACCAGATCCAGAAGAGCAGCAGCGGTCAACACACTAATAATCCCGAAAGAGATAACCCAGTCCACCCAGGCAACAGTAAACAGAGCTTTCAAATTCTGTGCACCAAAATGCTGGAACACCCTCCCACCTAGCATCCGGGCAATCCCTGACTTAGTCCAGTTTAGGAAAGCGTTAAAACATCACCTTTTCCTCTTGTATTACCCAGAAGAATGTACCACCACAGCCCCAACAACTAGCTAGCCGACACAGTACCATGAATCCTCTATATTAGTTTGTCAAGATGTAAATATTTACCCAATATGTAACTAGTTACCCAGGTTTGACCCAAGTTCATGTACCGGTTCATTGTAAACACAACTACAGAAATGTGTAAGTTTTTGATGTTCTATGTAAACCGCACTGATGCGGAATAGCGCAGTATATAAGAGAATGTAAATAAATAAAAATAAATAAAGACTTTAACCTTTCACAAGAGGTTAAGGAGATCCTTTTGGCTTCCAGGAAGCCATCCACCAGGCATTCTTATGCTTTCAAGTGGCATAGATTCTCTGTCTGGTGTTCCCAGAAGGAACTCAATCCCTTCTCTGCTTCCGTCGAGGTACTCCTCCAGTATCTCCTACACCTGTCCTCAAGACCAACTCGGTGAGAGTTCACCTCAGTGCCATTGCGGCCTTTTATCATCTATTGGATGGATAGCCCATCTCTTCACAACCGCTAGTAGCACGCTTTATGAGAGGGCTCTTGCTGACCAAGCCACTTCTGGTGGCTTGGGATCTCAATGTCGTTCTAGTGCAACTTCTGAAGCAGCCCTTTGAACCATTGGCTATGACCCTAAAGTTCCTTTCATGGAAGATTATCTTCCTTATTACCCTCACTTCAGCTAGATGCATTAGTGAGCTTCAAGCTTTGGTGGCGGACCCACCGTATAGCAGGTTCCACCATGACATGGTCGTTCTTAGGACTCACTCACATTTCAATGCAAAAATGGTGTCTCCTTTTCATTTGAATCAGTCAGTTTACCTTCCTGTATTTCCTAGACTGCATGCATTTAGAGAATAAGCAATCCTGCATACCCTTGACTGCAAGCGTGCATTGGCTTTTTATCTTCAGAGAACTCAAGATCACCGTAAAGCCTTACAGTTGTTCATTTCCTTTGGCCCTAGTCACCTGGGTCTCCCAGTATCTAAATGTATGCTCTTCAGATGGATAGTGGACTACATTTCATTTGCTTATGACAAAGCAGGACTCTCCATGGAAGGGCATGTCACTGCTCATAATGTTCATGCCATGGCAACCTCAGTGGCAAACCTATTCTCTATAGCCATTGACGAAATTTGCAAGGCAGCAACTTGGTCTTATGTCCATACTTTTGCTGTCCATTATTGTCTGGACAAGGACTCCTGCCAGGATGCCATGTTTGGTCAAGCTGTTCTCCGGCACTTCTTTCAGACTTAGGGGCAATCCTACCCTCCGTCCCGGACTTTGACGATATCAGACATCCATGACCTCTTGAGGCCTACTCCGAGGAAAACGTCCACCGGTTCTGAGGTCACTTCATCTGGCATCTGAGAGCTAGGAAGTCCCAAGAAAAAGATTTAGGCGTCCTTGTGGATACCATGTTAAAACCCTCGGCCCAGTGTGCAGCGGCGGCCAAGAGAGCAAATAGAATGCTAGGTATGATAAGGAAAGGAATGGAAAATAAAACAAAAGATATTATAATGCCTCTATATTGTTCCATGGTGAGACCGCACCTTGAATATTGTGTGCAATTCTGGTCGCCGTATCTTAAAAAGGATATAGCAATTTTAGAAAAGGTTCAGAGAAGAGCCACCAAAATGGTAAAGGGGATGGAAGGCTACTCCTATGAAGAAAGGCTAAAAAGGTTGGGGCTCTTTAACCTGGAAAAGAGACGGCTGAGGGGAGATATGATAGAAGTCTATAAATTAATGAACGGAGTGGAACGGGTAAACGTAGATCGATTGTTTACCTTATCAGAATATAGAAAGACTAGGGGACATGCAATGAAGCTACAGGGTAAACTATTTAAGACTAATAAAAGAAAATATTTTTTCACTCAACGTGTAATCAAACTCTGGAATTTGTTACCGGAGGATGTAGTAAAGGCTGTTAGTGTAGCTGGGTTTAAAAAAGGTTTGGACAAGTTCCTGGAGGAAAGGTCCATAAACCATTATTAAGAAGGGACCCAGGATATCAATGCTTGAACCAATACAAGCATTGTGGAACCTGTGTCCCTTGGGGAAACTGCTAGGTACGTATGACCTAGATTGGCCACTGTTGGAAACAGAATACTGGGCTTGATGGACCTTGGTCTGACCCAGTATGGCATATCTTATGTTCTTATGTTCATATGTGAAGACTACATTCCTGCTTGTTCTTGACGATAGAGTAGTTACTCACCTGTAACAGGTGATCTCCAGGAATAGCAGGTATTTAGTCTTCACAACCTGCCCTCTTCCCCTAGGAGTTGTAGGTTTTCTTTTCTTACTCTCCTTTTTCTCAGCTACAAACTCAACTGAAGAGAGGGATTTGGGAAGGCAGCCATGCCGACACAGTGGAGTGCTCCCAAAAGCTTTCCTATTGGACGCTGGGCAGCGTTGCAGTGTGGGCTCCGTCAGTATCGATGTCACCCATATGTGAAGACTAAATTCCTTGCTGTTCCCAGAGATCACCTGTAACAGGTGATCTCCAGGAATAGCAGGAATTTAGTCTTCACAACTCGCCCTCCTCCCCTAGGAGTTGTAGGGTTTCTTTTTCTCTCCTTTTCTTAGCTACAAACTCAACTGAAGAGAAGGAGTTGGGAAGGTGGGAAGGCATTCGCATAGGCGCAGTGGAGTGCTCCCAAAGACTTTCCAACTGGATGCTGGGGAGCATTCCCACGCGGGATCCATCTGTAGCAATGTCACCCATATGTGAAGACTAAATTCCCGCTGTTCTCAGAAATCACCTGTTACAGGTGAGTAACTATGCTTTTCTCTGTACAAAAAAGAATCTGAGAGTAACAGCAACATAAACCTTCTCAAGTACCAGGCATATTATGAAGTAAAACAAAACCCTACAAAAGTCGGTCTTGATAGATCAAATCTACCATTCCTTAACAGCATCAATGAGGACCTACCTAGAAAAAGTCAACATTGTAAATACTCAGTACCACCTATTAAGAAAATTAAACAAGCCACATTACTACAGATTCCTACACAGACACTCACTGCTAACAGAATATCTGATCTTAGTCACACATTCTAAACATTGAGAGATCCTCATCAAGTACAGAAAAAATTACCACAAACTGACAATAGAAATATGTAGACAAAAATTAAACTGAAATCCCAAGAAACCAGACTCCATATGCAGTGCAGTACCAGAGAAATAGAAACTGCAATGCATTTACTTTGTACTGCGCCAAATATTAAAATAAATGATATAAATTTAAAAAACTGACATATTCAAATGACTAAATTAAAAATAAAATGTTTTTCTGCCTTTGTTGTTTGGGCATTTTATTTTTCTAATCATGTTGACCCAGTCTCTGAATTTTGTTTTCCTCTGTCTTTTAAATTATCTCCAGTCCATTTGCCCACTTCTGTCATCTCCTGACTTCTTTATTTCCTCCTCTTTATCCATCTCTGACATTGATCTTTTCCTTTCAGCTTTCTTCCATTTATTTTTCTGTCTCTATCCACTTGGATTTCACTCCTTCTTACATTCCAGTCTTCAATCTTCTATTTACTGCATCTATGTACAATTGTCCATCTCTTTTTCTCACCCTGGCCGCCCATTCTCCATCCCCTTATTTCCCAGTCTACTCCCTTTCCCCAGCATCTCCTCCTTCCAGCATTTCATCTCAATCTCTCCCTCTCCCCCCAGCATCTCCTCTCACTCTCTCCCCCCATTCATTCAGTATCTCTTCTCTCTCTCCACATATCTGTGGTTATCTCCCAGCTGTCTTCCTGCTTACCCCAATGCCCCCACTGGGTCCTTATCCCCCCTCCTATAACCAGCATCTTCCCTCTATATTCCTACTCCACGTCCCCCATGTCTAGCATCTACCTGTGTGTCTCTGTTGCCCTTCTATGTCCAACAGCTACCCTCTGTGTCCTTACTCCCCCTTGTATCCAGCAACTGCCCTGTCACCCTATTCCCCACACCTACATGTTTAGCATTTCCTCTTTGTGTTTCTGTAACCTCCTCTGTGTTTCTAATCCTCCAGCCATACAGGCCAGCATCTTCCCATCACTTTTTCCCCCATGTTCAGCATCTGATCCCCCCCCCGTGTCCCTATACACCCATGTCCATCAACTCCCCTGTCATCCCATTTCCTGTTTGTTCATGATTCCCCCTCATGTCCAACATCAGCTCTTAATTGTATCCCTATTCTTCCTACCCCTTTGATTCAGAATATCCTCTCTCACTGTCTCCCATGTTTGTCGTCTCCTCCCTCTCCCCCATCAAACCACCATCTAGCACCCTTGCCCTGCCACTGCTCACCTCCGCGGCTCCACCACCACTGCCGGGACCCAAGCCACTATCCAGCTCCCTCCGCCCACCATGGCCCACCTCCGCTGCTGGGATGTGTGGCAGTAGCAATACATCAAAGACAGAGCGAATCCTGCAAGTTATTTTAGGCGTATCGCTCAGGGCTCTGCCAATCTCACCCCTTAGAAACAGAAAGTTTATGTCGGAAGGGGCAGGACTGGCAGAACTCTGAGTGACGTGCCTAAAATAACTTGCAGGGTTCACTCTGTCTTTGATGTATTGCCATTGCTGCAGGTGGGCCCTGGCAGGGGGAGAGAGGGGGCTGGATAGTGGCCCTGGTCCCAGCAGCAGCAGCGGAGTTGCGGAGGTGGGCACCAGCAGGGGGAGGCAGCAGGTCCCGGCAGCAGAGCTACGGAGGTGGGTTAGCAGCAGATGCATGAGAGTGGGTGGTAGGTTTGTGTGAGTGCAGCTGAATACATGTCTCACCCCTAATGTGTGTGACCTGGCATGTCTGAAATTGGCCATATAGCCCTACTCTCAGTTTTCTATCTTTTAACCACTTCCCAAGCCACGCTAGGACACTGTTTCGTATCCCATGACTTTTTAATTTCCTCATGAGGAAATTGTCAAAGGCTTTTTGAGAATCCAGATATACTCTGTCAACTGGCTAACCTTTATCTACCTGTTTATTCACACCTTCAAAAAATATAGCAGATTAGTGTGACAAAGCTTTCCTTGGGAATAATTTCTTAATCATCAGCTTGGATGCATTTTGCTTGCCTATTGTGCTACCCTTTCCCTATTTTGCTACCCTTTAGTGCAGTGGTTTTACACTGATTTTCCCATGCTATTATTTCTTACTGCATCCAAGTAAGATTAGTGTGGGAAATTCCAAAATAAATGGCTGTAATAATTTGATTGGCTCTGCCGCTACAAGCTATTTCATCTATAGGACACTGGAAGCAAGACCATCTCAGGGAGGGATCTTAAGAAACAAAACTCTTTACCTGGAGAACTGTGAGTTTGACCTCACACGGACAATTTCATTGTGCTCTTAAAACATGGTAGTTCTAAACTTCTCTGCTTAGATATATTTTTAGCTAGTTGTTCACTTAATTCCTTCTCTGCTGTATAAGATGTATTGTATCTGGACTTTATAATTTTATATGGAATCTACCTTGAACTATAAGGTAATGCAGAATATAAATGTTCATATTAAATTAAATTAAAGGATGGCACAACTTGCTGCATTGGAGCCTGAGTAAAGGGGGAACACCAAGAGGGCAGTTTCTAGGGGGAGAGGTGAAGTGCTGAAAAGAGCAAAGATCTTGGGAGAATGGAGAAGGAAGAGGGAGATGATGGGGAGAAAGAGGACAAGTGGAAAGAAGGGAGCTGCTGGAAAATGGGAAGGATTGAGAAGAGAGAGAAGGGGGAAAAATGCTGGAAAGAAGAAAGGATAGAGGGAAGTACTTGGGAGTAGAGGTCACTGAAAATTGTATCCAGCTATATCATGTTAGCCCTCAGAATTATACCCAATGCTCAAGATGTGGTCACACCATGGAGTGATAAAAAGGCGTTATAATATTTGTTTTATTCTGGTCCTTTCCTAATTCCTAACATTCTGTTTACTTTTTCAGCTGCTGCCGCACACTGAGTAGATTTCAATGTGTTGTCCATGATGACAACTAGATTCTTATCTCCAGGAACAAGCAGGAATGAGTCTTCACATATGGGTACGTCGGTACCGACGGAGCCTGCACGGGAATGCTCCCCAGCATCCAATCAGAAAGCTTTTGGGAGCATCCCTCGCGCCTGCGCACTGACTTCCCGCCTTTTCCACTTCTTCTCCTCAGTTTTCGTTTTTCCGCGGAGCCGGCAGGACATCCTCCTGTCACCGCAGAAACCTTTTTCTTTAAATTCTTCATTTCTTGTGGTCGCGGCTGTTTCTCCCGCCGCCACTGGTACCGCCGGTGGTTTTTTTCTTTTCTTTTTCTTAAATTCAGAGAGATTTTTCCCTCTGCTTCTGTCTTAACTTTTTGGGCCTACAAGGCCTCTTCATCATGGAGCCTTCTTCTCCTAAGAAGTGCCTTCACTGTGGAAACACAGTTTTCTTTTTAGACTCCAATAACTGGTGTCTAACCTGTTTGGGTCCTGACCCTTTTTCCCCTGAACCATCAGGCTGCAATACTGTGAGAAGACCTTCCCTCTTTCGAGTTTCCCTCGATACCGTTTTCACTCCGGCAGTGAAAGCACCGGTTTTTTCTTCTCTACAGGATCAGGTAACCCACGAACAGTCTGTTAAGACTTGCCAATCCTTGAGTGGTAGGTCTCATGCCAAGCATGATGACGGCTCCGGCCTTGCCCTCAAGACCCCATTGGCATTAAAACCCTGGCGGGAGTCTTCGGGCTCCAAAGCATTTCAGGGGTTTCAGGTTGTTCCTGGGGCTCACCCCTCACAGAACATACCTGAGCCATTCTCGGTGGTGGTATCCGCTTCGAGCGGTACCGATACCCCGGCATCGGCACCGGTGTCGAGTGTTCCACTCTTCACTAGGGATCGTCATCTGGCGTCCTCGGTACCTTCGGGACCGATCGATACGACCCAGAATGACTTTCCTGTATCGGCATTGCCGATACCACCACCGACGTCGGTGCCCTCTAGACATGCATCGATAGACTCGCTCCCTTCAATGCCGAGTCTGGAATCGATATCTAGTCTAGATGACTGGGTACCGACGCGTCTTGGAACCGACCCTTATCGTTTCCGGATACGCAGTACTGAGGATATTCACCAAGACTCTCTGGTTACCTCGGTACCGCTTGAGCAGCCTCCGATGACTGCCTCGATGACATTACCGTCTCCGATTCCGCCTCAGCTGCCGGTATCGGTATCGATGTCAATTCCTTCAGTTACATCGGTACCATCGATCCTTTCTATGCCTAGTTTGGAATCGATACCTGGCATGGACGATGCAGTACTAACTGCCTCAAATCGTGACTGCCAGTATCACTATCCATTTAGTAGGGTTCTTTTTCTGCACCAGACCAGTACATCCTCTGGTGCTCAGGCTGCTTCTTCAACCTTAGCCTACCCAGGGATGGTTCCCATTGGAGATCCTTCTTTTCAGAAATTTCTCCTTGATATGGCAACCTTTCTTGCTATTCCTATCCCTGGTTGTGATCTTAACCAAGGCTCTCCTGCAGAAAAGGAAAATATAATGCTTCCTTTACATCATTCTTTGCAGGATCTTCTTCTAAGAATATGGGAATCACCTTTAAGGGTTCCCTCACCTTCTACAGCAACTAATGTTCTGTATCAGGTGCCCCCCTCTCCAGGGTTTCAAAAGACTCAACTTCCCCATCATTCCATTGTAGTGGAATCAGCAATGAGGAAAGTAAAAAGCAAGAAGAAGCATTCTTCTTATCCGCCAGGTCGTGCATCTAGAGCACTTGATGCCTTTGGACGTCAAACCTTCCAAACATCTATGCTGGCATCAAGAATTATTTCTTATATATTTTATATGAGTCTAACACTCCAGGAGGTCACAAAGAAATTATCTCTTTTGACTCCTTTTTTGTCAGAGTCTAAGGCTGCTGACTATTCCTTGCTTCTTAGTCATAGCCGGAATATCTCTTGGTTTCTTTCTCGTACTTCTCTAGACTCTTTTGAGTCTGTTAGCAGATCCTCTGCTATTGCCATTGGAGCACGTCGTAGAGCCTGGCTCCAAGCTTCAGACTTGAGCAGATGGGCACAACACACACTGGGTAATTCTCCTTGTACTGGAGAAAATCTCTTCAATAAGGAGGCTTTACGTCAGGTTGCTCATTGCTCCACTGACTTCCCTGGTTCTGGAGACCATTCTAAGCCGCCTTCTTCCCCAGGAGGTAGGAAATGTCCTACCAAACCTTCTTTCCCTAAGAAAAGAAGGTTTCATTCTTCTCCTGCCCATCATCCAGATGTACCCAAGCAAGGGACACCTCGTCCTAGTCTGAAGTTTCCAAACTCTAGCCAGTCTGAGCATACCCAGCAACCATAGGTTCTGAAGGTTGCAATCTACAGTTAACTTCTTCCTAGCAGAAGTTTGTTCACTGTTTTTTCTTAAAGCTCTACACTGGGGTTTTTCTTTTTCAGTATGCTAAGTTGTCAGGATATTCTTGTCCATGGGTTACAGAATTCTCCTCTTCTTACTACCAAGAAGGGAAGTTACAACTATCCCATGATAGTTTCTGTCCCAACATGAACATTTTTTCCTTCAGCTGACTCGCCATATGGGTAAGTCACCCTCCAATTACCTGTTTTCTCTACCCTCTCATCCAGGGTTTCCCCTGACTGACTGGTACCATACTGAAAAGCTTCTCTAGCCTTTCATTCCAGTGTAGACTTTTTGTTTCCTTGAATACATTCTCAAGATAACTCATCAGGCAGGGACAGGAATATCTCCTCTCCCTTTGTCTGTTTCTCTTTGTTTTGCACAGGAAGATTCTCTCTGCTGTCTTTTTCAGCTGCTGTGCATGCAGGAGTTCCAGTGATTGAACTACTGGTACTTTTCCACAAGTTCCAGTCTATCTTCCACAATTTTTGTCTGGCCTCAGTAGTGATTCCAAGCTAGCCCTCATCTATCTTGGATAATCCTTCTCACAGGCTTCTCACATTATCTTCTTTCTAGCCATCTCCTTTTCCTAGGATGTGGCAACACACCTGACTTCAGTCAGTTTTATCTCATAATTCTCCTGCACAATGCTCTCTGCAATCTTCAGAGAAGCTTTCTACTATGGGCCCTTGCTACAGAGCATTGATCTTTGTCTCTGAGGGCTATTCTATATAGTAGAAAAAAGCTTATAAATCATTCCCATGACTGTGAGGGTTCTCCACACCCTCTTGTCTCCTGTTATAATTCAGAATATAAGCTTTTTCTGCGTGAATATCCAAGGCTATTAGTAACGCATAATACCCCTATGTCCCTCCAGTGGGTCCTCCTGGTATCTTCTCTATGCGTTTCTACCCATCTACCATGTCAGAGTTCTAAAGGACTCCCGACTTGCTCTTTACAGACTGATATTATCCTCTGTTTTTCACGCAACCATCCTGGTTATTTTACTGGATTGCATTCCTGCATCCTCTTAGCCCACGGAAATAGATTCTCTATATATCTGTCAAGTGGGTTTCACCCTCTTGTTATTGGATGAATCTTTCCCCTTCACATTCCCCATGTGAATGTTCTTATGGGGCTTAGTGGTAGACATGTATCTTCAGACTCATATTCATGTATGTATATATCTCTATATATGCATCTACATACATATGTCTGTAAGTTGTGTGTGCATAATTATGCCCCCACATATATATATATATATATATATATATATATATATATATATATATACATAATATACATATATATAGGTATATATCCCCCTATATATATATGTATCTGTTGGGAGGCTTTTTATAGGTCAATATGTATTACATACTATCTCCCTAACTGTCTATGCTATCAAAATTTTTACCTTCTTAGAGGTTCCAGACAGTGGGCTTCCATATTTTCATACTGTTCCTCAGTATGTGGGGGCTCTTATGCACACAACCATTGCTGTGGTGCTAACAGCTTCCACTTTGCCCTAAGTCTCCCTATCCTTGAAGCGTCAGGCTTCAATATCTTTCCTATCTCTCACCAGCTAGGAAAGACAGTGTACATCTTCATTACTTCTGAGTACACATCTGTTCTTCTTGGGAATACGGGCTTCTTTCCATACCCCTCCTTCCCTCTAGGACTGGGCTAGTTGTCCAAATCGGTCAGTCTTCTTCTTTTAGTCCTCAATGTTAATGACTCTGTACCTAAAAGAATTTTCAGTTTTTCCCATAAAGCTTTCCCTTGAAGACCTGCCGTCCTTATCCTGCCCCAGTTGACACCTGGGTCTCCTGCTAATTCCAGGTTTGGACCTTCATCCTCACTGCTGTGAGGTCACCTTGAGGATTCCGCTATTGCATATCCAGTAGACTCCATCCTGCTCTCTACTTCCTACAATCCAGTAGGTAAGCTCCATATTATAATTGTTCATTAAATAATTTTTTTTTTTGTAATTTATAATTTTTATTATTATTTTTCAAACTGTACATTCCTAGTCATCAACTATTACAAACATAGTCATCAACTTTTACACACAGTCAGACTTCATTTCCCACCTCCTCCTCATCATACACCTTTGAGCATAAGCACCCCCTTCAATATAAATTCCCCACCTACCCCGCCTCCCATTCTTTTATACACTTCTTTATACCCTTTGATCTATAACGTAAAGCACACTAATACACCAACAAACACATTCCATCGAACTGTTATCTGTCCCCTTAATCTTATGCTCATATGCAAAACAAATACTACAACATCGATATTTCTTTATCATAATCTCCCCGATCTATCTTTTTTTTTTTCTTATAATTGAAAATTTTTTGTTTGTTATTAAGGGTTTCTCAATAACATAACATAACATGGAATTCAACATAGTAAATATCAAACAGCTTACCCCAAAGTGTAAGCGGGCATCTCCAAGCTCCACACATGCCCGATATGGCACATCCAACTTCCCCCTACACAGCTACTCCCGTCCCATCAACAGAACTGCCACCCCATGTCTACTGAACCCCCCCTCCCCCCCACTACTCCCCCCCCCTTCTAACCCACCCGCCCATCCCATATCCCAGCCCCTCTCACTAAACCCCCCCAGCCACCTCCCCTACCCCTCTCCCCTCCCTCCATTCCTCATATCTCCCCCACACTTCCCGAAATGCTTTCATGTTATGATGCCTGTGGGCTGCTATAGCACTCATCGTCCACAGATGATCCATATACTGCTGGATCATGGGAAGTGTCGGTGCCTCCTTACACTTCCACCTTGCCATAATCGCCCCCCGTGCAGCCCCAATGCAACTGCCCATAAGCCGAAGAAGCCCCTTCTCCCCCTCCTCGGGCATTTCATTCAGTATGATCATAGGCGCAGTAAAGGCTATATCCACCTGCACCATGCCCGATAGCCACTTCCCCACAGACCTCCACATTTTCTGCACCTCGTCACATCCCCATACTATGTGTAACAGGTCCCCTTTCTGCCCACATCCCCGCCAACATGCCCCAGACTCTTGAGGGCAAAAAGCTTGCAATTTCCACGGGGTCCAATACATCTGATGGCGAACCTTCAAACTATTTTCTAGATAGGACGGTCCCGGAGCTAAACGTCGAGACCATTTATAAATATTTTCCCACCGCTCCTCCCCCCATTCCCCTCCTAATTGTTGCTCCCAAGCCGCCTCCCCTTTACTCCTCCCCTGCCTACTGGCAGCCACAGAGTGCCTTAACTCATTATACAATATTGTAATCAGCCCCCTCCGTACCCCCTCCCTCCTCATTGCTAATTCAAAGGGCGTAGGCACTTTCCGCAAATCTGCTAGGACCCCCATCCGCCGTACATAGGAGATTACCTGCATGTATGCAAAATAATCTCTATCCTCCACTCCATACACTTCCTGCAGGTCTGCAAAAGGTCTAAGCTCACCCCCATTATGTACCAGTTGCCCCAAGGTATGTAAGCCTTTCACCCCCCATTCCTGAAACACCCTCTCTTCCTTCCCAGGACCAAAATCTTGTATCCCCCTTATATAGGTACCCCGGGTGTACTTCTTCCCCTGCAACAGACTGTCCCTATGACGCAACCACAGACCCTGCGTATACTCTGTGAATGGATTCCCTCCACGACCCCCTCCCCTCCGCCCCCCCGGGTCCCACATCCGCAGGTTCTCCCCCTCCTCTCTGAGCTGTTCCAACTCCACCCAAATAGGAATCTCTCCCCCCCCTCCGTGCCAGCTCGCTAAGGCCTTTAATTGCACTGCACCATAATATTTTTCAAACCACGGCACCCCCATACCCCCTCACGTTGATCCCTATAAAGAGTAAATTGCGACACCCGAGGTCGCTTCCCTGCCCAAATAAATTCCAAGATCATACTCTGGGCCCGCTTCAAATACGTCGAAGGAATCTTACATGGGATAGAACTAAACAGAAACAGGAACCGGGGCAGAACATTCATTTTAATAACAGCAATTCGCCCCAGCCATGTCAGATACAACCTCTTCCACCGGGCCAAATCCCTCTTCACCGCCTGCATGAGTGGAACCATATTCTGCTCCCACAGCCTCCACCAGTCTTTCCCCATTTGTATCCCCAAATACCGGTAACCTCCCCGCACCCACCGAAAAGGAAAGCTACTACGGAGACTCTCTTCTAGCCTCTCTCCCAGATGAAATCCCAATAGCTCAGTTTTACTGCCATTTATTTTATACCCTGACACTCCACTATACTGTTCTATTTCGTTCATTAAAACGGGTAAAGACACCAAAGGTTCGCGAAGGGTGTAGATAATATCATCCGCAAATAATGCTATTTTAGATTCATATTCATTCATAAGCACCCCTTTAACATCCACTGCCCGACGAACTCGATCCGCCAGGGGCTCTATAGCTAATGCAAAAAGCAGAGGTGACAGCGGGCACCCTTGGCGAGTTCCTCGTTCCAACTGAAACCCCTGAGAATAACTCCCATTCACTCGGACCCTAGCCTGTGGTCTTGTATAGAAGGCACGGATCCATGTAATGAAATTCTCTCCCAACCCCACCGTTTCCAGGACCGTCAACAAAAACTCCCACTCCACCCTATCAAACGCCTTCTCAGCATCGATAGAAATAAACACCGCCTTCTGCCCTGTCCGTTGTACCTCCCAGGTTAAATTGCATAATCGGCGGATATTGTCTCCCCCCTGCCTCCCTGCCACAAACCCCGTCTGATCCCCATGTATTAACTTAGGTAATACATTTTGCCATCTAGTGGCCAGTATTTTTGCTAAAAGTTTAGCATCCACATTTAACAACGATATGGGCCTATATGAGCCACATACCATGGGATCTTTACCCGGCTTAAGTAGAATGGTGATCCCCGCCTCTGTCATTGAGCCTGGAACCGCTCCCGACCCAAGCACCCCATTAAACACCTCCGCCAATAGAGGTCTCAGTTGGGCCTGAAACACCTTGTAAAACTTTCCAGTCAGGCCATCCAGACCCGGTGCCTTCCCTATCTTCATAGTTTTTATCGCCTCGGTCACCTCTTCCTCGGTAATGAGCCTATCCAACCTCTCCACCTCTGCTGGATCCAGCTTGGGCAGTGCACACCCCTCCATATAACTCCTACTTTTTTCCAACCCCCCCGATACCTCACTACGATACAACTTCCGGTAATACTCCCGAAATGTCTGGCGGATCTCATTATTCCCGGTGACTAGCTTCCCCCTCCCATCTCTGATACCCCTTATAGCCATCTGAGCCTCCCTTGCCCGCAGTCTACTGGCCAGGAGTCTCCCCGCCTTATTCCCCCCCTCAAACATGGCTTGCTTCAGCACGTTAAGTTCATATGCCATTTTACCAGCACGAAGCTGACTCAACCGCCCCCGCAATCTTTGCAACTCTGCTAATACTCCCTCATTCCGATCACATTGATGACTCTCCTCCAATTGCTGAATCTCACGCAACAAAGTACCCTCCGCCTCCCCTTTCAGCCTACATCTACGCGAGGCTTCCCCCAACAAATGCCCTCGCACCACCGCCTTCAGTCCATCCCATACCATCTCCAATGCGACCTCCCCATTCCAATTAAACTCCTGATACTCCTTCATTACTCTAGCCGTCCGCTCGACAATAGCGAGGTCCTCCAATAACGAGTCATTAAGTCTCCAAAACTTCACGCCCGTATCCCTATACTTCAAATTAAAGGCTACATTCACCGGGGCATGATCGGTCCACGTAATAGACCCCTGCTCTACCTCAGCTACCTTACTCATCCATCCACCCCCCACCCAGATCATGTCTATCCGACTATAGCTCCCATGTGGTGCCGAGTAATATGTATATTGCTTCCTCCCAGGATTCTTACAGCGCCAAACATCCACCAACCCTAATGCTTCTTTCATCTCCAACATTTTCAGCCGCTCTGAGCGTTTCCCGGCCCCCACCCCCCCTCCATTGTCCAAACGTGGATTAATAGTTAAATTAAAATCCCCTCCGATAATGAGGGGCAAATCAGCCAACTTCTCCAAATCCTCCCTCATACGATCGTAGAACACCCCCTGTCCCTCATTCGGGCCATACACACTTATAATCCACACCACCTCCTCCCCCAACTGTACCTTAATTCCCACATAGCGCCCCTTTTTGTCTCTATATTCCCCCACCACCTTATCCCTCATCTCTGCCCCCACCATGATTCCCACCCCAACCTTCCGCGATTCAGCTCTCTGCCCCGCCAATACAACCTTGGGGTATTTCTTGGACTCCAGCATTTTTTCTTGACCCACCCGCAAATGCGTTTCCTGGATACACATGAAGTCTGCCCGTACGCGCTCCCCTTCCTTCTCTAGCAAACGCCGCTTCCGCCACGTTCGCAGCCCCTTAACATTAATTGTGACCACCCGCAATTGCTGCCCTCCCACATCCCCCTGCCCTCTCCTTACCCCCCCACAAACCTCCGTATCCCCCCCACCGCACCCCCCTGCTGCCCCCTCCCCCTCCCCCCTCCCTTCCCCCCGCCCCCACCCCCACCCAACCCCCTCCTCCGCCCTCCCGAGGCCTCCTGTAGAGTAGTGCCCATCAGTGCAAAGGAGCCCAGCCGCCCCCCCGAACCACCCACTCGCCCTCCCCACCCCTCCGCCCCCTCCATGACTCCCTCCCCCACCACCTCCACATAATCCCCCCCCTTCACCTTCAGCCCCGCCGTGTCACACCTCTCCCCCCCTAGGTCTCCTCGCCCCCGCTTTCCCCTCCCCCCCCATCCAGTACGCCTTGACGGACCCCAGCTCCCCCTCGCCCTTCCCTCTCTCACACCACATCCGTTATCCCTCCCCTCCAAACCCCCCCAGGACCACATTCTCTATCTCCCTCCCTTCCGCCCTGCCCCCCCTCCCCCCTCCTCTCCCCAACATCAAATCGGGAAATCATTACTCAATTATTTTAATGTCCAAGAGTCCCAATTCTCCACTTCACGTCAGCCCCGATGGGGCCTCCTCCACAAGTTGACTCTGTTCACCAGCATGTACGCCCTCCTGCTCCTCCTCCCGCATCCTCCGCTCCAACTGCTCATCCGGTCTCTCCTCCCTCCGGCGTTGCATGCCCCGCAGACCCGCTTCCTGCAGGGCCTTGTCAGCCTCCTCGCGATTCTGCACCCGCCAATTGCGGAGTCCTACTGTGAAGCACAACCCAAAGGGGTACAGCCAGCGATAGCGTATATTCTCCTGCCTCAGCCGCATAGTTACCGGCTGCAGCTCACGACGCCTTTGCAGTGTCCCTGCTGCCAAGTCCGCATACAGCGCCACACTGTACCCCTGCCAAACGTAGTCCTTCATCTTCCGCATCTGCAATACAATCTTCTCCTTCAAAGTATAGTCCTGCACAGAGATCACAATGTCCCGCGGTCGATTAGGTCTACTAGGCCCCAGGGCCCGGTGCGCTCTGTCCAATACCACTTTATCAATCCCCTTAACAGCTGCACCCTTCATTAAAACGTCCTTACAAATTGCTTCAGCCACTCGCCTGCTGTCATTGAACTCAGGGTCCTCGGGGATGCCTCTTATACGGAGATTGTTCCTACGTGTGCGGTTTTCTAAATCCTCCATTTTATACAAAAGTTGCATTCTCCACCTCTCCCAGTCTTTCACAGCACTCTCCAGCTCACCCTGCTGCTTTTTCACACAGTTGAGTTGTTGCTCGTGCCTCTCCGTTCTCCTGCTCAGCTCCTGTACTTCCTCCCGCATGGCATTACACATCTCGCCAACCTCCGCTTTCACTGCCACCATCTCGGCTTTTAATTCCCCAAACCAGGCCTTCAATTCGGCCCTGGAGACATCACTCACCACCATAGCACCCCGCTCTAGTTCCTGTGCACGTGGCAACAGGCTCTCCACAGAGTCCCGAGGCTGTCTTTAACCCCGCCGCCATTTTGTGCTCTCTCCCTCCAGCCTGCCCGCCGCTGTAGGCGAACTCCTTCAGGTCTGCCGCCTTCTTGCGAGTAGTCATCTCGCCGCCCGCCTTCCCCACTCGTTCCGCCACCACTCTCCGCGGTCCAGGGTATGGTATCGGGCAGGGGAGTCGCTCGTTTTCCGCAACTTTCGGGGTTCAAGTCCAGAGCTCTGCGCTTAGGCTGCCATCTCCACTGATGACGTCACTTCCTCCCCACTGATGACGTCACTTCCTCCGTTCATTAAATAATTTTAATGATACTTATCATACATACCAAGGACTCCTCTTCTGTAGTCCTTAGGTTCGCTGTTTTTTTCCTTACGGCTCCTCTCTCTCAACTCCTACCCTCCATCCCTCATGGGATGCCGGAGATTCCTGTGTGGAAAATGCACTCTTAATCCAGGGACACGCATTTTATGGGATCTCCCCCTGGCATCTATAGCTAGGGAGTCCCCATATGTGAAGACTCATTCCTGCTTGTTCCTGGAGATAGCACAGTTACTTACCTGTAACAGGTGATCTCTGGGAACAGCAGTAATAAGTCTTCACAACCCACCCACCTCCCCTAGGAGTTGTATCTATCTATCTATCTTCCTTTCCTCTTTCTCTCCTTTGTCTCAGCTATGAAACTCAACTGAGGAGAAGTGGAAAAGGCGGGAAGTCAGTGCGCAGGCGCGAGGGATGCTCCCAAAAGCTTTCTGATTGGATGCTGGGGAGCATTCCCGTGCAGGCTCCGTCGGTACTGACGTACCCATATGTGAAGACTTATTCCTGCTGTTCCCAGAGATCACCTGTTACAGGTAAGTAACTGTGCTTTCCTGGGTGTTTATTCCTAATGTGGGACCTAGCATTATACAGCTATAATTTGGGTTATTCTTGTGTACATGCATCACCTTGTCCTTGTACACATTAAATGTAATCTGCCATTTAGATGCCCAGTCTCTCAATCTTGCAAGGTCCTCGTTCAATTTCTCACAGTCCACATGCAATTTAACAACTTTGAATAAGTTAATCATCTCCAAATTTGATAATCTCACTCATTCTCATTTCCAGATTATTTATAAATATGTTAAAAGGTACTGGTCCCAGTAGAGGTGCTTAGGGTATTCCATTGAGAAAATTGGCCATATAAAACTACTCTCATCTATCTTTTATCTAGTTCCTAATCCACAATATAGTAACATAGTAATTGACGGCAGATAAAGACCAGCATGGTCCATCTAGTCTGCCCAGCACGATGGCAAGAGTGGATGCACCTGCCGCTCCGTGTAGGCCACCCCTCCCCACGTCCCTGTTTAGGGGTGAACCCACCACTCCATGCAGGACACCCTTATTTGTTGAGAAATTACTGTAGATGGTACAGTCTATTTTGATTTTATCCTGTTACTGTACAGGGATCCACTGTGTCTGTCCCATGCCATTTTGAATTCCGTCACCGTGTTTGCCCCCACCACTTCCATCAGGAGGGCATTCCAAGCATCCACCATCCTTTCTGTGAAAAAGTATTTCCTGAAATTGCCTTTCAATTTACCACCTTGCAGCTTCCTGTTATGCCCTCTAGTTTTACAGCTTCCCCGTCTTTGGAAGAGGTTTGTTCATTATTTCCCTTTAAGTATTTAAAGGTCTGAATCATGGCTATGAAACCTAGGGTAGTGGCCCTACCGGCTTCATTTTTTCTCAGGTACCCCTGTAAATGTCTAGTTACGTTTCAGGGGTCTAAATATATTTTTTCAGATCCTTCTCAATTGCAGGTATTTCTGGATAATAAAGAGGGGGCACAGTAATTTAGGGGAAGGTGGGACAATATAATGGTTTGCTGTCATATAAATTGAACAAATAGTTCTTGAATTTTCCCGAGTTGAAATTATTTGGTACTTTTCTCCCCATTTAGTGGGCTAAGAGATAATGTTTGTTTTTGCTTGTTTTTTATATATGAATGTTTTCCTTATTTTTTGCTTATGGCATATATGAACATTTCGGTTGCTTGTATACTTGCTTTGCAAGTATGTTAAAAACTCATAATAAAAAAAAAAATGAAGGTCTGAATCATATCTCCCCTGTCCCTCCTCTCCTCCCCTCCAAAGTGTACATGTTTAGGTCTTCAAGTCTCTTCTCATAAGGCTTCTGACTCAGGCTCCAAATCATTTTGGTTGCCTTCCTCTGAACAGTTTCCAGTCTTTTTACATCCTTTTCAAGATATGGTCTCCAAAACTGAACACAGTACTCCAAGTGAGGCCTCACCAGTGACTTGTACAGTGGCATAAGTACCTCTTCCTTTCTGCTGGTGATTCCTCTATCTCCAGGAACAAGCAGGAATGAGTCTTCACATATGGGTATCGTCGGTACCGACGGAGCCTGCGCGGGAACGCTCCCCAGCGTCCAAAAGGAAAGCTTTTGGGAGCATCCCACAGCGCCTGCGTGCTGCCTTCCCGCATTTCCTAACCGCCTCTCTCCAGTTCTTCTTTTCCGCGGAGCCAGCAGGTCGTGTTTTCTGTCACCGCTGAAGAATTTCTTATTTTCTTTTATTTCTTTAGTCGCGTGTCTGCCTTCTCGACGCCGGACCGGTACCGCCGGTCTTTTTCTTTCTTTATTTAAAAAAATAAAAATAAAATAACTCTTGTTTTTCTCACTTCAGTGCATTTTCTTTCTGTGGCCTTAGGCCTACAAAAATTTTTCCTCATGGAAAAGCCCGCCTCCGGGTTTAAAAAGTGCACGAAGTGCAGCGGCACTATTTCTGTCACCGACACCCATGACTGGTGTCTCAAATGTTTAGGTCCTGACCATTCCATGACGGACTGTGAGTCCTGTTCCGTGATGTCTAAAAGAGGTCTACAGAATCGAGCAACCAAGCTCAGTACCCTGTTTCCCTCTGATGCAGCTTCGGTGGCATCGACGTCTTCCAGGGCTTCCTCTTCCTCCCATGGATCTCAGGTAACCAAACTTAAGTCCAGCCGGTCCTCGAAGAGTAGATCTCCCTCTAAGTATCGAGATGCCTCCGGGCTTGCTCTCGAGGAATCCGCACCAGCAAAATTACCTCGGCGGGAGGCTCCGGCTTCCAAAGCTTTATCTATGGGGTCACAGGTTGACATCGATGGCTCGGCCTCGACTGATCACCTGTTGCAATGTTCTGGGGTACCGGTGGTTTCCACTGGTACCGACATCCAGACATTGGTGGCGTCGATGGATCAGAATATTCTGACCATGCAGCGTGCCATCACGGCATTCATACAAGCTGCGACGCCTTCGGTACCGCAACAAACTCCATTGTCGGTACCGATTCCGGTACCGGACCCGATATCGGTTCCGGTGCCGGTACCAATTACATCGACATCGGCGTCGACGGCAGCGGTACACTGTTCTGTGATGCCCATCGGTACCGATCACTCTCGATGTTGATACCCCCCGGTACGCGTATCGTGCTCTGCAAGAGCATCCAGACAGGCGATACTTCGATTCCTCTGAAGACTCTGATGAATCAGAGGCCTCTATCGAAGCATCAGGGATCCTTCCTCAGGAACCCTCTTCTCCAAAAAGGAGAATGTCTCCTCCAGAAGACTTGTCTTTTCAAGACTTCATTAGGGAGGTGGCCAGGGGCCTTTCCATCTCAGTGGCCTCTGAGACAGAGCCTAGAGCCAAAACATTTGATATTTTACAATATCCTAAGGCTCCTAAAGAGGCAGCCACTTTACCAATACATTAGATTCTTTATGATCACATGTTGGGCATATGGGAGACTCCTCTCACCACCTCCCCTCATTCTCGTAGGTTGGACACCATGTATCGTGTTCCTCCTTGTCCTGGTTTTCATAAGACTCGGCTTCCTCACCACTCCATTGTGGTGGAGTCTGCTATGAAAAAGATCAAGAGTGCAAAAAGGCACTCTTCTACTCCTCCAGGAAGAGAATGCAGAACCTTAGATGCCTTTGGCAGGAGAATTTTCCAGGCCAGTATGTTTGTGGCCAGAATCAACTCCTATAGTCTCTATATGGGGATGTTTCTAAAGGAAGTTACAGATCATCTGCAAACCTTATCTCCTTTTATTTCAGAAGATAAAAGGGAAGAGTTTCTCACCTGGCTTAAACATGCCCAGGATATTTCCAAGTTTTCCAACCGTGCAGCCTTTGACTCTTTTGAAGGTGCCAGCAGGGCCTCGGCTATTGCCATAGGTGCACGCAGAGTTGCTTGGTTGCAAGCTTCTGATTTGGAACCCTGGGTTCAGGATGGACTAGGTAACCTTCCTTGTACAAAAGGCCAACCAGATGGATGCTGAAAATTCTGCTTTAGATAGACTTTCAAAGTCTACTTCTGCTCCTTTTAGAAAGAGGTTGTTCAAAAAAGGATTTTTCCCAAAAAAAGGGAAATATTCTTCTGCTTATGGTCAGCAGGCATCTTCTGCAGGTCGTTTTGCTACAAAGAGACAGCAACAACCAAAACAGGCCAAGCCTAAGGCTGCGAGGACTGCTACGGCCTAACAGCCTCAGCCTCCTCAGGGCCTTTGACTTACAACTAGAGAACTTAGCCTTTCTGGCTCTAGAACATCCAGAGCCTCTCACCATTCCAGGAAGGTTAGCTCATTTTGCTCCCAGATGGGAACAAATCACAGCCGAGCAATGGACCCTCTCCATCATAAGAGACGGGTACAAGCTTCATTTCTTAAACCTTCCCCCTCACACCATGGTGAAACAATTCAATTCTCCAACATCTCTCCTCAACCTTCTAGATCAGGAGATTCCTACCCTTCTTGCCCAAGGGGCAATAGAAGAAGTACCCCTTCTTCAACAGGGCTCAAGGTTCTACTCCCCCTATTTTCTCATTCCAAAGAAAACAGGGGGCTACAGACCCATTTTAGATCTCAGAGAATTGAGCAAGTTTCTATGCAAGGAGAAATTCAAGATGACTTCTCTCGGAACTCTCCTTCCATACCTCCAGAGTCAGGACTGGCTTTGTTCTCTAGATCTCAAGGATGCGTACACCCATGTCCTCATCCACCCAACACAGAAGGTTCCTTCGGTTCCTTTACCAAGGAAAGCACTACCAATACAAAGTGCTTCCTTTCGGTCTGGCCTCTGCACCAAGAGTGTTCACAAAATGCATGGCAGTAGTAGCTGCATTTCTACGCACTCTAGGGATATTCATATTCCCATATCTGGACGACTGGCTCATCCGAGCTCCATCCCAGTCAGAGGCCCAGACTTCCCTGGCCTGCACAAGGCGTGTTCTTCAGTATCTGGGACTTGTAATAAAATTCCAAAATCCCATCTCACCCCTACTCAATCTCTAGAGTTCATAGGGGCCTTGCTGGATACCACAACTGCAAGGGCCTATCTTCCCCAGGCCCGTTGCCTACGCTTGGTGCAGTTAGCCTCACAGATTCAGTTAAAATCCCATTTAACTGCTTGAGAGATGTTACAACTGTTAGGCCACATGGCATCCACTGTGCATGTGGTTCCTTATGCTCGCCTTCACATGAGAGCAGCTCAGTGGACTCTGTCCACCCAATGGACCCAGGCATCAGGGTGCCTGTCAGACAAAATAGCAACCTCCAGTCGCCTCTTTTGCTCTCTCCAGTGGTGGAAGTCCACTCAAAATCTGTTGCTGGGGTCCCCCTTTCAACAGGTGTTACCCCAAGCAACCCTTACAACAGATGCCTCTCCAAAGGGTTGGGGAGCTCATCTACAAGATCTCTCCACCCAAGGCATCTGGTCTCCACAGGAGACATCTCTACATATCAACCTCTTAGAGCTCAGAGCAATCTTTCTGGCTCTCAGAGTCTTCCACACCCTGATCAGCTACAAGACAGTCCTCATCCACACGGACAACCAAGTAGCCATGTTCTACGTGAACAAGCAGGGGGGGACTGGCTCTCTGTCGCTTTGCAATGAAGCTCTGAGATTGTGGGCCTTCGCCAGAGAGCATCAAATCCATCTCATGGCAGTGTATCTTCCAGGGGTTCAAAACTCTTGGGCAGACAGACTCAGTCGAGTTCTGCTTCCACACGAATGGTCCCTCCATGGGGACCAGATAGCCAGGATCTTTCGAATTTGGGGAACCCCAGACATAGACCTGTTTGCAAGTCCGTGGAATGCCAAACTTTCCCGGTTCTGTTCCAGGATTCCGTGTCAGGGCGTTCAGGCCAGGGATGCCTTCCTCCTTCATTGGGGGCAAGATTTCCTCTATGCCTTTCCACCTATTCCCCTAATTCCCAAGACACTGTTCCAGCTTCAGAGAGACAGGGGGTCTATGATCCTCATAGCACCACGTTGGCCACGCCAAGTGTGGTACCCTCTACTTCTGCATCTCTCTCAAGCTCCCTCCCTGGACTTGGGGTCTGCTCCAGACCTCCTCTCCCAGGAGGAGGGAACGTTGTGGCACCCAAATCCCCAGTCTCTTCATCTCAGGGCCTGGTTGCTAAAGCCTAGACCTTCAAGATTTACCTCTTTCTCAGCAAGTGAAGGATATCCTTCATGCTTCCAGAAAGCCTTCCACCAGACGTTCCTATGCTTTTAAATGGAAGAGGTTTATCATTTGGTGTGCAGAGAAGGGTCTTAACCCTCTTGCAATACCTCTGAATTCTTTACTAGAGTATTTGCTGCATTTATCCCATGCAGGCCTTAAAACGAATTCAATCAGAGTCCATTTGAGTGCTATTGCAGCATCCCTTAAGCCTCTCAATGGACATCGTATTTCCTCTCATCCTCTTATAGCAAGATTCATGAGAGGCCTTCTTTTGACTAAACCTCCCATTAGACCACCTCCAGTGGCATGGGACTTGAATCTGGTTCTTGGCCAGCTTATGAAGCCACCCTTTGAATCCTTAGCCACAACCTCCTTGAAATTCCTTTCCTGGAAGATTATTTTTCTCATTGCAGTCACCTCAGCTCGCCGTATCAGTGAGTTGCAAGCCTTAGTGGCTAATCCTCCTTATACAAGGTTCCATCATGACAAGGTAGTCCTCAGAACTAATCCACACTTTATGCCTAAAGTGGTCTCACCTTTTCATCTGAACCAGGAGGTGTATTTACCTGTCTTTTTTCCAGGACCTCATGCATCAAGTGCAGAGAGGAATCTTCATGCCCTGGATTGTAAAAGAGCACTTGCTTTCTACTTACAAAGGACACAGCTACATAGAAAGTCCTCTCAACTTTTTGTTGCTTTTGATCCCTCTCATTTAGGACTTCCAGTCTCTAAGAGAACTCTGTCCAATTGGATTGCTCAGTGTATTTCCTTCGCCTACCAGAGTAAGAACCTTTCTCTGGAGGGCCATGTCACAGCTCACAATGTGAGGGCCATGGCAGCCTCTATGGCTCATCTAAACTCTGTGTCCATCGACCAAATCTGTCAAGCGGCCACCTGGGCCTCGGTTCATACCTTTACAGCCCATTACTGCTTGGACAAGGACTCCCGCCGGGATGCCTTGTTTGGTCAGGCTGTTCTCAAACACCTGTTCCATACCTAATCAACTCCTACCCTCCATCCCTGACTGGATGCCTGAGATTCATGGATGGAGGTAGAGCCCTTCCCAGGGACTCACAACCTGGGTGATCTCCCAGGCATCTCTAGCTGGGGAGTCCCCATATGTGAAGACTCATTCCTGCTTGTTCCTGGAGATAGCACAGTTACTTACCTGTAACAGGTGATCTCTGGGAACAGTAGGAATAAGTCTTCACAACCCACCCACCTCCCCTAGGAGTTGTATCTCTCTATCTATCTTTCCTTTCCTCGCTCTCTCTTTGTCTCAGCTTTAAAACTCGAACTGGAGAGAGGCGGTTAGGAAAGGCGGGAAGTCAGCGCGCAGGCGCTGTGGGATGCTCCCAAAAGCTTTCCTTTTGGACGCTGGGGAGCGTTCCCGCGCAGGCTCCGTCGGTACCGACGATACCCATATGTGAAGACTTATTCCTGCTGTTCCCAGAGATCACCTGTTACAGGTAAGTAACTGTGCTTTGTATGCAGCCCAACATCCTCCTAGCTTTTGCCACCCTGATATCTTCAGAAATAATCACACCAAGGTCTTTCTCCTGATCTGTGCACACCAACCTCTCGCCCCCTATCGCGTACATTTCCCTTGCATTTCTGCTACCCAAGTGCATGACTCTGTGCATTAAATCTTAATTGCCAAGCATTAAACCATTCTTCCAGCTTTTGTAGATCTTTCCTCATGTTAACCATTCCTTCGGGGGAGTCCACTCTGTTGCAAATTTTCATGTCATCTGCAAAAAGACAGACTTTTCCATTCAGTCCTTCAGCAATATCACTCACAAATACATTGAACAGTGCCGGGTCCAGGACCGACCCCTGGTGCACCCCGCTAATCACCTTCCCTTCATCCGAGTGAGCTACATTTACTATCACCCTCTGTCGTCTTTCAGTCAACCAATTTCTGATCGAATTTGCCACCTTAGGATCCATCCCCAAGCTACTGAGTTTTTTGATAAGCCCTCCTATGAGGAACAGTATCAAAGGCTTTGCTGAAATCCAGGTAGATGACATCCATCGCATGCCCCTGATCCAGCTCCCTGGTCACCCGGTCAAAGAAATCAATCAGATTTGTTTGGCAAGATCGTCCTTCGGTAAAACCATGTTGCCTCGGGTCTTGCAACCTGTTGGTTTTGAGAAAGTTCACTATTCGCTCTTTCAGGAGCGCCTCCATTACTTTTCCCGCTACCGAGGTAAGGCTCACGGGCCTGTAGTTTGACACTTTTTCCCTGTCACCATTTTTTGTAGAGATACGACATCAGCTGTTCTCCAATCCTGAGGAACCTCTCCTGTTTCGAAGGATCTGTTGAAAACATCCTTTAACGGCCCTGCAAGAACCTCTCTGAGCTCTTTCAGTATCCTGGGATGTATCCTATCCAGTCCCATGGCCTTGTCCACTTTCAGTTTCGCAAGTTGTTCTAACACATCATCTTCTGTGAATGGCGTGGTATCTACTTCATTCCCATTTTTATATTTGGGAGTCACAGGTGATCCTTCTCCAGAACTTTCTTTAGTAAAAACAGAGCAGAAGTATTCATTTAGCAATTTCGCTTTTTCAATGTCACTTTCCACGAGTCCGTTCGCAGCACTTCTGAGTCCTGCAATTCCACCTCTGATCTTCTTCCTTTCCCGAATATACCTGAAGAATGTTTTGTCGCCACACTTAACATCTTTAGCCATCTTTACCTCTGCCTTTGATTTTGCTGTCCTTATTTCTCTCTTTGTCTCTTTGAGTTTGATCCTGTATTCATTTCTGTGTTCCTCTTTTTGCGAGCTTTTGAATTTTGCAAAAGCTGTGTTTTTTGCCTTTATTTGAGCAGCCACTTCTTTGGAAAACCAAATAGATTTTCTTCTCCTCTTGTTTTTGTTTACTTTCGTTACATATTTATTTGTTGCCCCTTTTATTGCCACCTTTAGTTTAGCCCTTAGCAATTCCACTTCCCTTATCTCCTTCTACCCTGTCAGCTCCTCCTTTAGGTACTTGGCCATTTTATTGAAGTTGGTGTTTTTGAAGTTTAGGACTTTAAGCTTGCTATGATTGGCCTGTACCATGGCTTTTATCTCAAACCACACCGTGTGATGATCACTGCTGCTCACAGGGGCACTCACGCAGACATTCGACACGCTATCACCGTTGGTGAGCACTAAATCCAGCGTTGAGCTTTCCCTGGTTGGTTACATCACCATTTGTCTAAGTAACGCATCTTGGAGAGCATCCACGATTTTTTTGCTTCTTTCCAGATTTGCAGAAGGAGTAATCCAATCCAGATCGGGTAGATTAAAGTCTCCCAATATGATCGCTTCCCACTGTGACTATCTTAACAATATCTATAATCAATTCGTTATCTATCTCTTCAATTTGTGTCGGAGGTCTGTAGACTACAGCAGTATGGATGACAGTGCCATCTCCTCTTTCCAACACAATCCAGAGTGTTTCTTCTTTTCCCCATGCCCCCTGCATTTCAGTAGCTTTAATATTGCTTTTGACATACAAGGCTACTCCTCCTCCTCTTCCATTTTCTCTGTCTCTTCTGAATAGATTATAGCTAGGTATGGCTATATCCCAATCATGTGATTCATTTAGCCATGTTTCTGTAATGGCCACAATGTCCAAATTCATTTCCACCATTAGGGCTTGCAGGTCCGGAACTTTGTTGGCTAAGCTTCGAGCATTTGTGCTCATTGCTTTCCAGCATTTAACTGGCTTGTGTGTATTTAGCATTGATTTTGTTCTTCCTACATCTTCCCACATGTTTTTGATGTGTGGTTTAAAAGTGTGGCTGTTTCTGATTTTAATCTGCTTTTGCAGGGGGTGACGTCCAGAGCTTGACCTTCTACATCCATCACCCCCTTTTTCTAGTTTAAATGCATATCCACATATTGCTTGAATTTTTCACTTAGGATTATTTTCCCTGCGACAGAGAGATGTAGTCCATCAGCACAGTATAGTATCTTGTTGTTCCATCTGTTACCCCAGTCGCCAATAAATCTAAATCCTTCTTGTTTGCACCAGGTCTGGAGCCATGTATTAAAGCTGTAATGCGATTCAGCCTTTTTGCCCCCTTACCAAGCACAGGTAGAACCTCTGAGAATGCAACAGTGTTAACAATGGGCTTGAGTTTCTCTCCCAGAGATTGGAAGTCCTTTTGGACTGTAGAGGCACTGTTTCTAGCCAGGTCATTTGTGCCCCAGTGGATAACAACATCAAGTTTGGCGTGTTCATTTTCTGCGCTAAGTAGTTCAACAATGTGGTTTGTATTCCTGCTGGCTGAAGAGCTTGGGAGGCACTTGACTATCTTCTCTCCTTTGAACTGTGTTCCCAAGTTGGTGCCACTGATGATGGAATCACCAAGTAGTAGTAGTTTACTGTTTGGTGAGGGTTTTCTTCATATTTGGTTCTTTAGCAGGAGATTGGGCATTGTCTGTCTCATTTAAGGGCCCTTCAGTTTCTTTGGATTGGGCATCCTCATTCGCCAAGGCAGAGAAGGCATTATGCAGGGATATCTCCTGATGCATAGGATGCCTCTGTGTCACAGGTCGCAATCTACCAGAACCCACAGTGATCCATTTGTTCCTGGGGTGTTTCATTCTTTGTGGGAGCGGTGGTGGACTTAGTTCAGTTTGTATCTTAGAAGAGGTGCGCTTCATTGCAGCCAGTTCCTCATCTTCATTAGCCAAGGCAGAGAAGGCATTATGCAGGGATATCTTTTGATGCATAGGATGTCTGTGCATTACAGGTCGCAGTCTACCAGAACCCACTGTGATCTGGGGTGTTTGATGCTTTATGGGAGCAGTGGTGGACATTGTTCAAGTTTGTATCCTAGAAGAGGTGCGCTTCATTGCAGCCAGTTCCTCCCTCAATAGGGTCACCTCTTTATGCATGGCAGCTAGGTCTTCCCTTAGTCTCGGCCAAAGTGGTATATAAAATTATGAAATAAAGATAAAGATAAAGTAGAGTCAGTTCTTTATGCATGGCAGCTGACCTGAGGCACATAGGACAAGCTCTGAGGTTCCAAATGATTCGTCTTGGAATGAAAGTACTGCAGTTATTGCACTGAATACATGACATGCTGAATAAGCAGTCCTAGAAGGAGAAGAGGAAAGGAGGAAGAAGATGTGGGCTCTAACCCAAGTTAAAGGGATAGCTGGCAATGTATGCGAGTGCTATATAGGCAATGCAGCCCCTGGGGTGGGTGGGGCGAGGGGTAGGGTGGGCGGGAACCTAAGTGTCTCTGGCCAGTAGGCTGCTCCCGAGCTGTGGGCACCCACAGACATCCGCTCCAAGGCCACCCAGAAAAGCAGTTAGTCAGATTATCCCCAAGCTTAATTTATATGCACAGTTAAACTTAATATTAGCAATTCCCACAAAACAGACAGTTAAACTCTATATTGGTAGCTAGAACCCAGCAGAGATGAGAAAGAAAATTAGAGTCTTAGCTTTGTGAAAGATCCACAGCTAATGCAGCCGGCCTCAGGCCCGTAGGATATTGCCTTCTATTCCATGGCTTTTTAATTGCCTTGGGAATCTTTCATGAGGTATTTTCTCAAATGCTTTCTGAAAACCTAGACACACTATATTGAATGAATCCACTTTTTCTACCTTTTTATTTACACCTTCAAAAATATGTAGCAGATGGTTGAGGCAAGTCTTCCCTTGACTGAATCCATATTGACTTTGTGGATTTAAACTGTCTCTATCTCTGTGTTCAGGAACTATGTTCTTCATAATAGGTTCATTTATTTATTTATTAGTATTTAGCTCATGCCTTTCCAGGAGTAGATCAAGGCGAGTTACACTGAGGCACAGTATTCTACCATTTTGCGTGCAGCAGACATCAGGCTCACTGGTCTGTACTTATTCAAATCACCCTGGAATGCTTTTTAGAAATTGGTATTACACCAGCTACTCTCCATTCTTCAGGTACCATAAACAATTTTAATGATAGGTTACAGATTCCCAACAGTGAATATCAGGGCTCGACAAACCCCAGGCGTCAGGTTACCATGGCGACTAGAAACTTGCACCTGGAGCCTGGGATTTTCTCCCCCCTCCCCAATTCTTTTGAGCATAATCACAGCAAAGACCTTGCCAGCCTGCGGAGGATCGTGGTCTGGAAGGCAGCTGGCTGCCCTCAGGGACTCTATCTCCCCTGAGTGGAAGGAAAGAGGCTGCTGCTTGCAGAACAAAAGGTCCTGATTGCTACTGGCCTAAAATGATAAAGTTTGTCTTGGGGAGGGGGAGAGTGAGGCAGCTAAAATGTAAAGGGGCAGTGTCTTTTTTAAACAAGAAAAAGGATGGAGGGGGAGGGGTGAGTGTGTTAGGGGGGAGGTAGGAGTCTGGAAGTAGAACAAGGATGCAGCTGGAGAAAGGTTGGATGTTGAAGGTAGGCATGCATGGGGACAAAAGGGCGCAATGTGCTTATGCCTAAAGGTGCATTCCCCCCCCCTCCCCAAAACATACACACACAAGCAGCTCACACATACACACAGGCACCCCACCTCTGCACTACACTTACATTCACACTGACAGGCATCCCACTCCTGCACCACACACACACATGCACACTCCACTGCCACAACCCATGCACAGACAGGCAAACCATCACAACACACACACACACACACACACTTGCCATCTGAAGTTATGGGTGACGTCGGCACCAAAGGAGCCCTCATGGAAGCATCCCCCCCAGCTTTCAAAGAAAGTCTTTGGGAGATGCCACCACGCATGCATGGTCCCCTTCCCGCCCAAATGTGCCATCTTGCTCAGTTTCCTTTTTTCCGCGGAGCCCTTCAGACGTTTGTCTGGCTTGTCCCCGGAAAAAGTAGATTTTTCTCTCCAAGTTTCATACTCACCATCCGTTATCGCACCGGTACTCTTCCCGCCACTAACCTCGTTGCCTCGGCATCAAGTTCGGTCTATTTTTGTAATTTTCATTCTTTTCATTTCCTGGCGTCTTCGCGCCTTTTTTCTCCCACTGGCAGCCCGAAAAGTCTTCTACCTCGCAGGGGTACTTTTTTTTCCCATGTCTACTAGTGGCTTTAAGAAGTGTGATTAGTGCTCTAAAATGATGTCTTTGACCGACACACACAACTGCTGTCTCTGCTGCCTTTGGCCAGACCACGACCCGGCAGCCTGTGGTCTCTGCAAAAGGATGTCCTGTTAGGCCCTCAAGAGCCGCACGATAAGTTGTTTCACAGAGTCCCCGGTGCCTTCGAAGACCATTGCCTTGTCTGAGGCCCCGACGTCTCGGGCGGAGCCTTTCGAATACGAACCTCATTGCAGGTCCTCAGAAAGGAGGTCTCCCTTGAGGGAAGCCAAGAAGAAGAAGAAACTGTCAAAGGCGGCATCCTTGGACAGCTCCAACTGGCTGGGTGCTCCCCTTCCCCGGTCTCGCAGTCCGAGACGTTCATCTGAGGCGTTGGAGAGGGAGCAGCCTGCGAAGGTCCCCCGAAAAAATCCGACCGCAGACCGGCCTCTGTCCCCAGACACTCCTTCGGGGAGATTCTCCTTCGGGGGAGCCGGTGTCAGGCCCGATTCCATTGGTGCCCGTGACAAAGGCCGCAGAGCCTTCTGGTCTGGCATCCAGAATGGGGGCCCTGGAGCGCAGTTTGTCTGCCTTCATGGACCAGCAGTGGGCGCTGTTGTCCAGCACGACCGGTTCATCCGCCCTGACCACCGGGCCCTCAACATCCAAGATGTCCCATGGTGACTGAGCCGATCCTCGAGGTCCTTTGGCCTCGAGTCTATCCACGGCCAAGGTCGCGATCTGAGTCCTGCTTGATGGGCTGGGCGCCAGCCGCAGGGCATCAGATGGACTACTCCGAGTGGGAGACGGAGGAGTCCACCTATACCCATCGTCACTGTGACATCCCATCTGACTCTTCCGTCTCGGAGCCCCGACGGTGGTCCCTGCCGGAGGATATGGGCTTCTTTGATTTCGTCAAGGATATATCAAAGGCACCGGCGTTCCTGACTGAGTCAGAATGAATGAATTGGAAATCACCCCCATCCTGGAACTGCTGATGCTCTGATTGTGAGAGACACCAGCTTTGGTACTGGTGGTGAGCAAACAGCTCGACTCGATGTATCGAGTCCGCCGGAGCTTAGGCTTCCAAAAATCACAGCTGCCGCATAGCTCCATGGTGGTGGAGTCGGCCATGCGTCAGCTGAAAAGCCAGAAGATGCACGCCTCGGTGCCCCCCAGCAGAGAGGCCCACACCTTGGATGCCCTCAGCAGAAATTGCTGCCAGGGCTCGATGCTCATTGGCCGCATCCAGGCCTACCAGCTGTACATGGGCATGTACCTGAGAGACTTGGCAAAGGAACTCGCCGGGTTCTCAGCTGGTCTCTCCAAGGAACCCTTGCAGCGGTTCAAGAACCTGGCCAAGGCAGTCCATGAATGCTCCAAATTCATGTCTCGAGTGGCCTCTGACAGATTTGAGTCGGCGGCTCGAGTAGCAGTGACTGGCATCGGTGCATGCCACCATGCTTGGCTACAGGAGAGAACCTCTTTGGCAAACCCATGACTGACAAGGCTGCCGAGCTGGAGACCGAGTTTATGGCGAGGACCAGGCTCTCCAAAAAGACCGTTGCCCTTCCCCGACGGAAGGGCTTGGGTAAAAAGTCCTTTTACCTGAGGAAGAGAGCTGCTTATAGAAACTACCCACTTTTTCAGGCCTCCCCAGCTCCCCAACAGGGTCAGCAGGCGAAGGGATATGGGCACGGCCCTCGTAAGCAGAAGGCTACAAAATCCCAGGCTCCAGCTCCGGCCCAGCCAGGGGGGAGTTTTTGACTCCTTGAGCATGGCCTGTCTACCCCAAGGAGATCAGCAGCCCACAAGGGGGATGTCTGGCCCTCTATGCCCAGAGGTGGTTGACCATCACCACTGACTCCTGGGCACTTCGGGTAGTCAGGGAGGGTTACCTCCTCCACCTGACTTAGACACCTCCCCCTTATTTCCCGGGAGAGTCCCTTAGGTCCTCCCTCCACCGGGACTTTCTACTGAAGGAGTTGGCAGGTCTTCTCGAGGACAAAGCGGTGGAATCGGTGCCCCACAATCTCAAGGGCAAGGGGTTCTATTCCAGGTACTTCCTCATGCCAAAAAGAACAGGGGCCTAAGGTCCATCCTCAACCTGCGCATCCTCAACAAATTCCTGGTGAGGGAGAAGTTCAAGATGCCCTCCCTTGGAACATTGCTGCTATATCTCCAGCAGGGATACTGGCTATGCTCCTTAGACCTCAAGGATGCTTATACCCACATCTTCATTTACCCCAACCACAAGCATTACCTGTGGTTCATATTGGGGGTTCAGGCATTTTCAGTTCAGGGTACTCCCCTTCAGCTTGGCCTCTGCCCCAAGAGTCTTCACAAAATGCCTGGCAGTTGTGGCCACCTTCCTCCATCTCCAAGGGGTCTTCATCTTTCCCTACCTGGACAACTGGCTCATAAAGGGAGGCACGGCCTTAGAGGTGCAGCAGGCCACAACACGCACCATCCAGGTTCAGCAACACTTGGGGTTTGTCATAAACTACCCCAAGTTTCACCTCCTCCCAACATAGTATCTGGAGTTCATCAGGGCAAATATCGACACTCTCCAGTCGAAGGCATTCCTGGCTTAGGACATTCAGTGCCATCTCTTGGTGCCCACTCAGCTTCTTCTGTGCCTCCTTGGGCACATGGCCTCCATGGTCCACATCACTCCGACGCTCGCCTCCACATGAGGGTGGTGCAGTGGTGTCTCCGGGACCAGTGGTCGCAAGCCATGGGTAGCCTCCGAGCAGAGTCTCTGTTACCTGCCAACTGGCGGACTCCCTGGTCTGGTGGCAGTCTCTCTAGCATATCGAGGCAGGCATGCTTTTTCAGGCCCCAAGCCCCTCAAGGGTCCTCACCACGGACACCTCCCTGCTCGGCTGGGGAGTCCACTGTGGAGATTTCCGCACCAAGGGCAACTGGTCACCAAACGAGAGCATCCAACAAATCAACCTCCTGGAGCTCCGAGCCCTGGGAGTCTTATGTCACCACCTGCATCACCAGCCAGTACTAGTCCAGACAGACAACCAGGTGGCGATTTTCTACGTGAACAAACAGGCGGGCATGGGATCTCGTACCCTTTGTCAGGAGGCACTGGTCCTCGGCTCATACCCAATCCAACAGGGTATCCTCCTGCAGGCAGTGTATCTGCCAGGTCAGGACAACCTTCTGGCCGACAGGCTGAGCAGAGTCCTCTAGCTGCACGAGTGGCAGCTGGACCCAAGGGTAGACATTTGGCTCTTCCAACCTGTTCGCCAGCCCAGACAACTTTCAGTTGCCCCACTTCTGTTCCCGGTAGGCCCACACCTCCAGGGTAGCAGCAGACACATTCCTTGTCTCATGGTTGGAAGGCCTCATGTGCGCCTTCCCTCCTACACTGCTGATCTCCAAGACCTTTTTCAGGACCCTCTGCGACAGGGCCTCGCTCATCCTGATAGCTCCTCGGTGGCCCAGGCAACCGTGGTTTCTGCTACTTCTCCAGTTGACAGGGGAGACCCCCATTTCCTTGAGGACTGCCCCAGGACTCTTATCCCAGGAGGGGGACTCTTTCCTGCACCCCAACCTAGGGTCCCTGTCCCTGACAGCGTGGCTGCTGAGAGGGTGACTGGCCCCTTTCAACCTTCCGGTTGAGGTGGAAGACATTCCGCTGGCCTCTCGCAAGGCCTCTACCAGAAAGGCTTGCGCCCTCAAATAGTGTAAGTTCTCAGTGTGGTGCACCGAACGCAGGGCTGGCCTTTTACCTTTTCTCCTATCTGGTGGCACTGGGGTTACAGTATCTTCTCCACCTCTCTCAACCAGGCTGAAGTCTAACTCCGTCCGAATTCACCTTAGTGCCCTGGCGGCACATCACCATCCGGTGGATGGTAAGGCCCTCTCGGTCCAACCCTTGGTGATCCATTTTCTTCAAAGCCCCCTTGATGACCCGTTTTATCAAAGCCCCCGGTTCGCACTTCGGCAACTGAATGGGACCTCAACGCAGTGTTGGGGCAGCACACTCGCCCGCCCTTCGAGCTTCTGGCTACCTGCCACCTTCGCTTCCTCTCTTGAAAGGTGGCTTTCCTGGTCACGCTTACCTCTGCTCTCAAAGTTAGCGAGCTTCAGGCCCTTGTGGTAGAGGCTCCCTATAACAGGTTCTACAAGAACAGAGTGGTGCTTTGCACGCATCACAAATTCCTGCTGAAGGTAGTGTCACCCTTCCATCTCAACCAGGAAGTGGTGCTCCCTACCTTCTTTCCAAGACCTCACTCCAGTGGGGCAGAGATGGTCCTTCACACCTTGGACTGTAAGAGGGCTTTATTCTTCTACATCCAACGCACACAGGCTGTGCTCCATAACCTTTTCAGAGTTTAGGCAACTCCTACCCGCCGACCCTTCTGTGTTCAGGCTACTGGCATGCTGATTCATCGGACACAGGGGTCCTACTGTGGTCTGTGTACACGAACTCATTTGCTGCTGCTGCTGCTTGCAGCTTCCCATGAGGGAGCCCCTATTTTTGCCTTTTTCTGTAGTCTGTAACTGCGGAGTCTCATATGTGAGGACTGACTTTCTGCTTGTTCCCGGAGAAAGCATAGTTACTTGCCTGTTACAGGTGTTCTCCGGGAACATCAAGAATCAGTTCTCACAACTCTCCCTCCTCCCCTTGGAGTTGCTCCTTTACCATCTTTTATTTTTGCCCTCTTTTAGCTATATCATCTGTCTAAGCAAGATGGCACCCTTGGACGTGAAGGGGACCATGGATGAGTGGTGGCATCTCCCAAAGGCTTTCTTTGAAAGCTAGGGGGATGGTTCCATGGTGCCGATGTCACCCATATGTGAGGACTGATTTCTGCTGTCACCGAGAACACCTGCTACAGATGAGTAACTATGCTTTTCAGTCTAAAGATGCCTCATGCAGCCCCTGCTACCATAACAAGAAGACTGGTTGAAGGCTTTGGGGGCTGATTGGATTGCAGGGGTAGGGATGGGGATGGATTGACTGATTATCTGGCAGGGAGGCTGACTGAATTTCATGAGGTAGGAGCTGGGGATGGCCAATTTTAAGGTTGGAGTGAGACTGGGTGAGAGTGTGGGGAGGGGAGAGAGGCGCAAGACTAGGTGACTAGAGGATGGGAAGGGAGAGAGATTGTGAGACTGGTTGACAACAGGGTAACAGGGTGGGTCGGGGGGGGGCTGACAGCTGTGTATTCTACCAGTGGCCTGCAGGACTGCATTAAAGACTGATTGACTAAGCATTTTTCCCTCTTGGACATAAAATGGAAAAACAGCCTTAGCAAATCTGACCCTAAAGGAGATGTAGTAGACCACCTCAGAGGAGATTCTGCCCCTCCCCCCATGGAACTTCAGTGGAGATTGGAGACTATAGGCGGGTGCCCCGTTGCCCGAGTTCACCTTAGGAGCCTCGGGCTCCTAAGATTTTGGCCTGGTTCCTAAATCCAAACAAAATTTGTCAAGGCCTGATATATCTGCAGTTTAATTTTTTAGTTCTTTCAGCATGCTAGAATATATACCATCCGGTCCAGATGATTTGCTGTTCTTTATTTTGTCAATTTCATTTATTACATCTTCCGGGTTCACTGAGATGTGCTTCTGTTCCTCAAAATCATCACTATGAAATACCATTACTGGCATGAATAGTTCCCTTATATCTTCCTCAGTAAAGACGGACACAAAGAATTCATTTAGTTTCTCCACTATGGCCTTGTCCTTCTTGATTGCCCTTTTCACCCATGATCATCTAATGGTCCAGCTGACTCCCTCACAAGCCTCTTGCTTTAAATGTACCATAAAGCATTTTTGTTATCGGTTTATGCCTCTGCACAAGCTTCTTTTCAAATTCGTTTTGCCTTCCTTATCAATGCTTTGCTTCTGGTTTGCCAGCAGTTATACTGTTTCCTGTTTTCTTCATTCATATCTTTTTTTCCATTTTTTGACAGATGTTCTTTTTTGCTAAAATAGCCTCTTTCATTTCACCTTTTAACCATATTGGCTGTCGTTTTATCTTCCTTACACCTTTTTTAATACATGGAATACATTTAGGCTGGGCTTTCAAGTTGATATTTTTGAACATTGTCCATACTTGATATAGACTGGTAACCTTTGCAGCTGCTTATTATAGGATGTTTTTTTTATTTTTATTTTTTTACCATTTTCATTTTATCAAATTTCCCTTTGAAAACTAAATGCTAGAGCAATAGATTTCCTTAGTGTCCTCACTCCAATAATTAAGCCAGATTTGATCATGGTTTGATCACTGTTGCCAAGCGGATCCAACACCATTAGCTCTCACACCAAATCCCTTGTTCCACTAAAAACTAGGTCTAAAATAGTTCCTCCTCTTGTCTGTTCCCGAACCAGCTGCCCAGACTGGCAGAGTTTTCAGGTTTGGAAAAAAATCTTTCCTTTATTCCAAACCTGAAAACTCTACCAGTCTGGGTATCTGTTCCTTTGTCCTATCATACTTCACAGATACTTTGGTTGCTTTCTTGAGTCTCCCGAACCAGCTACTCCATGAAGCAGTTATTTATTTCATCTAGGAACTTTACCTCCTAGCAAGTACTGACATGGAGGTTTTTCAGTCTTCTTCATTTGCAGGCATACCATCTCCTTCATGGACCGTCAAAGGGAAGAAGCTGCAGTTGAACCCATATAAGATAAGTTAATTGCAGTACATTCCATGCTGAGACAAGCGAGCCGCACTCTGGGTTCAGTCTGTGAATTTTTGAATGTTGGACTCATTCCTAAGACTATTACTAGTGTATATACTTTGTAGATAGTTACCCCAGTTATGTCCAAGGTATAGTTCCTGTTCATTGTAAATACAATGCAGCCCGACTGCCTTGTATATGGTTCTGTTATATGTAAACCGCACTGATTTGAATAGCGTAGTATAGAAGAGAGCGTAAATAAATAAATAAAAAAAATACAATAGTTCTCCAGGAACAAGCAGGAAGTCAGTCCTCACATATGGGTGACGTCAGTGCCGACGGAGCCTCACGCAGAGCATTTCCCCAGCTTTCAAAGAAAACCTTTGGAAATGCTACCACGCATGCTTGGTCCCCTTCCCACCCAAGGGTGTCATCTTGTTCAGTCTCCTTTTATCCGTGGAGCCCAATGGACGTAGTCCTTTACTTTCTCCTGAAAAAGTTCTTAAAATCCTTCAATTCTCTGGTTTGCATACCGGTTCCCTTCCTGCCTCGAGCCGGCACCTTTGGTGCTGTCCTTGGCTCTCCTTTCCTTTTTTTCCTCAAAGTTCCTCCTCGACTGGCCTTCGCACCATTTTTCACCCAGAGATTGTCGACCCCAGCCAAGTGTTCTCCACCATGACTCCTTGACTATTTCAGTTACTGATGCCCATGACTGCTGTCTTTGCTGCCTGGGCCCAGACCACAACAAATCCTCCTGCGACCGGTGCTAGGCCATGACCCCCTAAACAAACAACAAGTGGTCGGAGTTGCAGGGGAAACCGTTTCCGAGATCTGACTCTGCCTTAGCCTCCCCATTGCCGAGCCCCAAAGCCGGCACTTCCTGTGAGGTCCGGGCGTCCTCACGGGAAGGCAGCCGCTCCTCCGGTGCGGCCCCGGACCCTCCCAATAAAAAGTTAAAGGTACCGAAGTCTGCCGAGATGCCTCTGATGAAACCTGGCAAAGTCCCACGGCGGGACTTGGATGACTCCGAGCAGCACCTTCAGAAATTCTCGAGGCAGGAATCCTCGGCTGGCGGAGTTCACGCCAGGACACGAGAACCCATGGTCCTCCTCGAGGATGCACTCTCCGGAGTGCCGGCGTTGAACCCAAGGCCCTCCGTGTCCATGCTGAGGGTTGCACAGCCATCGGGCCTCAAGTCCATCCTGGCTTTGCAGCAGGCATTGATGTCTGGTTTTCCAGCATCATCAGCCCTGACACCGGGCCCCCCCAACCTCGGGGGACTCCCCAGGCGTCGAGCTGGGCATTGAGCGCCATCGGCCTCGGGTAAGTCCTTGGCGTTGATCAATGCCGGTGGTCAGTCGGTGCCTGGACACTACCGCGTCCGGAAGGGTCTCGGGTTCCATAAACAGCAACTCTCCCACAACTCCATGGTGATGGAGTCCTCTATGCAGAAACTAAAGAGCCAAAATATCTACTCTTCAGTTCCCACTGGCAGGGAGGCCTGGACCCATGATGCGCTGGGCCGCAAGTGTTATCAGGGTGCCATGCTCAGGTGATGGAATGTGCCTAAAAGGCCTGTACATGGGACTGTACCTAAAAGACCTGATCCAGGAGCTCTCGGGGTTCTCAGCGGGCCTCGTCGGGGAACCCCTGCAGAGGTTCCAGTCCCTGGTGGCGAGCATCCGGGACTGTTCCATATTTCTCTCTAGGGCCGGCTACGACTGGTTCGAGTCTGCGGCCAGGGTGGCAGCCGCCAGCATTGGCACCCGGTGCCAGGCATGGTTACAAACCTTGGACCTCGAGCAGTGGGTGCAAGAAAAGCTGCTGGATGTCCCCTGCAATGGCAAGAACTTGCTCAGGAAGCCAATGTCCAACAAGGCGGCTGAAAGCGAGGCCGAGGTAGTGACCCGGTAAAGGCTATCCAGGAAGACCTCGACCCTTCCCAAGAAAAAATCCTTGGAGGAAAAAGCCCTTTTTTCCGAGGAAAAAGGGCTATCACCAAGCCAGTCCCTACAAGCCTTACTTGGGGCAGCACCACCAGGCCTCACAACCTAAAAGCCCAGGGGCATGGGCCCTGGAAGCCCAAGGCCCCCAAGCCTCAGACATCAGCTCCCGCCCGACCAGGCTGAAGCTTTTAACTCCCTGGGCAAGGCCTTCCCTCCCCCAGGAGTCCCGCCTCAGCCCGCAGGGGGTCGGCTGGCCTCATTTGCCCACGACTGGTCCAGCATCACCACGGACAAGTGGGTCCTACAGGTGATAAGAGAGGGTTACCACCTCCATCTACAGCAGAACCCTCCAGACTTCTTCCCAGGAGAACCATCATGGCCTCTCCTCTACCAGGCCTTGCTTATCACAGAACTCGCAGGCTTACTCAGGGACAGGGCAGTGGAGCCTGTACCCCAACATCTCTAGGGAAAGGGATTCTACTTAACATATTTCCTTGTCCCAAAAAGAACAGGGGGCCTCCGACCCATCCTGGACCTGCGCAACTGGACAAGTTCCTGGTGAGGGAGAAGTTCAAGATGCTCTCCCTTAGGACACTGCTGCCCTACCTCTGCCAGGGAGACTAGCTCTGCTCCTTGGACCTCAAGGACACGTACACTCACATCCTGGTCCATTCCTCCCACAGACAGTACCTGAGATTCATGGTAGGGGGCAGCACTACCAGTACAGGGTACTGCCATTCAACCTCGCCTCTTCTCCAAGAGTCTTCACGAAGTACCTGGCGGTCGTGGCCGCCCATGTGCACTTCCAGGGGGACCATGTCTTCCCCTGCCTGGACAACTGGCCCATCAGAGGCAGCACGTTCCTTGAGGTCAGCCAAGCCACAAGGCTTACAGTTCACACCCTGCAGAATTTGGGATTCATCATCAACTACCCCAAGTCCAGCCTCTCCCCAGTTTAAGACCTGGAATTCATAGGAGCCCAGCTGGACAATCTGCAGATCAAGGCCTTCCTCCCGATAGAGAAGACCCGTCGCCTGATGCAGTTAGCAGAGGAGGTTCAAAGTTGCAGATCGGCGCCAGCCCACTTGCTCCTCCGTTTGTTAGGCCACATGGCCTCAACGGTTCATGTAACACCCTTGGCTCGTCTGCACATGCAAGCAGCCCAGTGGTTCCTTAGATCCCAATGGACATAGGCCACAGGCAAGCTGAGAGACAGAGTAAGGGTCACCCACTGACTGGCAGCCTCCCTCAACTGGTGGCAGTTCCCGCAGCATCTCAGGGCAGGGATGCCTTTCCAAGCACCAGCACCTTAGAAGGTCCTGACAACAAGACGCCTCCCTGGCAGGCTGGGGCACACATTGCGAGGGCCATTGCACTCAGGACAACTGGTCTCCAAATGAGTCTTAGTTACAGATCAACCTCCTCGAGCTCAGGGCCATCTTCCTGACTCTACAGGCTTTCCGCTACTTCCTCTTAGTCCTCATACAGATGGACAATCAGGTTGCCATGTTCTTTGTGAACAAGCAGGGAGGCACGGGCTCCTACTCCTGTCAGGAGGAGGTAGCCCTCCATTCCTTCGCAGTGCACACCACCATGTTCCTGAGAGCAGTGTACATGCAGGGCCAGGACAACCTCCTGGTGGACAGATCTGGATCCCAGGATGGCAGAGAGGCTCTTCCGTCTCTGGGGCAGACCCTGGCTGAACCTGTTTGCTTCCCTGGACAATGCACAGCTGCCCAGATTCTGCTCACCTCAGCCATACCACAGCAGGATGGCAGTGGATGCCTTCCTCATCTCATGGTCGAGGGGTCTGCTTTATGTATTCCCACTGACCCCTCTAATAGCCAGGTATCTTTTCAAGATCCAGAGCGACCATGCCACAGTATTCCTGGTCGCTTCCAAGTGGCCCAGACAGCTCTGGTTCCCCCTGCTACTCTCCCTGACATTGGTATGCCCGATGGCACTGGGCCATCAGCCGGATCTTCTCTCGCAGGAGGGGGGCTCCCTTCTCCACCCCAACCTGGCATCCCTGATGTTAACTGCATGGATGCCAAAAAGGTAGCATTGGCCCCCTTCAGCCTCACAGACGAAGTGCAAGAGATCCTCCTGGCCTCCTGGAAACCCTCCACCAGGAGGGCATATGTCTTCAAGCGGTGGAGATTCTCTCTATGGTGGTACCTGCTGCATCTCTCCCGCTCAGAGTTGAAATCATATTCGGTCAGGGTGCATCTCAGCACTATAGCAGCTAACTATCACCCTGTAGAGGGGAGGCCCCTCTCCAGCCAGCCCCTGGTCTCCAGATCCCTCAGAGGCCTTCTGCTATCGAAGCCTCACCTTCACCAGAGTGGGATCTCAATATGGTGCTCTCACAGCTCCCCAGACTGCCATTTGAGCCCTTGGCGACTTTCACCTGAGGTATCTCTCCTGGAAGGTGGCCTTTCTTGTGGCCTTATCCTCCCAGAGAGTGAGCGAGCTACAGGCCCTGATGGCGGATCCACCTTATACCAGGTTCTATACGAACAAGGTTGTGCTTTGCACCCCAAGTTCCTCCCGGAGGTGGTGTCTGTTTTCCACTTCAATCAGGAGGTGGTCCTCCCCACCTTCTTCCCACCACCTCATGCCGTTAAGGCAGAGTCAGTTCTGCATATGTTGGATTGTAAGAGGACCCCGTCCTTCTATCTAAAGAGGACCCAGGCCCACCGCAGTGCTCCTCAACTCTTTGTCTCTTATGACCCCAGCAGGCTGGGGCTACCTGTGACCAAGTGAATCCTGTCCACTTGGGTGGCAGACTGTATTGCCCTCGCTTATGAGCGAGCTGGCCTCTCCCTAGAGCACCGGATCACTGCTCACCATGTGAGGACTATGGCCACATCAGTGGCCAACCTACGCTCAGTACTGGTGACAGAAATTTGTAAAGCCACCACATGGTCTTCAGTGCATATGTTTGCAGCTCACTATTACCTCGAGAGTGAGTTCCGCAGGGACAGTGCCTTTTGGCCAGGCAGTAATCCGAAGCATTCTCGGTGACTAGGCAACTCCTGCCCTCCAACCCTTCTGTGTTCAGGATACCAGAGCAATGGTGATGCTGTACCCTGGGGTCTGCAGAGTCTCTTGGTAAGGACTCACCCTCTGCAACTCACAGTTTCCCTATTGGTAGCCATTGGTGCTGTAGTGGTTCGACTCCTGGCAGCCTGGAACTAGGGAGTCCTATATGCGAGGAATGACTTCCTGCTTGTTCCTGGAGAAAGCGTAGTTATTCACCTGCAGCAGGTGTTTTCCAGGGACAGAAGGAATCAGTCCTCGCAACCCTCCCTCCTCCCCTGGGAGTTGCCTCCTTTACCTTTTCACCTTTTGCCTAAGCTATGTCATCTGACTGAACAAGATGGCACCCTTGGGCGGGAAGGAGACCACGCATGTGTGGTAGCATTCCCAAAGGCTTTCTTTTAAAGCTGGGGAAATGCTCTGCGCAGGGCTCTGTCAGCGCCAACTTCGCCCATATGTGAGGACTGATTCCTGCTGTCCCTGGAGAACACCTGTTACAGGTGAGTAACTATGCTTTTTATCAGTCAAGAAATATTAGCACTAAACAAAAAAAGGATTGTAGGGCAAGGGAGTCAAATGATGAATCTGTGGCGGTTATTTAATGACCAGTGAGTCTGGTGTGGCCTATTGATGGCTCCCTTTAACCTCATTATATTTATTTGCATTTCTCTATCTCTTTTTCATTGATTTTTGGTTACATTGGTGGGGTTGGTCACTTTTAGGTGTTTTCACTTAAGGACATGTATCCAGTCAGTATTAGGGTAATTTAAATCAGCCATTTATTATTGTACTGTTAAATTTGTTGACTTCCCTAATTTTTATTAGTATTTCGTCATCTATTCATTTTGGCCAGGTATACAGTAGTATACCTTCACTGCTGTTCTCTTTATCTTCATACATGGAATTTCTATCCATTAAGATTCCGGGAGTGGAGGAGTAGCCTAGTGCAGTGTTTTTCAACCTTTTTTGTGCAAAGGCACACTTTTTTCATGAAAAAAATCACGAGGCACACCACCATTAGAAAATGTTAAAAAAATTTACCTCTGTGCCTATATTGACTATATATAAAGTAATTCTCTTGAATAGGAATCAAACACTCACACCAACCCCCCTCCCCTGCTGGTTCACACCAACCCCCCTCCCCTGCTGGTTCACTCACACCACCCCCCCCCCTCCACTGCTGGTTCACTCACCCACCCCCCTGTCACTTACTCACCCCTCCTGCTGGGTCACTCACTCACTTACCCCCCCTCCCCTGCTGGTTCACTCACACCATCGCCCCCCCCCCCTTGCTGGTTCACTCACACCACCCCCCCTCCACTGCTGGTTCACTCACACTCCCCCCCCTTGCTGGTTCACTCACACTCCCCCCCCCTTGCTGGTTCACTCACACTCCCCCCCCCCTTGCTGGTTCACTCACACACACACACACACACCCCCCCTCTGCCCAAGCCGCTGCTTCTGCTTTGTACAGAGCAGCGGCTGCACTACACTTACATTGAAAAGTAAAGAGAAACTGTCAGGAGCCCTCCGGTCATCGCAGAGCCCAAGGAAGTGATGTCATGGGGGCGGGCTCCTCACAGGCTGTCTTTCCTTTTCAAATTAACTTTATTGCAGCTAAAGTTAATTTGAAAAGGAAAGACAGCCTGTGAGGAGCCCGCCCCCATGACATCACTTCCTCGGGCTCTGCATGATCGGAGGGCTCCTGACACAGTTTCTCTTTACTTTTCAATGTAAGTGTAGTGCAGCCGCTGCTCTGTACAAAGCAGAACCAGCGGCTGCACTGCTATAGGGAATCGCGATCGCGTTCGCACCGCGGACTTCGGCACAAAAGCCGGTTTTTTGCTCTGGCCGCTCCCGATCTTGCGGCCATAGCAAAAAAAACGGCTTTTCAATGGCCGGTTTTACAACTGTGCCGGCAGCCGGCCTGGCCATGGAAAAACCGGCCAGGCTGGCTGAAAACCGGCCGGTTGGCAACCCTAATTTGTGAGCCGAGGCCACATGTTACGGATGAAATTGGAATTTTTCCCACGGCACACCAGACAATATCTCACGGCACACTAGTGTGCCGCGGCACAGTGGTTGAAAAACGCTGGCCTAGTGGTTGGAACACTGGCTTGGTAACCAAGCAACCAGGGTTCAATTCCCACTAGCACTCCTTGTGGCCTTGGGCAAGTCACTTAACCCTCCATTGCCTTGGAAGAAAGGCCTGGCAATCTACTTCCGGTGACATTGCCAAGAAAACCCAGGAGCTTCTGGGTCGCCAGGAGTCAGTACTGACTCGAAGGCACACATTGCATTGCATTGCAAGATTCCATAGTCAAGTATTCTCTTTCCTGCAGAACTTTTATGCTGTTTGATTCTATGCCCTCTTTAAAATGTAGTACCA
Organism: Ichthyophis bannanicus; assembly: GCA_033557465.1. Taxonomy (NCBI): domain Eukaryota; kingdom Metazoa; phylum Chordata; class Amphibia; order Gymnophiona; family Ichthyophiidae; genus Ichthyophis; species Ichthyophis bannanicus. The sequence goes on from CM066036.1 coordinate 454,507,161, forward strand.
CTCCTCCATCTATTGATCTGCCTTATCATTGCAATATAATTTGTACCTTAGTATCATAGTGGCCCTTTGGTTATTTTCCTTCCATCAGGTTTCTAAGACTCCTATTATATTTACCTCTTCATTCAGTGTTGCATATTCTCACTCTCTCATCTTATTTTGTAGGCTTCTAACATTTGTATAGAGACATGTCAATGTATGCTTTTTCTTTATATTTACAACCTACTTAATACCTGACAGGGATATTTTGCAATCTTTCAAATTGGTCTGCTCTTTACTTAAAGGCATCTGGGCTACTTCTGCCTTTATTGCAACTTCTCTGTCATGATGCCTTAACTTCCTTGTTGTGATAGTATCCTTCAAAGATACCTTAAACTCAACCATGAACTTTAAACAGATTGTCAGCTTTTTCGCAGGTTCTAGTTTAAAAACTGTTCTATCTTCTCTTATATGTTAACACCAGCAGCATGGTTCCACCCTAGTTCAGGTGGAGCCTTTCTTTTTGGCATATGCTCCCTTTTCCCTAAAATGTTGCCCATTTTTTAACAAATCTTCACTGCACTATTGTCTCATTCACCCATTGAGACTCTGGAGCTCTGTCTGCCTCTTGACTTCTGTGTGTGAAATGGGAAGCATTTCTGAGAATGCTACTCTGGAAGTTCTGGATTTCAGCTTTCTATTAGAAAGCCTAAATTTGGCTTCCAGAATCTCTCTTCTGTACTTTCCTATTTCATTGGTACATACATGTACTTCCCCAGTTTTCTAAATTATCTAAGTAATGTGCGTGAGGTCTGCCAACTTCACATCAGGCAGACAACTCAATCCACTAGCCACCCAGCTATCTGCATTCCTAATAATTGAGTCATAAATTACAACAGATATCTTAATCCTTCCCTCCAGGGCACATTGTTTACATAACATTTGTTATACCGCCCCCCGTTACATCGGGGCGGTTTACAATATAAATAAAATCATCAAGTCAGAAACGGAAAGAGAAAGTTACAATTACTTGAAGAAAAGAAGAAAGGGAAACAGAGGACAGTGGAAGACAGGAAGATAGAGTCAGGAGAGTCAGCTAGATCCAGGAAAGGCACAGGAGAACAGATGAGTTTTGAGAAGGGAGCGAAATTTAGGATATGATTCTTCCAAACGGAGGGCAGTGGGTAGTGAGTTCCAGAGGGAGGGACCAAGGTAGAAGAATGCTGATTTACGGGTGGATTGGAGATGTGCACGGGAAGGGGCTGGAAGGTGAAGGCGATTGATGTGAATGGGCCGGAGGCTTCGAGAGGGGACATGGAAGGAGAGCAAATCAGAAAGGTATTGGGGTCTATGAAGGTAAATGGCTCGATGGACCAGAGTAAGGACCTTGTAAGGGATCCGGAATTGTAATGGCAGCCAGTGAAGATGTTGTAGAAGGAGGGTGACGTGATCGCGTGGAGAGGCATGTAGAAGCATCCGGGCAGCCGTGTTTTGAATTAACTGTAGTCGATATAATTGATACTGGGGGATACCGGCGTAAATAGAATTACAAAAATCTAATCGGGTTATGACTAATGAAAGAAGAAGGGTAGTGAGTGCCTGAGGAGATAGGAAAGGTCGAATGGCACGAATCTGCCGAAGGCAGTAAAAAGAACGCTGAGAAATAGAGGAAATGTGATCGTGAAACGTGAGTGCACTATCAAGAATGACACCAAGATACCGAAGTTTGGAAACTGTGAAAATAGAGGCACCAGAGAGAGAAGGTGTAAGAGGCGGAATGGGGGAACCGTGGGTGAACCAAATAGCAGCCGTTTTGGAGATATTCAGAACCAGACAATGCCCTAGGGGGCATTCCTTTGTGTGAGAGGATACTGCATCATCTGGAGGGTGGGTCCTGGCTACAGAATCATTTCTTGCCTCATCAAGGTGATACTCTCAGGTGAATTTTCTCCTCCATGACAGTACAGAGGCTGCCAAACTAGAGGTGGGACCTCCTTACTATGTCCCTGAAGGACTCCTCTATATCTATCTATCTATATATATAGAGAGAGATCTGTCTGCCTCATCTCCTTCAAATCTGCTACTCTAGTCTCCAGAGAAGATGCATTTCCTGAGAGCTAGGAGCTGTTTGCATTGAATGTGCATACATATGTAACTCACTTTAACCTACTCCTGAAAAAAGGCATGGGTTAAATCAAAAATCTCATCCCATCCCATATGATCTCTCACCATCTGGGCGATAATCAAACATTTGACACTTGGTGCAAAAGACTAGATATTTCCCTTTAGCTGGGTTGCTGTCTGCTTCTTAGTATTGATGAGTTGTTTTGTTATTTAAATCTCAGAGTTGGTATACTTAAACAAATAAAAAGTCCTTTAAACTTATTAGGTATAATGTGTGCTGTTTATTTTGTTTGCTTTGAGAAGAACTGCAAGGACCTATAACTAATCTATCCCAAAGGGATTAAGAATTGCTGATGAAGATGCCCAATTAAACCTTGAGATGAAACATTTCCCTCCTATCCTTTTAATTAAACAACCTCTAAATGTAAGATTGAGCCTGGGTGGGTGGGAGTTGGGGGGTTGGAATCAAACACTAATAGAAATTTTTGTTGTTAAACTATATCTTAACTAACTTTACTAACACCAACAAAGTTTTGCTGTTAAGGTATTTATTTAACAACTTTTCTATACAGCTTTATCCTACAGTCACATTGTAACAAAACATTATACATTGTAACATTATACATTATACATTGAAGAACAATCTTAATTTAGCTTAGCTATTCCTTAGGTTATATGAAGGACTACAAGAATTGAAATGTTGTCTAGCTATGTCATATTGTCAGAGAATGAGTCTTTGAATATGCAAGTTTTAGGGCCTTTCTGAATGGTATGTCCTTTGTGGCCCGAAGTTTGTCAGGGATGGAGTTCCATAGAAAGGGAGCAAATAGTGAGAATGCTCTTTTGGATGTGGTAGTGCTGGTTTTGGTGTACAGTATAGGAATGTTATGTCTGCACAGACTTTTAAATAGACAATGGATTTATCATTTAAACCCAAATCTCCCTTTCTTGGAGTTTTAAAGACAATTTTCCAGAAAGTAAATACCAGAAGTGCAGATTTCTTCCCAGTCTGACATGTCATGTGCTGGTCTTTTTCTGTTACCCTGTGTGGTTAGCAAAGGGATACAATGTCACAGCAGATGTGCCCCACGTCTGCCTTTGAAGTAGGAATGCATGGACACCCCCAATAACTAGCACACAACACCCTGCAGTCACATTGACTTTCACCTTGGGTCTAGCTCTTTGTGTGTTGGGGATACTCTGGGGACTAACATAGGCCTGCCTCTGAATTCAGGCCATCTATAGAGCAGTGTATAATAGTCACTTCGTTGAGTGAGTACAACTCGTAATGATAGAACAACTCAGCTCGCTCAATTCTTACTACTAGAAACATTAAATTTACTAGGAAATAACGATACTCTTCATTTCCTGTATAAACAAGGTCTCAGACAAACTAGTAGCACTAAAATTTGGACTCAGATATTCGTCCTTATATTGTGCTAGTTTTGACATCAATGACCTCCGATATTTTTGTTTTCTTTTTCTTTACTTTTATGAAATTTATCATAAAAATTTTTTTGTTACTCCACTTAACTTAAAGATGATGCTATTCTTTTACAATGATTCCTGTTCGGTCAATTCCGACGCCATACCATAGGCACCTGAAGTGTTTCACTGTCACTGATTTCTTCAGGGAATTAGCACTGTACATAAATCACTGATGCTGTCCACGTAGCTCTACGTACAAGAAAGCCCACAAATTCGAAGCCTTCTTTCTCCTGCCGAAAACGCCGCACATCTATAGAGCAGGGCTGGCAGGATTTAAAATTAGAACCTGCACATCTTTTAGTTGCTTTATGTCCCTTGCATGCAGACTATGATTCCCCACTCAGCCTTCCATTCACAGTCACAAGGCCTGGTGATAGGCAGAACATATAGGTGGAATTGTTTTGATGGAACATGTAGGCAGAAGGTTTTCAGGGTATGGTTATTCCTTAGCGCCTCTCCAGTCCAGTCCCTCTCTTCTGGATTGTGCCCCCCTTCCAGCAGCTCGGAGACTGAGCATGTCACTCTTTTTGATGACCTCAGGATACATATAGTCCTGGCACCTCCCACCAGATCCAGTTTTGCTCAGTCTCCAAGCAGCTGTAGGGAGACAGTAATCCAGTGGTGGACTTACTGGAGAGACCTAGGGTTTAGTAGAGGTTTTTGGCTTTATTTCGGGCTCATTTGTGTTTAATTTCTTTTATTAGATTTAAAAAAAAAAAAAGAGGAAAAAGGGTTTTTTCTCCTTAACCCTAACCAACCCCTCCCTTTTTTCTGGGTCGGGGTGGCTGGAGGAGAAGGTTTCGGTCAGCCGCTGCAGCAGAAGAAGCAGGTAAGCATGCTGACCAAGAGTTGCCGGTGCCAGGAGCCCTTGTCCATCTTCTCGCCTCGCTGCCGAAGCCCTCCAGGCGGCTGAGCACGAGGGCAGGAAGACGCACAGCCGCCGTCGCCGGACTGCTCGTAGTGGCAGGAGCAGAGAGGGAGCGTTCCTGTTCGGTCAGGATTGACAGCGGAGAAACCCGGCAGACGGGAGCTACAGCTGTGGACAGGATCGCTGCAGCGGACCACGTGTAGCTCTGAGGCAGCCATGCGGTTTGCAGCGGTGCAGCTTAGATGCCTCTATTGCCCTGCTCTCTGCAGCCAACGACAAGGTAATCCTTTTCGCACCCTTTTTCCCACGGGCTTGAAATGCAGATTTTCTTTTCTTTTACTTTGTCTCGGTTGGTTTCTAGGCCTCAATTTTTGTTTAAAAAAAAATCCAAAACCAGTTTGTTTTATTATTTTCAGTAACTCCTGGGCAACTTCATAGGTTTGGGTCCTTTCGGGGGGGGGGGGGGGGAGTTTCCATCATGCCGGCCAGACCACAATGCGTAGTCTGCGGGACCCGTCGGGGGACCGTGTCTCCGACGGGAGTGTGTAGAGGCTGCACAGCAGAGGCATCTTCGGTGGAACAGGACATTCTGGCAGATGCTTCACAAGACTCGCTTCTGCCCGTCTTTCAGGAGTCAGGAGATCCTCCAGAGGCTAGCTTTCTAGTGGTGTTAGGGCCTGATTTATCCCAGGAGCAGTCTGGCCTTCCTCTTCCTCAGCCCAGACACTCTACTTCTTTTGGTGGCCTGGAGGATGAGGAGGGAGACGGTATTTCCCCTGAGTTTGTCCTCCTAATGCATAAAGCGTTCCGCCTGCGTCAACGGGGACGCAGAGCCAGGGACCGGCTCAAGGGGATCCCATAGTGCGTCCATCGGAGTCCAAAGGTCAGGAGGAAGCAAGGGTTCCTCCGAAGCGTGCTAGGCTCTCCCATGAGGAAGTCCTCCGTGCCCCTCCATCTGAGACGCTGGAAGGGGAATTCTCGGATAGACAGTTGGAAGATGACGAAGAGGAGCATGCTAGAATTGTTAGAGTTGTCCGCTGGGAGGAGTTACCAGCTTTGATTGGAGAAGCTCTGAAGGTCTTGAATATGTCAGCGAGAGTTCCAGCGGCGGAAGAGGTACTGGAAGATCCGCTGATTCAGGCTGTCAGGAAATCATAGAAGGTCTTCCCAGTGCACTGGGTGGTGAGACAGATGATTCAAGAAGAATGGGATCAGCCGGAATCCGGGCTTCGGGGGGTACGCTCTATGTTGAGGTTGTACCCTTTGCCGGAGGGGGAGAAGGAATTGCTCCGTTCTCCTAGAGTTGACGCTGCGGTTTTGGCAGTGACAAAGAAAACTATGATTCCAGCAGAGGGCAGTGCTGCCCTCAAGGACACACAGGATAAGAAGTTAGATTCTTTGTTGAAACAGGCCTTTGACGTGAATTCCCTGGCTCTCCAGGTTTCGGTGTGTGGGTCCTGGGTAGCACGGACATGCTTGAGATGGTCTCAACAGCTACACCTTCGGGTGAGTCTCCTGGTCAGGTGGCGAGAATTGAATCTGGAGCAGCTTACTTAGCAGATAGTCAATATGATCTCATTAGGAGCTTAGCTAAGAATATGGCTTCGGTGGTGCCCGCTCGGCGGTACCTTTGGCTTCGCAACTGGGCTGCAGATGTTTCCTCTAAGGCCCGCCTCAGCAAGCTCTCCTTTAAGGGAAAACTTCTATTTGGGGAGGACCTGGATATGTTGGTGAAGGAACTGGGGGGAGTCTAAGGGAGGTAGACTTCCTGAAGATAGATCGAAGCAGGGTCACATTCCCGCTCCTTCGCGATCGCAACCTCGGGAGTCACGAAGATTTCAGGGGGTGCAGTCAATGCCCTTTCAGCGAGGTCGCTTCTCCTCTAGAGGACAGGGCTTCTGGGGGTTTCGGGGGGGGGCAGGTAGGGGGTTTGGGGCCTCCTCCGCCTCCTCTGGACCTAGGAAGTCACAATGAAACAACAGGGGCCCAGCCGGGAGTTCTGCCAGTGGGGGGGATGTCTTCGGCAGTTCTTTGCAGCGTGGGCCCAGGTCACGTCCAATCAGTGGGTCTTAGAAGTGGTAAGAGAGGGATATGCTCTCAAATTTGCAAGTCCCATCCTGCCTTCCTTCGTGCTCTCCTCTTGCAAATCACCAGCCAAGGCGGCGGCAGTGCAGGCGACACTGGCGCGGCTTCTATTGTTAGAGGCGGTCGTGCTGGTGCCCATAGACCAACGCGGTTGCGGTTGATACTCGATTTATTTTGTGGTACCCAAAAAAGAAGGTTCTTTCCGACCGATCCTAGACCTGAAGGGGGTCAATCGCTGCCTCAGGGTGCCTCATTTTTCATTTTTGAATGGAAACTCTGAAGTCGGTCAGAGTAGCTGTGAGGCAGGGAGAGTTTCTGACGTCTCTGGACCTCATGGAGGCGTATTTGCATATTCCCATCTGCGAGTCACATCAGCAATTTCTGAGGTTTGCAGTTCCAGGAGGACACTTCCAGTTTCAGACTTTACCTTTCGGCTTGGCCACGGCTCCACGCACCTTTACCAAAGTCATGGTGGTGGCGGCGGCGGCATTGCGCAAGGAAGGGGTGTTGGTTCACCCATACCTGAACGACTGGCTAATTCGGGCAAAGTCCGAAGAAGAGAGTCACAGGGTGACGTCCAAGGTGGTAGACTTCCTGAGAAATTTAGGTTGGGTGATCGACCTGACGAAGAGCAAGTTGCAGCCCTCGCAGGAAATCAAGTATCTGGGGGCAAGGTTCGACACGGCCAAGGGCATGGTGTTTCTGCCGGAGCGCAGAGCAAAAGAACTAAGATGGCTGATACAGCATTTTCTAGCCATGAAAGCTCCCTCAGCCTGGCATTATTTGCAGGTTCTGGGGACCATGGCGGCAACGATAGAATTGGTCTCTTGGGCCAGAGCAAACATGCGACCTCTTCAGAGGGCCTTACTCCGGCGCTGGTCTCATCAGCATCAATCCATGTCGGTGACACTCCCCTGCCCGTCAGTGACCAAGGAGGCTTTGCAGTGGTGGCTTTGACCAGCGAATCTGGAGCGGGGGATACCTCTCACGTTCCCACTATGGGTACAACTGACTACGGATGCCTCCCTAGCCGGCTGGGGGGCTCATTGCGAGGGTCGGTTTGCGCAGGGTGTCTCTGGACTGCTCAGGAGGCTCAGTGGTCGATCAACAGGCTGGAGTTGCGAGCAGTAGCGTTAGCCCTCAGAGAGTTCAAGATGCTCAGTCAAAGGGTGGTCCAGGTACTGTCCGACAATATGACGGCGGTGGCATACATCAACCATCAGGGTGGCACGAGCAGCCCTCCCCTGGAGGAGGAGGCGGAGGGTCTGTTGAAGTGGGCCCGCAGATTACTTAAGCAGAAACAGAGTCGATCACGGGGAGTGGGAGCTCTGTCAGGAGGTGTACGAGCAAGTGATCCACCGTTGGGGGACCCCCATAATGGAACTCATGGCACGGTGGCAGTCGGCCAAGGCGTGTCGCTTCTTTAGTCGAAGAAGGGAAAAGGATGTCAGAGGGCCTCGATGCTCTGTTTTTCCTCTTTGGGCTCTCTTAGGCAGGGTTCTTCAAAGGATAGAGGCACACCCGGGTTGGGTGATTCTCATAGCACCGGATTGGCCCAGGCATCCGTGGTACGCCAACCTCATGTGGCTCCTGGCCGATAGTCCATGGTGCTTCCCAGTAAGGGACGATCTTTTGACGTAAGGTCCTGTGCGTATGCCGCAGGTGGATCAGTTTTCGCTTACGGCCTGACCATTGAAAGGACACGACTACAGAAGCAGGGTTACTCTGGAGCAGTGATTTCCACCTTGCTGAGTTCACAGAAACGCTCAACCTGTCTTTCCTATGTAAGGATATGGCGGGTGTTTGAGGGTTGGTTGCTCAGAGTACCAAAGGAGAGACCCCTTTCGGCGTCGGTATCAGAGGTTTTAGATTTCTTGCAAGCAGGTTTCAATAAGGGTCTGGCAGCCAGCTCTTTGCGGGTGCAGTTGGCCGCTATCTCCTGTTACAGAGGCAAGATTCAGGGAAGGTCCCTGGATGAACATTCCGACATAGGCCGCTTTTTGAGGGCAGTGAGACGTTTGCGGCCCCAGCAGAGGTCGCCCGTTCCTCCCTGGGATCTCAACCTGGTTTTGGGTGCCTTGACCACTGATCTTTTCGAACCAATGCAGCGGGCGTCTTTGAAGGACGTGACTTTGAAGGCAGTCTTCCTGGTAGCCATTTGTTCGGCTAGGCGTATTTCGGAGCTTCAAGCGCTGTCTTGTCGCCCGCCCTTTCTCTCCTTTTTTAAAGAGAAGGTGGTCCTGCGGACGGTCCCCTCCTTTTTGCCCAAGGTGATTTTGGCTTTCATGTGAATCAGACGTTTTCTCCCCTCCTTCTCAGGTTCGGGTCAGGGGGGGAATGATGCTCGGTTGCGATTGCTGGATGTGTGCAGAGTTTTGAAGCGTTATCTGAGTTGCACAGCCTCTTTTCGCAGGTCTGAGAGATTGTTCATTGTGTTTGGTGGGCCGCGCAAAGGGGAGGTGGCTTTCAAGGCTTCCATCTCTAGGTGGGTCAGGGAGGCTATTTCTTCGGCTTATATCCTTAAAGGGAAGCAAGTACCGGTCGGAATCCGGGCTCACTCTACTTGAGCTCAGGCGGCTTTGTGGGTGGAATGTAGTCTAGTTCCTCCGCTTGAGATCTGCAGAGCTGCTGCCGCCTGGGCATCGCTGAATACTTTTGCCAAACATTATCGATTGGACGTTCAGGCCACTAGTGATGCAGGATTTGGAGGCTCAGTGCTTCGGTCCGGTCTTGCGGGTCCCTCCCAGGCTTGAACTGCTCTTTTACATCCCAGAAGAGAGGGACTGGACTGGATAGATGCTAAGGAAAGAGTAATTAGAACTTACCTGCTAATTATTGTTCCTAAAGGATCTCCAGTCCAGTCCCTGATCCCACCTAGATTTGTGGTTCTTTCTAACAGGTTTTGCCGGTCCGAAGCTAGATGCGGGCTAGCCAAGTAAATGGAAGAGCCGGTGATGAGGCGGTGTGGAGGACCGAGGAGCCTAGGTTTGGGCAATGGCGGTCTCAGGTAACCCTTCTCCTCTTGAGGGGGGCATTGTTGGCGTTTATAGTTTTATTCTTTATTAGTGGTTCAAAGTTATGTAGGAATTGATTGTCTCTCTGTTAAGTCTGCTTTGTCAGTAGGATACTGGATCTGGTGGGAGGTGCCAGGACTATATGTATCCTGAGGTCATCAAGCTGCTGGAAGGGGGGCACAACCCAGAAGAGAGGGACTGGACTGGAGATCCTTCAGGAACAATAATTAGCAGGTAAGGTGTAATTACTCTTGTGTTCAGTTAGTAGTAAGTTATGTATGTGTTTTGTTAAGTATGTTATTCATGCATTTATTGTCACAGTGGGTGTTTGAATCTCTGAGGGGAAAAAGGGAAAGGCTTTGAAAAGGGCCAGCATGGGCAGGGTTTCATTTCAGTGGTGACAATTAATAACAATCCTGTTCCTTACAGCCTGGACTTGCTGTGGACCAATTCATGAAAGTGGTCTTGTGATTCAAGATGGGCCTTGAGATAATGCCTTGGGTGAGGAGGGGGTGTGAGAAGCAGGACCTGGTGACTTAAGGCAGGCCTGAGCAGAAGTGCAGACAGCTGAATTGACAAAAGGGTGTGCCGTCACCAGCAGTTCCCTTTTGTAAGATGTGCTTTATAATTAGCTTTGCTAGCCCCCTTCCCCCTCTCCAAAGCCAGGATCCCAAGTATTTGAGGAGAGAAGAAAAGAGAGGCTTGGGCAGCTGTTAGTTTCCTTGTAAGTCAACTAATAAAGCTATGGCCAATACATCTAAACTAATGTGTCTCAAGTATTGGTATCTCTTTGTTACCCCAGGTGGCTGGCGAGGGGGTGCGACGTCACAGCTGTCGCAGTTACAAATGCTTTGATATAGATAAGCTACGTCTTTCTTGCAGCATCTCTTGAGTGCCCAGCACAGATGTTTTGCCAATTACTGTAGATATCCTACTGGTTCCAAGGTCCTGATGCAGCGTTTCCTACAGGATGTCTGGCAGTATCATCCCCAGCTATACCATGACAATAGGTAAGATTTAGTACATTTTCTTGTTTTTTTTTGTGATTGGGAAGAGGAGAGTTCTTGTACTGTGTATGTCTATTTATTGCTTTAGTCTTGTGAAATAAACATCTATTGGAACTAAGCAGCAAGCTTAATTTGATGGCATTCCACAAGAAATTGAAAACTTTTTTTCTGTTCCCAGTGTAAGGGTACTGCGCCATTGATATGAAATTAAATTATCTTTGGCAATGCTAATACTCCCCTGTGCTCTTTTGGTTTCTGCCCTGGTCTCTTCAGTGGTTACATAGCTGTTTCCAAATTACTATGTAATTATGGGTGTCTTGAATAATTTTTCATGTATTATTGCATATTAAAATCATTTTATGTATAGAAGTAATTCTCCAGGAATAAGCAGAAAGTCAGTCCTCACATACGGGTGATGTCGGCGCCGATGGAGCCCACGTGGACCATTTCCCCAGTTTTCAAAGAAAGCCTTTGGGACATGCTACCACGCATGCGTGGTCCCCTTCCCGCCCAAAGGTGCCATCTTGCTCAGTCTCCTTTTTTTCCCCAGAGCCCAACGGACGCTTGTCCTGTTTTCCCAGAAAAAAATCTCCCTAACTATCCTCAAAAAGTTGGTTTTTCACGGTTTGCGGACTGGTTCCTCTTCCCGCCTCGAGCCAGCGCAAACCCCCTCTTGTCGGCTCCTTCCTTCCTTTTGATCGAGGCTTGCCTCGACCGGTGTTCGTGCCCTTTTTCTCCCGGGGGTCGTCGACCCCGGCCGGGTGACTTCCACCATGTCTCCCGGTGGGTTCAAAAAATGTGACCACTGCAGTCTGTTACAGACACCCACGACTGCTGCCTATGTTGCCTGGGCCTGGACCACAATAGCACGACCTACGACCTGTGCCAGGCCATGATTCCGAAAACCAATAAGAAACGGTTGGAGTTGCAGGAGAAGATGTTCCCGAGGTCCGACTCGGCTCCAGCTTCCCCAACGCTGAGCTCCAAGCTCAGCACTTCCCGTGAGGTCTGGATGTCCTCGGAGTCCCGTGGTGGTGGCTCCTTCGAGAAGGCATCGGACCCCAAAAAGAAAAAAAAACCTTGAAGCCAGTCGACATTTCACCAGTGAAGCCTGATAAAGTCCCACGGAGGGACTCTGGCAACTCCGAGCAGCGCCCCACTAAGGTCTCTGAGAAGGAGTCCTTGGCCGTTGAGACCATGCGAGGTTCCTCAAGGCCGTGGTCCTCATTGAGGACGCACTCGCGAGAGTGCTGTCATCAAGCCCAAGACCCTCTATGCCCATGCCAAACACTGTGGATCCTTCTGGCCTTAAAACCAGAATGGCGGCCCTGGAACAGAATATTTCTGCTGTCCTGGCCCTGCAGCAGGCAGTGATTGCAGGTTTGTCTGCATCATCTGCCCTGACAATCAGGCCCCCGACTGCAGGGAATCCCCAGGTGTCAAGCCAGGCCCTGAGCGCCACTGGCCTTGGGCGAGCCCTTGGCACCAATCAAGGTCCCAATACCGGTCCTCCCTGGCCAGTTTCCGAGAATCAGACCTGAGATCCTTCGTGGGGGGGGGGCCCTGGTTCCTCAGGGCAGGCCTCGAGGTACGGGATCCCCAAGCCTCAAAATCATCGTTTCCCTCAGACTCTGAGTGGGAGACTGACGTCGAGGCCTCCCCAGAGACCACTCGGCACCAAGACGTTCCCTCGGAGCCGTCTCTCCTGGCACCCCAGCGCCATTCTCCTCCAGAGGAATTGGCTTTCCGCGACTTTGTCCAGGATATGGCCCGGGCCCTGTCAGTCCCGACTGAGTTGGAGGAGGACCCGCGCACCGAAGAACCGGAAATCCCCATTATGAGTCCCTGTCAAAAGACTCTCACGGTGCCAGTGCCGGTGCATCCTATCCTCGAGTGGCTGTTCCTTCGAATGTGAGAGACCCCGGCCTTGGTGCCGGTGGTTAGCCGACACCTCAACGCCATCTACCACGTCAAGAAGGGCCCTGGCTTCCACAAACCTCAACTCTCACATAACTCCATGGTTGTGGAGTCATCCATGCAAAAGCTCAAGAGCCAGAAGAACTGTTCCTCTGTCCCTCCAGGCAGAGAGGGTAGGGCCCTCGACGCTCTCGGATGCAAGTAATACCAGGACTCGATGCTCAGGTGCCAGATTCAGGCCTATGAACTCTACATAGGCATGTACCTTAAGGCCCTAATCTAGGACCTCTCTGGCTTCTCGGCTGGCCTCGCTGGTGAACCCCTCCAGTGGTTCCAATCCCTGATAGTTGGAATCAAAGACTGCTCAAAGTTCCTATGCCAAGCCACCTGCAATGGCTTTGAGTCAGCATCCCGAATGGCAGCAGCCGGCATCAGCATCTGGCGCTATGCCTGGCTGAAGACCTCAGTCCTTGAGAAATGGGTCCAAGAAAAATTGCACGATGTCCCCTGCACTGGGGAAAACTTGTTTGGCAAACTTAAGGCCAACAAGATGGCCGAGATAGAGGCTGAGATCATGACCAGGCAGAGATTCTTGAAGAAGACCTCGGCTGTCCCCCATGAGAAACCATCGGGGAAAACACCCCTTTTCCCCAAGGAAAAAGGGCTCCTTCTATCAGAGCCACTACCAGCCCTTCTCGAGCCATCAACAGCAGGGCCCTCAGCCTAAGGGTCAGAGTCAGAGCCATAGGCCCAGAAAGCCCAAAACTCAAAAGCCTCAAGCTCCCACTCCCCCCCCAACCCAGGAGGAGCTTTTGACTCCTGGGGCAGGGCCTCCTCTCCCCGGGATAACCTCCCCAGCCCACAGGGGGCCACCTTGCACTCTACCCACTGATGGGCTGGGGTCATTTCGGATCAGTGGGTCCTGCAGGTGGTAAGAGAGTGGTATATCCTCCACCTCCAGCAAGTACCCCTGTGGTTCTTCCCAGGAGAGCCTGTGCGATCTCTCCTTCACCAGACCTTGCTTCTCTCAGAGCTCACTGGTCTACTCAGGGACAGAGCAGTGGAGTTGGTCCCCCAGCACCTATGGAGAAGGAGCTTCTACTCGAGGTACTTCCTTGTCCCCAAAAGGACCTGGGGACTCCAGCCCATACTAGACCTGTGAAATTTGAACAAGTTTCTGGAGAGGGAGATGCTCCCCCTTGGAACACTGCTCCCCTACCTCTACCTGGGAGATTGGCTATGCTCCTTGGATCTGAAGGATGCCTATACCCACATCCTGATCCACCCCTGCCACAGACAGTACCTAAGGTTCGTGGTGGGGGGAGAGCACTACCAATACAAAGTACTTCCCTTTGGCCTGGCCGCCTTGCCAAGGGTTTTCACAAAGTGCCCGGCGGTAGTGGCCACCTACCTGCGACTACAGGGGGCTTTCGTCTTTCCCTATCTAGATGACTGGTTCATCAGAGGCAGTATGGCCCTCGAGGCCAGCCAGACCGTAGGGCAGGCAATCCACCTCCTACAGCACCTGGGATTTGTCATAAACTACCCCTAATCGAATCTCTTCCTGGCTCAAGGCCTAGCGTTCATACGGGCTCACTTGGACATGCTATAAGCAAGGGCGGTCCTCCCAAGAGAAAGGGCATCACGTCTCCAACAACTGACAGGAGAGGTACAGCGCCATCAGTCAGTCCCGGCTCGTCTCCTCCTCCATCTTCTGGGCCACATGGCCTCGACTGTCCATGTTACCTCCTTGGCCCGCCTACACATGCGGACGGCCCAATGGTGCCTGCGCTCACAGTGGACTCAAGCCAAAGGCAGGCTGAGGGACTGTCAAGGTTACCTGCCACCTGGCGGCAAAACATGCACCACCTGTGTGCGGGAATGCCCTTCAAGGCACCAAGACCACAATGATCCCTGACCACAGATACCTCCCTCCTGGGTTGGGGAGCGCACTACGAAGGCCTATGCATGCAAGGCAGTTGGTCTCTGGAGGCGTCCCTCCTACATATCTATCTCCTAGAGCTCCGGACAAACTTTCTGGCCATACGGGCATTCCGCCACCGCCTGCGGCATCAACGGTTATTGATTCAGATGGACAACCAGGTTGCCATGTTTTACATCAACAAGCAAGGGAGCACAGGCTCGTACTCCCTCTGTTGGGAGGCGGTGGCCCTCCTCTCCTTTGCAGCATGCAGTTGCATGCTTCTGTGAGCAGTATATCTCCTGGTGCCAGGACAACTGCCTAGCGGACAGGCTGAGCAGAGTGCTGCGGCCACACGAGTGGTGCCTGCACCCCAAGGTAATGAGACAGCTCTTCCATCTTTGGGGCAGGCATAAACCTCCAGGCGGTCTACATGCCAGACAGGACAATCTACTTGCAGATCAACTCAGTGGCGCCCCAGTCCAGTGGTGGTCAACTCCATCTTTTGATGTTGGGGGATCCCAACGTTTGGTCTCTTTACCAGCACGAGAATGCGCTGCTGCTGTGCTTCTTCTCCCGGAGACCGGCCCCAGAATGAGCAGCGGTGGATACCTTTCTCCTGTCTTAGTCTGGGAGCCTGCTGTATGCATACCTGCCTACTCCTCTGGGTCCCGAGTCCTTGCTTAAGGTTCAGTCAGACCGGGCCTCTAATTCTCATTGCCCCTCGGTAGCCCCGGCAGCCATGGTTCTCTGCTCCTGCAACTAGCCCAAGTGACCCCAATACATCTGGGCCAGGACCCGGACTTGCTCTCGCAGGAGGACTGGACCCTTCTCCATCCCAATCTCCAGTCCCTCGCCCTAACAGCGTGATTGCTGAACGGCTAGCCATAGCGCACCTCCACCTCTCCCGGGAGGTGGAGGACATCCTACTGACATCGCAGAAGGACTCAGCATGACCTACGTATGCCTTCAAATGGCGTAGATTCTCCATCTGGTGTGCAGACAGGAATCTCAACCCTTTCTCTTGCTCAGGGCAGGACATCCTGCAATACTTTCTGCACTTATCTTGGGCTGGTCTAAAGCCCAACTCAGTAAGGGTGCACCTCAGTGCCCTAGTGACACATCACCGCCTCATCAACGGCCAGCCTGTCTCTGTGCACTCCTTTGTAGGCTGCTTCATGAAGGGGCTTCTCCTCATGCGGCTCCCCATTTGCCCACTACCAGTGGCGTGGGTCCTGAATGTTGATCTCGGGAAGCTAATGGCTCCCCCTTTTGAACCTCTGGCTACTTGTGGAAAGTAGTATTTCTGGTGGTGCTCACTTCAGCCATGAGATTTAGTAAGCTGCAGGCATTGGTGGCCTGCACCTCCTATACCAGGTTCCACAAAACAGTGTCATTCTCCGGACGCACCCAGAATTCTTGCCTAAGATGGTGTCCACCTTTCACATGAACCAGGAGGTGGTCCTTCTCACCTTCTTCCCCAGGCCTCATGCATCCTGAGCAGAGGCCTCGCCACACACCCTGGATTGCAAAAGGGCATTGTCCTTCTACCTTCAGAGGACACAGCCCTATCGCTGCTCATTACTGCTGTTTGTCTCCTATGACATCATTTGTGGTCACTAAGCTTAATTTGTCTACCTGGGGGGCAGACTGCATCTCTTCCACCTACAAGCGGGCTGGAATCTCCCTGGAGCATCATGTTACCAGGCATAATGTGCGTGCCATGGTGGCCTCAGTGGCTCACCTACGCTCTATCCCTCTGCTGGACATCTGCCAGGCCACCACCTGGTCTTCAGTCCAAACCTTCGCAGTGCATTATTGCTTGGAGAAGAGCTCACGGCACAATAGTACCTTCGGCCAGGTAGTACTTGTCACCTCTTTGGGGAATAGTGCAACTCCTTCCCTCTGGCCCTTTGTGTCTAAGCTACTGGAGAAGTAATTCCCTCGTCAATATTGGGGCTGCATCACTGGACTTCAAGCCATTCAACGCTCCTTGCTGCCCTTCACTGTTTGCTTTTTGGGTCGGCCGTGGCTCCTACAGTTTTTTTCAATAGCCTGTAGCTTGAGAGTCCCATATATGAGGACTGACTTCCTGCTTGTTTCCAGAGAAAGCGTAGTTGTCTGGGGACAGTGGGAATCAGTCCTCA
Source organism: Ichthyophis bannanicus (assembly GCA_033557465.1). NCBI lineage: Eukaryota > Metazoa > Chordata > Amphibia > Gymnophiona > Ichthyophiidae > Ichthyophis > Ichthyophis bannanicus. The sequence continues at coordinate 454,523,708 of CM066036.1, forward strand.
CAACCTTCTCTTCTCCCTGTGAAGTTGTTTTCTATTTTTTATGCTTGATTGAGCTATGTCATCATACTGAGGTAAGATGGCACCCTTGGGCGGGAAGGTGACTGCGCATGCATGGTCTAACTCCCAAAGGCTTTCTTTGAAAGCTGGGGAGTGAATCCATGCAGGTCCGTTGATGCCGACATCACCATATGCCAAGTGCCCCAATAGACGCAGCAGGAGATAGACGGATGCCGATGAGCGACCCTGTACCTCTCTTATTAGGGTTGCCAGATGCTGCGCCCAGTCTGGATGGAGGAAGGCTCTGGCCTGGTTCGAGTCCAGAAGGACTTCAGGTGCTGGGTCGGGAGCAGATGCAACTTTGAGAAATTGATTATGAATCCCAGATGTTACAGCATCCATATTTATTTATTTATTTATTTATTTAACAATTCTTCTATACCGCGCTATTACAATCAGTGCGGTGTACATTGAACAAGAACATACTACAATGCATACAAGTAACATTGAGTTTTACATTGAACAGGGAACTTCAACAATAGGACAACCGGGGGAACTATGTACAGATTAACTTAATGTTATATACAGTAATATGAAACTCGTTTGGATGTTGCAATGTGGTTCACTAATAGGACTAGAGAGAAGGTTGACCAACTAGCCCTTTTCAGGTTGTATTGAGGAGCTAGTTTTGTTAATGTCTAGGTTGACTTCTGGGTAGTATTTTGTAAACAAGTGGTATTTCAATGCCTTTCTGAATAGGATTAGGTTTTTGATAGCACGGATTTCGGGAGGGTAGCGCATTCCAGTTTAGAGGTGCAAATAAGGAGAAGGCCCTGTTGGAGGTGGCCTTAGTGCACTTCGTTATTATTTTCGGGACTATTAAGGTGTTCATTGATGTGGTTCTCCTTTTTCTGTTTTCCAGGGTGACGTGGATGAGCTTGCTGATTGGCGTAGGGGGGCAGTTATTTAGTGCCTTGAAAGTAAGGACTAAAGACTTATACTGGATTCTGGCATGTAATGGCAACCAATGCGGTTCTTTCATGATGGGTGTTATATGGTCAGATCTTGATGAGCCGGAAAGGACTCTGGCGGCTGTATTCATGGCTAGGCGGAGCGGGTTCAAAGTTGATTGAGGGAGGCCATGAAGGATGATGTTGGCAAAATCCAGGTGTGGGAGGACTAATGCCTGGAAGGTTGTTCGGAAGTCTGTGGGATCAAGTAGGGAGCGGAGGTGACGTAGTGATTTAATCTTATAATATATAGTTTTAGTGATGTTCTTGACATGCGTTGTCATATCCAAGTGCTGATCCAATGTAATGCTGAGGTAACGGATGGTGGCTTTTGATTTCAACTCTATGTTGTTGACGAGAAGTGATGGAGGAGGTATGAACTTACGGTTCCTTGTGACAAAAAGAACGTCAGTTTTGTTGTGGTTAATCCGAAGGTTTTGAGATAGCAACCATTCGGCTACAGCTTCAAAACAGTTGGTGCGGTGGGCCATGTGACATACTTCCTCTGATGAGCTGTCTTTCAGAAACCAATCATCCAGACAGGGGAAGACGAAGACTTCCAATAAACAGAGGTGAGCAGCAACTACCATCAGGCACGGTAAACACCCTGGGGGCTGAGCAGAGGCCGAAGGGGAGCATCCTATACTGGCAGTGGCAGCCTCCAATGATGAAGAGGATATACTGACTGTGCCGGGGATAGATCAGGATGTGGGTATAGGCATCTTTGCCCCCACAGGAGGTATAGCAGCAATGTTCCAAGAGATAGCATCTTGAACTTCTCCTTGACCAGAAAGTGGTTTGGGTTCCGCAGATCAGCCTGTTTCTTTTGGGACATGGAAGTACTGTAAGTAGAAACACATGCCCCAGAGGGGCTGAGGTACTGGCTCCACTGCCCAATCCTTGAGTAGGGACTCGAATTCCTTATGCAGGAGCTCTCTGTGCAGGGAGGTCATGGGAAGTTCCCCAGAAAAGAAGGGAGGAGGCGTCTGGTCGAAGTGCAGAACGTAACCTCCCTGCAGCACCCAGGCATCAGTATTCGATGCCCAGCCAGAGGTAATCAAAGTAGACCATACATCCTTCCATGTGTCTTGGATCCTGGCCCTCTGGGGGAAGAGGGGCTATGCCCAAGGAGTCAAAAGCCCCCCCCCCCTCCAAGGCTTCGACTGGGGTGCTCTTTGGAGCTTGAGGGCTTTCTGCTTACGGCGGCTGAGCCTCTGGCTTTTGGCTTCCTGACACTGTTGGGTAGCCTGCTAGACTGGAAATTGGGGGTATTTTCTGTAAGCCTTTTTCGACTTTGGGTGGAAGGGCTTTTTCCGACAGGAAGGGTCAGTCATCTTCCGGGACAGCCTAGTTCTGGTCATGAATTCTGACTCCAACTCAGCCACCTTGTCGGTCATGGTTTTGCCAAAAAGGTTCTCTCCTCGACAGGGGGCATTGGCCAATTTGTCCTGTACCTATTGCTCCAAGTCTGAGGACTGTAGCCAAGCCAGATGGTGGGTACTGCTGCCCACCATAGCTACATGAGCCATGGGCTTGAAACCATCAAACACCGTTCAAGTCTGGAATTTGGACCATTCCTTGACCAAGGAGACAATGGTCCGGAAGCGCTCGAGAGATTCATCTGCCAGCCCAGCTGAGAACCCGGTGGGCTCCTTCGCCAGCTCCCTCAGGTACATGCTCATGTACAGCTAGTAAGCCTGGTTGTGGACTGCATGCTTCTAGCCCTAGTAGCACTTTCTGCCAAAGCCATCCATGGTACGGGCCTCCCTACCAGGGGGCACTGAGGAGTGCATCTTCTGACTGTTTATTCAATGCATGTCCGACTCCACCACCCTGGAGTTGTGAGGTAGCTGTGTCTTCTGAAAGCCAGGACTCTTGCCAACTCAATACTGGGAATTCAGTCACCAGCTCACTATTAGCACCATCACAGGGCTCTTCCACATCCTGAATAGCAAGCACTCCAAGATGGGGGGAATTGGCACGGAAAGTACCTCCTTCAGAGGGGCCTCCTACTGGAGGATTTCTAAGGCCTTGGCATGAGGCTCATCCTCCGGTTCCGTCACAAAGGCCAGGGCCTTTGACATTCCCTGGACAAAGTTGAGGAACACGAGGTCCTCAGGCGAGGACCTCCAGTGCTCCAGAAGAGAAGATGTTTCAGAGGGGACATTCCTGTGCAACATGGTGTTGGGCAACTCGTCATCGGTCTCCCAGCCTTACTCGGAGCTGGATGAGACTTCGAGTCCCAGATGGTTATTGGGCCAGTGCTGAAGGAGAGTAAGGTGCCTGATGCGCCGACGCGAAGTGCTCAGGGGTGAGTAGCAGTTCCGAGCAGGCAAATTGTTCCAGCACCAGCTGGACATCCTCTAAGGAGGTCATCACAGTGGAGGGTCCTGTTGTTAGCATCAACAGCCCAGAGGCTGCAGACATCGAGCTCTGCTGTGCCTAGAGGAAGGCACCCAGGCTGCGTTCCATGGCCGCCATCCTGGCTTAGGTGACAGTTGGCTCTGCAGTGACCAGTTTGGGTCTCGAGGGCATCGAGCCTGGAACCGGGTCCCTCGAAGGGGAATTGCCAATGGTGATCATATCGGAGGACCGAGCCCAATCCCCCGATGCGGTGGGAGTCTCTTCCCGCTGGGGCAGTTTCGAGGGCTGCTCCTGGCCATCGGCGTTGGGTTGAGGACTCTGTGGCCAGATACCAGAGGTCTTACCTCCAGCTCCAGAATCGGACTTCGACTTTGACTTGAACAATATCTTGGACCCTTGGGGGAGGTTCTCCAAGGAAGACCCCTGGTCTGAGGCTCCATGACCTCAGGGCTCAGATCAAGCACCTGTGCGCGACACCGATGGCATCTCTGATGGCAGCGATTCCATACTTGATGCCAGCCTTGTGGCAGAGGCCTTCGAAGCAATACTTCCCTCGCTGCTTTTCACAATTCCTCCGGCTCTTGCTCGACATCTGCAGGCAGAGTGTGCAAGTGGCATCATCATGATCTACAAGAGGGGCACTTGATACAGCAACTGTGGTGGTCCGTTATGAGCATGGTATGGAGGCATTTGCCATATTGTTTAAAACCACAGACTGAAGACATAGTGGGGAAGACGGCACCCACGAGATCAAGCTCAGACATTTCGGTCAGGGAGGACACGAGAAAAGACCTGTGCACCTAAAGAGAAAGGGGACCCAAGAAAAACGTGACGCTAGGCGAGGGTGGACTCTGGCAGCGAGAAGGTGACCAGGAACTGACCAGCAAAAAGAAAAAACACTAAGGTTAGAAAAATTAACTTTTACTGGAGAAAATAGACAGGGCGTCTGCAGGGCTCTGCAGAATTAAGAAGACAGAGGTAAGATGGCACCTTTGGATGGGAAGTTGACCGTGTATGCGCGGTCTAATTCCCATAGGCTTTCTTTGAAAGCTGGGGAGTGAATCCACACTGGCTCCGTCGATGCCGATGTCACCCATATGTGAAGACTGATTCCTGCTGTCCCTGGAACTATGCTTAATCAATATGCAACCATAAACTGCAGTGCGAGACTGTTTTTAGCTAAATAACAAATTTAGGGCCTCTTTTATTAAACACTTTAGCACATGCTATCTATGACATGGCCCATTTTATTCCTATGGCCTCTGTGGCAGATAGCGTATGCTAAGTGTTAGTGAAAGGGGCCCTTAGTTTAAGCAGATATATCAAACACAGCGTAGACTACACCCTTCTTTTAGTCAATGTGATATGTTTCTCTAAATCAAGGGAGGAGATTCAAAACCACCCCCAGACTCTTACACAGGGCCTGAGAAGCAGAGTAGACCCATCAAGCTCAATCTAACAATTCTTCATGCCCTTCCAATTTTGAAGCATAAAGCACCTCAGTCTTTGAGGGATTTAGGGATAATCTGTTCTCATTCATCCAGCAAGAAAAAACTTTGAGACACTGATTGATGGGAAAATAGAATCCTTCAATTTACCTTTCATAGTACAGTATATCCACAAATAATCTGTCTAGGCTTTAGTACATAAACAATAATCAAGTCCCTTTTAAACCACTACAAGTAATCATTCTGGCATCATTTTCAGACTTGCTTGGCTCTGCTCTGTGGTGCACACATAGAAAGAATGCAAGGGAGAGAGAGGAGATGGTCAGATATGAAGAAGTAACAGGTGCTGGAGGCACTGGAGAGGATCAGTACTGCTTCTCTACAAGCAGTAATAAGAAGAGATTTGTAGCAAAGGAAATCAAAATAGAATTGAGACATCCTCCCTCTAGAACCTATGTTAGTTCATTGCTCTGCTTATGGATATGCAATGTTTTAGTAGTGTGGTTGCTGTGTCAGTCCACTTGAATGTATAGAAATATTTATAAATAAAAACAGCAAAAAAGACTAAGTGGCATGGAAACTTAAAAACCTTTTTTTTTTTAAGTGCCATCAAGTCAGTGTTGACTCATAGCCTTTTCTTCCGAGGCAATGGAGGGTAAAGTGACTTGCCCAAGGTCACAAGGAATGCTAGTGGGAATCAAACCCTTGATCTTCTGGGTACAAGGCAGTTGCTCTAACCACTAGGCTACTCCTCCACTCCAAAAAAACTAAGAATACACAAAAGGAATTAATTAAAATGTGAATGTGTTTTTCTGCTTTTGAAAAATATTTGTCACATCCAAGTTTAGATTATTCTCCAGGAACAAGCACAAATTCTGTCCTCACTTATGGGTGATGTCGGCACCGACGGAGCCCGCGCGGAGCAATTCCCCAGCTTTCAAAGAAAGCCTTTGGGATTGCTGCCACACATGCATGGTCCTCTTCCTGCCCAAGGGTGCCATCTTGCTCAGTCTCCCTTTTTCCACGGAGTCCTTCGGACGGACATCCTCGTCCCTCGGAAAAAAAATTTTCTCTTCCGGCCCTTCAGCCATTTTTCTGGTTGCACAACGCCTCTCCCTCCTCCCAGATACCCACACTTCGGCTGTTTGCCAGGGGATTCCTTTTTTCCCTTTTTTCTTGCTTCGGGCCCTTTTTGCACCCTTTTTCTAACCGCTGGCCTCAAGGGCATTCAACCTCGCAGGAGCTCTTTTTGCCCACATGGCCACTGGCTTCAAAAAATGTGACAGATGCTCTAAAAATATGTCGTTCACGGACATCCATGACTGTTGTCTGCGGTGTCTTGGGGCTGACCAGAACCCGGAGCTCTGCTCGCTCTGTAAGAAAATGTCCGCTAAGACCTTGCTAAGCCGTAAGCAGAAATCGGATGACATTTTTCGCAAGGCAGTCCTGGGGTCCCCGGTGGTGGCCCGCTCCACCGATCCACCACTTGCGGGGCCCCCCACAGTGACTCCGTGTCCCAGGCATCACTCCGACCAGGGTTTGCCCGAGGTGGAACGGCGAAAGAAGAAGATGACCTCGAAGTCGCTGTCGGGAGCTACAAATAAGCGTGAGCGGTCTCGCGCTCATTCCCTTATCCCTCCCTGGCATTCCCGAGAGTCAGACAAGGAGTGGCCTTGAAAGGTGCCTCATACAGATACAGAGGCCTCGGCGTTGGTGCCCAGTCTCCTGAAGGTCCTCCCGCTGAGGACCCCCTCTCCTCCTCCACACCAGACCCAGTAACCCCGGCGTCGGCGTCCCAGGGACCCACTCCTGATTGGGAGGTCCGTATGCTGGAACTAGAGTGCAGCGTTTCTGCCTTCCTAGCTGCCCAGCAGGTGCTTTTGTCCAGCACGGCTGGCCCGCTCCTCGAGACCAAGGGGCCCTCGTCTGTGGTCCCGAAAACTGCCTTGGAAACCCTCGAGAGCCATGGGCCTTGTGAGGGTCCTCGGCACCAGTCTCACTCGCCGTCCCGTTCCTCGGGGGCAGGGTCTTCCAAAGTCAGTGCCTCCAGCTCCAAACGGGCCTCGCCCATGGGACATGGGGATCAGCCCAACTCCAAGTCCTTCTCAGACCTCTCGGGCTTGGGAGTTGGACAGGGATACGTCTCCTGAAACCCACGCTTAGGAACCTTCCTTCTGACCCGTCTCTGCCCGCCTTGCAAAGGCGGTCACCTCCCGAAGATACCTCCTTCTTGGTATTTGTGTGGGATATGGCTCGGGCCCTCAATCTGCCCACACAGACTGAGGAAGAGCCAAGGGCAGAGGAACTCAAAATTCTGCAATACAAGTCTCCCCCTAGGGAGTCTGACGATCCCTGTGCCGTCCATCTTGACCTGGCAGCTCCTCTGTATGTGGGAAGCACCCGCCTCGGTTCCTATTGTCAGTAAAAGACTCGATTCCATGTACAGAATCCAGCGTGGCCCTGGGTTTCGAAAGACCCAACTTCTCCATACCTCTATGATAGTGGAATCCGCGATGCGGAAGCAGAAGAGCCTGAATTTGAATTCTTCAGTTCCTCCTGGTAGAGAATTCCATGCCCTCAACGCCCTCGGGCGCAAGGCCTACCAGGGATCCATGCTGGCATTCCACATCCAGGCATACCAGCTATATATGAGTATGTTCCTCCACAACCTCACTAAAGAGCTCAGCGGTTTCTCCGTGGGCCTCAGAGGTGAACACCTCAGATTTCAGACACTCCTGAGATCGGTCTCAGACTGTTCAAAATACCTTTCCCGCGCTGCATATGACGGGTTTGAATCTTCCGCCCGTGTGGCAGCGGCTGGCATCGGAGCCCAGTGTCAGGCATGGCTCCAGTCTTCAAACCTGGAACAGTGGGTCCAGGAGAAACTCTTGGATGTCCCCTGCCTCGGCGAACAGCTGTTCGGCAAGCCCATGGAGGACAAGGCAGCCGAGATTGAGACGGAGTTCGTGACCCGTACCCGTCTGTCTCACAAAACCTCTTCCCTTTATCGGAAGAAACAACACAGTAAGAAGCCCTTCTTCCAGAGGAAGGGGCTCTCTTACCGAGGATACCCACCCAATCTGCCCACCCCTGCGACAGTGCCCAATGGCCAAGGCAAAGGGGGAGCTCAGGGTCATCGGAAACCTAAGGGGCCCAGAACCTAACCACCGGCACCACCCCAGCCAGCCCCTGGGTTTTGATGCCAAACACATAGCCTCTCTCCCCCCCGGTGGCACCCCCACCGGAGGGGGACGTCTGTCACTCTTTGCCCCGAGTGGGAGGCCATCACATCGGACACCTGGGTCCTCCAGGTAGTCCGGGATGGTTATCATCTTTGGACAGACTCCCTTGTCCCCAGCAGAGCCTTCTCGGCTCCCCTCACACCAGACTTGCCTACAGCAAGAGTTGAACAACCTCCTCGGTCAACAGGCAGTCGAAAGGGTCCCACCGCTTCTTCGAGGTCGGGGGTTTTACTCCCATTAGTTCCTCGTTCCGAAGAAGACAGGGAGCCTGCATGCCATCCTCAATCTCAGGAACCTAAGCAATTGTGCTGCGTGAGAAATTCAGAATGACATCGCCTGCTGCCCTTCCTCTGACAGGGTGATTGGCTATGCTCCTTGGACCTCAGAGACGCTTACGCCCACATCCCGGTCCACCCCAAGCACAGGAAGTACCTGCATTTCAGGGTGCAGGGGGATCACTTCCAGCACAGAGTGCTCCCCATCGGGCTCGTATCTGCCCCACGGGTGTTCACAAAATGCCTGTCAGCAGCCGCAGCCCACCTCCGGCTTCAGGGCATATCCGTCTACCCTTACCTAGACGACTGACTCGTCACGGGTGCATCGGAAGAGGAGGCTTGCCTTTCGGCGTCACGCACAATCCTCCTCCTCAAGCGCCTGGGTTTCCTAATCAACTACTCCACCTCGAAATGGTGCAGGCACTGGAATTCATTGATGCTCTGCTCGACACGGAACAGGCGACCACCTTTCTTCCCCAAACACACGTGGACTGCCTCTGCGATCTGGCTGCCGAAGTCCAAAGCCGGTCCAGGGTCTCGGCGCAGGCCATGCTTGCTTGATCGCCATTTCAGCCAGCCACTTCCCTGTTGAGGGTAAACTCCTCTCAGGCCAGCCTCTGGTCTCCTGCTTCATGTGGAGTCTCTTGCTTTCCAAACCCCCCCGTCCAGCCTACGCCAGCGGAGTGGGACCTGAACATCATGCTCATGCAGTTGACGCAGCCACCCTTCGAGCTGATGGCGATGTGCTCCCTTCGGCACTACTCATGGAAGGTAGTCTTCCTGGTGGTGTTGACCTCAACTTGACGAGTCAGTAAGCTGCACGTCCTCATGGCCACGGCTGCTTGCACCAGGTTTGAGGGGAACAAGGTGGTCCTCTGGACTCACCCCAAGTTTCTACCAAAAGTTGTCTCGGATTTGCATCTCAACCAGGAGATAGTCTTACCGACTTTCTTCCCAAGACCTCACATTGACCAGGCATTGGCGGTTCTGCATATGCTCGACTGCAAGAGGGCTCTCGCCTTCTACCTGCAGCGCACCCAGGGTCATCGCAAGTCTGACTAGCTCTTCATCGCCTACGATCCCAACTGTCTGGGACTTGCAGTCACCAAGCACACTCTCTCCGTCTGGGTGGCGGACTGCATCACCTTCATTCAGGTGAAGGCTGGGGCCCCGCTGGATTGGCGAGTCACCACACACAGCATCCGTGCCAAGGCGACTTTGGTAGCTTCGTCGCATCCAGTGCCTCTGACAGACATTTGCCTGTCTGCGACCTGGTCTTCCGTGAATACCTTCGCTTCGCATTACTGCCTGGAGAGGTAGTCCCACCGGGACTGCGCCTTCGGCCAGGCTGTACTCCATAATCTGTTCAGGGTATAAGCAACTCCTGCCCTCCGACCCTTCTTCTGCAGCTACCAAGAGCTTGGCCCCTGAGGACTCGGGCTCCCTTCAAATCGTCGGCTTCTGCTCACGGCTTTGCAGAGGCATTTTGCTTATGGGTTTTGGTAGCCTGTAGCAGGGGAGTCCCATAAGTGAGGACTGACTTCCTGCTTGTTCCTGGAGAAAGCGTAGTTACTCACCTGTAACAGTTGTTCTCCAGGAACAGCAGGAATCAGTCCCTCCCACCTCCCCATAAGAGTTGCTATTCTTATCCTTCCCTTGCCATCTGCTTAGTAGGGCTATAGCTATGCGACCTAACTGAGCAAGATGGCACCCTTGGGCGGGAAGAGGACCACGCATGAGTGGCAGCAATTGCAAAGGCTTTCTTTGAAAACTGGGGAATTGCTCTGCGCAGGCTCCATTGGTGCCGACGTCACCCATAAGTGAGGACTGATTCCTGCTGTCCCTGGAGAATACCTGTTACAGGTGAGTAACTACGCTTTATTAAGTATGCTTTCCTATCTTTATCAGCTGCCTCTGGTGCATTTATGCAGACTCGACTTGGTCACTTAGGATGACAGTTGTTGGATGTACTATCCTTTCTACATGCTACAGTTCTAAACCCCTTCACAACCCCTGAGAATACCCTTAAATAAGAGCCATCCCCTGCTGCCTTGGAAGCTGAAACAACTGTTAATTGCTGTGATTGAAATGCTTAACATTGTCCGTGATTCTGGGAATTACACAGCAATCTCTAGGAATCTTAACACCCACGTTCTGCATTAATTCTATTTATATCACATACTGTTTCAAATGTCTTTAATGTTATTTTTAGAGCTGATGCTGTTATTTCAGTGGATATGTAGGAAAAAAACACTTTTTTTGTCCCTCAGAGTTGAACATCTTCATGATACTAGATCACAACAACCATTCTGAACCAATCTCTGCCTAAAGAGGGTTAAATTGGGTCCCTAATTGTGTCCTCTCGAGTGAAACGGGTTAGTCCAAATTTTGGTGAATGATTTTGTACTGATGTCATCCTCTTCATGTATTTAATCCAACATTGGGCTTCAGTCACTATCTCCAGGAACAAGCAGGAATGTAGTCTTCATATATGGGTATCGTCGGTACCGATGGAGCCTGCGCGGGAACGCTCCCCAGCGTCCAATTAGAAAGCTTTTGGGAGCATCCCACAGCGTCTGCGTGCTGCCTTCCCGCCTTTCCCAACTTCCTCTCTCCAGTTCATCATTTTCCGCGGAGCCAGAAGGTCGTCGTTCCTGTCACCGCAGAAAATCTTTCCTATTTTCCTTCTTTTTTGTGGTCGCGTCTGCCTTCCTCGACGCTATACCGGTACCGCCGGTTCTTCTTTCTTTCCTTTTTAAAAAAAAAAAAAATATATATATATATATATATATATATATAGTATTTTTTTCCAAACTATTCTTCCTCAGGTGCATGCGCCATTTTGGGCCTTAGGCCCAAAATTTCCTCTACTATGGAAAAACCCACTTCAGGTTTCAAGAAGTGCACCAAGTGTGGCGGTACCATCTCCGTCACCGACACCCATGAGTGGTGACTTAAATGTTTAGGTCCTGACCACTCCATCTCGGAGTGTATGGCCTGTGCCATGATGTCCAAGAGGGGTCGACAAAACCGAGCTGCTAAGCTCAGCACCCTTTTTCCCTCCGATGCAGCCTCTGTGGCATCAATGTCTTCCAGGGCTTCGTCTTCCTCCATGGATCTCAGGTCCTCAAAGGGTAGATCTCCTTCCAAGCATCGAGATGCCTCTGGCGTTGCCCTTGAGGGTTCTGTACCGGCAAAATTGCCCCGGCGGGAGGCTTCGGCTTCCAAAGCATTATCGGGGCTCCAGGATGTTCTTGAGGCCTCAACCTCGGCAGAACTACTGGTGCCATGCTCTGGGGTACTAGCTGCTCTCTCCGGTACCGATACCCAGGCATAGGCAGCGTCGATAGACCAGAGGTTCCTGGCTATTGAACGCAGTCTGGCGGCTCTCCTTGCGGCATCGACACCCTCGGAACCGCGTCAGACAGTCCAATCGGTACCGGTATTGGTACCGGTACCGACAGCATCGATATCCGTGTCTGCTTTGCCGGCACCCAGTCATGCTATGCCTTCCGGTACCGATACACTGGTACCGATTCCCCCCCGGCACCGACTTCGGTCGGTATGGGTATCGTACTCTACAAGAGCATCCGGACAGAAGGTACTTTGAATCCTCGGAGGAGTCTGAGGATTCTGACAGCTCTTTCGGTACCGGAATACTTCTCCCGGAGGAACCTTCCTCTCCTAAACGTAGGATGTCTCCTCCAGAAGATATCTCCTTTCAGGATTTTATCAGGGAGGTGGCTCGAGGTCTTTCCATTACTGTGGCTCCCGAAACAGAGCCCAGGGCGAAGGAGTTGGAGATTCTACGATATCCCAAGGCTCCTAAGGAGGCATCTACTTTGCCTATCCATGAGATCTTACATGATCTCATGCTAAGAATGTGGGAAACACCTCTTACCACCTCTCCTCACTCTCGTAGATTGGATACCATGTATCAAGTCCCTCCTTGTCCTGGTTTCCAGAAGACTCAGCTTCCTCACCACTCTATTGTAGTGGAATCAGCTATGAGAAGGATCAGGAGTGCAAAGAGGCATGCCTCTAATCCTCCAGGACGTGAGTATAGAACTTTGGATGCCTTTGGACGTCGTACTTTCCAGGCTTCCATGCTTTCTGCCAGGATCAGTTCCTATATTTTATATATGGGAATGTTCCTTAAAGAAGTCACAGGAGATTTGGAGATTTTAAGCCCTCTCCTTCCTGACGATAAGAGGCAGGATTTTCTCACACTGGTTAAACATGCCCAGGATGTTTCTAAGTTTGTCAATCGTGCAGCTTTTGACTGTTTTGAGTGCATAAGCAGAACCTCTGCCATTGCCATAGGGGCACGTAGAATTGCCTGGCTCCAGGCATCCGATTTAGAGCTCTGGGTGCAGGACAAACTGGGCAATATCCCTTGTACAGGTGAGAATCTATTCGGCAAAAATTGGCAGGAGAAAGCCAATGAGTTGGATGCTGACAACTCCACTTTGGATAGATTATCCAAAGCCACAGCTGATCCTGCTAGGAAGAAATCTTTCAAGAAACCATTCTTCTCCAAAAAGAAGAGGTTTTATCCCTTTTATTCCCAGGAGGGATGTTCTGCAGGTCAACCTGCCCGAAGGAGTCAGCAACCACCTAAACAAAGGAAAGCAAAAACTGCTAAGCCTCAACCGTCTCAGCAGTCTCAGCCTCCACAAGACCTTTGACTTCCATCTAGAGAACTTAGCCTTCCTGGTCCTCAGCGGACCAGAGCCTTCCACCATTCCAGGAAGGTTGTGTCACTTTACCCCCAGATGGGGGCAGATAACAGCAGAACATTGGACTCTCCATTATAAAAGAGGGGTACAAGCTTCATTTTCTCTGCATGCTCCCTCCCACAATGGTAAGACAGTTCAATTCTCAGACCTTTCTCATCAACCTGTTAGATCAAGAGGTCACTATGCTTCTTGCCCAAGGGGCAATAGAGGAGGTACCCATTCCCCAACGGGGTCCAGGGTTTTACTCCCCCTATTTCACTATCCCAACAAAAACAGGGGGACACAGACCTATTTTAGACCTCAGAGAATTGAACAAATTCCTGTTCAAAGAGAAATTCAAGATGATTTCTCTGGGAACTCTGCTGCCATACCTTCAGAGTCAGGATTGGCTTTGTTCTCTAGATCTCAAGGATGCGTACACTCATGTTCTCATCCATCCAACTCACAGAAAGTTCCTTCGGTTCCTTTCTCAAGGAAAGCACTACCAATACAGGGTGCTTCCTTTTGGCCTGGCCTCAGCACCAAGGGTGTTCACGAAATGCATGGCTGTGGTAGCAGCATTTCTTCGCACTCTAGGAATATTCGTCTTCCCCTACTTAGACGACTGGCTCATTCGAGCCCCATCAGAGTCAGAGGCCAGGATTTCTCTATCTTGCACAATGCGTATCCTTCAGTATTTGGGTATGGTCATAAACATCCCAAAATCCAGCCTAACTCCCACTCAGTCTCTAGAGTTCATAGGAGCTTTGCTGGATACCAGAAAAGCAAGGGCCTATCTTCCCCAGACCCGTTGCCTTCGCATGGTGCAGTTAGCTTCTCAAGCAGTGCTAAAGCCTCATCTCACTGCTCGAGAAATGTTACAACTACTAGGCCACATGGCATCTACCATGCATGTGGTTCCTTATGCTTGCCTCCATATGAGAGCAGCCCAGTGGACTTTATCCACTCATTGGACCCAGGCATCAGAGTGCCTGTCAGACAAAATAGCAAGCACAAATCGCCTTATTTTGTTCCTCCAATGGTGGCAGTCCACTCAAAACCTGTTGGTGGGGTCCCCATTTCAACAACTTTTACCCCAGGCAACTCTCACAACAGATGCTTCACCAGTGGGTTGGGAAGCTCATCTACAAGACCTCTCCAACCAAGGCACTTGGACTCCACAGGAGACTCATTTACACATCAGTCTCTTAGAACTTGGAGCAATCTTCCTTGCTCTTCGAGTGTTCCATACCCTGCTCAGCTGCAAGACAGTCCTCATTCATATGGACAATCAAGTAGCCATGTTCTACGTGAACAAGCAGGGGGGAACAGGCTCTCTGTCGCTTTGCAACGAAGCTTTGCGATTATGGACCCTCGCCAGAGAGCATCAGATTCATCTCCTGGCAGTGTATCTTCCAGGCATCCAAAACTCTTAGGCAGACTCAGTCGAGTTCTGCTTCCACACGAATGGTCTCTACATGCAGACCAGGTGGCCAAGATTTTTCAAATTTGGGGAACCCCAGACATAGACCTCTTTGCAAGTCCGTTGACTGCCAAACTTCCCCGGTTCTGTTCCAGAATTCCAGCTCAGGGCTCTCATGCCAGGGATGCTTTCCTCCTTCATTGGGGTCAAGACTTCCTTTATGCCTTTCCACCCATTCCCAAAACCCTGTTCAAGCTTCAGAGAGACAGAGGCCGTAGGATTCTCATAGCTCCACATTGGCCATGGCAAGTGTGGTACCCTCTTCTTCTACATCTCTCTCTCTGGAGTTAGGGTCTGCTCCAGATCTCCTGTCTCAGGAGGACGAAATGTTACGGCATCCCAATCCCCAGTCTCTGCATCTCAAGGCTTGGTTGCTGAAGGCCTAGATCTTCATGATCTTAACCTTTCTCAGCAAGTAAAGGATATCCTTTATGCTTCCAGAAAACCTTCCACAAGATGCTCTTATGCTTTCAAGTGGAAAAGGTTTACCATATGGTGCTCGCAGAAGGGTCTTAGCCCCCTTGCGATACCTCTGGAATCATTACTGGAGTATCTCCTTCATTTATCCAATGCAGGACTTAAGACTAACTCAGTAAGAGTCCTTTTGAGTGCTATTGCAGCTTCTTTCAAGCCTTTAAATGGACAACCTGTTTCCTCCCATCCTCTTATAGCAAGATTTATGAGAGGCCTTCTTCTAACTAAGCCTCCCATTAGGCCACCACCGGTGGCTTGGGACTTAAACCTGCTTCTTGGCCAGCTCATGAAGCCACCTTTCGAACCCTTAGCTACTACTTCATTGAAATTCTTTTCCTGGAAGGTTATCTTTCTCATTTCAATCATATCAGCACGTCGCAGGAACTAGTGGCTGATCCACCTTATACAAGGTTCCATCATGACAAGGTAGTCCTTAGGACTCATCCACACTTTATGCCAAAGGTGGTCTCGCCTTTTCATCTTAACCAAGCGGTCTACCTGCCTGTGTTTTTTCCAAGGCCTCATGCATCAAATGCAGAAAGGAATCTTCATACTTTGGACTGTAAAAGAGCTTTAGCCTTTTACTTACAAAGAACACAGCAACATAGAAAGTCCTCTCAACTCTTTGTTGCTTTTGATCCTTCTCATTTGGGACTTCCAGTTTCTAAGAGAACACTGTCCAACTGGATTGCACAGTGTATTTCGTTTGCCTATCAGAGTAAGAATCTTCCTCTGGAGGGCCATGTCACAGCTCACAATGTGAGAGCCATGGCAGCTTCAATGGCTCATCTGCACTCTGTGTCTATCGACGACATCTGTCGAGCAGCCACTTGGACCTCGGTTCATACCTTCACAGCCCATTACTGCTTGGACAAGGACTCTCGCCGGGATGCCTTGTTTGGTCAGGCTGTTCTCCAACACCTGTTCCATACCTAATCAACTCCTACCCACCATCCCTGGTTGGATGCCAGAGATCCATGGGGGGAAGTGGAGCCCTTTCACAGGGACACACAACTTCTGGGGTCTCTCCCTGGCATCTAAAGCTAGGGAGTCCCCATATGTGAAAACTACATTCCTGCTTGTTCCTGGAGATAGCAAAGTTACTCACCTGTAATAGGTGATCTCCAGGAACAGCAGGAATTTAGTCTTAACAACCCACCCATCTCCCCTAGGAGTTGTATCTCTCTATCTCTTTCTCTTTCCCTCTCTCTCTCTCTTTGTCTCAGCTTTAAACTCCACTGGAGAGAGGCAGTTGGGAAAGGCGGGAAGGCAGCATGCAGGCGTTGTGGGATGCTCCCAAAAGCTTTCTAATTGGATGCCCAGGAGCGTTCCCGCGCAGGCTCCGACGGTGCCGACGATACCCATATGTGAAGACTAAATTCTTGCTGTTTCCGGAAGATCACCTGTTACAGGTGAGTAACTATGCTTTTCAGAGGAATGTTAGAACAAACAGTAAGCACTGGCAGCCACCATGTCCTAAAAAGGAGTCTTAGGATAGGTCCATATGCAGTGTATGTGGTGTAATCATGATTTCATTTAGAGAGATGCCAGAGCACTATGGCTCTCTCTAAGTGCCTCCAGTATTCAATATGTAATATATCTAAAAGTGCAATATGTTTTTACTTCCTGCATGCCCAGTAATTGTATCACTGCTGTTTGTGAGAGCTTCAGTAGTATTTGAGTATTCATTCCTTCACCTGCAGTTCATGGAGAGGCTGTTCCAACATGTGTCCTCCTTTTGGCAGGTTAAAATATGGCTTAATTTTTATAAATATTTCTGATACAGTTGTATTTCTGCTGCATAACAGGCTAAATTATCTGCTGTTAGTATCATGATTATCTGTGTGATATTTCTTGCCTTTCCAACTAGTTAGTTACAGCAGTATAATTATGATACTAACAGTACATAACCCCATTCCTTTAAAATAAAAATCTATTTTGGCAGGAAAATAATTTTAATACTGAACCATTTTATAATAGCAATAACACATGCTAAATATATATAATAGGACATAAATTTTCACTGCAGATCTTTAACAGGCTGCCTACAGTATGTGAAATATCCAAAAAGATGAGTATTTTGTGCTTGTTTTAAAGAGGTAACTAAGGCTCCCAGAACCAGCCCCTGTAACATGAAAATACTAATGCATTCATTTCACTGTAGGAATGCACGTGAGTGGAGCACTGTTGGTGCGAGCAAGTACACATGTTTATTTATAAAATACTATAATTTACCCACATATCTGGAAAAAGTAGGCACAATAATTTACACCATAAATCATCACACATTCTCTGCCAGTTATTAAACTAGTATTTTATAAAGTGAAATGTGTGTATACATTACTTTATAAAACAGGTATGGTATACAAGTGTTAATTAGGTGTGACTTTATAAAATTGCCTTCCAGTTTATCCTGCTAGACCAGTCCAGACAAGTAGGTTATGCCCCCCTGCCAGCAGATGATGAAGACAGAGAAAGACTAGAAGATTTCAGCGATATTAGCACTGGTATAAGCATTGGTGCAGCTAGGGACATCTTTCAACTTTCTTTGTCTCCAACAGATGGTGGTTGCCAGACTACTACAGTGATGCTTTTGATTTCTCCTCTTGATGATCCAGGGCTCGCAATAAGAAATTTTTTTCCCAGTTGAGCAGAGCTTTAGTCCTTAGGAGCTCCTGGCACACCATCCTGATGGGTGCCTTCCCAGTTGAGTCAGTTGATTAATGGTTCCAGAGAATAGTTGCAGCTACCGCACTGGTTGTGTGTTTCTGAGACCCAGACTTCCCATCAGCTTAAACTGGTTGGTTGAGCCCAAAAAGGTTCCAGGTGAGATCTGTCCCATGAGGACTAGGGTTCAGGCTCTAAATCCCTTCTCTCTCTCCCTTGTACCCTCTCTCTCTCTTCCCCCTCCTCCAGAGAAAAAGAAAGTGGCGACTGACAGCATCCATGAAAGGCAGGACACTAGTAATGGCCTTCCTGGATCTGGGGTTGTGCCGGTTTCTGCTGGCATCAGGGCCGGTGGGGGGGAAGGGACCAGCAAGTTTTGGTTTGTTCACTGTGGGACACGATGCTGGGGATGGGGCGGGCAGGTCTGTGTTTGCCATGACTGCTTTCGCTCTCTCACACTAGGTCAGAGACATGCTTAGATCCCCTATGTTTAAAAAACCAGGGCTTTCAGCATCAGCGCATTCTGGAGGTAGAGCTAAATCAGCTCCTTCCAGGTCTGGGCCTCTGAGAAGCGTGGTAGGCCATAGCCACTGCTGCCTGGCCTGTAGAGCATGTTGAACTGGCATGCTGGTGGAGGGCTTATGTGCTGACACTGTGGTGGATCTGTAGGAGCCTTCAGCAGGGGGGCATAGAGGAGTTTGTGCTCACTAGAGAACTTGGGAACGTAGGAGCACATGTCCCCAGACTTCCCTGTAGTGCCAGAGATGGTGGGAAATGCTACCATCTTGGGAGACTGTGGCAGTTCAGTTTGTCCATAGTGACCCACGGTCTGCTTTTGGGGTGTTTGGGCCTTTTAGTGCTGATCCCAGAGGTAGGGAACCTTGGAGGGGCCCATGTAGGGTCCCCATTGCTTGCAGGTCCCCTATGGGAACCCCATCATTTGTGGGACCCCTCATAGGTCCCCATCACTCGTGGCACTCTCCAGGGCCTTTTCCCCAGACATTTTGGAGTTTCTCCAGCAGGCCTTTTGCCTGTTGCAGGGCTATGCTCAGGTGTGAGGTAGGGGGTTGATCCTGCCTGGTTTAGGGTGGTAGCCCCACTTGGGGCTCCTCGAGGGCTACTCTAGGGGTGGCATCCCTTGATGTCCCACTGCTAAGGTGATCTCACCCCTCCTGTGCTGAAGGGTTTTCAGAGGAAGCTTTGGTGCAGCTGGGTATTCCACTTCTGGAGGGAGGAATGGAGGATGCAGAGCCCAGTAGTCCCAGCAGCATCAGGAGCCTGGAAGAGAAAGAGCTCTCTTTCATGGAAGAGAATGACTGGTTATCCATCTGTTTCATTGTGAGGAATTGTCCTCTCTGATCACCCAGATTTCCTGGGTGTTCCGCATTGCAGACATGGTGGTGGAGGAAAAGTCAGAAATGGACCCCATCCTGGAGGGATTGCAGAGGCTCTCTCAGGCATGTCCCCTTCCACAGATGATTTGGTGCCTGATCATGGCAGAACAGGAGGCCCCAGATGGCCGCCTGCAGGGGCTAAGGTTATGAGTAAGCTGTATGCCTTCCCTCAGGAGGACAGGGACAACTGGTTGCAGTTCAAAAAGGTGGATGCTTTGGTGATGGCAGCCCCTAATGCACTACTGTCTCAGTGGAGTGTGGTACTGCTCTCTGGTATCAGCAGGACCACAAGCTTGAAGTGGTGGTAAACTGTCTTTCCAGTCTTGGCTCTGGGCCTGCAAGCCTCAGTCTACAGTAGCTTGGTGACTCAAGTGCTCTTGCACTGGGTCCAGAAGAAGCTGGAGGATTTGGACTTATTTTTCCTGGAGCTTGCAGTGGCCTTTTTTGCTGACTCAATGCATGACCTCATTTGTCTCACAAACAAAAGCAAGCGATGAAAGTCCTTTGGAGTAAAACAGCTTTATTAGAAGGTCCACCCTACATGTGTTTCGGCCAACCTGGCCTTTTTCAGGGACTGTGACCATTAAAATAAATAAATAATTATTATAAACAATGCAGTTCTTGTGAAATTGAACATGGGTGAACTAAAAATCAATATTGTGTGCAATGATACAAATAAAAAGGCTAAGAATACATAAGGATAGTCATAAATTATATAGTTGATTAAATATGTAATTAATCCAAAAAAATAAAAACAGACCATAAGAGCAATAAAACTAGAAATAAAATTAAATAAATATTGTTGGACAAATGGATACTGTTGATAGCCAAAATGTAGTGAACAACATATATATGTATGTGTATATATATATATATATATATATATGTATATATATATATATATGCAAGCCATACAGATGGTAACGTAAATTGCAGACTCACCAAAAGCTGACAGAACAAGCACATATAGTAAATAATAATCTCACATGAATTTGTCACAAATAATGTATGAAATATAAACAATACTCAAGATAATGCATCAGGACATTGAATAATGGAAAGGAGGAGACTGCCCAAAAAAAGGAACAATTGTTACATGGATATGCGTAAGCTTGTAGAAGAATCAGGAAATAAACTGACAAAGTTTAAAATGACAACTGGATAGTAAGGGAGCTAAAATTTAATATCCAGAATTTAATTGTTTGAAAACATCATCAAATTAAGAGTCGGGAAATGTATATTGTAAAAATGCAATAGAAAGTGTGTATATCGGGAAGTCATAGCACTTATGGAACAAAATTAGTGAAGCAGTAAGAGCATTACTAAACCGGACTGAAAGCCGTTATTAAATAAAAAGTAGTTGGCATAAAATAAAAAATCCAAAACGGGCCTAAAAACGTAAAAATATATTAAAGCAAAAAGTGATTGTAGAAACATGTCGTAATGGTTGTTGATCGTGTGTGATCTAAATCAAGGAAAAATATTTAAAGTCAGAACAATAGAATTTGAGGCCACACTGTATAGAGTTGTTACAGGAGGGGACAGCAGAGGAGTGGTAAGAAAAATGCGTCATATTATGACTAAAATCTGTTTGTATTTGAGCATCAGAACCAGCCGATGATAAATATTCAAAATATGTGATATATGTGTGTAGATGGCTGCTACAACAGATCAAAACAAGAGTGTCTTCTGCCTAGGACAAACCAAATTCCATATATTGCCTCATTGTCCGTGTGTGAACAGCAGATAACATTAAACCTATTCTGTGCAGGAAAAATAACTCTCTTGATGCAAACAAAATACATTAAGAACATATTAGCAACGGATCTAACACTCACCTATCGATGCTTCGGTAGAATCAACCAAAAATGAAAGCCCGCGCAAACGCCATTTAAATGTGGTGATACGACATTGCCATCATCTTTTTATAAATCGATTAGTCACTTTAAGCCAGTCACAATGCAACTCAATCAAAAGATAAACAAAGCAAAGTGATGTAGTTGAATGACCTATTAGATGAATGAAAACAGCATAGGTCTGTCAATGTTACAACATTTAGAATACAAACTCCTCATCTTAAATAAATACGGAACAGCAAATGGGTCCTATAAAAATCACAAAAAGGGGAACTAACCATAAGACCACTTGATCTGGTAAGAGTGAAAGTAAAAAAGTAAAGAAGTGAAAAACATACAGTATAAATGGGTGTCTTAAAAAACAATACGTGGTGCAGTCGTGTTAAAAATAAAATCAAACTAAAAGACTCAATGGTTTGAATATAAAAAGAAGAGACCTTAAAAAAGCTAAAAGGCAGGTCTTTTGTTTTCGAATGGAGATCTTGCATTCGGTTATCCAGGCATTCCAACAGGGGGAATTATTGGCATCCCTGAACCTGTGAGAAGCATATTACCATATTCTCATTTGAGAGTATCAGAAGAGGCTTCTTCAATTTGCCATTCTGGTCAAGCATTTCCAGTTTTGGGCTCTGCTGTTTTACTGGCCACAGCCTCCAGGGCCTTTTTACAATGGTGGTGGCAATGGATCTTCACCATGAAGGGATCCCGGTCTACCCATATTTCAACTTATTGGTTCATCAGAGTCAAGTTTGAACCAGATTGTCATGCTGTGATGGTCCATGTGATGCATCTTCTGGAGAGCTCAGGCTGAGTGTTGAACCACTCCAAGAGCCGTCTAGTACCATTGCATTCCCTGAAGTATCTTGAGGCATTCTTCAACATTCAGCTGGGCAAAGTGTTTCTGTTCAGTGAGCAGCAAGCCAAACTCTTGAATCAGCTCGCTGTATTCCAGGTCCAGCCACACCCAGGATCTATGATTATTTGCAGCTCCTGGGGTCAATGGCAGCTACGTTGGATCTCACCCCTTGGGTGAGGACATTACTTCTGAGATAGTTGCTGCAGTCCCAAAACTACGAGGTTCAACACCCCTTGCTTCCATCAGTTGCATGGAGCCTGCTGTGGTGATCTTTGTCTGCAAACTTAACAAAGGGGGTGGTCTTTGAGAACTTGCAGTGGGTAGTCCTGACATCAGATGCCAGCCTCTCAGGTTGTGAAGGTTCACTGGTTGGACCAGATGGCTCAGTGGCTGATTAGCAGGCTGGAGGTACAGGCCATTCAACTAGCCTTGCTCCAATTTCGTCCCCTGGACAAGGGGTGGACATCTGTGTATTCTTGGACAATGTGGTGGCATATGTCAACCAGCAAGGGGACACCAAGAGCGAGATCATAGCTCTTGAGATGCAGTTGTTGTTCCCCCAGGTAGACCATCATCTGGAGGCAATCACGGCATAGCATATCACCTGAATCAACAACCCAAACTATGGTTACACGATGCAAGGTTCCACATTAGGAACCACCACACAGGAAAAAGATTTAGGAGTCATTGTGGATAACATGTTGAAATCCTCTGCCCAATGTGCAGCGGCGGCCACGAAAGCAAATAGAATGCTAGGAATCATAAGAAAAGGAATGGAGAATAAAACAAAGGATATTATAATGCCTCTGTATCGTTCCATGGTGCGACCACACCTTGAATATTGTGTGCAATTCTGGTCGCCGTATCTTAAAAACGTTATAGCATTATTAGAAAAGGTTCAGGGAAGAGCCACCAAAATGGTAAAGGGGATGGAAGGATACCCCTGTGAGGAGAGGCTAAAAAGGTTAGGGCTCTTCAACCTGGAAAAGAGACAACTGAGGAGAGATATGATAGAGGTCTATAAATTAATGAAGGGAGTGGAATGGGTAAATGTAGATCGATTGTTTACATCATCAGAATATAGAAAGACTAGGGGACATGCAATGAAGCTACAGTGTATCCTATTTAAGATTAATAAGAGAAAAAAATTCACTCAACGTCAACCAAATTCTGGAATTTGCTACCGGTGGATGTAGTAAAAGCTGTTAGTGTAGCTGGGTTTAAAAAAGTTTGGACAAGTTCCTGGAGGAAAGGTACATAAACCATTATTAAAGGAGACCCGGGAAATTGACTGCTTGCCCCAATACCAGCATTGTGGAATCTGTATCTTTTAGGGAAACTTTTAGATACTTGTAACCTAGATTGGCCACTGTTGGAAACAGGATACTAGGCTTGATGGACCTTGATCTGACCAAGTATGGCATATCTTATGTTCTAATGTTCTTAATCAAGAACATTAATGCAGACTTTCTCAGTCATCACAACTTTAACAGCATAAGATATGCCAGGAGTTTGATTACACGTTGAGTGAAAAAATATTTTCTCTTATTAGTCTTAAATAGGTTACCCTGTAGCTTCATTGCAAGTCCCCTAGTCTGTCTATATTCTGATGACGTCCCCTAGTCTTTCTATATTCTGATGACGTAAACAATCAATCTTCGTTTACCACTCCATTCATTAATTTATAGACCTCTATCATATCTCCCCTCAGCCGTCTCTTTTCCAGGTTGAAGAGCCCTAACCTTTTTAGCCATCCCCTTTACTATTTTGGTGGCTCTTCTCTGTACCTTTTCTAATAATGCTATATCCCTTTTAAGATACATCAACCGGACTTGCACACAATATTCAAGGTGCAGTCACACCAAAGAACGATACAGAGGCATTATAATATCCTTTGTTTTATTTTCCATTCCTTTCCTTATGATACCTAGCATTCTATTTGCTTTCTTGGCCGCCGCTGCACACTGGGCGGAGGGCTTTAACATGTTATCCACGATGATGCCTAAATCTTTATCTCCAGGAACAAGCAGGAATGTAGTCTTCACATATAGGTATCGTCGGTACCGACGGAGCCTGCGCGGGAACTCTGCCCAGCGTCCAATAGAAACGCTTTTGGGAGCATCCCACAGCGCCTGCGTGCTGCCTTCCTGCCTTTCCCAACTGTCCCTCTCCAGTTCTTCGTTTTCCGCAGAGCCGACAGGTCGCACATCCTGTCACCGCAGAAAAAAACCCCTTCTATTCTTCTTTTTTGTGGTCGGGTCTGCCTTCTCTCGACGCTATACCGGTATCGCCGGTTCTTCTTTCTTTTTTTTCTTAGAAAAAAAAAAAACTTTCTTTCTAGTAATTTTCTCTTCAGGTGCCACGCGCCATTTTGGGCACTAGGCCCAACTTTTTCCTTCAAAATGGAAAAAACAGCTTTGGGTTTTAAAAAGTGTTCCAAGTGTGGCGGTACCATATCCGTCACCGACACCCATGAATGGTGCCTCAAATGTTTAGGTCCTGACCACTCTATTTCAGAGTGTGTTGCCTGTGGAATGATGTCAAAAAGGGGTCGGCAAAACCGAGCTGCTAAACTTAGCACCCTTTTCCTCCGATGCAGTCTCCGTGGCATCGACGTCTTCCAGGGCTTCGTCTTCCTCCCATGAATTTCAGGTAACTAAACATAATCTAGCCGGTCCTCAAAGGGTAGATCTCCTTCTAGACATCGAGATGCCTCTGGCGTTGCCCTTGAGGGACTTTCACTGGCATAATTGCCACAGCGGGAGGCTTCGGCTTCCAAAGCACTAACGGTGCTCCAGGATGTTCTCGAGGCTTTAACCACGGCAGAACTACTGGTGCCATGCTCTGGGGTGCCGGCCGCTTCTTCCGGTACCAATACCCAAGCATCGGCAGTGTCGATAGACCAGAGATTCTTGGCTATTGAACGCAGTCTGGCGGCTCTTCTCGCGGCCTCGATGTCCATGAAACCGCTTCAGACAACTCAACCGGTACTGGCACCGACTACATCAACATCAGCAGGTATTCTACTGGGACCGAGTCATGCGCTTCTATCCGGCATCGACAGGTCAGTACCGGACCACTCTGATGCCAACTTCGATCTGTACCGGTACCATGCCTTGCACGATCACCCAGATCGGAGATATTTCGAATCCTCGGATGAGTCTGAAGACTCTGAAAGCTCTGCCGATACTAGCGTACTTCTTCCTGAGGATTCTTCTTCTCCTCAGCGTAGGATGTCTCCACCAGAGGATATGTCCTTTCAGGACTTTATCCGAGATGTGGCCTGAGGTCTTTCCATCACAGTGGCTCCTGAAAAAGAGCCTAGGGCAAAGAAGTTAGAAATCCTACAATACCCTAAAGCTCCCAAGGAAGCAGCTACCTTACCTATTCATGAGATCTTGCATGATCTCATGTTAAGGATGTGGGAAACACCTCTAACCACATCTCCTCACTCTCGAAGACTCAACACCATGTATCGAGTTCCTCCTTGTCCTGGGTTTCAGAAGACTCAATTACCACACCATTCCATGGTGGTGGAATCAGCTATGAGAAGGATCAAGAGTGCAAAAAGGCATGCATCTAATCCTCCAGGACATGAATGTAGGACTCTTGACGCCTTTGGACGTTGAACCTTCCAAGCTTCCATGCTTTCTGCTAGGATCAGTTCCTATATCTTGTATATGGGAATGTTCCTTAAGGAGGTCACAGGAGATTTAGAGCTTATGAGCCCTCTCCTTCCTGTTGATAAGAGGCAAGATTACCTCGCCCTTGTCAAACATGCTCAGGATGTTTCCAAGTTTGTGAATCGTGCAGCCTTTGACTGCTTTGAATGTATAAGCAGAACCTCTGCTATTGCATAGGTGCACGTAGGATTGCCTGGCTCCAGACATCTGACTTGGAAATTTGGGTACAGGATAAACTAGGGAATATTCCTTGCACAGGAGAGAATCTCTTTGGCAAGAATTAGCAGGAAAAAGCTAATGAGATAGATGCTGACAATATCACTTTGGATAGATTGTCCAAATCTACAGCTGATCCTGTGAGGAAAAAATCCTCTAAGAAACCATTCTTCAGTAAGAAGAAAAAGGTTTATCCCTCCTATACCCAGCAGGGGCATCGTTTAGGTCATTCTACCCAAAAGGGACAGCAGCAACAACCTAGGCAAAGAAAGACAAAAGCAGCTAAGCCTCAACCGGCTCAGCAGACTCAGCCTCCACAGGGGCTTTGACTCCTATCTAAAGAACTTTGCCTTCCTGGCCCTGAACGGCCC
This sequence comes from Ichthyophis bannanicus, assembly GCA_033557465.1. Taxonomy (NCBI): domain Eukaryota; kingdom Metazoa; phylum Chordata; class Amphibia; order Gymnophiona; family Ichthyophiidae; genus Ichthyophis; species Ichthyophis bannanicus. Next base: position 454,549,762 of record CM066036.1, read on the forward strand.
AGAACCCTCCACCATCCCAGGAAGATTATGTCATTTTGCCCCCAGATGGGGTCGGATAACAGTAGAAAATTGGACTCTGTCTATTATAAGAGAGGGGTATAAGCTTCATTTCCTCAGCATGACCCCTCCTACAATGGTAAGACAGTTCAATTCTCAGACCTCTCTCAACAACCTCTCTCAACGACCGGTTAGGTCAAGAGGTCACTGTGCTCCTTGCTCAAGGGGCAATAGAAGAGGTGCCCATTCCCCAACGGGGTACAGGGTTTTACTCCCCCTATTTCCTTATTCGAGAGAAAACAGGAGGACACAGACCCATTTTAGACCTCAGAGAATTGAACAAATTCCTGTTCAAAGAGAAGTTCAAAATGATTTCTCTAGGAACTCTGCTGCCATACCTTCAGAGTCAGGATTGGCTTTGTTCTCTAGATCTCAAGGATGCGTACACTCATGTTCTCATCCATCCAACTCACCGAAAGTTCCTTCGCTTTCTGTTTCAAGGGAAGCACTACCAATACAGGGTTCTTCCTTTTGGCCTGGCCTCTGCACCAAGGGTGTTCACAAAATGCATAGCTGTGGTGGCAGCATTTCTCCACACCCTGGGAATATTCGTCTTCCTTTATTTAGACGACTGGCTCATTCGAGCCCCTTCAGAGCCAGAGGCCAGGGTTCCTCTATCTCGCACAATGCGCATCCTTCAATATTTGGGACTTGTCATAAACTTCCCAAAATCCAACCTTGCTCCCACTCAATCCCTAGAGTTTATAGGAGCTCTGCTGGATACCAGACAGACAAGAGCCTTTCTTCCACAGCCCCGCTGCCTTCGCATTGTGCAGTTAGCTTCCCAAGCAGTGCTATAACCTCACCTCACTGCTCAGGAAATGTTACAGTTGCTAGGCTACATGGCATCCACCGTGTATTTGGTTCCTTATGCTCACCTCCATATGAGGACAGGCCAGTGGACCTTATCCACTCAGTGGACTGAGGCGTCAGGTTCCCTGTCAGACAAAATAGTAAACTCAGATCGCCTTATTTTGTCCCTCCAATGGTGGCAGTCACCCCAAAACCTTTTGGTGGGGTCTCCTTTTTAGCAACCCCGACCCCAAGCCACTCTAACAACAGATGCTTCACAGGTGGGTTGGGGAGCCCACCTGCAAGGCCTCTCTACCCAGGGTACCTGGACTCCACAGGAGGCCTATCTCCACATCAACCTCCTGGAACTCAGAGCAATCTTACTTGCTCTTCAAGTATTCCACACCCAGCTCAGCTACAAGACTGTCCTAGTTCAAACGGACAATCAGGTGGCTATGTTCTATGTGAACAAGCAGGGTAGAACAGGCTCTCTGTCGCTCTGCAACGAAGCTTTGCGACTGTGGGCCCTCGCCAGAGAGCATCAGATTCATCTCCTTGCTGTGTATCTTCTAGGCATTCAAAACTCTTGGGCAGACAGACTCAGTCGAGTTCTGCTTCCACACGAATGGCCTCTCCATGCAGACCAGGTGGCCAAAACTTTTCAAATTTGGGGAACCCCGGACATAGACCTCTGCAAGTCCACTGAATGCCAAACTTCCCCAAGTCTGTTCCAGAATTCCGGCTCAGGGTTGTCAGGCCAGGGATGCTTTCCTCCTACATTGGGGTCAGGACTTCCTGTATGCCTTTCCACCCATTCCCCTAATTCCCAAAACCCTGTTCAAGCTTCAGAGAGACAAAGGTTATATGATTCTCATAGCTCCACGTTGGCCACGGCAAATGTGGTACCCTCTGCTCCTACATCTCTCTCAAGCTCCACCTCTGGAGTTAGGATCCTTTCTCAAGAGGATGGGATGCTGTGGCATCCCAATCCCCAGTCTCTGCATCTCAGGGCCTGGTTGCTGAAAGCCTAGAACTTCACGGTCTTAACCTTTCCCAGCAGGTGAAGGATATCCTTTATGCTTCCAGGAAGCCTTCCACAAAACGCTCTTGTGCATTTAAGTGGAAAAGGTTTACCATATGGTGCTTGCAGAAGGGTCTTAACCCTCTTGCGATACCTCTGCAATCATGCTGGAGACCAATTCAGTGAGAGTTCATTTGAGTGCTATTGCAGCTTCTTTCAAGCCTCTAAATGGACAACCTATTTCCTCTCATCCTCTCATAGCGAGATTTATGAGAGGCCTTCTCTTAACTAAGCCTCCCATTAAGCCACCACCAGTGGCATGGGACTTAAATCTGGTTCTTGGGCAGCTCATGAAACCGCCCTTTGAACCATTAGCCACTACCTCTTTGAAATTCCTTTCCTGGAAGGTCATCTTTCTCATTGCAGTCACATCAGCACGTCGCATCAGTGAATTGTAAGCGTTGGTGGCTGATCCTCCTTATACAAGGTTCCATCATGATAAGGTAGTCCTTAGGACTCATCCACACTTTATGCCAAAGGTGGTGTCACCTTTTCATTTAAACCAAGCGGTTTACCTTCCTGTATTTTTTCCAAGGCCTCGCGCCTCAAATGCATTAAGGAATCTTCATACCTTGGACTGTAAAAGAGCTTTGGCCTTTTACTTGCAAAGGACACAGCAACATAGAAAGTCCTCTCAACTCTTTGTTGCTTTTGTTCCTAGTCATTTGGGACTACAAGTCTCCAAAAGAACACTGTCCAGCTAGATTGCACAGTGTATATCTTTTGCCTATGAGAATAAAAACCTTCCTCTGGAAGGCCATGTCACAGCTTACAATGTGAGAGCCATGGCAGCCTCTATGGCTCATCTTCACTCTTTGTCTATCGACGACATCTGTTGAGCAGCTACTTGGACTTCGGTTCATATCTTCACAGCCCATTACTGCTTAGACAAGGACTCCGGCCGGGATGCCTTGTTTTATCAGGCTGTTCTTCAACACCTGTTCCATACTTAATCAACTCCTACCCACCATCCCTGGTAGGATGCCAGAGATCCATGGGGTGAAGCGGAGCCCTTTCACAAGGGCGCACAACTTCTGGGGCCTTCTCCCTGGCATCTGCAGCTAGGGCATGCCCATATGTGAAGACTACATTCCTGCTTGTTCCTGGAGATAGCATAGTTACTCACCTGTAACAGGTGATCTCCAGGAACAGCAGTAATTTAGTCTTCACAACCCACCCACCTCCCCTAGGAGTTGTATCTCTCTATCTCTCTCTCTTTCTCTCTCTCCCTCTCTCTTTTGTCTCAGCTTTAAACTCAACTGGAGAGGGACAGTTGGGAAAGGCGGGAAGGCAGCACACAGGCGCTGTGGGATGATCCCAAAAGCTTTCCTGTTGGACGCTGGGGAGCGTTCCCGCGCAGGCTCCGTCGGTACCGACGATACCCATGTGTGAAGACTAAATTCCTGCTGTTCCTGGAGATCACTTGTTACAGATGAGTAACTATGCTTTCCTGTGTGGTGGATCCTAATGTGGAACCTTGCATTGTGTAACCATAGTTTGGGTTGTTCTTTCCTAGGTGCATAACTTTGCACTTGTCCACATTAAATTTCATCTGCCATTTGGATGCCCAGTCTTACAATTTATCAAGATCCTCTTACAATTTTCCACAATCCTCATGGGTTTTAACAACTTTAAATAGTTTTGTGTCATCTGCAAATTTGATAACCTCACTCGTTATTCCCATTTTCAGGTCATTTATGAATATGTTAAAAAGCAGCGGAGCCAGCACATATCCCTGGGGTACTCCACTATTCACTTTTCTCCATTGGGAAAATTGGCCGTTTAGCCCTACCCTCTGCTTTCTGTCTTTTAACCAGTTTCTGATCCAAAATAGTACACTGCCTCCTATCTCATGACTTTTTAGTTTTGCGAAACGTCTCTCATGAGGGACCTTGTCAAAGGCTTTCTGAAAGTCCAGATACACTATATCAACCAACTCACTTTTGTCTACCTGTTTATTCACACCTTCGAAAAAACAGATTAGTAAGACAAAATCTTCCTTGTCTAAAGCCATGTTGGCTGTCTCCCATTAAGCCATGACTATCTACATATTCAGTAATTTTGTTCTTTATGATGGTTTCTGCCATTTTTCCCGGTACTGACATCAGGCTCATCGGTCTGTAGTTTCCAGGATCACCCCTGGAACCCTTTTTAAAAATTGGTGTTACATTGGTCACCCTCCAATCTTCAGGTATTATAGATGATTTTAATGATAGTTCACAGATTACTAATAGCAGGTCTGCAATCTCATATTTCAGTTCTTTCAACACCCTTGGATGTATACCATCCAGTCCAGGTGATTTTCTACTCTTCAGTTTATCAAATAGTTGTAATACATCTTCCCAGTGTATTGATATTTCTTTCAATTCTTCTGCAGAATCACCTTTAAATACCGCTTCAGTCATGGGTAACATCCCTACATCTTCCTCAGCAAAGACCGAAGCAAATAATTCATCTTTGATTTTGGGGGAGTGGGAGCTAGGGCTTCTCAGCAGATAGTGGACAATTGAGGCTGGACTTGATGATAAACGCCATGGTAGAGGCCTTTTTTAACTGACAGAGACTGTTTGGCTCCAGTAGCATGTTTCTACTTGTACAGCTATGGCCACAGAGGTCTCTCTTGTATGTGTTTCTACCATAGCTTCTGATCAATCATGTTCTGCAGAGGATAGAGGATTATCCGGGTCTGCTGATCCTAGTGGCTGCAGACTAGCCCTAAAGGATATGGTATGTGGACCTAATTCAGATGCTGGCGGGATGGCCCTTTCCTCAGGGGAGGGATCTTCTGCACCAGGGCCTCATCCTGCTGAGCAACCCATTTCCATTCTTGCTTACACCTTGACCCTAGAGAAGCACTGTCTGAAGCAGAAGGGCTACTCGTCGATGGTAATTTTGATGCTACTTAAGTCATAGCACAGGTCATCACATCTAGCATAGATCCAATTCTGGTGCCTTCTTGAGGCGTGATGCCAGGACCCAGGGTCTGTCCTCCTGCCGGGCCATCTTTCCGGGCCTTTAGGCATTGCTTCAAAATAGTATGGAGAAATGGCTCGCATTAAATTCCCTGCAAGTTCAAGTCACAGTGTTGGCTTGTTTCTGGGAGCTGGTTGCCAGGTGACCTTTGGCTTCACACCCCGATATATCTTGTTTCCTCCAAGGGATTTGATATCTGCGTCCACTCATCTGGCCCAAAGTTTCGCTCTGAGATCTGGGCCTGTTACTTCAGACGTTGATAGATCCTCCTTAAGTACATAAGATATGCCATACCAAGGGTCAATCAAGCTCAGTATTCTGTTTCCAACAGCAGCCAATCCAGGTCATAAGTGCCTGTCAGGTTCCCAAAAAGGTGCTTATATTCCATGCTGCTTAATCCAGGGGTAAGTAGTGGATTTCCCTGGCCCTTTTTAATAATGGTTTATAGACTTTTCCTTCAGGAACGTGTCCAAACTGTTTTTTAAACCTAGCTACACTAACAGCTTTTACTGCATCCTCTGGTAACAAATTCCAGAGTTTGATTACATGTTGAGTGAAAAAATACTTGAGCCATTGAGGTGGCTCATGCTGTAAGATTTGTCTTTTAAGTCTGTCTGTCTTCTTGATGAGTGGAGGAGTAGTCTAGTGGTTAGAACAGTGGCCTGGTAACCAAGAAACCAGAGTTCAATTCCCACTGTCACTCCTTGTGACCTTGGGCAAGTCACTTTACTCTCCATTGCCTTGAAGAAAGGTCACACCTTGCCAAGAAAATACAGGAGCTACTGGGTCACCATTAAGTAAGCACTTGACTCAGTAGCACACATTGCATTGCATAAAATCTGTCGTCTTGATGGCCATTTATTTGACCTGGTGCATTTCAGAATTGCAGGCCTTGTCCTTGATCTTCTCAGCGGATGTTGTGGCAGTTCGTCCCATCCCATCCTGTCCCTTCCATCTTGCCTATGGTGGTTGCAGCTCTTCATGTCAATCAGTCTTTGTTTGATCAATATCAGGGGAAGAGAAGGAGTTGCATCTGGTGGATGTAGGGAGAGTGTTGCTTCGTTATTTGAACGTGACTAATCTCTTCCTTAAGTCAGATAGGATGTTTGTTTTGTTTGGAGGTCTGCATGAGGACAAGGCAGCCTCCAAAGCCATCTTGGGATGCTGGATTAAAGAAGTGGTTGCCTCTGCCTATTTACTGGGGAGTAGGCCAGTGCCGGTGGGCTTGTGGACTTACTCATCTTGAGCACAGGTGTCATCTTGGGCAGAGTCCAAGACTATCGCCCTGGTAGACATCTGTCGGGCAACTACTTGGTCTTTCTTGAATACCTTTGTAAAGCATTACTGCTTGGATCTGCAGGCCCAGGCTGACGTGATTTGTGGTTTGGAGGTTTTTAGAGTAGCTGTGTCATCTTTGGTACTTTCCACTTATCTGGATTGGTCTGACAGGATGAACCAAAAGATGAATTTTACTTACCCATTTATTTCCTTTTCTGGAATACTGCTAGACTAGCCCAAGATCCATCCTAGGGAGATTCTCTGCTGTCTCTTGGATTCTTAGAATTGCTGTATAAAGTTCTGTGCACCTGTTGAGCATTTGCCTTTCCTTAGAGAATCCTGAGCTTAGTCCTTCCAGGGTATTCTTCTCGGAGGTATAGTGTTTTTCTTGTGTTTTTGATAAGGGACTTGTTATTAGAATACTGAAGGGTATCCCAGCTACACCTATCCTTATACCGGTGTTGATGTCACTGGAATCTTTAGTTTTTTCTCTGTCTCCATCATCTGCTGGCAGGAAGGCGTAATCCACTTGTCTGTACTGGTCCAACAGGATTCCAGGAAAGGAAATTATCAGGAAAGTAAAATTTCACTCTCTGTGTTTAGCATGGTAATTTAGTGTGCACTAACAGTTCATGCACCGCGTTTGCTATTATCACAGTGCTGATAATGCGTGCCAAAAGCTACTTTAAACACCTAATGCAGCATAGGGGCCTTTTTACTAAAGTTTGTTAGAGGTTTGCACCTAATGTGCATTTAGCACTAAAACTAGTGTAATAAATGCAAAGCTTCCTTGGTAACTGTCAGGGGTGTGACCAGCATGTTCCCAGCAGTTACTTCACGGATGCATACTGTTAACATGCGACAGCAGCATTCACAGTTAACATGAATGCACCTACCAGCCTCATAGAGGTACCATTATATGCACCCGCGCTAATTGCCATATTGACAGTGCATGATATGTACCTTGAGCTAATTGCAATGCTTTCTCCATGCCCACATTCCGCCCATATCTTGCCCATTTCCTGCCCCTTCACACAGTGGGCAATTAACACTTATTTTAGCAGCTGGTAGCTGTCATGCCCACATGTTAACTGTCACCATGGCCCCTGTACTCATAGTTACTACCCACTAAAATGCACATGAACTGCTTAGCGGTCTTTAGTAATAGGACCCCTTAGTAAATAGAACCCTTTATGTTTTTAAAGCAGAACCTTGGGGTTATTTTTCAAATGTTTTTATTTGAATTACATTAATGATTTGCTCATTCAGGTGGCATTTCATTTCTGTAGAACATAGTATGATATCATTGAGTATGAAAGCAGAGCTTCCAAAGATAACGCAATGGCAAATTTAGAAATAACATATAATTAGCAGTGTTTTGGTATGTCTGCCACTAGAGTTTGGTCACAGGCAGACTATAAATGTCTAGTGTTTCCACTTGATGGTTTTTGAAGTCACTGAGCTTTGGTTGAATTTGTAGTCTTTGTTTTTTATGTCATATTTATAGACTTCTTTTTTTCTTCATAGACCTACATATGATGATATGCCAGATGCTCTTATCCTGCCTACTCCTAAGGAAGATTCCTTTGATGGCTATGTACTTTCAAGAGATGAGGAAAAAGATACAAATGAAACCGGAGGAGAAAAGCTCACCTCAGACAGTGAATCTGCTATTGAATCATTCACACCTAGTTCCTGCAGATCAAAAGGGCCTTTAATGCCGCTCATTCAAAAGCCAGGGCCTACAACACAAATATGCCACCAAAAGGAGTGTGCTTGTAACAGTAGGAAAAATTGCATTCCATTAGGCAAAGTTGCAACCAGCAGCCATGAAGCCTTGTTCAGTTCCATAAACCCATTACCTCACAGTTCTCTTTCTGGCCCTCTGGCTTTCAGTTCTTTTTACAGCCCTAAAATTGAAAAAAAAGTGTTTTCTGCCAGGACACTGGATCAAGTGAGGTCACAAATGTGTATAAAGCAGGAACACAAAGACAAATACCCAAGTTTTGTTGGGGTGTCACCATCATGTCACATAAACACACCATCACCTTCATTTTTGAGAACAACCATTGACCCAGGCATCTCTTCAAATGCAAACTCAGGTTTACTTTCTTGGACACATTATGGCTTAAAATCTCAGGGTGAAGCTAGGACTTCTGAATTACACCTCAAGAATCTAGTGAGCTCCCACAGCAATGAGACACACCAGCACATAGCAGAAGGTGATAGGTATAAAAGGAAAGATATTAGGCCTAACAAGAACAATTTAACTTCTGTGGATGAAATCATTGAAGATGTTATTTTGAAATACTGCTATGGAATTTCACCTATGAAGTTGTCTAGTAATAAAGACGAAGGGAGTTCTTCCTTAAACTTTCAATCACTTTTGGGACATAGCAATACAGAGGATTCTGATATGAGTTTTGATTTGAATGTACCTATTCAATTTCAGGTTGATCACTCCAAGACATTTGTCAAAGACATTGACCATCTTCAAGAAATCCATGTAACGCTGCAAGATGATAATTATGAATCACAGCTCAGCTCTGTCCTTAAGGCTTATCCAGTAAAAGAAGAAGAACTGGAAGATCACAGTAAAGAAGTAATTATTCAACCTTTGCCTCATGTGCCACCTTCCTTTGTTGGAAAAACCTGGTCTCAGATAATGTATGAGGATGATTTAAAAGTTGATGCACTTGTACGGGACTTCAGAGAAGGGCGTTTCCGAAGTTACTTTGATAGTGACTCTTTGACCAATTGTGGGGAGAAGAGTAGTAAAATGCAGAAAGTAGAAGGAAATAATGAGTCTCTTACAAATAATAGAACAGAGGGTACCTCAGTAAAAGCACCGTCGCTAGTTGGTGATCATATAAATGATGGTGCTGATTCTTATAAATCCTCTTCAGCTTCAAATACTCTATGCAAACCATCAAGCGTTAGGAATCTTGGAAGAAGGACATGGCGTCTTGCTTCAAGATGTCAGATTGTAAAGGTTAGCCATGGGACCCAGACCAGTGTGGTCAATTACTCAGTGATCAAGAGAAAAATCATAAGGAAAGAACAAGAGCCTCTTGCAGAAGAAGCAAAGTTTGATTGGTTGGAGAATGAAAGAACTCCAGAAATGAAAACCAGGCTTTGTGCTCTTAAGCTTCCTGAGTCATACAACAAACTTTTGAGGCCTGTACAACCCAGTACTGTGGTCTATGTTCTTTCATATCCAGAGATGAAACCATGTAAAGGAAAACCTGCTGCTGTTCAAAAAATAAGGAGAAACCATTGCTCCACAGACAGTAAAGATTATATAAGATATAAATACAAACAGTCTCCTCTTAAATATTATGATCCACTGACTAATAGGGTTCTAAAAACACTTCCCAGGAGCTCAGTTAGAGGGAAAGGTAAGAAAGCTCCTTGTGCTCGACAGCTTTTCAGGAATCTTAGCATTGATTGCAACATGAAGAAAATAGATGATGGGCAGAAAGAAAGTGTTCCATCTAAGAAATCTCTCAGTTTGTCTGATTTTAGTAGCTCATCTTCAGCTCCTCTGCTTGCAGATGTGACAAAGGGGAAAGATTTCAGTTCAAGTCTGAGGTCAGATGGATCTTCAAATTCTGCTAAGGGGTATGAGTTAACTGAGTTAGAGGAGAAGTCCTGCAAGAATGTTCTTTCCTCTCGGGACCACAGTGAGTTGGGGGGAGAGATTCCATTATTATCACCAAATAGCATTAAGAAGCCAATTGAGAGTCCACTGTTGGAAAGAGGAAATCCAAAGGTATCGAAAAAGAAGAAAGAAGGATCAAGGATGGAGCCTGATTTTTCTAAAAAATCTTCCAGAGTCCTGCATGTCACATGTGCTGTTACAAGGAGTGAAAGGAAAGTAACTTTGGGAAAGGAAGGCTATGGAACAAGGAAAATGGCAAAGGCACGCATGAATAAATCTCGCCACAAGGTTTCTGTGCCTTCTGTTCAGGGATGTCAAACAAGGTGCATGACTGTTAGAAAAAGACCTGCAAAAGGGCGACCTATCATCAAGAAAGTTAGAAAAGTTTGAAAGTTTTTATATTTGTTTTCACTTTAGGCGGGCCGAAAAGTGAGAACAAACAGTGGTTCCCAAGTGACGAGGACTTGCTGCTTCTGTCCTAAAGGAACAAGAAATGGGTGGGAGTAGATGTCTTCCCTGCACTTCCAGGAAATCATTGACACAGACTCTTGCATAAATGGGACACAGTATGAGTAAAGTTCTTGTCGCATTGCCAGAGAATAGACTGTGGAAGAAATGAAAACACTAATGGTGCTATGACAAATCTAATTGTTACAGTGGGAATAAACCCATAATTATTCCACATTTGTGGAAGGCAAGCACACTGCGTATTGCACAAAGACGGTTCTAGTATAAAGTTTTTATGTCATTTTTATATTTGAATTAAGCACTTTTTGGGCTCTATTTACTAGACTTCAGTGCACATTTTGTACACTGGTTTATAAAGGCCATGCCAAGAATATGTTTTTAAATTAAACATTTCAGACTCTTAGCATAAACAGCTTACCAAAACCACGGCTTTTTCCAAACATATTCTTTGATTTGATTTTTTACCTTGGGAATTTATACCTCACCTTTTCCAAAAGAAAGCATACCAGTAGAAACTGTGATCCTTTCAGTAAACTTAACTGTATTTGCAAATAAAATATTTGAAATTCCTAACATAAATGGGTTTGTAATGCCCTCCTGTTATGTAATTTTGAAAGGTGTGTGTATACTTTTCTTTGGGGCCCTTTTACTAAAGTGAACTGTGGTTTTGCACATAATGCAGGGAGAACTATTTAGGCAACTAGTAACAGAACCACACATGAAGGGGGCCGTACTGAACTTGGTGCTTACCAATGGTGAAAGTGTTTTTTGATGTAATAGTGGGAGATCATCTCTCATCCAGTGATCACCAGATGGTGTGGTTCAGTATTAAAACTAGGGCTGATAAAATCCATTCAAAAGTAGAGTCTTAGATTTTAAGAAAACTAAGTCTTTCAAGATGGGCCAATACCTGAAGGAGTCGTTTGTGGGATGGGAACAGGTGGGGGATGTAGAAAAACAGTGGGCAAAACTGAAAGGGGATATTTTAAAGGCAACCAACCTGTTTGTTAGAAAGGTAAATAAAGGTAAAAGGTGAAGGAGGCTGCTATGGTTCTCAAAAGAAGTAGCTGAAAAGTTGAAGAAGAGGGAGTCATGAAAAACAAGAGATCACAGAGAGTGGAAGACAGGCATCTATTTTTGGAAAAATTTAGGGAAGCTAGCAAAATAGTCAGGAAAGCAAAGATACTAAAGGAAGAAGAAATAGCCAATGCAATAAAATGAGGGGATAAGACGATTTTCAGATATGTTAGTGAGAAGAGGAAGGGGCAAAAGTGGTGTTGTCAGATTCAAGGGTGAAGGGGAGGAATATGTAGAAGCTGATGAGAATAAAGCGGAATTGCTTAATAAATAATTCTGTTCTGTGTTCACAGATGAAGGGCAAGGAGCAAGGACCTCAGAAAACACCTACAAATAGGAACAGAAGCGACGGGGATCTCAAACGATTTTCAGAAGACTGTGTTTGGGAGGAACTAGCTAAACTAAAAGTAGACAACGCGATGGGACTGGAAGGGATGCATCCGAGACTACTGAAGGAACTTGGGGATATTGGGCAGACTAGATGGACCACACTGGTCTTTATCTGCCGTCAAATACTATGTTACTATGTTCCAGCGGCTCCGCTGACTGAACTTTTCAATGCCTCTTTGGAGTCGAGAGTGCCGACTGGTGCCAGAGAACTGGAGAGAGGCACATATGTGGTCCCTTTACACAAAAGTGGAAGTAAGGATGTGGTTGAAAACTACAGGCCGGTTAGTCTAACCTCTATGGTGAGCAAATTATTGGAAACGCTGCTGAAAGAGAAAATAGTGAGGTTTCTGGAGTCCAATGGATTACAGTATCGGAGGCAACATGGATTCACCAGAGGCAGGTCTTGTCAGACAAATCTGATTGATGTCTTTGGCTGGGTGACCAGGGAGCTTGTTAACCAGGGAGAGCCCTAAAGGTGGTCTACTTGGATTTCAGTAAAGCCTTTGACACTGTTACACACAGGCGACTTATCAACAAACTGAGCACCCTAGTGATGGACCCTAAAGTTACTGATTGGGCTAGAACTTGGATGTATAGGTAATTGGAGCTCATTCTGAAGAGAGGGAGGTTACCAGTGGTGTGCCGCAGGGATCTGTCCTTGGTCTGATTCTTTTTAAGATCTTTGTTAGTGATATTGTGGAAGGGTTGCCTCTTTGCGGATGATACCAAAATCTGTAATAGAGTAGATGCCCATGAAGGAGCAGATAACATGAGGAGGGATCTAGCTAAGCTTGAAGAATGGTTTAGAATTTGGCAGTTGAGATTTATTGCTAAAAAATGCAGGGTCATGGATTTGGGCTGCAAAAATCCAAAGGAGCAGTTCAGTGAAGGGGGGGGGGGTAATTCTGTCCACAAAAGAAGAGCGGGACTTGGGCGTCGTGTTTGACAATCTTAAAGTAGCTAAACAGATAGAAAAAGCGACGGTGAAAGCTAGAAGGATGCTTGGGTGCACAGGGAGAGGAATGGCCAACAGAAGAAAGGAGATGATAGTGCCTCTGTATAGGTCTTTGGTGTGACCTCATTTGAAGTATTGTGTGCAGTTCTGGAGACCACACCTTCAAAAGGATATAAACAGGTTGGCATCGGTGCAGAGGGTGGCTACTAAAATGGTTAGTGGTCTTCGTTATAAAGCATATGAGGGCAGACTTAAGGATCTTAATAAGTATACTTTAAAGGAAAGGCAGGATAGAGGAGATATGATAGAGATGTTTAAGTATTTCCATGGCATAAATGCACAGGAGAGCCTCTTTCGATTGAAAGCAAACTCTGCTACAAGGGGACATAGGATGAGGCTGACTCAGTAATATGCAGAAATATTTATTTATGGAAAGAGTGGTAGATGTATGGAATAGTCTCCCAGTGGAGGTGGTAGAGATGAGGACACTATCTGAATTCAAAAAAGTATGGGACAAACACAGAGGATCTCTAAGGGAAATGAGGGGACTATTGTAGTAGTCGATATGGAAGGACAGTCTAGATAGGCCATGTGGTCTTTTTCTGTCAGTATGTTTCTATGTTTCACACATGCTATGTGCAAAGCCATTGCCTTAACTGTCAGAAGCATAGACAACATTTTCCCAGTAGTTCACGTATGGCGTCCTACCATAATGTAGAGTGCTGTTATTGTGGGTGCAACTATTGAGGTGGAGGTAATAGCAACCATGTTAACTGCAGTAGTCTTAGCACGTGGTGTTTACCCCCCTACTAACTGTGTGGCACTCACCATGCCCACTCTCTGACCCTAACCTGCCCATTTACCACCTCACTGCGAGAGGCACATTTAGCGAGGAAATCAGCATGCGCTGTCACGGCCGCATGCTTATAGTTACTGTGGGCCAAAACCTGTTCTAACTGCATAGTGCACTTTAGTAAAAAGGCCCCTTTGTGTAGACTTTGGCGAATTTTCAAGTGTATATGCATACTTCTGCTTTGAAAATGATTCCAAGAAATGTATGCATTTACATTTTCACCTGCTGTTTACCATGCACATATTTTTAGGGTTAATTTACAAACACATGGATTAATTTTCAAAATGTAAAAATAAATTTAATTATTTATTTGTATTCTGCTCACGCCTTTCCAGTAGTAGTTCAAGGTGAGTTACATTCACGTAAAGCAGGTATTTCCCTTTCCCTGGAGGGCTTACAATCTAAGTTTGTGCCTAAGACAATGGAGGGTTAACTGATTTGCCCAAGGCCGCAAGGAGCATCTTCCTTTGCACTCTAGCCCTAGGAGTGCCTCCACTCAGTTTGGTTAAAGCTGTGGTAAAAGTTATATGCATACAGGCTTTTTGCATGTACGTTTACCCACATTTCCAGTGTATACCTTTACCTGCAGAATAGTTTTGAAAATTACCCTCCCTGTGCTACATTTCTTTCTTTCTTTTCTTTTGGTTCGGTAGGTCTTGACCTCAAAGTTAAACAATTTCTCTAGAGCTTTAGAGAAATTTTTATGCTGCTTGGAAATAACTGGATCAGTGAAAGAATTTGTTGGTTCCACTTCAAGATCACAGTTCTTATTGTATTGGATCATACTGTATTCTGCAAAGTTGGTCAGCATATTTAGGGCTTCCACTTTTATGTTTATTTTTGATCTCACGGTTTTATTTCTATTATGTGTATTTGCAAGGACACGGTTTCTTTTATAATATTAATTTTTAGAACTCCTGAGAATTTCTTTCAAGATACCAGCTGTTGTAGTTCTTTTTTTACTGAAAATGTCTTTATTGAATGAATTTTTAGCAAACTAAAAGCAATTTAATACACAACATCATGTGTGCAGTAGACTAAAAAAATGTCAATTGACTGGATTAAAAACCACAAAAAATCTGCATGAATACTTCACAATATACTTTTAAAATATATTCTTTAATCATACTTCAAAAAACTTCACTGGGCTCCTCTGGGCTATCATCAAAATAAACTTTATCCTTTCAGAAAGTATAGAAGGCTGTTCACAGATTTAAAAAAAAAAAGTACAAAAAGGGGCTCAGTACTAGGACACACTTGCTAAAAAGCTTAGGGCCTGATACCGAAGGGGGAACATCCTGCCCGCCCGGATATCCAGGATCTGGACGGGCCGGTCTAGTCCCTTATTCTGAGCCCGCGGGAGCTAGATGTTCCCACGGGATCAGAATCAGGTCTAGACGACCGGCCCATGCCTGGACAGGCAGGCCGTCCCCCAATTCTGTGCCACCAGATGTCCAAGAATTTCCCCGCACAAGCCTTCCCCGACTCCTGCATGGAGACTCCTGCATGGAGTCGCGGTGCCGTGGCATCCTATTGCCATGGCACAGTGGCTCCATTAAGGAGCCGTAATCCCCGGCCACCACCACACAGTTCATTCCCACAGCCCAACCCCCGATGCGGCTTTCCAGAGGCAGGACTGAGCTGCGGGGAAGCTCCTGCACCCCCTCACCCCACTGACCTGGCCCTCGCACGTATTCCACCTCTGTGGTGAAATAAGTCCTACGTCCATGTTGACAACCCCGAACGTACAGGGCCGACCTCAGTATCTGTCCTGTACGTTCAGGGTCGCATCCTCGGCCCACCCCCTCCAGAGCTCCCCATACATCTCCTGTGTACATGCGGGGAGCTTTGTGCAGGGGATACAGTTTCAGCATTTGGCGGGTATGGATGTCTGACCTGGACATCCATCCCTGCTAAACGTGACTTGGAATGACCCCATTAGTGTTCAAAGCTTCTCATCATTGCTCCCTACAGAATACTTTTTTGTTACTCTTTTTTTTTAAAATTTTATATTTAATTAAATTTTACAATAAACCAAGAACCTTGGATAAAGTATATCACAATCCATCATGCACATGCAAAAAATAAGCACAAAAGAACATAAAGCAACCAATAACATGACAGTATGCTATTGGTCCATAATAGAACAATAAAGAAAAGGGAGGATTCAGGAACAGTATACACCGAGGGAGAGTGGTTACAAACAAAGAAAAATATTAAAAAGAAAAAGTAGGATGTAAAGCGAATACAGCTTTTAAAGCCCACAGTACGAAATCATAAGGTGAATTCACAATTGCCTAGCATCTAAGAAAAAGTGCAGTTGAGATGGCTCGAAGAAATGAAAAGTCTTATTTTGATACCTAACTATACATTTACAAGGAAATCTCAACTGAAAACTCGCACCCAAAGCTAAAACCTCAGTGGGGAGTTCCAGAAATGTTTTCCTCCTAGATTGAGTCCACCTGGACACATCTGGGAAGATCTGTACCCTACCCCCCAAAAAAGAAATATCAGATTTTTTTTTAATACATTTGTATTAATGCTTCCTTATCCTGAAGAAATACAAAAGATACCAACAAAGTAGCCCGGGCTTCAACCACCTCTGTAGACTGCTCTAACAACTCAGACAGGTTCCCAAGGAGTCAGAAGGCACCTCTACCTGAGAGGTATCAGCTTTCTGCAAAGTGTCTTTACCAATCATTGAGGGGAGGAAATAAATCTTTTGAAGAGGAGGGATCCCAGACTCAGGATAGCTAAACAGCTCCTTAAGGAACCAAATCAATAGCTCCCTAGGGGATCACAATGAAAGCTGTGGAAAATTCAGCAAAGATTTAAGTTTCTCTTTTGATTTTCCAAGTTTTCAATTTTATGCTGGAAAACCAAATCATTCCTAGCCGAGACCCTTTGTTGATCCTGCAAATGTTGAATTTTAACCTCGAGTCCATCCAATTGCATCTGCTGTTAGAGCACGTTCGTCTTCACCCCCTCCAGTCTAAGAGCGAAGGGAGAAAGAAGCCTGCAATACTCCAGCACAAACCTGATAAAGTGACTACATTGTGTCCCAAATGGATTCCAGATTCACCTCCTTTGATCTCACAAGTGGAGGAAGATCCTAGATCATTACACTCTCCTGAATGGTGGGGGGAGGGGTGGGCCTTGTGTGGTAGCCATTTTGAATTAATCTCTCTCCCCAGAGCCTGCTGTTTGTTAAGCTTTTCCTGTCCTTGCCTGCCTGAGTGACTCCTCCCCCTGTGTGTGTGGTAGCCATTTTGAATTAATCTCTCTCCCCAGAGCCTGCTGTTTGTTAAGCTTTTTCCTGTCCTTGCCTGCCTGAGTGACTCCTCCCCCTGACCCCCTCCCCCTGAGGTATCCTGTAACCTTGTTCCTGTTTTCTCCACGTGTGCATAGGCTGTTTTAGTTTGCTTTTCTCTGATCAGAGAAAGGCTGAACTTTTACAGAGCTCTGCTAGTGAGTGGATTTTTGCCTCCTGGGACATCTTACTGTGAGTTCTAGCTGTTTATTTAATTATTTACTGTTTGTCTAACCGTTGTTTGTTTAATTATTTAGTGTTTGTCTTAGTGGTGTGCAAGTTCAGCCTTCTCAGCTGTACTTACCTTGCCTCTCTCAACTAACTGGGCTTTGTGTGGTACCCCCATCCCCCTGCTGAGGGTTCAGGACAGGGTACCTTGTAACTGCCCTCTTTAATAGGACTTATCTGCCCCCCACCCCACCCCAGCACCCACCCACCCCTGGGAAATTGTAGTTTTATAGGTACTTGGACATCTTAGAGGAAAGGGGCTGCTCTCAGGTGCAGCTCTTAATCCAAATCAGTCATACACAGAGGACCTGTGATTAATTAGCTTCAGGTACACAGGGTGTATTAGGGGTATTAGATACACTTTTATTAGTATAAGCATCTACACCAATCCTTATTATATACCGATTTAAAAGACCTAAACACAAGCTTTAAACTAAGATGCAGTCAGAGGTCCAGCAACGAGATGAGGGTTCTCCAGTCTTTTGCATCGAGTGTCACATGTATGATTATCTCCCAGTTGGTGAGAGGTCCTACATATGCACTAAGTGCAGGGAGCTCTTTGCTCTCAGGGAACGAGTCCGTTCTCTAGAGGCTAGAGTAGCAGACCTGGAAGACATAAGAAAGACAGAGAAGTACATGGACGAGACCTACAGGGATATAGTCCTGAAGTCCCACCTCCAGTCTGGCAGCATCCCTGTTGCCATGGAGGAGAGAGGTCACGTGACAGGAGAGCATCACCCTGGTGTGGCAGGAAGTGATCCTGTAACTAGGACCTGTCCTCCAGGTGATGTAAAACCCTCTCGCACCGAGGACGTTTCTCCAGGGCCATGTCCCCATGAGGGGAGGGTCAGGACAGCTGTTATAGTTGGTGATTCAATCATTAGGAATGTAGATAGCTGGGTGGCTGGTGGACGTGAGGATCGCCTGGTAACATGCCTGCCTGGTGCGAAGGTAGCAGATCTCACGCACCGCCTAGATAGGATCATAGATAGTGCTGGGGGGGAGTCTGCTGTCTTGGTACATGTTGGTACCAATGACATAGGAAAATGTGGTAGGGAAGTTCTGGAGGCTAAATTTAAGCTTTTAGGTAGGAAGTTGAAATCCAGAACTTCCAGGATAGCGTTCTCCGAAATGCTTCCTGTTCCACGTGCAGGACCCAAAAGACAGGCAGAGCTCCGGAGTCTCAATGCGTGGATGAGACAATGGTGCAAGGATGAGGGTTTTGGATTTGTTAGGAACTGGGGAACATTCTGGGGAAAGGGGGGGCTCTTCCGAAGGGATGGGCTTCACCTTAATCAGGATGGGACCAGACTGCTGGCATTAACCTTTAAAAAAGAGATAGAGAAGCTTTTAAACTAGAAAATAGGGGAAAGCCGACAGTCACCCAGGAGCGCACGGTTTGGACAAAGGTATCCTTGAAGGATACTACCAAAAGCAGTGAGGTTCCAAAAGGGAGTATAGTAGCCCAAATGCCCTTGAGTAAGGAGCAGACAGAGCATAAAGATTCCCAATTACCCATGCCTACCAATAGCCAGATTAATATTAATAAAATACAGTCTCTAAAATGCTTGTATGCCAATGCTAGAAGTCTAAACAATAAGATGGGAGAATTAGAATATATAGCATTAAATGAGAGGTTAGATATGATTGCACTCTCAGAGACATGGTGGAAGGAGGATAACCAGTGGGACACTGTGATACCTGGATACAAACTATATCGTAATGATAGAGCTGAACAAATTGGTGGAGGGGTTGCGCTCTATGTTAGAGAGGGCATTGAGTCAGAAAGGATTAAAGTTTTGCAGGGAACAAAATATGCTGTAGAATCTCTATGGATTGAAATTCCCATTTATGAAGGGGAAGGTGATGGCAGTGGGAGTATACTATTGACCACCTGGCCAGAATGAACAAATGGATGATGAAATGCTCAAAGAAATCAAGGAAGCTAACAAAAGCCACAACAGAGTAGTAATAATGGGTGATTTCAATTACCCCGGTATCGACTGGGACAGTGTCACAGCAGGACAAGCTAAAGAGATAAAGTTTCTAGATGAAATAAATGACTGCTTCTTGGAGCAGCTGGTTCATGAACCGACCAGAGGGGAAGCCATACTGGACCTAGTCCTTAGTGGAACGCCAGATCTGGTGCAAGAAATAAGGGTGTTGGGACCACTTGGCAATAGTGATCATAGTATGATCATGTTTGATTTAATCAGTGGAGGACAGATAGTAAAGGAATCCACAGTACTACCTTTTAACTTTCAAAAGGGTGACTATGATAGAATGAGGAATATAGTTCGGAAAAAACTAAAAGGAGCGGTTCCAAAGGTTAAAGACTTACAGCAAGCTTGGGTGTTATTTAAAAATACTATCCTCGAAGCCCAGACCAGCTGTATTCCACGCATTAAGAAAAGTGGAAGAAAGTCCAAAAAACTGCCAGCATGGTTTAAAGGTGAGCTCAGAGAGGCTGTTGCTGCCAAAAGAGCAACCTTCAGAAAATGGAAAAAAGAGCCAAATGATGAAAACTGGAAACAGCACAAGCACTGGCAAGTTAAATGCAAAGCATTGATAAGGCAGGCAAAGCGGGAATTTGAGAAGAAACTTGCTACGGAAGCAAAAACACGAAATAAAGACTTTTTCAAGTACATTCGTAGCAAAAGGCCTGTGAGAGAGTCAATTGGACCATTAGATGATAGAGGGGTAAAAGGGGCAGTAAGAGGAGACAAGGCTATAGCAGAGAGACTGAATGAATTCTTTGCTTCGGTCTTTACTGAGGAAGATGTAGGGGTGTTACCCAAGACTGAAGTGGTATTTAAAGGTGATACTGCAGAGGAATTGAGAGAAATATCGCTACACCGGGAAGATATATTACAACTATTTGATAAACTGAATAGTAGCAAATCACCTGGACCGGATGGTATACATCCCAGAGTGTTGAAAGAACTGAAATATGAGATTGCAGACCTGTTATTGGTAATCTGTGAACTTTCATTAAATCATCTGTAATACCTGAAGATTGGAGGGTCGCCAACGTAACACCAATTTTTAAAAAGGGTTCCAGGGGTGACCCGGGAAATTACAGACCGGTGAGCCTGACGTCAGTACCAGGGAAAATGGTAGAAGCCATCATAAAGAACAAAATTACACAGCATGTAGATAGTCATGGCCTAATGGGAGACAGCCAACATGGCTTTAGACAAGGAAGATCTTGTCTTACTAATCTGATCTGTTTTTTTGAAGGTGTGCATAAACAGGTAGACAAAGGTGAGTCGGTTGATATAGTGTATCTGGACTTTCAGAAAGCTTTTGACAAGGTCCCCCATCAGAGACTTTTGGCGAAGCTAAAAAGTCATGGGATAGGAGGCAGTGTACTATTGTGGATCGGGAACTGGTTAAAAGATAGAAAGCAGAGGGTAGGGCTAAATGGCCAATATTCCCAATGGAAAAAGGTGAATAGTGGAGTACCCCAGGGATCTGTACTGGGTCCGCTACTTTTTGACATATTCATAAATGACCTGGAAAAGGGAATAACTAGTGAGGTAATCAAATTTGCAGATGACACAAAACTGTTTAAAGTTGTTAAAACCCAAGAGGATTGTGGAAAACTGCAGGAGGATCTGGATAAATTGGAAGACTGGGCATCCAAATGGCAGATGAAATTTAATGTGGACAAGTGCAAAGTTATGCACCTAGGAAAGAACAACCCACACTATAGTTACAAGATGCAAGGCTCCACATTAGAAACCACCACCCAGGAAAAAGATTTAGGAGTCATCGTGGATAACATGTTAAAACCCTCCGCCCAGTGTGCAGCGGCGGCCAAGAAAGCAAATAGAATGCTAGGTATCATAAGGAAAGGGATGGAGAATAAAACAAAGGATATTATAATGCCTCTGTATCGCTCCATGGTACGACCGCACCTTGAATATTGTGTGCAATTCTGGTCACCGTATCTTAAAAAGGACATAGAGTTATTAGAAAAAGTACAGAGAAGAGCCACCAAATTGGTGAAGGGGATGGAAGGCTACTCCTATGAAGAGAGGCTAAAAAGGTTAGGGCTCTTTAACCTAGAAAAGAGGCGGCTGAGGGGAGATATGATAGAGGTGTATAAATTAATGAATGGAGTGGAACGGATAAACGTGGATAAATTGTTTACGCTATCAGAATATAGAAGGACTAGGGGGCATGTAATGAAGCTACAGGGTAAACTATTTAAGACAAATAGGAGAAAATATTTCTTCTCTCAACGTGTAATCAAACTCTGGAATCTGTTACCGGAGGATGTAGTAAGGGCTGTTAGTATAGCTGGGTTTAAAAAAGGTTTGGACAAGTTCCTGGAGGAAAGGTCCATAAACCACTATTAAAAAGGGACCCAGGATATCAATGCTTGGCCTAGTACAAGCACTGCAGAACCTGTGTCTTTTGGGGAAACTGCTAGGTACGTATGACCTAGATTGGCCACTGTTGGAAACAGGATACTGGGCTTGATGGACCTCGGTCTGACCCAGTATGGCATTTCTTATGTTCTTACCTGGCGGCAGTTGGACCTATTACCACTATCCACCAGCACAACCAATGCCGAAGCCAAGGACTGCTGAGTAGCCGCATCTGAAACCATACCAAGTGTGCTACCCTCAGCACCCTCAGGGGCAGGAAGAGAGGAAGGGCCAAGCGGACTCAGTGAAATATCGCTGCCCAATTGTGGCTCTCCCTAACCCCGACAACGGGTTTGCCCAAACACTTCATCTGTACAAAATCATCCATGGCACATTGCCCCACTGGTATAACAACAGGAGTGGAGGAAATACTTCCCCTACCTTTAGCTTTCTGTTTAGGCATCTAGAAAAACTAAATCAATGGAAGCAAAGGTCAGGATGAGCTACTCCAACATGAACTTAAATCCCCCTAAAGAACCACTTCCAAAAGATATTAAACGCCGAGCTCACCGCCTCATGCCCCACCAAAGGGCCTGCCAGGTGTGGGCATGCCTTAAGCACGTTTGACTTTTAAAGCCAGCAGATGGAACAGGGCAGGGAGGAGCTTGCTCCCTCTCCCAACAACACAGCAGTTCTCCCTGTGCCTTAAGCACGTTTGAGGTTTAAAGTCAGCAGATGGAATAAGGCAGGGAAGAGCTTGCTCCCACTGCCAACGGCACAGCAGTTCTCCCTTGTTACTTTCTACTTTCAATAGCATTCAAAAAGTCTCTCACAATTTTCAAGTTCTCTCAGTCACAAAAACCTAGGTGTTAAGAAAACTTAACTGAAGATCTTATCTGCTGTCATTTACTATGTTACTGTGATCTAAATAGTCGCATCAAAAGTTGAGCAAATATCTGCTTGTGAACAACCAGGCGTCCTCTTCCAAACATCCTGTTCTTTGACCTCAGGTTTCACCAAAGCTTGCTAAATTTATTTAGTTAGTTAGTTAACATCTTTTTTTATACCAGTAAAAATGAACTCTGTGTAATCAACAACATTAGGAGCAAAATGAAACGTGAGTTACATGTAACATAATAAGAACTAATGTAATAGGTAATAATATATAACAATAGGTAAAGAAAAGAGCCAAAATGACTAAGGATACTTGGCTTAATTTAGTTTAACTTATATACAAAGTATCGATTATGATGTTACAAACGGAAGAGTTATGGTGTCGATGAGGTAGAAGGTGTTTGTAGTAGTGGGAGTGTTGGAATAAGTGATTCTTGTTGCTGAATGTTAGCGGTTGAGCTAAATATTCTTTGTGCATAGATTGTCAGTAGTCTGAGGCTTGTGACTGTGAGGTCATAGTTGGCGTGGTGTCCGTGGTCTTGCTGCGTAACTTATAATCTGTTTATTCCCGCTGGAGGTCTGCACCTAGCATTCTAAGAATAGTTGGGTTTTCATTTTTTTTCAGAAGTCTCCTAGGAACTCAGTACTTCTTTGATTAGGAGGTAAGGCATTCCAAATGGCTGAGGTATTGAGGGAGAAGGCCCTGTTGCATGTGTTCTGCCTGCTCTTGAGCTTCTGGGTTGGTATGTCAAGCAAATTAAGGGCATTGTGTCTTAGACTATTGTTTGTGGGTTTTTGTAAATACTCTGTTGATTTGGGGGGGTTTTTTACCTTGTGGGTGTTGAGGGTGACTTTGTAATTGGAGTGGAGGAGTGGCCTAGTGGTTGGGGCAAGGTACTTCAGGCCGGAAGGTCAGGGGTTCAAATCCCACTAGAGGACAGCAACCTTGGGCCGGAAGGACTGGGGTTTCTAGTCCCACAGGTGCTCCTTGTGGTCTTAGGCAAGCCACTTAACCCTCCATAGCCCATGTTCCCTGTAAAAATAGTTATCTCCAAGTTATAATGCCCTGTTCAATGTAATTTCAGTTTGTTCAATGTAAACCGCACTGATGCAGAATAGCACGGTATATAAGAGAATGTAAATAAAAAATAAATAAAATTAATTCTGGAGGTGATAGGGAGCCAATGTAGCTGCTTAAGGATGGGGGTAATATAGGTCTATCGTAATGATCCTTGTATTAGTCTTGCTGCTGCGTTTTGTGCTATTTGCAGTGGATACAGTGTGAGTTTAGGTAGACTCTGGTATATTGAGTAAATGTAATCTAGGGGGGTGGGGGGTTATGACAGTCTTAGCAGACTGTGTAGAAGTCTTTGAGTTTAAGGAGGGGGCGAAGATTTTTCAGTGTATTGAGTTTGTAGTAGATGGCTTTGGTGGTGTGTTTGATTTGGGCTTGTTGAAGGTTTAGGCTTTGATCAAGAATGACACCCAACTATTTGACTTCTGTTTTGACTTTGAGTTCAGTGTCGCCCATCTTGATTGTTGCTGGTGGCTTGAAGTTGGTGTCTTTTGTTATGTGAAGGACTTTGGTTTTGTTATAGTTGATGCTGAGTTGGTTGTTATAGAGCCATTTGGTTATTTCTGTGAAGCATTCAATTTGGTGTAGTCTGGCATGGATTTGGAGAATGGTGTGTAGGTCATTATTTCACTGCGAAGATTAGATAGTTAATTTTTAAGCTCCAAATAATTACGCACAGTGGTTGGATATCAATATTGGGCCTTGGGGAACCCCTTGATGTAGGGTGTAAGGAAGGGATTTTGGGGTTCCTACTTTTACTTGTTAGCAGCGATCTGAGAGGTATGAGTGGAACAATTTGATGATGGTTCTAGGCCTATATCATGGAATCTGTTGAGCAGCAATTGGTGAGATACAGAATCAAATGATGCCAATATATCTAAAAATAATAGGATGAATCTGTGAGTGATGCTTTCTGTGCCAGTAATGAGTGTGTCAAGCAAGGAGGTGAGGAGGGATTCAGTGCCATGGTGAGATTGAAATCCATGCTGATGCTGGTCAAGTGATGCATGATTGTTTGTGATTTTGTAGTTGCGTTTGTACTGCTTTCTAGATGTTCTTTGCAGTGAACGGGTTATGGGTCTGTAAGAGGCTGGTGTGCTGGGGTCTGAATTGGGCTTTTTTATTATTGGTCTGATTGATGATTGTTTTAGCAAGGGCAGTATGTACAGTATCTGTGTTAGGGAGCCATTGATAATTTTTGAGATAATTGGTATGAGGTGAGATCTTGTGATCTTTATTCATGATAATGAGCATGAATTCAGCAGAGAGGTGGTTGTGTTTAAGTTAGTAATTATGCTGTAAAGCTCTTCCAGGGTAATATTGTCGAATGTGGCCCATTGGTGGTGAGCTGGTTGTGATAAGTAAGTGTGAGCTTATTATAGCTGTTTATGTTGTGCTTAGTTTGCAAGTAGAGTGCCATGTTGTGTGGGTTAAGGGGTTTCCTCGGCATGTGTGGGTTCACTTGTCAGTGATTTAGCTATGTCAGAGAGCTCCCTGGGTTTGTTGATGGCACCCATGATAAGGTTGATTTGATATTCACGTTTGGCTCTGTTTGGATATCACAGTATCTTTTTTTTGTTTGTCTAGATATGCAGCTAGAAGTTGTGGGCTCTCTGTTCTCCATTTATGCTCAAGGCAACGTAAAGTAAGTTTCTGTTCCTTTAGAGCTGCTGAGTACCAAGAGATGAGGTGGTGTCGTTTTTTATTGTTGGCATTGAGAGATTCTTGGGCTGCAAAAGATGTAATTGATTTCTATCTGTTGATAATGTCTTCAAAGTGGACTTCAGCTAGGTTGGTTGTCAGCTGTGGTAGGACCTTCTGAAGGAGGTTGTTGAATGGAAGGATCTTTGGTTTATGACAATAGAAGCTTGTGCTAGGATGCGATTGGTTGTATGTGGTAGAGTAAAGCTTATTAAGCTGTGATTGGACCAAGGGACTGGTTCAATTGTTGGGAGTGGTTGCCTAGAGCAGTGTTTCCCAACCCAGTCCTATGGGGCACACCGGCCAGTCAGGTTTTCGGGATATCCCTAATGACTATGCATGAGATATATATGCATTAGAGATATCCTGCCAACCTGACTGGTTTGTGGCCCTCCAGGGCTGGATTTGGAGACCCCTGCCTAACACCTCTGTCATCTAAGATTGTGAGTGGGCAAGGTGCAGATGTCCAAGACATCATAAAGGTATATAGAATGTGTCACATTCCTCCTCACTTCTCACCACCACCAAAATATTGTCTATTAGACAACTTTTTGGTGGTGGTGAGAATCGAGGAGGAATGTGTCACATTCTATATACCCTTTCGATGTCTAGGACATCTGCACCTTGCCCACTCACAATCTTAAATGACAGAGGTGTAAGGCAGGGGTCTCCAAATCCAGCCCTGGAGGGCCACAAACCAGTCAGGTTGGCAGGATATCTCTCTAATGCATATATATCTCATGCATAGTCATTAGGGATATCCCGAAAACCTGACTGGCCGGTGTGCCCCATAGGACTGGGTTGGGAAACACTGGCCTAGAGGTATTCGCTATGTGGCTTGATATAAGGATTAGATCAAAGATTCCACCTTTGTTGTAGATGGGCCTGTTAATGAGTCGTGTGTAATGTAGATTCTCCATTGCCTCTAGAAAGGCAGAGGCTTGTTTATTAGGTGTTGAGGATAAGTTAAAGTCTCTGAAAAGGATGAAGTTATTTTTGGGAGTGGGAGTATACAGCTTTAAGTATGGTTGATAGTTCTTCAGAGCTGTTCAGCGGAGCTCTGTATGTTAAGCAGATTGTTAGGTACTTATTTGAGATTGTGAGAATATCAATTTTGTGTGTGGATGATGCTTCAATGGTGTTGAACTTAAGTCTCTTTCTGGTTAGTATGCAGATGGAGACTCCTCCGGTGTCAGTTCCAGGACAGTTATGTATGTATGTATGTCGGTGTTAAGTTGATTTACTAATACGTTGTCTGCTTCTGAGAACTAGGTTTCAGTAATGCACAGGATGTCAACCTTATCATCAATAATGTAGTCGCATAATGTTGGAATTTTGTTCCAGGCCAAACGTGCGTTGATCAGGGCGACGGTTAGCGTGTTATGGGTTTGTTCTGAATGACCTAGTGCTGTGGCTTTGGGGTTGTTGGATATGATTTTGATAAGGAATTTATGTTTTCTGCTCCTAGGTATGTGGATAGAGTTCCAGTGGTTGCTGGGTTTAAGCTATCTTGTGTGTGATTGATTGGAATATTTCCATGGTTGTGCATGTAAAGTGCTTTCCTGGTTAAAATAAGGGCGGTTAAGCCTAGGAGGGTGAGCCAGAGTCCCATGTGAGGCATGGTTGGACTTGCAGAGCTGTTCATTTGTAGTATTTGGATTGTTAAATTTGTGGTGGACTTTACAATTGTTGTGCTTTAAACTTGTTTAGAAAAGTGCTTAACAATGCGGTGACAAGTGTGTGTGTAGCAGGCGTATCGTTTACCTGCCTTTGTGTACTGTTGTGGTCCACCCTAAGGGCCATGCCTAAGGGCCCTTTGGTTTGGCCCCTGGGCACAGGTCCACCAGGCAGGATCTACCTAACGGCAAAGTGATACTTAAGTATGGTCTTCTGGGTGGACAGAGCTTGTTGCTTGTTCCTTCAAATTGTTTTATGGAGCGTATGGGGGCTCTTAAGCGTGCTTCCCTGCATGCTGCTGGAATATGGATCCGGTTTTACTTGTTCCAGGTGGGCAAAGCTTACTGCAGAGGCTGCTGGTTCCTGCAAGTTGTTCTGTGGAGCATGTGGGGGGCTCTGATCGTGCCTGTGCGGCTGGGCAGTAGCAGGGCTCCTAAGCATGCTTCCCTGCAAGCTGCTGGAAGATGAATCCGATCCTGCTTGTTCCGAGTGGACGAAGCTTATGACTGAGGCTGCCGGTTCCTGTGAGTTGTTTGCTGCTCAAGAAGTAGAACATTGTCTCTGCAGGTAGCTACATGGTTTAAATAATGAGGTGGAGTATTTTCCTTTAAGCTATGGCCCCTCCTTTAGGGGAAACCGCTCTGCTCATGCGTAGTGCTTGAGGAGTTGTAGTTGGCATGATTTGAAATCCCTGAAGAAACTAGTTGGTGAAACCTGAGATCAAAGGTGGGGATGTTTGGAAGAGGACTCTGGCTGATCACAAGTGGATATTTGCTCAGCTTCTGATGTGACTGTGGACTTCAGATGTGTTTTTCTAACACTTAGGTTTTTGTAACTGAGAGAACTTGAGAATGATGTGAGACTTTTTGAATGCTATTGAAAGTAAAAAGCAACAAAAAAAGTATTCTATGGGAAGCAATGATGTGAAGATTGGAACACTAAGGGGTATGTTTACTAAACAGGGCTAACGGTTAACCTGGGCTATCTGCCACTAGGTCCCATATTATCCAATGGGACCTAGTGACAGATAGCCCGGGTTAACCGTTAGCCCGGTTTAGTAAATATACCCCTAAGCTTTTTAGCAAGTGTATCCTAGTACTGAGCCCCATGTTGGACATTTTTAATATGTGAATAGCCTTCTATACTTTCTGAAAGAATAAAGTTTATTTTGATGATAGCCCAAAGAGTGGAGGGGGGTTTCGAAATATGATTAAAGAGTATATTAAAAGTATATCGTGAAGTATTCTTGCAAATTGTTTGTGATTTTTAATAGTGCAATTTTTGTGAAAGGAGGGTGGATTTGTTTTTTTACATTCTAGTTGACTGGATTATTCATATAATGGTTCATTTCATCCTAAATGATTAATTCTTTCAGCAGCAATCCTTTCATATTTACATATCTGACATATCAAATTCAACCACCTATTTAGGTTCAGCGACAAGTTATCTTTGCAGTTACAAAGGATTCATTTTAAAGCCAGTGAGAGCAAAAAGATCAACAAAAAAAGCTTCCCCCCCAGGCAGTGAGATTATAATTCCAAGGATTTCATAGGTTTTATTTTTTTAAGAACTGTTAGTTTTGTGACATAGCACTGACATGGAAATATGAGGCAAACAATATCTTAAGGCTGTGAATTTCGATTACTGTGAATGTCTATTCTTAGTAGCAGAATCTTTGGGCTTTTTGAGGGTGATTGTCAGTGCATCTGTCTCCAGATCACCTAATGAGGGATGCAGTAGCTGTAAATTGGATTTAGCCTTTCCTTTACACTTATCCATCTATTCCTCTCACAACAAAAACTCTACAATTTTCAAAGAAGGCTCAGCACATTCATTCTCATAGCATCGTGGCCTTATCAAAACTAGTTTCCTTTTCTCAAAAGACTCTCAGTTCTGTGTAGGTTCCAAACTTTTCCAATTGATTTGCAAAACGGGGCTGTCTTCTGCATCCCCGCCTCAAGTCATCAGCATTGACAGCATGGAAATTGAGCAGTGCCTCGTAGACTCCTTAGGTCTACCTCTCAGATTGAATAGATTTTAATGGTAGCAAGAAAATCTTAAAGCAGACATACATATGCATGTAAATGGAAGAGGTTTGTAGTCTGGTGTCCCCTAGATACCATAATGTAATATCTATACTATCTTTATCACCTAGTGATGCAAATATCCTCCAGCAGAGTACATCTCAGCATGCTCTCAGCCTGCTAGGGCACCAGCTTGCTACTGTCCAGTTGTTTCCAGATTTATGAAAGGGCATCTTCACATCAGACTGTCGATAAAAACAGTGTTTCCCAAACTTTTATCCAGTATGACCTCATTTTAATACTTGTAAATTCATGCGACCCCAGATGATGATGAAAACAAAAGAGCAGACCTCTATCCCTGCCCCCCCCCCCCCCCATCAACCACCACCACACACTTATCCAGAGCAGGAAGGTGGCAACAGTAATGGTAAAAGTAACAGCAGTCAGCACAGGGTCCTGTGTCTGTGTGCTCCCAGCTCCCAGTGTGTTGCATAAATTTCCATTCTAACAGGAAGCTCAGACAAGGGGGCAGGGCATGTGAACATTCACTGACTTACAGACCCCATGCCAATAGCCACTACTGAGAATAGATCACAGCCAAGGTTCAACATGAGAAGGAGCCAGTCCTGTTTCTGACCCCAACCACTGATCATGTGACCACA
The DNA here is from genome assembly GCA_033557465.1 of Ichthyophis bannanicus. Taxonomy (NCBI): domain Eukaryota; kingdom Metazoa; phylum Chordata; class Amphibia; order Gymnophiona; family Ichthyophiidae; genus Ichthyophis; species Ichthyophis bannanicus. Next base: position 454,579,294 of record CM066036.1, read on the forward strand.
TTTGGGATCCCAACCCACAATTTGGGAACTACTGATACTGAGGTCCTATGGTACAGGGAGTTTCTGTATTGTTCTTAAATCATGAAACCAATTTTTCAACCCAGGGAAATTTCATCTCCAGGAACAAGCAGGAATGTAGTCTTCACATATGGGTATCGTCGGTACCGACGGAGCCTGCGTGGGAACACTCCCCAGCGTCCAATAGGAAAGCTTTTGGGAGCATCCCACAGCGCCTGCGTGCTGCCTTCCCAACTGTCCCTCTCCAGCTCTTCGTTTTCCGCGGAGCCGACAGGTCGCACATCCTGTCACCGCAGAAAATAATTCCCTTCTATTCTTTTTTGTGGTCGCGTCTGCCTTCCTTCGATGCTACACCGGTGCCATCGGTTCTTCTTTCTTTTTTTCCAAAACCCCCCCCCCTTCTGGAGTCTTTTCCAGGTTTTTTATCCTCAGGTGCCACGCGCCATTTTGGGCACTAAGTCCAACTTTTCCTTTAAAATGGAAAAACCTGCTTCGGGTTTTAAAAAGTGTTCCAAGTGTGGCGGTACCATTTCCGTCACCGACACCCATGAGTGATGTCTCAAATATTTAGGTCCTGACCACTCTATTTCGGAGTGTGTTGCCTGTGGGTTGATGTCGAAGAGGGGCCGTCAGAACCGAGCTGCTAAACTTAGCACCGTTTTTCCCTCCGATGCAGCCTCTGTGGCATCGACGTCTTCCAGGGCTTCGTCTTCCTCCCATGGATCTCAGATAACTAAACATAAATCTAACCAGTCCTCAAAGGGTAGATCTCCCTCTAAGCATGGAGATGCCTCTGGCGTTGCCCTTGAGGGACTTTCACCGGCAAAATTGCCATGGCGGGAGGCTTCGGCTTCCAAAGTACTAACGGGGCTCCAGGATGTTCTCGAGGTCTCAACCTCATCAGAACTACTGGTGCCATGCTCTGGGGTACCGACTGCTTCCTCCGGTACCAATACCCAAGCATTGGCAGCATCGATAGACCAGAGATTCTTCGCTATTGAACGCAGTCTGGCATCTCTTTTCACGGCCTCGATGCCCTTGAAACCGCTTCATACAATTCAACCGGTACTGGCACCGACTCCGGTACCGGTATCGACTGAATCGACATCGGTAGGTAATCTCCAGGAACAAGCAGGAATGAGTCTTCACATATGGGTAACGTTGGCGCCGACGGAGCCCGCACGGAAATGCTCCCCAGCATCCAATCAGAAGCCTTTGGGAGCGTCCCTCGCGCCTGCGCGGTGACTTCCCGCCTTTCCCACTGCCTCTCCTCAGTTTTTCGTTTTTCCGCGGAGCCAACAGGACGTACCTCCTGTCACCGCAGAAATTGTTTTCTTTAAAATCTTTATTTTCTTGTTTTGTGTGGTCGCAGCTGTCTTCCCCGCCGATACCGGTACCGCCAGTGCTTTGTTCTTCTCTTTTCCTTTAGAGAAATAATTTCCTCGTCAGTTTTTTCCTTTATCTTTTGAGGCCTACTAGGCCTTTCCAACATGGAGCCTTCTTCCCCTAAGAAGTACCCTCACTGTGGAGACTTGGTTTTCTTTTTAGACTCCAATGCCTGGTGTCTAACCTGTTTGGGCCCTGACCCTTTTTCCCCGGGTCCATGGAGCTTTAGCATCGGGAGAAGACCTTCTCTTTTTCGGGTATCCCTCGATGCCGTTTTTCCTCCTCGGGTGAGGTCCTCGGTTTACTCTTCTCTCCAGGATCAGGTAACCCACAAACAGTCTATTAAGACTAGCCAATTCTTGAAGGGCAAGTCTCATGCCCAGCATGATGACGGCTCCGGCCTTGCCCTCAAGACCCCATTGGCAATAAGACCCCGGCGGGAGTCTTCGGGCTCCAAAGCATTTACGGGGTTTCAGGTTGTTCCTGGGGTTCACTCCTCACAGAACATACCTGAGCCATGCTCGGGGGTGGTATCCACTTCGGGCGGTACCGATTCCCCGGCATCGGCACCGGTGTCGAGTGCTCCACTCCTCACCAGGGATCGTCAGCTGGTGTCCTCGGTGCCTTCGGGGCCGATCGATTCGACCCAGACTGGCTTTCCTGCATCCCAGCCATGCGCGGGGTTGGTACCGGCTTCGAGCGGTACCGCTTCCCCGGCATCGGCACCGGTGTCGAGTGCTCCACTCTTCACCAGGGCTCGTCGTCTGGTATCCTCGGTACCTTCGGGACCGATCGACCCGACCCAGACTGGTTTTCCTGCTTCCCAGCCATGCGCGGGGTTGGTACCGGCTTCGAGCGGTGCCGATCCCCTGGCATCGGCACCGGTGTCGAGTGCTCCGCTCCTCACCAGGGATCGTCGTCTGGAGTCCTCAGTGCCTTCGGGGCCGCTCGATACGACCCGGTCTAGCTTTCCTGTATCCCAGCCAACCGCGGGGTCGACACAGGCGTCGAGCGGTAACGATGCCCTGGCATCGGCATCGGTGTCGAGTGTTCCACTCTTCACCGGGGATCGTCATCGGGTATCCTGGGTGCCATGCTTAGGGGGGGTACCGGCTTCGTGCGGTGCCGATACCACGACATCGGCGCCGGTGTCGGGTGTTCCTCTCTTCACCGGGCGTCGTCCTCGGACATCCTCGGTGCCTTCGGGGCCGATCGATACGGTTCCGATTGACCTTCATGTGGCGGCTTCGCCGATTCCACCATCGACGCTCGTCTCGATGCCCAGTCTGGAATCCATATCCAGTGTCTAGATGACTTGGTTCCGACGCGTTTCGGAGCCGATCCTTGTCGCCTCCGACTACGCAGTATCGGGGATATTCACCAAAGCTCTCTGGTTGCCTCGGTACTGCTTCGGCAACCTCCGATGCCTGCTACGAGGGCATTACCGTCCCCGATGCCGGTACCGGTATCGATGTCGTTTCCTGCAGTTCCATCGGTGCCATCGATCTTTTCCATGCCTAGCTTGGAATCGATACCGGGTACCGACGATGCAGTACTAACTGCCTCGAATCAGAACTGTCAGTATCGTTTTCCATCTAGCAGGATTCCAGTCCAGTAGGTCTTCTGCTCATTCAACCTCAACCTACCCAGGAATAGTTCCTCTGGGAGATCCTTCTTTTCAGGGATTTCTCCTTGACATGGCAACCTTTCTTGCCATCCCTATTCCTGGTCCTACTCTTGGCCAAGATCCTGCAGAAAAGGAAACCATAATGCTTCCTTTGCATCAGTCTTTGCAGGACCTTCTTCTGAGGATTTGGGAATCACCTTTACAGGTTCCTGCGCCTTCTACAGCCATGAATGTTCTGTATCAGGTGCCTCCCTCTCCGGGGTTTCAGAAAAACCAAATTCCGCATCATTCCATTGTAGTGGAATCAGCAATGAGGAAGGTCAGAAGTAAGAAGAAGCATTCTTCTTTCCCACGAGGTCGTGCATCTACTGCACTTGATGCCTTTGGAAGTCAGACCTTCCAAACTTCTATGTTGGCTTCAAGAATTATTTCATATATTTTTTATATGAGTCTCACGCTTCAGGAGGTCACAGAGAAGTTATCTCTTTTCTCTCCCTTTGTGTTGGAACCTAAGGCCTCTGACTATTCCTTGCTTATTAATCATGGCAGGAATATCTCTTGGTTTCTTTCCCAGGCTTCTCTAGACTCTTTTGAGTCTGTTAGCAGATCCTCTGCTATTGCCATTGGAGCGCGCTGTACAGCGTGGCTGCAGGCTTCAGACTTGAGCAGATGGGCACAACACACACTGGGTAATTCTCCTTGTACTGGAGATAATCTCTTCAATAAAGAGGCTTTACGTCAGGTTGCTCATTGCTCCACTGACTTCCCTGGTTCTGGAAACCATCCTAAGCCTTCTTTTTCCCCAGGACGTAGGCAATGTCCTACCAAACCGTCTATCCCGAAGAAGAGAAAGTTTCATCCTTCTTCTACCCATCCTCCCGGTGTACCCAAGCAAGGGACATCTCATCCTAGTCTGAAGTCTCCAGACTCTACCCAGTAACCAGCACCCATAGGTTCTTGTGTATTGCACTCTACAGTTAACTTCTCCTCAGCGGAAGTTTATTCTTCAAACTCTACACTGGTTTTTTCTTTTCCAGTATGCTGTGCTCTTGGGGTATTTTTGTCCATGGGTTACTGAATTCTCCCATTCTATTACAACGAAGGGAGGTTGCAACTATCCCATGATAGTTCTGCCCCATATGGACATTTTTTCCCTCAGCTGACCTTCCATTGGGTAAGCCACTTTCCGACCCCCTCTCTTCCAGGGTCTCCCCTGCTTGAGTTGGTGCCATACTGAAACACAGTGTAGACTGTTGTTTTTCCTTCAATGCGTGCTCTGAACACCTCATCAGACAGGAACGGAAATCTTCTCCACTGCCTTTGTCTGTTTTCTCTCTGTTTTCATACAGGAGAATCCCCTCTGTGGTTTGGTTCAGTTGCTGTATGTGCAGGAGTTCCAGTGTTTACCTTAGTGCTCATTGCAGGCTACTTGAAACTAGCTTGCTTAATGCTCTTCGCTGCAGCTTATCTTCTTCTAGCCATATCTTTTCCTAGGATATGGCAACACACCTGACCTCTGTCAGTTTTATCTATAATTCTCCTGCACAATGCTCTCTGCAATCCTCAGAGAAGCTTTCTGCTATGGGCCCTTGCTACAGAGCATTGAACTCTGTCTCTGAGGGTCTTTCATATCCAGCGGACAAGTTTTTTCTACGTGTGTGTCCACGGAGTTTCCAATCTGACCGGAATATACTCCTGTTCCTTCCAGCTTGGCATTATGCTTTCTACTCCACTTGGACTACGCATACTCTTTTACCGTACGTGATACCCCTGAACCCCTTGGCTGGGTCACTTTGGTATCTTTGTCTCTGCGTTCTTCTTGTCCTTCGGACATATCAGAGTCCTAAGGTACTGCTGCGGTACTCTTACCAGACTGCTGTTATCCTCTGGTTTTCACACAACCATGCTGGTTCTTCCACTGACCTACAGAAATAGATCCTCTATATTTCTTCAGGTGGGTTCCCCCCTGTTATGGGATGGATTTTTCCCATCACATTCCCCATGTGAATGTTTCTGTGGCTCAGTTGCAGGCATGCATTCTTAAAATTGTTTTCCTGTATGTATGTGTCCTGTGCATACATGGTTTTATACCCTGGGTGGGCATCAGCCATCCCGCCTTTATCTGTACATATATCTATCTGCATTTCTATATGTAGATTTATATGTATCACACTTGTCTAGACATATATCTTCTCATACGTATAGATATGTATGTCTTTCCTTATATATATACTTATATATATGTATATATATCTAGGTATGCGCATATTGGGAGATGTCCATAGCGCCCTATGCCTAACCTATCTCCCTAACTGTCGGTGCTTAGGTTTTTATTTTCTTATGGGGTCCAGACAGTCAACTTGCCTATTATAATACGGCTCAGTAACTGGGACTGGTTATACTAACAATTACTGCTGTGACGTCAACAGCTTCTATTTTTGTTATACATTTCTTTTTCTATGCAGTCTCAAACTTCAATGTCTTCCTATCTCCTACCAGCTAGGAAAGACAGTGTACATTTTCAGTATTCCTGCGTACACTTCTGTTCTCCTTGGGAATAGGGTTTTTTTTTCCATACCCTCTCTTCCCCTCCGGACTGGGCTACTTTCCAGATCGGTCAGTTTTCTTTTGTTAGTCCTCAATGTTTATGACTCTGTACCTACCAGAGTTCTCAACTTTTCCCATAAAGCTTTTCATTGGAGGCCTGCCGATCTTCTCCTGCCCCGGTTGACACCTGGGTCACCTGCCCATTCCAGATTGGAACTTCTTCCTCTCTGCAGTGGAGTTACCTTGAAGATTCCGCTACTGCATCTCCTGTCTACTTCCTACAATCCAGTAGGTAAGCTCTGTATTTTGCTAGTTCATTAAATATCTACTGATACTTGACATACATTCTAAAGACTCTTTTTCCCTGTAGTCTTTAGATTTGCTGATCCTCTGCAGCTCTGCTCTATTCAACTCCTACCCCCCATCCCCCAGGGGATGCCGGAGATCCAGGTTGGGAAATGCCGCCCTATTCCAGGGATACGCATTTTATGGGATCTCCCCTGGCACCCGCAGCTAGGGAGTCCCCATATGTGAAGACTCATTCCTGCTTGTTCCTGGAGATAGCACAGTTTACTTACCTGTAACAGGTGATCTCCGGAACAGCAGGAATTAGTCTTCACAACCCACCCACCTCCCCTAGGAGTTGTATCTATCTATTTCCTTTCCTCTTGCTCTCCTTCTGTCTCAGCTATGAAACTCAACTGAGGAGAGGCAGTGGGAAAAGCGGGAAGTCACCGCGCAGGCGCGAGGGATGCTCCCAAAGGCTTCTGATTGGATGCTGGGGAGCATTTCCGTGCGGGCTCCGTCGGCGCCGACATTACCCATATGTGAAGACTAATTCCTGCTGTTCCGGAGATCACCTGTTACAGGTAAGTAACTGTGCTTTCTATCAGGACCGAGTCATGCTTATCCATCCGGTATTGACAAGTTGGTACCGGACCCCTCTGATGCCGACTTCGATCCGTACCGATACCATGCCTTGCACAATCACCCGGATCGGAGGTATTTTGAATCCTCGGTTGAGTCTGAAGACTCTGAAAGCTCTGCCGATACCAGAGGACTTCTTCCTGAGGATTCTTCTTCTCCTCAGCGTACGATGTCTCCACCAGAGGATATGTCCTTTCAGGATTTTATCCGAGATGTGGCTCGAGGTCTTTCCATCACAGTGGCTCCTGAAAAAGAGCCTAGGGCAAAGGAATTAGAAATCCTACAATACCCTAAAGCTCCCAAGGAGGCAGCTACCTTACCTATTCATGAGATCTCGCATGATCTCATGTTAAGGATGTGGGAAACACCTCTAACCACATCTGCTCACTCTCGAAGACTCGACACCATGTATCGAGTTCCTCCCTGTCCTGCGTTTCAGAAGATTCAGCTACCACACCATTCCATGGTGGTGGAATCAGCTATGAGAAGGATCAAGAGTGCAAAAAGGCATGCATCTAATCCTCCAGGACGTGAGTGTAGGACTCTTGACGCCTTTGGACATCGAACCTTCCAGGCTTACATGCTTTCTGCTAGGATCAATTCCTATATTTTAAATATGGGAATGTTCCTTAAGGAGGTCACAGGAGATTTAGAGCTTATGAGCCCTCTCCTTCCTGATAATAAGAGGCAGGATTACCTCGCCCTTGTCAAACATGCTCAGGATGTTTCCAAGTTTGTCAATCGTGCAGCCTTTGACTGCTTTGAGTGCATAAGCAGAACCTCCGCTTTTGCACCATCTTTAAAAACTCCCCCGATTCGGGGTAGAGCCCTGCTTAGGTACTCCAGCCCATTCGGGGCTGTGGGAGGAGGAGCAGAGGCCCTTTAAAAGGCAGCCTGCGTTCGGCGGGAACAGCACCATCTTTAAAAACTCCCCCGATTCGGGGTAGAGCCCTGCTTAGGTACTCCAGCCCATTCGGGGCTGTGGGAGGAGGAGCAGAGGCCCTTTAAAAGGCAGCCTGCCTCCGGCAGTCCCGCGCCTGTCGGGCCCGCGCCTGAGGGCCTCGCCAGAGGGCCCTTGGGCGCGGCTCTTAGGCAGTGGCCTTCGGCAAAGGTATTGTACTACTCCACACAACCCCTGAAGTACCCGATATCCAACAAACAAGAGTCAGGAACTTCTACCATCTACGCTCCGATCCTGAAGAAAGCTGCAACTGTGCCTTGAGATTCAAACCCTCTAACTGTCCACTACCTGCCTATATGCTGCAAGTATTCCAACTACAGCCTTTTATGGACACTATTCTTTCACTCTTTCAGCTGCTCTTTACTCTGAAATTGTAGTTTGTTACATAATTGCTCACATGTCTCTACATGTAGATATTTAGTCACTGTTATTCCTTGCAATTGTTCTATTTGCCACAAAAGTATCTACTACAACTCATTGATACTTGCCACTGTTTTTACCTTGCAATTGTATCAATTCCAACTAAAATTACAGAAAAATATTTATCTGCTACCTCTCACTTGCAAGTCTCACCTGCTACTTCTCATCTCAGATTTAGTACTGTTGTCATTAGTAAGTTTCAGATATATTACAGTCGTCTGTAATTCATCTTAGATATATTCCTACCATTTGTGACTCACCCTAGATTTATTAATTACCGTTATCAGTAACTCAATTTGAAATATCACTACGATCTGTGTTTCATCTTAAATATATTACTGTTGTCAGTAACTCACTTCTAATTTACTGAAGTGGCCGCATTTTCATCTGCTTTTCTTTACTGTTAAGCTTTATTCTGTGTAGGTATACACATTCAATCCATACCTAAGAGTTGAATACTGCCAGAAATACTGTTATTGTATGATACACTGAGCCTGTTTGCTGGTTGCACAATACACAAGCTAAGATCCAGTCAGCCCTAGCGTGCCAAAACCCCTCTATTCGCCTCCCGAATAAGCCTCATACCTCACAGGGTTAAAATGGAAGACGTGATCATCAGGTTAATGTGCCTTTTCCTACTTATTATAACACTACCATCTAATATATTGGCCCTCACCACCTCACAAAACCACATTCCTATTGTACTATCTAGTGAGAGAAAATGGTCAGGAAACTCTTATTACAACCCACGTGGGACCAACCTTCCGCACCGCATCCTCCTATTGCATGTCCCACTACAATACAACACGAAAACTAGACAAACTAAAAACTTCTACCCTAGTAGACTGAAGTGTGCACTTATAAATGCCCGCTCACTTCGAAACAAGTGGCCAGTGATCACAGATGTAATAATATCCCACCAGCTAGACATCCTCATGGTCACTGAAACGTGGCTCTCAACTGAAGACAATATCATCCTCAACCAGCTTCTCCCACCTAACTTTACAGCATTCACTGGACACAGACAAAACAAAAAAGGCGGAGGAGTACTTATCATCACCAAAGCTGACCTCCAGTTCAAAATGGATGAATCCAACAGTAACAACCATCTAGAAACAGTATCAGTCTCAAACAACACATGCTCCATAAATTTGGTCTATAGATCACCATCAGGAGATCCAGACGACCTAGCAACCATAATAAATCTGGCATCCTTCACCCAGGGTCCAAATAAACCTAATTGGATCGTAGGAGATATCAACCTACCATCATTACAGGACACTCAAGCAACAGCATTCCTAGATGCCCTAGATAGCCTAGGATACACACAAATGGTGCAAGAACCTACTCATGAGAAAGGCAATATCCTTGACCTCATATTCGCACCGCAGCTAATTTTGGATCAACCACAAAACATTGTACTATCGATAACTGCAGTCCCTTGGACTGACCACAAACTCATCACCTTTCAGATGCCTACCACTAACTGTTCACACAAGACAAAAACAGATGAAAGCAGGCCCGCTAACTCAACTATCAGAAGCTTCCACCCATTTAACAGAGAACGCATCCTCACTGAAATGAGCACACTCTTTGATGACACCTCACTAAGCCTAGAAGAGGTGATCTCCTCCTGGAACAAAAAACTCAGCACAATCGCTATCCGCCCTCCAACGAACAAGAACCCAAAGAAGAGATCTACAGCCCCATGGTTCACAGCCGATTTAAAAACCTCACTAACCATTTTAAGAAGGCTAGAAAAACGATGGAGAAAGTCACGTACCAGCAGTGACCAATCAGCTTACATCCAACACCTGTCTGAGCATCGTAAAGCCATCTCAGATAAAATCAGACAACACCACACAGATACCCTGAAACGGTCATTGAATAAACCTCACGACTTGTTTAACTTAGTTAAAACGCTTGCCAAAGAGCCAACCCCTGAGCACCACAGCAGGATCCATCCACAGGACTATGCAATTTACATGCAATCTAAAATGTGCAAGACTAACAAAATATTAATACCGGACCCTCCTGATGAACAAGACTACCCAGTATCACTGGCATCATTCTCTACCCCCTCGAAGAAAACTATTGAAGATACTATCTTAGCTCTGAACACAACCACTGCTCACACAGACCCTTGCCCTGCGCACTGGATAAAGGACCTGCGATGTGACATATCCTCAACTATAGCTAAAATCTTAAACTATTCCTTCACCACTGGCTCCTTCCCCTCTACGCTCAAGCAGACCTCTGTAAGACCGCTGTTAAAGAACACCAAACTTGATCCTCAAAAAGTAGAATCTTATAGGCCCATATCTAGCATACCTATGCTAGCAAAAATCATTGAGAAAATAGTGCACAGGCAATTACAGGATCATATAGACACCTCAGCCCCTCTGGATCCAGCTCAACATGGTTTCAGAGAGTCCCATGGAGTAGAAACACTACTCACAACACTCCTCAACAACATAATCTCGGGTGTGGACAACATACGCCAGGGTTTCGCTCTCGTCTTCCTAGATATAGCAGCGGCTTTTGACTCGGTATGCCACGAAATTCTCATCTGCCGGCTAAGGGAAAAAGGCATCAGTGGAACAGCACTCGAATGGTGTAAATCTTACCTGTCCGATAGATGGCAGCATGTCCGAGTCGATGGGGACACATCTGAACCTTTCCAACAAAGTCAAGGTGTACCTCAAGGATCCTCCTTATCTGCATTGATGTTTAATATATACATCCAACCCATCTGCGACATCATCAGATCCTTTAATGTCAGTTACATGATATATGCAGACGATGTCCTACTATATATGCCAATATCATTGGATTGCCTAGACCTCACCCCGCTGACTAACTGCTTTGACACCATATCAGAGTGGCTCTTATCACAAAACCTGAGAATACAACACAAAAAGACGGAAGTACTGTTCGTCTCGAGGAACACCAGTTTCACCCCTCCGAGTTGTATTAACGTAAAGGATGCCCAACTCCAAGTGAAACCGGCAATACGCTACCTTGGAGTAATGCTGGACCAAAACCTTGACATGAAGAACCACATAGCCAATACAGTCAAGGCAATCTACTTTAAAATCAGATCCCTCAGACACCTACGCATGCTACTTGAACCGGATGACTTCCGAACCATTTATCAAGCCCTTATACTCCCCCATTTCGACTTCTCAAACTCCATACTACAAGGACTCCCCCGGTCCACCCTGAGCCCCCTGCAACTAGCCATGAATAGTGCAGCAAGGGTACTCCTCGGGGCATCCAGGAGAGATCACGTAACACCCCTTCTAAAACAGCTACACTGGCTCCCCATTCAAGCAAGGATCAGCTTCAAGACCTTACTGCTAACATTCAAAGCGGCTAAGGGGCTCACCTCTTCCTCTCTCTCCAACCTCATACAACCACTCGCACCAAACAGGCCACGAAGAACAGCAGAATTAAACACACTAGTTATCCCAAATGATACCACAAGATGCACTAGATCAACAGCCAACAGAGCCTTCCAATTCTGTGCCCCAACTCTATGGAACACCTTACCAGCACAAATCAGAGCAATACCTAATCTGAGTCAGTTCAGAAAGGCACTGAAACATTTCCTCTTCCTTAAATATCTCATTGACAGCTCCGAACATAACCCCCAGGCAAATAGCAGAAGTGGTCAAACAGATAGACCCCCGCAACAGGCCAACTTCACAATGTAAATAGCAAGTTGTTCCATGTACTATTGTACCACCATTGTATATAGTTAACCAGAATATCCTTTATCAGATAACCCTCATTGTATTTAGTTTCCCCTTTTTCGCCAAGTTATACTTCCTGTTAAATGTAATGACCAGACATATGTAAATTGTCAGATGTTTTTTGTTCAATGTAAACCGCGCTGATGTCTAATAGTGCGGTATATAAGAATTGTTAATAAATAAAATAAAATAAATAAATAGGTGCACGTAGGATTGCCTGGTTCCAGTCATCTGACTTGGAACTTTGGGTACAGGATAAACTAGGAAATATTCCTTGCACAGGAGAGAATCTCTTTGGCAAGAATTGGCAGGAAAAAGCTAATGAGCTAGAAAGCTGACAATATCACCTTGGATAGATTGTCTAAATCTACAGCTGATCATGCAAGGAAGAAATTCTACAAGAAACCTTGCTTCAGTAAGAAGAAGTAGTTTTATCCCTCCTGTACCCAACAGGGACATCGTTTGGGTCAGTCTGCCCAAAAGGGACAGCAGCAACAACCTAGCAAAGAAAAACAAAAGCTGCTAAGCCTCAACCGGCTCAGCAGACTCAGCCTTCACAGGGACTTTGACTCCTATCTAGAGAACTTTGCCTTCCTGGCCCTGAACGGTCCAGAACCCTCCACCATTCCAGGAAGGTTATGTCATTTTGCCCCCAGATGGGGTCAGATAACAGAAAATTGGACTCTGTCTATTATAAGAGAGGGGTACATGCTTCATTTCCTCAGCATGCCCCCTCCTACAATGGTAAGACAGTTCAATTCTCAGACCTTTCTCAACAACCAGTGAGGTCAAGAGGTCACTGTGCTTCTTGTCCAAGGGGCAATAGAAGAGGTACCCATTCCCCAACGGGGTACAGGGTTTTACTCCCCCTATTTCCTTATTCCAAAGAAAACAGGAGGACACAGACCCATTTTAGACCTCAGAGAATTGAACAAATTCCTGTTCAAAATGATTTCTCTAGGAACTCTGCTGCCATACCTTCAGAGTCAGGATTGGCTTTGTTCTCTAGATCTCAAGGACGCGTACACTCATGTTCTCATCCATCCAAATCATCAAAAGTTTCTTCGCTTCCTATTTCAAGGGAAGCACTACCAATACAGGGTTCTTCCTTTTGGCCTGGCCTCGACACCAAGGGTGTTCACAGAATGCATAGCTGTGATGGCAGCATTTCTTCGCACCCTAGGAACATTCGTCTTCCCTTACTTAGACGACTGGCTCATTCGAGCCCCTTCAGAGCCAGAGGCCAGGGTTCTTCTCTCTCGCACAATGCACATCCTTCAGTATTTGGGACTTGTCATAAACTTCCCAAAATCCATCCTTGCTGCCACTCAGTCTAGAGTTTATAGGAGCTCTGCTGGATACCAGACAGTCAAGGGCCTACCTTCCTTCGCATTGTGCAGTTGACTTCCCAAGCAGTGTTAAAACCTCACCTCATTGCTCAAGAAATGTTACAGTTGCTAGGCCACATGGCATCCACCGTGCATGTGGTTCTTTATGTTCGCCTCCATATGGGGGCAGCCCAGTGGACTTTATCCACTCAGTGGGCTCAGGTGTCAGGTTGCCTGTCAGACAAAATAGCATCTCAGATCACCTTATTTTGTCCCTCCAGTGGTGGCAGTCACCCCAGAACCTTTTGGTGGGGTCTCCTTTTCAGCAACCCCCACCCCATGCCACTCTAACAACAGATGCTTCACCTGCAAGGCCTCTCTACCCAGGGTACCTGGACTCCACAGGAGGCCTATCTACACCTCAATCTTCTGGAACTCAGAGCAATCTTCCTTGCTCTTCGAGTATTCCACACCCAGCTCATCTACAAGACAGTCCTAGTTCAAACGGACAATCAAGTAGCCATGTTCTATGTGAACAAGCAGGGCGGAACAGGCTCTCTGTCGCTATGCAACGAAGCTTTGCAACTATGGGCCCTCGCCAGAGAGCATCAGATTCATCTCCTTGCGGTGTATCTTCCAGGCATTCAAAACTCTTGGGCAGACAGTCTCAGTCGAGTTCTGCTTCCACACGAATGGTCTCTCCATGCGGACCAGGTGGCCAAAATTTTCCAAATTTGGGGAACCCCGGACATAGACCTCTTCGCAAGTCCGCTGAATGCCAAACTTCCCCGGTTCTTTTCCAGAATTCCGGCTCAGGGTTGTCAGGCCAGGGATGCTTTCCTCCTCCATTGGGGCCAGGACTTCCTGTATGGTTTTCCACCCATTCCCCTAATTCCCAAAACCCTGTTCAAGCTTCAGAGAGACAGAGGTCATATGATTCTCATAGCTCCACATTGGCCACGGCAAATGTGGTACCCTCTGCTCCTACATCTCTCTCAAGCTCCGCCTCTGGAGTTAGGATCTGCTCCAGATCTCTTTTCTCAGGAGGATGGGATGCTGTGGCATCCCAATCCCCAGTCTCTGCATCTCAGGGCCTGGTTGCTGAAAGCCTTGAACTTCACGGTCTTAACCTTTCTCAATAGGTAAAGGATATCCTTTATGCTTCCAGGAAGCCTTCCACAAGACGCTCTTATGCTTTCAAGCGGAAAAGGTTTACCATATGGTGCTCGCAGAAGGGTCTTAACCCTCTTGTGATACCTCTGGAATCATTACTGGAGTATCTCCTTCATTTGTCTAATGCAGGGTTAAGACCAATTCAGTGAGAGTTCATTTGAGTGCTATTGCAGCTTCTTTCAAGCCTCTAAATGAGCAACCTATTTCCTCTCATCCTCTTATAGCGAGATTTATGAGAGGCCTTCTTTTAACCAAGCCTCCCATTAAGCCACCACCGGTGGCATGGGACTTAAATTTGTTTCTTGGGCAGCTTATGAAACTGCCTTTGTAACCATTAGCCACTACCTCTTTGAAATTCCTTTCCTGGAAGGTCATCTTTCTTATTGCAATCACATCAGCATGTCGCATCAATGAATTGCAAGCATTGGTGGCTGATCCTCCTTATACAAGGTTCCATCATGATAAGGTAGTCCTTAGGACTCATCCACATTTTATGCCAAAGCTGTTGTCACCTTTTCATTTAAACCAAGCGGTTTACCTTCCTGTATTCTTCGCAAGGCCTCATGCCTCAAATGCAGAAAGAAATCATCATACTTTGGATTGTAAAAGGGCTCTGGCCTTTTACTTACAAAGGACACAGCAACATAGGAAGTCCTCTCAACTCTTTGTTGCTTTTGATCCTAGTCATTTGGGACTTCCAGTCTCCAAAAGAACACTGTCCAACTGGATTGCACAGTGTATATCTTTTGCCTATGAGAGTAAAAACCTTCCTCTGGAAGGCCATGTCACAGCTCACAATGTGAGAGCCATGGCAGCCTCTATGGCTCATCTTCACTCTGTGTCTATCGACGACACAGCTACTTGGGCTTCGGTTCAAACCTTTACAGTCCATTACTGCTTAGACAAGGACTCCCGCTGGGATGCCTTGTTTAGTCAGGCTGTTCTTCAACACCTGTTCCATACTTAGTCAACTCCTACCCACCATCCCTGTAGGATGCCAGAGATCCATGGGGGGAAGTGGAACCCTTTCACAAGAGCACACAACATCTGGGGTCTTCTCCCTGGCATCTGCAGCTAGGGAGTCCCCGTATGTGAAGACTGCATTCCTGCTTGTTCCTGGAGATAGCATAGTTACTCGCCTGTAACAGGTGATCTCCGGGAACAGCAGGAATTTAGTCATCACAACCCACCCACCTCCCCTAGGAGTTGTATCTCTCTATCTCTTTCTCTCTTTCCCTCTCTCTTTTGTCTCAGCTATAAACTCAACTGGAGAGGGATAGTTGGGAAAGGCAGGAAGGCAGCATGCAGGCACTGTGGGATGCTCCCAAAAGTTTTCCTATTGGACGCTGGGGAGCGTTCCCGCGCAGGCTCCATCGGTACTGACGATACCCATGTGTGAAGACTAAATTCCTGCTGTTCCCGGAGATCACCTGTTACAGATGAGTAACTATGCTTTCTCTCTGGTTATGTAACCTGGAAAGTACTTTTCTAGTAGCAGTTACCTCAGCTGGAAGAATCAGTGAAGTACAAGCCGTAGTCAAGTAACAACTTTACGATCAATTTCATGATAATAAAATAATATCACATTCTCCAGGGGTGTCAAACTGCAGTCCTGGAGGGCCACAAACCAGTTAATCTTTTAGCATATCTCTAATGAATATGCATGAGAGATTTGCATACTACAAAGGAAGTAGTTTATGTAAATCTCACTCATGCATATTCATTAGGAATGTCCTGAAGATGTCTGGTTTCTAGCCCTCTGGGATTGCAGTTTGACACCTCTGACATACTCATCCTAAATTCCTGTCGAGGGTGGTCACATCTTTCTCTGAGGCCAAGGAGGATCACAAGTCCTAAGAACTGGGCGATGTCCTATATGGGGAATCTATATGAACCTATATGGGGAAAAAAGACTCTCCAGCTCCGGAAAGTTCTCCGTTTACAAGCGAGGTATGCAGCAAAACTGTGATGTTGATGTCCTGGATGGAGCCATATTTCCGGTTCTCCCATAGCCTAGAGAAGTCTTATTGACTTCTCTAAGCATGCATGCCTTCTCCCACCTGGAGGTTTCTGCTCTGCGCCCCATTTTTTTCTGTAAGCGTCAGTTTATTGCATGGCTCTCCCTCTTTCTCCCTCATGTCACCTGCTCACTGCTTTAGTTGCGATCTAAAGATTCCCCCCCCCCCCCCAGTGCAGGCAAAGGCAAATTTTCTCCAAGTCCCACGGCTCCATTCCCACTGATCCACCCCCTCCCTTCTGCCGTTGGCATCTCAGACCAATAGGGGAGGAAGAACAGCAGCTGACAAGAGCAGAAAAGCAATAGCAGACAAAGGGGGGGAAATCGGCTAAAGTAAGACACACTGAGGTTATATTCTCCAGTGCTGCTTCCTCTACCAACAAGATAAGCAGTGTGCCAAAGGGTCAGGGTGGACATTTTAATTTTGTTGAAGAAAGAAAAATTTTTATACAAAGTGCATTCTGGTCCTTGTAGTCCCTCTTCACAAGAAAATAGATGTGTGAGCCTTGAGCAGGGTGAAACAAAAAGGTTTTTATTCCCTTGTTATGCAAAAGGTTCTTCAGGAAACAAAGTAAAATTACCTTACTTCAGGTTTAGTGCCAAGAATATTTACAAAAGGTCAGCAACTGTTACAAATGCTTCACAGTTCTCTGTATCCAAGCAAGTTTCTCAAACAGCAAGAAAAACAAGACAAAACTTCTTCCTTCAGTGTTAACAGAAGCAAAAGGTACTTTAAAACATGTGCTGCTATTATATCTCGGTAAGAGATTCCAGGCTCTCGGTAATACACAGAGAACAGTCCATTGGTTCAAGCATCAACGGTTCTGGTTCTGCAAACTCAATTTGCATGGGTTCTGGCTCACTCGTGGTGTCTTCTAATCCTGAGCTTTCCCTGGTTAACACAGGTTGCAGTTCAGTATTTCTTTCCCCCACTTTCCAGCCTTGCTGGCTTGAGTTTAGCAAATAACTATTAGGGCTTTTCCCTCTATCTCTCTCTACAGGGTTGCAAAACTTCCTCCAGCTTTGTTTCTTCTCAGAATGGCTTTTTAGGTTATCAGCCTTCCTAGGACCTGGCATCCATTTAATAAATGAAGTAGCACTGTACCTTGGATCTCTGTAGCATTTGCTACTGGTGTTCTCTCCACCAGAGACTCTCCCTTTGTCACCGTCTTCCTTGAAGACTGGCTTCTGGAGCTTTCTAAGCTGGGCTTGTTCTCCCTGGAACTTAGCTCTGCTTTTCCATGTATCCAAGCTTCTCTGCCTTGCAGTGTATGAGGTTCCTTCCTCAGGTCCTTCCTTCAAAGATCCTTTCTCTTTCTCTCTCAAAGGTACTCCCTCGAGTTCCTTCTCAGATCCTCTCTCGAGTTCCTCCTTTGATCCTCTGTGTCTGCTTCCTTGTGAGCACTGCTTAAAAAGGCATTCTCCAACTGAGTTTCCTGGCTTTCTACCCAGGTGCCTTTGATTAGGTACTGCATTGCTACACCTTGGGTGTGTCAGCTTAACTTCTGCAGCCTCGTGCCTGCTCCTTCTAGCTGTACTTCTAGGTAATTGCACCCTCTGTAACTCAGTTGCTTCATAAGAAAGAGAGTTTTTTTCTACATCCATCGCTTCAATGGCTTCAGCTCCATCACAGCAGCCATTGGAAAATATTATGGATGAGTCCCTCCTACTCAGGAACGCCCCCCCCCCCATGATGGGGGTGACACCCTGAAACTCTCATGCCACTGCTCCCATCTTCTGAGGCCCCAGCACTCCAGGGGCAGTCCATTCCCAATGCCGTGTTCTTCATGCTCCTCTCATTTTGTCCAGGACAGTGGTGCCCTGCTCCAGGCTGCACTCCCCTCTCCCCCCAGTGAGGCCTCCCACACAATCCAAGGGACCCACAGGGCTCCCCCTCTTCTGATCTCTCCTGTCATCGACTGGCAGCCACTTCCTCCCTTGGAAGAAGAGCTCTATTCACCTCTAGTCACCATTTGTGGGAATCCCTCTCATCCATGCATGAGAATGACTGTGGCCTCCTGCAAGAAAAGGATTCACTTGAGCTGCCAGAAAACTATTCCTACCTAAAATTTCTACAGAAAGTCTCTCAGGCACTGGCACTCATCAAGTCCCAAACCTCCACCAACAAGAGATTTCCAGTCTATCCTCCAGTTCTATAGTACCCCCAAGGAGGTCCTAGCACTTCCAGTGCATCAACTCCTGCAAGATCTCCAGTCTTCAATCTGGGCAAATTCATCCTCTGTAAACGCGGTACAAGGTGCTCCCCTCACCAGGTTTTCACCAGCAGCAGTTGCCACATCATAGTATCATAGTAAAAGACGGCAGATAAAGACCAGTATGGTGCATCTAGTCTGCCCAGTAAGATGGCAAGAGTAGGTGCACCTGCCGCTCCGTGCAGGCCACCCCTCCCCATCTCTTTGTTTTAAGGGTGAACCCACCGCTCCGTGTAGGACACCCCTGTATGTTGAGAAATTAGTTAAGTTTATTTTGATTTTATCCTGTTGCTGTAAAGGGATCCACTGTGTCTGTCCCATGCCATTTTGAATTCTGTCACTGTATTTGCTCCCAACGGGAGGGCATTCAAGCATCCACCACCCTTTCACTAATGCACTGCATGTGGCTCATGATCACGGGGACATTTCGGTGGCAGTGGCTCTTGACCTCTCTGCTGCCTTTGACCTAGTTGATCACTCCCTCCTTCTTCTTCGTCTACGGGACGCGGGTCTCTGCAGCACTGTCTATCGCTGGTTTCATTCCTTTCTCTCCTCCCGGTCTTGTGCTGTTCTTTCCTCCTCTCCTTCTATTCCTGCATCAGACACTCTCCCTCTCCCGTGTGGGGTCCCCCAAGGCTCTGTTCTGGCCCCCTTGCTCTTCAACCTTTTCCTGGCTCCCCTCGCTCTACTAGTTCAGCAGACTGGTGTCTCCGCTTTTTATTACGCTGACGACGTAGTTCTTCTCCATCATACCTCTCCCTCTTGTCCTTATCTTTCCGCACTAAACTCCTGCCTCTCCACTGTGGCTGATTGGCTAACCCAGAATTGCCTTCATCTCAACTTGACCAAAACTATCGCTATCTGGTTCTCCCACGGTGCCCCTTCCCCTTCCCTGGCCCCCTCTTTTTCTGGCACCCCTATCCCTCTGGTCTCTAATTTTCGGTACCTGGGTGTGCTTTTTGATTCTGACCTTTCCTTTAAGACCCACATCTCTCACATCACAAAGTCCTCTTTTTTCTTTCTCCGTCAGATCCGTGCGGTCCGCCCTTTCCTTTCGTCATCTGCCCTTACAACCCTACTACTTTCCCTTGTCATGTCACGCGTCGTTTTCTCCAACTCTGTTCTCATTGGCCTTTCCAAACTCCAACAGGCACGACTTCAACGAATTCAAAATACTGCCGCCCGCCTCATCACCCACTCCTCCCTCAGAGACCATGTTACGCCCCTCCTCTTTCATCTTCACTGGTTACCAATCCCCTTCCGCGCTCAATTCAAACTGCTCTCTCTTGTGCACCGGGCTCTCCACACCAGCACCCCACAATATCTTGCTGATCTTATTGCATTTCACACCCCCAGACACACTCCTCGCCCCTTTCACCTCAACCGCCCCTCCCCCTCCCTTGCTCATTTACATTCCACACGTTCCTCTGCCTTTTTCTTTACTGGTCCAGCCCTCTGGAACTCCCTCCCCCCCTCCCTCCGTTTAGACCCTGACTGTGCCTCCTTTAAGCGCAACCTCAAGACCCACCTCTTCTCCCTGGCCTTCGACCTTCCCTCACCCCTTACTTAAATATCTTACTTATGTCCCCTCACCCTTTACTTAACTGTCTTACTTATGTCTTGTCCTCCTCTCCCTGTTCTTCCTCTGTCCTGTCACTGATTGTAGTTCCTTTCTTTTTCTACCTGGCCTTGTGCCTCTACTGTTCCTTTTATGAATTGTAAACCACCCTGCTTGTCACAGAAGGGCGGTATATCAAATTGAATAAACATAAACATAAAAAGTATTTGCTGACGGTGCCTTTCAATTTACCCCCTTGCAGATTCATGTTATGCCCTCTAGTTTTATGCCTTCCCCGTCTTTGGAAGAGATTTGTTTGTTCATTAGTTCTCTTTAAGTATTTAAAGGTCTGAATCATATCTCCCCTGTCCCTCCTCTCCTCCAAAGTGTACATATTTAGGTCTTCAAGTCTCTTCTCATAAGGCTTCTGATGCAGGTTCCAAATCATTTTGGTTGCCTTCCTCTGAACAGTTTCCAGTCTTTTTATATCTTTTGCAAGATATGGTCTCCAAAACTGAACACAGTATTTGAAGTGAGGCCTCACCAGTGACTTATGCAGTGGCATTAGTACCTCTTCCTTTCTGCTGGTAATTCCTCTTTGTATGCAACCCATCATCCTCCTGGCTTTTGCCACTGCCTTCTCGCACTGTTTTGCTACCTTGAGATCTGCAGAAATAATCACACCAAGGTCCTTCTCCTGGTCTGGGCACACCAACCTCTCTCCCCCTATCGTGTACATTTCCCATGGATTTCTGCTTCCCAAGTGCATGACACTGCACTTCTTCACATTAAATCTTAACTACCAAGCATTAGACCATTCTTCCAGCTTTTGTAGATCTTTCCTCATGTTATCCACTCCCTCAGGGGAGTCCACTCTGTTGCAAATTTTCATGTCATCTGCAAAAAGCCAGACTTTTCCATGCAGTCCTTCAGCAATATCACTCACAAATACATTGAACAGTGCCGGGCCCAGGACCGAACCTTGGGGCACCTCGCTAATCACCCTCCTTTCATCCAAGTGAGCTCCATTTACCATTACCTTCTGTCGTCTGTCAGTCAACCAATTTCTGATCCAGTTCACCACCTTGGGACCCATCCCCAAACTACTGAGCTTATTGATAAGCCTCCTATGAGGAACAGTATCAAAGTTTTTGCTGAAATCCAGGTAGATGACATCCATCGCATACCCCTGATCTAGTTCTCTGGTCACCCAGTCAAAGAACTCAATCGGATTTGTTTGGCAAGATCATTCTTTGGTAAAACCATGTTGCCTTAGATCATGCAACCTGTTGGTTTTGAGAAAGTCCACTATTCACTCTTTCAAAAGCGCCTCCATTACTTTTCCCGCCACCAAGGTAAGGCTCACAGGCCTATAGTTTGTCACTTCTTCCCTGTCACCACTTTTGTGAAGAGGTACCACATCCGCCCTTCTCTAGTCCTGAGGAACTACTCCTGTTTCCAAGGATCTGTTGAAAACATCCTTTAACGGCCCTGCAAGAACCTCTCTGAGCTCTTTTAGTATCCTGGGATGTATCCCATCCGGTCCCATGGCCTTGTTCACTTTCAGTTTTGCAAGCTGTTCTAACACATCATCTTCAGTGAATGGTGTGGTATCTACTTCATTCTCATTTTTATATTTGGGAGTCACAGATGGTCCTTCTCCAGATATTTGGGAGTCACAGATATCTGAAGCCATCCTTAAAAAGTTGAAGAGTACAAAGTCTGTTTTGCACAACACTACCAGGGAAGGAACAGCATACCTTGGGCGATGTGGGCAGGAGAGTCTACCAAAGCGCACCCTTGGCTCATCAGCTGTAAATCCTACATTATCACCACAACCTTCTCCTGCAACTGGATGCTCCGAAGGCTTCATCAGCAGAAGACAGGGCACACATTCAAGATAACCTGCAGGAGTCTCTGTACCATATCATTCGCTCCACATACTGTATAATGCATATGACTCAAATTCCCAGGCGGCAGCTACTGCCATCTCTGCTAGATGCACCGCCTGACTACGAGTTTCTGTCCTCAGGGAGGATCTGCATGATCATCTAGAGGATGCACCACATCAGGGTAACGGCTTATCTCCAGGAACAAGCAGGAATGTAGTCTTCACATATGGGTATCGTCGGTACCGACGGAGCCTGCGCGGGAACGCTCCCCAGCGTCCAATAGGAACGCTTTTGGGAGCATCCCTCAGCACATGCGCGCTGCCTTCCCGCCTTTCCAACTCTCCCTCTTCAGTTCTTCATTTTCCACTGAGCCGACAGGACACATACCCTGTCACCGCAGAAAATTTCTTCTTTAAACTTGTTTTCTTGTGGTCGCGCCTGCCTCCGCATGACACCTACCGGTACCGCCGGTTCTTTCTTTATTTCTTTAAAAAAATATATATATATATCCATTTTTTGAACTGTTTCTCTTCAGAAACTTTTTCTTTTGGTGCTAGACACCATTTTGGGCATTAGGCCCCATTTTTACCAAAAGATGGAAAAACCAGCTAGTGGTTTTAAAAAATGTACTAAATGTGGCAGTACCATCTCCATCACCGACACCCATGACTGGTGTCTAAAATGTTTAGGCCCTGACCATTCTCCATCTGAGTGTTCCTCCTCTATGGGGATGAGTAAAAGAGGAAGACAGAACCGAGCTGCAAAGCTTGGTACCCTCTTTTCTTCGGATACCAGGTCTATTGCATCAACGTCTTCAAGAGCCTCGTCTTCCTCCCATGGATCTCAGGTAACTAAACATAAAAGCCGGTCCTCAAAGGGTAGCTCTCCTTCAAAGCGAGAGGCCATTGGCATTGCCCTTGAGGAAACTATACCGGCAAAACAGCCCCGGCAGGAGGCTTTGGCCTCCAAAGCATCAACCGGGCTCCAGGATGTTCTCGAGGCTTCGATCTAGGCAGAACTACTGGTGCCATGCTCAGGGGTTCCGGCCGCTTTTTCCAGTACCGATACCCAGGCATCAGCAGCATCGATAGACCAGAGATTCCTCGCTATTGAATGCAGTCTTGCAGCTCTCCTTACAGCTGCGGTACTGTTGACACCAGTGGTTCAACGGGCACCGGTACCAATGCTGGTACCAGCACCGTTACAGATACCGGTACCAGCACTGATGGCTCCGGTGGGAATCCTTCCCATGCAGACCTTTTCTGGCATCGACAGATCAGTACCGGACCAATTCGGTACCGACTTCGATCGATACCGAGACCATGCTTTGCATGAACATTGGGATCAGAGATACTTCGAATCCTCTGATTCTGATAATTCTGACTCTGATAATTCTGCCGGTACCAGAGTGTTTCTCCCGGGAGACTCCTCTTTTCCCCAACGCAGAATGTCTCCTCCGGAAGACATGTCTTTTCAGGATTTCATTTGTGATGTGGCCCAAGGCCTTTCAATCATGGTAGCTCCTGAAAAAGAACCTAGAGCAAAGGAATTGGAAATTCTCCAATACCCTAAGGCTCCCAAGGAAGCAGCCACTCTGCCCATTCATGAAATTCTTCATGATTTGATGCTCAGAATGTGGGAGACACCTTTGACCACATCTCCTCATTCCAGGAGACTCGATACCATGTATCAAGTTCCACCATGTCCTGGTTTTCAAAAGATTCAGCTGCCACACCATTCAATGGTAGTGGAGTCAGCCATGCATAGGATGAAAAGTACAAAGAGACATGCATCCAATCCTCCAGGTCGTGAATGCAGGACTCTTGACGTTTTTGGGCGTCAAACTTTTCAGGCTTCCATGCTTTCAGCTAGGATCAGCTCATATACTTTATATATGGGAATGTTCCTCAAAGAGGTCACAGGAGATTTGGAGCTTATGAGCCCCCTTCTCCCTGAGGACAAATGACAGGACTTTCTCACTCTGGTCAAGCATGCTCAAGATGTCTCCAAATTTGTAAACCATGCAGCCTTTGACTGCTTTGACTGCATCAGCAGAACCTCTGCTATTGCCATTGGTGCACGTCGGATTGCCTGGCTTCAGGCATCAGACTTGGAGATTTGGGTATAGGATAAATTGGGAAACATCCCTTGCACAGGAGAAAACCTCTTTGGCAAGAATTGGCAGGAGAAGGCTAATGAGATAGATATTGACAATCTCACTTTAGACAGATTGTCAAAATCTACAGACACTCCAGCAAAAAGAGGAAATTTTATCCGTCCTATACCCAGCAAGGGCAAGCTCAGGGTCAAGTTGCACAGAAGGGTCAACAACAACAATCCAGACAAAAGAAGCCAAAAGGCCTTAGAGCTCAACCAGCTCCACAGGCCCAACCCCCTGAAGGGCTTTGACTCCTTCATAGAGAACTTAGCCTTCCTGCCTCTGAAGGGGCCAGAACCCCTAAACATTCCAGGCAGGTTGTGTCATTTTGCCAACAGATGGCACCAAATAGCAACAGAAAACTGGACTCTGTCCATTGTGAGAGAGGGGTACAAGCTTCATTTTCACAGCATGCCCCCTCCTACAATAGTAAGACAGTTCAATTCCCAAGCCTCTACAGGCAATCTACTGGATCAAGAGGTCTCAACACTCCTTGCTCAAGGAGCAATCGAGGAGGTGCCCATTCTTCAGCAGGGTGCAGGGTTCTATTCCCCCTATTTTCTGATTCCAAAGAAAACAGGAGGACACAGACCCATTCTAGACCTCAGAGAATTGAACAAATATCTGTTCCCAGAAAAGTTCAAAATGATTTCTCTGGGAACTCTTCTGCCATACCTTCAAAGTCAGGATTGGCTATGTTCTCTAAATCTAAAGGATGCATATTGTCACAACCCCATCCCTTTAGCCACGTGCTTAAAGGTCAGGGTGGACATTATTGTTGTATTGAAGGTAGAAACTTTTGTTAGCCCAGAAGCCTTCTGGTACTAGTAGTCCCTTTCTTCATAATGAATAGTTGTGTAAGCCATGTGAATGGTAAAGTATAGGGTTTTATTCCCTTAATGCACAAAAGGTTCAAACGAAGACAACAGGACTTTCACCTTGTTCAGGATTTTCACATAAGGTATTTACATAGGTCAAAAACTTGGATATGCTTCACAGTCTTTGTTAGTTATGCAGGGTTCAAACAAAACAGGTTATACAAACAAAAGCAATGCTTCTTCTTTCAGCTTGTCAAACAAAACTGTGTTTCAAAAGTATATCCTGCATGCTATATTTCTCTCAAGGATTCTAAACTCCCAGTACAACAAAACGTACAGTCCATAGGGCATTCAGTTAGCAAAAGGTCAGGTTCAGCAGGGTCCATCTGCATAGCCTCTTGTTCTGCTGAGATATCTGTGGCCCCTGAGCTTTCCCCATATAGTCCTGGTTTTACTTCAGAACTTCTTTCTAAGGCTCTCCAGCCTGGCTGTACCCGGTCTGGCAAATATGCAACAGGATTTTTGGTAAGCACTCTTTCTATAGGTTCCCAAACCTTTCTCTAGCTGCCTTGGCTGCTCTTACAGCTCCCTGGCTTCCAGGCCTTTCTGCGACCCGGCCTCAGTTCCTGGTTCAGATCTGTGTCTCTTAGACTCCTGGGTTGAGTCTGGTTCACCCACCTCTGGACTCCTTGTGGCTCACATACAAGAGAAGAAGCATGAAGGTACCTCTGAACTCTTGGGTCTGTGTCTCTGGTATTCTCCCGGTTCTGCTTCTGTCCTTCCTGAAGACTTCCTTCTGGAGCTTCCCAGCCTGAAACTGGCTCTCCTGGAACTTGTTCCTTTCCTGTAAGGGCTGCAAGTTCAACTGCCTTTTCTCCTCTTTTTGGAGCCGTCTCCTTCTCTTTCTTCTCTTTCAGCAGCTGCTGCAGCTCGTGCCGCTCCTCTCCCCTCTGGCTTGTCTATCCTTTGCTTATAAAGCTGTTTCTTAGGTAAGGATTCTGTCCCTCTGACCAGGTGTATCTGATTATGCTTTGAATTAGTTCTTGCATCATCCCAACCTGGGCGTGTCAGCCTACCTTCTGAATCTCCGTGCATACTCCCTTTAGCTGCACTTCTCACTAACTGCACTTTATTTATATCATTTCCTTTAAAGAGATCAGTGTTTTCTTCTACCTCCATGGGTTTACTGGCGTCTGCTTCATCACAATATACTCACATTCTGATCCATCCAGATCACAGGAAATTCTTACGATTCCTTTTCAAGGGAAAACATTTCTTCCCTTTGGTCTGGCTTCGACACCAAGAGTATTCACGAAATGCATGGCAGTAGTAGCTGCATTTCTGCGAACCCTGGGGATATTCGTCTTCCCTTACTTGGACGACTGGCTCATTCGAGCTCCCACGGTTCCAGAAGCCAGATCTGCACTGTCTCGCATAATGCAAATCCTTCAATACTTGGGATTGGTCATAAACCTCCCAAAATCCCAACTTGCTCTGTCTCAGTCCTTAGAGTTCATAGGAGCTTGTCTAGATACCAGACAGTCAAGGGCTTTTCTCCCACAACCCCGCTGTCTTCGTATAATGCAGCTAGCTTCTCAAGCAGCGGTGAAGTCCTCCCTAACTGCTCGAGAACTACTACAACTATTGGGACATATGGCATCCACGGTTCATGTGGTTCCCTATGCTCGCCTTCATATGCAAGCAGCCCAGTGGACCCTATCCACACAGTGGACACAGGCCACAGGACGTCTGTCGGACAAGATATCAAACTCACAACGACTGATCTTGTCCCTGTCAGTGTAGCAATCACTGGAAAATCTTCTAGTGGGGTCTCCTTTCCAGCAACCCCTATTCCAGGCCACCCTAACAACAGATGCATCACAGGTAGGATGGGGGGCACACCTGCATCATCTCTCTACCCAGGGTACCTGGACTCCACAGGAGGCTTGTCTTCACATAAACCACCTGGAACTCAGAGCAATCTATCTAGCTCTTCGAGTATTCCATGCCCAGCTCAGCTACAAGACAGTCCTAGTCCAAACGGACAATCAAGTAGCTATGTTCTACGTGAACAAGTAGGGCGGAACAGGCTCTCTGTCGTTATGCAACAAAGCTTTACGGCTATGGGCCCTCGCCAGAGAGCATAAAATTCACCTTCTT
The DNA here is from genome assembly GCA_033557465.1 of Ichthyophis bannanicus. Lineage (NCBI taxonomy): Eukaryota > Metazoa > Chordata > Amphibia > Gymnophiona > Ichthyophiidae > Ichthyophis > Ichthyophis bannanicus. The sequence continues at coordinate 454,606,252 of CM066036.1, forward strand.
GTGTTATATCTTCCAGGCATTCAAAACCTTTGGGCAGACAGACTCAGCCGAGTACTGCTGCCTCATGAATGGTCTCTCCACCTAGACCAGGTGGCCAAGATATTTCAGATCTGTGGAATCCCAGACATAGACCTATTTGCAAGTCCACTGAATGCCAAACTTTCCCGGTTCTGTTCCAGGATTCTGGCTCAAAATTGCCAGGCAAGGGACGCCTTCCTTCTTCACTGGGGTCACGACTTCCTCTATGCCTTCCCACCCATTCCCCTCATCCCCAAAACACTCTTCAGGCTTCAGAGAGACAGAGGTCGTATGATCCTCATAGCGCTACGGTGGCCACACCAAACGTGGTATCCCCTGCTTCTACATTTCTCTCAAGCTGCACCTCTGGAGTTAGGCTATGCTCCAGATCTCCTCTCCCAACAGAACGGGATGCTATGGCACCCGAATCACCAGTCCCTGCATCTCAGGGCCTGGTTGCTGAAAGCTTAGACCTTCAGGATCTTAACCTTTCCCAGCAGGTAAAGGATATCCTTCAAGCTTCTAGAAAACCTTCCACAAGACGCTCTTATGTCTTCAAGAGGAAATGTTTTACTATATGGTGTTCACAGAAGGAGTTAAACACCCTTATGATACCTTTGGAATCGATACTAGAGTATCTACTTCATTTATCAAATTCTGATCTAAAGACCAATTCAGTAAGAGTCCATCTTAGTGCAATTGCAGCTTCCTATAAGCCTCTAAATGGACAACCAATTTCCTCTCATTCACTCATAATAAGATTTATGAGAGGTCTTCTATTAACAAAGCCTCCCATCAGGCCACCACCGGTGGCATGGGATTTAAACCTAGTTCTCGGGCAGCTCATGAAACCGCCTTTTGAACCTTTAGCCACTACAACCCTGAAACCTTTGTCCTGGAAGGTCATCTTCCTAATTGCAATCACCTCTGCACATTGCATTAATGAATTGCAAGCTTTAGTGGCTGATCCTCCTTATACTAGGTTTCACCATGATAAGGTTGTTCTTAGAACTCATTCACACTTTATGCCAAAGGTGGTTTCGCCTTTTCATTTAAATCAATCAATTTATCTTCCTGTATTCTTTCCGAGGCCTCATGCCTCTAATGCAGAAAGGAACCTTCATACTTTGGATTGTAAAAGAGCCTTGGCTTTTTACCTACAAAGAACACAGCAACATAGAAAGTCTTCTCAACTTTTTATTGCTTTTGATTCTAGTCATTTGGGACTTCCAGTCTCCAAGAGAACTCTGTCCAAATGGATTGCACAATGCATATCCTTTGCTTATGGGAGTAAGAGTCTTCCTCTTCAAGGCCATGTCACAGCTTATAATGGCAGCCTCTATGGCTAACCTTCACTCTGTGTCTATTGATGACATTTGTCGAGCAGCCACCTGGGCTTCGGTACACACCTTTACAGCCCACTATTGCCCAGATAAAGCCTCCCTTCGGGATGCCTTCTTTGGCCAAGCTGTTCTTCAAAATCTCTTCCAGAACTAATTCAACTCCTACCCAATAAACCTGATGGGATGCCAGAGATCCATGGGAGGAAGCTTGGCCCACCTTACTTGGGTGGCAGCTTCCTGGGGCTATCTCCCTGGCATCTTCAACTAGGGAGTCCCCATATGTGAAGACTACATTCCTGCTTGTTCCTGGAGATAGCATAGTTAATCTCCTGTAACAGGTGATCTCCGGGAACAGCAGGAATTTAGTCTTCACAACCCACCCACCTCCCCTAGGCGTTGACTCTCTATCTCTCTATCTCTCTGTCTCTTTCCTCTCTCCCTCTATCCTTTCACTCAGCTACAAACTTAACTGAAGAGGGACAGTTGGAAAGGTGGGAAGGCAGCGCACATGTGCTGAGGGATGCTCCCAAAAGCGTTCCTATTGGACGTTGGGGAGCATTCCTACGCAGGTTCCGTCGGTACCAATGATACCCATATGTGAAGACTAAATTCCTGCTGTTCCTGGAGATCACCTGTTACAGGTGAGTAACTATGCTATTCAGATCCAGAGTACAGCAGGCAGTTTCTGAGGTCAAGAATCACTAGTCCACAGTGCAAGAACTCTCTTCCCAACCAGCTGAACCCATTCCCCAACCTCGGCAGTCACAGTCCTCCCAGTTCCACAGGGCCTAACATTACCAATACTTTCAGCAATTCTACTCTTGGCCACTTCCACAATGTTCCATGGGTCCTTCGTACAACCAGAGGCCACAGCCACATGAGATCAAGCAATAATCTAACTCCTCTGCTCCCACCAACAAACCCAACCTGACCTTTTGACTACCTTCCATGGGGGACTGGGTATGTCACTTCAGGGAGGCTTGGCAGTCAATCACCACAGACCATTGGGTCCTCAACATTGTTCAAAAGGGATACAGAATAAATTTCTGCACCTTGTCTCAGTATCACCTCTCAGCCTCAGGCAAGGGGAGGGTACAGGCTTAACACCTCCCAATCCAACAAGAGATCCTTCAGTTATTGTGCAATCGCACCATAGAGCTGGTACTGCTCTCTCAACAAAGGCTTCTACTCAAAAGTTTTTTTCATCCCAGAAAAATCTGGAGGCATGAGATGCTTAATAGACCTCTGCAATCTCAACATTCATGTCAAACAAGAAAAGTTCAAAATGCACTCCCTACTCATCATCCGTCCATTGCTCCACAAGAAGGACTGAGACCTGACAGAAGCCTATACTCGCATCCCCATCTACCTCCATCACTGCGATTACCTATGATTCAGATTCAAGGATCAACACCACCAGTATAGGGTGCTGTCGTTCGGTCTGTCATCAGTCCCCTGAATCTTCACAAAATGGCTTGCATTAGTTGCAGCCCACTTGCACCACTGAGGCCTCTTCGTCTACCCATATCTCAGTGGCAGCTTGTTTCTGCTGCCTCAAGAAATCAGATACAAGAGGCCATCTACCAGACTGTCCAAGCCCTGCAGAACTTGAGGTTCCTTGTCAACACTCAAAAGTGGAATGTGGAACCCCGCCAGGTCCTCCCTTTCATAGGTGTGTGCCTATGACAAGGAGGGCATACCTTCCGGACGACAGGATACTCGTCCTTACTCAGTTCAGCTCCAGTTTGCCATGTGACATGCAGGCCTCGGCTACACTCCATTCTTCGCCTGCTAGGCCACATGGCAGCTTTCATTCACATCCTTCCACTAGCACGGCTCTACATGAGACTGTTACAATGGCACCTCAAACTTCTGGATCCAGCATTCTCAGTCCCTTTGCATGAAGGTTCCTCTACGCCTCATCACCTCACCTGCTCTTCATTGATCACTTCAATGGTGAACTGTGACACACTCCTTCAATGTTGGCTGTGCCTTCCAGCATCCACCGCCTCATCTTATCCTCACCAGCATGCATGCCCTTGTGGATGGGGAGGGCACTTTCCCAACTTCACCACACAAGGAGTCTGGTCAACCTGCAAATGCTCATTACATATAAATGTACTAGGGCTTCGCGCACAGCCTTCCATCATTGGGCCGGTCAACGGGTCCTGCTGGTACAAACAGACATCCAAGTCACCATGTTCTACATCAACAAGCAGGGAGGATCCAACTCCCTCCGCCTTTGCCAGGAGGTGGCCAGTCTCTGGCTCTTTGCCCGGTCTTTAGGAACTACCCTGCGGGCCATCTTCCTACCAGAGGTGCAGAATCAGCTGGGGGACTCCCTCAGTTGGCACTTGGATCCTCATGAGTGGTCTCTCAATCGGAGTCATTCAACACATCTTTAACAAGTGGGTCACTCTGCGCATGGACCTTTCCTCCTCGGCAGAAAATGCAAAGTGCTCATTGCTTTGCTCCATCCGGCCCAGCCCTCGTTGCTCAGTGCATGATGCCTTTGCCATTTCTTGGAACTGGGGGCGCCTTTTTGCCTTTCCTCCCTTCCCCTTTCTCACACAAGTCTTGATCAAGATAAGGGAGGACAAGGCCAGCATCATTCTCATTGCTCTGAATTGAGCGAGGCAGGCCTGGTTCCCACACCTCCTCGCACTGACAGAGGAGCCCCCTCTGCTTCTGGGGACCGATCTGTTTCTCCTCACCCAATGCAACAGACATCTCCTACATCCCAACCTCTGCAGCCTCTACTTAGAGGCCTGGATGGTGAACATAACCTGAAGGACCTCTCAGAGGACATCCTTGAAGTTCTCTTAGCTTCCAGGAAACCAGCAACTCAATGTTGCTACCAGAGAAAATGTGTGCGTTTTGTGCACTGGGCCGCATCTCATCATTTTGATCCCATGCACTGCCCTGTTCACAAGATCCTGGATTACCTATGATACCTATCCTAATCAGGCCTCAAAGCTAACTCAGATACCATCTTTCCGCCATCACAGCCTCTCATGTCCTTATTGCAAGAAAGCCTCTGTCAGTGCACACCATGGTGTCCCAATTCATGTGAGGACTTATGAACATTAAGCTTCTCACCACACTACCCCCACCTGTGTGGAACCTCAATGTAGTTTAATTTGTGCTCATGAAGCCACCTTTCAAGCCCCTCAAACACCTCACTTGGAAAACTTTCTTTCTTGTCGCAATCACTTCTGCACAACAGGTCAGTGAGTTTCAAGTACTGGTGAATTATACTCTATACATTCAGTTCTTCCATAATAGAGTGGTTCTTCGAACTCATCCAAACTTCCTTCCAAAAGTTGTTTCAAGTTTTTATCTTAACCAAAGTAAACCATCTTCCCGGGTCAACGTACAGGCTCTCTGGAGAAAGCTCTTCACACTTTGGACTGCAAATGGGCTCTCCTCTACTATTTACAAGCAACAGGCAGCATCCGTTCCTGTTTCCAACGTTTTATTATCTTCAATCCCAATAATCCTGGTCAACTAGCAACCAAGCAAACTATATCCACTTGGATAGCAGACTGCATATGTTTCTGTTACAACCAGGGACAGCAGCACCAGTCAACACCAGGGCACATCGGGCCTCTCTGCCTCCGAGCTGCTGCTGCTGCTGCATCTATTGCCAATTTGGCTTCTGTTCCAGCGCAGTATATGTGCTGAGCAGCCATGTGGTCTTCCATCCATACTTTTACTAAGCACTACAATATTCATCAGCACAAGACGCTGCCTTCAGCCAAGCCATTCTCCGCAACCTTTTTGCTTCATGATTTAGCCTCCGCCTGTCCTCACCTCTGGTCCACCATGCTGTGCTTCATCTGAAGGACGGACCTCAGCTCTGTTCTCACCATCGCAGGGTGCCTGCATCTGCCTGCTTGTATACTGAGAAAGCATGGTTGCTTACCTGTAATGGGGGTTCTCCATTTACAGCAGGGGTATGCAGCCACACTGACCCTCCCGCCATTCCCATGCAAAGAAAAAAGAAGGAAACTACAATCCAGAACACCATGGAGAAGGACTCACATGACTAACAGTCTGTTTCCTGGTCAGCTATGTTACCAACTGGAGTGCAGAGTGGGAACTTCCAGGCAGTAGAAGGCATGCATGCTTAGAGAAGTCATAAAGACTTTTCTGGGCTGTGGGAGAGCCCGGCACAATGGCTCCATCTAGGACATCACCATCACAGTGTGTGCTGCATACCCCTGCTGTATATGGAGAGCCCCCATTACAGGTAAGCAACCATGCTATCTGACTATCCCAGTTGAAGGGAAGGCAAACTGGAAAATTGCCAAGAAAAAATATAGAGAAAATCAACTTTTTACCTGGCGATCAGACAGGACATCTACTGGGCTCCGCAGAAAAAAGAAGACTGAGGTAAGAGAGCACTCTTGGGCAAGAAGGTGGCCACGCATTCATGGTGTGGCTCCCAGGGCTTTCTTTGAGGGCTGGGGAGTGGTTGTCGTGTGGGCTCTGTTGGTGCTGATGTCACCCATCTGTGACGACTGACCTGCTTATTCCCGGAGAACTACTGCTTATCCCAGGACAAGCATTGTGAAGTCTGTGTACCATTTTTGGAACCTGCCAGGTACTTATGACCTGGATTGGCCACTGCTGGAAACAGGATACTGCTGTTAATATGGCATTTCTTATTTTCGTAAATCTTTTCAGGGGTACTGTTACACATGTGCATGACTTCCCTTGTGGGAACTCCTCAGTCTTTGTTTTTCCACATAGACAGTAAGATGTACCAGCTCTGGCTCTCTCAAAAAGTACATATTTAGTTCAAATGCATGATTATAGCACATGAACATCTTTTTCCCTCCTTATCCAATAACCTAATTAGGGATGTTATCTTATAAATTGTCCTTTTTGCGTGCGTTTACCTATAATTGCCCCATTTATGACACATGTAGATAGGTTATACACTCAGAATCTTTGGTCTGCTCAGGAAGAATTTCATCAGATATATTTCCTGGTGTTCAGAGCTTTCAGAGATCAATTGGCTAACAAAATAATCCTGATTTAGATGGGCAATCAAGTAACCAGTACTACTTCATCAAGCAGGGAGAAAAAGGGTCTTGCTTCTTGTGTTTGAAGACTGTCAGGATGTGGAACTGGGCCATCTCTCATTGGATAACTTGAAGCAACATATCTCACTGTGCGATGATGTCCTGGAAGACAAGATGAGTCATGTGGCTTCCAGACTCGGGTAGCAGGGATGATCTTGTGCAAGTGGGCACACTCACCGTGTGGATCTTAAGGATATGCATTTCAGTGCCTAAAAAATTGAAAATGCAAGCAAATCGCTTATAGACCAGTATACCTATGAATTAATATAATACAATCAGTTTGTATGTATAAAGTTCTAGCACACACAGATTGCTTATACAAAATACGAATAGGTGAAATGAATCAAACTTTTTTTGGGCCATGAATACTCTTAGTGGATCTCTATGTGCCTCCTCAAAACAGAACAGTTATACTCCAGATTAGGGATTTGTGATAAACTAGCCTTGGATGTCATCTTCCTGGACTAGGGGGGTGGTCTTCAGTATGCCTGTCTTCTGAACCACTCATAGCTCAGACTTCAAACAAGATCAGACCTTTGATTTTCATAGTCCCCTATTAACTAAGGTATGTCTGATTCCCTTCAGAAGTTATTAATATGGAGGGTAGTTTTACAACAAGTCATCTTGTGTGAAGGCCACATAGCACCTAGTCTATAAAGACACAAGCTGGCTATATGTTTATAAAATGCTAGCACAAATCTAGTAGAAATAGGGGTTAGATTAAATCCACGGACATTTTATGTCTTCTTGGGTGCAGACATAAATGTTAGTGTGTAAAATATGCTTGTGTTTTATAAAAAACGGACCCGATATTTGAAAGGTATTTACACGGTTTACAGCCCAGTAAACCCTGTAAATGCCTTTAATTAGGATATTCAACGGCACTTAAATGGTTAGTGCCGTTGAATCTCCTCCTAATTCCCTACGCGCCCCGATGCTACCCGGTTAGCAGCGGGGTGTGTCGGGCTTTCCGGAGTGAAGCAGAGGCAAAGACTGTTGCTAACCAGGCAGCAGCGATATTGTATGCTGACCCGTTAGAGACCTGTGCCTAAAGGATAGACGAGGAAAACCCTTGCCTATCTTTAGGGCGCAGGAGCTAACCAGGCAGCATTCAATACCGCTGCTGCTCAGCTACTGCAGCTTCCGACGTGTGTGTGTGATCCCCTTATATTCAATGCCGGGGCCACATATGACCCCAGCATTGAATATCCGGTGTTAAGGGTTGGCGGGCAGGGCTATGCACCATAGGAGTGCATAGGCTGCCCAACTCAATATTGGGCGTTAATTGAGACTGCCCATGCTCCACCTAAACTCCTTCCTTGAATATGCCTACTCTAACGTCACATACAGTGTGCAACTAATTGCATTGTGTACTTCTATGCATGAAGTAATTTTAGAAGAGTTTTTTTGCATGCATATATTGGCATATATGCACAAAATAATCCTTTATAAAATTACCTCTAAGGAGACCAATCAGGCTAGGGCAGAGGATTCTCAAACATTGATCATGCAGGCTCAGGAGATAAATGGTGCATCCTAGCATTAGTCTTCCTCCCTCGCAGCCTAGATATTGAAAAAGTGTAATACGTGCTACCCTGAATCTGCCTGGCAATGTATTTGCAGAACCTGATTTCTAGGAGAAACTCCACTAAACATTCTTTTGGTTTTAAGTGGAATATTTTTAGCATTTGCTATGATGAAAGGGTCCTATACCCCTTTTTTCTATCCCACACAAAAACTGCTTGATACCTTTTGCACCTTAGTAGAGTTCATAAACTCATTTGGGGTTCACTTTAGGGCAGTTGGCCCTTTTTATGACCATGGAGTAGGTAAACTCATCTCTGTACAGCCTTTGCTTTATGCAGAGCTTGCTTCTATTGAAGCTCCCTGTCAAGCTTCCCCATGTATCTTAGGATCTCCATGATCTAATCTGTAAAGCTCCCTTCAAGCCACTGGACTTCTATGACCTGAAGTACAAGCACTGGAAGATTCTATTTTTGGTGACAATCACTTTGGCACACAGACTTAGCTGCAGGACCTATTGACTAATCCAGCTATAATGAGTGTTTTGTTAACAATAGGGTGTTGATGTTGTTGTTGTTAAGTGCCATCAAGTCTGTGTCGACTCATGACAACCCTCTGGATAGCTGTCCTAAACTGTATTTGATCTTCAGTCAGGCAGCTCAGTACTGATAGAGTGGCATCCATTGCTGCTATTATTGTATTGATCCATCTCATTGCTGGCCTTTCTCTTTTGAATTGACCTTCAACCTTGCCAAACATGATGTCTTTCTCTAACAATCTCTCTCCTCTCATGATGTGTCCAAAGTCTGAAAGTCAAAGTCTTGTCATCTGAGCTTCTAAAGAAAGTTTTGGTTTGATCCCCTCTAGTACTGACTGGTTTGTTCTTCAGACAGTCCATGGTATACACAGTACTCTTCGCCAGCACCATAGTTCAAAGACATTGATTTTCTTCCTGTCTATCTTTTTCACTTTCCAACTTTCACATCCATAAGATGTTATTATTGAAAATACCATGGCTTGAGCAAGTTGAACCTTTGTATAGATAGAGATATCTCTGCTCTTGAGAATCGTGTCTAGGTCCTTCAATAACCATTCTGCCAAGAACAGTGCATTGTCTGATTTCTTGATTGCCTGTTGTTTATTTATTGATTATTGATCCAAGCAGGTTAAAGTTGTCCGCTATTTCAATTTCTTCTCCATCAGCGATGAACTTTTTGATTTTTCCAGTTGTCAGGATCTTTGTCTTCTTTACGTTAAGGTGCAGGCCCATTTTAAGACTATGTTCCTTATCTTGAGAAGCAAATGTTCCAGATCGTCTTTACTTTCAGGTGGTTGAGTACATTCATCCAGAGTTCCTTCTTAAAGGGTGAAATCAGATTTCCACATTAGCTAGTCAGTCATTCTTCCAGAAATGTTTCCCTAATCCACACAAACAGGCCTTGGCCTTAAACTTGGGGTAAACTTAAACCTTTAAAGTCCACCCAGATTTTTGTTTCCTTTGATCCCACTAAGCCTTGGACTAAATCTTATTTATTCAAAGGGTCATGTCAAGGCTGCATCAGTTTTTTTGTTAAATGCTGTTGAGTCAGTGTTGACGCCTGGCAACCCAGCAGCCCCTGAGTTTTCTTGGCAAGCTGTGACCAGAAGTAGATTGCTAGGCCTTTCTTCCAATGCAATGGAGGGTCTCATAGTCACCAGACCACTGCTCTAACCACTAGGCTACTCCTCCACTCTGGCTGCATCATTAGCTCACTTAAAGTCGTCCTTTATGGAGGATGTTTGCAGAGCTGTGACTTGGGCAGTGGGCATACGCATGTCTCATTATTGTTTGGAAATGTACTCCTTATGCAACAGTACATTTGGTTAGTCTGTCCTCAGGAATCTCGTTAAGGCTTAGAATCTGATTTCATTCCACCAAAGGCTCATTTTTTTTTATTTCTAGGTTGCCTTCTTTAAAAAAAAAAATACAAAACTAGAAGGAGGCCTGTTGCTAATAAAAGTAGTTTGGGGTGCCTTTCCATTGATAGTACCTTTCAGGTTTTTCTTGTTTTTCATTGAAGGCAGTCTGTAGTTTAGGGAGTTCCTATTGTGAGGACTTGTGATTCTGCTTATTCTCCAGGACGAAGCAGAAACTCAGTCCTCACATAAGGGTGACGTTGGCGCCAACGGAGCCCCCATGCAGAGCATTTCCCCAGCTTTCAAAGAAAGCCTTTGGGAATGCAGCGCGCATGCACGGTCCCCTTCCCGCCCAAGGGTGCCATCTTGCTCAGTCTTTCTTTTTCCGCGGAGCCCAATGGATGTAGTTCGTGTCACCTGGGAAAAGTAGATTTTGTTCTGTGATTTTTCGCGTTGCTTTATTCGGTTCGACGCCGGTTCCCCTCCCGCCTCAGCTCTGTAGACTGGTATCGAGTCCAGAATTTCTTTATCGGTTTTTGTCCTTTGTGACTAGCGTTCACGCTTTTTTCTTTATTTTCAATGGCAGTCCTGTCTTTTGACCTTGCAGGGGGCCCTTTTTCCCCCGATGGCTGCCAGCGGGTTCAAAAAGTCTGATCGGTGCAAGAAACTTATGTCTCTCACCGACACACACGACTGCTGCCTCTGATGCCTTGTGCCCGACCATGACCCGCTGGTCTGTGGCCCATGCGGCAAAATGTCGTCAAAGGCACTTCGGAGCCGTCAGCTTGGGAGCACAAAAGGAAGAAGAAGCTCGTGAGGGCGGCGTCAGTGGAGGCACCTGGATCCTCCGGGGCCAGGTCGCAGAGCCCTGAACGCCGTCCCAAGCTCTCGGAGTCGGAGTAGCCGACCATACTACCTCGCCTGGAGCCGGAGTCGCTGAGTCAGGTAACACCTGTTGTCCTCGTTGACTCTCCTCCAGAAGAACCGACGTTGGGCCCAACGCCGTTGGGGCCCGAGTCGGGGGCTGCGGAGTCTCCTGAGCTCGGACTCAGGTTGACGGCCCTGGCGAGCAGCCTGGCTGCCTTCATGGAGCCAGCAGCGGGTACTGATCGCCAGTCTGACCGGTGCATCTGCCCCGACCACCGGGACCTCGACGTCTAAGTCGACCCCGGAGGCCGAGTCGATTCTCGGCCACGGTCTCCCTCGACCTCCCGTTTGGGGCCTAGGTTGTCAACGCCAGTGCCCTCAGCATCGGGGCGGGTGGCATCGAGGCCCACATGGCCGGAGCCGCCCGACTCCTCGGAGGAGTCGGTGTGGGAGATGGAGGACGAGGAGTCTCCTGACACCTTCCGGACCCGGTATGTCCCGTCAGACTCACCGGAGTCCAAATCTCGGAGAAGGTCCCCCCCCCCGGAGGATACCCGGTTCTCGGATTTCGTCAAGGACATGGCCAAGGCTTTGGCATTCCCGGCAGACGCTGAGGAGGAGCCTCGAGCCGAAGAGCTCGATGCCCTCCAGTATGATTTTCCTCCGAAGGAAGCCTTTACTGTACCGGTTCCTCCGATGCTGGAGCGGCTGCTTTTCCGTATGTAGGAAGCACCGGCCTCGGCTCCGGTTCTTAGCAAGCGGGTCGATTCTATCTATCGAGTCCGTAAGAGCCCTGGGTTCCAGAAGGCACAGCTACTGCACAGCTCCATGATTGTGGAATCGGCCATGCACAGGCTGAAAAGCCAATAGATGCACTCCTCGGTGCCTCCCGGCCAGGAGGCGCCGAACCTGGATGCCCTCGGTAGAAAGTGCTTCCAGGGCTTGATGCTGTCTTGCCATGTCCAGACTTACCAGCTGTACATGAGCATGTACTTACGGGACCTGACAAAGGAGATTGCCGGGTTCTCAGCTGGCCTCTCCGAGGAACCTTTGCAGAGATTCAAGGTCTTGTCTACAGGGATCCGAGAGTGCTCAAAGTTTATATCTCGAGCAGCCTATGATGGCTTTGAGGCTTCAGCCCGGGTAGCCGCGGCCGGCATCAGTGCACGCCGTCAGACCTGGCTACAGTCGTCGGACCTAGTGTCATAGGTGCAGGATAAGTTGGTCGATGTCCCGTGCCGAGGTGACAACCTGTTTGGCAAGCCCATGACTGAGAAGGCTGCAGAAATCAAGGACCGAGACTCTGACCAGGACAAAACTGTCCAGAAAGACTTTTGCCCCTTCATACCAGAAGAAGGGCTCGGGGAAAAAGCCCTTTTTCCCGAGGAAGGGTGCTGCTTACAAAACCTACCCTCAGTATCAGGCCACTCCAGCTCCCCAACAGGGGCAGCAGGCCAAAGGGCAGGGGGCATGGGCCCTGTAGGCAGAAAACCCCCAAGCCTCCAGCTCTGGCTCTTGCACAGCAGGGAGGGGGTTTTTGACTCCCAAGGCATAGCCTCTCCTCCGCTGGTGGCCCCACAAAGCACAGGAGGTCGGCTGACCCTGTATGCCTACAGGTTGCCAGCCATCACAGGGGATACCTGGGTACTGAGCATAGTCCAGAAGGGCTATATGCTCCATTTCCACCAACTACCCCCTCCTACTATCCAGGGGAGCCTCCAAGACTCCCTCTACATAGGAACCTCCTTCTTCAGGAGTTGGCAAGTCTTCTAAAGGAACAGGCGGTGGAACCGGTGCCACACCACCTGGAAGAGCAAGGCTTCTATTCCAGGTACTTTCTTGTGCCAAAGCGAACAGGAGGCCTCAGACCTATCCTAGACTTGTGAGATCAAGTTTCTGGAGAGGGAAGAGTTCAAGATGCTTAGCCTTGGGATACTGCTGCCCTACCTCCAGCAGGGAGACAGGCTGTGCTTCTTAGATTTAAGGGATGCTTATACTCACATCCTCATCCATCCAGACCACAGACAATATCTCAGATTTGTGGTGGGAGGAAACCATTTTCAGTACAGGGTACTTCCCTTTGGCCTAACCTCTGCCCCCAGAGTTTTTACAAAATGCCTCGCGGTGGTGGTGGCTTTTCTCAGGAATCAAGGGATCTTTGTCTTCCCTTACCTGGACGACTGGCTAATCAGGGGCCAGTCACCCCAGGAGGCCCGACAGGCCACTCTTCGCACGGTCTCTCTTCTTCAGCATCTGGGCTTTGTCATAAACACGCAAAGTCCACTTTGCTCCCCACTCAGAACCTAGAGTTCATAGTGGCCAGGCTGGATACCCTTCAGGCAAGAGCTTACTTGCCCGAGGACAGGGCCCACAGGCTGCTGGATTTGGTCACCCAGATCCAACACACATCTCATGTTTCCGCGAGGCACTTCCTGCATCTCCTGAGCCACATGGCATCAACAGTGCATGTGACCCCACATGCCCGTTTTCATATGCGAACTGCTCAGTGGTGCCTCAGAGATCAGTGGACACAAGCCACAGGCGACCTCCGAGACAGAGTAAAGGTGTCCAGATGACTTCTGAACTCCTTACAGTGTTGGCTACATCCACCAAACCTTCTTGTGGGTGTACCTTTTCAGTCTCCAGCACACACAAGGGTTCTGATGACAGATGCTTCCTTGAGGGGCTGGGGTGCACATTGCCAGGGCTTATGCACTCAAGGCATGTGGTTCCCACAGGAGGCCACAAAACAAATCAACCTTTTAGAGCTGCGAGCAATCCGCTTAGATCTGCAAACTTTCTGTCATGCCCTCTCACAACAGTCTGTCCTAGTTCAGATGGACAATCAGGTGGCAATGTTCTATGTGAACAAACAAGGGGGCCCAGGATCCAGGCTCCTATGTCAGGAGGCACTGGACCTCTGCTTCTTTGCGGTCAAGCAGGGTATGTTTCTCAAAGCAGTTTACCTACCTGGTCAAGAGAATTTCCTAGCAGACAAGCTAAGCAGGATTCTCCAGCCTCACGAATGGCAGTTGAATCCACTGGTGGTCCAGCAGATCTTCCTCCGCTGGGGACTTCCGTCCATCAATCTCTTTGCAAGTCCACAAAACCGTCAGCTACCCAAGTTTTGCTCCAGACAGCCGCATCCCCTGAGGATGACGGCAGACGCTTTTCTGATCTCTTGGTCTATGGGCTCCTGTATGTGTTTCCTCCCATGCCTCTGGTGGCCCAAACTCTGTTCAAGATCCTTCGGGACAAGGCCTTGGTCATTCTGGTAGCCCCCAGATGGCCGAGGCAGAAATGGTTTCTGCTTCTCCTGCAGTTGGCAGTGGAAACTCCTTTTCCTCTGGGGATGCAACCCAATCTCCTGTCTCAGGAGCAGGGTTCCCTTCTGCACCCCAACCTCAGGTCCCTCAATCTGATGGCATGGCTGCTAAAAGAGTAGTGCTAGCTCCCTTACTTCTGCCTAAGGAGGTTGAAGAAGTGATATTGGCCTCTAAGAGGAAGTCCACAAGAAAGTCCTATGCCCTCAAGTGGTGTAGGTTTACAGTATGGTGTGCGGAGCACAATGAAAATCCTTTCTCTTGCCTTGTGCCAATAGTGCTGCAGTATTTGCTTCACCTTTCAGACTTAGGCCTTAAGTCTAACTCTGTTCGGGTCCACCTCAGTGCTTTGTCAGTGCACCACTCACCGGTGGAAGGACAGCCTCTGTCGGTTCACACCTTGGTGTCCAGATTTCTCAGAGGTCTGCTTCTACTCAAGCCTCCGGTTCGTCCACCTGCGACTGAGTGGGATTTGAATGTGGTCTTGCAGCAACTTACTTGCCCACCGTTTGAGCCGATGGCCACTTGCCATTTGTGCTTCTTCTCTTGGAAAGCACTCTTCCTGATGGCCCTTACATCGGCCAGACGTGTGAGTGAGCTACAAGCTCTGGTTTCTGATAGACCGTACACACAGTTCTATAGGAACAGGGTGGTCCTACGGACCCATTCCAAGTTCCTCCCAAAAGTGGTCTCCTCTTTCCACCTCAGTCAGGAGGTGGTTCTTCCAACCTTCTTTCCCAGGCCGCATACCAGCCGGGCTGAAACAGACTTGCATACCCTGGACTGTAAGAGGGCGTTGTCCTTTTACATAGAACGTATGCGGGAACATCGAAGGGCTGCTCAGCTCTTCATCTCGTTTGACCCTAATAGGATGGGGTTACCTGTCTCCAAGCGTACATTGTCCACTTGGGTAGCAGATTGCATCGCCTGGGCTTACAGGGCAGCCGACCTCCCCTTGCAGGGTTGGGTCACGGCCCACCGTGTCAGGACAAAAGTCGCGTCAGTAGCTCATCTCCGCTCTGTTCCGTTGGCAGACATCTGCCGGGCCGCAACTTGGTCTTCAAGCCAGACTTTTGCAGCCCACTACTGCCTGGAGAGAGAGTCCCAGCAGAACAGTGTTTTCGGCTAGGCGGTACTCCGTAATCTCTTTGAGGTTTAGGCAATTCCTACCCTCCAGCCCTTGGTGTTGGGCTACCGGACGGGGTGCGTTCTCAGAGAAAATTCTTGTCACGGATGCTGTGGCTCTCGAGAGGGAGCCATTTTTCAGCTTTGGGTTCTCGGTAGCCTAGAGCTGGGGAGTCCCATATGTGAGGACCGACTTCCTGCTTGGTCCTGGAGAAAGCGTAGTTACTCACCTGTAACAGGTGTTCTCCAGGAGCAGCAGGTATCAGTCCTCACAACCCTCCCTCCTCCCCTGGAGTTGCAGTCATATACTTCATTTTGATTTTTTGCTGTCTTTTAGCTATGTCATCAGACTGAGCAAGATGGCACCCTTGGGCGGGAAGGGGACCGCGCATGCGTGCTGCATTCCCAAAGGCTTTCTTTGAAAGCTGGGGAAATGCTCCGCATGGGGTCTCTGTCGGCGCCGACATCACCCATATGTGAGGACTGATTTCTGCTGCTCCTGGAGAACACCTGTTACAGGGGAGTAACTACGCTTTTTTGAAGAAAACAAAATTATATGTAGCAAGTGTTCTCTGTGGACAGCAGGGTTAAAGTCCTCATATAACCTTCCACTCCCCTGGGTGTTGTCTCCTAAATTCAGCTATTCAATGACTGAGGAAGCCTCTATGGCACCTTGTAGACATACATATGTCTTTCAAAAGCTTTCAGTTTTTTCCTGAGCTGGAAACTCTTTTTCCCATACATGTTCTTTTGGATAGTGAGGACTTGTATCCTGCTGCCAGGGCCAGCCCAAGGGCTTCTACCACCCTAGGCAGAAACCCTGACCTCGCCGCCCCCCTCCACGTTGAAACCACCCCCTCCAGCTAATGCTGTCACCGTCACCCCCCCCCCCCCCCAAGCTATGGACAATACCATCTAGGGATGGGGGAGGCAGGCAGCGGCAGTATGCTGCTTCATTTGGAAATACTGCCTTTGCCCACCCCCTCCCCCCAGACGGAATCAGCAGCGGCCGCCCATGTGTGCTGCCACCCACCCGTGCCACTGCCGCCACCCAACCATGCTGGCTGCCCTAGGCAGCCACCTAGCTCGCCTAGTGGACGGGCTGGCCCTACCTGCTGCCCATGGAGAACATCTGCTAGAGGTAAATAATTTGGTTTTGATGTAAATGAAGAAATAGTGCTGCCCATATGTCATGCTAATCCCCCATAAACATCCGTGCGAGAAGCTGATCCATACAATGGACTTCAAACTGCCTCTCCCTTATTTTTCTTGAAAGAACAGAATCCATCAAAGTCTATACAACTATTCCATCTCATCCTGCTAGACCAGTCCAGACAAGTGGGTTATGTTCCCCTAACAGCAGATTGGTGGAGACAGACCAATGAAAAGTCCAAGTTTCAGTAATGTTACTCCATGCCTCTATCAGCCTCAACCACCAGAGGTCTCTCTAGTATTTCTTTGTCTCTAGCAGATAGTGTATGGATTTTCTCCTCTGTAGAAAATCTGAAGATTGAGAGGAAAAAAGATTGATTAAATGCTCGTGTACGACCACCTTAAACCCTAAAGGGGTGAGACTCTCACTTGAGCGTGACATGGGAGGCTCCACTAGACTGCGGTCTTTTTGGTAGCCATAGGAGGAATTAAAATTGGTTCAGCTCCACGCCCTTATCATAAGGGCCTGTTGAGCAGCCAGAATTGGAGGAGTTTGGAAGGATCTGGAAGTCTGCAGTAGCCTCACACAACCTCACCGCACCCCTCCCTCCTCCTCTTTATGGTTTATTATAATTTGATATATTGCCCTTCATAACAGCAGAGCAGCGTACAATTAAAGCTTAAAAAGAAAGGAAAGCCAATAAAATCATAGTAAAGCTGAAAAAAAGAAATAGTAAGGGAGGCAGGGGAAAGGGGATGCAGAATTCTAAGAGGCCTGTGGAGGTAGTTTAAAAGCCAGTTGGAACAAATGGGTTTTTAGAAGGGATTTACATTTCAGAAATGATAGCTTGAGATGAAGATCAGCAGGAAGAGAATTCCAAAGATTTAGTCCCAAGAAATAAAAAACAGAGTGTTGTATAGATTTGTAACAAGCCTGTGAGGGGGAAGGAAGGTGGAGATGATTGGCATGTAAAGATCAAAGAACTCATGTAGGGATGTGTGTGATAATACAAGAGGATAAGTAAGCAGGGATGCAGGTATGTAGGATCTTGTGAACTAAAGTGAGAAGTTTGAACTGGATCTGGTATGCAAGAGATAGCCAATGGGACTTGATGAACAGGGGGGGAGACGTGATCGAATTTAGTGGTGTGGTGAAGTATGCAAATCGCAGTATTCTAAACAGATTGAAAGTGTTTGAGCTGATGGTGGGGAAGGCCGGCATAAATGATATTGCAGTAATCTAGGCGAGAAATGACTAAAGCCAAGAGTAGGGTGGTGACAGTGGAATCAGGGAGGAGTGAATGGATGGAGCAAATCTGTCTGAGGGCAAAGAGAGAGCATTTTACCACAGCACTAATTTTATAGGGAAAGGAAAGACTGGCGTCAAGGATAACCACAAGATATTTTTGTGAGGCGACTATGGGGATAGGGAATCCATCAAGAGTGGGGGACATCGAAGAAAGGAGGAGGAGCCTATAAGCCAGATAGCGGATGTTTTGGAGGGATTGAGTTTTAGGCGGTTGGAATGCAGCCATGAGGCAGTCAGGGAGAGGCAGGAATTAATAGTATTGATATCCAGAGAGCAATGTTCCCTCTAATTTTCTGTAGGCTGTGTGCGCATAAAATATCAGCTGTGTGCAGCTTTTGAAGGAAGGTTAAATTTTTGTGCGCCACATAATGACACTCGGACTTATATACTTTAAAATTTGACTACACGTCAGAATACAGTATGTACACCACATTGATTTTAATCAAATTAAATGAAAATAGACGATTACTAAATGAAGCGGGAAATTTCTAGTAATTGCAATCATAACTTTTAAATTTTAAGACGTCTGTGTTGTTTTCTATCAGAATCTGAGCCGTAATTTTTGTGCGCTCTGTTGTAAAGTATGTGCGCTTGCTCGGCGAGGTGTGTGCGCGCGCACGCACGCACAGCTTAGAGGGAACAGTGCCAGAGAGGTTGGGTGTTTGTGAAGAGCAGCTGGATGTCGTAAGCATAATAATATGCTGAGACCCCCTGCTGCTGAATTCGCATGACGAGAGGCGCAAGAAAGATGTTGAAAAGCAATGGAGCCAAAACTGAGCCGAGGAGGACACCACAGGGAAGGGCAGAGTGAAAGAATGTGAAGGACTGGAAGGAGACATACTAAGATTGGTCAGAGAGAAAAGACTGAAACCACTGTAGAACAAGACCGTGCAACCAGCAGCTTGCAGACTAGAGAGAAGGAGGGAGTGACTGACAAGATCAAATGCAGAAGAGAGTAAGAGAGAGCCAGAGAAATATCACTCTTATCCAATGACCCATGTTTCGCTAAGGACAGATAAGAGAATGGTTTTCATGCTGTGTCCATCCCGGAAGCCGGATTGTTTAAGCTGTAGAAAGTTAGTCTTTTCAAGGTAGTCTGCAAGCTGGACAAAGATAAGTTTCTCCAAAATTTTGGACAAGAAAGGGAGATTAGAAACTGGGCGATAGTGAACGAGAACAGCAGGATCAAGGGAAGGGTTCTTTAGGAGAGGACGAACTGATGCAGCCTTCCAACATTGTGGGAAAGTACCGGAGATCAAGCTGTCATTAAAGAGAGCAAGGATCCAGGGAAGATGGACCAAGAAACCAACTGGAATCCAAGAAGAGGGAATTGGGTCGTAGACATAAGTGGTTTTTGAAGAAATGGCAATAACATTAGTGAGGGAATCCATGCAGATAGGGTTAAACAGGGACCAACCTATGGGCTAAGGTGTAGCCAGTAGAGGATTGTCCCTCTGCATTGGAGGAAAAAGAATCCTGGCTGGAAGGTAAAAGGGGGGGGGGGGGGGGTCGCAAGGTTGACATCACGTTGCAAATGTAGAATTTTATCTTCAAATAATTGGGCAAGCTGTTCTGCTGTGGGAATGGCCAGGCGAGGATGGTGAAGAAGATGGGAAATGAATGAATAGAGTTTCTTAGGCTGGATCTCTGCCTGGGAGATGAGCTTAGTGAAATATTGCTTCTTAGCAGTTGATATTACCATTCTGTAGTAAGAGTGGAGATCCCAAAAGATGGTGAGGGAGGAGGGGTGCGGAGACAGTGTCAGGCCTGCTCAGCCTTACGAAGTTGGCGGCGAGTGAGGAGAAGACTGGGGGAGAAGGACAGCTGGAACAAGGATGTGGCAGGCATGAGACTAAGGTCTAGATTGTGGCCGGCTGCATGAGTAGGAAACGGAAGATGCTCGAGGAGGGGCAGGTCTGAAATATGGGAGAAGAGAGAGTTTAGCACGATGTCTGATGGCATGGTCAACATGAATATAAAAGTCACCCAGGATGAGTAAATCTGGAAAAGCCATGACTGTTTCTGCTAGAGTAGTAAGAAGGGAGTCCCAAACAGAAGTAGTGAGGGAGGAAGGGGCATAAAATAATAGAATATGAAAAGCATAAGGAGGAGGGAGACTAACACATAGTGACTCAAGATAATGCAGGGAGGAGGAAGAAGTGACTTCAACAAATTTTAAGGGGTCCTGAAAGAGGATTGCGATGCCTCCCTTCCCCCAGATCTGGACGAATGAAAGTGGAAAGCGCATGAAAGACAGGGGGAGACAGCAATAGAGGAAAGCTTCTTCACCCTCCTTCCTCCCCCTGCTCTCTTCTGAAGATTGCAGAAAACTCTCAGGGGGATCTGCCTGCCATCCACCTTTCACACAGTGCTGCTGAAATCTAGCCAGTGAAGCAGTTTCAGGGGAGTAGACTGAGCCTGGCAAGGATCCTCTTCCCAGGGGGGATTTCATGGGTGAGTACCAAGGCTTGACCTTGTCATTGTCCTTGTTGGGGGCTCCCGGTTCCATCTCTGAGGGATGCAATTCAGGATGGGCCGCTAGCGACTGCTTGTGCTAGGTGGGGGTTTCTTGCCGTTTTCTGCCCACATTAGTTACATTTTTGCCTACTGTGCGCCTGCGGATCATGGCGTCCTATTGCGCATTCTGCCCAGTTGGCTCCAACATACGTTACATAAAAGAAAAGTTAACGTGCGCTTGTGGGATGACGCAGCCTTAACACACACTTTGCGATACTTACCCTAACTCTCTGTCTTCTTCCAGGAAATGTTGTTTGACCTGTGGCAAGTAAAGAGGAGCCTCGTCCTTGGATTCTGGACTTTGCTTTTCCTGTATGGCAGCTTCTGAGTTGTCCCTGGAGAGCATGTCTTCCCCCTCTCAGCCAGGTGACATAGTTAATCTGCCCTTTCCTGCCTCAGGGCAAGAGATGCAGGATGGCACAAAGAGTAAGAATGCTCAGTCGGCTGGAGGCTCCTGTGACTGTGCTGTGAGCTGCTCTCCATCCTCTAGGGCAGCGATGGCGAACCTATGGCACGGGTGCCAGCTGTGGCACGCGAAGGCCTTGCAGCTGGCACGCGGGAAGGTCCGCAATTAAGATATGCGGTGCGGCGGGAGGTGAGTGTGCTGGTGTCTGCTTTGCAGCTGCACACGATGCACGAACTGGCCTCCAAGGAAAGCCGCGCGCACAGGGTCACCTCCGCCCGGCAGCTCGCGCGCCTCTGCCAATTTCCCATTGAGAAAGCGGCCGGGGAGCGAGTGACGTCCCGGGTCACCCTGAGTGTGGACCGGCGTAATCACAAGACGGGGAGGGAGCCGCCGAGACTCGACGGGCACAGGGGGGGCCTCCCTGCACCAGAGCGCGGCCTTATAGCAGAAAGCGGTGCCCGCGCCTGGCACAACCCCCGAGCTTGTACCTCCAAGGGGGAAGCGCCGGGCCGCGTTGGCGACCGTCGCCACAGTGTCCGTCCCCCCCTCCTCCCGGGGATGAGGTCATGACGGCCGGTTAAAGGAGGCGTGTGCAAGATTTGCAAATGTCCCTGCCTGCTGTTAAGACTTACTAGCGAGCGCCCGGCTTTTGCTGCTTTAAATCCCTGCTGCAGTTCTGACCTGACAAGGTAACAACAGTCAAAGCTCATCACATTCTGTCATTTCATCCAGAGACAGTTGGAACTGCAGATGTTACCTTCCTAAATCTACTGCCCCCACCCCCCCTTTCACCACCACCCCCTTCTAGATCTTGTCAATTTCACTTGCATACAGTCCCTTAAAAATCCCCTCCCCCCCCCCCCCCCCGCAAAATAAACATGATGGGAGCAGCGTGGTTCCGTGCTTCCCTGAAGCTTTGCTGACTGGTCTGGTGCCCTTCTGCCAGGCGCCTCAGTGTGGCTGAGGGGAGAGGTGCCAGAAGGGTCCCCGCAGATTGCAGGAAAGTGACAAGGGATCAGGGCAGAGTTCAGGACTGGGGTTTGACAAGAGCGGCCCCTTATCAGCTGCCACGCCTTAGTCGGGGCTGCCCTTTTTCAAGAAGGACTCGGCAACTTCTGGGATTCCTTCTGCCCACCTCCTGCGGGCCCTTGCTGGCTTCAGGGACGCTACCACTGCAGGTCCGCAATTAAGATATGCGGCGCGGCGGGAGGTGAGTGTGCTGGTGTCTGCTTTGCAGCTCATCTGGCAATGTGTTCCTCACGGCGCCACCTCTAGCTGCCTGAACCGCCGTGGGGCTGTGAGAAACAAAGTCTCACTCCCCGCCTCCGCCTCTGAACCCACCCAGGTCCTCGCCTGCAGCACTGAGCGTTCTTCTGTCACGCCCTCCCACCCTGGCGGGAGACTTGAGGAGAACAGGAGACGCAATCTGCATTCTACATCAATAATTATTAGGTAAACTTCTACTTTGCCCTACCTGTGCTGCCTAGGTTTAATTGGACCAATAATACTAATGTTAATTATAATTATAAACTTATCTGGGCTTCTTTTTAAAAACCTATTAAATTATCTGGCTATTTGTCTAGGTGTCCAGGTTAGGGTTGCCACCTGTGTTCGGGTTTGTGATAAGGCTGTTGTCTATGTTTTCTATTTGGTGTCCGGTTTCTGATGGGATTTCATTTATTCATTTGCCATTTGTTTGGGTTTGGCCACAAGAAAAGTGTAGTAACCCTAGTCGTGAGCCATGTCTTGATCTAATTAATGGTAGATTTACCTCGTTTATGAACATTTTACAAGGATTAACCTCAGTCCAGTTATTCATGGTTATTAAATCACAATGATTCAATTTGATTAACTGCTATTACTGTATCTCAAATCATACTTCAAGATTGATGCATATGGATCGGCAGGAGGAAAAATCGTTGCATCGAGAAAACTAGTGAATCATTGCACCCCAGCACTATTGTATAATGACAGAATGGCTTTTTAATTGGGTTTCATTTGTGTCACCCATTAGTTTAAAAAAAAAATTACATCAAATGTTAACAACTAAACAGGTATATTTTTGACCAAAACAGATGTCTACAATTAATAAAATTCCCCAATCACATATTTTTTTATATGGGAACGGATTTGTATACAGCACTTCATTAGTTTTTTTTTATTATACAAATTTTATCTTTTTGTAGACTTGAAGTCTTGAACAAAGAAAATGAGTACAGCAAAAAAAGCAAAAACAGATAGTGGAAGATCATTCCAAGAGGCCTGGACAGAGACATATGGAGTGATTGAACGCAGTGGGAAAGCATTGTGTATTATGTGTAATGAAAGTGTTGTGTCTCGCACATCAAGTGTCAAACGTCACTTTGAGACCAACCATAACAGTGTTGCTGAACTTGGTTTAGCTCAAAGAAAAGAGTTCCTTGTAGGAAAATTAAAGAAATATCACTCCCAGTCTCTTAGTTTTAGCAACTATCTTTCAAAAACTAATCATCTTACAGTTGCCAGCTTTCAAATTTCACTGTGCATGGCAAAACATGGTAAGCCCCTCTCTGATGGAGATTTTATCAAAAAGGCAATTTTGGCTGGGAGCAAGTCACTCTTCCATGATTTCCAAAACAAGGATAAAATTGTGCAGCGCATCTCTGAGATGCCGCTAAGCAGAAATACTGCAAAAGATAGGGTTCTGCGAATGGCTGCTGATGTTAGTCAACAGCTTATTTGCGACTTACAAAAAGCACCCTTCTACTCCATGTGCTTGGATGAAAGTACAGATATTACTAACCATGCAAGACTAGCGCTCATTTTGCGTTATGCTACTGGTGACATCATGAGAGAAGAGCTGGTAAAACTGCTGTCTTTGCCTGGAAGAACACAAGGGATAGATATCCACAATGCTGTGATGGAGGCTTTTTCATCACTAGACATAAGTCCAGAAAAAGTGGTTTCAGTTACTAGCGATGGAGCACCTAGCATGGTGGGGACAACATCAGGATTCATTCATTTCTTTGCTAAGGAAGCAAAACATCCACTGATTCAATTTCACTGCATAATACATCAAGAGGCTCTCTGTGCCAAAGAAAGCAGCAAAAAACTTGACGATGTCCTCAAAGATGTAACAAAAATGGTGAACTTCATCATGGCGCGTGCTCTTAATTTTCGACAATTTCAAGCCCTTCTTGATGAGGTTCAGGCACAATATAACACTTTACTGATGTACAATAATGTCCGGTGGCTGAGCAGAGGACGAGTGTTAGAGAGATTTGTGGCCTGCTTGGAAGAAGTTAGGCTATTTATGAACGAAAAGGGGGAAGACTATCCTCAACTCACCAACATGGCCTGGCTTACCAACCTCATGTTCTTTACAGATTTTACTAACCACTTTAATGTACTAAACAAAAAATTACAAGGCATGGGAAAAACAACAGAAAGCATGTTTAGTGACATCAAAGCTTTTGAGAGAAAATTGCATGTTTTTGAAAAAGACCTTGAGAGTGGACAGCTGAAATATTTTCCCAACCTAAAAATACATTTGGATAATTCTACAACATTTGTGGACAGTCATAAAAAACACCAGGAAATCCACAAAGCATATTCCACCATTGTAGCCGAAGCAAAGGAGAATTTTAGTAAAAGATTTTCTCAGTTCCGTAAGATGGAGACAACCCTTTCATTTATTACTTCCCCAGAAAAGTCCACATTTGAAGATCTTGATCTTTCCTGCTTACAGTGGTTGGATATTCAAAACTTGGAAATGGAGCTACTGGAATTTCAAGAAAGCTGTATCTGGAAAAGTAAATTCAATGACCTGCGTGCGGCTCTTGAACGTATTGAGTGTGAAAGGGTGACAAATGAAATCACTGCTAGCAGTTCTGAAAATGAAATCCTAAAAGCGTGGAATTCTCTGCCAGACAATTTTAAGTCCATGAAAGCACTTGGGATTGCTCTTCTTACTTTGTTTGGGTCATCCTATGCTTGTGAGCAGCTGTTTTCGGCTTTGAATCATATAAAATCTGATGCTAGAAACAGATGAACGGATGACATGAGTGCTGCATGTGTTGCTCTGAAATTAACGCATTATGAGCCAAGGATTGACAAGTTATCAGCATGCATGCAACAATAAACATCACATTAATTTTTTTCATGTATAGATTCTTTGGGAATACACACCGAGTCCTGACACAGTTAACAGTTTTAAGAAGTTTATCTTTTTTTTACTCAGGATACATTTGACATGTTATGTGAATAATACATTTAAAATATATTGTGTAACTGAATCAAATTCTTCCTAAATTCATTAAATTGAATGAAATCATTAAAACATTATAAATTGCCAATAAATTGAAATGAAAACCAAAGGATTGTGAATCAAATTGATTCTCTGACAATACAAAGATTCCAACCTTTACAAATGATGTTACATAGTTCAGGCAACTTTATAAAGAGTTTTTAGATACTAAAATCTTGTTGTTAAGGTTTAATTGACGTGCTGGCACTTTGAGGAAATTCTTTGGTTTTGTGCGGCAGTTTGGGCACTCGGGCTCAAAAAGGTTAGCCATCACTGCTCTAGGGGGTCTTTGGTGGCTATGCCCACTGCGGTCAGGGAGTCCTTTCCAAGAGGTGAGCTTCCGGAGTCTGGATTGTCCTCCCTGGACAACAGGCCTGGTTCTGGCATGGAAATTCAGACCCTGTGGCCTCTGGATGCAGTCTTGTTACAGCGCAGGTTGGATGCAGAAACCCTGCTTGATTGCCTTAGGCTAAGCATCCCTGGTGCGAGATACTCCCTGAAGTTGAGGAATATTTGAGAGCTGTCTGAGATTTCTTTTAGCTTGGCTTATATACTGCTTTTCTACAAGTCAAAGCGGTGTACGTTCAGGTACTGTGTGTGTGTGTATACATATACATATATACATATATATTTTTTTTTCCTTGTCCCTGAAGGACTCACAATCTATGGTTTTTTGTACCTGAGGAAATGGAGTGTTAAGTTCCTTGCCCAAGGCCACAAGGAGCACCTGTAGGACTAGAAACCACAGTCCTTCCAGCCCAAGGTTGCTGTCCTCTAGAGGGATTCAAACCCATGCTTTGCCTGAAGGTGGTGGTGCCCATCCCCGAGCGAGCGGGGCAGGGACAGTACTCCATCTATTTTGTGTTTCCAAAGAAGGATGTTTCCTTCCTGGACCTCAAAGGGGTCAACAAGCACTTGCGTGTCCTGCGCTTTTGGATAGAACACTTGCACTCCGTGATTTCAAGCAGTTATTGGCTTCTCTAGATCTGGCTGAGGCATATTTTCATATCCCGATCCAGGCAGATGAGCAAAAGTATCTGCCTTGTGCCGTGCATGGCTCTCACTATCAGTTCGCCACCATTTTGGACTCTCCACTGCCCCAATAAGGTTCTCCAAAGTCATGGTGGTGGTGGCTGCAGCGCCAAGGAATCTGTATCCACCCCTATCTGGATGACTGGCTCATCCGGGCCTGTTCTCTGTGAGGAGCATCTCGGGTAATGTCCCGAGTAGTATCCTTCTTGGAAAGCCTCGGCTGGGTGATCAATAAGGAAAAGAGCCAGCTTTTGCCTTCCCAGTCCTTGGAGTTTCTGGGAGCACATTTTGACACTCAAGTGGGCAGGATTTTCCTGCCAGAGGACAAAGTCAAGAGACTGCTGAATTGTCTAGCGCTGTTCTATGCACAGTAGACCTCAAGAGTCTGGGATTATCATCAGCTCCCCAGATTGATGGAATAGAAATGATCCCATGAGCATGTGCTTACATGCAGCCACTCCAACGGTCCTTGTTGACTTGATGGTCCCCGAGTTCTCAGGACTTCGAGCACAGGCTTCCCCTCCCATTGATGGTGAATCCAGTCTGTAGTGGCGGCCACCCTGTCATCTGAGGAAGAGTGTTCCACTGGATGATTTTTCCTGGATCTTGCTGACGACGAATGCCAGTTTCTCAGGCTGGGGAGCCCATTGCAAAGCCCATACAGCCTAGGGCCATTAGAACCTCAAGGAGGCAATGTGGTTCATCAACTGCCTCAAGGCGAGGGTTATCGG
Organism: Ichthyophis bannanicus; assembly: GCA_033557465.1. Classification (NCBI taxonomy): domain Eukaryota; kingdom Metazoa; phylum Chordata; class Amphibia; order Gymnophiona; family Ichthyophiidae; genus Ichthyophis; species Ichthyophis bannanicus. The sequence continues at coordinate 454,632,870 of CM066036.1, forward strand.
GTTGGATCTTCTGCATTCCCAGTCCCTGATTGAGGGCCGGGCGGTTAGAGTGTTTTCCACAAAAGCCATGGCTGTGGCTTACATCAATTGGCAAGGTGGCACAAGATGTGCCAGTGGCTCTGAAGATGAATCTTGCCTGGGCAGAGAAGATCCTCCTAGCCTTGTCAGCTCAACACATTGCTGGAGTGGATAACATGGAAGAAAACTTCCTCAGTTGGCATTTCCTGAATCCCGGCGAGTGGGAATTGAATTACGAAGCCGTTCTGTTGATTGTGTGCCATTGGGGTCACACCAAAATGGATCTGTTGGTGACCTGCTCCAAAGTGTGTTGCTTCTTCAGTTGCCTCATGGAGATGGTGTCCGAGGGCATCGATGCCTTGGCCCAGTCAGCGACTGCTGTACGTATTTCCTCCATGGCCCCTAGTGGGGTGTGTGATTTTGTGTATAGAGTGCCACCCAGGCAGGATTGTCCTGGTGGCACCAGATTAGCCGTGGAGATAATGGTTCGGAAACCTGATGCGGCTCCTCCAAGCACTTTCTCTTTGGCTGCCTCCATCTCGGGAGCTGTTGCAGCATGATTCTTGAAAGGAGACTGCTAGCGCATAAAGGTTACTCTTCAGCCATAATCTCTTCTATTCTTGGTGCCCAGAGGAGGTCTACCAAGCTAGCATAGGTACTAATATGGCGCCTCTTTGAACGCTGGTGTGGTGCACGGCACTTCTCCTGAGGCAGCCAAAGTGTTGTCCTTTCTGGCCTTCTGCAGGATGGCCTCGAGAAGGGTCTCTCTCTTAGCTCCCTGAAGTTTCAGGTGGCAGCATTGACCTGTTTCTGTGGTCCTGTGGTAGGCAAGTTCTTGGCCTTGCACCCAGACATCTCCCATTTTCTCCAAGGGGTTCAGTGTCTGCGTCCTCCCCTTTGGTCCTTGATCCCTTCCTGGGATCTATCTCTCATACTCGGGACCCAATTGAGGCCCCCCTTTGAGCCATTGAAACTCGCTACCTTGAAGGATTTGACACTCAATACTGTCTTCTTGGTCGCAATTTGTTTTGCAAGGCGGATCGCCGAACGGCAGGTTCTGTCTTGCCAAGATTCTTATCTGTCCTTTTCAACTGAGACCCTTTTCATTTGGCCTGTGCCTTTCTTCTTGCCTAAAGTACTGTTTCCTTTCATGTGAACCAGGCACAGTGTCGGGGAAGGACAAGGATCTTCACCTTGTGGATATCCGTAGGGAGGTGCTCTGGTACCTGGAAGTTACGAATTCCTTTCATAAGTCTGACCATCTTTTTATGCTGTTTGCTGGCCCGCGCAAGAGAGGTGGCAGCGATATTGAAGCAGCGAAGTGCAGACAATGAATAAATCCAGGAGTCGATTGCAGGGTCCAAGCCAATTTATTGTGCACAAGGCTCAGGCAGTAGAGCATCCAAAAAGGACTGAGCAAAGCTTTTACAGAAACATATTCATTTTATACATTTCTTTTCAGTTTGATACATGCAGACTTTCTATTGGTCCCAACGCCCCCTGCACTTGTCCAATCGGAGACCCTTTCTGGGCCTAGCTCTCGGTTCCCCCTTCTAGGATTGTTCTAACAATGGCACAGTTTCTAGGTATTGATACAATCCTACTGCGAGGTCATTTCTAGCTCCAGGAATGCAAGTATTGAAACATTTCTATCATCAGAACACAAGAGAATGATAAAGGATTTATGAATTCATGAAAAACGTCTTGTTAAGCAGTTTAAAACAGTTTTCTCAAACCCTTACAGACTTTGGTTTTTCTCAGATGGGGGCTGGGATCAGGGCCTAGTTTACAGGCATTTCATGTTTGCAGGCTATCATAGGCCATAGCCTACCACAATATCAACTTTAGGGTGCTGGATTAAGGAATCGATTGCATCTGTATATCTGTTACATAACCAGCTGGTTCAGGAGGGGTTATGCGCCCATTCTACCTGAGCACAAGCGTCTTGGTGGGTGAAGCGGAGCTCGGTGGCCCCTGCAGACATTTGTTGGGCAGCAACATGGTCATCTCTTTCTACTTTTGTCAAGCATTACCGCCTGGATGTCCACTCGTGGGCAGACATGCCCTACAGCTCAAGAGTTTTGCGAACTGCTGTGTCTTCTTTCCACCAGTGATATTGTAGTTTTGGTGTAGCAGCTGAAAAGCATGCAATAAATAAAACCAGGAGTCAGTTCAAAAGATCCAAGCCAATTTATTGTGCACAGGCCCAGTCAGTCAAAGCTTCAAAAGGAACTGAGCAAAGTTTTTACAGAGACATACTCATTTATACCCTTTTCTTCTGTTTGATACATGAGAACTTTCTATTGGTTCCAGCTTGATACATGCAAACTTCCTATTGGCTCCAACACCCCCTGCACCTGTCCAATTAGAAATCCCTCCGGGGCCTAGCAACCAGCCCCCTCCTTTAGGACTGTTCTAACAATGGTGCAGTTTCTAGGTTTGATACTTCTCTACTGCAAGGTTATCCCTAGCTCCAGGAATGCATGTATTGAAACATTTCTTTCTTTTGCACACAAGAGAATAATGAAAGACTTATGAATTCATGTAAAACTTCTTATTAAGCAGTTTAAAACAGTTTTCTCATTTTTCACAGATTTTTGGTTCTTTTCTAGCTATAATGGGGGTTGGGATCCAGGCCTAACTTACAGGCCTTTCATATTTGCAGATTACTCTAGGCCATAGCCTGCCACATTGGTACATCCCACTTGTCTGGACTGGTCTAGCAAGATGATATGGAAGGTGACATTTTACTTACCAGATAATGTCCTTTCCTTGAGTCCTGCTAGACCAGTCCAGGCCCCGCCCTTGAAACTGTATGCTCTGGTCTTTCTGTTGCAGTACGTAGAGTTCGCCATGATTTGCACTTGGCTCTGCAGGATCTTTTCTTCTAATTCCTGTACATAGTTCACTACTGTTGAGTACTCATTGTTGCCCACATTGAGGTTGTGTGAGGCTTGTTCTGAATCTCCCATATGCTTTGGGACGAATACTGAAGGGACTGAGGCTGATAGAGGCATGGAGTGTTGTCATTGAAACCTGGGCTTTTCATTGGCCTTTGTCTCCATTATTCTGTTGGTAGGGGAACACAATCCACTTGTCTGGACTGGTTTAGCAGGACTCAAGGAAAGGACATCTGGTAAGTAAAATGTCATCTGTCTCCTTTGACCACAACAGGCTTGGTATACTGGTGGCAAAGTGAACCGTAACTAATTGGCTAGCCTTCTGCATTCATTTCTGTTATGAGTAGATTGGCATCCCTCTAACCAATAGAGTAATTCCTCATAAAATGAGTCACTGCTACTCCTGTAACTGCTTTATTGGACAGTATGGAGGTAATTTATAAAGGATTTTTTACTTGTACTGGGCAGTATATGCACATAAAGCACATAAAAGATTAAGTGAAAAATATGTGCAGTGCAATTAGGAAGCATTTGTATGTAGAGTAGCATGTTAAAAGGAAGAATTTGAGCAGAGCATGTGCAGTCATGATTTATGTGCATATTTTACATGCTAACATTTATGCCTGCTCTCAAGCAAGCGTATTATGTTCATGGCTTTAATTTAGCTACTATTTCTGCTGGATTTGTGCTAGTATTTTATAAAGATACATAGGTGTCTTTTTATAAAATAGGCTAAAAATAGGCATCTACATAGCCTTCACGCATAGATGACCTGCTATAAAATGTCCCTCCATATGCAAAGCAGTTGTTTGGTCCTTACTTCAAACGTCACATGACAACTTATACCATTACGCCATCAGAGACATTGTATTTGGTCCTGTAGTACTTACCAACCTGTCTTTGTGATCTGTACATGGGTGCAGGATTAATCAAGCACACTGTCCCTCTCACTTTTCTGAGAGTTGTATTACTGCTTAGTTATGGAAATAACTGAGGAGCTGCTGTATGTAGGAAGGCTGAGCATGTTAAGACCTTTACACTAGTTCTGAGTTCTTGGAGAGCTGTTTGCTTCCACACTGTCTGCTAATGTCACCCACATGTGTGCCTAATTATTCCTTCTGTCTATAGGTAATAAATTTTGCTTTACCTGCACCCAGGATGAACAGTTTTATAAAATCCCAGTTCTGCAGGTTAAAGCACTCTTCAAAAAAAAGAAAAATTCTGGATCATTCAGCTAGACCAGTCCAGACAAGTGGGTGGTATCCCCCTGCTAACAAATGATGGTGACAGAACAAATACTAGAAGTTTGCAGTGACATCATAATTGGTACTAGGCTTAGTGCAGCTAGGGGCAGCCTTCAATATTTGCAGCAGTTGGTGGTTGCTGGCTGGTGCTATTCTGGAATCCTGAAGCTCCTGGGCACTGTACCATGAGGTGCATCCCTAGTTGACCCCAAGTAGCAGATGTTTCCAGGGTATATCTGCAGATACTCCTCTAGAATTTCTTGTTTTGAAGGGGGGTTCCCCATTAGCTGTGGCTGACCGGTTAAGCCTTCAGCATCCTGGTAGGAATTTTCTTTTTTTTTTGTAGGATGGTCCTGGGAACTCCTTTTCACAGCCTCTTGGTGCCTGTCCACACCCCAGCCCCTTTGCTTTTCTCTCCCTTCTAGACCACCCTAAGTCCCCCCCCCCCTCTCCCAAAGTCGAGTGTGAAAAAAAAACCAAGTAGTTAGACAAGGAGAGCAGAAATAAGTTTCCGGAGGTGGAGGGGTGACTTGGATTGCTGGTGAATCAAGGCCAGACGGTTAGTACTGTGACCTGATTTGCCTTTGGACCTGTGGTTCTGTCAGCCACATCATCATGGAGGAGGGGGGCAAAATAGATTTTCCTGTTCTGCAATGGCTCTTGGTCCATGCTGCGGAGCTGCAGACTCTTGGAGACTGTAAAGGGGAGTTGCAGTTGCTTCCTTATTTCTTTTTGGCACTTTGGCCAGCCCTGCTCAAGGTTGGGACCGCACGCGGTGACTGTCTTGCACATGGCTGACCAGTGAAGCCTCGATCATGCCTGGCCACTCTTACTGGTGCTTGAATAGTCTAAAAGAAGAGGAAGCTTTCTCCTGGAGGAGGAGGATGACAACTCCTTGTTCATCCAGCCATTTAGGTGGGATAAGCTGTCTGTCCTATTTGCCCAATTTCTTCTTCACTCTGGATCACTGATTTGCCCATGGAAGACTAGGACAAATCAGACATCAATCTGATCTTAGAAGAACACTGTAAATCTTCCAGGGCTTTTGGTTTCTGCAGCTACTCAGACATATATCTCTCACAGAATGGGAGGCTCTGGACATGTCCCTGCAGGGAGCTAAGGTTATGGGCAAGCTTTATGCCCTGCCTCAGGCTGATCTTGACAACTAACTGTATTTCCTCAAGGTGGTCGCTGTGGCGGTGGTCACTAAGCACACCAGCATTCTGTTCGAAGGGGGTGCAGCCCTGAGGGATTAGCAAGATGGCAAGGTGGGGGTGCTGCTGAAGTGGTTTTTCTGGGTTTATCGCCTGGTGTCCAGGCATCCATCTGTGGGGACCTGGTGGCATATGCTCTTTCTGGAGTCAGTGACAGCACTAGCCAGACAATGGCTTTGGCACAGATACTGGTCTACTGGTGCAGCCTCAACAACTCATTTGAAGCTTCCCCCTTTTTTGGGGAGGACCTGAAGAAGCTTGTCAAAGACTTGGGTGAGACCAAGCCTTGGAGGCTTGCTGAAGATAGGCCAAAGAGTTCAATGAAGTGGTTGGGATCACGCTCCCAGTTGAAGGACTCTGGACGTTACTGCCTGGACAAGCAGTCCTCTACGTTTGACAAGGCCCGGGGGAAATCCCAGCCCTTTTGAGGGACCAACAAGTCCAGGGACAACTACTATTCTGCTACTTCATGCCCCTCCGAGTGATGGGCAAGGGCCCCATTTCTGAATTCCTCCATTGGGTGACACTCTCTGCCTCTACTACCAGGAGTGGGCCTGGGTCATGGCCGATCGATTTGGTTCTCAACATCATTCAGCACTGCTGCGTCTTGGAGTGCACTAAGCCTATCTTGGATGCCTTCATTTTTTCCCCTTGCAATTCCACATCTCTTGAGAGGTTTTTCTATCTCCAGACTATTGTTCCCTCTCAGAGAGGAATGGGAAGGTACTCAATTTATTTCATTGTACCCATGCAAGATAGGGTCTTACGACCCATTCTCGACCTGAGAGCTGTCAACCTCTGCCTGTGCTTGTCTTTTTTTCATATGGAGATCTTGTCATCCAGGCAGTCAGGGTTATGCCGAGTTTCTGACTTCCCTGAATCTAGCCAAGGCCTATTTTCATTTCCTCATTTGGAAATATCAGCAGAGATTTCTGTGGTTTGCCATCCTTGGCAGGCATGTTCAGTTTTGTGCCTGCCCTTCAGCCTCGCAGCAGTTCCCAGAACCTTCTTCAAGCTTATGGTGTTGATAGTGACAGCTGTCTGTCAGGAAGGTGAGTCCACCTATATCTGGATGACTGACTCATCGGAGCCAAGTTTCAATCCAATGGCTCTTTGGCAACAGTCCAGTGGTGCAGTTTCTCAAGAGCTTGGGATGGATTGTGAACCGCAGCAACAGCCACCTGCTGCCCTCCCAGTCGCTGGAATATCTCGGGGTGAAGTTTGATACAGGCATGGGCAAAATACAGGCCAAATTCATGAACCAAGTTGTAACATTCTGGAGAAGCATGGCACCCAAGGTCTGGGACTATGCCAGCTGCTAGACATGATGGCAGCCATGATAGATCTTGTTCTGTGGCCAAAGGGCCCATATGAAGATGCTCCAGCGAGCACTACTGTCATGTTGGTACCCTCTCTCACACAGGACTACAAAGTCCAGCTTTCCTTGAGCCTGGTGGTAGTGAAGAATCTCCTCTGGTGGTTGTGGCCTTTGAGTTTGATGGAAGACATGCCCCTCCAGATTCCACAATGTTTGGTAGTGACATCTGATATTATCCTGTCAGGTTGGGGGGCTCACTGTTTGGGTTGGACAGTGCAGGGTCACTGGTCTGTCCACGAAGCATCTTGGCCAGTCAGTCACCTGAAAACCCAGGCCGTTTGCCTTGCCTTGCTGCACTTTCATCATCTTGTTCAGTGTCGGGCTTTCCAAGTATTCTCTGACAATACTATAGCAGTGGTGTATGTCAATAGGCAAGGGAGCATCAAGAGTGCAATGGTTGCCCTAGAGATGTGGCTATTGTTCCCCTGGACAGAGAGCCATTTGCTGGCACTTTTGGTACAGTACATAGCAGGTGCCAAAAATAAGGCATACCTCAGCCAACACACACTTGATCCTGAGGAATGGGAACTCACGCCACAGGCATTACAACAGATTGTGGACCACTGGGGCCTCCCATCCGTGGACATGATGGCAACACAGGCATATGCCAAGGCATGCATCTTTTTCAGCTGGTGGAGAGAGATCACATTCAAGGTCGTGGGCATCCTATTGTAGCTCTGGCCAACAGAACCCCTTCTTATGTCTTTCCGTCATGGCCTCTGATCAGGCAAGCAATTCATAGGATAGAGGGCCATCCATGGTTGATGATTCTGGTGGCTCCAGACTGGCTTCAGGGGTCCTCGTATGCTAGCCTGGTGAAGCTGCTGTGGGGTAACCCCTTCCTTTAGGTCAAAGGAGGGGTCTTTTGTGTCAGGGAGCCTATTCCGATGGACAACCTGGTTCCCTTCTCACTTATGGATGGCCCTTAAGAGCTCCCTATGAATTCAGGTCATGGCTTTGGCATGTTTCCAGGGGCCAATTGCTGGGCACTTCATAGCCTTGCACCCAGATGTGTCCTGCTTTCTCAAGGGGTTGCATCACTTGTATTCCTCTGTGCAGCCCATAGTCCCACCCTGGGTTCTTGGGCTAGTGCTTCAGACTTTAATGGGGGCTGCCTTTGAACCATTGAATTGTGCCATGTTCAAGGATTTCTCCTTCAAGATAGTCTTTTTGGCAGTCATTTGTTCCGTTTGACACATTTCTGAGTTGCAGGCCTTCTCTTGTAGAGGTCTGCACTTGATGTTTTTGGCGGAGACAGTATCACTTTGCCTTCTCCCTTCTTTCTTACAAAAGGTGGTCTCTCTCCCGGCCTTTTCTTCATAGTAGTGCCATGGCAGAGAGCGAAACCTCCATGATGTGGATGCACATAAGATGTTGCTCCAGTACTTGAAGGTCACTAATCCATTTTGTTAGTTGGACAGACTGTTCATCTTATTTCAAGGCATATGTTAGGCAGAGACAGCCTCCAAGACTACCCTGGGTCACTGGATTAAAGAAGCAGTGTCTTCTGCCTTCATCCTAAAGGGGAAACTTGTGCGGAGTGCAAGGTCTTCCTGGGTGGAGGCGAGCTTGGTTGATCCAATTGATATTTCTCAGGCAGCTATGTGGTTTTCCCTCTCTACCTTTATGAAACTTTACTGTTTGGATCTGCAAGCCAGGGCGAATGCAGTCTTTGGTATAGTGATTCTCAAGGCAGGCATGTCTTTTTCTCACCCACTCGAGTCATAGCTTTGGCACTTCCCATTTTGTCTGGACTGATCTAGCAGGATGATCTGAAAGGTGGAATTTTATTCACATGATAATTTCCTTTTCTGGGGTCCTGCTAGACCAGTCCCGAACCCATCCTGGGGTTTACTGCTGCCTCTGTGGTAAGTGTTTTCAGTGAAATGTGGCTGAATTTCACAGATTTCCTGTCTATAGTTGGGCCTTTTTGCCTTTCCTCATGCATATTCAGTTGTGGCTCATTGGATCTTTATGTTCTGGTTTTCCTGTGAGATCCCACTTTTACCATGAGCTTTGTTAAAGATATACTGTAGAGTGCCCCTAGCCTGCACCAAGCCTAGTACTAGTGATGGTGTAATAGTAATTGCAAGCTTCTAGTGTTTTCTCTGTCTCCATCATCTGCTGGCAGGGGGGGTGGGGGGCACTACCCACTTGTCTGGACTGTTCTAGCAGGACTCCAAGAAAGTAAATTATCAGGTAAGTAAAATTCCATCTTGCTTTTTCATAGACAATGCACCAAAAAATCAAATAATAATGGGGATTTCATGAACCTCATACATCATTATTAATACTACTATTACTGCTATTTATCATTTGTATAGTGCTACACGGCATACACAGTGCTGTACATATAGATGTAAGCGATGGTCCCTGCTCATCAGAGCTTGCAATGTAGTCAAGACAAACAATATCACAAAACTGGAAACTATAGTACGTAAGATTCTCCAGGACCAAGCAGGAAGTCAGTCCTCACATATGGGTGACGTCAGCGCCGACGGAGCCCTCGCGGAGCAATTTTCCCCAGCTTTCAAAGAAAGCCTTTGGGAATTGCAGCGCGCATGCGCGGTCCTCTTCCCGCCCAAGGGTTGCCATCTTGCTCAGTCTTCTTTTTTCCGCGGAGCCCTACAGACGTTGCCTGTGAATCCCCGCAGAAAAGTTGATTTTTCTCTATTTTTCTTCGGTTCGACGCCGGTTCTTTTCCCGCCCAGACTCGCGACGCCGGTTGCGAGTCCGTCCTTTATTTTTCGGTTTTTTGTCCTTCGTGACAGATTTCGCGCTTTTTCCCTGGCTGCCCGGTCGTTCGACCTCGCAGGGGCCCTTTTTCCCCCGATGGCTGCCAGTGGTTTTAAAAAGTGTGACCTCTGTAAGAAACTTATGTCTCTTACAGACACTCACGACTTCTGCCTCCGCTGCCTCGGCCCAGATCATGACCCCATGATCTGCGGGCCATGCGGCAAAATGTCCTCAAAAGCATTGAGGAGTCGGCAGCACCAGCGGGAGCGTATCTTCTCTGACTCCGGCCGGGCTCGGACCTCGTCAGAGGCTTCGACGTCTCGGGACTCTGGTCCTGAGCATCGTCGCAGTTCCTCTGAAAGGGGGTCTCCTACCCGGGAGCATCATCGGAAGAAGAAACCCGCGAGGGCGGGATCGGTGGACGCTCCTGGTTCCTCGAGGGCCAGGTCGCATAGCCCTGATTCCCATCCCGGGTCCTTGGAGACGGAGAGGCCGTCAAAACATCCTCGACTCGAGGTGGACTTGCCCGCTCACGTAAGTACTGTTGTCCTCGTGGACTCGCCTCCGAAGGACCCGACGTCGGGCCCGACGCCGTCGGGGTCCGAGTCGGGGGCTGCTGGGTCTCGTGAGCTCGGACTCAGGTTGACGGCCTTGGAGTGCAGTTTGTCTGCCTTCTTGGACCAGCAGCGGGCATTGATCGCTGGCCTCGCTGGTGCTTCTGCCCTGACCGCCGGGACGTCAACCTCCAAATCGACCCCGGAGACCGAGCCGATCCTCGAGTCCATGAGGGCTCGAGTCAATCCTCGGTCGAGGTCTCCGGCTTCCCGTTCGGGACCGAGGTCGTCGGGGCGGATGGCATCAGTGCCCGCCCGACCGGAGCTGATCGACTCCTCCGACGAGGAGTCGGCCTGGGAATCTGAGGACGAAGAGTCACCTGGTTCCTTTCGGACTCGGTGTGTCCCTTCGGACTCCCCCGAGTCCGAACCTCGGAGACGGTCCCCCCCCCCCCGGAGGATACCCGGTTCTCGGACTTCGTGAGGGATATGGCCAAAGCCTTGGCCTTCCCTGCGGATCCCGAGGAGGAGCCTCGAGTCGAAGAACTCGATGCCCTCCAATATGACTCTCCCCCGAAGGAGGCCTTTATTGTACCGGTTCCTCCCATGCTGGAACGACTTCTCTTCCGCATGTGGGAGAGCCCGGCGTCGTCGCCGGTGTTAAGCGGGTCGATTCCATTTATCGAGTCCGCAAGAGCCCTGGCTTCCAAAAGGCACAACTGCCGCACCATTCCATGGTGGTGGAATCGGCCATGCATAGACTAAAGAGTCAAAAAATGCACTCCTCGGTGCCCCCTGGTAGGGAAGCCCGAAGCCTGGATGCCCTCGGTAGGAAGTGCTTCCAGGGCTCTATGCTTGCTTGTCGAGTCCAGACATACCAGCTCTACATGGGCATGTATCTCCGAGACCTGGCTAAGGAAATAGCCGGGTTCTCTGCTGGTCTCTCCGACGAACCTTTGCAGAGGTTCCAATCCTTGTCTACTGGTATTCGGGAGTGCTCCAAGTTTATCTCTTGAGCAGCTTATGATGGTTTTGAGGCTTCGGCTCGAGTAGCCGTGGCCGGCATCGGTGGACGCCGCCAGGCTTGGCTTCATACGTCCGACCTCGAGCCCTGGGTACAGGACAAGTTGGTCGATGTCCCCTGCCGAGGTGATAACCTCTTTGGCAAGCCCATGGATGAGAAGGCTGCACAAATCGAGACGGAGACTCTCACCAGGACTCGTCTCTCAAGGAAGACCTCTGCCCCTTCTCAAAAGAAGAAGGCCTCGGGGAAAAAGCCCTTTTACCCGAGGAAAGGTGCTGCCTATAAATACTACCCTCAGTATCAGGCCTCACCAGCTCCCCCACAGGGAAAGCAGGCCAAGGGACGGGGTAATGGGTCCCGTAGGCAGCAAGCCCCCAAGCCTGCACCACCAGCCCCTGCTCAGCAGGGTGGGGGTTTTTGACTTTCTCAGCATAGCCTCTCCCCCTCAGCTGGTTTCTCTCAGCACAGGAGGCCGGCTGGTCCACTTTGCCCACAGGTGGTCCAACATCACCACAGATACCTGGGTGCTTCAGATAGTTCAAAAGGGCTATCTTCTTCATTTTCACCAGGTACCTCCCTCCTACTTTCCAGGGGAGCCTTCCAGACTCCCTCTGCACAGGGACTTACTCCTTCAGGAGTTAGCAAGTCTCGTTCAGGGACAAGCCGTGGAACCGGTGCCCCACCACCTGAAGGGTCAAGGGTTTTATTCCAGGTACTTCCTAATTCCAAAAAGAACAGGAGGCCTCCGACCCATCCTAGACTTGCGAAACCTCAACAAGTTCCTTGCAAAGGAAAAGTTCAAAATGCTTACCCTTGGAATCCTGCTGCCCTACCTCCAGCAGGGAGACTGGCTATGCTCCTTAGATCTAAAGGATGCGTATACTCATATCCTTATTCATCCGGACCACAGACAATATCTCAGGTTTGTTGTGGGAGGAAACCATTACCAGTACAGAGTACTGCCTTTTGGCCTATCCTCCGCCCCCAGGGTGTTCACCAAATGCCTAGCAGTGGTGGCGGCCTATCTGAGACTTCAAGGTCTCTTTGTGTTCCCATACCTGGAAGACTGGCTCATCAGGGCCCAGTCTGCCCAAGAAGCCACTCAGGCTATTCATCGCACTGTGACTCTGCTCCAGCACTTGGGTTTTGTCATAAACTTCGCAAAGTCCACTTTGCTCCCCTCTCAAGATCTCAAATTCATCGGCGCCAGGTTGGACACTCTTCAGGCGCGGGCCTTCCTGCCTCTGGACAGGGCCCAAAGGCTCATGGATCTCGCCAGCCACTTTCACAGCAATTCCCTGGTCTCGGCCAGGCAATTTCTGAGACTGCTCGGCCATATGGCTTCCACGGTCCATGTAACCCCCAATGCCCGCCTGAACATGCGACCTGCTCAATGGTGCCTTCGCACACACTGGCATCAGGCCACTGGGAGCCTAGCGGACTCTGTACAGATCTCCGACCAGCTGGTCTCATCTCTGCGATGGTGGCTTCATCTACCAAACCTAGTGCTGGGGGTGACTTTTCAGCCCCCTACACATTCTCGGGTCCTGACGACCGATGCTTCTCTCCAGGGTTGGGGAGAACATTGCCAAGGGACTTGTACTCAGGGTCTCTGGACTCCTTGGGAGTCCGCTCAGCAGATCAACTTCCTGGAGCTCAGAGCCATCCGCCTAGCGCTCAAAGCCTTCTCTCACCTGATTTCTCACCAGTCAGTACTTGTCCAGACAGACAATCAGGTTGCCATGTTCTACGTGAACAAACAAGGCGGAACCGGCTCCTTCCTTCTCTGTCGGGAAGCACAGAAGCTCTGCTCTTGGGCCGTCCATCGCAACATCGTCCTCAAGGCTGTCTATCTCCCAGGTCAAGAAAACTACCTGGCAGACAAACTGAGCAGGATCCTCCAACTGCACGAGTGGAGATTGGATCTGCTGGTGCTTCAGCGGATCTTTCTCCGGTGGGGCCTCCCCACCATGGATCTGTTCGCCAGTCCTCTGAACCGGCAGCTTCCCAGATTCTGCTCTCAACAGCCGCATCCTCTCCGGGTAGCGGCGGATGCTTTTCTGATTCCATGGTCCACAGGCCTCTTGTATGCCTTTCCACCCATGCCTCTGGTATCTCGGACGCTCTTCAAAGTTCTCAGAGACAAGGCATCGATGATCCTGGTGGCTCCCCGGTGGCCGAGACAACCTTGGTTCCCGCTTCTGATGCAGCTGGCGGTGGACACCCCTCTTCCTCTAGGATTTCAGCCCGACCTCCTCTCGCAGGATCAGGGGACGCTCCTGCACCCCAACCTTCAGTCCCTTCATCTGATGGCCTGGCTGCTGAAAGGGTAGTCCTTGCTCCTCTCCAGCTACCTCCAGATGTGGAAGAGGTCGTCTTGGCCTCCAGGAGGCCTTCCACCCGGAAGTCCTACGCTCTTAAGTGGCGTCGGTTCTCCGTCTGGTGTACTCAGCAGTCGCAGGACCCCTTCTCCTGTTCAACATCAGTGGTCTTGCAGTACTTGCTTTCCCTTTCCAATCTTGGACTTAAGTCCAACTCGGTCAAGGTCCACCTCAGTGCTATTTCTGCGCATCACCTGCCGGTGGATGGTAGACCTCTTTCCAGCCACCCTCTGGTGGCTCGTTTTCTCAGAGGCCTCCTTCTCCTTAAACCTCCTTTGCGCCCGCCAGCCCCGAACTGGGATCTCAATGTGGTTTTCCAGCGGATTACCTGTCCGCCTTTTGAGCCTATGGCTACCTGACCTCTTCGTTTTCTTTCCTGGAAAACCTTGTTCTTGGTGGCCCTCACTTCTGCTAGACGCGTTAGTGAGCTGCAGGCCCTGGTATCTGATCCTCCTTACACTAGATTCTATAAGAACCGGGTAGTCCTACGGACTCACTCTAAGTTTCTTCCTAAAGTGGTTTCCCCTTTTCACATCAACCAGGAGGTGGTACTTCCGACCTACTTTCCCAGGCCACACTCCAGCCGAGCTGAAATGGTCCTGCATACCCTGGACTGTAGGAGGGCCCTGAACTTCTACCTTGACCGTACGCGGGAGCACCGAAGGGCTGTTCAGCTCTTCGTGTCTTATGACCCCAACAAGTTGGGGCTCCCTGTCTCCAAGCGTACTCTGTCCATCTGAATTGCGGACTGCATCGCTTGGGCTTACGAGGCTGCGGGCCTCGTGCTGGAAGGTAGAGTCACCGCTCATCGTGTTCGGGCGAATGCTACGTCGGTGGCTTACCTCCGCTCTGTTCCTTTGGCAGACATCTGCCGGGCCGCTACTTGGTCTTCAAGTCAGACTTTTGCAGCCCATTACTGCCTGGAGAGGGAGTCCCGCAGAGACAGTGTTTTCGGACAGGCCGTCCTCCGTAACCTCTTTGAGGTATAGGCAACTCCTACCCTCCATCCCGGATGTTGGGCTACCGGTTGGAGACATATTCAGAGAAGATTCCTTCCTTCTGTGCTGCTGAGCTAGAGGGAGCTCATTTTTGTGCTTAGGGTCTCCGGTAGCCTTAAGCTTGGGAGTCCCATATGTGAGGACTGATCCTGCTTGGTCCTGGAGAAAGCGTAGTTACTCACCTGTAACAGGTGTTCTCCAGGAGCAGCAGGAATCAGTCCTCAGAACCCTCCCTCCTCCCCTTGGAGTTGCAGTTTTATGCTTTCGTTTTTGCTAATTTTTGCTGTCTTTTAGCTATGTCATCTGACTGAGCAAGATGGCACCCTTGGGCGGGACGAGGACCGCGCATGCGCGCTGCAATTCCCAAAGGCTTTCTTTGAAAGCTGGGGAAAATTGCTCCGCGAGGGCTCCATCGGCGCCGACATCACCCATATGTGAGGACTGATTCCTGCTGCTCCTGGAGAACACCTGTTACAGGTGAGTAACTACGCTTAACCCTAAGTGGTGAAAAGTGAGTGAGGGACATTATAATCTGAAAGCCACCTCGCAGAGGTGTTTTTATCCTGAATTTGAAGAGGGGTAGAGAAGGAGCCCAACGTGTACTGACTTAGGTAGTTTCTTCCGGGTGTATGGAACAGCAAAGTGGAATGAATGAAGTTGTGACAATATTAGTATGTGTAGTATTCATTTTTTTTGCCAAATTACATCTTATAATGCAACCTTTGGGTGATGGTTTGCTGCATCTCTCTGTTGTGTGACTTCTGAAATGAGCAGCAGTTTTGGCCAAACTGTCTCTTCCTTTGCCTATGTTTTGGCTATGGGACATTTGTGAAAGGAAGGAAGCAACAAAAGGTTTCACCCAGAAATAATGAAGCTTACTTTCTGGTATGCATGCACATGTGAATTCTGAGCCTATATGTGGATGTAAAAAACAAAACACCTGTCCCATGACCAATCTACACCAAATTTTCAAGACATGATACCACACACAATTAAGATTGCGCACACAAGCTAAAATTTATTGATTGATTTAACAGGTTTTATATACCGCATTAGGGTCAAGGCGGTTTACAGACAACAATTAACAATCTCAATTGAGCGAGTATAACTTGGACAACAGAAACAGGGGTAACTTATTTAGGGGGATGAGGAAGATTATTTTCTAGAGTGTTATGGAGTTTTATTGGTGCCATAGTACTCAATGAATAGGTGTGTCTTTAGTAGTTTCTTGAGGTCTTGGGTTGTCCGAGCAGAGCGTATTGGAGCTGGGAGTGAGCTCCAGATTGAGGGGGCGAAGAGGGTGAAGGCTCTATTGTTTGTTTGCTGGGTGAATTTTGTCTTGAGCGTAGGGATGATTAGCAAATTTTGGGTGGTTGATCTTCTTTCTCTTGTTGTGGAAGCTGTTCTGATCAGTGGATTGAGGCAGGCTGCCGATAAGTTATGTATGACTTTGTGGGTGGTCATTATCACCTTGTGCTTTGTCCTCTGTACTATTGGTGTATGCTCTTGAGGGTGGAAGTGATATGCTGGAGTCTTGACGTGCCTGTTAGTATTCTGTCTGCTTTATTTTGGGCTAATTGGAGGATGTAGAGAATATGTTTTGGGAGCCCTTGGTATAGGATGTTGCCGTAGTCTAGGTGGGGTATTATGATGGCTTGGAAAACAGTTCTGTAATTGTGCTGTAGTAGCGGTCAGAGGGTTGTATTGATTTCATCTTGAGGTAAGCGGTGTTGGCTGCTTTCTTGAAGTGGGAGTGCATGTTGAGGTACCTGTCGAGGATTATGCCTAGGTATTTGATTTCATCTTTTATCATGATTTCGGTGTTTTGGAGTGTTAACTTTGCTGGTGGGGTGAAGGAGGCATCTCTTGTGACCAGTAGAGCCCTCGGTCTTGTTGCTGTTCACTTTTAGGTTTAGATTTCCGAGGAGTTCGGTGATGGCTGAGAAGCAGTCTGAGATGTTGGAGAAGTCCAGAGCTAGGGTATGAAATGGGGTGTAGAACATAATGTCATATGCATAGAGGTAGAAGTTCATGTTGAATCTTCTGAGTAGGTCGCAGATGGGTTGTATGTAGATGTTGAAAATAAGTGCCGACAGGGCTAATCCTTGGAATATGCCTTGGTTTATGCTGAACTGGTTGGATTTGAGGGAGCCGAATTTTACTTGGAGTTGTCTGTCAATGAGGTATCATGAGAACCAGGTTAAGGTGCTTTTGTGAAGGCCCATGTTCTTCTGTCTGGTGAGTAGTACTCACCAGACAGAAGAACATGGGCCTTCACAAAAGATGGAGATGGAGTCAAAAGCTGTGCTGATGTCAAGGAAAATCATTGCAAAACCATGATGTGATTTGTCAAGACCTTTGATTAGTGTGTCCAAGAGTGCAGTGAAGAGGATATCTAAGCCATGCTGGGGGAGGAAGCCATGTTGTCGTGGGTCAAGGGGTGCGTGGATATCGACGTAGTCCTGGAGTTGGCATTGCACTGTTTTCTCTATTATCTTTGCTAGGAAGGGGATGCTTGCTATTGGGCATTATGAGCTTGGGTCTGATTGGTTAAGAGATTGAGGATGGGTCTGATATAGGTTTGTTTTAGAGCAGGGGATAGGTATCCTTGTTGGAGGGAGCTATGGACGATGAGGTTGAACTTGGTGCAATTATGAAAATTTAAAAAAAGGTTACTATTGGGAATAAGATAGACAAAATCAACATAAGATCCATGACTTAAAATAGAAAGATTGATGTTAAACATTCATGGCTAAGAACATGCGCCTTAATGATAAATGATAAAGCGGTAAAGACCTGATAAATAATGACATACATCATAGATCATCAGAGTTTTCTTCTGATGATTTATAGTGATTTGTTTTAAAGGAAGATTACTGATACTACCCAGTCACAACTTAAAATTAGAAGATATGATTTTGGGAATTTGCATTTGATTTTCATAAAAATATTTTTTAAGAAGGTGCTTGCGATTGATTTCTGTAGTAGTAGTGGTTTTATTACGAATGTTTTATTCAATAACCACTTTATACAGACTGGTTCTGTATTTGTTGTTTTTAAATTATTTTAAATATACAAAGTGGAACCAAATTTCTGCTCAATATGTGGTTCTGATATACTTTCAGGAATTTCATTTTCATAGTAATATTAAGACTGGGTTCCATGTTGCTGTACTATTTTAAAAACATTTTTGAAACTCACAGCCTTCTGTAATAGGTAATTGTAGTGTTTATTTTTAGTAACACTGAAAACCATGTGTGGTAATATTACTTTAAGATTTCTGCTGTGTTCAAAGCCTTCCTTTCTGAGTTGCCTATTGCCATTCCTTTATAGGACAGAAAAGCAAACTTTACCAGATTCTTTATTAATGATAGCTGAAAACAGTCATGCATTCATGCTTCTCAATTTGAATCCCCTGTACAGACAGAAGCTGTGGATTCTGCAGTGTGCTTTGTATGCATCAAAGCTCAATACTGCCAGGAAGACTGGATGGGTTCAGTATGCGTGTAATGCACCTTGCCTGGTCAGAGATTTCTGCCTGGATAAGAAGAATTGAATGTAACCATGAAGCAGGACTGAGAAATTTATTTAGAAAATGGAAGGTAATTTTATAATGCAGGTGAAAATGCAATGATACAATTAAGACAAAGAAATATATAAGACTTGATTTCAATTTTATGGTTATGTATTCCATATGAATCCTTAATGTTTCCTTTTGCCCAGTTTTTAACAGATTGCAATTTGTTTTCCTTTGTTGGTTCTAAGAAACAGAAAATAATGGCAGATAAAGACCATACGGCCTATCCCGTCTGTCCATCCATAAGAACTATTAAGTTCTAGAATCCCTTTCTCTGTTGCTGAGATCCTCTGCACGCATGCTTTCATGTAAAGCTTGCATATCTTGTGGAATTTATTAACAAGAGAATCTGTTTCTATAAATAGAGGTTGGTGTGTGTGTGTGTGAGCCTTTCTGAGTCTCTCAGCCACCTTTGCCAGATTTTCTGTACTGCAGTAGCAGAGCAGATTTTATACCCCAATACCTTTAGTACAAAATCTGCCATCTCTTTTGTCCTTGTCTTCTGTTCAGAGATGTCAAGCAAGATGTTAACATCTGAATGAAGGACTTTTGAATTTTGAAGAATCATGTACAATAACAAGTATGTTTATAAAATGACCCCTCCCCCATTTTTGTTCCAAGAAATGATATCCCAGCCTCAACAGTAAATAAAACACTTTGGACAGAGACACTACACAAGAATAATTTATATCCAAATATCAAGTTACCCATTTTAGTTCAGCTTCGGTTTTGCATGTGCCATCAGTACAATATTGCTCACTGCGCCTCAGAAGATTCCCAATTTTAGGAGTGGTGGTTGTCTTAATATATCTCACTGCATTTGTCACATGGTATAAGTGATACCTGCCATTAAACTGCATTATAAGACATGCGCTACAATGCAGATACATGAAAAAACATATAAACAGAAAACAAGGGAGACAATTATCTCATAGCACAAATTTTACAATAAGAGGCCTGTCTCTTAATCCACGGTAATTGTTTTAGCAGCTACCGCACAGCAGAAGTAAAATAGCCGAGTAGTAGCTGCAAAAACACTGCAGTATCTGCAGAGGGAGTATCCAGCTCCAGCCCTGCAGGTATTGCAGAGGATTCTCAATTACCGCAGTAGCCCATGATACCTGCATCAGCAGGTAGCACGGGAAGCCCCACAGTGCCTGCCAGTGTAGGGATTTAGAGTTACAAAGTGGGAGCTATGGGAGGAAAGAGCAAGTAATTGCTGTGTCCCCCTGATTGTTGCTGATTCCCTCCCCCCTACTCTAAAAGCTGGCAATGCCACAGATCAGGCAATCCACGCACTGACCATAGTGCAAAGTTGCCCTGTACCTTAGCACCCCAACTCCGGACAGCTCCCAAACCCATTGGGAACTGCTGGGATGAGCACCACCCTGAGAAATAAGTGTCCAGCTAGCCAGTCAGCACTCCTCCCACCCCAAATACAATAACCACAACCCAGTTAGCTAGTTGGAATAAGGTTGACTCCCATCCTCCCTAATCACCCCCCGCCCCCCAGCCCTTCCAAAATCCTTGGTGGTCTAGTGGGCACCGGGGGCAGGAGCTGTCCTCGGTGCTATATAAAATGGTGCCAATATTGCGGTGCTGTCCCCTCTATGTACATGCAATACTTTGGTGCTTTGAATAATCTCCAGGAACAAGCAGGAATGTAGTCTTCACATATGGGTATCATCGGTACCGACGGAGCCTGGATGGGAACGCTCCCCAGCGTCCAATTAGAAAGCTTTTGGGAGCATCCCACAGCGCCTGCGTGCTGCCTTCCCAACTGCCTCTCTCCAGTTCTTCGTTTTCCGCGGAGCCAGCAGGTTGTCGTTCCTGTCACCGCAGAAAGTTTTTCTTATTCCTTCCTTTTTTGTGGTCGCGTCTGCCCTCCCTCGACGCTATACTGGTACCGCCGTTTCTTTTTTCTTTCTTTTCAAAAAAAAAAAATATATATATTAAACCTTTTTTCTTCAGGTGCACGTGCCATTTTGGGCCTTACACCCAAAATATTTCCCAACTATGGAAAAACCCGCCTCGGGTTTCAAGAAGTGCACCAAGTATGGCGGTACCATCTCCGTCACCGACACCCATGAGTGGTGTCTTAAATGTTTAGGTCCTGACCACTCCATCTCAGAGTGTATGGCCTGTGCCATGACATCCAAAAGGGGTCGACAAAACCGGGCTGCTAAGCTCAGCACCCTTTTTCCCTCCGATGCAGCCTCTGTAGCATCGATGTCTTCCAGGGCTTTGTCTTCCTCCCATGGATCTCAGGTAACTAAACATAAGTCTGGCCGGTCCTCAAAGTGTATATCTCCTTCCAAGCATCGAGATGCCTCTGGCGTTGCCCTTGAGGGTTCTGTACCGGCAAAATTGCCCCGGCGGTAGGCTTCGGCTTCCAAAGCATTATTGGCGCTCCAGGATGTTCTCGAGGCCTCAACCTCGGCAGAACTACTGGTGCCGTGCTCTGGGGTACCGGCACGATATCCAGGCATCGGCAGCGTCGATAGACCAGAGGTTCCTGGCTATTGAACGCAGTTTGGCGGCTCTCCTTGTGGCATCGACACCCTCAGAACCACGTCAGACAGTACAACTGGTACCGGCACCAGTACCGATAGCATCGACATCAGTGTCTGCTTTCCTGGCACCCAGTCAAGCCATGCCTTCCGGTACCGATACACCAGTACCGATTCCCCCCGGTACCGACTTCGATCGGTACGGGTATCGTGCTCTACAAGAGCATCCGGACAGAAGGTACTTTGAATCCTCAGAGGAGTCTGAGGATTCTGACAGTTCTGTCGGTACCGGAGTACTTCTCCCCGAGGAGCCGCCTTCTCCCAAACGTAGGATGTCTCCTCCAGAGGATATCTCCTTTCAGGATTTTATCAGGGAGGTGGCTCAAGGTCTTTCCATTACTGTGGCTCCTGAAACACAGCCCAGGGCAAAGGAGTTGGAGATTCTACAACATCCCAAGGCTCTTAAGGAGGCAGCTACTTTGCCTATCCATGAGATCTTACACGATCTCATGTTAAGAATGTGGGAACAACCTCTTACCACCTCTCCTCACTCTCGTAGACTGGATACCATGTATCGAGTACCTCTGTGTCCTGGCTTCCAGAAGACTCAGCTTCCTCACCACTCTATTGTAGTGCAGTCAGCTATGAGAAGGATCAGAAGTGCAAAGAGGCATGCCTCTAATCCTCCAGGACGTGAGTGTAGAACTTTGGATGCCTTTGGACGTTGTACCTTCCAGGCTTCCATGCTTTCTGCCAGGATCAGTTCCTATATTTTATATATGGGAATGTTCCTTAAGGAAGTCACAGGAGACTTAGAGGTTTTGAGCCCTCTTCTTCCTGAAGATAAGAGGCAGGATTTTCTCACACTGGTTAAACATGCCCAGGATGTTTCTAAATTTGTCAGTCGTGCAGCTTTTGACTGTTTTGAGTGCATAAGCAGAACCTCTGCCATTGCCATAGGTGAACGTAGAATTGCCTGGCTCCAAGCATCTGATTTGGAGCTCTGGGTGCAGGACAAACTGGGCAATATTCCTTGTACTGGTGAGAATCTATTCGGAAAAAATTGGCAAGAAAAGGCAAATGAGTTGGATGCTGATAACTCCACTTTGGATAGATTATCCAAAGCCACAGCTGATCCTGCAAAGAAGAAATCTTTCAAGAAACCATTCTTCTCCATGAAGAAGAGGTTTTATCCCTGTTATCAGCAGGGACGTTCTGCAGGTCAGCCTGTCCAGAAGAGTCAGCAACCACCTAAACAAAGGAAGGCAAAGACTGCTAAGCCTCAATTGTCTCAGCAGTCTCAGCCTCCACAAGGCCTTTGACTTCCATCTAGAGAACTTAGCCTTCTTGGCCCTCAACGGACCAGACCCTTCCACCATTCCAGGAAGGTTATGTCATTTTGCCCACAGATGGGGGCAGATAACAGCAGAACATTGGACTCTCTCCATTATAAAAGAGGGGTACAAGCTTCACTTTCTCTGCATGCCCCCTCCCACAATGGTAAGACAGTTCAATTCTCAGACCTCTCTCATCAACCTGTTAGATCAAGAGGTCTCTATCCTTCTTGCCCAAGGGGGAATAGAAGGGGTACCCATTCCTCAACAGGGTACAGGGTTTTACTCCTCCTATTTCCTTATCCCAAAGAAACCAGGGGGACACAGACCTATTTTAGATCTCAGAGAATTGAACAAATTCCTGTTCAAGGAGAAATTCAAGATGATTTCTCTGGGAACCCTGCTGCCATACCTTCAGAGTCAGGATTGGCTTTGTTCTCTAGATCTCAAGGATCCGTACACTCATGTTCTCATCCATCCAACTCACCGAAAGTTCCTTCGGTTCCTTTTTCAAGGAAAGCACTACCAATACAGGGTGCTTCCTTTTGGCCTGGCCTCAGCACCAAGGGTGTTTGCGAAATGCATGGCTGTGGTAGCAGCATTTCTTCGCACTCTAGGAATATTCGTCTTCCCCTACTTAGACGACTGGCTCATTCGAACCCCGTCAGAATCAGAGGCCAGGATTTCTCTATCTTGCACAATGCGTATCCTTCAGTATTTGGGTCTGGTCATAAACATCCCAAAATCCAGCCTAACTCCCACTCTGTCTCTAGAGTTCATAGGAGCTTTATTGGATACCAGGAAAGCAAGGGCCTATCTTCCCCAGACCTGTTGCCTTCGCATGGTGAAGTTAGCTTCTCAAGCAGTGCTATAGCCTCATCTCACTGCTCGAGAAATGTTACAGCTACTAGGCCACATGGCATCTACCGTGCATGTGGTCCCGTATGCTCACCTCCATATGAGAGCAGCCCAGTGGACTTTATCCACTCAATGGACCCAGGCATCAGGGTGCCTGTCAGACAAAATAGCAAACACAAATTGTCTTATTTTGTCCCTCCAATGGTGACAGTCCACTCAAAACCTGTTGGTGGGGTCCCCATTTCAACAACCTTTACCCCAGGCAATTCTCACAACAGATGCTTCACCAATGGGTTGGGGAGCTCATCTGCAAGACCTCTCCACCCAAGGCATTTGGACTCCACAGGAGACTCATCTACACATCAATCTCTTGGAGCTCAGAGCAATCTTCCTTGCTCTGCGAGTGTTCCACACCCTGCTCAGCTACAAGACAGTCCTCATTCATATGGACAACCAAGTAACCATGTTTTACGTGAACAAGCAGGGAGGAACAGGCTCTCTGTCGCTTTGCAACGAAGCTCTGCGACTATGGGCCCTCGCCAGAGAGCATCAGATTAATCTCCTGGCAGTGTATCTTCCAGGTATTTAAAACTCTTGGGCAGACAGCCTCAGTTGAGTTCTGCTTCCACACGAATGGTCTCTACATGCAGACCAGGTGGCCAAGATTTTTCAAATTTGGGGAACCTCGGACATAGACCTCTTTGCAAGTCCGTTGAATGCCAAACTTCCCCGGTTCTGTTCCAGAATTCTGGCTCAGGGCTCTCAAGCCAAGGATGCTTTCCTCCTTCATTGGGGTCAAGACTTCCTTTATGCCTTTCCACCCATTCCCCTAATTCCCAAAACCCTGTTCAAGCTTCAGAGAGATAGAGCCGTATGATTCTCATAGCTCCACATTGGCCACGGCAAGTGTGGTACCCTCTGCTTCTACATCTCTCTCAAGCTCCCTCTCTGGAGTTAGGGTCCGCTCCAGATCTCCTGTCTCAGGAGGACAGAATGTTATGGCATCGCAATCCCCAATCTCTGCATCTCAGAGCTTGGTTGCTGAAGGCCTAAATCTTCATGATCTTAACCTTTCTCAGCAAGTAAAGGATATCCTTTATGCTTCTAGAAAACCTTCCACAAGACGCTCTTATGCTTTCAAGTGGAAAAGGTTTACCATATGGTGCTCGCAGAAGGGTCTTAGCCCCCTTGCGATACCTCTGGAATCATTACTAGAGTATCTCTTTCATTTATCCAATGCAGGACTTAAGACTAACTCAGTAAGAGTCCATTTAAGTGCTATTGCAGCTTCTTTCAAGCCTTTAAATGGACAACCTATTTCCTCCCATCCTCTTATAACAAGATTTATGAGAGGCCTTCTTCTAATTAAGCCTCCCATTAGGCCACCACCGGTGGCATGGGACTTAAACCTGGTTCTTGGCCAGCTCATGAAGCCACCTTTCGAACCCTTAGCTACTACCTCGTTAAAATTCCTTTCTTGGAAAGTTATCTTTCTCATTGCAATCACATCAGCATGTTGCATTAGTGAATTGCAAGCACTAGTAGCTGATCCTCCTTATACAAGGTTCTATCATGACAAGGTAGTACTTAGGACTCATCCACACTTTATGCCAAAGGTGGTCTCGCATTTTCATTTGAACCAAGCAGTCTACCTGCCTGTGTTTTTTCCAAGGCCTCATGCATCAAATGCAGAAAGGAATCTTCATACTTTGGACTGTAAAAGAGCTTTCGCTTTTTACTTACAGAGAACACAGCAACATAGAAAGTCCTCTCAGCTCTTTGTTGCTTTTGATCCTTCTCATCTGGGACTTCCAGTCTCCAAGAGAACACTGTCCAACTGGATTGCACAGTGTATTTCCTTTGCCTATCAAAGTAAGAATCTTCCTCTGGAGGGCCATGTCACAGCTCACAATGTGAGAGCCATGGCAGTGTCAATGGCTCATCTGCACTCTGTGTCTATCGATGACATCTGTCGAGCAGCCACTTGGGCCTCGGTTCATACCTTCACAGCCCATTACTGCTTGGACAAGGACTCCCACCGGGATGCCTTGTTTGGTCAGGCTGTTCTCCAACACCTGTTCCATACCTAATCAACTCCTACCCACCATCCCTGATAGGATGCCAGAGATCCATGGGGGGAAGTGGAGCCCTTTCACAAGGACACACAAGTTCTGGGGTCTCTCCCTGGCATCTAAAGCTAGGGAGTCCCCATATGTGAAGACTACATTCCTGCTTGTTCCTGGAGATAGCATAGTTAGTCACCTGTAACAGGTGATCTCCGGGAACAGCAGGAATTTAGTCTTCACAACCCACCCACCTCCCCTAGGAGTTGTATCTCTCTATCTATCTCTTTCTCTTTCCTTCTCTCTCTCTTTGTCTCAGCTTTAAACTCAACTGGAGAGAGGCAGTTGGGAAAGGCGGGAAGGCAGCACGCAGGTGCTGTGGGATGCTCCCAAAAGCTTTCTAATTGGACGCTGAGGAGCGTTCCCACGCAGGCTCCATCGGTACCGATGATATCCATATGTGAAGACTAAATTCCTGCTGTTCCCGGAGATCACCTGTTACAGGTGAGTAACTATGCTATATCCCAAGGAAAACACCGTTGGCAAAATCGATATATCAGATCTCAATCTTTTTCTTTATAATCTTCAGTAGTTAAACAAATCCATTTTCCTCAAAGAAAGTAATTATAAGGAAATCCTATTTTCATTCCATCTAAATGGCGGTTGTGAATTCTAAGGAGATTATGTTCCACAAACTTCCTATACAATGTTGTCATTAACAAATCCCTGCTTCTTTCAAGTGTAGCATCCAAAAAGTTAATTTTATACATATGTAGTAACATCTGAAATTGTATTTTAGATTGACATTGATAAAGCAATTAGATAAAAAGATCCAACTCTGTCTGTCTTCCAGATCATATCAGCACATAATCCAAGAATCTTTTACAGATAAGCACTTGGCTGAGCCATTGTAAAGAATATACAAATGTTTCTTTGAACCAGGCCATATACAATGTTGCTATGGATTGGACCACTAATGCCCCCATTGCAATTCCAAACTTTTGTTGACAAAATATGTCAGTAGACCAAAAATAATTCTTAGTGAGTACTATTTCCAATTAGATAAAATGAATGTTTTGGAATCTGTGCGATTTCCTTTATGAGATCCATTTGTTGAATAAATTCACATAGCTTGTCCTTGATCAATATTGGTGTATAAATACACCACATTGAATGTAACAAGCCAACTATTTTCTGATAGCAATGGCAGTTTTCTCTACACAATTAAGAACATCTGTATTATCTCAAAGATAAGATTTCACTTGACTAAGTAACCCAACTCAGAAACCAATCAAAGAAATTGGACAGCGGTTCTAATACTGAATTTCTTTGAAACAGTTGGTCTCCCTGGGGGATTTTCCAAAAATCACTGCCACTTTAAGGATAGAATTCACAGAAAATTTCTTTCTTTACTTGTAATCCATCCCAACTGACATGCTGAATCAACCAGCATTCCAGATCATCCTGCCAGACCAGTCCCGACAAGTGAGTTATGTCCCCTTGCCAGAAGATGATGGAAACAGATAAAATCTAGAAGCTACCAGTGGCATCACTACTTGTATTAACGCCAGTGTAGCTAGAGGGCACCCTCCAGTTTTTCTCTGTCTCCATCAGATGGTGGTTGCTTGACTGGTGAAGCTAGAGTACCAACTTTGGATTATGAGATGCTCCTGGGCAATCGTCTGACGGGGCACCTTCCCAGTGGAGCTTGGAAAGTGGACGTCTCCAGGGCATATCAAAATGGATACCCCCACTGGAGTTTCCTGCTGGGAGGGGGTGGCTGTGCTCCTCATCATTCTTGAATGGCCAGTTGAGCTCCGTGGCCTTAGCCTGGTGGCCTGCTTTGGCTCTTTAACACAGCCTTCTTAACTTCCTTTAAGTTATTTTATTTTATGTAGCTTTCTTTATTTTATATAGCTTTCTTTGGAGTCTCCCCCCCCTCACCCGAACTTTGTCCTTAAGTAAAGAGCACGATTGGGAGGTGCCGTTGTGTTGCTTGGGTGCAGAGGAGGCCTCCAGTGACAGATGCTTCAGCCCATGGCCAGTGCCCACAGTTGCATACCATGCCTAGAGGAGGTAATACTGCCTGCTTTCCTGCCATCCACACAGCCGTGGTCCTGATTGCACTTCATGCTGATCGCGAGGGAAGTACAAAAGATCTGTGAGCACCATTCAGCATCAATGGTTGGTGTGGTCCATGAGCTGGTGGTTGAACGTGTGTGGCTCAGTATATCTGTGGATTGGCAGTGGGACTGCAAGGGGAGCTGGCCAGCTGGCTATTTTCTGTTACGCTGCTATTGGATGCAGTCCAACCAGCACAGTTTACTAGCGGACTTCGGTTTGCTGTAGCTGCTGTTTGTGCGCTAAGGGCCGCTTCTGCCTCTTCAGAGATTTATTTATTTATTTTTATTTTATTTTATTTAACATTTCTTATATACTGCCTTTCATGATATCAAGGCAGTTTACATTGAACAGGACATTATAACTTGGAGATAACTATTTTACAGGGAACATGGGCAATGGAGGGTTAAGTGGCTTGCTTTCTTAGCTCCTGTCTGCGTCTGGTCCAAACAGTGGGTGACATTTGTGCTGTACTTTGGGGCCTGAGGGCAAAGGTCTGGTGAAGGCGAAGGTCCATTCCCACGCAAGCAGGAACCACCACCATTTTGTACACTTCATTATCGACCTGCATCTGGGCGTTCAGCTGGCGATGGCTCCAGGAACAATCCACAGAACTTCCCACGGCTTTGCCATTTTGGACAGGAAGGTGTTTGAGGTGAGGAATCCATGGCAGGGAAGCAGCTTCCTAAAGTACCAGCGCTTCCATCATGCTTCCCTTTTGATTTTCATGGGAAAGGCACAACTTAATGCTGTGTCTCAATTTCATCCTTGCCCTGTTTGCAGGATGGCTCAGGGAAAAGCCAAGGAACTCTGCTTTGGAGGAGGAGAGGGGAGTAAAAAGCCTGGAATGTGGTTCCCCCAGTCTGCACCTACAAGTATCTCTTTGGTAGCAGGGGATCTCATCCCCTAAAGATGTATTTTATAGAGGACACCCTCAGAGAGCCCGGGTCATTACTCTTGCCCCTTTTCCAGTAGGAAAGATGATTCTTCTGATTTGAGCATTGTTTAGGGAGAAAGCTTGCCCCTCCTGCCAGGCTGGTAGGTGTGCACTATAGGGCAGCTGAAGGTTGATGGCATAGTCACTACCGTTGCATTAGCACACCTCTGTTTGGCTTCTTTCCCCTCCAGAGATTTAGCATGCTGGGTGCTGCTATGAAGAAATGACTTTGGTGGGAGAACCCCTCCTCCTAGTAGGGAGTGGGGGTGGTTTTCCTTGCATGTTCTTGCTATGTTCTTCTAGGGTTCACTTGGCTGAGCTTCTTTCAGGCCCAGCTTCTGGATGGAAAAAGAGGACCTGGGATGACTAAACCATGGGGGCGCCTGACGGACCAGCCCAACTCCTCATCTAGGTGGCCATCTCCTCAAAATCTGCCATCTCCTATTTCCCTATCTTCAGGGATCATCTCCATGGCACTGCTGGCAAGCTTCCTCCCATTCTAAAAACAAATTAAATCAAAAGGCAGAAGTTTTTTTTATTGATTCACAATGTTGGCACCCTGGGTAAACCTTTGACCCTCCCCCCCTGGCTGTCAGAATTGATTGAGTTTAACTTAAGTGCCTTGTTCTTTGCAGCCATCCTTCAGAAGCTGTTGCCCTAGGCAACCACCTGGATTGCCTACTAGTTGTCCTTGTCCTGCCTGTGCAGGAGTCATGGCTTGTTTACGTTGGCTCACCTTGGCTGGAGACATTGCTGTTTGGTCTTATGGACATTCAAGAAGGAGGGGTTCTTCACTTCCCTGAACCTGATCAAACCCTACTGTCCTGTTTCCATCTCCATCAGAGGTCCGCAGCTGTGGTTGTCTCCAGGAAGTAACCTGGTATCATGTTTCTCTCCAGAAAGTTTCACAATGGTGATTCCAGTGCTTTAGGTTAGGCAGTCTTCTCAGGTTGAAGTGCTGCCCCCGTGCTCAGTACCCTCTCCAATAGTTCTTCAGGATTGACTTGTTCTCCAATGCCTTCCTGACATAGTCAGTTTAGTCTGGGCTGGAGTTTAATTCACAATGGCAGCCATTTTGTTCCCTCAAAGTTCTTGCAGGCTGTTGGAGCATAATATGTGTCTGCTGAAGCAGGCCTTTCTGTTCAAACTTGGCAGCTTTGTTCTAATGGCCTGGCTCCATGGTACACATACTAGGACTGCTTCTCTATGCGTGGTTCCACAGGGTTCCCTGAGAGTACAACTGCCCCACTGGGCTTATCTTTCTTTCTTTCTCTCAGGATTTGAAGTCTTCCCTCTCTTCTATGGCAGCGCAGGGTTTGCTGTGGTGCAAAGAGTCTGCTCAGTTGATCTTTTCATCCATTGTGGTGAGTTCATGCCCTGGATGAAGACCTCCAGGGTCAGCCTATCCCATTAGCAAGCTTATTGCCTGGTACAGTCAAAGTGGGAGGCTGGGTGTGAGGTGTCCGGGACAGTTGGTCGATGGCAGACACCCTCTTCACCTAAGACCTCCAACATGCTCGCCACCTAGTCCAAGACCTTTAAAGCAGCGTGCTCCAGCAGGAGCCTTCACTCACACCACCAGCCAGCCAGCATCAAAGGGCGATCAACCCTTAAAGCGGCGTGCTCCAACGGGATCCTTCACTCACGCCGCCAGCCAGCCAACATCAAAGGGCGATAGGCCCTTAAAGTGGCATGCTCCAGCGGAAGCCTTCACTCACGCTGCCAGCCAACATCAAAGGGTGATCAGCCCTTAAAGCGGCGTGCTCCAGCGGGAGCCTTCACTCAAGCTGCCAGCCAGCCAACATCAAAGGGCGATCGGCCCTTAAAGCAGCGTGCTCCAGCGGGAGCCTTCACTCACGACGCCAGCCAGCCAGCCAGCCAACATCAAAGGGTGATCGGCCCTTAAAGCGGCGTGCTCCAGCGGGAGCCTTCACTCACGACGCCAGCCAGCCAACATCAAAGGGTGATCGGCCCTTAAAGCGGCGTGCTCCAGCAGGCGCACCCATGCCTGGCGGGCCCGCACCTGAGGGCCCTTTGGCGTGGCCCTTAGGCGCAGGCCCGGAGGCGCTCTGGCGTAATCCATCTACCCTGCTCTTCCAAATCACCGTAGCTCCCTGGAACCGAGTAAGCAGATCGCTCCTCCACCCATTGTCTGCTTAGAACTGCTTCCCATTGCCTGCATAGAACTGCTATCCATCATCTGCATAGAACTGCTTCCCATTGCCTGCATAGAACTGCTTCCCCTTGCCTGCATAGAACTGTTATCCATCGTCTGCATAGAACTGCTTCCCATTGCCTGCATAGAACTGCTACCTATAGCCTGCATAGAACTGTTATCCATTGCTTATCCACTGTCTGCATAATACTGCCACCCATTGTCGCATAGAACTGCTTCCCACTGTTTGCATACTGTTGCCCCCATTGTTGCATAGTACTGCTACCCATTGTTTGCATACTCTTGCCCCCATTGTTGCATAGTACTGCTACCCACTGTTTGCATACTGTTGCCTGCATTGTTGCATAGTACTGCTACCCACTGTTTGCATAATGTTGCCCCCATTGTTGCATAGTACTGCTACCCACTGTTTGCATACTGTTGCCCCCATTGTTGCATAGAGCTGTTACCCGCTGCTTATCCTCTGCCTGTTACCCATTGCTTGCATTGAACTGCTAACTTCTGCCTGCTTGTTTGCCTATCACTTGCTACCCGTTGTTTTGCTTAGAACCTGCTACCCATTGCTTGCTCAGACCTTGCCCATGGCCCCACATCTCATTGTCCTCCTCTTCATTATCCTCCCCAACTGCCTCCCCTCCTACCAACACCCTCCCTTCTTGTCCCCCTACCCTCCCCCTACCTTCCTCACTTCTCCCTCCACTCTGCCCCCTAGCCTAGCACCTGCTCTTGAGCTTCCTCACACCATCCCCCGCATTCAACCAACCCCCCTCTTTAAGGCAACCCCACCCTCGCTTCTGCTGTACTATCTCCACTCTACCTCACTCTCTAATACTCATTCGCCGAAATGAGTCCTATTGTAAATGGGGAGAGGGAATCAGCAATGCTATTAGACTGCCCAGGAACATGACAAGCATGCACTGTAACATTCAACTGTAAGCACTTTAGGACAAACTTCCATAGGAGCTCAGCCATTACGACACACTTGGTGGAGTGACTGTTCATGACAGTGACAACAGACTGGTTGTTGCAGCAAAAATGGATTCTGTGGTCGCGCAGGAATTGACCCCAGATGCACAGGGCCACGTACAGGGGAAAGAACTCTAGGAATGTGATATTTCTGGTGAGACCACCAGCTACCCAGGAGGCAGGCCAGGGGGCAGTGGCCCAGGAATCCCTAAAAAGCATGCCGAAGCCAGAGGCCCTTACCACATCTGTGAAGAGGTCCAATTCATCATTGTTGCACATGCCCAGCTGCCACATGCTCACCCCATTGAATGCATCCAGGAAGTATGCCCAGATGTCCATATCCTGTTTCAGGCTCCGTGAGATGCAAAGATGGTGGTGACTCTTGTGCAGGTCAGCCATCACATGTGTGAGGTGTCTCAGGAAGGGGTGACCCATTGGGATAACCCTGCGTGCAAAGTTCAGCGATCCGATGAGGGACTGGGCCGTCTGGAGGGTGATCTTCCATTGACCTCACACAGCAGCGAGCTTCCCTTTGAAGTCTTCCAACTTGTCCTGGTGCAGGCGGGTGACTCATTGCCTTGTGTCAATTTCCATGCCGAGGAATGACGACGTCTGGATGGGACCGGCCATCTTGTCCCACTCCAGGGTTACCAAATTCCTTTGCCATTTATTTTTATTTTTATTTATTTAACATTTCTTATATACCGCGCTATTTCACATCAGTGCGGTTTACAATGAACAGAATATTTGGACAAATCGTCAACGTTTACATAAAACAGGATTTTTAAACTTGAGTTAACTGGGTAAAACTATATACAAACAAACTATATACATACATATAACAAATTTTACCGTTGGGATTAGACTATAACATTTTTGTATTTAACATGGTGATGAGGCATTAATGCATTGTGTTAGTATACTAATCATTAATCAGGTTGCAACTGAGTAAAGCATGTGTTATCAAGTGATACAACTGGGTGAGTGTGTGGGTATGGAGGTGGATCATGATGCTGTGTATAGTACTTGAGGAACAAGTAGTGTTTAATGGCTTTTCTAAATTGCTTGATTTCTCTGATTGCTCTTATGTTGGTAGGGAGATTGTTCCAGCACCTTGGTGCATAGCTTGAAAATGCTCTATTAATGGGTGATTGTTTAAATTTTATGGATTCCCTTGGTATTACTAGAGTGTTTTCTGTAAACGTTCTTCTAGTCCTGTTTTTGGGGGTGTGCGTGATTAGATCAACAATAGATGAAGGTGCTGTCTTATTGAATGCTTTGAATGTAATGATGAATATCTTATATAGGATTCTACATCCTATCGGTAACCAGTGGAGATCCTTTAGTATGGGCGTAATGTGATCATTCTTAGATGCTCCATACAGGACACGAGCAGCTGCATTCATGGCCAACTGTAACGGGTTTATGGTGTTTTTTGGGAGGCCGTGTAGTATTACATTGACATAGTCGAAATGTGGAGTTACTAAGGTTTGGAAGACAGTTCTGAAGTCGTCAGCTTCCATCATGGGTTTCAGATGACGGAGGGTTTTGATTTTGAAGTATATAGATTTTACTGTACGTTTGATGTGATCTTTGAAATCCAAATGTTGATCCAATATTACACCTAAGTAGCGTATATTGGGTTTTACCGGAAGTTCTGCATCCCTGACTTTTAGTGTTGATGGTGGGGAGAAGTCTTTGTTCCGAGTGATAATTAGAACTTCGGTTTTTTTGAAATTTATCCGTAGATTCATAGTGAGGAGCCAATCGGTTATTGCATCGAAGCATTTGATTAAGATTGAGAAATCCTGGCAAGTGACTGATATAGGGGTGAATAGCAGAACGTCATCAGCATACATGAGGCAGGATATGCCGAATGAGCGAGTTATGTGACATATTGGTTGCATATAAATGTTAAAAAGTAGTGCCGATAATGATGAGCCTTGTGGCACTCCCTGTCTTTGTTGGAAGGGTTCTGATGTCTTGTTGCTAACCCGTACTTGTTGCCATCTGTCTTGGAGGTATGATTTGCACCAGTCCCATGCACGATCTTGGATTCCTTTTGCATGGAGTCTCATCATGTCCTGGAAGGTTTCCAGGAGCATTGCACACGTGTGGGAATGCTCTGGGCCGACGAACAGGAAGTCATCAAGGTAGTAGGCCATGGATCGCAGGCCAGTCCGCTGCTGCACCACCCAGTGGAGGAAAGTGCTGAAAGCCTCGAAGGCCGAGCAGGACACTGAGCAACCTATTGGCATGCATCTGTCAAAGTAGTACATGCCCTTGAAGAGGAAGCCGAGTAAGGGAAAACAGGTGGGGTGGGGTGGATAGGTAGGAGCCGAAAGGCTACCTCTATGTCCACCTTCGCCAGGTACGAGCCCTATCCAGTGGATCTAACAATGTCCAGAGCCTGGTCAAAAGAGGCGTACTTCACTGCACAGGCCTCGGCATGGATGTAATCATTCACGGAGTTCCCCTGAGAAAAGGAGTGGTTGTGTATTAGCCTGAACTTTCTGGTGTCCTTTTTTGGTTCTGCTGTCAGGGAAGGAGATGCGAAGGTCAGGAAATGGTGGGTTGCAGAAAGGGCCAGCCATTCACTGGAGGTTCACCTCCGCATCGGTCTTCTGCACAAAGTGCCACAGGTGTGGTGGCTGAGTAGGGTGAGCCCCTGAAAAGGGATTATCAAACCAAAACAGAAGCCCTCCCTGAGGCAACAGCGCTGAGCTCAACTTTTCCTTCAAATTTTGATTTCTTAACCACACACAACGTATGCTCTTATCCTTCAAACCTGGAACATTACTTATGACATTGATATGTTTCAACACTATACGTTGAATTTTGAAACTCAATGGTGAGTACTTCGTGATTAAATTCACGTGATTGGTGTCCACAGGCTTACTTTTATTCTTTAACCCTATTAATAGTGTTCTGTTATATAAAGCTCGGTTGTATGCTCGTTTGATAACATGTTGGGGATATCCCCGTTCTCGTAAATTATTTGAAAAAATCAGTGACTGTTTTTTTAAAATCATGATCTTCCGAATAGTTTCTTCTATAGCGGATAAACTGAGAAAATAGCAAACTGTCTTTAAGTTTTAATGGATGGGCACTATCGTAATGCAAAAACGTATTATGGTCTGTGGACTTTCTGTGAATAGACGTGACCCACCCTTGGTGATGGTCACGTCCAAAAATGTCATTGTATCAAAGTGTGTTGAATGAGTGAATTGAATGTTACTATCTAACCCGTTTAGCCATTCAAAAAATTCTTCCGACAATTCAGGTGACCCGCTCCATAGCAAGAAAATATCATCGATGTAACAACTCCACAATTTTAGATTTGTACTGTATGGAGATGTAGATATCCATTGCTTCTCCTAATTCCCCATAAACAGGTTTGCGATGGAAGGAGCACATGTGGCTCCCATTGCAACTCCAGAGACTTGGTGATATACTATATTGTCAAATATAAAATAATTTTGGAAAATAGTTAAATCTGCTAGTTGTAATAAAAACTCCAACTGTTCTTCAGATAGATCTCCTCGATGTTTCAAAAAATGTTCTACTGTCTCATAAGAAACTGTTTGCGGTATATTTGTGTACAAGGCAGTCACGTCCATTGTCACTAGAATAATGTGAGGCTTATCTGCCCATTGTGTGTGATTGGCCAGAATCTCCAAAACATGTGCTGTATCTCTTATATATGATGGTATATCTTCTAATAGTGGCCGTAAATACGAATCTATAAATGTTGACAATGGTTCCAGAATTGTGCCGCAAGTGGAAACTATAGGTTGTCCCGGAGGCCGATCTAAATTCTTGTGTATCTTAGGAACTAAATAAAACCATGCTATGGCTGGGGTTGAAACATTCAAAAACCTCCACTCTTTCTTTGTGATCAATTTTTGTTGTAAAGCATCCGAAGTAAGCTCTTTAATTTGTGTTTGAATGTTATTTGTTGGATCACTCTGTAATATTTTGTAAGTAGTTTGATCGGACTATTGATGTTGTGCCTCCTCTTTATAATATTCATGGCTCAAAACCACTACTGCCCCTCCCTTGGCCGCTCTCTGTATCACTATGTCTGACCTTGTTTGTAATTCTTTCAATGCTTGTTTTTCTTTCACTGACAAGGTACTGTGTGATCGCCTTGACGTTTGCTCTAAACTTTCTACTTCTCGTAAAACCAGATCTTTAAAAATTGTAAGGGCTGGATGAATCTGTCCCGGCGGAGACCATGTTGATTTTAGGGGCAAATTAATCCTATGTGAAACTTGCCTATCCAAAGTTTCCTCTTTTTTCTGTGCGGAAGCAAAATAGGTTTTCAAATGCAATTTTCTCAACAACACTTCAAAATCTAAACGAAATTGAAAAGGGTCGAAGGTGATACTTGGAACATATGATAAACCTTTATTGAGTATAGCAATTTGTGCTTGGGACAGCTCTTTACCAGAAATGTTAACTACCAAATCTACTGTATTGCATGTAAAATTCTGTCCACTTCCTATTCTTTCCGATGTTGGATGCCTCGTTCCCGAAATCTGTCTCTCCTTCCTTCTTTCAGGGAGAGCAGGGAAATCACGAGAACAGACATTGATTATACAGGAACAGCGATGGATTTTTACGTTACAGTCATTGATTCCAAGAGGCCTTAACACACAGATAGATTGGAAGGCATGTTTATGATGATTAAGTTAAAAAGATTTTTGTGAATGGGATTGAGAAGTCACCGTTGATGGTAATGACGTAGAAAAATGTAAAGTAGGTAATACGTCATTCACATAAGGGTGTGGGGGTATAATAGAAGTAGGTTTAGTAGTATCCCGCATGCGCGGCGTTCTTTAACAAAATTGGTCAGAAATCTCAAGAGGGAAGACGTCTGCAGCATCGGCGTATTTGGTACAGTATGTGGAAGCTGTAATAAAAGATGGTAATATAAAAAATAAATTTACTTAGTATTTTTAACTTTTGATCTTTATAGAGCATTTGATTAAGTAACCCCCTGAAGAAACTCAACGGGAGTGAAACACATAGAAGGCGCCACGGAGAAGCATTTAAGCACATTTTAAAGAGTTTATCTTTAATCTATGTTTCCAAAGCATTGGGAAGGTCATTCATGCAAAAAGGCATTAATGTAGACATGATCAATATCTACAAATGGTTGCCGATAAGTCTGAGACCTCCCACGCGTTAATTAGTTGTATTCAGTTGAGATGATAGAAGTATTTTTGGTACAACTAATTTGTTAAAAAACCATTAAAAAACTGAAGGGAAGTACTGATAAAAGCATTGATTACACAAACTAACTAGTGTTCGATTTGAGTGAATCACCATTAGCTAAGGGTAGATATCAAGCCAGGGGTCCAAGGCCAAGCTAGAAACTTGTGTGAGGGCTCGTTGGAAGGTGTTTCTGCCGAGGTTTCTGTATGGTCTTTGGCTGCATCCTCCTGGCACACTGGGATGGGTGGGAGGCTGCACAGTAGAGGCAGGCATGATGATATTTGCAGTCGTGAAAGGAACACTTTCCTTGTAGTAGCATCTGCAGACATCAGTGCTCGGCGTAGACTTGCTTGCGGCGGGCACTATTCGTTTATTAAAAATTCTGCCCATACTTAGAGTTCATCCTCTGAAGCCATGTCATCTCACACCTCATGACATGTTGGGGCGCACTTCCATCTTGTCACGGAAATACTCATCATAAGGCAGCCAAGCATACCCCTCATACTCCTTTATGATATTGACGATGGTGTCCATGTATGCCAACATGTGTCCGAGCTGAGAGGGATCTTTGCAGCACGTGATGCTGATCATGCAGGCGTATGCGACGGTGCAGTTGAGGGTGGTACATGGCATGTTCCGCTCTCCCGTGTACAGCAGATCTGCCTTTCTTAAATTGCTTCTTTGCGTTATGCCGGCACCTCCCTTCTAGAAGCTTGAAGATGTCAAAGTACTCTCTTCATAAGAACAAGATATGCCATACTGGGTCAGACAAAGGTCCATTAAGCCCAGTATCCTGTTTCCAACAATGGCCAATCTAGGTCATAAGTACCTAGCATTTTCCCAAAAGACAAAGGTTCCACAATGCTTGTATTGGGTCAAGCAGTGATATCCCAGGTCCCTTTTAATAATGGTTTATAGACCTTTCCTCCAGGAACTTGTCCAAAACCTTTTTAAACCCAGCTACACTAACAGCTTTTACTACATCCTCCGGTAACAAATTCCAGAGTTTGATTATACGTTGAGTGAAAAAATATTTTCTCTTATTAGTCTTAAATAGGTTACCCTGTAGCTTCATTGCATGTCCCCTAGTCTTTCTATATTCTGATGATGTAAACAATCGAACTACATTTACCCATTCCACTCCATTCATTAATTTATAGACCTCTATCATATCTTCCCTCAGCTATCTCTTTTCCAGGTTG
This sequence comes from Ichthyophis bannanicus, assembly GCA_033557465.1. Lineage (NCBI taxonomy): Eukaryota > Metazoa > Chordata > Amphibia > Gymnophiona > Ichthyophiidae > Ichthyophis > Ichthyophis bannanicus. The sequence continues at coordinate 454,670,281 of CM066036.1, forward strand.
AAGAGCCCTAGCCTTTTTAGCCTCTCTTCATAGGAGTATTCTTCTATCCCCTTTACCATTTTGGTGATTCTTCTTTGTACCTTTTCTAATAACGTTATATCCTTTTTAAGATGCGGTGACCAGAACTGCACATAATAATCAAGGTGCTGTCGCACCATGGAAACAATACAGAGGCATTATAATATCCTTTGGGTTTTTTTCCATTCCTTTCCTTATGATACCTAGCATTCTAGTTGCTATCTTGGCTGCTGCTGCACACTGTGTGGAATGTTTTAACATGTTATCCACGATGACACCTAAATCTTTTTCCTGGGTGGTGGTTCCTAATATGGAACCTTGCATTGTGTAACCATAGTTTGGGTTGTTCTTTCCTAGCTGTATAACTTTTCACTTGTCCACATTAAATTTCATCTGCCATTTGGATGCCCAGTCTTCCAATTTCTCAAGATCCTCTTGCAATTTTCCACAATCCTCATAGGTTTTAACAACTTTAAATAGTTTTGGGTCCTCTGCAAATTTGATAACCTCACTCATTATTCCCATTTCCAGGTCATTAATGAATATGTTAAAAAGCAGCGGACCACTATTCACCTTTCTCCATTGGGAAAATTGGCCATTTAGCCCTACTCTCTGCTTTCTATCTTTCTATCTTTTAACCAATTCCTGATCCACAATAGTACACTGCCTCCTATCCCATGACTTTTTAGTTTTGCCAAATGTTTCTGATGAGGGACCTTGTCAGAGGCTTTCTGAAAGTCCATATACACTATATCAACTGACTCACCTTTGTCTACCTGTTTATTCACACCTTCAAAAAAGCATAACAGATTAATAAGACAAGATCTTCCTTGTCTAAAGCCTTGTTGGCTGTCTCCCATTAAGACATGTTGAGTATATGTAAGTATACGCTCCAACCCTCAACATAGAGATTGTAATATTATGATGCTTCTATTGGCTTAAACCTGTGTCCAATTGACCACCTAATCAGAATAGTTATTATTATAAGCAACAAGGTCTCAGACTTAGACGGAGCTATGATCCAGACCTAACAAGTCTGGTCTGTATGCACCCTTTTGCATCAATGACCTAATGTCGCTTAATATTATAACATTAATGACCTTTTAGTTACAGGTCACGTTCCAAATGTCATGAACACACAGAATTATATACTAAGAAAAAATGGTGCTTAGCTCAATTTAATGTCCCCATGCCATACTTCAGCGCCGTTGCATTTCACTACCAGAACATTTCTTCAGGGTGTCCTTTGTTATATGCACCTCATGACACGCGTTGTTAATGCTGAACTTCTGAGAAGTGACCGTCGGGATAGTTTGTCGGGTCCCATTAAGACATGGCTATCTACATGTTCAGTAATTTTGTTGTTTATAATGGTTTCTACCATTTTTCCCGGTACTGATGTCAGGCTCACCGGTCTGTAGTTTCCTGGATCACCCCTGGAACCCTTTTTAAAAATTGTTGTTACATTGGCCATCCTCCAATCTTCAGGTATTACAGATGATTTTAATGATAGCTCACAGATTACTAATAGCAGGTCTGCAATCTCATATTTCAGTTTTTTCAACACCCTTGGATGTATACCATCTGGTCCAGGTGATTTGCTACTCTTCAGTTTATCAAACAGTTGTAATACATCTTCCCGGTGTATCGATATTTCTTTCAATTCTTCCGCAGTATCACCTTTAAATACCACTTCAGTCATGGGTAACATCCCTACATCTTCCTCAGTAAAGGCCAAAGCAAAGAATTCATTCAGTCTCTCCACTAAGGCCTTGTCCCCTCTTAGTGCCCCTTTTACCCCTCTATCAACTAATGGTTCAACTGATACTCTCACAGGTTTTTTGCTATGAATGTACTTGAAGCGGACAACAACTCCATATGCATTGTCCCGGGCCACGCTGTGCTGAAGGGCATCAGCCTCGAGAGTGTCCGGGTGATTCTCAGACTGGGACGGATATTCTCCTCGCTGCAGGTGTCTTCTGGGCAGGCTGATGGTCTAGGACCACAACTGCTCAGTCCCACTGTTCTTGTGTAGGGGCAAGGCCAGGCCAGGCCAGTAGTCCACTCCTCTGCTGCGGCTCTTCCACGTGTTGGGGAGCAGGTCAGGGGTATCCTCCTGACCCCTGTGCTGCCCAGCAACAAGGCTTTTCATTTGCAGCAACAGAGGGCCAAGTGGCTTGCTCAAGGCCAGAAAGATACCAGGCCAGGAACTGGCTGTGGCTCCCCACCCCTCCAGGGGCTCTAAAAAGAGCCTTTACCGGAAAGGGGTTCTGAAAAGCGCCTTTTTGCTGAAGGGGGCTCTGGAAAGAACCTTTGCTGTAGGGGGGTCTGAAAAGAGTCTGTTTTGCTGCAGGGGGCTCTGAAAAGAGCCTTTTATGTTGAAGGGGGGCTCTGAAAAGAGCCTCTAGATGCAGGTACAGCCAGAGGCTTGAGAACAGCTGACTCTCCCTGGAGGATTGGGCAGTCTGCAGATTCCTGAAGCTGCAGCAGCCCATCTGTAGATCGGCAGCTCTTGAAGCAGAAGAAGAAGATGATCCGAAAGGAGGCTCATTCTGCTCCTTCTGCCTTTTATCGAGGGCTGAGATCTCGCTCAGGCACGCGGAGCAGCGACAATTGTCGCGAGGATTGCCCCCATGTGGCAGGAATTTTCCTGCAGTGCCTGCGAGATCCCAGTCCCCTCTGAGAGGCAGGGGAGGTGGCAGACGGGCCCGCCGCCATGTTAAGCTGCAGGCCCGTCTAAGTCGTCTCGGCCCCTTGTAAGAAGCTCAGTTTTGGCCATGTTCAGTTTCAAGCGGCGGTGAGACATCCAAGCAGCAATGTCGGAAAGGCAGGCAGAGATCCTGGCCTGGATTGCCGGAGAGATTTAAGATGTAGAGAGGTAGATCTGGGAGTCATCAGCATAAAAATGGTACTGAAAGCCATGGGAAGAGATGAGTGCACCAAGAGAGAACTCCAATTTGCCAGGTGAGGGCAAGAGGTTGTACTATCAGAGTTGCCAAGTTACCCAATTCCTGCAGTGAGATTTTAAGCCAGTCCTGGATTTCTGACAATCTCATTCTGATGTATTAAGGGATCTGCAGCACTGATTCCAATGGGAAAATCAAGGACCTCAAATACCATACTACATTGCAATGTAAATTTAAAACCAGAACTGGCAAAAATTCTCTCATGGAACTGTGTAACTTGGCATCTCTGATTATAGCCACAGAACCCCTCCCTCAGCACCGCCTTCAAAAACCAGTGCAGAGCTAGGACATGTCCCCCTTAGTATCATCTGTGTAACAACATAAACCTTCTAAGTGCCAAGGCATATTGTGAAGTAATACAAAACTCTACCAAAAAGTCACTCAGGACCTAGAGAAAATCTACCATTCTAACACTAATTTCCAAACTTCACACATAAAGGTCCCTACCTAGGAAAAGGCAGCACATTAAACATTGCTTTGAGTCCTAGAATATCAATATACCTACTGGGAAAACCAAACAAGCTGGATTAGTATGGACCATTAGAGCTGCCAAATTACTCAGTTCCAGGAATGAGATTGTTTTGCCAGTTCTGGTTTTGAATTTGCATTGCAATGCAGTATGGTATTTGTAGTCCCTGATTTTACCCATTGGAATCAGTGTTGCAGGTCCCATAATACATCAGAATATCTAGGAGTAATTCTGGATCAAAGGTTAGACTTCAAGGAACATATAAAACGCACCGTAAAGGCCGTTTACTTCAAGATAAAAATCCTTCGTCATCTGAGACCTATGATGAAGTCTGATGACTTCCGCACCATCTTTGAAGCTCTAGTCACGCCGCACTTTGATTATGCTAACATAATACTCCATGGCTTACCAAATATAACTATTAATCCTCTACAATTAGCCATGAACGCAGCTGCTCGTGTCCTCTGCGGATCATCAAAGTGTGAGCATATTTCCCCCATTCTAGAGAAGCTTCATTGGTTACCAATAAACTGTAGAATCCAATATAAGGCCATCCTTACCACCTTTAGGGCCTTCAATAATATTTCTCCAGATTCCACCTCTGATCTCATCATACACACAACAAATAACAGGTCCAGGAGATCTCCAGCTGTTGACACACTACTTATACCAAAAGTTTCCTTAAAAGCTAATCAATCATCCATCAATAGGGCTTTTTCGAATTATGCTCCTAGATGTTGGAACAAACTCCCTCCCAATATCAGAGCAATTAAAGACATCAAACAATTCAAAAAAGCCCTTAAACACCACCTTTTCAACGCACACTTCAAACACCTAAACACCCCTTCCCCTCCCCCATCCTTTTAACCTCATACCTACCCTAACTAACTGTATAGATTTTATATATCTCCAACATGTATTTTCTAGAAATATAAATGATTTCCCTGTTTACTTCCATGTTAATTTTCCTGTTACTTGTAATAATAGGTCTGTTATATCTGACCAATTGTTGTATTGTTTCAATGTAAACCGCACTGATGACAAATAGCGCGGTATATAAGAAAATTAAATAAATAAATAAATGACAGTTTGTCAGAAATCCAGAACCGGCTTAAAATCTGCTCCTTGAACCGGGTAACTTGGCAACTCTGTCACTACATAGAAAATCTAAGCTAGAAGAATACCTGGCCTCAGTCATATATGCTGAACACAGTGTGTAAATATTGAATGACACTATCCGGATAGTACTGCTGAATATTGAGGTCAGCACCCTTATCCTGACAGCTTCCTGTTGGTCTTCCAGCTAAGGGTTCTGAATGGTGTGCCCCCAAGTTACAAAGACTGATATATTCCAATCACTAAAGTGAACATAAAGTTTTTATTTCTACCTTTTGTTGTCTTGCCATTTTATTCTCTAACTACGTGATCTCAGTCTCTGATTTCTGCTTTCTTCTGTCTTTAATTTGCTTTCTAGGATCTCCAGTCTACTATTCTCCCCTCCTATCTTTTTCAATTTCTTCCATCTATATTACGTATCTCTTCCTTTCAGTGGTGTTCCATTTATTCTTCTATCTTTCTAACAACTCCGATTTCATTCTCCTCCTTACTTCCAATCCTCAATTTTCCTCTTTTTTACTGCATCTAGCAAGCACTTTTCAACTCTTAACTGGATCCTTTCATTTCTCAACACTCTCCTTTCCCAGCCTTTAACTAACTATACCCCCTTCTCTCTGCCTCTTCTCCATGTCCAGCATTTATCTCCTCCTCTCCTCCCCTGTCCAGTTAACCCCTTCCAGTATCTGCCTCCTCTTTCTTCCCCAATCCAGTGCCTCCTTCACATTTTCTTGCCCTATGCCCAGCATTGTCCTCCTCTTTCTGTATCCTCCCACCCATGTCCAGTATCTTCCCTCTTTCTCTCCATATTCAAGATCTCTCTCTCTCTCTCTCTCTTTAGCATCACTCCTCCCTACCTCCCCCTCTAGCCACAACATCTCCCTTCTCTTACTCTCATGTTCACTTTCTCCCTTCTCTTTCCTTCTTCCTATCCCCCCTTGAGTCCACGATCTCCCTCCCCTCCCCCGTATTAAGCATCTCCCTTCTTGCTCCCCACCTCACATCAAACATCACCCCTCCCCCCATCCAGCATAGTCCCCCTCTCTCTCAATACCCTCCATATCCAGCATGTCCTCTCCATTTCCCTTTGTACACTCCCCCTCTGTCTCGCTGCCCCCATGCCAGGCAACTCTTGTCTCCCTCCCTTCCTCTTATTCAGCCTCTATTATCTTGAGTTTTCCCCTCGTCACCGCTCAGCAGTCTATTATCTTTATCCCCCTTCCCCCCCCCCTCCCAGGCCAGTATGTTCAGCAGCTTTTATTTCCCCACCTCGTTCTGTCATCTCTGCCGCTTCTCTCAGACCCAAACTCTGCAGCAGCAACAATAAAATCCACATTAAATGTGGCGGCGGGACCTTTGAGACATTCCCGCACTTCAAAAGTCTTGCTGGTACCGCCGCCTCTGATGCATATTTTTTGCATCAGAGGGAGCAAGACCAGCAAGGTCTTTGAAGCACAGGGATGTCTCAAGGTCCCACTGCCGTGTTTAGTATGAATTTTATTGCTGATGCCACTGAGTTTGGGCATGGGAGAAGCAGCAGAGATGACAGCATTTGGTGGGGAAATAAAAGATGATGAGAACCACGTCTGACCCCCAAGTCACAAAAATTGGCTTTTCAAGTGTTGGTTTTAGGGTTCTGCTGTCAGCTTCCCTGGCCATATAAAAACTGGCCAGTTGGCAACCCTTACCTCTTTTCACACTCATCAGAGCCTCCGTGCCAGTGCACCAACCCTAATCGCTGCTTTAATGAAAAGTAAGCCTAAGAGGAGAAAAGCCAGATAGCCCCACCAGTAGAAATAAATCGAAGCTCATCTTCCTGTGTACTTACCTCCTCTGCCCCATCTCTTTTCCCTACATCTAAAAGTACATGTACGTGTGCATAACTTAGTCTCTGAGTGGAGGACAGTTTTATCCAAATAACAGCTTAGCTAACTTGGGCAAATTACTTTAAAACCTATCCTCCTATTTCCTCCACTGTCTATATTCCTTTAGAGACAACAAAGGAAGACAAAAATTGTATGTTGTTTCTCCCATATTTAAAGCAATATGGCACTTAAATCTGTCTAAATTTATGCTCCGAATATAACATCTGAAAAAACTTATTCTTCGGCATTCGATTGCACCCGTTTGGGCAGTAAATGTCACTCTCTGGAATGGTTCATCATTTTTGTACCCAAATCTTGCATAAAGAAATGTGCTTTTGCATCATTGAAGCAGAAAGCACTGTTAGAAAGTTGTCTTGCTAGAGCTCTGGTAATAGCTGACACAATAATCAAAGTAATCCAGCCAGTTATTGCTTATTCGGCATCATGGTATTTTTTTTCTTGAATGGTCTTAAGTGTTGTGCAATGGGCTACTTTGCTTATCTTAGCAGACCTTAAATTAGGGTGGGAAGAATGTCGACCTAGCAAAACTGGTAGTCCCTTTTATTATGAATCAGCAGCATCTGAGTTGCCGTGTTTGAGCACTTTTAAGCTTCCTTGTAAATCAGCATAAATGGAAGTCTAAAACTGTTGAGATTTTTATTCATCATCGATTTAGCATGGGTAGAAGCTATTCTAAAGTGATGGATCACAGCCACATATTTAAACTATTCAGTATACTGATAATGAGCCTATTAGCTCATTTTTCCCCATTCATTGATCGGCCTAAATTTTGTAAACTTGTGTGTCCATCAATTTTGTTTCACCTTGAGGGGTACAAGTAGGCATGCTAGCCATTTATCCCTTCTCCTCCTCATCCCCACTGCCGTCTGATGTTTTTCATAAAATTCCTTCCTAGCTGGTGCAGGACTCTAGTTCCCCCTTCCCAGCTTGCCATGCGGACCTGACAGCCCTGATTTCACCTTTCCATGCTTGCAAATAGGAGAGCCACCTAAGACAGTCACCTAGGGTGGCAGCTTCTGAGGGTCGGCAAAATGCAGCAGAAGTCAAAGCAAAGCAGTATATCCTGACAGTCCCACAAACTCAAAGAGCCATTAGCATATTCCTTTACCTCAGGGAGCATGGGCACACACATAATACAATGTAAAGTTTAATATTTAAAAGCATGTTGTCCAATTGTGCATTTTTACATGATTATGGGGGGGGGGGGGTTGATAATCATGAGTGTTAAGTTTAATTATCAAAATCTTAGGAGGCGATGTATAAGGCTGAAGGTTCGCTTAGAAACCCCAGTTCCCATTCACCAGCCAAATTTCATCCTCATTTTTGTCTGTTACAACACCATTTGGTACACACTTGAAATCTGTAAACTTTGTTGTTACTCTTATGAAAGACGGTATATCAAACAAATTGAACCAGCCCTTATTAGGACTACAGTTTTTATGGATTGTTGCCCCCCAATTTTTCCCCTTATTTTAACTCCCTTTCCACAGCCCAGCCAGTACTGTGACAGACCTCTAATTGAAAAAGACAGCCATGGTTTCCTCTGTTACCTGACACCGGTACCCTCATATAGGTAAATACATATTTGACTGCATAAAATCAAGGTCCGATTATTGGTTCCATCCCCTTTATATGGGAAAAAGTGCAGATGCTGTGAACAGCATGTAATTTTAGTCACAGGGAAACGTGGGCAGGGTTTTATGCAGATGTTTCATTTTGATGTATACTGTGCATCTGCTTCAATGCAGACATATAGTATATAGGTACTTTATTCCTGCATTGAATGCATTGGTGGGATCTCCAAAGGAAACTCTGCCAGGAGTTTCAAAACAGCTCTCTAGGGCTGTGAAAATTCAGGGCAAGCCCTTAGTCAAGGTAGCATGCTTAGTTGCTGAGGGTGGAAAGGTGCCCTGGGATATTCTAAGAATGTAGGGAGGGGTCTTGGAGTGCCACAGTGGTACTCCTTCAAATCATTTGGCACCCTTTGCAACTGCACTGATGGCATGGCCCTAAAATTTGCCCTCTACTCTCCTATATGACAATTCAAAGCACTGCTCCTGAGCTAGAATGCTGGCCCTTGCCTATGCAGCCTTAATGAAATGGAAGCCATAAAGAAAAAAAAAAAAGAACCAACATACAGAATGTTGGAAAGAATTAAGTAAAATGGATGTGTCCACTGGTGTGAAGGCACATCACTGGTTTCCTATCTCATGTAGAGTGAAGTTCAAGATCTTGATCCTTGTGGTTAGATATCTTTACAGAGTTTGTTCAAATTATGTCAGATCTACTACCTCCATATCAACCCACATCGATACTTTGCTTGTCTCAGATTTACTTTGTGTCTTGACTAGATTGTTAGCTCTGTGTTTTGTCTTGACTAGATTGTAAGCTCTGACGAGCAGGGACTGTCGCCTACATGTCTGTACAGCCCTGAGTACGACTGGTAGAGCTATATATGACCCTGGTGAAAATTGGTTAGAACAGTGGACTGTATACAAGGGAAGCCAAGGTTCCAATCCCATTAATGCTCTTTGTGACCTTGCTAAGTTACTTAACCCTCCATTGTCTCGGTACAAATTTAGATTGTAAGCCCTCTGTATCTAAATGTAACTCGCCTTGAATTACTGCTGGAAAGGTAACAAACAATAATTCTTCAAAAACAGATGGTAATGAACAAATTTTGGCATGTAGGAATAAAATCTTGTTTTACTAATCTGCTATATATTTGTGAAGGTGTGAACAAACAGGTAGACAAAGGTGAGCTGGTTGACATAATGTATCTGGATTTTCAGAAAGCCTTTGATTCATGAGAGACTCTTGCCGAAATTAAAAAGTTATGGGATAGGAGGCAGTGTACAGCTGTGGATCAGGAACTGGTTAAATGATAGAAAACAGAGTAGGGCTAAATAGCCAATTTTCTCATTGGAGAAAGGTGAATAGTGGAGTATTTTATTTATTTATTTATTTTACATTCTCTTATATACCGCGCTATTCTGCATCAGTGCGGTTTACATTGAACAAACTGAAATTACATTGAACAGGGCATTATAACTTGGAGATATGGAGGGTTAAGTGGCCTGCCCAAGACCACAAGGAGCACCTGTGGGACTAGAAACCCCAGTCCTTCCGGCCCAAGGTTGCTGTCCTCTAGTGGGATTTGAACCCCCGACCTTCCGGCCTGAAGTACCTTGCCCCAACCACTAGGCTACTCCTCCACTCCAGTACCCCAGGGATCTGTGCTGGGTCCGCTGCATTTTAACATATTCATAAATGACCTGGAAATGGGAATAATGAGTGAGGTGATCAAATTTGCAGATGACACAAAATTATTCAAAGTTGCTAGAACACAAAAGGATTGTGAAAAATTGCAAGAGGGCCTGCAATTAACACATGAATTTTAATGTGGACAATTGCAAAGTTATGCACTTAAGGAAGAACAACCCAAACTATAGTTACATGATGCAAGGTTCCACATAAGGAACCACCACCCAGGAAAAGAATTTAGGAGTCACGGTGGATAATATATTGAAACCCTCCACATAGTTTGTAGCAGCAGCCAAGAAAGCAAATAGAATGCTAGGAATCATAAGGAAAGGCATGGAGAATAAAACCAAGGATATTATAATGCCTCTGTACTGTTCCATGGTGCAACCGCACCTTGAATATTGTGGGCAATTTTGGTGATCATATCTTAAAAAGAATATAGCAGAATTAGAAAAGGAACAGAGAAGAGCCACCAAAATGGTAAAGGGGATGGAAGGATTACCCCTATGAGGAAAGGCTTAAAAGGTTAGGCTCTTCAACTTGGAAAAGAGATGGCTGAGGGAAGATATGATAGAGGTCTATAAATTAATAACTAGAGTAGAATGGATAAATGTAGATTGGTGGTTTACTCCATCAAAAAGTAGAAAGATTAGGGGACACACAATGAAGCTACAATGTAGCCCATTTAAGAGTAATAAGAGAAAATATTTTTTCACTCAGCATGTAATCATATAAAAACATAAGAACATAAGATATGCCATACTGGGTCAGACCAAGGTCCATCAAGCCCAGGATCCTATTTCCAACAGTGGCCAATCTAGGTCATACGTACCTAGCAGTATCCCCAAGAGACACAGGTTCCACAATGCTTGTATTGGGTCAAGCATTGATATCCTGGGTCCCTTTTTAATAATGGTTTATGGACCTTTCCTCCAGGAACTTGTCCAAACCTTTTTTAAACCCAGCTACACAAACAGCTCTTACTACATCCTCCGGTAACAAATTCCAGAGTTTGATTACACGTTGAGTGAAAAAATATTTTCTCTTAATTGTCTTAAATAGTTTATTTAACCTGTAGCTTCATTACATGTAGCCTAGTCTTTCTATATTCTGATAGCGTAAACAATCGATCTACGTTTACCCGTTCCACTCCATTCATTAATTTATAAACCTCTATCATATCTCCCCTCAGCCGTCTCTTTTCCAGGTTGAAGAGCCCTAACCTTTGTAGCCTCTCTTCATAGGAGTAGCCTTCAATCCCCTTTACCATTTTGGTGGCTCTTCTCTGTACCTTTTCTAATAACGCTATATCCTTTTTAAGATACGGCAACCAGAATTGCACACAATATTGAAGGTGCGGTCGTACCATGGAACGATACAGAGGCATTATAATATCCTTTGTTTTATTTTCCATTCCTTTCCTTATGATTCCTAGCATTCTATTTGCTTTCTTGGCTGCCACTGCACACTGGGCGGAGGGTTTTAACATGTTATCCACGATGACTCCTAAATCTTTTTCCTGGGTGGTGGTTCCCAATGTGGAACCTTGCATTGTGTAACCATAGTGTGGGTTGTTCTTTCCTAGGTGCATAACTTTGCACTTGTCCACATTAAATTTCATCTGCCATTTGGATGCCCAGTCTTCCAATTTATCCAGATCCTCCTGCAGTTTTCCACACTCCTCTTGAGTTTTAACAACTTTAAACAGTTTTGTGTCATCTGCAAATTTGATAACCTCACTAGTTATTCCCTTATCCAGATCATTTATGAATATGTCAAAAAGCAGCGGACCCAGTACAGATCCCTGGGGTACTCCACTATTCACCTTTTTCCATTGAGAAAATTGGCCATTTAGCCCTACCCTCTGCTTTCTATCTTTTAACCAGTTCCCGATCCACAATAGTACACTGCCTCCTATCCCATGACTTTTTAGTTTTGCCAAACGTCTCTGATGAGGGACCTTGTCAAAGGCTTTCTGAAAGTCCAGATACACTATATCAACCGACTCACCTTTGTCTACCTGTTTATTCACACCTTCAAAAAAACATATCAGATTAGTAAGACAAGATCTTCCTTGTCTAAAGCCATGTTGGCTGTCTCCCATTAGGCCATGACTATCTACATGCTGTGCAATTTTGTTCTTTATGATGGTTTCTACCATTTTCCCCAGTACTGACGTCAGGCTTACCGGTCTGTAATTTCCCGGATCACCCCTGGAACCCTTTTTAAAATTGACGTTACATTGGCGATCCTCCAATCTTCAGGTATTACAGATGATTTTAATGAAAGTTCACAGATTACTAATAGCAGGTCTGCAATCTCATATTTCAGTTCTTTCAACACTCTTGGATGTATACCATCCGGTCCAGGTGATTTGCTACTATTCAGTTTATCAAATAGTTGTAATACGTACATCTTCCCGGTGTAGCGATATTTCTCTCAATTCCTCTGCAGTATCACCTTTAAAAACCACTTCAGTTTTGGGTAACATTCCTACATCTTCCTCAGTAAAGACCGAAGCAAAGCATTCATTCAGTCTCTCTGCTATAGCCTTGTCTCCTCTTACTGCCCCTTTTACCCCTCTATCATCTAATGGTCCAATTGACTCTCTCACAGGCCTTTTGTTGCGAATGTACTTGAAAAAGTCTTTATTTCATGTTTTTGCTTCCGTAGCAAGTTCCTTCTCTTTGCCTGCCTTATCAATGCTTTGCATTTAACTTGCCAGTGCTTGTGCTGTTTCCAGTTTTCGTCGTTTGGCTCTTTTTTTCCATTACCTGAAAGATGCTTTTTTGGCAGCAACAGCCTCTCTGACCTCACCTTTAAACCATGCTGGCAGTTTTTTGGACTTTCTTCCACTTTTCTTAATGCATGGAATACTGCTGGCCTGGGCTTCCAGGATAGTATTTTTAAACAACACCCAAGCTTGATGTTAAGTCTTTAACCTTTTGCAACCGCTTCTCTGGAATTTGTTACCAGAGGATGTAGTAATAGCTGTTAGTGTAGCTGGGTTTAAAAAAAATTTGGACAAGTTCCTGCAGGAAAGTTCCATAAACTATTATTAAAGAGGACCCAGGAAATCCACTACTTACCCCTGGGACAAGCATTATGGAGCCAGTGTACCTTTTTGGGAACCTGCCAGGTACTTGTGACCTGGATTGGCCACTGTTGGAAACAGGATACAGGGCTTGATAGACCTTGGTCTGACCAGTATGGCATTTCTTATGTTCTTAAATGTGATCTTTGAGGTTTAAAAACCAAAAATCTTGGATCATTGTTTTTTATGGAAAACTGAAGCTGTTTAGAACTGTTGAGAATGCTGGCTAAAATTCCACTCCAAATCCCTTCCCTTATTCCTACCAGCCTTCCAACACTTTGGCACAGAGCAACAGACAGAAAATTGAGGCAAAAAAAAATCCTAAAACAACTGATGATAATGGCACCAACAGGCACCTTCAAAGTTACTTCCCCTACACTTTCAAAACATACACCCAAAACATACATGCTTGCATCTACCTATCACTCCTCATCTATATTCAGCTCTAGTCACATATCCTATAAGCATCTACCATCACACCTACCCTAACTCTTCATATACCTCCCACTTATCTTCTACCCACACACATATATATCCCTCCACATTTATACCCACACCCCTACATTTCTACAGCTACCAAAACACACATCTCCCATGCAGATCCACAACTTGCACGCCAATGCCTCCATCAACTTCTCCTCACATGCATACTAACATACTTACCCCAACTTCCCATATACCTTCACTTAACTGCCACTCACAGATACACTTCTGCATGCCTCTACCCCACACTCACACATTCCCAAAGACATTCCTGTTCCCTCCACACAAACCAATTAACTCTTACACTCCTATGTACACATCCCAACAAAATCCACATAAATTCCACCTACCTCTCCAACTACATCCACTCTACAATATACACATTATTCATTCACCCACATACACCCCTTAAGCAACAAGAAAAGAGTTGGTAACTAAGTTAAAAAGAGTCCCACATTGGAAGATTCCTGGCTCAGAGGAAGTGACTATTTTTTCACTGAAACAGTTAACATTACTCCATCAACACCTGACAACTTCAAAAATAAATTGGTCAAACAGCCAGACTTAATACCATTATGACTAATAACAGGAAAAACACCTCTTCCAAAGGAAGATCAAAGCAATACTATTCATCACAATAGACACAGACATAATATACCAGGCATGTCAAACTTCGAACAGGTCGTGATCTACTTTTTCCGGCCAAACGTGCCGGTGATCTACCACCATGAAAATTAAGTTTCAAATTAGTTTCAAATTAAATTTTAACCCAATAAAGTGTGTTAATGCAAATTAATCTTCGGTGTTGCTTGCTTCTGTGGGGATAGGAGGAGGATTTAGTTCCCTGTTTGATGCATGTTGAACTATGGATGAAGGGGATGTAGGGCTGTATATGGGGGTGAAGGGGTTGAATGAGATGGCCTGGTGGGCTAGAAGTGTGTTGGAAGATGCTAGGAGAGTTGTTAAACTGTAGAGGGCAAATAGAACCTTGATGGTGAGCTTCATCTTTAGTGATGCTTAGGGGGAGTTTGTAGGGGGGAAAAAGGTTTGAAGGAGTATGCTGTAACAGCTTATGAGTTTGGTTTGTGGGAAGGGCTGGAACATATAATGGGGTGAAGGAAATGATTAGTAATAGAACGGGGGGGGGGGGGGGGGGGGTGTGAGAGCCAGAGGAAAAAGAGTTAACATAATAATACAAGGAAAATCATTGAAATGTCTGAATGCTGGAATTATACTGAGGTGCGTGCATGCAGCTTTGAGAGGTATGTGACATCATATGGAAAAGTATGTGAAAACACACTTATCAGTAAATGGTGGACAGGGTAAAAGGCAATCATGAGATATAAACATGCCAGCTTAGCATGAAGAAGAACATATGGCCCCCCAGTATAGTTGTCAGAACATGGGGAGTTAAAGAGATATATTTCTTGGGAACCAAGGGGTGGGAGAGAATCAAACAGGAGAACCAAGCAAGAAAACCAGGTAAAGAATTGAGAGGGGGGCAGAGATCAGATGACAATATAAATCTGACAAGGCCCAGACTGATAATTGCAGACATGGGCCAAAGAAAAGGTCAACGGAGAGGGGTACAGACATGAGTAGAATAACATCACACAAGTAGGGCTCCAGACAGCTGGAACAAGAATAATCTAATTAGAGAAGAATTCCCCAATAGTAAGAATTGGTCCTGAGCAAAGGTATATATTGTGACAGGACCAGATGCACAAGGAGTTCGTTTCCTGCGCAGTGGAGGCTGCATGGGGTATAGATTCCCTGGGTTCTCTCCAATTTCTCTTTTTGTTGAGTGAAAGTTTTGTGTGAATGGCAGTATGTATTGTTTTGTGTATATGTCTATTACACTGTTTCTCTTATGTCCAGGAGAGCCTGTCACACTTGCTATTGAGTCAGAGATAAGACAGAATTCAGGCAGGCAGGACCAGACATTCTGACTTGTAATTGTTTAGAAATCTGAATCTAAGATAAGAAGGAATGACCCTGTTTGCTTGCTGTGAGAGGTGGTAAGATCTGTAATTCCACTGGACTGTTTTCCTTTGTTCTTAGTTTTCTGTTTCTGTAAGATAGGGAATAATAAAAAGATCCTTTTGGAAGAAAAATCTGTGAGATAGTTATTCCCATGTATGAGTGTGTTGTCTTGTATAAGGAGAGATTTGTTCTGTATAAGGTGAGATTTTGTTGGGAATTGTAGGTCCTTTCTGAGATGTTTCTTTTGTTGGGAAGTGATATGTCCTCCCTGAGTGGTTTCCCTTCTGGACGGAGGAAGGTGTCAGCTCGGGAACTGTCTGGCCAACAGTCCAGCTGACCCTTGGTTCCGTACACGAGTCAAATATAGATACCAGTTGTAGCTGGGAGGTGGTTGCTGGTTTGTTCAAAGGGGATATCAGCTGGATATATGGTGGAGTGGAGTTGTGATTCTGGGATATATTGGCTGAGGTCGCAGAAGAGAGGGACTGGAGTGTATTAAGTAGTAATACGAATGGCTAGTTCCTCGGATCTTCCATGTGGATTGGAGCAGTGCAAATCTCAGTTCCATGTCCAACGGCCCTTTGGCGAGGCCCACCAGGCGCGGGTCCGCCAGGCGCAGGTGCACCTGAGCCGCGTTGGCTTTTAAAGTCTTAGAGAGTCGGAGGAGGGATAGCTCGGTAGGCGGAGCTTGGTGGCCGCGTGCAGGATCGGAGGAGAGCAGAGCAGTTGGGAAAGCAGCATACAAAGTACACTCTCACCTCCTCCTTTGCTGTGCCTTAGGATCTTGCAAATAGATGTTGAGCCGGCAGCCAGGAGAGAGCGGGGATTCCCTCGGGGGCTCCCGATCACAATCGCAGGCCCTAGTTCTTGTAGGAGAGGGATGCTTCTACTAGAAGGAATACTTGAGAATCCACCAGCACGTCAGGAAAAAAGTGACAGAATTGCAAATGAAAAGGAAATAACTCTTCAAAGAATTAGATCGTCAATTAGCAGAAAATTTCTAAACAGAAAGACACAATAAGATGTGTCTTATTCAATGGAAGCTTTTTAAACATTATATCATCTCTGTACTGTATAAGCATTGGTATTACAACCCTAAAAAAATTATGGAAAATGAAGAAGCTATGATCACCTGGGACATTCCCATTCCAACCAATAAAAAGCTGGTGCAAGGAAACTGGACATAGTGTTAAAAGGAAAAAAACCCACCAGAATGGCATTGATTATAGAGGTGCCAGTTCCAAGCAATTATTCAGTGAACTGGGTGGAGAGGGAGAAGATCCTCAAAATACCAAGAAGTGAAGTCAGAAACTAAGAAAATATGGCAGAAAGATATATACTCGTAAATATTTCCCATCGCACACCTTAATAGTTTGCCCATATGTGTTACATCCTATGAACTTCAGGAGAAACTTTCTTTGGCATGATGCAAGCACTACAGTAAGCATTATTGATAAATTTGAGAGATTTAAATCATACTCTACATGCCCTGGTTTAGGAGTGTGATTCATTACTGCCATGATATACTCAAAACTAACCCATTTAGAGAAATTGACCCCTTCTACAAATCTGTTTTGGGAAACATTCCCAAGCCATATGTCTGCATGCTTTCCCAGCTTGTTTTAAGACTGGATTATGATAGAGCTAACAAAGTCTAAAATATGAAATTGAAAGTGTTAGTACTATTGAAAGTAATTCTCTATAGAGCATATAAGTCAGCATGGACATGCTTGGGGGGATCATACAGAAATATAGAAAATGACGGCAGATGTTTATGTTTATGTTTATTACATTTGATATACCGCTTAGGCCAGAAGGCATTAAAGCGGTTTACAATACTATATCATTTGAGGAAATAGGAAAAGAACGCCATTATAAGATAGGACAGAATAGAAGACAGAAACAGGTAAACAGATAAGAGGAGGAGAAGAATAGAGACAGCAAGTTACCATGATCCAGTCCATGATATCAATGTGCAGGCGCGGGCCCGCAAGGCGCGGGCGCGCCCCCTGCAGCGGCGGTTTTACAGCCATTGGAACAGGCTAATTGGCTGGGCTGAGGAGGAAGGGGGAGCTCCCGCTCTCACCCCCATCGGGATCGCTGACTCTCCTGTGCGCCCCCTGCAGCGGCGGTTTTACAGCCGTTGGAACAGGCTAATTGGCTGGGCTGAGGAGGAAGGGGGAGCTCCCGCTCTCACCCCCATCGGGATCGCTGACTCTCCTGTGCGCCCCCTGCAGCGGCGGTTTTACAGCCGTTGGAACAGGCTAATTGGCTGGGCTGAGGAGGAAGGGGGAGCTCCCGCTCTCACCCCCATCAGGATCGCTGACTCTCCTGCGCGCCCCCTGCAGCGGCGGTTTTACAGCCGTTGGAACAGGCTAATTGAAAGACCATCTGGCCTATTCCATTTATTCATATATACAAACTGCTAAGCACAATCTCTTCCTCGGAGATCTTCTGCACTTGTTCCATGCTTTCTTGAATTTAGACATGGTTCTTATCTCTACCACCTCCACTGAGAGGTTATTCCATGCATCTACCATCCTTTCAGTAAAGAAATATTTCCTTAGATTACTCATGAGTCTATCCACTTTCTCCTTCATCCAACTTCAGAGCTTCCTTTCAATTTAAAGAGGCCCACCTTCTGTGCATTTATATAATGGAGATAATTAAATGTCTCTATCAATCTCCCCTCTCTTGCCTTTCCTCTAAAGTAGAAAAAACAGCAGGGGCAACACTGCAAAATAATCCCTTATTATGCCTGACATGGCCATGTTTCGGCAGAAAGTGCCCATGTCAGGGGCACCTTGATACGACAAAAATTACATATAAATAAATATAACAAATTCCAAATATATTAAAAACACATAAGATCATATAAAAATATACAACATACCATGTGTTTTGGAATGCCAGAATATAAAAGAAAAAATAAACAAGATATGCCATACTGGGTCAGACCAAGGTCCATCAAGCCCAGTATCCTGTTTCCAACAGTGGCCAATCTAGGTCATACGTACCTAGCAGTTTCCCCAAAAGACACAGGTTCCACAATGCATGTATTGGGTCAAGCATTCATATCCTGGGTCCCTTTTTAATAATGGTTTATGGACCTTTCCTCCAGGAACTTGTCCAAACCTTTTCTAAACCCAGCTACACTAAAGCCTTTACTACATCCTCCGGTAATAAATTCCAGAGTTTGATTACACGTTGAGTGAAAAAATATTTTCTTTTATTAGTCTTAAATAGTTTACCCTGTAGCTTTATTGCATGTCCCCTAGTCTTAGTCTTTCTATATTCTGATAACGTAAACAATCGATCTGCATTTACCCGTTCCACTCCGTTCATTAATTTATAGACTTCTATTATATCTCCCCTCAGCCATCTCTTTTCCAGGTTAAAGAACCTAATTTGCTGGAGTAGTTGGGTCATGCAATGTTGAAGTGCATATAAGCATAAAATAGATGGGACGACATATACTTGCATATGTCACAAAAAAAAGCCCAAACTCAAATTTATTGATTAACTTATTGCATAAAATTATGTAACAAATAATATACACGAATTGGGTGTCATTTTAGAAGCCTTATTCATGCTTTAGACATCTGAAAATGGACTTAGAGACATCCAAAGCACCGAGACATCTCCAGAGCCATTTTAAAAGCTGGCTCTGGAGACATCCAAGTCTGTATGGGGGCATCGAGGAGGTGTGGCCAAGACATTAAGAACGTAAGAAATGCCTTAATGGGTCAAATCAAGGTCCATCAAGCACAGTATCCTGTTTCCAACAGTGGCCAATCCAGGCCACATTCTCAGGATCCTGGATGTCTCCGCCTTATCTCAGAAATGTCATGGATGTCCGGTGTCGTATGTAACATTAGACTTGCTCTAGGCCAAAGATTAACAAAAATAGTAAAGGGATGGAAGTGATATCCCTATGAGGAAAGGTTTAAAAGGTTAGGGCTCTTCAGCTTGGAAAAGAGACGGTCGAAGGGAGATATAATAGAGGTCTATAAAATATGAATGGAGTGGAATGAGTAAAAGTAGAATGGTTGTTTACTCCTTCAAAAGGTAGAAAAACTAGAGAACACACAATGAAGCTACAATGTAGCACATTTAAGACTAATCAGGGAAAATATTTTTTCACTCGACCCATAATCACTCTGGAATTAGTTACCAGAGGATGTAGTAAAAGCTGTTAGTATAGCTGGGTTCCAAGCAGGTTTGGACGAGTTCCTGGAAGAAGCTCATAAACAATTATTAAAGAGGACTGGGGAAATATACTGCTTACCCCTGGAACAAGCAACATGGAATGTGTGCACTTTTGGAAACCCAACAGGTACTTGAGACCTGGAATGGCCACTGTTGGAAGCAAAATACTGGGTTTGATGGACCCTTGGTTTGACCCAGTGTGGCATCTCTTATGTTATGTTATCTGAAACATGCTCATTATAGCTGAAAAATATCCCGAGGGTGTAGAGGAGAAAGCACCCCATCATCCCCAGTACTCAGCACAATGTCAATGCCAGCGAGGATCCAAGATGGTGCTACAACTTGCTGCATGAGTGACTGCTCTATTTCCTTCTCACGAGTTGCCGTTTGTAGCCAACATGAACCCCAAATGTAAAGGAAAAGTTTCACAGAAAAACTTACGAGCCTGGGGACCGATGGATAAGCATGTCATCTGTAGCGCAGTTCAACTGCCCAGTGTCCAGCCTATTGGAGAATGTAACTTGGAAGACACTGGCGTGTTATTAAGTTCCAGTGGACCGACCGCCCCCCCCCCCCCCCGGCCCACAACCACAGTCTGAATTCGTGTCTGAATGTCATTGAGATCTTGCGACATTCAGAACCTGAAGAGTCTGTGATTGTGCAGCCCAAAGAGCAGGAACGCAGGGTCGCCTGTGGTTTGGTTAATTCAGGACACCAGGTAGCTACTGGGCAAGTCCTCACCAAGGCTGTTCCTGGCTTCATGGCTCCAGAAGGTGCAATTTCCTTGTTGAAGCCTGCAGTTCCACTCTTTAGGCCTTGGGCATAAGGGGCTGGCTCTTATTGTTCTGCTACTAGGGAAGAAGGTGGAGTTAGAGGTTTTATGACCTGCCCTGATGAGAGTAAGATCTCTGAATTCTCTCAGCAATCTGTTCCCAAATTGGAGGAGCATGAAAATAGACTCTATAGCTTAGAACAAGTGAGTGTCATGTAGTCACAAGCTAAAATCTCTGGGGACACTAGTTTTGCTTTTGTTAAAGATTAGTTTATCATTGCATGTGAAATTAGAGATGATGGAAAATGCATCAAGAGCCAGAAATATCAGACTCTTAAATTTCCACAAGCTATGCTATTTGCACCTCACAAACTCTAAAACCAGAGGAAATATTAGTGTCACAATTTTATTACCTGCCTAGAGGGAGAAAATAGCCAAGTCCTAAGGAAGATGAATTGGACTCTTTGATATTGGTGGACAGTTTCGATCTGTCGGCATATTTGGAATCTTTCTCAGATAATATATCTGCACGTTCCACATTGATTATAGTTTTGAGTTCAGAGGCAGATAAGTCTTACTTTAAGTCTCAACTTATTTCTTTTTGTGGTCAGAGGGTGGCGATGTTCCTTGATGCGGCTAAGGCCAGCCTGGCACGGAGGAAAGCTTTCCTCCAGCTTAGGCCTAGGTTGGTTGCCATAGGGGCCTCTCTTTATTTAAGGTTCACTGTAGGTGTCTAGTCAGGCTTCAGGGTAATAAGTACACCTTTCTTTCCTAATTTGGTTAGAATCCTTCTTATATCTAAAGAATCTCTTTGAAGCATCTTCTTTTGTCATATCTCCTTCTTGAGGTATTGGGGGCAATTTGGATTAAGCTGCTCATGTAAATTGTAACAGCTTTTTTGTTGCTTTATTATTATTCTGTATTTCTTTTTAGGATCCCACCCGATTGTGGACTTTTGGTAGTTTTGAGATGAGGTTCAGTATTAGGACTAGGGCTGTTAGAATCCATTCCAAGGTGAGGATCTTAGACTTTAGGAAGACTAACTTTGCGAAGATGGGCCAATACCTCAGGGAGTCGTAAGTGGGATGGGAACAGCTAGGGGATGTAGAAAAACAGTGGGCAAAACTGAAAGGGGGTATTTTAAGCGCAACCAACCTTTTTGTTAAAATGGTAAATAAAGGCAAAAGGAAAAGGAGACCGCTATGGTTTTCAAAGAAAGTAGCTAAAAAGTGAAGAAAAAGAGGGAGGCCTTCATGAAATACAAGAGATCACAGAGAGAGGAACACAGACATCTGTATTTGGAAAAACTTAGAGAAGCTAGCAAAGTAGTCAAGAAGGCAAAGATTCAAAAGGAGGAGGAAATAGCCAATGCAATAAAATGGGGGGATAAGACATTTTTCAGATATATTAGTGAGAAGAGGAAGGGCAAAAGTGCTATTGTCAGACTCAAGGGTGCAGGGGGGGGGAATATGTAGAAGCTGAGAAGGATAAAGCGGAATTGCTTAACAAATATTTTTGTTCTGTGTTCACAGATGAAGAACCAGGAGCAGGACCTCAGAAAACACCCACAAATAGGAACAGAAGCGAGGGACATCTTGATCAATTTTCAGAAGACTGTGTTCGTGAGAAACTAGCTCAACTTAAAGTAGACAAAGCGATGGGATCGGATGGGATACACCCTAGAATACTGAGGGAACTTGGGGACATTCTAGCAACTCCACTGACTGACCTTTTCAATGCCTCGTTGGAATCAGGAGTGGTGCCAAAGGACTGGAGAGAGGCTTATGTGGTGCCTTTACACAAAAGCGGAAGTAAGGATGTGATTGAAAACTACAGGCCGGTTAGTTTAACTTCGGTGGTGAGTAAATTATTGGAAACGCTGCTGAAAGAGAAAATAGTGAGGTTTCTGGAGTCCAGCAGATTACAGGATCCGAGGCAGCATGGATTCACCAGAGGCAGGTCTTGTCAGACAAATCTGATTTATTTCTTTGACTGGGTGACCAGGGAGTTGGACTGAGGGAGAGCTCTAGATGTGGTGTATTTGGATTTCAGTAAAGCCTTTGACACTGTTCCTCACAGGCGACTTATAAACAAACTGAGCACCCTAGGGATGGACCCTAAAGTTACTGCTTGGGTTAGAAATTGGTTGGGTGGGAGGCGACAAAGAGTACAAGTAAATGGAGCTCACTCTGAGGAGAAGGATGTTACCAGTGGTGTGCCCCAGGGATCTGTCCTTGGTCCGATTCTTTTTAACATCTTTGTTAGTGATATAGCGGAAGGGCTGTCGGGTAAGGTTTGCCTCTTTGCAGATGATACCAAAATCTGCAATAGAGTAGACACCCAGGAAGGTGTAGATAACATGAGGAGGGATCTAGCTAAGCTTGAAGAATGGTCTAGAATTTGGCAGCTGGGATTTAATGTTAAAAAATGTAAGGTCATGCATTTGGACTGCAGCAATCCAAGGGAGCAATACAGTATAGGAGGTGAAGTACTTTTGTCCACTAAAGAAGAGCGGGACCTAGGCGTGGTTGTGTCTGATGATCTTAAAGTAGCTAAACAGGTAGAAAAGGCGACGGCAAAAATTAGAAGGATGCTTGGGTGCATACGGTGAGGAATGGCTAGCAGAAAAAAGGAGATGATAATGCCTCTGTATAAGTCTTTGGTGCGACCTCATTTGGAGTATAGTGTGCAATTCTGGAGAGCGCACCTTCAAAAGGATGTGAACAGGATGGAGTCGGTGCAGTGGGGGGCTACTAAAATGATTAGTGGTCTTCATTATAAAGCATATGAGGACAGACTTAAGGATCTTAATATGTACACTTTAGAGGAAAGGCAGGATAGAGGTGATATGATTGAGATGTTTAAATACCTGTGTGGCATAAATGTTCAGGGGGAGAGCCTCTTTTAATTAAAAGCAAGTTCTGCTACGAGGGGACATGGGATGAGGGTGAAGTGGAATAGATTCAGGAGTGATATGCGGAAAGATTTCTTTATGGAATGAGTGGTGGATCCGTGGAATAGTCTCCCAGTGGAGGTGATAGAGATGAGGACAGTAACTGAATTCAAAAAAAGCCTGGGACAAACACAGAGGATCTCTAAAGGAAAAAAGGGGACTGTTGCAGTTGTTGATATGGAAGGACAGACTAGATAGGCCATGTGGTCTTTTTCTGTCGTCATATTTCTATGTTTCTATTAATTATTTTCTATATGTTGATCTATAAAAATATTTTTTTGGAGAGACTGCTGGTATGCAGTTCTGTTTATCATATCCCTATGAAATGTTCCATAATTAATAATCTGACATGTCAACTTTTAATACATATTATTCATTTATATGCATGTAACCATCTGTTTATAATTATTTATTGCATACATTTATTATTGTAGATATAATGAGGGGAATTTTAGAAGAAACATCCAAGTGCAATCTGGGATGTCTAAGCCAGAACGTCTGAAAAAAAAAAGGCAGGTGCAGACATGATTTCACAAACATGCACATGCCCCATATGGATGTCTGCAGAGGTCTCTACATAAATGTCTCCAGAACTGCATTTCAGATTCTGAACATCTAGGATAACCTAATGGTTAGAGTAGTGGGGTTAGGAATAGGGTAGCCAGAGTTTAAATCCTACTGTTGCTGTCATTGATGTTGGGGTTTGGTGGGGGGGGAGGGGTGTTGCAATATCCAATGAAATCCACAAATATAAGCAATACAGGAAAGGAAATTTGATACAGAATAAAGGAAAGAAAAAATGGAGGAGTGAAAAATGAGTCAAGCAGCTGTGTTTTGGATACGTTGGAGGCGGAGAAGTTGGACGTTGGGGAGGCCAGCCAGGACTGAGTTGCAGAAGTCAACGCGGGACAGGAGAAGGGTAGTAAGGGCCTGTGAAGAGAGAAAAGGTCTGATAGCACGGATTTGACGTAGATAGAAGAAAGAGGTCTTAGAGACGTGGGCAATGTGATCACCAAAAGTCAGGGCGGGATCAAAGAATACTCCCAGGTAATGAAGAGAGGAAACGATGGGAACAGGTGAACCAGAGAAGGACGGAGAAAGTGTCGGTGGGGAAGCATCACGAGAGAACCAGATAGCGAGAGTCACTCAGGGCCCTAGTATCAGCAAAGTACTTTTAGTTTACATTTAAAACACAGAAGAGAGCTTTCTGGTTAAATTTAGAACCCAGAAGAGAGCTTGTAGTTTAAATTTCATAATAAGTCAGAGCCTAGCAGCACCAAAGAGCTGTAATTTAAATCAAATCAGAATATAACTTAGCATAAAAGGCAAAACATGGTCAGTACTCTTTGAGCAACAAATAAATTCTTCTAGAGACCTTTACAAAGAGGCCTTCTACCTAGGGGGCAAGAGACCTGTGAAACGTTTTCAATAGGTGTTAAAACCAGGTGGCAGGTCAAAAGGCCATTTTGAAAGACTCCTTCTATCCAAGCAAGGACTGTTAATCACCCAGGAAGTTGGTCACAGCTTACCTCAGCAGCACAGGACAGGGTACTGTGTAGCAAACCTCTTTAAATAAGTGTTATTTCCCTCCCTCCCCAACACCCACCCACCCCTGGGATAATCGTAGCTTTATAGGCACTTACACAAAGGAAAGGAGGTGCTCTCAGGTGAAGCTCATTATCCATATCAGTCATACACTAAGGACCTGAGATTAATTAAGCTTCAGGTGAACGAGGTATATTAAACGTATTAGGTACAGTAAGTAAGTAAAGAACTTAAAGATCTTGTGGCAAAGTCAGCTATCCTGAGAGTGGGGGAGGTGAGAAGCATAACAAATTCACCCTAGTTAAGGGTCCCCTTTTAGGAGTGCAGGGAGAGAAAGCCACAGCCAGGTTTCAAAGACAGAAAAACCCCAGCTGGAACAGGTTTCAGCCAATGACTGATAAAGTAAGAAAGAGGGATTGCAAGCACAAGGACCAAAGCCCTTACTTTAACAAGTGCACTGACATCCCTCTGTATGACCTTCTTTTCCTTGTCCTCCTCTCTGTCCCACTTTTGTCTCGTTGAGTGATTCTGACTGGTATGCTTTCCTATCATTGGAACTTCTTTTCCTTTTCCCACCTTATGGTTTTTCTGAAATTTGTACTTTGTAAACCGCTTTGACGTTTTTTCCTAAGCGGTATATCAAATTAATAAACATAAACATATTAAATTTAAACTACAAGCTCTCTGCTGGGTATGAAATGTAACCAGAAAGTTCTCTTCTGTGTTTTAAATTTAAACTTAAGCTGCTGCTACTAGGCCCTGACTGATTTAACAAAAAACAGTGGGTTCACAGATTAATTAGCTTTAATGCAAAGAAGTCCTTTCAGAAAATTCCCAGAAGTATATACTCACAATTGCAGATCTCTCTCCAGAAGTAACAGTCCCTTTTTCTAGTCCTAGACTCTACTCTCACTCTCAGGAAGCAAGCTCACTCTCACCAAATAGCACCAGACTAGGCTTTGAGTCATAACAAAATAAGAATATAAGATATGCCATACTGGGTCAGACCAAGGTCCATCAAGCCCAGTATCCTCTTTCCAAAAGTGGCCAATCTAGGTCATACGTACCTAATGGTTTCCCCCAAAAGACACAGGTTCCTCAGTGCTTGTATTGGGTCAAGCACTGATATCCTGGGTCCATTTTTAATAATGGTTTATGGCCTTTCCTCCAGGAACTTGTCCAAACCTTTTTTAAACCCAGCTAAACTAACAGCCTTTATTACATTCTCTGGTAACAAATTCCAGAGTTTGATTACACGTTGAGTGAAAAAATATTTTCTCTTATTTTTCTTAAATAGTTTACCCTGTAGCTTCATTGCATGTCCCCTAGACTTTCTATATTCTGATAACGTAAACAATTGATCTGCGTTTACCCGTTCCACTCCGTTCATTAATTTATAGACTTCTATCATATCTCCCCTTAGCCGTCTCTTTTCTAGGTTAAAGAGCCTTAACCTTTTTAGCCTTTCTTCATAGGGGTATCCTTCCCTCCCCTTTACCATTTTGGTGACTCTTCTCTGAACCTTTTCTAATAACACTATATCCTTTTTAAGATACGGCGACCAGAATTGCACACAATATTCAAGGTGCGGTCGCATCATGGAACGATACAGGGGCATTATAATATCCTTTGTTTTATTTTCCATTCCTTTCCTTATGCTACCTAGCATTCCATTTGCTCTCTTGGCTGCCACTGCACACTGGGCGGAGGGTTTTAACATGTTATCCACAATGACATCTAAATCTTTTTCCTGGGTGGTGGTTCCTAATGTGTAACCTTGCATCGTGTAACCATAGTTTGGGTTGTTCTTCCCTAGGTACATAACTTTGCACCTAGGGAAGAACAACCCAAACTATGGTAAAGGGAAGTCCAGAGTATGCTTCTGAAATCCAGGCACTTTACTTCTTGGTTCCAAAACAGTGGTTAACAATTTAATTCAACAGTGAAAGTTCTTTTACTTGACCACAGTCTTGTCCACGATTCTGTCAACCATGGATCTGAGGACCTGAGGCACTAGTAATGTCTCAGATCAAGATCTAATATTAAGGAAAAATCGGGTGCTTCTTATAAGGAGGCGGCTGGGAGCTCTTGATCTTTGCAGTTAGCTCACCCACTCTTAGGCTTCTGGAGGCACAAGTCCTTTTCACAGTCTCTGTCTTTGATGGCACCAAACTGGCTTAGTTCCTTCAGAGTGGAGGGAGTGGAACTGAACTACTATTACTATTGGTTGACTGACTAGACAATAGAAGGTGATGGTGAACGGCACTCACTTGGATGAAAGGAAGGTGATTAGCGGTGTGCCCCAGGGTTCGGTCCTGGGACCAGTACTGTTCAATGTCTTTGTGAGTGATATTGCTGAAGGATTGAAAGGAAAAGTCTGTCTTTTTGCAGATGACACAAAAATTTGCAACAGAGTGGACTTCCCTGAGGGAGTGGATAACATGAGGAAAGATCTACAAAAGCTGGGAGAATGGTCTAATGCTTGGCAGTTATGATTTAATGTGAAAAAGTGCAGTGTAATGCACTTGGGAAGCAGAAATCCAAGGGAATAGTATGCAATAGGAGGCGAGAGGTTGGTGTACACAGACCAGGAAAAGTACCTCGGTGTGATTATTTCTGAGGATCTCAAGGTGATGAAACAGTGTGACAAAGCGGTTGCAAAAGCCAGAAGGATGCTGGGTTGCATACAGAGAGGAATTACCAGCAGAAAGGACGAGGTACTAATGCCACTTGTGACCCAGCGGCAAATGCAGAAGCCATGCAAACTGATACTGACCCTCTGGTTAGGTCAGGTAATGCAAGTAAAGACAGAATTTTCCTCTCTCAGCACAACTTACAGGCAACCAATCAGCTCACCTCAGGGGAGGAGAGAAGCAGAGCTGTGGATTGGGCACGCCCTAGTAGGAGGCGGGCTTCCCAGAACAGGGACCCCTTGTTAAGCAGAGAGAGTGAAGACACAGATAGTTGGGGAATGAGGAGCACGAGTGGAATAAGCAAGAGGCTAATGAGAAGGAATGGAGAACTGAGCACTACAAACGGATTGAGAAGGAATGGTGGTTTGAATCCACAAGAGAGAAGGCAAAAGGCATTGGGAAGGCAAGAAGCTCTCTTGATTGCAGAACCCTTTGACCCTGCTACAGAAACACTGCCCAGCTGCAACAGAAGGGAAACTGA
This sequence comes from Ichthyophis bannanicus, assembly GCA_033557465.1. Taxonomy (NCBI): domain Eukaryota; kingdom Metazoa; phylum Chordata; class Amphibia; order Gymnophiona; family Ichthyophiidae; genus Ichthyophis; species Ichthyophis bannanicus. The sequence continues at coordinate 454,698,210 of CM066036.1, forward strand.
TCCTGAACCAGGTGGGAAGCCCACGTTGTGGAGAAACAGTTTTTACCCTTGGAGAGAAAGGCACGCTGGCAAGGCATTTTCTGACCGGTCTCATTCTAAGGTACCTGCTGCTCTTAATTCCTTTCCTAAGTTTTACCACTCAGAAAGAGACAAGCCTGATTATAAAGTACAGGATAGTTTTAGACAAGCTGAAAGACGTAGGTTACAGCCTGAAACCTCTCTAAGTAAGCCAAGCTTTTCTCAGCCAGTAATTCCTGCTTTTAACCAGCAAGCTGATGAAAGAAACCCAGCCAAATTGTTTACAGAGAGATTAGGCTATCTTGATACTGGAGAGCCTACCTTTGAAGCTTTTCTTAAAAACAGAGCTTGTTTAAATGAACCTGTGATTACACCACTCACTAACGGAGATAAGTGGGGGAGGGGTAACTCCACCACGGACACAGACTGTCTAAAGAGGGAGAGCAGTGTTTGCTTACCAAGAGCAGATAACTACCTGCCCAAGCCAGGAGCAGATTCACCTACTAGTCCTGCTAGGAGACAGGCAGAGCAACTCCTAAGTGAATTTAGACAATTCTTGAATAAAAGAGCTGTTTCAGAAGAAGCTAACATTCAGGCCCGGACTAATCCTGGAATAGGAATTCCCACATTGTCTCCACGGCCCATGCTTGAGATTAATCAGCCGATGGACTGCTCAATTGGGCTAATTGAGAAAACTGATTAATGCAAAGCTTGAATGTTTGTACCTGGCAGTTGATTCTGGTTATGCTAACCCAGAATAGGAGAAAAGCATTTGAAAAGAAATTCTGTTTTGGAAGCAATTGAAAGGGAAGCTTATTGAAGCTGTGAAATAAGCTGGACTGTATCCCAATTGCAAGGGAAAACAATATTGTTTCTTACAAAGCACTTTGTGAATACTGCACGGAGAAGACACATGAGGTAATGTGTTTCCTCAAAGAAGCATAATTTGAAGCACAGCATTGAAAACCTTTGTTTTGTACATATCCTGTTTGCTTAACCTTCTCACCTGTACCTGACCACCAAGGAGCGGGGAAAATAAAATCCTTATAAAGGGTGAGCCAGTCAAACCTGCATTTTTGAAAAGGGCGGGAGAGCCGTGAAAGTGGGCGGAGCGAGTTAGCAAGGTTACCATTGTGTCCCCCACAACTAAGCATTTCAGTCGCCATGGAGCAGTGGTCTAAACAACAACGTTCATTCGCTGTGAAAGCGTTTTACCAAAGTGGTAGTTATGCAGCCGCTCAGCGTCGTTTCCGGACGAATTTTCAAATTAATCTAAATAAGCCAGTGCCGTCTGTTAATTCAATCAAATTGTGGGTGACAAACTTTGAAGCAATTGGTGAAACGAGAAGCAGAAGGGGTGGCAGTGCAAGATCAGTGCGAACTCCCGCGAATATTGACCGCGTGAGTTGCTGTGGAAAGAAGCCCTCGGAGATCGGCGCGTCGACAGAGTGCTGCGCTTGGCATGGCAAACACGAGCGTCCGAAGAATCTTGAGGTTAGATTTACACCATCACCCGTACAAAATTCAGGTTGTTCAGGCTATGAATGAAAACGATATTGGAGTGATGAAAACCCTCAACAACTCCATCAAAAACCACTCCATTCAAGCAAGGTAACAGTTTGGTGCGCAATGTCCTCATTGGGAATGATAGGCCCGTATGTTTTTGAAAATGACAGGGAGCAAGCAGTTACTGTGAATGCACAACGCTATTCGGAAATGTTGCATTCGTTCTTCACTGTTCTTCATTCCTCAGCTTCGTCAACATGGAATGAACAATGAAACCTTATTCCAGCAAGACGGTGCCACAAGTCATACAGCCCGTGTGAGCATGAATGTTCTCAACAATGTTTTTCCAAATCGGGTGATATCCCGAAATGGAGCAATTTCTTGGCCTCCCCGATCGCCCGACCTCACAGTGTGCGATTTTTTTCTTGTTGGGGGTACCTGAAGAGTAAAGTCTTTGAACAACGACCTCCAACGCTTGGGGAACTCAAGAGGAGAATCCGGTTGGAAATCGAGAGAATTCCTCAGCGTATGCTCCGTGATGTGATGGGCAGTTTCAGAAATCGCCTACAAGAATGTCTCAATCGGGAAGGACACCATCTTACTGGCGTTATTTTTAAACAGTGAATGTTGTTTCTTAAATGCTTTTTAATGTACATTAAGATAGTAACAATAAAATTTTGAAATATCCATCCGTTTATTTTTTACAGTCATTTCAAAAATGCAGGTTTGACTGGCTCACCCTTATAAATTTCTTGTTCCCGACTTTAATTGGCCCCCACAACTACACAAGGCCCATCCCTCCTTAACCCTCAAGGTTAGGGAGTGGGTGTAAGGGTGACACACTGTACAAGTCACTGGTGAGGCCTCACTTGGAATATTGTGTTCAGTTTTGGAAATCATATCTCGCAAAGGACATAAAAAGGCTGGAAGCAGTTCAGAGGAAGGTGACCAAATGATTTGGAGCCTACGCCAGAAGATGTATGAGAAGAGACTTGCAGACCTAAATATGTACACTTTGGAGGAGAGGAGGGACAGGGGAGATATGATTCAGACCTTTAAACACTTAAAGAGTATTAATCGACAAACAAACCTCTTCCAAAGATGGGGAAGCTATACAACTACAGGGAATAACATGAAGCTGCAAGGGGATATATTGAAAGGCAATTTCAGGAAATACTTTTTCACTGAAAGGGTGGTGGATGCTTGGAATGCCCTCCCGATGGAAGTGGTGAGGGTAAATACAGTGACAGAATTCAAAATAGCATGGGACAGACACACTGGATCCCTTTATAGCAACAAAATAAAATCAAAATAAACATAACTATCTCTTATATCTCAGCAAATAGAGTTGTCCTACACGAAGTGGTGGATACACACCTAAACAAAGGAATGGGGAGGGGTGACCTCACGGATTGGCAGGTGCACCTACTCTTTTCACCTTCTTGGGCAGACTAGATGGACCATACTGGTCTTTATCTGCCATCATATACTATGTTATTAACACACTCTTTTTCCAATTCATCCATCAGACTCTGCAGACCAGTCTTATTTTTTTTCAACACTCTCAAAAAGGAACAGCTTAGCAAACATATTTACAATCTTATTCTTGTGATTTCTTGTTACAGGACCCTTGTGCCTTGTGCTGATTCTTCTCCAACCCAAAGACTGTGTTTAGGCGAGCCTCCCTTTGTTGCCTTCCTCCTGGATGGGGTGGCTGCCATCTGATAACTAGGCAATGTCTGGGCCTGCTCTCCCTTCTGTTCAACTACTTCATGGTGCAATACTTCTTAGTCAAAGATCCTGTCATCCTTCAGGCCCCTCCTACCTACTCTGACCTCCAGCAGACTCAAAAGGCTCCCCCTCTTCCCCTGTCCCCTTTTCCCTTTATAGTTCCTTAAACTCCTGAAGGAGATTTCACCTGTTTGGCCACCTTAAGATCATCTGATGCGATCATCCCAGATAACACTCTTCTTTCATGAATTGACATACTTTGCCTCCTACACTGTACCTGCTTGTTTTATGAAGCCCAAATGCATTATCTTGTATTTTTTAGCATCTTTGTTAGTGATATTGTGGAAAGGCTGTCAGGTAAGGTCTGCCTCTTTGCAGATGATACCACAAGACTGCTGCAGCCCAAATGCAGGGTCATGCATTTGGGCTGCAGCAATTGAAGGGAGCGATACAGTATAAGGGGTGAAGTACTTCTTTCCACAAAAGAAGAATAGGACCTAGGTGTGATTGTGTCTGATGATCTTAGAATAGCTATACAAAAATAGAACCACCAATTGCAAGCAAAAAACAATTGTCAAAAACACATTGCAATCAATAGCTCAACAGAATTAAAAAACTAACAAATTCATCATATTCCTACTGTAAATAAACATTCACTAAATTCAAAAAATAAATACAGATACATTAAATATGTAAATTAAATATTTATTAGACATACATATGAATATTTTATAAATAAATATGCATCATACATTATTACTTATCAAAAGCAGCATAAAAGTAATGTATTATAGTACTTCATAAACCGCATCTGCCTTACACCAATTCTCCTATCTAATACTTGATATTTCACAACCATTTACATATAAATATCCCACACACTCAAAAAAACAAGACTACAAAAAATAGACTACAAAAAATTTGTACGATAACAACCATACAACAAACATAATAAAATTAATCACAAAAACCTCACAACAAAAATACATACAATCCTTTTTGTTTCAAAAACCTGATATCAAAATTTTTTTTATCATTTTTAACATCCTTCTTACTGTGGCTCGTGTCGTGATGAAACCAAATTACATCAACTCCACTGAGTATCTCTCTAATAGAGCAGCAATTATATTAATATTGATGATACCATCAACCCAGCCCCAAGGAAATTCATAACATATACCTCTATTTGCGGCCAAGTGTCACAGCTTTATATCTTATTGTGTCACCCTCACGGTGGCCAGCCCAACACCTAGGGCGCTGAGACTTGGTCTGCCTGTGGTGTTCCTGCCTCAGAGAGTGTGGGCTTGCTTTAACTCTGCAAGGCCTTCTGGGAATGTGCGTCCCTTTACCTTTTGAGTACAGACGAGTTGCAGTCGAATGGTTTCAGGCAATGACAAGAATTTATTTTCCCCTTCCCAACGGATTAAATGCAAGGGAATAACTCAGGACAAAACATGCCATACATTTGGCTTGAGGAAATTATATATGAACTCAGGTAAATTAGCCTTGTCAGCTTCAGGCTTTAAACATGCAGTGCTTGATACAAAACAAAATCACAACAGCTTCAATTAGCAAAGAAAATGTTCCCTTTTCTTCTGCTGCTTCTACCATCTTTATCAGACACTGTTCAGCATAAGGAATTCACATGGTCAGCCAAAGATAATGTACAGTCCATCCGATCATCCACTATTTCATTAGGGACAGAGTCTATCTGCATTCCCTCAGCCTCAGGTATAGCAGGGCATGGCAGTAAGCTGCTATCCTGATCTCTGAAACAAACGGTTTCTCTGACCTCACGTGGTTTCTCTCTGTAACACTCTCCTGAGCAGGGTTGTAAACTACCATATATGCTGTAGTCTTTGTCCAGGGAGTTTGCTACTTTCTGGTAACTATAGGGAACTACTTTATAGCTGTGTTCAAACTTATGTGAATTATTAAGCCTACCTTTTGGCTTTGAAAGGGAAGGAACTCTCCACTCTGCAGGGTCAGACTGGTTCTCAAACACGGCTTGTGTTTTCTTGCCTCTCAGCCTATTAACTTTCCCCTCAGATGTACCGGTATTCTCCAGCCAGCCTGTCTCTCTCCTCGGAGCGTGTGAACTTTGCCAAGCCTGCCTCTCAGGAAGATTCCTTTCTCTCCTGCCTTTACCAGACAACCCCTGTCCTGGGTTGCTTCCTTCTGGCCTCAGGAATGTGGCTCCCTTGATTCTCACTCCTCCTTGACTCCTTCCAGTCAGCGTGCTCCTTTGCTGGCTTCCTTCCTGGTTCTCCCAGTTCCCGTTCTGCTTGCTGTTCTGCTTCTTGCTCTCCTTCCCCTTCTTGCTCTTACTCTTGTTCTGCTTGGTCCAAACTAATGACCACTTTTTATCATTGTAACTCTCGGGGCTTAGCTGTGCCCTGCCCTGAAACAGGTGAAACTTATTACCTCCTGAGCTAGGGGATACGTCACAGCAGGGGCATGTCTTTCTAGCTCGTGACTCTCTTTGTTTACTTCTTTTTTGCAAGCACTGAGTCATGTGCTCAGACTGCCTGTCAGTTTCTGAAAGCAAATCCTCATCTTGCCCTACCTCCATAGGCTCAGAAGGGACTTCTTCATGACAATTGTCAAACCACTCAACACAACCGGAACAATCAGTAACCAGAACCTAAATAAGTGTCCTCTGCCGTTATCCAAAATGAACAACCGCTCCAAGCTGAAGCTCCCCAGGTCTCAGTAGGAGAAACTCCTGCCTTTGCCTCTGGGTATCTCTACAAACATCAGGATAAATCCTCATCTTATGAGACCAAAACAAATCATTTCTGTGTCAAAAGAATAGCCATATGAGTGGAGTGGAGTGGAGTGGAGGAGTGGCCTAGTGGGAGTGGAGGAGTGGCCTAGTGGTTGGGGCAAGGTACTTCAGGCCGGAAGGTCGGGGGTTCAAATCCCACTAGAGGACAGCAACCTTGGGCCGGAAGGACTGGGGTTTCTAGTCCCACAGGTGCTCCTTGTGGTCTTGGGCAAGCCACTTAACCCTCCATAGCCCATCTTCCCTGTAAAATAGTTCTCTGTGTGCTGTGCTTTCCTGTCTAATCAATGTGTTTATACCTCAAAAATTTCCTGTCATGATTTGACAATTTCCAATCTGTAATCAAAACCGCTGCTGATCGCTGGAAGTAGCGGTATACAAAATGTATACTAAATAAATAAATAAATAAATATGAGCCAGTCCTGGTCCAAAACCAGGGGCACTCTTACACTAGGTTTAGTCTCCATTGGCGTACTGTTAAGATATTATGGATACATTTATTATTCTTAATGTTTTTGATGCCGGTGATTTGGGGTAAGGCAACCCCCCCCCCCCCCCCCCCCACGATCCATGACATGCTCGCTCTTCAGGTAACCTGCTTCCCTGTCTAACAACAACTTCCCCCTTACCTTATGCCACATCCTTGAGCCTCTCTGTCCCACCATTCCTTTCTATCCTCTCTGCAATGTTGAACTGCCAGTCCATATGTGCAAAAACAGCCCTTATAAATGATCTTCTGGTACACCATAATTTGGAGCTTCTCTTTCTCACAGAGACTTGGCTTAGAGATGGCAAGGAGCCTATTTTCCATCACATCCCTCCCGCCTGGCTTTACTGTATGATCAACCTCTTGTTCCTCGAGAATTGGAGGTGGGATAGCAGTCATGTTCCGTGAGTCCTTGGCCATCACTGAAATTGCCTCTGCCATCTTACATTACTCTGAGATGCTTCTTCTCCAGATACACCCTCCCTACATAAGTCACATTCTCTTGTTCTACGTACCTCCCTCCTTGTCGTCCTCATCATGGGATTCTCTCTCTGCTACGTTACTGGAAATAGTTATAGCATATCTGGATCTGTTAATCTTAAGGGATTTCAATTGTCATATTGATCAACCCTTTAGCGCCCGGGATAAACAATTCTTCTCTTCTGTTAGATTTGGCCCTTACTCAACATATCCTTTTTCCTACCCATGTTGCGAGGCATACACTGGACCTCCTCATTACTTCTTTGGACTCCAAAATTAACTTTTCTGATGATGACAGTCTTTCCTTACCCTGGACAGATCATTACTGTATCTTCTTCTGCTTATCACATCCTATTTCTTCTCCCATTCCAACTTCCTCTGGCTCCTCATGTCGATCAGCTCAGTATATGCCCATATCCACACTCCAGGCTTTTCCATCTGCAGACACTCTTTCCACAAGATTTTCATCTCCTTTCACCATATGATCAAGCTTTTGTATGGAACCAGACTCTCAAGAATACCCTTGATAATCTGATTCCCACATATACTTCCTTCCTCCCATCCTTGATCATCCCATCAGCACCCCTGGTACCATGTAAGGCTTTGTAACTTCCATTGCCAATTACATAAAGCTGAACATTTATGGCATCATCGCCATACTTCTTCCGCTCTAGTCATGTTTAAGATTAGTCATATTAGTTATCGCCAAACCATTATTGCAGCAAAGAAAACAATACTATGGTCAATTTATCAACAAAGCTAACAATAAGGCCAAACAATTTTACTCTATAGTTTCTCATCTTTTCTGCTCCTCCTCTCTTCTTCCACTACCAACTACCCCTTCAACAGAGTCTCTGGCTCAATACTTTTCAGGCAAAGTCTCTTCCCTTTGCCAACATTTTCCTTCTGTCAGCCTTCCTCTTTCTCCTCCCATTATAGAGGACCCTTCCATTACTGGGCCCTCAGATGGTCCGCCCAACTCTGTTCATCCCTACACTTGGTCTCGATTTAATCCAATCACAGTGTCTGCTTTGGAAAAGTCATTCTTCCTTCTCTCGAACAACTTGTGCCCTAGATCCTATCCCCTCCACAAGGATCTCTGAAACTTCTTTGATACTTCTTCCATATATTTTAACCCTTTTCAATGACAGTCTCTCATCAGGTATTTTCCCTTTATCCTGCAGAATCGCTGTGGCACAGCCTATCCTGAAAACCACCACCCTCAACCTGGCATATCCTGCTAACTTCCGCCTGGTTTCCAATCTCCCATTTCTATCCATACTTCTAGAAAAACTTATCTTTGCACAATTTTTACATCATCTTGAGCATACAGATTTTCTCCACCCCTGCCAATCAGGCTTTAGGCCGTGCCACAGCACAGAAACTATTCTACTTTCAGTTATCAATGAAACTCATATGTCGTGGGAAAAGGGCAATATTACTCTTGCAGTATCACTTGATCTTTCCAGTGCCTTTGATTTGGTTCACCACTCTTTACTTCTGTCATGCCTTTTTTCCACTGGTCTGAGGTCTACAGTACTCCATTGATTCTACTTCTTTCTCTCTTTTCGTACATACTATGTCACCTTCCAATCTGCTTCCTCTTCTAATTTCCTTCTTCCCTATCGGGTCCTGCAGGGATCCATGTTGGCCCCTTTTCTATGCAATGCTTTTCTTGCTCCACTTGCCATGCTTATTCAGCAGCAGAGTGTGTCCACATATTTCTATGCAGATGACATCCTGCTGCTCTTTCACAGTCATCCTATTTCTCTTGGTCTTACCTCTGCTAACACCTGTGTCAGTCTGGTATCCTCCTGGTTGAGAATCCAAAATTTGAAACTCAACCCCATGAAGACATTGGCATTATGGTTATATGGTGCATTTACACCTCCCTCTGTATCCCCATCTCTTGAAGGCATTACTACAACTACAGTTTCAACACTCAAATATTTGGGAGTCATTCTTGATTGTACTCTCTTTCCAATCCCAAGTCAGTATTACCATCCATCGTTGCTTGTTCTCCCTCCACCAAATCTGTGCCATTCACTCCTATTTACCATCATCTGCTATTGCCACCCTTCTGCTTTCCTTAGTTATTTCAAAACTGGACTCTATAATACAATTTACTCTGGATTACCTCGGTACCAATTGAAATGCCTAAATCAGTTCAGAACACTGCTGTCTGTCTTCTCCGCCACTCCTCGCCGTTTGTCCATGTCACCCCATTATTTATCCAATCCCACTGGCTTCTAAATACAAGCTTCTTACCATTATCCACAAGATTCTTAACTCCCGTGCCCCTGTTTATATCTCCTCTTACATTATTCCATATGCTCCTACTCATTCCCTTCGCTCTTTGCATGTACATCGACTCTACTTACCTCCTCCATCAAAGGCTCATCTTGACAGCACACGAAACTCCACATTATTTTTCCTGGGTCCTTTGTTATGCAATTCACTTTCATCGACCATATGTATTGAATCATCTTTTTTGAAACTTAAACCAGCACTCAAAACCTATCTCTTTCAACAAGCCTTCAACCTAACCCCTGATACTACCTAGAACACATTGACCCAAGAATTTTTCACGATTTTAATGACTTCCACACCTGGAGCATATTGCCATTTCCACTTCCCTCCCCTCCCCTCCCCCTTTTAAGTGTACCTAATGCTTTACTTTACTCAATTTTAATTGGTGTTCCTTTTTCTTGCTCTTAATGTTTTTATTTCAAACCGCTCTGACACACTGTAGAAAGGTGGTATATAAAGTTTTTAAATAAACCATAAATGGAAATGCGAGGTCAGAGTCAAGGTAAACGTCTGGCCAACTCAGAATCTGAGGTCTCATGGACCACAAAAACATCTAAAATATCCATAGTGACTGCCTGATCCTGGGACTATTCTTGATGGATTCTGCCCGAAGGCAAATAATAAATCTTAGAAATAGGAGGAATGGCTTTGAGAGAAACTCTTTAAGACTTTCAACAAATTTCTTTTAGACATTTCACGTGGAGGTGAAAGAGGAACTTTGGGAAAATTGATAATCCTCACATTTGCTTGCAGAATGACATTTTCCAATACCTCCACTTTATTCCATAAGAGGGAATTATCCTTTACCAAAAGTTCCTCTGAACTACAAATCTTAGACAAACATTCTTCAATCCTAGGAACCTCTTCTTCCAATTGTGCTACCCACTGATCAATAGACTGGTTAGTCTAACCTCTATGGTGAGTAAATTATTTGAAATACTGCTAAAAGGGAGGATAGTGAGGTTTCTGGATTGCAGGATCTGAGGCAGCATGGGTTTACTAGAGGCAGTTCTTGTCAGACAAATCTGATTGATCTCTTTGACTGGGTAACAGGGAGTTGGACCGAGGGAGAGCCCTAGACGTGGTGTACTTAAATTTCAGTAATGCCTTTGACACCGTTCTGCACAGGCATCTTATGAACAAACTGAGCACCCTAGGTTTGGACTGTAAAGTGACTGACCTGATTAGAAATTGGTTGAGTTTGAGGAGACAAAAGGGTACAAAAAACTCACTCTGAGGAGAAGGAAGTTACCAGTGGTGTACCACAGCGATCTGTCCCTGATCCAATTTTTTTAACATCTTTGTTAGTAATATTGCGAAAGGGCTATCAAGTAAGGTTTGACTGTTTGCAGATACCAAAATCTGCAATAGACATCCAGGAAGGTTTAGATAACCTGAGGAAGGATCTAGCTAAGCTTGAAGAATGGTCAAGAATTTGGCAGCTGAGATTTAATGCTAAAAACTGCAGGGTTATGCACTTGGACTGCAAAAATCAAAGAGAACAGTACAGTGTAGGGGGCGAAGTACTTCTGTCCACAAAAGAAGAGCGGGAACTAGGCATGATTGTTTCTGATGACCTTAAAGTGGCTAAACAGATAGAAAAGGTGACAGCGAAAGCCAGAAGGATGCTTGGCTGCATGGGGAGAGGAATAGCTAGCAGAAAAAAGGAGGCAATAGTGCCTCTGTTTAAGTTTCTGGTGCCACCCCATTTGGAATATTGTGTGCAGTTCTGCAGATTACACTTTCAAAAGGATATAAACAGGATGGCGTCAGTATAGAAGATGGCTACTAAAATGGTTAGTGGTCTTCGTTATAAAGCATAGGAGGACAGATTTACAGATCTTAATATGTATATGCTGAAGGAAAGGCGGGATAGAGGAGATAAGATAGAGACGTTTAAATGCTCTGTGGCATAAATACGCAAGAGGACAGCCTCTTTCGATTGAAAGCAAGCTCTGCTATGAGGGGACATAGGATGAGGGTGAAATGGGATAGACTCAGGAGTAATATACGGAAATATTTCTTTACAAAAAGAGTAGTAGGTGTGTGGAATAGTCTCTCAGTGGAGGTAGTAGAAACGAGGACAGTATCTGAATTCAAAAAAGCATGGAAGAAACACAGAAGATTTCTAAAAGAAAAAAGGGGACTATTGTAGTTGATATGGAAGGGCAGACTAGATAGGCCATGTGGTCCTTTTTGCCATCATTTTTCTATGTTTACAACATTTTCTGCACATGTTAGTAATGTTTTTTGCCTATTGTGTGCCTGGTAGTCATGCAGTCCTAACGCCCATTCTGCCCAAGTAACTCCAACGTGCACTCCTTCGCTAGTGCCTTTAACATGCATAACGTAAAAGCACAATTGACGCATGCTTGTGGGCTGATGCAGCCTTAGCGCTCTTTCTTGTGGTACTTACCCTAATTCTCTATGTCTTCTTCCAGGCAACGTTGTTTGACCTGTGGCAAGTGAGAAGCCTCATCCTTGGATTCTGGACTCTGCCCGCCTGCATGGCAGCTTCTGAGCCAACTCCTCCACCTTGAACTTGACAGATGTTTCCAGCACGGAACAGAAGTTGAAGGTACACCTGTTCCTTCAAGGGGTTTAAAAATCCACTGCTGTCTTCCCATTCCCAGAGGGGATCAAGGATATGATTTGGTCAGAATGGGATTCCCTTGACTCCCTACCTAAAAGGTTAAGGGTGTATAAGAAGATTTCTGCTCTCCTGAAGGAGGAGCGCATTGAGTGGTTTGGCATTCCCAAGGTGGATGCCAAGGTCACAGTGGTTGCCAACAGACCACCATTCCTGTGAAAGGCAGATTGGCCTAAAAGGATGTTCTGGACTGCAAGGTGGATTCCTTGTTGAGAGGCCAGATTGCAGTGGTGGCACGTTAAAGTTGAGGTCAGAGAGGCTGTTGTTGCCATAAAAACATCTTTCAGGAAATGGATAAAAAGAGCCAAATGACGAAAACTGGAAACAGCACAAGCACTGGCAAGTTAAATGCAAGGCATTGATAAGGCAGGAAAAAGGAGAATTTGAGAAGAAGCTTGCTGCAGAAGCAAAAATGCGTAATAAAGACTTTTTCAAGTCCATTTGTAGCAAAAGACCTGTGAGAGAGTCAGATGGTCCATTAGATGAAAGAGGGGTTAAAGGGGCACTAAGAGGCGACAAGGCGATAGCGGAGAGACTGAATAAATTCTTTGCTTCGGTCTTTACTGAGGAAGATGTAGGGATGTTACCCATGACTAAGGTTGTATTTAAAGGTATGGAGAATAATTTAAGGAAATATTGATACATCGGGAAGATGTATTACAACTATTTGATAAACTGAAGAGTAGCAAATCACCTGGGCCGGATGGTATACATCCAAGGGTGCAGAAAGAACTGAAATATGAGATTGCAGACCTGCTATTAGTAATCTGTGAACTATCATTTATTTATTTAACAACTTTTATATACCGCACTATTAATCATAAGCGCGGTTTACATTTTAACAACTTTGTACTTAAGCATAAAACATATGTCAAGTTTACAGATAACAAGGAATGAAACATGGATAACTGGGGTTGAAATAAATAACAGAATTCACAACTATTTACAATAGATTCTCAAATGTTTTGAGTTCTAAAGAAGGGGATCTACAAAGTTTTGAACTTGGGCAAGTATTGAAGTTACATGAGCATATTTGACTAACCATGATCATTGATTTGTGTTGGAGGGGGAGGGGGTGGGGAGCCAGTGCCTTGTGAGAAATGATGTAGGAAGAGGTGAGTTTTCAGAGATTTTCTGAACTGGGACAGGTCTTTTTGTGATCTGATGTTAGGTGGCAACATGTTCCGGCATCTAGGGGCGAAGGATGAGAATGCTCTTGAGGTAGTTGTCTGGGTGAGTTTTGTCAGGCCTTTTGGGATCATTAGCGTGTTCTCTGTCACAGATCGTCTAGATCTGGTGTTCTGTGCGTGATGAAGGAGGTCAGATAACAAGGATGGTGATATTTGGTGGAATGCTTTGAAGGTCAAAATGATTACTTTGTATAAAATCCTGCATGATATCGGGAGCCAGTGAAGTTCGAATAGGATGGGAGTAATATGTTGACTCCTTGAGGCTCCATGTAGAACCCTGGCCATTAAAAGAGGCTCCATGTAGAACCCTGGCCATTAAAAGAGGCTCCATGTAGAACCCAGATCATTAAAATCATCTGTAATACCTGAAGATTGGAGGATGGCCAACGTAATGCCAATTTTTAAAAAGGGTTCCAGAGGTGATCCGGGAAACTACAGACCGGTGAGCCTGACGTCAGTACCGGGAAAAATGGTAGAAACCATCATAAAGAACAAAATTGCTGAACATGTAGATAGTCATGGCTTAATGGGAGACAGCCAACATGGCTTTAGACAAGGAAGATCTTGTCTTACTAATCTGTTATGTTTTTTTAAAGGTGTGAATAAACAGGTAGACAAAGGTGAGTCGATTGATAATAGTGTATTTGGACTTTCAGAAAACCTTTGACAAGGTCCCTCATTAGAGACTTTTGGAAAAACTAAAGAGTCATGGCATAGGAGGCAGTGTACTAATTCGGATCAGGAACTGGTTAAAAGATAGAAAGCAGAGGGTAAGACTAAATGGCCAATTTTCCAAATGGAGAAAGTTGAATAGTGGTATACCCCACGGATCCGTGCTGGGTGCGCTGCTTTTTGATATATTCATAAATGACCTGGAAAAGAGAATAATGAGTGAGGTTATCAAATTTGCAGATGACACAAAACTATTTAAAGTTGTTAAAGTTATGCACCTAGGGAAGAACAATCCAAACTATGGTTACACGATGCAAGGTTCCACATTAGGAACCACCACCCAGGAAAAAGATTTAGGCGTCATTGTGGATAACATGTTAAAACCCTTCACCCAGTGTGCAGCGGCAGCCAAAAGTGCAAATAGAATGCTAAATATCATAAGAAAAGGAATGGAAAATAAAACAAAGGATATTATAATACCTCTCTATCGTTCCATGGTGCGACCACAACTTGAATATTGTGTGCAATTCTGGTTGCAGTATCTTAAAAAGGATATAGCGTTATTAGAAAAGGTTCAGAGAAGAGCCACCAAAATGGTAAAGGGGATGGAAGGCTACCCCTATGAAGAAAGGCTAAAAAGGTTAGGACTCTTTAACCTGGAAAAGAGATGGATGAGGGGAGATATGATAGAAATCTATAAATTAATGAACGGAGTGGAACGGGTAAACGTAGATTGATTGTTTACGTTATCAGAATATAGAAAGACTAGGGGATATGCAATGAAGCTACAGGATAAACTATTTAAGACAAATAAGAGAAACTATTTTTTCACTCAACATATAATCCAACTCTGAAATTTGTTACCGGAGGATGTAGTAAAGGCTGTTAGTGTAGCTGGGTTTAAAAAAGGTTTGGACAAGTTCCTGGAGGAAAGGTCCATAAACCATTATTTTTTTATTTTTTTATTTTTTTTCAAGTTTCAACCTCTTTATTTAAGGTAAAATAAAGGTAATACAAAGCAATGAATAATATACATTGAAAAAACAATATACAGTTCAAAATAGTAATACCACAAGATAATCAACTTCTAGCCCACAATTTGGAGTGTGATAAGAAACGTTAAAAAAAAGAAAAAACCTAAAATGGAGCTGAGAAAAACAAAACAGCCTCCTTTTCCTTAGCAGAGACCCCAACTAAACAATTTATACTTTATCCAAGCCGATCAAAAAGGTTTCTAATTGCATTGAATCATAAAAAATGTAAGATTTACTTTGATATTTAACAAGACATTTACACGGGTATTTTAACACAAACGAAGCTCCTGCAGCCAAAACTCGAGATCGGAGCAAAAGAAAAGCTTTACGCTTCAATTGGGTACTACGACAGACATCAGGAAATATCTGAATCGATTGACCGAAAAACTTCTCTTGACGACATTTGAAATAAGAACGTAAAACCAAATCTTTATCTCTTTCTAATGAAAAAGTTACTAATAATGTAGCACGTGAGGGTATTTCCTCAACTGAGGTTTCTAAAAAAGCAGAAAGATCCAAACTAGGTGGATTCAAACAATCCATTCCTTCATGGTTACACTCACTTCCACCTATACCTACTTCTAAAGCTTGAGATTCCTTGACACCGAGAGGTAAATAATACAATTTCGATAGAACTATAGATTCGGGGTCAGACAATCTCAACACTTCCTTCAGGTATTTAAAAAACAATATATTAGGTGAAAGGTAGTGCGTCCGGGGAAAATTTAGTAAACGAAGATTCTTTACACGTAAAGCATTTTCCAACATTTCATCATGTCGATGGAGAACCAATGAATCCTGAACAGCTGATGCTAATACCCCCTGCATTGAAGAAATAGAACCCTCCGTCTTAACTTTATAATGTTCCAAATCAGTCAATCGAGCTTGACAATCAGATAATACAGTCACCGTATCATGTGTAAATTTAGAAAGTTGAACTAAAGATGATTTAAGAGAAAGTTCAGTCCGAGATACGACTTGCCATATATCTTGTAAAGTAATATCCGACGGCGGTTTAAGAGCTTCAACAGCAGACGAAAAATCAAAAGGAGCAGGTAAATTAACAATAGAAGACTTTACCTTTGAGAAGGCTTCTGGAAACAATTCAGAAACGGGACCTAGGTCCTCTCCGAGTCGCCGGGGAGAACCAGCATCCACTGGTGGCAGGTCACTGCTGGGAGGAGACAAAACCCTACGCGGTTGTGGAGACAAATCCTCGGAGCACAAACTTGCCGACATGGAGGAGTTCAAGGGAGACAAAACAGTAAGGGAGGACACCTGAGGGATAACGTGACTATCCATGGGCCCTACTACCTTGACATCCTTGGTAGATGACATTGTGGGTTTCTTCTTTCGCTTCCCCATGCAATAAGATAAAACAAATTAAACCAAAAACTTATGTGCTCCGCACTGCTCCGAAGTGCTCCGAAGGGGCGCCAAAGGGGCGGGACCTGCCCCTTTGGACACGCCCCTTCGGAGCACGTACCCACGGGCACGCGCCCGCGGTGCACGTCCCGCGGTGAGGGCTCTGGTTTTAAAGCCCACAGTGCTCACGTAGACAGGATGCCCTGGGAGAGCACCAATCAGCTCCAATCAGGAACACAGCAGATAGATGACACACACTCGGAGTGCCGCGGTGAGGGCTTTGGTTTTAAAGCCCACAGTGCTCACGTAGACAGGACGCCCTGGGAGAGCACCAATCAGCTCCAATCAGGAACACAGCAGATAGATGACACACACTCAGAGTGCCGCGGTGAGGGCTCTGGTTTTAAAGCCCACAGTGCTCACGTAGACAGGACGCCCTGGGAGAGCACCAATCAGCTCCAATCAGGAACACAGCAGATAGATGACACACACTCGGAGTGCCGCGGTGAGGGCTCTGGTTTTAAAGCCCACAGTGCTCACGTAGACAGGACGCCCTGGGAGAGCACCAATCAGCTCCAATCAGGAACACAGCAGATAGATGACACACACTCGGAGTGCCGCGGTGAGGGCTCTGGTTTTAAAGCCCACAGTGCTCACGTAGACAGGACGCCCTGGGAGAGCACCAATCAGCTCCAATCAGGAACACAGCAGATAGATGACACACACTCGGAGTGCCGCGGTGAGGGCTCTGGTTTTAAAGCCCACAGTGCTCACGTAGACAGGACGCCCTGGGAGAGCACCAATCAGCTCCAATCAGGAACACAGCAGATAGATGACACACATGGCAGATGAAATTTAATGTGGACAAGTGCAAAGTTATGCACCTAGGAAAGAACAACCCACACTATGGTTACACAATGCAAGGTTCCACATTGGGAACCACCACCCAGGAAAAAGATTTAGGAGTCATCGTGGATAACATGTTAAAACCCTCAGCCCAGTGTGCAGTGGCAGCCAAGAAAGCAAATAGAATGCTAGGAATCATAAGGAAAGGAATGGAAAATAAAACAAAGGATATTATAATGCCTCTGTATCGTTCCATGGTACGACCGCACCTTCAATATTGTGTGCAATTCTGGTTGCCGTATCTTAAAAAGGATATAGCGTTATTAGAAAAGGTACAGAGAAGAGCCACCAAAATGGTAAAGGGGATTGAAGGCTACTCCTATGAAGAGAGGCTACAAAGGTTAGGGCTCTTCAACCTGGAAAAGAGACGGCTGAGGGGAGATATGATAGAGGTTTATAAATTAATGAATGGAGTGGAACGGGTAAACGTAGATCGATTGTTTACGCTATCAGAATATAGAAAGACTAGGCTACATGTAATGAAGCTACAGGTTAAATAAACTATTTAAGACAATTAAGAGAAAATATTTTTTCACTCAACGTGTAATCAAACTCTGGAATTTGTTACCGGAGGATGTAGTAAGAGCTGTGTAGCTGGGTTTAAAAAAGGTTTGGACAAGTTCCTGGAGGAAAGGTCCATAAACCATTATTAAAAAGGGACCCAGGATATCAATGCTTGACCCAATACAAGCATGGAACCTGTGTCTTTTGGGGAAATTGCTCGGTACGTATGACCTAGATTGACCACTGTTGGAAACAGGATACTGGGCTTGATGGACCTTGGTCTGACCCCGTATGGCATATCTTATGTTCTTATGTTCACGTACCAGCCTCATGTCTCAAGCCTGCTCCAGTGGACTCCGCCTCTTCTGCCTGATGATACTACTCCTCTTTTAGAGTCTGCTACGGCTGTCCTTTCTAATGACATGTATGACCTGGTACGTTTGGTGGCCAGGGATGGTGCCCTGATGACAGTATCATGGCCTTGGATTTGGCTCTGGCATTGGACAATGGACACATCCTCCAAAGTCCGGTGGACTCAACTGGCCTTTAAGGGGAAACTTCTGTTTGGAACTGATTTGGAGAAGTTGGTGAAGGACCTAGGTGAAACAAAATTTTACCGCCTCCTGGAAGACAGGTCCAAGAAGCCTGTGAGGCGGGCTGGTGTCCCTTTCTCGTCAGCCTCTGTCCACCACCATGGGAACGCTGACTGGATTTCCAGGGGTCTCGGGACTATCGTCATTACTGACCTGAAAATCCTTTCTTCTGCAGGGCCTTGAGGTCATTCTCAGTTCTTTCATGGAGCATGGAGGCCCAGGGACTCATCCCCTCCAAAGAAGGACCCTCCCAGGCTTCACAATGAAGGATTAGGTGCCCATTGCCTGGTTCCTCTGGTAAATGACAGGCTTCACCTCTTCTTTCAGGAATAGGTCCGGGTAGCAAGGATCTCGCTGGGTGCTAGACACCATTCAGTTCAGCTATATCCTGGAATGCAAAGAGCTGATTCCTGATGTAGTCTTCATTTCCCCTTGTGGATCTGGGATCAAAGATGCCACTGTGTGGAACACCTTGGACAAGTTGCTGCACCTGAAGGTGGTGGTGCTCATTCCCCTGGATACTCCATCTATTTTGTAATGCCAAAGAAGGATGGTTCTTTCCAGTCCATTCTAGACCTCAACAGGATCAACAAGCACTTGTGCATCCTGCACATCCAGATGAAAACCTTGCACTCCATGATTCAAGCAATGCGCCGAGGGGAATTCTTGGCTTCTCTGGATCTGGTCGAGGTGTATTTTCATATCCGATCTGGGCAGATCAGCAGAGGTATCTACGTTTTGCCATGCTTGGCACTCACTATTAGTTTGCTGTCATTCCTTTCTGGCTATCTACCGTCCCAAGGACATTCTCCAAGGTCATGGTGTTGGTGGCTGTGGCACCAAGAGATCTGTGTATATCCCTATCTGGTTGACTGACTCATCCGAGCCCATTCCCTATCATAAGTGTCTCGGTTAGGATCCTGAGTGGTGTCCTTTTTGGAAAGCCTTTGGCTGGGTGATCATTCAGAAAAGGAGCCAGCTTTTGCCTTCCCAGTCCTTAGAGTTTCTGGAGTATGTTTTGACATGTGAGTTGGAAGAGTTTTCCTGCCAGAGGGGAGGATCAGAAGACTGTTGGATTGCCTGGCACTGTTCTGTGTGCAGCAGGCCCCCAGAGTCTGGGATTATCTTCAGCTCCTCGGATTTATGGCCTTGACCACAGAGATAGTGCCATGGGCACATGCTCACATCGGATAGCTGCAGCGGTCCCTGTTGACTCGATGGTCCCCAAGTTCTCAGGAGTGAGCACAGGCTTCCACGCTTGTTGACAATGAAGATCTGCCTGTGGTGGTGGCTGCAGCCCTGTCATCTGAGGAAGGGTGCACCATTGGATGATTTCTCCTGGATCCTGCTGACAACACATGGCAGTCTCTTGAGCCAGGGGCAGCACATTGCCGACACCATGTAGCCCAGGGCCATAGGAAATATAGGTAAGTGGTGTGGTCCATCAACAGCCATGTAAATGCCTTGGAATATCCCCGCCCGCCCCTCCCCCCCCCCCCCCCCCACATACACACAATCTTGCTTCTTAATGTAAAACTTTATAGCCATAATTTTATCCCTTTCACTGGCAAAGACTGCTAAGAAAGTAGCTCTAGAGGCAGTCTCAGAATTTTCCAGGAGATCTTTAAATCCACACTAGAAACAGATTCGAATTTATGAAATTCACCCTCAGCCTTATTTGACAAACAAATTTTCTGGAGAATATAATAGGAATTAGGAATGTAACAATCTTCAGCCCAGGGATACACAAGACTTCCTTAAAATACGTCTTCAAAAGAATTTCTGCTGATACAAAGGTACAATTGGTAAATTAAGGAATTGAAGCAGGAGCATAGCTATGGAGGGTAGTGTCTCAGAAGCCCATGCCCCCTCAGGTTTGGCTGTGACCCTCCCCCCAAAAGATAATGCAGGCTTGAGGCTTTGTACTTACCAGTTATTGTGTAGGACTGTAGGACTGGTGCAGCCACACTAATCACACCGCAAGCATGTGCAGTAACTGTGGCGACATGATACTGATGTGCTCTGTTCTGCTCATTGTTACTCAAAGTAAAGAGACTGACTTGTTTCTTTTTATTCGCTGCTAGTTTCTCCCTCAGTTTGGTTGCAGACTTGCAGAGTGACTGACTGCTGGGGACTGGTAAATATCTCTCTCAGCTCAGCCTCAGCCATGTCTTATCACCTCACCTCCCCTCCCCTCCCCTCCCCTCCCCTCATGGCCGATGCCGTCACTGAGGCTGACTTTACTTACAGCTGTCAGTTGCTCATTGCTATGGACCTCGCTGTGTGGCTGGCAGCAGTCAGCAACCAGCGGATGTAAGAAGCAGCCTCATGGTGGGGAAATCTGCAGCAAATAAAAAAAACACTGCGTTCAGCATTTACACTCTGGAAAAGTAATGACTGCTGCTGCTGTACTCTGTGAGAGAAATTGGGGAAAGTAGGGGGTCTTTATGATAGAGAGAGAAAGATGGGGGAAACAGGGGGGTTATGATGATGAGAGAAACAGAGACTGGGTGAAGCAGGGGGATCATAATGATGAGAGACAAATAGAGACCGAGAGATTGGGGGAAGCAGGGGGAGGTCATTATGATGAGGGAGAGAAACCTTTTTTTGCCAGGCCAAGGTGATATGGGAAGCAAAATGGACAATTACCTCAGATGTAGCTATCAAGGGTCACTGGGAGTGATGGTGGGAGGAGGAGTGGGACCACTGCCTTCTGCTGGTACTGCAGTGGCACATTAAGGGTCTGATTTTATTAAGCTTTCTTTTTCCATAAAAGTACTCTGATGTACCGTTTTTTGCAGAGAAGAGGTGCACACTGTGACATTGCTCTTTGTAGCTGGCCTATGGGAGCTGGAGGAGAGTGCAGAGGTCAAGTGGACAGAGCTGCCATATTATCCAGTTCCAGGAGGAAGATTTAAGGCCAGTCCTAGAGTTCTAATAACCTTATCCTGATGCCTTATGAGACCTGAGGCACTGATTTCAATGGGCAGAATTTGGGACTACAAATTCACATTGCTTTTGGATATAAGTTCAAAACCAGCACTGGCCAAAAAGTCTCCCTTCTGGAACACAGTAACTTGCGCAGTTCTGGGTGAGATGGCTGAGCTTCCATTTTTGTGGTGGCGTATTGAGGAAATGGAGCCTTGTGCTGTGCTATGTAACATAACAAGAACAATGATTGGAGTTTGGCTTAGCATAAAAGGAAATGCATTTCTCTTTCTGGTTTTTAACTTTTGCACTGCGTACAGAATAGTTTCTTTTCATTTTATTTCTGGTTTTGCCTGCACGTCTGTAATTTGTGATGAACTCTGTTCTGTATTTGGCAAAGGGTCTGCCCAGGGCTGGCACAAGGAGATGAGGCATTCTGGCAAGCCTCATCCCTTGTGCACCCCCCCCCAACTGCCCCTCACTGGGACCTACAGTGGCTGCAATGCCAAAAGTTGTTCCATGGATGAATTCCCTTTAAAGACAGATTCATTGCTCACAGAGTATGAAGGTATTGAGGAACGTCTTGGTGGAGGAGGGGGAGGCTTTTCAGGAGAGCTTTACAAAGCTCCTTCATGGAAGAAATCCCAAAACACACTACTCCATTGAGAGACACTACCATGTGTTTGTCCATGGGGCCTTTAGCAATAGAGGTTGAGGCAGCCTACTGTTTTGACTTATTTTTCTTTTTGCCCCTCACCATTTAGCAAATGTAACTCATTTACTTTAAAGAAGCTATGCTAACACACTAAGGAGAAATACGAAAAGGCTGCCCTACATAACGACAAATCTGGCAGGTGGGCATACTCTGTGCTTGGCAATTTGGAGGTATCTTTACTAGGGGGAAAATATAGGTCTCAGTGGATAGCAAGATGATTGCAGCTTCCATTACTTGGGTGAATATGTAACTCACTTCATGAAAAGGTGGTAGGTACATGTTTAGCGATCCTAAGGGAAGTGCTACAGGCAGAAACAGTCAAAGAATGACAAAAAACATGGGTGAAGTACAGAGGATCCATTTACTTTCAAGAATGAAGTGAAGGTGAACCAGATAGCAACAGGGGTCTGTGGCTGTGCACCAAGAAGGGAATCGAGCACACTTCATGAGCATAATGAGAAAAATGGGGTGTCATAAGAACTAACACTATCTCCCCAAATTTCTGATCTATGTAATCAGTAACTAGGGAAAAACAGCACAACCCATCTTAAGTCAATTTTTATTATGGCTTAATATACAGTTGTGGTCAACATTATTGCACCCTTGCATTTTAGGTATGTTGTGTACAATATCTTGAAGAATATTCCATCTGTATGTCGTCATATTTTACTAGTATGTTCCAAGGTACACAACAAAAAAATGTCTGTGCAACTTAGATGTAATAACTTCTGAGAAAAAAAACAAAATATGACCTAGACAGGATTAATGGCACCCTTTACCTAATATTTGGTTGCATAACCCTTGTCAGTGATGACAGCCTCCAAACATTTCTAATAGCCATCTATAAGTTTAATACATCTATCTGCTGGTAGTTTCTCCCACTCTTCAACAGCAACTTGTTCCAGCTCATGAATGTTTCCAGGAGTCCTTTTACCTATCTCAGATTTCAGCTGTTTCCAAAGGTTTTCGATTGGATTGAGATCAGGACTCATTGCTGGCCAGTTTAAAGCAGTCCATTTGTTCCTTTTTAACCATCCTTTT
Organism: Ichthyophis bannanicus; assembly: GCA_033557465.1. Taxonomy (NCBI): domain Eukaryota; kingdom Metazoa; phylum Chordata; class Amphibia; order Gymnophiona; family Ichthyophiidae; genus Ichthyophis; species Ichthyophis bannanicus. Next base: position 454,721,125 of record CM066036.1, read on the forward strand.
GTACTGTTGGATATATGTTTTGGGTCATGATCCTGCTGGAGGATCTGACTTCATGGTTCCTTTAATACGTTCTAGGCCTCCAGTTCCTGAGGCAGCAAAACAGCTCCACAACATTATGAAACCTCCACCATATTTAACTGCAGGAAGGGTGTTTTTTTCCTTATAAGCTTCATTTCTTTATAAATGTATCAGTGGTCTGCATTGCCAAAGAGCTCAAGTTTGGTTTCATCTATCCAAAGAACATTTTCCCAGAAGAATTGTTGTTTCTCAAGGTGGGTTTTGGCAAAGATCAGACGTGCCTTTTTATGTCTGTCTTTGAGCAGTGGAGTCCCCCTTGGCCTTCGCCTATGAAGTCCTTCTTTGTTTAGTGCATGGCATATGGTGCGGGTTGAAACCACCACTCCAGATTGTCCAAGTCAACCTTATGCTCTTTGGATGTTGTACATGGTGTTTTTCTAAAAGTTCGCACTAACCTTCAAAGACTTCTTGGATTAATTTTCCATTTCCCACCACATCCTGGTAGTTCCATGAACAGAAAACTTTTTAATAGCATTGCAAACTGTAGACATAGGAATCTCAAGTTCTTTGGAGATGGCCTTTGAAGTTTGATGTTTGATGATAATGGCTTTTCTGATGGTCTCAGGCAGTTCTCTTGTCGTCACCATTGTGAAAATGGAACAGGGAGTGAATGTGGCCATTTTAAACATTAGAGTCATCATTCATTGCTTGATTCAAGTCATGTGAGTACTGACGATCACAGGCGTGTCTAATTATACTGCAATGGGAATATGATTTTTCTGTTCAAACTGATTTGAATTGTTTATAAGAGTACTGATAATCATGTCCTGGCAATGTCCCAGGTTTTATACTATTTCCTATTATTTCCTTTTGTTAATTGGTCTTGTTTTATTTGATTCTTTTATGTGTCAAATATGTGTGTGTACTGTATATAGTCCAAAGCCATTTCACTGGTCACTTTTTTAAGGAGATATTGGACATTAAGGGGCTAAACTGCAAGAATGCCAATAATGTTGACCACAACTGTAACTTATAACATTAGCCCATACAATAAATAAGATGGTTTAAATTACAAGCCAAGAATTAATTGGTTATAAAAGACTTCTCTATGCAAGCAATAAAAATCATTACCTCAATTTTGGATCCTTCTTGCTAAGAATAAAAGCAGATCTGCATATTAGCTATCTACTCCCTTTTTAGAGTGAATTAAAGACAGTCTCACATAACTCTCACCAGTCTCTGGAGAGTTGCTGGAAGCATGAGTTCCTCACTACATCATCTTCTGCAAAGCATACCACCTTTCAGAAATGCATGCAGAGATTAGTTATGAGGCAGTTCCAGCTAGGAAGGTTCCCAGCGAGCCAGCCAGAGACATTACAGACAGTACAAAGAAAAAAGTAAAGACAGAATAACCAACAGGAAACATGCATGAAGGAGAATTCCTAGGGTTCTGGCAGGCAAAAAGCCTGGTCCTTTGTCTGAAAATCTCTTTTATCCTTTCTTATCCAAGCAGAAACCAAAAGCTGTTTTATGTGTCCTGAGGAGATTGAAAGACAAAAATTGAAGGGAACCACTTCCACAGTAGGAGAACCAATCATACAGCAGAAAAGGAGCGGAAGGAGACCATGGATAAAAGGAGGCCTTTATTTATAATGCCCAACTTTACCGAGTTTTGACTCAAAGAGTCTTCATCAGGGATCTAGAATATAACACAGACATATACAATAAATACTGAAATAATAACAAATACATTAAAACCAAATATATCATAAAAGAAGTATATAATTATAGTAGCAGTATCATATTTAAAAAAAATTAAAAAATAAGAATATACCAAGCTGATTAAAACGTTGTCTCTCAAGGATAAAAGCATAAATAATTCATACATATAGAGCACTACAAAAAGGACAGATAAAACATAACTTAAATAGATAACCTGAAATCTCTCTGGCAATCCAGGCCAGGGTCTCTGCCTGTCTTTCTGACATTGCTGCTTGGATGTCTCACTGTCACTTGAAATTAAACATGGCCAAAAACTAAGTTTCTTCTTTGTATTTAGTTATTATTTTATTTTATTTAACTGTGTTTATATTCCGTTAATCTATGAGTCTAAGCAGTTTATATAGAACTTGGCCAAATTAGCTTACATGGAACAAAGACAACTTAGTGAGGTACATAGAACTGGCTTACATAGAACTAGTTTACAACTTAGTGAGGTACATAGAACTAGTTTACATGAAACAATAACTATCTTGGTAGGAACATAGAACTGTAAACATTAAACAATTGTGGCATATAATAATTAAAGGTAAGAATATCTAATAGGTGTAGGGAAAAGGGAGGGGGCTGGCTAAGGGGTTGCTGGGAGGGAGGGAAGGAAGAGGGGGTTGTGAGTGGATGGTTAGGCTGGCAGAGCATGGTCTATGCAATCTCAGTGGTGAAGTGTCTGAGGAACAGATGAGCTTTTAGGTTTTTCTTGAAGTCTGTGTGAACTTTCATGGCGTGGAGATAGTCTGGCAATGCACTCCACAGAGCTGGTGCGAAGAGGGAGAAGGCCCTTTTGAATATGGTGGAGTTGGTTTTCGTGTTTTAAAAAGGTATGTGGAGTGTGCTGAGGGAGTTGATTCTCCTGGATCTGTTTTAGGAGTTTTCTGTATTAATGTTTGGAGGTGGGTGGAGGACAGTCCATGGAAGAGCTTGAAGATCGTGCAGATAGCCTTGTGTTTGATTCATTGAGTGATGGGCAGCCAGGGAAGTTGTATGAGTATAGGGGTTATATGTTCCATCCTAGGGGCATTGCAGAGGATGCATGCTGCAGTATTCATGGCTAGTTGAAGTGGCTGAAATGCAGATTTAGGTAGGCCTTGTAGAATGAGATTACAATAGTCGAAATGAGAGAATGTGAGAGGACTGTGTGAAAATTGTTTGGGTCCAGGAGTGGTCTTAGATGTTGTATCATTACTGCTACTACTACTAATACTATTTAGCATTTATATAGTGCTACGCACACAGCGCTGTACAGAAATATAAGCAAAAAGAGAGTCCCTGCTCGTCAGAGCTTACAATCTAGTCAAGACAAACAGAACAATAGACAGATCGGGAAAACAATTATGGTGACACGGAGCAATAGTTAATTCGGGATAAAGCAAAGTATGGTGTAAAACAAAGTATGGCAATTACAATTCGGGCAAAACAAGTATGGCATTTACAGTTTTAGACATGACAAAGGACTGGAGTCAGGTTAGGACAAAGGGTAGAAGTCAGGATCTGAAAGTGACAGTAAAGAGGTGGGTTTTCAACCTGGACTTGAACTGGGCCAGGGAGGGTTCCTGGCATATAGACACAGGTAGGTTGTTCCAGGCATATGGTGCAGCAAGGTGAAAGGAGTGGTCGGGAGTTAGCGGTGCGAGTGGAGGGTCTAGATCAGCGGTTCTCAACCTGTGGGTCGCGACCCCAACGGGGGTCGCCACAGGATTTAGCGGGGGTCGCTTAGCCTCCACCAAGTTTAAAAATAAACTTAAGATGTGCACAAGTTGCTGCCGCTGCCGAGTCCGCTTCTCGGCAGCAGCAAACTCCGGCAAACTCACCGCCTTCTTCTGCAGCCGCGGCTCCCTGCCTTTTAGGGAACCGCGGCTGTACTTGTAAAATCGTTGCGGAGCCCTTCCTGTCTCGACGGGCTCCGTGCAGCATTGTCCCGCCTCCAAAGGAAGTGGTAAACAACTTCCTTTGGAGGCGGGACAATGCTGCATGGAGCCCATCGAGACAGGAAGGGCTCCGCAATGATTTTACAGGTACAGCCGCGGTTCCCTAAGAGGCAGAGAGCTGCGGCTGCATTAGAAGGGAGGCAGACAACCTGCAACATGGCTGACATCGACAGAGGGGTGCTGACATGGAGGGAGGGGGGCTGACATGGACAGATGGAAGGTGGGGCTGACATGGAGGGAGGGATGGAGGGAGGGGGCTGACATGGACAGATGGAAGGATGGGGGCTGACATGGAGGGAGGGGGCTGATATGGATGGAGGGGGCTGACATGGACAGATGGAAGGATGGGGCTGACATGGAGGAGGGAGGGAGGGAGGGAGGGGGGCTGACATGGACAGATGGAAGGATGGGGCTGACATGGAGGAGGAGGGGCTGATATGGATGGATGGATGGAGGGAGGGAGGGGGCTGACATGGACAGATGGAGGGATGGGGGCTGACATGGAGGGAGGGAGCTGACAGGGAGGGAGGGAGGGATGGGGGCTGATATGGATGGATGGAGGGAGGGAGGGAGGGGGCTGACAGGGAGGGAGAGAGGGAGGGGGGGGCTGACAGGGAGGGAGGGATGGGGGCTGATATGGATGGATGGAGGGAGGAGGGAGGGATGGGGGCTGATATGGATGGAGGGATGGATGGAGGGAGGGAGGGGCCTGACAGGGAGGGAGGGAGGGAGGGATGGGGGCTGATATGGATGGAGGGAGGGAGGGAGGAGGGAGGGAGGGGGCTGACAGGGAGGGAGGGAGGGAGGGATGGGGGCTGATATGGAGGGAGGGAGGGAGGGAGGGAGGGAGGGGGCTGACAGGGAGGGAGGGAGGGATGGGGGCTGATATGGATGGATGGAGGGAGGGAGGGAGGGGGGCTGACATGGACGGATGGAAGGATGGGGGCTGACATGGAGGGAGGGATGGATGGAGGGGAGGGGGGCTGACATGGACGGATGGAAGGATGTGGGCTGACAGGGAGGGAGGGAGGGAGGGAGGGGGCTGACAGGGAGGGAGGGAGGGAGGGGCCTGACAGGGAGGGAGGGATGGGGGCTGATATGGATGGATGGATGGAGGGAGGGAGGGAGGGAGGGGGCTGACAGGGAGGGAGGGAGGGATGGGGGCTGATATGGATGGATGGAGGGAGGGAGGGAGGGGGGCTGACATGGACGGATGGAAGGATGGGGGCTGACATGGAGGGATGGAGGGAGGGAGGGGGGCAGAAAGGGACGGATGTAAGGAGGGGGGCAGACAGGGAGAGAGGGAGGGAGGGAGGGAGGGGGCTGACAGGGAGGGAGGGATGGAGGGAGGGGGGCTGACAGGGAGGGAGGGAGGGAGGGGGGCTGACAGGGAGGGAGGGATGGGGGCTGAAATGGATGGATGGAGGGAGGGAGGGAGGGAGGGAGGGGGGCTGACATTGACGGATGGAAGGATGGGGGCTGACATGGAGGGATGGATGGAGGGAGGGGGGCTGACATGGACGGATGGAAGGATGGGGGCTGACATGGAGGGAGGGAGGGAGGGGGCTGATATGGATGGATGGAGGGAGGTGGGCTGACATGGAGGGAGTAGGCTGGCATGGACAAAGGGGAGAGACATGGGGACATACTGGACAGACGGGATAAATGCTGGACAGAGGCGAGAGACAGTGCGGGTTAGGATTATAATGGGCTGATGGGGGTGCTAGCACTGGTAATGGGCAGATGGGGGGGCTACAAATGGTAATGGGTTGATTAGGGAAGGCTAGGACTGGGAATGGACTTATCAAGGGGGGGTAGGACTGGTAATGGACTGATGGGGGTCTAGCATTGGAAATGAGCTGATCAGTGAGGTTAGGACTGGAAATGGGCTGATTAGGGGAGCCTAGCACTGGTAATGGGGTTGAGGGGGGGACTAGCACTGGAAATGAGCTGATGGGGGGTAGGACTGGTATTGGGCTGATTAGGGGGGGGGGTAGGACTGGTAATGGGGTTGAGGGGGATTAGCACTAGAAGTGAGCTGATTAGGGGGCTTTGACTGGGAATGGGCTGATTGTGGGGAGGGGAGGATAGAGCTGCTGACCCTGGAAGAAAACTGGGGGCTAAGGCTACAAGTGGGCTGATACAAGGGGATGGGAGCATGGAACTGAAAGGGAGTGGATCTGAGAGGGGCTGCCATGGTATTTGTACTAGAAGGGACTGATCAGTGGGGAAGGAGGGGGACTGGAAGGGAATGGACACCAGTGGCAGTCATGGGAATGCAAGTTGACATTGGAAGGTACTGGGAGTGAGGACTGGAAAGGGGCTGATACTGGGGAGGGTTACTGGGACTGGAAATAGGCTGATGGAAAGAAGTGAAGAAAACAAAAGAGATAAGAACTGGCAGATGGACCATAGACCACAGAAAGAGAGCTAAGAGAAGACAGGAAAGCAGAAGCCTCAGATCGGGACCAGCATGATCAGAGAATAAATTGGTCAGACAACAAAGGTAGAAAAAATAATTTTATTTCATATTAGTGATTTGACTACAAAATCATCATAATTTTGAAATCAAATATTGTTACTTGTTGTTTTGATTATTTAAATAAGTATTTTATAAATAAAAACATATTGCAAAGGCCTATAATATATTAATAATTCAACAAATGATTACAGCGACAATGCGTTAACGGTAAAGGAAGAGAGACGCATTTGATTTTATCATTGGGGGTCACCACAAGTTGACCAACGGTAAAAGGGGTCACGGTACAAAAAAGGTTGAGAACCACTGGTCTAGATAGAAGTAATTTGTTAGAAGAGCGAAGTTCCCGAGAGGGGATGTAGAGAGAGATGAAAGGTAATGAGGGGCTATAAAGTGAATGCATTTATAGGTCAGGAGGAGAAGTTTGAATTGGATGCGGAATTGGATAGGGAGCCAGTGAAGCGACTTGAGAAGAGGAGTAATGTGGGCATGGTGAGGCTGGCTAAAGATTAGTCGAGCAGCATAATTTTGAATAGATTGAAGGGGAAAGAGATGGCTCACAGAGAGACCAGTAAGGAGAAGGTTGCAATAGTCGAGGCGAGAGGAGATTAAGGAGTGGACAAGGGTTTTAGTAGTGTGTTCAGAAAGGAAGGGGCAGATTTTGCTAATGTTGTAGAGAAAGAAGCGGCAGGTCTTAGCTACATGTTGGATATGTGTGGAGAAGGAGAGAGGAGTCAAAGATAACTCCCAGGTTGCGGGCTGAGGAAACCGGAAGGCTTGTAGAGCCATCCACGGAGACTGAGAAGGGAGGGGAGAGCAGGGGAGGAATTGGGGGGAAAGACAAGGAGTTCAGTCTTGGCCATGTTCAGTTTCAAGTGACGGTGAGACATCCAGGCAGCGATGTCAGAAAGGCAGGCAGAGATCTTGGTCTGGATTTCTGGAGAGATATTAAGCGTAGAGAGGTAGATTTGGGAGTCATCAGCATAGAGATGGTATTGAAAACCATGGGAGGAGATAAGTGTACCAAGGGAATGGGTATAGAGAGAGAAAAGGAGTGGACCCAGGACGGATCCCTGAGGTACACCAACATGGAGCGGGGTGGGAGAGGAGGAAGAACCGCCAAAGCATACACTAAAGGAGTGATGGGAGAGGTAGGAGGAGAACCAGGAAAGTATGGAGCCCTTGAAACCAAGCGAGGAGAGGGTGGCGAGGAGAAGATTGTGGTCAGCAATGTCAACGGCAGCAGAGAGTTCGAGAAGGATGAGGATGGAGTAGAGGCCCTTAGATTTAGCCAGGAACAAATCACTGGAGACTTTTGTAAGAGCCATTTCAGTGGAGTGTAAGGGACGGAAGCCAGATTGTAGAGGGTCCAGGAGGGCCTGAGAGGTGAGGAAGTCAAGATAGCGGTGGTGGACTGCTCGTTCAAGTAGTTTAGATATGTAGGGAAGGAGGGAGATGGGTCGGTAGTTAGAGGGACAGGTGGGATCGAGTGAGGGTTTCTTGAGGAGAGATGTGACCACGGCGTGCTTGAAGTCTGCGGGGACAGTTGCAGTGGCGAGTGAAAGGTTGAGAATAAGAGAGATGGAAGGGACAATGGTGGGGGAGATGGGTGGGGATAGGATCAGAGGAACAAGTGGTGGGTTTGTAGGAAGAAAGAAGGAGTGTAGTTTCCTCATCAGAGATCGTAGGGAAGGAGGAGAGGGTAGCAGAGGAAGTATGGATTGGGGGGGAGAACTGGGTAGGAGGCGAGGTAGATGAGGAAGTAGGGAATTGGAGAGTAATCTTGTGTATTTGGTCATCGAAGTAATCAGCTAGGGTTTGGGTAGACAGGGAGGGCGGGATGAGGGGTGGGGGCACCTTGAAGAGAGAATTGATGGTATTAAAGAGGCAGCGAGGATCAGAGGCAAGAGAGTTGGTCAGGTGGATGTAGTATTCTTGTTTGGCAAGTGCTATGGCTGACTGGAAGGAGTCAAGGATGAATTTGAAGTGTATAAGGTCTTCCGGGGAGCGGGATTTGATCCATGCACCATCTTGAGTTTGTGGTATATGGTTCTTGTGATGTTGGTTATATGAGTGGAAAGTGTGAGGTGTTGCTCAAGAATGATCCCCAGGTAGTGTATTTGAGGTTTTACTTGTATTTGGGCTCTGTCAACAGTTATGTGAATAGGTGGTGAGAAGTTGGTGTCCTTGAAGATATATAAAACTTCAGCTTTCTTGAAGTTTATATTCATGTGGTCTTTGGTGAGCCAAATTGATATGGAGGTGAAGCATGTTTTTACGTGTATGATGGTTGGGTTAGTGGTAATGATTGCAGCGTAAAACATGATGTCATTGGCATATATGTGGTAGAGAAGGTTGTGTGTTTGTATTATAGAGAAGATTGGTTGGCGTAAGAGGTTGAATAACATTGAGGATAGAGCTGAGTCTTGGGGTCTCCCTGTCACTGGGTGTACTGCTTTGAGATTTTATTGATCTGTTAGGTATGATATGAACCATTTCAGCATGGTGCCTTTCAGTCCGATTGTTTGGAGACGTTTGATGATTAGATTGTGTGCGACGGAGTCAAAGGTGGCTTTGATGTCCAAGAATATGAAGATAAATCCTTTTGTTTTGTTGATATCTTTTGTAAGATTGTTGGTTAGCATGGTGAGCCGAGATTCCACTCCATATTGGGGCCTGAAGCCATATTGCTGGGGGTCAAGTGGGTAGTTAGTGTCCGTATAGTCTTGCAGTTGTGAAAGTACTATTTTCTCTATTACTTTTACCAGGAATGGCAGGCTGGCAATTGGATGGTATGAGGCCAGTTGCCCCCAAAACCCTCCTCTCCCCTTCCTCCTTTCTCAGTCTCCGTGATTAACTCTGTACTCCTCCCTGTCTCTTCAGCTCACTCCTTCTCCACACATATCCAACTGATAGCTAAAACATGCTGTTTCTTTCTCTACAACATCAACAAAATTTGCCCATTCCTTTCTGAATACACTACCAAGACACATCTACTCCTTAGTCACCTCTCATCTAGACTATTGTAACCTACTCTTTGCTAGTCTCCCTCTGAATCATCTCTCTCCCCTTCAATCTGTTCAACACTCTTCTGCATGGCTAATCTTCTTCCAGCCTCACCATGCTATTATTACCCCTCACCTTAAGTCACTTAATTGGCTCCCTATCCATTTCTGCATTCAGTTCAAACTTCTCCTGCAGCTCCTCACTACCTTTCCTCTCTTATCTCTCCCTACACCACTCCTCAGGAATTCTGCTCTTCTGGCAAATCGTTTCTGTCTGTGCCCTTCTTGTCTAAAGCTATTCGCTCCTTTCACCTTGTTGCTCCTTACACCTGGAACAAACTACCTGAGTCTGTACATCAGGTGCCTTCTCTAACCCTTTTAAAATCCAGGCTGAAAACCTACTTCTTTGCTGCCTCTTTCGGATCTCGACTCACCTGATCTCCTTTGTGTTTCCTTACTATTCCCCCTAGATGTATCCCATGTCTACAGCTACTGTGTTGTCTGTCTTGACTAGATTGTAAGCTCTGATGAGCAGGGAACGTCTTTTACATGTGTCTGTGCAGTGCTGGTGTACGTCTTGTAGCGCTGTACAAATGTTAAGTAGTAAATAGTAATAACCAATTACAAAAACATTAAGTATATAGAACATATATAAAATAAATTTTATGGAAAAAAATGTTTATTATGATAGCCAAAAGGGGATGAAAAGGAAGGGAGGGAGAGGGAAAGGGTAAAAAAGGAAAAAAAGGAGGGAAAAAAGAAAAAAGGTAAACAGGAAAATAGTGGGGAAGGGGAGGGAGGAAACGAAGGAACAAGGGAATGAGGAGAAAGGGGGAAGGGAAAGGCAAGGTGAAAGGGACACTATAAACAACATTACACATAAAACAGGAAAAATATGAAATAAAGTCTAATGCAGTGTAAGAAAGGGCTCCATTCCTTTAAAAAACAACACCAATGATGTGAACCAACTTGCAACCAATGATGTGAATAAATACATAGAGCACCGTTCAGCACATCTATACATTAATTACAGGCTGTTCTAAAATATACGAGAAGACTTGTTCTATGTAGGCACTTATATTACTACTATTAATCATTTATATAGCGCTATATGCATAAGGCATATGCAGCACTTTACAGACAGATAAAGACAATCCCTGCTCTTTGGAGCTTACAATCTAGTTAAGACAGACAAGACAAAAGATGAGAATAAGGGTAGAATAATGAAGGTAAGGAGACAAAAGGAAGTCAAGGGATCACTTATAAAAAAACATTTAGCTGCCAGGATTATTAACTGTAAAATGACCTAAAAAAATCAATAGTTTAATAAATATGCCAATTATGAATAGCGGCAGCCAAATGCAATAAGCCACATTGCACACGAACTACAGCAAGCAAAAAAAAAACATACGGGTTGTAAATGATTGTTAATTCCTCAGTCACATTAACAATATCCTAAAAAATAAAAACCAAAATTGTGCCTTACCTGTTGTAGCGAATGGTATGTAAATCCTGCATCCAGTTTGAGAAACGCCATACAAATGCTGCCTCTTTTAAAAGAAAGGGGGCAGCTCTGCTTTCCCACCAAGGAAGCTAAGCCACGCCCCTCTAGAGAAGATTGACAGGCTTACTAAATACACAGATTGGACAACAAATGTGTGTCTGGATAAAATGGTAAGAGGAGGAAATGCCTGATAAAAAAAACTCTTGAAAATCATAAAATATATCTAAAAAATAAATAATAAAAAGAAAACCCGCTAAAAAATGCAAACAAGATACATCTTAAGAACAACTTAAAAAACATAAAAATAGATTAACTAATTAAGATGCAGAACATAAAAGAAGATGAGTAAAACCAATGCACTATAAAAACTCAAAAAACAGATTGAACTTGTGCTATAAGAAATAAAAGTGAAATAACCAGAAAGGGGTATGAATACCCAAGTGTAAATAACATAAAATGTAGCCAAATATTACAAGTGTAAATGCCAAATGAAATGGGGGGGGGGGAGAGAGGGGGAGAGACAAAGCAAAGAAGGCATTTAATGATAGTTCACAGATTACTAATAGTGGGTCACAATCTCGTATTTTAGTTCTTTTAGCGCCCTGGGATGTATGCCATCTGGTCCAGGTGATTTACTACTCTTTATTTATCAAATAGTTGTAATACATCTTCCCAGTTTTTCAAGATTTATTTCAGTTCTTCTGCTATATCACCTTTACATACCATTTCTGGCATAGGTTACTTCCCTACATTTTCTTCAGTGAAGAAGAATTTATTCATTCTCTCTGCTATGGCTTTGTCTTCTCTTAGTGCCCCTTTTACCTCTCTCTCTCAAGTACATTTGTATTATGCATTTTTGCTTCCACAGCAAGCTTCTTTTCAAATTTTCTCTTTGCCTAACTTATCAATACCTTGCATCTAACTTGCCAGTGCTTATGTTGTTTCCTATTTTCGTCATTTGGCTCCCTTTCCATTTCCTGAAAGATGCTTTTTTGGCTACAAACAAAAAAACAAGAAAAGCAACACTCACTGTAAACAAAGAATTAAATTATGCTATACCAATGAAATAAACATAAAATAAGGAGGAAAAAGAGCTCAGTAGTTTGGGAAGTTAATACAAGGAAAAACTACATAACTTCCTTATGATCATAACCATATAGTGGCTTAATGCATTCTACATCACCAGTCATAAAAAACCTCCTTGTAGCCAACAGTATAAATTTTAGCACTGGGACATAACCCAAGCAGTTACTTATCTTTGCTCTTCTCTGTCAGCATGGTATTTGGTATAGCATAATTTAATTCTTAGTTTACAGTGAGTGTTGCTTTTCTTGTTTTTTCGTGGAGGAGTGGCCTAGTGGTTGGGGCAAGGTACTTCAGGCTGGAAGGTCGGGGGTTCAAATCCCACTAGAGGACAGCAACCTTGGGCCGGAAGGACTGGGGTTTCTAGTCCCACAGGTGCTCCTTGTGGTCTTGGGCAAGCCACTTAACCCTCCATAGCCCATCTTCCCTGTAAAATAGTTATCTCCAAGTTATAATGCCCTGTTCAATGTAATTTCAGTTTGTTCAATGTAAACCGCACTGATGCAGAATAGTGCGGTATATAAGAGAATGTAAATAAAATAATAATAATAATAAAATAATAAATAAAATAATATTCACTCCTATGCTCAGCATTTCACTAATGGCTGCCTCAGGAAGTGAAACTCACTGACATGCTATCCCTAATAGAGCAGCAAATAACTCTTAAGGCATTAAATTAATGAATGAAATTTGAGACACTGTGCAGCACTGCAGTTTAATGTCTTACGAGCCAAGAAAGTTATTTGCTGCTTTAATATGGATGGCACGTGTGTGAGTTTCACTCCCTGATGCAGCCATTAGCGAAATGCTGAGCATCAGAGTGAATAGCATGCCAACAAAGAAGTGTAAAGATAAGTAGTCGCTTGAGCTTTGTCCCATTGCTAAAATGTATCATGTTGATTGTTGTTGTTAAGTGCCGTTGAGTTGGTGTCGACTCATGGTGACTCTCTGGATAGTTTCCTAAACTATGTTCAGTCTTCAGTCAAGTGGCTCATTGTGGATGAGTGGCACCCATAGCTACTGTTATTGTATTGATCCATCTCATTGCTGGCCTTTCTCTTTTGTGTTGACCTTCTACCTTGCCAAGCATGATGTCTTCCTCTAATGATCTCTCTCTTTGCATGATGTGTCCAAAGTATGAAAGTTGAAGTCTTCTTATCTGAGCTTCTAAAAAAAATTTGGGTTTGATCTCCTCTAGTACTGACTGGTTTGTTCTTCAGGCAGTCCATGGTATACACAATATCCATCGCCAGCACCATAATTCAAAAGCATCAATTTTCTTCCTATCTTTTTAGAAGGAGGCTTTTTATGACCAGTGATGTAAAATGCATTAAGGCATGTTATGGTTATTAGTAAGTTGTACGGTTTTTCCTTCTATTAACTTTCCAAACTATTGAGGTCTTTTGTCCTCCTTGTTTTATGTTAATTTCATTGGTATTTAGTATAACATCATTTGACATTTGTGCTATACTCGATAGTGGGGGGAGGGGGGGTTGGCTACTGACCTCACCTCTAAACCATGCTGGTGGTTGTTTATTTATTTATTTTATTTAACAGGTTTTTCATACCACATTAAACAGGGACATTGATAATTTGGATTTTTTTCTGAGGCAAAGGAGGGTTAAGTGATTTACCAAAGCAAGTCGCATACTACCTACCCAAGTGCCCGTCCCCTTTTACCTCTCCCCTATCCCCACCTAACCCAAATGTACACACTTAGTAACATGTACAGTAAACCACTTTGATTGATATATAAAATTGGTTAAATAAATAAATGCCACAAGTGTGCTGGTGGGAATTGAATGCTGGTCTCTTGGTTCCCAAGCCAGTACTCTAACCACTAGGCTACTCCTCCACCCAGTTTGATCTTCCGTCCACCTTTCTTAAAGCATGGAATGCATCTGATCTGGGCGTCCAAGACAGTATTTTTAAACAATGCCCATGCTTGATGTATGCCTTTAATCTTTGCAGCTGCTCCTTTTTTTCTTAACTATTTTCCTCATTTTATCATAGTCTCCCTTTTGAAAGTTAAAAGCTAGTGCTGTGGATTTCCTTACCGTCCTTCCTCTATTTATTAAATCAAATGCGATCAAGTTATGATCAATATTGCCAAGTGCCCCCCCAACACCATTATCTCTTGCACCAAATGCTGTGTTCCACTAAGAATTAAATCTAAAATAGCTTCCCCTCGTGTCAGTCCATGAAGCAGTCATTTATTTCATCTAGAAACTTTATCTCTCTAGCATATCCTGCTGTGGCATTGACCCAGTCGTTACTGGGGTAATTAAAATCACCCACTATTACTGTGTTGTAACTTTTGTTAGCTTCTCTGTTTTCTTTTAGCATTTCATCATCTATCTGTTCATTCTGGCCAGGTGGATGGTAGTACACCTGCACTGCCAATGCCTTCCCATTTTTGGGATTGGGATATTATTTAGCAGTTAGTGCATTCAGTTTCTTTGTGCATGAGGAAGCAGAATTTATGATTAGACGTTTGCATTGAACTTACAGGTATCCCACTCCATTATATGAAATTTCAATAAAACATTTCCCTTTGTGTCGTTGTGACTGTGGCCTTCCACGAGATCATCTACATATGTGGTAGTCTTGCCCACAGGTGCCTTAGTTTTAAATGTGTATGGGCAGTGAAGTCAAGTCATTACTGGGCCAGGAGATGATGATCTCTGTCTCTTGAGGTATAGGCAACAAATTGTCCTCCCTCTTGAGGATTATCTGCTGGCAAGCCAGCTTATTCATGCAGCCTGCCATACTATTGCAGATTTCTGGAGGGGGATCTCCTTGATTTTTCACTGGCATAGACAGTTTTTTGGAAGTGTGTTAATAGAAAAGTTGTCTTACTCCTCAAGAAGTAAAATAGACTTGTATAATAAAGTCTGGTGCAAATACTGGAAGAAACGTGAATAGATGGGCCAGAGCACTGTGTAGACCAGCATCCGTTGTAACTTTCTGAATTAGGAGGAACTGAGTTAATGTGTGTTATCTGATACTATATTGGATAGGTTTACATGGATCACCAAGGTATCTTGGTTCTACAGTATGTTCCTTTCTCAATTAAAATGGGGCGTTTTCAGCGGCAGTGGCTAGTGCTGCTAAAGTGGCTGGCTGTTGCCACTTTAAGTTAAACCTGCATATTCAGCACCGGTGCATATCTGGCAAACTGCACTGAATATCCGGCTTTGCCGGATTGCTCTTTTACAGTTGGTTAGCAGAGATATTCATCTGCTAACTGGATGCAAAGCCACATACAGACTTTCACTTGTCCAACTTTATGCAGCTAACCAGCTAGCTAACAGTGCCAGCCCCACTCCACCCCCTTTGCTTAGTGACAAAGGGCTCAATATTCAGTGGCTGTGGCTAGTGCGATTACAGCGGCCAGCCATCACCATGGAACTTTAGACCCACATATTCAATGCCAGGGCCATATCCAGGCCACGGCATTGAATATCTGGGTTGCCTGGATTGCAATGAAGCTAATCGAGCGGCGGCAATGTTCAGCCAATGCCCGGTTAGCTTCTGTGGCAAACGTTAGGCCAGCCTTTACTGCACCTGACTTTCTCCACGTTGCAATAACCAGACAGCGATTAATATCGCAGCTGCCTGGTGATCATGGTGCTGCCGCGGGACATGCAGCAGCGGCATCTGGGGATACTCACCGGCACTAATCATGTTAGTGTTGCTGAATATCCCAGCCAAGGGGAGTAACACGGTTAACAAGTCTGCTAACTGCATTCATTCCTTTAAATATCGGTCCCTATATCTTTAGTTCCCTCTGTGTAAGGCTTATGGTGCAAGCCATGCACCATTTGGGTGAATTGCTTTGACTGTATGAATGTCCTCCTGCAGATGTGGTCTCCAAATCTGAATATAGTACTCAAAGTGTGGTCTCATCAGAGATCTGTAGAAAGCTAATAATACTTCCCTCCTACCAGTGATACCTTTCTTAATGCACCCAAATGCTTTCCCAACTGCTTTGGTACACCGACTGGCTACCTTGAGGTCATCAGAAATGATGACTCCTAGGTCTCTTTGCGGTTTGGTGACTGCCATTTCTTCACCTCCAAAAAGTACCTAGCTCATGGATTTCTACATCCCAAATGCATGATTTTGCATTTACTAGAATTAACATATAGTTGTCATGTCCTTGACCATTTCTCCAATTTTTAAAATCATCTTGCATTTTATTTAATCCCTTCAGCATATCTACTCTGTTGGGAACTTTCGTACCATCTGCAAACAGGCACACATAACCCTTTTATCCCTTCCCAAATGTCACATAGAGACATTGAACAGGGGATGGCCCAGCACTGATCCCTGTGCACTCTATTGATGACTTTCCCTTGAGCAGAGTGGATCCAGCTGATTACCATTCCTTGAGCTCTGTTTTACAACCATTTTCTCACTTGGCTTAAAATTTTTGTTTCAGCTCCCAGACTGGCTTACCTGTTTGGCAATTTTTATTTATGTATTTATTTATTTCTTCTATACCGCCTCTTCCAGTGATCAAGGGCGGTTTACATGGAACAAGTTAACAAATTAAGTATACTTCCGCATACATTACATTGAACAGAAAGAAACTTTCTAACTTTTTACATATAATAACAGATGTAGAGATAAAAACTGTCCAAACTATTTACATAAGTTATTTACAAGTGGTTCTATACAAATGTGTTACAGAGTAATCGTATAATGTGTTACAGAATAATGGTATGTCATGTGTAGGTGGTGGAATTTTCTAGGTGGAACCCATGTCAAAGGGTTTACTGAAATCCAGAGAGACCACATTTACTGTATCTCCTTGATCCACTACTCTGCTCACGTCTACAAAGAATTAAATCTGATTTATTTGAGAAGGTTTTCATTTGGTGAAACCATCTTATCTATGATTCTATAACTTGCTAATCTTGCTATTCACGGCTTCTGTACCTGCGGATTCACTTATCCTACAGCTCTACATTTAAAGTCAAGATGCCGACAGCGTTTACAGCTCTAATATTTGTTTTGTTTGTTTGCCTGCATTGTACTTTACACTTACTTTACACTTGTGAAATTCTGTTTTACTGTATGTTTCCAGGTTTCCTGTCTGCTATTGCCTGTTTCGCTGTGCCCTTTCTTGGCTCCAACCCTAACAACATCAAAGTTTTCCTGTCCGCTGCTGCCTGATTTGTTGTGCCCTTTCTTGGCTCCGCCCCATAATGACATCAAAGGTGACATCTGCAGGACAGTATCTGAACTCAAAAAAGCATGGGACAAACACAGAGGATCTCTAAGGAAAAAGAGGGGACTGCTGTAATAGTCTATATGGAAGGGCAGACTAGATAGGGCATGTGGTCTTTTTCTGCCGTCATGTTTCTATGTTTCTATCTATCATTCAAAGTCAAGACGCCGGTGGGGTTTACAGCTCTACTATTTGTTTTATTTGTTTGCCTGCTTTGTTCTTTACAATTAAGTAATTCATTTATGAAACTCTATTTGTATACTTCCAGTTTTCCTGTCTGCTGCTGCCTGATTCGCTGTGTCCTTTCTTGATGTCTGCAGCTCTATCGTTTAAAGATGACCTTTGCAGTTTAAAGTCAAGATGCCGGCAGTGTCTTCGCCAAAGAAGCGTGACCAAGGAGGAGGAGGTTCTGCTCTTTGAGTGGCCTCCTAGGGGTGACTCTGGGGCGGCAAATTCTACTATGCTCTTTGTGTCCATTGTTTCTCTAATCCAGTTGCATTTCATTTCTATTCACAGCTTTCAACTCTCTTGTCAGTCCCTACACTTCCAGTTTTGCACTCCTGGCTTCTTGTTCCCTCAACATCTACTGTACTCTCTCTCTTTTACATGGCTACTATCCCAATTATTTGGAGCTCATGGACACTTCCTTCTCGGAGGTTATCCTCATCTACATACTCTCAACCTAAGGTAAGATTCCTTTTGCCATGCCTGTCCCAGTCTCACCTTCCCTCGTTGGTTCAGCAACTTGATGATATTAAGCTGGGCCTCCTTAACTGCAGACCACTTAAAGGTAAAACAGACTTTATTTTGGATACTGTTTCATGACACAAACTATTTTTGCTGTGCCTTACCGAAATCTGGTTTAAACCTGGGGACAACCCATACATGGCACACTGCCTTTAACCCAACTTTTCTGTCCTTTCCACATAATGACTTGCCTAGAGCTGGCGGAGGAGTTGCCATCCTCCATAATAGCTCCTTTCCTATCACTGAACTCCCTTCCAATCTCTTGCATGGTCCTGAAATGTTTGAGCCCGATATTCAATTGGGATGGCTATGTGCCGCTACGGTGCATAGCCTGCACCGCCAACCTTTAACCAGGATTGCCACACAGCCTCCGCAGAAGATAACCGGGTAATGCCAATATTGTAACACTATCTGGTTAGCTCCCGTGATAAAACCAGGCCAGCTTTTGCTTTGCCTAGTTTTTCATGCAATATCGCCACTACCCAGGTAGCATCTGTTACCGCCCACGACATGCTCTGGAATACCCATGACATGCCCCAATGCTAAGTGGTTAGCATTGGGGCATATAGCTGCATTAGCTGGGGATATTCAGTGGCACTAACACGGTTAATGCTGTTGAAGATCCCATTCAGCCGCATTTACACAGTTTACAGGTCGGAAAACTGTGTAAATGCCTTTAGAATATCAGGCCCATCATCTTTAAAATTGGTACATTCCACCCTGTTCATATTTTACTTCTATATTGTGCCCCTTCTCTCTCCTCTTCACAATGGGACATCATCCTCCATACTATCCTTGATATCTCTCTGGCTTTCTCTAACTTGCTTGTCCTTGGAGACTTTAAAATTCATTTACACACTCCTTCCTGACCTTGTGCCTTCTCTTTTCTTCATTTCCTTTAGGATCACAATTTCATCCAATTCATTAACAGCCTCATCCATGTTGCAGATCATACCTTAGACCTTGTCATACCGCAGCAAGACTCCGGCCCTTCCCTTCTTACATTTCCCTCCTTGCTCTTCCCTAGTCCGACCACTCTTTGGTCTGCTTCTCTCTTCCTGGTCTTTCCAGACATCTGGGCCATGCTACCATAGCCAAAGCCCCTCCTCAGGCTTGTAGGCACCTCACCCAGAGTCCAAAACCCGGTTTTCTGCTGCCTCTGAAATTTTCCCGCAGGACTTTAACTTGCTCCCTCTGTTTCAGCAAGCTAACCTTTGGAACTCTTTACTCTCCACTCAGCTAGGCCAGATTGCCTCCTTAGTCCAGGTCCAACCAGCTCCCCGCCAGTTGTCCCCCTAGTACCACCCTAGGTTCCACCTCCTAAAGCAGCAGCTCGAGGCAGTGGAGCTTAGAGCTATTTAGAGTTTAGTACCATCATTACTGATCTCAGGCCCTCACTGCTACAACGAACTATTATTCTGCTCTGGTTACTGCTTCCGCCAATGACCCTAATACTCTGTTCTCTATTGTGACTCATCTCTCCTCTTTTCATACTCCTTCCTCTTCTCCAACCCATCACATTGGCCCCTCTATGGATGTCCTGGATGACACTTTCATCACTAAAATCTCCTCCACTCACTCTGGACTTCCTTCTTTTGATCCTTTTCCCCCCATCTCCCATACCCATACCTAGGGTAGCTTTTCTCCAGTAGATCTCCCCACTCTGTCTTTCTTCCTCTTCTCCATCAAGATACCCTCATGTCCTTTAGATTATCCCATCCCTTCCCGACAGGCTTGTTGACCCATCTCTTGACTTCAGTTCATATATCTGCTCCCTGCTTAATTCTTCTTTCTCCACTAGTACCATCCCTTCCTCTTGGAAATAGGCATTGATTTGCCTTCTTAAAGGTCCTCAGCTTGATCCTGATAACTCCTCCCACTATCACCCAATATCCAACCTTCCTTTTTTGGTGAAACCTGCGGAACGCCTCATTCTACCTCAGTTACCGATCACTTGGAAAGCACCCTAGCCCTGCATCCTCATCAATCAGGATTCCGCACTAATCACAGCATCGAAACACTTCACCTCCATTCTCAATGATCTACATACCATTTTGGACCAGGGGTATATTGCACTTGCCATTTCTCTCAATCTTACTGCTGCCTTTGACCTAGTTGACCACAATCTCCTCCTTTCACATCTCCACAAAGTTGGTCTCCGGAATAATGTTCTTTCTTGGTTTTCTTCCTTTCTGCTCAATCGCAGCTATAAAGTCTGCCACCACAACACCTCTGCCACTTGTTACTCCCTGCTCTGTGGGTTTCCTCAGGGGTCAGCATTCTCCCCTATCCTGTTCAATGTCTTTCTCGTCCCCTTGGCTACCTTCATTTAGTCACTAGGTATCACTTTTTATATTTACACAGATGACATTTTGCTTTTGGCATGTCTTGACAGCATTTCACCTGACCTTTATGGCTTAAATTCAGCTCTCAACTCTCTCTGTGCCTGGTTGTTCAACAATGCATTAAAGCTTAACCTCTCCAAAACCATTTCCACCTGAATTACAAGCAGCACGTTTTCCACTACTTTAGCCCCTTCCATTAGTCCATCTCACTGCTCCCCTCTTTTAAATATCTTGGTATCTACATTCAGAACTTTCCTTTACTCATACCTCACACATTACTCACTCTGCATTCTCACCTTTTTGTAAGTTCTGAACCCTTCGCTCATTTTTCAGCCAAGTGGCTCTGACCACACTTATCCTCAGCACTATTATCACTTGCTTTGATTACTGTAATGCCATTTTCTCTGGTCTTCCTCAACATCACCTCAAACACTTCCATGCCATCCAGAACATCACCATCCATGCCCTTACTCAGGCTATGAAATATGATCATGTCACGCCCCTCTCCATTCAGCACCACTGGCTTCCCATCGCCCAGAGAGTTCACTTCAAAATCTTAACCCTCATTCATAAAGCCCTCCATAACTTGCCACATCAATTTCTAGCTTTGTTGATTATCCCCTATGTGCCCCAACATGGCCTTTGAACACTCCAGGATCATTGTCTGGTCCTTATGTCCCGTTCATGTACCAAATACGAGTCCTCATGCCGGTCTGCTTTTCTCTTCTTGGCCCCTTCTCTCTGGAACTGCCTTCCTCCCTGTCTCCGATTGGAACCATCTCTTCCCTGATTTAAGAAACTTCTGAAAGCCTTTCTATTTACCCAAGCCTTTGGAGTCAGTCTCACTTGAGACAGGTTCTGCATGCAGCCAACTTCCCTTGTTTGCCTGGTTATTTTCTCTTTCTTTTCTCCTCTTTCTACTTTCCTATGCTGTGACTTTCCAGTCATATTAATGAGTTCCTTTCTTATTCTTGCTTTACATTGATGTGTTTTTTAAATTGTAAGATGCTCTGTATGCCTGGCTAAGGGTGGTTAATCAAGTTCTAATAAACCATAAACCATATAAACGTGTAACCCATTTTGCAACACCCATGGTCTATTCATGCTTATCCACAGCCATGGCTGCAACTTTTAGTGCAGGAGAACCTACAATTTAAGGATATATTCAAAGATAATTGTACAGCATTTACAGAGTATAGAGAAGACACAGCAGGAATAATGCAGTGACTGGAAGGAATTTCGGAAAGAACTGAGCTTTTGGAAACCTGAACAGATCAACATTTATTTATTTATTTAACAGGTTTTCTATAAAGCCTTTGTCCAAAGCAGTTTACAAAGAACAACATAACAATTGCAGTAGAATTGTTTTACATTAAACAAGGGAAGACAACTTGGAGAAAAATATGGGGTTAGCTGTGGGAAGGGAATGAACTATGTCCATGGAGAGATCAATTTCGTATATGGGATTTAAAGGATTTGAATAATCTGACTCAACGAAGTAACTTTTGCATATTCATTTTTTATTACATTTTGGTGTTAAAGTGTATAGTGAATAGGGCCCGCAGGAACCAACCCTATTTTTCACATAGGTTCAATGCTTCAGTATCTGCGGTTTCAGGTTCCACAGGGTCTTTCAGGAATGTAGCCCTTGCGAATAACGAGAGGTGACTGTACTACCCTGTTCTATACTTCAGTAGTGCTTCCATTATTTTACCTACTACTGATGCTAAGCTAACAAACTCTAGTTTTTTGCTTCCTCCTTTTCATCCTTGCACAGTGGCACCATGTCTGCTTGTCTCCCATTTTTTGAACTTTGTTTGAAAAGATGAGTTAAACAACCCTGTGAGAGGTGCAGTTAGAACCTCTGTAAGTGTGCTCAGATGAACTCTATCAAGTCTCATGATCTTGTTTGCTATCAATATTGTCAGAACATTGAATACTGCTTCCTCAGTGTAAATGACAATGGGCCCAATATTGGAAACATTAGGCGGCCAATAGGTGGGCAAATCCGGCTGAAATCCATGTAAAACTCATAAACACGGGTAAATCCGATCTCAGATGGCACACGCATGACCAGATATTACTGCAAGGTGCAGTAGCGTAATCATGTATGCGCGAGGGTGTAATGGGGCGGAGTTTAGGTGTGGCATCCACATACATGAGGAATGCCGATATTCTACGGCAGTGTCCAGGGACATAAAAGTGCCAAAAGCATGTAGTTCCATGCCAGGGTTTTAACTGGTTATGGGACCAACAAAAATACATTTTGGCTACATGTGTATACACCGTTACTGGAGAATTCAAACAGGACAAGAGGCACAAGACACAGGAAGAGGGATGTGGTGGCTACCCATGCAACACCATAGGTGGAGCCGTCATAGACAGGAAAGGCGGCAGCACCAGCACCAGCCAGTATTGGGCCGGGCAGGGCAGAGATGCTACTGGACACCCCAAGTTTACTGTCCAAGGGTCATTTATCTGTAGCTGATCATAGAGGAGGTGTTCCAGCATTACCACCTTGATGCTGCCTCTATCACAGACCTCTGTGCCATATTGAAACATGACCTGAAGCCCTCAACTATGTGAAGGTATGTAATGCCTGTGGCTCTCAAGGTGACCACTGACCTTGCCTTCTTCACCACTGGAAGCTTCCATCATGTTGTGGGGGCAACCACAGTATCACATAGTCAGTAACATCCCATTGCATTGCGGCAGTGACAACAGCTCTCCTCAAACAGCTCCATGAATATATGTGTTTCCCAGTCATGCCACAGGCCAGGCAACAGACCATGCGGGCCTTACATGAGATTTCATCTTTCCCATTGGTCCTAGGTGTGATTGATTGCACCCATGTGGTTCTGAGGCCACCCCACCGTGATGAGAGGGCATACTGCAACAGGCACCCATACCACTCGGTGGACATGCAGGTTGTTGTCAATGCCCACATGCACATCACAGATCTCTGTGCATGCTTCCCTGGGTCCTGCCAAAATGCATTTGTCTTATTGCAGTCTGTCCTGGGCCAGGCAGCTGCCAGTGAACATCTTGGTGATGCCTGGCTACTAGGTGAGTGATGTATAACTGAAGCAATGGTTGCATGCTGGTATGTGGGTATGGGACTTTAAGGGCTATTAGCAAGGCCTGGTGGGGGCATGGGGAAGTGTCCAGTCTATGTGAGACAGGCACAACTGGAGGATGGTGGAGGGACTGCCTGGTCACCTGTATGGGGAGGCGATGCATCTGCTAGGATGGGGGATGGCCCCAGAGTGGGTGGAAGGTAGTCATGCCATAGGTAGGCAGGTGCCCCATCTGACCCCTGCCACTGAATATGTGTTAAAGCAAAAAAAAACACGTTCATAAAACTAACATTGAGGAACTAGAGTGTATTTCATCTCTTCTTAATATAACAAAAGCACTTATTTACTATGTGGCTATAGAAGGTCTCAGACTTCAAGTGGAACTGCTTTTTCAGACTCACGTCCTGATTATATAGCGTGCCAAATTGCATCAACGACCTCCAGTTGGTTAATCGTATGGAAAGGGCTCTATCGTGTAAGACTGTTATAGCGATTGCAGACAGCTATTGCTCTATTATTACACACTGCTACTCTTGATCTTTATAAAGTACTCTTAGTACTAACTTAACAAACTAACTCTCGTGTGTTATCAAAAAAAGCTTTTCTTCTTGTTGCTTAGTCTTCAGCTGTGTTTTTCTGGCTCCTTTCACATTGTTCATTAATCCCAATCCCGACGCTCCCTCTAGGTACCGATATGGCGTTTCACCGCCTCGGTTTCTTCAGGGGATTCGTACTCAGCCCTTGTGTGTTCTAAACAAATAAAAATCTTAATGAAACCCTCATCCTAATTCCCGCTAAAACATCTACCTATAGACATATATATAAAGTGAATAAAAACACCTACCTAAATGCTGCTGTGATGCTGCCCACGTCCGACTTACTCAATAATTTAAACAGACTTCAATCCGTGGCACTTCTCATCTTCCATTTTTAAAATAGACGCCGCGCATGCAAAGTGCATGCCTGGACAATGCTTTTAAAGACCCATTGCCTACGTCCTAATTGGACGTCCTACTGCTCTAATCCCTCTTAATTAAATACTATTGAAAAAATGTCAATGATTGTAAACAAGAGCTTTCTTCTATCCTATGCGTTTTAAGAACATACAAACATAAGATATGCCATACTGGGTCAGACCAAGGTCCATCAAGCCCAGTATTCTGTTTCCAACAGTGGCCAATCTAGGTCATATGTACCTAGCAGTTTCCCCAAGAGACACAAGTTCCACAATGCTTGTACTGGGTCAAGCATTGATATCTTCGGTCACTTCTTAATAATGGTTTATGGACCTTTCCTCCAGGAACTTGTCCAAACCTTTTTTAAACCCAGCTACACTAACAGCCTTTACAACATCCTCCGGTAACAAATTCCAGAGTTTGATTACACGTTGAGTGAAAAAATATTTTCTTTTATTAGTCTTAAATAGTTTATCCTGTAGCTTCATTGCATGTCCCCTAGTCTTTCTATATTCTGATAAGGTAAACAATCGATCTACGTTTACCCGTTCCACTCCGTTCATTAATTTATAGACTTCTATCATATCTCCCCTCAGCCGTCTCTTTTCCAGGTTAAAGAGCCCTAACCTTTTTAGCCTTTCTTCATAGGAGTATCCTTCCATCCCCTTTACCATTTTGGTGGCTCTTCTCTGTACCTTTTCTAAAATCGCTATATCCTTTTTAAGATACAGCGACCAGAATTGCACACAATATTCAAGGTGCGGTCTCACCATGGAACGATATAGAGGCATTATAATATCTTTTGTTTTATTTTCCATTCCTTTCCTTATCATACCTAGCATTCTATTTGCTCTCTTGGCCGCCGCTGCACACTGGGCCGAGGGTTTTAACATGGTATCCACAATGACGCCTGAATCTTTTTCCTGGGTGGTGGTTCCTAATGTGGAACCTTGCATCGTGTAACCATAGTTTGGGTTGTTCTTCCCTAGGTGCATAACCTTGCACTTGTCCACATTAAATTTCATCTGCCATTTTGATGCCAGTCTTCCAATTTATCAAGATCCTCTTGCAATTTTTCACAATCCTCTTGGGTTTTAACAACTTTAAATAGTTTTGTGTCATCTGCAAATTTGATAACCTCACTCGTTATTCCACTTTCCAGGTCATTTATGAATATCTCAAAAAGCAGCGGACCCAGCACAGATCCCTGGGGTACACCACTATTCACCTTTCTCCATTGGGAAAATTGGCCATTTAGCCCTACCCTCTGCTTTCTATCTTTTAACCAGTTCCTGATCCACAATAGTACATTGCCTCCTATCCCATGACTCTTTAGTTTTGCCAAAAGTCTCTGATGAGGGACCTTGTCAAAGGCTTTCTGAAAGTCCAGACTCCTCCAAGTAGGAGACTCAAACAATCATCCCATTCATACTCCATAAGGTATATCAATAACTACTATTGATTCAAATATGAGATCCAATCATCTTTCCCTATCAAGTGAATCGCAAGCATTCCAAATATAGCTGTTTATCACCCTGCTTATAAATATCAATAATACCACTCTATAAACTACCATAGTTATCTGTTCTCTTTCCATCTAACAATTTCTACCTATGGTATGAAATTAATATTATAGATTTTATATGCAGGCTGCCCATTCTATAGTGGCATTAAGCCCCATGGGTATCACAGAGTTCAATCTGTAGATCCATCTCCGTTCCCTAATTATGAGGGTTTGGTCCTGCGATTTACCTAGTATTCCCCCATCCACTTTATCTATACAAAAACAACTTAACTGCTCAAAAGTGTGACCTTTCATAATGCAGTGTTGAACTATCGGAGCTGCCCTCACTCTACATCTTAACCGACTCCTATGTTCTCTCATGCGTATTCTGAAGGGGCAAAGCATCTTACCCACGTATATCAACCCACAAGTGCATTGTATGACATACACCACACTTGAAGAGTTTTGCGTTGTGTGCGAATTCAAAAAATATTCTGAGTCATGATAAATAAACTTAGATGTTTCTACAGTGACATCACATATGTCACACTGACCACATTTATTATGTCCTTTCTCTTGTATAGGGGTAATCATGGGAGTTAAGATCGCTGGGCTAAGCCTTTCTTTTAGATTACGGTCCCGCTGCCACACACACCGTATTCTTTTGCCTCCCAAACTAGGTACTGCTGTCAAAACATTCTTATGCTTACGCAAAACATGTTGGATCCCTGAGCTCAAAGGGGAGAATCTAGTTATTAAATTCACGTTATCTGAATCCGCAGTGTCTTTTTCATTTCGAGACCTTATCATAAGCAAGGAACTTCTATGATTATATAAGGCCCTAGAATACGCACATCTCACTATCTTTTTAGGATATCCTCTCTCTATAAAATTATGTGATAATTGTTTAGACAAACATTTAAACTCATTATCAGAACAGTTTCTCCTAAACCGTAGAAATTGTGAAAATGGGAGACTCTCCTTTAACTGTCGAGGATGTGTGCTACTAAAATGTAGGAAGGTATTTCTATCCGTACTTTTCTTGTATACTGATGTTATCTACTCCCCCCTCCCTCTGCTTATTCTTACATCTAAGTATGTAAGTGTGTCTCTATGATATGTATGAGTAAATTGTATATTACTATCAAGTTGGTTTATCCACTGTAGGAAGGCTAACAGTGACTCTTCTGAGCCCTCCCACAGCAGAAAAACGTCATCTATATATCGTTTCCATAAGATAATATTAGAGGCATAAGGGGAGAGGGCCAACCATCGCTCTTCAAACTCTCCCATATAAAAGTTCGCTATGGAGGGAGCGCACGTCACCCCCATGGCCAGACCAGACACTTGCTGGAACAAAATCCCTTCAAAAACAAAATAGTTGTGATATATAGCGAGCCGTGCCAGCTCCACCAAAAAAACGATTTGAATATCAGATAGATCTCCTCGTTGAAGTAGCGTATGCTCCACTACTTCAAGTGCTGCTGTCTGAGGAATATTTGTGTAAAGGGACGTCACATCCATAGTGACTAACCAGGTGTTACATCGTCCAGCCCATTCATTAGCTTCCTTCAAGATATTCAAAAAGTGAGTGGTGCCTTATATATAAGATGGGATCCTGGACAACAGTGGGCGTAAATAAGAGTCTAGGAACGTCGATAGTGGCTCTAGTATACTGCCTCTTGTTGAGACAATTGGTCTACCTGGGGGCTTCTGTAAATTTTTGTGGATCTTAGATACAAAATAGAGCTTTGCCGTTACAGGAGACATCACATTCAAGTATTGAAATTCTTTCCGTGATATTAATTTATTCTGTAAGGCCGTCAAAGTGATGATCTTAATCTCCGTTTGTAGGAATGGTTTTGGATCTTCCTTCAATTCTTTATAGGTGGTACGATCTTGTAGTTGTTTTAATGCTTCTGACATGTAATCTTCACGGTTTAACACCACTACTGCTCCCCCTTTATCCACTCTTCTGATAACTATATCAGTCCTTTGTATCAATTGTTTCAGGGCTTGGTTTTCTGATTTAGTCAAGGCAGTATAGTTTAGATTTTTACTCTGTGCTAACCTATCTTTATCCTTCAATACCAATTCCTTAAAAATTTCTATCGCAGGATGCAGTGGAGCAGGGGGAGACCACGTTGATTTTAGAGGCAATCGAATCCATCCTACTTCCTGACTACCTTCAGCACATTCATGTTGATCCCTCATACTAAAACTATGCGAAGAAAAATAGCTCTTTAAGATCAATTTTCGTATCAAATTTTCAAAATCAACACGGAATTGAAAGGAGTCAAACCTTGTTCCTGGCACGAAAGACAATCCTTTATTCAACACATTCAAAGATTCTTGGGATAATTCCATACCAGATATATTTACTACTAAATCGGTGTTAAACCTCGGTTCCACTTCTGTCTCTATTTCTTCTTCTGATTCATGCGATCGCGGGACTTCCCCCCTTCCCCCTCTTTTTTCTTCTTCCTTTTGTCCTCTTTTGTGTCGTCTAAAAAATTACCCTTCTTTGAGGACATGCTTGAATCTGTATAGATATTTTCATCTGAGGTGTCATCGAAAATTAGTTGCTTTCTAATCTTATTCTGTTTTCTTTTAGTGTTTATCTAGGGGTATACGTAACCCATAGTATAATCCGTGTTATCCCTTTTTAATTTCTTTGACTTTTTCATCATCACTTCTTGTTGTAATGTTGAAATCTGTTTTTCACATCCTCCATCTTTTTAAAGTACACATCTTCCGTGTCTTTTTTTTAAGCTATCCTGAATTGTCTCCACTTCTGCTGATAATTTCTCATTATCCTTCTTTGTTGAATCCATTATGAGGACCATCAGGTCCAAAGAACATTTATTTAGAATTTTGTTCCATTTGTCAATAAAATCTGTTTCCATGGCAGGCATTCTTGGTTCCTTATATATCCTTAATCCTCTTGGGATCTGTTGCCTACTAATGTACTCGATATGAGGTAATCAATGTAATTCAGACTTAACTTTTCTTTTTTGCAATTTCAGTAGTGCCTCCCACGAGGCTGTGTCCTGGGTATCAAGCTCTGTGTTGGTATGTGCGAAAGGGGTCTTTTCCTTAGCAAGTCCGATAATGTAATCATGTGAGAAACTAAAAATCTCTTTCCAACCCAATGGACCTTCCATATTTGTGGTTACACACTTATTGTATGGTCTTCTTGTGAACGTTCAAATTAAAGCAAAAAAAAAAAAGCACGTTCATAAAACTAACTGAGGAACTAGAGTGTATTTCATCTCTTCTTATATAACAAAAGCACTTATTTACTATGTGGCTATAGAAGGTCTCAGACTTCAAGTGGCACTGCACTACTCAGCCCTTGTGTGCTCTAAACAAATAAAAATCTTAATGAAACCCTCATCCTAATTCCCGCTGAAACATCTACCTATAGACATATATATAAAGTGAATAAAAACACCTATCTAAATGCTGCTGTGATGCTGCCACGTCCGACTTACTCAATAATTTAAACGGACTTCAATCCGTGGCACTTCTCATCTTCCATTGAGATCTATAGGTAGATGTTTTAGCGGGAATTAGAATGAGGGTTTCATTACAATTTTTATTTGTTTAGAGCACACAAGGTCTGAGTACGAATCCCCTGAAGAAACCGAGGCGTGAAACGCCATAGCGGTACCTAGAGAGAGCGTCGAGATTGGGATTAATGAACAATGTGAAAGGAGCTGGAAAAACACAGCTGAAGACTAAGCAACAAGAAGAAAAGCTTTTTTTGATAGCACACGAGAGTTAGTTTGTTAAGTTAGTACTAAGAGTACTTTATAAAGATCAAGAGTAGCAGTGTGTAATAATAAAGCAATAGCTGTCTGCAATCGCTATAACAGTCTTACATGATAGAGCCCTTTCCATACGATTAACCAACTGGAGGTCGTTGATGCAATTTGGCACGCTATATAATCAAGACGTGAGTCTGAAAAAGTAGTGCCACTTGAAGTCTGAGACCTTCTATAGCCACATAGTAAATAAGTGCTTTTGTTATATTAACAAGAGATGAAATACACTCTAGTTCCTCAATGTTAGTTTTATGAACGTGTTTTTTTTTTTTTGCTTTAATTTGAACGTTCACAAGAAGACCATACAATCAGTGTGTAACCACTGACTATGTGTTAGCAAGTGCTTACAGCACATGTCCTGGCAGCTCAACTAAGTGGGGGGCATCATGTATTGGGCACTGTTGGAGCACAGAGTTACCTGCATAGAGAGGTTAAGCACATGGTGGAGGATGGCACTGTGGACAGGGCAGCAGCACCAGACAGCCCACCAGATATATAGCAGGCCACTGGGATGCCAGGATTGCAAAGCATGATTGTAGAAGATGTCACAAATGTATCTTGTGTCACGTAGTTCTTAGAATGGTTGTTGCATAGATCACAATCCCCTACCAGTGACTCTACTGTATGTGTGCCCCCTCCTTTGTGACTCCACGGGTGATAGGGGATACCCGCTGAGGACCTGGTTCATGACACAAACTACCCAGGAGAACTACAACAGAGCGCTGGTGCGTACAAGTGCGGTAGTGGAGCAGGCATTTTGACCCCTGAAAAGCAGGTTCCGATGCCTTGACAAGAGTGGAGGAGAGCTGATGTACAGCCATGAACAAGTCTGCCACATCTTTATGGCTTACTGCATTCTCCACCATATTGCCATACAGTGCAGGATCGAGCTACCACAGGAGGAGGTGTCTATTGATGTGTAATGCTCAGCACTGCCGACGTGAAGAACATTGTCGCCCTGACAGGCATCAAGTGGGGGAATGGGAAGATCAGCCCCTCCCCACTCCCGGGCTCAAAGCCTATCAGGAAAGAACTTCCACCTTTAAATTTAAAGTGCCTTTAGGCACGGCCCCACCTGAGGGCCTCGCCAGAGGGTCCTTTGGTGTGGCCCTTAGGCGTGGATCAAAGGTGAATTGAAATGGGAGCAATAGTCCCACACAACCGACCCTTCCATAATACTTACTCTCCAGACTATGGACTGACTCTACAAACTACAATATTGTAAGTTTAAGCCTGATATTCTCTTTGTTAATCCTTATTGCAGTGGCTTCAGTAGCCATTTGATATAATAATCTATACTTTATCATTGAAACCTTGACTAGGACTCTATATTCTTTATAACGTATTGTTGGTACATTGGAACTATCCCTTATTACATTGAAGTTAAGTATTGCATCCCTGGTTACACTTGTTGCAACTTTCCATCTCCTGCTACTTAGTTAACTGCAGCAAGATTCTTCTCTTACACTGTATTATATACATCACTGTACTTTTCCTTGCCAGTCACACAGTTTCCTCTCTCCCCCTTGCCTTGTCTAGCCTGAGGAGTTCCATCAGGCAGCTCTACTATTCCTATACTCCCCTTCTAACACAATGCCAGATCTAATCCTCTACATTATTTTTCTGTATGGCCTGGCCCTAGTCATCATACCTGCTGGAGCCTTTTCTCACCAGCAAGGCCTAATTTCTACCATACATGGATACGGTTGAAACAGACAAGAAAACGTTTTCAACCCGCTGAGACCACCATGGCTATCAAGACACCAACACCTCATTCACATCATATGCCAGTCCCCTGGAAAATCCCATACTAAGAAATTTACAGAG
Organism: Ichthyophis bannanicus; assembly: GCA_033557465.1. Classification (NCBI taxonomy): domain Eukaryota; kingdom Metazoa; phylum Chordata; class Amphibia; order Gymnophiona; family Ichthyophiidae; genus Ichthyophis; species Ichthyophis bannanicus. The sequence goes on from CM066036.1 coordinate 454,752,437, forward strand.
GAAAAAGCCCTGAAGTGTATGCTTATAAATGCAAGATCTATCCAGAATAAATGGCCAATTATATTGCTGAATATGTGGATAATCATAAGCTAGACTTGATCCTCATTACTGAATCATGACTCACAGACACCGATGCAGTTCTTACCAATAAACTTAAGCTACCCAACTATAATATTTTAAACTGTCCGAGAACTAACAGAAGAAGAGGTGGCACCCTTATATTGGCTAGATTAGACATACAATTCCAATACCTCAACTCCCACAACTCTTTCAGTCTTGATTCCATCATAATTGCTAATAAGCAACTAGCGATAGCACTTATCTATCGTGCTCCCTCCACTTGTGCAGATGACCTCTCCATACCCCTGGATGTAGTCTATAATCACTCACCGAAGTCAAGACCTCTCTGGATCATGGGAGACTTCAATCTCCCGGTCTTATCAAAGAAGAACTCTACAGCTTTTCTTGATGCAATGTCTGCTCTTAGGTATGATCAACTAATACATACCCCTACCCACTCTAGAGGAAAAATATTGGACCTTATCTTTGCATCCTCCCACATATATAGTTCCAACAGGGCCGGCCCGTCCATTGAGCAAGAATGTTTTTTGCACAGGGCCCCGTGTTTCAGGGGGCCCCGCGCAAAGAACATTCTGCTTTTTTAAAAAATGAAATTTAAAAAAAAAAAACGGGCCGCTGCCGCCGCGGCAGCACAGATTGTCCCACGGGGCCCCCTCTGCCCGGCTGAACTCTCCCGGCAAGGCTGAAGCCCTCTGCTCCGGCTTGCAGATACGTGAAGGGAGAGTGTCTCCCTCGCGTCTCTGTTAAGCCTGCAGGGGCAGATGGGAAATTTCCCATCAGCCCCTGTGGGCTTAACAGAGACGCGAGGGAGACACTCTCCCTTTGCGTATCTGCAAGCCGGAGCAGAGGGCTTCAGCCGCGCCGGGAGAGTTCAGCCGGGCAGAGGGGGCCCCACGGGACACTCCATGCTGCCGCGGCGGCAGCGGCCAGCTTTTTTTTTTAATTTTAATTTCCATGAGCCGATGGGGGGGGGGGTTAGGACTGGCAGTGGGCTGTGAGCCGAGGGGGGGGGGGGGGTTGAACTGGCAATGGGCTGTGGGCTGATGGGGGGGTTAAGACTGGTAATGGGCTGTGGGCTGATGGGGGGGTTAGGACTGGTAATGGGCTATTGGGGGGGGTTAAGACTGGCAATGGGCTGTGGGCTGATGGGGGCTGTCTGGAAATGGGGTGATGGGGGTTTAGGACTGGTAATGGGTTATGGGGGGGCTTAAACTGAAAATGGGGTGATGGGGGGTTAGGACTGGAAGTTGGTTGACGGGGGGCTAGGACTGGTAATGGGTTGGGGGGTTGCTAGGACTGGAAATGGGCTGAGCAGAAGGGGAGGCTTGAACTGCAAATAGCTGATGGGGAGGGGGCTTGGAATGGAAATGGGCTGTGAGGGAAGGGAGCTAGGACTGAAAATGGGCTGATGGAGCAGCTAGAATAGGACTGGAAATGGGCTGTTGGGGGGAGCTAAGATTGGAAATGGGCTGTGGTGGGGGCTTGAATTGAAATGGACTCATGGAGGGGCTAGAACTGGAAGTAGGCTCATTGGGGGGCTTGGACTGGAATTGGGCTGAGTGGAGGGGAGCTATGATTTGACATGGGCTGATGATGGGGCTAGGAAATGACTAGAAATGGGCTGATGGGGGGGCTAGGATTGGAAATGAGCTGATGAAGGGACTCAGACTGTAAATGGATGGGGGAGCTAGGACTGGAAATGGGCTGATGCAGGGAATAGAAGGGAATGGATGCTGGGTGAGACTGGAACTAGAAGGGAGCTGATGTTGGGGGAGGATTAGAATGGGATGGGGCTGGGAGAGTAAAATGGAGAGGGGAAAAATATTTTGTGTGGGAGGGATGAAAAATCTATAATTGGCCGGGTATTGGGAGAGTAAGTGGGGATTGAGGATGGAGGGGTAAAATTTGTGAGGATGAAATAGGAATGAGGAAAGAGCAAAAGGAGAAAGATTAGTATGTTAAAGCAGATGTAGAGAGAGAGAATGGAAAAAAAACTAGAAGAGAGAAGAAAGGACAAATGGACAGCAGATGATGGAGAGTTAGCAGAAAACATGAAGAAACCAGAAGAAAGTGGCTGGACCAATTGCAACTGAAAAAAAATGCACAAAAGGTAGAAAGATATCTCTTTATTTTGACTTTATTAACTGGAATATGAGAGCTCTGGGAAATGTGCATCATTAACGTCTGCGCTTTGTTTGGTACAAGAGGAAATTAATTTATAGTTTTATTTCTACAGTGTTGTTGTACATTCCAAGTTTGGCTTTTGGGGTTCCCAGTTTAATTATTGCCTTCCTGTTTCTAAATTGTGATTCCTTGTTTGGTGATGGTCTATGTTCTGCATGTGTAACTGAGCTGAGGTATTCTGTTTATGTAATTCCTATTTGACATTGCCACTTGTTCTCTTTCCCCAGTATTCTCTGAAATGTATTGGTTTAATATTTGCAGTGTTGCCTTTTGATAGGTAGGGTATGGTGCTTTGTGAGTCCTGGTAATGCTGTCAGGATATGGCGGGTTTGCTATTGGTTCTAAATGGGCAGCGTTTGTAGTAGTTCCTAATGTGCCTGGCGGTTGGCACTGGATTATAGTAATGTAGAAATCTTTTAGTCTTTCTTTATCCATACACTCATTAAGAGACATGTTTACTAAAAGTTAGTGTATGGTAAGATTATGCAAATATTTATGCAAACAAGGCTACTTATGCAAATGAGGCCCCGCACCGAGTCTCCACACATGGCCCCGCACCCCCCTTGGGCCGCCACTGAGTTCCAATAACTCCTTCCAGCCACAAATTCTTCCAGTGCCATGGTCGGACCATAAAGCCATCATATTCAACGTTCCAGCTACCATTCCAGATTGCAATTCACCTATTAATACTGCATTACCATTAGCTCGTCACTTCAAACCATTTATCAAAGATGCAGTCCTTGATGAAACATTGCCTAAACTTAAATCCTGCTCCTCTGATTTAGATGACATTATACACTCTTGGAACTTGACTCTAAGCCAGGCTGCTCTACTCTCTCAACACAGGTGTCCTTCGAAAAGATCACATTCTGCTATATGGTTTACAGCTGACTGATGCAATTCCCTACTGAATCTCAGGAAACTGGAGTGAAAATGGCGCATTTCCAGACTTCCCCGTGACAGAGATATATATTTATGAAGGCCTTACAAGACCACTGCATTGCTATTACGACAAGAAGGAAGGAATACCACACTAAAATCCTGATGCGCTCCCTCAATAGGCCCTGTGAGCTCTTTCGTTAGATCCAGTCTCTCACTAAGGATGCGCCGTTACATCAAACAGAAAACTTGCTTCACCCACAAGACCTTGCTATCCACTTTCATAATAAAACCAAAGTGATCATCAGTCATCCTGGAGATCCTTGCAGAGACAGCCCTTTGACTGAAAGCACCAATATCACTGCGCTGACCTCTTTCTACCCTTACTCCACCAAACAAATTGAAAACATAATAAAAGGACTTAACTCCACCACCTCACCTGCTGATCCATGCCCATCCCACTGGATCAAGTCTGCATGTTCTGAATTAAGCCTTCACATCTCCAGAATCATTCACCTTTCCTTCAACAAAGGTCCTGTTCCAACACCTCTGAAAACTACTACCATCAAACCACTTCTAAAAAATCCCGTTAGATCCTCAGGACTTGAACTCCTATTGTCCCTTCCTGACTAAGATAATTAAGAATATAGCACAACAACAAATCCAAGACCACATTGATTCTTACGTTTCACTGGATCATCAGCAGCATGGCTTCCGCCAACATCATGGTGTTGAGACCTTGCTCACCTCCCTATTTGATAATCTAATTAAAGGCATGAACAAACCAAAACAGGGCTTCATCCTTATCTTCTTGGATATTGCCTCTGCCTTCGATACAGTCTGTCACAGATTCTTGCTTATTCAACTTCAACTTAAAGGCATTCAGTGCTCAGCACTAGATTGGTGTCACTCTTATCTATCAGATCACCAACAACAGGTTTGCATAGGTACACAAACATCAACTATGTTTCATCAAACCCAAATAGTACCACAGGGCTCTTCCTTCTCAGCCTTGCTATTTTATATATATATATTCAGCCATTATGCACAATCTTTCAATCTTGCGGCATTCTTTACCACATCTATGCAGATTATGTGCTACTGTACACCCCTTTCTCAATGGAGAACCCCAACTTTGCTGAAATCACAGACTGCTTTTTTTTTTTTAAATTTGAATTTCACCAACTTACAAAAGCAAGATTTAAGCAACATAAAGTGTCATTAAACACATATAATCAATTTGGATATCCACCATAATCTAAATACATGTCATAAATCATAAACAAACAACACTTAATCCCAGCCCTCAATAATGGGGAGATATAAAGCAAAAGGAAAATAGAGAATAAGAAAACATAAGAGTTACATCACTCTAATCACTAGACAGCATTTAACATAGTCCTCCTACACCGCCTACTGATTACTTTGACCCTCTTTACCTATCAAAAATAATTCTAATTGAGAAGGATCCATAAAAGTAAATTTGGAACCCTGCAATGTAATTAAACATTTACATGGGTATCGAAGAAAAAAGGAAGCTGAAAGGGCTAAAACTCTAGGTTTCAGAGCTAAAAAAGCCTGTCTCCTAACTTGCGTAGCCCTACAAACATCCGGAAACATCTGGACTTTAGCACCACAAAACAGAGAGGACATCTTTTTAAAGTAACTTCGCAATACAAGAACCTTGTCTTTATCAGAGACAAAGATCACTATCAAGGTAGCACGAGACAAGATAATATCTTGAGAGTCCTCGAGAAATTTGGTTAGTTCAAGGTCAGTACGACCCTGAAAGACATCAAATTCCCCAGGAGAGCCAAGAGAAACCCCACGTCCCGTCAAGTAATACAATTTTGAAATAGAAATAGAATCAGCAGAAGCCAAATCTAAAATCTCCCTAAAATATTTTTGAAGCAAAATTTCTGGAGAGAGTAGATGGCAAATAGGAAAATTCAATAAACGAATATTTCTGGCACGAAGCATATTGTCAAATAATTCCAATTTGTGGTGTATAATTAAACTATCTTTTACATTAGAGGAATGTACAGACTTAAAAGAGAGACATTGAGTTTCACAAGTGGAAATACGAGAAAGCATACCCCCCATTCGACCTTCAACCTCAATAAGCTTATGCACAATCTTTCAATCTTTCAGCATTCTTTACCACATTTATGCAGATTATGTGCTACTGTACACCCCTTTCTCAATGGAGAACCCCAACTTTGCTGAAATCACTGACTTCTTTAATGCAGTCTCTGACTGGTTAGGAGCCCACAACCTTAAAATGAACTATAGTAAAACAGAAGTTCTGTTCATCATGAAGGATCCAACATTCATACATCCAGCTACCCTACATGTTAAGAATGCTGAATTGAAGACTAATCATGAAGTTAGATATCTAGGTGTCACTTTGGACCAATGTCTAAATATGGAATCCCAATTAAACAATATCACAAAGGCTGTCTATCTCAAAATATGTTCCCTCTGCCAGCTCCGACCCTTATTAGAACCTACTGACTTCCACATTATCTCCAAGCTCTTGTCACTCCACTCTTTGATTATGCTAACATCATCCTACATAAGAACATAAGATATGCCATACTGGGTCAAACCAAGGTCCATCAAGCCCAGTATCCTGTTTCCAACAGTGGCCAATCTAGGTCATACGTACCTAGCAGTTTCCCCAAAAGACACAGGTTCCACAATGCTTGTATTGGGTCAAGCACTGATATCCTGGGTCCCTTTCCTCCAGGAACTTGTCCAAACCTTTTTTAAACCCAGCTACACTAACAGCCTTTACTACATCCTCCAGTAACAAATTCCAGAGTTTGAGTGAAAAAATATTTTCTTTTATTAGTCTTAAATAGTTTACCCTGTAGCTTCATTGCATGTCCCCTAGTCTTTCTATATTCTGATAACGCAAACAATCGATCCACGTTTACCCAGTCCACTCCTTTCATTAATTTATAGACTTCTATCATATCTCCCCTCAGCTGTCTCTTTTCCAGGTTAAAGAGCCCTAACCTTTTTAGTCTTTCTTCATAGGAGTATCCTTCCATCCCCTTTACCATTTTGGTGGCTCTTCTCTGAACCTTTTCTAATAGCGCTATATCCTTTTTAAGATACGGCGACCAGAATTGCACACAATATTCAAGGTGTGGTCTCACCATGGAACGGTATAGAGGCATTATAATATCTTTTGTTTTATTTTCCATTCCTTTCCTTATACCTAGCATTCTATTTGCTCTCTTGGCTGCCGCTGCACACTGGGCCGAGGGTTTTAACATGTTATCCACAATGACGCCTAAATCTTTTTCCTGGGTGGTGGTTCCTAATGTGGAACCTTGCATCGTGTAACCATAGTTTGGGTTGCTCTTCCCTAGGCGCATAACTTTGCATTTGTCCACATTAAATTTCATCCTACATGGCTTACATGCCTATGCACTCCATCCTTTGCAGATGGCTTTGAATACAGCTGCTCGAACCATTTACGGAGCTTCCAGATATGCAAGCTCTGACACTCCCTCATCTAGACTACTGCAACATAATCTACCATGGCCTACCTGCCACACAAACCAATCCTCTCCGAATTGCCCTAAACACCACGGCGAGAATAATTCACAATGCAAAGAAAAGAGACCACATCACCCCAATTCTGAAAGACCTTCATATTCTCCCCATCGAAGCAAGAATCAAATACAAAGCTCTTCTACTCACCCACAAAACCATCCACCAAACACAAGGCACCCCACTCTGCTCCCTACTACCTCGACCAACCCACAGCAGAACGACCAGACAATCCTCCAACAGCTCCATTGCAGTCCCCCACAAAAGGACCAAGGCAACACAACGGACCTGCAACAGAGCCTTTGAACTCTATGCCCCATCCCTCTGGAACTCTCTACCAAACCACATCAGGAACAACGGTGATCTCCCATCATTCAAAAAGCAGCTAAAAACTGTCCTATTCCAAGAACATCTCTGAATAGGAATCCCTCTATTTTTCCTCAAGAGCTCCAGACCAGTAACTATGCTACCCTGTCAGTCTCTATGTTCATCCCAAAATCATCAATGTTGAACCCCCGGTGATGGGCCTCCCCCCCACCATTGATTCCCCCCCCCCCCCCCTTGTTATATGTCCCACCGCTTTGACCCGGTGAAAAGCGGGACATAAATACAGTTAAATAAATAAATAAATATAAATAAATCATGTATCGCCTCTCCTAGTACAGCTACATTGGCTACCAATAAAAAATTGACTCAAGTACAAAGCCCTTCTATTGACATTTAAAATCCTTCACCATCTCTCCTCATCCTCTCTGGAAGATCTCTTGCATTGGACGCCCGACACCAGAACCAGAAGAACAAATATGACAAATACTCTTACCATACCAGCCCTGGCTAGCAAAATCTCCCAATTTGCCAGGCACAGAGCCTTCTCCATCTTAGCCCCTCTGCTCTGGAACTCTCTTCCTGCTCCTATCAGTCTCATCACTGACCTATCAACTTTTCGTAAAGCAATTAAGACGCATCTATTCCAGCTTTCATTCGACCATGTGCCATTGCTTTTTATGGTCTCTCTTTAATGCAAAGCTCCCTTCAGCTTGTATATAGTTTACCTTTCTTAAGCCATCAGCTATTGATCACTTTGTTTAGTTTATTTATTTAATGCATTCAGTTATTGCATTAACTCATGTTGTTCGTTATACCTGTTCAATGTAATTTATCCTGTTCCTTGTAATGAGTTGTTCTTATGTAAACCGTGCTGATTATTAAAAGTGTGGTATATAAAAAACAAATAAATAATGAGAGGCCGGAGGAAGATGACTGCATTGGCAGCCAGCATATGACTGCAGCAGCACAAGCATCAATAGACAAACTGATATGGGAGAACGTCTAGTGTGAGTACATCCATTTATTCATAGAACTTGCAGTACCGATCCCCAACATCATCACTTACATGCCCTCTTCCCATCCTGAATTTTCTCCTGTGACCCTCCAACCTTCCTCCCAACCTAGGCACTATGCCTCAGAGGTGGTGTTTCTGAAGCATTGCTAGCTTTCTCATCCTCCTCTGCAAGGTTTGAGGCCTCATAAGGCTGTAGCCTGAATATCCTTGATGTCATGCCATTGCTCACCATTGCTCACCATTGTTTTGATTTTTATTTTGGATTTTTGAAGTGTCATCACAAATACACATTTTTTGGGGGGGGTTTTGTTGATTGCTCACCAGGGGGCATCAGCATCAAGTGCCACCTTGCAGCTGCAGTATCATGTAGGGAGCACTAGATGGAGGCCATGTAGGCAGCTGTCTCCCTGGATAGATGGTGCACTGCCTCCTGGTGCCTGTCCTGCCACTCTGCCATTTCACACATCAATTGGGTTGAGTCACATAACTTTTACCTTATCCTCTCAAGGCTTGTGAGGATACCTTAGTCAGGCTGACCATCTCTGCCCTGTCTTGCAGCATCTGATGTTCAGTAGCATCAGAACAGGTGTCGATGTGTGGCTCGAGCATGGGGAACTCCAGCTCCAGCAGATACTGGGGATGACCTTGTGACTGAGGAGGTTGAGTTGTTGCAGTGGTGGATTCTTTCTGAGGGCTGGGGAGCATGGCAGGTGCAGAGATGTGGCTGGGTTGTTCAGGGATACCAGGACACAGCTGCATGTGCACTCCAGAAGGACCTAGGTTCTCATCAGAGGGTGTGGTTGGGGGTCCATCTTTGGGAGAGGCAGTAACCAAAGGTTTAGGGTGGGGGGGGTGGTTCAGCCAGCTATATAAGGAGGTGGGGGATGTGTGGGCTGATGCATGGGATTACCCCTCCCCCTCCCCCACTGAGCAAAGAAGTAGTGAATGTAGGCCCTGGCACAGGGTAGAATTCGAAAGCCCATGCTGTCAGAATGGCAAAGTGTTAGGAGTGCATGTATTGCTAATGCTCGAACACTACTGCACATGCAAATGTGTGGTTGTTAGGAAGTTGTTATGGTGCAAAGCTCAAGTTAGAGGTGCTAACTGTAATTCCCCACTTGCCTCACAGGGGTCACTGTTCCTCGTCGATGGACTGCTGGGACTGCACTTAAGGGGAAGACCTGTAGATGCATGGCACAGGGAGGAGAAGGGGAACATCTGCCAGACCCAGACCAATGTTCCCTCTAATTTTCTGTAGGCTGTGTGTGCATAAAGTATCAGCTGTGTGCAGCTTTTGAAGGAAGGTTAAATTTTTGTGCGCCACATAATGACACTCGGAGTTATATACTTTAAAATTTGACTACACGGCAGAATACAGTATGTACACCACATTGATTTTAATCAAATTAAATGAAAATAGACGATTACTAAATGAAGCGGGAAATTTCTAGTAATTACAATCACAACTTTTAAATTTTAAGACGTCTGTGTTGTTTTCTATCAAAATCAGAGCCATAATTTTTGTGCGCTCTGTTGTAAAGTATGTGCGCTCGCTCGGCGAGGTGTGTGCGCACGCACACGCGCACAGCTTAGAGGGAACAGTGACCCAGACCTAGCATAATGGACAATGTGTCAATGTGGAAACACACTCATTTAACTAATGTGGTGCCTACCTTTCCCTTGGCCCATTCTCCATGATCTGCAAAATGTGTGAACAGGCATGTGCTGGGAGGCAAAGTGGCATGGCAACATTGCAAGGCACCCAGGAAGGTACAAGGGTGAGCAGCAGACAGTGTTAGAGGAGCAGCTTGTGGACTGGATACTGTGAAAGGGAGCAAGTTGTTTTCAGGGAAGAGGGGGCACACAAAGAAGATCAACACACCTACTGCTCTCCCGGAGGGTTGCACTGTAGGGATTGAGAAAGATCTAAGTGGTAAACAAGGCCTACTCACCCTCTGGTGCGATCGGAGCAAAGCTATCCTGGCCAGTTAACCCAGCGATCCAGCAGTCATGAATACATGCTAGCACTTTCTTCTCCAGGTAACTCAGGACCATCTGCTGCTTTGGTGGCACCTTCGGGTTCACTCCCTGCTTCTCCTTAGCATGCTGACAGAGCACATGCCACTTCTTCTTTGTGTTCTTGACCTCCCTATTATGGTGGTACACAGCATTAATCTGCCTAGCAATGTCATGCCAGGCATACTGCTGGTTGTGAGCATCCCCAGATCACCTTAAGGATGGAGGTCAATAGCAAGTTCCACCTCCACAGTTGAGACATTCTGCTTCCTTGTCCTCTTCCGGCCGAAATCCAGCATCTCTTGTCTAACAGCACATATCTATCACATACGCAGATATGACGTGAGCGGGCAGCAACCTAGCCATTGATATTGCACAGGTACGCAGGTCTACATAGCCACGCCCATGCACAAATACAGTTGTGGTCAACATTATTGGCACCCTTGCATTTTAGGCATGTTCTGTACAATATCTTGAGAAATAACATAAAGTTAGAATATTTCCAATTATCATAATATTTTAATATTATCTTCAAAGGTATACCACAACAAAAAATGTCTATGCAACTTAGACATATTAATTAATGAGAAAAATACAAAATATGACCTGGACAGGATTAATGGCATCTTTCACTAATATTTGGTTGCACAATCCTTGGCAGTGATGACAGCCTCCAAATGTTTCTTGTAGCCATCTATAAGTGTTGTACATCTGTCTGCTAGTAGTTTCTCCCATTCTTCAACTGTGATTTGTTCCTGCTCATGAATGTTTCCAGGATTCCTTTTACCAATGGCAGATTTCAGCTGTTTCCAAAGGTTCTCAATTGGACTGAGATCAGGACTCATTGCTGGCCTGTTTAAAGCAGTCCATTTGTTTCTTTTTAATCATTCTTTTGTACTTTTGGATATATGTTTTGGGTCATGGTCCTGCTGGAGGACCCATAACCTTCGACACAGACCTAGCTTTCTGACACTAGGTAGCACGTTGTGTTCCATAATACATTGGTAGTCCTCTGACTTCATGATTCCTTTAATATATTCTAGGCCTCCAGTTCCTGAGGCAGCAAAACAGCCCCACAATATTATGGAACCTCCACCATGTTTAACTGAAGGAAGTGTGTTTTTTTTCCTTATAAGCTTCATTTTCTTTGTACTGTAAATGTATCACTGGTCTGCATTACCAAAGAGCTCAAGTTTTGTTTCATCTATCCACAGAACATTTTCTCAGAAGGATTGTGGTTTCTCAAGATGGGTTTGGGCAAAGATCAGACGTGCCTTTTTATGTCTGTCTTTGAGCAGTGGGGTCCTCCTTGGCCTTCGTCCATGAAGTCCTTCTTTGTTTAGTGTATGACATATGGTGCTGATTGAAACCACCACTCCAGATTGCTCTTGGTCAGCCTTAAGCTCTTTGGATATTGTATGTGGTGTTATTTTCAACAGTTTGCACTAATCTTCGAAGACTTCTTGGATTAATTTTCCTCTTCCCACCACATCCTGGGATGTTTTTGACAGTTCCATAAGCAGAAAACCTCTTAATAGCATTGCAAACTGTAGACATAGGAATCTCAAGTTCTTTGGAGATGGCCTTTGAAGTTTGATGTTTGGTGATAATGACTTTTCTGATGGTCTCAGGCAGTTCTCTTGTCTTCACCATTGTGAAAATGGAACAGGGAGTAAATGTGGCCATTTTAAGGATACACTTTCAATCAAATTAATTCTTAATTAGACTTTCTCAGCAATTGTTTCAGTAAATAATACAAAGCACATGTCTGCCCGTTTTAATCTTCAATATTACCACTCCTTATGATTCTTTACTACAGGAGAGTATTATTCTTCCTTCGTTATTGCGATCACTGTTTACAGCTTCCTCTAACGTATCACCCCATCTAGTGAGTATAGCATGTATTTTAAGTTGGATAGCTCCTCCTAGTTATATGATTATATCTCCTGTGTCTCAAGCTCACATGACATATAATGGGTTCATATATTAAAGATACCCACTACTTTTATGTTATCATATAAGAATCCTTTCAACATCATATAATATTAAAACAAATCTCTTGACTAAGATGTCATGCAATGAAAATATGAACACATGCTTTATTGTTATTATGTATACAGAAGCTTCTAATTACTTTTTTTGTCTATTTTAGTTATATAATAGAACATAGGATCAATTTATACGTGATACGTACTACGGCATACTAGAGTGAGTAAAACCATATGATTTTGCATAGACGCAACATACCATACTTTTGTCCATCATAGTCTCAGCTTCTCTCTGTGTCCTTACTGCCCTGTGTTTGGTGTTTTCAATGTATTTATGTTCATATTGATTATTAGTTACATTGTTCGTGTACTATACTGCCAGAATTCATTATGCATGATAAATTTTTTTTAAACATTTTTATGTGCGTTTTTAAATATCTTTATATGTATTTGTATTTGTATTTTAATGATTAATTATTTTATTTTATTTTTACTTTTGTAAGCTGCATACCCCCTAAGGAAGGCATTCGCCAAAACGTGTTGGGGTTACTTAATAAAAAGTATCCTATGACCATCGCACGCTCCTTGCTTCTTGTGCCCACCATTTTAAACATTAGAGCCATCATTCATCGGTTGATTCAAGCCATGTGAGTACTGACAGCTGGTCACAGGTGTGTCTAATATTACTGCATTGGGAATGTGATTCTTCTGTTTAAACTGATTTGAATTGTTTATAAGGGTGCAAATAATCATGTCCTGGCAATGTCCCAGTTTTGATACTATTTCCTTTTTTAATTGGTCTTGTATTTGATTCTTTTATGTGTCAAATATATATGCATATATAGTCCAAAGCCATTTCACTGGCCACTTTTTTTAGGGGATATTGGACATTAAGGAGTTGAACTACAAGAGTGACAATAATATTGACCAGAACTGTACCTGCCTTATAGGTGCTTTCAAAAAAAGGTGCCTTGCCACTCAAAATCACAGATTGGGCTATGCACATGTTGCGGAGATAATCGATTGGCTCGGGCCACTTCAATATCCTGCATCCTACCTTTACATGTAGAGCTAACCGTGTATGATGAATATGCCCTTGAGGCACTTAGCCAGTTAGGATGGCCTAAAGTCCCAAAAGACTTGAGTATCAGGGTTGGGTGTTGAATTGTCTGAAGTGTGAGCACCACAGGCAATGTGAAAAACATATGCCCCTTGCAAAGTCTGGTTTCAGTGTGTGATGGGGACAGCCATGTGCTCTCCTGCCCTCTTTTTCTCACGCTTTAGGCAGTTTTCTATGATACATATACCTTATCTCTTTCACTCCCCTTTCTTCACTGGGGGCTCTAACAGGTTATGGCATGTGATTTGCTCAATGTAATGGTTGAAACTAAGTCTGTGAGTCCCTCCTAGTATGGATGTTGTCCATGGGGCACGTGCTGAGGTGGCTGCTAACCCAGCTGCATGGCTCAACGTCAGTCCATTCGGGGTGATAGAACATGCCTTTGTCACCAACTATGGGGTCTGCTGCACTGCTATATATGGGAATAGTTGGAATTTTCCACCTTGCTGTTAATGCGGTTGTCACTTTTTCTTTTAGTTCCTTGGTGTGCGAGCATTTTGCATTTCCTTTGTTTTTTTGCAGAATATATACCGTATTTTCCGGCGTATAAGACGACTGGGCGTATAAGACGACCCCCTACTTTTCCTGTTAAAATATAGGGTTTGGCCTATACTCGCCATATAAGATTACCCCTCTTCCAGCGCACACCAAAAAAAATAAAAAAACATCAGGAGATGGTGCAATGTAGTGAGGGAACAAGGGGAAGGGAGTGTGGCGAAGACTAGCCAGGGGGAATAGTGCATGAGGGTGAGAGAGTCAGGGAGTTTGTGCAGGCAAACAGGGAAAATGATAGGGAGATGGAAGCCTGTATGCCCAAAGCCATGCATGTATCCTCTGAATGCCATACACACATAACCAAGGTGCCATTATTTTCACCCCAAAATAACAGATATCCTGAAAAAGTATTTTATAAATATTAAAAGGACCTCAAATAGTCTGAGTGAATAGAACTTCTAGCTAGAGAGCCAAAAGGAACTTAAGGCCACGAAGCCAGATATGCTCAAATGTCATCATCAGCCCATAAAGCTAAACACAGCATTGTCTCCAAATGGGCAATAAAGTTATAATTCCCCCAAAGTGTTTGAATATGATTTAAAAAAAAGTTTCTTATATATACCACAAAGGTGACCCGCTGAGGGAAAGAATGTAGCACTTGAGCCGATGACGAGGACTGCTGTCCCCGCTACATGGAAAGCCCTTCCCAGTATGCAAAAGCATGATTTTAAGCCAAAACAGGGACCCCCCTTTTTTTTTCTTTTCTTTTCAAAGTACCGAGGCATCAGCCACAGAAGACTCGCTCTGCCGATCTACAACCCAGGAGCGTCGACCCGAGCTGCTTTGGTCTCGGAGCTCACCGAAGCATTTTGCAGCACAAAAGGCCTGTGGTCACTGCCACGACAGACTGTACGCTCAAGGGGCTGCATTCTCTTTTCCTCAGCGGGCTGCCTTTGCATACACAGTGCTCACTGCGGAGGGACTTTATGATCGCACCGTATATCCTTAAACATGTACCGGCGTATAAGACGACCCCCGACTTTTGAGCATATTTTCATGGGTTAGAAAGTCGTCTTATACGCCGGAAAATACGGTATTTACATTAAGACCATGCTGGTCCAGTGTGCCATTTCAGGAGTTATGTTGGGGTTGCCAAGCCCTTCTTGGTCACAAAGTCTCTCTTGTTTTTCAGAGAGTGGGAAATGCTGTGTTGGGGCGCCAAGTCGCTCCTGTTTTTGTGGAAATGGGAGGTGCTGCATGGGTGCTGTTGAGCCTCTCTTATTTGGCATATTTAGCAGCATGTTTCCTAAGCTCTGCGCCATACTGGGTCAGACCAAGATCCCTCAAGCCCAGTATCCTGTTTCCAACAGTGGCCAATCCAGGTCACAAGTACCTGACAGATTCCAAAAAGGCTACACAGGCTCCGCAATGCTTGTCACAGGACAAGCAGTGGATTTCCCAAGCCCTCTTTAATAATAGTTTATGGACCTTTACTCCAGGAACTTATCCAAACCTTTTTTAAACCCAGCTACACTAACAGCTTTTGCTACATCCTCTGGTAACTAATACCAGAGTTTGATTACGCAGGGCCGTAGGCTAACTGCAGGGAGGCAGTTACATCCCCCTGCAGTTACTGCATTTCAGTGTGACAAAACAGCTGATGGTGCAACTAAGGCCATTCACTGAGGTGGCATTAGTTGCACTCACGCTACTTGCGCTGAGCCATTATGTTAGTTTCTGCTGACAATGCAGATGCCTGTGTGTAAGAGTTCTTTCTCTCACCTCACTCTGCAGTAAAGTATAATTTTGGGAAATAAATCCTGTAAAGAGTAATGGGGTTAATAGCATTTTGACTACATATGTCTGTTTTTAGTTTGTATTGATATATTCCCTACTTGGTGAAGATATATCTCTGTTCTGCATGTGTGACTCACATATAGTACATGCCCCTTTTATTCATCCAAAGTTCTTTTTTTATGCGAGGTTTAAAAATCAACAAAAAAGAGAGAGCAAATCCACACTTAACTGATCCACCGCAAATAGAATGCTAGGTATCAAAAGGAAAGGAATGGAAAATAAAATAAAGGATATTATAATGCCTCTGTATCATTCCATTGTACGACCGCACCTTGAATATTGTGTGCAATTCTGGTCACCGTATCTTAAAAAGGATATAGTGTTATTAGAAAAGGTACAGAGAAGAGCCACCAAAATGGTAAAGGGGATGGAAGGCTACTCCTAATGAAGAGAGGCTAGAAAGGTTAGGGCTCTTCAACCTGGAAAAGAGACGGCTGAGGGGAGATATGATAGAGGTCTATAAATTAATAAATGGAGTGGAACGGGTAAAAATACACGTTACCCTGCAGTATCCTGGTACCATACTTGTCATTTACAACAGGGTAACACACATGCTCTCAACCACAGCAGAACTGAGCATTATGCTTGGCAAATCTAAGGACAAGATCTAACAGCCATGTGTTTAGCACCAATACATGGAAATGAGACCTCGGGAGAGAGTGTAGCTTTCATTAACCGGAGTACATAATCTCCAGCAACTTTGATGTGAATCTGTATAAGTAAAATGGGTGTTTGTAAGAATTAGCATGCCCTCCTCTCAGTTACCAATCCAGGTAATCAAATGGAACATAGCTAGACAATAAACAGGCCATGTGACCCGTAATGTTGCCATTTACAAAAAAGAAAGCACATTTTAATTACAAGCAAACAGTTACTTCATTCTAAGAGATTTTTTTGTGCAAGCAATAAAAATCATTATCCCTTTCTCTGGTTTCCTCTCACTGAATCACAGCAAGTGTATCCTCTCTATCACCTTAAAAGTGAACTAAGCACATGCTTACATATTCCTTGCATAGCATCTCTGGAGAATTGGCCCGAGGCATAGGTCTAGTGCTTCCTCCTCAATGAGGCACACCAGCCCTTAGGAATGTTCTGAGGAAATGGTTTGAGGCAGCTGAAACCATGTGCCACTAAGCACCAAAAGACAGAAAACTTCAACAAGAAGTAGGCAGAGAGAGGGAAAGAGAAGTTCATGATGAGAGTCAGACAGTAGACAGGCAGCATTCATTTTAGGAATCTCCAAGGCACTACCTTTGTCTCAATTCCTCTTTTCAAATGTCCCAAATTGCTGGTACATATTACCAAATCCAAAGAGTTCAGTCCCACCAAGCTGGGCCCCTTTCCCTTGGTGTGAGGTGTCTCTCAAGGTTGCTGAGCAATTCCCAAAGAGGTCTTCATCCCTTCAATGTCAAATCTCAAACAAGCAGTGTTCATCTCTGCCCCATGCAGCTTAGTCTCACTGTGGTACATCCCAGGATCCTCGTCTTTCAAACTCCATTTTCTTTGGTTCTGATAGTATACATTTCAACAGCAAGACACTGCTGCTGCAGTTCCTAACCTAGAGACTTGATATTGTACCCAAGTTGATTAGTTTTGAGTCTTGATAGCAAATATCAGTTCCGTGAGAGAGATCCCGTTGCCTGTGGGAGTGGAGGAGGAAAGCTGCCAGAGCAGTTACTCAGTTTAGGACTCCTCTGCTGCAAGAATGCACTAGTTGTAGCTGTGTTGCAGTCAGGACCTTGTGTTTGCACATCCTTTCTTGGTGTGCGGCAAACAGGGCTGGCCTCAGAGTTGGTTCAAGGTGGTGGCACCCTAGGCAAACCTTAAGCCTTTGCCTTCCCCTGGCTGTCAGAATCCATTGCTTAGCTTTGAATGCCCTGCTCTTCACTGCCCCCAGAAGCAGATGCCCTAGGCGGCTACGTAGTTTGCCTAATGATTGGGCCAGCACTGGCAGCCAGGGTTGAATAGCCAAAGTACTGTACTAACACACCAAAAGGTGAAGAATGTGGAATAGCAAACTTAAGACTGTGGAATGTGTGAAGCCTAGAGTGTGCCTAACCGTGAGTCCTTTGAAGCCAAAGTGCTGCTGCACCGTGGTCTAATTATACTGTTGCACTAATTTATGGCAAGCTAAAGACTTTCTCATAGTGTTGTACTGCTGAAAATATTTAACCTTGCAGAGGGATAGATTTGAAGGTATTGTGTGTGGTCTGTTGGCAGTGGCATAGATCACTACTTTTTCAAGTTGAGTGTGATTTGTCTCAGGGAATGTGTCTGGAACTGGGTCCCTGATAAAAGGATTTAAAATTTTCCAAACAGTGAACACAATAGAGTGCAGATAGCATGCATTCACGAAACTTACTTGAATGATACTAGCATCAGAAACTGAAGACGAACTGGATCAGTGACGTATAATATACATCTTCAGGCATGGCAATGCGTTTTGTAAATCTCTTGACTATACAGTACATACTGTAGTCAAGAATTCTGCAGGGCATGTTTTCATTTTGTAGGTTTTGCTACAAGGTCAAGGCTTTGGGCATATCTACTGGCTGCATTAAGGTTTTGTGTGTTGAAAGTAGAAATCAGTGGGTGGTATGTGCAGCAGTAGTGCATTACCTGTTGAGGATGTGTACAACATAATAGTACGCTGATTTGGATACTAGTGGATGCTGGTGGCAATTGTGTTTAACGTGAATGCACTTAACGCCACCCTTTGAGGCATTAAGTGCACCCATGGTAGCTGCAACATTGACAATGACCGCATGCTTTCAATCTCTGCACTAAACGTACTGTACAGACATGCTTGCTCTCCGCCCCTATCCCATCCATTTCCCATCCCATCATGTGCTAAGCAGATAGTGTGGAATTAGCCCTGTGCTATCTGATTAGCTAGCTCAGTCCATTAGCGTGCAAAGTTTGCACAGCTTAGTAAACATGCTCCTTTGTCTTGGCATCTGTACACTCACCTACTCTATATATCCATCACTTTTACTTTTTAGTTATACATGAATGATGGGATTTGTGTATATATCTTTAATCATTGCAGGAGACTTCAATACAGTACTAGACTTGACATTAAATACGTCAATGTGACCACTGCATAGGAAGTCTGAGAAAATTAAAGGTCTCTCTTTTCTATATATAAGAACTTAGATGTAGTTGATGCTTGGCGCAGTGTTCATCCCTCACAGTGTGACAATAGTTGTGTATCGAGAGTGTATAGTTCTATGCCCAGGATTGATTATCTTCTGATGCATGTCAAATCTTTACTAATGTACAAGGGGCTGCCATAGGACCCATGGAGATTTCAAATCATACATTTATTTGGTTAGATCTGGAAAGTTTAGATTTAGGGCCTTTCGAACATAGTAACATAGCAGATGGCTGCAGATAAAGACTAACCTCGTCCATCCAGTCTGCCCGGTAGGGCTGCTAGGGCAGAACCTACTGCATAGTGCAGATTACTTGCCCTGTGCTGCCTTTTGGGGGAAGGGGATGCCTGCCATGCCACTAGTTTTTGACAGTCCTCAAATGTATTGCGGCCTACCATGGGACCAGCAAGGCTGTCATTCTTTCTATGCCCAGTCCAGGGCTCCCCATAGAGCAGCCAGGCAGCTCATCCACAAGTACAACTATCCAAGTTTTACTTGAGGGTTATACCTGATGTGAGGTAAGCTTACTTTCCCAATAGTTTGACTTGAGGTGCTCCATTCTTGATTACCATCCTCTTGCCCTTAAGTATCCATTGTGTTTATCCCACTCTTTTTTGAATTCCAGTACCATTTTTGCTTCCACCACCTTTTTTGGGAGAGCATTCCAGAAATTAACCACTCTTCATGAAGAAATATTTCTTGATGTTACTCTGGATTCTACCTCCTTGTAGCCTCATGTCATGTCCTCAAATTTTAGAGCTTCCTCTCACTTGAAAAGGGCTTATTTGTTCTGTAATACCTTTCAGATATTTAAAAGTCTGCAGCATATTTCCTCTGTCCCTCTTCTGCTGTAGGGTATACCTATTTAGGGCCTCCAGTTTCTTTTCATATGTCTTCTGATGGAGACTTCTTACCATTTTGGTCACTTTCCTCTGTACCAGCTCCAGCCTCTTTATGTTCTTAATAAGATACAACCTCCAAAACTGAACATAGTACTCCAAGTGAGGCCTTATCAGTGTTCTGTACAAGAACATCAGCTCCTTTTGCCTGCTAGCTATGCAGCCTACCATCCTTCTGGCTTTGTCCACCATCTTGTCACATTGTTTCATCACCTTGAGATGCTCTGACACTATTGTCCAAAAGTCTCTCTCTTGATCCATATCGGCCTCTTCCCATCCATCACATACAGCTCCCTTGCATTTCTGTGCCCCAAATGCATCGCTTTGCCCTTCTTTGCATTAAAAGTTAATTGCTAAGTAGTCAACTAGTCTTCTAAGATTTGTTGATCACTTCTCATTTTGTCCACTCTTTTGCAGATCTTCATTTTGTCTGCATAAAGGCACATTTTCCCTTCTATCCCTTTAGCAATATTGTTCACAAAGATATTGAATAGCACTGGCCTCAGAACCGACCCCTGAGGTGTGTACCCCACTACTCCTCCGTTTCTTCCAAATGGATGCCATTTATCGCAACCCTCTGGTTTTAACAAATGGAAAGATTTCTGTGGAACTAGCAAAAAATACATAAATTCTCCATTCCTGTTTTGTGAAACTGCTATAAAGTGATGTTGAGAGGGGAAATAAGTGCTGCTATGAGCAAGCAGAAAAGAGATATAGCAAGATATATCTTAAGGCTGGAGGCAGAATTCTATAAAGACAAGAAATCTCTTTCTGTAGCTCCTACAAAAATAAAAAAGGATAGGTTTATGGCTATCCAAGTAGCCTCTTGAATATGCTTATCCAGGAAAAAGTTTAAAAGTGCTTTCCTAGTATAAATTTTGGCTTCATAAATTCAGGAACAAGCCAGGGACATTATTAGCTAATCTTACTAAAGTATGGATGGGCTCTAAAGGGGTTACAGCAGTGGTTCCCAAACGAGGTTGGGACCGTAAATGGGGTCACATCATCAGTGGATGGGGTCACAGAAACATGACTAGAAATCACTGCCGAAAGGAATAATATCTATACAATACCAACACCACTTCTTTTCACCACCCTTACTTAACTCAATCCAATCAAAGTATAAACAATACAATTCAAAAGTATTCCTTGGGGTAAATATATACAGGCCTCAGTCAATGCTCACACCATTCATTTGACGAACAGTGTCACCATAGGGTAGAGCTTCAAAACCTTCGCACATCACCGGCCTTCCCTCTATAATTTAATCAAATACAATTATTTAGAACGCTATTACTAAAAAAGTACTTTTTTAGGATTCGATATATCAATTTAAAATTTCCATATCTAACTTACTTATTCCACAATGAGATTTCAATGAAATTTAAATTATCCAGAACAATTTTTTAATTTTTTGGTTTATAATTTTCATAATTTTCATTAAATTAAAAGATTCTAATTTCCATAAAGAATAGAATTTCCCAGAGTACGACAGCTTGCACCGGAACCAGTTAGTTGAACACACAGACACAAGGGACCCCTAGTGCTGACTACTGTTGCTGTATCCATTACTGTGTTTGCTGCTTTCTGCTTTAGATGAGTGGAAGGAAAGGAAGGAAGTTGGAGATCTGCCAGTTTGATTTCATCATCATCATCTGGGGTCACGTGAATTTTCAGTTGTTAAAAAGGGGTCATACGGGATAAAAGTTTGAAAAACACTAGGTTACAGCCATAAAGTCCCTGAGAGGAAAGTTGGTAAATAAAGCTTCGCATATTTCTGTAGTCTTTCTGGACTTTTGTTGAAATTAGTATGCAGCAGAACCTCCTGATCTGGTGTCATTGTGGATTATTTATTTATTTGTTTATTTAAAACATGTATAATCCACACACTAATGTGGTGGAGTACAAAAGAAAACCTCTGCTCAGTGTGCAGTGGTGGCCAAGAGAGCAAATAGAATGCAAGGAATCGTAAGGAAAGGAATGGAGAATAAAACGAAGGATATTATAATACCTCTGAATCGCACCTTAAGTGCTGTGTGCAGTTCTGGTCGCCATATCTAAAAAGAAGGATATAACTGAATTGGAAAAGGTGCACAGAAGAGCAGCCAAAATGATAAAGGAGAAAATATTGTGTTACTCAAAGTATAATCAAACTCTAGAATTTATTGCCAGAGTATGTAGTAAAAGCTTTTAGTGTAGCTGGGTTTAAAAGGTTTGGATAAGTTCCTGGAAGAAGAGTCTATAAACCATTATTAGTGGATTAGGAAAATCTACTGCTTATCCCTGGAAAAAGCAGCATGGAATTTTTCTACCTTTTGGAAACCTGACAGGTACTTGTGACTGGCTTGGCCACTGTTGGAAATAGGATAGTAGGCTTGATGAACCTTTGGTCTGACCTAGTATGGCATCTCCAGGAACAAGCAGGAATGTAGTCTTCACATATGGGTATCGTCGGTACCGACGGAGCCCGTGCGAGAACGCTCCCCAGCGTCCAATAGGAAATCTTTTGGGAGCATCCCACAGCGCCTGCGTGCTGCCTTCCCGCCTTTCCAACTGTCCCTCTCCAGTTCTTTGTTTTCCGCAGAGCCGACAGGTCGCACACCCTGCCGCTGCAGAAAATTTCGTCTTTAATCTTTGTTTTTGTGGTCACGTCTGCCTTCCCTCAATGCTATACCGGTACTGCCGGTTCTTTCTTTCTTTCTTCTAAAAAAAAAAAAAAAAAAACCTATAGTTTCTCAAGTGGTTTACTTCAGGAACTTTTTTTTCCTTGGTGCTAGGTGCCATTTTGGGCACTAGGCCCAATTTTTCTTTAAAAATGGAAAATCCTACTTCAGGTTTAAAGAAATGTTCTAAATGTGGCAGTACCATTTCCGTCACCGACACCCATGATTGGTGTCTCAAATGTTTAGGTCCTGACCACTCTATTTCAGAGTGCCTCAACTGTGGAATGATGTCAAAAAGAGGCCGGCAGAACCGAGCTGCTAAACTTAGCACCCTTTTTCCCTCAGACGTCCTCCAGGGCTTCATCTTCCTCCCATGGATCTCAGGTAACTAAACATAAATCTAGCCAGTCCTCAAAGGGTAGATCTCCTTCTAAGTATCGAGATGCCCCTGGCGTTGCCCTTGAGGAATTTTCACCAGCAAAACTGCCCCGGCGGGAGGCTTCGGCTTCCAAAGCATTAACAGGGCTCCAGGATGTTCTCGAGGCCTCAACCTCGGCAGAATTAATGGCGCCATGCTCTGGGGTTCCGGCCGCTTCTACCGGTACTGACACCCAAGCATCGGCAGCGTCGATAGACCAGAGATTCCTTGATATCGAATGCAGTCTAGCGGCTCTTCTCACGGCTTCGGTACCGTTGAAACCGCATCAGACACCTCAACCGATACCGGTACCGACTGCATCGAGATCGGCGGGTATGCCACCCGTACCGAGTCATGTGTCTCTCTTCGGTATCGACAGATCGGTACCTGAACAACCTGATACTGACTTTGATCGATACTGGTACCGTGCTTTGCATGATCACCGGGATCGGAGATATTTTGAATCCTCGGATGAGTCTGAAAACTCCGAAGACTGCCAATACCAGAGTACTTCTCCCCAAGGATTCCTCTTCTACTCAGCGCAGAATGTCTCTGCCAGAGGATATGTCCTTTCAGGACTTTATCCGTGATGTGGCCCGAGGCCTTTCCATCACAGTAGCTCCTGAAAAAGAGCCTAGGGCAAAGAAGTTGGAAATCCTCCAATACCCTAAGGCTCCCAAAGAGGCAGCTACTCTGCCTATTCATGAGATCTTACATGATCTTATGCTAAGTTTGTGGGAAACACCTTTAACCACATCTCCTCATTCTCGAAGACTCAATACCATGTATCGAGTTCTACCTTCTCCTGGCTTTCAAAAAACTCAATTATCACACCATTCAATGGTGGTGGAATCAGCCATGAGAAGGATGAAAAGTGCAAAGAGACATGCATCCAATCCTCCAGGTCATGAATGTTCGACTCTCAATGCCTTTGGGCGTCGATGCTTCCATGCTCTCAGCTAGGATCAGTTCCTATATCTTGTATAGGGGAATGTTCCTTAAAGATGTCACAGGGGACTTGGAGATTATGAGCCCCCTTCTTCCTGATGACAAAAGACAAGACTATCTCACTCTTGTCAAACATGCTCAGGGTGTTTCCAAGTTTGTTAATCGTGCAGCCTTTGACTGTTTTGAGTGCATAAGCAGAACCTCTGCTATTGCCATTGGTTCACGTCGGATCGCCTGGCTTCAGGCATCTGACTTGGAAATTTTGGTACAGGATAAATTAGGAAATATTCCTTGCACAGGAGAAAATCTCTTTGGCAAGAATTAGCAGGAGAAGGCTAATGAAATAGATGCTGACAATATCACATTGGGTAGATTGTCCAAATCTACAGCCAATCCTGCAAAGAAAAGATCCTCTAGGAAACCATTTTTCAATAAGAAAAAGAAGTTTTATCCTTCCTAAACCCAACAGGGACACCGTCCAGGTCAGACTGCCCAAAAGGGACAGCAGCAACCACCTAGACAACAAAAGAAGCCAAAAGCTACAAAACCTCAGCCAGCTCAGCAGGCTCAGCATCCTCAGGGGCTTTGACTCCTTTCTAGAGAACTTCGTCTTCCTGCCCCTGAAGGGTCCAGAACCATTAACCATCCCAGGCAAGTTATGTCATTTTGCCCACAGATGGTACCAAATAACAGCAGAAAATTGGACTCTGTCCATTGTATGAGAGGGGTACAAGCTTCATTTTCACAGCCTGCCCCTCCTACAATTATAAGACAGTTCAATTCTCAGACCTCTCTCGACAATCTCTTAGGTCAAGAAGTCACAATGCTCCTTGCTCAAGGAGAAATAGAGGAATTACACATTCCCCATCAGGGTACAGGTTTCTACTCCCCCTATTTCCTTATTTCAAAGAAAACAGGAGGACACAGACCCATTTTAGACCTCAGAGAATTGAACAAATATCTGTTCCAAGAGAAGTTCAAAATGGTCTCTCTAGGAACTCTGCTGCCATACCTTCAAAGTCAGGATTGGCTTTGTTCTCTAGATCTCAAGGATGCATATACTCCCCAGGTCGCTGTTCCTGCCCCTTCTTCCTTAGCTACTTTCTTCTCCGAGAAGGTACAGAATCTCCGTTCCTCCTTCAGTACTCCCCCCCCCCCACCTTTATCCCCTCCTTACTCCCTCCCTCAGACTCCCGGCAGATTTTCTCTCCCTGAAGAGTCTGCTGTTGCCTCAGATACTCCAAACAAAGCTTTATCACATACTTGGTCCACCTTCCACTCCCTTACTACTGCAGAAGTTCTCCTGGCCCTCTCTAAGGCTCAAAAAACCACCTGTTCATTAGATCCTATCCCTTCAGCTTGGTTGATAGAACCATCCTTACAGCTGATACCTCTCATCACTGCTATGTTTAATTCTAGTTTATCCTCTGGTCATTTCCCCTCCTCATGGAAGTCAGCCATAGTTCATCCTCTCCTGAAACAGCCCTCTCTCGATCCCTCAGTGCTCTCTCATTGGCGTCCGGTTTCTAACCTTTCATTCTTAGCAAAGGTGCTAGAACGTTTTGTCTTTCTGCAGTTATCATCTCATGCTGAAGCTACTAATTCCCTTCATCCCCGTCAGGCAGGTTTTCGGGCAGGACACAGCACTGAGATTGTCCTCCTGGCCCTGCTAAATGAGCTTCATGTCGCACATGACCGTGGCAATATCTCACTCTTGGTTTTACTAGATCTGTCAGCAGCCTTTGATTTAATCGACCATCGTACCCTTCTCTCACGCCTGTTTGACATTGGTTTAAGGGGCTCCGTATTAAGCTGGTTCCGCTCCTTCCTTACTGCCCGTTCCTTTGTCGTCCATGCCAATCACCAATCCTCTCCATCCACTCCCCTGCCCTGTGGGGTACCCCAGGGTTCAGTCTTATCTCCTCTGCTTTTTAACATCTTTCTTGCCCCTCTCCCCCTCTTAGTCCAACAATTCCCAGTTTCCATCTATATCTACGCAGATGATATAATCCTCCTCTTCCATACCTCTCCGGTCAATATTGACATCTCCCCGCTTAACACTTGTCTCACCCATATTGCAAATTGGCTTTCCTCCAACTTTCTTCATCTGAACCCCTCCAAATCCACAGCCATGTGGGTCTCGCTAAGTACCTCTTGTCCCGACATTATGCCTCAAATAAATTCTGTTTCCGTTCCACTTACCTCTTCTTTCCGATATCTGGGAGTCATCTTGGACTCTTCCATGTCTTTCCATGAACACATTTCCAATCTTTCCCGTCGCTCATTCTTTGTATTACGACAGCTCCGATCAGTCCGTTCCGTTTTGCCCACTGACTCCTTTGTCACACTTGTACTTGCTTTGGTCATGTCACGACTAGATTATTGTAATGTGGTTTATGTTTATGTTTATTTATTTGCTTAATCGCTCTTCATTGGAAAGCAGAGCGGTTTACAATAAAATCAAAAATAATAAGGCACAAGGCCGGAAACTGAAAAGGAAATTACATTGTCAAAAGAGAAAGTGACAGAGACAGGAGTAGATAGGGCAAAAGGAGGGAGAGAGGGTAAGGCTAAGGGGGAGGCAGGTCAAAGGCAAGGGAGAACAAGTAGGTTTTAAGGGAGCGTTTAAATGTAAGGTAGTGGGGTTCAAGACGAAGAGGAGGGGGAAGGGAATTCCATAAGGCAGGGGCTACAAAGAAAAAGGCAGAGGAGCGCGTGGACGGAAGGTGAGCATGTGAGGGGGATGGTAAAGCAAGACGGTTAAGGTGAAATGAGCGGGGAGTGTGACGTGGAGTGTGGAAGTAGAGAAGGTCAGCCAGATATTGCGGGGTAGAGGTGTGGAGTGCTCTGTGGGCTAACGTGAGGAGCTTATACTGAATGTGGAAGGAGACGGGAAGCCAGTGCAGTTGTAGGAGGAGAGGAGTGACATGATCTCTGAAGGAGGAGTGAGTGGCTAGACGAGCGGCAGTGTTTTGGATGCGTTGTAGGCGAGAAAGCTGCAATTTAGAGATACCAGAGAAGATGGAATTGGAAAAATCAATACGAGAAATAACCAGGGTGAGGAGCAGAGTGGTTAAAGCAGAGGGAGAGAGGAAGGGGCGAATAGCGCGGATCTGACGAAGGTGAAAGAAGGAGAGTTTGGAGACGTGAGAGATGTGTGCGGAGAAAGAAAGGTCTGAGTCAAAAAGTACCCCGAGATAGCGAAAAGTGGTGACCAGTGGAACTGGTGCATTAGAGAAGGAAGGAGCCAGGGGCGGGGGTTCACGTCCATGAGAGAACCAGATGGCTATGGTTTTTGAAAGGTTAAGGTGCAGACAGTTTTGTGTTAACCAGTGGGAGACAGCAGCTAAGCAGGCGTTCAGTGGAGTTAGATCGGGTGAGATGGGAGAGGTGTGGTGAAGGAGGAGAATGTCATCGGCGTAGTAGAAAGCTGTGATTCCAAACTGTTGGACAAGAAGCGTGAGGGGAGTGAGAAAAATGTTAAAAAGGAGAGGGGCCAATACAGAGCCTTGAGGGACACCGCAGGTTAGTGAAAAGGACTCAGAGAGGGAGGGGGAAGAGGAGGAGGAGGCCACGGCTGCTGAACGAGAGTAAAGAAAGGAATGAAACCAGTGTAAGACAGTACTACGGAGTCCGATATCATGGAGTCGAGACAGAAGAAGGGAGTGGTCAACCAAGTCAAAAGCAGCGGAAAGGTCAAGTGCAACCGCCACCGAAATATCACCTCGATCGTGAGCAGAGTGCAGAGAGTTGGAGAAAGCTAGAAGAACAGTTTCGACACTGTGTCCAGAGCGAAAGCCAGATTGACGTGGATGAAGAAGGTTGGTGGAGTCCAGATGGTGAGTGAGCTGTGCAAAGACAATTTTCTCGAGCAGTTTGGAAAGAAAAGGAAGGTTGGAAACTGGGCGGTAATTTGTGGGGTCGAGGGGGTCGAGAGTGGGTTTCTTGAGTATTGGACGGATGAGAGCGTGTTTCCAGGAAGTGGGGAAAGAGCCTGAGGAGAGACTGGAGTTCAATAGGACTTGTAGAATGGGAAGCGCAGAGAGAGAGGGAACAAGCAACCAGGAGGATGGAATGGGGTCAAGGGAGCAGAAGGTCTTGTTGGAAGTGGTGATGAGGTGATGCAGTTCAGTAGTAGAGGTAGGGGAAAAAGAAGACCATGTATGAGAGAGGAGAAGTGGGGGGAGCGGAGAGAGCAGGGGGATGGTGGGGTAGAGAGGCCCTCAGGACAGTATGCGAATCTTCCGGCCTACCAGATCCAACGCTTGCAGCTTTTGCAAAATACAGCTGCTCGACTTGTTACCTCTGCCCGTAGATCCGATCATGTCACCCCTCTTCTGTATCACCTTCATTGGCTTCCTCTGCGTTTCCGGTTCAAATATAAGTTTCTCATACTAACACATAGAGTCATTTATTCCTCCAATCCTCATTATTTAGCTAACTTGATCTCTCTTCATACTCCCTACCGACAGCTTCGCACCTTGCATGCTAATCGTTTATCTCTTCCTTCCCCTGCACAAGCTCATCTAGAACAAACACGCCACGCTGATTTCTTTTTTCTAGGACCCTCCCTCTGGAACTCACTGCCATCCTCCCTCCGGTTAGAACCCTCTTACCAGAATTTCAAAACATTATTAAAAACCCATTTATTCCAACAAGCATTTGACCTCCCCCCTGGGCATCCTATGTAGTCCTCCGTTTGTCTGTTTTTCTGTTGTCTTACCGCCTTGTTTTGACTATTGTTTAATTTTTGTTAGTCTTCATTGGTTTGTTCTTTGACTTTAGATTTGTCTGATTATTGTTTTTTGGATTTATTGTTGTGTCCTTGGTGGCCCCTTTGGCCCTTCTTTCTCTTTATTTCAATGGAGTTCTTTTCTTTTCTGACGCTAGCGTTTATATTTTATTGTAAACCGCCCTCATGTTTCGACAAGGGCGGTATATAAAATGTTTAATAAAGATAAAAGATAAAGATACTCATATTCTCATCCATCCAAGTCACAGGAAATTCCTCCGATTCCTGTTTCAGGGAAAGCACTACCAATACAAGGTTCTTCCCTTTGGCCTGGCTTCTGTGCCAAGAGTGTTCACAAAATGCATGGCTGTGGTAGCAGCATTTCTCCGCACTCTGGGAATATGCATCTTCCCTTACTTAGACGACTGGCTCATTCGAGCCCCTACAGTGCCAGAAGCCAGCTCTACTCTGTCTCGCACAATGCGAATCCTTCAGTATTTGGGACTGGTCATAAACCTCCCAAAATCCAATCTTGCTCCCACTCAGTCCCTAGAGTTCATAGGAGCTCATCTAGATACCAGACAGACAAGGGCTTTCCTTCCACAGCCCCGCTGTCTTCGCATAGTACAACTAGCTTCCCAAGCAGTGCTCAAATCTTATCTCACTGCTCGGGAAATGCTACAATTGCTAGGCCACATGGCCTCCACCGTGCATGTAGTTCCTTATGCTCGCCTCCATATGCGAGCTGCCCAGTGGACTTTATCCACTCAGTGGACACAGGCCTCAGGTTGCCTGTCAGACAAAATAACAAACTCAGACTGTCTTATTTCGTCCCTCCAATGGTGTCAATCACCCAGAAACCTTCTGGTGGGGTCTCCTTTCCAGCAACCCCTATCCCAAGCCACCCTAACAACAAATGTTTCACAGGTGGGATGGGGAGCCCACCTGCACGATCTCTCTACCCAGGGTACCTGGACTCCATAGGAGGCCTATCTTCACATCAACCTCCTGGAGCTCAGAGCACTCTTCCTTGCTCTTCGAGTATTTCACGCCCAGCTCAGCTACAAGACAGTCCTTGTTCAAATGGACAATCAGGTAGCCATGTTCTATGTGAACAAGCAGGGCGGAACAGGCTCTCTGTCACTATGCAACAAAGCTTTGCGACTATGGGCCCTCGCCAGAGAGCATCAGATTCATCTCCTTGCGGTGTATCTTCCGGGCATTCAAAACTCTTGGGTAGACAAACTCAGTCGAGTTCTGCTTCCACACGAATGGTCTCTCCATGCAGACCAGGTTGCCCAAATATTTCAGATTTGGGGAACCACAGACATAGACCTCTTTGCAGGTCCGCTGAATACCAAACTTCCCTGGTTCAGTTCCAGGATTCGGGCTCAATGTTGTCAGGCAAGGGACGCCTTCCTACTTCACTGGGGTCAGGACTTCCTATATGCCTTCCCACCCATTCCCCTCATCCCCAAAACCCTATTCAAGCTTCAGAGAGACAGAGGTCATATGATCCTCATAGCTCCACATTGACCACAGCAAATGTGGTACCCTCTGCTCCTACATCTCTCTCAAGCTCCGCCTCTGGAGTTGGGATCTGCTCCAGATCTTCTCTCCCAAGAGGACGAGATGCTGTGGCATCCGAATCCCCAGTCTCTGCATCTCAGGGCCTGGTTGCTGAAAGCCTAGAACTTCAGGATCTTAACCTTTCCCAACAGGTAAAGGATATCCTTCATGCTTCTAGGAAACCCTCCACAAGACACTCGTATGCCTTTAAGTGGAAAAGGTTTTACCATATGGTGCTTGCAGAAGGGTCTTAACCCTCTTGTGATACCTCTGGAATGATACTGGAGTATCTCCTTCATTTGTCAAATGCGGGTCTCAAGACAAATTCAGTAAGAGTCCATCTTAGTGCTATTGCAGCTTCTTACAAGCCTCTAAGTGGACAACCTATTTCCTCTCATCCTCTCATAGTGAGATTTATGAGAGGCCTTCTTTTAACAAAGCCTCCCATTAAGCCACCACCGGTGGCATTGGACTTAAATCTGGTGCTCGGGCAGCTCATGAAACCACCCTTTGAACCATTAGCCACTACATCTTTGAAATTCCTTTCCTGGAAGGTCATCTTTCTCATTGCAGTCACATCAGCACATCGCATCAGTGAATTGCAAGCATTAGTGGCTGATCCTCGGTTCCACCATGATAAGGTAGTTCTTAGGACTCATCCAGACTTTATGCCAAAGGTGGTTTCGCCTTTCCATTTAAACCAAGCAGTTTACCTTCCTGTATTCTTTCCGAGGCCTCATGCCTCCAGCGCAGAAGGGAACCTTCATACCTTGGACTGTAAAAGAGCTTTGGCCTTTTACTTGCAAAGGACACAGCAACATAGGAAATCTTCTCAACTCTTTGTTGCTTTTGATCCTAGTCATTTGGGACTTCCAGTTTCCAAAAGAACACTGTCTAACTGGATCACACAGTGCATATCCTTTGCCTATGAGAGTAAGAACCTTCCTCTTGAAGGCCATGTCACCGCTCACAATGTGAGCCATGGCAGCCTCAATGGCTCATCTTCACTCTGTGTCTATCGACAACATCTTTCGAGCAGCTACTTAGGCTTCGGGAGAGGAAGAAGGGACACCTTAGTTCCAGGTTTGAGTATCAAGATCTGACGGAGGGAAGAGGAGTCATCATTTTATCCCCCCATTCATCCCATGATAGCAACAATATCACTTCCAAGCAGACAAATACACAGCAGAATAGAAACAGCAATATATTTTTCCCGTACTATGCAAAATATAAAGATAATGGATGTAAATTCTAAAAACGGACATATTCCAATCACTAAACAGAAAAAAATATGGTTTTCTACCCCCTTCATCCCCATTTCTGGAGTCGGGGACAGGAGGCTGCCAAACAGATGGAGTCAGGGACACAGCTCTAAAATCAGGGACAATCCCCGAAAATCGGGGGACATCTGGTAACCTTCAAATTAATAATACTCACAGATCCTTAAAACGCCTCATCTCAGAGCCTACTAAGTTTGAAGCTTTTGGTCTTAAATTAAATCTCTCTACAGCAAAGGTACTCTATAGAGGCAGAACTTTCCACTAAAATGAACAGAAACTTCTGTTTGTTATCTGAGTCTTACTATATCTCCATTTACTGTAGATACTCTTTACCATTAAAATACCCTATTTCTACTTAGGGAGACATTGGAATCATTAAAGTAGTAAGAATCATTCCCAGTATCCCAGATGGGCTAGATATTTCTATATTACATGATAATTGTGCCTAAATAGCTTTATAGCCTCCAAATGATGTCTCTACTTGCTCCATAAGGAGATTAGGCTATTCCACAAAGGGTTGGGGAGGTTTCTCTAGTAGGGTAGAAAAATACGAATACCTTCGCAGAGACTTAGCAGACTTAAGTACAGGATAGTTTTGGTCTCCCTGAAGTAAAAATGTATAACATGGCTTGCAATATGAAGCATTTTAGTGACTGGTTTAGGAACATGCGCTTCTTTACCCCAATGAACTTGGAAGGAAATATGCTTAATGACTTAATTCAAGTTTTGTGCTGCATGCCCATGCTTCTCAATTGCCAC
Organism: Ichthyophis bannanicus; assembly: GCA_033557465.1. Taxonomy (NCBI): domain Eukaryota; kingdom Metazoa; phylum Chordata; class Amphibia; order Gymnophiona; family Ichthyophiidae; genus Ichthyophis; species Ichthyophis bannanicus. The sequence goes on from CM066036.1 coordinate 454,784,386, forward strand.
CGCAAATGTAAAGTTTGTTTTTGTGAGGCTTTTAAGAGATACTTGCAGATAGCTTTGTACATTGCTCCACTGGAGGGCCTATGCCACTCCTCTCTTAACATTTGCAGGGAATCTAGATTTCCAACCAGGTACGCATAGTAGTATTTATAAGCACTAGGTAGGAAAGGAATTAAGGACTGTTTTGAATTTGGTTGAGAAAAATGGAAAGGTGAAGTTTTCTTAAATCTCTTGTAGAAGTGTTCCATCTCTCTAACAAGGTGTCATGACCTGGACCACTCCCAGGGTACACAGGGACCATGAGAGTGAGCCCTCACCTGTAACAGTTTTCCTTTCCTTCAGTAGAGCCTTCCAGTATTAGATAGCAAGCAGGGATTGAAGCACAGATGTTCCTAGCAGAGTGAGCATTGGACAGCAAGCAGTAGAAGAGGCAGGAGAAGAACCAGGCATAGTACCAAATACAAAAAGCAGGCAGAGGTAAGATCCAGGAAGAGGCAGAAGTCAGAACATAACTGGGAATAGAATCAAATCCAAGCAGCAGGCAGAGGCAGAATCTAGGAACAAGCAGAGGTCAGAGCAGGCAACAGAGGTTCAGTATCGGGAGGCTAGCAGAGGTCAGATACCAACAATCAAAAAGAATAATGCATTTGGAGCTCCCACGAGAGATCTATCTGAGGACAGAGGCTTTTGGACTACCAAAACTATCACTCCACCCCCTACAGATGGCACAAAACACTGCTGCTCGGAATATAACAGGATCTTCAAAGCACGACCACATTACCCCCATCTTGAACCAACTCCACTGGCTCCCCATTAACTCCCGCATCAAGTATAAAACACTATTTATTAAACATCTTTAAAATCGAACAAAACATCTCGGCAAACAGCCTGAAGATCCTCATAACCAATGATACAAGCACTAGGCCCAGGAGACGTCACACAGTGGATATGATCTCAATCCCCACTACCTACACTGAGGCTAGTCAATCCACGTGCAGAAGAGCTATATCCCTTGCTGCTCCTGCCCTATGGAACTTTCTCCTGGACCACCTAAGAGCAACCTCAGATATCAAGAAAATTTCAGAAGATGCTTAAAACCACAACCTATATCGAGCACTTTGGAGACACTACATAACTTGATCAACAGGATACAGTCAATTGCTTCACAAAGGCTACCGCTCTTCTGCTCCCCACCATCCTTTCATCCCTCCCCCTTGGAACTGCCCTAGAACTTGCCCTTCTTCCTCCAACCTCTTATATCGCTAGCCTTACCTAGTTCCTCAGATTTGTCTCTCAGCTTAGCTCAACAACCACTCTGTATATAACGCAGTTTGTATTTTGTATATAGTTATATTGCAATAACCCCTATATGTCTACATTGTAGAGAGCTACATTGCAATATTCCCCTGCATGCCCCCCCCCCACCCTCATTTAATGTAACACCTCTGTTATACTGTAAACAGCTTTGGTTTAAGGATAGAGCGGTATAGAAATCCTTTTAAATAAATAAATAAAATTATTGGGAGTTCCAGGATATACATATGTGTAGAGGACCAATCAGTGGCAGCGTTCTTCAAGGTCCAATCAGTCCAAGGTATTAGGAAGAATCAATTGGCCAGTACTACCTCATAGGACAGAGACCAATAGTGAAATAAAAGCAGGAACACACCCTGACTCACTTCTTATTTAGGGCCTGGTTCCTACAAGGTATGTGACAGTATCAAAGGACTGGGCCTATTAGTATAACATTTATGAAAGTGGTGGAGAAGCCCGCTGGCATGAATGTCGGAGGCATCTACCCTTGATCTGGCCTGTAGTCCTTCCAATGCACTAAATACTATAGCTACCCTCTGAAATGCCAAGAGTCCACAATAGACTGACTTTCATATTTATGATTCCCATCCATGATACTGTAGGTCCAGGGGGTAAGCTCCCTCTCCTGGGGTTGTGTGCTGGCTTAATCAGAGGGACATGAAAGACATTGGGGATGTCCAAGGAAGGTAGCAATTTCAAGCATATATAAACAGGCCCCAACATTTCTTGCACCTCATATGGGCTAATGTATTTAGGACCCAGTTTAATAGAAGGTAATGAGCCAAATATGCTTGGTGAACAGTCACACCTTGTCTCCCATCTTATATTGTGGTCTAGCACAATGATGCTGATCTGCTAGTTGCTTCTGTTTCTGTGTGGCTGTATGCAGTGCAGATTGAGCAGACTGCCAAATCTTCCTCATATGTTGAGCAAGTTGAACTGCTGCAGGTACATCCGGGGTGGCAGGTATATGCATAAAAGCTTCGGTATGTCAACCATATACATAGAAGAAAGGGGTAGAGGTAGTAGACAAGTGGAAGGCATTGTTATGAGCAAATTATGTCCAGGGTTAGAGTTTGGTCTAGTTGTCTTGATGACTGGAAATAACCAGTGCAAGAATTATTCCAAGATCTGGTTTGTCCTCTGAGAATGACCATTGGATTATGGGTGAAATGCTGAAGAAAAAGATAATTTTACCCCTATTTGCTTGCAGAAGGCTTTCCAAAATATGTGTCAGCTGGTATATACTGTAAGCAGAAGATGTATTGGAGGAAAGCTAATTGAGAAGATGTGGATAGCTTAGGTAGGAGTACAAAGTGGTCCATCTTACTAGATCTGTCCACTTACTAACCAGATGATAGTATTATAGTTTATTTATTTGATATACTACAAATCAAATCATAGAAATATCGAAACAGTTTACAAAATATAGTAAAGGGAGGGGAAAGAAAGAACAAGACACAAAACTGAAAGGGGAAGTATAATAGGAAAATACAACTTCTTCAATATGTAAGATATATATAAGGATCATGGGGATAACGAGATGAAAAGCTTTGAAGAGATCAACTAACCATAGATGACAGATTATATAGGATCAAGGCCGTTATATTCTAGGAAACCCTGAATGCCCTGTTTGTTTGCTGCATTTCAGATAAAACTGCCTAACGTAGGACCAGTGTATTTTTTCCTAGCAAAAAAAGTGCCGGTGCTCATATGCAGGACTCTTTCATTAATAGATGAGTACCACCAAATGCCCCCTCAATAAAAGCTCTGAGTAGGGCTGCCCGAGGGGCTCATGATAAAACTCCTGGAGTGAGAGCATCCGTTTTTGCCATTCTTACAGTCTAGTCAATAAGTGATTACAAACTTAAACTGGGTAAAGAAAAAGGCCCACCTCGTTTTATTGGTTTTTAACTGCTGGGAGGACTAAATATATTTTGAATTCTTGTAAGCTGTAGACACAGTTACAGGATGTTGAGCTCCTTCCAGAAGATGCCCCCACTCTTCAAATGCCCATTTAATAGCCAGCAGCTCCTGATTTTATCTTTATCTTTATTCATTTCTTTATATACCACCTACACCGAGGCATCAGGGTGGTTTACAATATAAATTGACTGCAGTAAAAAGAAACAGAACTCCATTGATGTGACAGGAAAGGGAGAGAATCAAAGGTAGAGAAAAGGCGAGAGACAAGCTTGAAATTCAGAGAATGGACACACAGGGGAAGAAAAAATCACTCAGAAGACTAAGGGGGGGGGGCTGGAGAGAAGGAGGAAGGAGGGGGCAGGTCGAAGGCGGCACAGAAGAGATGAGTCTTCAGGCCAGCTTTAAATTTGGGAAAGGAGAATTCAAGGCGGAGGGCAGGGGGGAGCGAATTCCAAAGCTTGGGGCCAAGGAAGAAAAATGCAGCAGAGCGAGTGGATTCTAGGCGGGCAGAGGAGGGGGAGGGGAGGAACATGCGGTTGGCGTGAATTGATCTGAAAGAGCATTGGGAGGTATGAAGGTGAATCAGGTCGGAAAGGTAGTGAGGGAGACCAGTGTGGATGACTTTGTGGACGAAGGTGAGAATTTTGAATTGGATCCGAAAGGGCACAGGAAGCCAGTGAAGGTTGATGAGAAGAGAAGTGATATGATCGGAACGAGTAGCATGAGTGAGGATCTGGGCGGCGGTGTTCTGGATGAGTTGGAGCCTGCACAATTGGTATTGAGGGAGACCGGCAAAAGAAACGTTACAATAATCCAGGCGTGATTTTCATATTATAGTTACTCTCAGCGGGAGAAAATTTCCTAAAAAGATAAGCACATGGATGGAGTTTGACGGAGTCTGGGTCCTGCTCCAAAAAAGCTGCTGCTACCTCAACCTCCAAGACATTAACTTCTACTATATAAAAGGCAGATGGGAGTTGGAGTGCTTTAAAATAGCAACCATCAAAAAGGCTCTCTTGAGGTCCTGAAAGGATTAATTGCAGTTGGAAACCAGTGTTTGGGATTGGCTCTCTTTCAGTGCTACAATAGTGAAGAATCCCTTATTAAACTGGTGGCAATAGTTTGCAAAGCCTAGGAAATGTTGAATAGTCTTAAGACTTTGAGGATGAGGCCAGTTCAGAACAGCTGAAATCTTAATGGAATCCATCTCAAACCCTGTGGGAGAAAATATACAGTATAGCCCAGAACAGGCATTGCGTGAGTTTGGAATAAACATAGTTATTCCACAGACATTCTAGGACTTTCTTGGCATGCTGCCAGTGGAGATTAAGAGAGGGGGAGAAAATGAATATATCATCTAGATATACAACAATAAACCTTCCCAGCATGTTTCTAAAGATGTTGTCAATTAAGTCTTGGAAAACTGAGGAGCGCTGCATAGTCTAGACAGCATCACTAGATACTTATAGTGCCCATCTTGGGTGTTAAATGCCGTCTTCCACTCTCATCTCCCTCCCTAATTCAGATCATATTGTATGCCCCTTGTAGGTCCAATTTTGTATATATCTGGGCACTTTTCACCTGATTGAACAACTCGGTGATCAAAGGAAGGGTGTAGCAGTTCTTAACAGTAATTTTATTTAGACCCATGTAGTCAATATAAGAATGAGGAACACTGTCTTTCTTAGCCATGAAGAAAACCCGGCCCAAGCAGGCGATGTGAATGGCCCCATAAAGTCTTTCTAGAAGTTGTCTTGAATGTATTCCTGCATGATGATCACCTCCAGTTTCAGACAGGAGGGAGGCATTATACCAAATAGTAGGTCAATGGGGCAGAGGTAGAGTCTGTGAGGAGATAATTTCTCAGTTTCCTTCTTACAGAAGGCATCTGCAAATTACGCATATGCTATAGTTTATAAAATCTTGAGTGGGGTGAAATGGTTAAATAAAGAATGATTGTTTAATATTTCAAACAACCCACAGATCAAACCCAGTAGAGAGTATAGCCAACCTACCAACCTCTCAAGCTACCACACAAAACTAATACAAAGATCACTCAACTGCCCAAGGGAACTATTCATCCTTGTAAAAGAACTCACTTCAACACCCATTAACAATGCAACCAACTGCCACATAACTCCTCAACAGCTGGCAGACTAATTCTCTACTCACCACCCCCAACTGACGGATCAACCTGATTCACCCCCACCAAGTACCAAGCCAATGCACTCATGGACCACCTTTGAATCTAGCTCAGCTGAAAACATTTGAATCATCATTTTATTTATTTATTTAACAGTCCTTATATACCGCGCTCTTTATTGTCAGTGCGGTTTACAGTGAACAAAACGATTCATGGGCTACAAAGGCCGGCATGAATTTACAAATAACAGGGGAGTTAACCAGGAGAGGAAAACTTGGGAACTTTGTACATATATATTATACAATTATATACAGAGAGTGTTTTATTACATATTGTGCTATGTGATACAGAGCAGTTGCGACATCATACTGATAAGTTCGGTTGTGCTGGGGGGGTCGTTGAGGGGTTGTGGTATTGGGAGAAGTGAGTGAGGAACAGGTGGTGCTTTAGGGCCTTTTGAAATTGCTTTAGGTCAGTGATAGCTCTAATAGTAGGTGGAAGGTTGTTCCAGCATCTGGGGGCATAGAGTGTGAATGCTCTGTCAGTAGTTGTAATCGTATATTTAGTGGATTCTGTAGGTATGGCTAGAGTATTAGCTGCTCCTGATCTCCTTGGCCTGTTATTGGATGTGAGGTTGATGAGCGTTGTGATTGCAGGGGGGGCTATTTTGTTAATGGCTTTGAAGGTGATTAGTAGTGCTTTATATTCGATCCTGTAATTTATCGGAAGCCAGTGTAGTTCCCTTAAGATGGGGGTAGAGTGGTCTCTTCTTGATGCTCCGTGCAGGACCCGGGCGGCCGCGTTCATGGCTAATTGTAGTATGTTTAAGGTGCTTTTTGGGAGGCCGTGGAGTATTATATTTGCATAGTCAAAGTGGGGGGTGACTATCGCCTGGAATATTGATCGGTAGTTGACCGGGTCGAGCATGTTTTTCAGGTGTCGGAGAGTCTTGATCTTGAAGTAAATGGTTTTTACTTAGCGGTTTATGTGTTCTTTGAAGTCCAGTTTATGGTCCAATGTTACACCTAGATATCTTATGGTGGATCTGATTGGCAGTTCTGCGTCCCTTACCTTTATGGTCTCTGGAGGTGAAAATACTTTGTTTTTCATGACGATTAGTGCCTCAGTTTTTTTTAAATTTATCCGCATGTTTTGAGTGAGGAGCCAGTCTGTTATTGCGTCAAAACATTCTACTAGTGGGAGGATCCAAGATGGCGGATTGAGGGGGAGCTCTAGCAGCAGCGTTTTTTTACCTCTTTGAAATATGGGCAAACGGAAGGCTAAAGGGGCTAAGAAGTCCTCCTCTAGCCCGGCAGCCTCCTCTGCTTCTTCCCTGGTTGTTGGACCGATTGACGCTTTTGTAACGCCGTTGCGGCAATCGCAGATGTCGGTGGTGCAAAGCCCAGCTGATCCCTCTTCGGAGCGGGAGTGCTCGATTCCGGGTTCTGGGCCGGAGATCTCACCGCCGGAGCAGTGGCAACCTCCCAAAGATCCTCTGGTGGGGCGGAGTCCTGTGCAGTCAGGAGTTGTGCTTTCTTCCGAAGTTGTAGAAGGCTCGGACCCTGGAGGAGCGGCAGCACAGTTGAGGAGCATGGAGCTTCGATCCGCAGATATTTCCAACCCTGAGGATGTGATGTTGAGGGAGGTTACTGCGGGCAAACCGGATACCATCTTGGGTTTGTCCCGGTCTGGAGAATCGTGGAGTGAACGTCGTACAGCAGAGGGCTCTCTGGGACAGGTATCTACGTTTTCTTTACAGCGACCTGCTGAATTTACCCTTGAATCGATATGGACTGCTATAGTCAAGCTTGGGGAAGCGTTTGCTCCCCAAGTGGTGGCTGTGGCAGCACAGGTACTGGGACATACTGTTTTGCTCCAACAGCATACCCTGGAAATATCAGCATTGCAAACATCGGTTACAGAATTGCAACAGAAGGCTACTTGTTATTTGGAAGGTGTTTCATCGTCTCAGAAGGACATGGTGGCTTTAAAAACTCGAATTGAATTCCTGGAAAATAATTCCAGATATTGTAATTTACGTTGTATTAATTTTCCTAGAGTACCTAATATTTCATCTAAGGACATGTTTAAGAAGTATTTGTCAGAAGTACTTAGCGTTCCAGTTGACTCCCATCCCCCTATGCTTAAAGTATATTATTTACCATCTGGGAAGAAAGACCCTGGGGCTGGAGTTATTGAAGGGGTGAGTCAGGCAGATTTGTTAAATGTTTCAGCTCTGTTGGAGTCCTCGGTTGAGGAGGTGGTTTCTCCCTCTACATTGATTGTTGTATTTGCCTTGTCCTCTGATAGGGATTGGTTTTTATGAATGTTTTTTTAGGAAACGTTCTGTCCAATTCTATGGTTTAATTGTTAGGGTCTTCCCAGATCTTGCAAAGGAAACTCAAAAACGTAGGAAGGAGTTTCTTCTCCTTCGACCTGGGGTTTTGCTGTTGGGAGGGTTATATTTTTTAAAGTACCCCTGTAAATGTATGGTAAAAATTAATAATGCCTCCTATATTTTCTATGAACCGTCTCAGTTATTGAGCTTTCTAAATGCCCGACGGACTCCTAATGAGACCCCGGACGCCCCGCCTACTTTTTAGGTTTGACTGCTTTAATGCTCCCTTTCTTATGCTTCTCATTTGTTTGGTTATTTGTTATTTCCTACTTGGATCTTAGTGTGGTGGGCTATAGTAGGACTTGGAATTGTTTTTTCCTAGTATTATTTTCCTGTTAAAAATTGATTTATCAATGTTTTTCAGACCATTTGTCCTAATTTCCATGAAGCTTGTGTAATTCTGCTTCTTTATGTAAAAATGAATAAAGATTAAATAAAAAAAAACAAAAAACATTCTACTAGTGGTGTAAAATCTGGAAGCGTGACATTGATCGGTGTGAATATCAACACATTGTCTGCATAGATTAGGCAGGATATGCCATAGGAGTGGGTGATATCGCAGATCGGCTGCATATGTATGTTAAAGAGCAGTGCCGAGAATGAGGAGCCTTGGGGTACTCCTTGCTTCAGTTGGAAAGGTTTGGAAGTATTTGATCCAATCCGAACTTGTTGCCATCGCTCTTCTAGGTAGGACTTACACCAATCCCAAGCTAACCCTTTAATTCCCTTCTCTTGGAGTTGGGTTAGGAGTTTGTTATGGTCCACCGAGTCAAACGCTGCGGAAATGTCGAGGAAGATTAGAGCAAATCCCTTTTTGATGTTATCAATCCCGCAGAGGAGTGTATTAGTTAGAAAGTTCAGAAGTGTTTAAACTCCATGAGCTTCCCTAAAGCCATGTTGGCAGGGGTCTAGAGGTGATATGGTATCGATGTGCTGTTGGATCTGTCTCAGGAATACCTTTTCAATGATCTTGAATAGTAGTGGGATACTGGATATTGGCCAGTAGGATTCCTCCTTCGTTGGGTCAAGTTGGTTGTTCTATAGCAGTGGTCTGATGGATGTCTGTTTAAGAGCAGATGGGAATACTCCTGTTGAGAAGGATTGGTTTATGATATCTGATATGAATGGGCTGAGTTCGGAGCGCATTGCTCTTATCCAGTGTGCTGGGCATGGGTCGTTTGGTGCCGTGGTGGTGTTTATGCTGGTGATAATGTCTTCAATGCTTTTTGCAGAAGGAGATGAGAGTTTAAGGAGTGGGTTCCGGTGCCAAGGAGGCTGGGTGGTTTCTGCAATGTAGGCTGTGGTTGTTTTCTGCAATGTAGGCTGTGGTTGTTTTGATGGCTTTAGATTGGATATAGTTGGCGTATTGTTGGGGATGTATCTGTTCTTGTTGTGGTGGTGATGGTTCGGTGGTTAAAGATTTTACTAGATTGAAGAGGTCTCGTGGCTTGTTTAACGATCGGTTGAGGAGTTCGGAGTGGAAAGCGTTTCTCTTGTTCCAGACTGCTTCGCGATGAGCTTTCAGATGGGTTAAGTATGAGGCTTGGTCTACGGTGTTGTGGGATTTACGCCATCTTCTCTCAAGTTTCCTCAAGAAAAGAAGAGACTTCTTGAGTTCCGTGGAGAACCAGGGGGCTGGCCGCCTCTTATCTGCTCGGGTATTTGATGCTGATTGATAGTCGGCGGCGGGCAGTCTTGAGTAACGGCTAAGGGTGTCATTCCAATTAGTAATCATATCGTTAATGTTGGTGGATGGCTGAGCGAGCTTTGGGAGAACATGTTTCGTAATGTCTTCCTTGTCAAATTGTTTGAATTGTGCTGGGTTAGCTGTTGATCGTCTATTTGTATGGCTGGTGCTGTTTTCTTGTGATGGCATCTTGAAAGTTATCAGGCTGTGGTCTGACCAAGGACCAAGGGACCGGGGTGATTGACAGGTCAAAATTGTACTTTGTGAATGTGTCACTGGGTGGAACAAAGACACAATCAAGGATATTCCCATGTTGGTGAGTTGGACTGTTTACGATTTGATTGTAGTTGAGGTTGGACATTGCGTCAAGGAAGGTGTTGGCTAGAGTAGGTTTAATAGATGCAAGATTAAAATAGCCCAGTAGTTGGTTTGGTTCCAAGATGGCGGATGAGCTTTATGGTCTGTCGGAAGGCTGGTAGCGGGCTCCGCCTGAGACGCCGTTATGGGGAGAAAGAGGAAGCAAAATACACAGAAACCCCCCGGAACCTCTACCCCTACCGTTTCGGCATCACAGTCGGTGATTCGTGGCTTCTTTCCCCCGATGGTTCCTGTTGTGGCTTCAGCGGATCAGACGCAGTTCTTGTCTGATTCGAGCAATGGGGTAGTTTTGAGTCCCCAACAGCAGTTGCCGCCGCAACCCGGAAGAGTTTTCGGGGCTGGTTTGCCTGCCGGCGTATCCCCGGATGACGGGAGTTTGCCTGCAGTGGAGGGTGCTGCCCCGTCCCAGAGTAAGAGGGTTCCTGCTGCTGCGTTGGGAGGAGGAGAGTTATCGTTGATAGCTCGGGCAAGCGGAGGTATGGAGAGTTCATCTCAGTCTTCCTCTCTTTCTCTGGTGTCCTCTGAGTTATCGGCTCTGGATAGACCGGCAACAGTTACTTTGGACAGCTTATGGGATGCCATATCTTCCCTTCAAAAGACTCTCATACCTGTCGTGGCTGCTCTTACTAAGGATTTGAGTTTGGTGAAGGTGCAGGCTGAGGCTGAACGCTCAAGAGTGGATGATCACGCTGTGAGGCTCTCACACTTGGAGACTCAGGCTGTTGTACTACAGGACCTGGGTGCCATCCAGGCAAGAGGAGCTTCAATTATGGGACGGCGGCTGGAATTTTTGGACAACCAAGCAAGGAGAAATAATTTGCGTCTGCTGAACTTTCCCAGGTCTCCCTTGTTGGACCCTCTGGAGCTGGTTCGGAGGTTCTTTACTGAGGTCCTGCTCATGCCTTCTGCGAATTTACCCCCCATTATTCGTGTTCAATATGTTTCTATTTCCTCAACAGAGGTTTTGGGCGGGAGAGCCTCGGGGGAGCCTGGTGTTCCGGCTCAGATGGATCTGACGGGATTCCTTGAAAGCTCGCTTGAAGTGGTAACTAGTAGAGCGACCTTACTGGTGTCCTTTGCCTTTGAGTCGGATCGGAACTCCGTTCTGCGCTTATATTTTCTTAAGATGAATGTTTCCCAATTTATGGGGTCTAAGATTTTGATTTTCCCTGATTTAGCGAGAGATACCCAGAAGAGGAGGAGGGAGTTTTTGGCCTTGCGTCAGCGCTCTCTTAACCTGGGGGTACAGTTTAAGTTGAAATACCCATGTAAATGTATAATAGTTCATAATACCAAGCAGTTTCTTTTCTTTGAACCCCCTCAATTGAAAATGTTTCTTGAGAGTAGGTAAGGGGAGGGTTTGGAACCCGTACCGGCTGCCACCAGTTCTATCTAAGCTCTATTTTGTTAGCCTATTGGTTGTTACCTTTGGAAAATTTCTTTTTTCTTGGAACCTTATAGAGGGGTAAAATTTCTTTTTTCTTGGAACCTTATAGAGGGGTATATTGAGGTCTATACCAAGTTTGGGATATTTTTGATGATTATATATTCCTTTTTGATGTCTGTATTCTAATTACACATAGTTTTACTCTGGTGTATGTGAAAATTAATAAAGTATAAATTAAACAAAATAGCCCAGTAGCCAGTTTGGTTTGTTTGGGTTTTCGGGATTACAGGCTAAGTCAATTATGGTAGAAAGATCTTCAGCTGACGAGCTTGGGGGCCTATAAATAAGGTTGATGGTGTTGTGTTTGTTGGATATGGTGATTGTGTCTAGTTGATGTGTACTTCTAGTTAGGATTGTATGGTATTGGAGTTCAGTTTTCGCTATAATGAAGGCTCCCCCTCCTCTTTTGTTTACTCTGTTACATGTGTAGATAGAGTAGTTGGGGGGTGTGAGTTGGTTTAATAAGACCGTGTCTGTGTCGGAGAGCCATGTTTCGGTGACCATTAGAATGTCAAGGTTGAGGTTGGATAAGAGATCTGTGATGGCTGGCCACTTCTTGCGGGCAGAGCGAGCATTGATGAGTCCGCACCTGAGTTCGTGTTGAACATCTGTCTCATTGCATTTAGTGTTAGTTGTGTGGTCTAAGGCTATGTGGAGCAAGTGAGACTGTCTCTTGTAGCATGGGTTTTGCGGAGGATGGAAATGGTTACAAAAGTGTTTTTTGCTTGTACTGCACAGCAGTGGGATCTGGTTGTGGTCATGAGTGAGGGCGTTAGAATCGGAGATGGCACTGAACAAAAAGTAAAGGCATACAAGGGCAAGTGTGGAAGCAGGCATGATTTTTGGTGCTTGCAGTTGTGGGTTTGGAGTGGAGGATAAAGGTGACCCGATGACGTAGTGTAAGCTTGGAGTGCTGAGGGAAGACAAATATTTTAAACGCTAATGGTGTAAGTTACAATCTACTGGTACCGTATGGGTACTGTTAAAATGTTGCTACTTTGCAGATTGGTAGACAGGTCTAAATAGGTATATTTTGTCACAGCATACTTAAAACAACATCTTTTGAGGCAAACGCAGAGCAGGATACTATGTTGCACAGACGATTAAAGATTAACATTTGGCTAAGCATTGCTTCGTGTTGGTTACTATAATGTTGGGCTGTGTTACATATAACGGATGTTTACAGTGAGAGAACATCAAATTACATATATCCAGGGACCAATGAATTGAAGCATGTATGGAGAATCTTATGGGGATCAAATAAGGTAGTTATGTACCGTACAGTGTCCGTTTCGTCGTTTGCGCTGGTATATGCGCAAGTTGCGGGATCGATGAGTTTCTGCTGTATCCTGTTGTGCAAGGGTGTCGTTCAGTTCAATTGTTAACAGCTGGGTTCCGGCGGTCCAACACCTAAGGGCCACGCCAAAGGGCCCTCTGGCCTGCCGGCAGCGGAGACTTTTAAAGATGGTTGCTCCTCCTCCGATTGGGCTGGAGGTCCTGAGCGGGAAGGCTGCTGGCCTGCTCAGGTGCTCTACCCTGATCGGGGGAGCTTGCTGGATGGCGGCGGCTTGTGCTCGGGTTTCCCGCCGGCGGCGGAGACTTTTAAAGATGGTTGCTCCTCCTCCCACAGCCCCGATTGGGCTGGAGGTCCTGAGCGGGAAGGCTGCTGGCCTGCTCAGGTGCTCTACCCCGATCGGGGGAGCTTGCTGAATGGCGGCGGCTTGTGCACGGGTTTCCCGCCGGCGGCGGAGACTTTTAAAGATGGTTGTTCCTCCTCCCACAGCCCCGATTGGGCTGGAGGTTCTGAGCGGGAAGGCTGCTGGCCCGCTCAGGTGCTCTACCCCGATCGGGGGAGCTTGCTGGATGGCAGCGGCTTGTGCTCGGGTTTCCCGCCGGCGGCGGAGACTTTTAAAGATGGTTGCTCCTCCTCCCACAGCCCCGATTGGGCTGGAGGTCCTGAGCGGGAAGGCTGCTGGCCCGCTCAGGTGCTCTACCCCGATCGGGGGAGTTTGCTGGATGGCGGCGGCTTGTGCTCTTCATCTCTTCATCTCTTAACACCACCACCTCCCCCCTCGACCCCTGTCCAGTCAGCTGAATTAAAGCCACCATACCTGATCTCGCACAGTTACTAGCCAAACTCACTCAATGCTCTCTGCTACATGGCTACTTACTCGCCTGCCTAAAAACCTCCTCAATTTGCCCTCTCCTAAAAAAGCCTCACCTTGACCCGTCGGATACATCCTCTTATAGACCTATTGCAAGCCTACCATTCTTATCCAAAATAACAGAGAAAACTATCCAAACCCAGCTACAGCAGCACAGTTTCCAACCTCAGCAAGGAGTGGAAACCCAACTAACCTCGCTTCTCAACAGCATCATAAAGGGAACAAGAACATCCACTAAGGATTTATCCTGGTATTCCTCGACATTTCCACTGCTTTTGACACCATCAACCACAATACTCTCCTACAATTCCTCCAGTCAATCGGAATACAGGGCACTGTATTAAGATGGTTCCAAGACTACCTTCACAACAGAACTCAGCTGATAAGAATTGGGCCACTATCATTAGCTCCATACACTCAAACTCAAGGTGTCCCCCAGGGATCTAGTCTTTCTGCTCTCCTCTTCAACATCTTCCTGCAACCCCTCTGCAACAACATCCAAACACAAACCATCAACTACCACATTTACGCAAATGACATTATGCTCTACACACCACTCAATCTCAATAAAACATCATACCATTGTGGTGGCGAGACTGTGGTAGACCCTGAGAAAATGGTGAAAAAACAATCATTTTCCTCTGAGCAAGGAAATAGTTCAGGGAGTTTTAGGTTTAAAACGCCAGCTAAAGAAAAAAACTGTATTCACAGAGCTGTTGATAGTTAGCCATGCCACAGCTCCAAGATAACCAGGGGAGGTGACGAGGATTACCCAGGGGTGGAGCTTGAGGCTATAGGGCATTCACACTCATATAAGCTCAGGAAAGCAGGAAGGAAAGGGAAACAAAGGGAGGAGAACATGAGGGAAGGAGTGATCACCAGGGAAGGTGTGTCCAAGAGAGGAGACTCTTGCAAGGAAGCAGGAAGTAAGGAAACCAGGAGGAACCCTGTGAGAGGAAGGTGTTCCAGCAGCTATCTCAGGAGAAATCCCTATTGCACACAGCATTCAGGAAGCTCTAGTTCTGAAGGTAGTTCAGCTTGTAAGAGAATTACAGCTGGCTGGGAGGACGGGAGAGTTTGCCCTGTGGAAAATGCTGGTTTTGAGCAACATACGGGCGTGTCCTTAGGAGAGCCGGTAAGAAGTGTAAAGTCTGGGAAGAGACTGGGTGCTAGAAGAAAGGCGAGCACATTGGAAACCTTACAAAGTTTGATAAAGGATAAGGATCTCCTCAAGCCTTCCAGTGTCTCTCAGCGTAGAGAGGAATCTCAGTGGGGAAAGGTTTTTAAGTTTTTACAGAAACTAAAGCCTGCAGTTCCAGACGCTGAGTCCAGCCAGGTGCCAATTGACTTAGATGATGAGAGCATGCAGATAGATGAATGTGCTTCAGATAATGTTTCCTCAGTTTTGGAAATGGACTGCTCATTCTGTGTGTGCCAGAAGTGAGAAAGCTCTAAGGTTTTAAAGTTATAGAAAACCAAGAAGCTTATCTAAGTGCTTAACCTGCTGGAGAATTATGCAAATGAAGTGCTAACGTTCTTGTGCTAGCCAGGAAGATTCAAAGGACTGATTTGAATGCTTGCAGCCTGGAAGCAAATGTTTAGCAGCTTGAAGGAAAGGAAGCAAATGTTTAGCAACTTGTAGAAAAGAAGTGAAGTGCTGTACAGGGCTCAGCTGAGGTAGAGGTTTGTGCTGAACCAAGCCAGGAACCTAAAGCTAAAATCTTTAATGAAGGAAAAGATTTACTGCTGTGTTAAACAAACTGAGAAACAGTGCTGCTGTATTTGCTATAACAGTTTGCTATGAAGTTTTTGTTAACTTTTTCAATGGAGAAGCATAGGTTTAGGTTTATTCATTTGATATAACCGCCTTTCTGGGGTAATCAAAGCGGTGTACAGGTAGTAAAATACATAAAAATTCATAAAATACATAAAATAGATAAATTATACAAAACATAAAAACATAATACATAAAAAAACTTTGGCCATGGCCAGAAAGGAAAGGAAATGTACAATTTTTTAAAAAAGGATAGGGACTAATATGCAGCAAGTACGGGACAGGATACAACAGGTGGGTAGGTACAGCAGGAACAGATTCATACAAAAGGGGAGGGGATATTGAATGCCAGTGAAAAGAGATGGGTTTTAAGGTTTTGTTTGAAAATTGCGTATTGTGGTTCCAGGCGGAGGGAAGGGGGGAGAGAATTCCAGTGTGCGGGACCAGCAAAGTAGAATGCAGATAGACGTGTGAATTGAAGGTGGGCACAGGAAGGGGGGGGAGCGCGAGACGGTTTAGATGGAAAGAACGGGGAGTGTAACGTGAGGAGTGGAAAGATAGAAGGTCAGACAGATAGGATGGGGTACCAGTGTGGTAGACTTTGTGAAGTAAAGTTAGCAATTTAAACTGGGAACGGAATGGGACTGGCAACCAATGAAGATGGAAAAGTAAGGGAGTGACATGATCTCGAAGAGCGGAAGAAGTGATAAGACGTGCAGCAGTATTTTGTATTCTTTGGAGCATCCAATTTATGTTGTTGTAATTGTGAACTGCTGAAAAGAAAAGTTCATTGGCTAAGAAGAAAAAAAAATAATACATTTCCTGTTTGCCTTGAAAACCCCGGCCATTCTTTATTGCACAACTACACTACCCAGCAGCCTTGGCTCTGGGAACTCAACTAACAGAAAAGGGACATTAAGAGGTACGCCCTCTACTCCTAGGCAACCGCCTAGCCAGTAGGAGGTGCGACACCATGAATTCCAGCAATGCTTCTCATATGTCTCACAATGGCTATCTGAAAATCATCTATCCATAAACCTGAAGAAAATGGAAGCCCTACTCATCACCAAAAATGTCTCCTTCATCCCCCCCTCCCCCATCACCCTCAACAACACTGAAATTCAAATCAAACCAGAAGTAAAGTATCTGGGAATCACTTTTGACAGCCACCTCACGTTGAGGTCCCAAATAGCAAACACAGCAAGAGCAATTTAGGGAGGAGTAGCCTAGTGGTTGGGGCAAGGTACTTCAGGCCGGAAGGTCGGGGGTTCAAATCCCACTAGAGGACAGCAACCTTGGGCCGGAAGGACTGGGGTTTCTAGTCCCACAGATGCTCCTTGTGGTCTTGGGCAAGTCACTTAACCCTCCATTGCCCATGTTCCCTGTAAGTATTAGTGTATGTGTCTCATATCCCTGCGTGTTAAATGTATCCTCCAATTGTGTTGTGACCGCTTTGATTGAAGGATAAGGCGGTATACAAAACTGTCTAAATAAAATAAAAAATAAATAAATAAATAAATAAATAAATAAAAAATTTATTACAAAACCCGCACATTACAACACCTCTGCCCTC
Organism: Ichthyophis bannanicus; assembly: GCA_033557465.1. Classification (NCBI taxonomy): domain Eukaryota; kingdom Metazoa; phylum Chordata; class Amphibia; order Gymnophiona; family Ichthyophiidae; genus Ichthyophis; species Ichthyophis bannanicus. The sequence goes on from CM066036.1 coordinate 454,801,188, forward strand.
TCCTCGCCCCATCAGAGTTCCACTCAGCCCTGCAAGCCCTCACAACATCCCACGCCGACTACTGCAACTCAGTATATCAAGTACTCTCAAAATCAACACTTAAACCTCTTCAAACGGCTCTTCATACAACTGTAAAGGCCATCACACACATCCAAGTACGAACATATCACCCCCATCCTTAGATACCTCCACTGGCTCCCTCTGAAAAGCAGAATACTCTACAAGATCCTGCTAATGACTCACAAAGCTCTAAACCACCAGTCATCCACCCACCTCAGCTCCCTCATTACCCTGCAGCAATCAAACAAAGAGCCTCCATCATGAATACACTGACTAACCCCCCAAGCTATAACAAAGAGTTCCCAACAGGTCTGTGCCAGAGCCCCATCTATCTGGAACTCCCTCCCTGCCAACCTAAGAAACACCACGGACCTCCTAATTTTCTGCAAACTCCTCAAGACCCACCTATTTACCCTCTACTTTGCTTCCTCCCCCTTCTACCTCCTCCCAAACAACTGAACACCATTCCTAAATTGCACCTAAAACCCAACATTACAAGAATATGTAGATAGCTCATAAACCTGTACATAGTTAACATTCCAAACTCTACAAGAATATAGTTGATTAACCTGTATGTAGTTAATCATGCCAAACACCCCCACTCCTTGTTTACTGTACAACGTTGCCTGTTTCTAATGTAAATGTTACTTGTATAATTTCTAGTTCACTGTAAACTGCTTTAACCTTTGTGAAAAGCGGTATATGAAATAATTTTCCATTCAATGCATAATTTAGCTGTAGCATTTCTTGCCAGAGGGCCTGGTCAAGGTAACTAACTAGCAGGGATCAAAAGGGTTTGGACAAGTTTCTGAAGAAAAAGTCCATAAAATATTATTAGCCAGATAGACTTGGGAGAGTCATTGCTTATCATTAGAAATAAGCCATGAGAAATAGATTTACTTTTTGGGATGTGCTGGGTACTTGTGACCCAGACTGACCATTGTCAGAGATAGGATACTGGACTTGATGGACCTTGGTCTGCTTCAGCATGTCTTTTTCGGTGCCCTTCTGTCTATATCTACTTCTCCCCCTTTTAATAGAAACATAGAAACATAGAACTATGACGACAGAAAAAGACCACATGGCCTATCTAGTCTGTCCTTCCATAACAACTACAACAGTCCCTTTTTTACCTTTAGAGATCCTCTGTGTTTGTCCCATGCTTTTTTAAATTCAGTTACTGTCCTCATCTCTACCACCTCCACTGGGAGACTATTCCACGGATCCACTACTCTTTCCGTAAAGAAATATTTCCGCATATCACTCCTGAATCTATCTCCCTTCACCCTCATCCCATGTCCTACATAGATATTTGTCCCCTTAGGTCTCATTAAGGCCACCCATAAGCACTTCAGCAACTCCTTGCTCAGTTTTTTTGTATCCCTACCATATAAAGCTACACCTCCCTCTTTTCTATCTATGCTGTCCTTTCTGAAAAAGAGTATATCTTCGTTATCACGTCCCTGTCCTGATCATCACTGAACCATGATTAAGTTACTGAACTCACAGCAATATCCTCTAAATCTTTTGTGGCTTACAAGTCAGTGGCTTTATTGGGTAGATTTTCAGCATTTGTGCATGTGATTTTCCAAGTTGTTGTTTTACCTCCTTTTCTGTTATTTCCTATTTGCTTCTCCATAGGAGTTGTACTAATCATTCCACTGGTATTTGACCAGTGGCCTTGTCTCCTTGATTTATAGTCTTCCATTTATCCCTGTTATTTTTATTGCCTTTGAATTTTCTACTGCTTCAGTATTTCCAACTATTAATACAGAACTCTCACCACCTCTGACCATCCTAACAATTTCATTATGGATTTTACATGTCCTGTTTATCTGTGGGCTTTTGTCACCATTCAACAATGAATCTAGCTTAACCCTTTCCAGGCCGAGCCCAAAACTCTTGGGATCCAAAATTCTGACTAAATATTCCTATCAAATGGTATATAATACCTGACCATAGCAGAAGGAAAATCACTATTAGAACATATTGAATAAGATGGGTACAATTTTCCTGAAATATGCAAAAATTAACCCGGCTGCAGAATGTGGATTAAAATTTTAAAGTAGGCCTTGAAAGGGTTAAGGCCCCCTTTGCTAGGTTGTCAAGTCTGAGATTAAAGAATCTTGCTGGGCCTCATAGTCAAAAAAAAAATACCTAGGCTCCTAAATTTGTGCACTATTTTTTGCCAAACTTAAGTTCCTAATTTTTCAGCTGAAACTTCATCGTAATTTAGGGGCTTAAAATTATTGGGCTGATATTGAGAACCCTTAGCTAGTCGGCCAACGGGAGGACATTTGAATAAGAGAGCTGATTGCAATATTAGGTAGCTCTGTCTGGACAGTGCTGCTAAATATCTCCACAGACTATCCCAGCATTATCTGGTCAGTACAGGGGTTGTCCTTGGGCGCAGTGAGAGTGGTGCTGGAGCTATCTGGATAATTGCTGACGTTATCCGGTTATCTCAATTTTCAGTCGCCACATAACCAGATAACTTGGGCTGCATGCAAAAGAGGCTTAAGTTGCAATCCAAATAAGTACAGGCTGAAAATCGTGCTAACTGGATAAGTTCCTACACTTATCCAGATAGAGCTGCTCAGCCCAGATATTTAGTGGAGACTCCTATGTGGATATTGCCACTGAATATCTCACCGATATTTAAGCACCATGGCTGACCGCCATGGTGTTTGAATATCGGCTTCTTGAAAAATTGGGCCCTGTGCTTATAAATTTAGACCTGCCTTTCATGTGCCTAGATTTATGAACCTAGGGTTGAAAATAAGTGCTAATCACCTAAATTTGCCTTACATCTGCCCTTGTTGCCACCCACTTTTTATGCTCCTAAATTTACGAGTTTAGTGAAATTTTGGGGTCGATTATTCAGTAGCAGTGGGAGCGCTTTAAGGGACATGTTTACAAAAGTGCAGCAGATAGTGTGTGACAAATGTGCATTTAGTGTGCATTTTTACCGCAATGGGGACATAGCGGCCTGGCAGAAGAAAGGATATGGCCATGGTAGGGGCATAATGTTCTGCTAGGTGCATCACTATCATGGTAGTTGTGAATGCAGTCATAGTGCATGCACACAGCAAACGCACACCCAGCGATTGTTGCTTAGAAATGCATTATTAGAAAAGCTGTAATCTACAGACCACTGCAGACAGTAATAAATGGGCCCTTACCCACCTACAAGACAGAAGTAACAGGCACACCCAAAATACAGAGGGGTGCTGGGACTAGGACAACTGACTGCACAGCTCAGAGCAATAGGGCTAAGTACAAGAAGGCAGGGCATGCAAATTAGGAAAACCAACACATACAGAGAATCCATGCTGTCCCCCTAACTGTGGGAGATAGGGTGCAAACATGGCAACTGAAGGTGCAGGGGACCTTGTACAGGATCAGGCAGGGTGTTCACAGTGTCCATTATGTAGAATGGATATATATTGTAACCCCCCCCCCAATCCTGAAGCGCCCAGGGTGCCTGCTCACTTAGGCTGAAGTGAACACAGTAGAGGACCTCTGGTGTTTTGGGGGTTTGGGGGATCCCCTTCGGACCTCTGATGTTTTGGGGGGTTTGGGATCCCCTTCTCGGTCACTCTTCTTATATGACTTGGGCAATACCCTAGCCATTGTGGAATTTATCCCCCATGTGGGGAAGTGGGGCACTAGAGCCAGCAGATCTGGAGGCCAAACACAATGAGCATACAGATATTGGGGGAGGGGTGTGAAATGCATGGTCTGGGCATTCTGCTATCCTAGGACGTAACTTAGATAGCACTGGATGGGCTTTAAACACTGTCCATCGTTTATACAGTTTTGAAGCAAATCGAGCTGATAGCCTTGAGTGTTGCAATATATAGGTAACCATTTCCAAAACCATGTACTTTGCTCTAGCATCTTAAGTAAAAAGTGTTCTACACATTAACACTAGAAGCCCCAAAAGGAATTTTACCTAGAAACCCCAAAGAGGGTCAATTGATGCACTATCACGATGACTGTGTTTAGCATGAAATGCAGATGTGAATTAATGTGAAGTTACTTATTTGTTAAATACGTGCAGTATGTGAGGTCATTACATGATGTCATTGTGTGTTTATTGCTTGTAATGTCGGAGTAAAACTGTAAACAGTGATTGAGATGCACCACCTAGTGGGAACATGAATTTATATCTAGAAGCCCCAAAGTACGTCAGTTGACGCATCCAAGACAATTGAGTGCGTCAATTGACGTACTTTGGGGCTTCTAGGTATAAATTCATTTTCCCCCTAGGTGGTGCATCTGTCATTAATTTTTGATGCACATATTTGAACATCTTGACCTTGCTAACAAAGTCATGGAACATGACTGACATGGTTCTAGCAGTGGCGCTGGTATACAACTTTGAAGGTGCATTTGCGTCAATTGACGCACTTTGGGGCTTCTAGTGTTAAAGCCAAAAAGATAAAAATTGTTATATTAAAAATAAACAAAAAGCCTTGTTACAAGAGCTTTACAGAGGAAAGTCCAGGGGAACAGACCTTGAAGCAAAGAGTACTAATGCTCAAAAATTGACCAAAAACTAAAAAACAGATAAACGATATCAAAGAAAAACCTGTAATTCCATTTTCTTATTTAGTCCCTTGGGAGAAACTGTTTCTAATTCAAAAATAAATCACTGCTCTTCCCTAGTCAGTAGACAATCAATATCTCCACCCCGTGCAGCATGAAAGATGTTTTAATAACAAAAAATCTTATATCTTCAAGGGCATGACCTTTTGTCACCCAATGTTCAACCAGTGGTGCTGTTAGCACTTTTCGTTTAATACAGCTCTTATGCTCCTGTATGCGGGTTTTCACCTGACTCAGAGGGGTATGTTTACTAAACAGCGCAATTGTGCGGGGCGCACTTGAGCGTGCGCTTAAGGTACCTTAGCGCATGCTAATAGTGCATTTTTGTGCCCCGCACACGTGCGCGTCACACTAACAGGCCCGCACAAGTGCGCGACGCGCTGATGTGCACTAGGGGCGTGGAAAGGCATTCCGAGGGCGGAGGAAGGCTCCGGAGGGGCGGAGGGACGGGGTCAATGGGTGGAGAGTGGGAGGGGAGAGACTCCCCGCACAGGAGCGGGGCTGAAAATCAACCTAAAAAATACCGCGAGTGAAAACCTCGCGTTAGAGACGATTTAAAGGGAAGAGAAACCATTTCCGTCAGCAATGTACAGCAAAACCGGGGAAACCTACAAAACGTGAACAGTGTGATACATGTGCACAGAACAAAATTTCAAATAAAACTTTAAAATGACCACAAGAAAAATTGTAAAAATTATAATTCAGCTGGGCAACAGTGATAGCAATGGGCAACAATAAAAAACACTCCCAGGAAAGCTAAAAAAAAAAAAAATGTAGACCCTTTCAAAAATCATTTTATTTTATTGGAGCTTTCCTGGGAGTGTTTTTTAATGTTGCCCAGTGATATCACTGTTGCCCAGCTTGGTTATGGGTGTTTGCCCCTTTTTTCGAGGTCATTTTTGAGGTTTATTTGCACTTTTGTCTCCATACAAGGTAAATGAGCCCACAGTAAAATTGTGCAGAGCAGGGTTTCTGACTCGTCAGGCCAGGTTTCCTATCTCCAGGGACTGCACTGTCTCTGTGGCCACAGTGTGGTGCAATGGACACAACCAGTGCCTGTAAGACCAGAGGGTCACAGGTTCAAATCCCAGCTGGGGCTCCTGCCAACCCAGTCCCCATAGTTTTACCCACCACTAAACAGTGATAGTAAAGACACTCCTTTATTGCAAAGAACATAAGCATGGTTCAAACACCCATATTTTACCCTACACCGCACACAAACCATAACAATGGGCATTACCTACAGCCGAGTCCCCCAAATTCAGTCCTGGAGTGCCACAACTCAATCAGGTCATATGCTTTTTCCCAGATAAGGACATGTCTGCATGTTGGCGGAAGGGTACAGGTGGTGGAGGGGGCAGTGGCTGCAAGCCACAACAGACAGTGGCCTAGGCCTGTGCAGGCTGCCACCATCCACCGCAACAGACAGGCTCTGTTGGATGTACAGTCATGGACTCCCCAGGGAATGCAGCATATCTGTGGCAACACGGTGGTGCAGTGCACACAGACAGTGTGTGCAAGAACAGAAGGTCACAGGTTCAAAGGCCAGCTGGGGCTACTGCTAATCCTGTCCACATATTTTTCCCACAACTAAACCGTGATAGTAAGGACAAACCTTTATTGCTGAGAACATACGCATGGTTAATACGCCTATATTTTACCACACCAAACACAGACACCATAAACAGGTGCATTACCTAGAGCAGAGTCTCCTAAATGCAGTCCTGGAGGGCCCCACACCATTCAGGTTCCATGCTGCCTCTAATAAAGATGCCTGTGCTGCATATCTATGCACCACCCCCATGGTATGCAGATGTAGCTCATGCATATTTATGAGGGACAGCATGAAAACCCGAACAGTGTTTGGAACACCAGGACTGGAGTTGGGAAACTCTGCAGTAAAGCAGCAGCCAACAGGGCCAGACACACCCACACACACACCCACAGGCCCCATTGGCCAATGCCTCCTGGAGAGGCAGGACATTGGGCCCTGCCTGTATCTCCCAATACTAGCAGTTGCATACCTTAGCTATGCCACCCTACACCTGGGTATATGGTACACAGCTATCAAACATTTCCTATGATAACTGGCAGATATCAATTCCTACGTTAAGCACATTTTGCTCATTGAGCTCCACCATAACAATCATTCTGATGTCTGTGGTGTGTGCTGCAGGTCTGGTCTCTGACAGTGTTTACCACCCTGGGCAGGGCCGGATTTACCTTGAGTGAGGCCCTACGCCAACAAAAATTGTGGGCCCCCAGAAAAGATAAAAATGAGCACGCCGGATCAGCTGCGCGCTGTTGGCCCTGACGTCATAATTAAACTGGGAATCCCAAAAGCCAAACTTGGAATGTACAACACTGTAGAAATAAAACTATACATTAATTTGCTCTTGTACTAAACAAAGTGCAGACGTTAATGATGCACATTTACCAGAGCTGACATATTCCAATTAATAAATTCAAAATAAAGTTATTCTCCTACTTCAGAAATGTGGTCCTCCTTTTAGTGCAAATAGAAAGCGCGAATATATATTTAATATAATTAAAGTTTTTTTTTAAAAAAAGTCTCCTTTTCAAGAAAAACAAAGATAACTAGCAAAGCAGTGGGCTGCTTCGTTCACCTCAATCTACCAGGTGCAGAGTCCACGAATTTTGGCTTTTGTGCCGAATCGATGAAGTTAAACTTTAAATTTGTAACCCAGCTTGAGCCATTAGAGGCAGCTTTCCCACCACGCACACTCATCTCCCACCCCGGCTCTCTGCAGCAACTTTTAGGAGAGTGGCGTTTTCGTTCATTAACGTCTCTATTCACCAACATCTTTAGTGCTGCTCTCCACCCCAACGGTTCTTTTGTTTCCACAGATAGCAGTGCCTAGGTGCTCTTAAGGGACTCCCTCCCCCGTGTATCCATCCAGACTGTTGCATCGCCCCATCCGTCGCGTCCCTCGATTAATATAAAAATGCTTCCCACCCAAACTTTCTCCATTCCACCTTCCGCTCCCCTCCACCTGAGCAGGAAACACAGGCTCCGTTCGTCCCCCCACCCCCCATTCCTGCTGTCCTCGCTCTCCCACCCCTTAGTCGCTTTGCGATACCCACTCACCGTCCGGGCAAGGCGCTTAGCTCAGCCGCACCACGACAAGCCCTCCACTCTTCGCATGGCTCTTGCGTGTCCACCACCAGGTGCGACAAAATCTCCTCCCCTTTCACTGGGCCGAATCCAGGTGACTGGCAGGCATCGGTCAGCCAGTCCGAACTGCTCTGCAGATTATTGATGGCGACATACAGCCAATCACTTAGCAGGACGGAGGGGCGGGAAGGAAGAGCTAGGGGGAAAGAGGGGGGGCGGGATCCTGAAGAGTCAACGAGCCAATGGAATGGGTTCTGTGAGCGTTAGCTGTGAGAGAACGATGGGGCTGGATAGAAACTGAGAGACTACCAGGGCCGGTAATAAAGCGTTTGTTCAATTTTTGTGGGCCCTTGCCAGCTGTGGGCCCTACGCCACGGCGTAGTGGGCGTATAGGTAAATCCGGCCCTGACCCTGGGGAGTGACTCCCAACAGTATTGCGTACCATATCCATGCCTGTACTGTGCCCAGGACTGGTGTGGTGGGTATGGCTGCTGAACTCCTCTATAGTAGCACAATGCTGGCATAGGTGTGGGGGTGGCTGTCTGTCTATCCAGTGTGTGGTGGCTGCAAACACCTTCCACAGCCCACACTGCCAGCAATGTTGCCAGTATTGGGCTGCCAATGTGCATAATGAGGAGCAAGGTACCATGGGTATAGGCCGGATAGGGTGGCCTGGCCAGGGTGCATCTGCACAGGGCATAGGGCACTGACTGGGACATTTTAGTGCCCGGCCACCACCTACACAGACAGGGTGACCTTAGTATGTCCTGCTGAGAGATCACTCTCACCCTGACTGTGCAGTGACCACAGCATGGCTAGGCACCCCCATAGTGCTATTTAGTATTTCTCTCATGTGATAGATATGGGTTTCCTTTTGGGGCCCAGTCACTGATTTATCTGCTTGCTGTGTATGCTGACATCCCAGTTCTGGGTGCATGCATCTCCACTGGGAACATGCACTATGGACTAACTAGCAGACTGTTTGCAGCTGGTATGTGTCTTGATGGAGCGGCTTGCAGGGTGCAGCGACTGATGACTTGCTGCAGGAGAATATCAGATAGTGGTGGGGTGCAGCTTACCATATCCTGGCCTAATGTCTGTCTGCTATTGTGTTATGGATGTGTATAGAGCTGCATTGACTGCCCTGTGGGGTGTCTGTTCCTCAGCAGGACCAGGGTTGATGGTCCCCTCTACTGCCACCTTTGCAGGGAGGTAGAATGTGGATCTATTGATAGGAGACCCTGTTTGCCACCCTCAGCCCTGGAGGAGGGGGGTGGTGATACATAGCCCACCTAGGGGTCCATAGGGGCTACACCTGACTGAAACAGACAGAGATATCCAAGGTGTTTGTGCAGAAACTACCTATCTCACACATTAACACTGCTTTGGACCTCCGGCATGGCCTCTTTCAGCCATGGAAGGTGTTGTGGACCTGGTCCTGGGCACCTCATTGCACCCTCAGGGTGAGCACAGTACCCGCACAATGTGACGGTGTGTAGCTACTCTGTGCCAGTGAAACACACGGTCACTTCCCCCTACCAGGCCGAGGTGCTGTGGGGGTGCATTGCCCATCTTGTGTTTATCTGTGGACAGCTGATTTGCATGTGCATTGCATCATGGGTATGGGTGGGCTAACCCTATCCTGGTGACCACAGCAGACTGTCTGTGTGGTGACGTGCAGGCTCTCTGCAGCCAGCCAGGGGCTTGCTAGCAGCTATGGAGCTGTAGCCCAATGGTTACTTCACTGCTTGTGAAGCCAGAGGTCATGGGTTCAAACCCACAGTGGGGTTATTTGATAGGGTTGTCCAACGCATTATCTTTTTTTAATGTACCTATTTTGATGCCAGCAAAAATACCCTCAGCGTACTGTACCCATAAGGTGCCTCTGAGGGTGCTTTATAGGGCGCTCTATAGGGCACCTTATGGTTCCCGTCCATATAAGTTGTGACGCAACTTATAGGGTGCCCTATAGGGGACATTTTAGGGTGCTGTGGTGGACAGTGCAATTTATAATGTGCCCTATGGAGTGCCTTATAGGGTGCCTTATACGGCACCTTCAATTACGGCACGTGAGGGCGTGTTTGCTGGCAGCAATTAATAAAATTAAAATAAAGTGCTGCAGGAAAAAATATGTACAATGCAAAGCTGATGCCACAGCCAGCCTTACGTATTAGGCACACTGGGGAGCAAACTCATGACCCCTGTATCAGCAGTCAGTGCCTTAACCATTGTGCTCCACTGCTGCTCCTCCTTGCCTGTCAGCGCACCTACTTATGCTTTTCATTCCTTAAACTGCACAGTGCTGCCATAAAAAACAGTACTCTGACCTTGCGGTACCTCATACGGCACCCTCTAAAGCGCCCTATAAGCAACATTCTAGGGTGCCTTGGCTGACAGTGCACTTTAAAATGAGCCTTATAGGGCGCCTTATGTTAACACGCTTTGAGAGTGCGTTTGCTAGTAGTGATAATTAAAATAAACATAAAATGACTCCAAAAGCAATCTTCCCCATAATACGTAATGCCTCAGCCAGCCTTGTTCATTGGGCACCGTGGGGGATTGAACCCTTGATCCCTGCACCATTGGTCAGTGTCTTACCCATTGTGCTGTGGTTCTGTTCCTGTGCTTGCACATTAGCGCGCCGCCTTATGCCGCCCAATATTAAAAAGCCTCCTAAATCAATAGCGCGCTGCCTTATGCCGCACAATATTAGACTAGCTCCTAAAGTAACGCCTCAGCCAGCTGTCTTCATTGGGCACTGTGAGGGATTGAACCCCTGATCCCTGCACCATTGGTAAGTGCCTTGACCATTGTGCTGTGGCTCTGCTCTTCTGTGTGCACATCAGCGCGCCGCTTATGCCGCCCAGTATTAAATTGCCTCCGAAAACATCAGCGCGCCGCCTTATGCTGCCCATTATTTAAATGCCTCATAAATTAACACCTCAGTCAGCCGTCTTCATTGGGCACTGTGGGGAATGAACCCCTGATCCCTGCACCATTGGTAAGTGCCTTGACCATTGTGCTGTGGCTCTGCTCTTCTGTGTGCACATCAGCGCGCCACTTATGCCTCCCGCGCAGCTATCTCATGTGCTAATGTGCGGGGCGCACATGGGCGCCGCGCACCTTAGCGCATATGTAAATTCCGGATTTTCTTTTTCAGCCAGACACGCCCACTCCTTATATGGCACCCGCACACTACCGCGGCCCGCACATTAGCGGGGTTTTAGTAAACATGCCCCATAGTCTTTCCAATATAAAGGAGTCTACATAAACTACCTGCATAGAACTACAGTCAGTCCTTTGATGTAACTTGCATTGCTTTTGGCATTCAGATGCCTAAAAACATCCAAAACAATAGTGTAGGTACAGATGCAGCATCTACCACATTTGAAGTGCCCAGGGCTCTGCATAGAGACATTCCAGGCATCAGGCAGAAAGGATGACACTAAAGTGTCAGCTAAATTGTGTTCTCTATTAAGAGCAACGACTAGCCGCTGATTGGAGAAACATGGACAAGTCTGCAAGATGTGCCAATGCCTCTTCATAATTTTGTGAATATGTGATAGATATGAGAAATGAATAGCACAAATATGCTTATTGTCCGTAGGTTACTTTTTGTCAAGAGTAAATCTTGTCTAGAGGCAGACTTGGCTCTTTTATAGCCTTTAGTAATACACTCAAATCTTTGGCCCATATCTTGAGACTGATTATCAAAGCTGTCTGTGCATAGTCTACATAATCTCAAAAACTGAGAAACAGGTAAATTCTTTTTACGACTACTGCTGTGAAAAATGTGAAAAGTATCACCTTCAAAAGCCTCTAGGAAGTTGATGAAATCTGCAGAGTCTCTGACATAGGATTGAATGAGGGGAACAAATGGACGGAGATAATAATCCACAAATTGAGACAATGATTCGAGCACTGACACGATGCTCGAAACAATCGGTCTACCTGGAAGGGGCAGTTAAAGATTTATGGACCTTAGATAGAGTGTATATGGTGAGTACTACCAGATATTGTAGTCTTAAAAAAGTTGCTTCAATATTCATTATATAACCTGCTGTAGCGCCAGGGGACAGCAAAGAGTCAACTTCTTCTTTAATCTTAGACGTAGCATCATGTGTGAGCACCTGATAAAACTGATTATCATTGACTTGATTTTTAAGCTCCTCAACATCAGACCAGTCAAGAATGACAATCCCTCCCACTTTATCGGCAGGTTTAATGCAATATCCCTATGTTGCTGAAAGGAACTCATAGCTTGTCTCTCATCGCGGGTTAGATTAAATCTACAACCTCGACTAGTCTCAAATTGTCCTATGTCACAAAGAACACAATTCATATATGATTGGATGGCAGGATCAATGGGGCCTGGAGGAACCCACCGAGATTTATTATACATAACTGAAGTGTCTGCACTATCACCAGATTTGTGAAAAAATTGAGTAATCTGAAGTTAAAATCTAATCCACCATGTTTTGTACCTGAATCAGGTGTGTACATAAAAATAACTGAAAGTATTGACAGCCAACATAAAAAGATTTGAAGTCAACCCTTTAGTTTGATTCCGATATAGCAGAATTAGAAACGGTACAGAGAAGAGCCACCAAAATGGTAAAGGGGATGGAAGGGATACCCCTATGAGGAAAGGCTTAAAAGGTTAGGGCTCCAACTTGGAAAAGAGAAGTCTGAGGGGGAGATATGATAGAGATCTATAAATTAATGAATGGAGTGGAATGGGTTAACATAGATTGGTTGTTTACACTGTCAAAAAATTAGAAAGTCTAGAGGACACGCAATGAAGCTACAATGGAACCCATTTAAGATTAATAAGATAAAATATTTTTTCACACAACGCATAATCAAACTCTGGGTTTAAAAAAGGTTTGGACAGGTTCCTGGAGGAACTTGTCCAAACCATTCAAGACCCAGGAAACCTGCTGCTTACCACAGGACAAGCACTGTGGAATCTGTGGCCTTTGGGAACTTGCCAGGTACTTGTGACCTGGATTTGCCAATGTTGGAAACAGGATACTGGGCTTGATGGACCTTGGTCTGACCCAGCATGGCATTTCTTATAGTCTTAGTTTTAAAAAAATGGCACACCCAGGTTCAAAGAAAAATAAGACCAGTGACTAAAAACATGCATGGGGAGCATGTGCTCTTGTGAAGCCAAGCCACTTTTCTAAAAACAAATCCAAGCTATGGCAGTCCGTCACTTGTTAAAAAATTGATGTCGGGAGTGGAGCCAAGTTAAGATGGCTGGAGGGAGGTGCTTGTGACGACGCCGGTTATCTATGGGTAAAATGGCCAAAGGGGTTTTGAAGCCCTCTCTCACCTCTGCGGCCTCCACGCCTCTTTCTGCTGGGGCGATTGGACCTTTGGATTCCTTTTTGGTATGGCTTCCTCAGCATTCTGACGAGGGAGATTTGTCTAGCTGCTGCTTTACTAGGGCTGGGCAGCCCAATGTTAGCCTCAGACTCGTCATCTCTCTCCCCTACAGAGCCAGTGCCGAAGGCGGCGTGTTTACATCATACATCCGATGGAAGCCTGTCGCCGTGACCTGAGGTGGAATGTGAGGCTTCGGTGTTGTGAGAGCCAGGTACAGGTGTTAAAATGGCAGAGGTGAACTCTGCTCTGGATCGACCTCAGCATGTTTGAGCGGCAGTGTTAACAAGTGGAGAACAGCTTCTGGAGATGCCCATTGAGCTGCGAGAATGGAGCTGCAGGAATGGAGGCTGGACTTCTTCAAGCAGGAGATTCTACAGTGTTTAAATTCATCAAACTGGCAAGTTTTACTCTGGTGTCTATATGGATGGCTATTGTTTTGCTGTGGGAAGCTTTACTGCCACAAGTATCTTCTATGGCTGTTAAAGTTAGTGAGCACACTGTTAAAATTGATCAGCTCAATGCTTTGGTGGCTGCAGCTACTGCAGAGATTTCTGAGTTGAAGACTCAGATCCTCGAGGGTCAGACCGAATCCTTTATTAAGAACTTTACAGCAATGGACAGGAAGATAGAAGAATTGGAAAATGTGTCTCGTGCTAATAATTTATGTTTAATTAATTTTCTATGTGTTGCGACTATTTCTGCAAGAGATATGTTTAATGAATATCTGGTGAATATGTTGACAGTTCCCCGGGAGTCATTGCCCCCTGGTATAGTAGTTTCTGAGGTTCCACAACTAGATTTGGTAAATGTTACTGATTTGTTGGAATCCTGCTGGGTCGAGCCTGTAGTTTCATCTACATTGATTGTTACATTTGCTCTTCTATCGGAAAAGCAGTGGTTATTGAAACTTTTTTTTTTAAAAGGTTTCTTATGTTTTATAGTTTGAAAGTTAATTTATTTCCTGACTTGGCGTCGCAGAGAATTTTTACTGCTGCATTCTGGGGTTTTGCAGTTGGGGGGTTCTTTTATTCTAAAGAACCCGTGTAAGTGTCTATTTAAATATCAGTCACTTTCTTAAATTTTTTATGAGCCCTCCCAGTTGCTTGCCTTTCTAAATACAAGACATGTAGAAGCCTCTACTGCAACCACTTTAAATGTGCCTTGATATTGTATACTGAATGTTAATGTTGATGTTGCTTTATTTCTTGTAGTTTTGTCTGTGGTATTTTTCTTATAATTGGTATCCCCCCCTCCCTATTGTGGGCTGATGTAAGCTAAACAGGTTTATTATTTCTTGGTTTGTTTATTTTGTACACATTTATTTATGTTTTGTTTACTGCTGTGAATACAAGGATATTGTTGTTAACGTTCTTGCTTTTTGTTGTTAAAATCTTATAAAAATAAAATATTAAAATATTAAAAAAACTGATGTTGGCTTCACAGGCCTCAGCCTCTGTCCTTTGGTTGTTTTGGGGCCTCAGCAGTCCATAGAGAATGGAGCACAGGCTCAGATTTTCCCTGTGGTAATGCTAGTGAAAGATGGAAATTCAAACAGTATTTAAAAAGACAGCTTAAAAGTCCAGTTAAAATATAGTCTACACATTAAAAAATGTGAAAAGAAGGCCAAAAGACAGCCTACATAGTTTAATGATCAGGTGGAAGAGGCAGTGAAAGCCAAAAGGTCATCTTGCAGGCCTGAATGAAGAAAACAGGGATTGAGCACAAGTTAGATGTAATAAGGCAGGCCAAGAGAGACCTTGAAAAGAAGCTTGCTATAGAAACAAGAACTAATGCTAAAATAATTTTCAAATATAAAGCAAAAAGCCCATGAGGAGGTCAGTAGGACCACTGGATGACAACAGCATAAAAGGAGTGCTCAGGGAGGATAAAGTAATAGCAGAAAAACAAAACAATTTGCCTTGTTGCTGGGGTCATGCCAGATTGGAAACCTTCTTTGATGGTGATGATTCAGAGCAACTAAAACATGTCACTATAAGCTGTAATAGATCAAACTGACAAACGAAAGAGCAGGAAATCACCAGGACTGGATGATATTCAATGCTCAAATGTGAAATTGCTAACTGTTGCTAGCAATCTGTAACCTATAAATTAAAACGGCCATGGACTGTAGAGTGGCCGATGAAATGTCAGTTTTTAAAAAGGGTTCCGAGGTCATCCACGAAACTATAGACCAGGGAGCCTGACATTGGTGCTGGGTAAAATGGTTCTAGTTATAGTAAAAAAAAAAAAATACAAACAAACAAAAAAACTCCATCCATACATAGGAATTGCTTAATGGGAATGAGTTAGCACTGGTTCAGCAACGGCAGATCTTGCCTTACCAATTTATTTAGATTGTTTTGAAGATATAAACAAATAAGTAGATAATGTTAAGCTTGTTTCTACAGTGTGGTTGGATTTTTACAAGGTGTTTGCCAAAGCCCCTCTTAATCGACTCCTTAGGAAATTTAAGAGTCGTGGAGTGGGACGCAGTATCTTACTGTGGATTGGAAACTGGCTGAAAGACAGGAAATTGAGTACTAAATGTCAGTTATCCCCATGGAGAATGGCCAGTAGCGGAGTGCTTCTAGGGTCTCCACTGGGACCAGTGTTGTTTAACATATTCATAAATGATCTGAAGATAGGAAGGACACGTGAGGTGATAAAATTTTCAGATGAAACAAAATTAAACAAAGTTGCTAAAATCGCAGGACTACAAGAGTTTGTAGAAGGATTTAGTGAGATTGGGAGACTGAGCATCTAAATGGCAGATGAATTTTAATATGAAGAAGTGCAAAATGATGTATAAAGGGAAAATAATCCTGACAAAAGGTACAAAATGCTGGATTCTGAGTTAGGAGTCACCACCCAAGAAAAAGATCTTGGTGTCATTGTGGACAATAAGTTGAAATTTTGAGCCCAATGTGCCGTGGCTGCAAAAATAACAAAAAAAAATATTAAGGGTGGAGAAAAAAAACCTGTGAATATCATTATGCCTCTGTATATATCTCTGATGCAACTATACCTTGTGTATAATGTGCAGTTCTGATGCCGCCCTTCCCATCTCAAAAAGGATGTAGCAGACATAGAAAATATTTAGAGAAGGTGACAAAATGATTAAAGGGCATAGAACACCTGCAATAGTTTAAAAAAAAAGGCTAAACAGGTTAGAGTTCTTCAGCATGAAGAAAAACAACTGAGAGGGGATATGATAGAAGTTTTTAAAATCAGAGGGAGGTGGAACAGTTAAATAGAGTATGGTTATTTAAGCTTTCAATCAACACTAAAAGAGGACACCCCATCAGACCTAGAGTTAGTTATACGAACATAGCAACTGCCTCCGGCAATAAATTTTGATTCACACTAGAACGTTTCCACTATGCCTCCATCTGAGCCTGCCTTGGATTTCCCAAGGCTGCTCCAGCAGCAGTAGCAGAGAGCTCAAAGTGGAACACAGGGTCTGTCTGCCTTCATGCTCTGAAAGGTCCTGTGGTGCCTGCCTCTCACATGAGTTTTCATGGTAATAGGAAACCCATAAAGGGGAGGAGGAAAGGACGCCACAAGGCCTGACGAATCACAACGGTAGGCAAACCCTGCGCTCAAGCTTCAGTTGAGTTTGCTGCTATTACCCACTGGAGCAGTCCCAGACTTAAAGGGGAGGGGGGAGGAGTAAAGGGGGCCAAAGGAAGATCTGGATGCTTGTGGCAACTGCAGTGGGAGGGGGTGATAGCCTGAGATTCCCTTTCCCCCGGTGCCTCTGGGCACTTAAAATTTAAATCTGCCATTGCACTTCATTAAACTAATGACCAGTAGATTGAAAACAAATTGTGGAAAATATTTTTTCACACAGTGCATAATTAAGCTTGCCAGAGGACATGGCCAAGGCAAATCAAATAACAGGGTTCAAAAGAGGTTTTGACAAGTGCCTGGAGGAAACATACATAAAAAATGATTAGCCAGGCAGACCTGGGAGAGCCCTTGCTCATCCTTGGAAATGAGTTATGAGAACTAAATCTACTTCATGGGATCTACCAGGTACCTTTAGCCTGGACTGGCTACATTTGGTGACAGAGCATGTTGGGCTCAATGGACCTTGGTTTGACTCAGCATGGCTTTTCGTATCTTCATCTGGATATGTAGAGCTGTATTTCTATTAAAATTATAGTAATGATTATTCATGTTATATCTATGTGAATATACCTGCATATGCAAATTACATATGTAAATAAAATGATAATTTTTAAAGGTGAATGCTTTCCCTTTGGGGAGCACTGAGTTGGCTGCTCTACAACTGTCGCTACTTATCTTGTCTATAGTACTACTAGAGGTTTGAAACATAGAGGTAGCTTCCAGTGACCAAGAAGATGACGGCTTCGGCAATCTTTAGGTGCACTGGCATTGCCTGTCCTCTCCTAGTGGAAGGATACTACTCATCCTGTAATGTCTGGAATAAGTGAAGTGAAGTGAAGTCTTCTTATCAAATATAAATCTGTGTAAGCATTGTTCCTCTAAGTACAGGAACTGGGTCTTGGGCTTGTATGTCATCTGTAGGGAGTATTTCCTCTTCCTCTTTTGTCTCCCTTCCTCCAAGCCAGACTTCACACAAACCACTGATTCATTGCACTCATGCTAGATACACTACTCATTAACAACCACCAGTATTTCAGTTACCCACACCCACACCCAAGCCCAACCATACATAGAGATCCAGTGACAGACAAAGGCCCAGTAATAGACACATACTCAACGAGCGAGCAAGCAGGCAGTCAGACAAAGAAGAAAGATACTCACAATGTAAGCAAAAAGGAGGTAAGTGGACACAGAGAAGTACAAACTTATCGAAGATTTACAAGCAACTCTCCGGCAGAAACCATTAATGCTACCACCCTATAAACAAATTAGCTGTACTATCAGCATCCTATATAGCAGGCTCAAATACAGGCATACATCTTTGAGGACAATCTATGTGCTGGAGTTATAAAATATGTAGTACACACGTACTTTAGAGATGTCCTAGTCACATCCTCAACAGACCTCTGTTTTTGATTTTTTTTTGAGTTTCATATTTTACATATTCACTGGCTGCTTGATATTAGCCACACCACCAGGTTCACCGGACTGTGAGATAACACTAAATACGTCATACCTACCCAGACAAGTCATTAATCCAAGAATAAACCTTTTCAGCATTATGGGGCTGATTTATGAGGGGTGTGTGAAAAGTTACACGCTAGTAATGCCCCTATGCTAAAGGACTTGGATGTGTGAGTGTGTGCTTTAGGCAGTCGCTATATGGTAAGTGCACTCGTAAGTCCTATTGTAGGAACTTTCAGTTTGGGTGTGCGCAGGAGCAGAGCTTGGATGGAGCCTAAATTTATGTACATTTCTGAACAATCTGTGTGGGCATTTAGCAGGTATAATGTCTGCGATTAGGTTAAGGCACATACGAGGTGCGATCAAAAAGTATTGAGACTTGTACAATAACACAAGAAGTATAACACTGACAGTTATTGCACTCAGTCTCCTTCAAAATAGTCCCCCTCTGATAAAACACACTTCCTCCAGCATTCCTGCCATTTCTGGAAACAAATTTGAAATGCCTCTTTCGTTATGCTGTAAAGTTGCTGTGTCAAAGTTTGCTTAATGGTCTCCAAGTCATCGAATCTCCTTCCTTTCTGTGGTAGTTTCAGTTTTGGAAACAAGAAAAAGTAACCAGATGCAAGGTCAGGTGAGTACAGAGGCTGATGGACTTGCTGAATTTGGTGTTTCGCCAAAAACCGCTGGACAAGATGTGATGCGTGAGCTGGGGTAACATCGTGGTGAAGCAATCATTCACCATTCCTCTGCAACTCTGGCCTCTTACAATGAACTGCATCTTTCAAACGAGTCAGAACTTGGATGTCATATTACTTATTGATGGTTTGGCCTTTTTGAGCATAATCATGATGAGCAATACCCTGGTAATCAAAGGAAACTGTGAGCATAATCTTGACATTGCAGCTCACCTGATGGGCTTTCTTGTGTCTGGAAGAGTTTGGGGTCTTACACTGTGAGGATTGAGTCTTCGTTTCTGGGTCATAACCATAAACCCATGATTCGTCACCAGTAATAATCTTTTTGATGAAATCTGATCATTTTCAATCCATTCCAACAACTCCCTGGCTGCAGTCAGTCAATCTTCTTTTTGGCCAGGGGACAGGAGTTTCAGCACAAATTTTGCAGACACACATTCCATTCCCAAATCGACAGTAAGAATGGATTGTACCAACCCAAAACTGATGTCCATGTTTTTTCAGCAAGCTCCCTGATAGTCAATCAATGATTTGAGCATATTGCAGCACGCACTGCTTCAACTTTATCCTGTTTGTGGATGGCCTTCCGGAATTTTGTCACTGTCAGCACTTTGGCGGCCCTCTTGGAAACATTTGTACCAGTCATAAATGCAAGCACGACTCATACATTCATCAACACACACTTGCTGTAACTTGTCATAAGTCTCTTTGCACGAATCTCCAAGTTTCTGGCAGAATTTAATGCAAATTCGCTGTTCAATTTTTTCACTCATCGTAAATCTGACGAACTGCTTTTACATGATACCAAACATCACATGATTTTAAAAAAGTACAGGTGTACTGCAGCCACGCTACACTCTGCACATGCAGAGCACATAACTAGGTCAGTGAATGGTTAATAGCATTGTGGTGTGACGTATTATTATATAGCTACACAACAAGTCTCGATACTTTTTGATCACACCTCATATCTACGCCCCTATTCTATAAAGTAAAGTAGGCAGGCACTTTATAGTATAGGTGTCAAATATCCACATGGCAATGTGTGTTAAGCCAGGCAACCCTTAGAATTGCCCACTATAAGGAGCATATCTGATAAGCATATCAGTAAAGTGTAGCAATCATGCAATAAAGTAATGGAAAAAACAGTTAGTAAAAACAATGACTCCCCCTCCCCGCCTATCCAATCCTACTCCCTTCACTATCTTGGGGATCTAGCAGTCCCAACAGACCTCTTTTTAAAATGTACACAGTTACATGCAAACTCTCTTGTATGTACATGTTCTCCTTCCTTTTAAAATAACCCCCTTGTATGCAGGTAATTCATACTATTTTCCACCTGTGCTTTTAAAATTAACCCTCCTAGTGTCTCTATGTTTCTGGTCAATGGTGGCTTTCTTCCAAAAAATAAAAGGTACCAAGTCAGGACTAATAGATTCTGCTTTCCATCTGAACACATTGGAGAAAGCTGTCAGGGACCCCAACTGGGATGTAGACAATCATGGGAATGGTGTCCCTTTAGAGATTAACATAAGTGCAAACCACCTTGCATTTCAAAGGTAAGTTTTAACTTTAACGAAACAGCCAAGCTTAAACCGCATGGGAAGGCACATAATAAAAAGGCCGTATAGGTGAAATCTGGGCTGTCCAAATTCCATGGAGGGGATAGCAGTGAAGGTGGGCACATGTAAGTGTCTTTTAAATTGACCAGTCTCCACCCTAAAAGATAAACATCTCCATCAAAGCTTAAAGAAATGAGGATGTGTTAAAGAATCAATTGGATATGTGCAAGTTGTCCCGCAACTTTAGAAATTTGCACATCTCCGATATCGACAGCAGCGGTCTAGACAAGACAGACTTGCCCACAATGGTATTTCAGAGCAGGCACATGTATCCAATGTCACATACATGTCCCAGCCTATCATTTTGCAAGTGGGATGTGCAGCATGACAGCCGGTAAAAAGGTCTCTTCATTTACTTATAGGGGTTTTTTTTAGCAAATAATGAAAAGTATTGTGGAAATGAGAGGGCTTTCTTCTCTTCTATTGACAAATATTAGATTGCTGAAACAAGAACTTTTTTGGTACCTATTTGTGCCCAGGAGTAGGTATAGCCTTGGACATGTCCCACTGGCGATTTCAGATGTGTGACACCATCCTAAAATTAGGCACAGGCATTTATAATTGTAGGAATACCCCTGGCACACTTCTACCACACCCCAATATGACCTGGATGTGATCTTGCTGGGCATATATAAATGCAAACCTTTCTAAAATGGATCCGGGGACATCCATGTGATTTCTACATCTGGATGGGCATGTTCAGATGGTTCAGTAGCAAGTTGAGACAGGATTCACCCTTGCAAGCAATTGTCCATAAACAGGAATCCAAAATAAGAGAACAAAGCAAGGCATACAAGAACATCAAGAAGCAAGACCAGGCTAGACGCTAGACACGTAGCAGGACATGAAGCGATATGCCAGAAGCAAGGTAGTGCAATGTAATCCTATACATTGACCCAATAAAGATCCAGTCTGGAGGTAGGGGGGTAGGTTCCTTCAGAACCAATCAGGAAGCTCATGGCATCGGTCCAGCTGAGTTCAAACTGACTGTATGTCCTGCTATATGCCAGCTAGCTGCTGGACTTGACATATGAAGCAAGTGCCAAATGTTTTTAGGTCAATAACCAGGGTAAAAATTGCCACTCTGTCCCTGGCTGCTCTGAGGCCTCTGAGAGGGCCAGTCCATGAGAATGGAGCACAGGCTCGGAGTTTCCCTGTGGAAGTGCCAGTGAGTGTTTTCCACCAGAATGTGTAGGATTTATTGTTGTTTTTAGCTTATGATACTCTGAAGACATGTGTGTTCCATACCACATTCCTGTTCTGAAGTTCCTTCACATATTTTCCACCTGCTGGGTAACATCTCCATCTGTTCTACCTTGGCTGATTTGAAGTTGCAAATTAGCAAGCTTATTAAACGTTTTATTTATTTATTTTACAAGGATGCATCGTTTAAAGTGCTGCTCTTGCAATTTAGTTCTGTATAATGATGACTAAGCAGTTGCCTGAAAATGTCTGTTTGATTTATTAGTTCAGAGCTACTGCCTCCAATTAGACAGACTTTTAAAAAAGAACAAAAAAAACAATACCAAAAAAAAAGAATAAAACAAAAAACTGAGGTTGAACAATCTGTATTCTATATGGGTTTCCTGGAAGCCATACACCTTGCCGTGAATCTGAGTATTATGCAATGGTTTAATCAGCACATTGCTCTCTCCAGAGAAAGACATTGAAAAGCTATTTTACATAACTGATTCTGTGCAACGTCCCCGTCCAACTGCTGTTTTACATGTGAATTAACTTATTCAGCATTTCAAACATTAATGGCACTGCAAGACTAAAGCATATATTTAGCCTCTTATATGAAGCATTAAATACATCTATCAATAAACCAAAAAGAGCTGATGAATCAGCATATGAGGTCTGAAAGGCTCAAGCTCATCATCTCGAGTTAATTCAAAAGGTATTATAACCTGCACTATAAAAGAGGAAATTATTATATAGCTTCCATCTTACTTGTTTCACAATGAGGATGTTTATAATAACAAATCAAAGTCAGTGTTTGTTGTCCTCTGTTTTCCATACTTAATCTAACACCCAGGCCCACTGTCCTTGTGTCTTACCTGCAAGCTTTGTGATATTCTAAACAGCTACTAAAATAATCAGTTTGATGCCCAAAACTATTGAGATGGGCCACCTATGTCCTCCTTGCTGGATGCGTCTTCAACTTGCTGCCAGTAGATGGTTTGTCTCTGGAGAGAAAGAGAGAGAGCTTGCTGGTTCTACTTGACTAACCCCTGGCCTTCAGTGTCATTAGCTTATGTTTCCTTTTCCCACCCATTATTTTGTCCTTATCAGTTCCCTCCTTGCTTCTGCTCTTGAAGACATAAAGGGTGGGCTGTTTGCAATACTACAGCCTCCTAACCTTACTACTGTCCATTATAGGGATAATTTTATAATTGAATGCATGCATAGATAGTATCTGTTACTTTTCCATGCGTGGGTAATGGCGAATTCTCAAAATGAATGCATGAGCATACTTCCTTTTTGAAAATTACCTTAGGGAACTCATACAATTACCAGGGCTGCTTCAATCCCTTATGGGGCCCTGGACAAACTTTGGAGAATGGTCCTCCCCTTGTTCGTGAACCCCCCCCCCCCCCCTCCTCCTCCTCCAGCAGTAGAAGAGAAGCGCATGCCAATGATTGCAGCACAGATGCAAGCTATCTGCCCTTGGGGATCCCATTTCCTGTGGACAAACAGAAGGGATCTTTGCCGCGATCGCAGCCATGGCCCTCTGCCTGCGAGGATCTGATCTCCCACAGACAGAAGACAAGAAGGGCATCAAGGCTGCTTTTACCTATGGGCTCCCATTGTGCAGGGGTTCAGGGCAACTACCCCTTTTTCCCATAGGTAAAAGCGACCCTGGCTATTATGTTTACATCTGCTGTTTAAATTATCAGAGGTATTTTATGCGCATATGCATATATTTTTAAAAGCCTGCCCATAAATGGGCTAAAACCCCACCTCTTTGAAGCCGCTTTTGGATCCTGATGCTCCTCACTCTCTTCTCCACTACGTATGCACATCTTACCATATTCTAGTCCCCATAAGGTCCAGATGTACCCACGAGGGTGGAATCTGGGCGATACACATCCAGGTGCTCCCCGTATGCTGATGAGATAGACATATGGGAACCTGCCTGTCCCCATGCCAGAACGCCGTTGCTGGGGCGGGGAGCAGTGACATCCTCCCATCATGGCAACAAGCTGTCTACCTGGCGACTCGGAATGCCATTCCCCACAATGACACCTGCAGACTATTGTCCGGCAGCACCGGAAGCCCCTATGGCCTGGATCATGACTGCGGGTGCTCGGCGAGGCCAACGCCATGGGGTGTAGGGGGCTGCGGTGCACGAAGGGAGATGCCCCCAGGACTTATTCCACTGTTGGGGTGAAATAGGCTGGACGTCGTTGAGTGTGCCGGGGAGCATACACTGGCCTTTCCTGAATAGACCCTGCACCTTGTCACTCCCTCACTCTGCCCCCGCACCACCCCACCCTGCCACATACAGCGCTCCCCATACAAACGCTGTGTACGGGCAGGGAGACCAGGCAGCGGAATACACCTTGGGGGCTGTTCACTGGTTGCCCATCTGACTCGCATGTGCACAGCCGCTATTCGCTGATCAGAATGCCCCCCTTAGTGTTTTATCTTGATTAGATTGTAAGCTCTGATGAACAGGGACTGTGTCTTACATCTATATGTACAGCACTGCATACGCCTTATAGCACTATACAAATAGTGGTAGTAGTATAAATGCAAGCCCCTCTTCAACCCTGTCCCTCGAAAGCTTCCACTTACTGAAGTAACAGTTCACACTTAGAAGCTATACACACATAACGTTATGCACATGTGAGATGTGCAGTTTTGTCAGTGCTTATTTCTGCACATAGTAGTACCTTACATGCAGAAATCTCTTTTACAATTCCCCTCCGTTTCCACCAAGCATGCTTGCAACTCTGATACAGTGCTGGTTTCCATGGTCTCTGCTGGTAGGTTGTTCCAGGAGTCTTCCAGTAAAACATGTGAACCTGCTTCCCTGCAGCTTCAGGTTATGAACCCTTATCCTTAAATTTCCTTTTCTGTGGAAAATGTCAACGCCCTGTACTTATTGAAGCTTATGTGATATTTAAATGTTTCTGTTATATGCGCCCCTTTCATTCCTCCATTGAGTGCATTTTGGCCTGTCATAAGCCACTTTTTAGGGTTTATATCACAGACATTGTGTCATTTTAGAAGCCCTTTTCTGAAGTGCTTCCGTCCTCCCAGTTTCCTTAGACTTTTTTTTTTAATTAAGCATTTCACTTATTACAAAATGAAACAAAATACAATAAAAATGAGACACCAATACATTAATAGATCAAAACAGAAATGATCTGGAAATGGGAATAACAAGTGAGGTGATCAAATTTGCAGATGACACCAAATTATTCAGAGTTGTTAAAATACAAGAGGATTGTGAAAAATTGCAAGAGGACCTTTATAAACTGGAAGACTGGGCGTACAAATAGCAGATGAAATTTCATGTGGAAAAGTGCCATGTTATCCACCTACGAAAGAACCCAAACTATGGTTACAAGATGCAAGGCTCCACATTAGAAAACACCACCCAGGAAAAAGATTTAGGTGTCATCGTGGATAATACGTTGAAACCGTCTGCCCAGTGTGCAGCAGCAGTGGCCAAGAAAGCAAATAGAATGCTAGGAATCATAAGGAAAGGAATGGAGAATAAAACCAAGGATATTATAATGCCTCTGTATCATTCCATGGTGCAATTGCATCTTGAATATTGCCTGAAATTCTGGTCACCATATCATAAAAAGGATATAGCAAAATAAGAAAAGGTTCCGAGAAGAGCCACCAACATGGTATTGGGGAGATGAAAGGATACGCTTATGAGGAAAGGCTTAAATGGTCTCTTCAACTTGGAAAAGAGATGGCTGAGGGGAGATATGATAGAGGTCTATAAATTAATGAATGGTGTGGAACAGGTAAACATAGATTGGCTGTTTATGCCGTCAAAAAAATAGAAAGACAAGATGTAATCAAATTCTGGAATCTGTTACCGAAGGATATAGTAAAAGCTATTAGCGTAGCTGGGTTTAAAAGAGGTTTGGACAAGTTCCTGGAGGAAAGATCCATAAACCATTATTAAAGAGGACAAGGGAAATCCATTGCTTACCCAGGACAAGCATTGTGGAACTTTTGTGCATTTTTGGTTACCTGTCAGGTACTTGTGACCTGGACTGGCCACTGATGGAAACAGGATACTGGGCTTGATGGACCTTGATCTGACCCAGTATGGCAGTTCTTATGGTTTTATGTTCTAAGGCTGTCTGGGAATCCCTTTAGCCTTCCCTCCATTCCTACAATGGAAAGAAGGAGGTAGGACAGTGGTCACCAACTTGCGGTCCGCAAGAGGCTTCATGGCGGCCCAGCAGAGGGTTTCAGAAATTATGATTTTTTTACATGACTTTATGGCTTTTAGCATCTGCTTTATAATGGCACTACAACATTTTTATTTTGTTCCTGAGTATAAGCATGCTTTTTTTGGCACAATTTCATGTTCTTTCGGTTTCTGACTTAGCAGTAACACAGTGACTTCATTTTTCGATTAAATTAAAAGCTGATAAATTCTTTGAGAGATTACCATCATTTTAAATTTCGGTGTTTTTGAATTAAAAAGTGAGTGAATTCTATTGATGTCGGTGTCAACCCAAAACGCCTATGTAGGTCTTTGGAAAAAGAAAATCGATCGTTCAGCGGCAGACTGGAAGCATGAATACTTTTTTGTCCTCAACAAGGGCAAGGTGGTATGCTTATTATGCAGAGACAGTTTTTCTGTTTTCAAATCAAACAATTTAAAACGACACAATAAAGTAAAGCATTTGAACCATGCAAAAGATTTTCTGCTAGATAGCAATTTGAGGAAACGTTTATTATTGGAACTTAAGTCAAAGTTAACAGCAGAGCAAAATGTCTACAAAGCACCTCTGAAGCATGCCATTGGAGCCACAGATGCCTCATTTATAATTTTGCGTATTTTGCTTTCAAACAAAAAAACCTTTTCCTGATGGCTTGGTTATTAAAGAATGCCTGCAAACAGCTGTTAATGTTCTGTTTCCAGAGGATTCTCACTGCAAATACAGTTCTTCAGAAATAAGGAATATGATCAATGAAATTCAACTGGCTCTGACAACTGTTGCAAGATGATGTGAAAATCTCAGTGATGACTTGTTTCAGCAGCTTCTGTCTGATTTGTGAGATTATGATTCCTTTTCTCTGGCCATTGATGAACACAGACATTGCTGACTTCTCACAGATGGTCATATTCGTGAGGTTTGTAAAAAGAATTACTGTAAAAGAAGAGATTCTGACACTTCTTCCACTGTTAAACACAACTAGAGGAAAAGACTGTTTTAATGCACTTAAAGAATTTCTGGTGGACAAATATTTCTTGTTATCAAAATTGTGCTGCGTAACAACAGACCAGTCCACTCAGGATTGGTTGGACTGATGAAAAAAGATAAAGATTTTGGAAAATTTGTATCCTTTCCACTGCATCATTCAAGAGTCACTATGTGGAAAGCAGCTTCAACTCAAGCCAGTAATGAATGTTATCGTCAAAATCATTAATTTTATTCGAGCAAGAGCACTGAATCATTGGCAGTTTCATGCTCTTCTTGAGGACTTGGATGCAGAATATGAAGAACTCATTCTTCACAATGAAGTGAGGTGGCTCAGCAGAGTTAAAACTCTGGATCATTTCTTTGTCTTGCCCTAAATTAAAGAATTATTGAGTGAGAAGAACCAGCAATTTACTCAACTATCAAATGCTGCTTAGTTATTGTACGAGCCCTTTCTAACTGACATTACAGAGTATCTTAACTACCTCAGTTTACAGTTACAGGGATCTTATTTGTTACTCAGCTGTATAGCTTATCTTTATCTTTATTGAAGCTTAGTTAAGGCATTCATAAAAAAACTTGAAGTCTTCCAGTCAGTTTTAAAAAGACATGACTTTAAGTATTTTCCAAAGTTAAACCAATGATATCGGATCAATCAGACTCTACAGACGCAGCAACTATAGATCAGGCACATGTCTCAATTTGTAAATATGCTCAGAAAACTCCAAAATAGGTTTGCAGACTTTTCGAGCTCAGAACCTTTACTCCAGTTTGTTGTCAACTCATTTGATGGAGATCCTGTGAATATTTCAACAACAGCTGTCAACAACAACGGCTTAGTAGAGGAACATACTGAACTGGAGATTATTGAACTGCAACAGAATATGGAACTTGAACAGCGACATAAAGATTTTGAATTCTTTTGTGAAGTTTGGAAGTTAGTTCCAAGAGAGAGTATCTTTCATGTTGGCAAAGTTGTTTCCTTTTTTGGTTCAACCTATCTATGTGAACAAACATTCTCAGTAATGAGCATTTTAAAATCAAAATTTAGCAACAGACTGACTTCAGATAACTTCCTGAGTCAACTAAGAATTTGTATGTTGAAGTCTTGAAGGACTAGAAAAGGGGACTGTTACTTCTGGAGAGAGATCTGCAATTGTGAGTATATACTTCTGGGAATTTTCTGAAAGGAATTCTTTCTATTAAAGCTAATTAATCTGTGAACCCACTATTTTCTGTTAAATCAGTCAGGGCCTAGTAGCAGCAGTTTAAGTTTGAATTTAAAACACAGAAGAGAACTTTCTGGTTACATTTCATACCCAGCAGAGAGCTGTAGTTTAAATTTAATAGTCACTGAGGGCCTAGCATCAGCAAAGTACTTTTAGTTTATTTATTTATTTATTTAACAACTCTTATATACCGCGCTATTTGTTATCAGTGCGGTTTACATACAACAAGGGTACACAGTCAGAAGCCTGTTCTGTGCTTACATTGTAACAGGAGTTTAAAACTTGGATCTTACATTGTAACAGGAGTTTAAACTTGGAGCAACAGGGAAACTATAAACATATGTACAAAATACAATTAGATTTGGTTTGTATATACACGGATGGTTAAGGTAAGCTCAAAATACTTGTTACAGGGAAGGGTTCGTAGACATTGGTGAGTGGGTGAGCAGAGGTGGGGTGGGTGCTTGAGAAAAGTGAAGTAGGAAAATGTGGTGTTTGATTGCCTTACGGAACTTGTCACCCCTCGCCCGTCCACCCCAGTATGGAGGCAGTGGGAGAGGGGGCACAGTTAAAGTCACTCTGTTAATGCTGTTATCTGGATATGCTTGTGTAGTTGTAGCCCAGTGATGACAGCCAAAGTAGGTTAAGGGTAAACAATATTTTTATTGTTTGCACAGGGTTTCTTCCCCCAAGAACAGAGGTTAAATGATAACAAAAGCGTAACAGAAAAAGTCCTGGATAACAGCTCTCCTGATACTTCTCAGGGCATCATAAGCAATCAACTTCTCTTACTTCTTTCAATATTCCAAAACATCAATGTTCTTCATAACAGCAATACTTTTCCAACATAAGCTTTCAATAAATAAACTTTCAATGTTGTGGTTTTTCTTGTCCACGTGTCCTTAAGATAATTCCTCCTAGCCTCTAAGGATAACAGCTGCTTCTTCCACAAGCTTGATCATTCTTCTATGCAAACTTCTCCCAGAAGAATTCTATGTGCTCTTATTTTATTTATTTATTTATTAACAATTCTTATATACCGCACTATTAGACATCAGCGCGGTTTACATTGAACAGAAAACATCCGACAGTTGAAGCTTGAAGCTATCCCTTAGAGCTGGGTATTTAACTTGTGTTGGCAGTGAGACAAAACTCCTGTCTGCATCCAATCTCCAAAGTTAGACTTTTACAACAGCCTTAAAATATGGAATATGTTTAAGCTGTACTTTAAACTTCCCTTTGACAGATACCACATTCCATTTCTGAACTGCTACTATAAGACAATGGATTATCTGTCTGCATTGGTTCACCTTCACTATCTTGAGCTTCCTGGTTATAAGGCTCACTCGAGTCTAGTGATCTCAGGTGCTTGAGAAGGGTTTGTAACTGCTTCTCTCCCCTCTCTTTATGTATCCGGGGCTCTTGCAGGGATACCTGTTTATTAAGGTTCTTAAGGAGCTGAGAGTAGGGATTTCTCTCTCCCTTAGGTTGCCCCGGTCTTACTCTCTGGTGAGGAGGTATGTATTTCTTCAGAGAATGTTTTACAGGCTCCTGGTCATCAGAGTCTGTATCTAGGTTTGTGTCCCGGTGCTGCCAATTAGCAACGTGCTGAGGTGCAGCTGTGCTAGACTATAACCTGCAGCTTCTGACACTTTCTCTGCAGTAAGGCAACGCTTGTCTTTCACACACTGGGAATTCCCTTCCACCCAGTTTCTCTCTTGTCTGTCTGGTCCCAGGGAAACTATCTGCAGAATTGCTTCTGTCCCTCTCAGACAAGGATTCCAAACTTTGCTTAAAAGGTTTATAAAAGTTTCTAACCTGCTTTGGCTTTGCTTGAGGGCTATTCCTTCCTGGCAGCACTTCCAACTGCCTTCCTCGAGACGTGGCTTTCTCTGAGCAAAGTGGCTGGCAACCGTCCAAATACTCGGTTCCCACCTGGTTCCACTTGCCTCCAGCTCTGTCTCCTCGAGATCTCCGGTCTCTGCCTGGACCTGGTTTCTTTATCCCTCTGGGAAGAATCTCTGACTCTAAGGCTGCATCTGATCCTTCTGAGTCCCTTTCTCCCGGCTGTGCCAAAGGTAAGCCTCTGCGTTGCTTTCCTCTCATTACTCCATCTCCTCTCCGTTCCTCCTTCTCTTCCTCCTCTTCTTTCCCTTCCTTCTGCTCCTCCCTCTCTGAAAAACCCACTTCCTGGTTATGAGGAGTGCTTTGTCCAACCAGGCGTGAGTCCACCCCTTTCCCTGATAGGCTAGCTCTCCCTGTCAGCCTAGAGCTAGGGTGTGGCTCCCTTTCTCGTCTCTCCTGCACTGAACCTTTGAGTGCTGAGCTTTTAACCCTTTCTTGACCTGTAGCTCTGGCAGGTTCAGAGGAAAAAGTGTGTTTAAAACCCTTTTTCTTGTGCTCTGACAGCTCTGCCTTGTCACAAACTGCATAAGGCCTTTGATGGATATAATTTCTGGTGGAAGGTCGTTCCAGCATTTTGGGGCATAGAAGGCAAATGTTCTTTTCTTGGTCATCTGGGTGCACTTGATGGACTCCTTGGGGATGAGCAAGGTGTTGTCAGTTACTGATCTTCTGAGTCTGTTTTTCGGGGGGTGATAAGGTCACTGAGTGTTGTGGGGGCTAGGTTATTAATGATCTTGAAGATGATGAGAAGGATTTTGTATGTTAACCTGCAGTGAATTGGAAGCCAGTGGAGCTCCTTGAGTATCGGGGTAATATGGTCTGATCTTGCTAAACCGCAGAGAACACGTGCAGCCGCATTCATGGCGAGTTGCAGCAGATTAAGGGTGTTCTTGGGGAGTCCATACAGGGCCACATTTGCGTAATCAAGGTGTGGAAGAATGAGGGCCTGGAAAATGGTCCTGAAGTCATTATGAGGTAACATGGGCCTGAGGTGCCTCAGCGTTCTAATTTTATTGTAGACAGCTCTGGTGGTGTTTCGTATGTGCTCCTTAAAGTCGAAATGCTGGTCCAGAATAATCCCTAGGTAGCGAATGGAAGGTTTACTAGGGAGTTCCGCATCTCTTACTTTTAGGGAGGATGGAGGGGAAAAATCTTTGTTCCTTGATATGAAGAGAACTTCCGTCTTCTTAAAGTTTATGCGGAGATTATGAGATAGTAACCAGTCGGTGATGGCATTGAAACAGTTGATAAGGCTGGAGAAGTCTGGTTGTTTGATTTTGAATGGTGTAAACAACAGGACGTCATCCGCATAGATTAGAGTGGAGATATTGAAGGAGCGAATGATGTCACATATCGGCTGCATGTAGACATTGAACAGCAGCGCGGATAAGGAGGAGCCCTGCGGAACACCTTGGTGTTGGTGGAAAGGCGCAGATGTGGTGGAACCAACTCTGACATGCTGCCAACGATCTGATAGATAAGATCTACACCATTCCCAGGCGAGGCCACAGATGCCCTTCTCCTGGAGACGAGTGAGAAGTTGATTGTGATTAACAGAGTCAAAGGCAGCGGAGATATCAAGGAAAATGAGAGCGAAGCCATTCTCAACCTTGTCCAATCCTCTATCTAAAACACAGAAGAGAGCTTTCTGGTTAAATTTAGAACCCAGCAGAGAGCTTGTAGTTTAAATTTAATAGTCACTCAGGGCCTAGCATCAGCAAAGTACTTTTAGTTTAAATTTAAAACACAGAAGAGAGCTTTCTGGTTAAATTTAGAACCCAGCAGAGAGTTTGTAGTTTAAATTTCATGATAAGTTAGAGCCTAGCAGCAGCAAAGAGCTATAATTTAAATCAAATCAGAATATAGCTTACCTCAGGAGCACAGGACAGGGTACTGTGTAGCAGCCCTCTTTTAATAAGTGTTATTTCCCTTCCTCCCTACACACACACACCCACCCCTGGCTTTATAGGTACTTACATATCTTAAAAGACAGGAGGTGCTCTCAGGTGAAGTTTGTTACCCAAATCAGTCATCCACTAAGGACCTGAGATTAATTAAGCTTCAGGTGAACAAGGTATATTAAACGTATTAGTAACAGTTTTATTGGTATAAATATCCATAGCAACCCTTAGTAAGTAAAGAACTTAAAGATCTAAGCACAAACTTAAAACTAAGATGCAGACAGCAGTCCAGCAGTGAGATGGGGGCTTTCCAATCTTTTGCATTGAGTGTCACATGTATGATTTTCTCTCAGTTGGTGAGAGGTCTTACGTGTGCACTAGGTGCAAGGAGCTCTTTGCTCTCAGGGAACGAGTCCATTCTCTAGAGGCTAGAGTAGCAGACTTGGAAAACATAAGACAGACAGAGAGGTACATAGACGAGACCTACAGGGATATAGTCCTGAAGTCCCACCTCCAGTCTGGCAGCATACCTGTTGCCATGGAGGAGAGAGGTCACGTGACAGGAGAGCATCACCCTGGTGTGGTAGGAAGTGATCCTGTAACTAGGACCTGTTCTCCAGGTGATGTAAAACCCTCTCGCACCATGAGGGAAGGGTTAGGACAGCCATTATAGTTGGTGATTCGATCATTAGGCATGTAGATAGCTGGGTCGCTGGTGGACGTGAGGATCACCTGGTAACATGCCTGCCTGGTGCGAAGGTAGTGGTCCTCACGCGCAAACTAGTTAAGGTCTTAGATAGTGCTGGGGAGGAGTCTGCTGTCTTGGTACATGTCGGTACCAATGACATAGGAAAATGTGGTAGGGGGTTCTGGAGGCTAAATTTAGGCTTTTAGGTAGGAAGTTGAAATCCAGAACTTCCAGGGTAGCGTTCTCCGAAATGCTTCCCATTCCACGCGCAGGACCCAAAAGGCAGGCAGAGCTCCGGAGTCTCAATGCGTGGATGAGACAATGGTGCAGAGATGAGGGGTTTGGATTTGTTAGGAACTGGGGAACATTCTGGGGAAAGGAGGAGCTCTTCTGAAGGGATGGGCTTCACCTTAACCGGGATGGAACCAGGCTTTTAAACTAGATAATAGGGGAAAGCCGACAGTCGCCCATGAGCAGATGGTTCAGAAGAATGTATCCTGGGAGGACTTCCGGTCTGGTGATGAGCTGACCAGACGCGTGCTGATCGGCTCCGGGCCCCAAACTCTCCCAGCAGCCCTACCTTAACGGCAATTCGCTATTGAATGTCCCCCACCCAAGTGCGGAGTGTAAAGGAGAACGGGCGGTCTGCTTTGGTGTTTTCCCCGGCCGGCGCGAATTCTTGGATGGCCGCAAAATCATCCTCGAAGAGAGACAAGGTCCGTGCCCCGGACCCCAAAATGGCAGAGGGGGCGCCGCAGAGCCCGAGATCCGAGGGCGACCAGAGCATGGTTGAGGATGTGAGCGCAGCAGTCGTGCGGGCCCTTGATGGTCGCTTCAGGGAGCTGGGCGACCAACTCAATTCGGTGGCTCAAAACATCAGCGAATTTACGGTCCGCATGGAGCATGCCGAAAATCAGATCTCCGGTCTGGAGGACGGACAGCAGTCCCTTGCGGCCCGAGTACAAGCGCTTGAGGCGGCAGTGAAAGCGCATGGAGAGAAATTGGATGACCTCGAAAACAGGGGCCGCAGGAAAAACCTTTGCTTCGTTGGTGTGCCGGAGAACATCGCTGACGGCGCTCTCTCTGCCTACTTACTGGACTGGATATCCACGATAATGCCCGGGGAGGGGGCGCCTAAGATTGCATTGGAAAGGGTGCACAGGGTTGGCCCGAGGCGGGAGCAGGCCCAGTGACCACGAACAGTCCTCGCTCGATTTTTAGACTACCGCCAGAAAGAGGCGGTCCTACGGGCAGCCCGCAACCATCGGAGGCAGTCTGGAGACGGGGCACAACTCCTGGTGTTCCAGGACTATTCTGCGCTGGTGAGCCAGCAACGCAAGGCTTTCACCCCCCTATGCGCGCAGTTGGCGGGCAGGGGGATGCGATTTTCGCTTCTCTACCCCGCCCGGCTGCGAGTGGAGCACCAGGGGCGGACGCACCTGCTGGGGTCCCCAGTGGAAGCAAGCGCCTTTTTGGACCGCATGGCTGGGGCGGCAGAGACTGTTCCTTGATTGTCTGCAGTGCCTCGGGTATGAATGATAAAGCACAGTTGGAGATGAGGTACTGACTCAGAGGTACTCCCGATATGGCTGTCCGCGGCCTGGGATTTAATTTCAGGATTGGAACTGTGGGCTTACCATGTTCACGATTCACTTCGTGGCTCCTAAATCCTCTCTGCCCGATTTGCTGCAGGGCTGGCTGAGAATAGGCCTGTGGGATTGAAACTGTGGCCTCTCGCTGTCTTACGCTCCATTCTCAGTGTAACAAAGTGAAACAAAATGGCAGTGGGCCTGTTGAAAGCATGTACTTTCTTGCCTTTTCTGACTTGTTACTTTGTTACCTCTTACAAGATGTGCTGAGTTGAATTTTGTTTCCACTACTGTTCTATTTTTTTTCTTCTTTGTTGTAGTTTTGTTCTCCCTTTTTGGATGCAGCTATGATATGGGTCTATGTGAGGGGGGGGGGGGGAGAAATGGGAATGTTACTGCTGTTGGGTTTTGTTCCTAAAGTGGGGAGTCGTTTTACCTGCATACCAGGCCTAGAGGGGGTAGCGGGAGGGGAACCCGAGGGCCTGTGTCCCCAGTCCCGCCCAGCGGACAACGCGGGTTCTGGGACTCCCCGGCTGCTTCATGTTTATGGTAAAATGGGGGGGACTGCTGGGAGGGCTGGCCCCTTCACCAGTAGGAGTCGCCGACCGGGTCAGACTGGCCAGACGGTGTCGGGTTCGAGAGTTGGAACGGAGGGCAGGGAAAGGGGGGAGAGAGGGGGTTGGGGATAGCATTCATAAGGTGGAATATGGGGGTGGGAGAAGGGTATGGGCAGGGGTTGGGGGGAATAGGGAGGGGTGGGGTCTTGTTCTTGACCTTAATAGCTGGGGGGGGGGGAAAGGGGGGCGTGCAGGGAGTTAGGGGGGGGGATTGGGGGAGGGACTGTGACTGGTTTTGCTGGTTCATCTGGGATACACCATGGATGGATGAATGTTTTGGAGTGGTTGCTGGTACTTGGGGTGCAGGGACACAGGGGGGGACCCTAGGCTGGGGGGGTTCCCACCAAATCTGGTGGACAGATTATCATAGCAGGCGACCGCACTTAAAGGGCTGCCATGGCTAGTGGCTTGAAGATCGCCTCCTGGAACGTCTGTGGGATAGGATCCCCCATAAAGAGATATAAAATCATGCAGCAGATATGGCGCCAGAAGGTAGGAGTTGCATTGCTACAAGAGACGCATCAGTCGGAAGCAGAACATGCAAAGATGCGTGGTCGCCTTATAGCTCAGGTCTATGGAGCCCCAGCGGTGGGAAAGAAGCGTGGGGTTGTAGTTCTCATTGCCAATCACGTGGGTTGGGTGGAGGAGCAGGTCGATATTGACCCTGCTGGTAGGTATGTTTTGGTGCGGGGAGTTCTTGAGGGCACCAAGGTTGTTTTAGGCTCGGTGTATGTGCCTAATGCATATGAAACTCATTTTTATCGGACACTCGAGCGGTTATTGGCCCCGGTTGAGGGATATCAGGTCATAGTTGGGGGAGACTTTAATACCGTATTGAATGATAGGGAAGATCGGTCGGGGAAGGCGGCAGGGAGGGACCATAGGAGTCAACGGCGGCTGCTAGGAATTTGTGAAGCACATCACCTTTTAGATATTTGGCGAGTTTTGCATCCCGGGGAAAAGACGTTTACCCACTTGTCGCGAGCCCATGGCACGTGGTCCCGCATTGACTATTTCCTGATCTCGGCCTCCTTTTTTAGTAAGGTGGTGGATGCGGCGGTTGGCCCCATCACTGTTTCGGACCATGCAATGATCACTCTGGAGTTGAAAAAACAAACTCCGCCTGGCCAGCGGTTCTGGCGCTACCCTTTGGAGTTAAGTGGGGACGCCAAATTCGCAGGATTCCTTCAGGATCGGTGGAAAGATTATGAAGCTCTCAATGATATCCCGGGGACCTCTCCGACTCTTCTTTGGGAGGCGGGTAAGGCGGTCATGCGGTGGGAGATCATTAGCTATTACGGCTCTCGGCGAAAGCGACGAAACCATCGCATTCTGTTTTTGGAGCGCGAACTGGGTAAGGCACAGCATCGGCTGGCGACTGTCAGTTCGGCAGCACATAGGCGCCAGGTGCGCAAAATCCAGCAGGAGTTGGGGATGCTTCTCCATCAGCGTGCCCGAAAATCTTTGATGTACTATAGATATAAATTGTACCAGCATGGCAACAGGGCCGGGAAGTTGTTATCGGCATTGGTACGGCCGGCTGGTGGGGTCGTCACATAGGGGCGATCCGACACCCGGATGGGTCTCTTCACAAAGACACTGCTGCGATTCAAAAGGTCTTCTCAGATTATTATAGCCAGCTTTATGCCCACGAGGGGGATGGCGTGGTGGCAGGCAAGAATTTCCTGAAAGATTGTGCTCTAGCAAAGCTGACTGAGGAACAGATACAGGTCTTGAACCTGCCGATCTCCTTGAAAGAGGTACAGGAGGGGATCCGAAACTTGAAAAATGGCCGTGCCCCTGGCTTGGATGGCTTAAGGGGAGAGTTTTATAAGACTTTGGGGATGGTAGTGGTGGCCCCTTTGGCGGACTACTTTGAGGACTTGGTCCGTAGGGGTAGCTTTCCATATGAGGCGAACAAGGCACTAGTTACGGTTTTGCCCAAACCGGGGAGGGACCCACTGGCGCCGGGTGCATACCGACCCATCTCTCTACTTAACGTTGACATCAAAATCCTTGCCAAAATCATCGCTGATCGATTAGCGCCTATTCTGCCGACTCTGATACACAGGGACCAGGTGGGTTTTGTCCGGGGACGCCATGCAGCTTACAACCTGCAACGACTTTTGATATCAATGTGCGTAGGTCGGGCGGCTGGGGTGCAATCGATGCTTATCAGTTTTGATGCTGAGAAAGCATTTGACAGGGTCAACTGGGACTTTATGTACCAGGTCCTAGAGGGGATGGGGTTCACGGGTTTCTATGTCCAGGTGGTGCGGCTCTTGTACGCAGAACCGAAAGGGGCTATTTTGATAAATGGGGCTATGTCCGCTGAATTTCCCATCCAAAAGGGGACACGGCAGGGATGCCCTTTGTCCCCTCTCCTGTTTATTTTGACTTTGGAGCCTCTGCTACAGAGAATTCGGGCTCACCCCCAATTTCAGGGAGTACGGGTGGGGGCGTCCGAGTTTCGAGTTGCAGCATTTGCTGACGACCTTTTGGTACATTTGGTGGATCCCCAGGTGGGACTCCCACACCTGTTACAGCTTTTCCGTGAATATGGAGTGCCCTCGGGGTTTCGTTTAAATTTGGACAAATCGGCAGCGATGCTGTTGGGGCCGGGGGGCATTCAGAGATGGCAGGGGGAG
This sequence comes from Ichthyophis bannanicus, assembly GCA_033557465.1. Lineage (NCBI taxonomy): Eukaryota > Metazoa > Chordata > Amphibia > Gymnophiona > Ichthyophiidae > Ichthyophis > Ichthyophis bannanicus. The sequence continues at coordinate 454,838,784 of CM066036.1, forward strand.
TTCCCTCTAAAGTGGGAGTTGAAGTATTTTAAATACCTGGGGGTGTTCATCCCTGTGGATCTCGCTGGGCTTTATCGGTTGAAAGTTGACAAACTACTGGCCTCTATGGCCGTTTGTGTCGATAAATGGCGGGACCTCCCACTGTCTCTTGGGGGTCGCATCGCCTTATATAAGATGTCATTGTTTCCCCGGGTCCTCTATGTGTTACAGACACTTCCTTTATTGTTGAAGCGGTCGGATTTGAAGAGGTTGGATGGGCTGTTGAACCGGTTGCTGTGGAAAGGGCGGCGACCTCGGGTGCGGGCGGAGGTCTTGCAGCAGCCTTGGACCTCGGGGGGAATGGGGCTACCCGATCTTCGTAAGTACAATGTGGCCTGCCTGTTGCGGTTCGCCCGGGATTGGTTGTGGGACCTGGAGGAGTACACTCCCCTGGGGTTGCTGCAGGAAGCGGTGAAACCTTATCATCTGCGATTCCTCTTACATGCTACAACCTCCCCTGGGCTGGACCGCGATATTCGCGCTCTGTTAGTGGATCCAGTTAGGGTGGGGTGGCGTCATTTTTGCTCTAGTCAGCAGATATCGGCTATCCACTCCCCTTATCTCCCCCTTAGGGGCAATGGGGACTTCCTGCCCGGGTTGGAGGGGGGCCATTTCAGATGCTGGGAACTACTTGGGATAGTTAACGTGGAGCACGTGGTCTCACCGGAAGGCGTCATATTGCCCTTTCCCGAGCTTTGCCGACATTACCCCCTGGGAGGGCGGGATGTTTTCCTGTTTGCGCAGGTTCGAAGCTATCTTCGCACCTTACCCATGGCGACCCTGCAGGGAGTGGTTAGCTCACAACTTGAGACGACCTTGTTGGGGGGTGAGTCGGGGGTGAGGGTGGCGGGGTTACAGAAGTTCTTATGGGATCTGACACCACCGATTTCGGTGGATGGCCTGGCTGAGGCTTGGACCAGGGAGCTGGGTGTGGAGGTGACTAGCGGTGGGTTGTTAGAAGGTTTGGCTGCCATCCCCAAGGTATGTGTGTCGGTGTCCTATCGGGACATGCAATACAAATTGCTGCGTCGCCTATACTATGCCCCCATACGGGCGTGGCGGGCAGGGATTGCTGGGTCCCATTACTGCCCCCGTTGTGGGGAGGAGAGGGCTACGCTAGGGCATATGTTTTGGACCTGCCAACGGGTAATAGTCTTCTGGAAGTTGGTGCAGGCTTATCTAGCAGGTTGTGTGGATGGTGCGCCCTCCCTGACAGCGACGAACGCAGTGCTGGATGTGTGGGAGCATGAGTGGGAGACGCGGTTGGGACGTGCGGTATGGCTGTGGTTGCGATTGGTGTTGGTGACAGCTCGGATGACTATTTTGTTCAGATGGCTGGATGCTCGGGGGCCAACATATGGACTATGGCGGGGGCGTCTACATGAGGTGCTGCTTATGGAGCGACTCCGGGCGAGGGGGGATCCCAAACGTTGGCAGAGGTTTCTGGTGGCTTGGGGACCACATCTGCACTCTTTACCTCGTAGTGCCCGGAGTCGGATCCTGGGGGGTCTCTAGAGGAGTCTATCTTGTACTAGCAGCCGGTTCCATTACGTAGGTGTGTTTTATGTGAGGGGGGATTCCAGTCACTCCCGGGGGGAGGGGGTAGGTAAGATAAGAGAACAGGACCGGGGGGGGGTATGGGGGGGTACTTTAGGAGAGGACTGGGGGGAAGGGAAGAGGGGGAGACGAGGTGGGAGGGGAGGTATGAGGTAGTTTCTCGTGGGAGGGGAAGGGCAGGCTCGGGAGAAGAACCCACCTCGAGCCTGTCCCTCATCGGCAGGGGATGGAGGGGGGAAGGGAGGGGGGGCAGGTCGAATGGGGGGGGGAAGATGGTAAGGGGGGGGATTAGTTCTAGTGTTGGAGTTGGAGGCGGGAGGGGGAGGGTGGCTACCCCTGATTTCGACTCCTCATTCCCACAGAGGGACTGGATGCAGGCAATGATATGGCAAATGTTTTTGGGTATCTCTGGGGGTTTATGGGGGGGGGGCATGTGCGTGTGTTTTTTTTTTACTTCTGGTTTCTGTACTGCACTACTTACTTCTCCTCTGTTTTACTTATGCTGTTGAAATGTATTTGCGGGGGTAGGCTCTCTGGTTAAAATTGTGGTTTGTTTGCTTTGGTGGACTGCCTGTAACATACACTTCGGTTTGGTTTACGGTTGTTTTGTTATGGCTGTTGTACTTTCAATAAAGAAATTTGAACATAAAAATAAACAAAGGTGTAAGGCAAGGCTGAAAAAAAAAAAAAAATGTATCCTGGAAGGATTCTACCAAAAGCAGAGAGGTTCCAAAAAAGAGTAAAGTAGCCCAAATGCCCTCGAATATGGAGCAGACAGAGCTTAAAGATCCCAAATTACCCATGTCTACCAATAGCCAAATTAATATGAATAAAATACAGTCTCTAAAATGCTTGTATGCAAATGCTAGAAGTCTAAAAAATAAGATGGGAGAGTTAGAATATATAACACTAAACGAGAGGTTAGATATGATTGGAATATCAGATACATGGTGGAAGGAGGACAACCAGTGGGACACTGTGATACCTGGGTACAGACTTTATCATAATGATAGAGCTGATCAAATTGGTGGAGGGGTTGCGCTCTATGTTAGAGAGGGCATTGAGTCAGAAAGGATTAAAGTTTTGCAAGAAAGAAAATTTGATGTAGAATCTCTATGGATTGAAATTCCATGTAAAAAGGGGAAGGCGATGGCTGTGGGGGTGTACTATCGACCACCTGGCCAGAATGAACAAATGGATGATAAAATGCTCAAAGAAATCAAGGAAGCTAACAAAGGTTACAACACAGTAATAATAATGGGTGATTTCAATTACCCCGGTATCGACTGAGTCAGTGTCACGGCAGGACATGCTAGGGAGATAAAGTTCCTAGAAGAAATAAATGACTGCTTCTTGGAGCAGCTGGTTCATGAACTGACCAGAGGGGAAGCAATATTAGACCTAGTCCTTAGTGGAACACCAGATGTAGTGCAAGAGATAAGGGTGTTGGGGCCACTTGGCAATAGTGATCATAGCATGATCGCCTTTGATTTAATTAGTGGAGGAGGGATAGTAAGGAAATCCACAGTACTACCTTTTAACTTTCGAAATGGAGACTATGATAAAATGAGGAAACCAGTTATGAAAAAACTGAAAGGAGCAGTTGCAAAGGTTAAAGACTTACATCAAGCTTGGGTGTGGTTGAAAAATACTATCTTGGAAGCCCAAGCCAGCTTTATTCCACGCTTTAAGAAAAGTGGAAGGAAGTAAAAAAAAACTGCCAGCATGGTTTAAAGGTGAGGTCAGAGAGGCTGTTGTTGCCAAAAAACCATCTCTCAGGAAATGGAAAAAAAGAGCCAAACGACGAAACCTGGAAATAGCACAAGCACTGGCAAGTCAAATGCAAGGCATTCATAAAGCAGGCAAAGGGAGAATTTGAGAAGAAGCTTGCTGTGGAAGCAAAAACCCGAAATAAAGATTTTTTCAAGTACATTCGTAGCAAAAAACCTGTGAGAGAGTCAGTTGGTCCATTAGATGATAGAGGAGTTAAAGAGGCACTAAGAGGTGACAAGGCGATAACGGAGAGACTGAATGAATTCTTTGCTTAGGTCTTTACTGAGGAAGATGTAGGGATGTTACCCATGACTGAAGTGGTATTTAAAAGTGCGGAAGAATTGAAGGAAATATCGATACATCGGGAAGATGTATTACAACTATTAAATAAACTGAAGAGTAGCAAATCACCTGGGCTGGATGGTATACATCCAAGGGTGTTGAAATAACTGAAATATGAGATTGCAGACCTGCTATAAGTAATCTGTGAACTATCATTAAAATCATCTCTAATACGTGAAGATTGGAGGATCGCCAACGTAACACCAATTTTTAAAAAGGGTTCCAGGGGTGATCCAGGAAACTACAGACCGGTGAGCCTGACGTCAGTACCGGGAAAAATGGTAGAAACCATCATAAAGAATAAATTTACTCAGCATGTAGATAGTCATGGCCTAATGGGAGACAGCCAACATGGATTTAGAGAAGGAAGATCTTGTCTTACTAATCTGTTATGTTTTTTTGAAGGTGTGAATAAACAGGTGGACAAAGGTGAGTCGGTTGATATAGTGTATCTGGACTTTCAGAAAGCCTTTGACAAGGTCCCTCATCAGAGACGTTTGGCAAAACTAAAGAATCATGGGATAGGAGGCAGTGTACTACTGTGGATCAGGAACTGGCTAAAAGTTAGAAAGTAGAGGGTTGGGCTAAATGGCCAATATTCCCAATGGAGAAAGGTGAATAGTGGTGTATCCCAGGGATCTGTGCTGGGTCCGCTGCTTTTTGACATATTCATAAATGACCTGGAAAGTGGAATAATGAGTGAGGTTATCAAATTTGCAGATGACACAAAACTATTTAAAGTTCTTAAAACCCAAGAGGATTGTGGAAAATTGCAAGAGGATCTTGATAAATTGGAAGACTGGGCATCAAAATGGCAGATGAAATTTAACGTGGACAAGTGCAAAGTTATGCACCTAGGAAAGAACAACCCAAACTATGGTTACACGATGCAAGGTTCCACTTTAGGAACCACCAACCAGGAAAAAGATTTAGGCGTCATTGTGGGATAACATGTTAAAACCCTCCGCCCAATGTGCAGCGGCGGCCAAGAGAACAAATAGAATGCTAGGTATCATAAGGAAAGGAATGGAAAATAAAACAAAAGATATTATAATGCCTCTATATCATTCCATAGTGAGACCGCACCTTGAATATTGTGTGCAGTTCTGCTCACCGTATCTTAAAAAGGATATAGTGTTATTAGAAATGATTCAGAGATGAGCCACCAAAATGGTAAAGGGGATGGAAGGATACTCGTATGAAGAAAGGTTACAAAGGTTAGGGCTCTTTAACCTGGAAAAGAGACGGCTGAGGGGAGATATGATAGAAGTCTATAAATTAATGAACGGAGTGGAACGGGTAAACGTAGATCGATTGTTTATGTTATCAGAATATAGAAAGACTAGGGGACATGCAATGAAGCTACAGGGTAAACTATTTAAGACTAATAAAAGAAAATATTTTTTCACTCAACGTGTAATCAAACTCTGGAATTTGTTACCGGAGGATGTAGTAAAGGCTGTTAATGTAGCTGGGTTTAAAAAAGGTTTGTACAAGTTCCTGGAGGAAAGGTCCATAAACCATTTTTAAGAAGGGACCCAGGATATCAATGCTTGACCCAGTACAAGCATTGTGGAACCTGTGTCTTTTGGGGAAACTGCTAGGTACGTATGACCTAGATTGGCCACTGTTGGAAACATGATACTGGGCTTGATGGACCTTGGTCTGACCCAGTATGGCATATCTTATGTTCTTATGTTCTATAAATTAATGAATGGAGTAGAATGGGTACACGTAGATCAGTTGTTTATGCCATCAAAAAGTAGAAAGACTAGAAGACACACAATGAAGCTACAATGCAACCCATTTAAGACTAATGAGAGAAAATATTTTTTTTACTCAACGCGTAATGAAACTCTGGAGGATGTAGAAAAGCTGTTAGTGTAGCTGGGATTAAAAAAGGTTCAGACAAGTTCCTGGAGGAAAGGTCCATAAATCATTATTAAATAGGACCCGGGAAATCCTCTGCTTGCTCCAATACAAGCCTTATGGAACCTATGTGTCTTTTTAGGGAAACTGCTAGGTACTTGTGACCTGGATTGGCCACTGTTGGAAACAGGATACTGAGCTTGATGGACCTTGGTCTGACCCCATATGGCATATCTTATATACTTCTGAGCCCACCCCTACCTAGCCCAGTACATCCCAAGCATTGTCCTTGCTGCTAGGTGGGCAGGCGCTTAAGGCATGAGGTCATCTTCATCAAGGGGAGGTGGGTGGTTTTGTGTGGCTGACCTATCCTGCTGTCCACAGAGAACCCCCATTACAGGTAAGCAACCTCACTTTCTCCTTGGACAAGTAGGATGAGTCAGCCACACTTGGTGACTCTCTAGCCATGGCCCTGGGCCGCATGTCCATTGCAGTGGATGAAGGAGTCAGACACCAAGAACAAGCCAAGGGTTTATTTAGCATTAGCTGTCCCCTAGCACAACAGTAAGCTGTTCCTTACAAACCAAGGTTTGTTTGTTGTTTTTTTTAAACACAGTTGTTCCCAAGCACAACAGTAGCTGGGAACTTGACCAAGTAAAAAGCAAGGCTAGGCCCAGTAAGTCCAGAACAAACACAACAGAACAGTAGTAAGAACTCAACAGAACAAATCACAACAAAGGAAGAACAGAGCTTCCAGTAACAGGAAGCGTGTCTAGTAACAGCAAGCAGCGATCACCACACAGTCAAGCACAACTGTGATAGTGTCTTTAACTGGTGAGCAAAGTAGGTGTGCTGTTCCTGAGAGGCAGTCCAACGCATAACTCAGTGCTCAGTCAACTCAATGTGAGTCCATTTGTGGTGCAACTGTGGCCAGTATTGCCCAGCCAAAGGAGCTGTCTGCCAGTGTGCCATGGTAGAAGCAGTAGGGTCTTTGGAAGGTGTGTACTGAGGGCCTGATGTGAGCCTTGCAGATGTCGATCACAAATATGGAGTGTAGATTAGTGATGGTGGTGGCCAAGGCATGGAACTCATGGGCGTGGATGTTTGCTGCAGGCTGGGCGCCGGCTTCGGTATAGCAGAACGCCATGTAGTCTGATATCCACTGCAATAGAACCTTCTTTGTGACTGGGTGTCCTGGTCTATTGGTGTCGAAGGAGATGAACTGCTGAACTCTCAACCGCTGGTGTGCTGTCCTGCGAATGTAGGTGCGCAGGGCACAGATGCAGTTGAGGGTGTGGAGCCTTTGCTCTTCCAGTGAAGCATGAGGCTCATAGTAGAAGGCAGGTAGCTGAATTTTCTGGGTGATATGGAATGTGGAGGCCACCTTGAGGATGAATTTAGAATAGGTCCTGAGGGTGGCATGGTCCTGGTAGAGCTGTTTGTATGGCGAGTGAGCCACAAGGGCTTGTAGCTCATTGACCTGCCTGGCAGAGGTAATGGCAACCAGCAAGAGGGTCTTTCACGTTGTGTACTTTGAGGTTGATATTATCAGTAGTTTGAGTGGATCCTGTGTAATCTGCTGCAGGACCATGTTGAGGTCCCAAGCTGGTACTGGTTGTCGCACTGTGGTCCGCAGGTTGACCAGTCCCTTCATGAAGCATGAGAGGAGTGGATGCGTGGAGATAGAGGCATCATTAGGGCGGTCATGGAAGGTGGTGATGACTGACAGGTGGCCCCAAATTCATTGCGTCTTGAGTTCCCAATCGATGAGGATGGTGAAATACTGAAGGATTTGCGGTACTGGGCAGCAGACCGGGTCGAATCCCTTAGTGGAGCACCAGATTTTGAAATGCTTCCATTTTAGGCCATATGATTTCCTCGTGGAAGGGTGCCTGGCCACCAGGATGACTTGCTGAACTTCAGTAGAAAGGCTGGGGGATGACAGGTTCAGCCTCTCAATTTTCAGGACGTCAGAATGAGCGCCGGTAGACTTGGATGCAGGGTGGCATCTTCATCCTGGGTGATGAGGTCCGGTGTCAGTGGCAGTTGAACAGGTGGTCCCAAGGCCACACAGTGAAGGTAGGTAGACAGTATGGGACAATGAAGTTGGCCAGTGCCTTGTCTTGGATGAATCTCTGAATGGTTTTGGAGATCAGCAGAGTGGGGGGAAAGGCATACAGGAGTGAATTCTCTCCCATAATGTATGTCAAAGGCATCTGAGGCAAGGCTGTGGGAGGACGGGTGTTTGGAGCAGAAGTGGGTGCACTTTGCATTCTCCTCACTAGCAAAGAGGTCCACTTGTAAGTGTCCCACTGTTGGAAAGGAGAAGATCCAGCGTTCATTGGCCGAGTCATCACAGGAGACAGGTCTTCCAGTACGACCCTGAAAGCAAGAGACAGAGCCTGTAGTGGAAGACTTGACTGTCACCCAGACCCAAGAAGGCGCGCATGTCCAAATCAAGGACCATGCTTTTTTGAATTCCCTGCACGGGGATAGAGAGATAATTTGTGAGTGTCTAGTTAATGGTTCAGTCTGTCCGCAAGCTGGTTGTGGGTACCAGGTAGGTAGGAGGCCTGCAGCAGGCAGTGCCTAGAGGGGGCGAAGGAACAGAGCTTGAGCGCCTCTTTGCAGAGCATGAGGAAGCCCATTCCCCCTTGCTTGTTGACATAAAACATGGTGACCTGGTTGTCTGTCTGCACTAAGATGGTTTTGGTCACAATGCAGTGGTCGAAAACTCTCAGTACTTATCTGATTACACTCAGGAAGTTGATGTGATGGACTTGCTCCCGTGCTGTCCAGACAATCTTGGTACAGAGCTGTAGTAGATGGGCACCCCAGCCTGCTCTTGAGACATCTATGGTGGTGGTGAGTTGATGTTGCAGCTGTTGGAGGGGTCTGCCACCGATAGAGTTTCTCATAGGGCCCACCAGGCGAGTGAGTCTTTCACCTTCACATCCAGTGGAATGCAACTGGACAGACGTTGCGTGTGCTGGTTCCAGTGGTTGCGCAGGTGCCATTGTAGGTGGTGCATGTGAAGTCTTGCAACGGGTAAGACTTGGGTAGTCGCTGCCATGTGGCCCAAGAGGCAAAGCAGTGTTCGGGCAGTGACAGGACTGGCAGACTGACTTTCCGGACCACTCAGGTGGATAAGAATGCCTTGGATAGGGTGGTTCTGATATCTTCTCTGATGAACTCCAGGCGCTGTGTGGGTTGAAGGCAGGACTTCTGAAAATTGACAAGGGAGCCAAGTGATGAAAGCAGGGTGACTGTGAGGGTGCCGTGGGGCCACCTACAAGTGCTGTCCAGATAGGGAAAGTTTGAGTTGGTGCCCGGAAGCCACCACAATGCATTTTGTGAAAAACCTCGGGGCAGGTGAAAGGCCGAAAGGAAGCACCCTGTATTGGTAATGGCTGCCCAGCACAGAGAAACATAGATATTTCCTGTGTGCCCATTGTATGGGAATGTGGGTATATGTGTCCTGCAAGATGTGATGCCACCCGGTCGCCATTTTGAATGAAATGTAGGATGGAACCCAAAGAATATATCCGCAACTTCTTCCTGAGGATGAACTTGTTCAGCTTCCTGAGGTCGAGAATAGGGTGAACCCCACTGGACTTCTTTGGGATCAAGAAATACCTGGAGTAGAAACCACAGTTGAGCTCTTCCAGTGGGGCGGGCTCTATTGCCCTCATTGTCATGAGGGATTGTAACTTAGCAGCCATGGTAGAAACCAGCTGCAATGGTATTTCACTGGGGGGGGGGGGGGGATAAAGCACTGATGTGCAGGAGTGGAGAACTGGATATGGTATCCCCTGTCAATGATTTTGAGAACCTACTTGCCTGTCATGATATCCCTCCAGTTATCCACAGAAGCCTAGAGTCACTCCCCCCCCCCTTCCACCAGAGGGTCAGCCCGGCGCATGCAGTCAAAAGGAAGGGGTGCTGTTGCTGGATGAGGGAGCGGCTTTCTTTTGTTGTCTGCAGTCCCTCTGGTGATGCTTTTGTTGGTAGGATGCATGATACAGTGGTTGTTGCTTGAACCATTGTGGCTGCCACCAGTAGTAGGAGCTGTGGCGCTGAGATGAGGAATAGGACTTGCATTGGCAGTTTCCTTTCCGGTTTCTGGAATTGTGCTTGAGGCCCTCTGTGACAAGGGTTTGCAGGGTGGTAGAGTGGTGCAGTAGTCGTTCAGGTCATTAACTGTGTCCCCGAAGAGGGAGTCCCCCATGTAGGAGGGAATCTGCTATTCAGGCGTGGGTATCTTCCTCAGGCTGGAGGCCCGAAGCCAGGCCATGTGTCTGGTAGCAATGGCCATACCCATGGTGTGGGCTGTGGTGTCAAAGGCATCAAAGGCAGAGCGGATAAGGTGTTTACTGCATTCTGCAAGGTTTGTGAGAATGGTCGAAGCAGTCATTTTTTACTCCATTGGCAGGCTGTCAATGTTACTTTTTAGTCTGTCCAGCAAGGAATCCTGGAAGAGGATCTGTTGGAACTGGGGTGCCGCAGTTTTTGTGCTCAGCATGACACTCTGGAAAGTCTTCTCCCCACGTCATCGAGGAGCTTGGGATCCTTGCCCAGGAGTGAGTTGAGGTGATTGCGAAAGGACTTGGCAAGCTTCAATAGAAACATGACAGTAGAAAAAGACCACATGGCCTATCTAGTCTGCCCCTTCATATCAACCACTACAGCAGACACCTTTTTACCTTTAGAGATCCTTTGTGTTTGTCCCATGCTTTTTTGAATTCAGATATACTGTCCTCATCTCTACCACCTCCACTGGGAGACTATTCCATGCATCTACAGCTCTTTCTGTAAAGAAATATTTCTGCATATTACTCCTGAGTCTATCCCCTTTCACTCTCATCCCATCTCCCATCATAGCAGAGCTTGCTTTCAATCGAAAGAGGCTATACTCCTGTGCATTTATGCCACGGAGGTATTTTAACATCTCAATCATATTACCTCTATCACGCCTTTCCTCTAAAGTATACATATTAAGATCCTTAAGTCTGTCATATGCTTTATAATGAAGACCACTAACCATTATAGAAGCCACCCTCTGCACCCACTCCATCCTGTTTATATCCTTTTGAAGGTGCGGTATCCAGAATTGCACCCAATACTCCAAATGAGATCGCGACAAAGACTTATACAGAGGCACTATCACCTCCTTTCTTTTGCTGGCCATTCCTCTCCCTATGCAACAAAGCATCCTTCTAGCTTTTGCTGTCACCTTTTCTACCTGTTTAGCTATTTTAAAATCATCAGACACATCACGCCTAGGTCCCGCTCTTCTTTTCTGGACAGAAGTACTTCACCCCCTATACTGTATTGCTCCCTCGGATTGCTGCAGTCAAAATGCATGACCTTGCAGTTTTTAACATTAAATCTCAGCTGCCAAATTCAAGACCATTCTTCAAGCTTAGCTAGATTCCTCCTCATGTTATCTGCACCTTCCTGGGTGTCTATTCTATTGCAGATTTTGGCATCTTCCGCAAAGAGGCAAACCTTACCCGACAGCCCTTCCACAATATCACTAACAAAGATGTTAAAAACAATCAGACCAAGGACAGATCCCTGAAGCAAACCACTGATAACCTCCTTCTCCGCAGAGTGAGCTCCATTTACCTATACCCTTTGCCGCTTCCCACTCAACCATTTTCCAGCCCAAGCAGTTACTTTAGGGTCCATCCCTAGGGTGCTAGGTTTGTTTATAAGTCTGTGTGGAACAGTGTCAAAGACTTTAGTGAAATCTAAATACACCACATCCTTACTTCCGTTTTTGTGTAAAGGGACCACATGTGCCTCTCTCCTCTGGCACCACTCCCGACTCCAAAGAGGCACTGAAAAGGTCAGTCAGTGGAGCCGCTAGAGCGTCCCCAAAATCCCTCAGTATTCTCAGATATATCCCATCTGGTCCCATCGTTTTGTCTACTTTTAGTTTAGTAGTTGCTCATGAACACAGTCTTCTGAAAACTGTTCAAGATGCTTCTCACTTCTGTTCCTGTTTGTGGGTGTTTTCTGAGGTCCTGCTCCTGGTCCTTTATCTGTGAACACAGAACAGAAATATTTGTTAAGCAATTCTGCTTTATCCTCTTCAGCTTCTACATATTCCTTCCCTTCACCCTTGAGTATGACAATACCACTTTTGCCCTACCTCCTCTCACTAACATATCTGAAAAATGTCTTATCCCCCCATTTTATTGCATTGGCTATTTCCTCCTCTTTTGAATCATTGCCTTCTTGACTACTCTGCTGGCCTCTCTAAGATTTTCCAAATATAGATACCTGTATTCCTCTCTCTGTGATCTCTTTATTTCATGCAGGCCTCTCTTTTTCTTCACCTTTTCAGCTACTTCTTTTGAAAATCATAGCTGTCTCCTTTTCCTTTTACCTTTATTAACCATTCTATCAAAAAGGTTGGTTGCCCTTAAAATATCCCCTTTCAGTTTTGCCTGCTGTTTTTCTTCATCCCCCAGCTGTTCCCATCCCTCTAATGACTCCTTGAGGTATTGGCCCATCTTGGCAAAGTTAATTTTCATAATGTCTAAGACCCTCGCTTTTGAATGGATTTTATCAGTCCTAGTCCTAATACTGAACCACACCATCTGGTGATTACCGGATGTAAGATGATCTCCCACTATAACTTCAGAAACGCTATCATCATTGGTATGCCCCAAGTCCAGTATGGCCCCTTCACATGTTGGTTCTGTTACCAGTTGCCTGAATAGTTCTTTCTGTAAAAGGTCCAGGATCTGCTTACTTCTAGATTATACTGCAGCAGGAAGGCATCAACCAATATCTGGCATATTGAAATCCCCTATCAACAGCACTTCCCCTTTCCTGGCAATGCTGCATATGTCTTCTATTAATTAATTAATTTATTTATTTAACATTTCTTATATACCACCTTTCATGATATCAAGGTGGTTTACATTGAACAAACTGAAATTACATTGAACAGGGCATTATAACTTGGAGATAACTATTTTACAGGGAACATGGGCTATGGAGGGTTAAGTGGCTTGCCCAAGACCACAAGGAGCACCTGTGGGACTAGAAACCCCAGTCCTTCTGGCCCAAGGTTGCTGTCCTCTAGTGGGATTTGAACCCCCAACCTTCCAGCCTGAAGTACCTTGCCTCAACCACTAGGCCACTCCTCCACTCCGCCCACTTCTTCTCCCTATGAGGGAGGTCTGTATATCACGTCAATGCAAATAGATTTATTTTTCCCTCTTTCTAGTTTATCCCACAATGCCTTCTCTCTCCCTTTTAAGCCCTGTATTTTCATAGTTTTAATATTATTTTTTACATATAGTGCCACTCCTTCTCCCCTTCTTTGTACCCTGTCCTTTCTGAATAAAGCATAGCCTGGTATAGTTACATTCCAGTCATGGTTGTCCGTGAGCCACGTCTCTGTTACCGCCACTAAATCCAAGTCAGCCTCTCCCATTAAAGCCTCAACAACTTGGATCTTATTTCCCATGCTACAGGCATTTATACACACTGCTTTCCATATGTTGCACCTTTTACCAATTTCCATAAAGGTATTTAATGTTTCACTTACCTGGGGGCTTTCTTCACTCAACCCCAATGAATCTAATTTAAAACCCTCTTCAGTAGGTTAGCCAGTCAAAATTGTTGGACAGATGGATGCTATCTCTGCAACCCCTGGAACAGCATTCCATGGTCCAGGAAACCAAAACGCTCTCGATGACACCATCCACGCAGTCATGTATTCATCTCTATTTACTCCTCCATCCCATGTCAGTGTTAAGGAAGCGGACTTACTAACCAAAGAAACAATAAGATACCTTGGAGTTACGTTGGACCAACACCTGGATATGAAACACCACATAAACAACATTGTCAAAGCTGTATACTACAAAATCCGCACACTCAGACATCTGCGCTCCCTGCTGGACCCAGATGACTTCCGGACCATATACCAAGCACTAATCCTGCCTCACTTCGACTTTGCAAATGCCATCTTACAAGGGCTCCCTCAATCCACACTAGCCCCATTACAGCTGGCCATGAATGCTGCAGCAAGGGTCCTACACGGAGCCGCCAGAACCGACCACGTGACCCCCATTCTCAAACAACTTCACTGGTTACCTATCCATGGGAGAATCATCTTTAAAACCCTACTCCTAGCATTCAAGGCAATCAAAGGTATTTCATCCCTTTCACTCACAGATCTTATTCACATGTTGCCCCCCAACAGATCTAGAAGAGCAATAGCCATAAACCAACTAGTATTACCAAAGGAATCGTCAAAGTGCAACATATCAACCACAAACAGGGCGTTCAGTTACTATGTACCTAAATGCTGGAATGCTCTACCCCCTGACATTAGGGCTATTGCCGACCTATCGCAGTTCAGGAAGGCACTCAAATACCATCTTTTCCTCCAATACTACCCAACCACCAATGGCACCTAGACATCCCCTCTGAAGAGATGACCCACGTTCACTATGATAATTTTACTCATTACCATGTAAATATCTCATGTATATCATAATTGACCCCTGTTATACAAGTTACTCCTCACCATGTAAATATCTCATGTATATAGTTACCCCTGTTATCCAAGTTTGATCACCTGTTCGATGTAAAACCAAACAGCATGTTGTTATGGTCGTTGTGTTATAATGTAAACCGCGCTGATGCCAAATAGCGCGGTATATAAGAGATTGTAATAAATAAATAAATAAATAAATCTCCAGGATGTGAGCATCTCTGTCTTGGCCTTTACTCTCAGCAGGGAGGATTGAAGAGAACACCACCTGCACATCTATCTGTTTCATCCATTGTCCCAGAGCCATGAAGTCACTTTTAATATGCTCAGAGGAATACCTGGCAATATCATTTGTGCCGACATGGAAGAGCAACATTGGGTAATAGTCAGTGGGCTTGATAAGTCTCTGCAAACTATCTAATATTTTGGATGTTGGCACCTGGCAGACAGCATACCTCTCTGGACGTCAAGTCTGGTCAGCAGATGGACGCCTCAGTACCCCTCAGAAGAGAATCACCAACCCCACTATCCTTCGCTTCCTTGTGGTCACTGATTCTGCAACTTTTGTGTGCCGAGCTCTGGTTATTCTCTTTCCTGGGATGCTTCCACCTCTTCCACTTCCAGGGCTGCATAATGGTTCTTAAATTCAAGGGCTGGAGGAGTTGGATTGGTGATTCTGCAAAGCTTGAATGTTTCAATGTACTTCTCACTGTCTTGAATGCTCCTCAGCCTCGCCACCTCTTCTCTGAGCTCATCCACTTGTTTCCTGAGAGCTTCAGCATGCAGGCATCCTGCACAGGGAACCAGTCCTTCAACTGGCACTGGGATCTCTAACTGGATAGAGGCAGAAGCTGTAGCGTTGGCAAGAGCTTTGGCGATACGATTTTTCCCAGCCATTGTTCAGTTGGTGGAACTTTGGTACCTGTTGAAGCAAAAGAGAGATAGACTTATCAAAATACCAGCCTGTTTCTCAGCTGTCCTTTCAGAGAAAAATCTGACTCAATGACAATGGATTGATGAGAAAGCTATGACTTTGCAAACCCAGGGGCAGACTGTCCCTGGTACTCTGTTTCAAGTTTCCTGGAGCAGATGGAGCTGGATGAAGGAGTCTTCCATATCTTTGCCAAGTTGTCTTGGAGGAGTTTTGGACTGGTAGAGAAACCAGCACTCTCGGTGTGTTGAGATACTTGAGTACTGCTAGGACTTCATCCTTGGGTCCGGTGTGTTAGCGGGGGTGAGGGAGAATTGGGACGCGACCCTCTGGAGAAACTCAGGGTATGTGAAGTCTTCTGGTGGTGAAAGTGGTTGTGAAGGAGGGAGTGAGGGCTCCGATTGAGAGCCTGACGAAGTTGAAGATAGCCCGCCTCCATCTGCGGAACTGTGTGTGGCTTCTTCTTCCTCCCCACTGTCCGCCATCAATAAGTCCAGTGAGAAGCATAGTGGTGATGGGAACAGAGGAGTACCTGGGCTCTGTGATGGTCTGGCTGGTGGTCCAGGGCTGCAGGAACCGGGAGAGGAGGTCGAGGATTGCAGTGGGTGCCTGCTGTTGTAGTTCTGTCTTCTGCATCCCTGCACTGACCCCCAAAAGTGGGGACCGTGTAGCTTACATGTTGGGATGCTGGACTTGGTGAGGGTCCAGGGGCTGGGAGAATGCTGGCATCTATACCCCCACCTGTGATCTCTGCATGGTGAGTTGTAGGCATCACTGCTGCAGTTGAGGCCTCTCCTGTGCCTCTCGCTTCTACTCCCGGTTCTGCCTCTGAGGTGTTTTCTTCTGTATCTGTCAGTCAGCAAGCTTGGGGAGCTGATTGGCGCTATGGAAACCTCCTGGAGCATTTCTCCATGTGGTGAGGAGCTTCCCCTGTCGGCACGGCAATGTGCGTCAGGGACTGCCATTGCACCGGGCTATGCAGGGGGACGGCACCATGTGTGGAGGAAGCATTCCTGGCACCATGAAGTTGTTGCAGGGCTGCGCTGCATGGAATTAATACCATTGGAGTCCAGATCTGTGACTTTTGCAGGACAATGGGCCACTATGAAAGGAAGTGCAGTGGTGGCTCCTGGAATCCCGATGAGTGCTGGGCCAGGCATGGGAGCCTTATCAGGCGCATCCTGTGCCCCTGCTTGGGCCTTGCTGTGATGCTTCTTTTGGGCCATGTGGTCAGCGGTGGCAGCCCGAGAAAGAAACAGCTCTGGGGAGGCAGTAGTTGTGAGTGAACCAGCCATGGACACAAAGTCTCTCAGCATGTGGCTGCATGATGTTTGGGCCCAGGGAGACATACATGCACAATGGGGGCATTCCTTGACCCGATGATTTGCCCCGAAGCACCTGACGTATTGATCATGTGCATCGGTGGTGTTTATCGTCCGACCACATTTAGGACATTTTTTAAAACTCAGTTTGGTCATCCTGAGTCTGAAGCTTTTTCTCAGTTCTCTTCAGTTCTTGGATCTTTCTTCCTATAGGAGATGGGGTTTTTTTTGGGGAGGGGGGGGAAGGAAGAGCTGAGGATCCCGTCTTTGCTGGCAAGGCAGAAGAAGTGAAATTGGGCTCGGAGATAGGGCCACCTGGGACACATGCTCAGAAAAGCTTGCCTTTCTGAGCGCTAGGAGAGCACTTCTGTCCATGGTGCCGTCAGATGATGTCACCAGGTGTGTCTGACTCATCCTGCTTGTCCATAGAGAACTCTGAAGCTCAATAGTTTGGTATTTCAAAGTGGTTTTGAACTCTTGACAGGTATTCACTCTTTCCTCTTCATGCCTCCTCCAAAATCCAGGTCCAAATGAGCAGCTAGCCAGGGATTATGTGTGTCTCAAAGCAGGTGTAAGGGCTGACATGGGAATGTTCTGCTATACATAGGTACTGGTGCTATAAAATATGGAACAAGTATAACTTGATAGACTGCCCAGAACACTCCCCCTTAAAATTTCTTCATGGTGAAGTTTCCATGTTACTGTAACTAAGTTACATTTAATAACATGGGGCTTGTGCTAAATGATGAATGTTAACAGTGAATTAATGCACATTAATGTTAGCCCACCTTAGTAACTAGCCCCTAAAAGGTGTTCACCGTACTTCTGAATCCTGAGAAGTCTGTTCTTACACGTGCTTCTCTTGGCATAGTATTTCACAGACATGGAGAAGCATTAGGAATTTAGGGCTAGAAACACTCTAATGCATTACTGCATTAACACACATTCTTAGTAATAGCTTCTGTTAAGAAGAATTTGTACAAATTCTTCTTAACAGCTTCCATTGCAGAAAATAGGACCTGCAGTAAATGATACATGTTAGTGTGTGGGACCCTCACTTGGTTTGCAGCTTGTCATGCTGTGAGAGCTTGTGTGCATCAGTAATGCTGAGGGCTAAGTTATAGGTAGTTTACCTACTGGCAGGGTATTCCAAGATGAACCGGTCTCAGCTGAGGTGCTAGACCAAGACAAACCACCCATTTGGACAGTAGCAGAATGGGACTGTGTTGGCAGTGGAGGATCACATTTCTGTGACAACGGCAACAACACTAAACTTAAACTGCATGGACGAAAGGGCTGGCAATCTACTTCTTATCTTGCCATGAAAACCCATCTGGGCAGCAGCAGAATAGGATGATGTTGACGGTGGAGGATCACATTTCTGTGACAATGGCAACAACACTAAACTTAAACTACATAGAGGAAAGGCCTGGCAATCTACTTCTGTATCTTGCCATGAAAACCCAATGGATAGTCACAACAAAACAAATTGCACTATAGGGCTGGAAGATGAGACCCCCAGGTTGGAAGGCACTCAACTAGCTACTGGGGAAGAGTTGAAGACATTTCAGAGTAAAGCCAGCATTTATGATGTGGCTGGATCAAAAACCTTGGGACATCTGACTGCTGATGTAGCTGCATATTAAATGAGAGTCAGAAGCTGTAAAGATGTCTTACATATTGGGACATGGAACGTACGAAGCATGAACCAAGGAAAGTTGGAAGTGGTCAAGAATGAAATGGAATGTGTACAACTTGATCTGTTGAGAGTCAGCGAACTGAAATGGACTGGCATCAGGCACTTTGCATCAGATAATCATATGGTCTACTATGCTGGAAATGAAAGACAAAGAAGAAATGGTGTTGCATTTATAATAAAGAAGAAACTTGCAAGAACTATAATGAAATACAATGCGGTCAGTGAACACTTAATCTCAGTTTGTCTACGAGGAATGCCTATCAGCTCAACTATAATTCAAGTATATGCCCCAACAACAGCTGCAGAAGAGGATGAAATTGTTGTGTTCTATGAACAAGTACAAGCTGAAATTGACAGAACATGCAAACAGAATATCCTGATAGTCATGAGTGACTGGAACGCAAAAGTTGGCAACAAAGAAGGCGGCAAAGTGGTTGGAAAATATTTATTTATTTATTTATTTATTTAACAAGTTTTTTATACCGCCTTTTCCTTCAATCAAAGCGGTCACAAGAAATACAAGGTATAAACAAGGGAAACAAACAGTATAGACATGACAACATATGGTAATGTAGGAAAAATAACAAGGGTTAACAAAATAGTGGATTATTTATAAAATATATACAATAGATGATATCTTAGTCATTTGTTGATCCATAGTGCTCAATAAAAAGTAAAGTTTTTAATTGCTTACGAAAGTCACTTAAAACATCAATTGCACGTAAATCAGGGGGGAGAGAGTTCCAAATCAAAGGGGCAGCCAAAGAAATTGCTCGTTGTGATGTACATTTGCGTGATTTAGCGAAGTTTCTTGGGGTATTGAGGGTGTTTGAGGTGGATAATCTTCTAGGTCTGTTGCTGGTATCACGGGATAAGAGGGCATGGAGGCTGCTTGCAGAACTGTTGTGCTTCATTCATATGGACTTGGCAACAGAAATGAAGCTGGAGAAAGACTGATAGAATTCTGCAAGACCAACAATTTATTCATATCAAAAACTTTCTTCCAGCAACACAAGCGGTGACTGTACAAATGGACTTCATCCAATGGATTGTAAAAAATTGACTACATCTGTGAAAGTCAATGATGGAAAAGCTGTATAACATCAACAAAGACAAAACCTAGAGCTGACTGTGGTACAGATCACCAACTACTAGTATGCAAATTCAAGCTAAAGTTGAAAAAGAGCAAGCCACTTGTGAATGTAGCAAAATATGACCTAGAGAATATACCACTGGAATTTAAAGATTGTCTGCAAAATCAATTTGCTGCTTTAGATACAAATGACAGAGCTCCAGAAGAGTTATGGAATGACATCAAGAAGGTTGTGTTGGAAGAAAGCGAGACGTCTCTACAAAAGGTGAAAAAGCAAAAATGGCCAAAATGGATGATGGAAGAAACTCTGAAAATTGTCCAGAAAAGCAGAGAAGCTAAAGCCAGAGGAGAAAGAAAGACAATTGCAGAACTCAACAGAGATTTCCAACGTGCAGCAAGACAGGACAAGGAGAAGTACTACAATGACACATGCAAGGAAACAGAAGCAGAAACTATTAGAGGGAGAACAAGATTGACTTTCCTAAAGCTACGAGAGTTAAAGAAAAAATTCCATCCTCAAATTGGAATGTTACAAGATGCTCAAGGTTCTATGTTGAATGATGCTGAGAAGATCAAGAAATGGTGGAAAGAATATAGAGAGTTTTTATATGATAAAGATCAAGTTGACAACAGCCGTTTCATCCTGAACCTTATGATCTGGAACTATTGGTGATGAAAGAAGTAGAAGCAGCATTGAAAGCCTTATCAAAGAACAAAGCACCAGGCATTGATGGCATTCCCATAGAAGTATTACAGCAATCTGATGCAGCTGTTACCATACTTAGAAGGCTCTGCCAATAAATTTGCAAGACCACATCATGGCCAACTGACTGGAAAAGATCTGTGTTTATACCAATACTAAAGAAAGGTGATCCAACTGACTGTGGAAATTATCGCACAATCGCTCTGATCCCACATGCTAGCAAGATTCCACTGAAGATTATTCAACAGAGACTACAACCATACCTGGAACAAGAACTACCTAATGTGCAAACAGGGTCCAGGAAAGGGTGGGGAACGAGATGTGAGATGGATCCTTGAAAAAACTAAAGAATACCAAAAGGATATCTATTTGTGCTTTATCGACTACTTGGATCAACTATCAATAAAGAAGCAACAAGTAGTCAAGAAATCTGACGATGCAATGCTCTTGGCAGAATGACAATGAAAGACCTAGACAAGATTCTCTAGAGCAGAAATGTCTCTTCTCCATACAAAGATTCGCCTCATTCAAGCCATAGTATTTTCAATAACATCATATATTGCGAAAGCTGGAGAGTGAAAAAGACAGACAGGAAGAAAATCTATGCCTTTGATTTATGGTACTGGTGGCAAATACTGTGTATAACATGGACTGCTCGAAGAACAAATTAGTCAGTACTAGAGGAGATCAAACCTAAAATTTTTTAGAAGCTCAGATAACAAGACTTCAACTTTCATACTTTGGACACATCATGCGAAGAGAGAATCGTTAGAGAAAGACATCATGCTTGGAAAGGTAGAAGATCAATGCAAAACAGGAAGGCCAGCAATGAGATGGATCGATAAAATAATAACAGCTATGGGCGTCACTCTATCAACAATGAGCCGCCTGACTGAAGACCGAACACAGTTTAGGACAACTATCCAGAGGGTCATCACGAGTCGACACTGACTCATCAGCACTTAACAACAACAACAGTGTGTGGGAATGCAGTAGCTCCTTTTGGTAAATCTAGCCCTTAGACTGTAAGCTTTATGGGATCAGGGTATAGGGAAATGCCTATTCTAACTGAACATAAGTCACCTTGAGCTACTACTGGAAAAGCATGAGTTAAATCCAAAAAAGGAAAGAAAAAATGCTCACATCCCCACTAACTGAAATATGGACATGGATGAGGAATGCAAGAGAGCCTCCTGACTTGATTTCAAACAAATGGTCCGGGCTAATAATTCAGTTGCTCTCTCAAACAGTTCCTAGCCTTAAAAAACAAAATTAATGTATTCTGGATTTAGCTCATGCCTTATCTCAGAAGTTCAAGGCAAGTTATATTCAGCTACAGTAGGTATTTTCCTGTCCCCAGAGGGTTTACAAGCCAAGTTTGTTCAAGCTAAGTGACTTTCCCAAGATCACAAAGAGCAGCGGTGGGATTCAAACCCTGGTTTGGCCCTAAAATTAATTGGGAGTCGGTGTAGTTCTTTGATCATTGGATTAATCTTTTTAGTTATAGTTCAATAAGAATAATGCCATGGCACTGGGATCCACTGCAATTTCTGGTTATAAGCCAAGGTAAAGACAAGGCTGCAGTCTACTTACCATACACAACTACCCAAATGGAGACCTGAAAGCTGTTGCAATCTAGATGTCATCCTTAGCTCAGAATCTAACCAGACTCCAAAAATTGCAGTTTATGATGACTGACAGGCATAATAGTGTCCTCCAGAATAATCAGTACAATTGGGTCAGGTTTAGCTGTTTTTCCAAGCTGCTATCCATCTTCTGGGGGGGGGGGGGGTTGGCATTCATTTTGAGTTTATTCTTTTTCAACCATTGAATTACAGCTGTCATATATTGATTTCACCTGTGGTTCTCAACCTATTTATTTATTTATTTGCACACAATTTTTATACCGCTCCTTCTGGTGATCAGCAGCGGTTTACATTTTAACAATTCGTTCTGCAACGATTAGCAGTTACATAAAACATCAGTAACATATAACAGTAGTAACAGTAGACAAACTATGTACAAATAACAGCAGTAATAATATAATAAACGATGTACAACCCATGGATATCTGTTAAATAAAGCCTAATGGTTGGGGCAAGGTACTTCAGGCCGGAAGGTCGGGGGTTCAAATCCCACTAGAGGACAGCAACCTTGGGCCGGAAGGACTGGGGTTTCTAGTCCCACAGGTGCTCCTTGTGGTCTTGGGCAAGCCACTTAACCCTCCATAGCCCATGTTCCCTGTAAAATAGTTATCTCCAAGTTAGAATACCCTGTTCAATGTAATTTCAGTTTGTTCAATGTAAACCGCACTGATGCAGAATAGCGCGGTATATAAGAGAATATAAATAAATAAATATTAGCAGTAGTCAGCCTATGTATAAGGTAATGTTAGTAACCTAGTCCTTGGGACACACTTGGCCAGTCTGGTTTTCTGCATGAGATAGATTTGCCTACAGTGGAGGTAGTGCATTCAAACCTATCTTATGAATATTCACTGTGGATGTCCTGCAAACCTGGCTGGCTGAATGTATCATAACGATTGGGTTAAGAACCACAAATTTAATATACACTTCTTTTCAAGTCACTCTTTGATGGTAGGCAAAGCTGGACATTGTCAGCACACATGTGGTAATGGATTCCAGTTTCCTTAATGACATCACATAGGGATCTTTAATATTAAACAATAAGAGGAATAAAATTGACCCATGTAGACTTCCACGCGTAAGAAACCAGGGGATGCAGAGGAAATTTAATAAGCCACATTGTGAAAGTTCCCTTCCAGGTAAGAGGTAAACTAATTTAAAGAGGTGCCCCAGTCCTAACTCCTTGATAATAATGCTTTCATTTTTGACCAATATTTAGAATTAGTTCACATCTTTTCATTGGCAGCTCAAAGTCAGTTAAATTCAGGTATTTCCCTGTCCCCAGAGGGCTTACATTCTAAGGGCTCCATGTTCAGCAGCGACGTCTAGTTCATCTAATGTGGCTAGCTGCCGCCGCTGAACTTTAAACCCAGATATTCAATGCCAGGGTCATATCCGGCCCCGACATTGAATATCTGGGTTGCCTGGATTGGCAAGACATTAAATAAAACAATTCCATAGTTAAGATACTTTACGTAAAGGGGCCTGGGCCAAGGCATTGGAAGGAAGTTAGGCACTTTAACATAAGCAAGCCTCAGGCCTAAAATTTTAAGATAAGATACCTATATTTAGAAAAAAAATGTTAGCGTCTTTATTTTTTTAATATAGGCACCTGATTGTAATGTCTAACTTAGGCGCCTCACCCTCCTTAGACAACTGAGCCCATTGCTTTTAGCCTAACAGTGAAGATCTAGCACAGAGCGTCTTTTTGCTCTTGTAATAAGAGGTTCACCGCCTCTCAGTGTAACTGGCAAGAGATCAACCACAACAACTTATATTTAAGTATGAGATTTCAGCTTGTGAATATAGTCGCCAAGTACCATTTAATAAATATATAATGCTGTGTGTGAATGGAGCATCCACTGTGCTGATTGTATATTTATTATTCATGATGAAACGTTATTGATGAGTTGATGTGAGCCATAAAGTCTTTATGAAAAATGGAAGTTAAATAATACATCCACTGCCGGGTCCTTGGATATTGTGTGCATTCCACATTTTTGGCCTCTCTTTTTTTGTGCTGGATTGACATCCAACCAACAGGGGAGGTTCAGTCCTACCCTTAGCCAAGTCTAAATTGTAATTTTTCAGAGACCTAATCAGATTCAGTCATCTCCTGACACCAACTCCCAATTCATCTATGCTTCTACCTTTTATGAAAAGGAACATTGGTGTCTTACACATGAGATACTGTATGAAATGTTTGCTTGGGTGTTTCATCTTCCTTTCTCTCTTTTTTTTCAGTGCATGTACACTCAAGGTCAGAATGCTGTGCAAAGCTGTTGTGGTGGACACCCAGGGGAACAGGAGGATACACCAGAAAAGAACAAAAGATCCTATTAAAGAGAGCATGTTCATGTGCGTAGCAATCTGATGAGCATGCTCCTTGAGTGTTTCAAGATATATTAAATGCACAGTGGAGCCATAGCAAAAGCACTCATGTAATGACCTGTGAATTCTGCTGCACACTTGTTATCGCCTGCAGTTTCATCACAATGGGCCCTTTTGGGGGCTGGCACTGACAGGGCCAATGTTAGACGTGAAGGGACCCAGGGCAGAAACTCACAAAGGGCCCCAAAGCCCAAATGCCGTCTATGCCTCCTTCAGCTTGAAGCAAGCTGGAAGCCCCTGTGGCATGGGAGCCCAGAGCAACTGTCCTATTTGCCAACCCCTAAGAACGATCCTGGGGACTGATGATTAGCAGGAATGGAACAGGATGATGTAGTATACTGAGAACAACACAATACCTGCTCTCGGAGCTATTCTACAAGAAGCCTAAGGTCCCTTTTAGTAACATGCTGTAAAATTTAACAGTTACCACATGTTAGTAGCAAAAATCAACACACAGTAACTGCAAAGCCTCTGTATTAACTGATGGGAGCGTGCCCAGTATTTTCACACACAATTAATGCAGAGACAATACATTTGCTGTGTGCTAATTGCATTACAGATAATGTGGATGCACTTGAGAACACCTACAGAGAAAACATCAGGCCCAGGCCAACCATTAGGCAACTAGGCAGTCACCTAGGGTGGCAACCTCTGAGGGGGAGGGGCAGCAATGAGCAAGCATTCAACGTTACACAACAGATTTTCACAGCTAGGGGTGCTCTAATGTTTATGGTTTGCCTAGGGTGCCTACACCTTGAACCAATGGATGATTTTAACTATGCCATGTAGATAACATGGCACAGTTAAATGCAAGTCATGGTTCACAACTATTCCCTGCCCTTTTTTATGCTATGCAATTAAAGCAGCAAAAGAATGTCCCTGAAATAGTCCAAAAGATGATACCAAACAATTATTTTTGTCGGACAGCACCAAGGGAGGACAATATTTTAAATTATCCACACCAGACTGGTGATGTCCATTTTATTCTTAATAAGGTTCTTTTTTTTAAAACACCTCTATACCATTAGTCATATATCTCAAATCCAAAAAATCACTTAGCTTATTGGCAGCAATCTTCCAAAATGTCCAAAGCATAGCGTTCACGTTTCGATATATCAAAATCCCTGTATCAAGTGCTCCATGGTTCGTCCTCCACTGACAACTACCACAAAACGCCACAACTGAAGACAGCCAATCATCAATAGGACCACAGTTCATATCACTGGCCGATAGTCCATGCCATTCAAAAAAGAACCGCCAACCAAAAATGGGGATTTCCATAGCCACAGGGAAACTCCACCTGTAATTGGTCAATCATCATAAGAAGCTGGCACAATCGATTTCCCAATTTAAGCCCAAAGGATGGACAGTTTTTAATATGTAAATCCAACGTTGTTCATACCACTGCAGCCAAGCAGTGCGATCTCCCCCACGTGGGTCATATGGGACATGATCAATAACAGTCAAAGTTAGCTCATCAAAAGAGTGATGTTGTTCTATACAATGTTCCACGATCGGTGCCGAAAGCACCCGCTGACGCACTCTAGACGCATGTTCACCTAACCGAACTTTAATAGATCAGATAGTCCGGCCCACATACATCAAGGGACAATCGCACTGTAAAATTTAGACCACAAAAGTGGAAGTGCATGTAGTCAACCAATGGTGATGAAAATTACGGCCCGATCTAGGGTCGGTCCAAGAGATGCCCGATTGGGTCATTGCACAAAAAGCACATTTCTCACAAGGAAAATGACCCCTGGAATCAACCATAGGGCGATCTGGTCTATCCACTGGAGTGGTGGACTTCACAAGCAAATCTTTTAAATTAGATCCCTGAGAAAAGGTCAACATTGAAATCGTTACTGACTTTAAAAGGCCCTAATCTGTAGTATCTTGGTGAGCTGAACACGAATATAACATTAAAAAATTTTTATTGGCTCTCGTTTTGAAGATATTGCATGTAGTTCATTTTTGACGTTTCACCGTGTAAATTTATCCAGTAGGACAACAACCTCGCAAATAAGCCTTGAATGATGTAATATTCCATCACATTGCATAATACCAGCATGCACACATCATCCAGAGTTGATTGCATCATTTTCTGATGCAATGCAATACTACTGCCAGACGGCAGTCGGAAAGGTTGAGCATTTAAAATATTTCAGACTGTGTGCGAGACAGTTTAAGCTACTGTTACATGTAACTTTTATTAATCATATAATTTTAGCCATTTAGGTACAATACAGAACAGTAATGCCGCAAAAGTGCGTTAATACCGTTGACAATTTCTGCTACATTTGTGGGGAAGTGACATTTGCCAACCAGAAGAAAAGTATCACTTCTCAACTGAAGAAGGCATATCATCTTTACTTCGGATGCAAGATTGGTGACCAAGACAAGCCTTGGGCCCCGCATATATGCTGCGCTACATGTACAACACAGCTTTTACAGTGGTTGAATTGCAAAAGACCACCGTTTGCAGTCCCCATGGTGTGGAGAGAGCCAAGCAACCACATAAATGACTGTTACTTCTGCTTGGTTCCTCCTCTTTCCAGCGGAATAACGAAGCAAAAGAAGTCGAGCATAATCTACCCAAACATTCCGTCTGCATTGAGACCAGTTCCACATGGTGAGGGACTTTCTATTCCAGAATCTCCATCAGAATATTCTCTTGATTCATCTGATGAGGACAAGGGTGAGCCGACCTGTTCTTCTCCTGGTCCGTCAGCATGCAGTGACCCAGATTTTCACTGGGATGCATTATCAACTCCACACAGAATAACACAAATGACCTGGAATAACTAAATGACCTGGTTCATGATTTGGACTTATCCAAGAACAAGGCAGAATTGCTAGGATCAAGATTCCAACAATGGAATCTTCTAGAAGAAGATGTCAACATTACTTCATATCGAAAGCACCACCAGCAGTTGGAGCCTTTCTTCAGAAAGGAAAGTAATCTGGTATTCTGTTCCGATATTGAAAGCCTCATGAATGCCTTAAAAATCACTCATGACCCACAAGACTGGAGACTACTTATAGACTCTTCGAAACTGAGTTTGAAGGCTGTGCTTTTGAACAATGGAAACCGTCTTCCATCTATTCCAGTAGCGTATGCCGTCCACATGAAAGACTGTACACATTAAGAATTCCCTCCACGTTAGTATAGTTGTGCATTTCAATCGTGCCTTAATCTGTATACACCACCACGTGTAGCGTACTCTTTGTATTTTTTTTTATTTTTCTATATTTATCGTAAAGAAACTAAAGGGTATATGAGTCTCAGACTTCTTGTAGCAATGGCTGAACAGACCAAGGTCCTTAGCCAAACTGCCAGATTGCATCAACGACTCACTTGTATGAATACCCTCCAGTAGTAAACTGGAAACTGTGGTGGTATATACGGCAATTTATAATAACTTCAGATATAGTAAATGATAATGCCAAAGCTTATCTCAATGAAATGTTGACGACCCCAACGCAAATTCTCGGTCCGCTGGTGCGTTTCACAGAGACGTTTCCTCAGGGGGTGTTACTGTAGATCATCCAAGCTTTAAAAATGGCATTGAGTGTTTCAATAGTAGGCATTAGTGAACCTACGGCTTCAGATCATCTAAGAGAAATCACAACATGTTGAATTCACAATAATAATTTGTAAAATGTAAATAGAAAACCACCGTTCTTACTAGCTCATACAACACCAAAGGTACCTCAAAAATATCGACATTCATTCAAAATTTAGGATGGCTGCCGGTTCAGCTAAACGCCGCGCATGCGAGTTATCCTCTTCGAAGGTCAGATAAAGAATAGAGCTGATGACGTGTACATCGATGTCAGACAGTTTCCCCTAAGGGGTTTCCTCTCAAGGTATTAATCGCGAGGTTCAAATCCTTGAAGATTGTAATCCCATAGTTTTAAAGTTGTAATCCAGATGTATTCATATGCAACTGTTCCATTCAATCATATTATTTAACCCCATGGGGGAGACGGTATTGAGTCTATATATCCACCGCTGTTCATGGAGAAGTAAGGTTTGAGATTGTGATTTTCCCCGTTGTCCTGATGTTACCAATTCAATGCAAAAGCATTTTAATTCCTGAAATTTGTGATGAAACTGCAAACAATGTGCAACCAGGGGAGCTTCTACTACTCCACAGTGTAGTCTGCTGCGATGTTCTATAATCCGGGTGCGAAACATTCGAGTGGTTTTACCTATATATCTCAAGCCACACGGGCAAACTATTGTGTACACCACTGAACAAGTCCACATGAAAGAGACATACGATAACTTAAAGCATCTACTGACTTCCATTAACTATAACAAGTACAGCTGGCACCTCTGTGGTGACTTGAAGGTAGTTGCCCTTTTAATGGGACTGCAGCAGGGATATATAAAATACATGTGTTTCTTATGTGAGTGGGATAGCTGAGCAAGGGATTGGCATTACTTGCAGAAGGAATGGAATCGCAGACAAAATGTAACAGTTGGAGAGAAGAATATCCAGCACCCAGCTCTGGTTGAGGCTCACAAAATCCTGCTACCACCCCTTCACATCAAATTAGGTTTGATGAAAAACTTTGTGAAAGCCATGGACCGCACTTTGCCAGCTTTCTGATACCTGCATGAAAAATTCCCTCAATTCAGCGAAGCAAAGATTAAAGAGGGAGTTTTTGGAGTCCTCAGATTCGAGAGCTCTTCAAAGATGACCGGTTCAACTTGCTGCAGGGTGATGCGAAACAAGCATGGAATGCTTTTCGCCTAGTGTCAACAAACTTTCTCAAGAATGTTAGGGCAGCAAACTACAAGGAACTAGTAGAAGATATGCTGATGCAGTATCAGAAACTTGGCTGCAATGTGTCTCTAAAGATCCATTTCCTTGATTCCCATCTCGATTTCTTTCCTGACAACTGTGGCATGGTTAGTGATGAACAGTGCGAAGGTTTTCACCAGGATATTGCAATGATGGAGCAAAGATACCAGGGAAAATGGTCCACTGCAATGCTGTCTGACTACTGCTGGACACTCCCCAGAGAAGCTCCCGAACAGCTGTACAAGAGACAGGCGAAAAAATCTAAGACGTAGTCTATGACTTGGTTTTTTACAGGTATTAACCGAAGGCCTATTATATTTACTATTGACATGCATTTCATGATGTAAACATTAATTCTTGTAGATTACAAAAAAACTAGAGCCAACTTTGCAATTTCACTGTCATATTCGTGTTCAGCATATAAAAATTGATAAGAAATGACTATTTTTATTTCAGTAACATGACTTTTGTAAAAATTTGTTGACCAGTGTATCATTAAAGGTTTGTCAAAACAAGGATGTAAGGCTAACAAAGGCCAGTGGTTTCGAAGTATGTCCATTACTGCAGAGCTATGGCACATATAGGGGAGAACTCCTGCCATCCGCTCATCAGTGGTCGCCATAGAGGTGGTAGATGTCACATCCAATAGCTATTCCCGAAGTGTATAATGAGCACGACGATAGGCACGATCCACAATCCTTTGGGGGTAGCCCCTAGATAATAAATGAGCTTTTAAATCCTGAGCATGATATTTAAACTCCAAAACAGAGGAACACAGTCGACGTAATCTAAGGAATTGACCATATGGGAGGCCCCGTCGAAGGGGTCCTGGATGAAAACTCTGATAATTAAGGAGACTATTTCTTTGTACTGGTTTTCTAAAAAGCGTGATTTGTAAAGAAGCACCACAACGATAAACAAGCATATCCAAAAACTCCACCTTCTGTGAGTCAATATGGGCAGTGAATTTGATATTAGGTTTTAATTCATTTAACCATGATAAAAATTCTTGAAGAGCAGCAAAGTCTGATACCCATAGGAAAAAAATATCATCCAGAAATATTTTCCAAAGGGGCATATGAATGAAAAATGATGGTACATATATATGTTTTTCCTCCAACTCAGCCATATATAATGTGGCAATCGACGGGGCAACCATAGCCCCCATCGCTATACCAAAATTTTGCTTGAAAAAATTGCCCTCAAATAAAAAATTATTTCGTGTAAGATCTAGAGTTATTAAATCCATCAAAAAAGATCTGGGTAATCTGGAAGGTGCTGCAGTAAATAATGATTGTAATAATTCCAAAGCTTCCCGCTGTTCATATATAGAGCAGTGGCATCTAAAGTTACCAAAAATAACTCAAGAGTCCGGTAAAGATAATGTCGATAATTGAGTCAAAAAATGGATGGAGTCCCAAATAAATGATCCAACACAAGAAGCTTCACTTTTCAAAAAAATATCACAAAATTTTGACAGAGGCTCTAAAATAGAGCCCCAAAAAGACACTATGGGCCTCCCCGGAGGGGTGCGCAAAGATTTGTGTATTTTTGGCACTGTATAGATTATGGGTATTTTAGGGTTAGAAACACTCAGAAATCGATGTTCCTTTCTGGTAATCCACCCATTTTCAAGACCCATAGCAACTAAAGAGGCTATTTCCAATTTCAGTGCTGGAGTAGGATCACATTCCAATATTTTGTAAACTTGAGAATCAGACAAAAGAGAGCGAAGACCTAACATTGTCCTCCCTTGGTGTTGTCTGACAAAAATAATTGTTTGGTATCATCTTTTGGACTATTTCAGGGACATTCTTTTGCTGATATTATAGATTTTTGTCACTGATTTTGGGATTTTCTCTTTGGATTTGTATACTGGATCTTTTTTCGTAATGGCTGCAGATACGTTTGCCTTCTCTGAAGAACAATTGGACACTTTCAGTCAGTGGCCCACTTTGTTTGATGAAACTGGTCATTCGGGTGATGTGGCTGGTCCTTCCTTGTCTGAGTTGAAAGCCCTGAAGAAACTATTAATTCGAGCGCAGTTACATGGGACGTCTATGACGCAATATTTAAAGACTCTAATTCTTCCTTGGGGACTCTGCATGACACTGGCTCCCAAGATGTTCCTGTCTGATTTGGAATTTATTTCTAAATGGAATAAAATCTCCAACAAATATAGTTTCAATTTAATTGCATTAATATTGGAAATAACTATTCAAGAGGAAGACTCTTTGGGCAAGTTGATTGAGGAATCTAAGGTGGCTTTGCAAAAAAACTTGGAGGTGGATATTTTCCAGTCCAAGCTTGAGGACATAGATCGACAGGTAAAAGGTTTTTTTTAATATCTTAAGTCTTTCAAATTGCGTAAGTTTAATCGGGACAAGACAGACTATGAAACTGGGAGGGTATGTCGCTGGATGTATGATAATGAGGAAGATGGTTCTCATAAAAAGGTTACTTTTGAGACTTCATCTGATGATACTGATGATAGCTCTGGGTCTTAGAATTTTCAAAGAACCTCTTATTAAGGGCAGCAGGATTTTCGGATGGGTCAGTCATGGAGACGCAGAGTGTGGCGCCCTCATCAGGGCAATCAGTGAACATACATCTAGAGTGCGATCGTGGAACATTTTAGAACAACATCAGTCTCTTGATGAGCTAACTTGGACTGTTATTGATCATGTCCCATATGACCCACGTGGGGGGATAACACTGCTTGGCTGCAGTGGTATGAACAGCGTTGGATTTACATAT
Source organism: Ichthyophis bannanicus (assembly GCA_033557465.1). Classification (NCBI taxonomy): domain Eukaryota; kingdom Metazoa; phylum Chordata; class Amphibia; order Gymnophiona; family Ichthyophiidae; genus Ichthyophis; species Ichthyophis bannanicus. The sequence goes on from CM066036.1 coordinate 454,870,241, forward strand.
TAAAAATTGTCCATCCTTTGGGCTTAAATCGGGAAATTGATTGGGCCAGCTTCTTTTGATGATTGACCAATTACAGGTGTAGTTTCCCTGTGGCTATGGGAATCCCCATTTTTGGTTGGCAGTTCTTTTTTGAATGGCATGGACTATCGGCCAATGATATGAACTGTGGTCCTATTGATGATTGGCTGTCTTCAGTGGCGACGTTTTGTGGCAGTTGGCAGTGGAGAATGAACCACAGAGCACTTGATACAAGGATTTTGATATCCCGAAACATGAATGCTGTGCTTTGGACATTTTGGAAGATTGCTGCCAAAAAGCTAAGTGATTTTTTGGATTTGAGATATATGACTAATGGTAGAGAGGTGTTTTAAAAAAAGAACCTTATTAAGAATAAAAGGGACATAGCCAGTCTGGTGTGGATAATTTAAAATATTGTCCTCCCTTGGTGTTGTCTGACAAAAATAATTGTTTGGTATCATCTTTTGGACTCTTTCAGGGACATTCTTTTGCTGATATTATAGATTTTTGTCACTGATTTTGGGATTTTCTATTTTGGATATGCAATTAATGCAGGAATTAGCAGATGCTAAGTGTCAAGCTACTCACTATTAGCATGGACATGCGCTAAGAGTATGCTCTAATTCCCAAGTAAGCTACTTAAGAACATAAGATATGCCATACTGGGTCAGACCAAGGTCCATCAAGCCTAGTCCAGGTGACAAGTACTTGTCAATTCCAAAAACGGTACACGGATTCCACATTGCTTATCCTGGAGTAAGCAGTGGATTTCTCTGGTCCTCTTTAATAATGGCTTATTGACTTTTCCTCCAGGAACCTCTGCAAACCTTTTTTTAACCCAGCTATACTAACAGCTTTTATTACATTCTCTGGTAATGAATTCCAGAGTTAGATTAGAAACATAGAAACATGACGGCAGAAAAAGACCACATGGCCTATCTAGTCTGCCCTTCTATATCAACCAAGGACAGATCCCTGTGGGACACCATGTCCTTCTCCTCAGAGTGAGCTCCATTTACCTGCACCTTTTGTCATCTCCCATTCAACCAATTTTTAACCCAAGTAGTAACTTTAGGGTCCATCCCTAGAGTGCTCAGTTTGTTTATAAGTCGCCTGTGCAGAAACGGTGTCAAAGGCCTTAGTGAAATCTAAAAACACCACATCTAGGGCTCTCCCTTGGTCCAACTCCCTGGTCACCCAATCAAAGAAATCAATCAGATTTGTCTGACAAGACCTGCCTCTGGTGAATTCATGCTGCCTCGGATCCAATAATCCGTTGGACTCCAGAAACCTCACTCTTTTCTCTTTCAGCAGCGCTTTCAATTATTTATTAACCACCGAGGTTAAACTAACCAGCCTGTAGTTTTCAACCACATCCTTACTTCTGCTTTTGTGTAAAGGGACCACATGAGCCTCTCTCCAGTCCTCTGGCTGCACTCCCGACTCCAAAGAGGCATTTAAAAGGTCAGTCATTGGAGCTGCTAGAAGGTCTTCAGATTCTCTCAGTATTCTCGGATGGACCCATCGCTTTCTCTACTTTTAGTTTAGCTAGTTGCTTACAAACACAGACTCTGAATATCGTTCAAGATAACCCTCGCTTCTTTTCCTGTTTCTGGATGTTTTCTGAGGTCCTGCTCCTGGTCCTTCATCTGTGAACACAGAACAAAAATATTTGTTAAGCAATTCCGCTTTATCCTCATCAGCTTCTACATATTCCTCCCCTTCACCCTTGAGTCTGACAATACCACTTTTGCCCTTCTTCCTCTCACTAACATATCTGAAAAATGTCTTATCCCCCCATTTTATTGCATTGGCTATTTCCTCCTCTTTTTGAATCATTGCTTTCTTGACTACTCTGCCAGCCGCTCTAAGATTTTCCAAATATAAATGCCTGTCCCTCTCTCTGTGATCCTTTGTATTAAATAAAAAATATTTTCTTTGATTAGTCTTAAATGGACTACATTGTAGCTTCATTGTGTGCCCCCTAGTCTTTCTACTTTTTAAAGGAGTAACCAACCAATCTATATTTATCTTTTCCATGCAATTCATTATTTTAGAAACATAGAAACATGACGACAGAAAAAGACCACATGGCCTATCTAGTCTGTCCTTCCATATCAACAACTACAACAGTCCCCTTTTTACCTTTAGAGATCCTCTGTGTTTGTCCCATGCTTTTTTGAATTCAGTTACTGTCCTCATCTCTACCACCGCCACTGGGAGACTATTCCATGGATCCATCACTCTTTCCGTAAAGAAATATTTCCGCATATCACTCCTGAATCTATCCCCATTCACCCTCATCCCATGTCCCCTCGAAGCAGAACTTGCTTTCAATTGAAAGAGGCTCTCTCCCTGAACATTTATGCCACGGAGGTATTTAAATATTTCAATCATATCACCTCTATCCCACCTTTCCTCTAAGGTGTACATATTAAGATCCCGAAGTCTGTCCTCATATTCTTTATAATGAAGACCACTAATCATCTTAGTAGCCACCCTCTGCACCGACTCCATCCTGTTCACATCCTTTTGAAGGTGCGGTCTCCAGAATTGTACTCCGTACTCCAAATGAGGTCGCACCAAAGACTTATACAGAGGCACTATCACCTCCTTTTTTCTGCTAGCAATTCTTCTCCGTATGCACCCAAGCATCCTTCTAACTTTTGCCATCGCCTTTTCTACCTGTTTAGCTACTTTAAGATTATCAGACACAACCACGCCTAGGTCCCGCTCTTCTTTAGTGGACTAAAGTACTTCACCCCCTATACTATATTGCTCCCTTGGATTGCTGCAGCCCAAATGCATGACCTCACATTTTTTAACATTAAATCCCAGCTGCCAAATTCTAGACCATTCTTCAAGCTTAGCTAGATCCCTCCTCATGTTATCTACACCTTCCTGGGTGTCTACTCTATTGCAGATTTTGGTATCATCCGCAAAGAGGCAAACCTTACCCGACAGCCCTTCCGCTATATCATTAACAAAGATGTTAAAAAGAATCAGACCAAGGGCAGATCCCTGGGGCACACCAATGGTAACATCCTTCTCCTCAGAGTGAGTTCCATTTACCTGTACTCTTTGTCGCCTCCCACCCAACCAATTTCTAACCCAAGCAGTAACTTTAGGGTCCATCCCTAGGGTGCTCAGTTTGTTTATAAGTCACCTGTGAGGAACAGTGTCAAAGGCTTTACCGAAAGCTAAATACACCACATCTAGGGCTCTCCCTCAGTCCAACTCCCTGGTCACCCAGTCAAAGAAATCAATCAGATTTGTCTGACAAGACCTGCCTCTGGTGAATCCATGCTGCCTCGGATCCTGTAATCTGCTGGACTCCAGAAACCTGACTATTTTCTTTCAGCAGCAGTTCCAATAATTTACTCACCACCGAAGTTAAACTAACCGGCCTGTAGTTTTCAACCACATCCTTACTTCCGCTTTTGTGTATAGGCATCACATGAGCCTCTCTCCAGTCCTTTGGCACCACTCCCGACTCCAAAGAGGCATTGAAAAGGTCAGTCAGTGGAGCTGCTAGAACGTCCCCAAGTTCCCTCAGTATTCTAGGGTGTATCCCATCCAGTCCCATCGCTTTGTCTACTTTAAGTTGAGCTATTTTCTCACGAACACAGCCTTCTGAAAATTGTTCAAGATGTCCCTCGCTTCTATTCCCATTTGTGGGTGTTTTATGAGGTCCTGCTCCTGGTTCTTCATCTGTGAACACAGAACAGAAATATTTGTTAAGCAATTCTGCTTTATCCTCATCAGCTTCTACATATTCCTCCCCTTCACCCTTGAGTCTGACAATACCACTTTTGCCCTTCCTCTTCTCACTAACGTATCTGAAAAATGTCTTATCCCCCATCTCTCAGCCATCTTTTTTCAGAGTTGAAGAGCCCTAACCTTTTAAGCCTTTCTTCATCGGGGTATCCCCTTTAGTAGTTTGGTGGCTCTTCATTGTATCTTTTCTAATGACGCTATATTCTTTTTAAGATATGGCAACCAGAATTGCACACAATATTAAAGGTGCACCATAGAAAGATACAGAAGCATTATAATATCATTGGTTTTATTCTCCATTCCTTTTCTTATGATTTATAGCATCCTATTTGCTTTCTTGACTGCCACTGCACACTGGATATTTTATCCATGATTACACCTAAATCTTTTTCCTGGGTAGTGGTTTCTAATGTGGAACCTTGCATTGTACAACCGTAGTTTGGTTGTTCTACCCTAACTGCATAACTTTGCACTTGTCTACATTAAATTCCATTTGCCATTTGGATGTCTCGTCTTCCAATTTAGCAAGGTCCTCTTGCAAATTTTCACAATCCTCTTAGTGCACTTTAATAAAAATGGTCCCGTAGGACCCGATATTTGAAGGCATTTACATGGTTTACAAACATGTAAAAGATCAAATAAACACACTGCACCAAGGGATACTAAACCATTCAATCTAAAAAACCTTTAGATAGTTAACAAACTAATCCCACATAATCGCTCAACCTCAAGTGGAAAAACATAAAGCACTAAGCTAAATATCAATCAAAACTAGTGGACCTTATATGCACATAGTACTTACAATTAATAGGGGGAGGAAAAAAACCTCTGCACGACCGGTACTCCCTCTATGTAGCAAACTGACTATACGAGCCTCTGTCTATAATAAACTATTGCGCCCTTGAAAAGCCCTACACAGGAGAAACAAAGATCGTTGTTGGGCGATTAAGGCTCAATGGCAGTTTAGGCAAATGGTGGACATTAAAGCAGATAAGTATGGCATATTTGCTTAATAATCGGTTCACTATTTCAGATAGTCACCCTGTTGTTCTGTTCTGTTTCAGGGGGCTGTTACATGTAGAGGCTGGTTGATCTTACGAGAGCAGCAAGTTGCTGCACTAATAAAGGAGTGCAATACTCCTATGTATGTATGGTAGTTGGATATGTGAGATCTGAGGGTTTTATATGAGTAAAAATGTATTATATATACATAAAAAATAATATAAAATATAAAAAATAAAAAAGTGTTTTTTTTATATACTTGAATTGGGGTATGTTATTGGTATTTTGATAATATTGGGGAATTTTTTTGGAAGACTGGTGATGTGTGAGATAAGAGTTCCCCTATGGTAATTCAGTTTGCCACATGTGTTGTCACTGCATATGTGCTTTTATGGGTGTCTGTGCATTCTTACATATGTGTGAATACTTGTATGTATGTGCCTTTGTGTGTACGTGTGCATGTTTGTTCTCTATGTGTCTGTGATCAGGAGGAGATAAGAGGGGAGGGCTGTTTGACAGGTACAATTGCATAACTGCTATGTTACTGTGAATCAGTGTTAGTACTTGCAGCTGTAGAAACTGCTTTTCCTAGATAAATGCATTGAGGCATTTTTTTTTGGGGGGGGGAAGGGGGGTTCATTTCTCTTCCACCACATGCAGAAACTAAACTTGTGTAGCATGGGAACTTCCCCCAGTTCAGTTTACAACGCTAGTATGGTATAATAAGCATCTCTCTTCAAATGGAACTCAGGTTAAAATGTCACTTGGAGTTGAGATAAATTATTTCATGACGCTGTCTACTAACTGAGAAAAAGATTTACTATGAGAATCATATATAAAACTATAGATTTTTAGATTATGGTGGTTTTAGGTAGGTTGGGCAGTCCTTAGTGACGCCCTACATTGATTACTTTAATGCTATATACCGTATTTAGGTTTACCAGAGTTGTTCATTCTGCTTTGCAGCTTTCTCAAAATGCTGCACACCAAATTGGTCTCTATAATCACTTTACGCCCGTTGATTCAACTTCACTGACTGACAGTCAGTGTATCATTTTTTAAGTGTTTATGTTTGTGTTTGGTTTCTAAAATTCTTCATGGTTATGTCATTTCAGAGCTGGATAGATCTTTAAGCAGGTATCAGCCAAAGTAGATCATTACATTCTTCGCAGCAAGAGTTGTTGGTTGTACCAGCAGTGGCACAGATTCGCAAGGCGCAAAAGGTTTTGCAGAACTGGGTCGTTATTGGTGGAATTCTTTGCCTTTGACGTTATGACAGGAAGCAGGTTTTTTTTTTAAGATTTCATAAAATGGCAAAGGTTTATATGTTTAGGCAGGCTTTTAACATATATATATATATATATAGGAGGTAATTTTATAAACGTCACCTAAGTGAATGTGGGTTCCAATGTGCACAAATTGCACCTATTTTATAAAGATAAGTGGGATTCTAGTTTTTTTTTATAAAATAAGGCTGTAAACTGTTCGATATATACATTAAATGTAGGTGTGAGCACTTACACCAGCCCTAGATTTGATGTAAATGCACACACCTATTTTGCCAAGAATGTGCATGAGTTTTAGTATTCTGTAATGCGGCTTGTAAATCTGCACTCCACTTACTCTCCATCCATGCACCGCCCATGTGCATGCACGCTTCAAAAGTATGTGCCATCGGACGTACGTGCGTTTGTACAGAATAGTGACTTGAAAAAAGCATGTTGTAATGTTATACATGAGTAGGGGCGCCCCAGTCGCTTGTTTCACTGGATCTCCAATCGAACACTCCACTCCGGGTTTTTAATCAGTCTGGGGTTTTATAAGAGTCCCCAACAAGCAGCCTTCTTAACCTGGCAGCTGTCAGGAGCGGATTCCAGTTATGGGAGTCCCCACTGGAGGATCAGAGGAGTCAACACATTTCCATCAAAAGCAAGGAGTACCCCAGGGCTCATCGTTATCCTCATTACTTTTCAATATCTACATGCAGCCCATCTGCAATATCATAAGATCATTCAACGTGAATTGTTTGATATATGCAGACGATATCCTATTATACATGCCCTTCTCCACAACTCACATGGACCTGACCCCCCTCACAGACTGCTTCAACGCAGTTTCAACTTGGCTCCAAACACAGAACCTTCGCATCCAACATAAAAAAACGGAGGTGCTATTCATCACCAGAGACACCTACTTTACCCCCCCATCCCATGTCAGTGTCAATGAAGCTGATTTGAGAACCAAAGATGCAATAAAATATTTGGGAGTTACTTTGGATCAACATCTTAACTTGAAAAGCCACATAAGCAACATAGTCAAAGCCGTCTACTTCAAAATACGCTCTCTCAAGCACCTACGCTCCTTATTGGACCCAGATGACTTCCGAACCATATATCAAGCGCTGATACTGCCGCACTTTGATTTTGCAAATTCCATCTTACAAGGTCTCCCCCAATCCACATTAACCCCCTTACAGTTGGCCATGAACACCGCAGCTAGGATCCTTTACGGAGCATCCAGATATGACCACGTGACCCCCATTCTCAAACAGCTGCACTGGCTACCAATCAATGGGAGAATCACCTTCAAAACCCTTCTATTAGCTTTCAAAGCAATCAAAGGTATTTCAGCCTCCTCACTCACTCATCTTATCCACTTTGTCCCTCCCAACAGATCCAGAAGATCAACAGCTGTAAACTTGCTTGCAATACCAAAGGCTTCGACAAAGTACAACTTATCAACCACAAACAGGTCTTTCAGCTGTTACGTACCCAAATGCTGGAATGCTCTACCCCCTGACATTAGGGCCATAGCCAGCCTATATCAGTTCAGGAAGGCCCTCAAAACCCACTTGTTCCTCCAACACTTACCTGACAGCAATTGATCCTAGATATACCCTCCAGGAATTGACCCAATCTAGTTAGAAAAGACCTACATGCATTATCTGACTTTTATCTATCCTTCCAATGTAAATAGATTATGTATATAGTTGACCCTGTTTTCCATGTTTATACTCCTGTTCGATGTAAACCTGACAGCTTGTTGTTATGGTCGTTAAGTTATAATGTAAACCGCACTGATGCTAAATAGCGCGGTATATAAGAAACTGTAATAAATAAATAAATAATAACATTTAGAACACTGCGCTTACCTTAGCAACAGTACCGTGTTCAGCCTTTATTTCAAATGTCACAAAAACAAAAGTAAGCATCCACATGCCGTTCCATCGAAACGCAAGCAAAATCCTCTTTATATCTCCTTTGGAAGTCCTCAGGTAGGAAGCAGTTGCCCCACCTTCCCCCAACAAATAAACTGTCTTTCTTACGTTAACAGCGGTATTGCTAAAACCCACAACTCTAGCAGCTGTGTTAGCAGCCCTCCCTCCCTTCTTTCAGGTTTTATGTTACTCACCTAAACCTCCCCACGGGCTGCTCCATTAACCGTTTCAAGAGCAAAATATATCCATAGGTTCAGAAGAGTCCTGTTCTTCAAATTCCACAGCTTCCATCTGCTTTCCCTCGTCTGCTCCTTCTTCTCCCTCAGTCTGAAGCCCAGAGACATTTTCACAGACAGGAACCTGCAACCCCTCTCCCCTTCCAGCCTCCTTTTGGTTCTAGGGAATATTATCTGGTTAACCAGGGATATTGGGCTTGATCAGAAATCTATCGTGTCCTGACGGACTGGCTCCATCCTTTCCAGGCTGGTGTCATCGCTTGAACCTTCCGCCTTTCTGGAGGCCATGCCATGTTTTTGTCCGACCTGCAGGCTCTAGGTTTTCCCTGTGGCTGCAAAGGTCCCTACCCTATCCCAAAGGGATTCTCTCCTCGGGTTTTAGCTGGTAGATCATCACAACATGCAAAAGTGCCCATCCATGTATGTAAGTCATTGAAAATACCTGAGTTACGTGCGTTGATGGCACATAACTTTAAGTGTGCGGTTATAAAATTACCACCTTAATGTTTACATTATGTTTATATACATATGTTTTATTATTTTGTTGGTGTGTTTATGTGTTTTATTGTTTGTGTATTATGTTTTATCGGAAACCGCTTAGGAGTGTAATGATGAGCTGGTACATTAGCTAAAGAAATAAATAGGGTGCCAAAGCAGTTTTTGAAAACAATTTTTATATTTTAGGCAGGATGTAAATTGGTATGTAAGAATTCTTTACTTCCAAAAGTATTCTCTTCCTTTATTTAACCCACCATCTTGATAATACATTTCAACCAAAATGTGCATTACTGTGTGTTACTGGTCCCATTTTATGCAATAGAACCTATTAACTAATAATATGTGTTAACAGCATTAGCATTCAATAATGTGATAGCATGCTTCAATAAATCTAGCCCTTTGTAATCCACCTCATGATATGTTTCTGAACATAGCAAGTATAGTATTGTTTAACTACTTCATGAAACGTTTGTGTTGTTACATGTGGTTTTTTTTTAAAATGATAGATTATATTAACTGAAGGAGTGAATGTATAGCTTACTGTAACATGAGTAGATGTGCTATTAATTTGCTTTAGTAGGTTATTTTGTAAGATATTTTTCACACATATATGCCACTCTACTTGCAAAAAAGGCCTCTCATAATATTAAAATAGTGGCTCTTTTCTCCTATTCTGCCCGTGGGTGGATGAGATCCCTGCAGGCAGCCTCCTGCTTTCCAGGCTGCAATCATAGCCTTCCCCTCCTGTTCTGCCTGAGGAACATCGGATCACCGCAGACAAACAGAAGGGGTCTGCTAACCAAAATTTCATTTTTAAAAAAAAGGGTAGGGAAGGGGGTTAAAAATCCCAGGCCGCAGATACAAATTTCTAGTCACCATGGCAACCTGGTGCTTGGGATTTGTCAAGCCCTGACCTTTCCAGTAAAAATGCATGCAGTACAATTAGGCTCATATTTGTATACAAGTTTACAGAAGGCATATTAAGGGGAGGAGTTTGGCCGGGGTGTGGACAGAGTTCCAGTTCTGTGAGTACTTTATATAATGTATGCATACACATGTACTTTAGGCACTGATATTTATGTCAGCTGCCGTGTAGATGTGAATGTCCACAGCTTCAGTCTAGCTGCTGTTCCTGCAGGATTTGTGCTAGTATTTCATAGGTGCCTATGTGTCTTTATAAATAGGCTCAAAAGAGGTATTTACTCGGCCTTCACATCTACACCTGGGGGGATTGCGCGCACAGTAAAATTCTGCAAAATTCTACATGTTTTATTAGTGATTTTTTTCATGCGGAATTCCTCCATCATAAAGCCTAACTCCTCCTCTAGATCGGAAATTCCCCCTATCTTTTTCCCCCTTAGCTCTCACTGCAATCATAATTCTCTCCCCAAACTCCTAAGCTTCTCTTCCCCACTATTCTCTCTCCCTTAAACTTCTAGCAAGATCCCTATAGCTACAGTATCTGTCCTCTAAGGTCTATCCTCATGCACATACCCCACCTCACCTACTTTCTCCCCTCTCCATGCACCAGCCCTTACCTACCTCTCCTTCTTTCTTCCCATGCACAAACCTCTACCTTTCTTCATCCCCACCCCCCAGGCATACACTTATCTCCAGCCCCCAGCAATCCCCCCACTCACATTCAGCCCATATTTAGCCCCCAGCCATCCCCAACTCACAATCAGCCCATCTCCAGCCTCAGTCACTCACCTCCTCTGCCCGACTTGCAGTGGTATTTTTTAACACAGCCGCAGGAGCATTTCCCTTTGCTCCCATAGCTGTGCTATATTTCCAAGCCAACACTGCCATGTTTTAAGAAAGAAAACAGAAGCACGTCCAGTCTCTAGCAAGAAACAGGAAGCACTTCTATTTACCTTCTTAAAATGTTGCAATTGATGTTGCACGCCAGCGTCAGAAGTATAGCATAGCTACAGGAACAAAGGGAAATGCTCCAAAAGCTGTATGAAGAAGCAAACCCTTAAAGCTTGTGCACCCCAAAGCTGGTGCCTGTGCAGAATTTTGCATACAAATACAAAATTCTGCGCAGGTGGGGAATTTTGCAGAAACTGTGCTTTGTGCTGTTGCACAGAATTTCCCCAGGAGTAACATATAGACAACCTGCTATAAAATTATCTTCAAAGGCAACAAAGGGTCTGGATTCAAGAGCACCTGAGTACCCCTGAACGTGGTGATTTTAAACTCCCTGCAGTTAAATATCTTTGGGAATTTTATAAAAGAGATTAACAATGTTTATTTTTCTTTTAAACTGAAAAATGCAGAAATCTGAGGGAGGCGGGGACCTGTTTCAAGGCAATGATACTGAATAAAATTTTAAACCTAAATATCTTGGCATTTTTATGGTTTCAGTGATCAGAGAGATGTTTCTACTTTCTTGCAGTTGCTTATACTCTACTGTAACTGGATTTTAATAAGCAGTTGGTTTAGTTGCCTTCTTGAGGCTTATGTATATTAATTAACTACAGCATGATTCTTTATAGCCCCCAGAGGACAAAACATGTGGTGGGGCATGTTTTCTTTATTGCAGGGGTGTCAAACTGCAAGTCTGGAGGGCTACAGACCAGCCTGGTTTTCAGGATGTGTTTAATGAATATGCACAAGTGTGATAACGTGTTATCCTTAGGTTCTGGGCCTGCAGGGAGATGCCTTTTATGCAACAATCAGGCTGGATCTCATTTAGGAAAAGAAAATCCTGTTTTCTTATAAGCAAACAAAATAAGTGCCTGACTTACCATCTGCAGTCATGCATCAGCTGGTAATTACATACAAAGAAACCTCTGAGCCTCCCATCTTTGCTTGGAATGGATTTTTCATTGTTTTTCCTGAGTCTCATCTGTCACTCTCCCCCCCCCCCCCTCACCCTCCCCCAACCCATTGCCCTATTGTATTTCTCTTAAGGTGGTTTTTAAGGAGGGCTGGTGAATTCTGATGTATACTCCTTTAATAGGATTACAGGATTTTTTGGACAAGTGTCCCAATTCTGGGACACTTGTCCAAAGCCAGGATTACACAATAGGGGTTGGGGGAGGGAACAAGAATCATTCTCCTCTTCCTATCCATCCTGTTACAGAAACAATATCACTTACAAGCAGGGCCGGCCCGTCCATTGAGCAAGAATGTTGTTTGCACAGGGCCCCGTGTTTTAGGGGGCCCCGCGCAAACAACATCCTGAACAGCAGCAGGCAGAGAGGCTTTGGAGGGAGCCGGAGAGGCCCCGGTTCACCTCTACAGCTGCCAAACTGAAGCGCATCTATTTCCTTCACTTCGGCAGCTGTACTGACATTTAGAACTCTGCCATGCTGAGCGTGGGAAACAGGAAGTTCCCTTTGACCTCAGCGCAGCAGTGTTCTAAACATCAGTACAACTGCCGAAGTGAAGGAAATAGACACACTTCACTTCGGCAGCTGTAGAGGTGAGCCAGGGCCTCTCCGATTCCCTCTAAAGCATCTTAAACAACCGTTGGGTTCTTGAGGAAGGGAGTGGGGCTTGGACTGGAAATGGGCTGTGGGGGGAGCTAGGACTGGAAATGGGCTGAGTGGAGGGGGGGCTTGAACTGGAAATAGCTGATGGGGAGGGGAGCTTGGACTGGAAATGGGCTGTGGGGGGGGGAGTTAGGACTGGAAATGAGCTGAGTGGAGGGGGGCTTGAACTGGAAATGGGCTGAGTGGGGGGGCTTGGACTGCAAATTTGGGGGGGAGCTAGGACTGGAAATGGGCTGAATGGAGAGGAGGTTTGGACTGGAAATAGCTGATGAGGAGGGGGCCTTGGTCTGGAAATGGGCTGAGTGGAGGGGCTTGGACTGGAAATGGACTGAGTGTGGGAGGCTTGGACTGGAAATAACTGATGGGGAGGGGAGCTTGGACTGGATATGGGCTGATGGAGGGGCTAGGATAAGACTGGAAATGAGCTGATGGGGAGCTAGGATTGGAAATGGGCTGTTTGGGGGGCGCTTGGACTAGAAATAACTGATGGGAGGGGGGCTTGTACTGGAAATGGCTGAGTGAGGGGGAAGCTAGGACTGGAAATGGGCTGATGGGGGGCTTGTATTGGAAATGGGCTGAGTGGGGCGGGAGCTAGGACTGGAAATAGCTGATGGGGAGGTGGGTTGGACTGGAAATTGGGGGGGGGGACTAGGACTGGAAATGGGCTAATGGGGGACTAGAAGGGAGCAGATGCTGGATGGGGCTGGAACTAGAAGGGAGCTGATGTTGGGGGAGGACTAGAATGGGATGGGACTGGGAGAGTGAAATGGAGAGGGGAAAAAATATTTTGTGTGGGAGGGAAGAAAAATCTACGATTGGCAGGGTATTGGGAGAGTAAGTGGGGATTGAGGATGGAGAGGTAAAATTTGAGTGGATGAAAAAGGAATAAGAGAGATGTAGAGAGAAAATGGAAAAAAAACTAGAAGAAAGGGCAAATGGACAGCAGACAATGGAGAGTTAGCAGAATATAAGAAGAAAGAATGAAGAAGTTAGCAGAAGAAAGTGACTGCAGCAATGGCAACTGAAAAATAAAATGCACAAACAACAAAAGGTAGAAAAATACTTTTTTATTTTGAATTTATTAACTGGAATATGTCAGCTCTGGGAAATGTGCATCGTTAAAGTCTGCATTTTGTTTAGTACAAGAGGAAATTAATTTATAGTTTTATTTCTGCAGTGTTGTTGTATATTCCAGGTTTGGCTTTTGGGGTTCCCAGTTTAATCATGGTCTTCCTATTTCTAAATTGTGATCCCTTGTTATTTGTTTGGTAATGGTCTATGTTCCGATGGTGTAACTGAGCTGAGGTATTCTATTTATGTAGTTTTTGTTTGACAGTGCCACTTGTTCTCTTTCCCCAGTAAGAGATGTATTGATATTCTCTTAGATGTATTGTTTAATATTTGCAGTGTTGCCTTTTGATAGGTAGGGTTTGGTGCTTTGTGAGTCCTGGTAGTGCTGTTAGGATACTGTGGATTTGGTATGGGTTCTAAATGGGCAGTGTTTGTAGTACTTCCTAATGTGTTTGGCAGTTGGCACTGGAATAATGTAATGTAGAGATCTGGTAGTCTTTCTTTATCCATACACTCATTAAAAGGCATGTTTTCTAAATGTTAGTGCATGTTAACATTATGCAAATATTTATGCAAATGAGACCCCACACCAAGTCTCCGCACATGGCCCTGCACCCCCCCTTGGGCCGCCCCTGCTTACAAGCAGAGGAATCACAGAAGAATTAGAAATAGTGATGCATTTCCCCCCATACTGTGCAAAATATAAAAACAGCAAAGGTAAATTCCAAAAACTGACATATTCCAATCACTAAATTAAAAATAAAATAATTTTTTCTATATATGCTATCTGGCCATTTTTGCCAGAGTCACTGTTTCCAGGGTCTCCTGTCTATTAGTCACTTCTTTTCTCTCCTCCCGTCTTCACTTCTGCCCCTGCAGTCATCTCTGACATTGATCTTTCAGCTTTCTTCCATTTACTTTTCTGCTTCTCTATCCACTCTGATTTTGCCCCTCCTCATCATTCAAACCTTAATCTCCCCCTTTTTACTGCATCTACCTACAGGTTTCCATCTCCCTCACCTCAGCCCTGTCATTCTCCATCTCTCTTTCTCCTTTCCCGCCTTCTTACTAACTCCAATTTCTGACCATCTTCCATCTCCCTGCCCTGTATCCAGTATCTCCTGCTCTCTTCCCCAGGGCCGGTGCTAGGGTTTCTAGCAACCCCCCCCCCCTCCCGCAACCTATAAATCAGTGCCCCTTCTTCATTCTTATTAATGTTGGTTGCACCCTGTCCTCGTTTTTCCCAAAACCACTTTGTGAACTCTTTTCAAGCGATATTAGTATTTCTCCTTCAAATCCAGTGTTGTAAGAAAATTGCAGCAAAACAGCAAATGCATAACCAAAATAAAAATATTTAGCAGTAAATACTTAGCATCATACAAACAGGCTGTGATAGTCCAAAAAAAAGATAAATAAATAAAATCTGATTCTGGTCATCTCACTAACAGCAGCATAAACATTCTTCAGGGCCAGGCATATTGTGAACAATATAAAACACTGCAAAAGTTACTGAAAATCTACAAAGTCAAATCTACCATACCATACCAGTATACACTTCCAAAACTCATACAATAAGGGGCCTACCCAGAAAAAAGCAGCACAACAAATACTGCATGGGCCCCCAAACATCCATACACCTATTTGAAAAGCTGTACAAGTCAAATTACTACAGTAGAGATTCCTACGTACAAACTCCATGGTCTTGGTCACACACTCAGAACACAGACCCTCACCAAGTACAGAATAAGTGACCACAACCTAAAGCAAAAATTAAAATATGTAGGCAAAAATTAAAATGAAACCCCAAGAAGCCAGACTCCACATGCAGTGCCACACCAGATAAGAGATGCAGTTCCCCATACTATGTGAAATATAAAGATAATGCAAAGTCCAATCACTAAATTGAAAATAAAATTATTTTTCTACCTTTGTTGTCTGATGATTTTTGATCATGCTGGTCCTGATCTGAGGTTTCTGTTTTCCTATATCTTCTCTTAGCTCTCTTTCTATGGTCCATCTGCCATTTCTTGTCTCTTCTTTTGTTTCTTCATTTTCTTCCATCAGCCTTTTTCCAGTCCCAGTAACTTTCCACAGTATCAGCTCCCTTTACAGCCTCCCCTCCCAGTACCTTCCAGTGTCAACCCCCTTGCATTTCCAGAACCACCACTGGTGTCTATTCCCTTTTAATCCCCCTCCTTCTCCATCGTCCATCCCCTTCTAATCCAAATATCATCCCAGGTATCAGCGAACTTCCAGTCCTAGTGTCCCCTCACATGTCAGTTCCCTTCCAGTCACCCTCTCCTCTGGCCATCTGCCTTCCAGTGCCATCCCTGGGTGTCAGCTCCCTTCAAGCCCCCACCTTCCCCCTGTCAGTTCTCTTCCAACACCCCTCCTATTACCCAGCCACCTTCCAGCCCCATTCCCAAGTGTCTGCTCCCTTCCAGATCCCCCCGTGTCTGCTCCCTTCTAGCTCCACCCCCCTGTAGCCTCCCCCGTGTCTTCTCCCTTCAAGCTCCCAAGTGTCTGCTCCCTTTCGCCCCCCCCCCCCCCCTTGTCTGCTCCGATTCGTCCTTCAAAAAAGAAAGCAGCCGCGGGAACATTTCTCTGTTCCCGTGGCTCTGCTGGGTCGCGGAGTTTCTAATGGCAAGAATAAGCATTTCCAGCTTATTCTTGCCATTAGAAACACCACGACCCAGCAGTTTAAAAGTTAGCAGAGCCGTGGGAACAGGGAAATGTTCCCGCGGCTGCTTTCTTTTTTGAAGCAGTAGGTAGCAGGTGGTAATGATGGCATGCCCCTGCCATCGGCGCCCTCCTGCCACGCTTACCCAGCTTACCGGGTAGCACCGCCCTTCTCCCTGCTCTTAATGAGCATTTCCCCATGCTCCTGTATTCCAACATCTTTGCTTTCCCTCCTCATCCAGGTGCCAGCATCTCCCTTTCCCATCATTATATACTGTTTTCTCCCACTACTCCCCCAAATGTTCAGCATCTTCCCTTCCTTACCACCCAGGTGTCCAGCATCCCCTCTTCCCTTCCTTTCCTTACTCCCCCCCTTACCCTCCCCACCCAGTGTGCAGCAGCAGCCAAGAAAGCAAATAGGATGCTAGGAATCAGGAAAGGAATGGAAAATAACTCCATCGTCATCCCCCACAAAAGAACCAAATCCACACAACGGACCTGCAACAGAGCCTTCGAACTTTATGCTCCATCCCTCTGGAACTCTCTGCCAAACCACATCAGGAACAACGCTGACATCACATCATTCAAGAAACAGCTGAAAACAATCCTATTCCGTGAACATCTCTGAACAGAAAAACAACCCTATCCGCATGAACTAATACTTAGATACAGCAGAAGTGTACATGTCTATGTCCACCCCAAATCAATAAATGTTGCCCCCCTGGTGATGGCCCCATCCTTTAAAGTATTGCCCCCCCCCTTTTGTTATATGTTACACTGCTTTGACCCGGTGAAAAGTGGTATATAAATGCAGTTAAATAAAAATAAAATAAAAAAAAATAAAATAAAACCAAGGTTATTATAATGCCTCTGTATCGTTCCATGTATCGTTCCATGGTGCAACCGCACTTTGAGTATTGTGTGCAGTTCTGGTCGCCATATCTTAAAAGGATATAGCAGAATTAGAAAAGGTACAGAGAAGAGCTACCAAAATAGTAAATGGAATGGAAGGATACCCCTATGAGGAAAGGCTTAAAAGGTTAGGGCTCTTCAACTTGGAAAAGAGACAGCTGAGGGGGGATATGATAAAGGTCTATAAATTAATGAATGGAGTAGAAAGACTACGGTTATATTTGTATAAGTAGAGACAATGCATGCAAACCTCTCTCCTAAATATTCATTAATGCAAACGGTATAGAAAAAAGGTTTAAATTACCTTTGAGGGGCAGGAGTGGGATGCAAGGAGAGTCTTGTACCCTTCAGACTTTAGGATGTTGCATCAGTGAACAGGAACCAGGCAGAGGGATGAAGTTTCCCATCAGCCCATGCCACCCACATCACAAGAGGTTACATCAGGCGAGAGCTGACCCCCACCTCCAAGAGAAGAAGGGGAAGCACTGCCCATATAAGGGAAGATCAAAGAAGCTCTATATGAAAAGCAAAAATATGAGATAAGGGGGTGGGAAGTGTAGACTGACTTATGAAACCCCCTCAGGAGTTTTCAAATAAGGAAAGATTCTGGTAAAGGCCCTCATGATTTGGGGGAAGTAAATAAGAAGAAAAGTTTTATTTTACTGACTGAAGCAGAGCTTAACATACAGTGAGAATGAAATGCACTGAAACAGGATACCTCAGGTGAGAAGTGTTATATCAGGGTGGTAATCTGACAGTGCCAGTGGAGAGAAGAAAACCTGAGGGGCAGGGCCATGCAAATTGATGACTTACATTGAAGGGCAGAGATATCACAATGTTACCACTTGTACATACGAATAACAGAATTATTTCAACTGAGAGGTACAGTATAAAAAGTAAGAAATGTACTGGAATGAGAGAGTTTTTGGATTAAATCCATGGAAGTTGCAAATTCTCACTGTGACTTAGAAGGGTAAATTAGAAAGTGCAGACCCCTCAGTTCAGATACATTTGATAGATAACAGGCGGGTGGCTTGCACATTTTCTCACTTTTTCTACCTAACTCTAGGTCTTACTAGAATGCAGATGGAGTTCTTTCACACCAGAAACCACTAAACTGCCACCCAGAAGGTTCAAAGAGCTAATCACACTTATCTTGGGTAAAGCAGAGATGCCATCTCTGGTGACAGACGCTCCTCCTGTAGTAGAAAAGCATGTTGGTCTGGACCAGCAAGTCTTCCAGACTGCAAGTGGTATGGCAGCAGAGAGCCCAGCAAAGAGCCGTGACTCCTTCCAACCGGGAGGTAGCTCAGCAATGCATGGGAGAGCATAGGAGCAGTGACCTCTCCAATTGGGAGGTGACTTGGCAGTGGAGGCGAACAGCACAGGAGCAACAACCCCGATTTGGCAATAGAGGCAGAGAGCTTGGGAGTAGTGGCCCTTCCAGTTGGGAGGTAGCTTGGCAGCAGAGGTGGAGCTCAGGAGCGGTGACTCCTCATGTCGGAAGAAGTTTCAGGCAAATAAAAATCCCAACGGGTCTGGAATCAGTGATCTTCCGATTAAAAGGCAGGCAATTTGTGGAAAAACCATCACTGCCTCTAGCTAGCCTGCTGGTTTGCTGCTGAACTTCATTCCTGTCTCGTCTGGAGCTCTATGTAAAATGCTAACTGTATTTTTTGCTTTATGAATTTATTGACTCCTGCTGTAGAGATTTACTTCAACGTAGTTGATTTAGTTGCCTACTTGAGGCTTATGTTCTTTTTCCATAAATTCTGTGAAACAGTATCTAAGTATACTTAGACAACATCTAAGTATACTGTCAGTATCTACATTACCATGCCTAATGCAGATACTGGTTGATCATCACTAATTGGACAAGCAGGACATGAATTAGGTTTAAAGGAAATTCAAAGTATACAGCACATTGGTTGCAGAGGAGTGAAAGCATACAGGGTTGTGGAGCTGGAAATGGGACCCTAAGAGAAGATCACCCACCAGTAATCAACTTGATTACTGTAATTCATTATACTGCAGATTGCTGAAATCATCACTGAAGTGATTGCAAACTATCCAATCAATGGCTATTAAAACAGTAAAAGGTTGATCGCATTACACTGCTTCTAAAGGATCATCATTGGCTACTCATTTTCTATAGGATAAAGTATAAGATCCTGATCTTAGCGCATAATGTTTTTTATGTAGGTCTCCCATGTTACCTCTCCAACCTTTTGATACCATATGTTCCATCTAAGACGCTTCATTCCCTGAAGCAGAATACATTGGTATTGCTTGCCATCTTGATATTACCCGCCAGGCCGTCTCCTACTATTTGGCACTAACTTTATAGAATTCTTTACCTCATGATATCAGGTTGGAAACACCATATGCCAGATTCAAAAACGCATTAAAACTTTTTATTTTGAGCAGTCCTTTGTGAACTCCTAAAGTCAGCACTGTAATTCATGGGGACTATGAACTGATGGCATAGTGTAAATACTCATACTGTTCTTTATTTTCAGAATGTATTCCCAACTGAAAATATAACTTTCCCTCCAAGTTGCCATTGAAGGATCTGCCAATCCTGCCCCTATGATGCAGACTTCCTGTTTCTGAGAGATGGGACTGGCATAGCTGCATAGAGAGAACGGCCCCCATGGTTTTTCATTGGTATTTGCTGCCGCCGTGAATCCCAATAAGTAGTAACAAGGAGGAAAGGAAAATGCTGCCCATGATTGTGAGTCAGACTGGCAGGCAGAGTAAATTGCTGCCTGTCTTTTTTACTTTAAGGCGGGGAGGAGGGTGGAGGTCATGGTTGGGGCTAGGGAGGCTTAGCCTCCCCAAGCCTCTCTTATGGGGTGCCTCTGATGGTCTCCCTGCTTCAATAGAGAGGTTTTACTTTCCTTTCATAGACAGGTGCATCGTGGGACAGGAGAGTCCAGTGGCCTACATCATGGGACCCCAGCACCAGGAGACCTTGCAGGACCCAGCAGATCAGAGCGCCATCAGGACATGGGATCCCAGATCACCAGTGGTGAGAGTGTGCATGCACACATATATACTGGCCAGTGGTTAGGGTAATTGAGCTCAATTACTGCGCTATGAGTGGGGCAATTCTGAACTAAAAGATTTTCTAATATTAGTGAAGTGCACATCAGGAAACCGGGACACACCTGCCTGGATTTTTGGGTTTAACAGACTGTCACAGTACAAAGAGGGGACACTCAGGACAGAAATCTAGGGTTACATAGAAACATAGAAATATGACGACAGAAAAAGACCACGTGGCCTATCTAGTCTGTCCTTCCATATCAACAACTACAACAGTCCCCTTTTTTCCTTTAGAGATCCTCTGTGTTTGTCCCATGCTTTTTTTGAATTCAGATATCTCTACCACCTCCACTGGGAGACTATTCCACGGATCCACCAATCTTTCCATAAAGAAATATTTCCGCATATCACTCCTGAATCTATCCCCCTTCACCCTCAACCCATGTCCCCTCGAAGCAGAACTTGCTTTCAACTGAAAGAGGCTCTCCCCCTGAACATTTATGCCATGGAGGTATTTAAACATCTCAATCATATCACCTCTATCCAGCCTTTCCTCTAAGGTGTACATATTAAGATCCTTAAGTCTATCCTCATATGCTTTATAATGAAGACCACTAACCATTTTAGTAGCCACCCTCTGTACCGACTCCATCCTGTTTATATCCTTTTGAAGGTGCAGTCTCCAGAATTGCACACTATATTCCAAATGAGGTCGCACCAAAGACTTATACAGAGGCACTATCACCTCCTTTTTTCTGCTAGCCATTCCTCTCCGTGTGCACCCAAGCATCCTTCTAGCTTTTGCCGTCGCCTTTTCTACCTGTTTAGCTAATTTAAGATCATCAGACACAACCATGCCTAGGTCCCGCTCTTCTTTAGTGGACAAAAGTACTTCACCCCCTATACTATATTGCTCCCTTGGATTGCTGCAGCCCAAATGCATGACCTTACATTTTTTAACATTAAATCCCAGCTGCCAAATTCTAGACTATTCTTCAAGCTTAGCTAGATCCCTCCTCATGTTATCTACACCTTCCTGGGTGTCTACTTTATTGCAGATTTTGGTATCATCTGCAAAGAGGCAAACCTTACCCGACAGCCCTTCCGCTATATCACTAACTAAGATGTTAAAAAGAATCGGACCAAGGACAGATCCCTGGGGCACACCACTGGTAACATCCTTCTCCTCAGAGTGAGCTCCATTTACCTGTACTCTTTGTCGCCTCCCACCCAACCAATTTCTAACCCAAGCAGTAACTTTAGGGTCCATCCCTAGGGTGCTCAGTTTGTTTATAAGTCACTTGTGAGGAACAGTGTCAAAGGTTTTACTGAAATCTAAATACATCACATTTAGGGCTCTCCCTCGATCCAACTCCCTGGTCACCCAGTCAAAGAAATCAATCAGATTTGTCTGACAAGACCTGCCTCTGGTGAATCCATGCTGCCTCGGATCCTGTAATCCGCTGGACTCCAGAAACTTCACTATTATCTCTTTCAACAGTGTTTCCAATAATTTGCTCACCACCGAAGTTTAACTAACCGGCCTGTAGTTTTCAATCACATCCTTACTTCCGCTTTTGTGTATAGGCACCACATGAGCCTCTCTCCAGTCCTTTGGCACCACTCCCGACTCCAACGAGACATTGAAAAGGTCAGTCAGTGGAGCTGCTAGAACGTCCCCTAGTTCCCTTAGTATTCTATGGTGTATCCCATCCGGTCCCATCGCTTTGTCTACTTTCAGTTGAGCTAGTTTCTCAAAAACACAGTCTTCTGAAAATTGTTCACGGTGTCCCTCGCTTCTATTCCCGTTTGTTGGTGTTTTCTGAGATCCTGCTCCTGGTTCTTCATCTGTGAACACAGAACAGAAATATTTGTTAAGCATTTCCGCTTTATCCTCATCAGCTTCTACATATTTCTCCCCTTCACCCTTGAGTCTGACAATACCAGTTTTGCCCTTCCTCTTTTCACTAACATATCTGAAAAATGTCTTATCCCCCATTTTATTGTATTGGCTATTTCCTCCTATTTTTGAATCTTTGCTTTCCTGACTACTTTGCTAGCTTCTCTAAGTTTTTCCACATATAGATGCCTGTCTTCCTCTCTCTGTGATCTCTTGTATTACATGAAGGCCTCCCTCTTTTTCTTCACCTTTTCAGCTACTTCTTTCGAAAGCTATAGCAGTCTCCTTTTCCTTTTACCTTTATTTACCATTTTAACAAAAAGGTTGGTTGTCCTTAAAATATCCCCTTTCAGTTTTGCCCACTGTTTTTCTACATTGCCCAGCTGTTCCCATCCCGCTAACGACTCCATGAGGTATTGGACCATCTTGGCAAAGTTAGTCTTCCTAAAGTCTAATGGATTCTAACAGCCCTAGTCCTAATACTGAACCACATCATCTGGTGATCACTGGATGGAAAATGATCTCCCACTATAACATCAGAAACACTTTCACCATTGGTAAGCACCAAGTCCAGTATGGCCCTTTCACGTGTGGGGTCTGTTTCCAATTGCCTGAATAGTTCTCCCTGTAGAGATGATAGTGCAGCAGGAATGTGCCAATCAACATCTGGCATATTGAAATCTCCTATCAGTAACACCTCCCCTTTCCCAGCAATGCTGCGTATGTCCTCAATTAACTCTCTGTCCACCTCTTCCTCTTGTGAGGGAGGTCTGTATATCACGCCAATGCAAATAGATTTCTCTTTCCCTCTTTCTAGTTTAACCCACAATGCCTCCTCTCTCCCTTTTAAGCTCTATAATTCCAAAGCTTTAATAGTATTTTTTACATATAGTGCTCCCCTTCATCCTACCCTGTCCTTTCTGATAAAGTATAGCCAGGTATAGTTACATCCCAGTCATGGTTTTCTGTATCCAAGTTAGCCTCTCCCACCAAAGCTTCAACATCAGGGATCTTATTTCCCTTGCTACGGGCATTTATACACACTGCTTTCCATATGTTACCCCTGTTACACATTTCCTAAAGGTATTTAATGTATCACTTACCTGGGGGCTTTCTTCACCCATCCCCAATGAATCTAGTTTAAAGCCCTCTTCAGTAGAATAGCCAGTCTACTACTGAAGACGCATCAACCTTTCTTGGATAGATGGATGCCATCTCTGTTCTGCAATCTCTGCATCCATGGTCTAGGAAACCAAAACGCTCTCGATGACACCATCCACGCAGCCATGCATTCATCTCCAGGATGCGAGCCTCTCTGCCTTGACCTTTACCCTCAACAGGGAGGATTGAAGAGAACACCACCTGTGCTCTTAACTGCTTCACCCTCTGTCCCAGAGCCATGAATTGACCTTTGATACACTCAGAGGGATACCTGGCAGTATCATTTGTTCCGACATGGATTAGCAACATTTGGTAATAGTCAGTGGGTTTGATGAGTCTTGGCAAACTCTCCGTAACATCTTGGATTTTGGCACCAGGAAAAACAACATACCTCTCTGGACATCAAGTCTGGTTGGCAGAAGGATGCCTCAGTACCCCTCAGAAGAGAGTCACCAACCACCACTACCCTTCACTTCCTTGTGGTCACTGATTCTGCAACTTTGGGGAACTTGAGCTCTGGTTCTTCCCTTTCCAGGGATGCTTTCACCTCCTCCACTTCCAGGGCTGCATAATGGTTCTTTAATTCAAGGGCTGGAGAAGTTGGATTGGTGATTCTGCAGGCCCTGGTGACTTGTGTCCAACCTTCGTCATTCTGTCGACACCCATCTTCTCCTCTGCTGGAGAGCTTGGTTGCAGCAAAAAGCATCTCATCAATGTACTTCTCACTGTTTTGAATGCTCCTCAGCCTCGCCACCTCCTCTCTGAGTTCCTCCACTTGTTTCCTCAGAGCTTCAGCATGCAGGCACCCTGCACATGGAACCAGTCCTTCAACTGGCATTGGGACCTCTGTCTGGACAGAGGCAGAAGCTGTAACAGGGGCAACAGCTTTAGCGATGCGATTTTTCCCAGCCATTGTTCTGTTCATGGAGCTTAGGTATCTGTTAAAGCAAAAGGGAGAGATCTACCAAACTACCAGCCGGTTTCCCAGCTGTCCTTTCAGAGAAAAAGCAGTTAAATCTCTTTAATTACATTCAAAATGTGCTTTTCCAAGTCCCTGTGGTTTGTTAAATGGGGAGGTGCCCTATAAAGCAAGACTGCTCACTATTTATTTATTTATTTATTTAAAAGTATTTCTATACCGCCTTCTCCTTCAATCAAGGCGGTCTCCACAGCAAACAATCATAAGAGTGGTTCAAGTGTGTTCATGCAGTGATATAGGAAGTGTGTCTGTGGTGGTGTCTATTAGATTCTTGTTGAGCTATTTACATCATGCGCTATTATACATTCTTATGTACAAGGGTCAGGGGAGGGGGGTTAGTCTTTTGTTCTTGTTTGGTGAGTGGATCATGTGATGTGTCCATAGTGTTCAATGAATAGTGTTGTCTTAAGCTGCTTCTGAAAGTCTTTGAGGTCTGTTAGTCTTAGTTCGTCTGGGAGGGTGTTCCAAATTGCTGGTGCAGCCAGGGAAAGAGCTCGTTCCGTGGTGTCCTTGCGGGCCTTGGTGAAGTCTTTTGGGGTGTTAACACGATTGGAAGTGCCTCTCCTCCTTGGTCGTGTGCTTCTGTCAGGTTGTATGAGTGTTTGTAGGCTGAGGGCTGATGACTGTTGTTTGATCTTGAAGATGTTTATGACTGTCTTATATTTGATGCGTGAGCTGATTGGGAGCCAGTGTAGATCTTTCAGTATGGGTGTGATGTGTTCTTGTCTTGTTGTACCAGTTATTATGCGAGCCGCTGTGTTTTGTGCAACTTGCAGCGGTCTGAGTGTTTGTTTTGATAGACCAAGGTAGATTGGGTTGCAGAAGTCTAGTAGTGGGGTTATTAGTGCCTGGCAGACTGTACAAAAGTGCTCTGGGGCGAAGAGGGGCTTGAGGCGTCGGATAAGTCTCATCCTGTGGTATGCGTTTTTGGTGGTTCTGCTTATGTGTGATTGTAGATTTAGTTCCTTCTCCAGGGTTACGCCGAGGTACTTTACTTCCGGTTTTATGGGTATGGCTGTGTCTTTTATCTTGATGTTTGGTGAAGGGATGAAGTCAGTGTTTCGAGTGATAATTAGTGCCTCAGTCGTGCTACAGTTTATGGTGAGGTTGTTGTTTTGAAACCAGCTGGTCATGTGTATGAGACAGTTTGTTATTTTGGAGTAGTCTGGGTTGTCGACTGTGATAGGTGTGTATATCATGATGTCATCGGCGTAGATTGTGTATTGTATATTGTGTTCTTTCATGATGTCGCATATTGGCTGGATGTAGAGGTTGAATAAAAGTGCTGATAATGCTGATCCTTGTGGTACTCCTTGTAGGACTTTTATGGGTCGGGAAGTGTTGGGGCCTACCTTGACCTGTATCTGTCTGTCGGATAGGTATGAGTGGAACCATTTCAGGGTGGAACCATGTAATCCTATGTTCTGTAGTCTTTCCAGTAGAGTTCTGTGATCCATTGTGTCAAATGCTGATGAAATGTCAATGAAGAGCATTAGTATTCCTTTCTTGGAGTTGTCTATGAGGCAGAGAATGTTATTGAAGAGGTATAGCAGGAGTGTTTCAACCCCATGGTTGGGGCGGAAACCGTGTTGGTTGATGTCTAGTGGTGCATGGTTGTCAATGTAGTCTTGTAGCTGGTGCTGTACTGCCTTCTCAATTATTTTCGCCAGTAGGGGTATGCTTGAGATTGGTCTGTATGCTGCTGGGTTGTTCTTATCGAGTGTGGATTTCTTCAGGATGGGTCTTATTGTGGCGCGCTTTAGTTGATTTGGCATGTTCCCTTGAGTCAGAGAACTGTGCACAATGTTGTGTATGGTGAGGATGAAGCTTGATTTGGTGGCTTTGATCCATGTCACTGGGCATGGGTCTGTTGGAGCTGTGCTTGTATTGAGTGCGATGATGATGTGAGAGAGCTGCTCTGTGGATGGGGTGCTGAATGTGCCCCAGGTTTTCAGTGGAGCGTTTGGTTTTGTGGTTGTGTTGGATCTTGGTTGTACTGCCGAGTGGAATTTTTCTTGGATGTGGTCGGCGAATTTTTGTGGGTCTATTTGTATTTTGTTTTCTGCTTTCTGTTCCTTGGTGAGGGTTTTCAAAATTTCGAATAGCTGTCTGGGTTTCTTGTTAGATTTGAGTATAATGTTTGTGTGGTATTCTCTCTTTGTTTGGTTGATGAGTTTGTTGTAGTGTTTTTGCTTTGTTAGGTATAGTTCCTGGGTATTGGACGACTTGGTGTGTCTCCATCTCCGTTCTAATTTTCTGAGTTCCCTCTTTTCGCTCCATATGGTTTTTGAGTACCATGGCTTGTGATGTGATTTGGTGCAGCGAGTTTTCTTGGGTCTATAATCCGTGGCTTTGGCGGCGTCATTGATGGTGTTGTTCCAGTTTCTGATTTGATCTTCTAGATCCTCTGTTTCTGAGGTTGGGTGTGGTAGAGTGTCCTGTAGGCACTTCGTGATTTGAAATTTAGGCTGTTCTTTGCAATTATCAAGACTCCGCCTCGCCAGTGAGTACATGGACAGTTGTATGCTGCATATGTGTCGGGCACTAATTGATTGAGTAGTACATTGTCGGTGGGGGTGAGCCATGTTTTTGTGATGCAAAGTATGTCAGGTTGTTGATCATCTACGTGGTCTGCTATTGTGTAGATCTTGTTAGGTATGGATTTGGCATTTATGAGCTCTATTTTATTTATTTATTTAACAATTCTTATATACCGCGCTATTTGTTATCGGTGCGGTTTACATTCAACAACGAGAGCTCAGTGCAGTCAAGACTGTTTGAGTTTACATTATAACAGGAGTTAGAACTTGGACCATACAGGGTAACTATTTACATGTTGCGATATCTTTAAAAGATACAAATACAGAGTAGCTATATACACGCTGAGTTTGGTATTGACACTGGGGTGTTTGTTGTTCCGTGTGCTTCCTTTGGGTTTCTGTGGGTGTTGGTCTTGCATCTGGTTTGCCTTTTGAGCATGGGTGTTCTGTGTGTGTTCCCGTGAATGTACTATGGGCATGTGTATGTCCATGCTGTTGGTGGGGGCCATGGTGTGTTTGTGTGCGTGTGGTGGTTGGGTGTGTGCGGTGGAAGTAGTTGTGTGAGGAGGAGGCTGATGGGGAGAATCAGGGTTGTATGCATGTTGTCTTTGGGGCTGTTTTTGTTGTATGGTCTTGTTTCCTTCACTTACGTTTTGTTGCTTTTGTCCTTCTGGTTGCTTCCTGGTGTTTTCTGTGCAGCTTCTGTGGGTCTTGTAGGTAGGCCTGTTCTTTTTTTTTTTTTTTTGTGCTCACCTCTGTGCCTCGCCTAAGGGCCACGCCAAAGGGCCCTCTGGCGAGGCCCTCAGGCACGGGCCCGCCAGTCACGGGTGCACCCTGCAGGGACGCTGCCAATTCTGTAGAAGTATCAAAGTCCTCACAGCTTAACTATCTGATTCCTCCCAACCCTCCTAAAAAACAATTAGATCTAAATCAAAGGAGAGTTAAGGGGATTGCTCCAGAGATCAGGTCCTCTCTTCTTGAAAGTAGGGAGATAAGCTTTAGCAAGTGGACAAAGGCATTCAAGAGGTATTAACAACATCTAAAAAATAAGATGAGAGATTTAGAATATATAGCACTAAATGAGAGGTTAGAAAAGATTGCTATCTCAGGTAGAAGGAGGACAACCAATGGGACAATGTGATACATATCACAATGATAGAGTAGATCAAATTGGTGGAGGAGTTGCATTCTATGTTAGAGAGGACATTGAGTCACACAGGATTAAAGTTTGCAGGAAACAAAATATACCATAGAATTTGAATGGATAGAAATTCCATGTAAAAAGGGGAAGGCGATAACAGTGGGGTGTACTACCGACTGCCTGGCAAGAATGAAAAAATGGATAATGAAATGCTGAAAGAAATTAGGGAAACTAACAAAAGTTACAACACAGTAATAATAATGAGTGATTTCAATTACTCCGATATCGACTGGGTCATTGTCATGGAAGGACATGCTGAGGGGTTAAAGTTTCTAGATGAAATAAATGATTGCTACTTGGAGCAGCTGCTTCATGAACCGACAAGAGGGGAAGCCATTTTGGACCTAGTTCTTTGATAAAATGAGGAAAACAGTTAAGAAAAAACTAAAAGGAGCAGCTACAAAGGTTAAAGATTTACCTTTATCAAGCATGGGCATTGTTTAAAAATACTATCTTGGAAGCCCAGACCAGCTGTATTCCATGCTTTAAGAAAAGTGGAAGGAAGACCAAAAAACTGCCAGAGAGGCTGTTGCCAAAAAACATCTTTCAAGAAATGGAAAAAGGAGCCAAATGCTGAAAACTGGAAACAACATAAGCACTGGCAAGTTAGATGCAAGGCACTGATAAGGCAGACAAAAGAGAATTTGAAAAAAAGATTGCCATGAAAGCAAAAACGCATAATAAAAACATTTTCAAGTACATTCATAGCACAAAACCTGTGAGTCAGTTGGACCATTAGATGATAGAGGGGTAAAAGGCGAACTAAGAGGGGATAAGGTCATAGTGGAGAGACTGAATGAATTATTTGCTTCAGTCTTTACTGAAGAAGATGTAGGGAAGTTACCCATGACTGAAATGGTAGTTAAAGGTGATACATTGGAAAAATTGAAAGAAATATCGATAAACCGGGAAGATGTATTACAGCTATTTGATAAACTGAAGACTAGCAAATCACCTGGACCGGACGGTATACATCCAAGCAGGGGCGGCTCAAGGCAATTTGCTGCCTGAGGCGAAGTATGAAAAGGCACCCCCCACCCCACATTAGAGGGGGCGGGGCTTTTTCAGAAATCCAATCAGAGACTGAACCAAATCAAAAAGCCGAGTAGATTATATGGAGGAAATAAAAGATGTTTGCACACAGGGCCATATTGAGCTGCAATCACACCCTGTGAGACTTGCAGATCGGGCGCACACCCACCTCTCCCCCCATACCTCCGTCTAGCGCTGCCTGCTCTTTCCCTGCTGCTGCTGTCCTCTGTTTTTTTCACAGGGGCGCCAGCAGCAGGGAAAGAGCAGGCAGCGCTGGATGGAGGTATGAGGAGGAGAAGGGGGACATGCGCCCGATCTGTAAGGCACTGGCACTTTAAGCAGATCTGTCCCTCCTTGACATTGAGTCAGAGGAGGGAGGGAGGGACCAGACCTGCTTAAAGTGCTGTGAAAAGGCTTGAGTGCATTTCGGCTGCCTGCTATTGTCCTGCCAGCGGCGGCAGGGCGACAGCAGACAGCCGAAATACGCCTCCCAAGTCTTTCCGCCTGTGCAGCTGCACCGCTTGCACAGGGCTAGGTACAGTCCTGTTTGCACACCAAGGAACTAAAAGACAGCAAGAACTAACAGCACTGTTTATAAAAGCAAATTATAACTCATTTTTATTTTGTTGTTATAAACTGCGTTATGGTTCTTGCTTTTTCTTTTTCAACATATATTTTGCATCCACAGTAGGTGCAGAGCAGAACCAGGACATTTACCCACAGAACTCAATATTAAAAAAAAATCTTATTCTGATCATCTCACTAACAACAACAACCACTATTCTCCAGTACCAGGCATATTGTGAACTAATACAAAACCCTACAGCAAAGAATAAATCTACCATACCATATCAGCACAAACTTCCAAAACTCACATAAGGAGCCCATTCAAAAAAAGCATCACTGTAAATGCTACAGTGGGCCCTGGAACATCCATACACCTATCTGAAAAGATGAACAAGTCAAATTACTACAGTACAGTATAGATCTTTATGTACAAACTTCATGTTAACAGAACACCAGAACTCAGTCACACACGCACAACATCGACCCTCACCAAGTACAGAATAAGTAACCACAATCTAAAGTAAAAATAAAAATATGTAGACTAAATTTAAATTAAAACCCCAAGAAGCCAGAGTCCACATGTAGTGCAACATCAGATAAATAAGAGATGCAGTTCCCCAATACTGTGTAAAATATAAAAATAGCACAAAGTCCATTCACCAAAATTAAATACAATTATTTTTTCTACCTTTGTTGTCTGACCATTTTATTCTCTGATCATGCTGGTCCCGAGCTGAGGCTTCTGCTTTCCTGTCTTCTCTTAGCTCTCTTTCTGTGGTCTGTGGTCCATTTGCCATTTCTTATCTCTTCTTTTGTTTTCTTCACTTCCTTCCATCAGCCCATTTCCAGTTCCAGTAACCCTCCCCAGTATCAGCCCCCTTTCCAGTCCTTCCCTCCCAATACCTTCCAGTGTCAACTGCCTTACATTCCCATGACTGCAATTGGTGTCCATTCCCTTCCAGTCCTCCTCCTTCCCCACTGTCCAGCCCCCTTCTAGTCCAAATATCATCCCAGTTATTAGCTCACAACCACTCTCAGTGCCACCCCTCAGTCAACTCCCTTCCAGTCACCCTACCCTCTGTCCATCCCCCTTCCAGTGCCATTTGCATGTCAGCTCCCTTCCAGCCTCCTCCCCATTACCCAACCACCTACCACTCCCATCCCCAAGTGTCAGCTCCCTTCTAGTCCCCCTTCAGTACATCCCAGGTGTCAGCTCCCTTCGTGTCCCCTCCTTCCCCTGGCAGACCCTCCCATTATCTGCTCTCTTCCAGTCCCATTCTACCATCCTCCTGAATCAGCCCATTTGTAGCCCTAGCCCCTAGTTTTCTTCCAGGGCCAGCAGCACTGTCCTCCCCTCCTCCATTAGCCCATTTCCAGTCCCAGCCCATTTCCAGTCCTATCCCCCTTATCAGCCCACCTCCAGTCCTAACCTCCCCATCAGCCCACTTCCAGTCCTAGCCCCCCATAGCCCATTACCAGTCCTAAACACCCCCCATCAGCCCACCTCCAGTCCTACTTCCCCAATCAGCCCATTTCCAGTCCAACCCCCCCCCCCATAGCCCAATACCAGTCCTAGCCCCCCTGTAACCCATTACCAGTCCTAAACCCCCCCATCAGCCCATTTCCAGTCCTAGCCCCCTATAGCCCATTACCAGTCCTAAACACCCCCATCAGCCCACTTCCAGTCCTAACACCCCCATCAGCCCAATTCCAGTCCTAGCCCCACATAGCCTATTACCAGTCCTAAACACCTCCCCATCAGCCCACTTCCAGTTCTAACCCCCCCCCCATCAGCCCATTTCCAGTCCTAAACCCTCCTTCAGCCCATTTCCAATCCTAGCCCCCCCATAGCCCATTGCCAGTCCTAACCCCCCATCAGCCCATTTTCAGTCCTAGCCTCCCCATTTCCCATTATGAGTCTCTACACCCCATCAGCCCACTTCCAGTCCTAACCCCCCCATCAGCCCATTTCCAGTCCTAGCCCCCTGATGGCCCATTACCAGTCGTAACCCCCCATCAGCCCATTTCCAGTCCTAGCCCCCCTATAGCCCATTACCAGTCCTAAACCCCCCTTCAGCCCATTTCCAGTCCTAGCCCCCCATAGCCCATTACCAGTCCTAAACACCCCCCATCAGCCCACCTCCAGTCCTAACCCCCCATTAGCCCATTTCCAGTCCTAGACCCCCCATAGCCTATTACCAATCCTAACCCCCCCCCCCCCATCAGCCCATTACAAGTCCTAAACCTCCCACCCCCCAGGAAATTTAAAAAAAAACTTGGCTGCTGAAGCTGCTTATGCCGCAGCAGCAGGAAGTGCCCCACAGCCTCCCCGGCAGATCCCTCCTTTCTCCCTCAGTGCGGCTTTACAGAGCCATGAAGGGAGAGTTCCCCTTTCTCACTGCTCTGTTAAGCCCGCCGGTGCAGATGGGAAACTCTCCCTTCACGGTTCTGTAAAGCCGCGCTCAGGGAGACAGGAGGGCTCTGCCGGGGTGGCCGTGGGGCACTTCCTGCTGCTGCAGTGGCAGCGGCTCCTATCCTCGGGGGGGGGGGGGGTTGTTTGTTTGTTTTTAAGACCGGCAGCGGCAAACTCACCCTCCTTTTCCAGGCAGCCGCAGCTCCCTGCCTCTTAGAGAACCGCGGCTGTGTTGTGATCTGCAGTTTTAAATAGAAACGAAACCGGTGCAGAGCCTTCACGCGTCTGTGAAGGACCGACCCTGTGTAGCTTTGTCCCGCCTCCAAAGGAAGTTACATGGTTTAATGGCAGAAAGCCAACATGGCTTTAGGCAAGGAAGGTCTTGTCTTATTAATCTGTTATATTTTTCGAAGGTGTTAATAAACAGGTAGACAAAGGTGATCCAGTTGATATAGTATATCTGGATTTTCAGAAAGCCTTTGACAAGGTCCCTCATAAGAGACTCCTGGCGAAATTAAAAAGTCATGGGATAGGAGATAGTGTACTATTGTGGATCAGGAGCTTGTGAAAAGATAGAAAGCAGAGGGTAGGGCTAAATGGGCAATTTTCCCAATGGAGAAAGGTGAATAGTGGAGTATCCCAAGGATCTGTGCTGTCTGCTGCTTTTTAATATATTCATAAATGACATGGAAATGAGAATAACAAGTGAGGTAATCAAATTTGCAAATGACACAAAATTATTCAAAGTTGTTAAAACCCAAGAGGATTGTGAAAACTTGCAAGAGGACCTTGATAAATTGGAAGACTGGGCATTCAAATGGCAGATGAAATTTAATGTGGACAATTGCAAAGTTATGCACCAAGGAAAGAACAACCCAAACTATGGTTACACGATGCAAAGTTCCGTATTAGGAACCACCACCCAGGAAAAAGATTTAGGTATCATCGTGGATAACACTTTGAAACCCTATGCCTAGTATGCAGCAACAGCCAAGAAGGCAAATAGAATGCTAGGTATCATAAGAAAAGGAATGGAGAATAAAACCAAGGATATTATAATGCCTCTCTATCGTTCATGGTGCAACCACACCTTGAATACTGTGTGCAATTCTGGTCACCATATCTTAAAAAGGATATAGCAGAATTAGAAAAGGTACAGAGAAGCACCACCAGAATGGTAAAGGAGATGCAAGGATACCCCTTTGAGGAGATGTTAAAAAGATTAGGACTCTTCAACCTGGAAAAGAGACACCTGAGATGAGATATGGGTGGTGGTTCCTAATACGGAACTTTGCATCGTGTAACCATAGTTTGGGTTGTTCTTTCCTTGGTGCATAACTTTGCAATTGTCCACATTAAATTTCATCTGCCATTTGAATGCCCAGTCTTCCAATTTATCAAGGTCCTCTTGCAAGTTTTCACCAGAGACCAGAGTTTCTGCCCTCCACCTCATATAAAGGTCAATGAAGCTGAGCTCCAAACCAAATCAACAATTCGGTACTTAGGAGTCACCCTCGATCAACATTTAGATATGAAAACCCATATATCCAACATAGTCAGAGCCATTTATTTCAAAATCCGGTCCCTTAGACACCTGCAATCCCTTCTAAACCCTGATGACTTCCGGACAATATACCAATCCCTGATCTTACCACACTTTGACTTCGCCAACGCTATTCTTCAAGGTCTCCCTCAATCAACACTCAACCCGTTGCAACTTGCCATGAATGCCGCAGCCAGAGTCTTAGTGGGAGCAGCAAGATGCAACCATATAACGCCTATCCTAATACAGCTGCATTGGCTCCCCATTCAAGGAAGGCTTATATTCAAATCTTTGTTACTCACTTTCAAATCCATCCATGGCATCACCTCCCCTTCATTAACCGATATCATCCAACCCATTCCTCCCAACAGAACAAGGAGATCCCTATCTACAAATGCACTACTAATCCCAAAGGCTTCAACAAAGTACACAACCGCAACATCTAACAGGGCATTCAGTATCTATGCCCCAAAATGTTGGAACGCATTACCACCAGGCATCCGTGCAATTACTGACCTAACACAATTCAGAAAGGCTCTCAAATTCCATTTATTTACACAGTACTACCAGATTAACCTAACCCCAACCTAATTGCCTCTCCTCTTACCTCCTCAAGATAACATCTCAACCCTACTGTACACATGTAACACCCTAAATTCTCAGCAATCAATCTCATTGTACATATGTAAGTAGCTCAGTTTGCATCCCCCGCGTTATCCAAGTTGTTACTCCTGTTCTCTGTAAAGCAAAACATGTTATCCAAGTTGTTACTCCTGTTCTATGTGAAGCCAAACAGTTTGTTATGGTCATTTTGTTGTATGTAAACCGCGCTGACAATAGTGCGGTATATAAGAAATTGTAATAAATAAATAAATAAATTAATTAATTAATGAATGGAGTATAACAGGTAAGCATATATGGATTGTTTATGCCATCAAAAAGTAGAAAGATTAGGGGACATGCAATGAAGCTACAATGTAACCCATTTAAGACTAATAAGAGAAAACTCTGGAATTTGTTACCAAAGGATGTAGTAAAAGCTTTTAGTGTACTGGATTTAAAAAAGGTTTGGACAAGTTCCTGGAAGAAAGGTTCATAAGCCATTATTAAAGAGGACCCAGGAAACCCACTGCTTGACCCAATACAAGTACTGTGAAACCTGTGTGTCCTTTTGGGAACTTGCTAGATACTTGTGACCTGGATTGGCCACTATTGGAAACAGGATACTGCGCTTGATGGACCTTGGTCTGACCCAGTATGGCACTTCTTATGTTCTTAAGATATAAATTACCAATTTTTTGAACATCTTTTAAGCAGATTTAGAGGGAATTTGAGAAAAGCTCAATAAATACAAATGTCTTCTCCTCAAGGAATTTTCTAAGACCTCCATTTTCCTGTGAATTACCACAGAGTCAGACTTTCACAAACATCACTCCATTATTTTTTTCCGCTTGAGCCTCAAGCTGTGCAGCAGCTTTCCTAAGAGATCCCAATTCCTACTCCTGAACCAACAATGCCTAGGCTGTCTCCTCAGTTCTGCTTGCCCGTAGATCAAATTTGTGCTGAAATTGAAACCTTCTGTGAAGAAAGACCTCCCCAAATGGTTTCAAAATTTAAAACTTTTGCAGTGTAGAGATTGTATTCAACAAGACCCGATGCACCACTCAATAAAGCAACCTCTAAGGATGGGGATTCCGAAATCTTAATAGGATCCAGCTATTGCTGCATGGAGTAGACAGCCCCTTCCTGTACACCTCCAGCAGGATCTTACAGGCCCTTCCTTTTCTATAAGCCATCCTTCACTACAAGCTGAAGTAGGGGCATCAGCAGTCCCCACCAAAGCCTCTGCCACAGTATTTTGGGGCACCACAGGAACTCATCCATCCGTCTGCCCCCAACTTGCTGCAGAAGATGTTGTCCCATCCATTGCTGCTTGGCTTTCCATTTCCATTGCATTTAGGTAACTGCTTGCAACATGGGGAGAACTCTGCTTGGGCATGTCCTGTGTCGGCCATCTTGCTCCTCCATCAATATTATTCATTATTAATGAACATGAAGCTTTTTTTCCCCTACACTCAGTTTCTTTCTAAAGCCAGCAAATACTAGTAGTGAGCACTATAGCTGCGTGAAAAGTGAAACTACAGTATAAGGGCATTGAATGGAAACAGAAGTGATAAGAACCATAAATAAAAGGCAGGGTCACTGAATGCCATGGCTCCCCATTTCCCTGCAAACACTGACAATCTGAACTTCAATGGTTTACAGTCTTGTTTCTAAAGCTGTTATGTTTTTAGCCTAGTTTTGCCATGTAGTGTTACATGGCTCATGGACCATTGATAAAATAATGACCAAAGGTTTACTACACAAACTAAAAATCTTCAGTTTCTGAGTGAAATGAACATCGTTCAAAAAAAAAGATTCATTCTACTAGAGCATAAATTGGCACGATGCTGAAAAGCACCAATAAATAAATCACCTAATCACAGGTAAAATCAAGGAGAAAAAAGACTTCAGACTACACGGATCAGGCAGACAGAGCCAAGTATATCTTTGCCATCACTATCACATCAATAGCCAAAAAAACTCCTTATCAAACATTATATTTTTCAATTTACAATATTCAATTTTCAATACTTCAATATTTGATATCTTCTTTTCAATATTTCATATTCTTTTGCAATGCTTATTCTCACATCAAATGTGGTTGTACACAGTACTCCTTCTGGAGCATGTCTTAAACACAACTTAACTGCATTGGTCTCCAAGGCATGAATTGTTGCTAATCCATGTTGGAACAAATGATACTGCCAGGTATACCTCGGAACGTATCAAAAGTGACTTCATGGCTCTGAGACAGAGGGTGAAGCAGTTAGGTGCACAGGTGGTGTTTTCTTCAATCCTCCCTGTTGAGGGTAAAGGCCAAGGCAGAGAGGCTCGCATCCTGGAGATGAATGCATGGCTGCGTGGATGGTGTCATCGAGAGCGTTTTGGTTTCCTAGACCATGGGATGCTGTTCCAAGGGTTGCAGAGCAGAGATGGCATCCATCTGTCCAAGAAAGGTCAACACGCCTTCGGTAGTAGACTGGCTAATTTACTAGAGAGGGCTTTAAACTAGATTCGTTGGGGATTGGTGAAGAAAGCCCCCAGGTAAGTGAAAGCCCCCAGGTAGGTGATACATTAAATAACTTTATGGAAATGGGTAACAGGGGTAACATATGGAAAGCAGTGTGTATAAATGCCTGGAGCATGGGAAATAAGATCCCCGATGTTGAAGCTTTGGTGGGAGTGGCTGACTTGGATTTAGTGGCAGTTACAGAAACATGGTTCACAGAAAACCATGATTGGGATGTAACTATACCTGGCTATACTTTATTCAGAAAGGACAGGGTAGGAAGTAGGGAAGGAGGAGTGGCACTATATGTAAAAACTACTATTCAAGCTTTGGAATTACAGAGCTTAAAAGGGAGAGGGGAGGCATTGTGGGTTAAACTAGAAAGAGGGAAAGAGAAATCTATTTACATTGGTGTGATATACAGACCTCCCTCACAAGAGGAAGAGGTGGACAGAGAGTTAATTGAAGACATGCGCAGCATTGCTAAGAGAGGGGAAGTGCTACTGATAGGAGATTTCAATATGCCAGATGTTGATTGGCACATTCCTGCCCTAGTATCATCTAGAAGTAAGGAGATCCTGGATTCTCTACAGGGAGAACTATTCAGGCAATTGGTAACAGACCCCACACGTGAAGGGGCCATACTGGACTTGGTGCTTACCAATGGTGAAAGTGTTTCTGATGCTTGGATGCTTGGGTGCATACGGAGAGGAATGGCTAGCAGAAAAAAGGAGGTGATAATGCCTCTGTATAAGTCTTTGGTGCGACCTCATTTGGAGTATAGTGTGCAATTCTGGAGACCACACCTTCAAAAGGATGTGAACAGGATGGAGTCAGTGCAGAGGGTGGCTACTAAAATGATTAGTGGTCTTCATTATAAAGCATATGAGGACAGACTGAAGGATCTTAATATGTACACCTTAGAGGAAAGGCAGGATAGAGGTGATATGATTGAGATGTTTAAATACCTCCGTGGCATAAATGTTCAGGGAGAGAGCCTCTTTCAGTTGAAAGCAAGTTCTGCTACGAGGGGACATGGGATGAGGGTGAAGGGAGATAGATTCAGGAGTGATATGCGGAAATATTTCTTTACGGAAAGAGCAGTGGATCCGTGGAATAGTCTCCCAGTGGAGGTGGTAGAGATGAGGACAGTAACTGAATTCAAAAAAGCATGGGACAAACACAGAGGATCTCTAAAGGTAAAAAGGGGACTGTTGTAGTTGTTATGGAAGGACAGACTAGATAGGCCATGTGGTCTTTTTCTGTCATCATATTTCTATGTTTCTGTGTAATTTGTCACCCCGACGCCACCATCACGTTGACCAAGTGTTTCGCTATGCACTTTATCAAGGGGTCTGAATAGCCAAAAGAAACATGCAAAACCGACCGGCAGTGCCTCTTGACATGCTAAGCAAATTGCACAGCTCCTCACAATCCTCACAATCCCCATGGCAAAGACATGCTTGGCTCTGCCTGCATGATCCGTGTAGTCTGAAGCCTTTTTTCTCCTTGATTTTACCTGTGATTAGGTGATTTATTTATTGGTGTTTTTCAATATCTTGCCAATTTATGCTCTAGTAGAGTGAATCTTTGTTTTTTGAACAAAGGTTTACTACTGCATGTTGCAGTGCGTAGCTGTGGGAGTATATGCCCTCTGGAGGTATAATATTTTTTTTTCATTATCAAGGCTTTATTGTAGCAAAAATTGAAAATACAAAGCAACTTAAGACAACAATATGCAAAGCCATGATGCAAGAGAATAAAATAAACATAAATGCAAAGGAACAGCCTCGTCTTTTTTCAAGTTTTTGTGTTTTTTTCTATATAAACAATCGAGTAAACCCTACCCCTCTGTCTCCTCAAAGTATGACACCTCTGGGAAAAAGGTCCTACCCACTCCAGGATCAGAAAGGTTCCTTATGGTGTGCCCAGCATACCATACTGTTTCACAAAGAGCTCCCAATTTTGCTCAAAGCTGAGCAAATGCAACTGCTGAGATGCAACCCCCCACTCCATTGTATAAATGTCCCACATAGGCACCAGTCATTGTGTCAGCATGGGTGCCACCATCTGCTTACATCACAATCACCACCCAGCACCATTCATCCCTGAGAAAACTCTCAGGCCGCAAAAAAACGACGCTGACCCTGAATGAGGGCATACACATTAGCTATGGTGAAGAGGATGTCATTCAAATGAACATTTAGGAAAAACCACCTGCCGGCCTTATCTCTCAAGACATCCTCAATAGCTATGCACAAAGTCTGCCAAAACAGAATGGTACCACACACAAGGCACACTCTCTCTTCCTGGCACACCACAGGACCTCCCCCTCCCTCGTCTTCATACCTCGCAGGCATTCCTTTCCCAACTCTAACCCCAACATAAACACTCGATAAGCCAACTACAAACCGTCTCCCATCTCTATCCCCACCCCCCCATCCCACCCCTCGTGGATATCCGCTACCACAGCAGATCTGAGGAAAAAACATCCCACATCATCCCAACAGCCCAGACCCCCCTCCCTCCATGTCAATAGCACTTTCCCCCATTCAGCAACGTAACAGAACAATATACACATGCTCCCCGCTTATGAAGAACAAAAGAAAAACCCACAGTAAACCAGCTTCCAGAAAAACAGCATCACCCTAAATTACAGTCCATCTGGAGGGCTCCTGTTCAAAGTCCCTCTAAAAATAGGAAAGGTAAAATTTAATGGCTCCCAAGCATGGCGACTCAGACCCCCCCCCCCCCCCCATCCTTGTTATCTGGTTGCTCAGTTCAAGTACAATCGCTGGGTAGATTTCTCCACTCGCTGCCACTTTGAGGGCTTGGATCATGGAGATTGCAATTGGGACACCACATTGCCCGTCATGAGGCCCGCCATAGAGCCACCAGGCCTCTGTGTGGTCTTTAGGTGAGACTTTCTTTCCCGCCACCACAAAGTTCATGTGAAACGGAAAGGACCAGGAATACCAGATCGCCTCCTTCATCAGCACTTCTATGATTGGTTTCATCTCTCTTTGCTGCACCAAAGTAAAGGTAGAAAGGTCCTGATAGAGGGACACTGGCACCTCATGGCATTGCAACGTTTTCTTTTCCTGACTCCTCCTCAACAGTAAGCCTGTATCCAGGAAACGCAAAAAATGCACTATAATATCATGTGGTTTGTTTCCCGGCAGCTTTCCCAGTGCACGATGGACCCCCTCAATTTCCATAGAAGCTCTCCGGGACTGGAACTCCTCTGGGGTCAGCAATTCTCATATAATAGCTCTCACAATATCCTCAATGGTCTTGATGCCATCCGTCTGCTCCAGGACTCCCCTTATATGCACATTAGTACGCTTGGCCCTATTCTCTATGTCATCCAGTTTATAGTTAGGGCTTCAGCGCCTTCTCCATCCAGTTTCCAAACTCCCAGATGTCGTCGCGGAGATCAGTGATCTTGCTCATGACTTCCTCTTGCATTGAGTGAAATTCAGAGGCCATCTCTTCAAAGGCTTGACTAAACTCCCTCTGTAGAAAGGTTTGCTTAGAGACCGCTGAAATCCACTGGTCAGCACCGCCAGGCCCATCTCCAGACACCATGCTCCAGAATCTCCAGACATCATGCTCAGTGACGATCCAGCACATGGTCTGACCTTGTCGAGAAGCCGCTGAGACGCATGTGGCTTTTCTTTAAACTCCTGTAACTTACTTTTAGCAGCCATCAAACCGCGAGGACTTCAGACACCTCATTTCCTCCCATGGAATCGAATTTGGGGGCTTTTGTTTGCTCAGGGTAACGGAGGAAAGAACCTAAGCTGCCATCAGTATAAGTGACATCACTTCCTGGAGGTATAATATTTAATAACTTTTTGAAAATCTTCTATGTTTTGTAGACAATTGTTAGGGATGTGCATTCATTTTAAAGCTAAAAGGTAAATGTGATGGATGAGGCCATTTTTGGTTTATGTATCTTCAATGAATCAGATGACCATGCCCAAGAATGAACCAAATCTTAATTTGTGTAATTTATTTTTGACAACAAAGTTATTTCAGGCCAGAAGCAGTTAAGCAAGTTTGAGAGGGATAAAAAGCAGGGATGCATATTAGTATGAATCAGCATGGAAAATACCAATGCAATTTCCTATGTCATTTCATATCATTTATAATCTGAACACAACACTAAGAAATAACAAATTCTGTTTTTTCCCCCCCAAAACTGAAAACCTTTGGGTTAGATGGCAGACATCTTGCAGAAGAGTCATCACATCTCCATGGGGGCTGGCTCTTAACTCTTGTATTGCTGGTGGTTTTCATTCCTATTTCATGACTGGCCCAAAGTGCGTCTGGTCTGGAGCTCTATGAAAAATGCTACCTGAATGTTTTTGTCTTGGGAATCTATTGATTCCTGCTGAAGAGATTTAGTCCAAAGATTTTTCTTTTGTCATGCTCTTGTTTATTTATTTACCCATTTTTATATACCACTGTATCTTAGGTTTCTTGTGCCAGAAATTCTATGAAATCATGTCTATGTATACAATCAGAGACATTTGACAAGCCTAATCTAGATCCCAGTTGTCTAATTAGCATGAAGAGCATGGTTAAGACAATTAAAGAGGGGGCTTAGTGACTAATTTGCACAACCAGGATCTGAATTAGGCTTGGTCTGCTGCAGCTTCAAACAGGGAAAAAGAATGCAGAGGCAGTACAGGGTGGGGGGAAGAGGCACGAAATAAGCAGTAGGAAAAACTATTGCTAACAGTGTAAAGAAGCAAGCACAGCACAACCTCTTCTCTTCTGAGAAGTATGTGGATCAAATTTTAGCAGGTAAAGAATATGTTGACTCACCATGTGAGAGATTTCTGGCAGAATCAAAAGATACTGAAAGCCGTTAGCATGCGAAGAAGTGAGGAGGTAGAAAATGGCACTGTCAAGGCTAAAAGCATCACACAGGCACAGCACGTAGTGGAGAATGCATAGGACACCCCTGATCTTTCATTTTTTGCTCTGCCCTCAGCCCCAGTTTCATCATCAGCATTAGTCTTCAAAGAAGTCGAGAGGAAGTCCCATAAAAATGAGCAGTGTGGAAGCATTTCAACGTGCCTGAAGATTTGCATAATGCCGAAGGCTGTTATTAGAGGAAAGTTAATGGATCATCTTTCAAATAATGGCATGCTGCTTCATTTGCAGAAACAACACCCTTTTTAAGCTAGATTCAAATGAGGATGTTGATGCTAAGTTGGAGAATTCATCTGCAATGCAAATAGCAATGGGAGGAAAGCTACAGAAAAGAGGAAATCAGTCTCCCTAGCTGAGCTCCCAGCCTCTTCCTCCATTGAGGTGACAGGCAATCAGCCCTGATGCCTATTTAAGCAAGTCACTTGGAGGATATTGGGGTGCTGTTTGGCATCACTGTCCCAAGACAAGTAGGTGGAGACCCAGTGCATCAAGGAAATGATTGTCATGACCAGCCTCTGCAGGCCGTTGAGAACATGGAGTTTAAGAGGCTACTATATCTCTTAGCCCTGAGTTACTGTGCCTTCCGGGACAAATTTTATTAAGGGAGAGATTTTGCTTTTA
This sequence comes from Ichthyophis bannanicus, assembly GCA_033557465.1. Taxonomy (NCBI): domain Eukaryota; kingdom Metazoa; phylum Chordata; class Amphibia; order Gymnophiona; family Ichthyophiidae; genus Ichthyophis; species Ichthyophis bannanicus. Next base: position 454,912,212 of record CM066036.1, read on the forward strand.
TAATCAGGAAAATCTAGCCATTGGGCAGAGGGAAGTAGCATGCATTTCACCAGTGATACCTGGAATAGTCACAATGCTACACATACCTACCTCTCCCTGCAGCTAGATGAGGCAGAAAAAGGCTGTAAGTTTAGTTGTGGTATAGCAGTATCAAGGTACAGGTGGACTATGCTGCACACAGGGCTCACCGCCCCGTCGGGTTTGCCCCCCCCCCCCCCGGCTGATGCTGCTTCCGCCGCCATCCCCCGCTGATGCTGTTTCCGCCACTGTCTAGCTGCTACCACCACCGCCCCCCTCTGTGGCCGTGATAACGTCTCAGGAGAGAGAAGTGGGCAGCAGCTGCGACAACATTTCCAAAAGCAGCGGCTTTTGCCACGCTTTTGAAAATACTACCCCTGCCCGCCTCTCCCTCCTGAGACGGAATTGCGGCAGCAGGTGGGGGGGGCAGCACGGCCGCCCATGTTTATGTTCCAAAAAAGCATGAGAAAGAGAGGCCTAAGCCCCAGAGGTGAAAAGGAACTACAATTTTCCATAGAAAAGAGGGGAGGAAGATGCATTCATACAAAACATTAGGGGACAACAGAAGGAAGGTCAAAAGCAGAGGAGAAGAGGTGGGTCTTCAGAAGGGAACGAAACCTAGGGTATGCCGCTGCTGCCACTGCCTCCACCTAGTTCGCCTAGTGGACGGGCCGGCCCTGGCTGCACATCAGGCTATGGATGATAACCTTACTTCAGCCGGTATCTTAGCGGAAATAAAGGCAATAATAAAGGGATGGCAGCTACGCCTGACAGAGACAATTTTGACTCCTGTACTAGTTTGTAACAGATGGCATGGAGAAGGCAGTTAAAGGGGCGGGGGGGGGGGGTCCGGTGCTTTGCATACTTATTGCACCTTGTATACTTTTTTCTAAGCCTTTCAATTTATACAATACCATAAAGTATACAGAAACAAAATAAAGCACTTACAAAATAGCACACACTAGGGGCCTGATTCTGTCCTGCACGTCCATCCCCTTTGTATATCTGGTCTGAACCGGACAAACAAAGGGGATTGCAACTCTGATCCCACGGGGCATGTCTAGCCGCGCAGGATCAGAATCACAAACAGCAATGTAAGTGCAGGCCGGGACTGCAATTCAGTCCAGCCTGCATGTACATTAGTAGTCCGACTATCTCAGTCAGGGCTTTTAAATGGAGCCACGGCGCCATGGCGTCCTGTTTCCATGGCATCGTGTCTCCATTTAAAAGCCACGATGTCGGCTGCCAAGAAAAAGAGTTTTTCTTGCAGCCTGACCCCTGATTGGGCCTTCCAAAAACAAACGTCTAGGAAAGTTATTCCACCTCGGAGGTGGAATAACTTCCCCGGACATTTCGCTTGCCTCGGATGTACAGGGCCGACATTAGACTTGGCCCTGTATGTTCAGGGCCGGCGACTGCCTACTGCCCGCCCCCATGACGCCCATTCCCCGCCCCATCTAACTTCCCCACATAACCAGCGGGGAAGTTATTCGGGGCCAGGTGAAGCCATAAATAGCGGGAATTGACATCCTGTCAGGACATCCATCCCTGCTATTTGTGGCTCTGAATAACCCCCTAGGTCATTAGCCCACATCTCGGGAAATTACAAACAATAAAGAGAAACAAAGAAGTTGACAAGAGATCAGAGATCAACAGATTGAAAAAAGACCCTATATTGGGTGGCTTTAATCTACCTGATGTGGATTGGAGTGTTCTTTCTGCAAATCTTGAAAGAAGTAAAAAAAATTGTCGATGCCTTCCAAGATGAGTTACTTAAACAAATGGTGATGGAACCAACCAGGGAGAGCTCCGTGCTGGATTTGGTGCTCACCAACAGAGATAGTGTGTCAAATATCCAGGTGGATGCCCATGTGAGCAGCAGCGATCATCACACAGTGTGGTTTGAGATAAAAGCCAAGGTGGAATCCAATCACAGCAAGCTCAAAGTCTTAGACTTCAAAAACACTGACTTCAGTAAAATGGCCAAGTACCTGAAGGAGGAACTGGTGTAGGGTAGGAGGGGTTAAGGGAAGTGGAATTGCAATAGGCTAAACTAAAGAAAGCAATAAAAGATGCAACAGATACATACGTAAGGAAGGTAAATAAAAACAAGAGTAAAAGGAAACATATTTGGTTCTCCAAAGTAGTGGCTGCACAAATAAAGGCAAAAAACACAGCTTTCACAAAATTCAGAAGCTTGCAAACAGAGGAACACAGAAAAGAATACAAGATCAAACTAAGACAAAAAGAGAAATAAGGATAGCAAAATCAAAGGAAGAAGAAAAGATGGCTAAAGATGTGAAGTGTAGTGACAAGACATTTTTCAGGTATATTTGGGAGAGGAGGAAAATCAAAGGTGGAATTGCAGGATTCAAAAATGCTGGGAACCGATTTGTGGAAAGTGACATTGAAAAAGTGACAATGCTAGACAAATACTTCTGCTCTGTTTTCACTAGGGAAAATCCTGGAGAAGGATCACCTGTGATTGACAAATATACAAATGGGAATGGAGTAGATACCACACCATTCACAAAAGATGATGTGTTAGAACAGCTTGCAAAACTGAAAGTGGACAAGTCTATGGGACCAGATCGGATACACCCCAGGATACTGAAAGAGCTCAGAGAGGTTCTTGCAGGACCTTTAAGGGATGTTTTTAATAGATCCATGGAGACAGGAGAAGTTCCACAGGACTGGAGAATGGCTGATGTGGTACCTCTCCACAAAAGTGGTAATAGGGAAGAAGTGACGAACTACAGGCCAGTAAGCCTTACCTCGGTGGCGGGAAAAGTAACGGAGGCGCTCCTGAAAGAGCGAATAATGGACTTCCTCAAAACAACAGGTTGCATGATTCGAGGCAACATGGTTTTACCAAAGGACGATCTTGCCAAACAAATCTGATTAGTTCTTTAACTGGGTGACCAGAGAACTAGATCAAGGGCATGTAATGGATGTGCTTTACCTAGATCTCAGCAAAGCCTGAATAACCCCCTAGGTCATTAGCCCACATCTCAGGGAATTACAAACAATAAAGAGAAACAATATATTGTTCAATATATTCGTGAGTGATATTGCCGAAGGGCTGAATGGAAAAATCCATCTTTTTGCAGATGACACCAAAATTTGCAAAAGAGTGGACTCCCCTGAGGGAGTGGGGAATATGAGGAAAGATCTACCAAAACTGGAAGAATGGTCTAATGCTTGGCAGTTAAAATTTAATGTGAAGAAATGCAGTGTCATGCACTTGGGAAGCAGAAATCCAAGGAAACTGCATGCAATAGGGGGCGAGAGATTGGTGTGCATGGACCAAGAGAACGACCTCGGTGTGATTGTTTCTGACAAACTCAAGGTGGCGAAACAATGTTATAAGGCAGTGGCAAAAGCCAGAAGGATGCTGGGTTGCATACAGAGAGGAATTACCAGCAGAAAGGAGGAGGTACTAATGCCACTGTACAAGTCGTTAGTGAGGCCTCACTTGGAATATTGTGTTCAGTTTTGGAGACTGTATCTGACAAAGGATATAAAGAGGTTGGAAGCAGTTCAGAGGAAGGCGACCAAAATGATTTGGAACCTGCGTCATAAGACTTATGAGAAGAGACTTGAAGACCTAAATATGTACACTCTGGAGGAGAGGAGGGATAGGTGAGATATGATTCAGACCTTTAAATACTTAAAGAGTATGAATGGACAAACAAACCTCTTCCAAAGATGGAAAAGCTGTAAAACTAGAGGGAATAACATGAAGTTGCAAGGGGGTAAACTGAAAGGCAATGTCAGGAAATACTTTTTCACTGAAAGGGTGGTGGATGCTTGGAATGCCCTCCTGATAGAAGTGGTGGGGGCAAACACAGTGTCCGAATTCAAAATGGCATGGGACAGACACTGGATCCCTTTATAGCAACAGGATAAAATCCAAATAAGCATAACTATCTCATATCTGAACAAATAGGGGTGACCTACACGGTGCAGTGGTACACCCCTAAACAAAGGCATGGGGAGGGGTGACCTGAACGGAGCAGCACGTGCACCTACTCTTGCCACCTTTCTTGGCAGACTAGATGGATCATATTGGTCTTTATCTGCTGTCATATACTATGTTACTATGTTACTGTATCCAGCTCATTGAAATCAAAGAGCCCCATTCCACAAGAGCCTAAAACTAACTTATAGATACCCATCAACTCTTTTCCTTACCAACAAGCAATTTCTCTAATTCTAAAGAAGACAGAAAAATATATTTATCTTGCCCAAAAGAAACCAAGCACTTGCATGGATATCTCAAGAAAAAAGTAGCACCCAAAGCAAGTACTCTAGCCTTGAGAGCAAGAAAAGACTTCGTCCTTATTTGTGTCGCATGCGAAACATCTGGAAAAATGGCCAATTTGACACCACAAATAGGAAATATCCTTTTTCCTAAAATAAATTTTAAGAATAGCTATTTTATCTCCCTCAGAGACTAGGGTCACCAACAATGTGGCCCTAGTAGAAATAATATCTTGAGTATCCTCTAAGAAAGCAGTTAAGTCAAAGGTATTCTTATCCTGAAGGGCGTCCAATTCCCCTTCCTCTGCATTCACCTGAACAACTTCAGAAGAAATATCGTAACACTTATTAAGCTCAAGAGAGTCTGCAGTAGGGAGGAGAAGCACATCCTTCAAATATTTTCTAAACAATATTAGTGGATACAATAAGCTCATACAGGGAAAATTCAGCACTCTTACGTTCTTACGCCTAGTCATTTCATATTCTCCAGACTTTCAAGCTTTTGATGAATAAGCAAACTATCTTTAATATTAGTAGTCTGCACAGAGGTAATGGTTTTAACCTGAGCACCTATATTAGATAAACGCGAGTCCAGAGTCCCAATTTTCTCATCTACATTCTGCAATTTAATAACAGCGTCACTAGAAAACTGGCATAAAAGATGAACTATGTCCAAAAGCACCTGATCAGTATGTTTAACAAACTGCCAGATATCCAAAAATGACACCGAAGAAACATGAATATCCAAGGGTGAAGCTGAAGGCTCTCTCCAAAATATTGCTTTGGGGACAAACTGGAAATCTCAAGAAAACCTGGTGGCAAAGGAGGTGTACGCTCGAGGGAGCTAAGACTCGCCCCCTCTGCAGAAGGACCCATTGACACAGTACTTGGTGTTATCGCAGGAGAAGCTGAGATCACATGCTTGTCCATCGGTCCAGTTGTCATAAGCAATGAAAGGGACTTGTTCTTCTGCTTACCTTAGGGCATCTTGGGACCTCTCCTTAGCTCCTAGGTTGCTCCTAAGGGGCTCCAAAGAGGCATACAAGTCCCTTTCGATCCGCCCCTTAGGAGATGCCGGGGGAAAGCACCAACGGCTAAGTGCCATAGGAGCACAGAGCTTTATGGGTCTTACTGGTGACATCGGCTCTGGCTGCCCCTCTCGAGCCTAATGTTCTGAGGTCACCAGTAGTCTCCAAGCCCCTCTGCCATGTATGTAAACTGATAGTAAGCATGCCCAAGGAACAAAGCAAAGCACAGAGCTATATCGGTGCTGGCTGCCCTGCTCAGGCCTGATGTTCTGAGGTCACTGGCAGTCTCCAAGCCCCTCCGCCACATATGTAGGCTGATAGTAAGCACTCCCCTGCACCTTGTATACTTCTTGCACTTGTTGAAGAGACTTTCTAGGTCTCGGGAGCAAGAGAAGCAATAGTCCTGTCCTTAACATATTCATCAATAAATGTCAAATAATAGCAGGTGCTTCCAGGTAGAGTGCAAAGGATGAGGGCGCACTGCATCAGAAGCAGGAAGCAGCAGGAAACTCATGCACCAGCTCGTGCACCAGCTCATTCACCAGCTCATCATCAAGTGGCTTTCCCCCTATCAGATACTGGAGAAGTAAGTGGAGCATCAGATGTAATTGGATAATAAGATCTGTTTTGAAAGCTCCCTGGAGCATCAAGATTGGACAAATATGACTGAGGTCATAGAGGTTTTGAAGTCCTTCAAAGATGTCATAGAGGAACTGAGTTCAAGAAGAGCCACCCTATGTGTTGCCATCCTGACAGTGAACACCGTAGAGGTAATGTTAGAGGGTTTTCAGCAGCAATGATAGAGATTGACATCAGAGGTATTGGTGCCGATGGACTCCTTGCAGTTGGAAGTGCAAAAGAAGTTGAAAACCCTCACGAAGAAGGATGCTTACATACTTGCAACCTTGTGTGACTCATGGGTTAAATGGAGTCTCTATCTCTAGTGCAACACACTGACTTATTGTAGGGATAAACTGGTGATTAAGGGTGGAGGAAATGGAGCACCAGAGACAGATGTACAGTGGGGATGCAGCAGTGGAAAGAGTACGCACCCTAGGGACATCATGAAAACCTGACTGGTCTTCGGCCATCCAGGACCGGAATTGCCCACCCTTGCATTAGATGATACAGGGTTAAAGGGGCACTAAGAGGGGACAAGGCCATAGCAGAGACACTAACTGAATTTTTTGCTTCGGTCTTTACTGAGGAAGATGTAGAGATGTTACCCATGACTGAAGTGGTATTTACAGATGATGCTGCAGAAGAATTGAAAGAAATATTGATACACCAGGAAGATGTATTACAACTATTTGATAAACTGAAGAGTAGCAAATCACCTGGACCAGAGGGTATACATCCAAGGGTGTGGAAAGAACTGAAATATGAGATTGCAGACCTGCTATTAGGAATCTGTGAACTATCATTAAAATCATATGTAATACCTGAAAATTGGAGGATCGCCAATGTAACGCCAATTTATAAAAAGGATTCCAGGGGTAATCCGAGAAACTACAGACCGGTGAGCCTGATGTCAGTACTGGGAAAAATGGTATAAACCATTATAAAGAACAAAATTACTCAGCATGTAGATAGTCATGGCTTAATGGGAGACAGCCAACATGGCTTTAGACAAGGAAGATCTTATTTTACTAATCTGTTATGTTTTTTTGAAGGTATGAATAAACAGGTAGACAAAGGTGAGTCAGTTGATATAGTGTATCTGGACTTTCAGAAAGCCTTTGACAAGGTCCCTCATCAGAGACTTTTGGCAAAACTAAAAAGTCATGGTATAGGAATTGATATACTATTGTGGATCAGGAACTGGTTACAAGATAGAAAGCAGAAGGTAGGGCTAAGTGGCCAATTTTCCCAATGGAAAAAGGTGAATAGTGGAGTACCCCAGGGATCTGTGCTGGGTCTGCTGCTTTTTAACATATTCATAAATGACCTGGAAAAGGGAATAACGAGTGAGGTTATCAGATTTGCAGATGGCACAAAACTATTTAAAGTTGTTAAAACCCAAGAGGATTGTGGAAAATTGCAAGAGGATCTTGATAAATTGGAACAATGGGCATCCAAATGGCAGATGAAATTTAATGTGGATAAGTGCAAAGTTATGCACCGAGGAAAGAACAACACAAACTATGGTTACACGATGCAAGGTTCCACATTGGGAACTACCACCCAGGAAAACAATTTAGGCGTCATCGTGGATAACATGTTAAAACTCTCCGCCCAGGGTGCAGCGGCAGCCAAGAGAGCAAATAGAATGCTAGATATCATAAGGAAAAGAATGGAAAATAAAATAAAGGATATTATCATGGCTCTGTATCCTTCCATGGTGCGACCGCACCTTGAATATTGAGTGCAATTCTGGTCGCTGTATCTTAAAAAAGATATAGTGTTATTAAAAAAGGTACAGAGAAAAGCCACCAAAATGGTAAAGGGGATGGAAAGATACTCCTATGAAGAGAGGCTAAAAAGGTTAGGGCTCTTCAAGCTGGAAAAAAGATGGCTGAGGGGAGATATGATAGAGGTCTATAAATTAATGAACGGAGTGGTACGGGTAAACGTAGATCGATTGTTTACGTCATCAGAATATAAAAAGACTAGGGTACAGGCAATGAAGCTACGGGGTAGCCTATTTAAGACTAATAAGAGAAAATATTTTTTCACTCAACGTGTAATCAAAGTCTGGAATTTGTTACCAGAGGATGTAGTAAAAGCTGTTAGTGTAGCTGGGTTTAAAAAAGGTTTGGACAATTTCCTGGAGGAAAGGTCCATAAATCATTATTAAAAGGGGTCATGGGATATCACTGTTTGATCCAATACAAGCACTGAGAAACCTGTCTCTTTTTGGGAAACTGCTAGGTACTTATGATCTAGATTGGCCACTGTTGGAAACAGGATACTGGGCTTGATGGACCTTGATCTGACCCAATATGGCATATCTTATGTTCTTATCCACTTAGAATGCTGACCTGCTCACTGATCCCCAATAGTCAGATCTTTTAGGACACTCACCCACTTTTAGGATAGTCCCTTCCAAAACCTATGGCCTTCTTGCTTTGTGCTCCTCCTCCTCCCAATATGATATTTTGGAGTTGTACTGCCAATATTATTGTTTTTATAAATTTTCATGTCAGGGTAATGGTGCTAAATTTTTTCAGTTCAATCATTTTTATTGAATTTGTAAAGTAACACAATATATGCAATTACTTACTGTGATGGTGTCTATAAAATGTTACCCATCCCTCTCCAAAGGGAGTATCAACAGTCCCTTTTAAGAGAGTCTGCAGCCTAGAGTTCAGGGCTGGGAGGGTGTGGCTCACAAAGAGAGGTTAAGAACCCAGCAAGCTGCAGGAGGGAGAGAGGCCTGTGGAGCCAGAAGTCCTTCCAAGGCAAGCCATGCAAAGGAGTTCTGAGGTAGGAACTTCAACTGGGGCTGGAGGAAGGGCTGGGAGAACCAGCTTGTGGAGGTTTAACAAGCTGGGCCAGAATAAAAAACTGCTTTTTTTTCTCTGAACTGCTGTCTGCCCTGTGTTTTAAAGAAAGCCCCTTCCCACCACACACCACGCTGCCACACTGATAGTACAATAATAAAATTATCATTGAAAAGTGTACTACCTTCCACACAAGATATAGAAAACAAACATAAAAGACAATTAGTAAGCCCTAAACAAGGGAATCCAAGGGTCACATAATTCAAACAAAAAACAATTATAAAGAAAAAGAATCTCCTCCTGTACCAATGCAGACTCAAGGTTATTTATGTTCAAGTATCCAAAAAAATATCAAAACCGAGTTTCTCATGATTAGGCTCCTGATTTTGAGATAACAAAAATTCAGACAATTGTTCTGGTTCATAAAAGAAAAATATGCTGATTAAATATAACAATGTATTTACAAGAGTAATGCAAGAAAAAGACGGGAGATGTTTGCAAAGCTGGGCTAATGATTAGCATGGGCCATTTGTAGCTAGGTCCCATGTTTTTTCAATGGGACCTAACTACAAAGAACCTGTGCTAATCATCAGCCCAGCTTAGTAAACATGCCCCTAAGGCTCTCATAGAAATTACAGACTTCAAAGTCAGAAATCTCTTATGATGATTCTGTGTTTCCCAAATAACCTCAGGCAATGTTCCTACAATCTGACCAAGGAATTTACGCTCTCATTTAAGAAAAAAACATCTTAAAAATCCAATATCTATCTGAATCCAGCAAGAAGATAACCAACAAAGTAGCCAATTTTAAGTTTTGAGGACACAAATTAGCAGAGATATCCGAGTTAGTGCTGCAATTTACCATAAAGAGGACTTTTAACACTCTTACTTAAAGCTCTATCTTGAATAGAAGATAAACTTTTGTTATTAGGTAAATAATATGCAGAGAGTAATGGCAGTAAAGCTGATTCAGGAATCTCTAAAATCTCCTTTAAAAAACTCTTAAACATGAAATCCTCCCCTGAAGGTGGGTGTTTGAGAGTGTGCTGAATAATGTAGAATCAAAGGTAAATGGTCACTGTATGCTGCTGAAGAGATGGCTGCTGGGGAGGTCAGATGAGGGACAACATGAAAAGAGCAGCCTGCAGTAACAGCCACTAGGTTAGGAGAGTTGGAAAGTAAACATTTAGGGGGGATATGCAAATCAATGCTTGTGCTGAAGGAGCAAGGGTAATATTTGTTCATATTTATTTATATTATTAAGATTTAACTTTAAATCTATAGGAAATAGTGTACGAGAATAAAGTGCATGCACTAGACAGAAGGTGGAGAAGTAAAAACTGGGATTGGTGGAAATTGCTCACCCTAAGAGAAATGGTATCATTTGGCACTAGCATCTGCAGCCCTGTGCAGAAAAGAGCTTGGAGAAAGTTACCTGAGATTTAGAGGCACCAGGTTTCTTTATCTAAAAGAGATTAATTCTCATCTGAGAGGGGAAAGAGGGAATTCCTCCTGTTCTACAAACCCTCCTCCTGAAGATGGCACTGGAAAGTCTCCTGGGAGCCTAGACAGGCTCTGGAGTGAAGTTGCCGGGAGACAGCTTCCTACAGACCCAGTGGGGGGTAGGAGTGAAGTTGGGGGTGGACAGTCTCCTTCCAACCTCTGGAGAGCCTAATCCAGGCTTGGGAATCCAGCAGTGGATCAGCTCAAGAGAGAGCTGCAGCAGCAGAGAAGCCAGGAGCCACAAGGCCCAGGAAGGGTCCAGCAGCAGATCAGCTCATTGGGGAGCTGCAGCAGTGGAGAATCAGCTCCAGAGGGAGCTACAGCGGCAGATCAGCTGCAGGGGTAGCTGCAGCAGAGAATCAGCTCCATAGGGAGCTATAGCGGTGGATCGGATCAGCTCCAGGGGGAACTGCGGCAGCAGAATCAGCTCCAGGGAAGAACTGTGGTGGCAAAATCAGCACCGGAAAGAACTGCAGTTGCAAAGAGTCCATTCCGGACTAGGAGCCACAAGACCCAGGGAGGTCCAGTGGCAGATCAACTCAAAGGAGAGCTGCAGCAGCAGAGTCCATTCTGGACTAGGAACCACAAGACTCAAGGGGATCCAGCGGCAGATCAGGTCAAGGGAGAGCTGCAACAGTTGCTTCAGAGTGGATAGAAGTACAAAACCCTCTCCGAATTGGAGGAGAGCTTGGAGGAGGCGGAGACAAAGCTACAGCCTCAGTGATTAGACAGAACTACAAAACCTCTCCTTTCACAAGCAGCCAATGGTCCACAGCTCCAGCAGTGGGTGAGATTTGGGGATGGGGGGCAAAGAGAAAGGGAGAGGAATTAGGAGAGAGGTTATTAAAGTTAAATCCATAAGCTTCAAAGGTTTACGTACATCATTACCTATAAGGTTGGTTGAATTGCCTTATCTCTTATACTATATTGCTATTTCACCTTACCTGCTTGAACCACTTATCTTACTACAGGATGTACATACTGTATTATTTTTTCACAATACTTGATACATATATTTTGTAAATAAATTGTAAATACTATTTAAGTCACTTGTTTTCAGCAATGTTTTTTAGAGAGGTTTCCTGGGGTTAAAGGAGGGAAATCCTACCCGCTAACGCCTTTCTTCCCCAGGTGGAGGTACCAGGTACCAAACTGACAAGGACTGACAGAGCCTGCCCTCAAGGGGACTCCAGCCAGACTGATCCCAGACCCAGAAGCACACCTAAGGGAGCACTATATATGTTGGAGATATATTAGAGGCTTTAGGAAAATTAGGAGGTCTACTATTACACTTCTTGACCACATTTTCTATATTTTCAATCTTGCAAGATAGAATAACTTCAGATTTACAAGCCAATGCGCAAGCTTCCTGAATGGAAGTAAGAATAGATTCCAATGAAAACATTTTCTTTTCAACATTAATAACGCCTTCGCTTGAAAAGCTGATTACGCCATTCACCCAATCCCAGGGATCCCACAGGGCTCCACTCTCTCTTCGTTAATATTCAATATAATTTCTCCAACCAATCTGCACTGTCATAAAAGCATTCAACATCCTATACCACATCTACGCTGACGACGTAATGATATATGCACCTATCAATGCACCAAATCTGGATATCACACCCATAACAAACTGCTTCTTCTCAGTCAGCAAGTGGCTCAGAAGACACAATATGGCCATAAATTTCAAGAAGAGAGAGGCCATGCACATCACCAGAGACAATAACTTTAAACCACCAAGCTCCATATCTATCGATGGGACCCAAATCCAAGTGAAACACAATATATGATACGTTGGAGCCACACTGGATCAACACCTCATCTTCACAGGACACATACGGAACATTACAAGGAGCATCTACTTCAAACTAAAAACAATCAAGCACCTCAAACCTCTTCTAAGCAATCATGACTTCCGCTCAGTCCTCCAAGCAACTATCTTTCTGCATTTCGACTACTGTAATATCATCTTCCAAGGTTTACCGAAAGCAACTATCCACCAACTCCAACTTGCACTCAACACTGCAGCACGAACCCTCTTCAACTCACAAAAAACAGAACACGTAACACCACTACTCAGACAACTTCACTGGTACCAATACTAGAACTCATAAAATACAAATCCATTCTCACAACCTTCAAGATTCCCAATAACTCATCCTCACCACACCTGTAATCCCTGCTTCAGATCACACCTGATAACAGAATACTACAAACTGACTCACAGAACATGCTGAGCATACCACTGCTATTCACGAAAACCACATCTACCACCTCAAAGAGAGCCTTCTCACTCTACACTCCACACCTATGGAACTCTATATCTGATAAGCTACAGACCTCAACGGACACATTAACCTTCAGAAAAGCCCTAAAGATTCATATATCAAAGACTGCTTCTTGGAAAACATAACCTAACCAGTCACCAATACTCAACCCCCCCCCCCCCCGCCCTCCCCCACCTTCCCAAGTTTACCCCCCTAATAGTTCACCCACTCTGACCACCTTATGTCATTAATGATACCCTAGACTTACAAGCCTGCTAATGTTGACCATTACCTCCAAGTTGATTTCCCTGTTCAATTTATAATGTTCTGCTGCAATGTAAAATCCTTTGACCATAGGATAAAGCAAAATAAATAAAATAAATAAATAAATATAGCACAACAAGATCCTATTAGACACATTTGGTACTTCTAAAACCACGATTTCTTTATGAAGCAAAATATTTTTACCGTTAATATGATTGTCCAGTTGTAAATTAGAAATTGCACTATATGGGAAAATTTATGGCAGAATCATTCAAGCATACATTACAATGTGGCCAAAAGTCCTTACCAGCAGAAGAAACAGCAAAGTCTAGATTCTCAACTTGAGAAGAAGAAAACATTCCTCCAGTGTCATGACGTCTGCACCTCCTGCTGTACTCTCTTGTCATCGCTAGAAGTTCCTGACAAAGACACCAAATATAGCCCAGTAACTGTTGGGAAAAATTGTTAAAAAATCTATGACAGACAACAAATCTTCATCTGAAATTGAAGAGAGGAATGAAATCCATCACAATCAATAGCATTCTAATCCTCAGGTAATCAATGCATATCTGATAATTGTTTCCATGGTAGTTCTGCAGACTAAATGAGCTCAGGGCTGGAGACCAAGGATACCCCCAAGGAAAAAGTTGTCACAGTTGAAACGGTCCCTGGAGATTTGGTCATACTTCCAGCAATATTCTTTTTCCCCAGAAAAGGGTAATTGAAGCTTATCAAGTCTCTATCAAGGGAGAAGGTGATTTTTTTTTCCTCTTGGCCACAATGTGACTATAACAAGCACAAAATATTTAAGAAAAGGGCCTTCCAATGGAGAGATGATGCAGGAGAGATCTACACTACAGATGCCATCTTGGATCCTTGTCATCCCTCGAAATTGTGTTAAATTGGTGGTCAAATGAAATACACAGCTGAGAGGCTATTAAAGCTTTCAGGCACATAAAAATAATCTAAAATCTTTTTTTTCCACCTTTGTAAACAGTTACTCTGTTTCTTCCCTCCTCCCCTCCCCCAATCAAATTTCATCACAAGTTGGCCTTTTGCTTGGAAGATAGGCATCTTACAGAAAGAGCTATTATGTCTCCAGGAAGGCTGATTCTAGCCTGTTTTTAACTGTTTCTTCTATTTCTGATGATCTTCATTCCTGTTTCCTGATTGGCCCAAAGTTAATCTGGTCTGGAGTTCTGCGGAAAAATTGTCCTCTTTTTCTGCCTTGTAAATCTATTGACTCATTCTCTAGCAACTTACTGCAAAGACTTTTCAATTGCTATGGTTTTGTTCTAGAAATTTTGTGAAACCATGTCTAAATATACTCTTGGAGACATTTACCAAGCCTAATCCAAAACCAAGTTGTCCAACGAGTGATATAATGGCCAGCAAAAAGCATCAGTCAAAGCAAAACAATAGATCCTTACAGCCAAGTAAACTCAAAGTGCATCAGCACATTTTTCACCTACAGGAAGAGTGGGCGCACACATGCATACAAAGCTAAGTTTAATATTTAAAAGTATGACATCCAGTTATGCATTTTTTCAGTACTATTGTGTGGGGGGGATGGGTGTTTCAATAATGATGAATTTATTTACATTTCATGGGGAGGAGGGAAGGCTGAAGGTTCACTTAGGGCCTGGCTGCAACCCTGCTTTGAGGTATTCCTGACAGTATTGGTGTTATTTTGTCCTATCATGGTGAATCTGGGATCTTCATGCCACATTTAGTGCTCTTTGACCATCGTTTGGTGCCATAGGGTCTTCATGCCACTCTTGGTTTTGTGTTGCCTCTGTAGCTGATGCCTGCTAGCAAGATTTAAGCAAGTTTGATTAAAGGTGGATGTAAAATCCAACTGTTAGCATGGAAAATGACTTGCCTCATTGACTTAATGGACCTGAATGATCAAATTAATATGAAATATGAAAATGAATTGACCTGAAAATATATGCTGTGCACATCCTTAATATTTCGTTTGTAGTTCCTGTGCTCGCCAATGTTTTGCCATCCCATTTAGGCTCTACTATACAGCAATTGGCAGAATGAAAGTTCTCTAATGCTGACTGTAAATGTGCTTCTGATATTTTGGTGAATAAAGCATTCATGGTAGAAGAAAGCTGGAGAGCAAACTCAACCTGAATCCTGACATAACTAATACTGCCCAGGAGCTAGCTTCATTCCTAGATTAGTTACTCTGAGAATTATTCATGTTGAATTAAATGTAAGTGAACTGAGATTAGGAATGTACTCTGAAATTGTTTGAAAGTAATTACACTTAGTACCTTAGTCACTAAAATGTTTTGCTATAGACACTCCATGGAGAAAAGTCTTTTTCTGAAGAAAATCTGGACTTATTCCCCAATGTGACTAGGATGATAGTAATGAAGCCAAATTAACTAAATAATCTAGAACCAAAGACTGTATATGAAACAGTATGAAAGAGTCCAGCAATGAGAGATGTTCCAGGTATTTATGGACTGAAAAAAACCCAGAGATGATAACTTTGAAGATAAACATCTGGGACAATATTCAATGCACGTTACGTGTTGACCTGTGCTTGCTTAATTTAAAAGCTTTTATATGCTTAAATGGCTAAACAGCCTGATACATAGTAACATACATAGTATATGACGACAGATAAAGGCCATCATGGCCCATCTAGTCTGCCCAGGAAGGCGGCAAGAGTAGGTGCACCTGCCGCTCCGTGCAGGTCACCCCTCTCCATGCTTTTGTTTAGGGGTGTTCCTACAGCTCCATGCAGGTCACCCCTATTTGTTGAGATAGCAGAGACAGTTAAGGTTATTTTGATTTTATCCTGTTGCTATAAAGGGATCCGCTGTGTCTATCTATCTACATACTATCTATATAATTGCGGTTCCAGTGGAATGCAGGACAGAGATGGCCCTAAAGATTATCCGGATGGCAGCACTTACCTTAACTCAATGACCTTGCTGGTAAAAAAAAATCCAGCTCATTATTTTGAATAAAAATGGGTGCATGGCATCGTATGAAAACATTGCACACCTGCAGCTGTGCACTTCAACGTAGCTGTTTCTGAACAGTATTTCAATGCCACAGTATCCCGACCCAAGTGAAAATGTAGGCAAGGCTGCATCACCCCTGCCTTATTTTGTATTAAAATGTTGCCTACTGTCATGCACTGTGATATTAATGATTTGATATGCTCCTGTGAAAAAGAGATAGGACACTCTGTCCAGTGTGAATAGAGCTCAAGGACTCTGTGCTCTAATCTTAAGCAACCCACCGTCCTTAACTGCAGAGCCTCCCCTTGCACTGCATTGTTTGTGTCAAAGAAGTTGATTTACAAGCCCTTTATAAATGAGTAAATGAATGAAGCCAACCTTTTACTTTTATTCCCGTTATTCAATCAGTTGCCTGCAGGACCCTTTCCCAGCAGCAAGCAAAGTGCTCTGATGCTCTGCTCTCCACAGATGAGGATCCGTTTTTTCAGTGATCAATATTTTTGTTCCTTAGACCTCCTTAAGGTAATGACGGGTCTTCCTGATGTCATGCAGGAAGGACTCTCATTTGGCTGTCACTGCAAGGAGGTTCTCTGCTATTAACAAACTGGAAGCCAGTTAGGACATTTAAACTGTTGAGTAGGCCTCTAAATTATTTAGCAAGATGTTATCACAGCTCATGGCAAATAAGGATTTGATTATATTGCATTGTTCAAGCAAGAGAGTGCTATGCAGTCCTGAAATCGAGCCAGACTAGCATATTCGGCTGCATAGCGCATCACACAATGATGAGGTTTCAATGCTAAATACTAGTTTCAAAGGAACATATACCTACTATACATTTTCCCTTTATCCTTAGTATCTAATTTCACTTATTTTGACAGAGGAGAATACTAATTGTTCCCAGTGCTATGAAGGTTTGTTCTGAACAGGATTCAAATATCTTGCACTCAGCTAACTTGTATGATGGCACTCTACAGCAAGGAAGGGATTAAATGAAGTGGCTTTTAGAAGGATGTTAGGAATAGCTAATCAAATGGATATTTCAAATGTCCAAGGGCAGTTTGATAATGAAGGTCATTTTGGGTCTTTAATTCTGCAAGGATTAATGGGCTCCAGAGTGGATGTCATCTGTGGCACCCATCCAGGACAGCAACTAAAAGTTTTAGTATTATATAGAGCAGTAGCTATTTAATACTTGACCTTTTAGAAAATGCTAGCCAGTATACAGTAGGCTGCACTTTTTTCATGATTATTTGTTCATGATGTGATTTTTTATAAAAATGATTACAGGTTTACAGCAAGAAAAAAAAATCTCTAAAATATAACCTTGAATACAGACAGCTATACACAAAGCTAAACATGCAATTTTCCCCTTTCTTCTTTCTCCAAGGCTTATGCAGGGGCTCACCAGTTTCTAGGTTTTCATTCCTTCCTGCTGGAAAACCTGGTATGGATCCTCTGGGGACAGGGAGAGATATTCCTCTTCATGGTCCAAGATGTAACTACTCAGTTCCATCAAAGAGTCTCAGGACATGTGAGTGGGGTTCCACCCACAAAAATCTTTGCTAGTTAATTCTGACATTGATACAGTTCATCCATCAAATCAGCAATATGTTGTAATAACATTCAACTCCACATCATAGCCGCAAGTTCCAACTCCTTCCTCATCCTCTCATTTAGGAATTTTTCTCACTCTAGACAGATCCTTACCCAGTGCTTTTGGGTACCTATCAGGAATCCTGGGGGTACCTGTAGCTTTCAGAGGTCCTGGGCATGCTTGGAGTGTTTGTGTAGTTCAGCATTCTTTATTCTGTTAGGGAATTCGATACCTCATTATCTTTGGTTGGAAAATTCCCACTAGAAGATTAAAGCAGAACTCATGAAATATTACTTTTCCATGCCCTTTGGACTCTGCTAGGTGGGTCTATGGCAGCGATGGCGAACCTATGGCACGCGTGCCAGCTGTGGCACGCGAAGGCCTTGCAGCTGGCACGCGGGAAGGTCCGCAATTAAAAAATAAAAAAAAGCTGTCTTCTGCCGCTTCCGGGGCCGCCGCGGCAGAATCGAGTGTGCCGCGGGGCCCCCCCTGTGCCTGGCAGAGCCTGCCCTCCAGATCCTGCCTTCCCCGGTATCAGCTCCCTGTTTCCAGCTTGTCACACGCGCCGGCTTTCAGAGTGCGAGGGGAGAGTTTCTCCCTCGCTGCTCTGTTAAGCCCGCGGGGGCTGATGGGAAGTTCCCATCAGCCCCCGCGGGCTTAACAGAGCCGCGAAAGGGAAACTAGTTCCCTTCGCGCTCTGAAAGCCGGCGCGTGTGACAAGCTGGAAACAGGGAGCTGATACCGGGGAAGGCAGGCTCTGCCAGGCACAGGGGGGGGGGCCCGCGGCACACTCGATTCTGCCGCGGCGGCCCCGGAAGCGGCAGAAGACAGCTTTTTTTTATTTTAAATTTTGGCTGGGCTGGGGGTGGGGGGATTAGGAGTGGTGATGGGCACTGGGGGGGTTTAGGAGTGGTGATGGGCACTGGGGGGGGGTTTAGGAGTGGTGATGGGTGCTGGGGGGGTTTAGGAGTGGTGATGGGCTATGGGGGGGCTTAAACTAAAAATTGGGTGATGGGGGATTAGGACTGGAAATGGGCTGGTGGGATTAGGACTGGAAGTGGGTTGATGGGGGTTAGGACTGATAATGGGCTATGGGGGGCTTAAACTAAAAATTGGGTGATGGGGGATTAGGACTGGAAATGGGCTGGTGGGATTAGGACTGGGAGTGGGCTGATGGGGAGGTTAGGACTGGTAATGGGCTATGAGGGGGCTTAAACTGAAAATGGGGTGATGGGGATTAGGACTGGAAATGGGCTGATGGGGAGGTTAGGACTGGTAATGGGCTATGAGGGGGCTTAAACTGAAAATGGGGTGATGGGGATTAGGACTGGAAATGGGCTGGTGGGATTAGGACTGGGAGTGGGCTATGGGGGGCTAGGACTGGTAATGGGTTGGGGGGTTGCTAGGACTGGAAATGGGCTGAGTGGAAGGGGGCTTGAATTGCAAATAGCTGATGGGGGACGGGGCTTGGAATGGAAATGGGCTGAGGGGAAGTGGGGGGCTTGAACTGCAAATAGCTGATGGGGACGGGGCTTGGAATGGAAATGGGCTGAGGGGAAGTGGGGGGCTTGAACTGCAAATAGCTGATGGGGAGGGGGACTTGGAATGGAAATGGGCTGAGTGGAAGGGGGCTTGAACTGCAAATAGCTGATGGGAAGGGGGGCTTGGAATGGCCTCTTAGGGGAGGGAGCTAGGACAGGAAATGGGCTGATGGAGGGGCTAGGATAGGACTGGGAATTGAGTGTTGGGGGAGCTAAGTTTGGAAATGGGCTGTGGTGGGGACTTGGATTGAAATGGACTCATGGAGGGGCTAGAACTGGAAGTAGGCTCATGGGGGGCTTGGATTAGAAATGGGCTGAGTGATGGTGGGGCTAGGAAAGGACTAGAAATGGGCTGATGGGAGGCTGGTATTGGAAATGAGCTGATGAAGGGACTCGGATAGGATTGGAAATGGATGGGGGAGCTAGGACTGGAAATGGACTGATGGGGGGCCAGGACTGGAAATGGGCTGATGTGGGGACTAGAAGGGAGCGGATACTGGGTGGGGCTGGAATTAAAAGGGAGCTGATGTTGGGGGAGATTAGAAGGGGATGGGGCTGGGAGAGTGAAATGGAGAGGGGAAAAATATTTTGTGTGGGAGGGAAGAAAAATGTACAATTGGCCGGGTATTGGGAGACTAAAAAAGGAGAAAGATTATTATGTTAAAGCAGATGAAGAGAGAGAATGGAAAAAAACTAGAAGAGAAGAAAGGACAAATGGACAACAGACGATGGAGAGATAGCAGAAGACACAAATAAACCAGAAGAAAGTGGCTGGAACAATTGCAACTGAAAAAAAATGCACAAAAAGGTACAAAGATATCTCTTTATTTTGAATTTATTAACTGGAATATGTCAGCTCTGGGAAATGTGCATCATTAGTGTCTGTGCTTTGTTTAGTACAAGAGGAAATTAATTTATAGTTTTATTTCTACATTGTTGTTGTACATTCCAAGTTTGGCTTTTAGGGTTCCCAGTTTAATTATTGTCGTCCTGTTTTTAAATTGTGATTCCTTGTTTGGTGATGGTCTATGTTCTGCATGTGTAACTGAGCTGAGGTATTCTGTTTATGTAATTGCTATTTGACATTGTCACTTGTTCTCTTTCCCCAGTAGGTCATGTATTGTTGTTCTCTGAAATGTATTGGTTTAATATTTGCAGTGTTGCCTTTTGATTGAAATGAAAACCAAAGGATTGTGAATCAAATTGATTCTCTGACAATACAAAGATTCCAACCTTTACAAATGATGTTACATAGTT
The DNA here is from genome assembly GCA_033557465.1 of Ichthyophis bannanicus. Lineage (NCBI taxonomy): Eukaryota > Metazoa > Chordata > Amphibia > Gymnophiona > Ichthyophiidae > Ichthyophis > Ichthyophis bannanicus. Next base: position 454,932,383 of record CM066036.1, read on the forward strand.
CAGGCAACTTTATAAAGAGTTTTTAGATACTAAAATCTTGTTGTTAAGGTTTAATTGACGTGCTGGCACTTTGAGGAAATTCTTTGGTATTGTGCGGCAGTTTGGGCACTCGGGCTCAAAAAGGTTAGCCATCACTGGTCTATGGCTTTGGATAGTCTGCTGCAGCAAACTTCTTCTTACCTTTTCTTTTTCTTTCTTCTTGTACTACTATTTTAATTTTGTTTTATATTGTAAGCCACTCTGATATTGCTCGGATTTTCCTCACAAGCTAGTACCAAAATATTGGGTCCTGACATACAAAGGCATGGCTCTGCATCCTTATATCTTTTGCTACCTTTACTGAAGGAACTTCCAGTAACACTTTCTCATCAGAGTTCAAAGACCTCATCAAGACATAAGACACAATATCTCCTGCAAATATTGAGAGCCCAGATGTTGTGAAGTTTTGAAAATCAACTTGATCTGTGCCTTCCCCACAAAAGACAGTCAATGTAGCTTTCCTAAGGAGGGGTGGGGGGGGGGGGATATGCTCTCACAAAGCATATCCCACTAACAACTTGAAGGCAAAATGTTTTGACTAATTTTAAATGCCTTATATTCTTCTTAGATAACCCAACATGCAAGACATTACAATAATCCAAATGCAGTACTGGCACATTAATACTGTAATTGCTGCCAGCCTTCCATTGTCAAAAAAAAAGATGAGCATATGACTAGTTTAAACTGAATAAAAGCATTATGAAAAACTCCAATAATCTGCAAAAATTAACACATGGTTATTGCAAAGCCTATGTGGTAAATATTGGGGTGGCCTGGCCAGCAGTTAGCATACAGGATATACTTTTAACACATTTTAAGTGCATTTCTGAGAACACAGATACATCCATGTTATTGGTAGTGCAATTACTGTGTCCCCTGCAGTAGCAAAGATGCACCCACTTCCAGACAGCCCCCCCCCCCCAACATCTTGAATCAATCCTCCCACCCCCAACAGCCCCCATGACATCATGAAGAGAGATGACAATGCACAGCGTGAACACTTCTCAATGCCTCCTCCACAAAATGATATTGGATCTGCACCTTTGGATTCTTGCATGGTGTTTATATTACCATATACACCTATAGCCCCTAAATTGGCCTTAGTGATACACTCATATTCACATATATTAAAACTACACAAGTGTTTTCATGAGCTTACTATCATGGGAAGATCATAGGTGAAATACTAGGAGTATCTCAACATCTATCGAATGCATTAAATGGAGAAGGCTATCATAATCCTTGTGGTCACTGTAATTGATGCCACTTCACAATTGCCGGATTTCTCTTCTGATTATGCTGTTTATGTGATCATATGCCCTTGTCTTTAGTTATATATATATAGAACGAAGAAAAGGAGTGTGAAAATTAGACTGGGTGAGCACAAGAGCAGGATATTGACTAATACTTTAAATGCTCCCCTTGAACAATATTTTAAAGATCTGAACCACTCTATTGATGATTTTAAATGGCATGTAATTGATGTGATCCTGCTGAGTCCAAGTGGTGGTAATCAAGAATATTGGTTGAGCTACAGAGAACAACACTGGATTTTTTATTTAGATATGGTTGCACCTGGCAATCTTTGATTTAATGAGTATGATTATAAGAAGACACTGATGCCATTTTCTTTTTCAGAATGACTGGAGAATGGGGAAGTTATGAGCCATCTCTATCAAGTAGATTTACTACCTGAGAAGTAATGTTTGGGTCTTTCTGATGCAGAAAAAAGCTAAGTAGCTATTTTTTCGAAACATAGTACTATGTCGGAGAAAGCTATGAAGAATGTTATCGATTGATTTCAATTGAAAAAATACACAAAATCTAAAAGAAAAAATCTATAATAGCACATAAGGTATAAGAAATACATAAAATAGACCAATGATGAAATTGCTAGTGCATTGATGCTCTGTTTAGCAGAAAGAGCATTATATGAATGTTGCAATGCAATGCAATGTGTGCCTTCGAGTCAGTCCTGACTCCTGGTGACCCAGAAGCTCCTGGGTTTTCTTGGCAGTGTCACTGGAAGTAGATTGCCAGGCCTTTCTTCCGAGGCAATGGAGGATTAAGTGACTTGCCCAAGGCCACAAGGAGTACTAGTGGGAATCAAACCCTGGTTGCTTGGTTACCAAGCCACTGTTCTAACCACTAGGCTACTCCTCCACTCCAATGAATGTTGATGGTCCATAAAAATTTTAAAATTTTAAATTTAACTGAGCCTGTCTATTTTGAGTGCTGCATGCATATGGTATGGAAGAGTAGCCTAGCGGTTGGAGCAACCACCTCATACCCAAAAGACCAGGGTTTGATTCCCACTGACACACTTGGGAAAGTCACTATACCATTCATTGCCTTGGAAAAAAAGGCCTGATTGTCTACTTCTAGTCATACTTTGCCAGGAAAACCCAGGGGCTGCTGGGATGCCAGAAGTCAGCAAAAATTAAATTAAAAAACACATGAATATTGTAAGTCTCTGGTTTATAAGCATGTTTTTTGTGGCTATTTTATAAAGGCAGCAGAGAGCTGCCTTTATAAAATAGACTCCCAGATCAGGTCCCAGTAGCACACCAGTGCCACTGCATATACTTGCTCCTGTACCAAGGCAGGTATAAATGTGTGTGTGTACACTATGGGGGTCATTTTAAAGGTCTTAGGGCCTGATATTCGAAAGGAAGTTACACGGTTTACAGACCTGTAAACTCTGTAACTGCTGCTGAACGGGATATTCAACGGCATTAACATGGTTAGTGCCATGGAATATCCCCTCTCTTCTCCCTTACACGCGCCGATGCTAACTGCTTAGCAGTGGGGCGTGTTGGAGGCAATCTGGGGAGGAGTGGAGATTGTGACAGATCCTAACTGGGCAGCAGCAATATTGCATGCTGCCCGGTTAGGGATATGCTGCTAAACATTAGGCAAGGAAAATCCTCGCCTATCTTTAAGCCCCAGGAGCTAACCAGGCAACATGCAATATCGCTGCTGCCTGGTTAGCTACTGTGACTTCCAGGCATGTGCGGCAAACCTAGATCTTCAATGCCGGGGCCGCATATGACCCTAGCATTTACTAGCCGGGGTTAAGGGTCGTTGGGTGTGGCTGCGCACTGTAGCGGTGCATAGCCTGCCCAAATGAATTTTGGGCCCTTAGTTGTGATTTGGATGTCCAAAGATGTGCATGTGGACGTCGATGGAGCCCATTTTACAAATGATTTTTAAAGACATCTCTGGCGCGGGGACATCCACGTAGGCAGGGGGCAGAGTGGAGGTATGTCTGGGGAGGCGTAAGGGACTTAGACATCCCCGCTTGATTTCAGAAATGTTAGGGACCCAATCAACATTTAGACCTACCCCAGCACAAATAAGCAAAAGGAAAGTTCTTTTTATGGCCCAAAACATCCAGAGGGTGTAGAGAAGATGGACAGTTAAGTGACTAACCTAGAATCACAAAGAGCCAGACTGGGACCAGAGCACCATCTTCCCTGCTCCTAACCCACTACTCGAATCATTAAACTATTAGGTATCCCCATTCTGAAATATTATTCTGAGGGCATCTATATAGACATCCTCATAGACATCCATATTGGGCATGTCCACATTTGTGAAATCATGCCTGAACTGGCACTTACCTGCTTTTTTTTCAGACATTCTGGCTTGGACGTCCCAAAGTGTACTCGGACATCCTTTGTAAAATGTGCCTTTAGGCTTCTACTTACATATTTTATAGAAGATGTGCCTACATTGCAACTATACTCCTGTTCTACCTAAACTATTTCCAGAAAAACATGTATATAAGTATAAACTATTTTGCATAAGAACATAAGATATGCCATACTGGGTCAAATCAAGAATCCATCTAGTCCAGTATCCTGTTTCCAACAGTGGCCAATCAAGGTCACAAGTAGCTGGCAGTTTCCCAAAAAGGCATACATGTTCTGCAATGCTTGTATTGGGGAAAGCAGTGGATTTCCTGGGTCCTCTTTAATAATGGTTTATGGACCTTTCCTCCAGAAACTTGTCCAAACCTTTTTTAAACCCAGCTACACTAACAGCTTTTACTATATCCTCTAGTAACAAATTCCAGAGTTTCATTATGTGTCAAGTGAAAACATATTTGTTCTTATTAGTTACACTGTAGCTTCATTGCATGTCCCCTAGTCTTTCTACTTTTTAATAGCATAAACAATCGATCTACATTTACCCGTTCCATTACATTCATTAATTTATAGACCTTATCAAATCTTCCCTCAGTCGTCTCTTTTCCGGGTTGAAGAGCCCTAACCTTTTAAGCCTCTCCTTTCACGAAGTGGAAATACTAGGGAACACGCAATGAAACTACAATGAAGCAAATTTAAGACTCAAAGCATAAGAAACTCTGGCATTCATTGGCCTGGGAAAATCCCCTGCTTACCCCTGGGATAAGCAGCATGGAATCTGTCTAATTTTTGAGAACCTGACAGGTACTTGTGCCCTGGATTGGCCACTTTTGGAAACAGGATACTGAGTTTACACCACAGTTTTTCAATAATAGCCATCTATAAACGTAGAAACATAAAAACATAGAAACATGATGGTAGAAAAAGATCACATGGCCAATCTAGTCTGCCCTTCCATATCAACGACTACAACAGTCCCCTTTTTTTCCTTTAGAGATCCTCTATATTTGTTCCATGCTTTTTTAAATTCAGATACTGTCCTTATCTCTACCACCCCCATTGGGAGATTATTCCATGCATCTACCACTCTTTCCATAAAGAGATATTTCCGCATATTACTCCCGAGTCTATCGAGAGTAATATGCTTTCAATCAAAAGAGGCTCTCCTCCTGTACATTTATGCATGGAGGTATTTAAACATCTCAATCATATCACCTCTATCCCGCCTTTCCTCTAAAGTATACATATTAAGATCATTAAGTCTGTCCTCATATGCTTTATAACGAAGACTACTAACCATTTTAGTAGCCACCCTCTGTGCTGACTCCAACCTGTTTATATCCTTTTGGAGGTGTGGTCTCCAGAATTGCACACTATACTCCAAATGAGGTCGCACCAAAGACCTAGACAGAGGCACTATCAGCTCCTTTCTTCTCCTGAACATTCCTCTCCCTATGCACCCAAGCATCCTTCTAGCTTTTGCCGTTGCCTGTTCTACCTGTTTAACTACTTTAAGATCATCAGACACAATCACACCTAAGTCCCGCTCTTCTTTTGTGGACAGAAGTACTTCACCCCCTATACTGTATCGCTCCCTTGGATTGCTGCAGCCCAAATGCACGACCTTGCATTTTTTAACATTAAATCTCAGCTGCCAAATTCTAGACCATTCTTCAAGCTTAACTAGATTCCTCCTCATGTTATCTATACCTTCCTGGGTATCTATTCTATTGCAGATTTTGGTATCATCCTCAAAGAGACAAACCTTACCCGACAGCCCTTCCGCAATATTACTAACAAAGATGTTAAAAAGAATTGGACCAAGAACAGATCCCTGGAATGCACCACTGGCAAACTCCTTCTCCTCAAAGTGAGCTCCATTTACCTGTACCTTTTGTCGCCTCCCACTCAACCAATTTCTAACCTAAGCAGAAACTTTGAGGTCCATCCCTAGGGTGCTCAGTTTGTTTATAAGTCGCCTGTATGCAATAGTGTCAAAGGCTTTACTGAAACCTAAATACACCACATCTAGAGCTCTACCTCGGTCCAACTCCCTGGTCACCCAGTCAAAAAAATCAATCAGATTTGTCTGACAGGACCTGCCTCTGGTGAATTCATTCCGCCTCGGATCTGGTAATCCATTGGACTCCAGAAACCTCACTATTTTCTCTTTCAGCAGCATTTCCAATAATTTACTCACCACTAAGGTTATACTAACCGGCCTGTAGTTTTCTACCACATCCTTACTTCCGCTTTTGTTAAAGGGACCACATGTGCCTCTCTCCAGTCCTCTGGCACCGCTCCCAGTTCCATCGAGGTATTGAAAAGGTCAGTCAGTGGAGCTGCTAGAATGTCCCCGTGTTCCCTCAGTATTCTAGGGTGTATCCCATCTGGTCCCATCACTTTGTCAACTTTAAGTTTAGTTAGTTTCTCATGAACACAGTCTTCTGAAAATTGTTCAAGATGCCCCTCGCTTCTGTTTTCTGTTTGTGGGTGTTTTCTGAGGTCCTGTTTCTGGTTCTTCATCTATGAACACAGAATAGAAATATTTGTTAAGCAATTCTACTTTATCCTCCTCAGCTTCTACATATTCCTCCCCTTTACCCTTGAATCTGACAATACCACTTTTGCTCTTCCTCTTCTCACTAACATATCTGAAAACTGTCTTATCTACCCATTTTATTGCATTGGCTATTTCCTCCTCTTTTTGAATCTTTGCTTTCTTGACTACTCTGCCAGCCTCTCTAAGATTTTCCAAATACAGATGCCTGTCTTCCTCTCTCTGTGATCTCTTGTATTTCATGAAGGCCTCCCTCTTCTTCTTCACCTATATGTACATATAGAAAATTTTGTTAGTAGATTGCTATGGTCTTAATTTACAGTATGCGTATTAGTTTATACCTCATTGTTTGATCAAAACATGAATGTCCATGGTGCAGATTTCTTTTGAAGCATGGGCCTGTAGCGGGCATGTTTTCAACTTGCTTTGGTGTGTTTCACCTGAAGGGCTGGTAAACCCACCTTATCTAGACTACCAGCTGCTCTACACTGTTTGGAAAGTGGGTGTGTTTCAAAGTCATGCATCCAGTGAAGGCCTTCTGTTTGTAATCCCTGGCGGCCCCATTTGGATGATCAACTGCCATGATAGATCAACTGCTGCGTGTTAAAGGGACGTATTCTATTTAACACAACTTTTCATTTGAAGACTGTGATGTGAATCTTACATTTTTCAATAAGGATATTATTTAATATGTTTTTATTTTGTACTTATGATAGTTTAGATATTTTTATGAATGGACAATACTTCACGTTCGCACAGAAAAGGGTGCATTTTTCCAATTGTGGGGCCTGATGATGAAATCAACCTGTGAGAACATGAAGTATTGCCCATTCATTCAATACTTCTAAATCTTATCAGAGCACTTAAGCATTTGGTACATTTCTGTTTGTGCTTTGATATGTTTTGTATATGTGCCTTCATGGAGTAGTGGAGTAGCCTAATGGTTAGAGCACTGGGTTGGGAGTCAGGTTCAAGCGCGACTATTTCTTCTTGTGGTTTTAGGAAAATTATTTAACCCTCCATTGCTTCAGATACAAAGTTAGATTATAAGTCCACTAGGGATGAGAAACACCTACAATACATGAATTTAACTTGCCTTAAACTCTTGAGAAAAGGCATGAGCTAAATCCAATCATAGTTTGTCTGGTAGCACACAGAAAATCAACTGACAGACGCAGATACATTCATGGTTCCAACCTTCACCCTTCAAAAAATGTGAAGATGGATGCTAAATTAGTGAAACAGGCCAGAAATAAATACGAGAAAAATGTACACAGATACAAAGTGGAGTGGAGGAGTGGCCTAGTGGTTGGGGCAAGGTACTTCAGGCCGGAAGGTCGGTGGTTCAAATCCCACTAGAGGACAGCAACCTTGGGCCGGAAGGACTGGGGTTTCTAGTCCCACAGGTGCTCCTTGTGGTCTTGGGCAAGCCACTTAACCCTCCATAGCCCATGTTCCCTGTAAAATAGTTATCTCCAAGTTATAATGCCCTGTTCAGTGTAATTTCAGTTTGTTCAATGTAAACTGCACTGATGCAGAATAGCATGGTATATAAGAGAATGTAAATAAAATAAATAAAGAAAAGAAAAGCAAGGCAACACAAGAATTTAAGACATTCAGTACAGTGATCAGACACTTCAAAATAAACCTAGAAGAGGTTATTTTAGAAACAGCCTCACGTTTATAAAGCATTTGCATGTGTAGATTGGCATAGACATGTAAATGCTATTTCAGAACAGGGGCTTTATAGATGTGGGAATGCTGACCACGTCTAAAAATCCTGGAGGCATGCCCAGTGAATGTCTATTCTCCATGACAGCAGATATTGTAGGTCAACATTAATCCAGCTACCACCAGAGTTGCAGAGAAAGCTAAGATTTCTCTAGACAAACCTTCCCCTTGTTTGGTTTCCCTCCATTCTCATGTGATTGGGAGGAGGAATGAGTGTAGAGTTCCACTAAAGCCCAGTTGCCCACACTGCATGCCTTCACTGTCCTGCAGTGTTTCCGCCAGTTTTCACTGCAATTTTCCAGGCTGCTGCCTGTTTGAGGTAGGTATCTTGAGCACCCTATGTCAAACTCAAAAGAAAGAAAAATCTCCTTTCCCCTTGCGTCTCTCTGCTGCTGCTGCCTGTGTCAGCCAAACTAAATCTGTCATTGCTTGCCCTTTTGCTGCCTGGTCTGCGTTCACGATCCATTGCTCTGCACACATGCCCCAAAAGCAAAGGCCTATAAGTTCTGAGATGACAATTCTTTGCTTAGCTGTGAAGGTGCCCCTGTACAGTTATTCCTATTTTCGGACTAGGTTTTACTGCTTTAACTATGAATTGCCAGGCTTTAGGGAGATTTGCGTCCTTTTATGTTATGCTAATGCAGTTTATTTTTAGAACTTGTGCTTGTGAACATCCTGTACCAGCAGCTCTTAATGGCAGTTTCAGATATGAAATATGAACTGAGTTTTCTAGTGTGGCATCATTCTGCACAATTTAAATCATCTCTACGGTGTTTCTGAAACTGTTTAATTTACAGTAACCTGCTAGAATAGTTTCTGAGTATATTGCAACATCAGGAAAGATATTTCGAAATATAAAGGTTTTAGGAGATCAGATACAGCAAGACGAAAAAGAGCAAATGTAAAGTTACCTGGAATTATAAGACCAGCAGATTGTTCAGTTGGCTCCTGAAAAATGTGATCGATTGAAACATTTATTTATTAACATTTATATTGCATCGATCCAACATTTTGTACTCTTAGCAGATTACTAAATATGGATGTAACTAGTATAAAATATTTTAAATTTAAAGTCAGTCTTAGGGGCCCTTCTACTAAGGAGCGCTAGGGTGTTGCATCAAATGCGCCAAAAGCACTGAAACTATGGTGCATTGGGTGCAACGCCACTGCATTAACTGTCAGGGGTGTGGAAAGCAATTCCCCAGCAGTTAATGTGGAGCTTTATCCCTCGGCACACATAACATTAGTGCAGGTGCACTTCACTCCATCTATTGAGGTGGCATTAACTGCATACGTGCTGATCACCTAAAGCGTGGTGTGAACTCGGTGTTAACTGCACAGAGCACATCATGCCCACTCTCTGCCCCCACCCTGCCCACCCATGACCTAACATGGGTTATACAGCGCGCAAATAGTCTTGTGCTGTCATGGCCCCGAGCTACCTGGCAACACGTGTCCCAATGCGCATTCAGTGCATGCCAGAACTGGCATTGTCAGCTAATTCCCTTACTGCGATGGTCATGGGGCTGGGGGGGCTAAGCTGTAGCAACAGCAGTTTCTTTAAGCTACCACTGTTTTTTCAAGGTCTAAAGTAGCAAGGGAAGGGGAGGTGTTCCTGTAGCTGTTGTGAACCCATAATGCCCGGTTGTAACACTATGGGTTGAAATTGGACTGTACTTATAGAAGGATCTGTAGCAGAGGCAGTGAGAGGGTAATTCTGTAACAGGGCACCATCGGTGCCTCCTTGTCTTTATAAAATACTAGTGTATGTAGCAGAGAACGCACCTTGAATGTGGACAGGTGTGAATGTCCACACATACCCTCTGCATGAACATACATAGATTTAAGTATTTTATCATCTACATTCATAAGTGAAAACTCAGCCCACATCGCACTCCTGGCTATGACTACTGGCCAAGTACACACCTTTAAGATAAAGCACGTACGTTTCTACTTATCGGCATTTTATAAGAGGTCACATATGAGTGGGAATGACTTCATAAAATTTCCTTCTAAATGTGGCCATGGCCTGCAGAGGTAGTGACAGGCTGCTGCAGATTGTGCATGTGCCAATAGCCTGAGGGATGCGGGGAGTCACACTGGTGACCTAAGCCACATTTTGGGGCAGGTAAAGGGATTGGAGTTGCTCAGCTGTATAATAAAAAAAGCAGTTGTTAATGCTTAGAATGGGAGGGACTGCATCATGGCACAGAGAATCTTTTAAAAATGAGGATAAAAGCTCTGCAGAAGAGTACTTGGAGGGGCTGCAATGTGCAGAGGCTGACGATGGCATTAAAGGCTGCATGGATAGACTGAGGTCAGACAATTTAAAGAGTGGAGCCTGGAAAACTCCAGCTCTTATCATAGCATCTGAAGGGGATGGAAGGGCCTTGGCAGAGATCAATGGCACATGACTGTAGTGTGCAGCGGGCTGTAGTGTGTGTGAATGAATTAGGCATCAGCTGTAGTGACAATAAGGAAAATAAGCCCACAGTTAGAATGAAGATCTTAAGAAGGGAGCTCTCAGGATAAAAGTATTTTAAAAAAAAACTAGTACCAGTGGTTCTCAACCCAGTCCTCTGGGACCCCAAGGCCAGTTGGGTTTTCAGGATATCCACAATGAATATGCATGAGAGATCTGCATTCACTGTTTCCATTGTATGCAGATCTATCTCATGCATATTCATTGTGGATATCCTGAAAACCCAACTGGACTAGGGGTCCCAGAGGACTGGGTTGAGAACTAATGGACTAGTACATAGACATTTTCAGGCAAACAGAAATAATCTGTTGCAGGGTAGTACTCTTCCCAGAAAAGGTCCCTTCAGAAATGCTAACTGATTAATACACCTAGCAAAAGGTTCCTTTAAGTCATGTACGAGCATTAAGCCAATCAGAGAGAAGTTCTGTGGCTTTGAGTGAGTTCTAGAAATCACTGCTGAAGAAACAAGTGGAGAGAGCATGTGGAGCATAACCCATGGAATTCTTTCCAACCCCTCTGTACATATGTGCATGTGTGTATGTATCTATGACTTGCCTTGGACTTGCAGTGGAGGGAGGCATCTTGAATGATGTGATACCAAAATGTTCTGTTTTTGAAAAATAATTAAAATAAAACTAAAGAGATTATGTTAGATGATATTTCCTCCAGGGCCACTTTGTTGGTCACTTTATTGTCGGAGATAGATAAGGATAGAATTATGAGAGCTTACTTTAAGAAAAAATCAGAGAAGTTTTGTGGTCAGATAGTTCAGATGTTTCCCGATGTATCCAGGGCCACGCAAGTGCGACGCAAGTCGTTTTTAGACTTGCGTCCACGGGTCTTGGCCCTTGGAGCGGTTTTTCACCTTAAATTTCCGTGTAAATGTTTGATATTTCATCAGGATGAAAGATATGTTTTTTTTGAAACTGTTCAGTTGTTAGATTTCCTAAAAAGTAAGGGAGTATAGGAAATTACTCTAGGAATCAATTGTAGTGTGATATTATTATATTTCCTTTTACATTTAATTTTGATCTTAGATTTGGATGCACCACCTTGAAGTGGTTGTTCACTTTATTTCCTTGTTTATTTCAAATTTTGTTTGGATTTATTGAGGATTTGTTTGTTTCTTGTAATGTATGTATAAAACTTCATAAATAAAAAATATTAAAAAAAAATGATTATGTTAGAAGCCTTATTTATGATTTACGCGTGTATAGGCACATACAGGTGTAAATGGTATCTATTGGTAAATGGCCATTTTAGAAAGGGTCCAGTTTAGACATGGATGTGCTTAGTATGTAGCAGTTTTAAGCTACATCTGTATTCCCATTTTGTATAGGGAATGCACATGCAAGCCCAAAAACCTCCATGTCAAAATTTACACCTATTCCCTGGCACGTGCATGTTTTTAAAAAGTGTGTAGGACATTTTGGTCAGCCCTTTGCAGGAAGGATTAAGGGGGTTATCCTCCTTAATCCTCCCTGTTTATTGCCCCCCTGCAAAACTGAAATAAGTTAAATATAGCTTTCTCTGTAGTTAAGTAGTGACTTATAAAATACTATATTCATGGACCTATTTCCATACAATGGAAGGCAGTGGATGTAAATAGATCTCATGAATATTCATTAGGGACATCATGAAAACCTGACTGGTCTGTGGCTCTCCAGGACCAGACTTGCCCACCCCTGGCCTAGGGGTTGGGCTGCCCCCTTGCAACATTTAAGTTGGGCGACCCCCCCCCCCTGCAACCTATAGATCGGTGCCCTCCTCCCTCATTATTATTAATGCTGGCTACATCCTACCCCCCTCCATAAGGAACCTATCCAAAAAAAAGCAGCACTGTAAATACTGCAGTGGGCCCTAAACATCCAAACACCTATTTGAAAAGCTGAACAATTCAGATTACTACAATACAGATCCCTCTGTACAAATTCCATGTTAACAGAACACCTGAGTGTGTGACTAAGGCCAGAACACAGACCCTCACCAAGTACAGAATAAGTGACCATAACCTAATAATAAACATATGTAGATAAAAATTAAACTGCAACCCCAAAAAGTCAGATTCTGCATACAATGCAATGCCAGAGAAATAGAAAGAGATGCATTTCCCTGTACTCTATAAAATATAAAGATTGAAAATAAAATTATTTTTTCTACGTTTGTTGTCTGACCATTTTATTCTCTGATCATGCTGGTCCCAATCTGAGGTTTCTGTTTTCCTCGGTCTTCTCTTAGCTCTCTTTCTGTGGTCTCTAGTCCATCTGCCATTTCTTTCCTCTTTTGTTTTCTTCACTTCTTTCCATTTAGATATCAATCTTTTCCCTTCAGCTTTCTTCCATTTATTTTTTTCTCTGACACGCTCAGACTTCACTGCTCTTTCTTACTATCCAGTTCTCAATCCCCCTCTTTTTTACTCCATCTATCTACCACTTTTCAACTCTCGCCCCAGTCCTCCCATTCCCCACCTCTTTTTCCTGGTCCATTATTCCCCATTCTTACTAACTCACTCTCTCTCCCCTCCCCTCCTCTCCCCTTCCCCCCATTCCAGCATATCCCATCTCTCTTCTTCTCCCTCTCTCTGTCCTCCCCCCTTTGGAAAAAATATTGTGTGACACCATCCCAGGCGTCTTCTTTCTTTTTCCAGTTCAGCAGCAGAAAGATCTCATAGCACCATCCCCAGCTTTATCCTTATTTCTGTGAGTCAGCACGCAGCAGCCAGTGCTGCCCGTAGCATTCACTTCCGGTGAATGGCCCTGCGCACTAGAAGTGGATGCTATGGGCAACATTGGCTGATGTTGCTGACTCAGAAAGAAAAATGAAGCTGGGGATGATGCTGCACGATGCTGGAGCTGCATGCATAATGCGTTATGCCAGCTCCTGGGCCCACTATCTGAGTCCCCACTTACTATTCCCATACCCAGCCAATCTTAGATTCTGTCTTCTTCTTTTCTCCCACCAAAGTCTCCACCTAAGTCCCACTCCCTGCTCTCCTCCATCTCCCTTTCCCCAGCACCGCCTCCAACATCCCTTCGTACACCCAACCAGCTACTTCCTTCTCTGATATTCATTAATCCTGCCATTTCTCCTTCTTACCACAGCCTTCATTCGTATCACCCTCCCTCTCAGCTGTTCCCACTCTATGACCTTTTTTCTTCCCTCCCATACAAAAAATCTGTCCCCTTCTCCATCCTCATTCCCCAGCTTCTTTTTTTCTCCCTCAGCCCCAGCCCTACACCTTCCAATCCTCCCCAAGCATCAACTCCCTTCTAGTTCTAGCCCCTCCCAGCATCATCTCCCTTCCAGTCCTAGTCCTTCCATCTCCCAGCATCAGCCCATTTCCAGACTTAGCCCCTCACAGTATCACCCCCTCTCACTCCCAGCATCATCTCCCTTCCAGTCTCCTCATCCCCCATAATCAACCCATTCCAGTCCTAGCCCCCCCCCCCCCATTATGTCCCCCTCCAGTTCCAGTCCCTCCCAGCATCATCTCCATTCCAATCCCAGGCTCCCAATCCCTCAGCATCATCTCATTTCCAGTACTAGCTGCCCCCCCCCCAGTATCAGCCCCCTTCCAGTCCCAGCCTTTCCTAGCATTATCTCCATTTCAAAAGAAGTCTCCCCATCCCCATCCCCCAACTTTAGACCATTTTCCATTCTAGCCCCCTGTTTTCTAATAGTACCAGCAGCTCCCCCCCTCCACCCACAAACACATATGGTCCAACACCACGAGGGGCCTCGCCTGTGCCTGATCGACTTCAGTGAGAGCCATTGAATCCCAAAGCCCGGTGCTCCAGCTCACATCTGCACAGCCACGGGAGTAAACAGCAGCGTTTTCCTTTACTCCTGTGGCTGTGATAAGTTGTAGATACTGGCGCCGCTAAGTTCCTGGAGGTTAAACAGGGGCACTTCCAGTCTCCTGTACAAGACAGGAAATCTCTGTTTAAGCTCCCGGAACTCAGCAGTACTGGTATCTGCAACTTCTCACAGCCACGGAAGTAAAGGAAAATGCTGCTGTTTACTCCCACGGCTGTGTAGAGATGAGCCGGGGCGCCGTCCTTCAGACCTCACAGGCTCCCTCTGAAGCCAGTCAGGCATGCACGTGGCCCCTCATGCCCGCACATACCGAGGTCTGGCCCTGCTGGGGGGTGGGGGCATCTAGCAATGACACTCCCCATAGAATGGCGTCCTCCTGCCACACTTCCCTGCTTACCGAGGGGCAATGGCCCTGATGCCAGTGGTGTTCCAGTCTGACACCCATTGCTAACCAGGCAGCGGCGATATTGAGCCACTGCCCAGTTAGCAATATGCAGCAAAAATCAGGAGCAGGAAATCCTGGCCTATCTTTCACCACAAAAGCTAACCGGGCATTGGCTGAATATCACCGCTGCATGGTCAGCATCACGGCAATCTGGATATTCAATGCCAGAGCCCGGATATGGCCCTGTTATTGAATACCCAGATTTTCAGTTCAGCGCCAGTGGCTAAACGCTTCAGCAGTGCTAGCTGCCAGTGCTGAATATGGGCCCATAGTAATCATTAAGGAAACTATGCAGTTCGTCAGTAGGTTACACCATAGAATTTATAACAAAGAAATGAAATAATATCCAAATCATTAAGAGGCAGTCCATCTGGGATAAAGGTGCTGCAGCACTGGGCTGGAGGAGAAAGGAGTGATGCATGGTGGGGAAAGCTTATAGAGCATACATCAAGAAATTATTTCCAATCACTCTCAGGCCGATGCAGAAAACGGGTGCTAGACGCATGCTGAATCGACTTTTTACGATTTTAGTAGCACCCTGACAATGCACAACTTTTAACCTGCGATGCAGCAAGGATAGGGTATACAAATAAAAGACGCAGTAACCGTGTGCATGCAAATGAGCCACTCATTAAAATGGGCGCAAAATGGCAGCATTAAACTGGGAGAGCAAGCCAAACACATGTACACAAGAAGTCGGCGCTAGTTTGACTTGCTCTCCCAGAGAAACGGGCACTATTTGGCTAGTTTGCATAATAGCCCCGACAGTATTTTGATGGCATCAGGGACGATTACGGCATTGGAAAAAGCCTCCAGTGCCATCAAAATGTTGTCGGGAGCCAGTTCCCCGACAAAAAGATAATCCCTGGTGGTCCAGTGGCTCCAATCTCCCCATCCAACGGTATTTTGATGGCATCAGGGATGATCCCCACCCCCATTCCAAATTAAAAGAAAATAACTCCGTATTCTAGCGGCCCCTAAATCCACCCCTCCCACCCGGTACCTTAAAATAAAAATGGCAGCACCTGGCCCCGTGCGGTGCATCCTGGGATGCACTGGGTGAGGTCAGACTGACATATAGGGTAGATTATGCCTTATATAGCGTTCTAACCCCGCCTAGTGCATCCCAGGATGTACCGCACAGGTCCAGGCACCACCATTTTTCAAGATGGTGGACACAGAGCATAAGCACATAGGCAGCGCTCCCCCTTATTTTAAGGTACTGGGTGGGAGGTGGTGGATTTAGGGGCCGCTAGACCGTCAGGTTATTTTATTTTAATTTGGGGTGGGGGATGGGGGATTTAGGGGCCGCTAGACCGTCAGGTTATTTTATTTTAATTTGGGGTGGGAGGGTGGGGGATTCAGAAGTCGCCAAACCAACAAGATATTTTATTTTAATTTAATTTGGGGTGGGGTTTCAGGGCCGCTGGACCACCAGGCTATTTTATTTTAATTTGGTGTAGGGGGATGGGGGTTCAAGGACCTCTAGACCACCAGGTTATTTTATTTTAGTGGGGGTTGGGGGTTTCAGAGGCTGCTAGATAAGCAGGTTATTTTATTGTGGGAGGTGTTTGGGGGTCACTAGACTACAGGTAGTCACTTTCTGTCGGTGCACCAGCCCCTGACAGTATTTTGATGGCATTGGGGGCTTTTCTCAATGCCAGGATTATCCCCGATGCCATCAAAATATTGCTGGATGGGGAGATCGGGGCAGCTGGACCACCAGGGATTTGATTTCCCTATTTTGATGGCATCAGGGGCTTTGCCAAATGCCTGATCATCTGAGGAGAAGATGATCTAGGCATCAGAGAAAGCACCCAGTGCCATCAAAATACTGTTGGTGGCACTCATTAGAGGTTTAAGTCACTTCAGATTTTGCAGTAAAAATACTGGTGCTATGGCTGTTTGTGAAATCCTCTATGCCTGTCTCTGCACCGGGTGTAGCTATGATTTACATAACAGACTATTATGTGCAGCTCATTTTCCTACAGTCTAAATACATTTAAATGCTCATGGCATTAATTGGGTGCTAGTTTTTCCGTCGGTGTTTATGCACGTGTCCATATGTTTTCTGCATTTAAGGTTAGCTAAAAAGTGTTTAAAGTGTGCTTAAAGATGACATTATCGATGCTTAAAGGTCGCACTAGCTTTCTGCATTGGCCTGTCTGTGTTTTCTCTGTGTATGTCTCTATCTGAGTTTTGCCTTTTTTGCCTGGATTATGTGTATTTTTGTGTGTCTGTGTTTTGTTGGTGTGTGTGTGTTGGCTCTGTCCCTATCTGTTACCAGGAGAGCAGAAAAAAGGGAGAGGCAGTTTGAAAGAGAATTCCTTAATTGCTATGTTTTAGTGTATCAGAGAAGACTTGTCGCAGAAGCTGGAACTGCTTCTCCCATAGAAATGCATTGGGCCATTTTATGGGGGGATCTTATTTCTCTAGAAATCCATTTTGAACCATTTTAGAACTCATAAGAACATAAGATATGCCATACTGGGTCAGACTAAGGTCCATCAAGCCCAGTATCATATTTCCAAGTGGCCAATCTAGGTCATAAGTACCTAGCAGTTTCCCCAATAGACATAGGTTCCACAATGCTTGTATTCGGTCAAGCAGTGATAACCTGGGTCCCTTTTAATAATGGTCTATGGACCTTTCCTCCAAGAACTTGTCCAAACCTTTTTAAAACCCGGCTACACTAACAGCTTTTACTACATCCTCTGGTAACAAATTCCAGAGTCTGATTACACATTGAGTGAAAAAAATATTTTCTCTTATTAGTCTTAAATAGTTTACCCTGTAGATTCATTGCATGTCCCCTAGTCTTTCTATTTTCTGATGATGTAAACAATCGATCTACGTTTACCCATTCCACTCCATTCATTAATTTATAGACCTCTATCATATCTCCCCTCAGCCGTCTCTTTTCCAGGTTGAAGAGCCCTAACCTTTGTAGCCTCTCCTCATAGGGGTATCCTTCCATCCTCTTTACCATTTTGGTGGCCCTTCTCTGTACCTTTTCTAATAACGCTATATCCTTTTTAAGATACGGCGACCAGAATTGCACACACTATTCAAGGTGCAGTCGCACCATGAAACAATACAGGGGCATTATCATATCCTTTTATTTTCCATTCCTTTCCTTATGATACCTAGCATTCTATTTGCTCTCTTGGCCACCACTGTACACTGGGCAGAGGATTTTATCATGTTATCCACGATGACGCCTAAATCTTTTTGTTTGGTGGTGGTTCCTAATGTGGAACCTTGCATCATGTAACCATAGTTTGGGTTGTTCTTTCCTAGGTGCATAACTTTGCACTTGTCCACATTAAATTTCATCTGCCATTTGGATGCCCAGTCTTCCAATTTATCAAGATCCTCTTGCAATTTTCCACAATCCTCATGGGTTTTAACAATTTTAAATAGTTTTGTGTCATCTGCAAATTTGATAACCTCACTCGTTATTTCCATTTCCAGGTCATTTATGAATATGTTAAAAAGCAGCGGACCCAGCACAGATAACTAGGGTACTCCACTATTCACCTTTCTCCATGGGGAAAATTGGCCATTTAGCCCTACCCTCTGCTTTCTATCTTTAACCAGTTCCTGATCCACAATAGAACACTACCTCCTATCCCATGACTTTTTAGTTTTGCCGAAAGTCTCTGATGAGGGACCTTGTCCAAGGCTTTCTGAAAGTCCACATACACTATATCTACCAACTCACCTTAGTCTACCTGTTTATTCACACCTTCAAAGAACATAACAGATTAGTAAGACAATATCTTCCTTTTCTAAAGCCATTTTGGCTATCTCCCATTAAGCTATGACTATTTATATGTTCAGTAATTTTGTTCTTTATTATGGCTTCTACCATTTTTCCCAGGACTGAATTCAAGCTCACCGGTCTGTAGTTTCCCAGATCACACCTGGAACCCTTTTTAAAAATTGTCGTTACATTGGCGATCCTCTAATCTTCAGGTATTACAGATGATTTTAATGATAGTTCACAGATTACTAATAGCAGGTCTGCAATCTCATATTTCAGTTCTTTCAACACCCTTGGATGTATACCATCTGGTCCAGGTGATTTGCTACTCTTCAGTTTATCAAATAGTTGTAATACATCTTCTCGGTGTATCAATATTTCTTTCAATTCTTCCACAGTATCACCTTTAAAAACCACTTCAGTCATGGGTAACATCCCTACATCTTCCTCAGTAAAGACCGAAGCAAAGAATTCATTCAGTCTCTCTGCTATGGCATTGTCCCCTCTTAGTGCCCCTTTAACCCTGTATCATCTAATGGTCCAACTGACTCTCTCACAGGTTTTTTGCTACAAATGTACTTGAAAAGAAATTATATTACATATTTTAGCTTCCACAGCAAGCTTCTTCTCAAATTCTCTCTTTGCCTGCCTTATCAATGCCTTGCATTCAACTTGCCAGTGCTTGTACTGTTTCAAGTTTTCATCATTTGGCTCTTTTTTCCATTTCCTGAAAGATGCTTTTTTGGCAACGACAGCCTCTCTGACCTCACCTTTAAACGATGCTGGCAGGTTTTTGGACTTCCTTCCACTTTTCTTAAAGCGTGGAATACAGCTGGGTTGGGCTTCCAAGATAGTATTTTTAAACAACACCCAAGCTTGATGTAAGTCTTTAACAGCTCCTTTTAGGTTTTTCTTAACTATTTTCCTCATTTTATCATAGTCTCCCTTTCAAAAGTTAAAAGGTAGTACTGTGGATTTCCTTACCATCCCTCCTCCATTAATTAATTCAAATGCAATCATGCTATGATCACTATTGCCAAGTGGCCCCAGCACTCTTACCTCTTGCACCAGATCTGATATTCCACTAAGGACTAGGTCCAAAATGGTTTCCCCTCTGGTCAGTTCATGAACCAGCTGCTCCAAGAAACAGTCATTTATGTCATCTAGAAACTTTATCTCCCTAGCAAGTTTGCTCCATTTTAGAAATGAATGGGCCTGAATTTCAGTTATCCGTATTTTGTAAGAGCTATGCACTATGTCGGCACATAGCCCCCCCCCCACCCCCCCCCCCACCCCCGCCGACCTCTAACCCAGATATTAAATGTCACGGTGACGGCATTGAATACCCGGGGTTCGCCGCAGACACAGTAGGGCACCAAGGCTAACCATGCAGCAGTGATATCGAATGTTGTCCAGTTTGCTCCTGCGCTTTAAAGATAGTCAAGGGTTTTCCACGCCTATCTTTTAGGCACAGGTTGCTAACTGGGCAGCATCTAATATCACTGCTGCGTGGTTAGCCACAGTTTCTGGCTCCACTCTACTCTGGAATGCCCCCAACACACCCCAATGCTAATCAGATAGCATCAAGGCATGTAGGGGACTTAGTAGGGAATATTCAATGGCACTAACCATGTAGGTGCCGTTGAATATCCCTGTTTAAGGCATTTACATGGTTTACTTGGCTGTTAATCATGTAAATGCCTTTTGAATATCAGGCCCATTGTGTCTTTTAACTGTTTTTACCCCATAACAAAATTGGTCCCATTCCGTTAACCTTTGTACAGTTATTTTGCCTCCAGACAGGTATTCATGAGGGAGGAGTAGCCTAGTGGTTGGGGCAAGTTACCGAGGGCCAGGGGTTTGAATCCTGCTAGAGGACAGCAACCTTGGGTCAGAAGGACTGGGGTTTCTAGTCCCACAGGTGCTTCTTCTGGCCTTGGGAAGCCACTTAACCCTCCATTGCCTCAGATACAAAAAAACAGATTGTGAGCTCTCTGGGGACAAGGGAAAACTATATATACAGTACGCCACTTTGACTGGTAGAAAAGCAGTATATAAGCCTAGTTAAATAAATAAAATAATAAATAATTCATGACTCCTTATGTACAATTTCTTTCAGACATCAATTGGGTTGCAAAAATTAAAGGGTAGTTTGGGTTGGAGTTCTGAGAGAAGCAGAAGTAACTTAAGGAGCTGTAGCATCTCACAGAAAAACACTGGTCCAGATTCCAAAGTGAAAAATCCAAAGAAAGGTGAGACAATATGACACCTCAGTGTGATAGCACTGGCTTGTGGTCAGGGTTTCTGGAACTGTGTGAAGCCCTTTACACAAACAAATGGACAGCAGAGTCCAAGTTACAAACAAAAGCAAGCCTTTATTTCTTATAAAACACAAAATAAATGCTTGTCTTATGATCTGCACTTTTTATAGGCAGTATACTGGCTGTTTGACACACACACACAATGTAGTGAAATTTCTAAGGCCTTTTCTAGGCCTCTCTGCTTCATTCTGAGTCTGGATTTTTAGCATCTTCCCCAAAGCCTTGTCCATTACCTTGGTTTTCCCAAGGAGGTCCAGGGATCTCTTCTATCTATTCCAGAGCTCCACCTTCTTGGGTGGGGTGTCTGCCTTTGTTTGGGCCTTCCACTTGGGAAAGGAAATCAACATTTTGATGGTCCTTGCCTGCCCTATAAAGTTTCTTGTAGCTGAAGGGTTAGAGACTTAGGAACCAGTGTATCACTCTGGTATTGATCTCTCTTTCTCAAAATAGCCACTTGATTGGCTGACAGTCTATGTCTGAAGATGACCTGTATCTCTGTAGGTAATTGCAAAATACCTACTGGGCCCATCTTCTTGTCAGCACTTCCTTCTCAATTACTGTATTTGCTATCGCTTTCAGGAATAGTCCATTGCTTATAAAAACCACTGGCTGTTTTTGGCTGTCCTGCTCCTGGGCTAGCACTATTCCCAGGCCCTTCTTCAAGATATCAATTTGCACTATGATAGGGTAGCAGAAATGGGGACTCCTCAGAACCACCTCTGAACATAGGGTCCTCTTCAATTCTTGGAAGGTCTCCTCTGACTCTTCAGAGCAGAAAACCTTCTCTAGTGTCGTGTTCCATAGCTGACATGCTAGTAATTCTACTTTCTCCCTAAAGTTTAGGATTCAAGGTCAGTAACATTTGATTAACCCTAAGAAGATTCTCAACTGCTCCTTTGTTTGAGGTGGACCCACTTGGATAATAGCTTCCACCCTCCTTTTCTACAATTCCACTTGCCTCCTGCTTGGTAACTGCTCCAGTTACTCCCACTTGACCGTTTCCTGGGTTCTGGATTGTCAGCTCAGAGGCTAGGCCACTATTCTTCCTCTGTACTCCTTCATCAACAATTTTTTCTGATTTACCCTCAACCTCGGCTAGTTTCCTATGCTATTAGGGTTCTTCAATAAGAGTCATTGAGGTACTTTCACTCTAGCTACCTCTAAGTATCCAGAATCTCAGGCTTTCTCTTGATGAGGTTGCCATTGGGGTTTAGATATTTGAGCCCATAATTTTTCAAACTGAGCAATGTCGACCCAGGATATATGGCTATAGGACACCAGGGAGTACTCCTACTTCAAGGCTGATTTTTTGTCCATTGTCCCCAAACCAGTCTGAGTTGCAAAACACTGCTGTTGGTCCCCATGAACACAAGTGAGAGATACTAAATGTTTATAATCAGTCCGAGTCTTTTTTCAGGAAATCTCTCTGAGCAAGTCTCTTGAAATTCCTGGAATCAATGAGAGCTCGGGTGAGCAACCCTTTGAACTTAGCTAGAATTAATAAATTGCAACCTTTTGAGTAAAGCACATCAGCAAAATTACAAGCATGGACATCGACCAGGAGAGAAGAGCGGCTGGCCCCGGGAGCATGAAGTACCATGCAAGCCAGCTTAATCATAAGTTTTTAAGTAAATGAAAGAGTAAAGATAAAAATCAAATCCAATCTTGCCCCCTAAAGCCCAGTTAAAATCAGGACCTCCGTGCCGTAGGAGAGAGGAGAGAGCACAAAAACGGCCTGAAATGCTGAGGGAAAAGGAAAGTACCGCCTCTTTTCTTCCCGCGCTGCTCTGAGGACTCTTCCACACAGTCAGGCTGCTATTCAGCACTGCCTCCGTGGCCCTGGCGGGGGTGCACCCATTCCCGGCCAGCATCCAAGGCAGACCACACCCATCGCCCCACCTTTAGTATGCCACTGCTGCCTCCTATCCCATGACTTTTTAATTTCCTTAAGAGTCTCTCATCTGGGACATTGTCAAAGGCTTTCTGAAAATCCCGATAAACTGTATCAACTGGTTCACTTTTATCTACCTGTTTGTTCAGACCTTCAAAATAATATAGCAGATTAGTGAGACAAGACTTTCCTTAGCTAAATCCATGTTGGCTTTGTCCCATTAATCCATGGGTATCTGACCTTGTTTACCATTGTTTTATGTAACATATTTGTTCAAATGATTTTGAGTTTATGTTCTATGTAAGCCATATTGATCTTGTTGTTTTCTAACCACTTAGACTTTCAGATTTGCTGTATATAAGATTAGCTGAATAAATAATAAAATATGTTAAGTAATTTTGTTCTTTCTAATGGTTTCTACCATTTTGCCCAGTACTGATGTCAGGCTCACTGGTCTGTAATTTTCCAGATCACCCCTGGAATCCCCAAGGACTGGGAATCCAGTAAGAGAATGTTATAATGCTTGTGAAGAGTACTTTTGGACAATTAGAAGGTCGTGGAAGGATGGAAGATGAGAACAGCACTGTTACAAGTGCACAGAAATAGACAAGTCATTCCCAGGGTATGCTTATGGGCTTCTCTAGTCCAGCAACAAAGCTAAAGAGAGATGTTTTTACAAGCAGAGTAGAAAAAGCTGCAACTTGTAGTGCAACTGTGAAAGAGCAGCTATCTGGTGACATCTCCAAAGAGGGGCAAAGGAAGATGATATGGTGTAGAGTAAGGGCACACAAAAGAAGCAGCAGGTGAAGACAACTGAGTAGAGCAGTAGGCACACCGATTCCCTACTAAAAGTGTGTGGAGATGGTCTTCACGGATACAGAATCTGAGGAATCCACATGAGCAGGATTTGCATCTGAATCGTCAGGTATCGAAAGTTTACCAGCTGAGGTGGGCGTTACAGAGGTTATTGTTAGCGTGCTAACTGGTGATGAAGTAAAAGGTGATACTGGCAGTGCCAAGGTCAAGCGCACCACACAAGTAAACAAGATAATAAAGAGTGGGAAGGTTACCTGTGGCCATTCATCTCTCCTCCATCCCCAGCCCCAGTCCAGCAGCAGCATAGAGAGTAGTAGCCCCCCTCCCCCCAAGGAAAAGAGTTAATGTCTTGTAAAACCTCATAGGTGTAGAAGCATTTTAAAGTGTTTGAGGACCCAGCTACGCAGAATGCAATTACTGAAGGAAGCATATTAGTAGAGGGAAGCTAATGAACCATCTGACAAACAGTGGCATGTAACAGCACCCTTTCCAGCTCAGTACAATGACAGCACCGATCCTAGACTAGGGACTTGATCCAGGAGTGAAAATTGCAGTGGTGGGAAAGGTACAGAAAAAGCAGAATCCCTTTTCCCCAGCAGAGCCCCTAGCTTCTTCCACCACTTCGGTGACAAATCAGCAGGATGGGATGAGATGGAGAAGGGATGGTAGGCAACACTGTCATGGGGAAAACAGCAGGCAGCATCAAAGGTGATGACACAATGCATTAGGGGAATGATAGCCTTGGATGGCCATTGCCTGAAGATGGTTTTAAACAGAAAGGAGTCCAAAGGAAAACCACACAAAGGAAGCAAGACTTCTACAGTCCAGTAAACCAGTACAAAGGAGTGGAAGACAGTCCAGGCCTTGTAAACAGAGAAACTTTATTTCAGAAAGCTTGACTTTGCCAAGTTTCAGTGGTTAAACCTTCATCAAGGGTCTGCAATAATAGCAACAAGCAGATATACAAAATTTTGAAATTAATAAGAAATATCACCATCATACATATGTAATAAAACATAAAAAATGAAAATATAAAAACATTACTACTACTACTATTTAGCATTTATATAGCGCTACGCACACAGCGCTGTATAGAAATATAAGCAAAAAGACAGTCCCTGCTCGTCAGAGCTCACAATCTAGTCAAGACAACACAGAACAATAGACAGATCGGGAAAACAATTATGGTGACACAGAGCAATAGTTAATTTGGGATAAAGCAAAGTATGGGGTAAAACAAAGTATGGCAATTACAATTCAGGCAAAACAAGTATGGCATTTACGAAAACCAAGTATGGCATTTATACAGTTTTAGACATGAGAAAGGACGGGAGTCAGGTTAGGACA
Source organism: Ichthyophis bannanicus (assembly GCA_033557465.1). NCBI lineage: Eukaryota > Metazoa > Chordata > Amphibia > Gymnophiona > Ichthyophiidae > Ichthyophis > Ichthyophis bannanicus. The sequence goes on from CM066036.1 coordinate 454,957,247, forward strand.
AAGGGTAGAAGTCAGGACCTGAAAGCGACAGTGAAGAAGTGGGTTTTCAACCTGGACTTGAAGAGGGCCAGGGAGGGTGCCTGGTGTATAGACACAGTTAGGTTGTTCCAGGCATACGGTGCAGCAAGATGAAAGGAGCGAAGTCGGGAGTTAGCGGTGCGAGTGGAGGGTCTAGATAGAAGTAATTTGTTTAAATAACTTGTTTAAAATTAGATTAAAAACTAATAATACATAAAAAAATGTAACATACTGTTCTAGACTTTCAAACCATAAGTGCAAACACACCTAAAGAGATTTGTATGACAGCATTCAATAAAAAGGGACAATAAAAATTATCTTAGATATATGTATGTAATAAAACCATAAAATCATAAAATCATTTAAACACTACAGGAAACAGACGGCACATTGGGATCACATGCGAATAAGAAATATCAGTACTGTGTATTTCTTAATAGCAAAAATAAGTATGAAACTGTAAAAATCAACTACTTTCTAAAATAATAATAATACATAGGGGAGTAACATACCATACTTTCAGACCATAAGTACACACACATAAAATAATGTGTATAAATAGCATTCAAGACAAGGCGTATACAACACAGGAGTTGTGTAAGACGGAGAATAGAGAGTGTACCACTGGCAGGGCACTCTTGGCCATTCTTTTGAAGACTTGAGATGTTTTGTTTTGGGGCCTTACTCCTAACTGGAGAGGAGGAAATTATATATGTATGATGCTGATATTAATTTCAAAATTTTTATGTCTATTTGTTGCTATTATTGTAGACCCCTGATGAAGACTTAATTGCCGAAACTTGGCTAAGAAGGGTTTCCTGAAATAAAGTTTACAAAGCCTGGTCTGTTTTCCACTCCTTCTTTGTGCTGGTTTAAAGGGCTGGTGCATCTCTTAGCTTCCCATTACCGAGTGCCTATCTAGTCTGCCCTTCCATACCAACTACTAAGTTTTACAGGCCATTTTTTCCTTTCTGTTTCTCCCATGCTTTCTTGAATTCATCTTTACCTCTGAGAGGCTATACCATACATCTTCCACTCTTTCCATAAAGAAATATTTCCTCCAGTTACCTCTGAGTCCATCCCCTTTCACCTTCTTCTTATGTCCCCTCATCACAGAGCTGCTTTTCAGTTGAGAGAGGTTCTCCTCCTGTGCATTTAGGACATGAAGGTATTTAAACATCTTTATCATATCTCCCCTCTCCTGCCTTTCCTCCAAAATATTCATATTGAAATCTTTAAGTCTATCCTTATATGCCTTATGATGAAGACCACTGACTATTTTAATAGCTTCCCTCTGCACTGACTCCATCCTGTTTATATCCTTTGGAAGGTCCGGTCTCTAGAATTGCACACAGCACTCCAAATGAGGTTTCACCCAACTTTATACAGAGGTACTATCACCTCCTTTTTGCTGGCCATTCCTTTCCCTATGCACCCAAGCTTCTTTCTGGCTTTCACTGTTGCCTTTTCTAATTCTTTAGACACCTTAAGATCATCAGAAACAATTACCCCCAGGTTCCACTCTTCTTTCATGGACAGAAGTACTTCACCACCTATACTGTACCACTCTCTTGGATTTTTGCAGCCCAAATGCATGACACTGAATCTTTTTTTGCATTAAATCTCAGCTGCCAAATTCTTGACCATTCTTCAAGCTTCACTAGATCCCTCCTCATGCTATCTACATCCTCCTGGTTAGTCTACCCTATTGCAGATTTAGGTATCATCTGCAAAGAGGCAAACCTTACCTGATAGCCCTGCGATATCATTAACAAAAATGTTGCACGAAATTGGACCAAGGACAGATTGCTGTAGCACACCACAGTTTCTAGCCCAGTCAGCTACTTTAGGGTTCATCTCTAGGGTGCTCAATTTATTTATAAGTTGTGTGGATGGAACAGTGTCAAAGGCTTCATTGAAATCTAAGTACTCCACATCTAGCACTCTCCCTCAGCCCAATTTTCTGGTCACCCAGTCAAAGAAATTACTCATATTTGTCTGACACAACCTGCTTCTAGTAAAACCATGGGGCCTCAGATCCTGCAATCCATTGGATGCCAGAAATCTCACTATCCTCTGTTTTAGTTGTATTTCCATTCATTTACTCACCACAGAGGTCAGACTAACCAGCCTATAGTTCCAAATCTCATCCTTACTTCTGCTTTTGTGTAGAGGATGCACCCTTCACTAATCATGTGGGGCCACTCCTGACTCTCAAGAAGCATTGAAAAGGGTAGATAGTGGAGCCACTATAAGTTCCTTCAGTACTGTCAGATGTATCACATCTGGACCCATTGTTAGCTCATCATAAACACAGTCTTCTAAAAATTGTTCATGATCCGTCTTGCTTCTCTTCCTATTTTTATGTGTTTTCTGAAGTCCTACTCCTAGCCCTTCATATTTGTTAAGCAATTCTGCTTTATACTCATTAGCTTCTACATACTCCTCCCTATCAACTTGACTCTGGCTATACTGCTTTTGCACCTGTTCCTGTCACTAACAGAGCTGGAAAATATTTTGTTTCCCCCATAGCATTAGCTATTTTTTCTACAATTTATATCTTTGCTTTCCTGGCTACCTTCATAGTTTCTCTTAGCTTTTTCAATTATTGATGCTTGTCTTCCTTTTTCTGTGATCTCTTGATTTTATGAAAGTCATCCTCTTCTTCCTCACCTTTTCAGCTACTTCTTTCAAGAACCATAGCAACCTCCTTTTCCTTTTACATTTATTTGTTGCCCTTAAAATATCCCCTTTCAGTTTTGCCCCTATTTTTTTACTGCAAGTTTCTTTTCTATTAGGGACAAAAGTGTTAACAGATTGTAGCTAGATACTCGAGCTCTGTTTTCTTTTTAGTTTAGCTAGTATAAAATGGAAAGTCAGTGCATACACCAAGCACAGGAATAGTTTTGGTCAGGGCCTAGAGAGGTGTTCTTTTAATTTTTGTAGCTAGTCAGATGCATGAAGGGCAATAATGCAACTTACAATGAGTGGCCTCCAAGCAAAGTTTTTCTGAGGGCTTCCCATTGTCGCACCCCCCCATGAGGGCCTTCCCCATACGGCGGCGGTGGCAGAGAACTTACTTCATTGTGTTTGCTGTGCTGCCTCCGCTTTTGTAAGTTTACCACAGGTCTGGCGGCTGTTCCACTGGGCCAAAGTCTTGCGGTGTGGCTGTTATCATGAGACTTCGGCCCACTAAGGAACAGCCGCTGGGCCCACAGCAGACTTAGAAGAGCAGAGGCAGTGTGGCAAGCATGATAAAGTAAGTTTGCCATTCTGCCACCACCACCCTGTGAGCCCCCTTCCTACCCATGCCCCCTCCCCCACTTTGTGGGGGCTGCTTGGGCAGAATGCACGCCAATGGTCAAGGATCCTGAGGACATGGCTTCCCAAAGCATGGGAGCACTACAGAATGAGACATCTGCCCAACAAAAGTGGCATTGAGTGAATCGTCAAGTGGTGAGAATAGATATGCATCATCACATCTCTGGCCAGAACATGGAGGGGTGTTACAGGAACACATCTGCATAAATCAGGGTTAGAAACATAGAGACATGATGGCAGAAAAAGACTACATGGCCTATCTAGTCTGCCATTCCATATCAACTACAATAGTCCCCCTTTTTATCTTTAGAGATCCTCTATGTTTGTTCCATGCTTTTTTGAATTCAGATACTGTTCTCATGTCCACCACCTCCATGCATCTACCACTCCTTCCATAAAGAAATATTTCCACATATTACTCTTGAGTCTATCTCCTTTTTCTCTAATCCTATGTCCCCTCATAGCAGAGATTGCCTTCAATTGAAAGAGACCCTCCTGTGCATTTATGCCACGGAGGTATTTAAAGGTCTCTATCATGTCACCCCTATCCCGCCTTTTCTCTAAAGTATACATATTAAGATTTTTAAGTTTGTCCTCATAGGCTTCACAACAAAGACCACTAACCATTTTAGTAGCCACCCTCTGCACCGACTCCAACCTGCCTATATCCTTCTAAAGGTGTGGTCTCCAGAATTGCACAAAATACTCCAAATTAGGTCACACCAGAGATTTCTACAGAGACATTATCACCTCCTTTTTTTTGCTGGTCATTCCTCTCCCTATATACCCATGCATCCTTCTGGTTTTGAAGTCACCTTTTCAACCTGGTTAGTTACTTTAAGATCATCAGGCACAATTACACTCAGGTCCCGCTTTTCTTTTGTGGGCAGAAGTACCTCACCCCCTACACTGTACAGCTCCTTTGGATTTTTGCAGCCCAAATATATGACCCTGTATTTTTGAGCATTAAATTTCAGCTGCCAATTCTAGACCATACTTCAAGTTTAGCTAGATCCCTTCTCATGCTGTTGACTCCTTCCTGTGTGTCTACTCTGTTGCAGATTTTGGTATCGTCTGCAAACAAGCAAACTTTACCCGACAGTCCTTCTGCAATATCACTAACAAAGATGTTAAAAAAAATCTGACCAAGGACAGATCCTTGTGGCACACCACTAGTAACCCCTTTCTCCATTTACCTGTATCCTTTGTCAACTTCCACTCTACCAATTTCTAAACCAATCAGTAACTTTAAGGTCCATCCCTAGGGCGCTCAGTTTGTTTATAAGTCGCCTGTGTGGAATGGTTTCAAAGGCTTTACTGAAATCTAAATACACCACATCTAGGGCTCTCCCTTGGACCAACTCCTTGGTCACCCAGTCAAAGAAATCTATTAGTTTTGTCTGACAAGACCTGCCTCTGGTGAATCCATGCTGCCTCAGATCCTGCAATCCATTGGACTTCAGAAACCTCACTAGTCTCTCCTTTAGTAGCCTTTCCAATAATTTACTAATCACAGAGGTTAGACTAACCGGCCTATAATTCTCAAAGTCATACTTACATCCACTTTTGCATAAAGGGACCACATGTATCTCTCTCCAGTCCTCTGGCACCATTCCCGACTCCAAAGAGGCATTGAAAAGATCAGACAGTGGAGCCGCTAGAACGTCTCCAAGTTCCCTCAGTATTCTTGGATGTATCCCATCCGGACCGATGGCTTTGTCTACTTTTAGTTTAGCTAGTTCCTCTCGAACACAGTCTTCTGAAATCGTTCGAGATTCCCAATGCTGCTGTTGCTATTTGTGGGTGTTTTCTGAGGTCCTGCTTCAGATCCTTCATCTATGAACACAGAACAGAAATATTTGTTAAGCAATTCTGCTTTATCCTCATCAGTTTCTGCACTCTTGAGTCTGACAGTACCACTTTTGCCCATCCTCCTCTCACTAACATAATCTGAAAAATGTCTTATCCCCGCATTTTATTGCATTGGTTATTTCTTCTTCTTTTAGTACCTTTGCTTTCCTGACTACTTTGCTAGCTTCTCTAAGTTTCTCCAAATATAGATGTCTGTCTTCCTCTCTCTGTGATCTCTTGTATTTCATGAAGGTCTCCCTCTTTTTCTTCACCTTCTCAGCTATTTCATTTGAGAACCATAGCGGCCTCCTTTTCCTTTCACATTTATTTACCTTTCTAACAAAAAGGTTTGTTGCATTTAAAATATCCCCTTTCAGTTTTGCCTACTGTTTTTCTACATCCCCCAGCTGTTCCCATCCCGCTAATGATTCTGAATTATTGTCCCATCTTTGCAAAGTTAGTTTTCCTAAAGTCTAAGACCCTTGCTTTTGAATGTTTTTATCAGCCCTATTACTAATACTGAACCACACCATCTGGTGATCATTGGATGCAAATTGATCTCCCACTCTAATATCATGAACACTTTCCCCATTGTTAAGCACTAAATCCAGTATGGCCCTATCAATTGTGGATTCTGTTACCAATTGCCTAAATAATTCTCCCTGTAGAGAATCCAGGATCTCCTTACTTCTAGATGACACTGTAGCAGGGATGTGCCAATCCATATCAGGCATATTGAAATCATCTATCAGTAGCACTTCTCCTTTCATGGCAATACTGTGTATGTCTTGTATTAAATCTTCATCCACTTCTACCCCCTGTGATGGGGATCTGTATATAACTCTAATGTAAATGGATTTCTCTTTCCCTTCTTCTAGTTTAACCCACAGTGCCTCCTCTCTTCCTTTTAATCCTTGCAATTCTATAGTTTTAATATTATTTTTAAGACATAGTGCCACACCACCTCCTCCCCTTTTCCCCACCCTGTCCTTTCTAAATAAAGCATAGCCTGGTATAATTACATCCCAGTCTTCATCTTCTATGAGCCATGTCTCCATAACCGCTACTAAATCCAAGACATCCTCTTCCATTGAAGCCTTCAATATCTGGGATATTATTTCCAACGCTATAGGCATTTATACACACCACTTTCCTGATGTTGCCCCTTTTACCCATTTCCATAAAGGTATTTAATGTTTCACTTACCTGGGGGCTTTCAACACTTACCTGGGGTCTCTCTTCACCCATCCCCATCGAATCTAGTTTAAAGCCCTCTTCAGTAGGGTTAGCCAGTCTGCTGCTGAAAACGCTTCGACCCTTCTTGGACAGATGGACACCAATATTGAGACAGCTGAGGTATATTGGTGTGCTTATTTTCAATAAAAGCTTTGGGAGAGCCACATTGAGGAACACTGGAAATAGAAAAGGGAATTGTTGTTTTGTGTTTAGGTCTTTGTATGGTCAAACTTAAAAGTGATTGTACATTGGTTGTATTGTTATTCTAAACTGATTAATCGTATTGCATTACATTTGCCTATGGTTTTTCTCAAATGTTTTTGACCAAATTGGTTCCAATATTCCTACTCACTACTGACCTACTCTCAGGATCGGAGCAAGGAGATGAGGCGCCCTAGGTGAACCTGATCCCTTGCTCCACCCCTCCCCCCCTTGGCACCAATTGCCACTGTTGCCATCCCTCTCTGGGACAGACGACAATGGCAATAACCCCCAAACAGCCCCGTGGAGCTTACCTTTAAGCTTTGGCATCATGGGACTGTTTGCTTCTGCCTCTCTCTGACTCTCAATGCCAATTTCCAAGATGCACCACGCGGGGCCAGGCATGGCCATTTTTGAAGATGGCGAACCTCAAGCAGGGGTGCGTAGGCAGCGCTCTCACTCATTTTGAAAGATACCGGAGGGAGGGTTCTGGGGCCACTAGGCCACCATGCCTATTTGGTGTTTTGTCGGGAAGGGGGTGGGGAGTTCAGGGGGCCTCTAGGCTACAAGGTTATTTTCTTTGTAAGGGAGGAGGGAGGTCTGGACCACTGGCCACCAGGGATTCGCTGTCTGTTTGGGTATTGACCCGACAATATTTTGATGGTATTGGGGGCTTTTCCTGATGCCGTGATTGTCCCCAATGCCATCAAAATACTGTCGGGTGGGGGGATTGGGGCTGTTGGCCCACCAGGGATTCATTGTGTGTTGCACCAGTTTGGCAAACTCGGGAAATTTTAGGAACAGATTCGGGTAAACTGGGACAAAGTGGTTGAATCTCACCACTGGTGATAAGGTAAAGAAACCTTTCTAAACACCCTTACAGAAGAAGAGCATTAGTGTTTATTCAGGCTATGCTGAAATGTGCTGTTTATGCTGAAACAGCTGATCCAGAGGACCCTAACAAATCCTGTGTTCTGAAAACTGGGACCGCTGATGTAAGAATAGTATGTGAGTGGGTCTGGAAACAAATCATGCTGCAGTAAGAAAGGGAGATCATATATGTAGTCATGGGATGCCATGCCATTATGGCATAGCAGCTATTAGTCATAGGTTTGGTTTGGTAGAATGTTGTCTTTTGTGACTGTAAGTGAGAGTGTGTGATGTGGGGGTAGCACGGGAGGATTTGGTGTTCTAATCTACAATTCAGGGAGGCCATGAATGACTGACTGGTACCTGGACCATATGGCTGACCAAAGTGTCACCAGGTGCTAGTGTGATAGGGCAGGCATACATCAGCTGAACTAGGCACTGGGAGACATGACTGATGTTGCCTGTATCTTTATTAAAATGCCTCATTTACCGCCCTTTCAAAGCCATCAGGGAGGTTTACAATAATGCAAAATAACAGAGGCTGAGGCCAGAGACGGAAAGGAACTACATCTTCAGATAGGAAAGCACACAATCACACCAGACTTAAGGAGAGGAGAGGAAGTATTTTAGATGAAAAGAGAGGGAGGGAAATCTAGAGGAGTCAGGAAAGGGAGGTCATAGGCAACACAGTAGAGATCGGTCTTGAGAAGGGACTTGAACTTGAGGAATTTATTTTTATTTATTTAACAGTATTTTTAAACCGCCTTATCTTATTAATCAAGGTGGTATCACAGCAAACAATCGGGTAAAGTGAGTGTGTTAATCATGCAGTGAGGGTGAAATTTAGTTGAGTGTGTGTTGTATCGTGTGCTGGATTGGGGTGAGCTATGTACAAGGTGTGGTGTATTGTGTGTTAGAGTGGTTTGAGCTATGTACAGTGTGGGCTATATACAGTGGTGCTGCAAAACATTTTCAATACAGGCGGTATCATGTGCTGTTATACATTCTCTTAGGTTATGTGATGTGTCCATAGTGTTCTATGAACAGCATGGTTTTTAGCTGTTTTCTAAAGTCTTTGAGGTCTGTAGTTGCCCTCAAGTCGTCCGGTAGTTTGTTCCATATTGTTGGAGCAGCCATGGAGAGTGCTCTGTTTGTTGTGTCCTTGCGTGTGTGTTTGAATTCACTTGGGGTGCTGACTCGGTTGTGTGTTTGTTTTCTTCTAGGACGAGTGCTGGTGTCTGGTTGAATGAGGGTGTGTAGGCTGTTGGCTGATGTGTGCTGATTTATCTTAAATAGGTTTATGATAGTTTTGTATCTGATGCGTGCACTGAATGATTGTTCTTTATAGAGGGAAGTAGGAAGGGAGTTCCAGAGGGATGGTGCTAGGAAGAAAATGCTGAGTGATGGGTCTGTTCTAAGTGGGCACAGGCTGGGGAGGGGAGATCAAGACGGTTAACATGTTTGGACCAGAGACTGCAAGGTATCAGGCAGAACTGAGATGTGCAACTCTTATGTTCATTGTAAACCGCACTGATGTCGAATAGCGCGGTATAAAAGAGACTACAAATAAATAAATAAATAAATAAACTGTATGGAGTCTGTCTTATGAGTCATAGGAGTTTCAAAGTAATGCAATAAGAGCCAGTGTAATTGAATAAGAGAGGGTGTAATATGATTATAACTGATGGTGTGGGAAAAGATCCAGGCAGTGGTATTTCGAATTCTCTGTAGACGGTGAAGTTGATATTGGTTATGCCAGCAAAAATTAAATTGCAATAGTTGGTGTGTGAGATTACCAGGGAGAGAAGGAGAGTTGTGATAGAAGAAGAGGAAAGGACGGGACTTACGGCTCAAATTTGACGAAGGTAGTAATAAGATTGGCGAGTAAGAGCAGAGATGTGTGTGTGGAAGGAAAAGTCGGGGTCTAGTGTGACACCCAGACAGCGGAATGAGGACAGTAGAGAGATTGGGGCATCAAGGAGGAGAGGGAAGAGGGCTGGCTGGGGGCTACCAAAAGTGAACCACATTGCAGATGTTTTTGAGGGGTTAATATGAAGAAGGTTTGAGATCAGCCAGTTAGCAAGTGTTGAAGGGTGAAAGATCCAGCTTGGTTGGGAAAGTATGGTGAAGGAGAATGATGTCATCAGCATAGTAATATGCTGAGATACCAGACTGCTGCACCAGGAGAGTGAGAGGGGCTAGGAAGATGTTAAAGAGACGTGGAGTGAAAATGGAGCCCTGGGGTACCCCACAGTGAAGAGGCAGAGGAGGGGAAGTGTGGGAGTCAGAGACCATGGAGAAGGAGCAGGAGTAGAGAAAGGAGTGAAACCAATGTAATACTGTGCCCTGAAGACTGGCTGTTCTGAGATGAGAAAGAAGATTAAAAGCAGCTGAGAGATCAAGAGAGACAGCTAAAGAAATATCCTCCTGATCGTGAGAGATGTGAAGCTCATTAAGAAAGGATAGAAAGATAGATTCAGTGCTGAGGCCAGGGCGAAAACCATATTGATGTGGGTGCAGGAAGTGAGTGAAATCTAGGTGGTTAGAGAGCTGAGTGACGGCGGCTTTTTTGAGGATTTTAGAGATAAATGAAAGATTGGAGATAGGGTGATAACGGGCGGAATCACTGAGATCGAGCGAGGGATTCTTTGTAAGGGGATGGACTACATAAGAACATAAGAACATAAGATATGCCATACTGGGTCAGACCAAGGTCCATCAAGCCCAGTATTCTGTTTCCAACAGTGGCCAATCTAGGTCATATGTACCTAGCAGTTTCCCCAAGCAACACAGGTTCCACAATGCTTGTATTGGTTCAAGCATTGATATCCTGGGTCCCTTCTTAATAATGGTTTATGGACCTTTCCTCCATGAACTTGTCCAAACCTTTTTTAAACCCAGCTACACTAACAGCCTTTACTACATCCTCCGGTAACAAATTCCAGAGTTTGATTACACATTGAGTGAAAAAATATGTTCTTTTATTAGTCTTAAATAGTTTACCCTGTAGCTTCATTGCATGTCCCCTAGTCTTTCTATATTCTGATAACGTAAACAATCGATCTACGTTTACCCGTTCCACTCCGTTCATTAATTTATAGACTTCTATTATATCTCCCCTCAGCCGTCTCTTTTCCAGGTTAAAGAGCCCTAACTTTTTTAGCCTTTCTTCATAGGAGTATCCTTCCATCACCTTTACCATTTTGGTGGCTCTTCTCTGAACCTTTTCTAAAATCGCTCTTCCTTGTCTAAAGTCATGTTGGCTGTCTCCCATTAGGTCATGACTATCTACATGCTGAGTAATTTTATTCTTTATGATGGTTTCTACCATTTTTCCCGGTACTGACGTCAGGCTAACCAGTCTGTAGTTTCCCGGATCACCCCTGGAACCCTTTTTAAAAATTGGTGTTACATTGGCGATCCTCCAATCTTCATGTATTAGAGATGATTTTAATGATAGTTCACAGATTACTAATAGCAGGTCTGCTATCTCATATTTCAGTTCTTTCAACACCCTCAGATGTATACCATCCGGCCCAGGTGATTTGCTACTCTTCAGTTTATCTAATAGTTGTAATACATCTTCCCGATATATCGATATTTCCTTCAATTCTTTCGCACCTTTAAATACAACTTCAGTCATGGGTAACATCCCTACATCTTCCTCAGTAAAGACTGAAGCAAAGAATTCATTCAGTCTCTCCGCTATCGCCTTGTCGCCTCTTAGTGCTCCTTTAACCCCTTTATCATCTAATGGACCAACTGACTCTCTCACAGGGTTTTTGCTACGAATGTACTTGAAAAGGTCTTTACTTCGCGTTTTTGCTTCCGCAGCAAGCTTCTTCTCAAATTCTCCCTTTGCCTGCCTTATTAATGCCTTGCATTTGACTTGCCAGTGCTTGTGCTGTTTCCAGGTTTTGTCGTTTGGCTCTTTTTTCCATTTCCTGAAAGATGCTTTTTTGGCAACAACAGCCTCTTTGACCTCACCTTTAAACCATGCAGGCAGTTTTTTGGACTTTCTTCCACTTTTCTTAAAGCATGGAATACAGCTGGTCTGGGCTTCCAAGATAGTATTTTTCAACAACAGCCAAGCCTGATGTACGTCTTTAACCTTTGCAATTGCTCCTTTTAGTTTTTTCTTAACTGTTTTCCTCATTTTATCATAGTCTCCCTTTCGAAAGTTAAAAGGTAGTACTGTGGATTTCCTTACTATCCCTCCTCCACTAATTAAATCAAAGGCGATCATGCTATGATCACTATTGCCAAGTGGCCCCAACAACCTTATCTCTTGCACTAGATCCGTTGTTCCACTAAGGACTAATATGGCTTCCCTTCTGGTCGGTTCATGAACCAGCTGCTCCAAGAAGCATTCATTTATTTCATCTAGGAACTTTATCTCCCTAGCATGTCCTGACGTGACACTGACCCAGTCGATACCGGGGTAGTTGAAATCACCCATTATTATTACTGCGCTGTAACGTTTGTTAGCTTCCTTGATTTCTTTGAGCATTTCATCATCCATTTGGTCATTCTGGCCAGGCGCTCGATAGTACACCCCCACTGCCATTGCCTTCCCCCTTTTACATGGAATTTCAATCCATATAGATTCTACAGCAGATTTTGTTTCCTGCAAAACTTTAATCCTTTCTGACTCAATGCCCTCTCTAACATAGAGAGCAACCCCTCCACCAATTTGATCAGCTCTATCATTACGATATAGTTTGTACCCAGGTATCACAGTGTCCCACTGGTTGTCCTGCTTCCACCATGTCTCTGATATTCCAATCATATCTAACCTTTCATTTAGTGCTATATATTCTAACTCTCCCATCTTATTTTTTAGACTTCTAGCATTTGCATACAAGCATTTTAGAGAATGTATTTTATTCATATTAATTTGGCTATTGTTAGACATGGGTAATTTGGGATCTTTAAGCTCTGTCTGCTCCATACTTGAGGGCATTTGGGCTACTTTACTCTTTTGTGGAACCTCTCTGCTTTTGGTAGTATCCTTCAAAGATACATTCTTCCGAACCATCCGCTCTTGGGCGACTGTCGGCTTTCCCCTAATATCTATTTTAAAAGCTGCTTTATCCTTTTTAAAGGTTAATGCCAGCAGCCTGGTTCCATCCCGGTTAAGGTGAAGCCCATCCCTTCGGAAGAGCCCCTCCTTTCCCCAGAATGTTCCCCAGTTCCTAACAAACCCAAAACCCTCATCTCTGCACCACTGTCTCATCCACGCATTGAGACTCCGGAGCTCTGCCTGCCTTTTGGGTCCTGCACGTGGAACAGGAAGCATTTCGGAGAACGCTACCCTGGAAGTTCTGGATTTCAACTTCCTACCTAAAAGCCTAAATTTAGCCTCCAGAACCTCCCTACCACATTTTCCTATGTCATTCGTACCGACATGTACCAAGACAGCAGACTCCTCCCCAGCACTATCTAAGACCTTATCTAGTGCGTGCTCCAGGGTGTTGGGACAATGCCAGAGACTAAGCAGGAATTGAATATGGATAGTAGGACAGGAAGGAGGGCAAGAGAAGGTTCAAGAATACACTTTCAGGGGACAGTGTACAAGGTGAAGGTTGTTTTCTGAGAAGTGGCAATGTATTTCGTGAGTTCTGAGGCAAGTATGTGACAAAAATGGGCAGGGGGTGGTGAGGGGGGAGGAGGAGATCTCAGCGGGGCCGTGTTAACTGGGAGGGAGGAGAGGAGTCTTTGAACCTTTGAGACAAAGAAAGAGGCTAGCTGTGAGGGGCTGGGCTCCAGGTGGAGATCGCCAGGGGTTTGGGGAGAATAGCAGGAGGAAAGGAATTTAAGGGATGAATAGAATTGACGGGTAGAATTAGATGCAGAGACAATAAGATTGGAGTGGTAGGAATGCTTTGCTTCTGTAATGAGAGAACGGTAGTACAGATGACAGGAGTTGAAGTTGTGAAGTGACTCTGGGTCTTTCGCGCTCCACATGACAGAGTTGCGCTTGCTGTAGGCACAGGCCTGGATGATACTATGAGCAATAGGAGGTGGATTGTGGCAAGCAAGAACTTAGGAGGGGGGGGCAATGCAATCAAGGGCTGAAGAAAGGCATGAGTTCCAAAGCGAGACTTGTATTTCCGGAGCAAGAGTGGAAAAGTCTGTGGGAAAAAGCTGATCGGCCAAGGGGAAATATTGCATGGTAGAGGTAGTGATGCGACAGGATTGACGGACAGGTTTAATATTGGTCATGGGGTGGAAACCAGCGCCACCACGATAGAAGACTGGAGGAGACTGGACAAGAAAAGCGATGGAGAAATGATTGGTCCAGGGTAATGGGCTCATTGCAATATTTGTGGGAATGTAAGGGGAGTCCGAGGGACTAATCAGGAAGTCTAAAGTGTGCTGGCCTATGTTAGTGGAGAGAGCCATGTGTTGGTGAAGACTAAGGTCATGAAATAGCATAACAAAGGAGTTGTCCCGAGCTGAAGTAGGGGGAGAGAGATGAATGTTAAACTCGCCAAGTAAGAGCAGATGTGGAAAATGAAGGGAGGCCTTGGAGATGGTAAGGGTGAGGACTTCCCAAAGATGTGAACATAGAGTTGGAGGGACATAGAGAAGGAGGAAGGGAAAGGGGGGAGGAATGTAAGCGGAGGAGAAGGGACTCAGGGTAATGAAGGGCAGGCAGGGGATGAGAGCTGGGTGAGGGGCAGGTCTGAGCAAAATAGGTCTGACACCCCACTGCCAGAACGTCCCATGTGGTGGGTAGGAGTGGCTGAGTAGCCTGGAAGGAGACAGCGCACAAGGAGTGGGTCTTCGCCCTCTTGCAGCCACGTCCCTGTTAGAAAACGGAGATCTAAACTTGACTGGAGGATGAGGTCCTGAATCAAGACAGCCTTACTCTGGAGGGCCCTGCAATTCACAAGGCCTGCACAGAGAGGGTGCTCACCAGTAGGGACAGATAGGGGGGAGGAACAAAGAGAGGGCAGAAGACAACAAATAATTAGGTTGGAGATACACGGCTTAAGTGCCTGGAGGGAGCACGTGCGCGAAAGGGGCATCGTCCCCAGATAGTAGGAGTAGGAGAAGGGGTAGGGGCCATGCTTGCTGGCAGGATAGACAGAGCCAATATAGGTAGGGGAGGCAGTAGAAGAGATAATAGCAGCCTGAGGTAAGAGGTCTTACTGACATTTTGTCTGGTTTGTTTGCTCACTGGAGACTCGTAGCTAGAAAACGTGGTATGCTGCTGGTGATGGTCGCTGGTGTCGCACCAAGGAGCACTTCCTGCTCCTTGGGCGCATGCCCACGGCATGTAATACCGCAGCAGGTACTTTTTATGGGAATCTGGATGTGTCTTACTTCTGAGTTCTAGAATGCAGCCACAACTTCTGGTATGAATGGAGATTCACGAAGGAGGAGGTAGTTACCTACAGAGAGGGCATAGGAGCAGTAGAACAGAGTATAAACAGCAGTCAGGCACACAGGTAACCAGTACACAGCAGAGTTGCAGAGTGAAGTGAAGTTTAAATACCACAGCGGGCTGCCTTTCATGGGAATCTGGATGTGTCTTACTTCTGGGTTCTGGCACACAGCCGCAACATCTGGTATGAATGGAGAGTCACAGAGGAGGAGGTAGTTATCTGCAGAGAGTGCATACATCCCCCAGATTGTGCCATGAGGCCTACATCCTTCAACAGTCATGGTTTTATGCAAACTGCAAGATTCGTGATATATCTGGAGGCTGGCTACTGAGAATGATGGCACAGTGGTCCCCCTTTCCATGCCCACAGAGGCCTGAACAGGGGAGCAATGCCTCGCAGCAGACTGTGGGAAGGCAGACAGGGTTGCCCCACAGATAGTGGATGTATACAGATCAACATACACCACGATGGGACAGGTGTAGCTGCTGTGAGAAATGTCAGCACCCAGATATGTGGGAATCAGATGCCATAGCCAGAAGGCCATACTATTACCACTACTATGACTGATAATTTGTATAGCACTACAAGGCATACACAGCGCTGCACAGACACATGTAAAAGATGTTCCCTGCTCATCAGAGCTTACAATCTAGTCAAGACAGACATGTCTACCTCCCTGATTCCAGACTCTGGGCATGTCTTGACCTACGAATGCAGAATTAGGTTCAAACGGGGTCCATTTTTTATTTAGACGTGTCTGTGGGCTGGACGTGCATGTTATGGAATTGGCCTCTATTTCTTAAATTTTATCCATAAGTTTTTTTGTGACCCTGATGCTTTTAAAAACCTCCATCATTTCCTTTCCCTGCTCATCTAATCATGACTGTATCCTTCACACAATAGCCCAATGCTATCACATTGGTATGTTGTTCTTCCAAATGAACAAGACTCTTCTTTTTCAAATGTAACCTGAGGGTTCAAATAAAATAAATTTTGCCTGCTAGGCTGGGGAAGTGCTCTCCAGGGCTATCTGTAGCAGCTAAAAATGTTTCTTTCCCCTCCAGGGAAGTTTTGCAGCCTCCAGAGTTGTATGTTTATGTGGGGGAGGTGCAGGGATCTCTGTAGGAATCTCTTGAGTGAGCAGCCTTTTTGGAGGGAAACTGCTGAGACAAAAACAGGGAATTGAAACTGAGAGGAGCAGTTTGGGTTTGTTCATGGAAAAGGTGAAGTGTCTGAGAGATTTTTGAGTAAAAAGAGGGCTGAAAGGACTGTTTTTGAAGGGTACTAAATAAAGAAAAGGGTTGTACTGTAGAGGAATGGAGGGTAGTGTTTAGAGCAACTGCCTAGTATCCAGAAGATCAAGGGTTCAATTCCCACTGGCCCTCCTTGTGATCTTGGGTAAGTCACTTTACCTTCCATTGCTGCAGAAGGAAAGGCCTGGCAACCTACTAACAGGTAAACATAGATCAATTGTTTACATCATCAGAATATAGAAAGACTAGGGGGCATGCAATGAAGCTACAGGGCAATCTAAGACTAATATTTTTTCACTCAACGTGTAATCAAACTCTGGAATTTGTTACCAGAGGATATAGTAAAAGCTATTAGTGTAGCTGGGTTTAAAAAAGGTTTGGACAAGTTCCTGGAGGAAAGGTCCATATACCATCATTAAAAGGGATATCACTGCTTGACCCAATACAAGCATTGTGGAACCTGTGTCTTTTGAGGAAACTGCTAGGTAATTATGATCTAGATTGGCCACTGTTGGAAACAGGATACTGGGCTTGATGGACCTTGGTCTGACCCAGTATGGCATATCTTATGTTCTTATTTTCTTATGAACTGGTGAATGGTGACTGTGGAAGTGTGGTTTAATTCTCCAGAAACTGAATTTGGTGACCATTTGGAATTTTGGGTAAATGGCTCTAACAGAAATACTGACTGAGTGGTTGAGAGTCTTACTGAGTAAAGAATAGTTCTTAAAGGAAATTAAATTCTCCTTGGAATCTTGTCTAAGGTCTGGAGAAGTCGTTTATACTCAGAACTGGAACTGTAATTCTGAATCTGACTTTAAGCTGTTCAGAGTGGATGAGAGGATTGATTTTATAAGAAATATCTTCTTGGACTAGAGAAAAAAACTCTGAATTTTCAGAAGTGGGTACTTTCTAGCTAAAGTGACTGAAATGTTTGTGTGCAGAAATGACTGACAAGTTCCATGAGAAAAGAAGGGGAAATTCAAACCTAAGCTGTGACTGAACTGTTTGTGTGCAACCGAAGCAGACACAGAGCTTAAACATTCTGCTGGGCTCTGTGCTTAGTTAATTGAGACTGACTCTTAATGGACCTATTACTACTACTATTCAGCACTTATAGAGCGCCACGCACGCAGCGCTGCACAGATAGCCTACAAGAGGTAGCCAACATACAAGAGACAGTCCCTGCACGTCAGAGTCATGCTCATCGGAGCTTACAATCTAGTTAGAACAGTACAGAGCAACAGTACAGAGAAGATAGTCTCATTCCTGGATTGAAAGAATAAAGCAGTCCCTTGCTGGCTCAGTTAAGGGAAGTGTGTTTGGGAGATTGCTGCATGTGGGTGTGGTTGGGTTGCAGTCCAGAGTATGGAGGTATGGAGTGGATATATACAAATGAAGATGGGGTGTATCAATTATCCTTTTATTTAATTAGATAGGGGAAAGTGTTACAGTTGCTGAAAAAAAAGCCCAACATTCTATCTTAAAGAGAAAGACATTTTGCCCCCATCTGATAGGATAGACAGTGTTTTCCCTTGTTGATTTGTTAAAAAATAGGGAGTAGGATCAAGCACAGAAAAAGACATCTGAAAAACCTGGGAAGATCGTCAGTCCAGTAGCAGAAGAATCCAGAGTCCTGGGTCCCTATGCAAGAAAGAGAACTGGAAGAGGTACTGTTGCACCCTACACAGAGACAAACAGGGAAAATATATTTGAGCTCAAATAAAACATACACTGGGAAACTTACCTGTTAGAGGGGGGAAAGTTTGAAGGTTTTGAAAAGTAAATTAAGAATTCCTTAGTAGGAATTGGCCTGGAAATTTTTGTATAAAAGTTTCACCAGCAGATCTAAAGAATAACTTGACTTCCCTGTTACTTGATATGACTGAATAGACTTATCTGAGTTATTGTTATGTTAATGTGAGCAAAATGTTACTGTGAGTTAAGAAGAATATTTTGGATGGCTACACTATTGTAATACTATATTTAATAAATTGCACTTGAAGTCATTTTCCTGAAAGTAAATGTTATCTATGTAGTCCATTATTACAAACCACTACCTAGCTACAATTAATACCTGTAATATGACCTTGATAGTACTAGTTTATCCTTTTTAGTTTATTTTCCTCTTGCTCTCTACTTGCCTCATAGTAAAGTGAGAGTAAGACGAGGTTAGTGAAACCTGTTGGCTTCCACCCGAAGAAACCACCAGACTCCAATCTCTTGGGTCATCTGATTACATTTGAACATCATTACGTTAGTCTGACGGTAAGCTCTTTGGGGTAAAAGAGGGCTACACAAAGCTTCAAATTCAGCCGTTATTTCTAAGAACTAGTTCATGAGATCTTCCCGTGTAACGGGAAGTTGAGTACTGTCTCACACTTCTCCTTTCAACCTATTGCCACTTTCCTCCCTTCTGGTACCTCCATCTTGTCATGCTCGTTAGGTTTTTGCTTACCTCTGGGATAGGAGAATTCTTTTACATCGTGGCTTTGCGCTTTGAAGGCATTCATCTACAGAACCAACCACTTTATTCAATCACACAGACAGGATTTGCTTAATTAAACTCCTGGAATGCAGAAAAATATAGCTTTATAAGAGCCCGCTTACACAGAATTCCAATTCCAAGAGTCCATCCCTTCCTGTAAAATCACTTCCTCCTAGTTCTTATGTAATGTTAAGTGATAAGGACTTTTGGCTATGATAAGGAAGCAATTTACCTCTATCAACAATCAGAGGATGGTCTATAACCCTCCATATAGAGAGATAAGAGAGAGTGCTGGATTCTTCTCTTGTGTTCAGCCCTTTGCTTGTGTCTTTGGCCGAAAGGTTTATAGCTTTTGGCTCTTGTTTCTGTGTAAGGCTTCAAAATCCAGTGCCTGCTTATGTTTCTTTTGTTAGCAGTCCATGGAAGGATCGAGGGCACAGAAGAAAGGAAAAGGTTTTCATTTGGAAGTTTCTTCATTACTGGAAATTGCATTATTTGAGCAAATGTATCATCTGTTGTAACAGATGAACTGTGCTGGTTTTTGGCAGAAGCAAAATGTCTTGGCTGAAATATGTAACATGTAGGGAAATTACAGTGCTGCTATGTGTGGACCCTCCTATTTATTAGACTACATGCCCTTTCATGGAAGCAGCACAAGAAATGTATACCACTGTAAATACCTAGAGATGAGATCCAGCAAGGTGAACATTTCAAAGGGGACTGTTTGAGTTACTTTCAGGAATACTGCCCCAGCCTCTAGGAGCAGAGTAGAAAAAGAACATTTTAGTGGCCCAGCAGGGGAAGTCTTCCCTTTCAAATATATATTAACTTTTACTCCTGGGGGAATTCTGCGTGACTGCACAATGCAGAATTTGCACCGAATCCCCCCACTGCACAGAATTTTACCTTTTGTTATTTGGGCATTTTATTTTTCAGTCTCAATTGCCTCAGCTATTTTCTTCTGCTGTCTTTGTGTCTTCTGCTAACTCTCCATTGTCTGCTGTCCATTTGTCCTTTCTTCTCTCTTCTCCTATTTTTTTCCATTCTCTCTCTATA
The DNA here is from genome assembly GCA_033557465.1 of Ichthyophis bannanicus. Classification (NCBI taxonomy): domain Eukaryota; kingdom Metazoa; phylum Chordata; class Amphibia; order Gymnophiona; family Ichthyophiidae; genus Ichthyophis; species Ichthyophis bannanicus. The sequence continues at coordinate 454,976,935 of CM066036.1, forward strand.
TCTGCCTCTAATATACTGATCGCCCCCTTTTGCTCTTTCCTCCATTTCTTTCTTTACTCTTTTTTTCATCCAAATTTAACCCCACCATCCTCAATCCCCTTTTGACATTTCACCTATCAACTTTCCATCTACTCCTGTAATCTCGAGTCCAGCCCATCTCCCCAGTTATCCTATTTGCCGTCTCGCTTGCTAGCCTCTTATTCCCTTCTATCTTTCACTCACTCCCCATTACCACATGCTCTGTAATCACCCCAATTCAACATCTCTCAATCCCCTCACCCTTCCCTTTTACCCCCCCCCCCCCCCACAGTCCAGCATCTTCCTGTTTCTCTTCTACCTCCCCAACACTTTTTCACTTCTCCCAAGCCATAGACCAGTAGCTTTCTATCCCCTTTCCTTTCTCCATCTTCACCCCTCCAGTAGTACAACATCTTTTCTATCTTCTCTCCCAGCCCAGCATCTTCTCCTTTCCCCATTCTCACCCTCATCCCCAGACCAATATATCCTTTCTCTCTCATAAACCAAAATCTCCCTCTATCTTTTTCTCTCTATATATCCCCCACCCCAATCCAACATATCCCCTCTCTCTTTTTCTCTTTCTCTCTGTCCCCCTTTCCCTCTATGCAAAATATCATGCGGCACCATCCCTGTCCCCTGTCTTCTTTTTTCCCTCCGAGTCAGCAGCAGAAAGATCGCAGAACACCATCCCCATCTTCATCTTTCTTCTCTGAGTCAGCATACAGGAGCCAGTATTGCTTATAGCATTCACTTCCAGTGTACATTTCAATGGCTCTGTGCACTGAAAATGAATGCTATGGGCAGCACTGGCTGCTGTCGCTGACTCAGAGCAAAAATGTTGAAGCCGGAGATAGTGCCACACAAAACCACAATCTTTATGCTGCTGTTACAACGGCCCTGGGCCAGCCTCCTGAGTCCCCACTTACTCTTCCTGTACCCAGTCAATCTTAAGAGTCTGTCTTGTTTTTTCTCCCACTGAATTTTGAAGTCTCCACCTAAGTCCTAGTCCCTGCTCACCCCCATCTCCATCTTCAGTACCTACCCTCCTGCCTCCTACATCTCTTCCCCACATTCACCCAGCTACTTTCTTTGCCAATATTTATTGCTCTGCAGTTCCTCCTTCTTACCCCAGCATCTATTCTTATGCCCCTCCCTCTGTATAATCTTGTTTCTTTCCTCCCACACAAAATACCTGTCTCCCTCTCCATCCTCACTCCCCAGCTTCTGCCTCTTTTTCTCCACCCTGACTGCAGCATCTGCCCTCTTTCAGCACCTCCCCCCATCTTCAGCACCCTTCCAGTCCCAGCCACCCCTGCAACAGCTCCCTTCTAGTCACAGCTCCTCCCAGCATCAGCTCCATTCCAGACCCTCCCAGCCTTCTCTCCCTTCCAGACCCAATCCTTCCAAGCATTATTTCCCTTCCAGTCCTAGTCCCCATCCCCCAACATCAGTCCATTTCCAGTCCTAGCCCCCCAGCATCAGTCCTCCTTCAGTTCCACAAGACAGGAAATGCCCTAGTTTCATTTCTACAAACTATATGGTATCAGTGGTTGCAACTTAGCACAGCCACAGGAGCAAAGAAAAACGTGCAGAGGTGAGCCAGTGAAACAGACTTTGGGGCTCACTGGCTCACCTCTTAAGCCGACCAGTGCTGCTGGGTTCCTCAGGGAGGGAGGTCATGTGCAGGCGACATGTCCACACATGCCTAGGAACAGCCCTGATTAGGACAGAGGTGAAGAAGGTTCATTCAAAAGTAAGAGTCCTAGAAACTAACTTTATCAAGATGGGGGAATACTTCCAGGATTCATTAGCAGGAGAGAACATCTGAAGGAAGTGGAAAAGCAGTGGGCAGTACTGAAACAAGATATCTTAAGGGCCACAAACCTTTTTGTTAGGAAAATAAATAAAAGTAAGAGGAAAAGGAGACTACTTTGGAAAAAAGTAAGAAAAAAGAATTAGCCTTCATAAACTACAAGAGATTTCGGAAAGAGTAAGACGAGCCACAATATCTGAAAAAGCCAAGGGAAGCTGGTCAAGTAGTCAGGAAAGCAAAGATGCAAATGGAAGAAAAAATAGCCAATAAGTAAGATGAGGGGGCAAGACTTTTTTTTAATATATTAGTAACAGGAGAACATGTAAAAGTGTCATTTTGAGACTCAAGGGTGAAGGAGAGATATATGTAGAGGTTGATGTGGTTAAGGCTCAACTGCTTAACAGATAGTTCTTTTCTGGGTTCGTAGATGAAGGGCTGGGAGTTAAACCTCAGAAAATAAATGCAAATAAGAATGAAAGTGAGGTAGATCTTAAATAATTTTCAGAAGACTATGTTCATGAGAAGCTATCTAAATAAACAGTAGACTAGGGAACCTGCAATGAAGCTGCAGTGTAACCCATATAACACTAATAAGAGAAAATATTTTTTTCACTCAATGCGTAATCAAACTCTGGAATTCGTTACCAGAGGATGTAGTAAAAGCCGTTAGCGTAGCTGGGTTTAAAAAAGGTTTGGACAAGTTCCTGAGGAAAGGTCCATAAACCATTATTAAAGGGGACCCAGGAAATCTACTGCTTGTCTCAATACAAGCATTGTGGAACCTGTGTTTTTTAGAGAAACTGCTAGGTACTTATGACCTAGATCGGCCACTGTTGGAAACAGGATACTGGGCTTGATGAACCTTGGTCTGACCCATTATAGCATAACTTATGTTCTTAAGTTCTGTTGGCTCCGCTGTCTGACCTTTTCAATGCTTCTTTAGAGGTGAGAATGTTGAAGATGGGCAGATATTGTTCCTCTCCTCAAAAGAAGTAAGATAGAGGTTGTAAACTATAGGCCAGTTTGTCTGACTCTGTGGTGAGCAAACTAATGGAAATGCTGCTAAAACATAGGATAGTTCAGTTTCTGGAATTAAATGAATTGCAGGATTCGAGACAGCATGGTTTTACTATAGGTAGGTCTTGTCAGACAAATCTGATCAATTTCTTTGACTGGGTGACCAGAGATTTAGATCAGGAGAGGACACTAGCTGTGGTGTACTTAGATTTCAAGAAGGCCTTTGACACGGTTCCACATGGATATCTTATAAATACAATGAGCATCATTCGTATGGCCCCTATAGTGGGTCAGAAACTGGTTGAGTGGCAGGCAATAAAGGATAGTGATAAATGGAGTTCACTCTGATGGCTTTACTGATGGTGTATCACAGAGATGGGTCCTTGGTATGGTTCTTTTTAACATTTTTTAAGCAGTATTGCAGAAAGGCTGTCAAGAAAGGTTTGCCTCTTAGCAGATGATGCCAAAATGTACAACAAGTTACATACCCTGGAGGGTGTGGATAAGTTGAGGAGAAGCCTAGCAAAGCTTGAAAAATGGTCTAGGTTTAAAGCTCGAGGGACCTTGGTTTGACTCAGCATTTATTTTCTTAATTACAATGCAACTGAGAGGAGGACTGTAGTTTTGCCAGTTATCAATCAGTTGCTGCTTCTTGGTCTCTTTTTCTTTTTCTACTGGGCTCCAGTAGCCCCACATACAAAAACAAAACAAAACAGAAAGCCCTCCTCTGCCACCCCTGTGCCACTGTCTGTCCAGCCTTCTCTAGGCTCTGCCACTGCCTGGCTCGCTGGGTCTTATGCCTTTGGGTCTTCATTCCACTCTTTGAGCTTTGCCCCTCTGATGGTGCCGTGGGTCTTCATGTCGCTCTTGATGTCTTGGTGTGCTGTTAGCTCTCTGGCAGATGCCTGTCAGCAAGATTTGAGCAACTTTGATTAAAAATGGATGGAAAATCCTGCTGTTGATTGTAGAATTGCTTTTTCCATTGACTGTAATGAACCGAATGATTCTGAGTCTGAAGAGGAACAAGAACAGATGATTGATCTATAGATGAACTGAATCGACATTTTTTACTGTATACATCCTTCCTAAATAAAAAGACTATTTCTGGAAATGGACTTAGATCATGAAACCGAGCAACACAATTTTATAACACAGAGTGAGGGATTTAATTTTATAACACAGAGTGAGGGATTTAAAAGTGTAAAATGCTGTTATAATCAGAGAAACAGTTGTAGAAAATGTTTCATTTGCATTCCTTTGAAGGCATATTTTAGATAGGCTGTTTAGGTGCAATCTGGGGCATCCAAATCAAAATATCTGAAATTCTGTGGAGGGGGGGGCAGGAGAGAAGGTGAGCACATATAAGTGCTATCTAAAATCAACTTGTCTCCACCCTAAAAGAGAAACCTTTTTGGCAGAAGAAAAAGAAATGAGGATGTACAGAATAATGGATCCAATACGTGTAGGTTTTCGACTGATTTTAGAAATTAACACACGGGGATGGGTCCAGGAACACAGACGTTTCCACAACACTATTTCAGAATGTGCACATGTATCTCTTGCCACATACATGTCCCAGTCTGCCCTTAAGAACATAAGATGTGCCATACTGAGTCAGACCAAGGTCCATCAAGCCCAGTATCCTATTTCCAACAGTGGCCAATTCAAGTCAAAAGTACCTGTCAGGTTCCCAAAAAGATATACAGATTCCATGTTGCTTATCCTGGGGTAACCAGTGGATTTCCCTGGTCCTCTTTAATAATGGTTTATGGACTTTTCCTCTAGGAAGTTGTCCAAACCTTTTTTTAAACCCAGCTACACTAACAGCTTTTACTACATCCTTCAGTAATGAATCCCAGAGTTTGATTATATATTGAGTGAAAAAATATTTTCTCCTATTAGTCCTAAATGGGCTACACTGTAGCTTAATTGCGTGTCCCCTAGTCTTTCTACTTTCTGAAGGAGTAAATGGAGAAATACCTGCTTGTGTGAATTGAGTTTGGGCTAGCAGAATTGTTATGGTGTATTTTGGAGCTCCCAGTGACCATCGTTGTTGGAGGAGGAGAGACAGATTGCTGGTAAAGATAACACACCCAGCCCTGACATCATCAATGGGCATTTGCTGAGCCTGATAAATTCCAGCTACACTCATGCACTTTGGAGGAATACCGTCCTGTGTGAACTGACTTCGGTCCAGCAGAATTGTTTTGGTACATTTTAGAGCTCCCAGTGGCCGTTGTTGGAGGAGGAAAGATGGAATGGCGGTAGAGGTAATCCCACAGCCTAGCGTCTGCTGGGCCCAATAAATTCCAGCTGTGGGCACATGACTGTAGGAGCACATGACCAAAGGAGCATGTCCCTTTGGTGCCAATTTATTTATTTAACATTTCTTCTACATTGCTTTTCATGGTATTAAAGCAGTTTACATCAAACTCAACTATATATACAGTATATTGAACAAGTCTATGTAGTAACATGAAACATATTTACAATTTGGTGCAGTGTCTATGGTCAGTGATTTGTATTTTATTTTATTTATATTCTCTTATATACTGCACTATTCTGCATTAATGCAGTTTATATTGAGCAAACTGAAATTACATTGAACAGGTCATTATAACTTGGAGATAACTATTTTACAGGGAACATGGGCTATGGAGGGTTAAGTGGCTTGCCCAAGACCACAAGGAGCACCTGTGGGACTAGAAACCTGTCCTTCCAGCCCAAGGTTGCTGTCCTCTAGTGGGATTTGAACCCCCGACCTTCTGGCCTGAAGTACCTTGTCCCAACCACTAGGCCACTCCTCCACTCCATATTCCCCCAGAATGCCTAAAGGTCCCAAACATAAGACATCTATTGACTCATTGACTGTTTCCATGAAGGGACCTATGGACAGGTATATGAATGTTGGTGCTTCAGCAGCTCAGGCTCAGTCTAGTACTTTATCAATTCCTTTGCCTCTTTTGGTGTTGTGGGCTTTGTTATGCCCAATTTCTAGGACTCCACCCCCTCAACCTGGGGTGCAAGATGCATCTACTAATTGAACTGTCCCTGGTGCCCCGAAGAGGGTGGAAGGAGGAAAGACTAGTTCAGATAGTGCTACCTTTCTGGTTTCTACCAAGTGTCCTTTTCCCAAACCTATCCAATTTCAAGCTGGTACTGATGCTTTCCCCCCACCTTTGGCCTCAGCAGAGGTATCTCTTGTGGATATATGTGGATACACCAAAACTGTAAACTTGACATATGTAAAAACCTGTAAAGAGTTGCAAGTGTAAATACTTATGTTTGTTGTTCCACCTTAGACATTGTTCTATGTAACTTGTTCGTTCCTTGCAAACCACCCTTGATCTTGGGAAGGGGCGATATAGAAAGACATTGCAAATAAATAAAAATAAAATTTATGTATTTTTAGCTGTATTTATATCCCGCTTTTCACCAGGTCAAAGCGGTCAATTGGGAAATACATTTAACACGAGGGGATATGACACACATACGCTAATACTTACAGGGAACATGGGCAATGGAGGGTTAAGTGGCTTTCCCAAGACTACAAGGAGTGCCTATAGGACTAGAAATCCCAGTCCCTCCGGCCTGAGATTGCTGTCCCCAGGTGGGACTTGAACCCCTGGCCCTCTGGCCTGAAGTACCTTGTCCTAACCACTAGGCCACTTCTCCCACAAATAATAAAATATGGACTATGGTGTCCCAAAATAATAAAATGCTTAACTGACTCTTCTCCCAGGAAACAGTTAATGTGTTGATAAATCATCAATCGCATATTGAGTATTTGCAAGCTTAAGTGGGTAAATTAGAGGTTCTGACCTCTACTATGCAAAATGTAGCTTCCTCTAATACAGGGGTACTCAAATCCAGTCCTGGAGGGCCACAAACCAGTCAGGTTTTCGGGATATCCCTAATGAATATGCATGAGATACATTCAAATACTATGGAGGCAGTGCATGCAAATATATCCATGCATATTCATTAGGGATATCCCAAAAACATGACTGGTTTGCGGCCCTCCAGGACTGGATTTGAGTACCTCTGCTCTAATATAAAAGACTCCTTAATGGTTCATAGACAATTGGAGGTTATGGGAAACAAGTTTTCTAATAGGAATTTGTGTTTCTTGAATTTTCCTAAATCCCATTATATATCTCCTTCTTTTCTTCTACAAAAGTATTTTAAAGACATTTGTGTTTGCCAAATTATGATCAAATTGTGATTGTTTATTCTTATTATGATGCATCTGTGGAAGCCCAATTACCTATAGAATAGAAAGAGTCTTTGGATTTGTCCAATTTTTTTAAATCCTTGGTTGAGGAAATATCAAATCAGGCAACACTAGTAGTGACCTTTACCACAGAAGGAGATAAAGTTTTTATTCTTAAGCTTTACTTTCAGAAAAAGAATGCTTCATTTCTTGGTTACAAAATTGTGATTTTTCCTGATGCTTTTAGAGTTACCCAAGTCTGTCGGAAGGCTTTTTTGAATTTGAAGTCCAAGGTCTTGGCTATTGGAAGATCCTTTTTTCTATGATTACCATGTAAATAGTAATGTATCAAAGGACTCAATGTGTGTTTGTAGATTCTACTCAATTGGAAGGGTTTCTTAGGGATTAAGAAGTCCCCTCTGAGTAGCTGGAATGGATAGTTCTGATATATTTTGTAAATAGCTGATGCTTTATTGCTCCTTTTTTCCTTTTTGTAATTTCCTTAGCATTAACTGAGGATGCAGAATTAGCCTAGTGTTAAAATGGATTTATTCTCAGTTCACCTTGTAGTGGTACTCTACTCTTGATGTGGGCTACAACTGTTGTGTAATTTCCTATGTTTGTTTGAGATATTGTTTTCTTTTTTTGCTTCTGAAATTTTACGGGATGTAACATTTTTATAAAACTTTCTAAATAAAGAAAAAAAACGGAATAAAGAACCAGTCTACGTTTACCCATTTCACTGCATTCATTATTTTATATACCTCTATCATATCTCCCCTCGGTCATCTTTTTTGCAAGTTAAAGAGCCCTAACCTTTTAAACCTTTCATTATAGGGGGATCCTTCTATCCCCTTTACCATTTTGGTGGCTCTTCTCTGTACCTTTTCCAATTCTGTTGTATCCTTTTTAAGATGTGGCCCTTTGTAAATGGAAGCATGCAGCACTATGGCAGCTAGGAAAAAGGCCTCTATTTACTGGCATGCTTTTTTGAAAGAGTGAAAATTATTGGGGAGTGAGAGGGCATTCTCCTCGTCTCTTTATAGTTGTTGGGTTGCTCAAATGGGCACCTTTTACATGGCTATTCATTCCTAGGAGCAGATGTAGACATGGACATATCTGCCGGCAGATTGAGACATGCAGTGTCATTCCAAAATCAGGCACATATGTATCTTTTTCAGAATGCCCCGGACACACCTTCGCCACCACCTTCTGTGATACAAATGTGAAACTTTGGGGCTTTCTAAAATGGCTCTTGAAACGTGGCTGTGATTGGCACATCTGAATGGCATTTTAGATGTACAAATCATGAACAGATAGGGCTGGTGTTACCATTAGGCAAAGTAGGCAGTTGCCTAGAACGTCGGCCCTCCGGGGGGTGCCCCTCTCGGGAGCCAACAGCAGCGACAATGGTCTCAAACAGCCCTGTGGAACATAGCTTCTAAAACGGCTCTTTTAATGGTCAATGCTTCTTTTACCAAAAAGATAATGGAGATAACTTTCTAAGTGCAAATAAAAATAAAGTTATAATTTGGTTAAAGAGATAACTTTCTCCTTGTTTTGAGATGCTGGCAAGTAATTACCAAAGGGAAGGTGAAACTATTACAGATACTGAATGGAACTCTGAGTATGTTACAACTGCAAATCCAAAAATAGACACAATTAGCAAACTAAATGCAGTTTAAGATAAGTATTCCAGGCCATAGCAGTGATCTAAGTTGCCAAATCGTACTTAGCATCCAATATATCTTTAAGTCTTTAAGCTCCCCAAGTGGGTGGATCACCACTGACTCTTCTTGAAGAAAAGAATAACTTATCACCAATCCATAGTATCTGTTTTCTGCCCATCGATCAATAATATTTTCTCCAATATGCAGTTGAAACTGCATATTGAAAATGCAGATTACAAGTTGTCTGATTCCCACTGATTGGTATCATTGACATAGATATAGCCAGTCAGACCCTAGTCCCTCATCACCCTCACTAATGGTGTATAGGTATATAAGAAGTATGTAGATATTTTCAAAATTATGTGGGGGTTGAAAAAGGCATATTTTCTAAACAATGTGGCTCCTATTATAGCTGTTAAAAAAAGATTTATTTTTAGGCTTAGGTGTGAATGCATGCACAAAAGCGCACTGTGGAAAATTACCCTCTCAGCTGCACTTAGAAATGCTGTGCTAAGAAATTCTGTTTTTAACAATAGCTTTTAACATCCACAGAGTGACTGGTCTGTAGTTTCCTGAAACACCCCAGGAGTCCTTTCTAAAAACTGGCATTACATTTTCTGGTATAGTGGCAGATTTTAATGATAAGTTACAGATTGCTAGCAGCAGTATGCAACTTCATATTTAAGTTTCTATAGAACCGTGGGATGAATGTCATTAGAACCTGTTGATTTGCTGTTATTTAATTTGTCAGTTTATTCCAGCATAGCTTCCAGATTCACAGTGATTTGCTTCAGTTCCTTTGAATCACCACCACAGAAAATGGTTCCAGGCTGGCTACCTCCTTAACATCCTCTACTGCAACTAAAGACTGAAGCAAATAATTTATTTAGATTTTCTTCTATGGCCATTTCCTCACCAAGAATGCCTTTTAACCCCCATTCATCTAATGGTCCACCTGACTTCCTTGTAGACTTCTTTCTTTTTATATTCTTGAAAACGTTCTTAACATTAGTTTTTGCATCTTTGACAATTTTCTCTTGAAATTCTTTCTTGGTCTACATTCTAACAGGTCACTACTGTCAGCATCTTTTTTTTTTTTTTTTAATGCTATCTATGGCGGTAACAAGGTCTACACTGGGTAGGAGCATAGATGGAGTGGCTAGGCCCAAAGTAGAATAGTGCAGGCCCTGGGCAGGAATAAGAACTAGGCATGTATTAGGAGTCATTAGCACAGCACAAGGAGCCAAGAGAGAGTCAGGATGCAGAAATCTTGGCAATGGGCAAGAACAGGAGGGGGTGAATGTTTAGAAGCAAACACTTCACAAGGACAGGATGTGAATGCTGTCTTGAGGTTATCTAAAGCCTGCTGTTGCTCTCCGTTGAATGGAGTACCCTTCTTCAAGACTTCTATCAGTGAAGCAGTTACTCTGGAGAATCTTTGAGCAAAATGTACTACTATTACTACTATTAATCATTGCTACAAGGCACATGCAGCACTGTATATAAAGATGTCTGACACAGTCCCTGCTCATCAGAGCTTACAATCAATCAAGATGAAAAAAACATTGCAAAACTGAGGACTAGAGTATGGTAAGATACATATAAGTAATGAACGAAAGAGTGGGGGCATCAGGATCCAAAAGCAGCCTCAATAAAAGTTGGCAAAACCGCTGGATACTGTTCACATCTTCTGGGACTGTCCACTCCATCATAACCAAGATCTTCCAAGTGTCTATCCAGATGCCTTCAGGTAAAATAATATATCCCAGAAACCTTATGGACCGCTTATCAAATTTGCATTTTTCTAACTTTCTATATAGCTTTTCCGTAGACACCCTAATATTTGACAGATTTGGTGCTCGTGATCTGCCAAGTTTTCAAAGAATGTCAGGATGTCATCTAATTAACACTACAACACTTTGGTCTAACACATCCCAGAATATCTTATTTACTGATGAGGCCACGGGGCAGGGTCCTGGCGGCCGGCGGTAACCGGGTGTGGGGACCCTGCTCGTGGCATCGTGTGGGGCGGTTGTTTCTGGGGGGGAGCGTTATTTGAAATCATTGGCTGGCCAGGGAGGGACAGCCAGGCGAGCCAATGAGAGGCGCCGGTCCTGGGGGGTTCTGGGAGAGGCGCACATTACGTCTCTCTCTCGGGCGTGTAGGCAGCTGGAAGGAGCAGGTCTTTTGCTGTGCTGCTCCGGGGAGTCGTCGGCAGCCTCGCAGGGACCAGAGTGCTGGGATTCGCGCAACAATCCACAGGTGACAGGACGTTTTTGGCCCGGCCTCGGGTGATGAGGAGGCAAGTGGAAGGGTGTTTCCTTTAATTCAGTGGCATACTTAAGTAAATTGCTCATCTTTGGGACCACGGTTTGTGCACATTTAGTTGTGCACATTTAATGCTGCAGGGCAGGGTATAATCTTTTTGGGGGGGGGGGTTCTCCTTTCTTTTTGCTGTGTTTGGGGATTGTTTTCAGGGGATGCCGTTGTAGCGGGGGTGGCTGTGCAGAATCCAGGGGTCTTGCGGGGGGGGACAGGCTGCGGTGGGCAGGAGAAGGGGGCAGGCTGCATCTCCAGCTGGGGAGCCCAGAGGGAACATTAGGGGGGCTGCGGGAAGTGGCTCGGGGACTGGTGCAGCTCATGCTGTCAGATGTAGGGGTATAGTTCACGGCAGGGGGGCCAGAGCTGGAAGGGGGAAGGTGGCGGCCCCGGCCAGGAAGAGGACGGATGGTCTATCTAAGCGGGGGCGCAGGGGGGATGGGGTTGGCATTGTGGGGCAGCGGGTAGGGGGAGAGATAGCCAGTCACAGGAGACGGGAAATCCTGGGGATGGGGGTTCTGGGGAGAGGATAGCTGGTGATGGGGAGGGTGGCGGTGCGTCACACGGGAGTGCTGGGGCCGGGCGGGGGGAGGTTGGCATGCAGGGTTGGGGCAGGCAGGGGTTAGGGGGATGGGGAGGTAGGGGTGGAGGGCTGGACCACGCCATGGCGTGGGGCTCATAACTTCGGTCTAGGGCCTTCTGTTCAGCTGGGCTGGGCCGGTGGTTTGGCAGGTGTTGCGGGGCCAGGTGCTTCTGCATCCTGGGACCATTTGCAGGGAGGGGGGCAGGGCTCATCGAGGGCCGAATGGTTGGCGGCTTGGAAGCCGGCCGGTTCTCCTGTTGTTTCCCCCCCTTCTTTTCCTTTTGTTTCTCCACAGGCTACATCAGTGTCGCAGGCTGCGGGGCAGCAGGTCGTAGTGGGTAGGGGGGCTGGAACGGCACCCGAAGGAACGCAGCAGCTGCAGGCCAGCTTGGCAGATGGCGGTGGGACACAACAGGTGGACTTGAGGATTCGGCCAGTGGAGGTTTCGCCGGGGGAGGCACAGGCTGGCGACGTGGCGGTGGCAGGTGAGTCTCATGCAGGCGGAGGGGACGGATTGGAGCAGATGGACGTGCCAGAAGGGGATGGGCGTAAGGCAAAGAAGAAGAGGAGGCATTCTTGGAGGCGTAGGCACAGGTCAGGGTCTACTTCCTCATCCACTTCTTCCCCGTCGTCATCGTCATCTGGAACCTCGCGTTCGGGACATGGGGTTGGCCAGGCGCAGGCTGGCCCTTCCTCTGGGTTGGGCAGACTTACGTTGGTATCATTCACGGAGCTGTGGGAGGGGGTGCCCAGGAGTTTACACCGTAGGATTTTGAAGAGGCGATATACTGACATTTTCAAACTGCTGGATGGCAGGAAGCGCTCAGGAGAGAGTAGAAAGAAGAGAAAGGAGGATGAGAAGGCGGGGCGAGTAAGGAAAGTATCACGTAACGTTGTAAATTGGGTCAGAGCCTTTCTGCGGTTGGCAAGTGTGTGGGGCCATCAGTCTCCGGAGGATTATGGAACGTTGTTGGCATATGCAGACTCCATTTTGGAAGCAGCGCAGATGCATGAGGGCTTTGCCTGGATGAAATGTGATAAGAAGTTTAGGGACAAGATGGAAGAGAGTAAGTGGTTGACATGGGGTACACAAGATATTAATTTATGGCTGACCTAAATGTCGGTCCGGGCTGGTGCTAGTGGGGGTGGGGGGGCGAGAGCCTTGGTCGGTAGCGGGCTGGGATCGGGTCGGCCCTTTCGTGCAGCGGGGGGTACTACCCCGCAGAAGGTTGGAGTTGGGGGAGTGGGGGACATCTGTTGGCGGTTCAATAAGTCCTCGTGCCCTTTTCCCGATTGTAAATTCCGTCATGCCTTTTCATCCTGTGGGGGTGGACATTCAGCCAGTAAATGTGTTAAAAAAGGCGGTCCAGGTCTCCCCCCATCGGCTGCCAAGTAATTTGGATGTATTGAGTATGGCTCCCACTCCGATTCGGAGGGAGATCATCGGGGAATGGTTGCGGGGGTACCTGCGGGGGCGGGATAGGGAGGTGTTGGAACGTGGGTTTCAGGTTGGTTTCCGGATCCCGGTACATGGGACTGTGTCGTGCAGACCTGCGCGCAACTCACCTTTGGTTCGGCGTTTGGGGAAGGTAGTCCGCGATAAGTTGGCTGTGGAGCTGAGTTTGGGCAGAATTGCGGGTCCTTTTGCGGAGCAACCTTTTGCGAATTTAGTGGTTTCGCCGCTTGGGGTAGTACCGAAGAAGGAGTCAGGGAAGTTTCGCCTGATCCATAACTTGTCATTTCCGATAGGCGATTCAGTCAATCATCATATCTCGAGAGAGTTGTGTGCGGTTCATTATGCTTCCTTTGATGAGGCAGTTAAGCTGGTTATACAGTGTGGCCCGAGAGCTTTGATGGCGAAGGTTGACGTGGAAGCGGCGTTTCGGCTGCTACCAGTGCATCCGGCTGATTTTTATTTGTTAGGCTTCTGCTTCGATACTGAGTTCTATGTATGGGGCCTATGGGGTGTTCTGTATCTTGTTCATATTTTGAGATGTTTAGTTCCTTTATGCACTGGACTTTGGTCCAGAGGGTCGGCTGCGGCAATGTGGTGCATTATCTGGACGATTTTCTCTTTGTGGGGGCGGCACAGTTGGTGGAGTGTCAACAGTTGTTGGGTGGTTTTGTTGACATGGCATGTGCTTGCGGGCTTCCATTGGCTGTTGGTAAAACAGAGGGCCCGGCCACGTGTATTACTTTTTTGGGGGTGGAGCTTGATTCTGTGGAAATGGTGGCGCGCCTGCCAGTGGACAAAGTGGTGCGGTTGCGAGTATTGGTAGCTAATGGGTTTGCGTCCACTAAGTTATCATTGCGGGAGTTGCAGGTATTGATTGGCTCTTTGAATTTCGCATGCAGGGTCATACCGATGGGCCATGTTTTTCTGCGAACCTTAGCTGCGGCTACAGCTGGGGTAAGGAAGCCGCATCATCGCATCAGAATGTCCAAGGTCATGAAGGCGGACTTGCGAGTTTGGGATGTGTTTTTGGAGGGTTTTAATGGGATATCGGTTCTGATGGAGGTGGAGATCTCCAGCGCAGATTTGCAGTTGTATACGGATGCGGCTGGTAGTGCAGGGCTGGGCATTTATTTCGGGGGGGAGTGGTGTGCGGCCAGTTGGCCGTAGGCGTGGCATGCCACCCGGCTAACTAGTAACATTACGTTTTTGGAACTGTTTCCTTTATTGGTTGTTTTGCAGTTGTGGCCCAACAAGCTGCAGAACCGTATAGTCGTGTGGTGGTGCGACAATGAGGCTGTGGTTGCCGTAATTAACCAATATACACCGCGTTGTGCGCAGGTGGCTGGGTTGATGAGGGACATCGTTTTGGCTTGCTTGTGTTTGAATATGTGTGTGAAGGCCAGGCATATTCCGGGTTGCACTAATAGAATTGCTGATGCTCTTTCTCGTTCCAAGTGGGAGCTGTTCTGGACCTTGGCACCAGAAGCGGAAGTCGAAGGGCTGGCAGTTCCAGAGAGCTTATGGCGGATTGGCCAGCAGAATTGGTACTGTTGTTGAGGAATTCAGTGGCGCCTGCGACGTGGGCAGCGTATCGGAGAGAATTCGACGCAGTGGTGGAATATCTGCAGTTGTAGGGTTGGCAGCCGGGAATGGCCGTGGACTCCTTATTGGGGCATTATATAGTGCAGGTTGTAACACCGAAAATATGCCCTGTAACTTTAAGACACAAAAAGCTGAAGAGTACGGCACAGACTCTGACAGAAAGGGAGAGAAAAAGCTTCCTAGTTGCTATAGGCAACCAGAGCAGGCTGAGGCACGAGACCTGAGGGCACGCCCAGCCAACAGACACTCCCCAAACACTGAGGGAAACACTCTGCACATGTGCAGAAAAACGCCCACAACTCTGCATAAGAAAGCAGGCAGGCAAACAGAGTTAGTTGGAGTTCAGGAGCAGGAACGGGCCAGAGCTTGGGAGCAGGCCAGAAAGGAGAATCCTTATTATGCTCGAGTCCAGGAGAGAGAGAATCCAGGAAGAGAGGCTGAATGTGATTCCTGTATGATTACTGACGAAGGTTTTGATGACACAGAAGCTGCAAGCATTTGTGAAACCTGGCAGGTCAGAGAGAACCTAAAACCCTTCAACAAAAGGTCAGAGTATTGTCAGCCTAACCCTGTGTATTCTGAGGCCTGGAATAAGAAGCCAAGAAGGGCTGGGAGACATAACAGGCAGTCATTCTCCAACAGTGAGTTTAACCATAGAAAACCCTTTGCTAATGAAAGCCAGAAGCTTTTAAGGTATTCACATCCTTATAATAGAGATAGTGAACTGCTTCAGGATATTTGTATGAGAGCAGAGCCTGAATGTTTGTGTGAGAAGCCTGGCAGCAAACTGACAAGAGCAAGGTGTAACAGAAAAGCTGAAAAGCAATTTTATCAAGGCTCAGATAATTATCTCCCTGAACAGGAAGAGAGTTTTGAAGAGAGACCAGTCACTGACTGGAGGAGGTTACAAACTCTCTGCCAGAGGGAAGACGAGTCACTTGAGGAGCCCATGTGTACTGACCAGAATGAAGGTTTATCTTATGAGGAAAAGATGGACTGTTCTCTAGTGATGACTGAAGAGACCTCTCTGCGCTGAGAGCTAATAAGCCTGCTAGAGAGACAGGTCTGCACAGTGGAAACTGCCCAGGTGTTTACCTTGATGATATATTTTGTTTTGTCATTTAATTTGTGAAGCAAGAAGCTACTTTTCTTTATCCATTTGTTTATACCAGAAGTATGGTTATCTTTTGAGTTTGGAAGTGTATTATTTTTGAAAGTCCAGCAAAACCCCGGGAGGGGAATAAATCCTTGTTTAAACCTGACCCTCGACTTGCAACTACACTTTCTTTTTATAGAAAGGTCAGGGCCAGTAGTGAACTAAGCTAAATAACTCTAGTTTAGCCTCTGCTGGTGACATATAAAATGGCGTAGCACGTTGGATTTTTGAAAAAAAAAAAAAGCAAATACTACTGCCCAAAGTTTTTTTCAAAAGAGAAACAGATTGGAAGAAGAAAAAAAAAAAAAAAAAAAAAACTCACAGCAGCAAAGGAAATCCTGAGAGGAAGAAAATCCTGATACTGAAAGGACATCCACAAGCTGACCGGACGGAGGTGCAGAGAACCTTTCTCAAAATAAGATCCTTCACCGTGCTAAGGTACAAGTGGCTGGGCACGGGTGGTAAGGATTGTGGAGAAAGGGGGAGAGAGATACCTGGATAAAAGTAGATAGGGAGAAAGAAAGAAATATATTGTGTGCCGCACTTGGTGGGCCCTCTGTTTTTTTCTCGCCTATACAGGTATACCGCAAGCGCCAAGATGGATTCCAAAGAAATGATGAAATGGATGGAAGAGCAGTGGAAGGCACAAAGTGAGCTGGCACGACAGGCCCAGGACAGGACTATGGCAGCACTGGCTGCGCAACAAAAGCCCCTGTTGGACTTGGTGACCACGCTACTACAGCGGACATCCACTACTACAGCTGCGGAGGAAAATGTACCGGTACCAGCGGTGGTAGGAGTACAGCAATATGGTGCATTGGCACTAGGACCTTTCCAAAAAAGTGATAACTTTGATGATTATTCGGACGCATTCGAGCGAATCGCTCAGGCGGCTAAATGGCCCCTAGACCAATGGGCAGTCCGCTTTGCCATGTCATTAACCGGAGAGGCATTGGCGGCCTATAAGGCGATGCCCGCTGGCCTAGTGACCAGTTACCCAGATGTAAAACTGGCAGTTCAAGATAGGCTAGGTTTAACACCTACACATTATCGCCGACTTTTTAGGGAGGCAAGGCTCTTGCCCCAGGAGACACCTAAGGCTTTAATGCAGAGGTTGAAAGGTTTAGCAGCAAAGTGGTTGGCTCCAGAAAGGGCCACGATAGAAACTTTAATGGATGCGGTGCTGCTAGAGCAGTATTTTGAAGCTGTACCCGCCGAAGTAAAAGCTTTCCTGCTGTTACAAAAATGTCAATCCACTAGAGAAGCAGCGGAAATGACCGAATGCTATTTTGAAGCTGAATTGGCCGGAGCTTCTAGAGATAGTAGGATGAGGGTAACAGGCATGGAAAAGATGCCTGGTATAAGGAAAGCTTATGCTTCTACGGTTCCAAAAGAAAATGTAAAAAGCTATAATAATGTGATCAGATGTTTTCACTGTGGAAAAAATGGTCATGTGCGTAGGGACTGCAAAGAACGTGTTGCCCTAATTGTAGCGGGAGAGAAGGACCCTGGGGGAGGATTTCTTATGGACGTCCGAGTAGAGGGTGTAAAGGCAGTCGCACTCCTGGATACAGGAGCCGACCAAAGTATGGTCTCCTCCAAGATGTGGCAGGCCATGTTGACTAATAATCCTCTGGTACTATGCCAAGTACCCCCTTCTGTGCGTATGAAAGGTATGGATGGAATCCCCTCCTATTATTCCTTGTATGATGTGGTAGTAGAAGGACTAGGTAGAAAAGAAAAGATGCCTGTAGTGGTGATCCCGAACCTTCCCAGGGAAGTGGTGCTAGGCAGGGATTGGCCCTCCTTTCAAAAAGCTCTTAAAGAAAAGTTAGATGAAAGGGTAGGTCTAGTTTCTACTAGGTCCCAACGTAAGGTCTCAGAGGCAGGGACAAGTCCCATAGCGGAGCCAGAGGAAGAGCCCCGAGATAAGGACGAAATTCCAGAGCCAGAGCCCGACCAAGATGAGGAATCCCAGAATATACTCCCCTATAATGAAGAGTTAATTGACCTTCCCAAAAAGGTTAGGAAGGATAGGGCAAGACGAAGGCAGGAGAGAAGACAAAGGTCGCAGGGAAGAACAGACCTGGAGGCCGGGGAGGGTTTACCTTGGGTGCCAGCAGAGCTGGTAAGGAAATTCCCTTCCTTCCCCAAAGAACAGCAGGGGGATCCCGCATTGAAAAGGGCATTCGAATATGCTCGGGAGGCCAGGACAATTTTGCCCAGGTTCTTTTTAGAAAGCGAACTACTATACAGGGAAAGCGCGGATCCCAGGACGGGGACGGTGCGCAAGCAATTGGTGGTACCAACTACTTTTAAATCAGTAGTGTTAAGGTTGGCGCACGACCACCCTGTCGGCAGCCATAAAGGTGTCCAAGGGACATTGGACCAGGTGCTGGCTCGCTTTTACTGGCCGGGGGTGTTTAAGGAAACAACCCGGTATTGCGAGTCCTGTCCAGCATGCCAACGAGTGGCAGCTGCCAAGCCAAAGCCAGTACCAATGGTTACACAAACCACCAATGCAACCCCAGGTAGGAAGTTAGCCATGGATATTGTGGGCCCGTTAATACGAACCCCAAGGGGCTTCCAATATATCCTGGTGATCATGGATCACGCGACCAGGTTTCCGTGGGCAATACCCCTGCGAAATATTTCAGCACGGACAATCTCCATAGAGCTCATAAAGCTCTTTTGTGAAATTGGCTTTCCTCAGGAGATCCTAACAGATCAAGGAACCAATTTCACCTCCAGACATTTAGCTATGCTTTGGGACGCTTTCGGGATAAAACATATCCGCACTTCGGCGTACCACCCCCAGTCTAACGGGTTGGTGGAACGCATGAACCAGTCCCTAAAGCAAATGTTAAGGCGGAGCTTAGGAGGTAATATGGTGGAATGGGACAATATCCTCCCATTCGTTCTGTACGCCTGTAGGGAACGCGTGCAGACGTCGTTGGGTGCATCACCCTACGAACTCCTATTTGGTAGGACCCCGAGAGGTATTTTAGATATCCTTCGGGAGCAGTGGGTTGCACCAGAGGAGACGGAAATTGGGGTACCACAATTTTTAAAAGACCTCAGGAACCGTCTAGAACGGACTTCCCGAGTGTCTATGGACAATCTGCAGGCCAGCCAACGCCGGCAGAAGAAATACTATGACCGGGGAACTAGAGCCAGGAAGTTATCCATAGGGGATAGAGTGGTAATCCAGGTAGCGAACGCTGGTCCAAAGTTCGAGGCCAGATGGAAAGGCCCGGCCAAAATAATTGATCAGGTAGGTCCTGTGTCCTACAGGGTGGAGCATGAAAATGGGCGCCACCAGACATACCATTTAAACCTGCTGAAGCCTTGGAGGAAGAGGTCAGCAGATGTGCGACTAGTGCAGGTAGTGAGCGAAAGGTTCCGCTCGGATAGAATTACGCGCTGTCCGACGGGGACGTCAGCAGCTCGTAATGTCTTAAGAAGGGGGATGTGTAACACCGAAAATATGCCCTGTAACTTTAAGACACAAAAAGCTGAAGAGTACGGCACAGACTCTGACAGAAAGGGAGAGAAAAAGCTTCCTAGTTGCTATAGGCAACCAGAGCAGGCTGAGGCACGAGACCTGAGGGCACGCCCAGCCAACAGACACTCCCCAAACACTGAGGGAAACACTCTGCACATGTGCAGAAAAACGCCCACAACTCTGCATAAGAAAGCAGGCAGGCAAACAGAGTTAGTTGGAGTTCAGGAGCAGGAACGGGCCAGAGCTTGGGAGCAGGCCAGAAAGGAGAATCCTTATTATGCTCGAGTCCAGGAGAGAGAGAATCCAGGAAGAGAGGCTGAATGTGATTCCTGTATGATTACTGACGAAGGTTTTGATGACACAGAAGCTGCAAGCATTTGTGAAACCTGGCAGGTCAGAGAGAACCTAAAACCCTTCAACAAAAGGTCAGAGTATTGTCAGCCTAACCCTGTGTATTCTGAGGCCTGGAATAAGAAGCCAAGAAGGGCTGGGAGACATAACAGGCAGTCATTCTCCAACAGTGAGTTTAACCATAGAAAACCCTTTGCTAATGAAAGCCAGAAGCTTTTAAGGTATTCACATCCTTATAATAGAGATAGTGAACTGCTTCAGGATATTTGTATGAGAGCAGAGCCTGAATGTTTGTGTGAGAAGCCTGGCAGCAAACTGACAAGAGCAAGGTGTAACAGAAAAGCTGAAAAGCAATTTTATCAAGGCTCAGATAATTATCTCCCTGAACAGGAAGAGAGTTTTGAAGAGAGACCAGTCACTGACTGGAGGAGGTTACAAACTCTCTGCCAGAGGGAAGACGAGTCACTTGAGGAGCCCATGTGTACTGACCAGAATGAAGGTTTATTTTATTTATTTATTTATTTATTTTTATTTTTTATATACCGCGCTATTGAAAATCAGCTCGGTTTACATTAAAACTGAACAGAGCAACAATGCGTTAAATATCGCAATGTGCTTACATAGAACATGGCTTACATATAACATGTGTTTTTACAATAACAATGGCATAATCAAACTTGGGAAAAACAGGGAAACTATTTACATGGTATATACAAGTATTTACATAGAGAAATTTATTCCATTACACCGTGGGCATTTTTAGGTCAGGATGGGCGAATGTGTAGATCTATTTATCTTATGAGGAAAAGATGGACTGTTCTCTAGTGATGACTGAAGAGACCTCTCTGCGCTGAGAGCTAATAAGCCTGCTAGAGAGACAGGTCTGCACAGTGGAAACTGCCCAGGTGTTTACCTTGATGATATATTTTGTTTTGTCATTTAATTTGTGAAGCAAGAAGCTACTTTTCTTTATCCATTTGTTTATACCAGAAGTATGGTTATCTTTTGAGTTTGGAAGTGTATTATTTTTGAAAGTCCAGCAAAACCCCGGGAGGGGAATAAATCCTTGTTTAAACCTGACCCTCGACTTGCAACTACACTTTCTTTTTATAGAAAGGTCAGGGCCAGTAGTGAACTAAGCTAAATAACTCTAGTTTAGCCTCTGCTGGTGACAAGGTGAAGAGTGATGGAGCCTCCAGGGCGGCGGTACGGAGTCGGTTGGCTGGCTTTACCTTTTTTGCTAGAGCAGCGGGTTGGAGTCATTCAGTCCTTGGGTTTTTGGCTCGGAAGTTGTTACATGGATGGGAGCGAGCTTGCCCGACTCCGCGGGACTTGAGGTTGCCAGTTACGCATGATCTGCTGGTCCGGCTTTGTGCGGCTTTGCCGTGTGTGGCCACATCACGTTACGAGGCTATACTTTTCCGGGCAGTTTTTTGTGTGGCTTTCTTCGGAGCCTTTCGGATGGGGGAGTTGGTAGCAAGTTCCAGTCGGGCCACTGCTACTGGTGGCTTGTTGAGCAGTCATGTGCAGGTCCGAAAGGGGCAGCTGTGGGTAAGGTTATCGAGGTCTAAGACAGACCAGTTGGGGAAGGGGCTGTGGGTGGTTTTGAACGAGGTTTTTTCGCTGCCTACTTGCCCGGTGTCAGCCGTGAGAGGTTACATGTTGGAGCGCCCGGCGGCGGGCCGGCTGTTTTTTCTGCATGCGGATTCGCGTTGGGTGACGCGTTTCCAGGTGGCGGCCGTTCTGCGGATGGTTTTGCGTCATATGGGCTTGGATCCGCGGCGATTTGCGCCGCATTCATTTCGTATCAGAGCGGCCACCAATGCGGCAGCGGCGGGGCTATCACAGGCTGAGATACAGAGCATTGGCAGATGGAGATCGCAGGCCTTTAGGGGTTAAGTGTGGCTATAAGGGAGAATTCTGTGGGGATGGCTAACTTATGTTTTCTTTTCCAGATGCTGTGCGGTGCCCACATGGATGCTGGATGATCGGGCATTCATTCGTGCATTGGGCGGGACTGCAGGCAGCTGAACGACCGTTGGGGTGTAATCTAGGTCTGGACCGGATATGGTGTCCGTCAAATGGCTGGGAGAACGTGGTCTTCGATGGCTACAGCTATTACCTTTGCTTCGGCACCATCGACATGTGAGGAAAGAGCCGGCAGCGATTCTTCTGCATGTAGGAGGAAATGATCTGGTCAGATGGACGTGTAAGCAGCTGATCCGAGCAGCAAAGAGGGACTTGGCTGAAGTTATTCGGATGTTTCCGAAAGTTATTGTGTTGTGGTCAGATATCATTCTGAGGCCTACTTGCCAGCATCAGCGGCGCTGGTCGCGGGGGCTAGCAAACATCAATTGCCAGATTGGGCGATGGGTGTGTGATCATGGGGGATATCAAGTTTTGTACCCTTGCATTGATGTTACTTGTGAGGGCTTGTACCGGCAGGATGGGGTTTATTTATCCCCGGTGGGGATGGATTTGCTGCTCAATGACTGGCAGGAGGCCTTGGAGTGGGTCATGCAGTGGGAGGCTAAATCGTCGCAGCTTGGTCTTGGGGGGGCGGTGTAGGGGCGCAAGCTTCTCCTATGCTGCGTGGCAGGATCCCAGAGGTTTCCAGGGTCCGGAGCCTTTAAATGGAATTGGGGCGGGGGCGGTTGCCCCCAACCCGGATGACCCCTTACCGGTCTTTGCTAGTAATATGGCGAGGCCGGGGAAAAGGGGGGTTGGCGTTTGCCGCTGGCTCGGCCGTGGCGGGAGTGGAATGAGGTCATCTTGCTAGTGGTATGGCGGATGATGGCTCATTCCGCTTATGGGTTATTGTTAAGGAGTTATGTTACAAGAAAATGTTTGGATTGTTAATAAAGCTGTGACCATATAAGCCCAAGAAATGTGTCGGTGTGGTTTGTACGGAGGTGTTTGGAGGCGCAGGAGGTGGGGGGGATGTGTAGGTTAAGGGAGGGGGGTGCGAGCGGGTTGCGCTGGGTCCGACCTGCCTCGGTTATGATGAGGCCGCGAGGCAGGGTCCTGGCTGCCGGCGGTAACCGGGCGCGAGGCCCAGCGCGGGGACCCTGCTCGCGGCATCATGTGGGGCGGTTGTTTCTGGGGGGGGCAGCGTTATTTGAAATCATTGGCTCGCCGGGGAGGGACAGCCGGGCGAGCCAATGAGAGGCGCCAGTCCTGGGGGGTTCTGGGAGAGGCGCACGTTACGTCTCTCAGGCGTGTAGACAGCTGGAAGGAGCAGGTCTTTTGCTGCCCACCCTCCCGCCCTTTCTTTGGGTGCGGTGGGGATATAAGTTTAAGGGTTGTCGCAGCTAGGGGGGGGTGGGATCCCAGAGGTTTCCGGGGTCCGGAGCCTTTAAATGGAATTGGGGCGGGGGCGGTTGCCCCCAACCCGGATGACCCCTTGCCGGTCTTTTCTAGTAATATGGCGAGGCCGGGGAAAGGGGGGGTTGGCGTTTTCCGCTGGCTCAGCCGCGGGGGGAGTGGAATGAGGTCATCTTGCTAGTGGTATGGTGGATGATGGCTCGTTCCGCTCGTGGGTTATTGTTAAGGAGTTTATGTTACAAGAAAATGTTTGGAATTTCCTGATTGTTAATAAAGCTGTGACCATATAAGCCCAAGAAATGTGTCAGTATGGTTTGTACGGAGGTGTTTGGAGGCGCAGGAGGTGGGGGGGGATGTGTAGGTTAGGGGAGGGGGGGTGCAAGCGGGTTGCGCTGGGTCCGACCTGCCTCGGTTACAGATGTTGAAAAGTAGCAAGAGCATTTCTTAGGCCAAATGTCCATATTGGGAGTGAAAGGCCATCTTCCTTTCATTTCCTCTTCATATATGGATAAGATTGCAGGCCCTCTGAAGGTCAAGCTTTGTGAAAATTTGAGCTAATTAAATGTGTTTCAGCAGTTCATTGATGAATGGGCGTGGATACCAATTTTGAATTGTCATTGGAGAATCTGAAGGCTTGATGAATCCTTTCTTTAAGTTCTCTTCCAGGTATCCCTTAGAACTTTGATATCTGGCTCAGAAAGGGAACATTGCATAAGATGGTGCCCAGTTTCCTCCTGGTTTACTGCACAATCCTGGAACTCCATGGTATCATTGTCTGGTCACTCTCTTTTATTTCAAGATTATACATACAGTTCTCTTGAAAAATATAGATGAGAAAGTGATCTGACATGTTTTCCAGTGGATATGGGGTTCATGACGTTCTAACCAGGACATCCCTAGGATTATAGCAAAATGTGGTGCATGAATCAAATTAAAATCATAAAATCTCTTGGTGATTCTGAATCATAGTCATTATGTGGGATTCAGTCTCTAGAGTTATAGGGTCTGATGACAGGACTGAGCTGTCAATAGTTTCCACAGCTATGTAAACCTCTTTTTCATGTACTGGAACTTAATGCTGCAGAGAATATGTAAGGTCCATAAAACATATTGAGGTTCCAGAGTCAATCATGGCATTTGCTGGGAGTTCTTTGTTTTTCCATAGAAGATGAATTGGGTAATCACATGAGCAGTTTGGGTGCCCATTACAAAGTTCAGTCTTAGAAGATTTGTTTGTACTTGCTCCTGGCTCTTTCCCTACTGGGACTGATCATAATTCTGAAGCCTACTTCTGCATTATTTCACATGTGCCCAGGAAGTCCAAAATAGAGGTAGAGACCTTCAAGGCAACGTCTTTCCTTCTCCTCTGATGACAGATGCTGCCTTACTGTATCCTTCACCGTGGGCTCTTCAGGAGGTTGGTGTCTCTCTGGAGGTATGAAACTGCTACTCAGTTCAGATCTTTCAGGATACGTGGTGATAGGCATCTTTCAATGTGGAAATTTAATATAACTAGCTTCTCTAGACAGGCTATAGGGCCTTTTCATGCCAGCTCATCCTTATAGAAGCAGCAAAGCCTCATCAGAAATGGGCATGGAGGGTCAACTCATTACAGTCAAAGTCATTAACCCAGTGCCAGAACTCTGTAGCACATTCTTTTACTGTTCATCGACCCTGGTGAAGACTCATCATATTATTCTTGGCCATCTGAATTTGGTCCAGTTCCCCAAAAGCATGGGAAAGAGCAGCCAAAAAATGTTTGGTTTATTCAGGATAGCAGTGTCCTGCTCCAACAAGCTTTTTTCATGAGTAAACTAATTACAAAGTTTATTTTGAGGGAGTCAGATAGGTACACATAGGAATGAAGAAGAAAACAGAACTTGCACTAGTTTATGAACACACACAGTTCTCCAATAGTGCCAAACTTTTCTGACAATGGTGTGCATAGCTCTGTGGGGAGATACCTGGTGGAGCAGCACTTTGTCCTTGCTCCTGATCAAATGCCTGCACAACTTTGACCTTCAGTTGAAGGGACTGAAGCTGCACCTGCATGGTTTGAAAGGCTTCTGTTAGATTTTCTGTAGACTCCATAATGACCCAGCGCCTGCATTTTTTCTGGTTCAAACTGTCTGGGCCTACCCCGGGCAGGGGTATGGATCGAGAGGCTAGACCAGGGGTATCCAACTCCAGTTCTGGAGGGCCGCAAACCAGTCATGTTGTCAGGATGTCCTTAATGAATATGCATGAGATATGTTTGCATGCACTGCCCCCATTGTGTTCAAATATTTATCTCATATATACTCATTAGGGATATCCTGAAAACCTGACTGGTTTGCGGCCTCCAGGACTGGAGTTGGAGATCCTTGTGCTAGACCAAGGGCATAACAGTGCAGGAACCAGGCATGGATCTGGAGCCAGTAGTCATTAGCAGGGAACAGGACAGGAGCAGAAGCCAGGTGAGGGTTAAGAGCCTTGGCAGCTGACAGGAGCAAGAAGCATATTTGTCCTACTCTCTGTAAATAATGAATATGTGCTCAATCTATATAAAATAGTTAATATTTTCTCTGTAAAATAGTTATTATGTGCTCAAAAGTGTTCTATGTAATGATGTTTACCATGTTCTCTGTAAACCGTCCCTGATCTCTGGAAGGGGCGGTATAGAAAAGGGCACAAATAAATAAATAAATAAGAAGCAGGTGAATGCTTAGAAGCAAACACTCTGTTAGGACAGTGAAAGGAGCCATCCTAGATGAAGGGCATGCCCACCAAAAACCATTGAACCAGCAAGGGTGGGTCTTCTTGACTTACCTTTTATTTATTTATTCATTTATTTATTTATTTAGGCAATTTGTTATACCATCAGTGACAACAGCAGGAGCCAGCATCATGGCTGTTTACAATCAGAGGTTATAACTAAATATAAAAACAAAAACTGAAGAACAATACCACAGTCAATACAAAAAAAAACATAAAAGCTCTAGGCAAGCTTAATACTAGTCTAGGGTCTCTAAAAAATCTTATGACATATCAAGGAAGGGAAATGAAAAGCTCAATATCTTTCAAGCACGTGGAGGCCAATTCAGATCAGGGGATGTCCAGGCCATCCAGATATCCAAAAATTGGATGGGTCCCAAAGCCACCCGATTCTGCAACCGCAGGAACTATACATTCCTGTGGTTTCAGAATCAGGCACTTGGATGGACTGGACGGCCCTCCCTCCACTGCAGCTGGTGTGCCTGTGCTGTGTCATCCCATCACAATGGCACCGGCATGTCCAGACTGTGAGCCCCAAAATCGCCTACACAAACATACCTGTTCCCACCGCCCGACCTTCGGTGGATGCAGCCAGGGCCAGGATCGGGTGGCAGTGCACCCACCACAGTGGTGCGCACTGATCTGCGGGGCTGCAGGCCCCAAATGACCCCATGTCTGGCACTTATTCCACCTCCGAGATAGAATAAGGCAGGTATCTAAGCAGGGGCCGCCAGATGTACAGAGGGCCGACCGGAATACCCTCTGTACATCTGGCTGCTTCATCCCACCCCCACTCTGCTGACTCTCCATCTCTGGACCTCCCCCTCCCGCCTCCGTCCAGCACTCCCTGAATAAACCATCAATACATGCGGGGAGCGCTATGCAGGGAATCGCATCCGGGACCTGAATGGGGGTTGGAAATCCATCCCAGACATCCAACCCCAATATCCGGGGTTCAGAGTAACCCCCATAGTGTGGTCACAATAACACAGGCCACATGAATGAGGGGAAAATGCAAAATTAATCCTTACTTGACAAAGAGGACAGACAGAATATATATATTATATGAGATCTTAGTAGGTTTTAAAAACAACCAGGTTTCATCTGTTTTTTTTTTTACTTTTTATAAGAGGTCTCGGTACAAATATAAAGCGGTATATTAAATCTGACTAAATAAATAAATAAAACTATCTATGGGTATGGACCATTAGATGATAGATGTGTAAAAGGGGCAGTAAGAGGGAACAAGGCTATAGCAGAGAGACTGAATGAATTCTTTGCTTCGGTGTTTACTGAGGAAGATGTAAGGATGTTACCCATGACTGAAGTGGTATTTAAAGGTGATACTGCAGAGGAATTGAAAGAAATCTTGATACACCAGGAAGATGTATTAACTATTTGATAAACTAAAGAGTAGCAAATAACCTGGACCAGATGGTATACATCCAAGGGTGTTGAAAGAGCTGAAATATGAGATTGCAGATCTGCTATTAGTAATCTGTGAACTATCATTAAAATCATCTGTAATACCTGAAGATTGGAGGATCGCCAATGTAACACCAATTTTTGAAAAGGGTTCCAGGGGTGATCCAGGAAACTACAGACCGGTGAGCCTGACGTCAGTACTGGGAAAAATAGTAGAAACCATTATAAAGAACAAAATTACTCATCGTGTAGATAGTCGTGGCTGAATGGGAGACAGCCAACATGGCTTTAGACAAGGAAGATCTTGTCTTATTAATCTGTTATGTTTTTTTGAAGGTGTGAATAAACAGGTAGACAAAGGTGAGTTGGTTGATATAGTATATCTGGACTTTAGAAAGCTTTTGACAAGGTCCCTCATCAGAGACTTTTGGAAAAACTAAAAAGTCATGGGATAGGAGGCAATGTTCTATTGTAGATCAGGAACAGGTTAAAAGATAGAAAGCAGAGGACAGGGCTAAATGGCCAATTTTCCCAATGGAAAAAGGTGAATAGTGGAGTACCCCAGGGATCTGTGCTGGGTCCACTGCTTTTTGACATATTCATAAATGACTTGGAAAAGGGAATAATGAGTGAGGTTATCAAATTTGCAGATGACGCAAAACGATTTAAAGTTGTCAAAACCCAAGAGGATTGTGGAAAATTACAAGAGGATCTTGATAAATTGGAAGACTGGGCATCCAAATGGCAGATGAAATTTAATGTGGACAAGTGCAAAGTTATGCACCTAGGAAAGAACAACCCAAACTATGGTTACACGATGCAAGGCTCCACATTGAGAACCACTACCCAGGAAAAAGATTTAAGCGTCATCATGGATAGCATGTTGAAATTCTCTGCCCAGTGTGCAGCGGCGGCAAAGAGAGCAAATAAAATGCTAGGTATCATAAGGAAAGGAATGGAAAATAAAACAAAGGATATTATAATGCCTCTGTATCGTTCCATGGTGCGACCGCACCTTGAATATTGTGTGCAATTCTGGTCGCCGTATCATAAAAAGGATATAGCGTTATTAGAAAAGGTGCAGAGAAGAGCCACCAAAATGGTAAAGGAGAAGGAAGGATACTCCTATGAAGAGAGGATAAGAAGGTTGGGGCTCTTCAACCTGGAAAAGAGATGGCTGAGGGGAGATATGATAGAGGTCTATAAATTAATGAATGGAGTGGAACGGGTAAACGTAGATTGATTGTTTACGTTGTCAGAATATAAAAAGACTAGGGGACATGCAATGAAGCTACAGGGTAACCTATTTAAGACTAATAAGAGAAAATATTTTTTCACTCAACATGTAATCAAACTCTGAAACTTGTTACCGGAGGATGTAGTAAAAGCTGCTAGTGTAGCTGGGTTTAAGAAAGGTTTGGACAAGTTCCTGAAGGACCCAATACAAGCATTGAGGGACCTGTGTCTTTTGGGGAGACTGTTAAGTACTTATGACCTAGATTGGCCACTGTTGGAAACAGGATACTGGGCTTGATGGACCTTGGTCTGACCCAGTATGGCATATCTTATGTTCTTATAATGAGTTCCAGAGTACTAGTGCATTATATATGAAGATAGAACACCTGATTTACTCATATCTTAACTTTCGATAAGAAAGAACAACAAGGAGGTGTGCTTGAGATGATCTTAGCTGCCTACGGGGTGTGTATGGAATAAAAATGGAAAAGAGATAGAATGGGAGTCCCGTATAATAGGATCAATGTGAAAGCATCAGGGTCTTAAATATTATACGCTGGGAGATCGGAAGCATATGTTACTTAATTAATAGCAGGATAGAGTGATCTTTGTAATTAGCACCATATATCAATTTCACAGCAGTGTTTTCAACTGTAAATATTTGAACAATGTGAAAGTCCAATTAATAGGGCATTACAGTAATCTAAATGCTTTAAGATGTGGTCACTGATAGGACAGACCCTTTGCTCAATGGGCTTCACTAGGAGTTGGCTTCTTCTTCTACTGCCTTTAGGTTTTACAAAGAAACATAGAAACATGATGGCAGAAAAAGACCTCACGGCCACTGTTCCCTCTAAGCTGTGCGAGTGAGTGCACATACTTTACAACAGAGCGCACAAAAATTACGGTTCTGATTCTGATAGAAAACAACACAGATGTCTTAAAATTTAGAAGTTGTGATTGCAATTACTAGAAATTTTCTGCTTCATTTAGTAATCGTCTATTTTCATTTAATTTGATTAAAATCAATGTGGTGTACATACTATATTCTGATGTGTAGTCAAATTTTAAAGTATATAACGCCGAGTGTCATTATGTGGCGCACAAAAATTTAACCTTCCTTCAAAAGCTGCACAGCTGATATTTTATGCGCACACAGCCTACAGAAAATTAGAGGGAACATTGCTCACGGCCTATCCAGTTTGCCCTTCCATGCCAACTACTATAGTCTTTCTTTTTCCTTCCAAGATCTTCTGTGTTTGGCACATGCTTTCTTGAATTCAGATACTGTCCTCATTTCTACTACCTCCAATGGGAGACTATTCCACGCATCTACCACTCTTTCCATAAAGAAATATTTCCTCATATTATTCCTGAGTCTATCCCCTTTCACCTTCATCCTATGTCCCTTCGTTGCAGAGCTTCCTTTCAATTGAAAGAGGTTCTCCTCCTGTGTAGTTATGCCATAGAGGTATTTAAATGTCTCTATCCATGTGTCCTCTCTCTTACCTTTCCTCAAAGTATACATATTGCGATCTTTAAGTCTGTCCCCATAAGCCTTATTACAAAGCCTACTGACCATTTTGGCAGCCATTCTCTGCACCAACTCCATTCTGTTTATATCCATTTGAAGGTGTGGTCTCCAGAACTGCACACAATACTCCAAATGCAGTCACACTAAAGACTTAACCAGAGGCACTATCACCTCCTATTTCCTCCTGACCATTCCTCTCCCTATGCATCCAAGCATCCTTCTGGCTTTTGCCGTTGCCTTTTCTAGCTGTTTAGTCACCTTAAGATCATTAGAAACAATCACACCCATGTCACACTCTTCTTTCATGGACAAAAGTACTTCACCCTCTATACTGTACTACTTCCTTTGATTTTTGTAGCCCAAATGCACGACCCTGCATTTTTTAGCATTAAATCTGAGCTGCCAAATTCTTGACCATTCTTCAAGCTTAGTAGATTCCTCCTCATGTTATTTACTCCTTGTTAGTATCATCTGCAAAGAGACAATCCTTACCTGACAGCCCATCCACAATATCACTAACCAAAATGTTAAAAAGAATCGGACCAAGGTCATATCCCTGTGGCACACCACTGTTAACTCCTTCTTCTCAGAGTGAGCTCCATTTACCTGTACCCTTTGTTGCCTCCCACTCAACCAATTTCTAATCCAGTTATTCACTTTAGGGTTCATCCCAAGGGTATTCAGTTTGTTTATAAGTTGCCTGTGCGGAACGGTGTCAAAGACTTTACTGAAATCTAAGTACAACACATCTAGGGCTCTCCCTCAGCCCAACTCTCTGGTTGCCCAGTCAAAGAAAGTAATTAGATTTGTCTGACAAGACCTGCCTCTCATCAAAGCACGTTGCCTCAGATTCTGCAATCCATTGGATGACAGAAACCTCACTATCCTCTCTTTTAGCAGCATTTCCATTAATTTACTCGCCACAGAGGTCAGACTAACTGGCATGTAGTTCTCAACCTCATCCTTACTTCCACTTTTGTGTACGGGAACCACATGCACCTTTCTCCAGTCCTCTTGCACTACTCACCACTCTAAAGAAGCATTGAAAGAGTGGAGCCACTAGAACTTCCTCAAGTTCCTTCAGTACTCTCAGATACATCCCATCCAGCCCCATTTCTGTGTCTACTTTTAGTTTAGCTAGTTTCCTTCCGAACACAGTCTTCTGAAAATCGTTGAAGATCCCCTTCACTTCTGTTCCTATTTGTGGGTGTTTTCTGAGGTCCTGCTCTTGGCCCTTTATCTGTGAATGCAGAACAAAATATTTGTTGAGCAATTTTGTTTTATCCTCATCATCTTCTACATATTCCTCCCCTTCACCTTTGAGTCTGATAGTACCATTATTGCACTTCCTCCTCTTACTAACATATCTGAAGAATGTCTTGTTCCCCCATTTTACTGCATTGCTTATTTTTCTTGTATTTGTACCTTTGGTTTTCCGACTACTTTCCTAACTTCTTTTTTTCAAATGTTGATGCTTGTCTTCCTCTATCTGTGTTCTCTTGTATTTTATGAAGGCCACCCTCTTTTTCTTCATCTTTTCAGCTACATCTATTGAGAACCATAGTGGTCTCTTTTTCCTTTTACATTTATTTACTTTCCTAACAAAAAGGTTTGTTGCCCTTAACATATTCCCTTTTAATTTTGCCCATTGCTTTTCTATATCCCACAGCTGTTCCCATCCCACTTACAACTCCTTGAGGTATTGTCCCATCTTGCCAAAGTTAGTTTTCCTAAAGTCTAGGACCTTCGCTTTCAAATAGACTTTATCAGCCATAGTCCTAATAGCAAACCACACCATGTGTGATCACTGGATGTGAGTTAATCTCCCACTATAACGTCAGAAATATTTTCCCCATTAGTAAGCACCAGGTCCAGTATGGCCCCTTCACGTATGGGTTCTGTTACCAGTTCCTGGAATAGTTCTCCCTGTAGAGAATCCAGCATCTCCTTACTTCTAGATGACACCGCAGCAGGGATGTGCCAATCAACATCCAGCATATTGAAATCACCTATCAATAGAACTTCTCCTTTCCTGGCAATATGTGAATGTATTCAATTAAATCTCTGTCCACTTCTTCTGCCTGTGACAATCTGTATATCACACCAATGCAAATTGATTCCCCATTCCCTCTTTCTAGTTTAGCCCACAGTGCCTCTTCCTTCCCTTGGAAGCCCTGTAATTCTGTAACTTTCATATTATTTTTTTCATATAGTTCCACTCCTCCTCCCCTTCTTCCTACCCTGTCCTTCTAAATAAAGTATAGCCCAGTATAATTACATTTCAGTCATGGTTGTCTGTGAATGTTATCAATCTTTCAAAACTCAACTCAAAACCCACCTCTTTAACCTAGCGTTTGACCTTCCATCCTCTTTTTCCCCCCTTCCCCCCGTCCCATGATGTTGTGTTGTAACTGCTGCATTGTATTACTTTATCTCTTCTTTCCTCTCTCTCTCTTTCCTATTATTTTAATGGCGTTCCTTTTTTCCTTTTCCCACAGCCTCATTTTTAATTTGTTTTAAGTTTTATTGTAAACCGCTCAGGTGCCTATGGTGTTGGGCGGTATAACAAGTTTTAATAAACATAAACATAAACCATGTCTCTGCAATCGCCACTAAATCCAAGTCAGCCTCTTCCATTAAAGCCTCAACATCTGGGATCTTATTTCCCATGCTACAGGCATTAATGCACACTGCTTTCCAGGTGTTGCCCCTTTTACCCATTTCTACAGAGATATTTAATGTTTTACTTACCTAAGGGCTTTTACTTACAGTACCGGGGGCTTTCTTTACCCATCCCCACAGAATCTAGTTTAAAACTCTCTTAGTAGGTTAGTCTGTCTGCTGCGAAAGACATTTTGACCCTTCTTGGATAGGTGGACACCACCTCTGCTCAGCAGCCTTTGTAAAATCATCCCATGGTCCAGGAAACTAAAACGCTCTCGATGTCAACATCCATGCAGCAATGCATTCATCTCCAGGATACGAGCTTCTCTGTCTCGGCCTTTACCCTTAATAGGGGGGATTGAAGAGAATACCACCTATTCACCTATCTACTTCACCCTCTCTCCCAGGGCCACAAAGTCACTCTTGATATGTTCAAAGGGACACCTAGCAGTATGATTTGTGCAGAACTCAACAAATGGGAACAGTTTTGGATATTCTGTCTTAATTTGATACAACCCAATGGCTTCAATTTGGACATTGATTGGTATTTTCTGATTTAAGGCGTGTTTGCATGAATTTGATGATATATGGAGGCATCGGCAATTTTAAATGGTGCAAGGTGTTGACAGTATTAAGCAAGATGGCCGGAGTATGAAAGTCACTATACCTTGGTGAAAATGATGAAGCAGTGATTTCAAATCAAGAACTTTTGGTACAGTATAGTAGTCCTTTTATGAGCTGTGATGCAGAATTGAATTGGTCAGTTTGAAACAGTGCTGGGCCTGCGATATGAAAAATTTGGTGAACATAAGGTTTATTGGAATATTTGGATATTGCTGCATGCCAAGATAAGTTTACTTTATTTAAGTTGATATATGTATAAAAAGATTAAAAAGGACCTTGTGGTGACACTGGCTTTGTTTGGATAACAAGCTAAGTAAGTAATATTGTCCAACAAAAAATAACTTTTAATAGCCTTCATTTTGGGGGCTTATATGCCTTATTGAGGTATCATTTGTGACAACATGGATGAGCATCATTGGATAATAGTCAGTAAGCTTGATAAGTCTAGGCAAACTCTCCGTAACATCTCAGATTTTGGCACCTGGAACATGGCACACTTCCCTGGGTATCAGTTCTGGCCAGTAGATGGACGCCTCAGTGCCCTCTAACATCTAAGGAGGGCAGTGACTTCAAAGAGCTTGCCTACCTCTTTGATCCTGAAGATTAGAGGAGCAGAAAAAAACTATGGTGGCGGAAAATAGCTTTGCCTAAGAACACAAAAATATCCTTTTTGCAAAACAGCTACAAATCACTAGGCAATACAGTAGAAAAAGATAGCTATTAAAAAAAGAAAAGACCCCTTAAAGAGCTCTCATGCAGAGAGTTTGTATTCAAGAGCCACAGAAGTACCTTGCTTGCAATGAATACTAGTTTCAGGCTGAGCTACCTCCCTGGCTCTAGACACAAGCCACCAGGCTCAGTCCCCAAGATCACAGATTTGATTCTTGGGTGGCCTGACAGGCAGTTACATGTAAAGAAAATATGTATGACCCTAATGTTCAGTCTGCAGCTGTCATCATTTTTAAAGTACCTGGCCACCGCAAGCAAAAGAGAAACTGGATCTCCAGGACCAGAATCTGGAAATCCTGCAACGCTCAATATCCGGTTTCAGTGCTGACTGGCATGGCTATCCAGACAGTGGTGACATTCAGCTGTTCTTCAGATAGTGAAAGCATATAAAGTTAGGACAGCATAACTTTCTATGGCCACATATCCAGTGAGTGGACTGCAAATTACCACTAACTGGATAACTGCTGGGAGCATCCTCGCCCCTCCCATATACTGCTGCTGAATATCACTCTCAGTGGTGTTTGTCCAGTCAGCAGGTCCTGATAATCACTTACACCCCTTGGAATATTATGCTCATATATTCAGCACCGCTATCTGGACAGTGACTAGTGCTGAATATGCGTGTAGTGCAGTCAGCAGCAGAGTTCTCCAGATAGCAGCAACATACAGTTCACTTTCAGGATAGATTATCTCCATAACTTAGAGCAGCCATTTAAAGTCTGAGGTTATCCAGCAGACTGATTAGCCCTGATATATGGATAATTCCCAGAATTCCACATGCTCCGCCTCAGCACTATATGAATAGTGCTGGGGCAGTCTGTAAAGATTTTCAGTGGCACTATCTAGAAAATCACTAGATAAGTGCATCTGGCTGGATCTATCTGGATAAATGATTTTAAATATCAGGTCCTTAATGCTTCCTGTTTTCTTCAATGGCATTATGAGATTTGTCCCTTACCAGGATGAGATTTCATGGCTCTTTCTAGCCGATAGATATCCCCCTCAAGGATTGTGTTTTCATTAACTTGTTACTTGAGATATGTGAGCAGTAGTAGGAGAAGTTCCCCTTTCTAGTGCCGCTAGTATTTCTTTTGATCCTGGAAAGATGCTCTCACATCTATCCACTTATGTTTCAGTTCCTTCATCTTCCTGGGAGACGGTCCAATGCTAGTAACAGCAGAGGGAATTTGACTGCACATTTGTTATTTGGTAGCTTTGTAAGTGGCCTATAAAGCCGTGGGAAATCTGAGACCACTTCTTTCACCAAGATTTCCATTTGTTGAGATGAAAGTTGAGCTGGGGGGGGGAGGGAGGGTTCCCTGTTCTTTCTTTACTTGGTCAGCAGATTGTAAGTAGTCTCTAGTGACGTGTGGTCAGGCTCTTCAAGGGATTCAGTGAATCCCCAGCCCTGCCTTGAAGCTGTCTGTTCTTTTTTTCTTTTTTGGCAGACATCGGCATTTCCCCTAGCCCTCCTTCACACTGATGCTGCAGTCGCAGCCATAATATCTTCACAGAGCTGCAGCCACAGCAGCAGCAATAAAAAATACAATAAACGGGGAGAGCCTCCTACGACTCGGGCATTTCTGGAAGTAGATGTTCCTGCTGGTCTCTCCATGTCACAGGGGGCAGGACTGGCAGGCCTTTGAACAGCACCTAGCTTGTAGAAGCCTTGTATTTATTCTATTTTTTATTTGCACTATAATCTCCCGTCTGTGGAGATGCAGCAGCAGGGGGAGGGGAGGTTTGAGGAAACGCTGCTGCCTGCTGCTGCAACATTGTGAAAAAAACAAAGGGAGGGAAAGAGAAAGAGGGGAAGCAAGACATAAGGGTGGGGAAGAACCAAGGAGAATGAGGAGAGCTTCTGAGCAAAGGGTAGGGGACCAAGGATGAGGAGATGCTGGACATGGGGGGAGGCATAAGGTGATGGATGGAGATGGGTGGTAGATTCTGGACTGGAGGGGTTCACAGGAAAACAGAGGGGAGATGCTGGACATAGGGGGGCATAGAGTGGAGGAGAGGGAGATAGTGGATGCAGAGGGGCATAGGGAGGAAGAGGGGGAGATGCTGGATGTAGGAGGGTCAGAGGGAAATGGGAGATCTTTTAGATGGATGGAAGGTGCTGAACACAGCGGCATAGGGAGATGGATGCTGAGCATGAAGTGATAGGTATAGGAAAATGGAGAGATGGAGGGAAGATGCTGGACATGGGGAGATAGGAGGAGGGAGGAGAGCGAGAGAGGGAGATGCTGACATGAGGGTAATAGGGAAAGAGAGAGGTAAAAGATGCTGGACATGGGAGTAATAGGGAGAGAGGGGAAGATGCTAGACATGGGGGTATAGGAAGAGAGAGAGGGGAAGCTGTTTATGGAGAAAAAAGGGAAAGAGAGAGAAGGAGATCCTGGGTGGAGGAAGGAGTCAGTGAGAGAGGGGATGGGGGGAGGGTGAGAGAGGGGCCAGACATTGGATTAGAGAGGAGAGAGAAAGGGGAGATTAATGAAAGTCTGTCAATAGTGGGCTGGGGAATGGGGGGATTGGGGTGAGGGTTGATGGTGGTGATTGAGGACTGCACAGTAAGAAGAAGGAGTGAAATCTGAGTAGATAGACCAAAAAATAAATGGAAGAAAGCTGAAAGGAAATAATCAATGTCAGAGATGGAAGGAAGTGAAAAAAAGAGGAAAGGGAAGACGTGACAGATGGACTAGAGACCATAGAAAGAGAGCTAAGGAAAGACAGAGGAAAGCAGAAAGTAGAGACTGGGACCAACATGAATACAGAATAAAATGTCCAGAGAACAAAAGTAGAAAAAATAGTTTTATTTTCAATTTAGTTATTGGAATTAGTATGTGTTGTCTTTATTTTTTGCACATACAAGAGGCAATAGATCGCTTTCTATTTCTCTGATATTGCATTATATGGAAGGTTTTACTTCATGGGGCTCAGTTTAATTTTTGTCTACATATTTTAATTTTTAGTTTATGGTCACTTATTCTGTACTTGGTGGGGATCTATCTGTGTTCTGAATGTGTGACTGAACTCAGGCGCTCTGTTGGCATGACGTTTCTACATAAGGATCTGTACTTTAGCAATCAGACTTCTTTAGTTTTCCGAATAGGTATGTGGAAGTTCTAGGGCCCACTGCACTATTTACAGTGCTGCTTTTTTATGAATAGGCTTCTTCTTATGTGAGTTTTGAAAGTTGGGGCTATTATGGTATGGAAAATTTGCTTTATAGGTCCTGAGTGACTTTTGTAGAATTTTATATTAGTTCACAATATGCCTGCTACTGGAGAGTGTTTATGTGCTATTACTGAGATCACACTGAGAGAATGAGAGTTTATTTGTACCTTGAGTTCTATGGAGAAATGCCCTAGTTCTGCTCCGCACCCATTGTCAGGGAAGCAGTTTCTGTGGATGCAGAATATATGTTCAAAAAGAGAAAGCAAGAACTACGAGGTGTGAAAAAAAGAAACGAGACTGTGGCAGCTATGCCGATGACTCAATGCCAATTGGCTAACCGCTTATGTCACTGTATTGTGCAACATCTCGCCACTATTCTGCTGCAATATTTTTTCATCTCTCTCACTCTGTTTTTTCTTTTTCAGGTTTTTTTGTAGCATACTGTTCCATTACTTTGTCACGCAACTGGAGGTGGCAGAAATATGGAGCAAAGAATCAACTTGAAATGGGTTTAACTAAACAGTCAATCAAGCCTTTACAACTCGCGCAAAACACCGCTGCACGGATTATTTTTGGATTATCAAGTAAAGAGCATATTACTCCCATTATGAAAGAACTTCATTGGCTACCCATAGCATCTCGTATCAAATATAAAACAATAATATATATTTTTAAGATCAAGCAACACTGTTCTGCAGAAAGCCTGACTTCTCTCATTCAGTCAGATATAAGCAATAGACCAAGAAGAAGAGGGTCTTCCAACAGATTCAGCACCTCAAATGATGTTAGAAAATCTCGTAAGGACACCTCAGAGAGGGCATTTTCTTTTGCGGCGCCTACCATCTGGAACTCTCTACCAAGTGATTTAAGAGCAAATCAAGACCTCAATGACTTTAGGAAGCAACTGAAAACTGTTCTGTTTACTGAATACTACGGTTATTAGAAAGACCAATCATATATATGTTGTATAATAGCTCACATTATAATATAGCTCACAATGTAGATAGCACAACTGATTCCAAGACACTATATCCTATTCTCATCAAACTATGTACATATTATCATTGATTATTTTCACCTTCACTTTTTTGTATTTTTGTTTGTTTAACCGCTTTGATTATATGATAAGGCGGTATAGAAATCCAATTAAATAAATAAAAATAAAAGGCTTATGGAGAAGATGCAATGTCAAGGCCATGAGTCTTTGAGTGCCACAAACGCTTCAAGACTGGCTACGAGGAGGTGGAGGATGACCCCAAGGCAGGATGACCTTCTACGACAAAGACGGCTGAGAACATTGACAGAGTGAACCAGCTGTTGCGGAGTGATCAAAGATTGATGGTGCGGATGATAGCTGAGGCACTCAGCCTGAACAGGGAGTCAGTGTGGACCATCTTGATGCAGGAGCTGGGGATGCAGAAGGTGTGCGCCAAGATTGTGCCTAAGTTTTTATCGGATGACCATGAATGTGCATGAGGGAATGGGGAGGTGAGGTTGGGGGCTGTATGTCTGAACGCGTGTACATGAGAGAGTGGGAGGTTAGTATGGGGGCTGTGTGCATGTGTGTGTATATATATGGGTCTGGATAGGGTGAGGGGATGGATGTGGGTGTGCGTGCAAACGTGCCAGAGAGGGTAGTGAGATAGGGTGACATGAGGGGCTGTGTGTTTGGATCTGCTCACATGTGATAAGGGGCTCTGTCTGTGTGTATGAGAGAGAGAGAGAAAGGGTCGTGGTAGGGTTGCCATCCGGCCGGTTTTTAGCCAGCCTGACCGGTTTTTCCATGGCCAGTCCAGCTACCGGCAGAGATCAAAAACCGGCCCTTGAAAAGCTGTTTTTTTGCTCTGGCCGTGAGACCAGGAGCGACCAGAGCAGAAATCGGCTTTTCATCTGCGTTCCCTGGCCCCCCGTGCAGCCGCTGCTCCTGCTTCTTACAGAGCAGCAGTTGCAATAAAGCTAATTTAAAAACAAAAAACCCCTGTGTGGTGCCCTCTGGCTCTATGAAACCCTTGCTGCAGCATCCCGCCCCCTGTAACATCACTTCCTTTTGAGCACGGACGCTGCAGCAGGAGTTTCATAGGGCCAGAGGGCTCCGCACAGGTTTAATTTTGTTTTTAAATTAGTTTTATTGCATCCCGGGCCATTCTGTAAGAAGCAGGAGAAGCAGTTGCAAGGGGAAGGAGGTGGCAAAAGGGACTGACAGAGGAAAGGTGAGGGCTGGAAGAAAGAGGGGGGAAGGAGGTGGCAGGAAGGGACTGACAGGGTGAAAGAGGTGACTGGAAGAGAGTTGAAATGGGGAGGGGGGAGGAGGTGGCTGGAAGGGAGCTGACGGGGGGAGGAGGTGGCTGGAAGGGAGCTGAAAGAGGGGGAAGGAAGTGGCAGGAAGGGAGATGATGCAGGGGGGAGGAAGGAGGTGGCAGGAAGGGAGCTGACAGAGGGGGTAAGGAGGGGGCTCGGAGGGGGCTCAAAGGGAGCTGACACCTGGAGATGGTACTGGTAGGTGACTGGGTAATGGGGAGGAGGCTGGAAGGGAGGGGGCACTGGGACTGGAAGGGAGCAGAAACATGGGGATGGCACTGGAAGGGGGATGGACAGAGGGTAGGGTGACTGGAAAGGAGCTGACACGGGGAAGGCATTGGGAGTGGAATTGAGCTGATACCTGGGATGGTATTTAGACTAGAAGGGGCTAGACAGAGGGGAAGGAGGGGACTAGAAGGGAATGGACACCACTGGCAGTCCTGGGAACACAAGGGGATTAACACTGGAGTGTAATGGGAGGGGAGGACTGGAAAGGGGGCTGATGGAGGGTTACTGGGACTGGAAATAGGCTGATGGAAGGAAGTAAAGAAAACAAAAGAAGAGACAAGACATGGCAGATGGACTATAGACCATAGAAAAAGAGCTAAGAGAAGACAGGAAAATGGAAGCCTCAGATCAGAACCAGCATGATCAGAGAATAAAATGGTCAAACAACAAAGGTAGAAAAAATAATTGTATTTTCAATTTAATGATTGGACTTAGTACTACCTTTATATTTTACACAGTATGGGGGAACTGCATCTCTTATTTATCTGATATTGCACTGCATGCAGAGTCTGTCTTCTTGGGATTTCAGTTTAATTTTTGTCTATATATTCCTCCTTTTGTTTTGTGCTCATTTATTGATGAAGGCCTGTCTGTATTGTGTGTGTGTGCAACCAATGTAGCATATTCTGTCAGTATAGAATTTCTGTTTAAGAATGTGTAGCAATCTTGCTTGTTCAGTTTGCACATTGTCCTCTCTACAATATTTTTGGGGACAGGGGGTGGAGCAAGTGTGGGGGCAGGGCAGAGGGCAGGGCGGGCAGGGGTGGGGAAAGGGTGGGGCAGAGGTGGGCATGGGCGGAGCATGACTAGCCACAGATGGCGGGTTTTTGTCTTTCAAAAAGTTGGCAACCCTAGTCGGTGGGAGAGGGGATGCTTTCCTCTTAGCACACAGGCATTTTGGCCCCCTTCCCCCAGTGCACTCAAATTCTGAACTATTTCCTCCCGTCCACCTCCTCCCTCACACATTCTTTCTCCTGGGATCTCCTGTAGCCGCTGACCCCCCCCCCCCCCCCCTTCTACTCTGACCCGGTCCTTCCTCCCGTCTCCTATTTCCTCCCCTCCCCTGCCTCTGCCTCTTTTTTTTAAACTCACCTAAAGGAGATCCCGGCCTTCTTTGCTGCATCCTGCCAGCGGGAGATGCAGTCCTACCGACAGAGATCGCAGGGTTTTTGCACAGCAGGGCACTAGCATGTCTCTGCTGGTGGGGGATGAGGTCCCCGCTGACAGGATCTTCTGGGCACAGCACCACCGACGAGTCCCAGGAAGAAGCAGCAAAGGAGGGGAGGAAGAGGGAGCCACACGGCACCCAGCACAGCCAGGAGGAAACAGGAGTCAGGAGGCCAGCCCAGGAGACACAGCGGCAGTGTGGAGCATTCATGATGGCAACAACAGTCCTATAGGGTACAGACAGACAACAACCGTTATGTTGCTGGCTGAAGCCTCCTCAATAGGTGTTATTGCTTATGTGAAATGTGCTTAAATAACTTCTGTTTGAAAAATTGACTTCCTGATGATCAGAGCATGTGGTAGGAAATGCTTTAAGGTTCCTAATGCAAGCAGATTAACCCACTGCAGGTTTTACTTAGGGCTTGAGTAGGCCTGACATTTCTTCTCATTTTAGTACAAGAGGCAGGCAACTTGTAGGAAGAGCCACAGTATCACATAGCAAACCTGCCATATCATCTCAAATGGTAACACTGCAGATATTAAACAAATATATCACATAGAACACCAATACATCTCCTACTGGGAAAAGAGAATGAGTGGGACCACTACACAAGAATCACACAAATAGACTAATGCAATTCAGTTGCACATGCAAAACATAGACAGTACAAGGAACCACAATTTAGAAATATGAGGACAATAATTGAACTGGGAACCCCAAGAAGACAAACTTGGAATGTACCACAACCAGGGCCTGTGCAAGGAGATGAGGTGCCCTAGGTGAGCCTCGTCCCTTGAGCTCCTCCTCTCCAGTCGCCCCTCACCTACAGCGGTGGCAATGCCTTGAAACAGCCCTGGGGCGCTTACCTTCAAACTTTAGCACCAGGGGGCTGTTTGCTTTTGCCCCAAACAATACCATCTTCCTTTTGTAAAGGGATGGAAGCTGCTTCCGCCCCATGCAAACAGGGGCAACAGCAGTGGCAATGGTTGTCTCCAGAGGGCCAGCTCTCTAGGCCGCCGCCTAGTTCACCTAATGGCAGCACCAGCCCTGACCACAATACTGGAGAAATAAAACTAGAAATTAATTTTCTCTTGTACGTAACAAAGCACAAAGATGTCAGTGATGCACATTTCCCAAAGCTAACATATTCCAGTTAATAAATTGAAAATAAAATACTTTTTCTACCTTTTGTGGTTTGGGCATTTTATTTTTCAGTTGCAATTGCCCTAGTCTCTCTCTTCTGCATTTTTCATCTGTCTTCTGCTAATTATCTTTCCAGTCTGCTGTCTATTTGTCCTTTCTTCTCTCTCATGTTTTTTTCCATCTCCTCCTATATCAGCCTTTGACATATTGATCTTTCCATTTTTGCTTTCTTCTATTTTTTTATTTCCTCCCTCTCCATCTATTCAAATTTCACCCTCTCATCCTCAATCCTCTCTTGATTTTTAACCTACCTATCAACGTCCCATCTCCTCCTCTTACCTCCAGCCCAGTCCATCTCCTCAGCTTTCCCTCACTCCTTCCCTAGTTTTTTATTCACTTCTATTTTTCATCCACGCCCCATCACTACATTTCCACCCTCTGTACTCAACATCCTCCTGTCAATCCCTCTGACAAACATACCCCAGTAATGACAACCACCCCGCCCTTATCCCTCAATACACTCACCTCCACCCCGTCAACACATACACATGCGTACACACACAGACACACATTCCCCCATGCTCTGACATTCCAACTTCATAAACAAACAACTAAACTCTTCCAATAGGAAAAGAGATGCACATCATACTATCGAGTCACAGACACATACACAAAAGGGGAAATGCGCCATTTTGTCACACTATAGGCCCGATTCAGAGACGTGACTTGCAGGGCTGCACATCCTGGCAGGAGGGGCCGGAGTCTGGGCGGAGTTTGGGTGGGCCGAGGTGGCAGGACATATAGGGCCGATTTCGGTCACGGCACTGTACATCTTCCTCGAAGGTGGAATAAACAGCACAAACTGGGTGATCGCAGCCAGATCCCCCCCCCTGGGGCCAGGACTGGGTTTGGTTAGGTCCCTGCTGCACGATCCAGGCCCCGGCTGCCCAGCCATGTGTGTCGGGTGGCGGAGAAGAGGGTCAGCACCATGGAAGCCAGGGAAGCCTGTGGGGAGGACATCCCTGAAGGCATGCAGGGGCACGCCGGGCTGTCTTCGGGCCCGATTCTGTATGCCGTGGGAATGTTTTGCTCCCACAGTACATAATCAGATCCTAAAGGGCCCATTCTGCCAGGGGCCGTGTAGATGGCCTGGGCATGCTCCTGATAGAATCGGGTCCACGTGTTTGTATTTTTCAATTTGTTAAAGGTATAATGGTTGGTGATGGAACTCTTCTTGGGGAGTACACGGGGGCCCTGTGGATTGACTGGTGCAACTTCTGGAAAGGGCTACAGCGGATATTTGGGACAAGGTAATTAATCTTTTGAGTTGGTTCACTGTTTGAACTGCTCTAATCTAATCTAATCTAACATATAGAAACATGATGGCAGAAAAAGATCACATGGCCTATCTAGTCTGCCCTTCCATATCAACTATTACAATAGTCCTCTCTTTTCTCTTAGAGATCCTCTGTGTTTCTCCCATGCTTTTTTAAATTCAAATACTATCCTCATCTCTATCACACCTACTCGGAGACTATTCCATGCATCTATCACTCTTTCCGTAAAGAAATATTTCCGCATATTACTCCTGAGTCTATCCCCTTTCACCCTCAACCTATGTCCCCTCATAGCAGAGATTTCTTTCATTTGAAAGAGGCTCTCTTCCTGTGCATTTATGCCATGGAGATATTTAAACGTCTCTAGCATATCACCTCTATCCCGCCTTTCCTCTAAAGTATATATATTAAGCTTCTTAAGTCTGTCCTAATATGCTGTATACCTCAACAATTCCAATCAACATTGTGATTCTGTGCAGCTTTACAGCAAGAAAAAAAGTATAATTAAAAGAAATAATGCA
Organism: Ichthyophis bannanicus; assembly: GCA_033557465.1. Taxonomy (NCBI): domain Eukaryota; kingdom Metazoa; phylum Chordata; class Amphibia; order Gymnophiona; family Ichthyophiidae; genus Ichthyophis; species Ichthyophis bannanicus. The sequence continues at coordinate 455,020,860 of CM066036.1, forward strand.
AGAAGGAAAAAAGCCCTCTAATTAAAAAAAAAACCTCTACCTCTCCCATGGATATGACTGTCAAGTGATGTGTTTTACTCACAGTGCATTCTGTGAATGCACATTATATTTGCAGTGAGATGTACAGTAAGGGGGCTATTCGTGCTGGCTGCATGCCCTGACTAACATCCTTGCTGGTTGTGTGGGGAAGTTAGTTGGGGGTAGGGAAGAGGCGGCCTGGGGGCGAAGAATGGGCGGGCAGTGGGCAGTCGCTGGCCCTGGACATACAGGGCCGGCGAAATGGCCGGGGACGTTATTCCACCCCTGGGGTGTAATAACTTCCCTGGACATTTCTTTTTGGCAGACTCGGGGCACAGAAGGGGTTGGGGGGGCAAAGTTAATATCCCGCAGCCCGACCCTGCCCTTAGGAGGCCGAATCGGTGGTCGGGCTGCAGGGAATTAACTTTTTTAGCGGCGGCCGACATCGCGGCTTTTAAATGGAATTAGCCAGGCTATGGCTGTACATACAAGCTGGAACTGAATCACAGTCCCGGCCTGCACATACATGCCTGTTTGTGATTCTGATCCCGCAGGATCAGAATTGCAATCTCCTGCCTGGACATACAAAGAAGATGTACGTCGGGATCAGAACCGGGCCCTAAGTGTTCGCGAGTTTGTGATCTCTGCGTGGTGGTGTAGAACTGCTCTGATAATATTAGTGGAATCTTTTCAGTGCACAGCAAGTAAAGTGCTTGTAAGACTTAGGTTTCAATTAGCTGGGAGCAAGATTGAACAATGTAGTATTGATATATGTAGGTTGTTGATGAGTGAATGCATGTCAGGGTTGGGTTTGTGTCATGGTCTGATGCTGCAAATACGAGAAAAAATCCCTCTCAGTACTAAGCATATTGTGAATTAATCAGGGCCAGTCCCAGAGATGATTCAAAGTGTTGTCACCCTAAGCAAATCTTAAGTCGTATGCCCTCTAGCTGTCAGAATTTTATGTTTAGCTTTATTTGCCCTACTCTCTGCTGACCCCCAGAAGCTGTCACTCTGTCCCAACAGGGGGCATAAGGTTAGGGTTGCCAACTTTTTGAAAGAGAAAATCCTGCCGCCTTTTGCTGACCGTGCTCTGCTCTAACCCCTGTTCCACCCCACCCAACCCCCTTTTCTATCCCTAACAATAACTGCTATGACAGCAGCATACAGGATTTAGCTTCTGAAGGACATATAGGATAAGGCGGGTACAAGAGGTTGCAGCCTTCAACTCCCATTGAGCTACAGATATACAGCTGTTGTGTTGTCTGTCTCTGCTGTTGTGTTGCATGTCTAGCTGCATGGCTAATCTTCCACCAGCCTTGATATGCTCATATAACCCCTCTTCTCAAGTCGCTTCTCTGGCTCCCTATCCCTTTCCGCATCCAGTTCAAACTTGTCCTGCTGACCTATAAGTGCATTCAGTTCACTCTGCAGCTCCTCACTATCTTTCCTCTCTTATTTCCCCCTACACCCCTCCTCAGGAACTCCACTCCTCTGGCAGATCTCTTCTATCTCTGCCCTTCTCTTCTCCTGCTAACTTCAGACTTCAATCCTTCCGCCTTGCTGCTTCTTATGCATGGAACAAAATACCTGAGTCTCTGCGTGCAGCTTCATCTCTGGCTCTTTTCAAATCCAGGCTGAAAACTCACCTCTTTGAGGCTGCTTTTGGATCCTGATCCATTTGGTCTCCTATGTGTTTCCTTGCCACTCCCCTAGATATGTCCTTGTCCTCTGCGGTTGTGTCGTCTGTCTTGACTAGATTGTAAGCTCTGATGAGCAGGGACTGTCTTTACATGTGTCTGTGCAGCGCTGCGTACGTCTTATAGCGCTATACAATAAGTAGTAGGTAGTGGTGGATAGTGGTCTGATGCTGAGGTGCCAGTGGCCAGAGCTGAAAGAGGAAAAGATCAAGGAAAGTGAAATAGAAAGAGCTGCAGATGTCCCCTGTACTATGCAGTGTACGAGTATAAAGATCAAACAGGTACGATGCAGAAAGCTGGTGTTGCAGTCATGGGCTATTAGCTGTGTGCACAAGTAATGCCCCAATATGCAGCAAAGGAAACACATGCAAATGAGGTATTCGCAAAACTTTGGTGTAATGTGGAGAAGGAGGAGGTTGACACATGTGCAGACGATAGACGCGCTACCAGTCCATTCCGCAGGCTACTCTGGTGGCCAAAAAGTTTAATATACCAAGGAACTTCACTAGCCCTGGCATGGAATGCCCACAAGCAGTGACTGGATCTACATCAGCTTTAATTTCCTCATACAAGGATAAAATGGCTGTTATGCATAAATGGTGATTGCGCATGACATGCCTCTCTGGTAATCCATCCAGTGTTGCCCTTGTTCGAAATAGCCGCCATCTTACCAATCTGCTGGGCCTCATCATGCCACTGAATATCCCCACAGATGGCAGGAAAAATGTCCAGTTAATTTTGGGACAGTCTGTGAGCGTAGCAGGGGTGCTAATGCCCGCTATCCAGTCAGCGTTGATATTGAGCTACTAACCAGATAAACTGCATAAAGTCAATGACCATCCTACCTTTAGCAGCTTAGCTATCCGGTTAGTGACTCAATATTGCCGTTGACCAAATAACTGCCACGATCGCTAGCAAAACCGGATATTCAGTAATGGATGCCAGATAGGCTCTGGTGCTAAATATCCAGTTTTACTTTCAGCGGCGGTGGCTAGTCGCTTTAGTGCCCAAGCTACCACCGCTGAATATCAGGCCTTATATCTATAGGGTAAGAGAACCAGAGATAGAAGGATCTAGAATGGGGGAAGAAAATATTCTAGGAATAAGGAGTTTTTGTTGTTGTTAAGTGACATCGATTCATTGTCGACTCATGATGACCCTCTGGATAGTTGTCCTAAATTGTGTTCGGTCTTCAATCAGGCTGCTCATTGTTGACCGACTGGCACCCATAGCTGCTGTTACTGTATAGATACATCTCATTGCTGGCCTTCCTCTTTTGCATTGACCATCTATCTTGCCAAGCATGATGTCTTTCTCTAATGATCTCTCTCTTCGCATGATGTGTCCAAAGTATGAAAGTCGAAGTCTTGTCATCTGAGCTTCTAAAGAAAGCTTAGGTTTAATCTCCTCTAGTACTGACTGATTTGTTCTTCGGGCAGTCCATGGCATACACAGTATTCACTGCCAGCACCATAATTCAAAGGCATCAATTTTCTTCCTGTCTATCTTTTTCACTGTCTAACGTTTGCATCCATATGATGTAATTGAAAATACCATGGCTTAAACGAGTCGAATATTTGTATGGAGAGAAACATCTCTGCTATTCAGAATCTTGTCTAGGTCCTTTATAGCCATTCTGCCAAGAGTAATGCGTCGTCGGATTTCTTGAATGCTTGTTGCTTCCTTATTGATAGTTGATTCAAGTAGGTTAAAGTTGTCCACGATTTCAATTTCTTCTCCATCAACAACAAACTTATTGATTTTGCTAGTTGTCATGATCTTTGTCTTCTTTACATTAAGGTGCAGGCTCACTTTAAGACTATGTTCCTTAATCGTGAGAAGCAAATGTTTCAGATCTTCTTCAGTTTCGGCCAGTAATGTGGTATCATCAGCATAGCAAAGGTTGTTGATGAGTCTTCCACCAATCTTCACACCTCTGTTGTCTTCATACAATCCTGCTTCTCTGATGATTTGTTCTGCATATAAATTAAACAGGTAGGGAGAAAGTATAGACAATTTTCAGAGTTTCTTCCGTCATCCATTTTGGTCGTTTTTACTTTTTCATCTTTTGTAGAGACTTTTCGCTTTCTTCCAACACATCCTTCTTGATGTCATTCCATAACTCTTCTGTAGCTCTGTCATTTGTATCTAAAGCAGCAAATCAATTTTGCAGGCAGTCTTTAAATTCCAGTGGTATATTCTCAAGGTCATATTTTGCTGCATTCATGAGTGGCTTGCTGTTTTTCAACTTTAGCTTGAGTTTGCATACTAGTAGTTGGTGATCTGTTGCACAGTCAGCTCCAGATTTTGTCTTTGTTGATGTTATAGAGCTTTTCCATCGTTGACTTCCACAGATGTAATCAATTTCATTTTTGTACAATCCATTGGGTGAAGTCCATGTTTACAGTCGCCGCTTGTGTAGCTGGAAGAAGGTGTTCGAAATGAATAGATCGTTGATCTTGCAGAATTCTATCAGTCTTTCTCCAGCTTCATTTCTGTTGCCAAATCCATATTTTGCAGTCACTTTGTCTTCTTCTTTGTTGCCAACTTTTGCATTCCAGTCACCCATGATTATCAGGATATCTTGTTTGCATGTTCTGTCAATTTCAGCTTGTACTTGTTCATAGAACTCATCAATTTCATCCTCTTCTGCAGCTATTGTTGGGGCATATACTTGAATTATAGTTGTGTTGATAGGCATTCCTTGTAGACAAATAGAGATTAAGGGTTCACTGATTGCATTGTATTTCATTACAGTTCTTGCAAGTTTCTTCTTTGTTATAAATGCAATACCATTTCTTCTTTGTCTTTCATTTCCAGCATAATAGACCATGTGATCAACTGATGCAAAGTGCCCAATGTCAGTCCATTTCAGTTCGCAGACACCCAACAAATCAAGTTGTACACGTTCCATTTCATTCTTGACCACTTCCAACTTCCCTTGGTTCATGCTTCTTACATTCCATGTCCCAATATGTAAGACATCTTTGCAGCTTCTGACTCTCATTTCATGCGCAGCTACATCAGCAGTCAGACATCCCGTGGGCTTTGATCCAACCACATCATAAATGCTGGCTTTACTCTAAAAAGTCTTTAGTTCCTCCCCAGTAGCTAGTTGAGTGCCTTCTGACCTGGGGGTCTCATCTTCCAGCCCTATAGTGCAATTTGTTTTGTTGTGACTATCCATTGGGATTTCATAGCAAGATACAGAAGTAGATTGCGAGGCCTTTCCTCCGCGCAGTTTAAGTTTAGTGTTGTTGCCGTTGTCACGGAAATGTGATCCTCTGCCGCCAACACTTTCCCATTCTGCTGCTGCCCGGATGGGTGGTTTGTCTTGGTCTGGCACCTCAGCTGAGACCTGTCCATCTTGGGAGACCCTGCCAGTAGTTAAACTACTGATAGCTTAGCCCTCAGCATCACTGATGCACACAAGAAATACACTTTCATTTCACTTTGGAAAGTTGGCTAATTTGGCTTTAAAATGTTCAAAGTTTTAAGCATAATAACTGATACCAGATGTGTCACAGTGCTTTGCATATGTATGCATCATTTTCTGCTGTATTCTTTTGCATTTTTTGCGGGGGTGGGGGAGAGGGAGTATGGTGTTGCATATTCTATAACTTTTGAAATACATTAGTGGTTAAAATAGGAAGCTGACAGCCAGAGAAGCCAGAGTTCAAATCCCACAGATGCTCCTTGTGACCTTGGGCAAATCACTCACCCTCCACTGTCAGCCCTCTAGGGACAGGCAAATGCCTACTGTACCTCAAATGCAACTTGCCCAATGCTGGCATATGGAAAGACAAATAATTTGCATCCAAATCCAACCTTGTCTCACCCCGCCCGCCCCACTCAATCAGGTTCACATCCAAACTTGAGCTCTCTGAAACAAGGTCACCTGGACTCCTCAAACTCTCTAGTGTAGGGCTGGCACAAGGATTGGAGATGCCCTTGGCGAGATCTCCATCCTGCCACCCCTCATGGGCTCCCACATTGCCACCACTGCTGCCCCTCTCCATGGCCTGCAGCAGTAGCAATAGTCCTCAAACTGCAACGCAACACTCACTAACACCCCGGCGCTGTGTCGTGGTTTCCTCCTGTTCAGAATGTGTTGTTTCCAGATCACCCACCTTCTGACGCCACTTCCAGTTCTGGAGGGGGACAGAGATGGCACATTCTGAACCTGAGGAAGCCACGACACAGCACTACGTTGTGGTTTGAGGGCTATTGCCACTGCTGCTGGCCCTGGAGAGGGGCGGCAATGGGCACTCTCGGAGGACCAGTATCCTAGGTGACTGTCTAGTTTGCCGAGTGATAGCGCCGACCCTGCTCTAGGGCCCAAGCCTTCTCCTTCACCCTGTCAAGAAGGGTGCATGTATCTGTTTTCACAATGACACTGAACAAAAATTTCATACTTTAACCCACAGATGGCCAAAGTGTGAATAGGTACTGAGCCTGCATGATTTTGATAGTGTTAAGCAAGGGATGCGAGGGATCAGAGGTCAGGTGAATCTCTACAGTTTCTGAGGAGCTTTGTTGCCGAATTGGGAGAGAGGTTTGGGTTCCAGCAAATTCATTGTTCAGTCACGATGATGGGAGACCAGCATCTGGGCAATCTTTTTGTAATAGGCAGGAGGGTGAACGAATTAATAAAGAAGCTAGTTCATTAGCCTTTCACTGCCCTTTCCTACCTCTATGCCCCCTCCCTTGTTAATTTTCGTATGACTATGTGACCAGTAGGAGGATAAGGCACTTGTGTACATAGAAAATGAGCTTAAAGGCTTATTATGTCCCTAATTTATATAATTAGCATGCACTTAATTTATTTTTGAGATACATGGCAACAGAAAATTTTCTGGTGCACCACCAACTTAAGCAGTCATCTCATGACCATAGCACATAAAAGAACCCATACATAGACCCATAGATTGATCCCCCCTTCCCCCTCCCCCCATAGTTTGATAATTCAAGAAAAAAAGTAATGACTGCCTCCTTCCCTGAAGCATGTTCCTGTAAATTACATCAGATATCTTACTTTAAATGGTTTTCATTAACGTTTTGTCTCTCTCCGATAATGGTAAGAGCACAAGCAAAGGAACAGAAAGGCACCACATAACAGATCCATTGAAAAGCAATGAGGAAAATACTACACATGGGGGGGGCATATTCAGTGGCATAGCTAGGCAAAATAGAATGCCTATTTGCCGCCGCTTTCATTAAAACTGGATATTCAGCAGAGGAACATATCTGGTTTCTGCCTCTGAATATCTAGGTTGACTAGCCACTGGACATGCTATCTAGTTAGTAGTAACTGGATAGCACTAAGCGGTAAAAGTGAGGACAGACGTTCACCTGTTGTATCTTAAACTGCTTAAGCTATCCGGTTAGCAGCTGAATATTGCCACTAACCAGGCATTCCTAACAGGGGCTATACATTTCAAGCAAAGGTAAGAGTTTGTGGCTTTTAAAATTACAGATCTCTGCCTGGGAGCTCTTAAAAGGGTCTTGGTACATTTTTAAAACAAAGTTACATTCTTTTTGGTGCTTTAGTTTAAAAGGAGAAATATTTTGTTTAGTGGGGTAGGTTTAAAACTCTGCTTTAGTATCTTTCTTCAGCTCTTTGAAGCTACTAACACCTCATCAGGTGTTAGTTCCCTCCCTACCCCCCCAACTCCCACCCACCCCTAGTGAGCAGTCTTGCTTTATAGGGCACCTCCCCAATTAACTGTGCACACGGACTTTGAATAGCACATTTTGAACATACTTAAAGAGATTTAACTGCTTTTTCTCTGAAAGGACAGCTGGGAAACCGGCTGGTACTTTGGTAGATCTCTCTCTCTTTTGTTTTAACAGATACCTAAGCTCCACAAACTGAGCAATGGCTGGGAAAAATCATATCGCTAAAGCTGTTGCCCCCGTTACAGCTTCTGCCTCTGTCCAGACAGAGGTCCCAATGCCAGTTGAAGGACCAGTTCCATGTGCAGGGTGCCTGCATGCTGAAGCTCTCAGGAAACAAATGGAGAAACTCAGAGAGGAGATGGCGAGGCTGAGGAGCATTCAAGAAAGTGAGAAGTACATTGATGAGATGCTTCTTGCAACATCCAACATCCAAGCTCTCCAGCAGAGGAAGGTTGGACACAAGTCACCAGGGCCTGCAAAATCACCAATGCAACTTCTCCAGCCCTTGAATTGAAAAATCTCTATGCAGCCCTGGAAGTGGAGAAGGTGAAAGCATCCCTGGAAAGGGAAGAACCAGAGCTCAAGTACCACAAAGCTGCAGAATCAGTGACCACAAGGAAGCGAAGGGTAGTGATGGTTGGTGACTCTCTTCTGAGGGGTACTGAGGCGTCCATCGGCCAACCAGACTTGATATCCAGAGAGATATGCTGTCTGCCAGGTGCCAAAATCTGAAATGTCATGGAGAGTTTGCCGAGACTCATCAAGCCCACTGATTATTACTCAATGTTGTTAATCCATGTTGGTACAAATGATACTGCCAAGTATCCCTCTGAGCGTATCAAAAGTGACTTCATGTCTCTGGGTTAGAGAGTGAAGCAGATAGGTGCACATATGTTGTTCTCTTCAATCCTCCCTGTTGAGGGTAAAGGCCAAGGCAGAGAAGCTTGCATCCTGGAGATGAATGCATGGCTGCGTGGATGGTATCACCAAGAGCGTTTTTGTTTCCTGGACCATGGGATGCTGTTCCAAGGGTTGCAGACCAAGATGGTGTCAATCTGTCCAAGAAAGGTTGACGTGTCTTCAGTAGCAGACTGGCTAATCTACTGAAGAGGGCTTTAAACTAGATTCGTTGGGGATGGGTGAAGAAAGTCCCCCACACGTGAAGGGGCCATACTGGACTTGGTGCTTACCAAAGGTGAAAGTGTTTCTGATATTATAGTGGGAGATCATTTTGCATCCAGTGATCATCAGATGGTGTGGTTCAGTATTAGGACTAGGACTGATAGAATCCATTCAAAAGCGAGGCTCTTAGACTTTAGGAAAACTAACTTTGTCAATATGGGCCAATACCTCAGGGAGTTGTTAGCAGGATGGGAACAGCTGGGGGATGTAGAAAAGTAGTGGGCAAAACTGAAAGGGGATATTTTAAGGGCAACCGTTCTTTTTGTTAAAATTGTAAATAAAGTTAAAAGGAAAAGGAGACCACCGTGGTTTTCAAAAGAAGTAGCTGAAAAGGTAAAGAACAAGAGGGTGGCCTTCATGAAATACAAGAGATCACAGAGAGAGGAAGAAAGGCATCTATATTTGGAAAAACTTAGAGAAGCTAGCAAAGTAGTCAGGAAAGCAAAGATTCAAAAAGAGGAGAAAATAGTCAATGCAATAAAATGGGGGGATAAGACATTTTTCAGTTATGTTAGTGAGAAGAGGAAGGGCAAAAGTGGTATTGTCCGACTCAAGGGTGAAGGAGAGGAATATGTAGAAGCTGATGAGGATAAAGCGGAATTGCTTAACAAATATTTCTGTTCTGTGTTCACAGATGAAGAACCAGGAACGGGACCTCAGAAAACACCAGCAAACAGGAATAGAAGTGAGGGGAATCTTGAAGAATTTTCAGAAGATTGTGTTTGTGAGAAATTAGCTAAACTTAAAGTAGGCAAAGCAATGGGACCGGATGGGATATGTCCTAGAATACTGAGGGAACTTTGGGATGTTCTAGCAGCTCCACTGACTGACCTTTTCAATGCCTCATTGGAGTCGGGAGTGGTGCCAAAGGACTGGAGAGAGGCTCATGTGGTCCCTTTACACAAAAGCGGTAGTAAGGATGTGGTTGAAAACTACAGGCCAGTTACTTTAACTTTGGTGGTGAGTAAATTATTGGAAACGCTGCTGAAAGAGAAAATAGTGAGGATTCTGGAGTCCAGCGGATTACAGGATCCGAGGCAGCATGGATTCACCAGAGGCAGGTCTTGTCAGACAAATCTGATTGATTTCTTTGACTGGGTGACCAGAGAGTTGGACCAAGGGAGAGCCCTAGATGTGGTGTATTTAGATTTCAGTAAAGCCTTTGACACTGTTCCTTACAGGCGACTTATAAACAAACTGAGCACTCTAGGGATGGACCCTAAAGTTACTGCTTGAGTTGGAAATTGGTTGAGTGGGAGGTGACAAAGGGTACAGGTAAATGGAGCTCACTATGAGGAGAAGGAAGTTACCAGTGGTGTGCCCCAGGGATCTGTCCTTGGTCCAATTCTTTTTAACATCTTTGTTAGTGATATAGCAGAAGGGATGTTGGGTAAGGTTTGCCTCTTTGCGGATGATACCAAAATCTGCAATAGAGTAGACACCCAGGAAGGTGTGGATAACATGAGGAGGGATCTAGCTAAGCTTGAAGAATGGTCTAGAATTTGGCAGCTGGGATTTAATGTTAAAAAATGCAAGGTCATGCATTTGGGCTGCAGCAATCCAAGGGAGCAATATAGAATAGGGGGTGAAGTACTTTTGTCCACTGAAGAAGAGCGGGACCTCGGTGTGGTTGTGTCTGTTAATCTTAAAGTAGCTAAACACGTAGAAAAGGCGACAGCAAAAGCTAGAAGGATGCTTGGGTGCATAGGGAGAGGAATGGCTAGCAGAAAAAAGGAGGTGATAGTGCCTCTGTATAAGTCTTTGGTGCGACCTCATTTGGAGTATTGTGTGCAATTCTGGAGACCGCACCTTCAAAAGGATATAAACAGGATGGAGTCAGTACACAGGGTGGCTACTAAAATGGTTAGTGGTCTTCATTATAAAGCAAATGTATATCCCCCCTTCCCTTTCTCCCTTGATAGTACACGTGCATTACTGTCTTCTGTTAACTTTATTTTCCGTTCTCTGCTCCTCTTTTCTTTCTCTTCTTTCCTTTTCTTATAACTGATGGCGTTCTTTTCCTTTTCTGCAGCCAAGTGCTTGTTTTAATTAACTTGCCTGATTTTATTTATTGTAAACCGCTCAGATGCCTACGGTATTGAGCGGTATAACAAGTTTTAATAAATCTAAATCTAAATCATATCAAGACAGACTTAAGGATCTTAATATGTGGTCTTTTTCTGTCATCATTTTTCTATGTTTTTATGATATTCAATGGCACTACCCCCCCCCCCCCAGAATTTTTTGAGATGTTTCTCACATTTCCGCAGTGCAAGGTACACATTTGGAAACACTGGCATGGAGTCATGTTCATGCCAATTTCAATTAGCCATATCATTAGTAAAGCTCATAAACTAGGTGTGAAGCCCGATTTTCCATAGGACTCCTATGCAGAAAAAGTCTGGATGTTCACGATTTATGTAGTTTTTTAAAAAAGTCTCACTGACACGTAGCCAAAGAAGCAAGCTCCAAAACCTAGGGTCCATTATTCTAAACAAGGCTGAGCACCTAACTGTAGGCTCTTAAATTTGTGCCCTATTTTCAGCCGTACTTAGGAGCCTAAGTTATCAGATGAAAATTGATCTTAAAAGTTTTAATAGGGCCTGACATTGAAAGGATTTATGCAATCTAACTTTGGGACATGTTTACTAAAGTGTGCTAATGAGTAGCGTGGGGTTCGGCACTTGCCAAGTGGCCCCTGGTAAAATAACTACCTGTGCTAAAAATTCCACACTACCCAAGTAGCATGGCTTGGGGCAGAGACTGGGCGGTTCTGGGATAATGACATTAAGTACACCCATGTTGATCACATCACACAGAAAGAGCATAAGAATAGTCTGAAAGCCACTCTAGCAACATGAGGACATGCCAGGCATTCCTCCATTTTCCAGCTTGGGTCAAGCACTACCCTCACATTCATTTTCAGGGCTTATTGCGTGCTACCAGCATGAATCTTAGTAAACATTCTCCTGTGAGAGTTATGCTCCCAAACTGGTCTCTCTGAATATTTCCAAGGGCTGATTGTCTAAATTTATATTCATAATTTCACTAAACTCCTACATAGAAACATGATGGCGGATAAAGACCATACGACCCATCCAGTCTTCCCTTCCATATCAACTACTAAGCTTTATAGTCCCTTTTTTTCCTTTAGAGATCTTCTGTGTTTATTCTATGCTTTCTTGGATTTAAATTCAGTTCTTGTCTATACTGCTCAACTGGTAGACTATTCCATGCATCTACCACTCTTTCCATAAAGAAATATTTCCGGAAATTACTCCTGAGTCTATTCCCTTTCACCTTCATTCTATGCCCCCTCATTGAAGAGACTTTTTTTCAGTTGAAAGAGGCTCTCCTCCTGTGCATTTATGCCATGAAGGTCTGCAACTGTCTCTATCATATTTTCTCTATCCTGCATTTCTTCAAAAGTATACAGTACATACTGAGATCTTTAAGTCTCTCCTCATATGCCTCATGATAAAGCTCACTGACCATTTTGGTAGCCACCCTTTGCACCAACTCCATCCTGTTTATATCCTTTTGTAGATGTGGTCTCTAGAATTGCGCACAATATTCCAAATGAGGTCTCACCAAAGACTTATACAGAGGCACTATCACCTCCTTCTTTCTGCTGGCCATTCCTCTTCTATGCACCCAAGCATCCTTCTGGCTTTTATTATCGCCTTTTCTACCTGTTTGCAGCTTTCAGATCATCAGAAACAATCCTCTCTGGTCCCGCTCTTCTTTCATGGACAGATGCACTACACCTTCCATACTGTACCGCTGCCTTGGATTTTTGCAGCCCAAATGCATGAACTGCATTTTTTAGCGTTAAATTTCAGCTGTCTTCTCGGTCAATGCTTGTCTTACTCTTTCTGTGATCTCTTGTACAGTATTTTATGAAAGTCACCCTCGCATAGAGACTTTATTTTCCTTTTACATTTATTTACTTTCCTAACCAAAAGTTTTGTTGCTCTTAAATATTCCTTTTAAATTTCAGCCACTATTTTTCTACATCCCCCAGCTGTTCCCATCACTCTAACTGTAATGACTTCTTGAAGTATTGTCCCATCTTGACAAAGTTAGTTTTCCTAAAGTCTAGTAACCTCACTTTTGAATGGACTATATCAGCCCTTATCCTAATACTGACCCACACCATCCGGTGATCACTGGATGCGAGGTGATCACCTATTAGAACATCAGAAGCACATTTGTAAGCACAAGGTCCAGTATAGCCCTCTTATTTTATTTATTTAACAAGATTTCTATACCGCCTTTCTTGGTATCAAAGCGGTTTACATTACAACTTCAACAGAACATTACAGAGAACATATCAAAACATTGGAAGGGATACATGCAGGACATGCTAGAAGCATAACTTATTTACAGATTATGTAATTGGGTATGAAATTATTTAGGGGTGTGAATCGTTAGGGTGAGTTATGGAAGTCATCTTTGAAGTGTTCAGAGAAAAGGAACGTTTTTAGTTGTTTTCTGAAGTCCTTAATGTCTTTGGTTGTCCTTATTTTCTCTGGCAAGGTGTTCCAGATTGCAGGTGCTGCAAGTGAGAGAGCCCTCTTTGACACTGTCTTGTTGGCTTTAGTGAAAGATCCGGGAGTTGGTATTGTTTCTCTTGTGTTTTGTCTTTTGGGTCTACTGTTGGGTTTTGTGCTTAGGAGCTCTTGTAAGGATCTGGCTGATGTTTCGTTTCTGATCTTGAATATGGTTAATGCTGTTTTGTATTTGGCTCTTAAAGTTATTGGAAGCCAGTGCAGCTGAAGTAGAATGGATGTTATGTGTTTGTGTTTATCTGATCCTGTTATGAGCCGTCGGCGGTGTTCTGAACCAGTTGGAGTGGTCTTGTAGATTGTGCTGGGAGATCTTGGAAGAGGGAATTGTAGTAGTCAAGAATGGGGTTAATAATGGTTTGACAAACCGAGCGAAAGTGTTCCTGGCTTAGGAGGGGTTTTAGACTCGGATGATGGCCAGTTTGTGGAAAGCATTCTTGGAGGTTCTGTTGATGTGTAAATTTAGAGCTCGGTCCAGGGTCACACCCAGGTATCTGACCTCATCCTTTATTGTGAATGGAGTATCCTGTAGGATGATGGAAGTTGGGGTGGTAAAAGAGGTATCACATGATATGAATAGTGCCTCAGATTTGATTGTTTGAGAAAAGCCAATTGTTCATTTCATGTAAGCAGGCTGTGATTGCTGTATAGTCTGGTTTATCAAGGAGGATTGGCGTGTAGGCCATAATGTCGTCTGCATAGATAGCATAGAGGATCTTGTGTTTTTTGAAGATGTTGAAGACTGGTTGTATGTATGTGTTGAACAGGAGAGCGGGCAGGGAGGACCTTTGCAGGACTCCCAGTGTGTTGTTCATTGGAGTGGAGGTGGTTGATCTAACTCTGACCGTTTGTCGTCTGTGACTTAGATAGGACTGAAACCAGTTGAGGGTGGTGTTAAGTAGACCAATACTGGCTATACCCTCTATTAGGATGTTGTGAGATACGGTGTCGAAAGCTGAGGAGATGTCAATGAACATGAGTAAAAATCCTGTTTTTATATTGTTGATGCCTCTAAGTAGTGTGTTCAATAAGTGGGTAAGGAGAGTCTCAACAGTGTAGTTGGGGCGGAAACCATGTTGGTGTGGATCAAGCAGAGCATGTATGTCAATGTTATCTTGTAGCTGTTTCTCTACTTCTTTTTCAATTATCTTGGATAGGAAGAGAATGCTGGAGATTGGGCGGTAGGATGCAGTGTCTGAGCTGTCTGATGTTTTGTTTTTTTGGATGGGGCGGAACGTTGTTTGCTTGAGGGCATATCACCTCTTCTTTGGTTGCCTTGATCCATTCTACTGGGCAAGGGTCAGATGGGGCCATGCTAGTGTTTAGAGCGGCTATGGTCCGGAGAATCTCTTCAGGTGTGGGGATGTTGTAATTCTCTCCATTCTTGTGTGTGATTGGGTTCTGCCTTTGAGGTATTGTGGATGTGATGGGGAGGTGTCTTCTGGATTGGTTTATTCTTATGTGTGGGTTCTGTTACCAGGTGCCAGAAAATGTAGCTACTTACTCATAGCAGGTGTTCTCCATGGACAGCAAGAAAAGTTCTCATGTATGGGTGATGTTATCCTATGGAGCTCCATGTGGGAGTATTTCCAACTCCTTCTAGAAGCTTTTAGAAGCTCTATTGTGCATGTGTGTGCTTCAACGCAGCATGGCTTTACAATAGGCAGGTCTTGTCAGACAAATCTAATGAATTTCTTTGACTGGGTGACCAGAGAGTTGGACTGAAGGAGAGTTCTAGATGTGGTATACTTAGATTTCAGAAAAGCCTTTGATACTGTTCCGTACAGGCAACTTATCAATAAATTGAATGCCCTAGGAATGGACCCTAAAGTGACTGACTGGGTTAGAAATTGGTTGAGTGGGAGGTGACAAAGGTTATAGTGACTTGCCCAAGGTCACTAGCATTCCTTATGGCCTTGGGCAAGTCACTTAACTCTCCATTGCCTCAGAAAAATCCAAGTTATCAATGTCCCTGTTTAATGTACATTACCAAGTTTAAGTTACAATGTAAACTGCTTTGACTAAAATAATAAAGCAGTATTAAAAAAACCCTCTGTTAAATAAATAAATGGCACTTATTCTAAGGAGAAGGATGTTACATGTGGTGTGCCACGGGGATCTGTCCTTGGTCTGATTCTTTTTAACAATTTTGTTAGTGATATTGCGGAAGGGCTGTCGGATAAGGTTTGCCCCTTTGCGTATGCATCAAAATCTGCATTACAGTAGACTTCCAGGAAGGTATAGATAACATGAAGAGGGATTTAGCAAAGCTTGAAGAATCTGTCAGCAGAGATTTAACACTAAAAATGCAAGGTCATTCATTTGGGCTGCAAAAATCCAAGGGAGCGGTATAGTTTAGGGGGTGTGAAGTGCTACTGTCCGTGAAAGAAGGGCGGGACCTGGGCGTGATGATGTCTGGTGATCTTAAAGGTAGCAAAAGCAATGACAAAAGCCAGAAGGATGCTTGGGTGCATAGGGAGAGGAAGGGCCAGCAGGAAAAAGGAGGTGATAGTGCCTCTGTATACTGTAATTTTTTGGTGAAAGTTTGGTGAATTTTGGTGAAATTTAGAGCATTCTGTGCTATTCTGGAGACCACACCTTCAAAGGGATAGAAACAGAATGGAGTTGGCACAGAGAGTAGCTACCAAAATGGTCAGTGGGCTTTGCCATAAGGCATATGAGGACAGACTTAAAGATCTAAATATGTATACTTTGGAAGAAAGATGGGAAAGGGGAGATATGATAGTGTCGCGCCCTCTCTGGCCAAGCGGTAGCTACTGGTATTGCAAGGCTCTGGAGGGTGGTAGTTGTGCCTTCACTGATATAAACCACAAAACACTTCTTTCCAAATTAAAGGGTTTTATTCCCCGTCCCTTGAGGGTACTTTATATTCAGGAACATAAATCAAATGCCTTGCTTGGACATATAACATAAAGTAACAAAAGCAAACAGAACTTGCTTCCTTCAGCTTCCAAAACAACAAATAAATGAAAAGAACAAAACAGCTTAAATACTTCAATATGGTTCTTTCTCCTGTAGCTGACAGCACAGCTTATATCTGCTTCACTTAGAGAGAGCTGCAGCCTGTTGCTTATAACACTAAAGCTAGGACACAAACTAATTACTTATCTGAGAGAGAACTCAGGTTCAATCAAGGTCAAAGAGCAGTCCATCAATTCTGGCATATCATTTTCTTCTGCATTTTGATATTCCATTAACTCCGGCTGACTGGAAGGTTCATTCTGGACCTCAGCAGTAACGTGGGAGAATGGCTGGTTAACCTCGTCAGACAGGAAGTTCCTCTCTTCCTTAGAGCTAGTGTCTCTCTGGGAATTACCATGTATTCTAGAGTTGAGCTTTTCAGGGCACTGCCCCTGCTGGTATTTTAGAATATAGCTCAACTCCTGGTTTGCTCTGCTAGTGGGATAATTAAGGGAATTTCTCTGCCGGTTCAGGCTTCCCTTTTGTAACCCAGCTGAGCTAGATTGGAGAGCTCGTGACGGAGTTTCACAGGGAGCTGTGAACTTACAATGACTACAAAACTCTTCAGCTTTATCTGGTAAGTAAAACCTTTTTCTTCTAGGGTTTTTAAAACCAGAAGAAGGGATATTTTCAGCCTCTAGATAGTGGGACCTTGTGTGCCTATTTCCATACCTCCAGGGTTGTCTTCTTTCATATGGCAAATCACTCTTGCATTCACTCTGTGCACTGGAACCTGCAACTGCAGTCTTCTTGCGTCTCTCTGGCTCAAACACACTATCTGGCTGTTGATATCTCTCTACTTCACTCAGGTCTTCGGTTCCCCTCTGACCTTCACGCTGGCTCTCTAGTTGCTCCAAAGTCTCATTGTCACTCTCTCTTACATTCTCATACCTGCTCCATGCTTCCCAGGGTTTTAGCTGCCTTTGCTGTATTCTCTCAGAGTGTGTCCGTGGCTGCTTCAGCTCCTCTCCCTCTCTGATTGTCTGGGAGCCTATTTTATCCCAGTGTTTCCTTGCTCCACCCCCACCCAGCTGAACCCTGTCAGGTAAAGTGAATTCCCTTCCTTTGCTGGCTGGGTGTGTCCTCATTGGGCTTTTGCACGTGTTTCTAGGTTGCTCACGGTAATCATCTGACATTTCCTTGTTTACCCTGTCACTTTTTCTGTGCTCCTTTATACTGAACTGCATTTTCTCGGGTTGTTCGGGGTCTGCACTGTTACAATAGAAACATTTAAATAACTCCATGGCATAAATGCACAAGAGGAGAGCCTCTTTCAACTGAAAGAAAGCTCTGCAACAAGGGGCATAGGATGAAGGTGAAGGGAGGTAGACTCAGGAGTAATTTGCAGAAATATTTCATCATGGAAAGAGTGGTAGATGCTTGGAAGAGTCTCCAAGTGGAGGTTGTAGAGACAAAAACTGTATTTGAATTCCAAAAGCATGGTACAATACACTGGATCTCTAAAGGAAAAAAGGACTGTAGATCTTAGTGTTTATATGGAAGGGCAAACTGGATAGACCGTATGGTCTTTATCTGCCATCATGTTTCCATGTTTCTATGTTTTCCGCCTGCCGCCACAGTGCCATCTTGAACTCAGTCAAGTACAATAGCTGAGGAGAATACAACTTCTAGGGGAGGTGGGTGGGTTGTAAGGACTTTTCCTGTGGTCCACGGAGAACACCTGCTATAAGTGAATAACTGCATTTTCATCATAGACAAATAGGAAAGAATTCCTCATGCATGGGACTCTATAGCTACAGCCTACTTTGAACAAAATATAGGGGACAAACTGAGCCTAACATGGCAACAGGCCTTTTAGTTTTATACTTTTCTTCTTTTTTTTAGGTACCCTGAACTGAAATAAATGGACCTAGATAGAATAGAATTGTATTCTACTCCCCAAACAGATTCTTAAAAACTGTTTAGCCAAAACTGCTGTTGCATCGAGAATTCCCCTCCAGAGAGTAGTGAGAGGTGAATGTGTGGACAGATGTCCATGTTGTAGCCTTGCAAATCTGTTCCATGGAAATAAAGCACAAGTGGGCCAGACACAACCATGGCTCTGACATTATGAGCCATGACATGACCCTCAAGGATGAGGCCTGTCTGGGCGTAAGTGAAAGAGATGCAATCTGTGAGCCAAATTGACAAGGTGCATTTGGAGACAGCAAAAGAAACAAAATGTTGGATGGACTTTCTAAGGGCTTTCATCCACTCCAAGTAGACAGCTAAGGCTCACTTGCAGTCCAACATGTGTAGCACAGCTTTCCCTCTGTGAGCATGAGGTTTTGGGAAGAATGTTGGAAGGATGACTGATTGGTTAAGATGAAATTCGGTGATCAGTTTCGGTAAAAATTGGGATGAATATGAAGGACCACTCTGTTGTGATGAAATCTTGTATAAGGTGGATAAACTACTAAGGCTTGAAGTTTGTTCACTATGCATGCTGGTGACTGCTACCAGAATAATATCTTCCAGGTCAAGAACTTCAGAGGAGAGGTATTGAGCAGCTCAAACAAAGCTTTTATCAGCTGCTCAAGAACCACTTTGAGGTTCCAAGACACCAAATGTAAGGCATGCCTTTGAGTCAGTGCTGACTCCTGGTGACCCAGCAACCTGTGGGTTTTCTTGGCAGTGTGACCAGAAGTAGGTTTCCAGGACTTTCTTCTGAGGCAATGGAGGGTTAAGTGACTTACACAAGGAATGCTAGTGGGAATCAAACCCTGGTCTTTTGGTTATCAAGCCAGTGCTCTAACCACTAGACTACTCCTCCATTCTCCTAAGACACTATGGGTGGCTTATAAGGAGGTTTTAACAGTAGTAAAGCCCACATGAAGCAAACTACTAAAGGCTAAAGAGAGATGGGTTACCATCTACTCCTCGGTGGTATGCTCCAGTTGCACTGAGGTGAACCCTTAAAGAGTTGGATTTAAGTCCAGACTCTGAGAGGTGTAGAAAATACTCAAGCAGTGTTTGTGTGGGACAGGCAAATGGATCTAGGGAACATTTGTCACACCAAACAGAAGCCTCTTCCATTTGCATTAATAGGACTTCCTCGTTGAGGTCCTTCTGGAGGCTAAAAGATATTGATGACACCAGCCAGCAGATTGTGTTGAGACAATATTAGCCTCTCAACTTCCAAGTTGTGAGGGTTAGGGACCTGATGTTGGGGTGCAACATTGTTCTGTCCTCCTGCGATATCAGATTCAGTACCTGTCCAAGCCAAATTGTTTCCAAATGGAAAGCTCAAGAAGAAGAGGGAACCATGGTTGCCTGGGTCAAAATGGGACAATGAGAATCATCATATTTCTGTCTAATTTGAGTTTCAGGAGGATCTTGGTAATGAGAAGTATTGAGGATATACATACAGAAAACCCTCCCCCCCCCCCCCCCCCCCCCCCCCAATCTAGGAGAAAAGCATCCAAAGCTAGCTTGTTGTGTGACCACATTCTGGAGCAGAATTTATCCACCTGAGCATTTTGAGGAGCCACAAAAAAATCTAATCGAAGGGGTGCCCCACTCACAAAACATACAGCTTGTGACATTCCTGTCCAGGATCCATTCATGAGGCTGAAGGACTCGACTCAACCTGTCCTCCAGAGTGTTTTGTTCACCAGATAGGTAAGTGGCTCTCAAGTCCATCCCATGAGAGAATGCAAAGTTCCACAACCTGACCATTTTGAAACACAGGTGGTACGTCCCCACTCCTCCCTGCTTGTTGATGTAAAACATGGCTACTTGATTGTCGGTCTGAATCAGGAAAATTTGATTGGACAATCAATCTTTGAAAGCCTTTAGAGCATACTCAATAGTTCTTATTTCCAAGAAGTTGATCTGATGGAGACTTTCCTGGAAGGACCAATACCTTGAGTGTTGAACCCATCATGATAAGCTCCCAAGCCCAACTTGGACATATCTGTTGTCAATAATTTTTGCAGCAGAGGAATTTGGAAGGGAAGTCCCTTGGCCAAATTGTCTTGAATGTTCTACCAGGTCCAGAGACTGACTGAGAGGATTGGTGACAAACAGGTGTTCTCTGAGATTCCCTCTGGCTGTGACCACAGGGTTCTTAGCATGCGTACATTGAGCCTGTTTCATATGGAGACATGTCAAGGGTATTACATGTTTTTTGAGGCTATGTGGCCTAGTAATGTTAACTTGGTGAGAGCTGACACCTGCTGATTCAGTTGAACTATCGCTGTCAGTCTGGATAGTCTTGTTCAGGAGGAAAGCTCTCACTTGAATCGTGTTGAGCAGAGCTCCGATGAATTCCAGTTATTGGGTGGGATGGAGGTGGGATTTTTGGTAATCTATTACAAACCTTAGTAGTTTCAGCTCCCGAATGGTCAGTCATGTTGATTCGCAAACTCCTTCCTAAGTGGCACTGTTGATCAACCAATTGTCCAGGTAGGGGAAGACATACACTCCCAGCTGGCATAGGAATGCTGCTACCATGGCAATACTATAAACGGCCCTTGCAGAGCAAAGTGGAATAACACTTCAAATGCTAATTGCTCTATAATAACTATCATTCAACATGGAGACAAATATGTTAACTTGTGGAGAAAAAGTTTTGTGATAAATGTAAATACTTTAAATGCTTTAAAATGCTCAGAATGTCTCAGACTAGGCGGCGCTTAAAAGAAACGATATGTAACATATCAAATTCCAGCACCTAATAGCATCAATGACTATTCTGGCATATATTTTTTATGAAAATATTTTTAATGAAAAATTTTCCCACAGTTAAAATCTTCAAACTCTGATACAAATAAATAAATGCTTAGCTTTTAGTGCTCCCCTTTTAACTTGAATACTTTTAACTTGAACTTTTTAACTTGAAAACTCTGTCACCCGAGGGTCTGAATTCTACTATTGACTGGGGTGTGTGCTTCTGAGAAAATGAATGGCGAGTCCCTTGGACTAGTTTAAAATCTATGGAATTTTACTAGATATGTGATGTCATATTTGGAAAGCATAAGAGCTGAGTAAGTGTGGTACTCCACATGCGCAGCGTTTTTTGGAACCTTCATCACTTGATAAACTTTACAGAAGTGAACGTTGGCAGCATCGAGACTAGAAAGTTTTTCTTGGTATGTGAAGCTACCATGGCAAGGCATTTTGTAAATTCACGAGGAACTGATGCGAGGTCAAAAGACAGAACACAATACTGGAAGTCCTGCCACCCTACTACAAATCTGAGATACTTCCTGTATGTGGGTTTATGCATTCTTTAGATCTAGAGAGCAAGAGAGCATTGCAAAGCTCCTTTTTGAAGATAAGGAAGTATGGTGCCTAGAGAAACCATCCTGAACTTTTCTCTGACCAGACATTTGTTCAGATCTCTTAAGTATAGGATTGGACAGAATCCACCCCCCCCCCCCCCCTGTTTTCTTGGTGATCAGGAAATACCTGGAATAAGATCCTCACTCTTTTTGCTCTGGTGGCACAAGATCAATCGCTAGATCTCTTTGAAGGGCAGTGTGGGTATGGCGGTGAATGTGAATATGATAACCTCCCTGATGTAGCTGGGAAAACCTTCGCTACCATTGAATCCAGTGAAACAGGCCTTTAGAGTTGGTCCTATCTTCCTAAGTAGCATTGTAAGCAAGGCTATAAGCAAATTATGCAAACAATAATGTGAGCAAGAAGAAGCTGACCATGTTCTAGGCCAGGATAAGAATGAACACATAGGCATATGATAAAATATACCAAGGGTCATGATTATGCTTGCAAGCTTCAGCAGAATTTTTGTGACTTTCCAAGAAAGGACAACTGATGATTAGCAAAAAGGTTATTTTGAGATGCTTGCTAGTGACCTATGTACTGGAAATTAACCTGTAATGACTTATGAATCAGAATTATAGTCAGCAGAAAATATATCTGTATAACAGGCTATTGTGATTATCTTGTGATTATCCCCGTGACCCAGAGATGAAGTCATTTCTGTAACTTGATCAATAAAAGTCCAGGCTCTGGGGGAGGATTTTCGAAGGAGAGATGCACTGCTAGTCCAGGCCTCTCTGATTATCTTCCTCTAGATCTCTAAATTGATATATTATTGCTATGTGCTTTGTGTCTTCTTTCCTTCTGTTAGAAGGGCCAGGTAAGACAAGGACTGAGTGGAGGTGATATCCCCATTTGAAGGGGCTTTTCAGACGGTGACTTCTTGCAAAAGTAGTTCCTGAAGCTGAGAGTTTAAAGATTGAACCCTTGAAGGGCAATTTGAAGGAAGATCAAATAGAAGTAATTTGTAGCCACTTTGGATAGTTTCTAAGACCCAAGGGTTTGAGGTTATAAGTGACCACCTTTGGGCAAAGAGGATGAGCCTCCCTCCAACAGGGGAGCCCTCTATTGCAGCTACAGGTTATGCTCTTCAGAAACCAGTCAAAACCCCACCCCTGGTTTTGGCTGAGGAGTAGGCTGGGCCTTCTGAGACTTCTCTCACTTTTTTTGACGTCGAGGATTCTGCTTTCCTTGGGAATAGTGAGAACCAGAAAAATAACTATGCCTTTGAGAGTAGAAGGTCTTTTTCTGGTCGCCAACTTAAAACCTCCTGCGGATGGAGGATGGCACAGATGTGCACCTTGAGAGATTTTGAATAGGTGATATGCTGTTTGTCTAAGAAGCCAGCCTTCTCTTTGACCTTATCTCTGAAGAGATTCTCTCCATGACACAGTTTATCAACAAACTTGTCCTGCATAGATTTTGAAGATCTGAAACCCGGAGCCAGACAAGTCTCTGGACACCAATACCTGCTGCAGAAGTTCTCAATATCGTATCGAAGATATCATATGTTGCTCAAACCATGAACTTCAAGCAGTCTTTGCTGTGTTTCACCAGGGAATGAAACTGCTCCAGTCTCTCTAGAGAAGGATATTGGGACAGATCATCTAGGCCATACATGATGTCCTCCAAGAACATGCTCATGTAGAGCTGGTAAGAGGCCATGTGAGCCACAAGCATGGACCTCTGGAAAACCCTTCTCCCAAAAGAGTCCAATGTCTGAGCCTCCCTCCCTGGGGACACTTAGGAGTGTGTCTTGGAACTTTTGGATCTTTGGAAAGCAGATTCGACCACCAATGAATGATGAGGAAGCTGGAGCTTTTCTAATCTGGGAGCCTTTTGAACTCTGTACATAGAATTGAGCTTTCTACTCACTAGAGGTACAGAAAGGGGAGTCTCCCACATTCTCATCTGCACTCTCTGAATGATATGGTGCACAGGCACTGTCACCACTACATTGGGAGCATAGAAGTAATGGAGAATCTCCAGTTCTTCTGCCCTGAGCTCATTCTCAGTCTCCAAAGGAAATCTTATGGCCTTAGCCATATTGTGAACAAAATCTGGAAAGTCATGTCCTCAGGAGATGATTTTTGTCTTTTATGAGGAGGAGAAGGGTCAGAAGTGAGTTCTGGGGACCTGTCTTGCGACATGCCTTCAGACTCCTCATTAGTGACCCAGCCTTCTGACTCAGATTCTGAGAGGAAGTCGAAGTACTTCTGAGTCTCTGCCTGAACCACTCACCTACTCTTTGGGGAATGGGAGATCCTTCGGGAGTGTCGATGCACTGATGAATTTCTGGGAACTGGGACTGTATCAGACCCTGATACACTAGACAGTGATATCAGCTGGGTAGGCTCTGGTGTAGGAGCCCTTCAATGCCCTGATATCAATGCCTCTTCCAAAGCACTCAATGCTTCTCAAGGATAGGCTGGACTGCTGCCGGTACCAATGCAGCAGATATCAAGGCATTGACTTGCTGCATGGTAAATATCATTGTGATCCTTTCCTCAATAGCCTTCAGTAGGTGTTTCTCCAGGTCTGTCATCTCCAAAGGCTTCAGGGCTACAGCAGCATTGACTGATGGTCCTTGAATCTGAGACTCGGTATTGCCTGACCTAGCTCTATAGGCCTTTATTGTCCCTCCAATATTTTGGAGAATAAGCTGTCCTCTCTTCAGGGCTGCTTTGAGAGGTGTTCTTACAACCCTCTTTGCTCTCGATGCTATGCCTCAGGCTTCAATTTCAATGCACCAAAGCCTCCACTCAATGAAGATGAAGATGAATCCTTGTTCACCTTTAAGAGAACATCAATCAATGGCCAGTTCTCCAGGATTCTAGGGGTGCTCAGCTCCAGGAGAGCTCATGGCTCCTTGATATTGATGCACCGCCAGCATCCAATGCAGTCTTTGATGTAATAGAGGCCAATGCCGCTGATGCCAATGGATCGGACTTAGAAGCACCAAAAATAATTGCATATTGTTTCTCATGATCTTTGAGCCCTCGTTTTGTCATCTGTAAACACAATTTACAAGAAGAGGGCTGATGATCAGGTCCCAAGCACTGAAAGTATCAACTATGAATATCCAATATGGATATGGTCCTTGAGCACCTGAAACACTTTTTAAACTTACTGGCTAGTTTCTGTGACATATTGCACGGAAAAATAACTGCAGTGAAATCAAACCGCTTGATTTTTACAAAAAAAAGATAAAGAACGCAGCCAAAACATCGACGCCTAAGGGCGTTGCAGTGCTGCGGAAAACAAAGGAAACTTTCAAATGCATGAAAAACACTAGACAAGGAAAAACTAAGAGGGAAAATAAGTAGAATCCGTGAGAGCAGGGCAGGCAAATATGAAAAACGCTATTTTAAACTGTAGAAAAATATACACTACATAACAAAAAAAGATGTCTATGGGCAACGCGGAAAAAAATGGACTGAGTTTAAGGTGGCGCCACAGCAGCGGACAGGAGGGCACTCACATGTACAGTGGAGCTTCTGAAACTTTCTAGAAGGAGCTGGGAATACTCCAGTGCAGGATTCCGTAGGATGACATCGCCCAAACGTGAGGACTTTTTTCCTGTTTGTCCACAGAGAATCGTTCTTTCAGGGCAATTTCTCTAAATGAGTGAGTTTTGCACATACCATGACAGTCATGAACCTCACTTCTAAGCTAGGATATGTAGAGTACGATCTCAGTCTCTCAAATTTACTGCTAATGCTCAGCATAGTACTGGCATCGTGCCAAAGACAGCTTTCTTCTGGAGTTTGTAAGATATTATGTGTATGAGTAATTTATCAAGGTGTGCTTGGAAATTCCTCTTAATTAAGCCTGCGGCACCCAACACGATGGGAAATAACTCGGTATCTTTTTGCCACATTTTCTTAGTCTCTGATTGCATTTCTTGGTACCTGAAGATTTTCTCCCTTTCAGTGCAGTTCATAGAGTAGTC
Organism: Ichthyophis bannanicus; assembly: GCA_033557465.1. Classification (NCBI taxonomy): domain Eukaryota; kingdom Metazoa; phylum Chordata; class Amphibia; order Gymnophiona; family Ichthyophiidae; genus Ichthyophis; species Ichthyophis bannanicus. The sequence continues at coordinate 455,046,227 of CM066036.1, forward strand.
ACTTGGAAGCGACACTTCTAAAATCAGTGCTATCAATGCTGTTCTGGTGTTTTTCTCCTTTACCACTATATCTGGCTTCCTCGCATCCAGCTTGTTATCTGTCAGAATGGGTGTATCCCAGGTGATCATAACCTTTTCATTCTCTGTTCTCTCTGTAGAGAATCTAGTATCCTTTTACTTCTAGATGACACATAGCAGGAATGTCCCAATCAACATCCAGCATATTAAAACCACATTTCAGCAGCATTTCTCTTTTCATAGCAATACTGTTCACTTCTGCCTATGAAGGATGTCTATATATCACACCAATGCAAATGGTTGCTCCATTTCTTCTTTCCAGTTCAACCCACAGTGCTGCCTTTTTTTTTCATAAGCCCTGCAATTCTGTAGCTTTCGCATTATTTTTTATATATAATGCCACCCCTCCTCCTCCCTATCTTCCTACCCTGTTCTTCCTGAATATTTTACTGTATAGCCCGGTATAATTCTATGCCAATCGTGAACCATGTTTCCATAACCACCACTAAATCCAAGTCAGCCTCTTCCATTAAAGTCTCAACATCCTGAATCTTACTTCCCATATGATAGGCATTAATATACACTGCTTTCCAGATGCTGCCCTTTTTACCAATGGGGGTCATGCAGAGATGCGAAGAGCAGGGATGGATGTCCAGCTTGGATGTCCATCCCCCGCTATTTGCAGGGAACGGATTCCAAGCCCCAGGCTCCCCGCACACACAGAGGGCTTGTGTAGGGAGTGCTGGATGGGAGCAGAAGGGGGAGGGCCGGAGGTGGAGAAGGGGTGGAGAGGAGGCAGGACCACGACCCCAGACGTACAGGACCTATTCTGGTCATAGACCTGTACGTCCAGTGAGGCCACGATGGACAGGGGACTTATTTCACCTCAGACATGGAATAAGTCCCATTGCCGGAAGGAATTGGCCCGGGTGGCCCTACTGAAAAGGAGGAACAACTGCAGTAGGACCACCTCCGCACAATCCCATCTGTGTCTATCCCCGCAGAGGACCAGGCAGCGGGGAACAAAGAGCGGCAGCAGTGGCAGTGCCTGTGTTCCTGCTGGGCATCTCGGTGCCATGGCAAAGGGACAGCATGGCATGGGCATTCCAGCAGGAGCATAGGCAGGCTGTATGGTGATGTATTTTGACGTCCCGCTCAGTGGAATCGGGGCCCGTCCGGCCCGTCTATGTGGCCAATTCTGCACCCATGGGAACATCTAACTCCTGTGGGTGCAGAATCGGCTACACATTCGGCTCATCTCATGTTTGGATGGCCGACTGCCCGGATGTGCCCTGCTTGGAATGGGGCTCTATGTCTACAACAAAAGTGGAGGGCAACAGGGATTTAGGGCACAGAAAAAAGTTAGGAACTTAGTACTGATTTTTGACACTAGGCTCATGAATCTAGGCAAAAGAATAACAGGCCTAAATTTCTAAGCAAAGTGCCTGATATTCAAAATAAGTTGAGCTCCTAAATTTAGTTTCCTAAGTTAGGCTCCCTATTTTCAGCCACTCTTAGACTTGCAAACCACCTAAACGGCATTGAGTAGGATATTCGGCAGCACTGTTAGTGCTTCTGAATATCCCCGGGTGTCCTGCTAAATACCCCAATGCTAGCCAGCTAGAACTGGGGCATTCTGGGGGTGGAGGAGGGGCAGCACCCATGGATTAATGCCTGACCTTTGCCACATTAGCTAATTAAGCAGCGGTTGAATATTGCCATTGCCCGGTTAGTTGCAGCACTATCCAGCCAACCATATCCATACTGGATATGCTCCAGTATTGAATATCTAGGTGTAAAGATTTGCGATGATGGCTAACAACTGTATAAGTGCTTACATGGCATGGCGTGGCATGGCAAGTCACTTAACCCTCCATTGCCTCAGAAAAAATCCAGGTTATCAATGTTCCTGTTTAATGTACATTACCAAGTTTAAGTTACAATGTAAACCACTTTGACTGGAATAATAAAGCAGTATACAAGATCTGCTAAATAAATAGTGACTGCCACTGAATATCCCCCCTTAAGTATTCAGCTGAAAATTCATCCAAATTTAGATGCTTAAAATTTATGCGGGAAGGGGATATTCAAAGGCATTTACACTTGCAAACCATGTAAATGCCACTCTGGGATATGAAGTAGCACTAACATGGTTAGTGCAACTGGATATCTGCAGCTGCGGCTGCTACATGCCCTGATGCTAACCGGTTAGCATCGGGGTGTGGCAGGGGGGACACCCATTGCTAACCAAGCAGGAGCAATACTGAGCCACTGTCCAGTAAGCGATACAGTATGTAGCAAAAGTCAGGCACAGGAAACTCCGGCCCAACGTTTGCCACAGAACCTAACTGGGCAATGGCTGAATATTGCCGCTGTCTGGTTAGCTTCGTGACAATCTGGGCAGGCAGAATATTCAATGGCAGAAGCTGGATATGGCTCCAGCATTGAATATCTAGGTTTTAACTTCAGTGCCGGCAGCTAGTGCTTTAGCAGCACTAGCTGCCGGTGCTAAATGCCTCTAAATTTAGGGCCCTATGCACCTAAATTGAGGCCTGCCATTCATTTGCCTAAATTTATTAGCCTAATGTAGATGTCTAGTGCTGAAAATCAGCGCTAAGCTCATAAGACTTTTTTTCCTGCTGTAAATCCACCCCATTGCCATCCATTTTTTACGTTTCTAAATTTAGGAGTTTAGTGAAATTTTAAGAAAGAAATTAGTAACTCAACCCTAGTAAATTTTCAAAGACACCAATTTAAGAGCATAATTCTCAAAATTCAAAGCATAAAATCTTTGAATATTAGGCCTATAACTTTTAAGCTCCTAATTTAAGATGACTTTTTCACTGAAAATTTAGGCCCCTAAATTTGACTGAAAATAGGGCACAAATTTAGAAGTCTAAATTAGGAGCTTAGATTTAGGAGCTCAGGGGAGGGCATATTCAAAGTGATTCACACTGAAGGAAGCATTACCATCCCCTTTGGTATGAATGCACTCCGAAGGAAGCCTCTGGAACTTCCCTGGCACAGAACAAACAGGCATCAAAAGAACCCAGAAAAGATTCAGGGCATGAGCCCCATTTGCCCAGTACTAATAATGCCCCTGCTGTCCCATTCTCTAGCACATTATTCTTGTTATTAAGTGCCATCTAGTTGGTGTCGACTCCTGGCGACCCTCTGGATAGATGATCTAAACTTTGTTCGGTCTTCAGCCAAGCAGCTCATTGTTGATAGAGTGGTGCCCATAGCTGCTGTTATTGTATCGATCCATCTCATTGCCGGCTTTCCTCTTTTACGGTGACCTTCTACCTTGCCAAGCATTATGTCTTTCTCCAATGATCTCTCACTTCGCATGATGCGCCAAAGTATGAAAGTTGAAGACACATTATTAGCTTCATTATAATATGCATGAAGCTCATTCTTCCTTTTTTCAAATTGGAACAACAGGGGCATTATTAATGCTAGACACACAGGGTTCATGGCCTGAATCTCCTGTTCAATGCCCTAAATCCCAACCAGAAGCCAACATCATTGTAATACAGCTGTCAGTTGCTCCTCTGGGGAAGTTCCAGAGATGGAGCTCCTTTTTGCAACCCCTACCCCAATAGACTGTGCAGAAGGCATGCTCATCATATGCAGTCAGGCAAGAGAGCAATTCTTCAGTGAAAAAGACAGTAGAGTGTACAACCAGACAAAGTAGAGGGTTTTTTTCTTTTTTAGATTCATTTTGTCCTGCCATTACTATAGTTTGTTCTGCTTTGTACCTTCTGAAGATATTGCATGTAGTGGAGGAGTAGCCTGGTGACCAAGCAACCATGGTCTGATTCTCACTAGCCTGCCTTAAGCAAATCACGTTACCCTCCATTGCTTTGGAAGAAAGGCCTGGCAATCTACTTTCTGTCAAACCTTGCCAAGAAAGCCCCAGGGCTGCTGGGTTTCCAGGAGTCAGCATTGTCTCAATGGCACTAAAAAAAAGATATTGTACACTTTTTTATCCTCTAGTGAAAATTTTCTATGTGTGCATTATAGTTGGGTTTTTCCATTGTTTCATGCAAAGCAAGATATAGTACAGGTTTCTATGTCTGCTTTTTTTATCCTCAGATCATGCTGATGGTACATTGTATGTTCTGTCTACTTTTTCTACCTTATTCCCGATGTTGCTGCAACACTGTTTCCTCAGATGTCAATGTGCACCTTTCTCTTACTCAAAAGATTCAATAATAACCTCTTCCAATGCTTTTGTGGCCTGACAACTCATAGATGTATTCCATACATCAGCACAGGACAGCAAAGATAGGGACTGTGGGAAATGGGGCCCAAAGTGCTTCACATAAGGCTTCATCACTGCAGCCCCTACTTTGATGAGCTCCACAGAAGGCATTCACTCACAGGTACACGCCGCTGCTGGCAGAACACAGAAAATGTAGCCACCACATCCATTACCCAGGGAAAAGGAGGCGTATGATAGAAAGACTTTCTCATGTTCTGTTCCTTTACAAGAGTCAACGAATCAGGTACCACGCTGCTCCCACTCATTCATCCTATTGTTCACTATGAGAAGTGAGCACTGGATGTCTTTCAGCTGGAATAAGTGAGCACACATATGGTTTCTTTAAAGAGTTCAGTTTGCAACTTTCCCATGGGTGTTGTACAATATAAAACTGCAGGGAACATTTACTGCAGGCAAAGTGCTTTTGTGAAAATGAGTGTTATGATCTTCTGTGAAAAAACAGCACTGACGACCACACACACACACACACACATCTTATTTAACAAGTTTTTTTTTAATACCGCCTTATCATGAAATCAAAGTGGTTTACAATACAATTCAAACCAGTACAGAGAACTCAATTGTATTCATGGGGAGGGGTGAGATGCGGGGGATGCTCGGAAGCATAACTTATTTACAGTAAAAACATATCTACATAAGTCAATTGGTGTTTGAACATGTGTCATGAGTGGGGAGGGCTAGGTATCTTCTCAGAAGCAGTCAGTGAAGAGGAAGGTTTTGAGTTGTTTCCTGAAGTCCTTTATGTCCGTGGTAGTCCTTACTTTCTCTGGAAGTGAGTTCCAGATGGTGGGTGCTGCTAGTGAGAAAGCCCTCTTTGCTGTAGACTTGTTAGCTTTGGTGTATGAGCTGGGAGTTAGAATAGTGTCTCTGGTGCTCTGTCTCCTTGGTCTGTTGTTTGATTTTGGCTGACATGTTCTTTCTGATTCTGAAGATGGTCAACTCTGTTTTGTATTTGGCTCGTGAAGTAATTGGTAGCCAATGTAGCTGAATCAAGTGGAGCCATAATACGATGATATGTAGATAAAAGAAAATGTGGCAGGTGGTCTTCAGCCAGCAAGTGGTAAAGTAAACAGCAAGGTTTGTCATTTTTCATGAGAGGAAAAGAAAATAGAAGTGATAACGTCCATCCCATGGTACGAGAACACCAATGAGGCTTGTTGTGGAGATACTCTTGTCTTCTCCAGCTGAGGCTTCATTCTTCTTGAATTTATATTAGCTTCCCGAGCTCTTTAAGAAGAACTTTGGAAAGCAGTCACCCGCAGACATCTTTAAAAATTACAAATAAACTATAAACTTTGATATGAAAATCTTAGTAGATGCAGGATTTGGATACCACTTTGTTCTTTCTTAATTCTAGTGTATTTTCTTCCTTTTTACTAAACTGCACTACTGCAATAATTCTCAAATGCAATTTCCCAGCATACAGTTTGCATCCCAGTTTATATGGATATATATATATAGATATATATACATCATGTCTCGTTTCCTGTCAGAGCACACTGTTACTAGTTTAGGTTGGGGGCTTTCTTGCTGTATACTTTGTATTTCTTAGCATGTTCATCATGCCTACGATTCCCTCTCCAAGATACCCAGTACTTCTCTCTCTGACCCAAACTGGAACACAGAACACTAGCTTATATTCTCCTTAAAGGCTATGAGGGTCATTCTGAACCACAAATAAGCTGGGATAGGCATTTTCTCGCAAATACATCTAGAACTGTATTCCGAGAACACGCGTATCTGTACATACATGGCGCTTGCACGGTGATCTCTGAATATGGGCGGGAGGGGACGGAACAGGGGCATGGCCAGCCACAGAGACGTATAAAGCATATTCAGTAGAGGCCCATGTACGTCTGCAGCGTTACCCGCACACATTCAAGTTATACCTGTGGAAATGTGGAATAAGGTCAGGACTTAGAAACATTCTGCTCTGATCCCCAATGCATCCCATAGAGGTGAATGGCTGTGACATGTCTATACTCAACTGGTGCATCTGCTGTCTGGGAGCGCACAAGATGCAGTTGTACAGAATGTAATGCACAGGTGAGGGATGTTTGTAATGCTAAGGAACAATAAAAAAAAACCCCTACAGAAATATAAAGCACTGCAATTAACTTTATTCTCGCTATGCTGACATTTGCTGCTTGTGCCAAAGGGGCTATTCTCGGCTTCCAGTGTTTGGAACAATGTGAATGTAGATGTAGGGATCGTATGTGAGGTAGTAGGGAACAGAATCATGTTTGCCTGAGATCAGCTGTGGAGTCCTGAGACCCCACGCCATCATGGCTCTACAGCATTTGTGTGTGGGTGCAGGGCATGTTTTTTGCAGAGGATGGTATTTGTGACTGCAAGTGAGAGGATATGTGTGTGTGTGTATGTGGTCTGAATATTGCACAGGAGGAAAAGTTGTGTTCATCTGCTAATCTAGGGGCACACAAATGCCTTGCCATTACCTGGACCATAGGGATGACCGCAGCATCACCAGGTGCCAGTGTGATTGGGAAGGTTATATCAGAAGAGGTTCTCCACAGCAAAATATCCCAACATATCCCCATCGCTAACAAAGGTCCCCCAACATGATAGCCGTCAACAATGCAAACAGCACCAAGACATGCCCAGAGGCACCATCATAGGTCTCCAGAAATGTGCACAATTGTAGAGAGCGATGATGGCACCTTTGGACATCTACCAGTGCTGCCTGCAATGTTGAATAGTCCCAGCCAATGACAGGGACATGCTTCGCCACAGAGACCCTCCTTCAATGTTCCCTCTAATATTTTGTAGGCTGTGTGCGCATAAAATATCAGCTGTGCAGCTTTTAAAGGAAGGTTAAATGTTTGTGCGCCACATAATGACACTCGGAGTTATATACTTTAAAATTTGACTACACGTCAGAATACAGTATGTACACCACACTGATTGCACTAGAAAATATTGTAGAACTTGTGAAAACCATAAATACACAACAACTTTTCAATTTTAAGAACGTCTGTGTTGTTTTCTATCAGAATCAGAACCGTAATTTTTGTGCACTCTGTTGTAAAGTATGTGCGCTCACTTGGCAAGGTGTGTGCGCACGCACACGCGCACAGCTTAGAGGGAACAGTGCCCTCCTTTGCTTTCTTCTGGGTCATACTGAGCATTGCACAGACTGTTTTCATGGATGACCAATGCAAGCATACCTAAAGATGTCTTCCGCTGTCATGTATGTTGTGATGCGAGGTATGTCATTTCACCCAAATAACTTTCTACCTGCTTTTATAGTATTATAGAGTGCACTGAGCTATCTTTGCAAGGTTCTGGGCATGCAACAGACTGGTATAGATAGTCTAGTTTGCATCACCTTGTCTGTGTCATCAGTATTCATGTGTGGTTTGCATCAGCACAATACTGTCAGTGAATAGAGCAGCTTAGGAGATGCACGTTTTATACAGAGGCGTGGCTGTTCATGGGTCTATGGCGGAGATGGGCGGGTTCGTGAACGTCTAACCTTTCAGAATACGGTGAGCATGGAGACGTACAAAGCCATTTGCTGCATATAGATGAGTCCCATACTCTAGAGTGCTTTGTTTGTGCAGTGCCAAAAATGTGTATGTCCCTGTTCCGAAGCCACGTGTGCGTCTAATGCGGAATTCTGTTTAAATCTGGCACGTTTACTATTTGGACGTGCCCGTGGTCAAGACGTGCATGTAATGGAATTGGCCCCTATCTGTCTGGATTCAGGATGCAGGAGAATTCTTTGATAGTGTGTCTCATCAGTTCATTACAACTGAGTAGCTCCTTTAATCTGCCAATAAATTAACTCAATGTGTTAGCATTCATCAAAGAAAGAGACTATTGTTTTGTGGTTTGAAATGAAAGTTGACCAATTAACATTTGTTATCTTCTGAACAGTCTTATCTGAATGAGGCATATATTTCTCAGCAAGAAGGAGGATTAAATAGTCACGTTTAATTACTCAAGCTCTAGACCAGTTCATTAAAATCCTTTTTAGGTGTGATCCTTTTTAAGTGATTTGTTTCAATTTGTCCATTTATCTGCCCATCCATCTTTACACTTTAAGAGCTAGATTTACTAAAGTGTGCCTAGTGGTTAGAGCACTGGCTTGGTAACCAAGACACCAGGGTTTGAATTCCACTAGTACTCCTTGTGGCCTTGGGAAAGTCACTTAACCCTCCATTGCCTTGGAAGAAAGGCCTGGCAATCTACTTCCGGTCACACTGATAAGAAAACCCAGGAGCTGCTAAGTCACCAGGAGTCAGTGCTGACTTGATGGCACACATTGCATTTTGCGACCACTTTAGCATGCACTAAGGTGCATTAATGCACACACATAGTTATTTGCCACAGGTCCCATTTTATAGCACACATTAACAGCATTTGGGTATGCTGAGATGGTAGATCCAGAGGGAAATTTAAGAAACCTTAGTCATGATTTCCACGTGTAAAATCAGACAGTTACATGTGTAAATAGCCATTTTAGGCAGGGTTGGATTTGCACTTAGATGTGCTTACTATGTAGAAGTTGCAAGGAGACATGGTAGGGAGTGGTGTGGGCAGGTCTAAAGTCTATGGGCCCCATATTCCTTTGCCCGGATCTTCAAAGGGCTATGCACCAATGGGTGCATAGCCCTCCCCACTAACCTCCAAACTGGATATTCAATGCCACAGTGACAGCATTGAATATGCGGTGATCACTTCCAAAGTCGGAAGCCTCCGAGCTAACTGTGCAGCAATGATATTGCATGCTGCCCAGTTAGCGATCTGCATCTTAAAGCTAGGCATGGGTTTTCCTCGTCTATCTTTAAGGCGCCAATCACCAACCTGGCAGCAATCAATATTGCTACTGCACAGTTGGTGCCATTCCCCGCCTCTGCTCCATCCTGGAATACCCCAAAACTCCCCGATACTAACCGGATAGCATCGGGGCAAGAAGGGGATATTGCTGGGAATATTCAATGGCACTACCTGTGTAGGTGCCATTGAATATTCCCATCTAAGGCAGTTACATGGTTTACAGCCTTCTGAAAATGGGGCCCTATATTTTTATTTTATTTATTTTATTTAACAAATGCTTATATACCGCTACCTTCCAGAAAGATCAGGTGCGGTTTACAATGGAACAATTTAAGCAGGGTAAACATTCTGCTTTTTACATAGAACATATGTATATTCCTCATTTCATTTAGGGTATACGCGTGTATAACTAAAGTGTAAACATCGGGGCCAATTTCCAGGCGGAGCCCAAAACTCTCGGGATCCAAAATTCTGACTAAATATTCCTATCAAATTTTATATAATACATGACCATAGCAGAAGGAAAATCAATATTAGAACATATTGAATAAGACGGGTACAATTTTCCTGAAATATGCAAAAATTAACCCAGCTGCAGAATGTGGATGAAAAATTTAAAGTAGGCCTTCAAAGGGTTAATGCGATTAGCAGACCTGCTAACTGTGTTAATCATCACATTCACAAAAAAATCACTCTAATATAACAAAAGTAGGTAATATCTCCATAAAGGTTATTTCAAACTCCAAACACTGGTTACGATTTGTATAGGAAAAGGTCACAGTATTTAACGGACCGGTGCATTCCGTGATATTAAATCACAACACCTATTGTAATAAGCCCAGATCACATCAACGACCTTGATCTATACAGATCCCCAACATAATAGGTGAAGAAAAAAATGCATCGAAGACACACTTAATACAAACAGAAAATGGGTAGCCTACACATAAGCCCAACCGCTAATCATCACACGTGTACTATCCACCCACAAATGCACATGTAACATCTAAATAAGTTAGAGTATTGTACATAGTATAGAGTTAACTTGTACATAGTTTTCCCGGTTTATCCCATGTTTAATTTCCTGTTTCATTGTAAACTCAATGTTGCTTGTATGCATTGTAGTATGTTTTTGTTGAATGTACACCGCGCTGATTATAATAGCGCGGTACAGAAGAAATGTTAAATAAATAAATAAATAAATAAATAAACACTTATCTTGCCAGTGTCAGGATTAAACAAAGGTCTTTTCTGAGCCCCAACGGTCCAATCGCAAATGAGGGTGCAAACTATATCAGAGGCAGGGGCTCGTGTGTGACTGGCTACCTGACTATGCGGTCAGTAAGGGGCTATTTTTTTTTTAAATTTTCCACATGTAAACTCTGTTTTACCCAACAGTAAGGGCTTTTATAAAATTACTCTAGTGGTCCGCATGTAAAAATTAGGCACAGAGAATATTCATGCCCACTTTTACACAACATGAGTGCAGGCTTGTTTGTGGGAGGGGTCTGGAGAGAGTGCAGGGGGAGTCAAAGTATTTTATAAAACATGCACATTGGTTTACACCAGCTCCCAATAAGGTGTAAATGTGTCCTGGCGCATTTAGCCACAATTGTTTCAGGTTTTGTGATGCTATTTTATAAAGATACATAGGTGTCTATGTTGTCTTTATAAAATAGCCCCAAAATAGGCACCTACTTGAACATTCCCCCTTGGCAACCTGTTATAAAATTACTAACCATATGACTGTGTATGGTGTGTTTGAATGAGTGAAAGAGTCTACAATTTTTAATTCAGGTCTGTGTGTGCACATGTGTGCGTTAGTGGGAGTGTTTTTTGGTAGAATGCATGGGTGTAAGTTGGAGATGTGGGCCATGAGAAGATCATCTACAAATGTATAGCTGAGGGGTATTTGTGTGTGTGGTCCATGTGCATGAATCAGTAAATGGGTATGTATGTATGACTGAGTAGGTGGATTTGGAGTGGGATGTTCTGAGTGAGTGTGGGTTTGCATAGGCGGTGAGTAAATAAGTGTAGTGTGGTTAAGAGGATGCAGTATGTGAGTCATCCCTGCCCTCTCCTCTTCTCTTTCCATCTGTCAAGCTCCTTCACTCCTAGACTATCTCCTGGATGCTCACCCCAAGATGATGGCACTGTAACTGTTATTGCTGCTCTTTCATAGGGTACTGACAGGCTTCAGCCACTGCTGCTGTTGCAAACCTCCTTCTTGTCCTCTTACCTTCCCCTACTCAAAGCAGCAGGGGTTGATTCCTGCTGCCTGCTGTGCTTCAGAGGCCAATTCATGCTATGGTGGAAAGGGGCTACTCAGATGGTGGCACACTGAAGAAATAACTAAAAAACAGGAAACACTGGTAGTGGAAAGGGTGAAAGAGCAAATGCAGTGGCCTCCTGGTGCAAGACTCCATAGATACTGAGGAAGAACAGGAGATAAAAGGAGGTTTACAGTAGGTGCAGCTGTCAAGGCCACTGGTGCAGAGAGTATGTATGAAGGTCAGAGAATTCAGGCACAGATAGAGGGTAATTATGAAACGCCTTGCACTGGCAGTGCTCATCCTCGTGCGTGCCTCACTTTGTTGTTGTTAAGTGCCGTCGAGTCGGAGTCAACTCATGGCGACCCTCTGGATAGCTATCCTAAATTGTGTTCGGTCTTCAGTCAGGCGGCTCATTGTTGACAGACTGGTACCCATAGCTGATGTTATTGTAGCGATCCATCTCATTGCTGGCCTTCCTCTTTTGCGTTGACCTTCTATCTTGCCAAGCATGATGTCTTTCTCTAATGATCTCTCTCTTCGCATGATGTGTCCGAAGTATGAAAGTCGAAGTCTTGTCATCTGAGCTTCTAAAGAAAGCTTAGGTTTGATCTCCTCTAGTACCGACTGGTTTGTTCTTCGGGCAGTCCATGGTATACACAGTATTCGCCGCCAGCACCATAATTCAAAGGCATCAATTTTCTTCCTGTCTGTCTTTTTCACTGTCCAGCTTTCACATCCATATGATGTTATTGAAAATACCATGGCTTGAACAAGTCGAATCTTTGTATGGAGAGAGACATCTCTGCTCTTGAGAATCTTATCTAGGTCTTTCATAGCCATTCTGCCAAGAGCAATGCGTCGTCTGATTTCTTGACTGCTTGTTGCTTCTTTATTGATAGTTGATCCAAGTAGGTTAAAGTTGTTCACGATTTCAATCTCTTCTCCTTCAACGATGAACCTGTTGATTATGCCAGTTGTCATGATCTTTGTCTTCTTTACATTAAGGTGCAGACCCATTTTGTGACTATGTTCTTTGATTGTGAGAAGCAAATGTTTCAGATCATCTTCACTTTCAGCCAGTAATGTGGTATCATCAGCATAGCGAAGGTTGTTGATGAGTCTTCCACCAATCTTCACACCTCTGTTGTCTTCATACAGTCCTGCTTCTCTGATGATTTGTTCAGCATATAATTAAACAGGTAGGGGGAAAGTATGCAGCCTTGTCTTACACCTTTGCTTATTTTAAACCATTCTGTTTCTCCTTGTTCCATTCGAACTGTTGCTTCTTGATCAATGTACAGATTGCGCAAGAGAACGATCAGGTGTTCTGGTATACCCATGCTTCTTAATGTGGCCCAGAGTTTCTCATGGTTTACACAGTCAAAAGCCTTGCTATAGTCGATAAAGCACAAATAGATATCCTTTTGGTATTCTTTAGTCTTTTCAAGGATCCATCTCACATCCGCAATGATGTCTCTCGTTCCTCGTCCTTTCTGAACCCTGCTTGCACTTCAGGTAGTTCTTGTTCTAGGTATGGCTGTAGTCTCTTTTGAATAATCTTCAGTAGAATCTTGCTGGCATGTGGGATCAGAGCGATTGTGCGATAATTTCCACAGTCAGTTGGATCACCTTTCTTTAGTATTGGTATAAAACAGATCTTTTCCAGTCAGTTGGCCATGATGTTGTCTTCCATATTTCTTGGCAGAGCCTTGTAAGTACGGTAACAGCTGCATCAGATTGCTGCAATACTTCTATGGGAATGCTATCAATGCCTGGTGCTTTGTTCTTTGATAAGGCTTTCAATGCTGCTTCAACTTCTTCTTTCATCACCAATGGTTCCTGATCATAAGGTATAGGTTGAAATGGCTGTTGGTCCACTTGATCTTTATCATATAAAAACTCTGTTTATTCCTTCCACCTTTTCTTGATCTTCTCAGCATCATTCAACATAGAACCTTGAGCATCTTGTAACATTCCAATTCGAGGCTGGAACATTTTCTTTAACTCTCGCAGCTTTAGGAAAGCCGATCTTGTTCTTCCTCTAATAGTTTCTGCTTCTATTTCCTTGCAAGTGTCATTGTAGTACTTTTCCTTGTCCTGTCTTGCTGCACGTTGGAAATCTCTGTTGAGTTCTGCGATTGTCTTTCTTTCTCCTTTGGCTTTAGCTTCTCTGCGTTTCTGGGCAATTTTCAGAGTTTCTTCCGTCATCCATTTTGGCTCTTTTTGCTTTTTCACCTTTTGTAGAGACTTCTCGCTTTCTTCCAGCACAACCTTCTTGACGTCATTCCATAACTCTTCCGGAGCTCTGTCATTTGTATCTAAAGCAGCAAATCGATTTTGCAGGCAGTCTTTAAATTCCATTGGTATATTCTCAAGGTCATATTTTGCTGCATTCATGAGTGGTTTGCTCTTTTTCAACTTTAGCTTGAGTTTGAAAACTAGTAGTTGATGATCTGTACCACAGTCAGCTCCAGGTTTTGTCTTTGTTGATGTTACAGAGCTTTTCCATCGTTGACTTCCACAGATGTAGTCAATTTGATTTTTATACAATCCATTGGGTGAAGTCCACGTGTACAGTCGCCGCTTGTGTTGCTGGGAAGAAGGTGTTTGAGATGAATAGATCATTGGTCTTGCAGAATTCTATCAATCTTTCTCCAGCTTCATTTCTGTTGCCAAGTCCATATTTTCCAACTACTTTGCCTTCTTCTTTGTTGCCAACTTTTGCGTTCCAGTCACCCATGACTATCAGGATATCCTGTTTGCATGTTCTGTCAATTTCAGCTTGTACTTGTTCATAGAACTCTTCAATTTCATTCTCTTCTGCAGCTGTTGTTGGGGCATATACTTGAATTATAGTTGTGTTGATAGGCAATCCTTGTAGACGAATAGAGATTAAGCGTTCGCTGACTGCATTGTATTTCATTACAGTTCTTGCAAGTTTCTTCTTTATTATAAATGCAACACCATTTCTTCTTCTTTGTCTTTCATTTCCAGCATAGTAGACCATGTGATCATCTGATGCAAAGTGCCCGATGCCAGTCCATTTCAGTTCGCTGACACCCAACAGATCAAGTTGTACACGTTCCATTTCATTCTTGACCACCTCCAACTTCCCTTGGTTCATGCTTCGTACGTTCCATGTTCCAATGTGTAAGACATCTTTACAGCTTCTGACTCTCATTTCATGTGCAGCTACATCAGCAGTCAGACTTCCCGAGGGCTTTGATCCAACCACATCATAAATGCTGGCTTTACTCTGAAAAGTCTTCAGCTCTTCCCCAGTAGCTAGTTGAGTGCCTTCTGACCTGGGAGTCTCATCTTCCAGCACCATAGCACAATTTGTTTTGTTGTAACTATCCATTGGGTTTTCATGGCAAGATACAGAAGTAGATTGCCGGGCCTTCCTTCCGCGCAGTTTAAGTTTGGTGTTGTTGCCGTTGTCACAGAAATGTGATCCTCCGCCGTCAACACTATCCCATTCTGCTGCTGCCCAACGCACCAGACTCTAGATGTGGCAATTATTTCCAGACCTAGGGGAGGCATAGCTGTTGGCACCTAGATTGGCACAGGGATGCACATACATTATAATATTCTATAACATAGGCACGTCCTTTGAGGCTGTGACTACCCTCCACTCATGCCCCATCCGCATGCACGCCTCTACCACAGATCAGTGCATTGGGCATTTCTGTGTGCATTTACGGAATCACGACCATCCAAAGCATGCAGGAAAGTGTCTATGCATATGCAGGAGTCCTGGAAAACATGGACGTGTGCACATAAGAGGCACTGATCTTTCTGTGGTGCCCTTATATAATCTTTCCCATAGTGTACACCAGAGGTTCTCAACCCAGTCCGCAGGACACACCTTTATTTTATAGGGATCTTGACTCTTTGCATTAAACTGCAATCATTCAGATTAACATGATCCTGTTTAGATGCAAAAAATGCTTTTAGATGCAGTTTCCTCATCAAACTCTCAAAATCCACTCTAAACTGAAAAGAGTCAAAATGAGTGGATGGAACAAAAGATAATCCCCTATTCAATACTTTTAAATGATCCTGAGAGAGCTCAAAACTAGACAAGTTGACCACCAATGATGAAGTTGAAACGGATCTATCAGAAGAACTTAATCCCTTTGACGGCCCCCTCCACGATTCCTGGGGCGACCTCGTACGCTCTCTTTTTTCTTTTGTCCGTCCTCTAAAAAATCCTCACGAGACGATTTATTAGACCCAGATCCACTAGAATCTTCTGAGGATAAATCGAAATCGACATGCTTCTTCCCCTTCCTTCTCAGCCGACGATTCGCATTCATCTAGGGATACACATACCCTGTAGTGTAATCTTCATAATCACGCTGCAATTTTTTCTCCTTAGATTTCTTCACTTCCTCTCTCAGCAGAGCAGTCTGTTTCCGGAAATCCTCTAGATGTTGCTTAAAACAAGCATCAGTCTCACCAGATTTCAAAGAAGTCAGCATTATTTCCACTTCCTTATTCCATTCCATAAGAGTAGCTTTAGCTGTATCAATCACCAATACCATTAGATCTAAAGAGCATTTATTCAAAATGCAGTTCCATCGCTCAAGGAAAGAGACATTAGTGGCAAACAAACGGGGCTCTTTATAAACTCGAAGTCCCCGGGGAATCTGCTGTCTTCGTACATATTCAATAAGTGAGAGTCTATGTAATTCAGAGCGAACAATACGTTTTTGTAATGTTAATACTTTATCCCAACTATTCACCTCAGAGGAGGCTCCATCAGAACCAATAGCTCCAAACGGGGTAGTTTCATTGCACAATTCAGAGACATGGGCACTTGAAAAACTAAAAACATCTTTCCATTGGGATTGAGTTTGACCTTCCTTTTTTTTTTTTTTCTTTTTCTTGTTTTTTTTTTTTTATTTATGCATTTTAAAGTTAGAATCATGTATATACACTTGTACAGAAAAGATATACACCACCGAAAAAACTTTTCAACATACATCACAAAAGAAAAACAATCTTTAGTCCCAATAAATAGGGGTGAAAACTAAGGAATTTAAGAACCAAGGAGTGGAGACCCCCCTAGGTCCTATACAAACAAATTATATACAAAAAGCCCAGAGAGCAAAGGAGAGCGAGGAGTACTAATCAGAGATCGCTAGCCCTTAGGAAGGAGAAGATGTTACCATATGAATACTGATATAGAAGGATAAATCTCGAGGTTGCAGGAATACATATTTAACAGAATTATGCAGAACTATACATTTACATGGAAATCTTAATAAAAAGGATGCCCCCAGTCGGAGAACCCCAGGTTTTAACAAAAGAAAAGCTTTCCGTCTGCGTTGGGTGTCCCTAGAAATATCTGGGAAGATAGAAATTCTCCCTCCCATAAATAAATTACTTCGTTTCTTGAAATACACCTTAAGAAGCCAATCTCTATCAGATGGAAGTGCTAAAGTCACCAATAATGTAGAGACCTTTCTTTCTTCCTTTGGAGGGGATCGCAACAGCGCTGACACATCCAGCGAATCCATTCGTATACCTCCAACTAGACATTCCCCCTCCTTTTTACCTACAGGCAGATAATATGCCTTCGCAACAGGAGGAAATAACTCAGGTGAAATCATTAGAGACTCTTGCATATATTTCTTAAAAAGCTCCACCGGGGCCACCGCAGCAATCACAGGAAAATTCAATACCCTTAGATTAAACGCTCTGGTAGCATTTTCCAGGGCCTCTACCTTCCCTTTAAGAAACATATTATCCTTCATCAACGAGTCTGTTAGACCCGACACCTGAGAAAGTCTCAAATCCATAGAAACAGCTTGATTCTCCATGCTTTGTGCTTCAAAAATTCAATCTGGTCAGTATAAGAGTGTTAAAATCCACATTCACAAAAAAATCACTCTAATATAACAAAAGTAGGTAATATCTCCATAAAGGTTATTTCAAACTCCAAACACTGGTTACAATTTGTATAGGAAAAGGTCTCAGTATTTAACGGGCTGGTGCATTCCGTGATATTAAATCACAACACCTATTTTAATAAGCCCAGATCACATCAACGACCTTGATCAATACAGATCCCCAACATAATTGGTGAAGAAAAAAATGCATCGATGACACACTTATCTTGCCAGTGTCAGGATTAAACAATGGTCTTTTCTGAGCCCCAACGCCCTACATCAAGCGCTCACAAGCGTTTCGCAAGCTATCTTGTTTCTTCAGGGGAACACTCGACACTAAAAATAGAAAAATACACGCACCATTAACAGACTGCTCTGCTGAGAGAGGAAGTGAAGAAATCTAAGGAGAAAAAATTGCAGCATGATTATGAAGATTACACTACAGGGTATGTGTATCCCTGGATGAATGCGAATCGTCGGCTGAGAAGGAAGGGGAAGAAGCATGTCGATTTCGATTTATCCTCAGAAGATTCTAGTGGATCTGGGTCTAATAAATCGTCTCATGAGGATTTTTTAGAGGACGGACAAAAGAAAAAAGAGAGCATACGAAGTCGCCCCAGGAATCGTGGAGGGGGCTGTCAAAGGGATTAAGTTCTTCTGATAGATCCGTTTCAACTTCATCATTGGTGGTCAACTTGTCTAGTTTTGAGCTCTCTCAGGATCATTTAAAAGAATTGAATAAAGGATTTTCTTTTGTTCCATCCACTCATTTTGACTCTTTTCAGTTTAGAGTGGATTTTGAGAGTTTGATGAGGAAACTGCATCTAAAAGCATTTTTTGCATCTAAACAGGATCATGTTAATTTGAATAATTGCAGTTTACTGCGAAGAGTCAAGATCCCTATAAAATCGTGATGGAATCCTCCTGGACTATTACCTCCAGCTTTGCTGGTGTTTAAGCAGTTGGTGTTACAAGATTTACAGCGCCTGGAGTCCTCCCAGCACCGGCAGTCTCTTTCTGTACTTCCGAAAAATGAGAGAGTAGCTTTGAAAGATTTAGTTTCAAGATCCGATCTAGTTATTAAGAGAGCAGACAAGGGGGTGCTATTGTGGTTTGGGCTCGG
Source organism: Ichthyophis bannanicus (assembly GCA_033557465.1). Taxonomy (NCBI): domain Eukaryota; kingdom Metazoa; phylum Chordata; class Amphibia; order Gymnophiona; family Ichthyophiidae; genus Ichthyophis; species Ichthyophis bannanicus. The sequence goes on from CM066036.1 coordinate 455,064,626, forward strand.
GATGACTATTTATATGAAGCAGAATGCCAGTTGAAGGATATTAAGGTTTATGTAGTATTAACAATTGACCCTACAAAAGATTTACAAGATAAGATTAAAATATTGACGAAGCAGGCTTTAGAGTCTAAGATTATTTCTAAGAAAGAACATCTGTTTTTGAATGTCTCTTCTCCTGCTCTGGCCCAATGCACTGATCTGTGGTAGAGGCGTGCATGCGGATGGGGCATAAGTGGAGGGTAGTCACAGCCTCAAAGGACGTGCCTATGTTATAGAATATTATAATGTATGTGCATCCCTGTGTCAATCTAGGTGCCAACAGCTATGCCTCCCCTAGGTCTGAAAATAATTGCCACATCTAGAGTCTGGTGCGTTGGTATGCTGCTATAGTATTTTATAAAGTGAGGCACGCACGAGGATGAGCACTGCCAGTGCAAGGCGTTTCATAATTACCCTCTATCTGTGCCTGAATTCTCTGACCTTCATACATACTCTCTGCACCAGTGGCCTTGACAGCTGCACCTACTGTAAACCTCCTTTTATCTCCTGTTCTTCCTCAGTATCTATGGAGTCTTGCACCAGGAGGCCACTGCATTTGCTCTTTCACCCTTTCCACTACCAGTGTTTCCTGTTTTTTAGTTATTTCTTCAGTGTGCCACCATCTGAGTAGCCCCTTTCCACCATAGCATGAATTGGCCTCTGAAGCACAGCAGGCAGCAGGAATCAACCCCTGCTGCTTTGAGTAGGGGAAGGTAAGAGGACAAGAAGGAGGTTGCAACAGCAGCAGTGGCTGAAGCCTGTCAGTACCCTATGAAAGAGCAGCAATAACAGTTACAGTGCCATCATCTTGGGGTGAGCATCCAGGAGATAGTCTAGGAGTGAAGGAGCTTGACAGATGGAAAGAGAAGAGGAGAGGGCAGGGATGACTCACATACTGCATCCTCTTAACCACACTACACTTATTTACTCACCGCCTATGCAAACCCACACTCACTCAGAACATCCCACTCCAAATCCACCTACTCAGTCATACAGACATACCCATTTACTGATTCATGCACATGGACCACACACACAAATATCCCTCAGCTATACATTTGTAGATGATCTTCTCATGGCCCACATCTCCAACTTACACCCATGCATTCTACCAAAAAGCACGCCCACTAACGCACACATGTGCACACACAGACCTGAATTACAAATTGTAGACTCTCACTCATTCAAACACACCATACACAGTCATATGGTTAGTAATTTTATAACAGGTTGCCAAGGGGGAATGTTCAAGTAGGTGCCTATTTTGGGGCTATTTTATAAAGACAACATAGACACCTATGTATCTTTATAAAATAGCATCACAAAACCTGAAACAATTGTGGCTAAATACAGCTGGACACATTTACACCTGATTGGGAGCTGCTGTAAACTTATGTGCATGTTTTATAAAATACCTTGACTCCCCCTGCACTCCATCCAGACCCCTCCCACAAACAAGCCTGCACTCATGTTGTGTAAAAGTGGGCATGAATATTCTCTGTGCCTAATTTTTACATGCGGACCACTAGGGTAATTTTATAAAAGCCCTTTTGTTGGGTAAAACAGAGTTTACATGTGGGAAATTTTAAAAAAAATAGCCCCTTACTGACCGCATTGTCAGGCAGCCAGTCATACACAAGCCCCTGCCTCTGATATAGTTTGCACCCTCATTTGTGATTGGAACTTATCTTTAAATGTTTTAAATGTTCCCTAAACATATATTTTTGAATTAGCGTTTGAAACCTATGGTTGGGGCTCCGGTCTCTTACTGGCTGTGCCTAACCTACTTCTGCCCTACTCTTTCTGATTTACCTTTGCTCCTTTTCAGCTTTCCTTCACAGAGTATGAAGTTCCAGGACCTTTCACAAGTTTTGTTATTGCATACTGCTTTGATTGAATGCATAAATGCAGTATATCAAATCTAATAAAGCATAAACCGTATCACACCCAGTCTCTCATTAGTTATCAATCCTTTTTTAAAAATTTTTATTTATTGCAATTTTACACTTCACAGCCACAATAGTGAAAACAGACATATAATCAAATTAATAAAGGAAAATCATTATCCTATTCAAAATAAATCAAGTCTACACCCCACTAATACGATATACAATAAATGCAAGTATTAAGGAAAAAAGAAAAACAAGGAAATATCATATTAGAACATAAAGAAGCACATCAATTTGTTCCCCAACCAAGCAATCACAGGGGTGCAATTATGGGCACTCCATCTGCACACTTTCCTCCTCTTTTGCCACAATAAAACCCAATAATTGTCTTGGTTCAAAGTAGGCCAAACCTTTACCATTATATTGCACCAAACATACATAAGGAAATCTTAGCATTAATGAAAATCCCAAGTCTAACACTCTGGGGCACAACGACAAGAACTCCTGCCGACGCCTCTGAGTAAACCTGGAAAAATCAGGAAACACCCTTATCTTAGAACCAAAAAAAAACATTTTATCCATAGAGCAGAAATAAAGCTTTAAGACAGCAATGTGGTCATATTCAAAAGCAAAAATAATAACCAACGTGGACCTCTGCATAACAACCTCCAAAGAGGACTCTAGGAGCCTTTCAGAAGCCTGACCAAGGGTGATGTAATGAGCCCTAACTGTTGACTCAATACGATCCCACACACAAAATACCTGGGCTCTTATCTTCCAGTGCCTCTCAACAGGAAAGAAAAAACACGACACAGTTAATTAATCAATCAATTGCTATTGAGCTCCATAGGGAAGAGACACACCGAGTCTAATTCGACTATCCCAACATGTCTCTTCAAAGATGGTTCCGAAGAGCTTAGCTTTTTATTAGGTGATATCAGCTGATTTAGTTAATCTTTAATTAACATCTGGTACTTTCCAAATTCCACGTGTACATCAATTTTGCCAACATAGACAATATTATTTATACCAAAAAGCAGAAGTTCTATATAAAAATTACATTCATTAAATCCAGCAGGTGTCGCTGTGCTGCTAAAAGCTAGTTAGTTACTCATTATATTTTGCTGATTTCGGTTATATTTACTAAATGGACTAGAGTCAATTTCATAAGAGCAGGGCATCCTGCCCCAGAAACAGCTTAGCCTATCCTCTTGCAGAATGATCAGCTTCACCCCTTGTTCTATTTAATTAAGGAACTTCAATCTGACCTAATATCTGTTCGGTACACAAACTGTTTGCATAAGCGCAAAAATGCTTCTAATTTACCAACTTATGTCTAGCTAAAAAGCAGAACTATGATTTAAAGGAATAGATTCAAATGCAATTTAGACCTGTATTTCTATTAGGCCTATACTGAGCTAGATTACTATACTTTTGTGTCATGTATGGTTTCATGTGTAGCTGACTTTGGTTTTATTCCAATCGAGATTATTGAGCCTGATCTGCTGTCTGTTCCTATATCTGAATCTGAGTCTGACATGTCCAAATCTGCATATCCAGGATAAATCATAGGTGTATAGATTTGTTTATCAGCAGTGCTCTCATCTACTTCATTAATTACATCCAACTTACATTTGGGGCCTAGCTGGGGTAGGCCACGCCCACAGTCCTCCCTTTGGTTCTGCCCAGAACCACAATCTTCATAGAAAGGCATTTCACGAAGCAAGTCTCCTGTACTAGGAACACTTCGCAATTTCAAAACTGCAATAGTGTGTGTAGCTTTAGGCAGGTATGTGGTACAACACTTCATAAAACAGACAAGACCAATTCCCAAAAGTAGGAGAGCTACTAGGAAACCAAACAGGCCTGTCAGTATCGCTTTTACTGGACCTGACAAGCCACTCCATATATTATCAAACCAAGGCCATACAGAATCAGAAGTTCCCTCTATATTATCTTTGGAGAAGTGGGTTTCTTTTCTCACCTGTTCTAGGATACCTGAGACTACCTTACTTTGTGAATCTACAATCGTACAGCAGTGATCTCTTACGACCCCACAAACTCCGCCGTCTTTGGCTAGCAAATAATCTAAGGCCATCCTATTCTGTGCAGAGTAAGCAGTCAACTTATCTACAGTACCTTGCATGATTGTAAGAGCATCAGTCAAATCTTGGGCTGTTACTTCAATTAGAGCATAAATTCGCAATAATTGCTCACCATAACGTTGTGTAGGACGTATGGCACCAAAAGTACTTAGCCACACTGTTCCTGCGAAAGTGCTCACTTCTTGTTGAGTTAACATAGTGGTATCTTCTAACAATTTCCTTGCTGCACGTATATCAGTACTAGAGTCATCTGTTGCTCTGCGCTGACGACTTGAGGGCGTCCCTAATAAAGTCTCATAAGGGACCAGTTTCCATGGTAAGTCAAGAGTAGCTATGTAACAATTGCCAGACCAATCAGCAGGCAATCGAACATAAGCAAGAGTTCCGCACACAAAATAGTGACCTACCAAGGCAAGTAGTCCATCAGGCCAAATTTTAAAATCTTTAGGATTTGTGATTAGAACTTCAGTTCCAGGCTCAATGTTTCTTAACCATGGGTGATAATATCCTAAATAGGGATACACATAGTTGTCAACATATCCAGATGACAAACCATCTTTACTATTCTGCAATCTATACTTCCCATATGCTGGAAACCCATCCTGATCATAATACTGTAATTCATACTGATCAAGACGAGACTTGGGATCAGGGATGACATTGACTACCTTCAAATTTGAAAGGGCTTGCACAGAACTTGGTGTAGAGGACTCTAACACTAAATGGACATGGTTGTTAGTCATAACAGTCTGACACTTAGACAAAGGAGTTTCACCCACAGGATATGTTCCTTTCCTTTGGAAACAGATAGGAGGATCAGCCATTGGCTGAGGGCTAATTATTCTTGGAGCAGGAGTGACTCCTTCTGGCCATGTTATAGTAAGATTAAACAGGGTTTCATTCATAGACAATTCCTTCAGCTCTTGCAAGGAAAGAGGTCTAGGTCTAGGCAGGAATCCAAACTGTGTAGCTACTGGGTGAGGCAAGCAGACTGCACAGCTGGAAATATTAAATCGCTGAATTAAGGAATAAATGTGTGAATGAAACACATTATAAAAAGTACCATGTTTTGCCCACGGCGCATGTGGGTCATATTCAGGAACTGTATGATCAGGGACTGTAGGAACTGGATCTGGAGGAGTAGTAACACCATGAAAGTCCCTGAGCATCTTATCTATTATTGCCTGTTGTTTAGGGGGCATTGTTGGTTTTTCTGTTAATCTTCTTATCAACTCATCTATGCTGTTGATACTACCACGAGAGCTGACAGACACCAAATCCAGAAGAACAAAAACAATGCCAATGCTATTGCAAATATGCATATTAACCACTTTTCAATAACCAACTCTGGATTACGTTGTGAGTGTTCAACAATTTCACATTCACTTTCTTGATCAAGTGGAGATGATCCTGGAGGAAATGAGTCCAGTTCTATTTCAACTAATTCTTCAGGAGGTGGTCTTGGTGGAAGTTGTCTTATCCAGGGGACGGCGCCTTCTTGCACTGATCCAGATGTATCCACGCTTTGCGCCCCTTCACCTTCAATGCCGAATATCCCACCAGCAACACTTGGAACGGTCCCAGAAACTTCGCTGCTAGAGCTGACTTTGGTGCTGGATCCTTGATGAGCACCCAATCTCCTGGTTCCACGTCTGGGGTTGATTGTGACTGAGCTCCCTGCTTTGTAAGCTGCAAAAAGGAAGGAGACACCAACGTTTGGTACAAATATTTACAATAAGATAATAAATCGCTGCGCAATAGTTGGGGATCCGGTAATTGATCTGGTGGAATTATCACATGTGCTGGAGTGGTTGCTGGACGTCCCGTCACAATTTCATAAGGGGTAAGACCTTGTCGAGTTCTCTGAGGAGAGTTACGGACTGAGAATAAGGCAAACGGCAAAGCTTCCACCCAATCCTGACTCCAATCATGAGTCAGAGACCGGAGAAGCGCCTTCAGCGTCCGATTCATCCGTTCCACTTGGCCAGAGCTTTGCGGATGGTACGGAGGATGAAGTTGCTGGTGAAGGCCAAAAAATGCAGTTATGCCCTTCCATACCTCCGCCGTAAAGGCTGGACCTTGATCAGAAGACAAAAGTAAAGGCACACCCCACAAAGGAATAAACTGAGTAAGCAAGCATTTCAAAACAGTAGCAGCAGACAAAGAATTTGTCGGATAGGCCTCAGGCCATCCAGAATATAAGCAAGTAAAAACCAAAAGATGTTTCCTTCCCCCCTTGGCACAAGGCAGATCAGTAAAGTCCATTTGCAAGAAGAGGAAGGGTCCTCGAGGCTTAGGCAAGGACGGAGAAGGCGATGCACGCAAAGTGCTCCCGGACTTTCCTGCCTGCAAACACGGGAGACAAGAAATACACACAGCATGAGCAGCAGAAGCAAATGTAGGATTATGCCACAATTGAGCAAAAGCTTTTGTCATAGCCAGTACACTTAAATGCAACTTGTGATGCAAAAATAAGGCAACAGGATATAGCAAAGATTTAGGACAAATAATCAAATTGTCCTTTAACCAGAGTCCAGTACCATCAGGAGATGCTCCCCAAGTGAGCCAGTTCTGTTTTTCAGTGAAGTCCGCTGAGTCCTGATGGGAACGCATCAAGTCCAAAGATATTGAGCCAGAAGTAGAAGCTGCAGGTGAACGAAGAGTTAATAAAAGGTGTGGTGGAACTGCAGGTCCTGCTGCTGCAGTTTTAGCAGCTTGGTCTACAAACTGATTGCCTTGTGACACCATAGTACCATTAAGATCATGTCCTTTGCATTTCAATACAGCCACCTGAGCTGGTTTAAGCACTGCAGCAAGTAGACGCTCAATATAGCGGGCATGCTTGATGGGCTTATGGGCAGCCATCAGGAACCCCCGTTGAGCCCAAATATTTCCAAAATCCCACAGAATTCCGATTGCGTAACTACTGTCACTATGGATATTAACAACCAAATGCGTAGACATCTCCAAGGCCCGAATGAGAGCAAATACTTCTGCCAACTGGGCACTTGCAAATGGCAACGCTCCTGCTTCTAGTACAGAATCAACAGTAGTTACAGCATACCCCACAAGTAAATGTCCATGTTCATCACGGAAGGCAGAACCATCAGTGAATAGAACCCAATCAGGGTTTGACAAAGGTACAGCAGATAAATCAGGCCTAGCCTTTGAATAGGCAGTTACAGAAGAAAGACAATCATGAGTCCCATCAGGGTCAGACAAATGTAACAGAGGCTCCAAAGAAGCCAAAATTTGAGCTGGTTGTAACAAGGAAACTTCATGCAAGGTTACATGTGCTTGAGAAATAGCCAAATCAAATAACAGTAAACGGGAACTAGATAAAGGTTGAGTTTTAGCTAAATGCAATAGCCTAGCTACTGAGTGAGATGTGTACACATGCAGTTCATGTTGGAGAACAAGGAAGTCAGTGGTCTGTATTGCAAATACCACAGCAGCTAAAGATCGAAAACAAGGTGGCATGCCAGCAACAACAGAATCAAAACCTTGAGAGAAAAAGCCTAGAGGCTTGAGTCCAGAAGGAAAACGTTGTGCTAGAACACATACCGCAGCCTTAGTAGATGTCGCTACATAAAGGCGGAAAGGCAAGTTATAGTCTGGAAATGAGAGACAAGGAGATTTCAATAGCGCTTGTCGTAGAGAATGGAAAGCATCGTGCTGAGCTTCAGTAGGAACAATGATACCCTCTGGAGCTTCATGGCCTAGCAGGGCATAGAGTGGAGCAGCAAGTTCAGCAAAATCTGGTATCCACTGGCGACAGAACACTAGAAGGCCTAGAAAGCGTCGTATTAGAGGTACAGTAGCAGGAAAAGGCATCGACATTATAGGGCCAATTCTCTGAGCAGTAATAGAGCGTCCAGCAGAAGAAAGGCATACACCTAGAAAGATCACTTGTGGTACAGCAAATTGTAATTTTGATTGGTTTACTTTCAATTCTAGACGAGAAATATGTACAAGAGCTAACATAGTATCAGCAATACAAGCATCATAACATGGAGAACAAATGAGTAAATCATCTACATACTGGATCAGCACAGATTTGCCAACGCCAAGTCTTGTAAAGCAGCTTTTAGGGCCTGTGAAAAATAAGCAGGACTTTCCGTGTAGCCTTGAGACAGGGTAGTCCAGGTATACTGGCGCCCTTCGAACGTAAATGCCAGTAAATATCTCGACTCCTCCCCTACCGCTATGGAGTAGTAGGCGGAGCTTAAATCTATAACTGAGAAGTGGGTGGAGTCACATGGTATGCGAGTCCAGATAGGAGGCAGGTTTAGAGTCCATCCCTAATACCTCGACCAGGTATTTCTTCACCATATCTATTGGCATTATAAGAGGAGACCTGGGAAAGTTAAGAAACCTAAGGTTATTCTGACTCAATTGATTCTCTAGGTTTCCAGCCATTGAGAGGTGACGTTACTGTTTTTCACCAAGACATCCCCTATAACCTAAGACAGCACTAATTCTGTAGTCGACGGCTTCCATTTTCACATTAACAGAATCTAATGACTGAGTATGATCAACAACTATCTGTGCAGCCATAGCTAAATAACACACAAATTTATTTGAGAAAGTCAGCAATGTAGAGGAGAGTCCTTGAATGGCATCCCATAAAGACTCTAATGTCACAGCCGTAGGTCTAACAACCTCACCAACTTTCTTCCTGGAAGCAAGCTCACCCAAGTCATGAGCAACATCCTGTGCTATTCTTGAGGACTTCGGGAACATCCCCGCTGCACCATCCTCAAGGGGAGTTGACTCCGCTGCTGGGGCAGGAAAACACCCTCGCCCACACTGGAGCATGGTGACTCCAAACCTCCAGTTGCCCCCATGCTTCTAGGGTTGGGAGACAGCATACGCACTATGGGGCTTAGTGACACTCCATTACTGCTGCCTATGAGTTGCCTGTCGGGTAGATCAATGGGAGAAAGGACTATTGAAGCAGAGGAAATGCTGAAACACTCCAAAATAGTCTGACAAAAAGAGGCAGAACCGGTACCTCCAGGAGCAAGCCCCGCTTTCCCTTTCTTCTTCCTCATCGCAACAATGGTCAAGAGGTCCATACACAATGCCAGCACTAGCAGTAGGTTCAGGTGTCCCGTGCAGTGCTCCTCCAAAGTGCCATCTTGGATTCTAGTTATCAATCCTACACACCCATCCAAGCCTACTCAGATGTAGACCTTTGCAATCAATCATGCATATACACATATACAGCCCAATTGCGCACTTAAAGATGGAGTGGAGGAGTGGCCTAGTGGTTGGGGCAAGGTACTTCAGGCCGGAAGGTCGGGGGTTCAAATCCCACTAGAGGACAGCAACCTTGGGCCGGAAGGACTGGGGTTTCTAGTCCCACAGGTGCTCCTTGTGGTCTTGGGCAAGCCACTTAACCCTCCATAGCCCATGTTCCCTCTAAATAGTTATCTCCAAGTTATAATGCCCTGTTCAATGTAATTTCAGCTTGTTCAATGTAAACCACACTGATGCAGAATAGCGTGGTATATAAGAGTATATATAAAATAAATTAAATAAATAAATACTCCCTCACTTACTAAACACTTGTGGATCATCTCAACGAATCCAATCATCACTCATGCATCCCACCCATGTTTACTCCCAAAATGTCTAATTTGCACACTTTAGTTTTAGAGAAATGCACTTTTATGATAGGTTTTAAGCACTCACTTTCCAACTCATTTCATATCAGCACCACGAACAGCAGGAACATTCATTCCATCAAGACTCTTGTAATAAGGCCGTCCAGAGGGCATATTCAAAATGATTAATGCGGTTAGCAGACCGGCTAATCGTGTTAATTACAGTGAATGGGGTATTCAACAGCACATAGTCATTTTCTGACACTAAATTTATTTATTTATTTATTTATTTAGTAACATTTATATACCGCTACTTCCAGCGATCAGAAGCAGTTTGATTACATCTTTGGGATTTGTCAAAAATCAAGACAGAGAAGTTGGGGCATATATACAATAGTTCAGAGGTAAATCACAGCACACAGTATACGGTCTCGAGATTGGCCTAGACATATTTACATAATTTTACAAAAGGGATTCTGTTTCATCATATTTACATTTTTACATATAACTGTTCACTTCATCCTTTATCTCTTTGGGATTTACTACTGGTTGTAGTGACAGTGGAATAGATGCGTTTTTAATTTCTTCCTGAAATCAACTATGTCTTTAATTGTTCGCAGCTCATGTGGCAGTTGGTTCCATAAGGTTGGGGCATAGAATGAAAATGCTCTGCGGCTAGTACTGGCTTTTACCTGTCTGATGATGTTTGGCACTTGTAGCGTGTCTGAGTTGATAGTCCTCCTGTCTCTGGTGGTAGGTTGCTCGCAGATAAGGGTTGAGAGGAATGATGGGGCTAGGTTATGAATGAGTTTGAACGTTGTTATCAATGTTTTATATTGTATCCTGGCAGCAATGGGTAGCCAGTGTAGCTCGATCAATACGGGTGTAATGTGTTCAGTTATGCTTGATCGCATGATGATCCTCGCCGCCACATTTTGTGCCAATTGCAAGATATTGGTGGTTTTCTTTGGCAGACCCTGTAGGATGGCGTTACAGTAGTCTAAGTGAGGCATGATGAGTGCTTGCGCAACAGATCGGAAATCACATGGTTCAAGTATATTCCGCAGGGGTCGTAACACTCTAAGTTTGTGAAAAATGGCCTTGTTGGTGTTGCTCAGGTGTTTTTCCATCTTTAGTTTGCTGTCGATTGTGACTCCCAGATACTTGATCTCATTTTTAGTGTTGTAAGTGTTGTTACACAGTGTGATTGTTGGAGGAGGTTTGAAGTCAGGTTTACTGGATATGTACATCACTTCCATTTTCTTGTGGTTAATCAACATATTATTTTGTTGTAGCCATCCTAACATCTCGCCCAGGCAGGTTTCGAGCTGAGTATATTTAGGGTCTGCGGCATCTACTTGTGTGTACAGCATAATATCGTCTGCGTAAATGTGGTAATTGATGTCATGTTTCCTGAAAATGTCACTGAGAGGTTGCATGTAAATGTTAAAAAGTAGTGCCGAGAGGGCCGAACCCTGTGGTATGCCTTGAGTTTGAGTGAAGGCTTCTGCTTTTTCGCCGTTTAATTGGACCTGCGGCGTTCTGTTCGTTATGTAAGATGATAACCATTTCAAGGGGGTTCCCAATATTCCAATTGATTCCAGCTTGTCTAGGAGTATTCCGTGATGGACAGTATCAAAAGCAGCAGAGACGTCGATGAAAATGAGAATAAACATTTTCTTTCTGTCTTTGAGGCCTTTGAGGAGGTTGTTAAGCAGGGCCAATAGAAGAGTTTCGACTCCATGTTTTTTTCTGAACCCGTATTGCTGACTGTCCAAGGTTTCATGGTCGTCGAGGTGGTCTTGAAGTTGAATGAGGGCTGCTTTCTCAATGATCTTTGCTAGGAAAGATATGCTAGAGATTGGGCGGTAAGATGTTGGGTCCTCTTTGTTGAGTGAGCTGTTTTTTAGAATCGGTCTAATTATGGACTTCTTGAGCTGGTTAGGCATGATACCTTGACACAGTGATTGGTTCACAATGTGTGAGACCTGGTGGACGATATCCTTTTTTGCCGCCTTGATCCACGCAGCTGGGCAGGGGTCTAGCGGGGAGGTGGTGGTGTTGATACTGGTTATTATTTCAATAGTTTGTTTATCATCAATTTTATGAAACTCATGCCATGTCTGTTCTTGTTCCACTTCACTTTTCAGATGTGATGTGTCAACACAGAGATTGGGTGATGTTGTTGTCAGCTTGCTTGCGTAATGGTTTGCGAGAGTTTGCGGATGGATAGTGTTACCATGTTGTTCCGGCTGGGACGTTTTAGTTAGTGATTTCACTAGTTGAAATAGTTCACGCGGTTTGTTGATAGCTTTATTTAGCAGGGTGGTGTGGTGCGTCCTTTTCGCAGCATCCACTTCTTCTTTGTACTTCGAAAGGAGGTTGAGGTACTCAGCTCAGTGTTCCACAGATTTGCTATGTCTCCATTTTTTTTCACACTTTCTTAGTTCTCTCTTCATTTTAGTCAGCTTTGCTGTGTACCAGGGTTCGGATTTGAGTTTGACCGGGATTGACGTATTTTTCCATTTAGGGTACGCTGTAGTCTGAATTCCAATGTCCCAACTGTTTGTTAGTGCATCGAGGTCTGTACTTTCCATGTCAATGTGTGCCTTGATGCTACTTGTGAGACATTCAAGGTTTAGTGTGTTGAAACTTCTCTGTTGGTGCATTTCTCGTTGTGCTTTCGCGTCTTTTGGTAACGAAGGTAGTTTTATCTGCATATCGATTTGGCGATGGTCAGACCAAGGTACTGCTTTGATCTTGAACAAAGGCTTCTCGTCGTTGCACTGTTTACTCGTGGGAGTGAAGACCATGTCCAGGATATGGCCCTTTTCATGGGTGGGCTCATTTATTATCTGCTGATATCCTAGTTGGGACATAGCTTCCAGGAAGGTGTTGCCGTGCGCTGCTGTTGTTGATGCCAGGTTTAGGTCACCTAGGATGATTTGGAATTTCTTTGGTTGTGTTGAGGAAATGTTTTCTAAAGCTGCAGCAAGTATTTCATGATGCGGCGAGGGGGATCTGTATATTAGGCAGATGGACACTGCTGGGGTTCTCCACTTTGAGCAGGTCTATGTCTGGGTTTGAGTCCAGGGACGTGCATGAGAGTTGCAGGTTGGATTTAGCAATTATGAGCACTCCTCCACCTCTTTTGTTGGAGCGAGGGCAGTTATACAGGTTGTATCCGGGTCTGCTTATCTGGTTCAATAAGGCTGCATCGGTGTTAGTGATCCAGGTTTCTGTTACACAGAGGATGTCAGGTTGCTCGTCTTTGATGATGTCGTAGAGGATGTGTGTCTTGTTTCTGATTGATCGAGCATTGATGAGTGTGATGTTGCAGACCACCAGCAGTGTTTGCGGAGTCTTGTTGTGTGTAGCGTGGAGCAGGAAGGGCTTGCTTACACATTTTCTTGTAGTTTTTAGTTTGTGGTGCTTCCGTGTTCTATTTTGACTGTTGTTTGAGGGCCTTGGATAAGTCGTGTATGTTGATATTATTCTGGTTGTGCGGTAGAGTGTGAGTAGGGGTGGTTTAGGAGTGTGGATGGTGTAGAGGATGTAGAGCGGACTGCATAGTAGTGGCAGGGATTGGTACAGGTTTGTGTTGAGGGCATATGCTGGGATTAGAGTGATCAGACATATTCCAAGGGAAAGGTTTAGTATATTCATCTTGCAACGTGTGTGGAGTAATGCAATTGATTAGACTACAAATGCTGGTCACAGGCTGAGTGTTGGCTTCTGCAATATTAGTTTTCGGGGACAGCAGTAAGAGTATCAATACTAGCAAGTATCAGTAACAGTCATATTGGTGAAGTCAGTAAGTACATAAGAACATAAGAACATAAGATATGCCATACTGGGTCAGACCAAGGTCCATCAAGCCCAGTATTCTGTTTCCAACAGTGGCCAATCTAGGTCATATGTACCTAGCAGTTTCCCCAAGGGACACAGGTTCCACAATGCTTGTATTGGTTCAAGCATTGATATCCTGGGTCCCTTCTTAATAATGGCTTATGGACCTTTCCTCCAGGAACTTGTCCAAACCTTTTTTAAACCCAGCTACACTAACAGCCTTTACTACATCCTCCGGTAACAAATTCCAGAGTTTGATTACACGTTGAGTGAAAAAATATTTTCTTTTATTAGTCTTAAATAGTTTACCCTGTAGCTTCATTGCATGTCCCCTAGTCTTTCTATATTCTGATAAGGTAAACAATCGATCTACGTTTACCCGTTCCACTCCGCTCATTAATTTATAGACTTCTATCATATCTCCCCTCAGCCGTCTCTTTTCCAGGTTAAAGAGCCCTAACCTTTTTAGCCTTTCTTCATAGGAGTATCCTTCCATCCCCTTTACCATTTTGGTGGCTCTTCTCTGAACCTTTTCTAATAACTCTATATCCTTTTTAAGATACGGCGACCAGAATTGCACACAATATTCAAGGTGCGGTCTCACCATGGAACGATATAGAGGCATTATAATATCCTTTGTTTTATTTTCCATTCCTTTCCTTATCATACCTAGCATTCTATTTGCTCTCTTGGCCGCCGCTGCACACTGGGCCGAGGGTTTTAACATGGTATCCACAATGACGCCTAAATCTTTTTCCTGGGTGGTGGTTCCTAATGTGGAACCTTGCATCGTGTAACCATAGTTTGGGTTGTTCTTCCCTAGGTGCATAACCTTGCACTTGTCCACATTAAATTTCATCTGCCATTTTGATGCCCAGTCTTCCAATTTATCAATTTTCCTCTTGAAATAAAGTAACAGCAATAAGTAATAAACTTAGCAATAAGTAACAAACTTATATCCTCTCCAAACCCAGCTGCATGCCCCGAAGCTCACCACATAGCATCAGGGCGTTCTGAGGGCATCACTGAAGTTCACTGGACAGAGGCAATATTCAGCCACTAGCCTGTTAACTTAAGCCAACTAACATTAGGCACTCCAGATATTCAATGCTGATGGCCAGGTATGATCCCAGTATTGAATATTCGGTCTTAATGTAAAGTGGCAATGGCCAGCCACTGCTGAATATCAACCCCTCCAGGCTTTTCTTTTCTGTACATAATGGAGTCTATACATCTCTGAGTTTATGGCCTCTAGGCAACAGCTACTATTACTTCTGTAGTTATGTTGATTGTCCTATGGCTATGTCTTGTTACTGTTGATTTTGTACAAACAGTATAATTGTTATTTTTTTTAATTTCCTATCTTACAAATTTATTTATTAGTAAAGAGATGGGAAAGAGATTTAGCTTGTGCCTTTTCTCAGAAGTTCAAGCTGAGTTACATTCAGGTATAGTAACTGTTTTCCTATCCCCAGCATTTACAAGCAGAAAATAAAATAAACATACAGGAATAAAAAAATATATAACTATAAAAAGAACTATTTTAATTAATTAGCTCTCTACTAAGTCCTATCAGTGAATTTTAGCAGCACTATCTTTGTCTACCTGTTTATTCACACCTTCAAAAAAAACAGCAGATTAGTAAGACAAGACCTTCCTTGGCTAAAGCCATGTTGGCTATCTCCCATTAAGCATGACCATCTATATATTCAGTAATTTTGTTCTTTATAATGATTTCTACTATTTTTCCTGGCACTGACATCAGGCTCACCGGTCTGTTGTTTCCCAGATCACCCCTGGAACCCTTTTTAAAAATTGGTGTTGCATTAGTCATCCTCCAATCTTCAGGTATTACAGATGATTTTAATGATGGTCACAGATTACTAACAGTAGGTCTGCTATCTCATATTTCAGTTCTTTCAACATCCTTGGATGTATACATAGAAACATAGAAATATGATGACAGAAAAAGACCACATGGCCTATCTAGTCTGTCCTTCCAACAATGTAAAACACCAAACAGGATCCATTCTCATTCAACTTCATATGTATATAGTTTACCTTGTTCACCAAGTTCCATTTCCTGTTCAATGTAATGACCAGACATATGTATATTGTCGGATGTTGTTGTTCTATGTAAACCGCGCTGATCGCAAATAGTGCGGTATATAAGAAATGTTAATAAATAAATAAATAAATATCAACAACTACAACAGTCCCCTTTTTACCTTTAGAGATCCTCTGTGTTTGTTCCATGCTTTTTTGAATTCAGTTACTGTCCTCATCTCTACCACCTCCACTGGGAGACTATTCCATGGATCCACTACTCTTTCCGTAAAGAATTATTTCCGCATATCACTCCTGAATCTATCTCCCTTCACCCTCATCCCATGTCCCCTCGTAGCAGAACTTGCTTTCAATTGAAAGAGGCTCTCTCCCTGAACATTTATGCCACAGAGGTATTTAAACATCTCAATCATATCACCTCTATCCCGCCTTTCCTCTAAGGTGTACATATTAAGATCCTTCAGTCTGTCCTCATATGCTTTATAATGAAGACCACTAATCATTTTCGTAGCCACCCTCTGCACCAACTCCATCCTGTTCACATCCTTTTGAAGGTGCGGTCTCCAGAATTGCACACTATACTCCAAATGAGGTCGCACCAAAGACTTATACAGAGGCATTATCACCTCCTTTTTTCTGCTAGCCATTCCTCTCCGTATGCACCCAAGCATCCTTTTAGCTTTTGCCATCGCCTTTTCTACCTATTTAGCTACTTTAAGATCATCAGACACAACCACACCTAGGTCCCGCTCTTCTTTAGTGGACAAAAGTACTTCACCCCCTATACTATATTGCTCCCTTGGATTGCTGCAGCCCAAAGGCATGACCTTACATTTTTTAACATTAAATCCCAGCTGCCAAATTCTAGACCATTCTTCAAACTTAGCTAGATCCCTCCTCATGTTATCTACACCTTCCTGGGTGTCTACTCTATTGCCGATTTTGGTATCATCCGCAAAGAGGCAAACCTTACCTGACAGCCCTTCCGCTATATCACTAACAAAGATTTTAAAAAGAATCGGACCTGGGGCACACCATTGGTAACAACCTTCTTCTCAGACTGAGCTCCATTTACTTGTACTCTTTGTCACCTCCCACCCAACCAATTTATAACCCAAGCAGTAACTTTAGGGTCCATCCCTAGGGTGCTCAGTTTGTTTATAAGTCGCCTGTGAGGAAGTGTCAAAGGCTTTACTGAAATCTAAATACACCACATCTAGAGCTCTCCCTCGGTCCAACTCCCTGGTCACCCAGTCAAAGAAATCAATCAGATTTGTCTGACAAGACCTGCCTCTGGTGAATCCATGCTGCCTCGGATC
Organism: Ichthyophis bannanicus; assembly: GCA_033557465.1. Classification (NCBI taxonomy): domain Eukaryota; kingdom Metazoa; phylum Chordata; class Amphibia; order Gymnophiona; family Ichthyophiidae; genus Ichthyophis; species Ichthyophis bannanicus. The sequence continues at coordinate 455,081,500 of CM066036.1, forward strand.
CTGTAATCCGTAGGACTACAGAAACCTCACTATTTTCTCTTTCAGCAGCGTTTCCAATAATTTACTCACCACCGAAGTTAAACTAACCGGCCTGTAGTTTTCAACCACATCCTTAATTCCGCTTTTGTGTAAAGGTACCACATGAGCCTCTCTCCAGTCCTTTGGCACCACTCCCGACTCCAATGAGGCATTGAAAAGGTCAGTCAGTGGAGTTGCTTGAACGTCCCCGTTCCCTCAGTATTCTAGTGTGTATCCCATCTGGTCCCATCGCTTTGTCTACTTTAAGTTGAGCTAGTTTCTCACGAACACAGTCTTCTGAAAATTGTTCAAGATGTCCCTCGCTTCTGTTCCTATTTGTGGGTTTTTTCTGAGGTCCTGCTCCTGGTTCTTCATCTGTGAACACAGAACAAAAATATTTGTTAAGCTATTCCGCTTTATCCTTATCAGCTTCTGCATATTCCTCCCCTGCACCCTTGAGTCTGACAATACCACTTTTGCCCTTCCTCTTCTCACTAATATATCTGAAAAATGTCTTATCCCCCCATTTTATTGCATTGGCTATTTCCTCCTCCTTTTGAATCTTTGCCTTCTTGACTACTTTGCTAGCTTCTCTAAGTTTTTCCAAATACAGATGCCTGTCTTCCTCTCTCTGTGATCTCTTGTATTTCATGAAGGCCTCCCTCTTTTTCTTCACTTTTTCAGCTACTTCTTTCGAAAACCATAGCGGTCTCCTTTTCCTTTTACCTTTATTTACCATTTTAACAAAAAGGTTGGTTGCCCTTAAAATATCCCCTTTCAGTTTTGCCCACTGTTTTTCTACATCCCCCAGCTGTTCCCATCCCACTAACAACTCCCTGAGGTATTGGCCCATCTTCGCAAAGTTAGTCTTCCTAAAGTCTAAGATCCTCACCTTTGAATGGATTCTAACAGCCCTAGTCCTAATACTGAACCACACCATCTGGTGATCACTGGATGCAAAATGATCTCCCACTACAACATCAGAAACACTTTCACCATTGGTAAGCACCAAATCCAGTATGGCCCCTTCACGTGTGGGGTCTGTTACCAATTGCCTGAATAGTTCTCCCTGTAGAGAATCCAGGATCTCCTTACTTCTAGATGATACTGCAGCAGGAATGTGCCAAACAACATCTGGCATATTGAAAACTCCTATCAGTAGCACTTCCCCTTTCCTAGCAATGCTGCGTATGTCTTCAACCATCTGGTCCAGGTAATTTGCTACTCTTCAGTTTATCAAATAGTTGTAATACAACTCCCCGGTGTATCAATATTTCTTTCAATTCTTCCGATGCATCACCTTAAAATACCATTTCACTCATGGGTAACATCCCTACATCTTCCTCAGTAAAGATTGAAGCAAAGAATTCATTCAGTCTCTCCGCTATGGCCTTGTCCCCTCTTAGTGCCCCTTTCCCCTCTATCATCTAACGGTCCAACTGACTCTCTCACGGATATTTTACTATGAATGTACTTGAAAAAGTCTTTATTACACATTTTTGCTTCGCAGCAAGCTTCTTCTCAAATTCTCTCTTTGCCTGCCTTATCAATGCCTTGTATCTAACTTGTCAGTGCTTATGTTGTTTCCAGTTTTCGTCATTTGGCTCCTTTTCCCATTTCCTGAAATATGCTTTTTTGGCAACAACAGCCTCTCTGACCTCACCTTAAAACCATGCTTGCGGTTTTTGAACTTCCTTCTACTTTTCTTAAAACGTAGAATACAGCAGGTCTGGGCTTCTACGATAGTATTTTTAAACAACACCCATGCTTGACATAAACCTTCGCAATTGCTCCTTTTAGTTTTTTCTTAACTATTTTCCTCATTTTATCATAGTCTCCCTTTTGAAAGTTAAAAGGTGGTACTGTAGATTTCTTTGCTGTCCTTTCTCCATTTATTAAATCAAACACCCCAACACCCTTATCTGTTGCAATAGATCTTGTGTTCCACTAAGGACTAGGTCCAAAATGGCTCATGCCAGCTGCTCCAAGAAACAGTCATTTATTTCATCTAGAAACTTTATCTCCTTAGCATGTCCTGCCATGACACTTACCCAGTTGGTATCAGGATAATTGAAATCACCCATTATTATTACTGTGCTGTATCTTTTGTTAGCTTCCCTGATTTCTTTGAGCATTTCATCATCCATTTATTCATTTTGGCCAGGCAGTCGATAGTACACTCCCACTGCCATCGCCTTCCCCTTTTTACATGGAATTTCAATCCATAGATATTCTACAGTGTATTTGGATTCCTGCAAAAATGTTATCCTTTGTGACTCAATGCCCTCTCTAACATAGAGCGCAACCCCTCCATCAATTTGATCTGCTCTATCATTACGATATAACTTGTACCGAGGTATCACAGTGTCCCACTGGTTGTCCTCCTTCCACCATGTCTCAGGATACCAATCATATCTAACTTCTTATTTAGTGCTATATAGTCTAACTCTCCCATCTTATTTTTTAGACTTCTAGCATTTGCATGCAAGCATTTTAGAGGATGTATTTTATTCATATTAATCTGGCTATCGGTAGGCAGGGGTAATTTGGAATCTTTAAGCTCCTTCTGCTCTGTACTTAAGGGCATTTGGGTTACTTTTGTCTCTAATGGAACCTCCCTGTTGATATGCTCTAACTTCATTCTTTTGCTACTATCCTTCAAGGATACATTGTTCCGAACCAGGCACTCTTGGGCGACTGTCAGCTTTCCCCTATTATATAGTTTAAAAGCTGCTCTATCTCCTTTTTAAAGGTTAATGCCAGCAGCCTGGTTCCATCCCAGTTAAAGTTGAGCCCATCCCTTTGGAAAAGCCCCTCCTCTCCCAAGAATGTTGCCCAGTTCCTAACAAATCCAAAACCCTCTTCTTTGCACCAGCCTCATCCATGCATTGAGACTCCGGAGCTCTGCTTGCCTTTTGGGTCCTGCTTATGGTACAGAAAGCATTTTGGAGAATGCTACCCTGGAATTTCTTGATTTCAACTTCCTATGTAAAAGCCTAAATTTGGCCTCCAGAATCTCCCTGCCACACTTTCCTATGTCATTGATACCAACATGTACAAAGACAGCAGACTCTTCCCCAGCACTATCTAAGACCTTGTCTAGGTGGTGCATGAGGTCTGCTACCTTTGCACCAGGCAGGCATATTACCAGGCGATCCTCATGACCACCAGCCACCCAGATATCTACATGCCTAATGATCGAATCTCCAACTATAACAGCTGTCCTAACCCTTCCCTCGTGGGCACATGGCCCTGGAGAAACCTCCTCGGTGAACAGGTCCCAGCTACAGGATCATTTCCTGCCACACCAGAGTGATGCTCTCCTGTCACGTGACCTCTCTCCTCCATGGCAACAGAGATGCTGCCAGACTGGAGGTGGGACTTCAGTACTACGTCCCTGTAGGTCTTGTTTATGTACCTCTCTGTCTTCCTTATGTCCTCCAAGACTACTACTCTTGCCTCCAGAGATTGGGCTTGTTTCCTGAGAGCAAAGATTCCTTGCACCTAGTACACACGTAAGACCCCTCACCAACTGGGAGAAAATCATACACGTGACACTCAATGCAAAAGACTGGAATGCTCCCATCTCACTGCTGGACTGCTGTCTGCATCTTAGTTTTAAGGTTGTGTTTATGTATTTAAGTTCTTTACTTACTTAGGTGTGCCGGGGATACTTATACTAATAAAACTATATCTAATGGGGGTTATTCTGTACTACGAATAGCAGGGATGGATGGCCCGACAGGACATCCTTCCCTGCTTTTCGTGCCAACTCTGCCACTGATTAACTTCCTTGCCAGTTGTGCAGGGAATTTAGATGAGGCGGGGAATGGGCGGCCTAGGGGCGGAGTCTGTGCGGGCAGTGGGCGGTCACTGGCTCTGGACATAAAGTGCCGAATCTAATGTTGGTCCTGTATGACCTGGACCAACGACATGTGCAGGGAAGTTATTCCACCTCCGAAATGGAATAACCTCCCTGGACGTGTCTTAATTTCAATGCCAGGCCACAGATGGAGCAGTGGGGGGCCAGTGGATATTCCCCACAGCCTGACCCTGGCCTTAGGAGGCCAGATCAGGGGTCGGGCTGTTGGAAATAAACCCCTTTTTCAGGCGGCTGGCATCGCGGCTCTTCAATGGAGCCACGGTGCCATGGCAACATGGCGCCATGGCACTGTGGTTCCATTGAGGAGCCTTGACTGAGTTAGCTGGGGGCAATCCTGCACATGCAGGCCGGACTGAATCGCAGTCCCGGCCTGCACATGCAAAACTGTTCGCGATTCTGATCCTGCGGGGCTAGACGTGCCCTGCGGGATCAGAATTGCGATCCCCTCTGTGCCTCTGGTTCAGACCAGACGCACAGAGGGAATCTACATGTGGGACGGAATTGGGTCCAGTATATTTAATTGACTTTGTTCACCTCAAGATTAATTAATCTCAGATCCTTAATGTATGCCTGATGAGGATAAACAGCTACACCTGAGAGTGAATATGGGTTCCTCCTTCACTTTTAGATGTTTGAGCACCTATAAAGCTATGATTATCCCAGGGGTGAGTGGGAGTCAGGGAGGGAGGGAAAGAAAACGTATTAAACGTTGGCTGCTGCACGGTGCCTTGTCCTGTGCTTCTAAGGTAAAGTCTTATCAATTTCCTGGGTGATTCACACAGCCCTTGGTTTGATAGAAGGGGCATTTTAAATTCCCCCTTTGATCTATCACTTGCCTTTAACACCTATTTAAGGCAACGTCACAGATCTTTTGCCTACTTATTGAAAGGGCTAGCTTATTTTTCTTTCTACTCGGAGACTATTCTACTTGTATGCTAAGCTATACTCTGATTTGATTTAAATGAAAAGCTCTCTAGAAACAAATTTATTTCAAAGTCTATCTACTCTTATTTTATATTCTATGCTAAGCTATACTCTGCTTTGACTTAAATACAAAGCTCACTGGTGGTACTAAGACCTGACTGACTCAGCAAAAATACTTATGTGAATTCTAAAATACACAGATTTATCAGCTTTAACCCCAAGAAGTCCCTTTTACCCCAAGAGTTTATTCCAGAAGATTATACTCACAAGTGTAGATCTACTTCCAGTTGTAGCAGTCCCTTTTGGTAGTCTTTCATGTTGCCATAGAGATCCTTGTATTTTTTGACGTATTGTCTGTGCCTTTCTGTAACCTCCAAATTGTGGGGTTGCAGTGTCCCCAGAAACTATCAGGGAATAGCTTGTAATAGGCAACTTGCCCAGAGACAAGGAGGAACCCAGGGGTTTACCAGGATAGGGGCATTTGTACAGGTGCAGGAGAGGCCTGTCAAAGCTTCTTTGAAACTCTCAAGTGCCCAAGGATTAATCCCTGGTGGATGTTAGAGGTAACATGGAGGTGTTACATAAGAGTATTAAAATCTGCGAAGAAGTCAGTTTTCTTCAGGACAAATATGATTTCTGGAACCCTTCCTTGAACATCAGACAAATTGTTTTCTGCTCATATTTCCTGCTGTCTGCAGATAGGTAAGTGAAGAGTATGATTGGGCAAAAGCCTAGACCTAGAAAGATCAGGATTCAAATCCCACTGGCACTCCTTGTAGCCTTGGACACACCACTTAACCCTCCATTGTCTCAAGTACAAACTTAGATTGTGAGCCCTTTGGAGGACAGGGAAATGCATACTGTTCCTAAATATTACTTACCTTGATCTTTTGGAAAGGCATGAATACTAATAATAAATAAATAACATGACTATAGTTGACATGGACCATTGTGAGCTAATAGCTATATTTTGAAATGAAAATTATTTTTTCAATATTATAAAATTGACTATAGATGTGCCCAGAAGCAAATAAGAAATATTAATGGCATTCGCACGCATTGTTAAAGATCTACACACTCTCATCTATACACATCTACTCTCACATATTGACTACTGCAATTCTATCTACAATGGCATGCCACTGACTTCTATAAAATGGTTACAATAGCTTCAAAACATAGCTATTCATCTTCCTGAATCGGGTTCCACGTGTATAAATATCATATATCTTTATATGACTGCTTTATAAAATCAGCCAGCTATTGTATACTGCCTTGATGTGATTTGGTTTGAATGACTGTATAGAAAATTGCATAATAGACATAAACAAAAAGAGCTGTTAGAAAATCAGAAGATTTGACACTATGGACTTCTGTTCTTCTTTCAAGCTACATCGAGGGCTGGCCCAAGGGTTTCTGTCACCCTAGGCTGGCACTGTGCCGTTCCCCACTGTGCCTGAGGCGCCCTCATGCTGCCGCTGCCACCTCCCCTGGCATTCATCTTCCCACCAGGGGAAGGGGCGGCATGCCGATCCTTCCTTTAATGTGGTAGCAGTTCAGCCAATGCTTCAGCGGTGCAGTAGGCTTTAAAGTGCCCACTCATGCTCACGGCCTGCCACTCCTGAACCCTCTGATGTAACTTCCTGTTGGAGGGGACAGGAAGAGCAGGGCATGACTGCACATGTACACGCATGTGTTTTAATGCCTGTCATGGTGCTGATGCAGTGGCTGAACTGCGATCACTTCAAATGAAGGATCGGTGTGCCGCTCACCAGAGTCTGCTGCCTCAGGCGACCGCCTAGTTTGCCTAGTGGATGGGACCAGCCCTGGCTACATTTATTACATATTGTGAACATCGTGTGACGATATGGACACTTTCATTTCAATATAGAATTTAAAAAATCTGTGCTTCTTTAAAAAAAATCCTGCAAAGGGCAATCATTGTATGGCCAACCCAGCGGGGGTACAAACAAACAGCTCAGGGCCACAGGGCCACAGTCAAAAATCACTCCGTGTCTTACTCAAGTCCCTGTTTTAGCATCATTTTTGTACCCAGGCCAGTCCTCTGATTGGCAAGGGGGATTTGTTGGTCTACTGAATGAGTTTTTGTATTTCTTTGGTTCCTCAGATCAGGAGTTTGGAGGGGAAGAAACATTCTTTATCCAAGGCCCATCAAAGGCTTACCCATTCAGCATCCAGATTTCCCTGTGGACACCTACCCTTTATAGGAGTCCTCCAAAGTAATTCCACAACACACACTGGGGTGTAACTGAAACTTCACTTTATTAAGAAACAGATTACAACTTTTGGGGTAGAGTTGGCTGGAGTGGAGGAGTAGCTTAGTGGTTAGGGTAGCAACTTAGGGGCTTGTTTACAAAGCCGCGGTACCGGTTTGCGATCGTAATCGGAGCCGCGGCCCCATTGATTTCAATGGGGCCGCGGCTGCGATCGCGATCGCGAACCACTACCGCGGCTTTGTAAACAAGCCCCTTAGGATCAGAAAGACTAGGATTCAAATCCCACTGACTCACCTTGGGCAAGTCACTTAACCCTCAATTGCATCAGGCGCAACCTTAGATTGTAAGCTCTCCAGGGATAGGGAAATACTTATAGTACCTGACTGTAACTTGCCTTGATCTTCCACTGGAAAGGTATGAGCTAAACAAAACAATTCTTCATATCCCCAAGCAGTATTTACAACTCTTAAGTTCTAGCAAGATCGTGGATTTTTCCTTCTATTCTTAGGGGTACTTCCACATACTCAGGCACGCTGAGGCCCCTACTCACAGCTCCTGAAACACCATGGGTTTGTTTATGTTTATGTTTATTCCATTTGATATACCACCCTTTATTACATCAAGGTGGTGCACAAAGTATAACACAGTGGCTAGAAGCCGAAAGTAAGAAAGGAACTACAATATGTACAGGAAAGAAGCAGAAAAGAACAAAAACAGACAAGACAGGAGAGTAGGGTCATCGGGGCGGGGGGGGGAAGGAGATCAAAGGCGATAGAAAACAAATGTTTTTTTAGGAGGGACTTAAAAGTGATGTGGTTTGGTTGGTGAGGGAAGGTGAAGGCGATTGATATGTGCTGAACGGAGGTTGTGACTAGGGGTATGGAACTGGAGGAGATCTGCCAAATACTGTGGGGTGTGTGTGTAAATGACTTGATGAACCATGGTGAGAACTTTAAAGCGAACACGATATTCAAGAGGAGCCAGTGTAATTGGAGAAGGAGGGGGATTATATGATCCCACCGAGTGGAATGAGTGATGATGCATGCTGCTGTGTTTTGGATAAGTTGCAATCTGTGAAGCTGACAAGAACAGAATTACAGAAATCTAGACGGGACATAACCAGAAACAACAGAGTGGTAACAGCTTGGGGGGTGAGAAAGGGGCGAATAGCTCGGATTTGACGAAGATAAAAGAAGGACTTCCTGGTGAGGTTGGAGATGTGATCTTTGAAATAGAGATCAGTGTTGAGAAGGACCCCTAGGTAGCAAAAGGAGGACACTAAGGGGATAGGGAAACCTTCAAGAGTTGGGGATACCTGGCGGGGGGGGGGGGCTGCAGTAAGCAAATCAGATGGCTGATGATTTTGCCAAATTAAGGTGAAGACAGTTGGTGGTTAGCCAGGTGGTGATAGAGGCCAGGCAGGAGTTGAGGGGAGTGAGATCCGGCTGGAGAGGACAGACATGATGAAGAAGAATGACATCATCAGCATAGTAGTAGGCTGATATTCCAGACTGCTGGATCAGCAAAGCAAGTGGTGCCAGAAAGATGTTGAACAAGAAGGATGCCAAAATAGAACCCTGGGGCACACCACAGTGAAGGGGGATAGAGTCAGAGAAGACAGAGGGAGTGGCGCAAGATGAAACTGCAAAAGACCACGAGCAGAGGAAAGAATGAAACCACCGATAGACCATGCCACACAGACCAGCGTCATGTAGTTGGGAGAGAAGTGCATGATCGACAAGATCAAAGGCCGCTGAGAGGTCGAGGGACACCACCACCGAAATGTCACCTTGGTCGTGCACTAGATGTAATTCATTGAGGAAAGCAAGCAAAACCATTTCTACACTGTGGCCAGGATGAAAACCAGATTGACAGGGATGAAGAAAGTGAGTAATGTCCAAATGATGAGAAAGCTGGGCAAAAACTGTTTTTTCAGGTATCCAAGAGAAAGGGGAGATTGGAAACAGGGCGATAGTGAGATGGGAGAAGAGGATCAAGGGAAGGCTTTTTTAGGAGAGGGCAGACCAAGGCATGCTTCCAGGGTTTTGGGAAGGATCCGGAGGAGAGGCTAGTGTTAATCATGGTATGGATAGAGGGAAGGAGGGCAAGGGAAGGCTCAAGAAGCCAGGAGGAGGGTATTGGATCCAATGAACAGGTAGTCTTGCATGCAGAGGAAATGGATTTTGTGAGCTCTGTAATAGTGAGGGGGTGAATGGAAAGCCAGATGTGAGTGAGTAGGGAGGAGGAAGGAGGGGGGTGGAGGAGGGGAGGAAAGAGGGGGAGGACACTGAGGCAACGAGACTCAGAGATCAAGGATTTTGGAGGTAAAGAAGGAGGCCAGCCGCAAGGGGCTGGGGGCAGGCAGAGGGGGCACTGGAAGGTAATTAGAATTAAGTGCCGTGAGGGACCTGAGGATTGAGTAAAGCTGCCAGGTGGGATTAGAAGCTGAGGAGATGGCTGTAGAGAAATACACTTGCTTGGCTGAGTGGACTTGGAACCAGTAGTAGGAATGATGTTCCTTAAATTTATGCAGTGCAGAGGGCGAGTGAGATTTCCTCCAGAGACGCTCTGCATGCCGGAGTTGGGAGCAGAGAAGTTGAAGGCCAGGGTGATACCAAGGATGTTGAGGGCAGCGGCGTAAGAGATGAGAGTGTAGAGGAGCAAGTTGGCCCAAAGTGGAGGCAAGGGTAGAGGTCCATTGAGAGACCTGTGAGTTTGGGGAGAGAGAGGAGAAATCCACGGGTAGAAGCTGGTTAGCTGCAGGGAAAAGCTGAAGAGTGAGAGGGGTAATGTGATGAGAGTAGTGAGCAGGAGCCGGTTGGGGAACTATGAGAGATTGGGAGGAGGCAGAAGCATGGGCTGAGGGGAGGAGAAGGCCAGACAGTGATGGTCAGTCCAGGGCAGAGGTCTGGAATGCAGGTCTAAAGGCAAAGCAACAGATCCTGCTGGGGTAATCACCAAATTGAGGGTATGACCAGCCACATGAGCAGGACAAGTCACACACTGTGTCAGGGACAGGTCCCGAAGGAGAGTGATGAAAGACTGGTCCTTAAATGAGGATGGGGAGTCAAAGTCCACATTAAAGTCCCCGGTAATGACAAGATGGGGATACTGTAATGAGAGATCAGAAATTGTCTGAAGAAGTGAGTCCCAGAGTGGAGAACACAGAGATGGCGGGGAATAGATAAGCAAGAAGAAAATTGCGGGTGTACTCTGGAGACATAATAGGAGGGATTCAGGGTAGTGCAGCATAGGGGAGGTACCTGAACAAATGGCAATGAGGAATGAAAGAGTGCCACACCCCCGCCCATACAACCGGTATGAGGAACGGAGACAGCCATATAACTGTGGGGGAGGCAGCGTGTGAGATAGGCATCCTCTCCATCATGGAGCCACGTCTCTGAGAGGAGAAGAAGATCGAAGGACTCCTGGGTGAGGGGGTGTGCAAGAGATGCTAGTGTAGGGCAATGCTGACCGGTAAAGAAACAGGGAATGAAATTGGCCAAATTCCTAGATGAGACATTACATCTCATGGAAAGTTGAATGATAGTAAGAGGATGATGTCCCCACCAAACTGGGATAGCAGCCATAAAGTAACAGTGTGGCCAGACATGGCTGGATAGGTCTATGAAAGCAGAAGGGAGAGACTTATCCGACGAGGATAAGGAGAGCTGGTGGAAGAAGAGCAAAGAGGTGATGAGCCAGATGGACATGGGATGAACCGCAATGGTGTTGGCTCTTTGGAAGCCAACACCTCCGCCACCGGAGCTGCCCCAAGGAGTGTACCTAAGGAGTACGTCATGCTCCTTAGGTGCGCTCCTTCAGTGTGCGCCTATGTTGCATGCCGCCACGGCGACAAGCACCCCCGGCATCTAGTTTAAATCCTTTTGGAGGAGGCTACCTGATGTTTCTCTCCTCTCTGGCTTGTTCTCCTATCTTCTCCTCCATTCCAAGACTCTTGAAGGATATTTCTTTCCTTGGACTGTGGCTCTGTTAGCTCAAGATGGGTGCCCCCCGCCTTCATCCTGGCTTCAGCCCCTCTGACTCTGATTGGATACATTTCCTGGCAAAAGCCTCCAGACTCTTCTTGCATTCTTCTATTAGGTGAGGCTTAAACAGCACACTCCCTTGCTCTCTTTTGTTTGCCTCAGGGCCAAAGACCCCACTAACCCAACATTGGCTCCTAAGTCAACTTGAGAGAAAGAAGCCTCAACTGGTCAAAACCTGGACAAGTACATTTCAGGTACCAAGACCATACATGGATGAGTAAAGACCCTTTTTCCTCCAAAACAGTGTCTTTTAGAATCTAGGTAATCCCCTATTTCCTCCACTGGGCCCTTCCCAATAGGAAACCCAGCTAATAATTTCCTTAGGGCATCCCCCCTTATGCTGCATCCAGGACAAGTACACCCCTGAATGGGTATCTCAGGAAAAACATTTACCTACTGCTGCAAGGGCGCACAATTATAATGGAGTCTCCAAAATTGAGATAAAATTCAATACCTGCAAAGGTAATCAATTAATCCCAACCCATGATCTATGAAACAGAAACCAAACACCAAATAATAATGCCTTGAAGAAAATAGTATAATCGCTTAACTAGCATTTTTGTAAAAAATAAAAAGTACAGATTGGCTTTCAAGCTTATAAAACTCCCATATTCTCTTAAACCCTCAGATTATTCACAGATTCTTAATGTTAAAATGCTTGTAAAACCCCTAAACAATTTTGAATACTCAAAGTTCTGGACTTGCCTTTATGCAAACCAGTTGATCCACAAGTTTATCTAAATGAATTCCATTTTCATTAGTTCAGTGTATCAAATTCATTCTTCTGAACATCTAAGATGGAGGTAAATGTTAGGCAGGCTGCAGTTGTGTAAACATAGAAACATGACGGCAGAAAAAGACCACATGGCCTATCTAATCTGCCCTTCCATATCAATTACTAAAATAGTCCCCATTTTTCCTTTTGAAATACTCTGTGTTTGTTCCATGCTTTTTTGAATTCAGATACTGTCCTCATCTCTACCACCTCCACTGGGAGACTATTCCATGCATCTACCACTCTTTCCATAAAGAAATATTTCCACATATTACTCCTGAGTCTGCCCCTATCACCCTCATCCTATGTTCCCTCGTAGCAGAGCTTGCTGTCAATCGAAAGAGGCTCTCCTCCTGTGCGTTTATGCCACAGAGGTATTTAAACGTCTCTATCATATCTCCTCTATCCTGCCTTTCCTCTAACATATACATATTAAGATCCTTAAGTCTATCCTTATATGCTTTATAATGAAGACTACTAACTATTTTAGTAGCCACCCTCTGCAGCAACTCCAACCTGTTCATATCCTTCTGAAGGTGTGGTCTCCAGAATTGCACACAATACTCCAAATGAAGTCGCACAAAGACTTATACAGAGGCACTATCACCTCCTTTTTTCTGCTGGCCATTCCTCTCCCTATGCACCCAAGCATCCTTCTGGCTTTCGCCGTCTACCTGTTTAGCTACTTTAAAATCATCAGACAAAATCACGCCCAGGTCCCGTTCTTCTTTCATGGACAGAAGTACTTCACCCCCTAAACTGTACTGCTCCCTTGAATTTTTGCAGCCCAAATGCATGTCCCTGCATTTTTTAGCATTACATCTCAGCTGCCAAATTCTAGACCATTCTTCAAGCTTAGCTAGATCCCTCCTCAGGTTATCTACTCCTCCCTGCGTATCTACTCCATTGCAGATTTTGGTATCATCCGCAAACAGGCAAACCTTACCCGACAACCCTTCTGAAATACCACTAATGAAAATGTTAAAAGAAATTGGACCAAGGACAGATCCCTGCGGCACACCACTAGTAATATCCTTCTCCTCAGAGTGAGCTCCATTTACCTGTATCCTTTACCGCCTCCCACTCAACCAATTTCTAACCCAATCAGTAACTTTAGGGTCCATCCCTAGGGTGCTCAGTTTGTTTATAAGTCGCCTGTGCAGAATGGTGTCAAAGGCTTTACTGAAATCTAAATACACCACATCTAGGTTTCTCCCTCTGTCCAACTCCTTGGTCACTCAGTCAAAGAAATCAATTAGATTTATCTGACAAGACCTGCCCTTGATAAACCCATGCTGCCTCGGATCCTGCAATCCATTGGACTCCAGAAACCTCACTATTCTCAGTTTTAGCAATGATTCCAATAATTTACTCACCACTACCGGCCTGTAGTTTTCAACCTCTTCCTTACTTCTGCTTTTGTGTAAAGGCCCTTTCTCCAGTCCTCTGGGACCACTCCCTACTCCAAAGAAGCATTGAAAAGGTCAGTCAGTGGAGCCGTTTGAATGCCCCTAAGTTCCTTCAGTATTCTTGGATGTATTCCATCGCTTTATCTACTTGTAGAGGTTTGTTTACTAAGCGGTACTAGCGGCTTCCATGCAAAATCGGAGCCACGGCCCTGTTTAATTCAATGGGGCTGTGGCTCTGATTTTGCATGGAAGCCGCTAGCGCCACTTAGTAAACAGACCCCTTAGTTTAGTTAGTTCCTCACAAAAACAGTCTTCTGAAAATCGTTTCAGCTCCCCGTCACTTCTGCTCCTATTTGTGGGTGTTTTCTGAGGTCTTGCTCCTGGCCCTTCCTCTGTGAACACAGAACAGAAATATTTGTTAAGCAATTACGCTTTATCTTCATCAGCTTCGACATATTCTTGTAAATGCTTTAGTATATTGCCAAACTATTATTTTGTTACCGTTCATGATCCCTCAATATGTTTCAGTAATCTCTTGATTCAGAACACAACTTCTAGCCTGAAATGAATTATTGCAGTAAGTGAGAAGTGGAGTGAGAGGATCTAGGGTTGCCATAGGCCTCTCAGTGTACACTGGTCCTATCCAGGAGCCTTATTATTTTCTGAGAGCTAAACCTGCAAGAACTGCATTGACTCTAGGAAGTGGTATCCCCAGTCTGTCAAATAGCAGCTAAAAGCCACTTTATGGAACTCCTAGACTGGCAGGGATTACACTAACTTGCATTAATGAGTTAACGTGTTAATTCACATTAGCTCATGCTAATTCAAGTTATCTGTGTAGTCAGTAAATATTCCCCTTTAAGAATATTAAAGCTTGTATTATACAGGTCTGCAAAAAACATTTTTTCGAGAGCTGTTTTGGTTATTCCACGTAATCTTTATGTTTTTTGGTACGCTGAATCCGAAAATGACCTCCATTTTGTCATAGGACATCACGTTTCCTGACAATTTAGGTAATTGTGTTAAATAAGGCAATACCTCAAAATAAATGGAAATAGACTTATAAAATTAAAGTATTACAATATTTTCATGAAAATCCTTTTTTGAACTGAAATGAGTTTAATTAAATCAATGTGTGTTAATATGTAAGGCACATTAATATGTTAAAGCGCATTAGAAAATAAGGCTCTCAATATGTTCTACTGTACAACAGTATCATTTGGACCTCTAATATGCAAACTTTGATCATTCACCTAGTCAGTAACAAATTAGAGTGTGTGCACATGGAGAAGGGCATTGTAGTTGGTGTTTATCCTATCATTAAGCAGAAATGAAGACAATGAAGGTAATGTTTCACTTTATCTTAATGAGATACATTCCTACACTTGCAAGACCACTGACACATCGGATAAACTTATTCAAGACATGCAAAATAAAACCCCAAGGTTGACTCAAAGGTTTGTGAAAAGCAGATCACATTGGTTAATTCTGTTGATTTTCCAGATGTAAGCTGAACTCTACCCAGAGATGACACTCATCAAGTTGATGTAAAGCTTTGAGGTATGATTCACTCAAATTAATTTTGCCTTGAAGACGGCAAATACTGAGTGATATTCAAGTTTTTGCACACATCAGCTATCTGGAAACCACGTATTCATTTGAAAAGTATTTGTACCCTGTACAGATTGCAAATGAGGGTTCAGATATTCGTGGGCATAACTTTCAGTTGTGTCATGGAGGCAAAGGATCTCTAAACTCAGAGGGAACCGAGGCCTTGCATGCTTTTGAGTACTACAAGGTGTTTTTCTTTATTTCATTTCATTTCTTAGCGCAGTGCTTTATATTGTAGTGACTTCATTTTTCTTTGTTCAGCAGAGACCATTTTGATTTTTTTCCTCATGGGTTTTGGATGGAGCTGGAAATCTACTGCTCTAGCAAAGGCAGCTGCCAACTCGACGGATCATTGCGCAGCAGATGTTCAGAGCTGCAGCTTTTAATAGCTGGAGTTGTATAGGAAAAAAGAGAAGAGAAGCAGTCAGCAGGATAAGGCTGAAAACCCGCTGAGTCTGCTGCTGTGGGATGTTCTGATAAGGAAATGTGTAAGTGTGTGCATGGGTAGGGAGCAAAAAGCAGGAGTTGGAAAGGCAACAAAAAGTGAAATGCTTGAGGATAGGTAAACCTGAAACTGCAAGCAAAGCGTCATGTCTGAGCATTGTACTAAATGTTTGGCTTACTGAGTTAATGCTGATGAATATGAAATTTAATGTACATTTGAATTTCTCCATTGTTTCTTCCTGGTGAAGGAAAGGGAATCAGTTGTTAAAAGATGACGTCCACACCTTCGCAGTGGACAGATCTCACAACACTGAGATGTGACTTCAGTTCTCTGACAGCTTCCATTTTCCCTGGGGCGCTCACTCCTTCTTAATGTCCTTTTAGCTACGACTGTAGTTCAAAACCAGCAGCAGCGCCTAATGCAGCAATGAAATAATTCATATTAATATAAAGCCATCTGTGAATGCAGTACTGTACAAGGTCATTCTCATGGTTTCAATGTCATTTCCCTAAAGAGCTTATACAGTCAGTTTAAGGAAGGCATGCTGTTGGATTTGCTGAAGGTCACGAGAGTGATGAAGAGAGGAATGGAACAGGGTCTCTGTTTTTGCAGTGATCAGAGTATACTTATTTAAGGATAATTCACCACTAAATTTTACTCACTTATTTAAAAGATTTTTAAATCACATCCCAAAAGAATTCCCAAGGGAATGTAAAGAGTAAAAGCAGTATTGCAGTTTTACACAGAGAAACAAACAGGATAATACAAAAACCCCCACAGCTACAATTTATATAAAACAACAGCAAGACACAATATTACATTACCCAAGTCTCTTACTATATATTTTTATTTCTGTTTATTTGTATTTAGCTCATGACTTTTCAGTAGTAGTTCAAGGTGAGCTACAGTCAGGAACTAGAGAAATTTCCCTGACTCTGGAGGGCTTACAAGCTAAGGGGCATGCTTATAAAAATGCAGTAGTGAGTGCAGGTATCACGCAGCGGCCACGTTACGCACAACGGGCATAGCTGCAGTTTGCTACTATGGCCATGCTAGCCGTGGCATTAGCGTGATAGTAGCAAATGCATGGTCCGGTGCACATGCACAGGGTGCAAGCAGAGCCCAGCACATGCGCGGAGTGCATGTGGTCTCCACACACATCAGAAAATAGAATCATACAAGCACGATATTGAGGCATCAGTGGGCCTTGGATTTACTGTGGACAGTAAGAACTGCGCCCCTAGCACATGACCAGGAGTGGACTGAACATCCAGCGCAACTCAGAGCACAAGGGCTAAGTACAAGGGGCATGCAAATCAGAAAGCAAACACATGCAGAGAGGAGGTGCTGTATCACAAACCATAGGTGATGGGGTGCACATGTGACATCTGGGAGATGCAGAAGGCCATATATGGGATCAGGTAGAATCCATTATGGGGGACAGAGATATGACTCCCTCACTCTGAGGCACCAAGGCTGCCATTCAGCTAGGCTGCAGGGAACACAGTACAAGGCCTTTCGTGAGGGGAATGGGTCACACAGCTCATTCCCCGCCTCTGATCATGACTTGGGGAGCCTCTTAACCATTGGAAGTGAATTCACCAATGTTGAGGGTAGGCCAAACACATTCAACACATTTGCTCTGGGTAGCCTGCACATGGGTGTCATAACACTGAGCAGCATCCCTATGGCCTGCCATATAGAAAGTCTACCCCGTGATCTGCCAGCTAGTAAAAAGGGGGGAAGAACATCATAATCATCCACCCACAGAGAACCTCCATGCCCCTGCACAGAATGAGCACCCCAGCAATCATGGCTCACCAGACTTGGAAGGATCAAAAGAAATCTCAGAGTCCATGGATTGCTGCAACTCCAGTGCAAGAAGGCAAGGAAGGCACTGATCCACAAGCTCCAAGACTAGAGGCCCACAGTCAGCAACAGAAATATTAGATTGCTGCTCAGGGCTGGTAGGCCTAAGCCACATCCTCCCTCGGTCAGGATGAGGAGCCATCAGCCTACAGGTACATGGCCCATGAAAGTGCCATAGTCCTCCAGGTGCATGTATTCACTGCCAGGCACAGGGGTCGGGGTCAGATAGATCCTGTGCTGCCACACCGTCATTTAGCCATGTAGTGCAGCATGTAATTTGCATGCTCCTCTCCCCACTGTATTCTTCTAGCTTCAACTCTGCCTCTGAGGCAAGTACTGACTGCAGCACAGAGCACAGGCCCTATCTGCTGACACCTCCACAGCACACAACACCAGCAGCCCTCTGGAACCTATCCAATGTATTTGAATAGCAGTCTGTCAGGACAGCTTTTGCTTTGTCCATGGATGTTTGCCCACTGTTTCAGCAGGATGACCGCAGACCTGCGAGCCCTGGTGTTGAAGATACCAGGCTGGTGTGTTCCACCACCATGAGAGCTGTACCATGCAGCTCCACCAAAATGATGGCCTAGGCGTGCACCTTGCTATTCAGCTCCCATCTCCTATTGGCACCTTATTGTTTCAACATGTTAGCCCTGTTTCTGCCCTCCATATTTCTTAACACTTGCATATGGACGGCGCATCCAAACTGTACATTGGCACATGGGAGCATGGCATGTGCAGCTAACATCTGGTCAGAGGCAGGCATTAGCTGCCCCTGTGCTAGAGGAGTAACTTCACATCTAGCGCGCGATTAGCACACCTGCCCCAGCGCACACTGTCTCCACCCAGTCTCTGCCTACACCCCATCTACTCAAATGTTGCTCTGGTAGAGCAGTGCATTTGCCCCACATGCTCCTTGCTGCCTCGTGGGCTAAACACACATCAATTGTGTGCAAAAGCCCACACTAGCAAGGAGCACACTTTAGTAAACATGCCCCTAAGTTTGTACCTGAGGCAATAGAGGGTTAAGTGACTGGCCCATGGCCACAACTCCAAAAATCCAACAAATTGGCCACCACTAAATTCCCGCCTGCCTATCTCCAAGTCCAAAAAATCAAGATCTCAGTTAAGGAAAGAGATAAGGAAAACCCCATCTTGGTCACATGTTAAAGTTCCCAGATAATGTATAGACAGACACAAGGGCTAGTCTTACTGATACAAACTTATAACCGTGCAATTGACTCTACATCCCATCACTATGGAACTCTTTCCCTGCCAAAATCCAGAGCAACAAGGACCTCTCCTCATTTAGAAAACAACTAAAGACCCAATTATTCAGAGAACACTTTGGGACAGAACAGAACACCACCCACTGAACACATTACCATGTTGAACATCAGATAAGCTGAGACCAAGAGACAAAAGAAAATTGTAGATAAGTTAGGAAACCCTGATACATACCAAATCAGGAATGTAAATATGTTAAACCCCATGGTGAAGGTATAGCCCCTCCCCTGTAAATATGTTATGACCTGTTTGATGTATCCCTTGCTACATAGTAACATAGTAAATGACGGCAAATAAAGACCAGTATGGTCCATCTAGTCTGCCCAGTAAGATGGCAAGAGTAGGTGCACCTGCCGCGCCTTGCAGGCCACCCCTCTCCATGTCTTTGTTTTAGGGGTGAACCCACCGCTCTGTGTAGGACACCCCTATATGTTGAGAAATTAGTTAAGTTTATTTTGATTTTATCCTGTTGCTGTAAAGGGATCCACTGTGTCTGTCCCATGCCATTTTGAATTCTGTCACTGTATTTGCCCCCACCACTGCTTTGACCCGGTGAAAAAGCGGTATATAAGCATAGCTAAATAAATAAATACACATTGGGAGATCTGCTTGATCAAAGGCCATCATAAGAGTGCAGTCCAGAATTAGGTAATGACGGTTCTAGTTTTCAGAATATCCAGATATATTTGTATTCACTGCCTACATTGTATGCAGATGTATCTCATTCATATTAGTTGCACATATCCTGAAAGCGAGGTTTGCTTACGGACTCAATTATTCCAGTTGCCTATTCCTGGGAAAGTCTCTGTATCTAATGAAAGGTGAGAGGTGGAATAGTTATTTATTTATTTAACACTTTTTATATACCGCCTTTACAGTTAGTCAGGGCAGTTTACAAGGAACAAATTAGGTTTTACATTGAACTAAGGAAGGGTACAATCCACTTGGATTAAGTATAGTAGAGACAGGGGCGGCTCTATAATGAGGCGAAGTGAGGCGGCTGCCTCAAGCGGCAAAGTTTTGAGGGCGGCAAAAAATGCCCCCAAAACAGCCGCCAGCCGCCTCACTTTGCCTTCAAAAGTTAAAAAAAAAAATTGCACAAATTGCTGCCGCTGCCGAGTATACTTTTCGGCAGTGGCAAACTCACTGTCTCCTCTTCCTGCAGCCACGGCTCCTGCCTCTTTGAACCGCGGCTGTACGAGTGATCTGTTGTAGCTTAAATTAAAGCGAAGATGGTGCGAAGCTTCCCCACCTCGGTGAAGGATTCTGTGCAGCTTTGTCCCGCCCCCAAAGGAAATTACATGTTTGATTGGGGGGGCTGTGTAAGTGGATCACTCTCTATCGAAGATCAGACCGCCTACCAATCTCACCTCTCAATTCATCGTGAAGCAATCACATCCAAAATGAAACAATATCACACCGACACCCTAAAGAGATCATTGAATAAACCACGTGACCTCTTCAACTTGGTCAAATCCCTCTCGAAGGAACCATCCCCCGATCCTCACAGTGTGATCCACCCACAAGAATACGCTGACTACCTGCAATCCAAGATCATTCAAACCGAAAAGGAGTCAACAACACAGTTTCAGGAACCAATGGGCCTAACCACACTTGACAAGTTTTCTACACCCTCCACTAAATGCATAGAAGATACCATAGCATCCCTCAACACCTCCACAGCACAGACTGACCCATGTCCAGCCTTCTGGATCAAGGAATTACGTGATGTGTTTAGCCCTTTCATAGCAAACCTAATGAACCTCTCCTTCACAACAGGATATTTCCCCACAACACTCAAGCAGACATCCGGCGAGGATCAGAGGCAAGGGAGTTCGTCAGATGGATGTAGTAATCTTGTTTGGCAAGTGCAAAGACTGACTGGAAGGAGCCAAGCATGAATTTGAAGTGTAGAAGGGAGGAGTGGCTCAGTGGTTGGGACAGGTTACCTCAGGCCGGAAGGCCAGGGGTTCAATTCCCTCATGGGGACAAGCAACGTCAGGCCGGAGGGACTGGGGTCTCTAGTCCAATGGCCACTCCTTGTGGCCTTGGACAAGCCACTTAACCCTCCATTGCCTCAGGTACACTTAGATTGTGAGCCCTTCAGGGACAAGGGAATAAAAAGTACCTGTTAGTATACATGTAAACCGCACTGATTCTAAATAGCGCGGTATAAAAAAGAAATAAATAAAATAAATAGAAGGTCTTCCAGGGAGCGGGATTTGGACCAAGCTCATTCGGCAGAACGGGCACAGATGCGTAGGTAACAGATTGTGAGTGAAAGCCAGGGTTGGGGAGTAGATTGTTTGACAGGACGTGGGGTGGGAGGGGCAAGAGTGTCAAGGGCTGAGGATAATGTAGCATTGTATCAAGATAATGCCTCGTTGAAGGACTTGGAGGATAAAATGGCTGAAAGAGATGGAGAGATGGTGGAGGAGAGAGTCAGGGGATCGATATTATGAAGGTTTCTAAATAGGTTGGAGGACCCAGGACGAGGTTGGGACGGCGGAAGTTGAAGAGTAAATGTTAAGAGGTGATGGTCAGATGAGGGAAGGATTGATTTGCGGAAGTTTGAAGGAGAGGAGTTGGAGAATAGTATTAGGTCAAGGCAGTGGCCGTGTAGATGTGTGGGGGCAGTGGAGCAAAGTTGGAGGTCAAACGAGGAGGTTAGAGTGAGGAATTTTGAGGCATGGGGGTCGGAGGGGTTGTCGATGTGAATGTTGAAATCGCCAAGAATAAGAGTGGGGGAGGAGGGACCCATAAAGGCAGAAAGCCAGGAGTCGAAGTCGGTGAGGAAGGTTGATTTGGATGTGTCCGGTGGGCGATAGATAACAGCTATTCGGTGGGGAAGTGGTGAGAGGAGGCGAATGGAGTGGACTTTGAAGGAGGAGGGGGAGTGTGATTGGGGTGGCAGAAGGGGTTGGAATTGGCAGGAGGGAGAGAGTAGGAGGCCAACACCACCACCGCGACCAGTAGATCGAGGTGTATGGGAGAACTGGCAGCCCCCATAGCAGAGAGAGGCAATGGATGCGGTGTCATCTGGGGGGAGCCAGGTCTCGGTCAAGGCAAGAAGGTGTAGGGCATTGGAGATGAAAAGGTCATGAATAAAAGGGGTTTTTTTTATGACTGAACATGCGTTCCATAGGGCACATGAAAACGGGAGAGCGGAGGGGGGAGGAGAGGGATATGGATAAGGTTGGATAGGTTACGTGTAGATTTCTTATCAGAGTAGCGTGGGGGTCTATTTCTAGGGTAATGCCGAGATTTAGAGGGAGCAGGGTGTGGGTGGGTGTGTCTGGGTGAGTGTACTCTCGTAGAGGGACATGAGGGCGGGGAAATGAGGGGTAAATTGATGGTATTGGGTAGGTTATGTGAGGGATTATTTTTGGGGGTAGAGTTGGAGTTGATATTTATGGATAAGTGATTGTGGGATGAATGGGGGAGGGCGGAAGAAGGGAGGAGCGGGATGTGGATGAGATTAGATGGGGTACGTGAGGGTCTTTTTTAGTGTGAGAAAGAAATCGGGGGGGGGGGGCAGGGTTGGGATTGATGTTACCAAATGAGAGAAGGAGAAGGAGTATGAGGGAGCGAGGTATAGTGGAGATAGTATGGTGGAAGCAAGGGTGGGGTTGCCTTAAAGAGAGGAGGGTTGGTTGAATGCGGGGGATGGTGTGAAGAAGCTCAAGAGCCAGTGCAAGGCTAGGGGGCAGGATGGAGGGAGAAGTGAGGAAGGTAGAGAGGGGGACTGGTTAAATGCGGGAGATGGTGTGAGGAAGCTCAAGGGCAGGTGCTAGGCTAGGGGGCAGAGTGGAGGGGGAAGTGAGGAAGGTAGGGGAAGAGGAGGGAGGGTGTTAGTAGGAGGGGAGGCAGTTGGGGAAGATAATGAAGAGGAGGACAGTGAGATGTGGGGCCATGGTAGTGGGCAGCAAGGTCTGAGCAAGCAATGGCCCGCAAGGTCTGAGTAAGCAATGGGTAGCAAGTTCTAGGCAGACAACGGGTAGCAATTGATAGGCAGACAAGCAGGCAGTGGGTAGCAGTTCAATGCAAGCAATGGGTAGCAAGCAGAGGATAAGCAGTGGATAACAGTTCTAAGCAACAATGGGTGACGGTGCTATGCAACAAAGTCAGTACCCAAGTCACATCAGTTATCTGCACCCTCTGCCTCCCTCATGTGCATGCCTTGAGTCAAAGCCCCCTGATGCCATCTTCTTCCTGGGTACCTCCCTCTGGAACTCACTCCCCACAGTTCTCTCTATGGAACCTTCCCTCCAGATCCTCAAGATTCATTCTTAATACCGATTTCTGTAGAACCATCTGTGATTTACCCCTCCCCATCACTTGACCTTTCCCTGGCCTCTCTGCTCTGCCCTGTAGTCCCTGGTATGTCTGTAACTCTCTGAAGTGAGGGTGTTCTGTCCTACCTAATTAATGTTGTTTCCTTCCTTTGCAAACCTGTCCCTATCGTGAACCTTGTAAACTGCACTGATGTCTGGAGGATGTTGCTGTGAATGCTTTATAAAAGTCACAAGAAAGATAACTCTATGAATCCCAATGGCCCCCTGGGTCAAACCCACACAATGCATCCACATGTAGGGTGCATTCAGCCAATGTGCTATAGGGGATATGGAGGTAGGGCTGGGCTGTCCACTAGGCAGGATTGAAGGCTGCCAAAGACCTGCAGATCTCTTTATGTAGCAGTTCCTGTGGTTTACCACCCATGACCTGCTGCATCTGACCCCCCCCCTCTGACAGAGGGTCAGGGGGTCACACGTGGCAGGCCATGTGTGCTGAAGCACATGGTGTGCAGCAGAGCTGAGTGGTGCCCCCTCCCCTTACCCTGTTGATGGAATAAGTGGCAGTGTGGGGGTGTAGCAATGCATGCTGGGGTTTAGGGGCCTGCACGGCATGGGGGGTGGCAGCATAGCTGCAGACCATGGCTTGGGTTGAAGAAACCCCTGGCCTGGCCCTGCATGGTGGTTCCCCAGTCCTTGTGAGCTAGGCTATAAACCCAAGCATGTTTGAAAATGGTGGTATATCAGCTGTGTGATGGGCATGATGCAGCAGGAGCTATGGGAACCATATAGAAAACACAGTCATAGCGTATCCTTGGCACAGCGCACAGGAATCCACCAAGGAGAAGACATCCCTGAGTGGCAGCAAGTGGCATTGCGATAGTGTCTCTGGGCATGACAGCTCAGTCACCTATGAAGAGCATGGATGGGAGGAATGGACATGGTAGTGCTCCACAACTGGGGAAAGTGAGGTTGAAACAAATATTACACTACATCTAGAGTCAGAATCTGAGTCTGAAATGGAAGATGGCCAGAAAATGAGGTGCAGGACCGATCCCAGGAGGCAGGTGGAATGGGGGATGTTGTGGAGAAGGCAAGAGTTGCCAAGCTGAAGGCACAGGTGGAAGTTGCAGAGCCTGCACTAGGAAGGCCATGGGACATTATGGCAGGTCTTCTGTCCAATCTTGTCACCTACACCACGGGCAGCCATGAGGACCTCTCAGGTTGGTTTTCATGCATGTGTGAGTACTAGGTACAGTGTGCAACCTGTAGCTCACACAGGGGACATGGGACAGAGTAGGCATGGTGCCTAATTGCCAACTGGACTACTTGATTGCACCGATGTCCCCAATTACAGGGTGGATGTGTTCAACAGCCATGTAGACTACAAAGGGGTATATGCTACACTGACCCATCTAAGCACCATATCCTGGCCTAGAGACCTCCACTGGTATATTAAGTGGGATGTGGCCAACCATCTCAACAGTTAGGATTTGTCCACATAAGGTGCTACCTTGGCCCCTGCCTATGTGTAGCAATCTATACACTGCATGTGTATCAGCTCCTTACCCATGCAGGAGAGGTGCTGGAAGTGCACAACTTCCCTGATGGTATCATTGGTTCATGGTCTCCCACACAATATACACACCTACATTCCTGAGGCCACAATGCAGATCTCTTATTCACTGCTACCTCTGTCTGCGCTGCTCTTCACCAACTGTTAAAAATATCCCCCTGCCTTCTTGCTAACCTACCTGTTTGTGCAGTTAGTATAGCCCTTCCCCCACCCCATTGAAGCATTGTCTAACCCTTCTTATCTCCCTTCCCCACATGTGCTTCTGCCATTTGCCAGTTCTTGCTGGGGAAGGTGTAACTCCATTACTAGCTCTGCTCCCAGCTCCAGGGCCATACTATTTACTGCCTATTTGTAGGAGATCTGGTGCATCAGAATCAGGGCCCGTCCGGCCTGTCCAAGTGCCCCGATTCTGCACCCGCAGGATTGTCTAGCTTCCGCGGATGCAGAATCAGGTTCAAACCCAGACCGCCCATATTTTGGGGGTTCAGACAGCCTGGACTTTTCCCAATCAGAATTGGACTCCACGTCTTTCTAGTTTTTGATGGCGTAAACAATCGATCTACATTTACCCATTCCATTCCATTCATTAATTTATAAACCTCTATTATATCTCATCTCAGCCATCTCTTTTCCACATTGAAAAGTTCTAACCTTTTAAGCCTTTCCTCAAAGGGGTATCCTTCCATCCCCTTTACCATTTTGGTGGCTCTTCGCTGTACTTTTTCTAATTCTGCTATATCCTTTTTAAGATATGGCGACCAGAATTGTGCACAATATTCAAGGAGCGGTTGCACCATAGAACAATACAGAGGCATTATAATATCCTTGGTTTTAGTCTCCATTCCTTTCCTTATGATTTCTAGCATTCTATTTGCTTTCTTGGCCGCTGCTGCACAATGGGCAGAGGATTTCAATATATTATCCACGATTACACCTAAATCTTTTTCCTGGGTGGTAGTCCCTAATGTTGAACCTTGAAACGTGTAATCATAGTTTGGGTTGTTCTTTTCTAGGTGTATAACGTTTACACTTGTCCACATTAAATTTCATCTGCCAGTCTTCCAATTTATCAAGGTCCTCTTGCAATTTTTCACAATCCTCTTGGTTTTCTTGTTTTCATTTTTTAATTTCTTCATAGCATTTAACAATCATATACATCCCACATGTATAAAGAAAACCATCACACATAGAAAACCACAATCCAAAGACAAAATGGTACTCAGCAAATAGATATACAATGGTAAAGTCCACATTAAGGGGCTGTGATGAGATAACAAAAAACCTACATAAAAAGAAACACATAAAACCAATGTGCCACATTAGGAGGAAACATTATTTTAGCCCCCCTCCCACCAGAGCTATCTAGGGCTGTCCATCCAACAGAAACATTTCTAAATGGGAAACATCCTGAAAAATAAATGTTTTCCCCTGCAAGGCAACGATACACTTGCAGGGGAACTTCAAGAAAAACGTGGTTCCCAAAGCCAGCACTTCCGGCTTCAGCTGCAAAAATTGCTTACGATGATATTGTGTGACACACGTAACATCTGGAAATATATTCAAGGCTTGGCCACAAAATAATACATCTTTAATCTTGAAAAATAACTTTAGAATTCTAACCTTAACAGCTTCAGTAGCAAAAGTAACAATCAGCATATTCCTCTTTAAAATAAGATCAGTTAAATCCTCGAAAAAATTAGTTACATTTTGGCCCAGCTGAAGGACATAGGGAGTCAAAAGCTGCCTCTTCTGGAGAAGCCATCCGATTTTTGAAGGGAATATAATACATTTGAACCACATCAATAGAATCAGATGATTTTAACACCTTCTTGAAATATTTCTGTAGAAGAATTTTGGGGGATAAAAAATGAGTCACTGGAAAATTTAAGAAACTTAAATTTCTAACCACATAGCATTTTCATTGCTTACAACTTAGCATGCAAAACGAATGAATTTTTTATATGAGCAATAGCTGTCTGCAGTTGGACATCCATATGGGTTATAGATTTATCAAGAACAAGAACTTTGTGTCAAGGTCAGTTAATTTCTCAGCAGCCCCAGAAGAGAAACTGCACAGCGCATTAACCGTACCTGAATTCCCCCTATATGTCTCTCAGAGTGACTTTCCCACCATTCACAACATCTGTTGGGAAAACATCAGCGGAAGCAGATACAGTAACCGGCTTGGGAACTGGAACCGGAGAAACTAACACCTTAGGCATTTCAACTTTCAGAAAAACCCCAGAGAGTACTGTCGAAGATAACAATGGCAATGGAGGCAGGGAAGGCATCCCACCCCCTGAGCTGAATGAAACTCCATCAGAGGAGGACTGCCCTACTTGAGTAGGAAGTAAATGTTTGTCCATTTGGCCCACGATTTTACTTGTGGTTGAAACTGAGTTTACTTTCACAGTACCTTTCACTTTACACTTCCCCATACTGCCAAACAGCCTGGATCAAATGATCTCTCTGCTTCCTTCACTCCTGCACCACCGGTGCACCAAGGGGCACAAAGGGGCTTATCCTGCCCCTTGATACATGCCCCTTAAGACGCGACCCATGGGCTGCAACACACAGGCACGTGTGAGAGCCTCCGGTCTTTAATTCTTGCAGAGGGACATCCCCCGATGGTAAGGCTGACCTCACTGCTGCCTGTTTAGATGCCACAGACAACACTGTGGAACACAAAGCGGGCCTGTCACACGGGGATGGTATGCCCTTCCTCCTCACACTCAGCACAGCACCAATCCTCTTGGGTTTTAACAACTTTGAATAAGTTTGTGTCATCTGCAAATTTGATTACCTCAATTGTTATTCCCATTTCCCAGTGATTTATAAATAGGTTAAAAAGCAGCGGACTCAGCACAGACCTCTGGGGTACTCCACTATTCACCTTTCTTCACTGAGAAAATTGGCCATTTAGTCCTACTCTCTGCCTTCTATCTTTTAACCAGTTTCTGATCCACAATACTACATTGCCTCCTATCCCATGACTTTTTAATTTGGCCAAGAGTCTCTCATGAGGGACCTTGTCAAAGGCTTTCTGAAAATCAAGGTACACTCTATCAACTGGCTCACCTTTGTCTACCTGTTCATTCACACCTTCAAAAAATACAACAGATTAGTAAAACAAGACTTTCCTTAGCTAAATCCATGTTCAGTAATTTTGATCTTTATAATGCTTTCTACCATTTTGCCCTGTACTGACATAAGGCTCACCAGTCTATAGTTTCCAGGATCACCCTGAAACCCTTTTTAAAAATTGGCATTACATTGGCCGTTCTCCAATCTTCAGGTACTACAGATGATTTTAATGATAGTTCACAGATTATTAATAGTAGGCCTGCAATCTCATGTTTCAGTTTTTTCAACACCCTCGGTTGTCCAGGTGATTTACTACTCTTCAGTTTATCAAATAGTTGTAATACATCTTCCCGGTTTATCAATATTTCTTGCAATTCTTCCTATATATCACCTTTAAATACTATTTCAAGCATGGGTAAGCCCCCTTCATCTTCTTCAGTAAGAACTCATTTTCTGCTGCTTTGCAGAGGGTGTTAAAGTGATTTGCCCAAGGTCACAAAGAGGGTCTGTGGCAGAAGGGAGTCAAACTCATGTCCTAGGACAGCGATGGCGAACCTATGGCACGCGTGCCAGCAGTGGCACGCGAAGGCCTTGCAGCTGGCACGCGGGAAGGTCGCACATTAAAAAAAAAAAAAAAAAAGCTGCCCGCTGCCGCCGCGGCGGCATGGAGTGTCCCGCGGGGCTCCCTCTGCCCGGCGGGACTCTCCCGGCGCTGCTCAGCCCTCTCTGCCGGCTTGCAGAGACACGAAGGGAGAGTCTCCCTCGCGTCTCTGTTAAGCCCGCAGGAGCTGATGGGAAATTTCCCATCTGCCCCTGCGGGCTTAAGAGAGACGCGAGGGAGACTCTCTCTCCCTTCGCGTCTCTGCAAGCCGGCAGAGAGGGGCTGAGCAGCGCCGGGAGAGTCCCGCCGGGCAGAGGGAGCCCCGCGGGACACTCCATGCCGCCGCGGCGGCAGCGGGCAGCTTTTTTTTTTTTTTATTGCCATGAGCCGAGGGAGGGGGGAAGGGGGGTGAGACTGGCAATGGGCTAGGGAGGGAGGGAGAGAGCGGGGTTAAGACTGGCAATGGGCTAGGGAGGGAGGGAGGGAGGGGGGTTAAGACTGGCAATGGGCTAGGGAGGGAGGGAGGTTAAGACTGGCAATGGGCTAGGGAGGGAGGGGGGTTGAGACTGGCAATGGGCTAGGGAGGGAGGGAGGGAGGGGGTTGAGACTGGCAATGGGCTAGGGAGGGAGGGGGGTTGAGACTGGCAATGGGCTAGGGAGGGAGGGAGGGGTTGAGACTGGCAATGGGCTAGGGAGGGAGGGAGGGGGTTGAGACTGGCAATGGGCTAGGGAGGGAGGGGGGTTGAGACTGGCAATGGGCTAGGGAGGGAGGGAGGGGGTTGAGACTGGCAATGGGCTAGGGAGGGAGGGAGGGGGTTTAAGACTGGCAATGGGCTAGGGAGGGGGGGAGGGGGTTGAGACTGGCAATGGGCTAGGGAGGGGGGGAGGGGGGTTGAGACTGGCAATGGGCTAGGGAGGGAGGGAGGGAGGGAGGGGGGTTGAGACTGGTAATGGGCTAGGGAGGGGGGGTTAAGACTGGCAGTGGGCTGGGGAGGGGGGTTAAGACGCAGTGGGCTATGGGGGGGAGTTAAGACTAGCAATGGGCTGTGGGCTGATGAGGGCTGGCAATGGGCTATGAGCTGATGAGGGCTGTCTGGAAATGGGGTGATGGGGGGTTAGGACTGGTAATGGGCTATGGGGGGGGTTAAGACTGGTAGTGGGCTGATGGGGGGGGTTAGGACTGGTAATGGGCTATGGGGGGGTTAAGACTGGTAGTGGGCTGATGGGGGTGTAGGACTGATAATGGGTTATGGGGGGGCTAGGACAGGAAATGGGCTGATGGGGAGGGGTTAGGACTTGAGGTGGGCTGATGTGGTTAGGACTGGTAATGGGCTGTGGGCTGATGGGGGGGTTTAGGACTGGCAATGGGCTATGGGGGGGCTGACTGGAAATGGGCTGATGGGGGGTTAGGACTGGTAAAGGGTTATAGGGGGGGGCTTAAACTGAAAATGGGGTGATGGGGGTTAGGACTGGAAGTTGATTGATGGGGGGCTAGGACTGGTAATGGGTTGGGGTGTTGCTAGGACTGGAAATGGGCTGAGTGGAAGGGGAGGCTTGAACTGCAAATAGCTGATGGGGAGGGGGCTTGGAATGGAAATGGGCTGTGAGGGAAGGGAGCTAGGACTGAAAATGGGCTGATGGAAAAGCTAGGATAGGACTGGAAATGGGCTGTTGGGGGGAGCTAAGATTGGAAATGGGCTGTGGTGGGGGCTTGAATTGAAATGGACTCATGGAGGGGCTAGAACTGGAAGTAGGCTCATGGGGGGGCTTGGACTGGAATTGGGCTGAGTGGAGGGGAGCTATGATTTGACATGGGCTGATGGTGGGGCTAGGAAATGAGTAGAAATGGGCTGATGGGGGGGCTAGGATTGAAAATGAGCTGATGAAGGGACTTGGACTGGAAATGGGCTGATGCAGGGACTAGAAGGGAATGGATGCTGGGTGAGACTGGAACTAGAAGGGAGCTGATGTTGGGGGAGGATTAGAATGGGATGGGGCTGGGAGAGTAAAATGGAGAGGGGAAAAATATTTTGTGTAGGAGGGATGAAAAATCTACAATTGGCCAGGTATTGGGAGAGTAATTGGGGATTGAGGATGGAGGGGTAAAATTTGTGTGGATGAAATAGGAATGAGGAAAGAGCAAAAGGAGAAAGATTAGTATGTTAAAGCAGATGTAGAGAGAGAGAGAATGGAAAAAAAACTAGAAGAGAGAAGAAAGGACAAATGGACAGCAGACGATGGAGAGTTAGCAGAAAACATGAAGAAACCAGAAGAAGGTGGCTGGACCAATTGCAACTGAAAAAAAAATGCACAAAAGGTAGAAAGATATCTCTTTATTTTGAATTTATTAACTGGAATATGTCAGCTCTGGGAAATGTGCATCATTAACATCTGCGCTTTGTTTGGTACAAGAGGAAATTCCTATTTGACGTTGCCACTTGTTCTCTTTCCCCAGTATTCTCTGAAATGTATTGGTTTAATATTTGCAGTGTTGCCTTTTGATAGGTAGGGTATGGTGCTTTGTGAGTCCTGGTAATGCTGTCAGGATACGGCGGGTTTGCTATGGGTTCTAAATGGGCAGCGTTTGTAGTAGTTCCTAATGTGCCTGGCGGTTGGCACTGGATTATAGTAATGTAGAAATCTTTTAGTCTTTCTTTATCCATACACTCATTAAGAGACATGTTTACTAAAAGTTAGTGTATGGTAACATTATGCAAATATTTATGCAAATAAGACCACTTATGCAAATGACGTGCTGGCACTTTGAGGAAATTCTTTGGTTTTGTGCGGCAGTTTGGGCACTCGGGCTCAAAAAGGTTAGCCATCACTGTCCTAGGACTTATAGGCAGGAATTTTCAGCTGTGGTGGCTGGCTTATTAAAAGGGTCCGGCTATCGCTGCTTTAAAGTCACCCCAGATATTCAATGCTAGGGCCATATCCAGGCACTGGCATTAAATATCTGGGTTGCCTGGATTGCAATTTTGCAATCTGATCAGCGGCGATATTCAACCGCTGGCTGGATTGCAACATCAGCTAAAGTTAGGACAACCGTTCAGCTGCCCTAACTTGAGCCAGTTAGAGTTAACTGGGTAGTGACTGAATATTACTGCTGCCTGGTTAACCCACAGTGCCGCCCCCACTCAGCCTCCAGAATGCCCTGAAGCTAAGAACTTAGTATCAGGGCATTTAGCAGTCCAAACCAGGGATATTCAATGGCATTAATCAGGTAAGTACTGCTGAATATCCCAATTAGTGGCATTTACACAGTTTGCAGGTCTGCAAACCACATAAATGCCTTTGAATATCCTCCCATAATTTTTAAAACAATGTTCTAAGCATTAGATCACCTGTAATTATAGGCAATATTATGTGGATGACATTCTCCTCCTTTTTTCATCTCCGTAGGATTCGTGCCATTTGGTCATTTCTCCCCTCTTCCTCCCTCACGACTTTAGTCCTCTCGTTTGTAATTACCCATCTAGACTATTGTAATTCGGCTCTTGCAGGTCTCCCGCAATACCAGTTACGGCTCCTCCAGCTCGTCCAAAACACCATCGCCCATCTCATCAACCATTCTTCCCCCTTCGATCATGTCACCCCCCACCTTCTTACCCTTCATTGGCTCCCTATCAATGTCAGATTTATTTACAAGTTACTCACTATCACCCACATAGCCCCCCACAGTATACCCCAATAACTTGCCGAACTCATCCACCTCCAGCCTGCCCCCCGTCTCCTCCGTTCTGCACACAGCAATTGCCTCTTCCTCCCCTCTCCTTCCCAGGCCCATCTCAAACTCACTCACCGATCTGCTTTCTTTTTCCTAAGCCCCGCCCTGTGGAACTCACTCTCTTCGCACAGAATCATCATTTCCCCGGTTTAAAGCTCTCCTTAAGACTCACTTTTTCTGTCAGGCCTATGACCTCCCCCCTTCCTCAGACTACCACGTTTCTCCCCCAGTCAGAGCCCTTCCATAAAATGCGAGATTACACCTTCCGCATAGACCATCACCCCTCCTCCCTCACCCCGTCTTCCCCACCCTACTTGTTTTGAAAATTGTGTTTAGTGTTTACTTCTGTCTCTTTTCTTTCTCTTTGCTCTTCACTCTCTCTTTCCTATAAATTAATGACATTCCTTTCCTCCCCTGCTCTCTTCTGGTAGCCTACATTTTATTGTACACCACCCTGATGCTCAGGCACAGATGGTATATCAAACTTTGCAAATAAAGATAAAGATTTATTGAAACATCAAATACCGTATGGCAGATTTCAAGGTCCATCTTGTCTGTCCAATTTTCTTCCTGGTGCATTATTATTCATCCCAGTTGATCTCTGTGTGATACTGTAATTCTTTCTCTTCTCAGAATTAGATGCTATTATGGTAGGAGTGTTTTATTATATTAATTGTTTTCCTTTCAGGTGAAAGGTAATTCTAACATAGTTTTATTCCTACAGGAATAAAAGGAGATATAAGGAATTGTGAGAGAGTTCCAAGTCACTTGGCAGTGAGAGTGCTATGTTTTAACTAAGTAGTGAAAGTACTTGGATTTTATCGGTAAAAGGTCTTAAGTAGCTTCGTGCCTCCTATCAACTAGCTGTTCGATCTGCTGATAATGGCCCTTAAGCGATGTCATTTACCAAAATTCTTATTAGGTATATAGAGGGAACAGATGGACCTCTGAAGTTACTATAGGATAAATGAAGAAGTAAGTTTGGAGATCTATTATCTACCACATTAACTGTTAATTTCTAGGATGTGTCATCGGTGTACTTTAGTGCCAGTACTAGGTGCTGAGCCTGTTGTGGCCTGATCAACCATGACAAAAATGGGTTTGACTTTTTGCTCCTAGGCATATCTTTCTTATTTGTATGTAATTACTACTTATGTACTGTAATATTTACCTTAAATTTGTGACTGTGTCCCAAATTTCAAAAAAATTGGGAGAAAGGTGTAAGGATCTTTTCAGTATCCCACCATTCCAGCATGCGTTGTGTGCAGGACTATTCCATTCTAGCTTAAGCAATAGTTGTATGCAATCTTGTGTTAATGACTCCCTTGTAGGATAGCTGTTGTGAT
The DNA here is from genome assembly GCA_033557465.1 of Ichthyophis bannanicus. Lineage (NCBI taxonomy): Eukaryota > Metazoa > Chordata > Amphibia > Gymnophiona > Ichthyophiidae > Ichthyophis > Ichthyophis bannanicus. The sequence goes on from CM066036.1 coordinate 455,114,636, forward strand.
TTTGCCTGCCCCTATAGCCCCTGGATGTGAATATGGTGGTGGCGGTGATGATAGCTTTTAGTTTTAGTTTTGTATGCAGTGGCCCATTATGTGGAGACACAAGAGAAAGGTGATAGGAGGTCACAGGTGCTTTTATTAATGAAAGACCGCTAAGCGTTTTGGCACAAGCCTTCTTCGGGGGTACGCATCTTCTAAAAATACAATATGGTATATTAAAATACTTAAAAGAAAAATTATCAAATAAAATATATTGAATACTAAATAATAAGAAATTATAACATAATGGTAGAAACATATACCCAATAATAGCACTTAAATGATAATTTATTTTATTTATTTACATTCTCTTATATACCACGCTATTCTGCATCAGTGCGGTTTACATTGAACAAACTGAAATTACATTGAACAGGGCATTATAACTTGGAGATAACTATTTTACAGGGAACATGGGCTATGGAGGGTTAAGTGGCTTGCCCAAGACCACAAGGAGCACCTGTGGGACTAGAAACCCCAGTCCTTCCGGCCCAAGGTTGCTGTCCTCTAGTGGGATTTGAACCCCTGACCTTCTGGCCTGAAGTACCTTGCCCCAACCACTAGGCCACTCCTCCACTTAATGTAATCACCAAACAACAAATAAATGACAATAAAAAGATAAGAGCAATATTAAAATATGTTAAAAACAGACATAAGCTCTCTAATAAATTAAAATATACTACTATTAATAGATAAAATATGTGTCAATGTTAAAATAAATGACAACATTAAAAAGAAAGAGGAGATGAGGAGGACTAGTTACATATGACTTTACTTACAGGTAACACCCTGTGAGAGAATAGTCTTGAAAAGGACACCAGTCACATTGAGACTCATAGACTATAAAATATACAAGAGCAAAAACATTATATAGGTATATACTAATATTTAGTATACAGGACTAGTGAACTCATTCATGTGAGGGGCAAATGGAAGGTCAGAGACAGACAAAATATGTATATTGTAAAATTAAGTCAGTAAATGCCAGAGTGTGGACAACGGGAAATCCATTCTAAAGACAGGCTGAATTGTGTAGAAACTCAAAGGCTATAAATCAAGTTAAAGAACATTAAAACATGAGAACATTAAAAAAATAAGAGAACGTTCTCAGTTTTAATGTTCTCTAACTCGACTATTCCTCAGCACCTTTCATATGATTCAGCCTCTCTTTAGGATTCACATTGCTCTGTGCGTCTCCCGATGTTTTTACTGACTCACTTTGGAAACACATATACGTACATTTTTAGCTCTGACCCTCTATTGGCCCCCAACAGGAATAGGTTTATTTCTTTTACACATTATACCAGTGCATATTTCTGGTTCCATTTGTATGATTTATATTCTTTGAGTTTCTACACGATTCAGCCTGTCTTTAGAATGGATTTCCCGTTGTCCACACTCTGGCATTTACTGACTTAATTTTACAATATACATATTTTTTCTGGCTCTGATCTTCCATTTGCCCCTCACATGAATGAGTTCACTAGTCTTGTGTACTAAATATTATTATATACCTATATAACGTTTTTGCTCTTGTATATTTTATAGCTTTTGAGTCTCGACATGACTGGTGTCTTCTTTAAGACTATTCTCTCACAGGGTGTTACCTGTAGGTAGTCATATGTTCCTAGCCCTCCTCATCTCCTCTTTCTTTTTAATGTTGTCATTTATTTTAACATTGACACATATTTTAACTTATTAGAGAGCTTATGTCTATTTTTAACATATTTTAATATTGCTCTTATCTTTTTATTTCTTTTTATTGTCATTTATTTATTGTTTGGTGATTACATTATAATTTAAGTGCTATTATTGGGTATATGTTTTTACCATTATGTTATTTATTACTATTAATTTCTTATGATTTAGTAATCAATATATTTTATTTGATCATTTTTCTTTTAAGTGTTTTAATATACCATATTGTATTTTTTGAAGATGCATACCCCCCAAAGAAGGCTTCTGCCAAAACGCTTAGGGGTCTTTCATTAATAAAAGCACCTGTGACCTCCTATCACCTCTTGCTTGTTGTGTCTGCTCTGCTGGTGCAAGGGTCCTGCTTCCTTTGTGTCCTGTGGCCCCAGGGCCGGCCCGTCCATTGAGCGAGAATGTTTTTTGCACAGGGCCCCGCGTTTCAGGGGGCCCCGCGCAAAAAACATTCTGATCCTAAAGTTAAATTTAAAAAAAAAAAAAAAAGCTGTCTTCTTCCGCTGCCGGGGGCCGCCGCGGCAGCATCGAGTGTGCCGCGGGGCCCCCCCTGCCCAGCAGAACCTGCCCTCCCCTTTATCACCTCTGTCTCTCGTTGTAGCTTCAGTCACACGCGCCGGCTCTCAGAGCGCGAGAGGAGAGTTTCTCCCTCGCTGCTCTGTTAAGCCCGCGGGGGCTGATGGGGAGTTCCCATCAGCCCCCGCGGGCTGATCAGCGCCGCGGAATGGGAACTGGGCCTTTCGCGCTCTGAAAGCCGGCGCGTTTGACTGAAGCTACAATCAGAGACAGAGGTGATAAAGGGGAGGGCAGGTTCTGCTGGGCAGGGGGGGCCCCGCGGCACACTCGATGCTGCCGCGCGGCCCCGGCAGCCGGAGAAGACAGCTTAAAAAAAAAAAAATTATCCCGGGCGGGGGGGGGGGGGGGCGGGCTATGGTGGGGGTTAGAATTGATGATGGGCTATGGGGGGGGGGTTAGAAGTGGTTATGGGGTATGGGGGGGGGTTAGAAGTGATGATGGGCTATGGGGGGGGGGTTAGAAGTGGTGATGGGCTATGGGGGGGGTTAGGAGTGGTGATGGGCTATGGGGGGGTTAGAAGTGATGGGCTATGGGGGGGTTAGAAGTGGTGATGGGCTATGGGGGGCTATGGGGAGTTAGGAGTGGTGATGGGCTATGGGGGGTGGTTAGGAGTGGTGATGGGCTATGGGGGAGCTAAGTCTGTATATGGGCTGATGGGATTAAGACTGAAAGTGGGTTGATGGGGGGGGGGGTTAGGACTGGTCCTGGGCTAGGGGGGATCAGGACTGGACCTGGGCAGCTGGGGGATTAGGACTGGAAATGGGCTGGTGGGATTAGGACTGGGAGTGGGCTGATGGGGAGGTTAGGACTGGTAATGGGGTATGGGGGGGCTTAAACTGAAAATTGGGTGAGTGGGATTAAGACTGGAAATGGGCTGGTGGGATTAGGACTGGCAGTGGGCTATGGGGGGCTAGGACTGGTAATGGGTTGGGGGGGTTGCTAGGACTGGAAATGGGCTGGGGGGATTAAGACTGGAGGTGGGCTGATGGGGTTAGGACGTAATGGGCTATGGGGGGGCTAGGACTGGGAATGGGCTGATGGGGGGGGTTAACACTGGAGGTGGGCTGATGGGGTTAGTACTGGTAATGGGCTGTGGGCTGATGGGGGGTTAGGACTGGTAATGGGCTATGGGGGGGTTAAGACTGGTAATGGGCTGTTGCTGATGGGGGCTGTCTGGTAATGGGCTATGGGGGGGATAGGACTGATAATGGGCTATGGGGGGGGCTAGGACAGGAAATGGGCTGATGGGGAGGGGTTAGGACTTGAGGTGGGCTGATAGGGTTAGGACTGGTAATGGGCTGTGGGCTGATGGGGGGGTTAGGACTGGCAATGGGCTATGGGGGGCTGACTGGAAATGGGTTGATGGGGTTAGGACTGGAAGTGGGCTGATGGTGGGTTAGGACTGGAAGTGGGTTGATGGGGGGGGCTAGGACTGGTATTGGGTTGGGGGGTTGCTAGGACTGGAAATGGGCTGATGGGGGGGCTAGGACTGGAAATGGGCTGATGCAGGGACTAGAAGGGAATGGATGCTGGGTGAGGCTGGAACTAGAAGGGAGCTGATGTTGGGGGAGGATTAGAATGGGATGGGGCTGGGAGAGTAAAATGGAGAGGGGAAAAATATTTTGTGTGGGAGGGATAAAAAAATCTACAATTAGCCGGGTATTGGGAGAGTAAGTGGGGATTGAGGATGGAGGGGTAAAATTTGAGTGGATGAAATAGGAATGAGGAAAGAGCAAAAGGAGAAAGATTAGTATGTTAAAGCAGATGTAGAGAGAGAGAATGGAAAAAAAACTAGAAGAGAGAAGAAAGGACAAATGGACAGCAGATGATGGAGAGTTAGCAGAAAACATGAAGAAACCAGAAGAAAGTGTCTGGAGCAATTGCAACTGAAAAAAAATGCACAAAAGGTAAAAAGATATCTCTTTATTTTGAATTTATTAACTGGAATATGAAAGCTCTGGGAAATGTGCATCATTAACGTCTGCGCTTTGTTTGGTACAAGTGGAAATTAATTTATAGTTTTATTTCTACAGTGTTGTTGTACATTCCAAGTTTGGCTTTTGGGGTTCCCAGTTTAATTATTACCTTCCTGTTTCTAAATTGTGATTCCTTGTTTGGTGATGGTCTATGTTCTGCATGTGTAACTGAGCTGAGGTATTCTGTTTATGTAATTCCTATTTGACATTGCCACTTGTTCTCTTTCCCCAGTAGGTCATGTATTGTTGTACTCTGAAATGTATTGGTTTAATATTTGCAGTGTTGCTTTTTGATAGGTAGGGTATGGTGCTTTGTGAGTCCTGGTAGTGCTGTTAGGATATGGCGGGTTTGCTATGGGTTCTAAATGGGCAGTGTTTGTAGAAGTTCCTAATGTGCCTGGCGGTTGGCACTGCATTATACTGTAGTCTGGGCAGTGTTTGTAGTAGTTCCTAATGTGCCTGGGCAGTGTTTGTAGTAGTTCCTAATGTGCCTGGCGGTTGGCACTGGATTATAGTCTGTCTTTATCCATACACTCATTAAGAGACATGTTTACTAAAAGTTAGTGTATGTTAGCATTATGCAAATATTTATGCAAATAAGGCCACTTATGCAAATGAGGCCCCGCACCGAGTCTCCGCACATGGCCCCGCACCCCCCTTGGGCCGCCCCTGTGTGGCCCAGTATGTGGGCATCTTTTATTTTATTTTGTGTCCATTGTGGAATCTCCCTTGATTCTTAAACTCATCTACATATGAGTGTGTGTGCAAGACAGACGTTTTATCCACCCATCTGCCTGAGTGTGGAAGAGAGAACAGAGGTGCAGGCTTGAGTCACAAGCCTAAAAAGGAGACTGAGGTACTGGATTGAATTTGCCTGCTGGAGAAGGTCCAGTGGGATAGCTTCCTCTGGGTTGGCATGAAAAGAGAGAGAAAGAGAGAGTGTGTGTTTGTAAAGTAGGATCCCAGTGAGGAGGGAGGAATACTGTGGTATTGGCTAAGCATGTCAGATGCCCATGACAGAAAATCCTCTGTCTATTGCAGGACAGCCATATACTGAGTTTGGGATCACAGACTCTAATACCTAAGGCGATGCAATCCATGTTACCAAGGACTGTGTAAATTTTCATGGAAAAGGACTATAACTAGATACTATTTGAGTTGGACATTATGATAAGTAAAGTAAATTGGAGCACCCAAATCACTGTCAAGAGTTTATTTGGACTTGTATGCCTTGGCCTTGAAGGGATTTCATTCCCCCTCACAGAGAACCTTCTTCCTTTGAATAAAAGCTACCTAATTGAAGGATTGGGAGAAGACCTGAGAAGTAATTTGCCGTATGTGAACACTCAGAATATGAGCTGTCCAATGGGAACCGTGCTACATTTGGCATTCCTTTCATTTCTGTATTAGGGATTTGTTATGCCAGGCCTTGAATACGTTTCTTTCAATTTAGAAGCCAGTCCAAAACTTAGGAGCCAGTGACTGAGCCCTTTGTTACATCTCACCTCTACTGTCTTCAGCAAGGTTGAAGAGTGGCGGGAAGGAGGGAAAGGGAAATTGATCCATTAGGACTTGATTTACTAAGGCTGTATTCACATTCTGTGTCTAAAGGAAAAGAGAGCATAGTAAATCAGGCCCTTAATGCATCAATACAGGGCTCTGGCAGAAGTTCACAGTCAGCAGCCCTCTCCCCCATCAATGCTTCTCTCTTTCCCTCTCCCTGTCATATATGCCACACCCTGTCATCTTCCAATCTCTCTTTCTCTCTCATATCTCCACCCTGTCAGCATGCAGTCTTTCTCTTCCCCACAAGTATCATTTTCCCATCCCACAATCTCTCTTCTCGACCCATCAAGCCCCCCATTCGCATTCTAGTCTTCACCATGCAGGAATTCATCAGCCTCCACACACACACACACACCCCCCCCCCCTCCCTAGCTAGTCAGCTACTGCCCTATCTAACTATCCTCCCCAAGCCTCCCCATCTAGTTATTGGGGCCTACTGGGCCTGAACCTGCCCCAGAAAAGGGGCCTCTATTTATTTTTTAAGTGAACACCATTAGGTATTGTCCTTCTAATTATCAACTCTTTCTGTGCTCTACTAACTTCCCCACTCACTTTGCCGCATATAAAAGACCACTGCCACTGCCAAAACAGAAATTCTCCTTTCGTCTCTGTATCACATAGCTCTTAGTGAGTTTGAGCCACTGTGCAGGAGCTCTCACCCTGGTTTCACAAGACTTGGGACCCCAGAGCAGCATGAAAATTCCTGCACTACACACTGAAACTCATTAAAAGCCATGCCACAGGGTGCAAAGTGGACAGAAGAACCTCTGCTTTGGCAGAGGCAGTTAAAAGAGGGATATGAAAGTCCCCAGAACCATGGGAAAATTTATGCTCACTCCGGTGACTTGGTGCCTGGGATTTTTGGAGCCCTGCTCTATGCCTATTATACAGTATGAGTTCTTGGATTCTAGTACTGTTTTGTCTTTACCACCTCCATTGGAAAGCCATTTCATGCATTCAACATTTTTTCTATGAAAAAAAAATATTTTCTGAGCCTGGAGATTCTTACTTTACAGTATATGTTTCCTTTTACTGAAAATAGTGTCTCCTTCAAATCAAATCACCATTTTTGCCTGCAATATCCACTGACAATGATAACTATTCATTTCTGACAATGTGTGGATAATTGCCTACCACTTGATACAATCTGGTACTGTACATCCCTAGGTGCCATCCATGACCTTTCAGACTTACATTTTTGCCATGGCTCTCGTTATCTTTCTGTTTTGTTAGCACTTTGCCATCTGCTTTCCCTAATGATATAGCGGAAGAGAGTAGAATCTGCCACAGTGTCATCAGAACTACTCAGAACTCCCAGGAATGTTCTTGTTCTTCCCAAATATGCTACCTCACAGTCAGAGTCACTGCTGTTTCTCAGCAATTTGGGCAAGAAAATGTTGATTTCCTCCATTTACAGAATCAGACATATGGGGGAGTGGAGTACATCTGTATTGTCCTGAGGAGTGTCGGGAAGGTGAGTGCATGTGTGTGTGTGTCTCATGGGAGTGCGAGGATACGTGCGCGTGTGCGTGTGTCATATGAAGTGTTGAGGCATGCGTGTCTGTGCATGTGTACCTTGGCAGCTTTGTGGATGTGGTGAGGGAATGTGTGTACATGTGTGTGTTAACACTAGAAGCCTCAAAAGGCATTTTACCTAGAAACCCCAAAGTGCGTCAATTGACGCATTATCACGACGACTGCATTTAGCATGAAATGCAGATGTGAATTAATTTGAAGTTACTTATTTGTTAAATACGTGCAGTATGTGACGTCATTACCTGACGTCATCGTGTGCTTGTTGTTTTGTAATGTCGGAGTAAAACTGTAAACAGTGATTGATTTAAAACCGAAATTTACTCTGTTACATGGGTATGTACAATGTCGTGACTTTCAAACACACCCTTGAACAGGCCGACACTCCAGAACTTTTAGCATATCGCTTCCTCCCTGAAATTTTATTCATTTTTTTTCTACAATTCTATTTACAGAATGCCGAGACCTCGTAAGAAGACAGCAGTGCCTAGATGTGCTGGTGCAAAATCAGATTCAAATGACCTACATGTTACAGGTTGTGAAGGCGTACATGCTTATCCTGTTCGTTTGTTAACTGACATGGACTTAGCAGTTACGTTCGAATTTGCAGTTACTTTTACATTTAGTTAACACTGTTCTTATGTTAGTCGTTGTATGAAACTTGTGAAAACCACTCAATTTTCTTGGTTGCGTCAATTGCCGTACTTTGGGGCTTCTAGATATAAATTCAATTTCCTGCTAGGTGGCGCATCTGTCATTAATTTTCAATGCACATATCTGAATATCTTGACCTCGCTAACAAAGTCATGGAACATAACTGACATGGTTCTAGAAGTGGCGCTGGTATACAACTTCGAATATGCATTTGCATCAATTGACACACTTTGGGGCTTCTAGTGTTAATGTGCATGTATGTTGGGGTGGTGAGTGGGTCCACTGTACCTTCTCCTTGTCCCTCCCACCTTCTTACACTATTCCCCTTTCTATCCTTCACTACCTTCTCTTGCACACTCCCTCTTTTCCTTGCACCTATCCATGCTGTCTCCCTCCCCTGCTACCTAACCTTGCACTCTTTCAGGTCTTTTGCTCCCTCCCTCCCTTTCCTTCTCAATTTCATGAAAAACATTGTACCATATGGTCATGATAATTGTTGTTCAACTGTAAACTGCCTTGAATAGTAGAAAGGTGGTTTAAAGATATGTTGAAATAAATAAATGTATTTATTTATTTGAAAAGTTTATATACTGCATTTCCAAAGATCAACATGGTTTACAGGTAACAGTAACATAATATTAGATGGAACAAGATAACGTTACAAGGAACAGGAAGCAATGTATGTAAACCATAAGCTTTAAAATACAAAAATTAGTATAACAATTCAAAGGATTATTGGTATATAAAGGGTCATTTTAAAAGATTTTGTCGTGGTTTGGACATCTGCAGACATGACGTGGACGTCAAAACCACAGACACATCTCCATAACCATTCCAAAAATGCCATCACAGATTTCTCCATTATGGGGACATTAAAGTAGGCACAGGAGTGTGGTGGAGGCATGTCTGGGAAGGGGCAATGGACTTACATATCCCTGTTCGATCCCAGAAATAGTGGAGCCTTCTGCAGGCACGTGCAATGTTTATCCCTGCTCCAGGCACGAATAGGTATCAGGAAAGTGTTTGTTTTTACCTTAAAGCATCCAGAGAGTGTAGAGAATTAAGTGACTAGCTTTAGATTACAAAGTGCTATACTGGGATATGAACCGAGGTCTTAAGTCACTAATCTAACCATTATGCTACTAGATATTTTTATTTTAAAATGTTCTTCTGGGGACCTCTATACAGACATTTGATACACATGCATATCGGGCACGTGCATGTTTCTGGAATTGTGCCTGGACTTGCATGTGCCTGCCTTTCTTTTCAGATGTTCTGGCTTTGAAGTCCCAGATTGCACTTACATAAGAACATAAGATATGCCATACTGGGTCAAACCAAGGTCCATCAAGCCCAGTATCCTGTTTCCAACAGTGGCCAATCTAGGTCATACGTACCTAGCACTTTCCCCAAAAGACACAGGTTTCACAATGCTTGTACTGGGTCAAGCATTAATATCCTGGGTCCCTTCTTAATAATGGTTTATGGACCTTTCCTCCAAGAACTTGTCCAAACCTTTTTTAAACCCAGCTACACTAACAGCCTTTACTACATCCACTGGTAACAAATTCCAGAGTTTGATTACACGTTGGTGAAAAAATATTTTCTTTTATTAGTCTTAAATAGTTTATCCTGTAGCTTCATTGCATGTCCCCTAGTCTTGCTATATTCTGATAACGTAAACAATCGATCTACGTTTACCCGTTCCACTCCGTTCATTAATTTATTGACTTCTATCATATCTCCCCTCAGCCGTCTCTTTTACAGGTTAAAGAGCCCTAACCTTTTTAGCCTTTCTTCAAAGGAGTATCCTTCTATCCCCTTTACCGTGTTGGTGGCTCTTCTCTGAACCTTTTCTAATAACACTATATCCTTTTTAAGATACGGCGACCAGAAATGCACACAATATTCAAGGTGCAGTCTCACCATGGAACGGTATAGAGGCATTATAATATCTTTTATTTTATTTTCCATTCCTTTCCTTATGATACCTAGCATTCTATTTGCTCTCTTGGCCACTGCTGCACACTGGGCCGAGGGTTTTAACATGTTATCCACAATGACGCCTAAATCTTTTTCCTGGGTGGTGGTTCCTAATGTGGAACCTTGCATCGTATAACCATAGTTTGGGTTGTTCTTCCCTAGGTGCATAACTTTGCACTTGTACACATTAAATTTCATCTGCCATTTTGATGCCCAGTCCACCACTATTCACCTTTCTCCATTGGGAAAATTGGCCATTTAGCCCTACCCTCTGCTTTCTATCTTTTAATCAGTTCCTGATCCACAGTAGTACACTGCCTCCTATCCCATGACTCTTTAGTTTTGCCAAAAGTCTCTGATGAGGGACCTTGTCAAAGGCTTTCTGAAAGTCCAGATACAGTATATCAACTGACTCACCTTTGTCCACCTGTTTATTCACACCTTCAAAAAAACATAACAGATTAGCAAGACAAGATCTTCCTTGTCTAAAGCCATGTTGGCTGTCTCCCATTAGGCAATGACTATCTACATGCTGAGTAATTTTGTTCTTTATGATGGTTTCTACCATTTTTCTTGGTACTGACGTCAGGCTCACCGGTCTGTAGTTTCCCGGATCACCCCTGGAACCCTTTTTAAAAATTGGCATTACATTGGCGATCCTCCAATCTTCAGGTATTACAGATGATTTTAATGAAATTCACAGATTACTAATAGCAGGTCTGCAATCTCATATTTCAGTTCTTTCAACACCCTCAGATGTATACCATCCGGCCCAGGTGATTTGCTACTCTTCAGTTTATCTAATAGTTGAAATACATCTTCCCGATTTATCGATATTTCCTTCAATTCTTCCGCACCTTTAAATACCACTTCAGTCATGGGTAACATCCCTACATCTTCCTCAGTAAAGACCGAAGCAAAGAATTCATTCAGTCTCTCCGCTATCGCCTTGTCGCCTCTTAGTGCCCCTTTAACTCCTCTATCATCTAATGGACCAACTGACTCTCTCACAGGTTTTTTGCTACGAATGTACTTGAAAAGGTCTTTACTTCGCGTTTTTGCTTCCGCAGCAAGCTTCTTCTCAAATTCTCCCTTTGCCTGCCTTGCATTTGACTTGCCAGTGCTTGTGTTGTTTCCAGGTTTCGTCGTTTGGCTCTTTTTTCCATTTCCTGAAAGATGCTTTTTTGGCAACAACAGCCTCTCTGACCTCACCTTTAAACCATGCTGGCAGTTTTTTGGACTTCCTTCCACTTTTCTTAAAGCGTGGAATACAGCTGGTCTGGGCTTCCAAGATAGTATTTTTCAACAACACCCAAGCTTGATGTAAGTCTTTAACCTTTGCAACTGCTCCTTTTAGATTTTTCTTAACTATTTTCCTCATTTTATCATAGTCCCCCTTTCGAAAGTTAAAAGGTAGTACTGTGGATTTCCTTACCATCCCTCCTCCACTAATTAAATCAAATGTGATCATGCTATGATCACTATTGCCAAGCGGCCCCAACACCCTTATCTCTTGCACTAGATCTGGTGTTCCACTAAGGACTAGGTCTAATATGGCTTCCCCTCTGGTTGGTTCATGAACCAGCTGCTCCAAGAAGCAGTCATTTATTTCATCTAGGAACTTTATCTCCCTAGCATGTCCCATTTGGAATGTACCTCATAGTGAACTAGTAGGAGATTATAGGGGAACCAGTAATGCTAGAAATACAATTACCATTACTTAAGACCATTAGGATATAGCAGTCGCATAAAAGTGTGCCCTCACTTGGTTTGCAGCTTGTCGTGCTGTGAGGGCTTGTGTGCGTCAGTGATGCTGAGAGCTAAGCTATCAGTAGCTTAGCTACTGGCAGGGTCTCCCATGATAGAAAGGTCTCAGCTGAGGTTCCAGACTAAGACAAACCACCTTACTGTTGGTTGATCTGTAGAGCCCTTGTTAGGAAAGCCTCCCCACGTGATACGTGATGTTATCGTGCTATAAATTAACTTTTTTGCACGATGACGTTCCGTTTCGCCCGACAACATCTCTGTCGGTGCTCAGATACAGAAAGTGTGGAGTAAGACTCTCCAGAGGGCGGAGAGAAGGGGGTCATGGGCGGGGGGTGGGCAGGAAGAGGCTCCAGGCATACTATCACTGTGAAATGAAGGTCCGAAAAATAGCACGAGTGAAAACCTGGCGTTAGAGGTAGTAGCAGGTTCCCAGCTCTGCCTTAACCCCAGGAGGCCCCAGACCAGCTGACACAGGTCTATTCTACATCCTGGTTTTATGGTGGTTGCTGTTGTTGCAGGTTCCCAGCTCTGCCCTAACCCCAGGAGGCAGCAGACCAGATTACACAGGTCTATTCTACATCCTGGTTTTATGGTGGTTGCTGTTGTAGCAGGTTCCCAGCTCTGCCCTAACCCCAGGAAGACTCAGACCAGTTTACACAGGTCATAAAATAAGAACATAAGAAATACCATACTGGGTCAGAACAAGGTCCATCAAGCCCAGTATCCTGTTTCCAACAGTAGCCCATCTAGGTCAAACGTACCTAGCAGTTTCACCAAATGACAAAGGTTCCACAATGCTTGTATTGAGTCAAGCATTGATATCCTGGGTCCCTATTTAATAATGGTTTATGGACCTTTCCTCCAGGAACTTGTCCAAACCTTTTTTAAACCCAGCTATACTAACAGCATTTACTACACCCTCCGGTAACAAATTCCAGAGATTGATTACACGTTGAGTGAAAAAATATTTTCTCTTATTTATCTTAACTAGTTTACCATGTAGCTTCATTGCATGTCCCCTAGTCTTTCTATATTCTGATGATGTAAATAATCGATCTACGTTTACCCGTCCCACTTTGTTCATTAATTTATAGACTTCTATCATTTCTCCCCTCAGCTGTTTCTTTTCCACGTTAAAGAGCCCTAACCTTTTTAGCCTCTCTTCATAGGGGTATCCTTCCATCCCCTTTACCATTTTGGTGACTCTTCTCTGAACCTTTTCTAATAACGCTATATCCATTTTAAGATACGTCGACCAGAATTGCACACAATATTCAAGGTGCAGTTGCACCATGGAACGATACAGGGGCATTATCATATCCTTTGTTTTATTTTCCATTCCTTTCCTTATGATACCTAGCATTCTATTTGCTCTCTTGGCGGCCGCTGCACACTGGGCTGAGGGTTTTAACATTTATCCACAATGACGCCTAAATCTTTTTCCTGGGTGGTGGTTCCTAATGTGTAACCTTGCATTGTGTAACTATAGTTTGGGTTGTTCTTCCCTAGGTGCATAACTTTGCACTTGTCCACATTAAATTTCATCTGCCATTTTGATGCCCAGTATTCCAATTTATCAAGATCCTCTTGCAATTTTCCACAATCCTCTTGGGTTTTAACAACTTTAAACAGATTTGTGTCATCTGCAAATTTGATAGCCTCACTCGTTATTCCCTTTTCCAGGTCATTTATGAATATGTCAAAAAGCAGCGGACACAGCACAGATCCCTGGGGTACACCACTATTCACCTTTTTCCATTGGGAAAATTGGCCATTTAGCCCTACCCTCTGTTTTCTATCTTTTAACCAGTTCCTGATCCACAATAGCACACTGCCTCCTATCCCATGACTCTTTAGTTTTGCCAAAGGTCTCTGATGAGGGACCTTGTCAAAGGCTTTCTGAAAGTCCAGATACACTATATCAACTGACTCACCTTTGTCCACCTGTTTATTCACACCTTCAAAAAAACATAACAGATTAGTAAGACAAGATCTTCCTTGTCTAAAGCCATGTTGGCTGTCTCCCATTAGGCCATGACTATCTACATGCTGAGTAATTTTGTTCTTTATGATGGTTTCTACCATTTTTCTTGGTACTGCCGTCAGGCTCACCGGTCTGTAGTTTCCAGGATCACCCCTGGAACCCTTTTTAAAAATTGGCGTTACATTGGCGATCCTCCAAATCTTCTGGTATTACAGATGATTTTAATGAAAATTCACAGATTACTAATAGCAGGTCTGCAATCTCATATTTCAGTTCTTTCAACACCCTTGGATGTATACCATCTGGCCCAGGTGATTTGCTACTCTTCAGTTTATCTCATAGTTGAAATACATTTTCCTGATGTATCGATATTTCCTTCAATTCTTCCGCACCTTTAAATACCACTTCATTCATGGGTAACATCCTCAGTAAAGACCGAAGTAAAGAAGTCATTCAGTCTCTCCGCTATCGCCTTGTTGCCTCTTAGTGCCCCTTTAACCCCTCTATCATCTAATGGACCAACTGACTCTCTCACAGGTTTTTTGCTACGAATGTACTTGAAAAAGTCTTTACTTCGTGTTTTTGCTTCTGCAGCAAGCTTCTTCTCAAATTCTCCCTTTGCCTGCCTTATCAGTGCCTTGCATTTGACTTGCCAGTGCTTGTGCTGTTTCCAGGTTTCGTCGTTTGGCTTATTAAAAGAGGGCTGCTACACAGTACCCTGTCCTGTGCTGCTGCGGTAAGCTGTGACCAACTTCCTGGGTTCACAGATTAATTAGCTTTAATACAAAGAAGTCCTTTCAGAAAATTCCCAGAAGTATATACTCACAATTGCAGATCTCTTTCCAGAAGTAACAGTCCCTTTTCCTAGTCCTTCAAGACTGAGGATCACAGAGCTCTGGTTGAGCTATTTATGCCTGTGCTGCTGAGGTAAGCTGTGACCAACTTCCTGGGTGATTAACAGTCCTTGCTTGGATAGAAGGAATCTTTCAAAATGGCCTTTTGACCTGCCACCTGGTGTTAACACCTATTGAAAACGTTTCACAGGTCTCTTGCCCCCTAGGTTGAAGACCTCTTTGTAAAAGTCTCTACAAGACTTTATTTGTTGGTCAAAGAGTACTGACCCTGTTTTGCCTTTTATGCTAAGTTATATTCTGATTTGATTTAAATTACAGCTCTTTGCTGCTGCTAGGCTCTGACTTATTATGAAATTTAAACTACAAGCTCTCTGCTGGGTTCTAAATTTAACCAGAAAGCTCTCTTCTGTGTTTTAAATTTAAAGTAAAAGTACTTTGCTGATACTAGGCTCCAAATGACTATTAAATTTAAACTACAAGTTCTCTGCTAGGTTCCAAATTTAACCAGAAAACTTTCTTCTGTGTTTTAAATTTAAACTAAAAGTACTTTGCTGATACTGGGCCCTGACTGAGTATTAAATTTAAACTACAAGCTCTCTGCTGGGTATGAAATGTAACCAGAAAGTTCTCTTCTGTGTTTTAAATTTAAACTTAAACTGCTGCTACTGGGCCCTGACTGATTTAACAAAAAACACTGGGTTCACAGATTAATTAGCTTTAATACAATGAAGTCCTTTCAGAAAATTCCCAGAAGTATATACTCAAAATTGCAGATTTCTCTCCAGAAGTAGCAGTCCCTTTTCCTAGTCCTTCGAGGATCACAGAGCTCTGGTTGAGCTATTTATGCCTGTGCTGCTGAGGTAAGCTGTGCTCAGCTATTTATGCCTGTGCTGCTGAGGTAAGTGTTATGGTGGTTGCTGTTGTTGCAGGTTCTCAGCTGTGCCCTAACCCCAGGAGGCCCCAGACCAGCTGACACAGGTCTATTCTACATCCTGGTGTTATGGTGGTTGCTGTTATTGTAGGTTGCCAGCTCTGCCCAACCCAAGGAGGCATCAGATCAGATTACACAGGTCTAATCTACATCCTGGTGTTATGGTAGGTGCTGCTGGGTATGTGTGGAACATCACCCTATCCCCAGAAGGCCCTCATACCTGATGACAGAGGTGTTGTACACATCCTGGGGTCATGGTGGTTGCTTCAGTTGCCATCTCCCAGCTGTGGCCCACCCTCAGGAGGCCCCAGCCCACAACTATAAAATTCAAGAAATTCATTGAAACTGAATTTCTAGACTCTACAATACCCCACCTTTCATCATCTCCAACAGATTTAGATGAAGCAGTCAAAAACTGGCATACCACCATCAATAATGCAGCCACAATTAACCAAAATAATAAAAAGCCAACCAATACTAAAATCAAAATCACCCCATGGTTCAACAGTACTTTAAAACATATGAAAAGAGATCTAAGAAAACTAGAAGCCAAATGGCGCAAAACCAAATCCACCATCCACAAAGAATTATATTATAACCACCTCACATTATATAAGGAAACCTTAGACAACACAAAGAAAAACTACTATGCCAGCATCCTATCAAATTCTTATAATAGACCAAGAGAACTATTCTCCATTGTTAGTAACCTAACTAATAACTCACAAACTTCCAGCAAGGAAATCACTGACATCTCAGCACAAACATTAGCTAACTATTACCATAACAAAACAAAACTACAATTCACAACTCCAGACTCTTTCCACAAATCTCATCACCCGATAGACGTATGGTCAGAATTTCACCCTATAACCAAAACATCATTAAAAAATATCATACTCAACCTAAACACCACTACCTCTTACCTAGATCCTTGCCCAGTAATCTGGATAAAAAACACTCTCCCAATCCTTCTTTCATTCATACTCCCCATTGTCAATCTCTCACTACTCCAAGGTTACCTCCCACCCACACTTAAACACGTACAAATAAGACCAATTCTCAAGAACAGCACCCTTGATAAAACCTCACCAAAATCATATAGACCCATCTCAAGTATACCATTCTTAGCAAAAGTAATAGAAAAAACAGTACAAATACAGACGCAGGAGCACCTAGACTCATCTTACCCACTCGACGAACAGCAATATGGTTTTCGCCCAAAGCATGGAGTGGAAACACTCCTCACAGCTCTAACAGATACGCTATTAAGAGGAATCGACAATCACAAACAAGCATTCATTCTATTATTTATTGATATTTCAGCTGCTTTTGATAGCGTCCACCATACCATAATGCTCAATAATCTGAGTCAAATAGGAATAAATGCCACAGTTCATAAATGGTTCTCCTCTTATCTAGATAATAGGACACAAAATGTACGAATAGGTAATCAAACCTCTGATTCATACAAACTGGAAACCGGTTTACCTCAAGGATCAGCGTTATCAGCACTCCTATTTAACATATACATAAAACCTGTATGCAATATCTTTAAAAAATTTGGTGTACTCTATCATCTATACGCAGATGATATCATGATGTACATTCCGTTCACGATTCCCAACTTACCGATGCAAACTCTGTCAGATTGCTTCAATGAAGTCACATCCTGGCTAAATACCCACAATCTCCAAATAAATCACTCCAAAACTGAAGTGCTAATCGTCACCAAAAACCAATCCTATACTCCACCTACACACATAACACTTCAAAACCAAGAAATTAAAATAAAAAATGAAGTAAGATATCTAGGTGTTATTCTAGATAAACACCTTACATTAGACACCCACATTAGAAACACCACAAAGAAAATCTATTTCAAACTCAAAATCCTTAAACAACTAAGACCCCTTGTATACATACATGATTTCATCAGCATAATTCAAGCCATCATAACCCCCCACTTTGACTTCGCTAACCTAATTTTATTGGGTATAACAAAACAAAACATTAAAAGAATTCAACTTGCCCAGAATGCAGCAGCTCGGATAATAACGAAAGTACACGCACATCAACATATAACACCAATACTAGAATCCCTTCACTGGCTGCCTATACAAAGTAGGATAGTATACAAAACATTGATAACCACATTTAAAACTCTAAACGACATGGCCCCAGTCACCCTAAGTAACCTAATCAGCAAAGAGCACTCAAAATCTACTCAAAGAAAAGGACAAACAAATAAACTAAAAACTCCCAAAGACTTCATAAAAGCAAATAAACTCACAAACAATAGAGCTTTTTCTCATGCAGCTCCAACAATCTGGAATTCCCTCCCAGATGATCTAAGATTGCTAACCGAGATCATCGAATTCCGCAAAAAAGTGAAAACCTATCTCTTTTCTAAACATTACAACAACTCAGATCATCCCTCAATAGACTTAGATAATGGCTAACCAGTTTTTATCTAACAAATCCCAAATGACCTACACATACAATTCTTCATAGCTGATACTGTACTTTGAATAACGCTTAAGCCCCACATAATGTGTATTTGTACATAATGTATATAGTTTATACTGTTCTATACTGTTCTGTATTAACACTAGTTGTTTATCTTATTGTTATTTGGTCATATGATGTTTTATGTAAAACAAACTCCGATTTGTTAACTGTTGTTTATTGTGAACCGCAACTGAACTATGGAAGATGCGGTATATAAATCATTGTTAAATAAATAAAATAAAAATAAAAAACACAGAGGTCTATCAGTCACCCTGATGTTTTGGCTGCTGCTGCTGTTGCAGGCTCCCAGCTCGCCACATCCCCAGGAGGCAGCATACCAGATTCCAGTGGTCCAGCAAGCATCCCTGTGTAATGGTAGTTGATGGTGCATGAACCCAGCTCCCCCACACCTCTAGGTGTCTCAGCCCGCACCACAGAGGTGGGTTCAGCATCCAGGTGTCACGGTGATTGCTTCTGTTGATGTGTGACGGGCTGCCCAACACCGAGGTGTGTGCTGGACTGCACTGAGGATATGGAGTCTCATCCGGAGTCTGGAAATCAGAATGGCAACGCCACACATGCCATGTTGCTGTCATGTCATGCAAGGAGATGGCAGGAACATGGCATGGGATGGCTGCGAGGCAGCGCACAGGGCACGTAGGTGTCACACCACACATGCCCAGCCTCACGCCCACACATGCAGGCAGTGGTGCTAACAGTTAGCAGGAGTGGCCCCCATTGCATGCAGGAGTGGCCCCCATTGCATGCAGACATATGTGCCATGTGGTTCGCCATGGGCAGGGATACAGGACCCTAACGGTTGTAAACATTGCTTATCCCCCCAGGTAGAGGACCTACGGAAGAAGGGCAGAGAGATGCGGCTACACTGCCCTGGATACCTCCACCGCATGCAGTGGGAGGCAATGGCCGGGGGTGACGGTGAGTGTCCCTGCCTCTGCATTGTGCAACACCATGTCCCAGTGGCATGGCAGACTGTGATGCCACATACAATGTGTCTGTGCCGTAACAAATGCATGACGCCCTGTTCATTTCTGCCTTCTCCACAGAGGCTGAAGATGCTGGAGAGGGGACCTCGGCACCCACACCACCTGGTGGCAGCCCCCCCCCCACGACCACTGGAATCACCGATGTGGAGTACGTATCTGCAGCGGCGGAGGATGCCATGGATGTTGGGGAGGAATACATGGAGGGTGGGAAGGGGTGGGAGGAGGGGGTGGCGGAGGGTGCTGGGGAGGTGGAGTGGGAGGGTGAGGAGGGTGAAGAGGAGGGCAGTGGGGAGGGTGAGGGGACCAGCCAGGGCGGGGAGGGCAGGGGGGCCATGGAGGTTGGGGAGGGGGAGCCTGTGCCTGAGGGCGGCCACAGGGCACCACAGGGCCCCTGCCACCTGTGCATGGTCAACGTGTCAGCCTGGGTGTGGGACCCCCACACATTGCCACACACAGGGCCCATGCAGATGCCACCACCCAGACCACAGCCACATTGTGTGGATGTGGTGGCAAATGTGTGGGTCTCATGTGTGTAGTGATGGGCACTGTTATGCGGACCCTGAGCAACCGTGGCCACGCCATCAGGCAGCTGACAGTTGCTGTTGAGGGTATGGCTGAGGTGATGTGCCGCCAGCATTATCATGGCATGTTCACGGTGCATCCCCAGCCATACCCCCACGGTGGGCCCCTGGGTGTGTGAGGCACACATGTGCACATGGCACACCTGCCCTGTGCTGTCCTGGGACCTGGGACCAGCACATGGGGTCCACTGGGAATTGGTTGCATGTGACCCACAGTTGTGCCAAAAGATCTGTGACAACCTGTACATAGATGTGTCCGCAGCCACGTGTCCATGCAGCTTCTCATGGTCCACCCAGTGGCTGGTTTTGTGCATATCATGATAGGCGATACATTTGGCTATTAGAGTTAACCACCAGTGCGTGTGTGGCCCAGAATACAGGGTCAGTTCCCCATTGTTGACCTGTTGATAGATATTAAGAACATAAGACATGCCATACTGGGTCAGACCGAGGTCCATCAAGCCCAGTATCCTGTTTCCAACAGTGGCCAATCTAGGTTATACGTACCTAGCAATATTCCCAAAGACACAGGTTCCACAATGCTTGTACTGGGTCAAGCATTGATATCCTGGGTCCCTTTTTAATAGTGGTTTATGGACCTTTCCTCCAGGAACTTGTCCAAACCTTTTTTAAACCCAGCTATACTAACAGCCCTTACTACATCCTCCGGTAACAGATTCCAGAGTTTGATTACACGTTGAGTGAAAAAATATTTTCTCTTATTTGTCTTAAATAGTTTACCCTGTAGCTTCATTACATGTCCCCTAGTCTTTCTATACTCTGATAGCGTAAACAATTGATCCACGTTTATCCGTTCCACTCCATTCATTAATTTATAGACCTCTATCATATCTCCCCTCAGCCGTCTCTTCTCCAGGCTAAAGAGCCCTAACCTTCTTAGCCTCTCTTCATAGGAGTAGCCTTCCATCCCCTTCACCAATTTGGTGGCTCTTCTCTGTACTTTTTCTAATAACGCTATGTCCTTTTTAAGATACGGTGACCAGAATTGCACACAATATTCAAGGTGTGGTCGTACCATGGAGCGATACAGAGGCATTATAATATCCTTTGTTTTGTTCTCCATCCCTTTCCTTATGATACCTAGCATTCTATTTGCTTTCTTGGCCGCCGCTGCACACTGGGCAGAGGGTTTTAACATGTTATCCACAATGACTCCTAAATCTTTTTCCTGGGTGGTGGTTTCTAATGTGGAGCCTTGCATCGTGTAACTATAGTGTGGGTTGTTTTTCCTAGGTGCATAACTTTGCACTTGTCCACATTAAATTTCATCTGCCATTTGGATGCCCAGTCTTCCAATTTATCCAGATCCTCCTGCAGTTTTCCACAATCCTCTTGGGTTTTAACAACTTTAAACAGTTTTGTGTCATCTGCAAATTTGATAATCTCACTAGTTATTCCCTTTTCCAGGTCATTTATGAATATGTCAAAAAGCAGCGGACCCAGTACAGATCCCTGGGGTACTCCACTATTCACCTTTTTCCATTGGGAATATTGGCCATTTAGCCCTACCCTCTGCTTTCTATCTTTTAACCAGTTCCCGATCCACAATAGTACACTGCCTCCTATCCCATGACTTATTAGCTTCGCCAAAAGTCTCTGATGGGGGACTTTGTCAAAAGCTTTCTGAAAGTCCAGATACACTATATGAACCGACTCACCTTTGTCTACCTGTTTATGCACACCTTCAAAAAAACATATCAGATTAGTAAGACAAGATCTTCCTTGTCTAAAGCCATGCTGGCTGTCTCCCATTAGGCCATGACTATCTACATGCTGTGTAATTTTGTTCTTTATGATGGTTTCTACCATTTTCCCTGGTACTGACGTCAGGCTCACCGGTCTGTAATTTCCTGGGTCACCCCTGGAACCCTTTTTAAAAATTGGTGTTACGTTGGCGACCCTCCAATCTTCAGGTATTACAGATGATTTTAATGAAAGTTCACAGATTACCAATAGCAGGTCTGCAATCTCATATTTCAGTTCTTTCAACACTCTGGGATGTATACCATCCGGTCCAGGTGATTTGCTACTATTCAGTTTATCAAATAGTTGTAATATATCTTCCCGGTGTAGCGATATTTCTCTCAATTCCTCTGCAGTATCACCTTTAAATACCACTTCAGTCTTGGGTAACATCCCTACATCTTCCTCAGTAAAGACCGAAGCAAAGAATTCATTCAGTCTCTCTGCTATAGCCTTGTTTCCTCTTACTGCCCCTTTTACCCCTCTATCATCTAATGGTCTAATTGACTCTCTCACAGGCCTTTTGCTACGAATGTACTTGGAAAAGTCTTTATTTCGTGTTTTTGCTTCCGTAGCAAGTTTCTTCTCAAATTCCCACTTTGCCTGCCTTATCAATGCTTTGCATTTAACTTGCCAGTGCTTGTGCTGTTTCCAGTTTTCATCGTTTGGCTCTTTTTTCCATTTCCTGAAGGTTGCTTTTTTGGCAGCAACAGCCTCTCTGACCTCACCTATTATGTGTAAACTGCGTGATGTACATTGTTGGGCAACAATAGAGTACTGTAGATATGCTCCCACATATCATGGACGCATGCCAGGTCTCCCTCATACGAATGTATGTCGCCTTGCAAATGTATGCATCAGTGATGGCTCCGTATCTGATGCGCCACCCATTGTACCTGTTCACCAGAGTGCACCTTGCCGTCATTGAATGAGGCTGTCTGACAAGGTCACCATCGGTGACAATGCCATTCTGAGCTGCAGTGCGTGACGCTATTAGCTGATGCCGTGACAATGGATGCCCCCTGGATATTCCCCATACCACCATGTGATGCCGGTTCATGGCTGTTTTCTAATCTGGGGACTGGCCAGGGCAGTCCATTGATGTGATGGTCTCCCGCAGTGTCCAGCTGATCACCTATCTGGAGCACTGGCAGGGTGCATTGTCAACTAGGAGGAGGAACTTTCCAGAAGCCAGCTGGTGTGCTGATGGCAACATGCACATATGCTGTATGGTGATGTACAGGGCCCCACTGAGCACCCCATCCCTGATGTGCGGGCGTACAACGCCACTGGCAACCATGTAGCCCCAGACCATGACCGGCAGAGGATGGCGCACACTGAGGTTGAGACACCCTGGCTGGAAAACCACCTCGGGGACCCCCTGCACATAGGTGCGGGCCCAGTTACCAAACAGGCCAATGGTGCATTAAGCGCTGAAGAGCAACATATCCCACATCATAGTCGACCAGTCTAAGGGCATCCACGCCCACACGATCCTGTTGTGCACTGGTATATCAGTCATCAGTGTCACATTTTGTGCTTGCCACACCCTTAGACACAACTGCTGGCACTGGCGATGGACTGCTGAGGGACTGACACAAACCTCACTCCTGTCTGACCAGCCCCGATGTAGCTAAGGAGAGGTCAATCTGCGATCAGTCAGTGAAATGCGGTGAAGTGGGCGGTCGTGGCATGATGCTGATGCACATGGAGGACCTGAATGTGGCTTGTCCATCACTGAACCCGTTTCCCTCTTCATCTGTACAAATGTAACAACAGCGCCCAGACTGCAGCCAATGTCTCTGGCTATCTGGCGGTGTGCAACCCCGTCCCCGCCCATGATGTCAGGGTCTGAGTCATCCTCATGCCCTATTCATTAGGCGTATGACAATCAAAGTGTCTGTGCATGAGTATAGCTGCACCGTTGCCCAGATATCTGCAATGTGATAGGTTAGTGCAACCTGCCTCTTCACTGGCAGAAATGACGAGTACATATTGGATAATCGAGGACCAGTTTGGATGCACGATCCACATAAATAGCTGTGGCAATCTCCCAGTGTCTGCAAGGTAGTTAAATTGGATGCACAGATGGCAAAGGTGGCAACTCTAATAGCCAAATGTATCTCCACTAATGTGTGAGACAGATGTACATGCTGGGCTAATGCCAAATGTGATCTAGTTGTAATGTTAACCCGCCTGTGGGAGAGTGTTGTTCTGTTGTACCTTTTAACGTTTGTATGGCACCTACTGACACAAATGTGAATTAAAACTTTGTGTAGGTAGCCAACTCTTGCAATGGTCATGTGTCCTCTGTACATACATACTGTAGTGGTGAGTGTGACACCTGTGTGCATGTCCCAGAGTATATGTGTGCCACATACATGGCCCATGCCCCACAACAGGCTGTGTGGAGCGCCATGTGCGCTGCCGGATGTATCCCCTGATGACATCGTGATGTAACCATGTGCTACATCGTCCAGCAGACATGGACACATTCACGTTGTCATGGATAGTCAGTCTGTAGCAGGGATGCACCACATGATAGGATGGTGAGGAGGTGCGGATGTGGTACCCATGATGCAGCCTAGATGTGATGTATGCGGGGATCCACGTGTCTGACAGGGTGTTAGGTGGTGAGGCTCACTGAGGTGGGGTCTGGTGGGGTGGAGGAGCAGCGGCTCACTACAAGTGCCGGAGGGGGGTAAACAACTGACAGCAGCTAGGTATATCTGTACGTCGTGTCTGTCCACCAAGCATGTGCGGTTAGTATGACACGGTGACCCTGGTGTGTGTCTGACAGACGGGTTACCCATGTAGATAGCCTGATGTGGATTATATGCGGTGACAGAGGGGAGATATACCCCACAATGTTGGTGAACAAGCAGACATATACAGCAGGTGGCAGGAGGAGGGAGAGTGTAACTCCAGGTAAATGTATGGCATGGTGCATGGCACACAGGGCATGTGTGGACCTCTCTGTTATGACTGCTGCTGGTGCAGACACCCTGCCAGTCTGTGACATGGTAGGGAACATTTGACCATGGTAACCCCAATTGGGACAGACCACTCATGGAACCCCCGACACAAACAATGGACAAGTGCACATCGGTAACCAAAGGTAATGTGTGGTCAGTCCAACGTACAATCACAGACCTACAGCCTGCGTGACTGCCCACACCCATGACCCCCCACACCCCCTGCCACTACTGCTGCCTCTGGCGCTGCTGTTGGCTGCAGGATACATCCCGCCACGGCCTCGAGGGCATCTGCCACCCAGCCTAGTCCAGCTGCGATCTCCACGGCAGTCCCTCGCAGCTGCCGTGTCTCCAGGTTGTGCTCCCTGACATCACTGCGGAGCCCACACACTGCCCACGTGAGGGCCTGCACCACCTGGCATTGGGCATGCTGTACCTGCTGCTGACCACGCATTTCCGCCTGTATAGCTATCAGCTCCTGGCGAGTGCCTGTGGGTGGGGAACAGTGTGACCTGTGAGACATCTGTTGCCCACACCCCAATGTGTATGACCTGCCCATTCCCCACCATGCCACACCACCCACCCTAGACATGGCCATGGGGGCATATGTATGTGTGTAGGCCCACTGTCATTGTGCATGTGTGTGCCCCCACTACTGTGTCTGGGGGTTGGTGTGCCACACCAGCACATGCAACCATCCTGCCAGTCACCTACCTGCAGCATCCCTGCGTGCCGACGCTGTATGTGCCTGCAGCTCCTGGAGAACAACATGCATAGTGCCCGTTGTTGCAGTCGATGGCCCTGGTGGTGGCAATATGGGCCTGACCCCCACATCCTCAGGCCCCTCCCCAGCCATTGTGGTGCCTGTGTACCCGCTCCGCTGTGGTATCTGTTTGTCCTCTGG
Organism: Ichthyophis bannanicus; assembly: GCA_033557465.1. Classification (NCBI taxonomy): domain Eukaryota; kingdom Metazoa; phylum Chordata; class Amphibia; order Gymnophiona; family Ichthyophiidae; genus Ichthyophis; species Ichthyophis bannanicus. Next base: position 455,139,945 of record CM066036.1, read on the forward strand.
GGCGGCCACCACCTCAGGCATCACATCGGCTCATGGGGTGTCTGGGGTGTTGCTGGTGGCAGCCTCTGCATGCGGTGCCTCTTCGACATCCACTGGCTCAGGCTCACCGCCATTGCCCTCTTCGGCCGCCTCGATGGCCTGGATGTTACCTGGGGGGGCAGGGTGGAACAAGGTACACAGTAGATATGGGGTTGACACAGACACATATGTAGAGCCCATTGTAACGTCACCACCATGGGCAATGTGTGTACCGCCTGTACCTGATGTCATAGCGCCTACAATGGGGCAGCACATGTGTATCGGCTGTGCTGTACATGGGAGGGGGGGCAGCACATTGCGGTGCATGGGGTGCAGTGCCACATTGTCATGTCTGACCTGGGGATCGGTGTGGCGAGTGCTGCACACACAATGCGCAGCACCAGGTGCGCACTGTGTGTGAGACATGGGCTCCGACCACAGAGCTACCTGTGGCCGGTGTGTGTGTGAGGCCTTGCAAGGAGTGTGAGGCCTGTCACAGTGTGTGTGAGCGACATGTATGCACTGTGGCATACAGGTATGGACAGATGTTGCTTCAGGTGTGGCAGTCAGCCAGACATGTATGGGGACTGGTGCAGTGCTGTTCGATGTGTGTCATGTATGGGGAGTTATGCAGGACTGGGCACCCTGTGGTGCGGGTTCCAGGGGATGGGGGGCCCTGGCATGCATGAGGTCGCACTTGGGGGGGGGTTTGGAACAGTGTCTCCCGGCACCATGGTGCATGTTCGGGGTTTGACCCCGGGTGGTGTCGGTGTTGGGGCAGGTGCATCTGTTACAGAGGTCTCTGGGACTGGTGCTGGGACATGACATGGGGGCGTGAGGGTGTGTACACTGTGTCTGTGGGGGTGTATATGCACATATGGCCATGTGTTGGGTGTCCTGGGGTGGTCAGTACAAGGCCTGGCTGACTGGGGCCACACCTATGCTGGTGGTGGTAGCACAGGGTGGGTGGGCCTGGTCTGTGTGGTTCACCTGTGCATGTGCACTGTACATTGCACATGGCATGGTGACATGACATATCCCTCACCGTTAGATACAGGATTTACAACATACTCCACGGTGTCACACACCTATCGTTGGACATGTACGCCTCCCACTACCCAGGCCGGGAACAATGCAATGCCTATAGTCCACACCTAGCAACATCACATAGTTGGGAGCCCCATGGGTATGAGGGTCACGTGTCACTCATACATGCTCTGGAGGCCAATACAACATCTATACCCGATGTTTCATGGAGATAGTTACTGGAAACACAGCCATGGTGTGATGGTGGTTGGTAGGGTAGGTGGTCAGCTGACAGGGCTGCAGTCCCCAGAGACGGGAGGGATGGGTCAGTGACGGCGTGCATTACGGTGTATACACAGGGCCATAAGGAACCACAGATCTGCAGCTTACAGGGTTTGCAGAGCTGACAGGGCAAAGGGATGTGTGAGTGTGAATGGCAGATGCATGGCAGGGGCTATAATGGGTCTGTTGCGAATGGTCACAATGTAACATGAGAGGTCTGTTACTGTGCTTGTGCTGTATACCTCATGCCCTCGAGATGTTGATTTGCAGATTCCCATGGTATGTCAGCAGTGGTGTGTGTCATACGTGTGCGATGTCTGTGTGACATACACCCCAGCTCATCTCAGGGCTCGGCTGTGTATATCCCTTGTCAATGTGCTGTGGACAGGACATATCTTGTTGTTGTCTGACTCTAATCGGCGGATGTGGAGTGGATCCCCTGGGGCACTTGGTTTCGCTGTCGCTTGGTTTGCATGTTGTGTGTGTTTGCCTCTGTGACAAGGGTTTGTGTTGCTGCATCCATGCGTGTGTCAAATGTGTGTGACATATGTAGCTTCAAGGGGTACTCACGGCATGGGCTGTTATTTTTCTGGTGGGGGTGGTAGGCCATCCCTGTCTAGGGAGCATTGTGTTATCGTGTGCACAGTGAGGGAGGGGTGTCATTCCACCTGGCCGACTGTGTGCCCCCCCCCCTCGTTTGAGACACCTGTTCAGTGCTGTATCATATCCACCACTGTGCATGTCTGGTACACGCCCCCAGGTACCTGTCGTGGTCCCCCTGGGGACACGTTGCAACCTGTTGCTACCCTGGTGGCCTCCTCTGCATCTGTTTGGCCACACCTGCTCCCAGGACATGGGTCTGCACCACCCCGTGGCATGCCCAGCATGTGCGTGGTGGACAGCTGTATATGTGCTACATGTCTCTAACATACCTGCTTGTGGGTCAGCCATGTCCAGCACCGGGGAGAGGCCATGTATGTAGATCGGGCCTAGACGCTCTGCAACCTGCTGCTCCAGGGGCGTGAGGCTTGGGATGAAGGTGCTGCCCCCACCAGTGCCGCTAGCATGTCGGCGTTCGACAGTCATGTGTGCACGGACCCCCCGCCTGATGTCATTGACCCTCTTATGGAAGCTGTCAAGGTCCCTTGGTGGCCCCCAGCCTGTGCCATGGCCCCCTGCACCTCCTCCCACACCTGGGTCCTTACGCTCACAGTTGTGCGTGAGCTCATGCGCCCATACAGCTCCTCATAGTGTTCGAGGACACTTGCCAGCAGGTTGTGATTTTCCTGCTGGCTGAATCTTATGGCCCTCTTCCTCTCCCCATCCGGCACAGGTGTCCACCTACGCTTGCCTGTGTGATGGCCCTCAGGCTGCTGGGTGGGGTCGGACATACCCGAAGGGCCTGCAACCTCGGACTCTGGCTGACCCATCCCTCCCATCTCTGGGGACTGCAACCCTGGCGTTTCACCGGACACCCCACCTGTCATGTCCAGCCGCAGCATGTCCCAGCTCTCCCTGTCCTACCTCTGCATCTCAGACCTGTCTGACCTCCTGTGGCCCTTGCCCCCTCCCCCGTCACCTACACCAGCCCTCACCACCTAAGCCACTCACAGCCCTGCCTCTTATCACCCCACCACACACCAACCCAGCCACTCACCACCCCCACCACCGACCGACCTTGCCACTCACCTCCCCCACCACACACCAACCCTGCCACTCTCCTTGCCCAACCTGCCTCTGACCATCTGTTCGCTTCACCATCAACAACACACACCTTCAAACTCGCTTGCCTGCACCAACCCCTCAGCCTGTACCAGGTATTCACGTTAATTTATAATATGTTTTCCCATCTGCGCATGTGTGCGCACATTGCGCATGTGCAGAGGCGATGCCTGGGGTGCGTACGCGGAACCTGGCACCGTACATGTGCAGACATGTATACCTCTTGCACATGTGCGGCACACGGTTATGCTACGCCCTGTCACCTGTGGGATGCGCGAGGAACCAGGCGCCACACATGCGCAGATACGTACAGCGTATGTGCATGTCTGGCACCTGTTGCTGCGCACGTCCCACAGGCGCCAGGGTATAGCGGAACCATGCACCAGACATGCGCAAGAGGTGTATGTGTCTGCGCATGTGCGGTGCCAGGATCCATGCAAGCTGTAACGGACAGTGTGGTGGGAGCTGGCGCCGCACATGCGTATGCCTCCCACGCAGATGTAGCCTGCATGCGCATGTGGGGCACCTGGTTCCGTGCATGTCCCACATGCGACAGGGCTTAGTGGAACCGTGCGCCGTACATGTGCAAGAGGTGTACATGTCTGCGCATGTGCGGCACCAGGTTGCACATATGCACCCTAGGCATCGCCTCTGCGCATGCGCAATGCACACACACACGTGCAGACGGGAAAACATAACTATAAATTAACGTAAACACCTGGTACACGCTGAGGGGTTATTGCAGGTAAGCCAGTTTGAAGGTGTGCGTTGTTGATGGTGAAGCGAACAGAGGGTCAGAGGCAGGTTAGGCGTGGAGAGTGGCAGGGTTGGTGTGTGGTGGGGAGGTGAGTGGCTGGATTGGTGAGTGGTGGGGGAGGTAAACGGCAGGGTTGGTGAGCGGTGGGGGAGGTAGGTGGCTGGGTTGGTGAGTGGTGGGGGAGGCGAGCAGTGGGCTTGGTGAGTGGTGGGGGAGGTGAGTGGCTGGGTTGGTGAGTGGTGGGAAGGTAGGTGGCAGGGTTGGTGGGTGGTGGGGGACGTAGGTGTCGGTTGGTGTGTGGTGGGGGAGGTGGGGGAGGTGAGTGGCAAGTTCGTTGGTGGTGGGTGTGGTGTGTGGCTGGGTTGGTGAGTGGTGAGGGAGGTGAGCGGCGGGGTTGGTGTGTGGTAGGGGATGAGCGGCGGGGTTGGTGTGTGGTGGGGGAGGTGATTTGCAGGCTTGGTGAGTGGTGGGGAGGCGAGCGGTGGGCTTGGTGAGTTGTGGGGGAGGTGAGTGGCTGGGTTGGTGAGTGGTGGGGGAGGTAGGTGGCAGGGTTGGTGTGTGGTGGGGAGGTGAGTGGCAAGGTTGGTCGATGGTGGGTGTGGTGTGTGTGGGATATGAGGGGATTGATTGGATTGTATGCTCTGATGAGCAGGGATTGTGTGTTACATGTTTCGGTATGGCGATGCATACAGGTGTTAGCACTATTTACATGCTCAGTAGTAGTAGTATTTGTAGTACTTGAGTTATGCGAGTCAAGGTACAGGGCAACCACAGTGTGACTGCATGTATAGATCAGCAGGTGCGTCTTGACCTGTCTGCATAGACAGATCGGGAGCCTGTGAGGTGTCCTGACAGGTAGAGTATTATTGCCATGATGAGGCTGCCGGTAGATTAGCCATGCAGCGCAGTGTTGCATACATTGTGGCGGACAGAGATGATTTCGAGGCAGACCAGCAAGGTGTAGGTTACAGTGAACAGGATGGCAGGTGATGAAGGGGGGCATTAGCGTTTTATTTGTGTGTTCTGGGGTGATTGCAGGAATCTTGCTGATGTTATCTAGAAGGACACCGCAGGCCTTAGCTACATGATGGGTATGTGTGGGGAAGGGGAGCGAGGGGTCATAGAGAACTCCTACCTTGCACACCACGTAGACAGAAGGTGTACCAACCTATACACAGAAAACAGATACCAGGACTGGCAGATAATTCAGGTTTGGACAAATCCCTTTTATTTACCCCTACACGTTTCGGCCGTGGGCCTTCTTCAGGGGGATATCAAATGAGGGAGCAAACCTCAACAAAACAAATACAAAATTAAAACAAAGTTACTAATAAAATAAAAACACCGTCAAAATACAAGTCATTAAATAAATAAATAAATAATTCCCTCCCCTCCTTTTCCCCCCTTCCCCCTCCCCCTCCCCACTCCCCCTCCCCCTTTCCCTCTTCCCCACCCCTCCCCCCTCCCCCACACCTCCCTCCCCCCTCCCCCTCTCCTCCCCCTCCCTTTTCCTTCTCCTTCCCCTTCTCCTTCCCCCCTCCCCCGCTTCCCTGTTACAATTTGGTATTTCTTTTAATTTGAGATAATGTTCTAGCACCTTATGGATTAAAGATATGCAATGTACACACATATAGTTCATAATATCTTTAGATCTCATTTTGCATTTCATTAAGAGATTTGTGTATTACTTTTTTAATTTGAGATCGGTTTTTAAACTCTGGCAGAAGCGACCATGACGATCATCTCACTGCTTGATATGGTCTAGTATAAGTTTAGTAGAAACATAAAGGATTGTAACTATATGACGCACCATATTAATTCACATTAATTTCTTTAAATACATGTTTATTTTGTTTTGAAGTATTCTATGTTTCAAAGAATTCTGTGCCATGAACTTTCACCCCAATTCGGCGGGAAAAACGCAGATAAAAACATTTATGGGAGTCATTTTTTCTTTCTAACTTAAAGGCCGCAGGGCAGGGTCTCGGAGGCCGCCGTTAACCGGTGGCTCGGCCCAGCGCGGGTCCCTGCCCGTTAGAAAAGAAGCAGCGGGGGGAGTGTGCGAGGGGAGGTAAGCAGGCGCGAAGGAGATGCCTGCGGCATTATTTAAAATGATTGGCTCTGCCACGGGGTCGCGCGCGGCAAGAGCCAATCAGGAGAGGAAATCGGGCCATGTGCTGAGGCATCCGGAGTGCGCCTTCAGCACATGGCCGAAGAGCAGAGCGGTGAACCTAGTGGAGTTGTACGGCGAATCCTGAGCAAAGTCGGCAGAGGGGTTAGCAGCGGCGATCCTCAACTTTCTGCTGAGTGCTGTGGTCGGTATTGTAGCGGGCCTTTTCTGGAGGTGCTAGGGGCGTAATTAGATAGCGGGGGGTATCGGGACTCGCCGTTGGAATATGGAGGTGAGGAGCCTATAATTAAGCTTATCTGGAGGCAAGCGGCAGCAGAAGGGCATAAATTAAAGAAAATAAATAAATAAAAAAAATAAATAAATAAACAGGAGCAGGACGCGGAACCGTTCTTGCTGAGTGCAATAAAAAAAAAAAAAAAAAAAGGTAATTGCAATTACCGAGGTGCGGCATAGGAGCAGGCATGCCGGGCAAAAAAGGGAGTATTGGAGGGGGTGTGGAAAGAGGAAAGGGAGTGGAAGGGCGGAAGACTCGAGGCAAGGCAGGAAAAAGCGGAGGCAAGTGGCAGCATTGGGGAGCAGAGGGACGGGAAAGGTCTGTAAGGGCTGGGCCTGTGGGAAAGGGGTATGGAAGGTCACAAGGAGCTGTAGGATCAACGGGGCCTGCAGGCAGTGGGCGGGGTGGGCCTTCAAGGGCAGTGCAGCGTGATGGTTTGGGGCATGGGAGGCAAGCAAGGGGAAATTCAGGAGTGAGGGGTGGTAGGGGTATTAGGTCTGCCGTTGGGGGGCAGCGTGCAGACAGAGATGCTGGGGTGGGGCAGGAGGGGGGAGAAATGGCCAGCATGTTGGCAGAAGGGCCTGTGGCAGGGCTAGGTAGTAGAGCTGGGTGGAATGCGGTTGAGGGTGCGGGATATGGGGTTCCTACGAGTGTTGGTGGGAGCGGGATGTTTTGGGGGAGTCCTGGAGGGGCAGGGGCTATGGGGCAGCACGGTTGGGAGCATTGGATGTGAGGTGGGCAAGGACCTTCCAGGGCTGACTGGGCAGGGGCCTGGCCGGCTGCATGGCCTGCGGTTGTTCCCCCTGCGGTTCTCCCCTTTTTGTCTCCGCAGGTTCCGGCAATGGCTTCCACCGGAGCAAGTTTCTCTGGAGTGCAGCAAGACAGGACGGAGAGCGGGGCAGTGCAGGTGACGCCGGCATGTGGCGGCCCCTCTGGTGGATCAACAGTACATGGAGAGGGTGAGCCGCGAACGGTTGTAGTCGGTTCCAGGGAGGTGCATCCACAGCGAGTCCTGGAGTCTATGGAGGCGACGGTCATGGGTGAGTTGCAAGGGGAACAGGTGGGTGGGGGTGAGGAGGGGGTGCGAGTAGAAAAGGCGGAGAAGGCTACTCGGAAGTGGAGGCATACTTGCCGTCGGAGGCGTAGATTGGAATCGTCCACGTCGTCGTCATCGAGTTCGTCCATGGGTTCCTCGGCAGAAGGGAGTAAGAGCAGGGAGTGAGGCGCTTCCGGGGTGGGGTCGGCAGTGGTTACAGCTTTGTCGGAATTGTGGGAAGGGGTGCCAAAGAAGTTGAGGTGGCGGATTCGGAGAAGGCGGTACATTGACATCTTCCAACTGTTGGAGGGACGTAAGCGTTCTGGGGAAAGTAAAAAAAAGAGAAAAGAGGATGAAAAGGTGGGGAGAGTGCATAAGGTGGCGCGGACAGTGGTAAATTGGGTGAGGGCCTTTTTGCGTTTGGCGAGTGTGTGGGGTAAACGTTACCCGGAACAGTATGGGATGCTTTTGTCTTATGCGCACTCTATTCTGGAGGCGTCGCAAACGCACGAAGGGTGGTCCTGGCTCAATTACGACGAGAAGTTTCGGGATAAAATGGAGGAGAACAGGTTGTTGTCTTGGGGCAGCCAGGATATCAACTTGTGGCTCACGCAAATGTTAATAAGGTCGGGTGCTGTGGGTGGGGGGGGGAGTGGCGGTGAAATCAGTGGGGGGGGGCCAATGCTGTGGGAAACCGGTCCTTTCGGGCAGCGGGAGTTGGGGGGGCGAACAAGCAAGGGGTCGGAGTTGGGGATGTATGTTGGAGGTTCAACAAGTCCTCCTGCCCGTTCCCTGATTGTAAGTTTCGGCACGCATGTTCGAACTGCGGGGGAGGGCATTCTGCGACAAAATGTCTCAAAAAGGGACTCGTGGGGAGCGTGTTGCCGGTGGCCAAGTGAGAGCACTGCTTTCGGCGTGGCCCCCTCTCCAATACGGGTAGGAGTTTTGAGGGAGTGGCTTCGTCATTATCCTAAAAAACAGGATGGCGAGGTATTGCTTAAGGGTTTTAGTGATGGGTTTGTAATTCCAGTAGTGGGAGGGGTTGGGAACAAGGTTGGGAGGAATGGGCCGTCTGTACGTCATTTTGAAATGTGGTGCAGGCAAAATTACATGGAGAATTGACGTTGGGCAGGATAGCGGGCCCTTTTCTGGAGCTCCCATTTCGGAATTTTGTGGTTTCCCCATTGGGAGCTATTCCAAAGAAGCAGCCGGGGAAGTTCCGGTTAATTCATAATTTGCCTTATCCTGAAGGGGAATCTGTGAACGACCACATTCCTCGGGAATGCTGCACGGTCCGCTATGCGTCATTTGACAAGGCAGTTGGTTTAGTGAGGAAGGCTGGGCAAGGAGCGTTGATGGCCAAGGTGGACATCGAGGCCGCTTTTCGCCTGATGCCGGTGTACCCGTCTTCATTTCATCTGCTGGGCTTCCACATTGCAGGGGAGTATTATTTCGACAAATGCATGCCCATGGGCTGTGCTGTGTCGTGTGCGTTTTTTGAGAAATTCAGCACATTTTTGCAGTGGGTTGTCGAGAGGCGTGTTGGCTGTGCCAGTGTTGTTCATTATTTGGACGATTTTTTGTTTGTTGGTGCAGCTACGACGGCACAATGCAGTGCCTTGTTAGAGGGTTTTGTGGAGATGCCTACAAATTGTATATATTGTTGTTGTACATAGTTACCCTGTTAGCCAAGTTGAATATCCTGTTCATATGTAAACACAAAGTACTATTGGAAATGTGTATGTTCACTGTTTATTGTAAACCGCGCTGATGCTGAATAGCGCGGTATAAAAGAGACGTTAAATAAATAAATAAATAAATAAATGGCTGGGGAATTGGGGGTGCCGTTAGCCAAAGGAAAGACTGAAGGGTCAGCGACTAAGATAACCTTTTTGGGCATTGAGTTGGATTCAGTGGACATGGTGGCGCGACTACCCCCGGAGAAGGTTGTGAAGCTAAGGGTATTGGTAGCGAATGCGCTCGCATCCTCAAAGTACACTTTGAAAGAAATGCAAGCTCTGATTGGTTCATTGAAGTTCGCATGTCGTGTCATACCCATGGGTCGTGTATTCCTACGGCATTTGGCGTTGGCCACGGCGGGTGTGTCTAAACCTCATCACCGTATTAGGATCAACAGGAGCTTGCGCGAGGACTTGTTAGTGTGGGATGTCTTTTTGACTGAGTTCAATGGGTCAGCGGTCCTGGTCGAAGAGGAGCGTTCAAGTGAGGAATTGCAGTTGTTCACGGATGCGGCGGGAGGCACGGGCTTAGGTATCTATTTTGGAGGGGAATGGTGTGTAGGGAGATGGCCTGCAGCTTGGAAGGACGAGGGATTCTTAAAGAATATCACGTTCTTGGAGCTCTTCCCGATGTTGGTTGCTTTGGAGTTGTGGCCAGGTAAATTGCGTAACAAAAAAGTAGTTTGGTGGTGCGACAATGAAGCAGTGGTGAACGTGGTGAATAATTATACGCCACGTTGCGGCCAAGTGGCAGTATTGATGCGAAAAGTTGTGTTATACTGTTTGTGTAGGAATGTGACATTGAGAGCGCGGCATATACCAGGTCATAATAACGGCATTGCTGATGCTCTTTCACGCTTGCAGTGGGATCGTTTCCGGAAACTGGCGCCAGAGGCGGCTGCGGTGGGATTCGAGGTCCCTTGGAGCTTATGGAGCATTGGCCTGCAGAGATGAGAGAGATGCTGCGCAGCTCGGTGGCAGAAAAAACCTGGGAGGCATATTGCAGAGGATGTGAGAGGGTGGTTGAATTCTTGCAACAGCAAGGGTGGTGTGGCGGACTAGTTCCGGATCAATTATTGGGGGGATATATAGTTAGTGAGAGGAGGCGGGGAGTCTCTCAGACTTCTGTACGGGGACATTTAGCAGGGTATTTTTTTTTTCGCAAAAGCGGTTGGTTGGGCCCCATCGGGCGAGAGTTTTTTGGTTAGGAAGCTGATGCAAGGATGGGGGCGGGTGAGGCCGGCTATGCCGGATCATCGTCGCCCAGTAACACATGACTTGTTAAGAGGTCTGTGTGCGGCGTTGCCTGGGGTGGCAACGTCAGGATACAAAGCCAAGCTCTTTAAGGCAATATTCTGTGTGGCCTTTTTTGGGGCCTTCCGGGTTGGGGAATTGGTAGCAGAGTCCACAAGGAGAGGTGTGGGGAACAGCTTGCTGAGGCAGCATGTACATGTGCGGGGTGATCGCTTGAGGGTCCTTTTAAAAAGATCGAAAATGGACCAATGGGGCAGAGGCAAATGGGTGGTCCTGAGGGCAATTGCAGGGGACACGTGCCCAGTAACGGCAATGATGTCTTTCCTCGAAGGGTGCCCGCAGGTTGCAGGAGGGTTGTTTGTGCATGCGGACTCTCGGTTGGTCACAAGATATCAAGTGACATCGGTTTTGCGTTTGGGGCTGCAGCGGCTGGGGGTTGACGCTAGCCAATTTGCGGCGCATTCCTTTCGCATTGGGGCAGCGACTAGCGCAGCAGGTGCGGGAATGTCGGCCACCCAGATACAAGCAATTGGCAGGTGGTGATCCAGAGCTTTTCAGACATATGTTCGGTTCTGAAAGGGCGGGAGGGGGGGGATGGATATTTAACCACTGTTTTTCTTTTCCAGATCGGGGCAGAGGTGTGCGGGGCTGTTGGATGTTGGGGCATTCGTTTGTGTTCTGGGCTGGCCGGCGTGCAGAGAACAGGCCTATTGGGCGGAACCTAGGGTTGGACCCTGCGGCGGTGAACATTTCATGGCTGGGAGAGAGGGGGCTGAACTGGCCTCAGCTGCTGCCCTTGCTGCGCCACCATGCACGAGTGCGGACATCGCCTGGGTTCCTGCTGTTGCATTTGGGAGGGAATGATTTGACATCGTGGACCTGCAAGCAGTTGATCAATGCAGCAAAAAGAGACTTTGCCCAAATAATGCGAATGTTTGAAGGGGTGGTGCTGATTTGGTTGGATGTCATCCCGAGACCGGTGTGCTGGGGGCAGCGTAGCTGGTCCCGTGGTTTGACGAAGGTCAATAGGCAAATTGGGAGGTGGGTGGTCGAGCATGGGGGATGTCAAGTGCAACACGATTGGGTGGATGTTGCGTGCTCTGGTTTGTACAGGAGTGATGGTGTTCATTTGGCACCGGTGGGGGTTGACCTTCTCCTCAATGATTGGCAGGAAGCATTGGAGCGGGTAGTAGGGGGTAACACGGACAGGTCACAGCTGGAGCCCAGGTAATTGGGGGGGCGGCAAAGTCACAGGGCGTGACTATGCTGGTGGCGGGATCCCGGAGGTTTCCGGGGTCCAGAGCCGGAGGCTACTTGGGCGTGGGCAGGGTGCCCGCAACCCGGAGCGGGTCCCTGCCCGTTAGAAAAGAAGCGGCGGGGGGGGGTGTGCGAGGGGAGGTAAGCAGGCGCGAAGGAGATGCCTGCGGCATTATTTAAAATGATTGGCTCTGCCGCGGGGTCGCACGCGGCAAGAGCCAATCAGGAGAGGAAATCGGGCCATGTGCTGAGGCATCCGGAGCGCGCCTTCAGCACATGGCCGAAGAGCAGAGCGGTGAACAGAGTCCCGCCCTCCCGCCCATTATTGGGAGGGTCAGTTGGGGGGGACATAGGGGTGTCACAGCTGGGAGGGGGAAATTGTCGGCGGGATCCCGGAGGCTACTTGGGCGTGGGCAGGGTGCCCGCGACCCGGAGAACCCCGAGCAGACTTTTGCTAGTGATATGGCGAAGTCGGGCAGGGGTGGGGGTAACTGGACTGGTGGTGACTGGGCCAGGGGGCGGAAGTGAGCTCTCCTTGCTAATAGTATGGCGGGTGAGGTATCGCTCCGCTGCAGGGGGGGAGGGGGGGGTATAATTGGTTGTTTTGTTGCATTTGTTAAATTGTTGTGTTATTGGGCAATAAAGCTGTGACCTGGTGTTTCCCAAGTGCAGTGTCTGTGAAATTATTGGCGGGATATACAAGTAATGGGAAAGAGTAGGGCGGAGGGAGAGCGCCGGGTACAGATCTCCGGTTACACTTTCCACACAAGGTTCGTAACACTGAAGCGGTAAGAAAATCCTTTTGGTCTTAAATTTCCAATGTTAATTTGCTAGTTTTAGCATAAATTGTTGGCACAATATGTTATAGTTTCACGGCAGAAAATACTTTTGAGTTCTTCACATTCAATACTGTCATTCATTCTTCATTTCGGGCGCAAAAAATGCCAGTTTTTTGATCTTTTCAAAAGATTTAATGTAATTAAAAAGAATGCATAGTGCTACATATATGATATAATAGAACTGAACTTTCATCTTAAATCGGCAAGAAAATGCCGGTAGAAAGTTTTATGGCAGTTTTTCTTCTTTTTCATTTAACATTGCCTGCACAGGACAGCTTTTGCCACTGCGGTTAAAAAAAACCCTCCTTTCTATACCTCTTAATAAATTCTGCATCTGGTTTAAAACGGGAAACGGAAAATCTGTTTGCTTCTAATAAATATTTTAGGTATAGCCTGTTCTGGTCTTTTTATGTACCTGATGATAGAAAACATTTTGAAAATGTTTAATTTAACGATATATTTATTAACCTACAACAAAATCAATATTTGCTCTGTTTAAAATCATACCGATTTTAAAACATGATGGATTCTATATTGAGTATGGTTACACAGGATGGTTTACGTTAGATTTTCTCCTTTTTCAATTTTAAAGGGATCTTAAGCTTTTCTAAAATATAATAGTATAGTAACAACACACAATAGTTCAGTAGTTGTGATTAGTGGTCTCAAGGATAATATTTGAATTCCATTTGTTCACATTTGCTAATAATTAGGTCTTACCATAATTATTGAAACGCTATAATTTTAAGCTCCTCCTTTGTCTCATGATATATTTAACCTTCAGCAGAGGGATCTTTAGAATGTTTCTTTCAATATTTCAGATATCAGTTTTTTATTTTGTAAGTTTTTTCATACTATTTATGTTTTTTATGTACAGTGCCATGTGGGTGATGACACAATACATATGTGATATAAGTGTCTTCTACATGAGTTTTATTATTTGTGTCATTAAGGCATTATTAATCGGTTTTTAATTATTTATTTCAGTGGTTTTATGTCTTTTATTTACAAGGACGTTTTACCAAAAGGTATTCGTGACATATATTCTTTTATATATCTTCTTATATTTTTATATTTTTATGTTTTCATATATTTATCATTAATTTAGACATCTGAACTACCTGTCATACTGTATCCTCCTTATCTCACATATAATAAGGGTGTTAGATAATGTTTTAATGTACAAACACTAATGTTTTATTATACACATTTATATATGATTTTATTTTGTTGGTATTTTTATTTTATAACCCAATCTGTTGGTGGTTTTATTTCCTAACCCAATCTGTTGTTATATTGATCTTATTGATGTATAACAATTTGTATTTGTCCGGGCTGTGCCGCCGGGCCCCGGTCCCGCGGCCGGCCCAGTAACCGGGTTCCCGGGGCCCGACCGCGTGGAGGCCTGTGGCTTGGGGGGGGGAGGGGGCTTCAGCCCTGGATTGCGGTGGGCGGGGGCTTCCGCACTCGGGCTCCATGCTTGAAGGTGGAGCCCGGTGATTGGACCGCGCGGGCGGTCGGGGGGCGGAGTCAGCGCGAGCAACGAGGGAGCGCCGGCTGGCGTTCCCCCTCTTCCCCGTTGCTCGCGCTTCTGCCGGGTTTGTTTTTTCGGCGCTGCAGGGAGCCGGGCCTCCACTTGACTGAGGCCTCTTCTTTGCGGCGTGGGGCTCGCGGCGGCGTCCCGGCTGGGGGGGGGGCAGGGTTTTCCTTCCTCGGCATTATACCGTTCCCCGAAGGGATCCAGGGGAGGCTATACCGCCGGGCGTGCGGTGAGTTGCTCTACCGGCGGAGAGCCACGTGGCGGACTCCCAACCGGTGCTCTTCTCGCCGGCGGCCTGTGCGGCTCCCCAGTGGGGTGGTCTTCTTAGGGTGCTAGTGCAGGTCGGATTGGTGCTTCGGCTCTCCCGTTGCCTTCGTTTCAAGTAATTTCCTCTGGTGGGGGGTGGGCCTCCCGCGGGGGTTGCAGGCCTTCTCACACCATAAAAAGGAAGTGAGGGTAAGGGATAGCCAGCTCAGGGACCATTCCCTAGGCCACCAACTACCCAAAAAAAAAAAAAAGAACACTTTTACACACATATAGTGTAAAGAATCAAATAAGCAAAAAAAAAAAAAAAAAAAACCCAACTCGAATAAATAGATAACAGGTGGGGGGGGGGTTAATCAGAGCATAGCCAGCAGCGTGCTCAGGGGTTTCTGGCCCTCCGCTCTTGGCAGCCCCGCTTGGGAGTGCATGGCTCGGCGTCTTACTGGGCGCGGTGCGCCAAAAGGGCCACGGGGGTTGGCTCGCGGGCGCGGAGCTGCACAGCGAGGGGCCCCGTTGCCGGGCCACGGTGGGGCGGGGCATCCTGCCCCCCCCGGCCCCAGTATCCTGCAGGGGCCCAGGCGGGGGCGTGGGCGTAGCACGGCTCGCGATGCACGTGGGCGTGGGGCCGCTCGGGCACTGGTGGTTCCCCATGAGGCTGAGGCCGCGCTCGGTGTGCCGGGCCCTCACTCGGGGGGGGTTGGCAGTGTCGGTGCTGCTACGGTAGTAGCTGGCTTGGGGGGGCGCTTGGCTCGTCCACGGGCGCTGCGGTTGGCGGGCCGGTCGACGTGTTGCCGGATCCGGTTATGGGGTGCCCTTCCCTAGCCCCACTGGGTTCCCCCCCCTCCCGGTTTCCCCTCTCCCCCGGGCTCGTGGGCTTTCGGGGCTGTCCCATGGGGGGGCTTGGGGCATTGGGGGGGGCTGGGGTGGTTGGTTTGGTGATGGGCGTGGGGCGGCGGGGAGCGCGGCAGCCTGGGATGCCAGTGGGCTGGGGTCCTCGGTGCACGGCTGGGGTGCCGGGCCGAGCGCAGCGCAGCGCCTAGTACTCCTGCGGCTCTGGCTGCTGGGTTTTCTTCTTTTTCTCCGCAGGTCCCGCGGAATTCGACACCTGCGACATCCATGGCGACTTCTGCCATGGGGGCCGGTCCTGGTCCTTCGAGTCCTGCGAATGTGCTGGTATCGGAGGCGTCTGGGCTGTCTACGGGGAGTGCCCCGGGGGACGCTTCCGGTGGGACGGGTGAGTATGCGGGGGTCTCTGGTGGGGCGGTGGGAGGGGCCCTTGCTACCGTTCCCGGCTTGCACGCTGCTAAAAGGGCTAGGCACCGGCGGGGGCGCCGTTGTCGGCGGGCGTCTTCGTCTTCCTCCTCCTCGACGTCTTCCTCGGCCTCTTCCCGTGGTTCGGCGCCTGGGACGTCGGACGCGGGGGTGGGCACGGGGGCCTCCGTCGTCCGCTGTGCTGAGTTGTGGGAGGGCGTCCCGCGTAAGTTGCGCCGGCGTATTAAGCGTCGTCGTTACATCGATATTTTCCGCCTGCTCGACGGCCGGAAGTGTTCTGGCGAGAGCCGGAAGAAGCGCCGGGAGGACGAAAAGGCGGGTAGGGTCCGCAAGGCCTCCCGGAATACGCTCAATTGGACCCGTGCCTTCTTGCGGCTGGCAAGTGTCTGGGGTCACTATTTCCCGGGGCAGTATGGGGCGTTACTGGCTTATGCCGACAACATCTTGGCGGCGTCCCAGGCTCACGATGGGTGGGCCTGGTTGAATTATGATGAGGAGTTTCGGGACCAGATGGAGGAGAATTGTCACTTGTCATGGGGGACGAAGGACATCAATCTCTGGTGTTGGAGGCGTGTTGGAGGAGCGGGCGCTGCGGGTGGTAAAGGGGGTCCCGCTCAGGTCCCGGCGGGGGGGCGTTCCTTTCGAGTCCCCGCCTCGGCCCCGCCTCAGTCCCGAGGGGGAAACGTCGGGGGGGACGTCTGTTGGCGCTTCAACAAGGCGTCCTGCCCGTTCCCCGACTGCAAATTTAAGCATGCATGTTCCTTGTGCGGGGGCGCCCATGCTGCCATTAAGTGTAGCCGGAAGGGGGTCACGGGAGCCCCCTCTGGAGGTAAGTGAGATCGGTGGTGGGGGGCTGGCCCCGACTCCAGTGCGGATCGAGGCGATGCGTCCATGGTTGGCGGAGTATGGGCGGTCCCTTCATGGTCAGGCGGCCGCTTTGCTTTTACAGGGGTTCTCGGGGGGTTTCCGTATCCCGGTTCAGGGTGTGTCCGCACGGGGTGGGCTCCGAAACGCGGCTTCGGTGCAGGAGCACGGCGATTTCGTGCGTCGCAAGATTGCGGAAGAGTGCGCTCTGGGTAGGGTTGCGGGCCCCTTTTCAGTCCCCCTTTTTCCCCGTTCACGGTTTCGCCCTTGGGGGTGGTCCCCAAAAAGGAGTCGGGTAAGTTCCGGCTGATCCACAACCTCTCCTGCCCTCCGGGCGATTCTGTCAATGATCGTATACCCCGTGAGCTTTGTACGGTCCGTTACGCTTCCTTCGATGCGGCCGTGTCCTTGGTGCGCCAGTGTGGCCCTGGAGCGTTACTCGCCAAGGTGGACATTGAATCGGCTTTCCGTTTATTGCCGGTACATCCAGCGGCTTTCCCTTTGCTCGGTTTTCGCTTCGAGGCGCAGTTCTACTTCGATAAGTGCATGCCTATGGGCTGTTCGATCTCCTGTGCCTATTTTGAAGCCTTCAGCACCTTCTTGCACTGGGTGGTTGAGCGGCAGTCGGGGGTCTCTAGCATAGTCCACTACCTCGATGATTTTCTGTTTGTCGGGCCGGAGCGCTCTACTACTTGTTCCGCTCTCCTTCGGACTTTCCTCGGCTTGTCCGTTGCCTTTGGTATTCCTATTGCGGCTGAAAAAACGGTGGGGCCGGTCACTTGCCTCACCTTTCTGGGCATTGAGATTGATACGGTTGCGATGGTTGTCCGGTTGCCGGCGTCGAAGGTCCAGCGGCTGCGCGAACTGGTGGCTTCGGTCGGTTCCGCTGCTAAGGTTTCCCTCCGGGTCCTTCAGTCGTTGCTTGGGCACCTCAATTTTGCTTGCCGTGTTCTTCCCATGGGGCGCCCTTTTGCGCGGCGCTTATCTTTGGCAATGGCGGGCCTCCGTCTCCCCCATCATCGGATCCGGGTCTCTGTGGGGATGCGGGAGGACTTACGGGTCTGGGATGTGTTCCTCGTGGGTTTCGATGGTTGCTCCGTACTTCAGTTGCCTGAGCTCTCGAATGTCGATCTGCAGTTGTTCACCGATGCAGCGGGCAGTTCGGGCTTCGGGGCTTTCTGTCATGGTGCCTGGTGTGCTGAGCCTTGGCCGGCGGCTTGGATTCGTTCCGGTTTGACGCGGAACATCACTTTCTTGGAGCTTTTCCCGATCGTGGCAGTTTTCTGGATCTGGCCGGACAAGCTGCGCAACCGGCGGGTGGTGTTCTGGTGCGACAATGCCGCGGTGGTGGAGGTCATCAACTGGCACGCGCCTCGTTGTCCGCGGGTGGCTGCGCTGATGCGGGTGTTCGTCCTTGCCTGCTTGCGTCTTAATGTCACCGCCCGAGCACGGCATGTGCCGGGCGCCCAGAATTCCATTGCTGATGCTTTATCCCGTTTTCAGTGGGCTTCGTTCCGGCGACTGGCCCCGGGGGCGGACGAGGTGGCCTCCCGGGTCCCGGAGCATCTCTGGACAGTTGGGACCCTGAAGTGATGTCCTTATTGGCCGCGTCGGTGGCCTGCGGCACCTGGGCGTCGTACCAGCGGGGCTACTTACAGGTGAGTGCGTTCCTTTGTGCGCAGGGCTGGTCAGGGGCGGTGGTGCCCGAAGGACTTGTCGGCCGGTTTGTTTTGTCGGCTAAGAAGGAGGGCTGGGCTCGGTCGGCGGTCGGCGGAGCTTTGGCGAGGTTTTCCTTCTTTTGCAAGGCCGCTGGTTGGGGTAACCCTCGTATGTCCTTTTTGGTTCGGCGTTTGCTGGCGGGATGGGCCCGGGTGCATCCTCCGTCGCGGGACTGGCGGCTCCCGGTTTCGCATGAGCTTCTACTGCGAATCTGCGATGTCTTGCCGCGTCAGGCGGCCTCTGGCTTCGAGGCCGTCTTGTTCCATGCGCTGTTCACCACGGCTTTCTTTGGTGCGTTCCGGGTATCCGAGCTGGTTCCCCACTCCGCCCGCAGCGGGGCGTTTGGCGGGCTCGATTTTTCGCACGTTCGGGTGGACGCGGAACAGGCGCAAATTTTTGTACCGCGTTCGAAGACAGATCAGTCTGGGAAGGGGAGCTGGGTTCTTTTAAGCCCCATCCCTCCCTTGGTATCCTGCCCGGTTCGTGCGCTGTGCACCTACGTTCAGCAAAGACCGGCGGTGTGTGGCTATTTTTTCATACACGCGGATGGCAAGCAGGTGACTCAGTTCCAGTTCACAGCGGTGCTGCGTCTGGTCCTGCGGGCCTTGGGTTGTGCCGACCGCCGGTATGCTTCGCATTCGTTCCGGATCGGGACGGCGAGTAGTGCGGCGGCTGCGGGTCTTGACGGTCGGGTGATCCAGCGCATTGGCAGGTGGCACTCGGGGGCGTATGCTGGGTATGTGCGCCCGGCGGCTCCTGGGGATGTGGTTTAGCGCCTGCGGGCGTTAGGACTGGGGTTCCTGGGGGGGGCTTGTGGGGCTACTAATGTCTGTTTCCTATTTCAGAGTTGCCTGCTGGTGGCAGTCCGCTTGTTTCAGATGGCGGGTGCTCCGGCGACTGGTGGATCATTGGGCACTCCTTCGTCTACTGGGCGGAGCGTCGGGCGGCGGTCCAGCCGTTGGGTGCCCATCTTGGTCTCGCCACCTCTGGAGTACGGCTTTGCTGGATGGATCAACGCGGCATGCACTGGGAGCAGATCTTGACTCGGGTCCAGGCGGAGATCGGACTGCGGCGGCGGCCAGTGGGGTTGCTACTCCATCTCGGCGGCAATGACCTGGTAGCTTGGTCTTGTCGGCAGCTCATCCGGACTGTACAGAGAGACATTGCTCAGTTGCGGGAGCTCCTCCCGGGGGTGGCTATTATTTGGTCAGACATTGTGCCCCGTCCGGCCTGTTGGACCCAGCGGCGTTGGTCGAGGGGCCTGGTGAAGATTAACAGGCAGATTGGACACTGGGTTCAGCAGACGGGGGGGCGACAGGTCCTGCACCCTTGGGCGGACGTTGCCTGTGCCGGCCTCTATCAGCTGGATGGAGTTCATCTCGCCCCGGTGGGACAGGACCTGCTGTTAAATGATTGGCAGGAGGCATTGGAGTCTTGGTGCTGGTCGCAGCTTTCGGTGGTGGGGGCGGCGCGAGGATAGTAGCCTACCTTCACGCCGGTGGCGGGGTGGCGAGCAGGTGCTCGCTGACCCGGGGGGGCATTTCAGCTTTATGCCGCTGTCCACAGGAGCGGCACTATTCTTTTGTTGGGGGAGACGCCCCGGCTGGGAGTCTCTGCCCAGAAATTGGCAACCCTGGAGCCGGCCTTTGCTTATAACATGGCGAGGCGGGCGGTAGGGGGAAACGGGGGGGGGGTGTGGATGATGCACCACTTTGCTAGAAACGGCTGGTGGGAGCGTCATCCAGAGGACGGGTGGGGGGGGGTGTTTTGGTTACTGTTATGAAGGTTGATTTGGGCCCATGTTGGGTCGGTGTTTAATACCTTTAAATAAAAGCTGCGACCAAGCAATTGCACCATTCTCTGATGTCTGCCTGTATTTGTCGAGGGTTAAGGGGTGTTGGGAGGTGTGAGGGGTAAAAGGGGGGGTGAAAGACGGGTTGGGGCATCCAGATACCTCGGTTACTATAATTGGTCTTATTTCTTTTTTAATTATTTATTTATTTAATGACTTCTATTTTGACGGTGTTTTTATTTTATTAATAACTTTGTTATAATTTTGTATTTGTTTTGTTGAGGTTTGCTCCCTCATTTGATATCCCCCTGAAGAAGGCTCATGGCTGAAACACATAGGGGTAAATAAAAGGGGTTTGCCCAAACCCGAATTATCTGCCAGTCCTGTATCTGTTTCTTTTCTCCTACATATTCTACAGATACTTTGTTGCTTCTTTTTGTTCCAACCTATACACAGACACTGTAAAGGTTGGGGAGGGTTTAGGGGCGATGATCAGATGTCTGGTCTTGGCCATGCTCAATTCCTGCAGCGGGGGAACCTGCAGCCAGCAATGTCAGGGAGCAAGCTGAGATCGGGGTGTGGATTGCCAAACATAGTTCAGGCATGGAGAGATATCCTTGGGACACATCAGCGTACAGCTGCTACTGATAGCCAAGGGATGAGCCTGCTGCACCAGGGAACTGGGTATGGGGCCAGGGGAAAATAGCAGCCCCTGCATATATCCCTTTCGTACAGCAACTGGGAGCAGGTAAGCAGGGGAGGTGGACCCACAGGAACACACACTGAAGGTGCTATGGGAGACATATGGGGGAAGCAGGATTGTACCGAGACCTTTGGGCCGAGCACGTACAGGGTAGCGAGGTGACGGTTGTACTCAACGGTCTCGAGGGCAGCAGAAAGGTCACAAAGGGGATGACAGGCTACAGGCCCTTGTATTTGGCCAAGGACACATCAGTGGTGAGTTTGGGTGGGGGCAATTAGGTACAGTGTGATGACGAACTGCCAGACTGTGACGGATCTAGTGGGTTATGAGAGCTGAGGACATGAAGGTGGTGTGTTTGTTGCACAGCTCCATCATGACATATGTATGTTTCTCTTGTGTTTCTCAATCCACAGGACATGCCTGGAGACATTCCTGGTGCTGTAGTGAAGTGGCAGTTGTTTGTACCTCATTCAATGTGCAGGACACTGGGGTAGGTGGACATACAGGTAATTTGTCTGTGTGGACAGTCAGGAGCAGCACATATCAGAAGGTATCTGTCTAATGCACATATGTTGTGGATGACCTACTTAGCATGCTCCCCCGTACCCGATATGTTGATGTTGGCCACACATATCCACATGTGTTCGTGCCCAGTTTGTCTTCTCCAGCACTGTCTCTGGGACACATCTAACAGAGCTGCGTGTGTCTACAGGTCCTAGGTGTTCTGGTGGTGGGCCGCACTTACACCCTTCCCTGACATTGTAGCATTGGCCAACAGCAGTGTATCATAGCATTTGCAAGACCTTTATCTCCACTATTCTCCAATTGTGCACATGCAGGCCGTATGTTACTGGTGGCACGCTCACCTTCTCATACTGTGTGTGTGTATGTTTGGGGATGGCTCTGTTATGATACAGTGTGCATGCAGTTTGCATTATCATGTGGTGGGTGGGGTCTGCACACCTGTGGAGCTGTGGTGAGTGTGCTATCTCTACCTTACTGGTGTTGACCTTGTGCACAGTGTGCGTGTGTGTTGTGTGTTGTGGGTTGACCTATCTCATGTATGTTGACAAACCACTGCACAACAGCATTTATGTATCCCAGATATAACCATAATTTGGACATGCGGCAACGGCGGCTGGACATGGGGACATGGTTATTCGACACATGTTGATGACATCTTCTGCCAGTTTAAGTTTAAATTTAAAACACAGAAGAGAGCTTTCTGGTTACATTTCATACCCAGCAGAGAGCTTGTAGTTTAAATTTAATAGTCACTCAGGGCCTAATATCAGCAAAGTACTTTTAGTTTAAATTTAAAACACAGAAGAGAGCTTTCTGGTTAAATTTGGAACTCAGCAGAGAGCTTGTAGTTTAAATTTAATACTCACTCGGGGCCTAATATCAGCAAAGTACTTTCAGTTTAAATTTAAAACACAGAAGAGAGCTTTCTGGTTAAATTTAGAACCCAGCAGAGAGCTTGTCGTTTAAATTTCATAATAAGTCAGAGCCTAGCAGCAGCAAAGAGCTGTGATTTAAATCAAATCAGAATATAACGTAGCATAAAAGGCAAAACAGGGTCAGTACTCTTTGACCAACAAATAAAGTTTTCTAGAGACCTCTACAAAGAGGCCTTCTACCTAGGGGCAAGAGACCAGTAAAACCTTTTCAATAGCTGTTAACACCAGGTGGCAGGTCAAAAGGCCATTATGAAAGACTCCTCCTATCCAAGCAAGGACTGTTAATCATCCAGGAAGTTGGTGACAGCTTACCTCAGCAGCACACAGGGGCAGCCCAAGGGGGGTGCAGGGCCATGTGCGGAGACTCGGTGCGGGGCCTCATTTGCATAAGTGGCCTTATTTGCATAAATATTTGCATAATGTTACCATACACTAACATTTAGTAAACATGTCTCTTAATGAGTGTATGGATAAAGAAAGACTAAAAGATTTCTACATTACTATAATCCAGTGCCAACCGCCAGGCACATTAGGAACTACTACAAACGCTGCCCATTTAGAACCCATAGCAAACCCGCCGTATCCTGACAGCATTACCAGGACTCACAAAGCACCATACCCTACCTATCAAAAGGCAACACTGCAAATATTAAACCAATACATTTCAGAGAATACTGGGGAAAGAGAACAAGTGGCAATGTCAAATAGGAATTACATAAATAGAATACCTCAGCTCAGTTACACATGCAGAACATAGACCATCACCAAACAAGGAATCACAATTTAGAAACAGGAAGGCAATAATTAAACTGGGAACCCCAAAAGCCAAACTTGGAATGTACAACAACACTGTAGAAATAAAACTATAAATTAATTTCCTCTTGTACCAAACAAAGCACAGACGTTAATGATGCACATTTCCCAGAGCTTTCATATTCCAGCTAATAAATTCAAAATAAAGAGATATTTTTCTACCTTTTTGCATTTTTTTCAGTTGCAATTGCTCCAGTCACTTTCTTCTGGTTTCTTCATGTTTTCTGCTAACTGTCCATCGTCTGCTGTCCATTTGTTCTTTCTTCTCTCTTCTAGGTTTTTTTTTCCATTCTCTCTCTCTACATCTGCTTTGACATACTAATCTTTCTCCATTTGCTCTTTCCTCATTCCTATTTCATCCACACAAATTTTACCCCTCCATCCTCAATCCCCACTTACTCTCCCAATACTCGGCCAATTGTAGATTTTTCATCCCTCCCACACAAAATATTTTTCCCCTCTCCATTCTACTCTCCCAGCCCCATCCCATTCTAATCCTCCCCCAACATCAGCTCCCTTCTAGTTCCAGTCTCACCCTGCATCCATTCCCTTCTAGTCCCTGCATCAGCCCATTTCCAGTCCTAGCCCCCCATCAACCCATTTCCAGTCCTAGCTCCCCCATCCATTTTCAGTCTGAGTCCCTTCATCAGCTCATTTCCAATCCTAGCCCACATCAGCCCATTTCTAGTCATTTCCTAGCCCCACCATCAGCCCATGTCAAATCCTAGCTCCCCTTCACTCAGCCCAATTCCAGTCCAAGCCCCCATGAGCCTACTTCCAGTTCTAGCCCCTCCATGAGTCCATTTCAATTCAAGCCCCAACCACAGCCCATTTCCAATCTTAGCTCCCCCCAACAGCCCATTTCCAGTCCTATCCTAGCTGCTCCATCAGCCCATTTTCAGTCCTAGCCCCCTTCCCTCACAGCCCATTTCCATTCCAAGCTCCCTCCCCATCAGCTATTTGCAGTTCAAGCCTCCCCTTCCACTCAGCCCATTTCCAGTCATAGCAACCCCCCAACCCATTACCAGTCCTAGCCCATCAACCCACTTCCAGTCCTAACCCCCCCATCACCCCATTTTCAGTTTAAGCCCCCCCTATAACCCATTACCAGTCCTAACCCCCATCAGCCCACTTCCAGTCTTAACCCCATCAGCCCATTTCCAGTCAGCCCCCCATAGCTCATTGCTAGTCCTAAACCCCCCTCCCATCAGCCCACAGCCCATTACCAGTCCTAACCACATCAGCCCTCCTCAAGTCCTAACCCCTCCCTATCAGCCCATTTCCTGTCCTAGCCCCCCATAGCCCATTATCAGTCCTAACCCCCCCATAGCCCATTACCAGTCCTAACCCCCCATCGCCTCATTTCCAGACAGCCCCCATCAGCCCACAGCCCATTACCAGTCTTAACCCCCCCATAGCCCATTACCAGTCCTAACCCCTCCCCATCAGCCCATTTCCTGTCCTAGCCCCCCCATAGCCCATTACCAGTCCTAACCCCCCATCACCCCATTTCCAGACAGCCCCCATCAGCCCACAGCCCATTACCAGTCTTTTTTTTTTTTTTAATTATTTATTTATACATTTTACAATAAATCAAGCAGAAAAACTTGTACAGAACAACAATACTTGCAGCAATAAGCAAAGAAACAATTAATACAAGAAAGTAAAAAATGCAAGGATCATAATTAGTCCTCAAAACTTGGGGGAAGCGATATTCACAAACATTTTAGAGGAATAATGTTAAACAAGAAAATACAAGTGAGGGCAGCGCTCCAAGGGCTACAAAACTTCGACGGACTCAGGTTTCAGGAGTAGAAGCAACTAACAGATGAGAATTCAAAAAAGCAGAAAGATCAGAAGGAGAAAAGAATACATACTTCTGCGTTTTGTAGGTAATTAAGCACTTACAAGGGAAGCGAAGGACAAACGTGGCGCCAATAGAAAGCACCCCAGGTTTTAACAGAAGAAAAGCCTTTCTCCGTTTCTGAGTCTCCCGGGCAACATCTGGGAACAGTAACACCTTTTTACCGTAAAACAAAACAGAGCGTTACCATTACCAGTCTTAACACCCCCCCTATAGCCCATTACCAGTCCTAACCCCCCCAACAGCCCACAGCCCATTTCCATTCCAAGCTCCCTCCCCATCAGCTATTTGCAGTTCAAGCCTCCCCTTCCACTCAGCCCATTTCCAGTCATAGCAACCCCCCAACCCATTACCAGTCCTAGCCCATCAACCCACTTCCAGTCCTAACCCCCCCATCACCCCATTTTCAGTTTAAGCCCCCCCTATAACCCATTACCAGTCCTAACCCCCATCAGCCCACTTCCAGTCTTAACCCCATCAGCCCATTTCCAGTCAGCCCCCCATAGCTCATTGCTAGTCCTAAACCCCCTCCCATCAGCCCACAGCCCATTACCAGTCCTAACCACATCAGCCCTCCTCAAGTCCTAACCCCTCCCCATCAGCCCATTTCCTGTCCTAGCCCCCCCATAGCCCATTACCAGTCCTAACCCCCCATCGCCCCATTTCCAGACAGCCCCCATCAGCCCACAGCCCATTGCCAGTCTTAACCCCCCCCCCTACCCCCCGCCCATTATCAGTCCTAACCCCCCCCCCCTCCCCATCGGCTTATGGCAAAATTAAAAAAAAAAAAAAAAGCTGGCTCTGCAAGTGTCTCCCTCGCGTCTCTGTTAAGCCCGCAGGGGCTAATGGGAAATTTCCCATCTGCCCCTTTAGACGCGAGGGGCTGATGGGAAATTTCCTATCTGCCCCTGCGGGCTTAACAGAGACGCGAGGGAGACACTCTCCCTTCGCGAATCTGAAAGCCCTTGCAGAGGGGCTCAACGAGCAGAGGAGGCCCCCGCAGGACACTTCATTCTGCCGCTGCTGCGGCGGCAGCAGCAGCAGCAGCAGCCAGAGCCAGCTTTTTTTTTTAATGTAATTTTTAAAAAAGCAGAATGTTCTTTGCGCGGGGCCCCCTGAAACGCGGGGCCCTGTGCAAAAAACATTCTTGCTCAATGGACGGGCCGGCCCTGGCAGCACAGGACAGGGTACTGTGTAGCAGCCCTCTTTTAATAAGTGTTATTTCCCTCCCTCCCCAACACGCACCCATCCCTTGGATAATAGTAGCTTTATAGGTACTTACACATCTTAAAGGAAAGGAGATACTCTCAGGTGAAGCTCATTATCCAAATCAGTCATACACTAAGGACCTGAGATTAATTAAGCTTCAGGTGAACAAGGTATATTAAACATATTAGGCACAGTTTTATTAGTATAAATATCCATAGCAACCCTTAGTAAGTAAGAAACTTAAAGATCTAAACACAAGCTTAAAACTAAGATGCAGACAGCAGTCCAGCAGCAAGATGGGGGCTTTCCAGTGTTTTACATTGAGTATAGAAACATAGAAACATGATGACAGAAAAAGACCACATGGCCTATCTAGTCTGTCCTTCCATATCAACAACTACAACAGTCCACTTTTTACCTTTAGAGATCCTCTGTGTTGGTCCCATGCTTTTTTGAATTCAGTTACTGTCCTCATCTCTACCACCTCCACTGGGAGACTATTCCACGGATCCACTACTCTTTCCGTAAAGAAATATTTCCGCATATCACTCCTGAATCTATCTCCCTTCACCCTCATCCCAAGTCGCCTCGTAGCAGAACTTGCTTTCAATTGAAAGAGGCTCTCTCCCTGAACATTTATGCCACGGAGGTATTTAAACATCTCAATCATATCACCTCTATCCCGCCTTTCCTCTAAGGTGTACATATTAAGATCCTTACGTCTGTCCTCATATGCTTTATAATGAAGCCCACTAATCATTTTAGTAGCCACCCTCTGCACCGACTCCATCCTGTTCACATCCTTTTGAAGGTGCGGTATCCAGAATTGCACACTATACTCCAAATGAGGTCGCACCAAAGACTTATACAGAGGCATTATCACCTCCTTTTTTCTGCTAGCCATTCCTCTCCGTATGCACCCAAGCATCCTTCTAGCTTTTGCCATCGCCTTTTCTACCTGTTTAGCTACTTTAAGATCATCAGACACAACCACGCCTAGGTCCCGCTCTTCTTTAGTGGACAAAAGTACTTCACCTCCTATACTGTATTGCTCCCTTGGATTGCTGCAGCCCAAATGCATGACCTTACATTTTTTTACATTAAATCCCAGCTGCCAAATTCTAGACCATTCTTCAAGCTTAGCTAGATCCCTCCTCATGTTATCTACCCCTTCCTGGGTGTCTACTCTATTGCAGATTTTGGTATCATCTGCAAAGAGGCAAACCTTACCCGACAGCCCTTCCGCTATATCATTAACAAAGATGTTAAAAAGAATGGGACCAAGGACAGATCCCTGGGGCACACCACTGGTTACATCTTTCTCCTCAGAGTGAGCTCCATTTACTTGTACTCTTTGTCGCCTCCCACCCAACCAATTTCTAACCCAAGCAGTAACTTTAGGGTCCATCCCTAGGGTGCTCAGTTTGTTTATAAGTCGCCTGTGAGGAACAGTGTCAAAGGCTTTACTGAAATCTAAATACACCACATCTAGAGCTCTCCCTCGGTCCAACTCCCTGGTCACCCAGTTGAAGAAATCAATCAGATTTGTCTGACAAGATCTGCCTCTGGTGAATACATGCTGCCTCAGATCCTGTAATCCGCTGGACTCCAGAAACTTCACTATTTTCTCTTTCAGCAGCGTTTCCAATAATTTACTCACCACCGAATTTAAACTAACCAGCCAGTAGTTTTCAACCACATCCTTACTTCCGCTTTTGTGTAAAGGCACCACATGAGCCTCTCTCCAGTCCTTTGGCACTACTCCCGACTCCAACGAGGCATTGAAAAGGTCAGTCAGTGGAGTTGCTAGAACGTCCCCAAGTTTCCTCAGTATTCTAGGGTGTATCCCATCCGGTCCCATCGCTTTGTCTACTTTAAGTTGAGTTAGTTTCTGACGAACACAGTCTTCTGAAAATTGTTCAAGATGTCCCTTGCTTCTGTTCCTATTTGTGGGTGTTTTCTGAGGTCCTGCTCCTGGTTCTTCATCTGTGAACACAGAACAAAAATATTTGTTAAGCAATTCCGCTTTATCCTTATCAGCATCTACATATTCCCCCCCCTGTATCACATGTATGAGTATCACATGTATGATTTTCTCCCAGTTGGTGAGAGGTCTTACGTGTGCACTAGGTGCAAGGAGCTCTTTGCTCTCAGGGAACGAGTCCGTTCTCTAGAGGCTAGAGTAGCAGACTTGGAAGACATAAGAAAGACAGTGAGGTACATAGACGAGACCTACAGGGATATAGTCCTGAAGTCCCACCTCCAGTCTGGCAGCATCCCTGTTGCCATGGAGGAGAGAGGTCACGTGAGAGGAGAGCATCACCCTGGTGTGGCAGGAAGTGATCCTGTAACTAGGACCTGTCCTCCAGGTGATGTAAAACCCTCTCGCACCGAGGGAGTTTCTCTAGGGCCATGTGCCCATGAGGGAATAGTTAGGACAGCCGTTATAGTTGGTGATTCGATCATTAGGTATGTAGATAACTGGGTGGCTGGTGGACATGAGGATCGCCTGGTAACATGCCTGCCTGGTGCGAAGGTAGCGGATTTCATGCGCCACCTAGACAAGGTCTTAGATAGTGCTGGGGAGGAGTCTGCTGTCTTGGTACATGTCGGTACCAATGACATAGGAAAATGTGGTAGGGAGGTTCTGGAGGCTAAATTTAGGCTTTTAGGTAGGAAGTTGAAATCCAGAACTTCCAGGGTAGCTTTCTCCGAAATGCTTCCTGTTCCACAGGCAGGACCCAAAAGGCAGGCAGAGCTCTGGAGTCTCAATGTGTGGATGAGACAATGGTGCAGAGATGAGGGTTTTGGATTTGTTAGGAGCTGGGGAACATTCTGGGGCTCTTCTGAAGGGATGGGTTTCACCTTAACCGGGATGGAACCAGGCTGCTGGCATTAACCTTTAATGATCATAGCATCATCACATTTGATTTAATTAGTGGAGGAGGGATAGTAAGGAAATCCACAGTACTACCTTTTAACTTTCAAACGATAAATGATAAAATGAGGAAAATAGTTAAGAAAAAACTAAAAGGAGCAGTTGCAAAGATTAAAGACTTACATCAGAGAGGTCACGTGATGCGGCCAGGGTAGCGGTCGCATTCTGAGTGCGCTCCGGTACCCCTAACCCAAAACCGGCGAAATAGCACCGTGCAAACCCGCAGAAGCGAGTGGCAAAGCTGCCCAAAGCGAGTTGGAGTGCCTGCAGAGCCCAGTACTGAGATCTCGATCGGCGGGAGGCATGGCGGCAGCGGCTAAGACGGGCCGCAGAGACCGCAACCGCGTGGTCGGCAGCAGCAAGCAGGCAGAGTCAGCCACGGCGCCGAGCTCGCCTAGATCCCCCGCGTCCCTTGATGAAATGTCGGCGGCAGTGGCGGCAGCTTTGTCTCCTCAATTTGATGCCCTACATGAAAAGATGGATGGCTTGCAATCATCGGTGGACACCTTGGGGAACCGGCTTCGAGAGGCGGAAGATCGTCTGAGCCAGGCGGAAGAGAAGACGGAGGCCCTGGCGAATGAGTTGGCCGGTCTAAAAGCTCAGGTGTGCCTGCAAGAGGCGAAACTCGACGACCTAGAGAACCGTTCCCGACGAAACAACCTATGGTTCCTAGGGGTTCCTGAGTCTGTCCCTGACAAGGAGCTGCGGAGCTATCTAGAGGCCCTGGTCTTGTATGTGTTGGAGGGCACTGACCTTGGGGATACTCTGAGAATCGAGAGGGTCCACCGGGTGGGCAACAAACAGATGCGAGATAGCCGCCCCAGAATTGTGCTAGCCAAGTTTTTGTGCTTCCCTCAAAAGGAGATGATATTGCGAGCAGCCCGCCAGAAGGGGGACATTATCTACAATAACAACAAAATCCGGATAGCGCAGGACTATTCGGTAGCGCTAAGTCAGAAACGCAGGGAATATGCTCCTTTGTGCGAAAAGCTTATTGGCGCGGGGATTCGTTTCTCCGTACAATACCCGGCCAAGCTGCATGTCTTGCACGAAGGAGCACACCGGGCCTTTGCAACGGCGGCGGAAGCGGAGGCTTATGTGAACCAGATTGCTGCATCGGCGCGCCCGACATCGGCGTCCCCCCGCTGAGATTGTCAATAGTGCTGGCTGTGGTTATTGGTTTTGGCCGACCCCCCCCCTGCAGAAGGGCGAGTGTGGAGAAGTCGTCGTCAACGGGGCGCTTGAGAAGAAGCGGGCCTTTACAATCAGAGTGACTCACGCTTTAACGGCCCCACCATTACTAATGCGCCTGCCCTGCTGGGCTTCTCCCCAGTGCAGCCTGGAACATTGTCCCCTCATCTGGCACTGTACATCATTGTTTTTTCTTGTGCTTATTACCTGTTGTTGCCTTTGTCCTTTGGTGTGCCTTGAGTAGTGCCTTGCTCTGTTGTGTGGGGTTTTTCTTTTTTGTAAAAATTGCAACATGTTATTTGGGCACCGGATGTTCCTGGGGCCATTGACCCTGTCTGTCCTCCCTCCTGACCTAGTTCTTGGGTCGGGAGGGATTACGGTTCACGCTACTCCTTCCTTAGGTAAGCATGTACTGCACTCCCTGTCCAGCTCCAGGTAAACTCGCGGGCCGTTAGGCCTCGTGTGGTTTTGTGTGTAAGTGGAGTTGGCTTGGGAATCAGGCAATTAGAGTCTGGGCGGCCAAATATACATTGCCCTTAGCGGTGGGTGGGTGGGGGGAGCTTTCTGTAAACTTATTGTTTGTAGACACTGTTAGCCGCGTACTTGGAGCGCTACCCTCTCCACCACTGTTTTAGCTGAAGGCCCGGTTGATTTAAGCTGCTTCCCATGCCTCCCATGTGCATACAGGACGTGGAGGGCTTATGCTATCCTTTAGCGTTGAGGGGCGGTTCCTGGGGGGAGGCCTTCTCCTACTTTTGGCATATCCCGGGTTATCGGTGCAGGAGGCTTGCACTCTGCCCCCCAGGTCTGGCGGCGGGGCATGAGTATGACCCTGCTACGTGCCGACGGGGGGTAGCTAGTAGTGTGTATATAGCCATGGCCATCCGTGGGTCCCCTGTGCCCCATGTAGAGGACTCTGGTGCCTGGTCTCTGCTCTATGTTAGCCCCCTTTATTTTATTTTTCTTCCCCCATCCATATTGCCTCGATACTGTGGAATATCTATGGGTCCGGTGGGGTGTGGTACGGGGCGTTCTCCGCCCCCAGGTGTTTTTATTGCCAGGGGGGGGATCTAGTTCGGGGGAGAGAAGAGCAAGGGGCCCTGGGAGGCCGGGGATGCACTGGGTTTTTAGGGTCCATGGGGCTACACTTCTGGGCAGAAAATTCGAACCCTTTGTTTTGTTTTTGTTTTTCCCTTCTTCTTCTCTGGGCTATGAAGGGGGTGGTTGGGGTTGTTAGCGGGATTATCTGCTCCCATGGGATATAGTGGGTCCGGCCGTACCCAGAGGGGCCTTAGTTGGGCTTTCTCTGGAAGAGGTAGGCGGAGAGAGTCCTTAGGGTAGGGGAGTGGAATTGGGGGAAGATGGGGTTGGGAATTGTGGATAGGGGAGGGGGGGTTTTTAGGAGGGGAAGGGGGTGGGATGAGGGGGAGGGAGGGGTTGTGGGTAGGGGGAGGGGAAGGGGGGAGGATTCGCGGAGATCGCAGCACCGCAGGTGCCCGGGTGTAGCTGGCCCAGATGAGGATACAATCGTGATACGGGCGAGGCCCCAGGCTGGGGGGGCCCTGCCCCTTTGTTATGGTGGCAGTGTTACAGTATATTTGTTTTGGTACGACCCGCCCTGAAGGTCATCTCTTGGAATATCTGTGGGATAGGTAATCCTATCAAGCGTTATAAAGTGTTGCAGGCCCTTGCCCGGCAGAAATGTGACATAGCTATGTTGCAAGAAACCCACCAGACGGCCGAGGAACATCTTAAATTGCAGAAACTGTGGGTGGGGCAAGGTTGGGGTTCTCCCGCTAAGGGGAAGAAGGGTGGAGTGGTCATTCTGATCAATAAGCAGACTCGCTTTGAGTTATTAAAGGAATACTCTGACCCCGATGGCCGGTATCTTTTACTCTATGGTAATCTCGATGGTCGGCCGGTCGTGTTGGGCTGCCTGTATAGCCCCAATGTATTGGACCGCTCTTTTTATGACCGGTTGGCCTCTAGCATTGAGCAAATGCCAGATGTCCCCCTGATACTGGCTGGTGACTTGAATGGCGTGTTGGATGTGGGATTAGATGTGTCCGCTGGGGGGGGGGGGGGGCTCACCTGCGCGTCCCGACTATCAGGGCCTTGAAGGGCCTTTGTACACGTTTTGGGCCTGGTTGACCCTTGGAGACTGCTACATCCGGCTGAGACCGATTTTACCCATCAGTCGAGAGCCCATGGCACTAGTGCTAGATTAGACTACGTTCTGGTCTCGGACCAGCTGTTCGGGCGGGTGGAGGACGCGCAGATTGGCCCTTCCGCGATATCGGATCATGCTCCAGTTTGGGTTGACCTTGCCTGGGGGGGCCCGGTGGTCACGACGAGGTTTTGGCGTTTTCCCCTGGGATTGTATCACGATGCGGAGTTTCGTGTAGCCCTGGCGAATCACTGGCAGGAGTTCATGAGTCATCATGAGCAACACCAGAATGACCCGGAGCTACTTTGGGAGACGGCGAAGGTCGTGTTGCGGGGGGAGATAATTGCCTATGTGGCAAGGAAGCGGAGGCTTCTGGCCGGGCAAATTGTACAGATGGAAAGGCAGGTGGTGCGTGCTAGGCGGCGGTGTGCGGGGGATCCTAGTGTGAACAATAAGCGACGCCTTTGAGAGTTGCAAACGGCCCTAAACGAACTGTTACATCAGCGGGCGAAGAAGTCGTATATGTATTATCGCTACCAACTCTTTCGTTTCGGTGATAAGCCCGGGAAACTGTTGGCGCGGTGTCTACGGGGACGTCGGGGCCCTCGGATGGTGGCAGCGCTACGAGACGACCACGGCGCCTTGCATAAGGATAATGTCGGCATAGCCCGCGTCTTCCGTTCCTTTTTCCAGAACTTATATGCCCGGCGGGAAGGAGCACCGGTTGAAATGCGGCAATACTTGCAGGGGTTGTCTTTGCCACAGGTATCAGGAGAACAGAGGGCCTGCTTAGATGCTCCGGTGACGGTGGAGGAAGTTCAGAGGGTGATACAGAAAGCTGATTGTTGTAAGGCGCCCGGCCCAGACGGGTTCGGGGCCGAGTTTTATAAATTGCTGGCAGCGTTCGTACCCCCAACCTTAGTGGCGGTGTATCAGCGTCGGGTAGCTCAGGGGAACTTTGGCTGGGGTGTAAACCATGCACACATTACCTTAATTCCCAAGCCGGGAAAGGACCCCACTCAGGCAGCCTCTTATAGACCGATCTCATTGTTGAATTTCGATCTGAAAATACTGGCGAAGGTGTTAGCCGAGCGACTGGCTTTGGTATTGGGGAGCCTGCTCCATGAATCGCAGGTCGGATTTGTTAAAGGGCGCCATGGAGTGCGGAATTTGCGACGACTGTTGGCATCGTTGGAGTGGGCCCGGGACCGTGACCTCCAATCCTTGGTTATCAGTTTCGACGCGGAAAAGGCGTTTGATCAGGTTCACTGGGACTACTTGCAGTATCTGTTGCCGTATTATGGGCTGGGGGCCTCCTTTTGTCGGATGGTAGCTTTGCTCTACTCGGACCCTACGGTGGGGGTTCTCTGTAACGGGGTGCAATCGGATACGTTTCGCCTGGAGCGTGGCACACGGCAGGGCTGCCCGCTTTCCCCTTTACTTTTTGTGCTGTCCTTGGATCCGTTGATACGGAGGATAGAGGACTCCCCTGAAATAGAGGGTGTGCGTCTTGGTTCCTCTGGCTTCAAGGTGGCCGCCTTCGCAGACGATCTGCTTGTACACATCTCTTCCCCCCAGCAATCTCTTCCACGGTTGCTGGAGGAATTGTCTTCTTATGGCCGGTTTGCGGGACTACGCATCAATATGACTAAATCGGAGGCCCTGGATGTAGGGGGCACGCTGCGGGGAAACTGGCTTGGGAGTTTCCCCCTCTGCTGGGCGAATGACTCTATTGTCTACCTAGGTATTATATTAACCAGGAAGCCGACCTTGCTGTATAAAACCAACTTTGAACGGATTTTCTCTAAGGTCCGCGGGCAGCTGCAGGCGTGGGCCCCCCTCCCGTTGTCTTTGCTAGGTAGAGTAGCTGCCTTGGGGATGGTGATTTTTCCGCGCGTACTATATTGGCTGCAAACGCTCCCTGTATGGCTTTTGAAGTGTGATTTGGTGCGCTTGGAAAAGGAGATTCGGGGGTTCCTCTGGAGGGGTCGCAAGGCCCGTATTCCTTTGGCGCGACTGCGTGGGGGATGGCGCTTAGGCGGAATCGGGGTACCCGATCTTTGGAAATATGCGCTGGCATGTCAAGCACGGCATTTGAGTGATTGGTTGGGTGACACTGAGACTTATACTCCGCGAGGGCTGGAAGCAGCCTTTGTGGCGCCCCACTCATTGGAAGCGGTGTTGCATCTCCCGCGGACCGTCTTGCCGCCGCGCTTGACAGGCAGTGTGTTAGTACAGGCCACCCGGCGTACGTGGCAACACTTAAATAAACGCTGGGGCAGCAATGCTACGGTGTCGTGTTGGTTGCCCCTGCGTGGCAATGCCTGTTTTCTGCCTGGGTCCGAGTCGGCCCCCTTCCGTCAGTGGTGGCGGGCAGGTATACGACGATTAGGCCATGTGGTGGACCGAGATGGTAGCTGCAAGGCTTTGGGGGCGATTTGTAGGGAGTATGAGTTGCCCATAGGCGCCTCCTTTTTTGCGCATATCCAGGTTTCCCACTATATCGGCTCTTTGCCGAGCCATGAGCTTACAGTGGCACATTCCGAGCGTATCTTGGAGTTTCTTGCGATAGGGGCGGAATCCCCGCCGACGATAGCTGATTTGAAGAAACGTTTGGATCGGTTGGATACGCCCCCGGATTACTCGGCGCTGGAAAGCCTTTGGGCGCGAGAGTTGGCTCAGGACATCGCCCCGGGTTCCGTTCGAGCGGCCTTGGGTCGGATTCCGCAACTCGTGGGTGGTGCTCGGTGGCGGGAGTTGCAGTATAAATGTGTTCTTCGTGCTCATTTCTCCCCGCGGCGGGCATTTCGTAGTCATATTGCCCTACACGGACGGTGCCCTAAATGTCCGTGTGCCTTGGCAGATTTGGATCATATGTGGTGGGGCTGCTCTTTGGTGCGTAGATACTGGCAGCGCA
Source organism: Ichthyophis bannanicus (assembly GCA_033557465.1). Taxonomy (NCBI): domain Eukaryota; kingdom Metazoa; phylum Chordata; class Amphibia; order Gymnophiona; family Ichthyophiidae; genus Ichthyophis; species Ichthyophis bannanicus. Next base: position 455,174,993 of record CM066036.1, read on the forward strand.
TTGAGACCTATCTGAGCGGTCTACTGAGTCAGAGGCTTTGCTGGTCAGGGACATTGGTAGTGCTGGATCAGTTGGGACCACTCCACCCGAAGGGTAGATGGGAGAGGGTATTGGTTCGCAAGGCATGTCTGGTGGGTAAAGGCCCCCTTCTTAGTCGTTGGAGAGAACCTACGGCCCCTACCTTTTGTGAGTGGCGCAATAGCCTACATCAACTTATGCTCCTGGAGAGGAGAGCGGCGTTACGGCATCCTCGGGCATGGGCCGTTTTCCTGTTGATATGGATGCCTTATATTCAGCGCTTTGGCCCTAAGGCTCGTAGCGACGTGCTTAAAGTCGGTTGATGCTACTCGGGGGGTTGGCTGTCTCTGGTTGGTCGGGTTGGTGCTGCGCTCTCTGCGAGGGGAAGGGTGGGGGGCGGGGAGGGTTGGGGGGGAGGGTTCTTTTGGGTTGTGCTGGTTGTTAGGATTGTTTTCTGTTTGTTCTTGCTGAATGCCCAGGGCGGTGGACAAGACACAGCCCCGCCCGGGTTCTGTTTGGGTTACTTTGGAAAAATTGTAACAGTCGTTCTGATGTGTGCTGTTTGTATCTTGTGAACTTTAATAAACAGAAATGGAAAAAAAAAAAAAGACTTACATCAAGCTTGGGTGTTGTTGAAAAGTACTATCTTGGAAGCCCAGACCAGCTGTATTCCACGCTTTAAGAAAAGTGGAAGGAAGTCCAAAAAACTGCCAGCATGATTTAAAGGTGAGGTCAGAGAGGCTGTTGTTGCCAAAAAAGCATCTTTCAGGAAATGGCAAAAAGAGCCAAACAATGAAACCTGGAAACAGCACAAGCACTGGCAAGTCAAATGCAAGGCATTGATAAGGCAGGCAAAGGGAGAATTTGAGAAGAAGCTTGCTGCGGAAGCAAAAACACGAAATAAAGACTTTTTCAAGTACATTCATAGCAAAAAACCTGTGAGAGAGTCAGTTGGTCCATTAGATGATAGAAGGGTTAAAGGGGCACTAAGAGGCAACAAGGCGATAGCGGAGAGACTGAATGACTTCTTTACTTCAGTCTTTACTGAGGAAGATGTAGGGATATTACCCATGAATGAGGTGGTATTTAAAGGTGCGGAAGAATTGAAGGAAAAATCGATACATCAGAAAAATTTATTTCAACTATTAGATAAACTGAAGAGTAGCAAATCACCTGGGCCGGATGGTATACATCTGAGGGTGTTGAAAGAACTGAAATATGAGATTGCAGACCTGCTATTAGTAATCTGTGAATTTTCATTAAAATCATCTGTAATACCTGAAGACTGGAGGATCGCCAATGTAACACCAATTTTTAAAAAGGGTTCCAGGGGTGATCCGGGAAACTACAAATCGGTGAGCCTGACGTCAGTACTGGGAAAAATGGTAGAAACCATCATAAAGAACAAAATTACTCAGCATGTAGATATTCATGGCCTAATGGGAGACAGCCAACATGGCTTTAGACAAGGAAGATCTTGTCTTACTAATCTGTTATGTTTTTTTGAAGGTGTGAATAAACAGGTGGACAAAGGTGAGTCGGTTGATATAGGGGTATGTTTACTAAAACCCCGGTAAAGTGCGGGCCCCGGTAGTGTGCGGGTGCCATATAAGGAATGGGCGTTCCGTCCTGAAAAGGAAAAGCCGGAATTTACATATGCGCTAAGGTGCGCGGTGCCCATGTGCGCCCTGCACCTTAGCGCATGAGATAGCTGCGTGAGAGGCATAAGTGGCACGCTGAAGTGCAAGAAAAAGAGCAGAGCCACAGCACAATGGTTAAGACACTGACCAATGGTGCAGGGATCAGGGGTTCAATCCCCCACAATGCCCAATGAAGACAGCTGGCTGAGGCATTAATTTATGAGGCACAGAAATACTGGGCATCATAAGGCGGCACGCTAATGTTGTTGGCCGCATATTAATACTGGGCGGCATAAGGCGGCAAGCTGATGTTTATGGAGGCATTATAATACTGGGCGGTATAAGTGGTGCGCTGATGTATAGGAAGAAAAGCAGAGCCACAGCACAATGGTTAAGGCACTTACCAATGGTGCAGGGATCAGGGGTTCAATCCCCCACAGTGCCCAATGGAGACAGCTGGCTGAGGCATTATTTTAGGAGGCATTTAAATGATGGGCGGTATAAGGCGGCGCGCTAATGGGCATAAGGCGGTGCGCTAATGTTTTAGGAGGCTTTTTAATACTGGGCGGCATAAGGCGGCGCGCTGATGTGCAATTACAGGAACAGAGCCACAGCACAATGGTTAAGACACTGACCAATGGTGCAGGGATCAGGGGTTAAAGTGCCCAATGAACAAGGCTGGCTGAGGCATAACATATTAAGGGGAAGATTGCTTTAGGAGGCATTTTATTCATATTTTAATTATCACTACTAGCAAACGCACTCCCAAAGCGTGTTAACATAAGGTGCCCTATAAGGCACATTTTAAAGTGCACTGTCAGCCAAGGCACCCTAGAATGTTGCTTATAGGGCGCGTTAGAGGGTGCCGTATGAGGTACCGCAAGGTCAGTGTACTGTTTTTTATGGCAGCACTGTACAGTTTAAGGAATGAAAAGCATAAGTAGGTGCGCTGACAGGCAAGGAGGAGCAGCAGTGGAGCACAATGGTTAAGGCACTGACTGCTGATACAGGGGTCATGAGTTTGTTCCCCAGTGTGCCTAATACGTAAGGCTGGCTGTGGCATCAGCTTTGCATTGTACATATTTTGTCCTGCAGCACTTTAATTTTATGTTATTAATTGCTGCCAGCAAACACGCCCTCACGTGCCATAATGGAAGGTGCCGTATAAGGCACCCTATAAGGCACTCCATAGGGCACATTAGAAATTGCACTGTCCGCCACAGCACCCTAAAATGTCCCCTATAGGGCACCCTATAGGTTGCGTCACAGGATATTGTATAGTGCACCGTATATGGACGGGAACCATAAGGTGCCCTATAGGGCGCCCTATAAAGCACCCTCAGAGGCACCTTATGGGTACAGTACGCTGAGGGTGTTTTTGCTGGCATCAAAATATGTACATTTAAAAAAATGCGTTGGACAACCCTATCAAATAACCCCACTGTGGGTTTGAACCCATGACCTCTGGCTTCAGAGGCAGTGAAGTAACCATTGGGCTACAGCTCTATAGCTGCTAGCAAACCCCTGGCTGGCTGCAGAGAGCATGCACGTCACCACACAGACAGTCTGCTGTGGTCACCAGGATAGGGTTAGCCCACCCATACCCATGATGCACAAAACATGAAAATCAGCTGTCCACAGATTAACACAAGATGGGCAATGCACTCCCACAGCACCTCGGCCCGGTAGAGGGAAGTGACCATGTGCACCCACACACCACCTCGGCTTGGTAGGAGGTACTGACCGTGTGTTTTACTGGCACAGAGTAGCTACACACCGTCACATTTTGCGGGTACTGAGCTCACCCTGAGGGTGCAATGAGGCGCCCAGGACCAGGTCCACAACACCTTCCATGGCTGAAAGAGGCCATGCCAGAGGTCCAAAGCAGTGTTAATGTGTGAGCTAGGTAGTTCCTGCATAAACACCTTGGATATCTCTGTCTGACTCAGTCAGGTGTAGCCCCTATGGACCCCTAGGTGGGCCATGTACCACCACCACCCCCCTCCTCCAGGGCTGAGGGTGGCAAACAGGGTCTTCCTATCAATAGATCCACATTCTACCTCCCTGCAAAGGTGGCAGTATAGGGGTCCATCAACCGCGGTCCTGCTGAGGAGCAGACACCCCATAGGGCAGTCAATGCAGCTCTATACACATCCATAACACAATAGCAGACAGATATTAGGCCTGGATATGGTGAGCTGCACCCCACCACTATCTGATATTCTCCTGCAGCAAGTCATCAGCCACTGCACCCTGCAAGCTGCTCCATCACAACACATACCAGCTGCAAACAGTGTGCTAGTTAGTCCACAGTGCATGTTCCCAGTGGAGATGCATGCACCCAGAACTGGAATGTCAGCATACACAGCAAGCAGATAAATCAGTGACTGGGCCCCAAAAGGAAACCCATATCTATCACATGAGAGAAATACTACATAGCACTATGGGGGTGCCTAGCCATGCTGTGGTCACTGCACAGTCAGGGTGAGAGTGATCTCTCAGCAGGGCATACTGAGGTCACCCTGTCTGTGTAGGTGGTGGCCGGGCACTAAAATGTCCCAGTCAGTGCCCTATGCCCTGTGCAGATGCACCCTGGCCAGGCCACCCTGTCCGGTCTATACCCATGGTACCTTGCTCCTCATTATGCACATTGGCAGCCCAATACTGGCAACATTGCTGGCAATGTGGGCTGTGGAAGGTGTTTGCAGCCACCACACACTGGATAGGCAGACAGCCACCCCCACGCCTATGCCAGCATTGTGCTACTATAGAGGAGTCCAGCAGCCATACCCACCACACCAGTCCTGGGCACAGTACAGGCATGGATATGGTACGCACTACTGTTGGGGGTCACTCCCCAGGGTGGTAAACACTGTCAGAGACCAGACCTGCAGCTCACACCGCAGACATCACAATGATTGTTATGGTGGAGATCAATGAGCAAAATGTGCTTAATGTAGGAATTGATATCTGCCAGTTATCATGGGCAACGTTTGATAGCTGTGTACCATATACCCAGGTGTAGGGTGGCAGTGCTAAGGTATGCAACTGCTAGTATTGGGAGATACAGGCAGGGCCCAATGTCCTGCCTCTCCATGAGGCATTGGCCAATGGGGCCTGTGGGGGTGTGTCTGGGTGTCTGGCCCTGTTGGCTGCTGCTTTACGGCAGAGTGTCCCAACTCCAGTCCTGGTGTTCCAACCACTGTTCGGGTTTTCATGCTGTCCCTCATAGATATGCATGAGCTACATCAGCATACCATGGGGTTGGTGCATAGATATGCAGCACAGGCATCTTTATTAGAGGCAGCATGGATCCTGAATGGTGTGGGGCCCTCCAGGACTGTATTTGGGAGACTCTGCTCTAGGTAATGCGGCTGTTTATGGTGTCTGTGTTTGGTGTGGTAAAATATAGGCGTATGAACCATGCGTATGTTCTCAGCAATAAAGGTTTGTCCGTACTATCACGGTTTAGTTGTAGGAAAAATATGTGGACTGGATTGGCAGTAGCCCCAGCGGGGCTTTGAACCTGTGACCTTCTGTTCCTGCACACACTGTCTGTGTGCACTGCACCACCATGTTGCCACAGATATGCTGTGTTCCCTGGGGAGTCCATGACTGTACATCCGACAGAGCCTGTCTGTTGCGGTGGACGGTGCCAGCCTGCACAGGCCTAGGCCACTGTCTGCTGTGGTTTGCAGCCACTGCCCCCTCCACCACCTGTACCCTTCTGCCAACATGCAGACATGTCCCTATCTGGGAAAAAGCATATGACCTGATTGAGTTGTAGCACTCCAGGACTGAATTTGGGGGACTCGGCTGTAGGTAATGCCCATTGTTATGGTTTGTGTGCGGTGTAGGGTAAAATATAGGTGTTGGAACCATGCTTATGTTCTCTTCAATAAAGGAGTGTCTGTACTATCACTGTTTAGTGGTGGGTAAAACTATGAGGACTGGGTTGGCAGGAGCCCCAGCTGGGATTGGAACCTGTGACCCTCTGGTCCTACAGGCACTGGCTGTGTCTGCTGCACCACACTGTGGCCACAGAGGTAGTGCAGTCTCTGGAGATAGGAAACCTGGCCGCACGAGTCAGACACCCTGCTCTGCACAATTTTACTGTGGGCTCGTTTACCTTGTATGGGGACAAAGGTGCGAATAAACCTCACAAATGCCCTCCAAAAAAGGGGAAGAAAACCAAAACCAAGCTGTGCAACAGTGATATCAATGGGCAACCTGGAAAACACTCCCAGGAAAGCTCCATTAAAATGCAGTGCTTTTGAATGAGTCTACGAAGCGTAGACCCTTCCAAAAATCATTTCTTTTTTTTTGGAGCTTTCCTGGGAGTGTTTTTTATGGTTGCCCATTAATATAACTGTTGCCCAGCTGGATTATAATTTATTTGGAATTTGTTGTGGTCATTTGCAATTTATATTTGCTATTTTGTTCTGTGCAAATGTATCACACTGCTCACGTTTTACATGTGTTTTTGCTGTACATTGCTGACGTAAATGGTTTCTCTTCCCTTTAAATCGGCTCTAACGCGAGGTTTTCACTCGCGGTATTTTTTTGCCGAAATTCAGCCACGCTCCTGTGTGGGGAGCCTCTCCCCTCCCACTCTCCACCCATTGACCCCGTCCCTCTGCCCCTCGGGGGCCTTCCTCCGCCCTCCGTACACCTTTCCCCGCCTCTATCGCACATCAGCGCCCCGCACACGTGCGCGGGCCCGTTAATGTGATGCGCACGCGTGCGGGGCACTTAAGAGCACTTAAGTGCATCATTAGCGTATGCTACTGTGCACCGCGCACGTGTGCGCGGTTTAGTAAACATACCCCATAGTGTATCTGGACTTTCAGAAAGCCTTTGACAAGCTCCCTCATCACAGACTTTTGGAAAAACTAAAGAGTCATGGGATAAGAGGCAGTGTACTATTGTGGATCAGGAACAGGTTAAAAGATAGAAAGCAGAGGGTAGGGCTAAATGGCCAATTTTCCCAGTGGAGAAAGGTGAATAGTGGTGTACTCCAGGGATCTGTGCTGAGTCCGCTGCTTTTTGACATATTCGTAAATGACCTGGAAAAGGGAATAACGAGTGAGGTTATCAAATTTGCAGATGACACAAATCTATTTAAAGTTGTTAAAACCCAAGAGGATTGTGGAAAATTGCAAGAGGATCTTGATAAATTGGAAGACTGGGCATCAAAATGGCAGATCAAATTTAATGTGGACAAGTGCAAAGTTATGCACCTAGGGAAGAACAACTCAAACTATGGTTACACAATGCAAGGTTCCACATTAGGACACACCACCCAGGAAAAAGGTTTAGGTGTCATTGTGGATGACATGTTAAAACCCTCGGCCCAGTGTGCAGCGGCGACAAAGAGAGCAAATAGAATGCTAGGTATCATAAGGAAAGGAATGGAAAATAAAACAAAAGATATTATAATGCCTCTATCGTTCCATGGTACGACCGCACCTTGAATATTGTGTGGAACGGGTAAACGTACATCGATTGTTTACGTTATCAGAATATAGAAAGACTAGGGGACATGCAATAAAGCTACAGGGTAAACTATTTAAGACTAATAAAAGAAAATATTTTTTTCACTGAACGTGTAATCAAACTCTGGAATTTGTTACTGGAGGATGTAGTAAAAGCTGTTAGTATAGCTGGGTTTAAAAAAGGTTTAGACAAGTTCCTGGAGGAAAGGTCCACAAAACATTATTAAGAAGGGACCCAGGATATCAATGCTTGACCCAGTACAAGCATTGTGGAACCTGTGTCTTTTGGGGAAACTGCTAGGTTTGTATGACCTAGATTGGCCACTATTGGAAACAGGATACTGGGCTTGATGGAGCTTGGTCTGACCGAGTATGGCATATCTTATGTTCTTATGTTCTTTGACGTGTTGTAGACTTTGCCTGCCTCTGAGAATCCCCAAACAGACATTTGCTGCAGACACACAGTAGGTTGCACCTTGGATCGTTTGGGTGTGACATCAGCCTTTATATGTTTGTGTTTTGCTGTTTGTTTCATGGACCTTTCCTGTTGGGTCTCTGTGCACCAACGCTGATGGACATGGGGTGCAGCTGTGAAACGCCTGTGTTACATGGGCATGGACATGACCATATCCATGGGACACGCTCGTCTGCAGTTGCATTTCCAAATGTCCACAACATGCACAGTGTTCTGTGTTGTGATCATGTTATGTTTGCCTGTGTGACGTTTAATTATGTCAATACTGATGTTTGACTCCCTGCAATGTGCCCTGATGTTGCGTCCAGCATACCAAGACAGTGTTTGCCCTTATTCTGACACAGGGCAGCAGACACACACAGCACATCTACTTAAGTGCATCTGCGGGCAACATCATCCACCTGTTGGAAGACACAACAGCACCATTCAACTATCCCTGGGAGATGGTGCCATAGGATGTTCGACCTCTGCGAGTGGGACACATGCCTATGGTGAACATTACTGTTGGACTGCTACTTTGAGTATAACAGGCCTGTCCAACACACCGTTGCTACCGTGGTCTGGCTGGGTGTCCTGTTGATTGCACAAGACACACATGACCTTTCGAGTACTGTGGCACATTGAGATATCACAGTTGACTATGCATGCCCAGTGATTCACGGACAGTCTTAACGGGACATGTTGGGTTGCAGACGCCCTTTGCACTGTGGACACTATGTACTGGTCCCTACGTGTGCATCACGGACTGAAATAGTCGCTGTATGTTCTACATCCATCTGACATTGTGTTAGTGTGTGTTGGCCATGTGTGTAACATGCACCGCAAGATATCCTCATCTGTTGAGGTCATGGGAGCATACAGCCATGCGTGTGGGACAGGGGCAACATTGTATACGTACTCTTGTATATGTTGGCCTACCCTACACTTGGACATGACACAGTTGTTACCACCACACCAGTTTAATGGCCGCCAACATTTTGGATTGATGTTTGCCCTCACCAAGGGAGTTACAGTGCATCTGGGGCATCTCTGTGTCATGGTTCAACGTACACGGTGCACGTGCATGTGACTGAATATGTTGGTACACCAGAGAATGTGGCAGTGTGGCTTCTGTGTGGGGTACTGGCCCATGTTTGACCTTTCTTTCAAACTCCATATACAGGTCATTGTGTTTTGTTACTGTACAGACGTGCTGCTGTACATTGATTTACAAACGTAGCATTGCATGTCTGCACAGTCCTCTTTATCCCCCGACGTTCCGCCACTCACCTTTAACCATGACATTTGCAGTGTGGCAGTGTGATTGTCTGTTTTCATCCTTCATTTGTGCATCCCATGTACCGTGATCTATGTGTACGGTTCATGTATCCATACCACCCATTGCAGGGGACCTGCTGCATGGTGATATCCCTGCAAGTCTGTGAGGTTCCTTTTTTGGTCTTCTCTGGGATCATGTGCCTCTTGTACCTGTTACCATATCCTCATTTTGCATTTGGCCTTTGTTTTGGGTTACATTGGTAATGCTTTCATTGCTATATCAGGCATTATGGGGCAGCTGTGACATATATATCTATATCTGTGTGTACACTTGCTTACATGTTGCTACTTATGCTTTTTCAGGCTTTTGCCACCTGTATTGGCAGACGGATATGTTTTTGGGGACAATTCATGACTGATGTGTGTTGGTCCCTCATCATGCACTGCCTAGTGTCTACATGTGACTAGGGCATCTGGGACGGGCAGCAACATGTGGGGGGTGGGGGGATACTGCATAGTGAACACCATGCAGCTATGGCACATTATCTCTCCTGCCCATCATCTGTGCCAGTGACCTTTGGGTCAACTGATATATAATCAATACGTTCAGAAAAACCAAAAAGTGTATTAGACTTATTACTTCTTTTCTTGAAAAAAGATTTTCTTATTTTTTTATTTTTTAGATGCTCTTAAAAATACACTTAAAAATACAGGAAACCCCAGGAATTCTTCTTCCTTTTGGGTGACATGTGGGTAGCTGGCATGCTCAATGTGTTTTCAGTTTGTTCACTGTAAACCAACCACCTTGATATGATGACAGGCGGTATATACAATATGTCTACTGATTGACCACAATAAAAGTATGTGTTTGACTCACATTTCTCTCTGCTGCTGCTTGACCACACTGACACATGTCTTTTGTTATGTTCTGGTAATGTACATGGCCCACCTGTGCTCACATCCTTGTACGGTGGCAGCTGGCTAAGTGGCAGTCATCTGACACATCACAGGGTGCTAAGGGTTTCCATACCGACATTCCCTTTGAGGGAACATATTTGCATAGTGCTTGCAGTGGTTGTTTGGGATAGTGGTTGCAGACATGTGTTGGAGCACCATAGGTTTCAGGTTCGAGTCCCACACGTTCCTTCTTTTTGTCCTTGTTTTGTGCTAACCTGACCAGGAACTGCCTGACGATTAGTCACCTCTCCACACACCCTTCCATCTCTTCATTGCATCTTCGTTACCAGCTAGGTTTTGTTGTGGTGCCCTCCAGTGTTCTTGTATGCAGCCTTTACTGTGGCATTCACGTTGGTGTTGTAACCTACCGGTTTGTGCATTGACATTTGTGCTAGTGGTCATGGGTTCGATTCCTCTCTGTTCTAATTATTTTATGCCTCTCATACACACGTACTTTGCATTCCTGTCACAGTCCTGTGCTGCTGGCACATTATACTCTCATCACTGTTGCCAACCATCCTTCTGTCTGTCTATCTGTGTCTGCAAGCTCTGTGGCGTCATGTCCTACTGTGCAGGCTGCTACCCCATGTCCTGCACTGGCACCCTTTTCTGCATCGCGGCTCCTCATTCTTGCCTCTCTTGTGTCTGCTCTGCATGGCACTGCTACTCCTCTGTCCTCCTGTCATTACACTTCTCCTGCCACCTCTGACTCCTCAGCTGGACACGTATTCCCATCCTCTGCCACACACTGTCATTGTTGCACTTTACAGTACCATCACGCTGTGCATCGGTACAGTTGCCCCTGATATATTTGTCCACTTTACTGGCTGCCACATGGGCTGCTCACAGATTTGACAGGTCCATCACCTCAGACATCTACTTCCTTACATCACTTCTTCATTGGCTTTCGTTACTGCTCTATGCAGTGTTAGGGTTACATCTGTGTTTGACCCATACATTTCATGCTTGTGAGGTTGGTGCACCTTACTGCCCTTGGCCAACATTTCTTTGGTCACCTTAACATCCTTGGGGCATCTTTAGCACCACCTTAGGTTCGGCCAGCTTCTGGGGCACCTTATATGATGCCTTGGAGGGTACCACCCGTTCGTGCCGCCCTCTGGGCCACATTCTGACTCACCTTGGTTGACGTGGCACTTTATGATGTGCTTTATGATATGGAAGGACAGACTAGATAGGCCATGTGGTCTTTTTCTATCATCATTTTTCTCTGTTTCTCTGTTTCTATTGTTAATCTGGAATAAGTGCACAAAACTTAGATACTGAACTTTAAAACTCACAGACAAAAATTCAAAAAATCCTGAAGCAGTCCAGCCTTCTTGTCTCTCAACCAATGGCGCCAGGCTCAATATACCACACCTGCGTGGTTTACTGTTTTCATGGCAGACATATGATGCTCATTGGCTCATAAAAACCACAGCCATTCAATCTGTCCATTCAATCCCAGTAGATGTCTGCCATTTAAACAGTAAACCGTGCAGGCGGGCATATTGAGCCTGGTGCCATTAGTTGAGAGATATGAAGGTTGAACTGTTTCAGGGTTTTTGAAAAATGTCTTGTCCCCCCCCCCCCCCCCCCCATTTTATTGCATTGGCTAGTTCTTCTTCTTTTTGTATCTTTGTTTTCCTGACTACATTCCTAGTTTCTCTTAGCTTTTCCAAATATTGATGTTTGTCTTCCACTTTCTGTGATCTCTTGTATTTTAGGAAGACCAACCCCTTTTTCTTCACTTTTTTAGCAACTTCTTTCAAGAACAATAGTAGCCTCATTTTTCTTTTACATTTATTTACTTTCTAACAAAAAGGTTTGTTGCCCTTAAAATATCCCCTTTTAGTTTTGCTCACTGCTTTTCTACATCCCTCAGCTGTTTCTATCCTGTCAAAGACTCCTTGATGTATTGTCTCATCTTGACAAAGTCTAGGACCCTCACTTTTGAATGGACTGTATCGGCCCTAGTCTTGATACTGAATCACTTACTATAACTTGAGAAACACCCTCCCCATTGGTAAGCATCAAGTCCAGTATGAGGCCCTTACACATGGATTCTGTTACCAATGGCCAGAATAGTTCTCTCTGTAGAGAATCCAGGATCTCCTAGATGACCCCAACATCTGGCATATTGAATTCACCTATCAATAGTACTTCTGCTTTCATAGCAATATTGAGATTGTGTTCAATTAAATCTCTATCCAGTTCTTCTGCTTGTGAAAGAGGTCTGCATTTCATGCCAGTGCAAATGGATACTCCATTCCCTCCTTCTAGTTTAGCCCACAGTGCCTCTTCCTACCCTTGTAAGCCCTGCTATTATTAGCTTTAATGATATTTTTTTATTATAGTGCCACTCCTCCTCATTTCCTTCCTACTTTGTCCTTTCTCAATAAATTATAGCCTGGCATAATTACATCCAGTCATGCTTCTCTGTGAACCATGTTCCATAACCACTATTAAATCCAAGTCAGCCTGTTCTATTAAAGCCTCAACATCCGGAATTTTATTTCTCATACTACAAGCATTAATACACACCACTTTCCAGATGTTGTCCCTTTTACCCTTTTCTACAGAGGTATTTAATGTTTTACTTACCTGGGGGCTTTCTTCACCTATCTCAATGAATCTAGTTTAAAGTCTCTTCAGTAGGTTAGCCAGTTTGCTGAAGAAGACACTTTGACCCTTCTTGGATAGGTGGACACTATCTCTGCTCAGCAGCCCCTGGAAAATCATCCCATTTTCCCCCTCTTCCAAAATTTCTCAGTAAAGAATTAACTTTGCTGTTTTTACTTTGCGGGTAAACATTAACTTTGTGAAGAAATATCAGATAAGTATCAACGCTTTTAGTGTAGATGTGTAGCTTGAGTGTCCTATTTGAGCTCAACTAGCATTTGTGTAGTTGGTGCGCCTGGTACCTCTCTTATAAGGGGCTGTCTTGTGTTGGAGCCCAATCCTCTTCAGGTCCAGAGTCCAGTCTGTTCTTCTTCTAGACCAGTTCTGGTATTGATTCTCCTGATCCAGCTTTGATCACTTTACTTCTAGACTTTAATAACTCAAAAAGAAAGAGTGATTCCTTAACAGCCCCAGGACAGGCATTTCACTAGAATTAGTATTGCAGGTTCTGGATGTGACTTTTATGTGTATGTTTATGTTTATGTTTATTTCGCTTGATAGACTGCCCTTCTGTGGTAATCAGAGCGGTTTACAATACAATAAATTTTAAAAAAGGAGAGGCACAAGGCCAGGAAAATGGAAAAAGAATTTACAATCCTTGACAGAATAGGGAAGAAAAGAGGAAAATAGGACAGTAAACGTAGAAGGAGAGACTCACACGAGAGGGGAGGGAAGATTAAAAGCCAAGGAAAGGAGGTGGGTCTTTAGGTCACGTTTAAAGTTGGTATGATGGGGTTCTAAATGAAGGGAAGTGGAGAGGGAGTTCCAGAGGGCAGGGCCTGCGAAAAAGAAAGCTGAGGAGCGGGTGGACTGGAGGTGGGCAAGGGAGGGGGGGGAGTGTAAGGCGGTTAAGGTGAAATGAACGGGGGGTATGTCTGGGCGTGTGAAAGTGGATAAGATCTACCAAATATTGTGGGGTGTTAGTATGAAGTGCCCTGTGGACAAGGGTGAGCAGTTCAAACTGGGTGCGGAAGGAAACGGGCAGCCAATGGAGGTGGAGAAGAAGAGGTGTTATGTGATCTCGAGGGGAGGAGTGAGTGATGAGACAGGCAGCAGTGTTTTGGATCCTCTGAAGTCTGTTCAGTTGAGCTTTGGAGAGACCAGTGAGAAGGGAGTTAGAGAAATAGATGCGTGACATAACAAGTGATAGTAGTAAAGTAGCGAGAGCAGGTGGAGAGAGAAAGGGTCGAATCACACGGATTTGGCGAAGGAAAAAGAAGAAGGTCTTGGTGACATAAGAGACATGTGGTTGAAAGGTAAGATCGGAGTCACAGAGTACACCTAGGTAGCGGAAGGTAGAAACCAAAGGTACGGGAGTACCGGAGAAAGATGAGGCCAATGAGGGGGGTGGGCTACCATGAGGAAACCAGATCGCAGTGGTCTTGGTCAGATTGAGGTGGAGGCAGTTCCGGGTCAGTCAGTCAGCAACAGTAGAAAGGCAAGAATTAAGTGTAGAAAGGTCAGGGTGGGTAGGGGAAGTGTGAAAAAGAAGAACTATATCATCTGCATAGTAGAAAGCGGAGATCCCAGATTGTTGTATCAGTAAAGCGAGGGTAGCTAGGAAAAGATTAAAGAGGAGGGGGGCCAGGACGGAACCTTGGGGAACCCCACAGGAAAGAGGAAATGGGTCAGAGGAAGGGATGGAGGGAGAGGAAGAAAGAACTGCACAGGACCGAGAGGAGAGAAAGAAGTGGAACCAGTGGTAGACTGTGCTACATAGACCTGCTTCCCCAAGGCGAAGAAAAAGGAGAGAGTGGTCAACTAAATCGAAGGCAGCAGAGAGATCAAGGGCTACCGCCACCGAGATGTCACCACGGTCGTGAGCTACATGCAGTGCGTTGGTGAAGGCGAGGAGAACAGTTCTAACTAAAATAAAAAATAATTGTGGAACCCTAACATTTTTCTTTCCCATACACATTCACGTCAGTATTCACACTTCTCATACTTTCCTTTATAAGCCTCATCAATGCCAACACCCACCAAGCATTTAAAGCGAATTTTCTGCAATATAGGATAAATTCTTAGCAGAAGCAATTACAAATCATCAAGCTTCTGAAAGCTAGCTTCAGTTTCAAATCTCCTTTGGAAGGAAATAATCTCACAACTTCCTATATTCACAGGCAACTGAAAACAATCACCTTCCCTGCATGATGGTTGCAGCAGTCTTACTCAAGAGAAGTGCAGTACAAAACCTTTCAATTTCTACACAACTTCACTTTTGTCTGAAAAATATTTCTTAAGGTCAAAAACTCCCATAGGGAATTACCTTCTCCTCTGGGAAATCAATGGAAATGATACAGTATTTCTCATTAATGCCACCAAGAAGGTTTGTTTTTCAGACAGAGTCCACTACATTCAAACACTCACAAGCACACTTTCTCAGACTTTCTCTGAAAGTGAGCACTAAATTTGCAGAAGTCCCTCAGGACATTTCCCTCCTTAAGAAGAAAGAACTTTTTGGCTTTAACAGATAGGAAAGCAATTATTCAATTTCAATTAAGTTGTGCAGGAACAGAATCTGTCCCCCTCCCCCTCCCCCTGCGGAATGGCAACACACAGTCACTCCCTAAACTGCATAAAACCAATTTTCCTGTCTAGTAAAGGTTTCCAGTCTCTCACTTGACCCTTTTCAATTCTAACTCTCCCCTGAGAGCTTTATTCCTCACTCAAATGAAAGTGAATCCAACTCAGAAACCTTGTTTTAATGAAAACTCTAACACAAAACTTTTAAATTGCTTCAAGACTGTCATATAATTCTCCACAAACAGGAAAGAAAACCAGTTTCTTTCAAATATTTCTGTTTTCAAGGCCATCATCTACCAATCACTCACTCACACAACCTGCCTCCATTTCAGCCCAGCCCCAAGTGCCATACAACAGTCACTCTGCTAAGACTGTAACTGTGCACAAGGTTTCTTCCTCGGGAGCCTACATCAACTAGTTCCTCTAAATTCAGCAGAAAGGGTTGCTAGCTTCCGGTGTAAAACCCTAATCCTCTTTCAGCCTTATGCAGGTCCAACAAATAATTTTAAAAGCTTCAGGATGCATGTCTGCTTTCTTTAAATTTTAAAATATTAACTAACAGCATCAGCCCTCTTCCTCATTTCATGTGCTTCCCACAGTTCCCACACTCCTGCAGCCTCATACTATCCTTCAGCTGCTACCTCTGCAGCGTTCTTTGCTG
The DNA here is from genome assembly GCA_033557465.1 of Ichthyophis bannanicus. Classification (NCBI taxonomy): domain Eukaryota; kingdom Metazoa; phylum Chordata; class Amphibia; order Gymnophiona; family Ichthyophiidae; genus Ichthyophis; species Ichthyophis bannanicus. Next base: position 455,190,698 of record CM066036.1, read on the forward strand.
GCTCGTGCTCCTATCCGCCTCTGCACATGCTCCCAGTTTGTGCGTGCGCAAAGTGCTTATTCCGGATTCACAGCCTGCTTTAAGAATAGCTTTCATATTATTTAATTTGTTTCTTATGGCCCCAACGCTCTTTGCCCCTCTTTGCTAGATCTCTCTCTCTCCCAAAGCCTCCTTGGAGCTGCAAGAGGAGAAGAGAGGAGGTAACTGATGCTGGAGCAAGAAGGCTCGCTGGGACTGCAGCTGATGCAGAGAGGGAAGATTGGACGAGAACTGGCACTGCAGGGGCTGGGAATGGAATGGGCTGACACTAGGGATGGTACTGGGACTGGAAGGGGCTAACACTGTATTTGCCCCCACCACTTCCATTGAGAGGGCATTGTATAGCATGGGTGTGATGTGATCTGTGCTGTGTTTTTTGCAAATTATACAGGCGGCAACATTCTGGGCCATCTGAAGTTGATGGAACATTTGCTTTGAGAGCCCCTGGAGTATGCTATCACAAAAATCAATGTGTGGGGTGATCATAGCCTGGAGCACAGATCTGAAATCATGGTTCGAGAGCAATGGCCTCAGTTGTTGAAGCATCCTTAATTTATAGTAAATTGAGCCAGTAGTGAGCTGGAGTACTGGTTTGGTAACCAAGAGACCAGCGTTTGATTCCCACTGGCACTCCTTGTGACCTGGGGCAAGTCACTTAACCCTCCACTGCCTCAGAAGAAAGGCCTGGTAATCTTCTTCTGGTCACACGGCCAAGAAAACCCAGGAGCTGCTGGGTCGCCAGGAGTCAGCATTGACTTGAAGGCACACATTGCATTGTATTTGCCTAGTCCACTACTCTAGCCATTAGGCTATCCTAGAAGTCCAGGTTTGTTAAATCATGTCTGAACCTGGACTTGCCTGCTTTTTTTCAGACGTTCTGGCTTAGATATCCCAGATTGCACTTGAACCAGTGGAGGGATTCGATCCGAACAGGAACTGGTTTGGATCAATCCTGCCATTGACAGGACCGAGCAGGTGGCAGCACGGCACCTGTTTGTGTTGCCAGCACCACACACTCAGGCTGCTGGCAGTCATCACAGGACAGCAGCTCCCTGGTAGCCCAGTGGCCTGATCCCTCTGTCCACAAGTGAGTTGATGGCATCGGGGAATTCTCACAATACCGTGGTCCCCCGATGCCATTAAACTACAGGCAGTGGGGGGAATCCCGCCAGTGCAGTGCCGGCATCTGGATGCTGTTTTCGGCCCTGTTCGCCGAACGCAGCCCATGGCAGGAACCGGTTGGTGTGAACCGAGCCGAACCAGCCAGATCTCACTATTGACTTGGACGGCTCTTCTAAAATTCCCCTCTAAACTATTCCTAGATGTCCATGTTCAGGATACTATTCTGGGGATGGCTATGTAGACGCCCCCACAGATGTCCATATCGGGCATATCCACATTTGTGAAATTGTGCCTGAACGTGGATGTGCATGCTTTTTTTTTCAGACATTCTGGCTTGGACGTCCCAGATTATACTTGGATGTCATTTTTAAAATGGCATTTCATGTTTCTATGTTCAATTTACTATGTTTTGACTGAATTCTATTTTCATTCTTTATGTTGCTTACTAGGACAACACTAGCTACAATGGAAGGCAGACCCAGATCTCCAGCTGACTAGAAATTCTCTTTCCAGGGCAGCGCTTAAATTGTAAACTCACAATGTTTCTTTTCCCCTTTAGATGTATATGGTTATTCATGAACTTTCAGTCATCAGAGCTTTAAAAATGAAGGGAGAGTACACTGCTGGTAGAATAGGGAATTAAAAAGATGAGGTTCAGAATGAGAGCAAGAAATCATGATTGTAGGTCTGGCAGAGAAAGGATGCAAACAGAATTAAGAAACTTCTAAAGCATACCCTGTGCTCTACCTTACATTAAAAGCATTTTGATGTAGTAACATTGTAACCATGGATCAAATATATTCTATTCTACTCTAAGCTTATAAAAATCCTTGCGGTGCATTTTGATTCTGACTTAAGGTTCACTATGCACATTTCATTGGTTTCTCGAGCCCGTTATTTTGCAATTCATAACGTTTGTTTCATTGTCGATCTTGACAATCTATGTGCCTTATCTTTAGACCCGTGCACTGATTATTGCAGCATCATCTATCAAGTGGTTTCAACTCTATCAAGTGGTTTCAACTGTTACAAAATATGACCATCTGTCTACTTCATAACCAAAATTCAATTATACCTCTCCCCTTCTGATTTTTGTTTTTTGACATTTTCAAAAAAATGTACAATAAGTAAATCAAGGAATCTCAGGATAATTTAAATAAACAATTATAAGTAGATAGAAAGAAATCACAATATCCTATCTGACCCACATCTTGGGGGATAAAAACATCATCTAAAAATACAAAGTAATACTCCCCTTCTCATTCACTTCTCATTTCATACTGAATCAAATTCAAAGTAGTATTATTGACATTTAAGACCCTTTCTTAAGCAGCTCCAGCTTATATGTTTAACCTTCTCATTCCATACTCTATAGCAGCGTTTTTCAACCACTGTGCCGCGGCACACTAGTGTGCCGTGAGATATTGTCTGGTGTGCCGTGGGAAAAATTCCAATTTCATCCGTAACATGTGGCCTCGGCTCACAAATTAGGGTTGCCAACCGGCCGGTTTTCAGCCGGCCTGGCCGGTTTTTCCATGGCCAGGCCGGCTGCCAGCACAGTTGTAAAACCGGCCATTGAAAAGCCGGTTTTTTGCTCTGGCCGCAAGATCGGGAGCGGCCAGAGCAAAAAACCGGCTTTTGTGCCGAAGTCCGTGGCGCGAACGCGATCACGATTCCCTATAGCAGTGCAGCCGCTGGTTCTGCTTTGTACAGAGCAGCGGCTGCACTACACTTACATTGAAAAGTAAAGAGAAACTGTGTCAGGAGCCCTCCGATCATGCAGAGCCCGAGGAAGTGATGTCATGGGGGCGGGCTCCTCACAGGCTGTCTTTCCTTTTCAAATTAACTTTAGCTGCAATAAAGTTAATTTGAAAAGGAAAGACAGCCTGTGAGGGGCGCGGGCTCCTCACAGGCTGTCTTTCCTTTTCAAATTAACTTTAGCTGCAATAAAGTTAATTTGAAAAGGAAAGACAGCCTGTGAGGAGCCCGCCCCCATGACATCACTTCCTCGGCCTCTGCGATGACCGGAGCGCTCCTGACACAGTTTCTCTTTACTTTTCAATGTAAGTGTAGTGCAGCCGCTGCTCTGTACAAAGCAGAAGCAGCGGCTTGGGCAGAGGGGGGGTGTGTGTGTGTGAGTGAACCAGCAAGGGGGGGGAGTGTGAGTGAACCAGCAAGGGGGGGGGGAGTGTGAGTGAACCAGCAGTGGAGGGGGGGTGGTTTGAGTGAACCAGCAAGGGGGGGGGGCAATGGTGTGAGTGAACCAGCAGGGGAGGGGGGTAAGTGAGTGAGTGACCCAGCAGGAGGGGTGAGTAAGTGACAGGGGGTGGGTGAGTGAACCAGCAGTGGAGGGGGGGGTGGTGTGAGTGAACCAGCAGGGGAGGGGGGTTGGTGTGAACCAGCAGGGGAGGGGGGTTGGTGTGAGTGTTTGATTCCTATTCAAGAGAATTACTTTATATATAGTCAATATAGGCACAGAGGTAAATTTTTTTAACATTTTCTAATGGTGGTGTGTCTCGTGATTTTTTTCATGAAAAAAGTGTGCCTTTGCACAAAAAAGGTTGAAAAACACTGCTCTATAGTAAGAACATTGCGCTCCTCAAGATAAACTTCTGGTTATTCCTTCACATACTTGAATAAAATCTAGGCTCACATGCCATTCCACCTTTTCATGTTTAGTCCCTATTCCCCACAACCCTAGCACATAATAAAAAGTGGCAGAACTCAGACACTCCAGCAAGCCACCCACCGCTGCTACCCCAATCGGTGGCCCACAGCACAGGGAAAGGGAACGCAGGATTCTCCCACACCTCTGCTGAAGCAGGCCAATCGAGGATCTCCTGCCCTTACCACCAATGAGAAAGCAGCAGAAGGAACACAATAAAAAGTGGCAGAACTCAGGTGCGCCCGTGTCTGGTGGGATCATACCTGAGAGCCCTTTGGTGTGGCCCTTAGGCATGGACCACAGGTGGGGACCAACAAACACCCAGAAAAGCCAATATGGACGACCAACCGGCACCAGGATCATACAATCAAACCAGCAGCAAAAGAACAAGCAGCAAAACCACAGCAACTGCTAAAATGAAGGTACACCAGAAACCATGCCTCCCTTTCTAACCTTATCTTATCTGATAGCAGCATTTCCGTATGCACAATACTACACCTCCACAAAAGCATACATTACACACAACTCAAAATGCCCCACACGTAGTGCACCACAGAAGCAAACAGCAACAGGTATCGCCAAAACACACCTATGCCGAAGACTCACATTCATCCCTCTCACTCCAGAACACACCACACCCCAGCACACACACAAGCACTCCTAATCTCCCTAATAAACACATGTTCAGTGAGAAATAAACTCCCCATGCTCCAGGACCTCATCACATCTCAAAGGATTGATATCTTCTGCATAACTGAAACTTGGCTAACAGAATTAGACACAGTGCTCATGAACCAACTAACACCTAATGGATATAGTCTCTACAACTGCTCCCAAGCTCATGCTAGAGGAGGAGGAGTAGCCATACTAGCGAAATCCAACCTCCACTTCCGGCAGGACCGGCCCGTCCATTGAGCAAGAATGTTTTTTGCACAGGGCCCCGCATTTCAGGGGGACCCGTGCAAAAAACATCTTGCATCAGCCCAACTAGGTTAAAAAAATACAAACCGGCTGCTGCTGCCGCTGCCGCCATGGCAGCGGCAGAATCGAGCATCCCACGGGGCCCCCCTGCCCTGCAGAGTCCTCCATGCGGCCTCAGCATTGGCTGTCAGAGCCACGCGAAGAGAGAGAGCTTCTCCTCTCACGGCTCTGATGGGATTTCCCATCAGCCCCTCAGCGGGATTAACAGAGCCGCGAAAAAGGGAAACTCTCCCTTCGCGTGGCTCTGAAAAGCCCGCACTGAGGCCACATGGAAGACTCTGAAGGGCAGGGGGGCCCTGTGGGATGCTTGATTCTGCTGCTGCCACGGCGGCAGCGGCAGCAACAGCCGGTTTGTGTTTTTTTTAACCTAGCTGGGCTGATGGGGGGAGGGGGTTAGGACTGGTAATGGGCTATGGGGGGGTTAGGACAGGTAATAGGCTATGGGGGGCTAAGACTGGAAATGGGCTGATGGGGGGGTTAGGACTGGTAATGGGCTATGGGGGTTAGGACTGTAAATGGGCTGATGGGGGGGTTAGGACAGGAAGTGGGCTGATGGGGGGGTAGGACTGGTAATGGGCTATGGGGGGGCTAGGACTGGAAATGGGCTGATGGGGGGTTAGGACTGGAAGTGGGCTGATGGGGGGTTAGGACTGGTAATGGGCTATGGGGGGGTTAAGACTGGAAGTGGGCTGATGGGGGGTTACAACAGGTAATGGGCTGTGGGGGGGCTAAGGCTACAATTGGGCTGGTGGGGGGCTTATGAATGGTAATGGGCTATGGAGGGGCTAAGACGAAGTGGGCTGATGGGGGGTTACAACAGGTAATGGGCTGTGGGGGCTTAGGACTGGTAATGGGCTGATGGGGGGGCTAGGACTGGTAATTGGCTGATGGGGGGTTAGGACTGGAAGTGGGCTGATGGGGGTTAGGACTGGTAAAGGGCTATGGGGGCAGGGGGCTGACTGGAAATGGGCTGATGGGGGGCGTAAGGACTGGTAATGGGCTGAGGGGGGGTTAGGACTGGTAATGGACTGTGGGGGGGTAAGACAAAATGGGGTGATGGGGGGTTAGGACTGGTAAGACAGAAAATGGGGTGATGGGGGGTTAAGACTGGTAATGGGCTGTGGGGGGGTAAGACTGAAAATGGGCTGATGGGGGGGTTAGGACTGGTCATGGGCTATGGGGGGTTAGGACTGTAAATGGGCTGATGGGGGGGTTAGGACTGGAAGTGGGCTGATGGGGGGTTAGGACTGGTAATGGGCTATGGGGGGGCTTGGACTGGAAATGGGCTGATGGGGGGTTAGGACTGGAAGTGGGCTGATGGGGGGTTAGGACTGGTAATGGGCTATGGGGGGGTTAAGAGTGGAAGTGGGCTGATGGGGGGTTACGACAGGTAATGGGCTGTGGGGGCTTAGGACTGGTAATGGGCTGATGGGAGGGCTAGGACTGGTAATTGGCTGATGGGGTGTTTGGACTGGAAGTGGGCTGATGGGGGGTTAGGACTGGTAATGGACTGTGGGGAGGTAAGCCTGAAAATGGGGTGATGGGGGGTTAGGACTGGTAAGACTGAAAATGGGGTGATGGGGGGTTAAGACTGGTAATGGGCTGTGGGGGGGTAAGACTGAAAATGGGCTGATGGGGGGTTAGGACTGGTAATGGGCTATGGGGAGGCTAGGACTGGTAATGGGATGGGGGGTTGCTAGGACTGGAAATGGGCTGAGTGGAAGGGGGGCTTGAACTGCAAATAGCTGATGGGGACAGGGGCTTGGAATGGAAATGGGCTGAGTGGAAGGGTGGGCTTGAACTGCAAATAGCTGATGGGGAGGGGGGCTTGGAATGGAAATGGGCTGTGAGGGGAGGGAGCTAGGACTGGAAATGGGCTGAGTGGGGGTGGCTAGGACAGGAAATTGGCTGATGGAGGAGCTAGGATAGGACTGGAAATGGGCTGTTCGGGGTGCTAAGGTTGGAAATGGGCTGTGGTGGGGGCTTGAATTGAAATGGACTCATGGAGGGGCTAGAACTGGAAGTAGGCTCATGGGGGATTTGGATTGGAAATGGGCTGAGTGGAGGGGAGCTAGGATTTGACATGGGCTGATGGTGGGGCTAGGAAAGGACTAGAAATGAGCTGATGGGGGCTGGGATTGGAAATGAGCTGTTGGAGGGACTCGGATAGGACTGGAAATGGATGGAGGAGCTAGGACTGGAAATGGGCTGATGGTGGGGGTAGGATAGGATTGGAAATGGGCTGATGGGGGGCTAGGACTGGAAATGGGCTGATGCAGGGACTAGAAGGGAGCAGATGCTGAGTGGGGCTGGAACTAGAAGGGAGCTGATGTTTGGGGAAGATTAGAATGGGATGGAGCTGGGAGAGTGAAATGGAGAGGGAAAAATATTTTGTGTCTGAGGGAAGACAAATCTACAATTGGTCAGATATTGGGAGAGTAAGTGGGGATTGAGGATGGAGGGGTAAAATTTGAGTGGATGAAATAGGAATGAGGAAAGAGCAAAAGGAGAAAGATTAGTATGTTAAAGTAGATGTAGAGAGAGAATAGAAAAAAAAACTAGAAGAGAGAAGAAAGGACAAATGGACAGCAGATGGAGAGTTAGCAGAAGACACAAAGAAACTAGAAGAAAGTGGCTGGAACAATTGTAACTGAAAAAAAAATGCACAAAAGGTAGAAAAATATCTCTTTATTTTGAATTTATTAACTGGAATATATCAGCTCTGGGAAATGTGCATCATTAATGTCTGCGCTTTGTTTAGTACAAGAGGAAATTAATTTATAGTTTTATTTTTACGGTGTTGTACATTCCAAGTTTGGCTTTTGGGGTTCCCATGTCTTCCTGTTTCTAAATTGTGATTCCTTGTTTGGTGATGGTCTATGTTCTGCATGTGTAACTGAGCTGAGGTTTTCTGTTTATATAATTCCTATTTGACATTGCCACTTGTTCTCTTTCCCCAGTAGGTCATGTATTGTTATTCTCTGAAATGTATTGGTTTAATATTTGCAGTGTTGCCTTTTGATAGTTAGGGTATGGTGCTTTGTGAGTCCTGGTAGTGCTGTTAGGATACAGCGGGTTTGCTATGGGTTCTAAATGGGCAGTGTTTCTAGTAGTTCCTAATGTGCCTGCCGGTTGGTACTGGATTATAGTAATGTAGAAATCTTTTAGTCTTTCTTTATCCATATACTCATTAAGAGGCATGTTTACTAAAAGTTAGTGTATGGTAACGTTATGCAAATATTTATGTAAATGAGGCACCTTATGCAAATGAGGCCCCACACCGAGTCTCCGCACATGGCCCCACATCCCCCTTGGGCCGCCCCTGACTTCCGGAACTATGTAACAGAAACCACGGAGGAAGCAGACATACTCATAATCACCAACAAATGCCTTTCAATATGCCTGATATACCAAGTATTGTTTATTGTTTATTAAAAACTTATTATACCGCCCATCACAAAAGTGTCTGAGCGGTTTACGAACATATCAAAGGCTGCTGGAAAGAGAAAAGAACGCCAATTCAAATGGACTGGAAAGGAAAGAGTAGAGGTAAAGAATAGAGGGGGCATAAAGATCAGAGAGCAAGTGAAGGAGTAGGCTGGTAAGTGTGCTTCAGTGGGGGGGGGGGGGAAAGGGGGACAGTGGGAGGGGGAAGGTTGAAGGTGGAGCAGAAAAGGTGGGGTTTTAGTTTGGCCTTAAAGGTTTTGAGTGAAGATTCCAGGCGGAGGGCTGTGGGGAGCGAGTTCCAGAGACGAGGGCCGAGGAAATAGAAGGCAGAGGAACGGTATTGTTTATTGTTTATTAAAAACTTATTATACCGACCATCACAAAAGCATCTGAGCGGTTTACAAACATATCAAAGTACCTATAGCAAACTCAGACCTATCATACATTCTCAAGCAAGTGACAGACAGTACCAACACCGCAAAGGAACAGATAATCCTCAGCGATTTCAACCTCCCATCAATTCAGGAGAAACATGCCAATGCTTTCCTTGAAAAATTGAAAATGTCCCTCCAATAAATTAATTGGCTATGTACCAACAAAAATTGCTATTTTTTCTTAAATAATTTTTTATAAAAAGTTTTATAAAAACTCTTATTCCAGGTGTATATCTTCTTGAGGTCTCAGACTTAAACCAGCGCTGGCTACAACGGACTCAGTCCTTAGCCTCAGCGTGAAGTTGCATCAACGACCTCTAGAGAGTGGTGTAATGTTGATATAACTGCTTATCCACCATTTGACAGTCTTATCTACTTAAGCATATTCATATTGAAATTCAGTGCGATGCTTATAATAAGGAAATGTCAGATAAGCACATTTCAAAATCAGATAAGCACATTTATACCTGCCTTGCGGAAAATGAAGACGCAACTCAGAAGAACCGAGAGAAAATGGAGAAAGACAAAGAATGAAACGGACAGAGCAAGATACATGAGTGAGCTGGATAACTATCGCACTGAAACAGATGATGCAAAGAGAACCTACCACTTGAAACTTATAAATACATCAATCAACAGACCACGCAAACTCTTTGACATTGTCAAGAAATTAACGAAGGCCCCTAATTATGCAAACTAACTCCCAAACTTACCACCGCAACTGGCAGCACAATATAAGCAACTTCAGCAACAACCCAACTCACTGCCCATAACAGTAAGAGTTGGCCATAATGCTGCCTCTGGCACAGAATGGGGGATATTTGAAGCAATCTCCAAAGAAAGGATTGAAACCACCATATCAGGTCTAAACAACACCACCTCCCCACTCAATCCCTGCCCAGTGGAATGGATAAAAAAGATAAAACAGGACTTAAGATTTGTACTAGTAAACATAGTAAATGAATTGTTCAAACAAGGCCAAATGCCCGACAGCCTAAAGACATCTATCATCCAACCTACCCTCAAGAAGCCTGATCTTGACCCCCTGGATCCCACCTCATTCAGACCAACAGCAAGCCTACCATTCACCACAAAGATCATTGAGAAAACAGTTCAGCAGCAACCGCAAGATCATCTAGCTAAAAACAACACACTTGACCCACAGCAACACTGATTCCGCCCTTATCATAGGATTGAAACACTCATGATCTCTCTACTAAACACCTTAATCAAAGGAATACAGGCCAAACAGGCTGGATAAGCCTTGATTTTTCTGGATGTTACTGCAGCGTTTGACACGGTCTCTCACAACACCCTCCTAAGCACGTTACAGGAGATTGGCATACAAAACAAAGTACTACGATGGTTTCAATCTTATCTAACCAACAGATATCAACTAATCTGAACCAGCACTGCAACCTCCTCATGTTTTCAACAAACTCAAGGAATACCACAGGGCAGGGCTGGCACTCTCTGCCATGCTCTTTAATATCTACCTTTTACCCCTCTGCGTAATAATATTGTCCCACAATATCAACTATCACTTGTACGCAGATGACATTATGCTGAATGGACCCATCACAACCATGAATCCAACTAACCTACATCTAATAGTCTGCTTCAATGATGTATCCAGATGGCTCCAAGAAAACAATCTTACCATAAACCTTAAAAAAACAGAAGCCTTATTTGTTACGATAGATCAAACCTTCACGCCCCCACCACACCTCATCCTGGGAGCAACCCAAATAAGAGTTCAACCGCATGTAAGATACCTGGGAATCATCCTTGATCAAAAACTATCATTTAAGCAACAGATTGGAAAAAAACCATAAGATCAATATTCTTCAAAGTAAAGATGATACAACACCTCAGACCATTCATAGACCCACAGGATTTAAGAACGGTCATGCAAGCAATAACTCTCCCCCAACTGGATTATTGTAACACAATATACCAAGGACTTCCGATCACCACCATCAACCCACTATGGACAGCCCTCAACACAATGGCCAGAATCATCCAGAGAGTTAAGAAGCATGATCACATCACCCCGGTCCTGAGAAATCTCCACATCCTCCCTCTGGAAGCGCGGATAAAATATAAAACATTGGTACAGATCCATAAAGCGCTTCACCAACAACAACCATCTCATATGCAAACCCTGCTTCACCGGATGAACTCTGTAAGATCTTCACGACAGGCTACAAGCAATGCATTCACTGTGCCACATGATAAGACAAAGTTCAATCACCAAACCTGTAATCGAGCATTTGGAATTCTCTTCCAACCCAAATCCAAAGCAACAAGGACCTCTCCTCATTTAGAAAACAGTTAAAAACCCATCTATTCTGGGAGCACCTAGGATCTGAATGGAACAGCACCCACTACTAAGCAGTCTGAGACTGAAGAGAAAAACCAGAACTGTAAATAAGAAAAAACCCCTGATGCACAACAAATCAGGAATGTATATATGTTGAACCTCCCCCCCCCCCTTGTAAATATGAATAGAGCTGTTTAATGTATCCCCTCTTGTTTATTGTAAACGGCTTTGACCCAGTGAAAAGCGGTATATAAGCATGGCTAAATAAATAGATAAATTCTTTGGAATACTCTTCCTCAGTATTTAAGAGTTGAAACTTCCATTACTAGTGGCTTGCAGGCTACCCTAAGACATCTTTCTGTTGATGAGCAAGAGGAAAGAGAAAATGGGGAAGACTCCCTCAGCTCTCCAGCAACCTACATCTGATTTTATCATGGATAAGTTCCTTGTGCATCCTGGAGTTCAGCAAGCTTCAGGGTTGAACCCGGTTCCTTCAACGCCAGAGTCAGTGGACTCAGCATTGCAATCAGACCTGAAAATGTCATTCTCCCCTGAGCTACGGAGGCCCTACTACAACTCCTGCCTTTGGACTCCCACCTGGATGATGTGAGTACCTTGCCCCTTTGCTGAGATTTGGGAGGGGCAAGTGCTGGAGGATGCGAAGCTGACATTGTGAGGGCCAATACTCAGTGAGCTTCTTCCACTGAAGTTGCAGTTGGTCTGGCTGCAGAGGCATCTTGAAGCCAGTCTACTTGGCCTCTGGAGCAAGAGAAGAGAATTTCAGCAGATGGTTTGGGAACCACAGAGGTTGTCGGTGTGACTTCTTTAGTTTTTTCTCCATTTTCCCTTCAACAACTGGCGCAATTTTCCTTGGAGACTATCTGGGAAGATATTTCACAAGTGGGGAGTGCTCTGCAGATTCAACTTATTTCTGCTAAAGCTCACAAGAACGCTACCAGGTTGGATCAACACCAGCAGGACATTTCTCAGGTGTGGTCTTCTATTATAGAAAGTAAGAACGCTTCTTTTCAAGGTACTGTTTCTGCTTTGATAAACAATAATATTGTTCTCAAGAATAAAATGGAACGATTGGAAAATGTTTCAAGGGCTGCAAATATAATGGTTCTTAATTTTCCTAAGCCCCAAGTGGTTTCTCTGAAGGAAATGTTTAAAACCTATATATTGGATGTGCTGAAGATTGCTTGTGAGGCTTTGCCTCTAATTTCAAAAGCTTATTATCTTCCTAACGCTATGAAGCGCGCCTCTGAAACTCTTGAAAACCCCCCTTCCCCCAGATTCCACCAGAGACTGGTTTATTGAACATAACGGATTTGTTGGATAAATCTGATGCTGAGGTTCTAACTTCTGCAACTGTTAATTACTTTTGCTCTTCCTGTGGATCGAGACTGGCTTTTGAGAATGCATTTCAAAAATAGGCAGCACTCCTTTATGAGCCATACTTTTCAGATCTTCCCTGATCTTTCTAGGGACGCTCAGGAAGACAAAGGATTTTTTACTTATGAATGTGCAGTATTGCATTTGGGTGCTCTCTTTTTCTTAAAATGTCCTTGTAAATGCCTGGTCAAATTTCACTATGTTACCTATGCATTCTTTAAGCCTTCCCAACTGCTTACTTTTATAAATTCTCATACCATGATTTCTCTGGCTCCTTTAACTCCATAATAGTAATAGGTTTATTAGCTTGCATTGTTTTTTGTGCTTATACCTATTTGAGGCTACTCCTCTTTCCTTTTATTTTCCATTTTTATTTTCTTGGTATCCTGCTATATTGTGGGCTAGAGTGACGGTGTTCTTTGAGTTCCGCTGGTTTTTGTTATTTCCCTTCTTTTATGTTGTGTGAATGGCCATCATTTCTGTAAAAGTTGTATTGCAAAATGCAATGTGGGCCTTTGAATCAATGCTGACTCCTGGTTCTTGGATGTATTTGATTAAATTCATAAATAAATAATGAAAAAAAAAAGAAACGTCCATTACTAGATTTAGGAAACGCCTCAAAGCTTGCTATTTTGAGTTGGTGTTTTGGGACGTCCTTGGGGAGAGGTAGCACCTGCCATCCTCTTTACATTTGCTATACTTTTCCCAGTTGTTAATTTATTTTTCAGTAAATTTGTATTATTAGGTTATTAGTGCCTATTATTATTTTGATTATTTCATTTTATTTTGATTGTGCTTCAAAAGGCAGATTAGCAAGTTTTAATAAACATAAACATGATGTAAGCATTTCCTCCACTAAAAGGGGCTCCAACGAGTTTACATTAAAAAAACACCAATATAACATGCTATTTTCAAAATAACGCAATACATAAAAAAATACATCAGTACAGCAATAATAAAGATTAATTCAAATAATATTAGCTAGGAATTCCAAATCCAATCAGTTATATTTACCTACTCTCATTAGAAGAGTGAAAGGCCATATCACATACTGAGAGATTATATAGTACCTCCCAAAAAAGGCTGAACATAATTTCATATCATAAATAGAAAAACAAAGAACACAAAATACAAGCAATGACAATAAACAATTTGTCCTGTTCACAAGTGACATAACAAGAGGGTATAACATGAAGCTACAAGGGGGTAAATTGAAAGGCAATGTCAGGAAATACTTTTTCACGGAAAGGGTGGTGGAATGCATGGGATGCCCTCCCGATGGAAGTGGTAGGGACAAATACAGTGACAGAAGTCAAAATGGCATGGGACAGACACAGTGGATCCCTTTATAGCAACAGGATAAAATCAAAATAAACATAACTATCTGATATATCAACAAATAGGGATGACCTACATGAAGCGGTGGGTACACCCCTAAAGAAAGGCATGGGGAGGGGCGACCTGCACGGAGCGGCAAGTACACTTACTCTTGCCGCCTTGCTGGGCAGACTAGATGGACCATACTGGTCTTTATCTGCCATCAAATACTATGTTAGTATGTAAGTGCATTGAGCATTGCCTACACGCAATGGTGCTATATAGATCACAAATATTAAAATATGGTTTTAATGAAGAAATTCATTAGAACATATTGGCAATGTTGATAAATGTTTCTTCCAAGAGTTTTTTTCTCATATTTTTATGGGAATAGCTGCTTTGAGATGGTTGTTAAAATAAAAATGCCACTTCAGAATGCTAGGTTTGGCTGCCTGCTGCACAGCAGTAGATAGGAAGGTTCAGCGATTTCAGAGCACTGCTGACTCCCTTCCTGTGGTGAACAGAAGACTTGACAATCACAGGCATGTACTTCAAGCATGCGTTGCTACCATTCAAATCATTGTTATAAATAACTTGTCAGCGAACTCAAATAAAATCCCTACAAAAACAAATCTCTTTATTTCTCACTTAGTTTTTTTCTAGAGCAGTGGTTCTCAAACCAGTCCTCAGGATACAGCCAACCAGTCTAGTTTTCAAAATATCCATAATGATTCTGTTTAAGACAGACTTGCCATGAACTGCCTCCATTGTATGCAAATCTATCTCATGCTTATTCATTGTGGATATTCTTTTTTATTTTTGCATTTTACATTATATCAAAAAGAAACAATATAATAGCAGACATGCACAGGACTGTCAGGGAGCCGCACCTTCTGTGCAGTAACTTGAGCAGATTGGATTGGGACAGCGGCAGTATGGTAAAGGTGATGCCTTCCGGTGGGAGCAGCTCTGTGCTGTGCTCTGGAGGGAGTTGGGAGTGCTTGCCTCACCCCCTTAACGGACACTGAGGTCTTGATAAATGTGCATGGAGTTTTACTGACTATTGCAGCTGCCCGGGACAATATGCTTATTCAATCACAAGTGGAATTGTATTTTTGGTTGGTTTAAGTAACGTGTGTCGAATACATGGATATGGATGATAGGGGGCTGTCTGCTTGAGATTGCTGAGCATGAGTGTGAGGGAGAGTGTGCCAATTGGAGTAAACTGGGAGGAGGAGTAAGATGTTTGTGTGCTGATAGAGCATGCGGGAGGGCAGGAGGGACAAGAAGTTGGGGTCCTGCGTGAGGGGGCTGAGGAGAGAGGAAGATATTTTGATGTTGGAGCTGGTTGGGGCAGGGGAGGGCAGGTGCATTCACAAGGCTGGGAGCAGTGGAGCTGATTGGGAGCTCAGCTAGGATGGTTCCTGGGCAGCAGCAGCACAGTGTGTGTTGGGACTGGAAGTGGCACAGCTCAAAATATAAGAGGAGGATTGGATAAACTGAAGATCCTTACTCTGAATGTTGATGGCGTCCACTCACCTGTTAAGCGGACAAAACTTTTAAATGACTTAAGAGAGAACATGCTGATGTGGTGTTCATGCAGGAGACCCACCT
The DNA here is from genome assembly GCA_033557465.1 of Ichthyophis bannanicus. Classification (NCBI taxonomy): domain Eukaryota; kingdom Metazoa; phylum Chordata; class Amphibia; order Gymnophiona; family Ichthyophiidae; genus Ichthyophis; species Ichthyophis bannanicus. Next base: position 455,206,035 of record CM066036.1, read on the forward strand.
AAGTATTACTGTGCATAGGAAATTAGAGAATTAGAGAAAGATTGGATTGGGGAAATGGGCATTTTGTCCTACAACAACAGACAATGGGAGTGGCGACCCTGATACATTAGAGGTTGTCTTATGACCTGCAGAAGAGCATGAGTGACCCTGAGGGCAGGTTTCATATCATGGTGGGGGTGTTGTATTGTGAAAAGTGTACACCCCCAATGTTTACTGTCATACGTTTTTATTCTCTTTGGTGGAAAAACTACTTGAGTTTGAAAACTACCATTTGATTATAGGGGGGGATTTCAATGTGCCACAGGACCCCTTGGAGGATTGTAGACCACCAAGGGCAGCATCAAGGGCCAGCGAGCAGAGAGGGGTCAACTTTGTGATGGACCAGCTGTAGCTGGTTGGCACATGGATGATTGTGCACCCTGGGGAGGTGGTCTTTATTTTTATTTCCAGTGTGCATGGTAGCTATGCCTGGTTGGACTATCTTCTCGTCTCCAAAGCTCTGTTTGGGAGAATGGAGAAGGCAATCATTAGGGACATAGGCCTGTCGGACCACTCAGCCATATGCATGCTTCTTAGACAGTGCGAGCAGGAGCTGGAGAAGGGGGAGACGGTTTGGAAGATGAACCCCACATGGTACAGGGACAGGAAATTCCATGAGCATCTGCAGAAAGATTGGCAGTGGTACTGGGAGGAAAACAAATGGGAGGCAGTTAAAGCTACCATGAGAAGGGAGATTATAGCCTATGTGGCAGAGGTGCAGAAGAGATGAGATCAGGAGCTTATGGCTCTGTCTAAGAGGCTCCAGCAGTTTTGGCGACAACATATTCAAAGCTTGAGCAAGGCTAGATACTCAGACATAAGAGGTAAAATCAGTGATTTCCTTAATAAAAAGGCAAAAGGAAATATCAGAGTATACAAATTTCAGCTCTACTGCTGGAGGAATAAGAGTGTAAAACTCATGACAAATTTGATAAGACCACCAAGACAGAAAGTCACTACTCCAAAATTAGGGGCACACGGGAGACAGTCTTTGAGAAAGAGAAGGACATTCAATGGCAGTTTCAACATTTCTACGGAGAATTATATGCAGAGGGACCCAAGGATGACCAGCAATGAAGCAAGTTTTTTAGGGGGTTGGAATTGCCCTGGATGGCTGAGGAACAGCTCAGGTATCTCAATGCTCCCTTTAGCGAAGGGTAGGAGCTGGGGGTAGTTCAATCCATGAAATTGGCTAAGTCCCCAGGACTGGATGGGCTGGGCTCTGAGTTTGATAACATTTTAGGGGAGGGATTAGTTGCCCCTTTCTTGGCTATGTGTGAAGAAGCATGTGGAAAAGGGGACTTGGAGGGCAGCCAGAATCATGCCCATATAGTGCTTATACCTAAGCCAGGTCAAGATCACTCACAGCTGGGATCATATAGACCTATATCACTACTGAACAAAGATGTGAAGCTTATTGCTGCAATACTGGCTGGGATCCATGATAGCCAAGCTGGTTCATGGAGATCAGGTGGGATATGTCCCTGGGTGCTTTGCTTCAGCTAATATATTCTAGAAACACTTATGATACTTTTTGAGGGCAGAAGGAAGAAGTGTGATGCAATTATTGCAAGTCTGGATGCCAAAAAGGCCTTTGATAATGTATCATGGGATCATCTATTCTGAATGGTTGAGGCTTTTGGGATAAAGGGGTGGAGTGGGTCAGGGTGTTATACCATGGATATTATAATGCCTCTGTATCATTCCATGATGCGACCGCACCTTGAATATTGTGTGAAATTCTGGTCGCTGAATCTTAAAAAGGATATAGAGTTATTAGAAAAGGTAAAGAGAAGAGCCACCAAAATGGTAAAGGGGATGGAAGGATACCCCTATGAAGAGAGGCTAAAAAGATTAGGGCTCTTCAACATGGAAAAGAGACGGCTGAGGGGAGATATGATAGAGGTCTATAAATTAATGAATGGAGTGGAACGGGTAAATGTAGATTGATTGTTTATGTCATCAGAATATAGAAAGAATAGGGGACATGCAATGAAGCTACAGGGTAAACTATTTAAGACTAATAAGAGAAAATATTTTTTCACTCAACGTATAATCAAACTCTGGAATTTGTTACCGGAGGATGTAGTAAAAGTTGTTATTGTAGCTGGGTTTAAAAAAGATTTGGACAAGTACCTGGAGGAAAGGTCCATAAACCATTATTAAAAGGGACCCAGGATATCACTGCTAGAACCAATACAATCATTGTGGAACCTGTGTCTTTTGGGGAAACTGCTAGGTACTTATGACCTAGATTGGCCACTGTTCGAAACAGGATACTGGGCTTGATGGACCTTGGTCTGACCCAGTATGGCATATCTTATGTTCTTAAAGAAGACAGCCTGGCAACAGTTAGGGTATTGTGCACACTACATGTGACCTTTCAAAAAAGAATGGGGTTGGTGGAGAGAAAAGTGTGGTGTATCAGGAAGCTCCCCCTTCTGCTCATTGGTGAATAATCCTGAGTTGCTGCCGGGGAATGGAGGGATCATATTTTCATGCTTGGGTCCAGATGAGATGTAATTATGTGGGATAGTTGTTGGAGCTTGGGGGGGAGAGGCAGTTTTCCTCATTCGACCAGTTGAAGGAGCACTGGAGTGTGCCCAACATACATTAATGGCCTGCTTACAGGTGCGTCATTATGTTGGCTCACTGGTCGAAAAAGTGCCCCAGATGAATAATGTAGATCGGTTATTTACTCCATCAAAAAGTAGAAAAACTAGGGGACATGCAATGAAGCGACAATGTAACCGATTTAAGAGTAATAAGAGAAACTATTTTTTTCACTCAAGGCATAATCAAACTGGAATTTGTTACCAGAGGATGTAGTAAAAGCTGTTAGTGTATCTGGGTTTAAAAAATGGCTTGGACAAGTTCCTGGAGGAAAGGTCCATAAACCATTATTAAAGAGGACCCAAGAAATCCGCTGCTTACCCCAGGACAAGCATTGTGGAATCTATGTACCTTTTTGGGAACCTGCTAGGTACTTGTGACCTGGATTGGCCACTCTTAAGAACAGGATACTGGGCTTGATGGACCTTGGTCTAATGTTCTTATATTCTTATGGTATAAAGTGGGGAGGGACTATAGGATGTGTTTTTTCAGAAGGTCTTTGGCGATGTCTTGGGCTGTGAAGTTAAGGAAGGACCTTGAAGAGAAACAATTACTGGGCTACTTTGAGGGCATCCTTAAACTAACACCTAATATATACTTGCAGGAAATGCAGATCAAAATCCTGCATAAGATTTATATATTGAAAGAGAGGGGGGCCCGGATGAGGATGTAGAAGGAGGGGAGTGTATAATGTGTAAGAGGGGCGCAGGAACATTGTTGCATTCCTTCCTGGAAAGCTAAGGGAGTTCCCATCAGGAGTTCTGGGGAAGATCAGAGGGGTTACAATGGTCAATATTGAGTGAACATACGGAGCCCTGCTGCTGGGTTATGATGACCCCATGAAGGATATAGATTGGGAGTGGCAAAAACAAAGTTCTTGCAGATGGCCTTCATTTTGGCCAGGAAGGCCATTTTGTCCAGATGGATGGAGAAGGCTGCCCCAGTAGAGGCTCAATGGGTTAACTACATGAAGGAAATGGTGCAGTGGTAGGACAGGACCATGTAACACCCTAGGAGTGGGGCAAAGAAACAATATGGAGAATTATGGGCTCTTTTTGTCGAATCATGCAGTGGCAGAATGAGACCCGGCCTGAGGTCTTCTTAGGAATGGGGACAAGGAGGAGAAAAAGGGGAGGGAGGAGAGGGTGGACAAATAAAAAATGTCCCAGTGCTACTCTTGTGGATGTGTGGTGTGTGGGATCCTGTGACTGAGAAATGTGTGTTTAGCACACCTGTGAAGTAAGGGATCTCCTTGTTCATTGTTATACAAATTATTTTTATGACGTTGTTTAACACCTGACCCCGATGTTGCAATGGCTCTAATGTTTTAGCTGGTGTTTGTGAGTGTACACTGTGGCTTAATAAAGATATCTCTAAAAAAAAGAAACAATGTAGTAATTCCTCAGTGTAATGGGGTAGATAGAATGTTATCTGTCCCTCTCCAAAGAGATTATCAACAGTCCCCTTTAAGATAGTCTGCAGCCCACAGTCCAGGGTTGGGAGGGTGAGGTTCAGAGGCAGAGGTTAAGAACCCAGCAGGCTGCAGAAGGGACAGAGGCCAGTGGAGCTAGAAGTTCTTCCAAGGCAAGCTGTGCAAAGGAGTTCTGAGATAGGAATTTTAACTGAGGCTGGAGGAAGGGCCAGGAGGACCAGCTTGTGGAGGTTTAACAAGCTGAGACAGAATTAAGCTGATTTTGTTTTTTCTGAACTGTTGTCTGTTCTGGGTTTTGTTTGTGGAGGTTTTACAAGCTGGGACAGAATAAAAACTGCTCTTGGTTTTCCCTAAACTGCTACCTGGTCTGTGTGTGTTAACGAAAATCCCTTCTTAACTGCACGCCACACTTTCCACACTCAGCAAATAGAAAATAAACATCAAACATAATTTTATTAATTGCAAAATATAGACCACATCAGGAAGAGAGATCAGGAAAAGTTAGAGAGGATCAAAAAAGAAGAAGAAAAAAGAGAAACCTTCCTCTCTCTATAAAAAACAAAGAATAGCAAAAATCATATAAAGAAAACCAAGTGGCTCTGGAAGGGCAGACTAGATAGGCCATGTGGTCTTTTTCTGCTGTCATGTTTCTATGTTCCTGTGACCAGCTGGTTTCCTAACTTTACTGTCAAAAAGGACTCGAACTGAAGAGGGTCAAGAAATACATGTTTCACATTTTGATAAGTAACAATACTTGGAAATCTTAAAAAATACTCCAATGGCTAGAACTTCAGCTTTCAATTGCAGAAAACTCTTCCTTGTAACCTGTATATTCGTCGACACATCTGGAAAAATCAAAACTTTTCTACCACAAAAATCCAGATCCTTTTCTTGAAATACGCTTCGATAATTAAACTTTTGTCTGCCTCATTAACTAAAGATACATGAAGAGTTGCTCATAAAGAAATCTTTTGTGAGGTTTCAAGAAATTTAGTCAAGTCAAATATGCCTGACAAATCAGGGGATTCATGGCAGATATTCTAAAAACCTGACAGGCTGGGCGTGTTGTAAGGACTAGGTTAAAAATCACCATCCTAAAGAAAAATGAGTATCTGAGCCACTATTGATCCAAGTAGATCAGTGCTGCTGATCACCATAAACCTTAAGGCATATGCCATATCTTTATGTCAATATCAACAAAGCACAAACAACAAACAGAAAACCTTGGAGGTGAGGGCAGAGCTTTAAAGGTGGGACATCTGGTCATAATAAAAGCTGTGGGCATTTTACTGAAAGGGAATAAATCAGAACACAAAAATAAGTCTTAGAAATAAGACCAATAGGGGACTAAATAACCACAGGCAAGGTTAACAAATTGTAGATAATTATCTTTATTGGATTAACTTAATCCATTTGGGATTTGCTTTCCAGAGTTAGATATTCTTCATTGGGTTAGTGATTTTGCACTGACTCCATGAAGTCTAGCTCTCAAACACTAATCACAAATGGATTAAGTTAATCTAATAAAGAAGGTAATCGCCTACAATATGTTTGCTGACCTTTATTTCAACTTACCAAATACACTGGAAACACAGGTGGATATGTATGAAATGTGTTTGCCATGAGTTAAACCAAGTTTTTTGGTCTGTAGCATTGCGGGGCCTACAGTATTTACTAAATCACATTAAGTTTGGTTTATTAAAATGAGAGGACCTCACTAAAAATAGAGAGGGCAATACTGAAAAGAGTTTAGTCAGTTAGCAGGATCCCAATATTCAGCAGCACCACTGGGTGCTAGTAATCATAAGCAAGGCCTTTTCATTAATAAATACATAAGGACTATGGGGCAGTTTTAGCAGACGATGAAAAAGATGCCAGTACTCCGTACTACCACATACTTCCTCAAAAAAAGCCTTGAGCGGCACTATCCGATAGTGCCACGGAATATCCCCACAGACTGTAGAAAAAATGCCTAGTTAAAACCAGGGCAGTTTGTGAGTGGAGCAGGGGTGGTCCTGGCAGTTACTCAGTTAGCGGCGATATTCAACCAACTGGATTGCTAAATGGCATAAAATTAAGAAAAGCCAATGGCTGTCCTAACTATGTCCAGTTTGTGCTATCTAGTTCGCAGCTGAATTTCACTGCTATCCAGCTAGCCAGCGCTTTGTCAAGAAAAACGGAGTTACTTACCTGTAACAGGAGTTCTCCGTGGACAGCAGGATAGGTCAGCCACACCTGGTGACGTCATCCGATGGCGCCATGCGGAAGTGCTCTCTAGAGCTCAGATTTCTCTGAGCATGAGTAGGAGGTCCCACCTCCCCGGCCCGCCGTGAATGATTAGCTATGCCTTACTGGCTAGGGTGCAGGCCGGTGCAGGCCACCCTCATACAGGGGAGGTGGGTGGGTTCGTGTGGCTGACCTATTCTGCTGTCCACGGAGAACTCCTGTTACAGGTAAGTAACTCCATTTTCTCCTAGGACAAGCAGGATATGTGTCAGCCACACCTGGTGCCTCCCAAGCAAGCAGATGCGTTGTGGAGTATGAGGGAGGCATGTACAAAAACAGCATGATAGACCTTGTCCTCGCCGTGAGGCAACAGGCATTTATTGTTGAAGGTGCAACACAGCATAATCTAGTGCAGAATGTGCAAAATTTAAGTAACAGTATATGCGAACACAGCAAGGTGCCATTGTGCAAGTGCAAACAGGGCATACTAAATACCACCAACGTGAGTGGAGCAAACATTGACCCACCATGCGGTGGTGTGCAAACATAGCAATGTAAACATCAACAAGATAAACTATGCACTAAAACAGAACTTGGTATCAGTCACCATGTAGTCTAGAGATGTAGTCTAGACCTCAGGGATTATAGAGTCCGTCCAATCACCTGAGCCGGGATGACCCGACCTTAGTCTCAGCCAGAGGCAGGGTCTTTTGGCTCTGCGGAGCTTGATGGCCTGGTGGCCGTCGACAGGACAGCTCTGCCAAAGGAGCTGTCAGACTCAGCCTGGAGGTCAAGGCAGTAGTGCTTCTGGAAGGTAAACTGTGAGGACCAGGTGGCGGCTTTGCAGATGTCGCTCACCGGAATCTCCTGCAGGTTGGCGAGCGAGGTTGCCAGGGCGCGGAGCTGGTGAGCCCCTGCCCTGCTCACTGGGAGGGACCCCGCCTTATGAAGGCAATATGCAACGCAGTCCGATATCCAACGGGAGAGCGTGCGCTTGGTGACGGGCCGCCCAGGCCTGTTAGGATCAAATGACACAAAGAGTTGGGTACCCAGCCTAACAGCGGCTGTTCTGTCAATGTAGATGCGTAGGGCTCTGACACAATCCAGTGAATGAAGCCGTTGCTCCTCCGGAGAGGAGTGTGGAGCTGGGAAGAACGTGGGAAGTTCAACCGACTGGTTGACATGAAAGGCAGAGACGACCATGGGAACGAACTTTGGATGGGTCCGTAGAGACGCTCGATTATGGAGGAGCTTAGTGTATGGTGGATGCGCCACAAGTGCCTGCAGCTCGCTGATCCTCCTGGCCGAGGTGATTGCGATGAGGAAAAGTGTCTTCCAGGACATGAATTTCCCATCCGCCGTGTGAAGCGGCTCGAAGGGTTCCCGCATCAACTGCTGCAGGACAACATTGAGATCCCATGAAGGTACCGGCTTTTGAACTGGGGGTTGCAGGTTCACAAGGCCTTTCATGAACTGCGCCATGAGGGGCAGTGCCGCGAGGGAACCCCTGGTGGACCCACACCGGTGCTCGTGAAGAGATGCAATCGCTGCGAGGTGGACCTTGATAGATTGTGGTTTTAAGCCCACGCTGAACAGAGTGGAGAGGTACTGCAGGACCTTAGGCACAGGGCAAGAGACTGGGTTGAGACCTTGGTTAGTGCACCAAATACTGAATCGCTTCCATTTTAGGCTGTATGCTTTTCTTGTGGAGGGTCTCCTGGCAGCTAAGATGATCTGCTGCACTTCCACGGGTAGTCGGAGGGAGTCGAGATTCATCCTCTCAATCTCCAGGCTGTCAAGGCTAGAGTTTGCAGGTTCGGGTGCAGGGTGCAGCCGTCGTTCTGGGTGAGCAGGTCTGATCGCACTGGCAACCGGATCGGCGGCTCCTGAGCTAGCCGAAGCAGAAGGGAGAACCACATTTGGCGTGGCCAGTAGGGGGCGATCAGTATGGCGTGTGCCCTGTCCATGACAATGCGCTGTATCGCTGCTGCAAGCAGTGGAGTTGGGGGAAAAGCGTACACCAGGGTCCACCTCCCCCATTGCAGCGTGAAAGCATCCGAGGCCATGCTCTTTGGTGATGGGTGCTTGGAGCAGAACAACCGGCATTTCGTGTTGACCTCTGTTGCGAAGAGGTCGATCTGGGGAGTTCCCCAATGCTGAAAGAGGCTGGCAGCTACCTCCGTGTGAAGTGTCCATTCGTGAGGTCAAAGCTGTCTGCTCAGCTTGTCCGCTAGGGCGTTCTGATCGCCGGGGAGATAAGTCGCTTGTAGGATGCAGTTGTTGGCCAGGGCTATGTACCACGTCAGGAGGGCTTCTTTGCATAAGGGACGTGACCCCGTGCCCCCTTGCTTGTTGATGTAGAACATAGTCACCTGGTTGTCTGTACCAGGACGGACTTTCCTGCCAGTTGGGCCTTGAAGGTCTGCACTGCATACCTGACCGCCCGGAGTTTGAGTCGGTTGATGTGTAACGATCGTTCTGCTCTGGACCAGGCTCCCTGAGTGCTGAGTTGTGAGAGGTGGGCTCCCCATCCTGTGGGAGACGCATCTGTGGTGAGGACGAGTTGATAGCTGCGCGGTTGGAGATCCCTGCCCACTGCGAGGTTGCTCTGGTTGGTCCACCAGTGGAGATCTTTCACGACCTTGGCATTGATGGGGACGCGGGTGTTGAGCGGCTGGGAGAGTTGTTTCCAGTGGGACCGGAGATGCCACTGGAGGATGCGCATATGTAGTCTCGCCAGCGGCAGGACCGAGGTCGTTGCTGCCATGTGTCCCAATAGGCGTAGGATGGAGCGCGCTGTGGTCCATTTGGACATGGACATCGGCTGGGCTAGGGATGTGATTACCACTACCCGCTGCTCTGGAAGGAACGCTTTCGAGACACAGGTGTCGATTATCACCCCGATGAATTCTATTCTCTGGGTAGGGTCGAGGCGGGACTTGTCTTCGTTGAGGAGGAAGCCCAGCCGGCGTAGTAGATCTGTTGCTGATCGCACAGCCCTCCTGAGCTCGGAGGCCGAGGGTGCCGAGAGCAGTCAGTCATCCAGGTAGGGAAAGATGGCGACGCCTTGTTTGCGTAGGTGTGCTGCCACAACCGCTACACACTTTGTGAAAATCCTGGGCGCTGGGGAGAGCCCGAAGGGGAGAACACGATACTGGTAGTGGCCTCCCAGTGCTATGAAACGCAGGAACTTCCTGTGCGATTTGTGGACTGGAATGTGGGAGTATGCATTCTGCAGGTCCAGGGTCGCCATCCAGTCTCCCGCTTTTAGAAGAGGTAGGATTGCGTTGAGGGAGTACATCCTGAACCTCTCCTTCGTGATGAAGATGTTCAGTTTGCGGAGGTCCAGAATCGGACGGAGACCACCGGACTTCTTGGGAATAAGGAAGTACCGGGAATAGAAGCCAGTGTTGGTCTCCCCGGGGGGTACCCGCTCTATCACACGAGCAGAGAGGAGATGCAGCAGAAGCTCCGACAGAGGTGCTGTTAGGTGCGGCGGAGTCTGGCTGATAGGCTGTGAGCGTTGCCACGGTGGGGAGGAGAAGCGTAGACGGTAGCCTGATTGAATAATCTGAAGGACCCACTTGTCCGTGGTGATCGCCTGCCATGCCTGTATGAACAGGGATAGGCGTCCCCCCACTGGCAGGGTTGCTGGGGCTCCAGGGAGGGGCCCCGGCCGAGGCGAGTTGTCAGAAGGAGGAGGTGTTCTTTCCAGACTGTTGGGAGTTTTGCTTTTTCTGTTTGCTGCGCTCCCTCGGCTGCTGCCTCTGAAAGGAGGAGGCAGGGTAGTAGGGTTTTTTGTACGTAGGCACTTGCCATCTCCGATTATTTTATTTTATTTTTATTTAGTGTATTTATATCCCGCTTTTCACCGGGTCAAAGCGGTCAATTGGGGGATACATTTAACACGAGGGGATATGAGACACATACACTAATACTTACAGGGAACATGGGCAATGGAGGGTTAAGTGGCTTGCCCAAGACCACAAGGAGTGCCTATAGGACTAGATTAGAGTTGTAAAATCTTCTGGAGGAGGAGAAGGGTTTGCGGTAATAACTCCCTTTTTGTGATGAGGTGTGGCGTTCGAGTCTGTCCGCCGCCAGTGTTTGCAAGGTGGTACAATCCTCTTTAAGGCCATTCACAGTGTCCGCCACCTTGTCGCCAAAGAGCGACTCGCCCAAACAGGGTGCATCCGCGATCTTATCATGGGTGTCTTCCCTGAGGCCGGAAGCTCGCAGCCATGCCCAGCGGCGGGCTGAAATGGCTGTGGCAGCCGTCCTGATGGCGGTGTCAAAGGCCGTGCTCATCAGATGTTTGCTGCATTCAGCTAGGTCCTGTAATGTAGCCGAGGCTGTCAGTTGAGCGTCCTTGGGTAGGGCCGCGAGATGACTCTTGAGTTCGGCTAGGAGAGCATCCTGAAATAGGATGTGCTGGAACTGGTGCGCTGCCACTTTGGCACTGAGCATCGCTCCTTGGTAGGCCTTCCTCCCCACTTCGTCGAGGAGCTTGGGGTCCATGCCTGGTGGGTGATTAGCCTGTGTGCACGAGGATTTCACCTTCTTTAGTGCAGACGACACCACAATAAACTGGTGCGGGAGTTGAGGTTTACTGAATCCCGGAGCCAGGTGGAGGAGGTATTTGTTGTCCAACTTCCTGGAGCAGGCATGGCCGGAGGCCGGTGACTGCCATAGTGTGGACTGTTTGTCCTGCAGCTTTCGGTGGAGCGGTAGGGCTAGAGCCGGTCTAGGGTCACTAAGGTACTTCATGACCTCTGGATCCTTTTTGCCAGCCGTGTCCTCCGCTAGAAGGCCGAGCTTGTTCATCACTTTCCTCAGGAATTTGGGATAGGTGAGGTCCTCCGGTGGCAATGGACGCTGAGTTTCTTCTGATTCGTCCGGTGTAGTCTTGGAGATGGGAGAGTCCGGGGCCTCCCCCTCCTCATCGCTCTCCGCAGAGGTCAAGACTTGCTCTGGTGAGGGGGACCGTGTTCTGGGAGGTGTACGGGAGGGTGCCTGTGGAATGATGGACCTCACAGGGCTGGGCTGTGCTGCTGGTAATACTTCTCTGGAGGCGGATCTTTCCAAGAGCTGGGCTGGAGGCGCTGTCTGGTCCACCAGGCGTGCCAGCAGCTGTAGGATAGCAGCAGACATGCTGTTTTCAGAAGAGCGGCTGCTCCTGTGCCTCTGGGAAGAAAGTGAGCTGGATCGGGAGTGATGCCTGCTTCTTTTATGGCCATGGGAAGCGCTGCCACAAGAGCTTCCCCTGCTAGAGCTGGACCTCTGGTTTCTGCAGTCTCTGCGGTGATAGGATCTGTCCTTCCTCTCAAGGTGTTTTCTCTTGCTGCTGTGCTTGCCGCTTTTTCCATGCTTGTCATCGCGCCGTTTTTCTCTGCCGCGCCGATGGCCTCGTTCAGCGCTGGGGCTGCTGCAGGCTCGGGGATGCTCGGCGCGAAGAGGGGATTCCCTGCCCCGAGGGGGAGAAGCGGCGTCGGCGCGGCTGTGGCAAGACATGTCTCTGCCAATCCGGGAGGAGAAGGTGTGTCTGGAGGCGGAGTCAGAGGCGGCACCAGGAAGCACAACGTGGACGGCGCCATCTTGGAGAGAGCTGGAGGGACCGCATGGCCTGGAAGCTACCCCGGAGGAGTCAGCTGTAGGGGAGCTTACCGGATTCACCGTGGGGTACGCGGTAGCGTCAGTCCGATGTCCGGGAGATGCGGTAGCATCATGTGCAGACTGGCCGAGGATGGAGGCTCTGCAGAGCACATCCCGTGCCGCTGCTCCCCGAAGGTCCTGAGAGGTGCTGGGAACTGCCGGAGGGGCTGCTGCTGCAGTCGCAGGCTCCGAGGAGGATAGAAAATCCTTGAGTGAATGTCCCCTGAACTCCCTCGCTCTGGGAGACATCCGAGCACAGCTGGGACAATCCTGGGCGTTGTGGCCTGCCCCGAGGCATCGGAGGCAGGACTGGTGAGTGTCAGCAGCATTCATTTTTCTTTTGCATTGAAGACACTTTTTAAAACCCGGTTTGGGCATTATGTTGGTAGAGAGCTAGCAATTCCGTCTTGAGGCAGAGGCGGAAAGAGAAAGACTGATCTGGCTGGGGGCGGGCCAGGGAGGTGGGACCTCCTACTCATGCTCAGAGAAATCTGAGCTCTAGAGAGCACTTCCGCATGGCGCCGTCGGATGACGTCACCAGGTGTGGCTGACACATATCCTGCTTGTCCTAGGTCCAGAAAACAAATTTTCAGCACTGGATGCTGGATAAGCTCTGTCACTGAATATCTGGTTTTAATTAAATTGGTGGTGGCCAGGCACTTTAAAAACACTGATCACCGCTAAAGGTTCTAGCCCTTGTATGTATTAAAAATTGACTGTTAGTTCTTACCCTTTCTGAAGATTTCCCTCTTGGAAGGAACAAATCCAGGCATGAATGCCTTGCTGACTGCTTTGGGAATCAATATAACCCTGCGAGCAGCTAATGGTACAAACCAGAGTGAACTACAGTGATTAAACCCTGAAGACTGTACAAGAAGTCCGGGACTGACTGCTTCTGTTAGCAGTGAAAGAGTTAGCTGCATCTTGTTAACAGCCCTCTGGGAGCTTAGAAATAGCCTGAGCTCAGTTTTGAATTCCATCGGAAGGTCAGAGAGAAGGAAAGAGACAGAGGTGCAGGGAAGTAAGACTGTAGCATCCCACTACAGAATTCCAAGTCCCTTGGAATCCAGCTACCAGCAGACTCCTACCAGGGAAAAGACATTATTCTGCTCCAGCCCAGAGGCAGAAAGAACAGGATCAGGCATTTGCTTGCAGCCCTGTAACCAAGGGCTCCCCTGAGTTAGGGATGAGCTCAGCACTCAAGATCAACTGCTACACAAGTGAGACTGCCATATGAGGTAACCGGTATAAATGTCAGTTCTCCTAACCAGAAGAAAGGAAGGAATTCAGGACAGAATTTTAATCTGTCAATTAGAGCTCAGCAGGAATTCAGATAGACTATAGGGCCTTTCAGTAACTGCATTGATCACAGATTTGCTATACTGGAGTACACAGAGAATTTTCTAATTGTCTTTAGACCATACTCCAAGAAAATATAAAGCATGTTCTTTAATCAAAGGGGCATGTTTACTAAAGGGCATTAACTGCTATCGCGGCGGCAGCTAATGCGGGAGAAATGCAGATATCACAGGCACTTTTCTGTGATATCTGCATTTCATGCGGCGGATCCTGGGGGAGGCTGATCGGAGTGGGGAATAGGCATGCCGATGGTTGACAGCCATCGCACGAAAGCTTTTCACTTCATGGCAGGCATTGTGGTCACTGCCAACTGGCAGAGGCTGTCTGCCCTGCTGCCAAGCGGCTCCCCAAGCCCTAATCATCCCTCCCTTAAACAATATTGTCTGTGCCATAGACCAAAAGATCTGCAGCACTGAGAATTTCTAAAGAAGTGCTGGCTCCCCCTCCTTCAGCACCAATCCCCCCCAATCCTGGCTAGTGAGTCAGCTAGGGGGCAGCACCGTGAAATCATGGCCATATTTGTGAGTACCATTAAAGAGGGCAGGAGCGGTTCTTTGCGTGAGGCTAAAGGGCAGCACCGCATGATCGTGGCCATTTTTCAAGGCCTGAACACGGGGCAGGAGCAAGGAGGACCTCTCCTGCTCTCAATCACCACTGGACCACTAGGGATTGATGGTAGAGACCAGAGGAGTCAGGTGGAGGGCACAGGGGGCCCACCTAAGCTGACTGACTAGCTAGGTTTCAATTTTTAGGAAGGGGGAGAGGGAGGGAGTGGGGAGGAACCCCAGCTGGCTAGCTGGGATTTTTTAAAGGATTGGGAAGAGGGGATTTTTTCTCCCCCAACTGACTAGCCAGGATAGTTGAGTTGGTGGGGAGAGCACCAATCACCCCACCAGACAGCTCCTGATAAGGATCAGGAGCTGTCTGGGAGGAGGGGGGAATCAGTGCTGAAGGGGGGAAGCTGGAACTTCTTCAGATATTGGCCACTGACCATTTTAGTAGCCACTGTCTGCACTGAATCCATCCTGTTTATACAGTATCTCCAAAATTGCACACAGTACTCCAAAGAAGGTCTCACCAAATACGAGGTGTGATCAAAAAGTAATGAGACTTGTACGATAACACAAGAAATATAACACTGACAGTTATTGCACACAGTCTTCTTCAAAGTAGTCCCCTTCTGATAAAACACACTTCCTCCAGAATTCCTGCCACTGCTGGAAACAAATTTGAAATGCATCTTTCATTATGCTGTGAAGCTGCAGTGTCCAAATTTGCTTAGTGGTCTCCAAGTCATCCAATCTCCTTCCTTTCAGTGGTAATTTCAGTTTTGGAAACAAGAAAAAGTCACAAGGTGCAAGTTCAGGTGAGAACGGAGGTTGATGGACTTGCTCAATTTGGTGTTTGGCCAAGAACTGCTGGACAAGATGAGATGTGTGAGCTGGGACGTTATCATGATGAAGCAACCATTCACTATTCCTCTGCAACTCTGGCCTCTTATGATGAACTGCATCTCTCAAACGAGTCAGAACTTTTGGACATCGTACTCCTTATTGATGGTTTGGCCTTTTGGAGCATTCTCATGATGAACAATACTCTGGTATAAATATCCTTCCCCTTTTGCCCGCTCTGTTTACAAGGAATATTTATCAGACTACTTCAATGCCAATGCCATTGCCATTGCCAAAGCCAAAAAGAAGCGTGATTCCACTATTATAGAAGCTAACAGCAATCATACTCAAATATTGCTCAATATTATATCCAACCTCACTTATCGGTCCCAAATGCTCTCTGACCCTGCTGCTACAAGTCTGACTGTCAAGCAAATCGCCATCTCCTTTAAATCCAAAGTTGATACTATCCTGACCTCCCTTGTCCCACCACCAAAGCAGCAACTTCACCCTTCTCCCATGTTTCTTAATCCTAACCCAAATTCTCTGTCATTTACTTCTACATGATCTTCATTCAACAAGCCCACATCATTCCTCATAGACAAAAATCTTAGCCTCTATGTGATCCACCACCTCCCTATCAGACCCTATCCCTTCCTGGCTTCTTAAAGAACCTACTGTCAATACCTGCTATCTGGACTATAATTAGCAACTCTCTCACTTCTGGTGAATTGCTTGCCCTCTGGGGGCATGCAACAGTAATACATAAATTGTAGAATTCAAATCTCCACCCTTCTGATCATTTAAACTATCACCCTATATCCAATTTTCCATTTTTGTCCAAACCTACTGAACAAATTGTCTTATCTAATTAACCCAACATATAAAGGCATCCAATGCACTGTATCCCAAATAATCCAGTTTCTGTTCAGACTTTCACACAAAAACTACTATATGCTCAGCTCCTGACAAGCGACATCGATTTTGCATTTGATTGCAGCAACTTGGTTCTGCTAATTTCTCTTGATCATTCAGCAGCTTTTGATCTGCTTGGTCATTCACTCTTTCTTCATAGATTTATTGATCTTGGCATTACGGGTATAGTGTTATGTTGGTTCACCTCCTTCTTCTTAAAAATAAATTTTTCTGTTTCCTACAATTCTTCAACCTCCTCTAAGCACCCTACTGACATCTAGATGGTCTATCCTAACGATCTTTATACCCTGACCTATTCTTACTAAATGACTGCCTCTCTGCCATCACTACTTGCATCTCCTCAAATTGGCTGAAACTCAAGTCTACCAAATCATATGGTATGTGGATCACAGGGTATGGCATTCATCCTACAATATCACATCACCTTTTTGGCCAGAATCTTGTTCTCAAGAATTCCTTCAAAATCCTTGGCTGTATTTTTGATCTCTCTCTTTTTTTAAACATCTTTGTTAATGATATTGCAGAAGGGCTGTCGGGTAAGGTTTGCTTCTTTGAGGATGATACCAAAACCTGCAGTAGAGTAGACACCCAAGAAGGAGTAGTTAACATGAGGAAGGATCTAGCTAAGCTTGAAGAATGGTTTAGATAGAATTTGGCAGCTGGGGGCGGAGCCTAGCATCAGGCAAAATGGTCGCGTAAGAGCTGTGCTCCGGAGGACAATGGTCAAGAATCTTGAATTCTGCAGTCTTTAACTAAGTAGTTCCTACTACTCTGATTTCATTTGATCCTCGATATGTCTGATCCCAAGCCAACATGGCTGGATTACCAAATACCTCAAAACGCCAGCGCAAAGGGAACCAAAACAGAGCCTCTCTCACCTCATAAGATGGTGGTCATCAGAGATTGTCCTGAGGCCTTACAAGAACTTCTGGCTGAGATTTGCGCTGTTAAGGACTTGGTTAAAGCTAATGGAGACTAGTTGTGCACAATGCAGGAGGATATCAGCACTTTGAAAAATACTTTGGAGTCAATTACGGTCAGATTGGAGAAGGTGGAGAGTATGGTGACAACACATGGGGAGCAGCTCAGGGCCATTGAGAAGCAAGCAAAGTTGATACGGTCATTGCAAAGAGAGTTGGAAGATTGTAACAATCATACTCGGAGGAACAACATAAGAATTTTGGGAGTTCCAGAGGGAGCCGAGGGTCCTGACATGATAGCTTTTCTACAGTCAATGATTCTGGGTGTGTTGAAGGTGAAGTTCGCCATGCCTTTTGAGATTGACCGCACTCATCGAGTTCCTACTCAGTCCGTGGTTGCGGGCAAGCGTCCACGTCCAATCATCCTCAAAGTTTTGCACTTTCAACAAGTAACACAAATAATGGAAGCAGCCAGAGCACACTCTCCCTTGGAATATCATGGGCACAAACTCTTACTCTTCCCTGACTTCGCGAAGGTGACTGTGGATCGGAGAAAGAGTTTTTTGGAGCTACGTCCATGCTTATTGCAGCTGCAGGCCCGTTTCGGGTTACTCTACCCTGCTCGCATGAGAGTCATGCTGCACAACCAGACTAGAACTTTTGATGATCCAGGGGAGTTGCACGCATTCTTGGAGGACAAGGAGTTGGTGTTGATGCAGTGAAAGCTTGCCTTGCAATCAGTGGCTTGTAAAAGTTCTTCAACGCTTTCTTATTTGGGTGGCTTGACTGGTCTGAGGTCGTGAAGTAGCGACTCATCTATACAGAGTTGACATTCAATCATGCAGAGTTGACATTCGATGTGTCATTCAATGTGACTCTCTTGGAGGAACTTCAGGGTATTGCCCTGGTCAATAATGCCTTACTCTTTGTTTCTTTCTCTCTTCTTCTGTGTTTTGTGTTGTTTGTGATGTCTGTTGTGGTTGGGAGGGCAGCGGGGCTTGGAGGAGCGGGACAGCCCTTACTTACATACATGTGGCCTTTTGTGTTTATAAACTGTTTGGTAGGGGCAGTTTTGCTATAACTTTTGGCGCTCCGGGTTTGGGGACGCTGTTTTCCTGTTTCTGGAATGGGTAGTGTGTGGTTTAAGTTGATTTAATCGGCAGAGGAATTGAAGTAAACTAATTAATTTTCCCCTCCATGCCTGTCTTGTCCCTTTGGGCTCACCTGCTAAGTTTAGAGCTGTTATAGCCCCCCAGGGTTTTGGTGACTTGTTATTTAGAACTATGTGTTTTTGTTTTGAGCAGTATTTCATAGGGGCAATGGCTAAGCAGTGGCTTTTCCTTTTATGTTTTTTTTCTTGGGCTATAAGTGCAGCTATCATTGTGAGATCTTTTAAGGTGTGGATCAACAATGTAATATCATATGTTACAACTTGGTATGTTTCTGTAACAGTTGACTGTCATTTTGTACTATATTGTCAATATGTCTTCCTTTAAGATACTCTCACTGAATGTTAAGAGCATTAACAACCCCATAAAGAGGAAAAAGATATTTCTATATGGACGCAAGGAAAGTGCTGACATCCTACTGTTACAAGAGACACATTTAAATGTGAAGGAGTCGTTAAAGTTAGATATAAAATCATTTTCACTAGTGGCTTTTCCTGCTGCCAATCAAAAAAAAAACGGAATAGCCATCCTAGTAAGGAAATCTCTATCCCCCACTGTAATACAAGCTAGATCTGATACAGAGGGGCGGTGGGCAATGGTTGTCCTTAAAACAGGACTCACAGAACTGGCCTTAATTAATATATAGGTACCAACAAACCGAGCACGGATCCACGTGCTAGCTAAAAAACCCAGTCTGAGATGTAGGAAGACCTTCTTTATTAAATAATCAAAAAGCCTATGGCCCAACACAGGCCGTGTTTCGTTGCCTTCTTCAGGGGCAGGCTACACAATATAATAAAAAATTATAAAAACAATAAGTAAATCATAATTGCAACTTAAGGACCTAAAGGATGAATATCAAAAAATATTAATGAATATTAAAACTATAAATTGATAAAACTTAAAATCAAAACATAAAATCAGCACAGCAAAACAGGCACAGACTGGTCTGTCTGTGATAAGACAACATATATCTAATAAAATTACTAACCTTGCACATGTATATTAATAAAAACACGAAAATATAATCATATAAATATGTTAACATTCATAAGATTATCATAACACATAACAATTAAATAACTAATATACATAAATAATAAATAAAACATTAAAACCACCACCACATCTTAATATTACACCAAAAATTAGTGTCAAACATACCTTTGTCAGTTATCTAACCTTCCATAATACTGCATTCTCTAAAAGAGGGACGAGGAAGAGAAACAGCATGGATATGTGCACCAATTATGTCCATGCCCCGTGGGGCCAACGATCCAAATTAAAGGTGACCAAAGGTAATAAACGGAAATTGATAATATGAGTGTGTAAATCACCATACATTACTCATTATTATCATTCTGAAATTAAAATCAAGTAGTAGTGGAAAAAATATATATTACCTGCTAATGTCTTTTGGTATAAATTGAAGTCAAACTAACCAAATAAGCTGATGTGGAATGCTAAAAAACAATAAGATATCATAAACATTATCCCTTTGTTTTAACATCAAGATAACACTACTGCCAAATAAAAACTAACCAACCATACCAAAAAATACACTTATCACGCCAAAAAATATACCTCTACCAATTAAAAATATAAATAAATAAAAAACCTACATTGCGGATGCCCGATAGGCCATGAAACACCTAGTTCCACCACTGGTGTATATCGTTTCGCATCGCAGACATAACTCACTTGCCACGCGGCAGTAATAACCACACTGTATTTATACCGAAATGACAACTTATCTGTAAAGATGCATAAAAATCTTATCGTGGTATTCATTTCAAAATGACTATTTGAACAGTTAAAACTAAGACGCCGGAGCATGCGCCTTAAAAATATCGGTAGGCACTTTCTGTGGGAAAAACTATCTTTAAAAACTCACCGGATATGGATTACCCAACCAAACAAACGTTATTATCAATGGTAAAATACTAAAGCAACAAATTGCTCATCTCCATCATTCTTTATCTCATACTTAGCCTCAGTAGACTTAAAAACCAACACCTTAAACTGCTGTTGACACAACACTCGAAGTGTGTCAATACATTCGACCCACATCTTAAAATTGCTATCAACGTTATCAAAACCATAAGCAAAGGTGGAACTATAAATAAACAGCGCTGATTATCCAACTAAAATACCTCAAAAGAATCACAACTCTCCGCTCCACACTGCGTATGCAATGAATCACCCGTCATACTAAATAAAAACACGCCAGAGCATGCACATTAAAAACCCCGCGGTATGCAAATGCCGTAGGGAGGAATGACCTATATGTGTACCATATCGTAACGCATTGTATACTCGACAGAAACCATCCGCAAAGAACCCCTACTGGGCAGTAAACCATCTGTATAGCAAAGCAGCCTTGGAAAGAACTACAAACAAACCTTAACAATAGCTATAAAAAATATCGTTAAAAATATTAATAAAACAAAATAACGGGCCGTGATTGACCAATAATTACCAACTCTGCTCTTTAACACAAAGCAATACGCCAATGTACGATGAATCCATGCATTCATTACTATCAATAATTAATAAGTACTTATATGCACCAAAGGCCAAATGATCAAAAGGGCAAAATATAATGCCCTCCTCAAATAAAGACCTCTATACACATACACTGTTTGCTATCTTTTGTATCCAGACCTGAAGAGCTGCAGAACCCTTTCTGCAACTGGTTCAACCGGCCCACATGTGTATTTCCCTAATAATGTAAAGAATGAAGGGATAACTGCTCTCTACACGTCTTAATCAGAGGTGTAACCACAAAAAAACCTATAAAAATCACCAAAAGGCATTAAAACAGAAATAACCAATATGCATCCCTATCATAAAAAAACGGCTAAATTAATGTCCATATTTAATCCATTAGGGTGCAAACAGTCCAAATTAAAAATATACCGTTCTTCTAAACGACGGATAGACCCCTCCACATCACCTCCTCTCCAATTGATCTTTACTTTTTTGATAACAAAAAATTTAAGATCTGACACATTATGTGATAATTCTTGCCAGTGGCTCACAAGGGGTTTGTCCACTAAACCCCTTCTAATACAGCTCCTATGCTGTATAATCCGCTGACGCACTGGACGAACAGTCTTACCAACATACAATTTTAAACATGGACATTGAATAACATAGATAACATGGCTGGTGGAACAGTTGGAAAAATCATCCAAAAAATTTTTTTTATTGGTTATAGGGTGAATAAATTGTTTTTTAACAACTAGGGAATGCACACACACTGAGCATCTACCACAACGATAGTGTCCCTTATACTGTGAAAGAAAGGCCCTTTCTGTGAGTGCAGACGGTACCAACATATTTTTAAGATTGACATTTCGTTTATATGCAAAGGTGATTTTCATGTCACGAAAGGCCGGCAGAGCTTGGATCAACGACCAATATTTCCTTATTATTTTTATAATGTCTTGTGAATGATATGAATATAATAATGGACAAACCATACCTACAGCATTTGTTTTTTTCTGACTATTCAATAATTCTTTCCGAGAGCATTTTGCTGCCCTTTCGTATGCTTTATCTATAGATGAGGGCGGATAAAATCTCTCTTTAAACCTATTTTTCATTATGCGTGCTTGCTCACCAAACTGTGGTTGGGACGTGAAAATTCTACGGATCCGTAAAAATTGACTGACTGGCAAATTATGTTTCAATGACAGATTGTGGTAATTGTGAAAATGAAGTACATGATTCCGGTCTGTCGGTTTCCTATAGAGTGTAGTGGAAAATCTATTATCCTCTTTTATAATCAACAGGTCCAAATATGCAATTTTCCTCTCATTAAAAGTCAACTGGAACCGTAAGTTATCATCACAGTTATTAATCCAGTTATTGAATTCCTCAAGGAGTGCTACTGATCCTTCCCATATCATAAAAACATCATCGATGTATCTGATCCATAGCTTCATGTTATCCTTAAACGGGTTCTCTTTTATGTATACTTCCTCAAAATTAAAAACATATAAATTTGCAATGTCCGGGGCCATGGACGACCCCATGGCCACTCCTTTTATCTGCTTATAAAATATACCCTGAAAACAGAAATAATTTTCACACATTGCAAACCTAGTTAAATGCCGTAGGAATACGTTTCCATTCCTGTCTACTATGTAAATAATATTCTATCAATTTTAACGCTTCCTGTTGTGGAATATTTGTATAAAGCGATTCAATATCGAGTGTTACTAATATCCAGTCAGAATTAAAATCTTCCATTGATGATAAAATATGGATTACATTTATTTATTTATTTTATTTATTTATTTATTACAGTTTCTTATATACCGCGCTATTTAGAATCAGCGCGGTTTACATCATAACAAAACGACCATTACGACAAACTGTCAGGTTTTACATTGAACAGGAGTACAAACTTGGATAACTGGGTTAACTATATACATAATCTATCTACACTGCAGTGTGAGGGCATTTCTAGATTGGGTCATTTCTTGGAGGGGATATCTGGTTCAGTTGCTGTCTGGGAAATATTGGCGGAAAAGGTATGTTTTGAGAGCCTTTCTGAACTGATATAGATTGGTAATGGCTCTAATGTCGGGGGGTAGGGTGTTCCAGCATTTTGGTACATAAAAACTGAATGCCCTGTTTGTGGTGTTCGTGTTGGACTTTGTTGAAGCCTTTGGTATTGCTAGCAAGTTTACAGCTGATGTTCTTCTTGCTCTGTTGGGGGGGACCATGTGGATTAGATTCGTGAGTGAGAGGGATGAGGTGCCTTTGATTGCCTTAAATGCTAATACAAGGGATTTGAAGGTGATTCTCCCGTGAATTGGTAGCCAGTGCAGCTGTTTGAGAATGGGAGTCACGTGGTCGTTTCTGGATGCACCGTAGAGGACCCTAGCTGCGGCATTCATGGCCAACTGTAAGGGGGTTAGTGTGGATTGGGGGAGACCTTGTAGGATGGCATTTGCAAAGTCAAAATGCGGCAGGATCAGCGCTTGATATATGGTATGGAAATCGTCTGGGTCCAGCAGGGAGCGTAGGTGTTTGAGGGAACGGATTTTGAAGTAGATGGCTTTGACTACGCTGCTTATGTGGCGTCTCATGTCTAGATGTTGGTCCAGGGTAACTCCCAAATATTTTATTGCATCTTTAGTTTGCAAATCAGCTTCCTTGACACTGACGTGGGATGGGGGCGTAAAGTTGGAGTCTCTGGAGATGAAAAGGACCTCTGTTTTTTTATGCTGGATACGTAGGTTCTGTGTCTGGAGCCATGTTGAAACTGCATTGAAACAATCTGTGAGTGGGGTCAGGTCCATGTGGGTTGTGGAGAAAGGCATGTATAAAAGAATGTCATCTGCATATATCATGCAGTTTACGTTGAATGATCTTATGATATTGCATATGGGCTGCATGTAGATATTGAAGAGTAAGGAGGATAATGAGGATCCTTGAGGTACCCCTTGTTTTTGATGGAAGTGGCTAGACTCTTCTGATCCAGACTTCACATATTGCCATCTATCGTCCAGATAAGACTTGCACCATTTTAGTGCCTTGTTGCAGACACCCTTTTCTTTTAGTCTTCCCAGGAGGATTTCGTGACTCACGGAGTCAAAAGCCGCGGCGATGTCTAGGAAAATGAGGACAAAACCTTTATGGATGTTGTCGATTCCTGTGATGATATTGTTGATTAGACCAGTGAGTAGTGTCTCAACCCCGTGATGTTCTCTGAACCCATGTTGGCAGTTATCTAGGGGAGCAACAGAGTCTATGTGATCTTGAATTTGCCGTTGTGCTTCCTTCTCAATTATTTTGGCTAAGATGGGGATGCTAGCTATTGGTCGATAGGAGTCCACCCTTTGGGGGTCCAGTTTGGGGTTTTTCAGTAATGGTCTAATGGACGTCTGCTTGAGTGAAGTGGGAAAATAACCTGTTGAAAAGGAGAGTTTCATTATATTTGCGATGACAGGACTGAGCACATCACGTAGTTCCTTGATCCAAAAAGCTGGACATGGGTCGGTCTGTGCAGTGGAGGTGTTGAGTGATGCTATGGTGTTCTCAATACATTTATTGGATGGTGTGGAAAAAAAGTTAAGTGGAGAGAGGTCCGCCGGTTCTTGATATTGGACTGCTGTGACCTTGTTAGTTTGTACAATCTTGGATTGCAGATAATCAGCGAATTCTTGTGGATGTATGTTGATGTGTTGCTCGGGTGATGGTTCCTTTGAGAGGGATTTGACCAAATTGAAGAGGTCACGAGGTTTATTCAATGACCTCTTTAGGGTGTCAGTGTGATATTGTCTCATTCTGATAGAGATTGTTCCTCGATGTATTGCAAGGTGGGTTAGGTATGCGGTCTGATCTTCCGGTGAGCGTGATCGGCGCCATCGGCGTTCGAGTCTACGTAATTGCATGAGGGAAGCGCGTAGATCAGGAGAGAACCATGGGGTGGATTTTCTTTTCGCTCTTGCTGTATTTTTAGGGTTTGGGTGTTGTGAGATGGCAAGCAGGCTGGAATTCCAGTGAGAGATTAGTTCATCAAGGTCAGGTGTTGTTTTGTTGATGAGTGATGGGGTCTCCGAAAGGATGAGTTCCCTATCGAAGGGGCGGAAGCATCTAGTGGAAGTTCGAGAGGTGATGTTCGTGGGTTGGCTTCTGTTCAGCTGGTCATTGTTGCTGGGGATCTGGATAATGATCAATTTGTGGTCGGACCAGGGTACATCCACGACTGATGTTGGCAGATTGTGGCTTTTGTCCTTGACTGGATGTGGCACAAAAACCAAGTCCAAAATGTTCCCTTTTGTATGTGTGGGTTCATTTATGATTTGTTTGAGACCCAGGTCTTCCATTGCATCAAGGAACGCATTTGCGTGGTTTTGGTGTAGCGATGGGAGATTGAAATCACCCATTATCCAATTTGGTTTGTTGGGAGTGCGGGTGTTAGCTGCAAGGTCAATGATGGTTGGGAGGTCAATTGGAGAAGTAGATGGTGTTCTATATAAGAGGGTGAGGGAGAATTGTTGGTTAGCAACAGAGAGTGTCCAGGCTGTTTGTGCTAGAAGAGTCCACAGTCTGGAAGTTGAGGTCTGATTTGGAGATTATGAGCACCCCTCCTCCTTTTTTGTTTTCCCTATGTTTCGTGTGTATGGAAAAATTGGGGGGAAGTAGTTGATTGAGGAGGACGTTGTCTTCTGGTGATAGCCATGTTTCTGTGATCATGAGGATCTCAAGGTCATAGAAGGAGATTGTGTCAAGGACAACAGGCCATTTTTTGCGGATGGAACGTGCGTTAATGATGGCACATTTTAGGGGTCGGCATCTACAAGGTTTTTCCTGGTTGGGTGTATTGGATAGCTGGAATGCTACATGTATCAGGTGGGAGTGGCGTGGGTAGGTGTTACTTCCTGTGTTGAAGTAAGGGGGACTATTCCATCTTTTGCCATGGCTATTCAGGATTGGAATCCTGCCATGTGGTGTGTAGAGAGATTGGGAGGTTCCAAGCCAGTGGGTGAGGAGGTAGAGGCTAAGAATGACAGCGACCTGGAGGGCCATTCTGAGGGTTTGGATTGTGTGTGAGACACTGTAGAGGAGTGATTATATGAGAGCGCACAATAGAGCAGGTACAGTTTACATGCAAGATAGTGACTAACTTTACAGAGAGAATGCAGTATTGCAGTAATGTGAACACTGTAAGAAGTGCAAAGCTGGCAGTTTAAATTGACTTCCAACTGGCAATATTGTATTGCTAAGATAGTATCTAATACATTATGATGCTATCAGGTTACTTTGAAAGTTAATGTGGCTTACAATAGATAGAGATATTCAACAAAAACACATTCTCACAGTTCAGATGTTGGTAGAACGCTGGAATCTTGGTCAGGTGTCAGGTGTCCGGCAGTTAGGTCGCTGGTAAGGCATCTGGAGTGCCGCCTCTCGTGCTCCGCCTAAGGGAATGTGTGGAATGTGTGGAATCACGGACAAAAGACCACATGTTGGCCACATGAGGCCTTAAAAACATATCTATCAACTTTGAAATAGGCTCTAAAAGAGATCCAATTGCCGATATTATCGGTCTACCCGGAGGGTTGTCCAATGATTTATGCACCTTCGGATTAATGTAAATAGTGGGTATAATTGGGTGATCTACCATCAAAAATGATTTTTCTTGCATGGTGAGGTATCCGAGCTCGTATGCGATAAGAATTAAATTATCGATAGAACATTTCAATGAACTGGTTGGGTCATCACTCAACCGAAGGTAGAATATTTCATTCTTTAACTGCCTATAAATCTCTTTCAAATATTGGTCCTTATCCATAACCACAATTGCACCTCCTTTATCTGCTGCCTTTATAATAATACTGGGATTACTCTGTAATGATTTAATTGCTTTCCTTTCTTCTTTAGTAAGATTGTCATATGGAGGTTTCTTTCTCAATTTAAGCTCATCTACTTCCTTTATGACTAATTTCTCAAAAGTGGCTATTATAGGATCGCTATTCGGAGGTGGCATCCATTTAGATTTAGGTTTAATCACTGATGATCCCACATTGCCAGTGTCACACTTGGCAAAAAATTGTTTAATTTTAATTTTACGGAAAAATTTAAAGAGATCTAAATGGGTCTCAAAATGGTCATATCTCTTAACTGGCACAAAACTGAGGCCTTTATTCAAAAGAGCAAACTCACCTGCCATCAATTCATATCTAGAGATGTTAATGACATTATTATTGTCATTGGTCTTTAAATTAGTCTCTCCGCTGACCTTTCGGAACCTTTGCGGCTCCATCCTCGTCCGCGTCCTCGACCTCGGCCTCGACCCCTGTATGAGTTTTGCTGACCGTACGTTTTGGGGTATTGGTTGTATGTCCATTGATTGCTCTGGGGGGCCTTCCATGACCGCTCTCGTCCTCCCCCTTCCCAAAGGGCATCCATATTGAATAAACTCTTCCCTTGTCCCTTATCTTGAATCTTTGTTTTTTGAAAAAGGGATGTAGACCCATCTACTGACTCTACAGATGCGCTCCGTGAGCGCTTCTTCTTTTGCCCTGTCGATGAGTCTCCATGTTTATCATTACGTTCACTTTCTTTGAAATCAAACAAACCAGACCTGTGTCGGGCCATAGGCTTTTTGATTATTTAATAAAGAAGGCCTTCCTACTGCTGTCCACGTCTCAGACTGGGTTTCTTAATTAATATATATGCTCCTAATATGGATTGCCCTGCCTTCTTTAGCTCCATTGCAGCCTTGGCACAAGAGATGTCCAGTTATCCAACTATTGTGGGGGGAGACTTCAACCTCGTGCTTGACCCCTTGTTAGACAGGAGTCCAGTGAGAACTAATAAGGTCCCCAAAGCTCACCCTGTTCTTTTGTCTCTAATAAAAGAATTGGGTATGCCGATTGCAACACCCTATGGACAAAGAATACACTTTCTTTTCTCCCCCTCATAACTCGGTATCACGCATAGACTATTTCCTAGTCTCCAAAGGACTATGCTCTAGAATTAGTGAGTCCAATATACATGTGGGTCATATCTCTGATCATTCTGCAATCTCATTCACCCTATTTGACTCAACGAGCGGCCCATCTCATTCACGCTGGCACTTTGATAGAACTCTTCTTGGCAGCCAGGAGTTCCAGGAAACTATTCTGTTGGTTATAGAGGAATATTGTCAGTTTAATTTATCTCAGGATAGCTCAGGTTGGGCATGGTGGGAAGGCTTGAAAGCTAATATGCGGGCCACCATTACCAGTTTTGCTATACGACAGGCCAAGCAGCATAAAGCAGAGCTTGAAGTTTTGGACAAGCAGATTAAAGCGGGAGAACGCATTATAGGTCAGAAAACTGACCCTAACATTCTGATATGGTTACAGCAGCTTAGATTTAAATATAACTCAATTTTGACTACTGAGGCTTCACAAAATATTCAAGTGCAGAAAGGGCGGTATTACTTAGAAGGTAACAGGGCCGGACGGTTACTAGCTAACTCGTTAAAAGGCCATAAGGAAGCTTCTCGCATCACTGCTTTGAGAGATCCTCAGGTGCAACAATTGATTGTCAAGGACTC
The DNA here is from genome assembly GCA_033557465.1 of Ichthyophis bannanicus. NCBI lineage: Eukaryota > Metazoa > Chordata > Amphibia > Gymnophiona > Ichthyophiidae > Ichthyophis > Ichthyophis bannanicus. Next base: position 455,233,838 of record CM066036.1, read on the forward strand.
TGATATCACAGCGGCCTTTCGCCAATTTTACACTCAGTTATACTCTCCAGAGATAGATTTCTCTGAGGAGGATTTTGATAGATTACTGGCCAATACACAGAGGCCGGTGTTAGACCAGGATATAGCGACAGGACTAGACAAACAGATTATGGTCATGGAAATTATCCAGGCTATTAAATCTATGCAAGTAGGCAAGGCCACTGGCCCAGATGGCCTTCCGGTTGAATTTTATAAAGCCTTTTCTAACATCTTAGGCCCATATCTTCAACAATACTACAGGCTTCTTCTAGAAGCGGAGGCCCAGACTAGAGCATTTGCCTCTGCAAATATTGTGGTTCTTGAAAAACCTGGGAGGGACCCTCAGTTGGTTAGTAATTATCGCCCAATTTCATTACTAAATGCAGATTATAAAATTTTTGCAGCCATTTTAGCTGGTCGTCTCTCCAAATTGATCCCTTCTTTGATACATCCGGACCAATGTGGCTTCACTGAGGGACGCTCCACAGCAGATAATGCTAGAGTGTTGTGTCACGTTTTGGAAGATGCAGAAAGAATAGAGGGCCCACTTGTGGGACTATCACTCGACGCAGAGAAAGCATTTGACCGACTGGAGTGGCCTTTCTTGTTTGCTGTTCTGAAGTGGTTTGGGTTTGGTGAGGGTTTCTGTAAATTGATCAAACTAATGTATGTGAGACCAAGAGCTAATATTTCTGCGAATGCGACTCAGTCTAAAGATTTTCTTTTGGGGTGTGGCACCCATCAGGGTTGCCCCCTTTCACCCATCCTTTTCAATCTGGCCTTGGAACCTTTGGCCCTATTGTTAAGACAAAGCTTTGCGGTTAAAGGGGTGTCTATAGATGACTTAGAAATTAAACTTTCTGCGTACGCTGATGATTTACTGCTGTTTACCACGCTTAGCTCTAAACCAGCTATTCTAGAGTTGATTGGTTAATATTCAGGATTATCAGATTATAAAATCAATTGTTCAAAGTCTGTAGCGTTCCCTTTAAACTCAAGGGTTTGTAGGGCGGATCTTGAAGATTTTCCTTTTGTGTGGGAGCCTAAAATGGTGAAGTACTTAGGAGTCCACTATTGCTATCCACTTAGTGAAACTTTATTGTTCAATGAAGGGGAGTTCCTTTCTACAGTTCGTAATATAACTGTGAAGTGGTCGCCGGTCTATCTTTCTTGGTGGGGTCGTCTTGAAGCAATAAAAATGACTATCACTCCTAAAGTGAACTATGTGTTAGAAATGTTACCAGTCTTTCTTACAAGTAACACTTATCATCAAGTTGAAAGGACTCTTGTCCAATTCTTATGGAATAATAAACTGCCTAGAATTGCTCTTAGGAAGCTTAAGTCTAAAAAAGAGGAGGGGGGTGTGAACTTCCCTGATTTTCAGGCCTACCATTGCGCTTTTCTACTAAAGCAAGGTTCAAAATGGGTGGAGGGGGTGGGGGAAAACGCCCAGTATGGCTTGACCTGGAAGAGAGATTAAGTGCTCCGTTTCCCTTAAAACACCTCCCTGGCATGGTGTCTTCTAAGAGGTTGAAGTCTCATAGGGTAATAGCAGACACTCAAAGGGCCTTTCAGAAGCTAGTGAAGGCAATCCCTAAGGAGGAATGCTTATTGAAACTAATCCCCATCTGGCACAGTCCTTTCTTAAAAATTCATCAAAGTCCATTTACATGGCAACAATGGTTCAGTAGGGGTATTTGGGCCATCGGTCAATTGATATTAGATGGCAAGTGGAAGCCTTTGGCTTGTCTATAGAGGGAGTTTGACTTGCCTAAATCCTTATACTTCCAATAGATTCAGCTGAGACATTGTATAGAGAAATCCCCTATTGATATTAAATCTTTACCTGAAGAATGGCGGTTGTTGAACATTATAGGTTCAGCCCAATTGGCTACTGGGGTGGCTTCTTACTATTATAACTTGGTCATTCAGAATCACACCCCACAGTCCATTGGTGCTCAGCGGATTTGGGAACATGACACAGGAGAGACTCCTTCTCCGGAATCATGGGTAAAATTCTCGAGCAAGACAAATAGAGTATCTCAGTCTGCCTCTATTTCACAAGCTTTATATTTTTTTGCACACAGAGCTCATTTTACCCCGATAAAGGTTGCTAAATGGGATAAAATGGTTGGGAATGAATGTTGGTCTTGTCAGAGTGATGTTGGCACTTTAAGACATGTGGTATATGACTGCCCTAATATTCAGTCCTATTGGATTCCGATTTGGAACCAAATCCAAGAAGTCTTGGGATTCAGGGCCACTCTCTCCTGGTCTGTGGTCGTATTTCGGTCAACAATTGGCATCTCATTGTTACAGAGGGATTGTCATTTTTTATTTGACTTCATGATGGGAGTGGCTCTGCATCTCGTTATTGCAAACTGGAAACATACTGCAGAGCTTAGCTGGCACGAATGGTGGAACCGTTGGTGCTTATGCTGCAAATATGAACAAATGCCACGTTATGGCATAACTGTCATGACTTCCACCCTCCTCAAGTGGAAGTCCCTAAATACTTACATCTTTAAAGCACGAAATGGTGTAAATTAAGGGGTAATGTAGACATGCCAACATGTTATCACATGGTGAGGAGCTAGTGTGGAGTCATAGCCCCTGTAGGTCCCCCCTTTTTGTGCTCATTTCATAGTTTTTTTCTTTTGATGATCGCATGGTGAAGGGAGGGGTAAAGGTTTGGAGTAGGCTGTTAAAGCCTTGTTTTTCTTTTTGCTTTTATATTTAAAGAGGATTATCATTTTAATTGTATTTTTTGCTTATGTTGTAATTTGATTGAAAATGTAAATAAAGAAATAAAAAAAAAAAGAAAAGAATTTGGCAGCTGAAATTTAATGCTAAAAGATGCAGGGTCATGCCTTCGGGCTGCTAAAATCCAAAGGAGTGGTACAGTGTAGGGGGTGAGTTACTTCTGTCAATGAAAGAGCGGGACCTACTTGTAATTGTGTCTGACGATCTTAAAGAAGCTAAACAGGTAGAAAAGGAGATGGTGAAAACCAGAAAGATGCTTGGGTGTATAGGGAGAGGTATAGGGACAGCAGAAAAAAGGAGGTGATACACCCTAGAATACTGAGGGAACTTGGGGACGTTCTAGCAGCTCCACTGACTGACCTTTTCAATGCCTCGTTGGAGTCAGGAGTGGTGCCAAAGGACTGGAGAGAGGCTCATGTGGTGCCTTTACACAAAAGCGGAAGTAAGGATGTGGTTGAAAACTACAGGCCGGTTAGTTTAACTTCGGTGGTGAGTAAATTATTGGAAACGCTGCTGAAAGAGAAAATAGTGAGATTTCTGGAGTCCAGCGGATTACAGGATCCGAGGCAGCATGGATTCACCAGAGGCAGGTCTTGTCAGACAAATCTGATTGATTTTTTTGACTGGGTGACCAGGGAGTTGGACCGAGGGAGAGCTCTAGATGTGGTGTATTTAGATTTCCGTAAAGCCTTTGACACTGTTCCTCACAGGCGACTTATAAACAAACTGAGCACCCTAGGGATGGACCCTAAAGTTACTGCATGGGTTAGAAATTGGTTGGGTGGGAGGCGACAAAGAGTACAAGTAAATGGAGCTCACTCTGAGGAGAAGGATGTTACCAGTGGTGTGCCCCAGGGATCTGTCCTTGGTCCGATTCTTTTTAACATCTTTGTTAGTGATATAGCGGAAGGGCTGTCGGGTAAGGTTTGCCTCTTTGCGGATGATACCAAAATCTGCAATAGAGTAGACACCCAGGAAGGGGTAGATAACATGAGGAGGGATCTAGCTAAGCTTGAAGAATGGTCTAGAATTTGGCAGCTGGGATTTAATGTTAAAAAATGTAAGGTCATGCATTTGGGCTGCAGCAATCCAAGGGAGCAATACAGTATAGGAGGTGAAGTACTTTTGTCCACTAAAGAAGAGCGGGACCTAGGCGTGGTTGTGTCTGATGATCTTAAAGTAGCTAAACAGGTGGAAAAGGCGACAGCAAAAGCTAGAAGGATGCTTGGGTGCATACGGAGAGGAATGGCTAGCAGAAAAAAGGAGGTGATAATGCCTCTGTATAAGTCTTTGGTGCGACCTCATTTGGAGTATGGTGTGCAATTCTGGAGACCGCACCTTCAAAAGGATGTGAACAGGATGGAGTCGGTGCAGAGGGTTGCTACCAAAATGATTAATGGGCTTCATTATAAAGCATATGAGGACAGACTTAAGGATCTTAATATGTACACCTTAGAGGAAAGGCGGGATAGAGGTGATATGATTGAGATGTTTAAATACCTCCGTGGCATAAATGTTCAGGGAGAGAGCCTCTTTCAATTGAAAGCAAGTTCTGCTACGAGGGGACATGGGATGAGGGTGAAGGGAGATAGATTCAGGAGTGATATGCGGAAATATTTCTTTACGGAAAGAGTAGTGGATCCGTGGAATAGTCTCCCAGTGGAGGTTGTAGAGATGAGGACAGTAACTGAATTCAAGAAAGCATGGGACCAACACAGAGGATCTCTAAAGGCAAAAAGTGGACTGTTGTAGTTGTTATGGAAGGACAGACTAGATAGGCCATGTGGTCTTTTTCTGTCGTCATATTTCTATGTTTCTATGTTTCGAACCTCTGTATAAGTCACTGGTGTGACCTCATTTGGAGTATTGGATATAAGCAGGTTGGAGTTAATTTATTTATTTATTTATTTGAGTGCTTTTCTATACCGCCCCTTCCAGAGATCAGGGGCGGTTTACAAGGAACTTAAACAACAATATAGCAGAACAGTGCAATATTGAATTACATTAAACATTAGTTGAGCAAAAAACAGGGAACTTAAACAACAATATAGCAGAACAGTGCAATATTGAATTACATTAAATATTAGGTGAACATAAACTAGGTTACATAATAACTAGGTTAAATGGAAAACAATGTGAGGGTTATTAACATAAAAGGAAATATAAAACTATGTTACAAGGAGTCATAAAACTATGTTACAAGGAACCAGAAGGGTAGATTTACATGGTTAGTAAGAGACTATAATAGTTATTATTAATGCAGAAGGTGGCCATTAAGATGGTTAGTGGTCTTCATTATGAAGCATATCTTTACTCTACCCTTAAATCTCTCACATCTCTCCGCCCCAACACTCCCACCACATCCGTTCAGCCAGCTCCTCCCCTCCCCCCCCCCCCCCTCATTACTGGCATCGTTTTTCAGTGATAAGATTTCTTCCCTAAGAGCATTACTACCTTCTTGTCCCCCTCCTATTTCCTCCCCTTCTCCTGTCGCATCCCCCCCCCAACCTCCCAACTCTCGCATACATGGGTCTCCTTCCATCCGATCACCACAGCTGAACTCCATCAACTTATTTTCTCCTCCAATAAGACATATTGTTCTCTTGACCCCATTCCCTCTTCCTGGCTACTCACTCTCTCTCTTGCACTCTTACCCTCTATTCTCACTATGATTAATACGAGCCTTTCCACAGGGACTTTCCCCCACCCCTGGAAGTACGCCCTCATTCGCCCTATCCTCAAGAAACCCTCACTTGATCCTGTGGTTCCGGCCTACTATCGCCCCATTTCTAACCTCCCTTTCCTTTCCAAACTCCTTGAAAAAAACGTCTTTGCACAGCTTTCTCACCATCTGAGTCCACTAATTTTCTCCACCCCCGTCAGTCAGGATTCCGACAGGGTCACAGCGTCGAAACTGTTCTGCTTGCCTTCACCAACGCACTGCATGTAGCTCACGATCGCGGTGACTTTTCGGTGGCAGTATCCTTAGACTTATCTGCAGCTTTTGATTTAGTTGATCACTCCCTTCTTCTTCTTCGCCTATGTGAGGCCAGCCTATGTAGCACTGTTCATCGGTGGTTCCATTCCTTTCTCTCCTCTCGATCCTATGCAGTTCTCTCTTCTTCCTTCTCTATTCCCTCCTCCGACCCATTTCCTCTACCGTGTGGGGTCCCCCAAGGTTCTGTCTTGGCACCTCTCCTTTTCAATCTCTTTCTAGCACCCCTTGCCTTACTGATACAGCAATCTGGGATTTCCGCTTTCTATTACGCAGACGACATTGTCCTTCTACACCACACCTCCCCTCTTCACCCCGATCTTTCTGCTCTGAATTCCTGTCTCCACAAGCACAGATTGGCTAACCCTTAACTGTCTCCATCTCAACTTAACCAAAACCATTGCAATCTGGTTCACCCATGGCAGCCCACCCCCCTCATTGGCCCCATCCTTCTCAGGTTCCACCATATCCCTAGTTTCCAGCTTCCGCTACCTGGGTATCCTTTTCGACTCCAACCTCTCTTTTCAAGTCCACATTTCACATATCACCAAAACCTCCTTCTTCTTTCTTCGTCAGATCCGTGCAATTCGCCCCTTTCTTACTCCGCCCGCCCTTACTACTCTGCTACTGTCACTGGTTATGTCGCGTGTTGACTTCTCTAACGCTGTCTTTACTGGCCTCTCTAAATCACAACTAAGTAGATTACAAAGAATCCAAAACACTGCTGCCCGCTTTATCACCTTCTCCTCCCAACGAGATCACGTAACATCTCTCCTCTTTCGTCTACACTGGTTACCTGTCTCCTTTTGCACTCAGTTTAAGTTACTTACTCTAGTTCACAGGGCTCTTCACATTAGTACTCCACAATACCTGGCAGACCTTATTACATTCCACACCCCCAGACACACTCCCCGCTCCTTCCACCTCAACCACCTTAATCTCCCTTCCCCCTCCCTCGCTCACCTTCAATCCACCCGCTCCTCTGCTTTCTTTTTCATCGGCCCCGCACCGTGGAATTCACTCCCCACCTCCCTCCGGTTAGAACCCCATCACGCCACCTTCAAGCGAGACCTAAAAACCCACCTCTCTTCCTTGGCCTATGACCTTCCCTCCCCTCTTGTCTGATCCTGTCCCCTATGTATAGTCCTGTATCCTTTCTCTCGTACTATTCTATCAACAATTGTTAACTTCCTTTCTTCCTTTCTGGCCCTGTGCCTGTTTCTAATTGTTTGTGAATTGTAAACCGCTCTGATTGATAAAGTAGGGCAGTATATCAAATAAATAAATAAACATATGAGGACAGATTTAAAGATCTTAATATGTATACTTTAGAGGAAAGGCGGTATAGGGGAGATATGATAGAGACATTTAAATACCTCAGAGAATCTCTTTCAATTGAAGCAAGCTCCTCTACAAAGGGACATAGGATGAGAGAGAAAGGAGATAGACGCAACAGTAATATGTGGAAATATTTCTTTATGGAAAGAGTGATAGCTACATGGAATAGTCTGCCAGTGGAGGAGGTGGAGATGAGGACAGTATCTGAATTCAAAAAAGAATGGGACAAACACAGAGGATCTCTAAAGGTAAAAAGAGGATTATTGTAGTTGATATGGAAGAGCAGCCATGTGGTCTTTTTCTGCTGTCATGTTTCTATGTTTCTCTTTCCTTCACACCAAAGATTTCATCCACAATACAATCCTCTTTCTACCATATTTGCCAACTTCATTCTATCTGTTCTTACCTCACCCAAGAAGACTGACCACTCTAACGCATGCTCTGGTTCTTTCTAGACTCGACTATGCCAATATTGTCTACTTAGGACTCCCAAACATCTCTTTGAATTGCTGCAAAATATTACCCACAGACTTATGCACTCTGTGCAGATACCACTACCTTATTGTGAATTACTCTGAGTACATGTTGCCTCATTACACAGATGCTTAACAGATTTCCAGTACCACCACACTGTGCACATTTCACTAGCTAACAACATTCCTGGATCTACTATATACATTAGTCATCATGTTATCTCACTGGGTATTCCCATACCCCCTTACCCTTGCTATGTGCTACATTTTAATAGCCCTGACCTTTTACACCCTAGCCCTTACTTCATCTCAGAACACTATACCAGTCCTCCATAGATCTTGTTGGAGATTTCCTGACTCCCCCAACCATCAATACGAAACACTTCGGCGCACACCAGGCCCACATGTTATCTATGTGGACCTTCAGCAGCAAAATCTATCTCGACGATTACAGTCCCACCATTCCCCTGACCTTAAATGTGCACTAATAAATGCACAATCAATAAGGAAAAAATGGCCAGCACTAACTGATATGCTCTCAGCTCATAACCTTGATATCCTATGTGTCACCGAGACATGGCTTTCAGCCGCTGACGCCGTGATCCTTCACCAGTGTGTCCCGCCTAATTTCTCAGTCCACTCTTGTCACAGAGCTGACCGTCGTGGCGGAGGAGTACTTATCCTAACGAAAGCCGACCTCAAATTTCGGCTTGCTGCCTCAAGCAGCACCTCTACCCTTGACTCTGTTACCATTACAAATAAGCAAATCACTATTAACTTGCTCTATAGAACTCCATCTTCATCTCCAGATGACTTAGCAACAATAATTGATCTTGCTTGCAACACCACGAATTTGCATACTCTAAACTGGATATTAGGTGACCTCAACCTCCCAGTCATTCAGGACAGCCACACCAATGCCTTTATTGATGCTCTCAGTGATCTAGGCTATGTTCAACTTGTTGATACCCCTACCCATATAAAAGGCAACTCACTTGATCTTATCTTTGCACCACAAACAGCCCTCACACATTTGCACCAGTCTCACCTAAACGTAAGTGCGGTTCCCTGGTCGGATCACTTCCTGATAAGATTCCAGATTCCAATTTGCACCAACTCCTCCAAATCCATACCTGAAGATAAACCCATATCGGAACATTTAAAGCGCTTGCAACCTTTTAACAGAGAAGATATTCTAAAGAGGACACAGAATCTATTTGACCCTCCTCTTCAAAGCCTCGATGACATGGTCGCCGCTTGGAACTCAAGCCTAGATGCCGTGATCCACTCACCTACCACGAACAAAGCACCACATAAGAAAAAGAATGCCCCATGGTACTCCCAAGAACTACGTAATTCGCTCCTTCAACTCAGACGACTTGAGAGACGCTGGCGACGATCAAGAACAGCTGAGAGCCATGAGGCATTCACAGCACAATTAGGAAAACATCGGTTATCTGTAGCATCAAGTATGAAACAATATCATGCAAAAAGACTACAACGCTCCTTGAACAAACCCCACGAGCTTTTCCAAATTGTGAAATCTCTAGCAAAGGAGCCATCTCAAGAGAACTTACCCTACCCAGACTCACAAGAATATGCTTATTACTTGCGTAACAAAAGTAATCAGCTTGCCCACACTGCTAAGCCCCCCATACCAGCCAGCCTACCTTTCTTCATCCCACAACCTCCTCTTGGTCATTTCTTGAGTGGGTCCCAACACACTTTCACATCATTTTCTACTCCATCTGACAGAGTCATTCAAGACACTATCCTAAACATAAACACTACAACAGCACCCTCCGATCCATGTCCAGCTCCCTGGATAAAGGCCCTGCGTGCCGAGCTCAGCCCATTCCTATCCAAATTGATTGATGTATCGTTCTCTACTGGAACATTTCCTCGAAGTCTGAAACAGACAGCTATCAGACCACTCCTAAAAAACAGTAAGTTGGACCCTTCGATGATGGAATCCTACAGGCCTATCTCCAGCATACCTCTCCTATCGAAAATCATTGAAAAGATTACCCTACGCCAATTACAAGATCACATAGATACTAATGCACCCCTGCATCCCTGCCAACATGGATTTCGCGAAGCACATGGTGTTGAAACATTACTCACAACCTTATTCAACACCATAACCTTAGGTCTCGATAACATCAGACAAGGCTTTGCATGATCTTCATGGACATTGCTGCCGCATTCGACACCGTAGACCACGAAGTTCTCCTGCTACGCCTCAGAGAGAAGGGAGTTCAAGCTTCAGCTTTGTCATGGTGCGCTTCATACCTCACTGATCGCTTGCTACATGTCCGTTCTGGCCCCTCCAACTCCGATTCCTTCCCCCAAACTAAAGGTGTTCCACAGGGCTCATCTCTATCCGCCTTGCTATTCAATGTCTATATGCAACCCATTTGTGATCTCATCCAATCATTTAATATCAACTGCCTGGTCTATGCTGACGACGTCTTGATGTACATGCCAATTTCGACAGAACATCTTGAACTATCCCCACTTATCAGGTGCTTTGACGCTGTCACAGACTGGCTAAATGCACAAATGCTTAAGTTAAATTTCAAAAAGACAGAAGCCCTCTTCGTAACCAGGAATCCGGCTTTTACTCCACCCCTGTCTATCAAGGTTCGCGATGCAGAGATCATATGCAAGACTACAGTAAGATACCTAGGTGTAACGCTTGATCAGCAACTTAATATGAAGGCTCATATCAAAAACATAACAAAGTCGGTGTACCATAAAATCCAGACCCTCCACAATCTGCGTCAACTGTTAGAACCTGATGACTTCCGAACAGTCTTTCAGGCCCTAATAATGCCTCACTTTGACTATGCCAATGCGATCTTGTATGGTCTACCTAAGTGCACGACTAACTCCTTACAACTTGCAATGAATTCAGCTGCAAGAATCCTTCAAGGAGCCTCAAGAAGTTCTCATATTACCCCAATACTAAAACAATTGCACTGGCTACCCATACAAGCCAGGATCTCATTCAGATCCTAATTATGACCCATAAAGCCATCAATACATACCCTGCTACTACCATTACTGATCTAATTTCAATCACACCTCCCAATCGAGCAAGGAGATCGAATGCTGCAAATACTCTCATATTACCTAAGGCAAGCACGAAGTGTTCTCAATTCACTAGATTCAGAACCTTCTCCTTCTTTGCTCCATCCTGCTGGAACGCACTACCAGCAACTATCAGAACCATCAGTGAACTCTCCCAATTTAGGAAGGCACTGAAACGGCACCTCTTTCTTCATCACTACGATGATGCAGTCTTCTCCCCACACTCACCCACTCTCACATCTCAATGCAACACCTCAAACTCATGCACGTCACATTCCCAGACTGATCACTCACAATCACACCTTCCCCTCCAACCACCATGAGAAACTTATGCAGTGCCGCATAACTCATTATATTGTTGCATAAAGTAGACTGTATTTATTCATCGTGTCTCCTTGTTAAGTGACTGGTTATTTATACCCTATTTTACCTGTTATACCTGCTTAATGCATACCCAAGTTTAATTTTCCTGTTTAATGTATACCCAAGTTATTATACCTGTTTCACTGTAAGCACAAATCATGAAATTGAAATGTGCAACTCTTATGTTCATTGTAAACCGCACTGATGTCGAATAGCGCGGTATAAAAGAGACTACAAATAAAATAAATAAATTGTTCCTGGAAAACTGACCATCTTACTTCACTCTACATTCAACATCACTGACTACCAGTTACATACTGAGTTAAATACATAGAACATTGTTATTGAGTTAGGAAGGCTATGCTCTCCATTGGCCAATAGCCCTCCCCGCCAACCTCTAACCCCAGATAATCAATGCCAGGGTCATATACCACCCTGACATTGAATATCCGGGATCGCCTTTTGAATATTTGGCTCATACTTCTTTTAATTGCGCACAAAGCCTTCTACATTGATCATCTTTTGTATCTTCTTCTTCATCTTACTCCTTGCTCCTCCTTCCTCCCGGCCTGTTTGCTTTCAATATTCAAATATACGCTATCTTCTGCCAGCAAATTGTGTTCAAGATGATGCAACTCACCATTCTGCCTTTTACTTTGCAACCCTATCCACTTGGAATTCACTACCCCCATACTTCCATTCAGAAATTAACTACAACCAATTTAAAACTCATCTGAAGCCTTTTTTTTCATACAGGCTTTCAGTGAGCATTTACACAATAGCCCTTCTCCTTAATCTATTACTGCATCCTCTACCTTCCTTTCCACTTTTATCCTTCCTTCTACCTGATTTCCCACTTTACTCTCCTTTTCTCTGCCCCACAAAGCTTTTTGGCTGTTTTACTGTTGATTGTACTGTTCTTTTCGTTAAACTGTTCCACGATGTTTTACCTTGTTTTAAATTTAACTTTTTTAATATTTTGTTTTATTTACAGACTTTGTATCGTTCGTTAAATTGTATTTCATTGTAAACTGTTTTGAAAAGTGGTATAGAAAAAACTTTGAAATTAAATAAATATCTGAAAAAACATGACATGATAAATATGATTGAAAGTCTGAAACCATTTCAGAACAGAAGCTTGAATGCATTAATTTTGCTTTCATGTATTGATATTGCCCACGAAACTGATAAGCTGACTATGCACTGCCTCCTCTGTTACTTTGGCCAAATAAGGCAAACTGGAAATAGACCTATAGGACCCAGTATTCAAAGGGCAGTTACACAGTTTACTGCCCTGTAAACCGTGTAGCTACCGTTGAGAGGAATATTCAACAGCACTAACACGGTTAGTGCCGCTGAATACCCTGATTATGGCTCTTACGTGCCCCGATGCTCACCGCTTAGCATTGGGGCATGTTGGGAGCATTCTGGAGAGGAGCAGAGGTGGAGACAATGGATAATCCTGCAGCAGCAATATTGCATGCTGCCCAGTTAGCAACCTGCATCTAAAAGATAGGCGAAAAATAACCTTGCCTATCTTTTAGGCACAGGAGCTAACCGGGCAGCATGCAATATTGCTACTATCCGTTACCTACTGCGGTTTCCGGCATGTGCGGCGATCTCTAGATATTCAATGCCAGGGTCGCATATGACCCTGGCCTTGAATATCTGGGGTTAAGGGTCAGCAGGCAGGCTATGCGCCTGTCCAAATGAATATCGGGCCCATAGTTTCTAGATATTCCAGGATCTAAAGTCAGTTTTTTCAACATAAGCTGCACCCATACTTCCTTCATGCATATTTCCCCAAGTCCAGCACCTGCTTCCCTATTTCCCCTCCCTCATGTCTAGCATTGCCCCTGTCTCTTTCCTCTTCCCTCTTCCCTCATCCCCATGATCCAACATCTTTCCTCTCTCTTTCTTATACCATTTGTGGTCCAGCATCTCCCTTTTTCCTTTCCTCTCCCCACCCCATCCAGCATCTTCCCTTTCTCTATCCTCCCCCCATAGTCCAGCATATCCCCATTCTCTTTTCTCTCTCCACCCCTCCCAAAGACTAAGCATCTTCCCCTCTCTTGTCCCTTCCTTCTCTGCTCTAGTATTTCCTCTGAAACCTTCCTTCCTTCCTTCCTACCTCTGCCTGCCACCGCTGTCGTAGCTGTAAATCGCCAGGCTTGCAGGAGCAGTAAAACAGACCCTTCAGCTCTGGCTGCAGAACTTTGAACCTTCTGTCCTCAGGGTGCTGCTATACCCATCCCCTTAGAAACAGGAAGTATGAATCAAAGGGGTGGAATGTAGCAGCAGAATGAGTGCAGAGACCAGAGTGAGTTTTTCAGTTGATGCATCTGGGGTATAAACCTAGAAAGATTTTAGTGCGGCTGCGCGTGTGCTCTGTGGTATAGCAAGATCAGACCATATCACCCCAATACTTAAGGAACTCCACTGGCTACCAATTCATTGCAGGTTAACATACAAAATCCTTCTCATCATTTTCAAGATCATCAATAATCTAGCCCCCATGATACTCAGTGACCTTATCACTCTCACCCCGAAAAACAGATTGCGAAGGTCGATAACTGACAACACCTTGATTGTCCCTAAAGAGTCCATCAAGTGCACCCAGACGACTAAGAAAAGAACCTTTGCCTTCTACGCCCCAAAGTGCTGGAACGACCTTCCACCAGAAATAAGATCAATCAAAGACCTTATTCAGTTCCGTAAGGCAATCAAACACCACATTTTCCTACTTCACTTTGCACAATCATTCACCCCGCCTCTGATCATCCACACACCAACGCCCACAAACCTTTCTTTCTCCTGATAAATAACTCTGTCACAATTATTTTTGAGATTGCCTTAGCTCTTCTTGAATATGCCAATCTGATCTAATTATGTTTGATGTACATATGTATATAGTTACCCTGTTGATCCAAGTTTAAACTCTTGTTTCAATGTAAGCACAGAACAGTCTTCTGACTGTGCAACCTTTGTTTATTTATTTATTTAATACTCTTATATACCGCACTATTCGACATCAGTGCGGTTTACATAGAACATCAATGAGATTTTACGGTGGGGGTTACACCGTAATTACAGATAACAGGGCGTTCAACTTGGATAACATATTAGCTATTTTACACAGGAATACCAGAAAAATATATACATATATACATCACAGTGCGATAAGGTTGTTGGGTAGTCATGGATCTGTGGTTATGTGCGGGCACTGTTGGGTACCTACTTCCGGGTAGCACTTGATGAAGAAGTGGTGCTTAAGTGCCTTCCTGAACTCTTTGATTGCTCGTAAGTGGGGTGGTAGGGCGTTCCAGCATCTCGGTGCGCAAATACTGAAAGCCCTTTTTGCGGCTGACTGTGTACACTGGGTTATTGTTTTGGGGATTACCATAGTGTTTGTTGCTGTATGTCGTCTGGTCCTTGTGGGGGGAGTCATGAAGGTAATGCTCGCCAGGGATGAGGGGGAGAGCCCGTTGATGGCCTTGAATGTTAGTATTAGGGTCTTGAAGGTGACCCTGTTATATGTAAACCGCACTGATAACAAATAGCGCGGTATATAAAAATTGTTAAATAAATAAATAGTGCATAGTATTGCTTTGCAAAATAATGCATGAAATCAACGTAATGAATGGTTGGTTCAGAATATTGCAACTCCCTATCAAAAAACAAAATTCTTTTTGCCGGACAATGACCGCCAGGTAAGGATTTATGGCATAACTGGAGGTCGCATCCTTTTTAATCACTTGCAGTAAGAATTAAAATGTATCCTCACAAATATGCACTTATCTGAAAAACTGGCACAGCAGTTGGTACAAGCTCTTCCCCGTACCCAGAATGAGGTGGAGCAGGCTGGGCATTTCTCTTGCGGGTGATGCACATACGGCTCCGGATCTCTGGTGGGGGATTCTTGGATGGATCCTGTCTCACTGAGGACGTGGCATTCTAAATATTACACCATGTGTGACATCACTCATGCGGTGTATTTATTGCTTGCCCTTCTGGCCTTAAGTATGTTGGCCACACTATACGTCTGTTTAAAAAGAGGTTGGCGAAACATGCTTCACAGATCCACACAAAAACCATGTCAGCTCTGCTTGTGTAACATGCCATACAATGCGATCATGTTTTTTCTCAGTTTTCGTGGAGAATAATTGACTGGGTATCCATCTTCAATTTGGGGTGGTGACAGGCTTTCAAGATTACAATTTTGAAAACAATAGATTTTCAAATGAGATTCTGTCACCCCGAATGGTTTGAACCTGGTATTGGACTGTTATAGTTTGCTCTGATTCTGGTTTTGACAGCTGATTGGCTGGCGTCTACATGGTTATTTTCTGCCCCTGTTGGCTTAGCAGTAAGCAGGTGATTTGGTAGTGATGTCAGATGCTGTGTGTTTAAATGGCTTTCCTTGAGGACTCTGGCCTTTAATGATGAACGGAGTGCAGCTACGGTGAAAATAAACCTGAAGCAGGGTTTGTAAATTGTGAAATTCGAAATGCAGGACTCTGTCGGGCTGACGTTCCTTATAATACGAACTCCGTTGTGCCAGTTTTTCAGAAAAGTGCATATTTAGAAAGATAGAAAAATGATGACAGAAAAAGACCACATGCCTATCTAGTCTGTCCTTTCATATCAACAACTACAACAATCCCCTTTTTTCCTTTAGAGATCCTCTGTGTTTGTCCCATACTTTTTTGAATTCAGATACTGTCCTCATCTCTACCACCTCCACTGGGAGACTATTCCACGGATCCACTGCTCTTTCCGTAAAGAAATATTTTGGCATATCACTCCTGAATCTATCCTCCTTCACCCTTGTCCTATGTCCCCTCGTAGCAGAACTTGCTTTCAATTGAAAGAGGCTCTCCCCCTGTGCATTTATGCCACGGAGGTATTTAAACATCTCAATCATATCACCTCTATCCCACCTTTCCTCTAAGGTGTACATATTAAGATCCTTAAGTCTGTCCTCACATGCTTTATAATGAAGACCACTAACCATTTTATTAGCCACCCTCTGTACTGACTCCATCCTGTTTATATCTTTTGAAGGTGCGGTCTCCAGAATTGCCCACTATACTCCAAATGAGGTCGCACCAAAGACTTATATACAGAGGCACTATCATCTCCATTTTTCTGCTAGCCATTCCTCTCCGTATGCACCCGAGCATCCTTCTAGCTTCTGCCGTTGCCTTTTCTACCTGTTTAGCTACTTTAAGATCATCAGACACAATCACGCCTAGGTTCCGCTCTTCTTTAGTGGACAAAAGTACTTCGCCCCCTATACTATATTGCTCCCTTGGATTGCTGCAGCCCAAATGCATGACCTCACATTTTTTAACATTAAATCCCAGCTGCCAAATTCTAGACCATTCTTCAAGCTTAGCTAGATCCCGCCTCATGTTATCTACACCTTTCTGGGTGTCTACTCTATTGCAGATTTTGGTATCATCCGCAAACAGGCAAACCTTACCCGACAGCCCTTCCGCTATAATCACTAACAAAGACGTTAAAAAGAATCGGACCAAGAACAGATCCCTGGGGCACACCACTGCTAACTTCCTTCTCCTCAGAGTGAGCTCCATTTACCTGTACTCTTTGTCGCCCCCCACACAACCAATTTCTAACCCAAGCAGTAACTTTAGGGTCCATCTCTAGGGTGCTCAGTTTGTTTATAAGTTGCCTGTGAGGAACAGTGTCAAAGGCTTTACTGAAATCTAAATACACCACATCTAGGGCTCTCCCTCGGTCCAACTCCCTGGTCACCCAGTCAAACAAATCAATCAGATTTATCTGACAAGATCTGCCTCTGGTGAATCCATGCTGCCTCAGATCCTGTAATCTGCTGGACTCCAGATACCTCTCTTTCAGCAGCGTTTCCAATAATTTACTCACCACCAAAGTTAAACTAACCGGCCTGTAGTTTTCAATCACATCCTTACTTCCGCTTTTGTGTAAAGGCACCACATGAGCCTCTCTCCAGTTCTTTGGCACCACTCCCGACTCCAACGAGGCATTGAAAAGATCAGTCAGTGGAGCTGCTAGAATGCCCCCAAGTTCCCTCAGTATTCTAGGGTGTATCACATCCGGTCCCATCGCTTTGTCTACTTTAAGTTGAGCTAGTTTCTCACGAACAGTCTTCTGAAAATTGTTCAAGATGCCCCTCACTTCTGTTCCTGTTTGTGGGTGTTTTCTGAGGTCCTGTTTCTAGTTCTTCATCTGTGGATCAGAAATATTTGTTAAGCAATTCTGCTTTATCCTCATCAGCTTCTACATATTTCTCCCCTTCACCCTTTAGTCTAACAATACCACTTTTGGCCTTCCTCTTCTCACTAACATATCTGAAAAATGTCTTATCCCCCCCCCCCCCCTTTTATTGCATTGGCTATTTCCTCCTCTATTTGAATTTTTGTTTTCCTGACTACTTTGCTAGCTTCTCTAAGTTTTTCCAAATATAGATGCCTGTCTTCCTCTCTCTGTGAACTCTTGTATTTCATGAAGGCCTCCCTCTTTTTCTTCGCCATTTCAGCTACTTCTTTCGAAAGCCATAGCGGTCTCCTTTTCCTTTTATTTACCATTTTAACAAAAAGGTTAGTTGCCCTTAAAATATCGCCTTTCAGTTTTGCCCACTGTTTTTCTACATCCCCCAGCTGTTCCCATCCCGCTAACGACTCCATGAGGTATTGGCCCATCTTGGCAAAGTTAGTTTTCCTAAAGTCAAAGACCCTCACTTTAGAATGGATTCTAACAGCCCTAGTCCTAATACTGAACCACACCATCTGGTCTGGTGATCACTGGATGCAAAATGACCTCCCACTATAGCATCAGAAACACTTTCACCACTGGTAAGCACCAAGTTCAGTATGGCCCCTTCATGTGTGGGGTCTGTTACCAACTGCCTGAATAGTTCTCCCTGTAGAGAATCCAGGATCTCTTTACTTCTAGATGATACTGCAGCAGGAATGTGCCAATCAACATCTGGCATATTGAAATCCTCCAGCAGTAGCACTTCCCCTTTCCTAGCAATGCTGCGTATGCCTTCAATTAACTCTCTGTCTACCTCTTCCTGTTGTGAGAGAGGCCTGTATATCACGCCAATGCAAATAGATTTCTCTTTCCCTCTTTCTAGTTTAACCCACAATGCCTCCTCTCTCCTTTTTAAGCTTTGTAATTCCAAAGCTTTAATATTATTTTTTACATATAGTGCCACTCTTCCTCCCCTTCTTCTTACCCTGTCCTTTCTGAATAAAGTATAGCCTGGTATAGTTACACCCCAGTCATGGTTTTCTGTGAACCATGTTTCTGTAACTGCCACTAAATCCAAGTTGGCCACTCCCACCAAAGCTTCAACATCAGGGATCTTATTTCCTATGCTATAGGAATTTATACACACTGCTTTCCATATGTTACCCCTTTTACCCATTTCCATAAAGGTATTTAATGTATCACTTACCTAGAGGCTTTCACTTACCTGGGGGTTTTCTTCACCCATCCCCAACGAATCTAGATTAAAGCCCTCTTCAGTAGATTAGCCAAGTTTTAATTCTTACTGAAAATGATTAAAAAGGACACGACCTCCAGATATGCCATAAATTCTTACCTGGTGGTAATTGTCCGTCAAAAATAAATTTTGTTTTTTGACAGGGAGTTCAATATTCTGAACCAACCATTCATTACTTTGATTTCACGGTGAGTTGTGTTCTTTGAGGCCCTTGAATATGTTCTGATTTTGCAAAATAATGCAGCATAAAATGATTATTGCTTTTCTTTGTTGCCTGCAGAAAGATATAGACAGAGTCAGGGGTAGCCGAAGAGTGATGCGGGGCCATGTGCATAGACTCATTGTGGGACATTATTTGCATATTCACTGGACATCATTTGCATAAATTTAATTTATTTTATTTTAAAATGTATATGTTGCCCATCTAAAATTTCAGGCGGCTTTCAAAGGAACCCTTCACAAGCCTCTTTTTTCTCCTGACAATGTTAGGGGCATGTTTACTAAATATTAATGTGCATTAAGTGCCACTGCACCGATAGAAATAAATGGATGTTGCTGCACTTAATGCACATTCAAAAATGTTAATGTGCGCTAACGTCCAGTAGAAATACCTGTCAATGAGTGTCTCAGTACCATTTGCATGGGCAGTGAGGATAAAGAGACTACCAGATTTCTACATTACTATACTCCACTGTGAACTGCCAGGCACATTAGGAAGTACTATAAACCCTGCTCATTTAGAACCCTTAGCAAACCCGCTGTATCATAATAGCACTGCCAGGACTCACAAAGCACCAACTATCAAAAGGCAACACTGCAAATAGTAAACCAGTACATCTCGGAGAATATCAATACATTTCCTACTGGGGAAAGAGAACAAGTGGGACTGTCACATAGAAACTACATGAACAGAATACTGCAGCTCGGTTATACATGCAAAACATAGTCTGTCACCAAACATAGGACAAGGGATCACAATTTAGAAATATGAAAACAATAATTAAACTGGGAACCCCAAAAGCCAAACTTGGAATGTACAACAACACTGGAGAAATAAAACTATAAATTAATTGCCTCTTGTACTAAACAAAACTCAAAATGCTAGCAATGCACATTTCCCAGAGTTGATATATTCTAGTTAATACATTCAAAATAAACCGTTTTTTTCTACTTTTTGCTGTTTGGGCATTTTATTTTTCAGTTGCAATTGCACCAGTCACTTTTTTTCTGCTTTCTTCATGTCTTCTGCTAATTCCCCATTGTCTGCTGTCCATTTGTCTTTTTTTCTCTCTTCTAGTTTTTTCCATTCTCACTGTATCTGCCTCTAACATACTGATCTTTCCCCTTTTGCTCTTTCCTCCATTTCTTTCTTTATTCCTTTTTTATCCACTCAAATCCCCCCCCCCAATCCTCATTCCCCTTATTCTCCCAATCTCAGCCATAGATTTTTCTTCCCTCCCACACAAAATATCTGTTCCCCTTTTAATCCTCACTCCCCCAGTTTCTTTTTTCTCCCACCAGTCCCAGCCCCGCCCCCTTCTGGTACTCCCCCAACATTAGTTCCCTTCCAGTTCCAGCCCTTCGCAGCATCCACTCCCTTCCAGTCCCATTCGTCCATCCCCTGCATTAGCCCATTTCCAGTCCTAACCACCCCAGTATCAGTCCTCCTCCAGTCCCTCCCAGCATCTGCTCCCTTCCAGTCCCAGTCCCCCATCCTCCATCCCCCATCCCCAAGCCATTTCCAGTCCTAACCCCCAGTATCAGTCGTCCTTTGGTCCCTCCCAGTATCAGCTCCCTTTTAGTCCCTCCCAGTATCAGCTCCCTTCCAGTCCCCCAGCATCAGCCCATTTCCATTTCTATCCCCAGCCGCTGAGTGCTGGGAGGTCAAACAGGGGCACATCGGACGCACCCCCGTTTAACCACACAGCATTCAACGCGCCTGTGGGTTTCTTTTTATCACTGCCGCAGGCGAAAAGGCAAACGCCGCTTTTTACTCCCATGGCTATTCAGAGATCAGCTGAGGGTTTGGGCCTCCCCAGCTCCTTCTGCAGCCGGTCAGGTATGGGGCCATGTACAGGCAACATTCCTGCACAGTGGGATGGCCCTGGAAAGAGTGGAGGCAATATGAGACAATTTTCAAAGGAATTTGCCCAGTGGCTAAAAGTATGCATAATACACATAGGGCCCGATTCTGACATCGACATCCTGTCCTCTCTGCGTCCATTCGGAACCAGATGCACAGAGTTAGCCGGGATTCTGATCCTACAGGACACGTCTAGCCCCGTGGGATCAGAATCGCATCCAGACCTGTACATGCAGGCCGAAACCCCGATTCAGTCCGGCCTGCATGTACAGGCCTTGCCCGGATAGCTCAGTCAGGGCTTTTCAATGTAGCCGCAGCGCTATGGCGTCTGGTTGCAATGGAAAAGCGGCTCCATTCAAAACCTGCGATCCCCGGGCGCGGATAACAATGCTGCATTCCCTGCAGCCTGACCCCTGATCTGGCCTCCCAAGGCCAGAGTCAGGCTGCAGGGAATGTCCTCTGCCCCTGCCGCCTCTTACCAGACCCAGGCCTGCCCATTCCTCTTGACTAGTCGAACGAATTCCACCTCAGAGGTGGAATAAGTCCCCCATTCAGGTCACCAGCCCCAGATATACAAGACCAACATTGGAATCGGCCCTGTATGTTCGGGGCCAATGACTGTCCACTGCCTACCCTAACGCCGCCACTGATCTACCCCTTTCCCGCCATGGTCTAACTTCCCCATACAATGAGCGGGGAAGTTATTCAGGGTCAGGAGGGGGCCCAAATAATGGGGACGGATGTCCCATTGGGACATCCATCCCCACTATTCGTGCCTTGGAATGGCCCTATAAGTACCAAGGTATAAAAACAAAATTACTAAAATGTAGATAGTCATGGTTTAATGGCAGAAAGCCAACATGGATTTAGCCAAGGAAAGTCTTGTCTCACCAATCTCTTAATTTTTGAAGGTATGAATAAACAGGTAAAGGTGATCTGGTTGATATAGTGTATCTGGATTTTCAAAATGTCTTTGACAAAGTTCCTCGTAAGAGACTATTGTGGAAAGTAAGAAGCCATGGGATAGAAGGTAATGTACTATTGTGGATTAGGAACTGGTGGAAAAATAGAATACGGAGAGTATGGCTAAATGGCCAATTTTCTCATTGGAGAAAAGTGAATAATGGAGCATCCCAGGGATCTGTGCTGGGCCTGCTGCTTTTTAACATATTTATAAATGACCTGGAAATGGGAATAACGAGTGAGGTGATCAAATTTTCAGATGATAACAAATTAGTCAAAGCTGTTAAAGCACAAGAGGATTGTAAAAAATTGCAAGGGGATCTTGATGAATTGGAAGACTGTGCATCTGAATGGTAGATGACATTTAATGTGGACACGTGCAAAGTTATGCACATAGAGATCAATTCTAATTGGGCTTGTCCAGGTCGCTGGGACATCCAAGAAATGGACGAGCCCAATATGTACCAGATTCTACACCCGTGGGAGCTAAATGTTCCCGTGGGTGCATAATTGGGCACTTAGACGGGCCGTAATGGCCCCTATTCCTCAGCACGGGATGTCTACCTTCCCGCCCGGCCAACCCTCCTTATGCTCCTGCTGGTGTGCTGGTACTATGGTTTCCCATCACCATGGCACTGGGACGCCCAATAGAAGCACTGAAAGCCCGCCCAATAGGAGCACCGAAAGCCCGCCACAGCCAAAAATCTCTTTTCCCCACCGCCCAACCCTCGGCGGGGCCCGCCATGGCCAGGATGGAGCAGCGGGGGCTTACCTCTACCTTCCCTGTAACTTTGGTGTGTCTGCATGCCCCGATCGCTGCAGCCCCTGGGACGTATTCCACCTCCAAGGTGGAATAAGTCCCGCGTTCATCTTGCAATCGCCGAATGTACAGGGCTGTGAACTGAATAGGCCCTCTACGTCCGAGTTCTGCAGCCCACCCCTGCTCAGCCACTATCTGCCTCCAGCCCTCCCCCTCCCACTCCCATCCAGTGCTCCCCGCACAACACCGCTATATGTACGGGGAGGCTGGGGCTCAGAATACGGCCCAAGCAAATAGTGGAGGTTGTATGTCCAGACCAGATGTACATCCTCCCTATTCACTGTTGGAATGATTCCCTTAGGGAAGAACAACCCAAAATACGGTTACACGATGTAAGATTCCACATTAGGAACCACAACCAAGGAAAACGATTTAAGCATCATTGTGGATAATACATTGAAACACTCCGCATGTTGTGCAGCAGCAGCCAAGAAAGCAAATATAGTAGAATGCTGGGAATCATAAAGAAAGGAATGAAGAATAAAACAAAGGATATTATAATGCCTCTGTATCACTCCATGGTGTGACCATACCTTGAATATTGTGTTCAATTCTGGTCACTATATCTTAAAAAGGGTATAGCAGAATTAATGGTAAAGGGGATGGAAGGATATCCCTGCAGGCAAACACTTAAAAGGTTAGGGCTCTTCAGCTTAGAATAGAGATATATGAGGGGATATATGATATAGGTCTATAAAATAACGAATGGAGTAGATCGGGTAAATGTAGATTTGTTGTTTACTTCTTCAAAAAGTAGAAAGACTAGGGGAC
Organism: Ichthyophis bannanicus; assembly: GCA_033557465.1. Classification (NCBI taxonomy): domain Eukaryota; kingdom Metazoa; phylum Chordata; class Amphibia; order Gymnophiona; family Ichthyophiidae; genus Ichthyophis; species Ichthyophis bannanicus. The sequence goes on from CM066036.1 coordinate 455,257,031, forward strand.
ATGCAATGAAACTACAATGTAGCACATGTAAGACTAATCGGAGAAAATATTTTTTCACTCAATGCTTAATCAGACTCTGGAATTTGTTACCAGAGGATGAAGTAAAAGCTGTCAGTGTAGCTGATTTAAAAGAGGTTTGGACAAGTTCCTGGAGGAAAGGTCCATAAACTATTCCTAAGCTTTAAACAGAGAAGATGGAACACTCTGCTCCTCAAAGTTGTTTTCTTTCTCCATCTTTCTGTTTTGTTTGCTTTTGAATAGCAAGCCCCAGTACTCCTTCCTTGCTGGCTCACAAACTTAAAGTTCCCCCCCCCCCCCCCCATTTTTTTTCTACTCTAAAGTCCTAAACACCTACTGCTATAATTTCAGTTTTGTTTTTCTGCTTTAAGCTACTAAACCCTGCAAGCACCCCTTCCTCACTCTCTGAGAGTCATAGACAAAATGGTTCTCTGGGGTTTATATATGACCTTGTGTTGCAGCACTGCTGTGACATTCCAGCCAATGGTATGTGCAGAACTCAGGCAGGGATATGTTTCTTTGGCTGCTTGTCAAGGATTTGCTGTATTAATATAACAACTGAACCCAAAAGCCAGGAGATCAAACAATCATAAAACAAAAAGAAAATCCCCAATAATTCACAGCAGGTACATTGAAGGGTGAAGGGTGAATTTTTTGAGTCCTTGATATCTGAAGCAGAATCAGGGATTCTGACTCGAAATGTGGCATGTCGTTTGGGATTCCACATACTTGTCATAACTGGTGCTTCACCTTTTAAATTAAGTAAAAAAAAAAATCACTAATAAAAACAATTAAAAAGGAGCTGCTGCAATTTGGGTCTCTTACTTGGTTTGCAGCTTGTCGTGCTGTGAGGGCTTGTGTGCATCAGTGATGCTGAGAGCTAAACTATTGGTAGTTTAACTACTAGCAGGGTCTCCCAAGATGGATAGGTCTCAGCTGAGGTGCCAGACCAAGACAAACCACCCATCTGGGCAGCAGCAGAATGGGATAGTGTTGACGGCGGAGGATCACATTTTTGTGACAATGGCAACAACACCAAACTTAAACTGCGCGGAAGAAAGGCCCGGCAATCTACTTCTGTATCTTGCCATGAAAATCCAATGGATAGTTACAACAAAACAAATTGTGCTATGGTGCTGGAAGATGAGACCCCCAGGTCGGAAGGCACTCAACTAGCTATTGGGGAAGAGCTGAAGACTTTTCAGAGTAAAGCCAGCATTTATGATGTGGTTGGATCAAAGCCCTCGGGAAGTCTGACTGCTGATGTAGCTGTGCATGAAATGAGAGTCAGAAGCTGTAAAGATGTCTTACACATTGGAACATGGAACGTAAGAAGCATGAACCAAGGGAAGTTGGAGGTGGTCAAGAATGAAATGGAACGTGTACAACTTGATCTGTTGGGTGTCAGCGAACTGAAATGGACTGGCATCGGGCACTTTGCATCAGATGATCACATGGTCTACTATGCTGGAAATGAAAGACAAAGAAGAAATGGTGTTGCATTTATAATAAAGAAGAAACTTGCAAGAACTGTAATGAAATACAATCCAGTCAGCGAACGCTTAATCTCTATTCGTCTGCGAGGATTACCTATCAACACAACTATAATTCAAGTATATGCCCCAACAACAGCTGCAGAAGAGAATTAAATTGAAGAGTTCTATGAACAAGTACAAGCTGAAATTGACAGAACATGCAAACAGGATATCCTGATAGTCATGGGTGACTGGAACGCAAAAGTTGGCAACAAAGAAGAAGGCAAAGTAGCTGGAAAATATGGACTTGGCAACAGAAATGAAGCTGGAGAAAGACTGAGAATTCTGCAAGACCAACAATCTATTCATCTCAAACACCTTCTTTCAGCAACACAAGTGGCGACTGTACACATGGACGTCACCCAATGGATTGTATAAAAATCAAATTGACTGCATCTGTGGAAGTCAACGATGGAAAAGTTCTATAACATCAACAAAGACAAAACCTGGAGCTGACTGTGGTAGATCATCAACAACTAGTATGCAAACTCAAGCTAAAGTTGAAAAAGAGCAAACCACTCATGAATGCAGCAAAATATGACCTTGAGAATATACCACTAGAATTTAAAGACTGTCTGCAAAATCGATTTGCTGCTTTAGATACAATGACAGAGCTCCAGAAGAGTTATGGAATGACATCAATAAGGTTGTTTTGGAAGAAAGCGAGAAGTCTCTACAAAAGGTGAAAAAGCAAAAACGGCCAAAATGGATGAAGGAAGAAACTCTGAAAATTGCCCAGAAACGCAGAGAAGCTAAAGCCAGAGGAGAAAGAAAGACAATCACAGAACTCAACAGAGATTTCCAACGTGCAGGAAGACAGGACAAGGAAAAGTACTACAATGACACTTGCAAGGAAATAGAAGCAGAAACTATTAGAGGAAGAACAAGATCGGCTTTCCTAAAGCTACGAGAGTTAAAGAAAACGTTCCAGTCTCGAATTGGAATGTTACAAGATACTCAAGGTTCTATGTTGAATGATGCTGAGAAGATCAAGGAAAGGTGGAAGAAATATACAGAGTTTTTATATGATAAAGATCAAGTGGATCAACAGCCGTTTCAACCTGTACCTTATGATCGGGAACCATTGGTGATGAAAGAAGAAGTTGAAGCAGCATTGAAAGCCTTATCAAAGAACAAAGCACCAGGCATTGATAGCATTCCTATAGAAATATTGCAGCAATTTGATGCAGCTGTTACCATACTTACAAGGCTCTGCCAAGAAATATGGAAGACAACATCATGGCCAACTGACTGGAAAAGATCTGTGTTTATACCAATACTAAAGAAAGGTGATCCAACTGACTGTGAAAATTATCAAACAATCGCTCTGATCCCACCTGCCAGCAAGATTCTACTGAAGATTATTCAAAAAAGACTACAACCATACCTGGAACAAGAACTACCTGAAGTGCAAGCAGGGTTCAGGAAAGGGCGAGGAACGAGAGACATCATTGCGGATGTGAGATGGATCCTTGAAAAGACTAAAGAATACCAAAAGGATACCTATTTGTGCTTTATCGACTATAGCAAGGCTTTTGACTGTGTAAACCATGAGAAACTCTGGGCCACATTAAGAAGTATGGGTATACCAGAACACCTGATCGTTCTCTTGCGCAATCTGTACATTGATCAAGAAGCAACAGTTCGAACGGAACAAGGAGAAACAGAATGGTTTAAAATAAGCAAAGGTGTAAGACAAGGCTGCATAATTTCCCCCTACCTGTTTAATTTATATGCAGAACAAATCATCAGAGAAGCAGGATTGTATGAAGACAACAAAGGTGTGAAGATTAGTGGAAGACTCATCAACAACCTTCGCTATGCTGATGATACTACATTACTGGCTGAAAGTGAAGATGATCTGAAACATTTGCTTCTCACAATCAAAGGACGTAGTCTCAAAATGGGCCTGCACCTTAATGTAAAGAAGACAAAGATCATGACAACTGGCATAATCAACAGGTTCATCGTTTAAGGAGAAGAAATTGAAATTGTGAACAACTTTAACCTACTTGGATCAACTATCAATAAAGAAGCAACAAGCAGTCAAGAAATCAAATGACGCATTTCTCTTGGCAGAATGGCTATGAAAGACCTAGATAAGATTCTCAAGAGCAGAGATGTCGCTCTCCATACAAAGATTCGACTTGTTCAAGCCATGGTATTTTCAATAATATCATATGGATGTGAAAGCTGGACAGTGAAAAAGACAGACAGGAAGAAAATTGATGCCTTTGAATTATGGTGCTGGCAAATACTGTGTATACCATGGACTTCCCGAAGAACAAACCAGTCGGTAGTAGAGGAGATCAAACCTAAGCTTTCTTTAGAAGCTCAGATGACAAGACTTCGACTTTCATACTTTGGACACATCATGCGAAGAGAGAGATCATTAGAGAAAGACATCATGCTTGGCAAGATAGAAGGTCAACGCAAAAGAGGAAGGCCAGCAATGAGATGGATCGATACAATAACAGCAGCTACGGGTACCAGTCTGACTGAAGACCGAACACAATTTAGGATAGCTATCCAGAGGGTCGCCATGAGTCGACTCCGACTTGACGGCACTTAACAACAACAACAGCATGTTGGGTAGGAGGGTGTGTTTTCCCCTCTCCCCCGCAGTGCCTCTGACATTCAATAAGTGACTTGATATTTTTAAAAATTGAATATGTTATAAAGGACAATGTACCTGCTGTGAATTATTGGGGATCTTCTTTTTGGTTTTTGTCAAGGATTTGCAGCATAATGTCTTGTGCTGGGCTCCTGCATACCTGGCAGCTTGCACGGCCAGCCTGTCCACTAAGTGAGCTAGGCAGCTGCCTGGGTTGGCAGACTTTGATGGACAGCATGGTGGCTTTGTGTCACCACTTTGGTGCATGTAGCAGGCCATGTACTTCAGCATACATGGCCTGATGCTTCTGACCCCCTTCGATGCAATTTCCTGTTGGAGGGGGTCAGAAGCAGCAGGCCATGTATGCCAAAGCAGATGGCCTACCATGGGCACCAAAGTGGTGGCACAAAACTGCCACTTTTAAACTACTGCTGCTGCAATCGCCGCTGGCCCCCAGAAGACCGATTTGGTAGCAGCGGCAGTGCTAGTGGCAGCAGAAGAGGGTGGAGAGGCTTGGCATGTCAGCACTGAGGAGGTGGCATGGCTGTGGCTCCACCTGAAGTGGCACAAACACTTGGGCCAGCCTTCATGCTTGACAAAAATGAAGTAAAGAGATGGCAATTTGGGAAATTTTTCCGAGTATGTGTAATGATTTCCATCCTTCATCCATCCAGACCCTGACCCCATCAGTCACTTTTTCACCCCACAGAACCTCTTGCTCACCACCACTGCTCACTGTAACTCTGTCACAGCCTTCCTTGTCCCCTCACTACTTCTGTCCACTTGCTCACTTCCTCTACCCCTCTCCCTCCCCCTCTTCACCAGTCCTCCTTTCCCCACTATATTTCCCATATTCTTTTTATTCTCCCATTCCACCTCTTGCCAAAGATCCTTCAACAATTCTTCTCCCATCTACAGAATCCCTTAGCCATCCTGCCATAGCAGGAGCAAAGCTTCAGTGGTACTTTCCTGCGACCATCTGATTAGGCTCCTTAGTCTCACAGGACCTATCGTATCTGTGCACATCAAACATAAGAACATAAGATATGGCATACTGGGTCAGACCAAGGTCCATCAAGCCCAGTATCCTGTTTCCAACAGTGGCCAATATAGGTCATAAGTATCTAGCAGTTTCCCCAAAAGGCACAGGTTCCACAATGCTTGTATTGGGTCAAGCAGTAATATCCCGGATCCCTTTAAATAATGGTTTATGGACCCCCAGGAACTTGTCCATTTTTTAAACCCAACTACACTAACAGCTTTTACTACATCCTCGGGTAAGAAATTCCAGAGTTTGATTACACGTTGAGTGAAAAAATATTTTCTCTTATTAGTCTTAAATAAGTTACCATTCACGGGCTTGCAACTTACGTTTTTAAAATTTTCCCTGTACGCATTTGTTGTCAGCAGAGATTTTGCTGGGGAAATATACTTTAGAAGTATTGCATTTAGAGGGGGACGTAGCAGCTGCTCATATGTATTACCTTCCGGTGGCTTCTGCTTCCACTAACAAACCTGAGAGGGGCTTGTCCCCCTCGGGTTGCTCTGTGGACCAGAACCTAACCGCTTTTCTGGAGGATTCCTTAGACATAATTTCTAAACGCTGTACTTTGGTGGTTAGATTCAAATCAGAGACCGCCAAATTGCGCGTTTTGAGGGCATACTTCAAGTTTAGAGATGCTCTCTTTTGTGGTCATAAAATTCAGATATTTCCTGATGTTTGTCATAGCACTCAGGCTCGGCGGAGACAGTTTTTGCTTCTTAAACCTCGTGTAGTGGCATTGGGGGCTGTATTTTTTTTAAAGTTCCCTTGCCGCTGCATTATTACCCTGGAGGGACACACCTATGTGTATACGGATGTGAAATCCTTGCAACAGTTCTTAGATGGGAAAGAGGCTAATCAGAATCCGGTGGAGGAATTGACATAGTTTATTTTGCTCCCTATTTTGGAGGTAATACTCCTTTTTTTCTCATTGTTTGCTTTCTTTTTTATATTACTGTATTTTTCTCCCTTGATGTGGTTGTGAATTTGATTCCTTGTTGATTTCGGATTGTATATTGACTGTTTTGGATTATTATTCTGTTTCTGTAATTTCATGAAATTTGAAAAATGCTTAAATAAATAACTTAAATAAATACATAAATAACCCTGTAGATTCATTGCATGTCCCCTAGCCTTTCTATACTCTGATGACGTAAATAATTGATCTACATTTATCCATTCCACTCCATTCATTAATTTATAGACCTCTATCATATCTTGGGTCAGTTGTCTCTTTTCCAGGTTGAAGAGCCCTAACCTTTTTAGCTTCTCTTCATAAGGGTATCCTTCCATTCCCTTTACCGTTTTGGTGGTTCTTCTCTGTACCTTTTCTAATAACGTTATATTCTTTTTAAGATATGGCGATCAGAATTGCACACAATATTCAAGGTGCGGTCGCACCATGGAACGATACAGAGGCATTATCATATCTTTTATTTTATTTTCCATTCCTTTCCTTATGATCCCTAGCATTCTATTTGCTCTCTTGGTGGCTGCTGCACACTGGGTGGAGAGTTTTAACATCTTATCCATGATGACGCCTAAATCTTTTTCCTGGGTGGTGGTTCCTAATGTGGAACCTTGAATCATGTAACCATAGTTTGGGTTGTTCTTTCCTAGGTGCATAACTTTGCACTTGTCCACATTAAATTCCATCTGCCATTTGGATGCCCAGTCTTCCAATTTTCCAAGATACTCTTGCAATTTTCCACAATCCTCATGGGTTTTAACAACTAAATAGTTTTGTTTCATCTGCAAATTCGATAACCTCACTCGTTATTCCCATTTGCAGGTCATTTATGAATATGTTAAAAAGCAGCGGACCCAGCACAGATCCCTGGGGTACTCCACTATTCACCTTGCTCCATTGGGAAAACTGGCCATTTAGCCCTATCCTCTGCTTTATTTTATCCAGTTCCTGATCCACAATAGTACACTGACTCCCATCCCATGACTTTTTAGTTTTGCCAAAAGTGTCTGATGAGGGACCTTATCAAAGGCTTTGTGAAAATCCAGATACACTATATCAACCGACTCACCTTTGTCTACCTGTTTATTCACACCTTCAAAAAAACATAACAGATTTGTAAGACAAGATCTTCCTTGTCTAAAGTCATGTTGGCTGTCTCCCATTAAGCCATGACTATCTACATGTTCGGTAATTTTGTTCTTTATGATGGTTTCTACTATTTTTCCCGGTATTGATGACAGGCTCACCAGCCTGTAGTTTCCCGGATCACCCCTGGAACCCTTTTTAAAAATTGGCATTACATTGGCCATCCTCCAATCTTCAGGTATTACAGATAATTTTAATGATAGTTGACAGATTACTAACAGCAGGTCTGCAATTTCATATTTTGGTTCTTTCAACACTCTTGGATGTATACCATTTGGTCCAGGTGATTTGATACTCTTCAGTTTATCAAATAGTTGTAATACATCTTCCTGGTGTATCAATATTTCTTTCAATTCTTCTGCAGTATCACCTTTAAATACCACTTCAGTCATGGGTAACATCCCTGCATCTTCCTCAGTAAAGACCGAAGCAAATAATTCATTCAGTCTTTCCGCTATGATCTTGTCCCCTTTTAGTGCCCCCTTTACCCCTCTATCATCTTATGGTCCAACTGACTCTCTCACAGGTTTTTTGCTATGAATTTATTTGAAAAAGCATTTTTGCTTCCACAGCAAGCTTCTTCTCATGCCTGCCTTATCAATGCCTTGCATCTAACCTGCCAGTGCTTGTGTTATTTCCAGTTTTCAACATTTGGCTCTTTTTTTCCATTTCCAGAGAGATGCTTTTTTTGGCAACAACAGCCTCTCTGACCTCACCTTTAAACCATGCTAGCAGTTTTTTGGACTTCCTTCCACTTTTCTTAAGTGTGGAATACAGCTGGTCTGGGCTTCCAAGATAGTATTTTTAAATAATACCCAAGCTTGATGTAAGTCTTTAACTTTTGCAACTGCTCCTTTTAGTTTTTTCTTAACTATTTTCCTCATTTTATCATAGTTTCCCTTTCAAAAGTTAAAAGGTAGTACTGTGGATTCCTTACCAATTCTCCTCCATTAATTAAATCAAATGCGATCATGCTATGATCACTATTGCCAAGTGGCCCCAACACCCTTATCTCTTGCACCAGATCTGGTGTTCCACTAAGGACTAGGTCCAAAATGGCTTCCCCTCTGGTTGGTTCATGAACCAGCTGCTCTAAGAAGCAGTCATTTATTTCATCTAGAAACCCTATCTCCCTAGCATGTCCTGCCGTGACACTGACCCAGTCAATACCGGGGTAATTGGAATCACCCATTATTATTACCGTTCTGTAACTTTTGTTAGCTTCCCTGATTTCTTTGAGCATTTCATCATCCATTTGTTCATTCTGGCCAGGCGGTCGATAGAATACCCACACTGCCATCGCCTTCCCCTTTTTACATAGAATTTCAGTCCATAGAGGTTCTAGAGCAAATTTTGTTTCCTGCAAAACTTTAATCATTTGTGACTCAATGCCCTCTCCAATATAGAGTGCAACCCTCCACCAATTTGATCAGCTCTCTCATTATGATATAGTTTGTACCCAGGTATCATTGTGTCCCACTGGTTGTCCTCCTTCCACCATGTCTCTAAGATACCAATCATATCTAACTTCTCATTTAGTGCTATATATTCTAACTCTCCCATCTTATTTTTTAGACTTCTAGAATTTGCCTACAAGCATTTTAGAGACTGTATTTTATTCATATTACTCTGGCTATCGGTAGGCAGGGGTAATTTGGAATCGTTAAGTTCTGTCTGCTCCGTACTCAAGGAAATTTCGGTTACTTTTATCTTTATTGGAACCTCTCTGCTGATATGCTCTAACTTCATTTTTTTGGTAGTATCCTTCAAGGATACATTGTTCTGAACCATGTGCTCTTGGGCGACTGTCAACTCTCCCCTATTATCTAGTTTAAAAGCTGCTCTATCTCCTTTTTAAAGGTTAATGTCAGCAGCCTGGTTCCATCCATGTTAAGGTGAAGCCCATCCCTTTGGAAGAGCCCCTCCATTCCTCAGAATGTTCCCCAGTTCCTAACAAATCCAAAATCCTCATCTTTGCACCATCGTCTCATCCACGCATTGAGACTGCGGAGCTCTGCCTGCCTTTTGGGTCCTGTGCGTGGAACGGGAAGCATTTCAGAGAATGCTACCCTGGAAGTTCTGGATTTCAACTTCCTACCTAAAAGCCTAAATTTAGCCTCCAGAACCTCCCTACCAGATTTTCCAATGTCATTGGTAGTGACATGTACCAAGACAGCAGATTCCTCCCCAGTGCTATCTAAGACCTTGTCTAGGTGGTGCGTGAGGTCCACTACCTTTGCAACAGGCAGGCATGTTACCAGGCAATCCTCACATCCATCAGCCACCCAACTATCTACATGCCTAATGATCAAATCACCAACTATAACGGCTGTCCTAACCCTTCCCTTATGTGCACATGGCCCTGGAGAAACGTCCTCGATGCAAGAGGGTTTTACTTCACCTGGAGGACAGGTCCTAGCTACAGGATCACTTCCTGCCACACCAGGGTGATGCTCTCCTCTCATGTGACCTCTCTCCTCCATGGCAACAGGGATGCTACCAGTCTGGAAGTGGGACTTCAGTACTATATCCCTGTGGGTCTCATCTATGTACTTCTCTGTCTTCTTTATGTCCTCCAAGTCTGCTACTCTAGCCTCCAGAGATCAGACTCATTCCCTGAGAGCAAAAAGCTCCTTGCACCTAGTGCACACCTAAGACCCCTCACCAACTGGGAGAAAATCATACATGTGACACTCAATGCAAAAGACTGGAAAACCCCCATCTTGCTTCTGGACGGCTGTCTGTATCTTATTTTTAAGGTTGTGTTTGATATTTAAGTTTTTACCTATTAAGGGTTGGTAGGGATACTTATACTAATTAAACTACACCTAATACATTTAATGTACTTTGTTCACCTGAAGCTTAATTAATCTCAGGCCCTTAATGTATGCCTGATGAGGACAAACAGCTGCACCTGAGAGTGAATATGGCACCTCCTTTCCTTTGAGGTTTATGCACCTATAAAGCTACAATTATCTCAGGGGTGGGTGGGTGTTGGGGAGGGATGGAGGGTAAAAGACTTATTAAAAGCTGGCTGCTACACAGTACCCAGTGCTGTGCTTCTAAGGTAATCTATGACCAATTTCCAGGGGGTGTTCCACAGCCTTTGCTTGGATAGAGGGAGTCTTGGATTCTAAATTTAACCAGAAAGCTCTCTGCGTCAATGAGTTGATAGAGGAGGAAGCAGGAAGTTGCTGTTTTGTTTTTATTGTGAGTAAGAAGGTAGGCAGAAGAAAGGTCTTGGGGAGGGGCCTGCTGTAGATAATTTCAAGCAGCAGACTAGCAGTCAAGGGTTATTATGACTGTAGCCTTAGTCAGCCCTCTTCAATCCACTGGTAAGCCCCTCTTCAATCCACTGGTCTGGCCCCTCCAGGCCCTTCTCATGGCTACTCCGCTGGTATGGCTATTTTTAAGATTTTACTGATTTTTACAATAATCTCTGGACATTCTACTGATTTCTACATTAATGCCCGAACATTTTTTCTGCATTTAAAACAGGTATTATTTTCTGGAGGAACTGGTGGAATGCAGTCCTGGCACTTCTTTCCAGACTCCAGAACAGCAAGGGTGTTCTTCTCAAGCTCCTCCCTTCCAGACAACCTGCAGGGAAGAGGAAAAGTGAGGATGAGGTTGGAGTAGAGCAGAGAACAGTCACTCTACTCTCTAATCCAGGCCCTCTTCTGTTGCTCAGCCCTGGTTGGCCTGCCCCCATCTCCAACTCCGCAATTCCTCTTTCTTTTTATCCAGAAATTAAACCTTAGTTTAAAACTTCTGTCTGCAGTTCTCTAATCTTCCCCTCTGTGTGAATGAGCCTGCTCTGACTGCTTTTAATGTAATAAGCAGCAGAGAGCAGCAGCAGTTAAATCAAAACAATAGATCATGATAGCTCACAAACTCAAAGAACCATCAAACACGTTCTTTAAAAGTATGTTGTTCAATTATGTATTTTACAGGATTGTTGTGGTAGGAGTATTGGGATGTTCATGATTGTTAGCTGGGGGGTGGGATTAAGGCTGAGCATTTGCTTAGGGGTATGTTTACTAATCGACGGTAGCGGCTTCTGTGCGATATTGGAGCTGCGGCCCCATTGAATTCAATGGGGCCGCGGTTCCGATATTGCACAGAAGCCGCTACTGCCGATTAGTAAACATACCCCTTAGAGTCCAATATCCTTGTACCAGCCCTGCCTGTGCTATGCAGCTTAAGATTCTGCAGGTGATGGGAAACAGAAGAAAAATGAAGTCCCCTCATCCTCCTCCAAAAAAATGTCCTGATATGTTTCTATAGGAGAAGCAGTTCCAACAGCTGCAGCATAGAAACACTAATTTACAGTAACATAATGATTATAGAATTGAACCTATCAAATTGTCCTGCCATTTCATTTCCTCTCTCGATCACAGACTAATGCATACTAACATACTCACGCGCAGACAGATATGCAAGCATGCACAGACACACATATAGACATGCACTGACACAACGGCCACATAAATAGAAACACACACACACATATCAGTCCCACAAAGATAAACAAACATCCAAACAAAACAGTGATACACACACATACACGCACAAGACACACATACAGACACAATACAGATTCAGTTGGGTGTGTGTATGCAGACACATGCATACTCCCACGCATGAATACACACGTATGAATGCACACATAGGGGCTGGAAAGAACTTCATGAGCCATGCTCTGCATGCTGATCCACTTGTTAAAATATATTTATTTGACTTTCAATACCTCTTTCAGCTCACCATTTAACAATGCTGGCAGCCATGTAGTCTTCTCTTGACTTTTTCTAAAGCATGGAATACATTTGGTCTGTATTTCCAAGATGGTATTTTTAAAGGGGTATGTTTTCTAAGCCCCATACTGGTAAAGTATATGTGGGCTGCATTACTAGTGCAGGAGCTGTGTGCTACCTGCAAGGGGGTTGGTACAGTCATCTCCCTACATTTACCACTCTTCGTCACATTAAAATGGCTGCAGGAGCAACTAATGCCATCCACTGAGGTAGCGTTAGTTGCACCCACGGGACTTCCTTCAAGTGCAGGTAGCACAGGATATAAATCCCACGTTAACTCTGCCATGGTGGGAATACTCTGTCCCATCCTGCCTCCGCCCTGACACACACTGTGAGGTTTTTAGTGTGGGACCCCGTGTTACGTTTTAGTGTGGTGCTGATACCATGCACTAACCCCATGCTACACTGGTAGTAAGCTTTAATAAACATGCCCCAAAGTGTCCATGTTGCTAGCCTGCTTTTTTGATCTGCAAGGGTTTCTTTTAGTTTCTTTCTACCCGAGAGGCTGGTGTAATAAGCTCTGTGTTAAAATTTTCTCGTGCATGTGTTAAAAAAACAAGTATTACTCCTGAGGCAATAAATTCTAGGCATGCAAATTACTGTGGTGTTAAAGTACATGGACAGAAAAATGTATCCAGTTTTCTGTACCAAGAGATTTTTGCAGACATTTATTTATTTATTTATTTTATTTAGCTACTTTTATATACCACCATATCTGAAAGTCAAAGCGGTTCACAGGTTAAGCAAAAGCGAAAACACAATAAAGTAACACATAACTTAGATGTTTAACTTTAACTTAGGCTGTAGATACAACAAAAGGAACTAAAGACTGGAGAATTATGTTGAGACATAGAGCCCAGTTCAAAAAGGGGCATGTCTAGGCCCATTAGGATCCAATCCTGTACCGCGGGAGCAAAACGTTCCCACAGCATACAGAATCAGACCCGAGGACGTCCAGGCGTGCCCCTCTATGCCTGCGAGGACATCCTCCCCATAGGCTCCCCTGGCTACCGCAGTGCCGACCTCTTCTTCCCTGCCACCTGACCCACAGCTGGGCAGCCTGAACCTGGATTGGGTGGTGAGGACCTACCTACACCTGGCCCCAGCCCCATGGTGGTGGGGGGGGGGGGGCGGTTCCGGCCCCGATCGCCTGGTTTGTGTTGCTTATTCCACGTTCGAGGATGTGACCAGAATCAGCCCTGTATGTCCTGCCACCTTGGCCCGCCCTCACTCCATCCAGATTCTGCCCCCTTCCGCCCCACCAGCTCTCCCCATACTGCTGCTTTAGCCTTTCAGGGATGGCCTGAGGGAGAATAGGGGCAGGATGGCTTGCGGGACTGCACGTCTCGCCAGGATGTGCAGCTCTGCAAGTCGCATCTCTGAATCAGGCCCATAGTGTAATAATGTGGCTACTTGTAGGGCATTCCATAAGATTGGAGCACAGAGCTGAAAGGCCCTGTTTGATGTAGTTTGGTTCCTTTTCAAATTTGTAGCAGGTATGATGAATATATTTGGGGAATTTGCCCTTCTAAATCTGTTGTTTGGCATTTCTTGTAATAACGATTGGAGGTAAACCAAGGAGAAGCCAAGTGATACTTTGACTATTGTCAGGAAGACTTTGTATCTTACTCGTTGCTTGACAGGCAGTCAGTGTACGTAACTGCTTAAGTACTGGAGTTATTTTTATTTATTTATTTATTTGGTCAGCTCTAGAAGAACTGCAGAGGATACGGGCAGCAGTGTTTTGAGCCAACTGTATAAGAGAAAATTTCAATGTGGGAAGATTACTGCTTGAAAAACTGTACAGAAATCTCATATATCCACCAATGGTCGCAGGTGCTATACTGTTTTTATTTTGTGGTATATGATCTTTGTGATGTTACTCATATGTGGCTGTAGGGTTAGACGTTAGTCTAGAGCAGTGGTTCACAAACCTTTCCTGGGGGAAACCAGCCAGTTGGGTTTTCAGACTATCTACAGTGAATATGCACAAGAGAGATTTGCATACAATGGAAGTAGTAGGCATGCCTATCTCTCTCATGCATATTCATTGTGTATAGCCTGAAAATCCAACTGGCTGGTGGTCTCCCAGGATGGGTTTGAGAATCATTGGTCTAGAGTTATTCCCAAGTAATATACTTCAGACTTCACCTCTAGTTGTTTCCAGCAACATGTAGAAAGTTCGTGGAGTGAAACTGGTGTCTCTGGTAATATAGAGAACTTCTATTTTATTGTAGCTCATGGAAAGATTGTGTTCAGACAACCATTGAGTGACAGAGTCAAAGCATCTTATTAGAGAGGTGCATACTGGTTTTATGGTGGGGAATGGTACATACAGCATTATGCCATTTGCGTAAATGTGATAGAATATGTTATGAGCTTGAATAATTGTGCAAATAGGCTGAAGATAAATATTGAATAGGAGTGAGGAGAGGGTAGAATCCTGAGGAACTCATTGTGTGCACAGGACTGACTTCAGTCTTCCTATTTTTACTTGTAGTTGATGATCAGTTAGATAAGATTTGAACCATTTTAATGTTGTGTTGCATAATCCTAATGACTGTAAACATAATGGTAGCATATTGTGGGGAAATGAGTCGAAGGCTGCATTGATGTCCAAAAATATCAGGAGGAACCCTTGATATGTGTTTTGAGTGCCCATTACAAGCCTGTCCATGAGAGATGATAAAAGGGTTTCTACCCCATGGTTGGGCCTAAATCTGTATTGATGCGAGTACAGAGGAGCATGCGTGTTAATGTAGTCCTGGAGTTACAGCTGTACACATCTCAGTAATGACTGTAGAAAAGCAGCTACTTACATTGCATTTACTATGACATGCAGTTTAGAAGGGGGCATGTTCTGGGTGTGGTTTGGGAGGCCCAGAAAAGTTTGTATATTTTCTATTTTGCAACAAATATAGACATATACCTTTAAAAATGTACCTGTTGGCATTTACACCTGCTCTTGGGCATGCATAAATGTTAACCCTAGGCGCAGTTTGACTGCTTCATTTGGGGGGGGGGGGGCAAAGGATGTGGCAACATTTGCATATTTATTTGCCTTCATTATGGTTATCTCAAAAAAATACTAGAAGGATGGGAAGTCTATATATCAAACAGGCAAGAGAAGAGCTGGCACCCTGACTGTGCATGGGAGGAGATGTGGTGTGTGCCTCTGTGTGGGTGGGGCGCAGGGTTACGGTGCATGTGTGTGTGTGTGTGCAGAGTGTGTGTGTGGAATTGAAGTGCCTGTATGTGTGTATGATGTGGAGGTGAGGTGCCAGTGTGTGTGTCTGTCATGTGGAGTTTGGATGTGTATGTCTGTTGTGCGGATATAGGATGCCTGTATATGTGTGTGTGTGTCTGTTGTGTGGAAATCGGGTGCCGTGGAGGTGATCTGGGGGTGAGGATGGGGTCCTTGTATGTTCTGGGGGTAGGGGAATGCACCTTTTGGCAACATCTTGCTTTCTTCCCTTCACTTTCAACCATTCTCTGTTGGCTCCTCTCCTCTTGTTATTCTTCCAGACTCTCCCCCCTTCACCCCCTTAGCATTCCCATCCCCTGCCCTAAAATTCCCCCTCCTCAAAAATCCCTCTGCCCCTTTAAATTGTCCCTGCCTTCTGCACCTCACTTGAACTCCCCCCCCCCCCCCACTCACAACCTATTGTGCTGCAGGCCACCACCGAGCCTCCCTCTTCTATTCTGCCGGCAGGGGATCCGATGTCCCGTGGAGAGACAGAAGGCAACTTTGCTGCAATTGCGGCCATTCCCTTCTCTTCTGCCTGGGGGAGACAGGATCCCCGTGGGCAGACAAGTGTTACGGCCATCATCAGGGCAACTTGTTTAGGGGGGGCAATGGCTCCCCTGACCCATGGTGCTAACTAATAATTTTTAAAGACCTGGGGTTTATGTTTGTTTTTTATTCCACTTTTCATATACTGCTGTACATAACAGCATCACAGAGCCTCAGAAAATAAAATAAAATTAAGAAATAAAAGAAGAAAAATAAAATCAGTTATAAGAAAGAAAAAAAAGTAGTATTGTCTGCAGCCCCTACTCTGCATACCCAGCCTTTACTTATCAAAAATCTGTGAGAAGAATAGCACCTTAAGGCCAGATTTAAATTAGGTCAATGTAGACTCTAATTTCTGATATTTAGGAACTGCATTCTATAACAGAGGAACTAAAATGTAAAAAGCTGTAGTCAAGGGGAAAGATCTTCTGTTACCTGAGAGCTGCCGCGGGTGTTTGTTTCCGCGGAGCAGTGTAGCAGGTGAGAGCCGGGTCCCTGCTGGGTCAGCTGCAGGCATTGGATGGTCACCCTTGGTGCTGAGGACCCCCCCCCCCCCGAGCCCTACAAAGACCAGCGGGAGCTTCAACTTGCTGGGAAAGATCTTCTGTTACCTAAGATCTGCCGCGGGTGTTTGTTTCCGCGGAGAAGTGTAGCAGGTGAGAGCCGGGTCCCTGCTGGGTCAGCTGCAGGCATTGGATGGTCGTCCTTGGTGCTGAGGACCCCCCGAGCCCTACAAAGACCAGCAGGAGCTGCAACTTGCTGGGAAAGATCTTCTGTTACCTGAGAGCTGCCGCGGGTGTTTGTTTCTGCAGAGCAGTGTAGCAGGTGAGAGCCGGGTCCCTGCTGGGTCAGCTGCAGGCATTGGATGGTCACCCTTGGTGCTGAGGACCCCCCCGAGCCCTACAAAGACCAGCAGGAGCTGCAACTTGCTGGGAAAGATCTTCTGTTACCTGAGAGCTGCCGCGGGTGTTTGTTTCCACGGAGCAGTGTAGCAGGTGAGAGCCGGGTCCCTGCTGGGTCAGCTGCAGGCATTGGATGGTCGCCCTTGGTGCTGAGGACCCCCCCGAGCCCTACAAAGACCAGCGGGAGCTGCAACTTGCTGGGAAAGATCTTCTGTTACCTGAGAGCTGCCGCGGGTGTTTGTTTCCACGGAGAAGTGTAGCAGGTGAGAGCCGGGTCCCTGCTGGGTCAGCTGCAGGCATTGGATGGTTGCCCTTGGTGCTGAGGACCCCCCCGAGCCCTACAAAGACCAGCAGGAGCTGCAACTTGCTGGGAAAGATCTTCTGTTGCCTGAGAGCTGCCGCGGGTGTTTGTTTCCACGGAGCAGTGTAGCAGGTGAGAGCCGGGTCCCTGCTGGGTCAGCTGCAGGCATTGGATGGTCGCCCTTGGTGCTGAGGACCCCCCCGAGCCCTACAAAAACCAGCGGGAGCTGCAACTTGCTGGGAAAGATCTTCTGTTACCTGAAAGCTGCCGTGGGTGTTTGTTTCCGCGGAGCAGTGTAGCAGGTGAGAGCCGGGTCCCTGCTGGGTCAGCTGCAGGCATTGGATGGTCGCCCTTGGTGCTGAGGACCCCTCCGAGCCCTACAAAGATCAGCATGAGCTACACGCGGCTGCGTGTTCGCGGCCTGTGGGGGCGTGTCCTAAGAGGCGCATCACAAGGGGCTAGACGCGCTCCTTATGTGCTCCTTCGGTGCTCCTGAGGTTCTCTGAGCACCGGTGGTTGAAGTTTGTTTGCCGATGGGGAAGCGCAAGGCGAAAGCGGTGGCTAAGGCTGCTGCTAGTGAGGGTCAACGAGGTAAGCTGAGTGGCCCCATGGATAGACATCTTCTTCCCCTGCTACCTGTTAATCAGTTTTCAGAAGGGGCTTCTCTCAGCCCCGAGCTCCGAACGCCGCCTCCCTTCCCCCAGCTTCCATAATCTTCTACTTTTTTGGACTCGCCCCCTCCTGTTGTTGCTCCGACTCTCTTCCCTGTGGACCCAGCTGTATCGGAAGAGGTGTCTGCTCCCTTATCTCGGGAGGTGACTCTTTCGGATATCTGGTTAGCGCTTCAACGGATTGACACCCAACTATTTACAACAGTCTCTTCTTTATGCAAATTTACCCATTCTGTAGTGGATAAAGTTCAAGTTATTGATTCTCAACTGGTTTCCGCTTCTAAGTCTCTTGCCCGTGTTGATACAATGCTCCAGTCGTGTAGAGACACTAATGTCTCTTTTATTAAGGATATTTCTTTACTTTCGTGTCGACTGGAAGCACTTGAAAATCAACAACGGGCGAGAAACTTACGTTTCTTAAATTTTCCTCATACTCATTTGCTTTCCTTTGAAATTTTGTTAAAGAAATATTTTTCTGAAATTTTGCAACTGAAGGAGACAGTGGATGTTGTGCAAATGTATTGTATTCCTGTATTGGCTCCTGCCCTGCCGACGGAGGGAGGGGTTCCCCCCCCTGCCGACGTTTCGGTAGCGCAGGTCCTAACTGCATTTTTGGAAGATTCACTTGATCTCATTACCAAGCGGTGTACCTTGGTGGTGACTTTCGGTTCTGAATCTCTCAAACTTTGTGTCCTTCGTGCATACTTTAAACACAAGGATGCCTTGTTTTGTGGTTCCAAACTGCAAGTGTTCCCAGATGTTGGTCGGACTACTCAGGTTCGACGTAGGCAGTTTTTGGAGTTAAAAGCACGGGTTGTAGCGATAGGAGCTTCTTTTTTCCTTAAGTTTCCCTGTCTTTGTTTAATTACATTGGAGGGACAGAGTTATGTTTACACTGATGTGGCTCAGCTGCGCCAGTTGTTAATGGAGAAGGAAGTTGGAGAGAAGGAATAGGGGGGTTGTATTTTTTCTGGCTCTCTTATGTGGAGTGACAAGTGTCACTCCTTTTTGCTTTTCTTTTTCTATTCTTTTGGATTGAAGAAGTTTTCTTTCCTCTTGATGTGTGTCTTTATGATGGGTAATGTTTTGTTTTCTTGAATATTGTAATGCTCAATATGTATATTTCTTTATTATTATGTACACTCAATAAAAGTCTAAATAAAAGATTAAAAAAAAAAAAAGCTGTAGTCAAGGTAGATTTCGACAATACACAAGACAGAGATGGAATAGTTGCTTAATTTGGGAACAAAGTTGACGTCCTGGAGCATAAGAAATAAGTGCATTAAATAACAGAGCTGGCTGCCCTACATGCATGGCCTTGAATGCAAGGGCCAGGAGTTTGAACTTGACTCTATATACAACTGGGAACCAATGACTGTCATTGAGAAGTGGAGTAACATGGTTGATATAGTTAGTAAAATGAGGTACACGGAGGAAGTGATGTCACCCACTATGACGGTCGCGTGAGTGGCAAGCTCCGGACTTACCCCAGAGAAAAGTGGAGATAATAGCCCCAAAAGGGTCAGGAGTGGCGGAGGAAACGGATCGGAGGACAGCGCAGAAGTCGGGTAGTATGGCGACCTGAAAAAAGACGGCGGACCTGCGAGACTACGCATTCAGGGCCCCGAGTGCGGCAGCGGGGGAAGCCAAGATGGCGCTGGAGGAGCACACGAGGCGGGAGCAGGCCGAGTCGCATGTGAAGGAGGTAGCATGGAAAGAAGGAGATGTCGGAGAAAAGGTGGTGACTGCGGTAACAAGAGAGGAGCTACGAGAATGGTTCGAGGAGTTAAAAACAGAGGTGCAGTCGGCGAAAAAGGCGCTGGGAGATATCATGAGCAACTTGAAAGAGGAGGTGGAGGAAGTTACCCATAGGATGGGAAACCACGAAAATAGGCTGGAATCACTGGAGCTACAGCAAGAGGCGTGGGAAACAAAGAGCAGAGGTGAGGAGGAATGGAGAGAGCAAATAACGCTGAAACTGGAGGACTTGGAGAACCGCTCCAGGAGAAATAATTTGAGGATAAAAGGAGTGCCAGAGGAAGTGGAATTCAGAGACTGTGCAAAGGTGGCAGAGGCGGTGTGCCTGGAGGCGCTGAGACAGGGAGGCGAAGAGGATGTGGCAAATGAAATACAATTGGACAGGGCCCATCGGGCCTGGGATCGATTCGGCGTAATAGACCCAGGGATATAATAATTTGCTTAAAGCAGGGGTCACCAACCTGCGGCCCACGAGGTCCCTTTGTGCGGCCCGCGAGGCTCTACCCCGGTTAACATTACGTGCGGCCCGCCAAGGATTCCCGCCATTGTATCCACGCGCTCGCAGCTCACCGACGACCACCTGCAAGCGTCCCTTCTCCTGTCAGTGTCATCTGTGAAGCCAGACTTTAAGCGTTTGTCTGCTAGCATGAATCATCAGCCATCTCATTAAATTCAATAAAGGTGATCAGCCATTGTTTTCATAATTTTGCGTTTGTTGTTTTTTTTCGCGGGGGCGGGGAGAAGGGGGGTGCAGCCCGCGAGGCTCCCGGTAGTCAGCTGTGCGGCCCGCGGCCCTCTGGAGGTTGGTGACCCCAGGCTTAAAGGATTATAATGTAAAAGAAAAGATCGCAGCAAAAATGAGGGGACTTAACAATTTTATGTGGCAGGGATACTCGGTGGCCATATATGCTGACTTATCTTTGGGGACACTACAGAGACAAAGGGCCATGGCGTCAATAACAAAAATTCTCAGAAAAGAGGAGTTGAGATATCGATGGATGTATCCCTTTGGGTTGGCATTTACTAAAGGAGATAAGACCTGGAGAGTGCAAACCCTAGAGGCCGCTTGGGCTGCTTTGAAGGTGGCAGGCATGGAAGCACAAGTAGAGGAAGCACGGGCAGGATGATCCCAAAAGGAGCAAGAGGCGGAGCGGGCAAAGCAGCAAGGGAAGGAACCGCGGGAGAGGCGTGTGGAGACTGAAGGAGACCAAAGAATATCGCAGCACAGAGGAATAAAGCGATGAAGGGCGGTGAAGAAGAAGAGGCACGAATTAACAAAGAACTGAGAGTGGTGTTCTGTCAAAGGACAAAGGGAATAGTGTTTAAAAGTTGATTAAGAGGGAGGGGGGATGGGGAGGAATTGTAGAATGTAAAATAAATTTGTAAAAATGTGGAGGTGGGGATATAGGGGTGGTTAAAAAATGAGAAAGGGGAGAGGGTCATCAATTAAGGGGGTAGAGGGAATGCGGGGCGGGGGAGGTGGGATGTAAAGTCAGGGTAAAGCGAGTAGGTGGCGGGAGTAAGGGTAGGGGATAGGAGGGAATGGAGGAGTGTGGGTATATGGGGCGGGTGAAGAAGGGGTAAGGGGGATTGGGGAGAGGGGGAAGGGTTCCGGGGGGGTGGCGGGTGATGCACGACTCCGAGATAACGACTAGGGGTGAGGCAGGGGGACAGGGGAAGGACCAAGTGGGGGGAGAGAAGAAGGGGGGAGGGGATGGAGGGGGAAGGAGGAGGGAGGAAAGGCGGAGGGGGAGGGAAGGGAATGGGGGGATAAGGTACAGTTGGTAGTGGGTACGGTGAATGTCAAGGGCTACAAACCTGGCGTAAGCGACATCTAGTGGAGAGGGAAGGTACGAGTTTGAAAACTGATATCCTGTGTATACAGGAGATACACTTGAAGGTGGAGCAAGAAGGGTTCATATCATCAAAGAAATATCCCAGGGTGCTGCTGGCGGGGCAAAGGGCCCAACCCAGGAAGGGGGGGGGGGGGATACTGATAGGGAAGGAGTATGAGGAGGCGGTAGTGGAAGAGAGGAGGGACAAAAAAGGCAGATGGGTGGCAGTACGGTTGAACTTAAAAAAGGAGCAGGTGTGGATAATTAGTATCTATGCCCCAAACACACAAAGGGAAGAGTTTTATGATAAGCTTACGACTGAACTAGAGGGATGGGGA
Organism: Ichthyophis bannanicus; assembly: GCA_033557465.1. Lineage (NCBI taxonomy): Eukaryota > Metazoa > Chordata > Amphibia > Gymnophiona > Ichthyophiidae > Ichthyophis > Ichthyophis bannanicus. The sequence goes on from CM066036.1 coordinate 455,278,768, forward strand.
TATACACCCATCATTTTGGGGGGGGGACTTCAATATCACGGTAAATCCTAGATTAGACAACACGGGGGGAGGAGGAGGAGGTCAGAAGGATAGGAGGAGCCTTTTGCGGATGAAGGAGCGGCTGGGGTTGGTGGATATATGGAGAAGGCTACATCAAGGGGAAAAGAGTTATACCTTCTACTCTACCGTGCATGGAACATATAGTAGGCTTGATATGTTGTGGGTGAGTGGACAATGGGTGGCCAGGACCAGACAAGTAGAAATTGGAAGTATAACATGGACAGATCATGCCCCGGTCCATGCTGTCTTTGATATGGAAGAAAAGGATGATGGTGTGAAATTTTGGCGGTTGAATGAGGGACTTTTGGAGGAAAACGAGTATGTGAAGCGAGTGCGTGAGGTGATACAAGAGTATATGGGGTATAACTTAGATGGAGAGGTCCCATTGGGGATTGTGTGGGATGGGATGAAGGCGGTGGTGAGAGGACACCTGATAAGTATAGTGGTGCAGGAGAGGAGAAAGAAAAAGAAAGTAGAGGAGGAGCTGATGCAGAAGATTGGAGAGTTGGAAAGAGCACATCACAAAAGGGCCGATTCAAGGGTGCTAATAGAGCTGCAAAAGCTACGGGGTGAGTTGAATCAGCTAAGGGCGGTGGAAATTGCACACAACTTGGTGCAGCTAAAACAAACGTGGTTTGAAAGGGGAAATAAGATGGGTAGGAGGTTAGCTAGGAGGTTGAAAGCGAAACAACAGAAATCGAATATTGGGGGAATGAGAAACTTACAAGGTAAAATGGTCTATAAGCCAACAGAAATTAGGAGGATTTTTGTAGAGTATTATGAGAAGCTGTACCGCAGTGAAGTTAAGGGAGAGAGTATGAAGGGAGAGGAATTTCTGGAAGACTGCAAACTGAAGAGGTTAACAGAAGGGGAGGCAGAGGAGCTGGGAAGACCGGTAAGCCCAGAGGAGGTGAGGGTAGCAATTAAATCTCTTAAAGAGGGGAAGGCACCAGGGCTAGATGGGCTGATGGACAAATTTTATAAAATGATGCAGGAAAACATACTGGGTCTAATGACGAGCATGTTTAATGAGGTCCTTCAGAGTGAGGTGTTGCTGGGGTCAATGGCGGAAGCGGGCATAACAGTCATAACCAAGCCAGGGAAGGATCACACCACTTGTGGAGCATACAGGCCCATATCGGTCATTAATTTGGACGCTAAAGTATTGGCCAAGATTTTGGCAGCCAGGCTGCAGAAGGTAATGTTGAAACTGGTGCATAAAGACCAGACAGGGTTCATTAAAGAAAGGCAGGGAGGGGATAATATTCGAATGTTAATGAACGTAATATGGTCTTTGCAGGAAACGGGGAAGGAGGTGGTGTTTTTGACAGTGGATGCTGAAAAGGCATTTGACAGGGTAGAGTGGAGCTTTATGTGGCAGGTGCTAGGGAAAATGGGAGTAGGGGAGAAGTTTCTGAGCTGGGTTAAGGCACTGTATACTAGCCCCAAGGCCAGGATAAGGGTGAACGGAGGATATTCAGACAGTTTCTAATTAGGCAGGGGAACTCGACAGGGGTGCCTGCTGTCACCCTTGCTGTTCGCCCTCATAATAGAACCATTGGCTGAGTACATACGGAGGCAGATAGATATTGGGATCACATTACCCCTCTGCTTTTTCACCTTCACTGGTTGCCCTTCCCTTACCGTTCTCAATTTAAGCTACTCACTCTGGTTCACAAAGCTCTCCATACAGGCACCCCGCAATATCTTTCCAACCTCCTTTCCTTTCACTCTCCCCAGTATACTCCTCGCTCTTTCCACCTCAACCGCCTCACTCTTCCTTCCCCTTCTCGTGCTCACCTTCAATCCACCCGTGCTTCTGCTTTCTTCTTTGTTGGTCCCGCCCTCTGGAATTCCCTCCCTTCTTCCCTTCGTTTAGAACCTCACCATACCACCTTTAAACACAATCTGAAAACCCACCTTTTCTCACTGGCTTTCGATGTGCCCTCCCCTTTTGTGTAATTCCCATTTTCCTTGCCCCTTGCCTACCCCCTCTTGTTTCTTTCCCCATCCCTTCTTGTTTCTCTTGTCTAAACTATCTTTTAAGAAGGAATTGTAACTTTCTTTTCCTTTTCCATGGCTTCGGCCTTTCTTTTTTTAACCTTGCTTTTAATTGTACACCGCTTTGATTATTGGAGAAAGGCGGTTTTATCAAAAAACAATAAACATAAACATTATGGATGTAGGGGTGGGTGGGCAAATTAGTAAGGTGGCACTGTTTGCAGACGATGTGATTTTCACCTTGAGCAGGGTGTTCGTGAGTCTGCCAAATTTAATGAAAGCAATAGAGAGGTACAGTGAGGTGGCTGGATAAGATTAATACGAGCAAAATGGAAATGTTGGGGTTCAATCTGGCAAAAGATATGGAAAAGAGGTTGAGAAAGGGGTTCTCTTTTAAGTGGGTACGAAGTAGTTTTAGATATCTGGGCATCCAACTGGGCAAATCTTTGGGAGAATTGTATGAGTGGAACTATCGGCCCCTGATTAGGGCTATAGGGCAGTACTTGGCAAGATGGCAGGGGCTACACCTATCGTGAGTAGGGAGGATAGCAACGATAAAGATGAATGTATTACCAAGGATTTTGTTTGTATTTATGGCACTGCTGGGTTCTAAATTTAACCAGAAAGCTCTCTTGGTGTGGGATGGGACTCAAACCCCTGACCGTCCCATCACTAGGTAACCAACCATCAGCTGCTGCCACTGCCCATGCTCCCCCCTCTGCTGTGGGTGCATGGGCAGTGGAAGAGGTTGAATCCATGAGGGAGGAGTTGATTTATGAGGACGGAGTCTGTGTCTGAGAGCTATGATGAGAGTAGGTCTCTGATGATGGGGATTTTGTTCCTCACTGATCAGGCATTTATGAATGTACAGTGGAATGTGGGTATAGGGCCTTGCGGTGTTGAGAGTGTTGTGGAGTGAGAGGGAACGGTGGGTATGATTGAGGTGTTGGGAGGCCGCTGTGTGTTGTGGTTCTTTGTGAGAGAGGGCTCATGTTGGGTGTATGCTGTGGGAACTGGGAGATGGGGAGAGGGGATTGTACGATTGTGATAGGTAGAGGCTAGTCGTGTTATTGTGGGCAAAGTGTATAGGGATAGATAGCATGGTGGCATGATTTCAAGTATAAAGGTTTGGTTGAGTGTGTGTTATCTGAGGTTCTCTTCAGGATATGTGCTGGAGGATTTATGTTGATATGTTCTCTTCTTGTTGAAGTAGTTCTTGGGGGGAATGTTAGTGGAGTATGGGGGGTTGTCTTTTGATGTCTGGGTTGTTGTTATCTGCTGATGATGACGAGTCCAGGTGTACCAGTGCATCTTTTTTTGTGGCCCCCGCCGAAAAGCCATGCTAAAGGGCCCTTTGGTGAGGCCCTTCAGCACGGGTCCACAAAGCGCTGGCACGTCTTAGTGCAGTTCTCTCATTCAGGAGCTGGAGCCGGAAGAACATCAATGTATGAACGTCGGCAGCGGGAGGAGTTTACTCCACGGTGCTTTGTTGTTGCTGGAGCTCCAGTTTGGCTGCGGGTGGGAATGGCGGCTAGAAATGTGATTGTGGCTGCAGTTGGGTGGGTTTCCATGTGCATGTGGGTGTGTGAATGTCCAGGTGCCTTAGTGCAGTTCTCTCTTTCAGGAGCTGAATCCGGAAGGACACAGATGGTTACAAAATGGCAGCGGGAGGAACTTACATCCACATTGCTTTGTTGTTGCTGGAGCTCCAGTTCGGCTGCGGGTGGGAATGGTGGCTTGGAATAAACCATATACAATGCATTAGAACAGCAACAGCATCCTTGTCAAAAAGTGTTCTAATTGACCAAATTTGACGAAGTGCAAAAAAACAAAATTTAACTACTGAGGAAACCTGAAGCTCAAAAGTCAGATCAGGGTAAAAAAATAACTCCTAGAATCTTAAGAGAAGAGCTAAGACCAATAGTAAGAGCATTCAATTGTGAAGCTACAATAGTATGATAGTCTCTGTGGGTGATCTACATGAACTGACATTTATTGAGACTGAGTTGTAAATGGTTTATATCTAACTACTGAGCAATCTGAGACAGTGATGTGTTAAGTGGAGAAAGATCTATATTCTTTGGATCAACATAGTACAGACGTTGAATATCATCTGCAAAAATGAAAGGACTAATTCCTAGTGACTGAATGAGGGTGACTAAAGGTGTAAGGAAAGCATTAAAAAGTAAAGGAGCAAGAACTGAACCCTGACTTACTCCATACCACGTTTATGTAGACTCCATAACGAGGAGCTAATTTTTACTCTAAGGGGCTTGTTTACAAAGCCGCAGTAGCGGTCTCCGATCATTATCGGAGCCGCGGCTCTGATAACGATCGGAAACCGCTACCGCGGCTTTGTAAACAAGCCCCTAAATGTCCTAGCAGTGAGATAAGATGTAAACTTACTATGAACCGTACCTGACATTCCATAATCTGAGCAAACTCTGATGGTTATCAGTGTCAAAAGCTGAAGAGAAGTCTAATAATATTATAATAGCAGGGAAGAGGCTGTCCCGGGGCGGAGAGTGGGTGGGCAGTGGGCGGTCACCGGCCTGGACATATAGGGCCGATTCTAATGTTGGCCCTGTACGTCCAGGGCTGGCGAATTGGCCAGGGAGGTTATTATGGACGTTTGGTTTTTTCGTTTCGGGGGCACAGAAAGGGCTGGGGGGGAACAAAGTTAATCCCCCGCAGTCCGACCCTGGCCTTAGGAGGCCGGATCGGGGGTTGGGCTGTGGAGAAGTAACTTTTTGAGGCAGCGGCTGGCATCGCACTTTTAAAAGGAGCCATGGAGCCATGGCAACGGGACGCCATGACACCGTGACTCCATTTAAAAGCCCTGGCTGAGTTAGCCGGGCTAGCGCTATACATGCAGGTTGAGACTGAATCGCAGTCCCGGCCTGCATGCACAGTGCTGTTCACGATTCTGATCCCGCGAGATCAGAATCGTGATCTCCTTTGTACATCCGGGTCAGCCCAGATGTACAAAGGAGATCTACGTCGTGAATAGAATCGGGCCCTAAGAATTTACACCAAGGGGATCATTCCAGAAGCCGAATACATTGTTTGAACATGCACGGGAGATGTGTATGTAGCGAAAATGTCTACGAACGTATTCTGATGCACAGCGCCCGCAGATGTTTATCTTGCTTGCATGGGGCTAGTTGCATGTGCCCGTAAGGTGGCAGAATAGGGGTATAGTCTGCCCCGGAGATGTGTATTTCAGAAAGTCCTGTAAATGTTTTCGACCTTTGCCGCAGACGTGCCCGTTATTCCTGTCAGATACATGGAACAAGACCAGGACTTTGCAAATTTTCTGCTGTCTTCTAGGATTCATCCCTGCAAGTGAGAGTGTGTGTGTGCACAATAAGGTTGGAGGGTTGCACAGAAAGAGCTGGTGTAGGGATCCGCAAAGCATTGAGGAAATGAATGCCTGGTTTGCAATGGCCATGCTGCATGAGGCAGATAGAGAAAGGAGGAGGGCAGCAAGGAGGCTACCCTATTAGAGCGTACCTAGGCTGAGAAGCCAGTACATGGACTTTACTGATGAATTCAGTGTCATCAGATTCTGCTTTGATAGGGCAGGCACACATGAGTTGTGCAGGGAGCTGGAGCCCCAACTCAGTGCAATGACACACAGGGGACAGGCCCTGCCCATGCATCTAAAGGTGACAATAGCATTTGCCTTCTTAGCAACAGATACCTTTCAATCTGTGCTGGCAGCCACTGCAGGTCTGAGCCGAGTGGCAGTGTCCAAGTGCATCGCCCAGTTTCTGAGTGCTTTCCTGATGCCTACCCCAGATTATATTGCATTCCCTCAGATAGGGCAGCAGCGGCAACAGACAGTGCTTCAATTTCCAGAGGTGGCTAAATTCCCTTCTGTGCTGGGGTTGATTGATTATATGCATGTGGCCCTGAGGCCCCCCTCGACAGAGGGAGGCCTGATTCTGCAACTGAAAAGAATTCCACTCTCTCAATATGCAAACAGTGTGCAATGCACTGGAAGAAATTGCTGATGTTGCAAGATTCCCTGGACTGTGCCACGATGTATATATCCTTTCCCAGTCAGGGATCTACACAAGCTTTGAGAGTGGTGAAATCTCCGGCACATGGCTACTAGGTATATTGACACAGAGATCTTCCATCCCACAACCACACAGGCCTGACAAGGGGAGCATTGCCACAAAGCAGACTGTGAGAAGTAGGCAGGGTTGCCCCACAGATAGCAGATGTGTATAGATTGAAATAAGCCAAGGCATAGAGCGAACATTGTATAGGACAGAGGTAGCCACATGTAGGGAGCTGCTGTGAGAAATGTTAGTACCCAGTTCCTGGGCAACTGTCTCCACTTGTGCTTCAGGTCCTCACTGTCTCTCTTCTTGTGATATATGGCACTGACCTTGTGGCAGATGGTAAGCTTTTTATAGGCACAATCTCATGTGCCCTCATTGCCTATCACAACGTCCAGGTGAGCAAGGATCTCCTGTAACATGAGGTTTACAGTAGTTCCCCCTCAGTGAAACTGCACTTTCTTGAGGGAACCTTTAGAGCCATATCCCAGTGAGATCAGAAGTTTAGAAGATGCACATTCGAACTGGAGAGGCGTGACCGTCAGAGATGTCTATGTTTATATCATGGAAACATGCCCAATTAGAGACATGGAAGTTTTCAGAAAAAGATGAGTGCGTAGGCATCCCAGCAAACAGACACGTCTGTGTCGCCACTTGTACATGCCTGGTGTGTTGGGTGGGATGTGGCGAAAACATCCCTGTCCCAATCACAGAAACACGTGTACGTCTATGCCCGCAGATGCGGAATACAATTGGAATCACTCCCATGCCAGATTTGCATGTGCCCACAAAAATCTGCCTCCACACAAGTTTCTGTACTATGATATTCTCGAAATCCATACAGACAAGGGTGTAAAATATTCATGTTATTTAGGAAGGAGCATAACTGAATTAACACTACCTTCTTAGTAATTTTCACAATAAAAGGTGTAATAGTGATGGGACAATAGTTGCTTAAGACCTGAGCATCTAGGGAAGGCTTTTTTTAATAATGGACAGATAATTGCATCTTTCCAGCAAGAAGGAAAGAAGTCTTCTGCCAAACTATGATTAATCAAAAGGAGGGCAAGGGATTTGGCACTGAAATTGCGATGTCATGAATTCTAGGACTTTTGAAAGAAAAAATATTGTAATTGGGTAAAATGTCTACCAAGCAGTGATAGGGACTATATTGATTCTGTAGAAGGAGATTATGGGAGAGGAATGAAAGAAAGAGCAGAGGATTTGAAAGAAGCAGCAGTATTTCTCAACTTAGCAGAAAAAAAATCAGCAAGTATATTTGGTTTTTCAATGAATGAAGAAGAGTATTGGAAGGATTTGTGAAGGTCTGAAAGATATTGAAGGGTCTTGGAGATATTCATAATTTTTTATAAGCCTACTGTAATATTCCCGCTTAGCTTTCTTACTCACAGCAGAATAAGAGTTGTCACACCCCCTTTCTCTGTGTATAGGCGGTTGCCTGGAAGAGTGGGAAACGTGCCAGATTATCCTTGTAAGTGCTGATGTTTGGGGTTTCCGTGTAGTTGTGGGCCAAACGAAGACAGCCAAGGTTTTTAATGTGATAATGAAAACTTTATTTGTTGCACAGGATTCTGTCATCTACCATCCCCTAACCAGAAACAAAAAGTGGATACTTTCTTATGCCAAAATAAAGTCCAGAATGAGATAAAGTCCAACCTGATCCTTCTCAGGGTTTGTCAGTTTATATACAAGGTTAATTCAACTTCTCTTCAGTTATGAACAGCTTTAGTTGCAGCTAATCAATTTCCTAGCATTCACAATTCCCAGCTGCTTTAAGACGTTGAGTTTCACTCCAGCAGAACGCTGCTTCTCTCCGTGCAAACTCAATAGCATGAAATAACTTCTCAGCACTTATCATATACATTAATATCAACAGCTTCACTCTTGGCAACAAACAGCACAGTCTGCCTCCATCTCAGAATAGGAGCTATCTGATTTAGTTGATCCCAACTGCATTGATTCAACATCAGAGTCAGACATCTCATGATTCAATTCAGGGTACTGCAGATCAACAGGCTTCCATTGTTCCCAATGGTGTCTAAGCTGTTTCCACTTATTATTCCTTTCCCTTTGTGATATCTGAGGGTAACTAGAATCAGCAGCCTCCTTTAAAGTAGTGTTAAAGGAATTCAACTGGCTTAATCTTCTTCTAGTGTGTCTGGTTTGTAAAGGTTGGTAAAAAGGCAAGTCTCTGTCTTTGCACTGCTTTAGTATCTCTGGCTTCGCAGGGGCTAGCTTTAGCTTTCGTCTGCGTAGCATATAATCAGCTGGTGAGTTAAGAACAGCTGGGCTACTCTCTAAGCTTCTGCTAGTATCAGGCTGCCTGCACTTGGAACGTTTATGCAGCTTATCATACAGAACTTTACACTTGCTTAAACTCTCACCTTTGTTCACAGCTTCTAGGGAAGACTCTAAGGTAGAAGTGCTATCTCTTCTGGGTAAGGGTTCCAGCCTCTCCCCATGAGAATGAACGTAGCTTCTAACCTGCTTCTCCTGGCTGTCTGGTTCGTGGTGACCTCTCTCTCTCAGAGGAAGCTTTTTCCACTGCTTTCTCAGAGACCTCCGTGTCTCTAAGCAGTCTGGATGGCAACTCTCCCAGCACCGTGTGCTATCCTGGCAATGGCTGCTCCTTCCTTTGCTTCTCTCTGCAAGTTGGTCAGAGTCAGGTCCTGAGTCTCCTACACGAACACTTCCTGTTCTCTTAGGAACTCCTCCTGCTCCCACACAAACTCTCTTCCTTCCAAGATCAGTGTTACTCCGACTCGAGCTTCTACTCAGACTCCCTCCTGAACTCAGACGGGAACTAACTCTCTCTGTTACTTCCTGGTTAAGAGCATAGGGCTGCCCTATCCAGTTTGACTCCGCCCCCTTGCCTCTTACGTCCGCTCCCCTGGTTGTCATGGAGCTGGGGTGTGGCTCTCTCACTGCCTTTCTGTGCAGAGAGTTTCTCTGGGCTTGTGCTTTAACCCCTTCCTTGCCTGCATTAATGTGTGCATTTGAGGAAAACTGCTGTTTTAAACCCCTTTTCTTGCTGTTTAAACCCTCTGCATCATCACATAACCCCCCATTTAAGATATTTTGGGCTGGCTGGACATCTCCAGAACAGCACGGAATCCTTGAAAGAGTATCCGCGTTCACATGAAGTCTCCCTGGCCTGTGCTCTATATGGAACTCATACGCCTGTAAGGCCATATACCACCTAGTAAGGCGCGGGTTATGGTCCTTCATGCTTGATAGCCACTTTAAGGGTGCATGATCTGTCACTAAAGTAAACCTGCGGCCTGTTAAATAAAACTAAGAGCGTCTATTGCCCAATGGATTGCTAGGCACTCCCTCTCCACAGTTGAATACTTTTGCTCTGCCGGTGCTAGTTTCCTGCTTAGAAACATCAGCGGGTGTTCTATCCCCTCCTGTTTTTGGGACAGAACGGCTCCTAGCCCGGTATCCGACGCATCTGTCTGGAGAATAAAGGTCTTATTGAAATCCACCCCCCTCAAGATGGGTGCCGCACATAACTGTTCTTTTAAGCGCTCGAAGGCAGTTTCTGCGCTTGGGGACCACTGAACCTGATTGGGCGCGTTTTTCTTCAACATGTCGGTAAGGGCGAAATGCGGAAGGAACCTTCTGTAATACCCTATTAAGCCTAGGAAGCTCCTAATCTGCTTCTTGGTTATAGGTCGCGGGAAGTCCCTCACGCTCCTTACCTTGTCTAATAGGGGTTTCACCACCCCACGCCCCACTAAGTGTCCCAAATATTTTACCTCCTTCCCAGCAAATAGGCATTTGGCCGGGTTTAAGGTGATTCCTGCTCTCCTCATGTTGTCCAATAATGCCCGGACGTGTTCTAAGTGGAGATCCCAGTTGTCACTATGGATAATTACGTCATCCATGTAGGCCATGGCGTAGGGGCGATGAGAACGCAAAACTATATCTATCAACCTCTGACAGGTTGCCGCTGCCCCGTGCAGCCCGAAAGGCATGCGACGGAATTGATATAGACCAAGGGGCGTGCTGAAGGCTGTTTTTGGCCGGGATTCCCTGGTGAGGGGAATTTGCCAATACCCCTTGGTCATATCTAGCGTAGTCAGATAGGTGGCCTGTCCCAGTTGGTCCAAAAGCTCCTCTATCCTCGGTAGAGGATATGTATCGAATCTGGAGATGGCATTGACTTTCCGAAAATCAATACAAAAGCGTATTGTGCCATCGGGCTTCGGAACCATAACCACAGGGCTATTCCAGGGGCTGACTGACTCCTCAATCACCCCCATCTGTAACATGTCCTGCACCTGTCTGATTACCTCTTGTCGCTTAGCTTCGGGTAGCCTATACGGCCTTTGCCTGACAACCTCTCCTGGTGGGGTCACTATTTCGTGAGCGACCAACTGTGTCTCTCCGGGCATGGGAGTTAGGACATCCGGAAAGGCTTGTTGCTGATGCCAGGAGAGCTCCTCCCCTAGCCTAGGAAGCGGTTTGGCCTTACACTCAGCCAACTGAGGACCAAGGTCTTCCTCTACCTTTTCCCCCTCACTGGTGGCTGTCATGCCTATCACCTCGGACTGTCCTGTGGACCCAAACCCATTCGACCCCCTTATAGTGGTGCTCAATTCAGTAACCTCCTCTATAGGTGGGAAGCCAACTCTCTCCATAATGAGTTGCGGTATTCTATCACCCATAGCTATTTTAAAGTCTCTTTTAGAAAAATTTAGCAGCAAGACCTTAATAGCCCCCCTAAAATCTGGGTCTATTACCCCCGCACCTACATCAATGTGTTCTTTAGCGGCCAAACCCGACCGCGGAGCGATCCGGCCGTAGCATCCGGGCGGTATTTCAAGCTGGATGCCCGTCTCTACTAAGGCTCGCCCTTGACTTGGGATAATAGTGTCCTCAGCACTAAAGATGTCAAATCCCGCTGCTTGCTCTGATGCTCTTTTGGGAATTTTTGCATTCGGGGTAAGCCGACAACATTTCAAGAGAAACTTTGTCTTGCCGGGAGAACTCTGGATAGGTGTTTTTTCCCTACCTGGCTTCTCTTTAGGTTTTTCAAATAAAGGAGCTGGTACTATCCTTGACCTAGGTTTCTCCCTATGAGTGGACGTCACTTGTCTTCCCTTTATCTCCCTCTTTATGGGTTCTTTTTCTACCTTCCCTGAACTAGGGGCTTTGGCTTCGGTGGTGGCAGCTAGTCCTTTAACTAGGCCCTTCAGAAATCGAGGCCAGTCCCTACCTAAGACTAGGGAATGTGGTAGTCTTGGCACTACTGCCACTGAAATTTCTTTTTTCAATCCTAGCCCTTCAACAGTAACTAGGTGTAATGGATATGACGCGGCGGTGCCGTGTACACAACAAATTTTTATCTTTCCCTCAGAGTGTCCTAAAGAATCCTCGCTCTGAGCTTTTATCTCCCTCCATAGGCTATCAGAAATCATTGATTGGTCAGTGCCTGAATCTAGGATCGCTTCAACCTGAATATTGTTAACCATGACTGTTAGTATAAATCCCTCCCCAACCTCCTTGGACTGGGTGGTTACTAAAACAAGCTTGGCTCTACAGTCCCTTTGTAAGTGACCTTTCTGACCACATGCAAAGCATTTACGCTGTTCCCTATCACTTTTGGGCAGGGGTCTTCTGAACACAGATTTCCCTGACCTTACTTCCTCTCTCTTCTCTGGAATTTTCAAGACTGTTGACTCTGAAGTACCCATCTGCTTCTGACTGATGGCTTTAGCCTCTAAGAAACGGTCAGCAAGTGCTATGGCATCTCTCGTGGTCTTACAATCTTGCAAAATTAAGAAGGATTGCAATTCTACAGGTACAGCATCTAAGAACTGTTCTAAAACAATATCATCTAATACTGAATCAATGCTTCTCCCCTCTGGAGTTAGCCACTTGTATACTAGCGTTTGAATCCGATGGCATAAGGTCTGTGGTGTTTCACCTGGGGTTAACTTGCACCCTCGCAAAAGGCGGCGATATACCACTGGAGTTAAGCCTAACCAGGTTCTAATGGCTTTGACTACTGCCTCATAGTTGTTTGCAAGATCATTGGGTACCGCTCTGTAGGCTGCTAGAGCCTCTCCCGTTAGGGATGATGCTAAGCGTAAAACCCACTGGTCTTTTGGCCAACTGCTCATGAGCGCAATGCGTTCAAAGACCTCCAAGTAGTCATTGATATCAACATCACTTAACAATTGCCTTATAGATAATATAAACCAAATGTAAACCAAACAGCTTGTTGTTATGGTCTTTATGTTATAATGTAAACCGCGCTGATGCCGAATAGTGCGGTATATAAGAACTTGTAATAAATAAATAAATAATAAATAAATAAATATGCCCTTGCTTAAGATTTCAAGACCTGTTAAAGTGCCTAGTGAACTTGACACAGTCTTAATTGCCTCCGTAGTCTGCTTCTGTTCTCCCATCCATGTGCCTAGCAGATCCATCAGCGGCTGTTGTTGCGCCCGCAGCATCTCCGCTGTTTTCTCCTGGGCCTCTGCTGACATTTTCTGCTGCTGCTGGAATCTCTCAGCTACCCAGTTTAATAGCTGAGCTGGATCCATCGCTGTCTCGGCTGCAATAAAACAGAGAGCAAACACCAAGTGTGGCTTTACACACAACACCCCCTCCCTCAGCTTCCACCGCTCTGCAATACCCCACCCCCTTGTAGCAGTATCCTAGATAACCCTTCTCATCTACCGGTTACCTGCTACAAGTGGTGAGTCTCACTCATCAGCACTGCAGAATCCAGGAACCTCTGCTCCAATCCGCCTCAGCTGACACTCCACTCCGAGTTTGCAGAGTTGGTAAGCTCTTCTTGAAGGTACTTCCTTGTGCGTTGAAAAAAAATTTTTTCCCTTTTCTTTTTTTTTTTTCTTCTTGAACTTTGGAAAAACTGTTCTTCTTTCAAACTTTACTGGCTTATTAGTATCAGTTGCTTATTTCTGTGAGGTGGTAGCTTTATCCTAAAAACTATGCCAAAACCTGTCACACCCCTTTTCTCTGTGTATAGGCGGTTGCCTGGAAGAGTGGGAAACGTGCCAGATTATCCTTGTAAGTGCTGATGTTTGGGGTTTCCGTGTAGTTGTGGGCCAAACGAAGACAGCCAAGGTTTTTAATATGATAACAAAAACTTTATTTGTTGCACAGGATTCTGTCATCTACCATCCCCTAACCAGAAACAAAAAGTGGATACTTTCTTATGCCAAAATAAAGTCCAGAATGAGACAAAGTCCAACCTGATCCTTCTCAGGGTTTGTCAGTTTATATACAAGGTTAATTCAACTTCTCTTCAGTTATGAACAGCTTTAGTTGCAGCTAATCAATTTCCTAGTATTCACAATTTCCAGCTGCTTTAAGACGTTGAGTTTCACTCCAGCAGAACGCTGCTTCTCTCCGTGCAAACTCAATAGCATGAAATAACTTCTCAGCACTTATCATATACATTAATATCAACTGCTTCACTCTTGGCAACAAACAGCACAGTCTGCCTCCATCTCAGAATAGGAGCTATCTGATTTAGTTGATCCCAACTGCATTGATTCAACATCAGAGTCAGACATCTCATGATTCAATTCAGGGTACTGCAGATCAACAGGCTTCCATTGTTCCCAATGGTGTCTAAGCTGTTTCCACTTATTATTCCTTTCCCTTTGTGATATCTGAGGGTAACTAGAATCAGCAGCCTCCTTTAAAGTAGTGTTAAAGGAATTCAACTGGCTTAATCTTCTAGTGTGTCTGGTTTGTAAAGGTTGGTAAAAAGGCAAGTCTCTGTCTTTGCACTGCTTTAGTATCTCTGGCTCCACAGGGGCTAGCTTTAGCTTTCGTCTGCGTAGCATATAATCAGCAGGTGAGTTAAGAACAGCTGGGCTACTCTCTAAGCTTCTGCTAGTATCAGGCTGCCTGCACTTGGAACGTTTATGCAGCTTATCATACAGAACTTTACACTTGCTTAAACTCTCACCTTTGTTCACAGCTTCTAGGGAAGACTCTAAGGTAGAAGTGCTATCTCTTCTGGGTAAGGGTTCCAGCCTCTCCCCATGAGAATGAACGTAGCTTCTAACCTGCTTCTCCTGGCTGTCTGGTTCGTGGTGACATCTCTCTCTCAGAGGAAGCTTTTTCCACTGCTTTCTCAAAGACCTCCTTGTCTCTATGCAGTCTGGAAGGCAACTCTCCCAGCACCGTGTGCTATCCTGGCAATGGCTGCTCCTTCCTTTGCTTCTCTCTGCAACTTGGTCAGAGTCAGGTCCTGAGTCTCCTACACGAACACTTCCTGTTCTCTTAGGAACTCCTCCTGCTCCCACACGAACTCTCTTCCTTCCAAGATCAGTGTTACTCCGACTCGAGCTTCTACTCAGACTCCCTCCTGAACTCAGACGGGAACTAACTCTCTCTGTTACTTCCTGGTTAAGAGCATAGGGCTGCCCTATCCGGTTTGACTCCACCCCCTTGCCTCTTACGTCCGCTCCCCTGGTTGTCATGGAGCTGGGGTGTGGCTCTCTCACTGCCTTTCTGTGCAGAGAGTTTCTCTGGGCTTGTGCTTTAACCCCTTCCTTGCCTGCATTAATGTGTGCATTTGAGGAAAACTGCTGTTTTAAACCCCTTTTCTTGCTGTTTAAACCTTCTGCATCATCACAGAGTGTAACCTATAAAACATGAGAGGAGCGGGCCCTCTTCTTCTCTTAACCAAGTCTTAAAAAGTAGGACTTAGCTTTCGGGGGAGTGGCTTACCAAGATGGCGGCGTGAGCGGTTTGAGCTGACTATGCCTAAAAGAAAAGGCAGGCCAAAGGCTCCTCCCGCGGAATCTGTGCCTGCTAACTCCGCTGGACCGATGGATCGTTATGTGCAGCTGACGGAGCAAAAAAGAGGGGAGATTCGAGCGGGCGCTGTAGCACCGGTGGTGGTGGATCCGGAGCTACTTGCCCTGGATGTATCTCTCTCCCCGGATGAGCGCGTACCTCCTCCACGTGTCAACCCTCCAGAGACTCCTCCTCTGAGAGGAGAGGCGGCCCAGCTGGGAAGTGGTAGTGCCGCCTACTGTGAGCGGGCTCCGCTCGAGGAGAGCGCTGGAGTCCAGTCTTGATTATGAGGCCTGTGGAAGAGGAGGTTACACTTCGTTACCGAGCTGTGGGAGCAGACGTGCAGAAACCCCCCTTGTTGGCTGAATTATCCAAAGGTACTCTTTTGAAACGCCCGAAGGTGATCTCATTGGAGACGATTTGGGAGGCGATTTTGCAGTTATCTTCTGTTGTGTGTCAACATGTGGATTTGGAGACTTCACGTTTGGAAAAGTTGGAGACTCTGTCTGTTGGTATGCAGGCTGAATTAGCTGACCTTCGTGTGAAGATTCAGGATGGAGAACAGAATGTGACTCAGGTTTCTGTATTATCTGAATCTATTATCAAAGATAATTTAGCCATGAGAATGAAGTTGGAAAATTTGGAAAATGTTGTGAGGGCTTCCAATATCCGACTGTTAAATTTTCCTGTGGTTCTGGGGATTTCCCCGGTTGAATTGTTCAAACAATAAATACATGAAACCTTAGGAGTGCCGATTGATTTGACTCCTCCGGTTGTGAAAGCTTATTTTCTGCCTGTCGGTAAGAAAGAGGGTAAGAAGATTGAAGGTCCCTTGGAAACGGATATCTTAGATGTATCTGCTTTATTGCAGTCACCTAAAGAGGCAGACTTGAAGGTATCTACTATGTTAGTGACCTTTGCTATACCATCAGATAGAGATTGAAGTTATATTTTAAGAAATGTTCAGTGTTGTTTATGGGCAGAAAAATTGTTATATTCCCTGACGTCTCTAGAGAGACCCAGAAAAGATGTAGAGCTTTTTTGTTGTTAAGACCTGCTATTGTTCAGATGGGTGCCTCATTCTTATTGCGATTTCCCTGCAAATGTATTATTTACTTCAATGAGCATAAATATGTATTTTTTCAACCAGAGGAGTTATCAGCATTTGTTAGCTTTCACATTGTGATATCATCTCCTCAGTAATTTAGTCTCATCATTGTTAGGATGTTCTGTCCTCCGCCTTCATTCTAGATTTATGCGTTATTTTCTTGTTAACTGGAGTTGGAGGATCCACCTATCCTCGTTATCTCTAATACTTGTCTATCCCACACTGGTTTGTGGGCTAATTATACTCTTGTGTTGTATTGTAGTGGTAATCCTTTTATTTTCCTTTAACACTTGTGGTACAAGTGGTTGTTTTCTGTACAAGCGTTTGCTTGATTGTTATTATAAAATTGCATAAATAAAATAAATAAAAATAAAACATGAGAGCTTCTGCGGTGTGTGTTTTCTACCAAATTCTTTCTGCTTATCATGTAAGCATCCAAAGATCTTGGTGGTGCCAAAGATGAGAAATGTTTTCTTTAGATACATGAACTTTAGGAGGAGCAGTGGTATCAAAAGTTTGTGTTAAGGTTTTATTCCAATCATCAAAATGGTCATCTAACCTAAGGCTTTAAATAGATGAAAGTGACTTTTGCACTCCTACATTTAAAGAGTGATGAGGAGGTAACTACTGTGCTAACCTTTATGACATGTAAAACCACATCAAAAGGAAAAAGTGATGTCACTGCTATGGAATGGCTGCCTAGCCATGAGGCTCCATAGGCTGTAATAAGGAACCCCTGTTATTTAGTAACGCTCCCCCATGTTCAGCGGCTATATACCTGCTTGGTGGTAAGGAGAACTGAGGAGAGGCTCATGGTTGGCAAGACAGCTGCCACGGACTTGAAATCCTTTGCATTTAAAGCAGTGGCTGGGACCCCTACAAGCTGGTCCAAGATGGTGCCTGCAACTGCAAGGAGAGCTGAGGAGCAGATGGAGAGTGGAAACTAGGCACTGTGGATAAATGGTGAAATAGATAAACTCTGAGAGATTAAAGAGTGGTTCTCCACCTTGAGACAAGATTTATCTGACTTTAAATCGGAGGCACAAACCTGGATTTCTGATTTAAAGACAGACTTGACTGAATTAGGTCAGCAGCTGGAGGAGCTGGAAAGAAAGATAGAAGAGCAGGAGGGGTTGTTACAAATCCTCCAAAAGCAGGCTGGAGCTCTTGAAGGGTTGCAGGAGGAGATCCTCATAAAATTGGAAGACATGGAAAATCACACTCGGTGATCTATTACCAGCCTGCGGGGAATTCCAGAAATGGAAGAGACCCAAGACTATAAAGTTTTGACTGAACAGTTTTGCAGAGTGGTGATTCGAGCTGCGGAAATGGAAGAGTCTGCACTGTATTTTAAAGTGGAATGAGTCCATCATGCACTGGGGCCTAGAAGGGAAGGGAGGCCCAGGGACGTTGGGCTTGCCTACATGAATACTCGACAAAAGAGGAGGTGGTAATGGCTGCAGCGCATAAACTTGGCAAGCTCCATGGGAGAGCCACTCTGTTGAAGTTTTGTGGACTTATCTGCATAAAGAAGAAAAGAGAGTTTTGGGTAGTCACCAAGGGCGGCATTTTAGGAAAGCACTTACACGGGTAACTGCCCTAGTTACCCATGTAAATGCCTTATCTGGGATTTTCCAAAGGCACCTATGCGGGTAGTGTCATTGGAAAATCCCAGATAAGTCCCTAACGCACCCAGATGCTATGTGGTTAGCATCGGGACATGTTTGGGGTGTTCTGGGGTGGAGTGGAGGTGGAGCAGAGGAAGGGGCTAAATGGGTAGTTTACCTTTAAGGTGCAGGTGCTAAGCGGGTAGCATCGAAAATTACCGCTACCCATTTAGCCTTGGCGGCTCCGGGCGCGTCCAGCCAAACCCAGATTTTCACTTCCGTCGCCGTGGAAGTGAAAATCTGGGTTAAGGGGCTCAGCGAACAGGCTAAGCGCCGATGCGCTGCATAGCTTGACTAGATGAAAATCGGGCCCCAAGAGACTGAGGGATGAATGTGTTCAATACAAATGGCTCTTCTCCTTTGGCATTCAATTTACCATTTCAGGTGTTACTACCTATGCAGTCAGTGGAAGATGTTCTCAAGGGAAAGCAAAGAGTGGGTTGGAAGGACCTACCGGTAGATCAGACAGACTGGGCTACCGGATCCTGAAAAGAAAGAGAGCCTACTCCAAGATGGCAATGAGTGTTCCAGGGAGACAAGAGGCTCCAAAGACAAAGGGCTCAGTCTGGGGTGACACCAGATGACTCTGGCTGAGAACTGGACTTTGGAATTGTGCTAATGAGTGACCATGTGTTGGGGAGGTGGTGATTGGTATGTGTTGGGGGTAAGTGGTCACTAGGAATCCCACATTCAACCCACCCCAGGCAATCAGTATCCTAGACAAGACAATAGCAATAAAGGATGAAGTAAGGTACCAGGGCATAACCCTGGACAAAGCTCTTAACCTGCAATCGCACATTAGCAAAACTGCGGCTAAAGCCTATCACCGACTACAGACCATCAGGAGACTTAAACCAATCCTCATCCAAGACCACGTCCGCACAGTATGCCAAGCAATCGTAACACCAATTCTGGACTATGGAAATTCACTTCCAAAATAGATTATCCACCCACTACAACTGGTCCAGAATACTGCAGCGCGCATAATCACGAGCACTGCAAAGTCGGAACACATCACACCCATACTACGACAACTACAATGGCTCCCAATAATTGCAAGGGCAAAATACAAGTCAATCCTGAACATATTCAAAGTCATTCACCGCTGTTCGGCAGACGCTCTCCAGGATTTAATAATCAGGGAAGTAACTAGCAGACCACACACATACAGGGAAGTAACTAGCAGACCACACACATACACTCTCACTTGCAGTCACAAATAACATACCTCTGACAAGACCATGCCCTGCACCTACAGTATAAACAACTGCTGTGAAGACAAAATGGCATGGTGTCTCAGGACACATTTGATCTGCATTTCTCAGCCAAACACGATTCTGCTTCATACTACCTCACATATCATCCCTTCATCTACATTCCAATTTTTTCGAACACTGGAATTGTTAGGGAAGCCAAGAACAGACCCTTTAGCACAAACAGCAAATGTCAGTATATCCAGAATAAAGACTATTGCAGTGCTTTTTATTTCTGTAGGCATGTTTTTCTATTGTTCCTTAACCTTACAAATGTCCCTCACCTGTGCATTCTATTCTTTACAACTGCATCTTGTGCCTTCCCAGACAGCAGACACACCAACTCAATACAGACATGTCACACCCATTCATCTCTATGGGACACGAAGATCAGAGCAGAACGTTTTCTAAGTTCTGGCCTTATTCCACGTTGCCACTGGTATAATGTAACTAGACAAAACTGTAATGGTCTCGTATCAGAGCGATCTCTCACTGAAGTACATCAAATTACCTACGCTCAAACGTGTTTTCTTCTAGGTATTTAATAATCCAAATCAAGGGGTATATCTAGCACGGGTCTCAGACTACACCATGGCATCAGAATCTGGGTATAATAAATTCCCCAGTGTTATGCCTGTTAGCATCAATGACCCGGTTGCACTGCAATAATTCCCCTTTGTTTTAGTAGTCAAACAGACGGGACTTTTGATCCTCCACAAAAATTCCACTCTTCACACTCTATCCATATATGTAGAGTTACTTAGCTGTTCCGTCTGATCTCTCAGTCCCAACGCTGTTATCAAAAGCGCCCCCGCGTTTCACTTGCTAGGTTCTTCAGGGGACTTTTAACTCTGCTGAAACAGTAATGCTGCCCGCGTATTCCTCACAAAACTCTAAACTCAGGAAATGTCAAACGGTTTCAGGATGCCGCGATTAATGGCATTCCCATTGAAGTATTACAGCAATCAGATGCAGCTGTTACCATCATGGCCAACTGACTGGAAAAGATCTATGTTTATACCAATAGTAAAGAAAGGTGATCCATCTGACTGTGGAAATTATCGCACAATCGCTCTGATCCCACATGCCAGCAAGATTCTACTCAAGGTTATTCAGCAGAGACTACAACCATACCTGGAATGAGAACTGCCCGAATGCAAGCAAGGTTCAGGAAAGGGCGAGGAATGAGAGACATCATCAAGGATATGAGATGGATCCTTGAATAGACAAAATAATACCAAAGGATATCTATATGTGTTTTATCAAGTACAGCAAGGCTTTTGACTGTGTAAACCATGAGAAACTCTGGAACATAAAGAAGAAGCATGAGTATACCAGAAAATGTGATAGTTCTCTTGCACAACCTTTACATTGATCAAGAAGGAAGAGTTTGAATGGAAGAAGGAGAAACAGAATTCTTCCAGGTGGGATACCAAAAATAATAGGTTGTCTGCAAAAAGGGAAATTTTATATTCTTTGTCCCCAGTTTCCAGGCCCAGGTTATCCCATACCCGTTGTGCAAATGGCTCCATAGCAAGGCCAAAGAGCAGCAAGGAAAGCAGACACCCCTAACAGGTCCCTCAATGTAACTCAAAAGGTTGTGTGTACCCCCCATTAATCTGTAAATAGGCCATGGGAGAGTTTTATTATATTTTTATCCATTTTAGGAAAGTACCCCATAACCCTATACATTCCAAGACTCTAAACAGGAAAGGCCAGTAGACCCTATCAAAGGCCTTTTCACCATCTACTGCCAGGAGCAGTGTGCCTCCTGGTAAGCCCTGCCCCCACCATATAGTATTCAACACCTTATGAATATTATCAGAGGCCTGCCTACCTGGGACAAACTTTGACAGATTCACATGAGCTAGTTTTGATAGAACAGGTAGCAAACAATTTGCTAGAACTCTAATAAAAATTTTCAAATCCGAGCCAAGCAAGGATATTGGGCAATATGAGCCACATAGACCACGATCTTTACTTTCCTTTGGCAAAATAGTAACCCCCACCAATCTCATCGAGGCTGGCATCTAAGCCTCCACACCAAAAGCATTAAACACTCGAGTATAGGGGTCCACAAAGGAATTAGCAAAAACCTTATAAAACTTATTAGAGAACCCATCCATGCTAGCAGCTTTATGGGACAGGAGATCCTTTATAACACAAAGCACCTTGTGTGTACTAATCGGGTTAGAGAGAAGTTCCCCTTCCTCTACCGATAAGGAAGGTAAGTTGACCCCTTCTAAATAATCCAGGATTGCCGATGGGGACACTTCCATTTCAGGAGTATATAGCTCCTGATAGAACTCTATGAATCTGTCTCTAATAGCTTCTTCGGTTCTCACCTCCACCCCTTTGCCATCCCTAATTGTGGCGATATGATTCCACATCTGTAACTCTTTTAACTTATGTGCAAGGAATCTACTGGGTTTGTTGTCAAATTCAAAATAGGTCTATTTAAGTCTATCTAATCCATAATTAATTTCTTCTAATTGAAGCTCATGCAGCTCATTGTGAGCCTCAGAGAGTATTGTCCCCTTAGCCTTCTCCAGCTGACCTCTTTTATGCTTTTCTTTTAGTGCTCCGAAAACCCGTCTCAACTCATTTTTCTTGGACTCCTTAAGTTTCTTTGTGTAAGTGCCATTTGTGATCAATTTACCCCTGATTACAATCTTTAAACAATCCCACACCACCCCTGAGGAGCAATGACTATCATCATTGAGAGCTAGATAATCAGAAATATCCTTCACTTCAAGTTAACAACATTGAACTGAAAGCCAAATCCACAATTCGCTATCTGGGTATTACACTCGACCAACGTCTTGACATGTCAGCGCACGTCAAAAACACCATGAAAGCAATTTATCACAAGATCCGAACACTGCGCCATCTCCGACCGTTACTTGACTTCATCGACTACCGCTCAATCTTCCAAGCCTTGGTTATTCCACACCTTGACTTTGCAAATATCATCCTCCACGGACTCCCACAGTCAACACTAAGCCCACTCCGACTTGCTATGAACTCAGCAGCAAGGGTACTTGTAGGAGTATCAAGGCCAGACCACATAATGCCAGTCCTGAAGAACCTACACTGGCTACCTCTGCAGGCCAGAATCCAATACAAGACTCTAGTCCTGACATTCAAGGCCTCAAAGAATCAGCCCCCCACGCCCATCACTGAACTTATCCACAGCACACCAATCAACAGGAACAGGAGGTCTTCATTTTTGAACACACTAGAAGTCCCTAAGATGTTGACGAAATGCTCAAAGACAACTGCCAGCAGAGCCTTCTCCTTATTTGCACCCAGAGCTTGGAATGCCCTCCCATCTGAAATCCGATCTATCACGAACCTAATGCTATTCAGAAAGGCCCTCAAACATCACCTGTTCCTAAAATACTACCCTGATTCCAACCCTGAAAGACTCAGAGCCGTTACCCTGCCCTCCTACCCAGACTGCCCCATAGCCCAGCCCCCTGTAGAAAATGGTTAATCAGCCCTCCCTTCCCTCCACCATGTCCTACATATACCCTTCTGATAAACGCTCCACATATGTCTCTCGCATAAAGTCCACATTTTGTACTTAGTTACCATAATATGTAAATAGTTCCCCCGGTTGCGTCCATGTTTGCTACCCCTGTTTACTGTAAACCCAATGTGGCCTGTTACATTGTGGTGTGTTCTGTTCAATGTACACCGCACTGATTTTAATAGCGCGGTATATAAGAAATGTAAATAAATAAATAAATAAAATAAATCCTGCTGAAGCTCGAGGACAGTGCCAGCATCATCCAGTAAGGACTCATTTACCTTCCACCACTGTCCCTTCATCTGTCTCCCTCCCTCTTGAATATCTTGTGTGTGGTTTGAGTGTTGCATGGGAGGATCTGTTGTGCTCATTTGCAAATCTGGGTAGGATATGAATGCCTGGCCAGTACCTGGACTGTAGGGATGACCGCAGCATCAACAGGTGCCAGTGTGATCAGGATAAATCAGAACAGGTTTTCTATAACAAAATGTCAAAACCCTGGACGGCCAGGGGTTCAAATCCCACTAGAGGACAGCAACCTGGGCCAGAAGGATTGGGGTTTCTAGTCCCACAAGTGCTCCTTGTGGCCTTGAGCAAACCACTTAATCCTCCATTGCCTCAGGTACAAAAACATAGATTGTGAGCCCTTCAGGGGACAAGGGAAAAATATATATACAGTACCTGAATGTACACCACTTTGACTGGTAGAAAAGCAGTATATAAGCCTAGTTAAATAAATATCCCTGTTACTAATAAGGGACTCTCAGAATGAGAGCATTCAAAAGACATGTGCAGAAGCACCATCATTGTTCTCTAAAAATGTGCACATTTGTAGAGAGCAATGATGGTGCCTTTGGGCTTGTATTAGTGCTATTTGCACTGTTGAATACTCTCATTCTGAGGGTCCCTTATTAGTGACAGGGATATGTTTTGACATTTCGCTATGGAGAACCTCTTCTGATTTTTTTCTGGTCCATACTTAGCATTGAACAGACTGTTTTCAGAGATGACCAATCCAAGCGTAACAAGAAATGTCTTCTACTGCCATGTATGTTGTGATGCAAGGTTTGTCATGGCAAACATATCATTTTTGACCTTCTATTATACTATCTTAGAGTACACTGAGATTACTTAGCAGTGTTCTGGGCATGCAACAGACTGGTATATATAGTCTAGTTTGAATCAACATTTATGTATCATCAGTATTCATGTGTAGTTTGCATCAGCACAACACTGTCAGTGAGAGGAGCAACTTAGGAGATGCACATTTTACAGGGGGGTGCGGGTACATAGTAGAGAAGGGTAGGATCAACCACGTCCTTCTTTTCAGAATATGATGAGCACAGGGACAAACAAAGCCGTTTGCTGCATATAGCTATGTCTCGTACTCCATAGTACTTTGTTTGTGCTGCGCCAAAAATGTCTATGTCCCCGATTCTAAAACCACAGGTGCATTTATTCGGTTGCGGAATCACATTTAAATTGAGCCCGTTTTCGATTTGGATGTGCCCACGGGCTGGACGTGCATGTTCTGGAAATGGGCTCCACATAAATTAATCTGGACATACTACAATACCTCTACAATATCAGACTTGCCATACTAAGTCTTATATCCTACCAAAAATAAATAAAGATCCAATTAGCCAGTCTCATAGTAGTCTCTGGCAGGGGCAGCAGAACATCTTTTTGGTTGGAGGGAACAAACAAACCAACCAATCTCCAGGCTTGCCTCAAGTTCTCTAGCTGTTGGTGCAGGGTTGGGCAAACTATTGAGGGGGCCATGGACCATGTGGCCCACCTAATTCCACTGCCTATGGCATTAGTTAGTCTATTCCAAGCTTATGGAAGAAAATGTTCAATGATTATCTGATTCAGTACTTCAGGCTCCATCTCTGGGGAGGATGAATTACTAAAAAACATTTTCTCCCTCCCCCTCTCAATTCTAATCTTCTGCTAAACACCCAATCTCAAACAAAACTTGTAAGAGTAAACTTCAAACAGATTCCCAAATGGAAGAAAATGGCACAAAACTATGCAGATGTCCACAAAGTTATGTCAGCACATATCACAGGACCCTATAGCTATCCACATGGGAAAGACACTCTAAATAAATGGCTCACATTCATGCCCAATTTTCAAATAGGCAGGCTATGTGAAGCCACGGCACATAACCTGCCTGCCAACCCCCTTAATTCGGATTTTCACTTCCGTGGCGGAAACCTTGCCTATCTTTAAGGTGCAGAGGGCTATGCGGGTAGCATTGACAATCACTACTATCTGTGTAGCCTTTTCCTCCTCCACCACACCGCCCTGGAATGCCCCTAACACTCCCCGATGCTACCCGCATAGCATCTGGGTGCGTTAGGGACTTATCCAGGATTTTCAAAGGGCACTTCTAGGTGCCCTTCAAAAATCCCGGATAAGGCCTTTACATGGGTAACTAGGGAAATTACCCGTGTAAAGGCCTTTGAAAATCAGGCCCTTAGTGTATATGATTCAATGCAAAAAACGTGAAGGCTATTACATTGGAGAAACAAGCCAAAAGCTACAGACATTTATCTACCTTCATAGACACACCATAAATTGTTACTGAGAAAAACAGAGACACACCATAAATTGTTACAGAGAAAAACAGGGTTGTTACACTAGACTTAAACAGAAGAAACTCATCTAGGCTCTGGGCTGTCTGCATATGTCATTACCTATCAAAGCAAGGAGTGGGATACAGTGACAATTTATATCACACAGATATTGTCTGATCCCAGATTATCTATTTCTGTCATTAAATTCCAATGAAAGTCATAAGTGATAAAACAGTGACTCTTTGAATTTCAAAGTTTTATGTCTGATAATAGGTAAAGACGCCAATGTCTCCAATTCTTTTTTGTCATCGTCCAAATATTAGATCATTTTAATTTCAAATATTTTCCTTTCATGTTTATTCCTAATGTTTCCTTTCAGGATTTTGTGAGGTCATTAAGGGAGTCTTTGTTCTTTGAGACGTGCTCACCTACTGGGCTAATATTCTATTTCTTCATACTGAGAACTGACAAAGAGTATGTCCAATATCTCCTAAAAAAAGTGGACAGTGAAATGGTTTTGGAGTATATATGCACACATATTTGATACATAAAAGAATCAATAAAGCAAGGAAATTGTAGGAAATACTTAAAAAACTGAGACATTGCCAGGACATGATTATTACAACCACTAATAAGAGAAACCCCAATCTAATGTATTTTTGTTGGAACTTACACCATGAAGAAAAACGTATTTCTTCTTACAGTGTGATGTTCCTTTTTTCTTTATTTAAATGGGGACGCAACCCCAACAAGTGCTAAGGTGACAATACCCCTTAGTACACCCCGGTAAAATTCTCCTTCAGGCTTTAAATATTTTTATAGATCAAAGAAGTGTCACTTAGCTGGTCAGAAAAATTTTCTCTATAGAGAGCGAATCGCTGGAGAAGTTGACAGTCATAGGGAAGGAATCAAACCACCCCCCCATTACTCAACAGCTGATCAAATGAGAACGCCAACACTCCAGCTTCAATCGCTCAGTTTTCTCCATCTGACCTTCCAGACTTTCCAAAAAACATCCGTGAAAGCAACTGTGCCATGGTAATACCACAAACTAGTAACCCAATGTTGCGTTTCGAACCACAGATCCTCTTGGCTCTTCATCAAACTTCGTTGCAACTGTGGGTGTTTCTCTTATTAGTGGTTGTAATAAATTTGTAGGAAACACATTTGGGTTTATGGGTTAGGATAGGACATGATAGTCAGGATAGTCAGCTCGATCTCCCAACAGTACTCCCTAAAATAGACTTCAGGCACCCAGCGTAAATAAGTTTTTTACCAGTGTAAATATGATGTAGATAGTAAATATGATGTAGATAGTTTCCCTCAGTTACTTCCAAGTTGTTCTCCCCGTTCATTGTAAATACAACGCAGAGTGCCTGCGTTGTATAGATGTTGTTTGAATGTAAACCGCACTGATCTAAATAGCACGATATAGAAGAATTGGTAAATTAAATAAATAAATAAATAAATTGGCACCCTTATAAACAATTCAAATCAGTGTGAACAGAAGAACCACATTCCCACTGCAATAAAATCAGATGCACCTGTGATCAGTTGTCGGTACTCATATGACTTGAATCAACCCATGACTGATAGCTCTAATGTTTAAAAGGGCCATATTCACTCCTTGTTCTATTTTCACAATGGTGATGACAAAAGAGCTGCCTGAGACCATCAGAAAGCCATTATCACGAAACATCAAAATTCAAAGGGTTACAAGGCCATCTCCAAAGACCTTGGGATTCCTGTATCTAGTTTAAAATGTTATTAAGAAGTTTTCTGCTCATGGAACTGTCAAAAACCTCCCAGGACATGGTAGGGAGAGGAAAATTAATCTAATAAGTCTTTGAAGGTTAGTGCGAACTGTTGGAAAAAAGAGAAATTAAGAGTTACCTGCTAATTGTTGTTCCTTGAGGAACTCCAGTCCAGTCCTGCACCTCTGGGTAGTGCACCTCCTCCAGCAGCTTGGAGACTGAGCCTGTCATCGTTTAGATGACACTAGTGTACATATGTAGCTGGCACCGCCCACCAGCCCCAGTACCTGTTGACAAAGCAGACGCAGAGGAGCAACAAATAAGTAGTTAAACATGCAACAAACACTTCTATGTCTAAATAAACTAGTACCCCCTCCATCCCCTGGAAAGGATACCCCATCCCCCCTCCAGGATGGGTAGGCCTACCTGTTGAGCGCTTGAGCAACTCCAACCAGCAGAAAGCGAGCAACTGATAGCTCTTTTGGTCTTCCCCTCCCAAAAACACTGATTACACACCCCTCCCCGGCTCCTCCTGGCCACTTCCTCCACCAAGGGAACCAGCTTCAGGACCAGGGTGTACATAGATTATCACAGAAAGCACTCAGGGAGGGTTCCGGGACTGGAGTTCCTCCAGGAACAACAATTAGCAGGTAAGTCTAATTTCTCTTTCCTTATCGTCCCTCCAGTCCAGTCCCGCATCTCTGGGATGTATCAGAGCAGTTAAACTAATGGGAGGGACCCGCACAACCAGCCTGAAGCACTGCCGATCCAAAACGAGCATCCCCCGCCGACTGGACATCCAGGCGAAAATGTCCAGATAAAGTATGCCACCCTACAGATCTCCACCGGCAGAACTAAACTATACTCTGCTCACGAGGCTGCCTGAGCTCTCATGGAATGCATCTGCAACCCCGCCGGCTCTGCTCTACCCTTCAAGATGTATGCAGGTGTGATTACCTCACTGATTCATCTGGAAATGGAGGCTTAGCAGCCACCTCACTTTTGCACGACCCGCCAAACAGAACCAGCAGACGGTCCGATCTCCAAAAGGACGAAGCCCTTTTCACATACCTTCGCATCCAAGTGGCACAGCTGTGGAGTGGCAGAGCCCATAACCACTCTCGCTCACATCCGAGCTCACCAGAGCCGGAAAGGAAATGGCCTGATTTATATGAAATGCTCACACCACCTTGGGCAAAAATGAAGGTACCAGGTGCAGCCGAAATCCTGCGTGCCGAGCAAATGACCACCAGGAATACCATTTTCAGAGTTAGATCCTTCAGGGAAGCTCGACTCAATGGCTCAAAGGATTCCCCAGACAGCACCGTCAGCACCAGATTGAGATTCCAAGGCAGTACCACTGCCCTCTTTGGCAGACAGAGGTGGGTCACTGCCCCTAGAAAGCTCAGCCCATCTGGGTGTGTACCCTATGGCACCCTGTGGACTTTCCCGTGATAACTGGAAATCGCCGCCAGTTGCACCCTCAAGGAACTGGCAGCTAGACCCTTATCAAAACCGGATTGCAAGAACGCCAAGATGTCTGAGATGGAGGCAGTGGAAGGGCGTGCCTGCCTCTCTCAGCACCATGGTTCAAAGATGCGCCCTATGCAGATGCACGCCAGGTTCGTAGACCACCTCTGGGCCTGTAGCAAGGTTGCTATTCCCGAGCCTGATTATCCTTTCTTCTTCAACTTTGCCCTTTCAAGAGCCATGCTATAAGCAATAATTGATCCACCTGGGGCATACGAAATGACTCCTGTGTCAAGAGGTCCTTCCAACTGGAAGCCACCACAGTCAATCCGCTAGTATTCGAATCAGGTCAGCATATCACTGGCACCTCAGCCAGTCTGGTGCCACCAGAATTACAAATCCCCGGTGCACCCCTAGCCATTGCACTAACTGGCCTATGAGCGCCCAAGGGGAAAAACAGAGAAGACCCTCTTCGAGCCACTGCTGAATTAGAGCATCCAGGCCCTTGGACTCCCTCTCTTCTTCTGCTGAAAAACCGTCAGGCCTTGGCTGACTTGAACACTGCCATTAGGTCCATGACCGGTGTGCCTCATCGGTGGACCACCTGCTCGAACACCTCCTGATTGAGCTGCCACTCTCCGGGGTCCATGTGCACTCGGCTGAGGTAGGCTGCCATCACACTGTCAACTCCTGCTATGTGTGCCGCCGATAACGCCTGGAGACGAATCGCTGCCCATCCGAACATCTTTCCAGCCTCTTCCTCCAGGGCTGCACTGCCTGTGCCTCCTTGCTGGTTGATGTAAGCCACCGTGATCACATTGTCCGAGAGGACTTGGACAACCTTCCCCTGCAACCATGGCTCAAAACTTTCTAGCACCAAGGTCACCGCTCGCATCTCGAGTCTGTTGATCGACCACAGGGCCTCCTGCGGACTCTTGTCCCTGAACAAAGCGTCCTTCGCAAAGGGCTCTCCAACCTGACAGGCTGGCATCGGTCATCAGAGGAACCCACACCGGGGACTCCTTCCAGGCTCCCCACATGCAGCCATCAACTGAGGGCTCTCCTGGCGCTCCGCGGGCAGGGGAGTACTTGGGACAGGGGTTGATTCTGATGGGACCATTGACTGAGCAGAGCCCTCTACAGCGGTTGCATGTGTGCCCTTGCCCATGGGACTAGCTCGAGAGTGGCCACCATGGTTCCCAGAACCTGCAGATGCCACCACTCTGATGGTCTTGCCATCTTCAGGACCTGTTGTATCCATTGTCGTAGCTCCTGCGCCTGGCAAACCGGCAGGAAAATCCTGCACACACAGTTATCAAAGCACGCTCTCAAATACTCTAGCTTCTGGGCCGGCCGTAATTGACTCTTGGCCAGGTTGATCCCAACCGAGACTTTGAAGGAAATCTCCCACCTGCGCTTTTGCTCTTTTCGCTATCGTCCTTGGACTTCGCCTGGACCAGCCAATCATCTAGGTATGGGTGGACGAGAACCCCTTACTTGTGGAGAGCTGCATCCACCACCACCATGACCTTGGTGAAGGTATGGGGGGTGGTCGCCAGACCGAAGGGCAAGGCTCGAAACTTGAAATGGCCCCTTGGCACCACAAAGTGGAGAAACCGCCGATGTTCTGGATGGATGGAAATGTGCAGATACGCCTCTGCGAGGTCGAGAGTTGCCCAAAATCTCCGCTTCCTACCACCATTATTACTGTGAAAATGCGGTACCCGGAGACCGTAGTTCATGCCCTCGAAGTCGAGAATTGAGTGAAAGGAACCTTCCATTTGGGCACCATGAAATACAAGAAGCATTTACCGCAGACGTACTGGTCTCGCGGAACCAGTTCTACAGCTCTCAGCTGCAGACAAGTCAAGGTCTCTTCGACTGCTGCCAACACCGCTGTGCCCACTTTGGATGATCAAAGGAGCTTGTTCTTGCTCCGGCAGTGGATATAGGTGTGTCATGGATTGCACCCCTTTAAGGCTAACCTACGGCAGATCCCACTCACGATGGAACATCTGTCCTACTACTCCATGTACCGGTAAGACTTTCTGCGATTTCCGTACCGCCTGGAACAGCGGATTCTACAGCGCCTCTTCCTCTGCCAGGAGGTTAGCAGGCATATTCAGGGCCTTGAGGGTCTCCAAGGTACACATAGAATGTGAGCCCTTTGGGGACGAGGAATTGTAACAGTACCCACTTATACTAATTGTAAACTGCCCTAATGGCCTTCGGCCTGGGCCGTATATCGAGAAATTGCATAAACATAAGCATAAAGATGAGCACTGGTAGCTCCTCCCGGCGGAAAACCCGAACAATCCGGGCCTGATCCTCCTGTTCTAGGCTCTCTCCTTCTTCCAACTCCTCCTGCAGATCTAGCTCCATGTCAAGGTCTTCCCCATCCAGCCCCTCCGACAATGGCGATTGCTGCCACTCCTCTAAGCCTCTAGCCCGCTTAGACGCCACTGCTCCTGACTTGTGCTCTTTTGCGTCTGTCATCCTCTTAGTCCTGTGTTCTGGGGCTGAGGAGCCACTTGGTAGGCAAAACGCCTTCTGCAAAAGAAAACCTCCGGTGAGAACTCCTCCAGGAGCCCTACTGCTCCCTGGGCTCAAGGGGTGGATGGTCCAGGGCGGCATCATGCAGGAACCGGGGGCTGAATCCGCTGAAGTAACATGGCGCCCCCCGCCTCCAGGGTCTCTTGCAATTGGGAGGGACTCTCCTGCCTCATCTCATCCTGCAGGTCCTGCTCCCATGACAGCCTCTTGTGTGCAGTTTAGACAGACACCTGTCTCCGAGACCACACCACATCGGGGACTGCATATCTTGAGGATTTTTAAATTGCACTGCAGTGTTGAATCTTAAGATATGAAATGGACCTTGCCCTGATCCAATCAAACTGACACGTTCTCCGAGTAAAGTTTACGTTTTTCTTCTAATACTACAAATGGTTATAAGGGAGTACAGCTTCCCTTACAAGCAATATTACAGATTTAATAGGTATATAATCTGGGCTAAGCAACAAGAGATGATCTTGTCAGGTTACTCACTGACCATAGACAGATGGAAGGATTTCATTTGCGTCCAGTCCACTGACTGACTATCTTTCAAATTACATAAATTTCTTGTATGCAGTACTTCCTGTTTTCCCCAGAGCTATAGCTGCTACAAACCTACATGCAGCACCTCTTTTTGTTTTCTTTTTACACTTATCTTTATTTCTGTCTCTCTTTTTATCTGACCCTTCTCAGGAGAAAGCAACAATGTTTCAACCACGTGCCAGTTACATCACCTGACCTAGCACAACAGTCCTCTGAAAATCCACCCAGCAACAAACAATGGCCTATCTGATTAGGCCTTTCCCACGTGTCTGCATCAAGTCATTGTGCACTGAATAAGTTGTGAGCTGTATAACACAAGAAATGCTTAAGTATTAAGTGGGGTTCACACCCCTTGATACCATCCTATACCAAGCACTGCAGTCTGGCCGGCATGGTGGAAAGGGCTGGGGGCACTCCCCAGGAACACCCTCAATCTGTATCCGGGTAGGTAAAAGGATCCCCAGTGCAACTCCACAGGCTCAGAGCACTAGAACCAAACCAAAATCTAATTAAAACTGAAATTAAAAAGAAAGTGCAAATGGCACCCTAGGAAGAGGCTGCTCTGTCCTGCTTTATTCTCTGGTGGTTGCCTCTCCCAGGCACTCAAAACACAGCAGGGGGATAAACACATGCGGGCCTGAATAAGAAGAAATCACGCCAGAGGGAGTTTTCCACACCGCTGCAGGCTCCCAAACATGCAGCTGCAAGGGGTTCCTGCTGTCCTCCCCCCGCCACTCTTACCTTGGAGCCTCTTTGCCGCGTGTCTTTTCTACCACTCGCACTCAACTTTCCTTCCCAGCTTCGGCGCCAAGGGGGGTGACTCAGGACTGCCAGCGTTCACTCCTGTCAAGCAACTGTAGCCCCTGCAGTGGCTCCTCACCAGATAACGGTTTCGGGAGCAGCCAGAAGTCTCGGACTGAGGAAGGCTCCCACAGAACTCCCCCCCCCCCAAAATCCTGGGGGGAGAGGGGAAAGAAGGAATATCCTCCCCTCAGCCCTGTTGTCCCCCGGGTTCTCTCTGTTCCTTCTGATTTTTTTTTATATTCCTGCCTTTAAAAACAAAGATCCTGCACCTTAACAGGGGATTAAAAGCAAACTCTAACTAAACCTATCTCCTTAGTTGTTTCTTCAATGAGTCCAGCACCCTGGCTCAAACCTCCTCCAGCTGCTTGGAGACTGAGCTTACTGGGGCTGGTGGACGGTGCCAGCTGCATATGTACACTAGTGTCATCAGAAAGATGACATGCTCAGTCTCCAAGCTGCTGGAGGAGGTGCACTACACAGAGGTGCGGGACTGGAATGGAGGGACGATAAGGAACACCACATACAACATCCAAAGAGCTTAAGGCTGACTTGGAGCAATCTGGAGTGGTGGTTTTAACCCACATCATACACCGTGCACTAAGCAGAGAAGAACTTCATGGGCGAACAAAGACAGGCCCACCTGATCTTTGTTCAAATCCACCTTGAGAAACCACAGTCCTTCTGGAAAATGTTCTGTGGACAGATGAAACCAAACTTGAGGTCTTTGGTAATGCAGACCAGCGATAGATTTACAGGTGAAGAAATGAAGTTTATAAGGAAAAAAACACCTTTCCTAGAGTTAAATATGGTGGAGGTTCCATAATGTTGTGGGGCTGTTTTGCTGCCTCAGGAACTGGAGGCCTGGAATGTATTAAAGGAATCATGAAGTCAGAGGACTACCAATGTATTTTGGAGTGAAATGTGCTGCCTAGTGTCATAAAGCGAGGTCTGTGTTGAAGGTCATGGGTCCTCCAGCAAGACAATGACTCAAAACATACATCCAAAAGTACAAAAGAATGGTTAAAAAGGAAAAAAATGGACTGTTTTAAACTGACCAACAATGAGTCCTGATCACAATCCAATCGAGAACCTTTAGAAAGAGTTGAAATCTGTCATTTGTAAAGGGAATCCTGGAAACATTCATGAGCTGGAACAATTAAAGTTTATGAGTAGGAGAAACTACCTGCAGATAGATGTATGAAACTTATAGATGACTACAAGAAATGTTTGGATGCTATCATCACTGCCAAGGATTGTGCAACAAAATATTAGCAAAGGGTGCCATTAATCCTGTCCAGATCATATTTTGTTTTTTTTTCCTCAGAAATTATTATGTCTATGAGGGGCATGTTTACAAAGCAGCGATAGCGGCCTCTGTGTGATATCGGAGCCGCGGGCCCATTGAATTCAATAGGACCGCGACTCCGATATCGCACGGAGGCCGCTACCGCTGCTTTGTAAACATACCCCTAAGTTGCACAGACATCTTTTTTTGTTGTATACCTTTGATCATACTATTAAAATATTTTGATGACATACAATTGGAATATTTCCAATTATTTATCAAGATATTGTACACTACCTAAAATGCAAGGGTGCCAACAATGCTGACCACAACTGTAACTCTCAAAAGCTTGTCAAAATAATTAAGTTAGTCCAATAAAAAGGTATCACCTACAACTTGTTTGTAGACCTTTACTTGCATATAAAATAGACTGCAAATTGTGAACATCAGGAGTTGGACATCCCTTTTCCTGCCTAGATGCAAAAATGCAATGTGTGCCTTTGAGTCAGTCCTGACTCCTGGCAGCCCAGAAGCTCCTGGGTTTTCTTGGCAGTGTCACTGGAAGTAGATTGCCAGGTCTTTCTTCCGAGGCAACAGAGGGTTAAGTGACTTGCCCAAGGCCACAAGGAGCGCTAGTGGGAACTGAACCCTGGTTGCTTGGTTACCAAGCCAGTGTTCTAACCACTAGGCTACTCCTCCACTCTTTCCTGCCTAGATAACCTATGAAAAATCTGGCTTTTAATTGTCATGTATTTGTCTCACAAAGGAAAAAAGGGGGTTATTTTTTAAGCCTTAGACATGATTTGCACATGTATACTCAGACATACACATTTGAAAATAGCATTCATGTGTAAATGGCCATTTTATAAAGGGATGAGTATGTACAAGGCTGTACTTACTATCTGGAAGTAGTAAGGAGGCATGTTGAGCGTAGTTAGGTGTAGCCAAAGCGGGTCAAAAATCTATATTGGTTTTGTTTTCTCCATTTCACATAGGGAATACATATGTATGACCCAAAATGTCCACGCCGAGATTTACGCCTGCTCCCTAGCATGTTTAAGGTGTAAAAAAAAGTGCTTGTTTCAGCTAGCCCTTTACGGGGTGGGGGGGGGGGATCAAAAGGGTCATCCTCCCTTATCGCTCATTATTTATTTACCCTTCTAAATTGATTTTAGATGGGGTATTTGATGCTATATTTAACTGGCAGCATTTATACCTGCAGGGTTGCAAAATGGCCAGCATACATGTGCAAGCACCAGCACTTACACGTGGAAGTTCTGAAATCCAGCACTTGCACATGGTTGGCCATGTTTCTCGGTTGTTTTTTCCTACGTGTACAACTGCAAAAAGGCTCCTCTGCGTATCAGCACATATACATGCACTCCTGCACCTCCATATTCAGTATTTTAGAAAAAGCTCCACATTTAGTAGAAACTTTTCTAAAATACTTCTGGAATTGCAAACATTGCGATTGAAATGCTTCAGTTCCATTCTCCACATCTTTTCTAAAATAAGCCTCAAAAAGCTTCTAGAAGTTATTTACATGCAGAAGGTTTTGCCTGTTAAACATCAGGGCAGGTTTAACCATCAGGTGAACTTGGCAATTACCTAGCACAGCAGCTTCTAGAAGGTGGCAAGGAGCAGCTGCCTTCAATGCAAAACAATAGATCTCCAGGAACAAGCAGGAATGTAGTCTTCACATATGGGTATCATCGGTACCGACAGAGCCTGCGCGGGAACGCTCCCCAGCGTCCAATTAGGAAGCTTTTGGGAGCATCCCACAGCACCTGCATGCTGCCTTCCCGCCTTTCCCAACTGCCTCTCTCCAGTTCTTCGTTTTCCACGGAGCCAGCAGGTCGTGTTCCTATCACCGCAGAAAATTATTTTCCTTATTCTTCTTTTTTGTGGTTGCGTCTGCCTTCCTTGACGCTATACCGGTACCGCCGGTTCTTCTTGCTTTCTTTAAAAAAAAAAAAAATAGTATTCTTTTTTTCAAAACTTTTCTTTCCAGGTGCACGTGCCATTTTGGGCCTTAGGCCCAAAATTTCCTCCACTATGGAGAAACCCACCTCAGGTTTTAAAAAACGCACCAAGTGTGGCGGTACCATCTCCGTCACCGACGAGTGGTGTCTTAAATGTTTAGGTCCTGACCACTTCATCTCCGAGTGCATGGCTTGTGCCATGATGTCCAAAAGGGGTCGACAGAACCGAGCTGCCAAGCTCTGTGCCCTTTTTCCCTCCGATGCAGCTTTGGTGGCATCGACGTCTTCCAGGGCTTCGTCTTCCTCCCATGGATCTCAGGTAACTAAACATAAGTCCAGCCGGTCCTCAAAGGGTAGATCTCCTTCCAAGCATCGAGATGCCTCTGGCGTTGCCCTTGAGGGTTCCATACCGGCAAAATTGCCCCGGCGGGAGGCTTCGGCTTCCAAAGCATTATCGGGTATCCAGGATGTTCTCGAGGCCTCGACCTCGGCAGAACTACTGGTGCCATGCTCTGTGGTACTGGCTGTTTCCGGCACCAACACCCTGGCATTGGCAGCGTCGATAGACCAGAGGTTTCTGGATATTGAACGCAGTCTGGCGGTTCTCCTTGCGGCAATGACGCCCTCGGAACCACGTCAGACAATTCAACCGGTACCGGCACCGATAGCATCGATATCGGTATCGGCTTTGCCGGCATCCAGTCATGCGATGCCTTCTGGTGCCGATACACCGGTACCAATTACCCCCGGTACGGGTATCGGGCTCTTCAAGAGCATCCGGAGGACTCCGAGGATTCTGATAGCTCTGCCGGTACCGGGATACTTCTCCCGGAGGAGCCTTCCTCTCCTAAACGTAGGATGTCTCCTCCAGAAGATATCTCCTTTCAAGATTTCATCAGGAAGGTGGCTCGTGGTTGACCATTACTGTGACTCCTGAGACAGAGCCTAGAGCTAAGGAGTTGTAGATTTTACAATATCCCAAAGCTCCTAAGGAGGCAGCTACCTTGCCTATCCATGAGATCTTACATGATCTCATGTTGAGAATGTGGGAGACACCTCTCACCACCTCTCCTCACTCTCGCAGACTGGATATCATATATCGAGTCCCTCCTTGTCCTGGATTCCAGAAAACTCAGCTTCCTCACCACTCTATTGTAGTGGAATCAGCTATGAGAAGGATCAGGAGTGCAAAGAGGCATGCCTCTAATCTTCCAGGACGTGTGTAGAACTTTGGATGCCTTTGGACGTCGTACTTTCCAGGCTTCCATGCTTTCTGCCAGGATCAGTTCCTATATTTTATATATGGGAATGTTCCTTAAAGAAGTCACAGGTGATTTAGAGGTTTTGAGCCCTCTTCTTCCTGAGGATAGAAGGCAAGTTTTTCTCACACTGGTCAAACATGCCCAGGATGTGTCTAAGTTTGTCAACCGTGCAGCTTTTGACTGTTTTGAGTGCATAAGCAGAACCTCTGCCATTGCCATAGGTGCACGTAGAATTGCCTGGCTCCAGGCATCCAATTTGGAGCTCTGGGTGCAGGACAAACTGGGCAATATCCCTTGTACAGGTGAGAATCTATTTGGCAAAAATTGGCAAGAAAAAGCCAATGAATTAGATGCTGACAACTCCACTTTGGATAGGCTATCCAAAGCCACAGCTGATCCTGCGAGAAAGAAATCTTTCAAGAAGTCTTTCTTCTCAAAAAAGAAGAGGTTTTATCCCTCTAATTCCCAGCAGGGACGTTCTGCAGGTCAGCTTGCCCGGAAGGGTCAGCAACCACCTAAACAAAGGAAAGCAAAGACTGCTAAGCCTCAACCACCTCAGCAGTTTCAGCCTCCACAAGGGCTTTGACTTTCATCTAGAGAACTTAGCCTTCCTGGCCCTCAATGGATCAGGGTCTTCCACCATTCCAGGAAGGTTATGTCACTTTGCCCCCAGGTGGGAGCAGATAACAGCAGAGCATTGGACACTCTCCATTATAAGAGAGGGGTACAAACTGCACTTTCAGTGCATGCCCCCTCAAACAATGGTAAGACAGTTCAATTCTCAGACCTCTCTCATCAACATGTTAGATCAAGAGGTCACTATACTTCTTGCCCAAGGGGCAATAGAAGAAGTACCCATTCATCAACAGGGTACAGGGTTTTACTCCCCCTATTTCCTTATCCCAAAGAGAACAGGGGGATACAGACCTATTTTGGACCTCAGAGAATTGAACAAATTCCTGTTCAAAGAGAAATTCAAGATGATTTCTCTAGGAACTCTGCTGCCATACCTTCAGAGTCAGGATTGGCTTTGTTCTCTAGATCGCAAGGATGCGTACACCCATGTTCTCATCCATCCAACGCACAGAAAGTTCCTTCGGTTCCTTTTTCAAGGAAAGCACTACCAATACAGGGTGCTTCCTTTTGGCCTGGCCTCAGCTCCAAGAGTGTGCATGAAATGCATGGCTGTGGTAGCAGCATTTCTCCGCATTCTAGGCATATTCGTCTTCCTCTACTTAGACGACTGGCTCATTCGAGCCCCATCAGACTCAGAGGCCAGGACTTCTCTATCTTGCACAATGCATATCCTTCAGTATTTGGGTCTGGTCATAAACATCCCAAAATCCAGTCTAACTCCCACTCAATCTCTAGAGTTCATAGGAGATTTGCTGGATACCAAAAAGGCAAGGGCCTATCTCCCCCAGGCCTGTTGCCTTCGCATGGTGCAGTTAGCTTCTCAAGCAGTGCTAAAACCTCATCTCACTGCCCGAGAAATGCTACAACTACTAGGCCACATGGCATCTACCGTGCATGTGGTTCCTTATGCTCGCCTCCATATGAGAGCAGCCCAGTGGACTTTATCCACTCAATGGACCCAGGCATCAGGGTGCCTGTCAGACAAAATAGCAAACACAAATCGCTTTATTTTGTCCCTCCAATGGTGGCAGTCCACTCAGAACCTGTTGCTGGGGTCCCCTTTTCAACAACCCTTACCCCAGGCAACTCTCACAACAGATGCTTCACCAGTGGGTTGGGGAGCTCATCTGCAAGACCTCTCCACCCAAGGCACCTGGACTCCACAGGAGACTCATCTACATATCAATCTCTTAGAGCTCAGCAGCAATCTTCCTTGCTCTTCGAGTGTTCTATACCCTGCTCAGGTACAAGACAGTCCTCATTCATACGGACAATCAGGTAGCCATGTTCTACGTGAACAAGCAGGGGGGAACAGGCTCTCTGTCGCTTTGCAACGAAGCTTTGCGACTATGGGCCCTCGCCAGAGAGCATCAGATTCATCTCTTGGCAGTGTATCTCCCAGGCATACAAAACTCTTGGGCAGACAGATTCAGTCGAGTTCTGCTTCCACACGAATGGTCTCTACATGCAGAACAGGTGGCCAAGATTTTTCAAATTTGGGGAACCCTGGACATATACCTCTTTGCAAGTCTGTTGAATGCCAAACTTCCCCGATTCTGTTCCAGAATTCCGGCTCAGGGCTCTCAGGCCAGGGATGCTTTCCTCCTTCACTGGGGTCAAGACTTCCTTTGTGCCTTTCCACCCATCCCACTAATTCCCAAAACCCTATTCAAGCTTCAGAGAGACAGAGGGCGTATGATTCTTATAGCTCCACATTGGCCAGTGTGGTACCCTCTGCTTCTACATCTGTCTCAAGCTCCCTCCCTGGAGTTAGGATCTGCTCCAGATCTCCTGTCTCAGGAGGACGGAATGTTATGGCATCCCAATCCCCAATCTCTGCATCTCAGAGCTTGGTTGCTGAAGGCCTAGATCTTCATGATCTTAACCTTCCTCAGCAAGTAAAGGATGTCCTTTATGCTTCCAGGAAGCCTTCCACAAGACGCTCTTATGCTTTCAAGTGGAAAAGGTTTACCATATGGTGTTCGCAGAAGGGTCTTAACCCCCTTGCGATACCTCTGGAATCATTACTGGAGTATCTCCTTCATTTATCCAATGCAGGACTTAAAACTAACTCAGTAAGAGTCCATTTGAGTGCTATTGCAGCTTCTCTCAAGCCTCTAAATGGACAACCTATCTCCTCCCATCCTCTTATAGCAAGATTTATGAGAGGCCTTCTTCTAACTAAGCCTCCCATTAGGCCACCACCGGTGGCATGGGACTTAAACCTGGTTCTTGGTCAACTCATGAAGCCACCTTTTGAACCCTTAGCTACTACTTCATTGAAATTCCTTTCTTGGAAAGTTATCTTTCTCATTGCAATCATATCAGCACGCCGCATCAGCGAGTTGCAGGCACTAGTAGCTGATCCACCTTGGACAAGGACTCCCGCCGGGATGCCTTGTTTGGTCAGGCTGTTCTCCAACACCTGTTCCATACCTAATCAACTCCTACCCGCCATCCCTGGTTGGATGCCAGAGATCCATGGGAGGAAGTGGAGTCCTTCACAGGGACACACAACTTCTGGGGTCTCTCCCTGGCATCTAAAGCTAGGGAGTCCCCATATGTGAAGACTACATTCCTGCTTGTTCCTGGAGATAGCATAGTTACTCACCTGTAACAGGTAATCTCCGGGAACAGCAGGAATTTAGTCTTCACAACCCACCCACCTCTCCTAGGAGTTGTATCTCTCTATCTATCTCTTTCCCTTTCCCTCTCTCTCTCTTTGTCTCAGCTTCAAACTCCTGGAGAGAGGCAGTTGGGAAAGGCGGGAAGGCAGCACGCAGGCGCTGTGGGATGCTCCCAAAAGCTTCCTAATTGGACGTTGG
Organism: Ichthyophis bannanicus; assembly: GCA_033557465.1. NCBI lineage: Eukaryota > Metazoa > Chordata > Amphibia > Gymnophiona > Ichthyophiidae > Ichthyophis > Ichthyophis bannanicus. The sequence continues at coordinate 455,318,972 of CM066036.1, forward strand.
GGAGCGTTCCCGCGCAGGCTCCGTTGGTACCGACGATACCCATATGTGAAGACTAAATTCCTGCTGTTCCCGGAGATCACCTGTTCAGGTGAGTAACTATGCTATACTGACAACCACAGAAATGTAACAAACCATTAGCATGTACTTTTACCAGCAGGGAAGGTGAACAATTTTCAAAAGCCATTAATCCAAGTAATTGTTTATTTGAAAATTGTCCTATGTAAATATACAGAACAAGGTATGTTATCCGTTCAGTGCAGGATTATTTTGGCAATAGGGATGTTGGGGTAATCATGAAACGTTTGGGGGAGGGAGGCTAGGAACTTGAGAGTTAATTTAGGTAGGGAAGGGGGGGGGAGGAAAAGCTGAAGATTTGCTTATGGCATCTTATACCTTTGCACTAAGCTCTGCTACATATAATTATCTTTTTCTGCAAATGATATTACATATATATCTTTTTAATGTAACATTAACATACATTATTTTATGCCTGCCTGACTACAGAATACTATCTTGCTAACTAGTTTCTGATAAATCTTTACTAAACGCTGTTTACATATCTTTGCTGCAGTTGCAAACAAATGTAATTTATTCCTATTTTACTATGGAGATATCTGGTTCAATACAGAAAAATGTTTTAGTTTTCTTTTTTTACTGCATATTCAGGTTTTATGTTGAAGTTCTGAATATGTTTCCCAAATACTATCTTTATAAAGGAATCTGTTATTTTATTATGATAACTTCAATAATGTTATGAAATTATGAGCCTGTTTCCCCATAGACTTGGGGAGGGGGAGCCTTTGTAAATTGGGCTATAAAGTAAAAGTAAATCACCATGTTATCTCAAACTACTATATCTGATGCAAGCCTATGTTCGTGCCTAGATTTTGACAAGTTGCACTATATGAAAGCTATGATGATGAAAGGTTAAAGTTAGCAAATGTAAATTAATTAACAATTTATTCAAAGTGTTACAAAATGGTTACGTCCTCGTCTAACTTAGAAGGATGTCGGTAAATATCAATCACGCACTTCTACCGCAGTTTTCAACCCACCCTTAAATACAAATTACACTGAGAATGCAGATGCTCAATTGCAAAATAAAACGGCTACGTGTTCGTTAATAATTTATTCTAAAGCAGACAAGCTGTTTGCAAATTCCTATTCACCTCGCTTGACATGCATTGCTACCAAATCCGTGCGATTTTACCCGAAAAAACCGCTCCGCCCTATTATTTCACTCAGAAGGTCCCTGGAAGCTGGATGCGTCACAGGGATGCTCGGCTGAACAAACACGCATGCGTACTGACTCCCACCCTTACAACCTCAGCAGCAACAGCAATACAAGTGCCGGCGAAAAGTCAGCGATGGGCGGGCAGAGGCACGCGAGGGAGCCGTTGCGTTGAGATTTTAGCGCGCGGCACTAATAGAACATCCATATCCTTCCCCGTCGGCGGCACTGCTTCTAGCTCAGGGTGCAGAAGGGGGAGCGCGCATGCGCGCACACGCGCGCTACTATAAGGCGAGGCGCTCGCGCAAGAGCTACCTGACACGAGCTAGCGAAGAGACGCAGACAGGCGGGTGCCTCAGGTGAAGGATGCTGAATGGTCCCTAGCTACGCTGAGGCGTCGCCTCCCCGAGAGCAAGAAGGCGGCCTCCATGCGACCAAGATAACCCGCGAGGTGCAAGGACACAGGGAAGTAGAGCCGGTGGACTAGGAGAGAGGGAGGCGGGCGGCAGCATGAGGAGAGAGTGGAAAGCCGCAGCCCCGCAGTGCCGATAGCGAAAGAGAGAGAGAGTGCGTCTTCACCTTACTTGTCTCGGAGTCGCCTCTCTCTTTCTTCGCCTCGAGAGAACTACGAGACGGAGAAAACCGGCGCCCCCACCCCTACGGTCCACGGCCGGGAGCGATGAGCTATGGAGCTGGCTGGCAGGTCCCTGCGACAGCCACGTTCTTCTGGGCTTCTGTCGGACAGCCTTTCTGCCTGCCCTGCTCTGCTGCGCTTACTGCTGCTCCTCACCTGCTTTCAGTCCTGGGGGGCTGCTGCGGTCAGAGGTGGGTCCCTTTTGCTGCCTCCACCTTTTCTTTTAGCTGTTTATACCACTATATATAATATATAGTTTAGAAGTCTATGCATATGAAGTGCATAATTTCTGTAGATGGTTGGGAATGCAAGCTCATTTATATAGCATATTTTAATTATCTTGGTGCATAAGTGCACATCTAGTTTTTGATTTGTTAAAGGATGTTTTTCCCTGCCTATTCAAGAATTCTGCATTTCTCTGTGTATAGCTGTTTGTCTATATAGTGTTTTTAAATTGTGAAAGTATTCCACAATTTGGTACAAAAATGCATAGCCTAAACCAATAACAAAATTATTGCAATGGGGTTGCAGATACTTGAATCTTTTAGGAAGAAGAAAAATACATGGGCAGAGTGCAAAGGTGAAGGATTGCTGCAATAGTAGTTGAAATTTTTTAATTTAAATTCCTAAAAGCCTCTTTTTTTCTGCAGTGTTGGCTTCTCGTGACACTTTGATAGAGTGAAGAGGGTTATATGCGGATCTTTTCTAAGAAGCCATGATTATTAGATGCTGCTACAGATCCATTATTTATCATTTGAAATGGAAGAATAATCCTATTCTATGAAGGATCTAGAATGCATGGCTATGAGAAGCAATGGCCTGGGGTTCCCAAAAGAATATGAAAATTAGGCATAATGTAAAGAGAAGTTAACAGTGACAGGTTCAGGTTGTTTTAGGGTACTGGAGTTGTCTTTCAGCTTCTGAGGAAGTACCTATGTGTTCTGAAGGTTGAATGTTTGAAAGATATGGAAAAGATGTGTATTTGCTTTTAAACTGTCATTCATAAAAAAAGACCATTATCTATGTAACTCTTTAAAGTACAGAGAGAAATACAGTTTAATAAATAATACAGCTACATAAGGAAAATGTTGAAGCTGAAGTCAAGCCTTTGTTTCTAGCAGCATGCTATTTCTGCTTTTGAGTGGTTGACATATATCTTTTTTCGCATTCCTCCTTAGCTCTGCATTGGAATGATACTGCAGGAGATGTAGTTGGAAAACTGGCGAATGAAGAGATTATGTTGCAGCAGAGCAGCAGTAGCGGTCATAGCCATGCTATCCAGAAAGAAATCACACTGCCTTCAAGGCTAATCTACTATATCAACATGGATTCAGAGAGTCCATACCATGTCCTAAGCACTAGAGCAAGAGACCAACACAAGCAGAATAAGGTACAGTTGGAGAACGGGAAGATTACAGAAGCTTGGGTTCTGCAAAAGTGGCTCAATAATATTTCCAGTAAACATTGCTTATAATTTGTATTCAAGACTACAGCATCCATATTTGTGCCAGATGGGCAGGGAATGAAATAGTACACTTTTAAACTATTGTGAATTACCACAGATTACATCCTAGAAGTAACAGTGATTATTACTTTTTGGAATCTGAAATTGCAAGTGCAGTACCAGGCACTTTTTAAACTTCTTATGTACATGCACCCCTGCAGTTAGCCTGAAGCCATATGCTGGTAACGCGGCCCACATGTGCGTTACTGGCACGGGGCTTAGTAAACATGCCCTTTACAGTGTAAGTGTTGGAAGTATAGCGTGCATGACTGGCCCACTGTTTTAGGCTTCAAGTTTTGATGAATTAATTTTATTAATGCATTCCATGCATTTAAGGTGCACTAAGGGCTAGATTTAAGAAATATATCTTGTATTCTGTTTGTTGGAGCAAAAGGCTTTGTAAATTGGGCCCATTTCATTCTATCCCTCAAATTTTTTTAACAGCTTGGAGGAGCTGTTCAGGCAATAGTGCTGAACGGTAGTGAAAGGCATGTCCATAGAAATTGGTAGCTGAGTCATTTTTCCATGTCCGATATCTCATACAGTTGCTCAAGAAAGCCATGGATTTATTGGTCATTTTTATATTATGTTTTTGTTTCTAAGATGTTTTGATTTCTATGAAACCTTTGATTGGTCATGGAAGTGTAAGTTTGTTTTCCTTTTGCTTTTATTTTTGTTTGGAAATACTGGGTCTTTCAAGCTAGAAATATTACTGTGCTTTTTCATTATCACTTTAACAAATTGGGGCAGTGTGCAAGATAGAAAAAGGAACCAATGTAAGAATACAATAGCTGACATACAGACCATAATTTCTTTATTTGTAGTGGAGTTTCTGCCTCCTCCCCATCACCTCTAAAAAAAAAAAAAAAACAACCCCCCCCCCAAGTTGCATGTATTTATTTATCCATATTTATATACCAACTTTTCCTTCAATCAAGGTGGTGGGCTACATACATTGGGGTTACATTTAGTGGGGTGACACTACTTACATAAAAGGTTAAAAGCGAGGGGCTAACATTCAGGCTCGGTTGGTGGGTCCTTTATCTGATTAGTTATAGTATTCTCTGAATAGGAAGGTCTTAAGGAATTTGCAAAAGTCCTTGAGGTCATTCATCGCCCTCAGTTCGTCGGGGAGGTTGTTCCAAAGGGCCAGCGCTGAGAGGGATATGGCTCTACTGGAAGCAACATGCTTTGTCTTATGGTATCCAGCTGGTGTGCGTAGTTTGCCGTTGCCGGGTCGGCTGGTTGAGTCCTTGGTTATCAGGCTTTGGAGTACCTCTGCTGTGCATTGGTGTATGATCTTGTATATGTTTGAGGTGGTTTTGAATCTTGCCCGCACGTGTATTGGGAGCCAGTGCGGTTGTTGTATTACAGTTGTAATGTGATCGTTCTTGGCAGTGCCGGTTATAATGCGAGCTGCAGTGTTTCGCATGAGCTGGAGTGGGTGAGTAGCCTGCTTAGATAGACCTTGATAGAGGGAGTTTCTGTAGTCCAGTGCGGGTGTGATAACTGCCTGACATACGGTTCGGAAGTGGTCTTGACTGAGGATTGGTTTCAGTCTCCGGATGACCTTTAGTCGCTGGTATGCTTTTGCTGCAGTTTTTGTTTGTGAGCATGGAGGCTTAGGCTTCTGTCCAGGGTGATGCCTAAGTATCTCACCTCGTCTTTTATTGGTATGTTATGGTTCAGGATGTTTATGCTCTGCGGTTGAGTAGAGCTGGGGTTTCTGGATATGATGATTGCTTCAGTTTTGTTGAAATTGACTATCCGCAAGCCAGTTGATGTCCTCCAGGCAGTTGGACATGGGAGACAAGTCTGGAGCGAGGGTGTTTAGTGAGTCATACAGCATACTGTCATCAGCATAGATGTGATATTGTATCCTGTGACATTTGATGTCGCAGATTGGTTGGATGTATATGTTGAATAGGACTGAAGATAGGGCTGATCTCTGTGGTACTCCTTGGATGATGGGGAACTTTGAGTTTCCATGGTATTCTTTGACCTGTTGTGTTCTGTGACTTAGGTAAGATGTGAACTATTTCAATGCGGGGCTGCATAGCCCAATCTCCTGTAGTCTGTTCAGCAATACTGGGTGAGAGACTGTGTCTAATGCTGCTGTGTTGTCAATGAATACTAGTAAAAATCCATTTTTTAAATTATCCATACCTTTCAGTAGATTGTCAAATAGAGATGTAAGTAGAGTTTCCACATTGTGCATTGGCTTGAATCCATGCTGCTGTGGGTCCAACAGTGCTTGTAGATCCATGTGTTCTTGTAGCTGTCTCTGCGTCACCTTTTCAATAACCGTTGCCAAGAATGGAAGACTTGATATGGGTCTGTATGATTTTGGGCCTGTTGGATTCAGTCTAGCCCCTTTGAGGACAGGTCATATTGTGGCTTGCTTGAGTGTCAGTGGCATATGTCCTTGTATTAGTGAGTTTTTTACAATTTGGTGGATGTGTTTGGATAGTTGGTCCTTGGAGTTTTTAATCCATTCTACCGGGCACGGGTCTGTAGGGGATGTAGTTGTATTCAGGGTGTTCACAATGTCTTCTATTTGCTGTACTGTAGGAATGGTGAAGTTTTTTTCCATTCTTGCTTATTATTGGGCCTTTGTGTTTCTGTGCTACTTGTGTTGGCTTGTATATTGTGCTTGTTCATTAGGTAGTTTGCGTATTCTTGGGGGGCGATTTGATGTTTGTCATGACTAGTATGTTCTTTGAGTTTCTTTACAATGCTGAAGAGTTTTCTCTAGGCTTATTTGCTGCTTTCATAATGTGGTTTGTATGGTATTGTTGCTTATGTTCATTGATCAGGTTGTTGTATCTTTGTTGTTCAGTTCTGTACTGGTTTAGATTGTCCGATTTGTCCTGCCTTCATTTTCTTTCTTTTCATCTGAGTGAACGTTTTGCTTCCCTGATTGCGTTTGAGTACCATGGGGCATTCTTTCTTCTGTGGGTAGGTGCATTGTCCTTTCTTGGAGCATTTGCAGCTTTGGATATGGTATGGTTCCAGTTGTCTAATGTTTTCATCCAGATTCTTGCATTCTTGTTGAAGTTGTGGTGTTACTTCCTTCAGGAAAGCTTCTGTGTTGTAGGGTTTGACTCTTCTGTTAGTATTTTTTCCATTGTATCTGTGGTTGGGGATCTCCATGTGGAATGCAAATGTAAGGATGTGGTGATCTGACCAGGGGACTTGCTTAGGTGTTGGACTGGTGAATTGGTTCTGCTTGTATATCTGAGTTGGTATGAAAATGAGGTCTGGTGGTGTTCCATGCTGATGAGTGGGTGTGTTGACTGTCTATAGTCGAGCGCCTCCAAGGAAGGCACTAGTAGCTTTAGGTGGTGCAGAGGTTAGGTTGTAGTCTCCCAGGGCAATGAGAGGTTTGTGCTGATTGTTGGTTGCGCAGACTGACTCAAGTATCACTGATAGGTGATCATCTTTGGCGTTGGCGGGTCTGTATGTGAGACAGAGGCTGATGTAGTGGTTTGAAATGACTATAGTAGATTCTGAAGAATTGGAAGTGGATGTGAGTTTAAATTTGTAGTTTTCTCTAGTCTTATTAGAACTCCGCCACCTCTTGTTTGTTCTGGGAGAGTTGAATGCTTTGAAGTCCATTGGAGTGATTTGGTTCAGTATGACTTGATCCATTTCTGTTAGCCAAGTTTCAGTGATGCACACTATGTCCAGCTTGTGGTCCATTATTTATTTATTTAATCAGTTTTGTATACCACCTTATCCTTCAATCAAAGTGGTTAACAGGACAACAAAAGGGTTTACATTGGGGCATAGAGGACAGAGACAAGACATTGTAATAAATTACAGTACATCATATTAATTTACAATAAATTACAGTACATTGTAATAGTATATAAAGAGAACCTATAATATTATACTATAACATAACAAAATTGAGTAGAAACAGTTAGTAAGGTATCTTGAACTTTTATGTGATAGGTTGTTTGCCATAAGCCTCGATGAATAGATATGTCTTAAGGGACTTGCAGAAGTCTTTCATGTTGGTCTGAAATCTTAATTCCTCAGGAATAGAGTTCCATAGTTTATGTAATCATTGATGGTGTGTAGCTTGTTCCTGATCGATCTTGCGTTTATTAGCGCGCAGTTAACAGTGGTGGCAAGCATTGGGTTGTTGGCCACCTTTTTCTTTGGAGTTCGTCCGGTTTTGATCTTTTTGTGAGGTGCTTGCTGTGTATGGTTGTTGTGGGTGTGTGGTGCAGTATGGTAGAGCATGTAGGGTGGGCATGCAAGTAGATGTGCACCTGGTGAGAATGGTGTGAGAGCTACGGGTTGCGTTAGAAGGAGCAACGTTAGGCTAAGAAAGAGGTAGTGGTTTAGAGCTGCCATGCTTGATTGCACTCTGGGCTCATGCTGGCGGCAGTGGCGTACTCTGTTTTGTTTGCCGTTGATTATTAGTGTGGGTGGGGTGAAATCTGGATGTTTCTGCTCAGTCTCCGTTTTGGTGCCGGTGTTTATTTAGGTTGGTTTGTACCTCTTGCCTGATCCTTTGAGGCTGTTCCAGGTCCGTGAAGTCTATTTGTTGGTTGGTTTGTTCTTCTTGGTCGGGAGCGCCTCCGTGCCTCGCCTAAAGGGCCACGCCAAAGGCAAGCCATTTTATAAACAGACATTAGATTTGTGGAGATATGCACTGGAGACAGTTTAGCAGGCAGTCATATTGAGTGATCTGGGATTGTCTATCGCATATCTCCCTGTGCTGGGGATCTTTCCCAGCACAGCATGTAAAGAATGCATCATTTTGGCAGATAACTTTGTATAGGTCATGTTAGGTGGCTAAACAGATGGTTGTGTCTATGTAAGTAAAACTAAGCAAGTATTTTATAAGATGGCTCAGCAAGTGCCGTTTTTTCTTTTTCATAAAATACATATAATACTGTGGAAAACATATGTAGAAATGGCACTACTCAGAAAAGCTTTTTTTATTGTAAATTTGAAGTGGAAATCAACTAGGAGGGATTAAGGAAGGCAACCTTAATCCCTCCTAGTTGATTAAGGTTACCTGGCCAAAACAAAACAATTTTTAAAAACCTATATGTACCTGGGAGCAGTTGGATGCCCAAAATTATGCACATTGGGATTACCAAGTGTATTCTCTGTATAAAATGGGGAATACACATGTAGATCATTGACCTGCCCTGGTCACTCCTAAACCATGTCCCCAACATGCTCCCTTGAAACGTCCACAAACTGAAGGCATTCAGGTATAAAATGGATCCTTTCTAAAATGACTATTTACACTTGAATGCAACTTACACATGTATATGCCTGATTATACTTGTGTAAATATGAAATAAGGCTTCTAAAATAATTCTCTAAATGTGTTTAAGTATATTGTTCTGATAAATTATTACTTGACGTTTTATGATTTTGTTATTGGTGTTTTGGGGGTGTTTATTTAAATATGTACCAAACCTCTTTTGATATAGTAGAGCAGAGTTTCTCTACAATTGGCTGAATAATTCGGTATAAACATACCTTTTATAATTTAAATTATTTAAAATTAATTTGATTAACTTTTACATTTGGACCTTAGGAAGTTGTCTGTAAAATTAAACTTTATCCCAAGAGAGATGGTTTTCAACATTAGAAGAGAGCATGTTTCGCTCAAGCATTCCTCTAAGCCCCAGAGCTCAAAACCAAGTTAAGTGGTAGTTATGCATGACTTGGATCAAGTGTACATGGCAGTAGGGAAATTTTCAGATATGTGCATTGCCATTCTGAAGTATGGAATACATGTATATACTTCAAAGGACTGCCCAAACCACTCCCTAAACATAACACCTTTATGCGGATTTTGAAGTCTGTCTTTTATCAGCTATATATACTGTGATCTATTATATATATAATAGATCAGTGTATGTGTGTGTGTATATATATATATATATATATATATATGCATGCATGCAGTTCTTTCAAAATATAAGGGGCCCTGTTACTAAATGCATTGGGTTTTTGCAAATAACACATGTCTGGTGCAAAACCTAATGAATGGTAATTGCAGTCACTGTGCACCAACTGACGGGGGCATGTACAGCAATTATTGGACTATATGATACCCTACTGTGCTACAGTGGCATTCACAATTAATGTGGGTGTACTTAACTCCAGAAAGCCCTTATTCAACACTTTGTCTCAAACTTGACCCATCTGACCCCATTCAACACCAGCCTATTTGGCAAGCTTGGCTAGAAACAGGATATTGTAAACGATTTATTTTCCATCAACTGTCTGACTATTCAGGATTTTGACCCTCATACAGTACAGAAACTATCATGGCTTCACTGCTTAGTGACATTCATTCTTATCTTGATCATGGTTCTTATGCTCTTGCTGTGTCCCTAGATCTTCAGGCTGCCTTCGATCTGGTTGATCACAATCATCTCCTATCTCGGCTCTATTTTAAGTGGGCTTCAGAGGTACTTTCTTGGTTCTCTTCTTCTTGAATGATTGTCGGTATCAATTCTCTCACCATGACAATTCTTCCACTCCTTTTTCCTTACCTTGTGGGGTCCCTCAAGGTTCTGCATTGTCACCACTCCTTTTCAATGTTTTCTTGTCACCATTGCTATGCTTATTCAATCTCTGGGAATCTCATTCTATTTATATGTGGATGATATTCTTCTGTCATGGGTGGACAGTGCAGTTCCTAATCTTTCGTCACTCAACTCCACATTCGTTTCTGTCTCCTCCTGGCTACATGATAACACACTCAAACTGAACCCCAGTAAGACAAAAGCTTTGGTTTACCGGCTCTTCCTATACTCCCTCATTAGCAGGATCTCACTCGATCTCACTACAGTCTTTCTTCCAATGTCTGGGTGTATATTTGGATTTGGATCTTTCCTTCTCAACTCATTTCTCACCTATCCCAATCCACATTTGCTGCATTGCGGAGATGCAGGGCTCTACTGGACAAGTCTGCCATGACCACTGCCCTTCTCTCTAAAGTAATCTCTTGCATCGTCTACTGAAACCTATCCACACCATTCAAAACTCCATTTGTACCCTCACCTTCACCAAAAAAATATGATCATGTAATACCGCTCCTAATCCAACATCATTGGCTTCCTGTCTCCCAGAGGATTCAATTTAAAGTCTTAACCATTACCCATAAGGACCTGAACAATCATGCTGTGCTCTGTCCGCTTCAATTGTCCCGTATGTCCCACAGCACTGTCTGCAATCCTTATAGGACAAACACCTAGTTTTACCATCCCCAGCAAGAGTAAATATGAGTCTACATATTGCTCAGCTTTCTTCTATTTAGCCCTGGCCCTCTGGAATTTTCTCCCTGCGTCTTTATGGTTAAAACCTATTCGTACCCAATTTAAACGACTAGTAAAAAACCACCTCTTTTTTTTTTTTTTTTTCCCATGCCTTCGGCATTGATCCCCCCCTTGAACTGCTAACCCAACAGTAATTTGGCTTCTGTTATATATAATTGCCGTCTCTCTTGTCCTGTCTTGTCTTACCTTTCCTATCCTGCATTGGAGTTCTTATTTCTAATTTTACTATGAATTATGTTTTTTTTTTTGTTTTAAATGGTTTTAGTTCATATTGTAAACCACCATGTGTGCTTTGCAAAGGGCGGTCTATCAAGAGCAAATAAACTGGAACTCCATCTATTGAGGTGGCATGGAGTAGAGGAGTAACTTAGTGATTGGAGCACTGGCTTGGTAACCAAGGGACCAGGGTTTGATTCCCCACTGGCACTCCTTGTGGCCTTGGGCAAGTCATTTAATCCTCCATTGCCTCAAAAGACCTGGCAATCTACTTCTGGTCACACTGCCAAGAAAACCCAGGAGCTGCTGGGTTGCCAGGAGTCAGCATGGACTCAAAGGCACACATTGCATTGAGGTGGCATTAGGTAAACTCATTCTAATTGCAACAATGACCATTAGTGTGCAGTATGTGCCCCCTCGCTAACTAGACTATGTTCACCATGTCCACTCACCATCTCTAACCTGCCTGTTCAGCACCCAAACATGTGACTACCAGTTAACACGAAAATCGACATGTTAACTGTCATGGCTGCACAGTAACTGTTACCGCAGGTCCAAGCAAGCAGCTGATGCCAGTCAAATTGTGTTAATGCTGTTCTCTATACATGCATACAGCACCTAAGGCTTCTAAAACATACCCTTGAAGCTTCTTTGTTCATCGTGTAGAGCAAGGTGGCTATTAGAATGCATTATGATATGTGGGTTTTTTTGATCATGCTATGTGATCATTTTATCTTTGTTGCTTGATGGATTTATTTAAAATGTAATAAAGTGAAATATTAAACACATTAGTAGCCACCCTATTCTTTATTTTGTATATGCATACAATGTAATGTTCTTGTATATAATCTTTGAATCTACTTGAGCCTGTATAGGAGCATACCCACACTGGCCCAAGTACTTTAACAGCACTGCTTCTCAGATGACCTGGCACTTACTGGCAAGTAGAAACTGCTACTGAAGTGGCCATGATATGCTTAAACATGGCTAGCATTGATTATGGGATAAAAACCCAGATCCTCTATGCTGCTAGGTACAGTGCTATGGCCTGAACTACCTATTAGCTAGTTCAAAAAGACTTAAGGGCCCATTAAAGTTCACTAAGGTTTTGCATTACCCATGCAACTTCCCCTGCTACACCACGTGATGACTGCAATCAGGCATGGCATATATTGTTCATTGGTACTTCTCTCAGCATACCTGTGACACCTCCTCTGCTACACCATGTTACTACCATGATTAGGTGACCCATGGAATTGCACATATAATTGGCATCATTGTAGTGTGTGCCATGATGATGTGCACTGAAGGAGCACACCCAGGCAGCAGAACATGCTTCTTGGGGTGACTCCTGTGCCTCTTTGAACCCCCTCCTCTCATTCAAAACATTTCACTTCCAATGTCAATCATTGCACCTCTCTCCACCTCAGTATTTTATCCTCTGTCTGCTTCTCCTCACAATGACAGCTATCCCTAATCTCTGGAGCAGATGTTTCTCTACACCTTTAAGATCCAACATTGGCTCCAACGTAAGGAATCTAGTACAGTGTTGCCCTTCCTCCTCAACCAACTATTCTGCTCCATTAGTTACTCTCAGTTTTCTACTCCCTTGCCACTGTGCCCTTCTCAACTGCTGCTCCTTCTGTGCAACATGTTTAATTTCTGATCTTATTCTTCTACATTCTCTTGACATCCTTTGTCTTACAGAATCATGGCTTAGGGATGATGAAGAAGCTATCTTTTATCATTGTCTTCCTCCCAACTACACTGCACTCTTTCCAGGAATGGAGAAGGAGTTGCTTTAATCTTTAGGACTTACCTTTATGATTACTGAAATCTTGTCGCTCACTTTACACTACTCTAATTCTCTTCTGGTCCAGCTAATTACTTACCCCTTCGTTTATCTCCTACTTCTCTACTGTCCTCCCGCTATTAACCCTACACTTTGAGATCAAATTCTGCTAACTCTATCAGACTGCCATACAATATCCTAGTTTCCTTATTCTTGGTGATTTCAGTATACATTATCATATGTCCACTAAGCTGCACAATAGACTCTTCATCCCTTTCTTAACTGATCTTTCCTTACCCAGCATATGACATTTTCCCAAACATGCTACTGGCCACACCCTAGATTTAGTTATCACTGCTCCTCATTTCCCATCTTCCCTATCATCTTTTTCCATCCGGGTTCTACCATGTACTGATCATTTTTTTTTATCTTCAACTTCATCCTACCCAATAATGACCCTCCCATACTTCAGGCTCAGATTTCTTCAGGAGTGATATGCGGAAATATTTCTTTATGGAAAGAGTGGTGGATCCATGGAATAGTCTCCCAGTGGAGGTGGTAGAGATGAGGACAGTATCTGAATTCAAAGAAGCCTGGGACAAACACAAGAGGATCTCTAAAGGTAAAAGGGGGACTGTTGTAGTGGTTGATAATGGAGGGGCAGACTAGATAGGCCATGTGGTCTTTTTCTGTTATGTTTCTGTTTACTGCGGAATCAGTCCTGAAACCTTACATTCCTTTCCGTTCGTAGATACCCTTTTTTCCTGATGATTTTTCCACATCTGGAACCAAGTTTATGTTTTTACCTTTAATTCTGTTGCTCCTTTTACATCTTGACTTCATTACCAAACTGAAAGGACTCTGGACTGAACGGCATTGGCACAAACTTCGTGCCCCCAAATCATTAAGTATCTTCAAACAACACCTTAATTCGTATTGTAGTATGATACAGTTGCTAAGACTTTTTTAGTTAAACAATTATGTCATCTTCTAATTATTCCAAACAACTTTACTCCATTGTTTTTCATCTATTACATCTGCCCTTTATATTACGCTCCAAAAATACCCTATCTTTGAACCAGTTAGCCTGTTATTTTAGTAAAAAATGTTACTGATTTACAGCTTGATTTACTATCTGTGTCCTCCATTATCCCTACCGCTTTTTCCCCAGACATCTCAGGAATGTCCAGTTGTATGTCCTTCACCTCTACCTTAGGCTTTTCTCCTTTTTAGCTCCCTTACTCATATCTGGCACTCATTTAATCCCATCTCCTTGCATAACTTAACTAAACCATTATCTCCTCATGGAAAAGCATATATCCTTTGGATCCACTCCCCTCATCCTGGCTTACTGTCCACTCACTGGCTTTGCTTTCTGTTACTCATTCCATTATTAACAATAGTTTTTCCTCTGGCATTGTTCCCACACCGTGGAAGATGGCTTGTCTGTCCTGTGCTTAAAAAAATCTTCACTTGACAAGACATTGACAGTTAACTACAGACCCATCTCTAACCTTCCATTTCATTCAAAAATACTGAAAAAATTAGTCTTCTCCCAATTCGGTGATCATTTAGATAATACCAATGCACTTCATCCATGTCAAATCAGGATTCCAACCCAGACATAGCACTGAAGCATTCTCTCCTCCTTGGTCAGTGAAGATCATAGTTCTCCTGACCAAGGCAACATTTCCTTATCGTTCCTCCAGCTTAGTCCTCAACGAATGGGTTGTGCACCTCCTCCTGCAGCATGAAGACTGGACCAATCAAATTTCAGCACCACTGGAAGCAGCATACCAGGCATCTCTTGAACTCCAGTGTGTCCAGTCTTCATGCAGCAGGAAGGCGTTAGTGAGCCTAGCTGGGCTCACTAGTTAGTCAGTTTAGTGGTGTTTTCACTAGCTATCCTTTTGGATCATTATTTTGTGTCCTATTAGGACTTCTTTTAATTTCTTCAGTTAAAGGGTTCTGTATCTTTAAATTTCAGTTGCTCATTTCGGCACTCCGTGGGGGGGGGGGGGGGGAGAGCCTGAGGAAGGTCTCTCTCCTGCCCAGCCTAAGCCGCTTGTACTTTTTTGACTGTCTGTCCTTCTTAATTAGGATCTCTGCCCCAGGGCTCTTCGGGGCAGAGCTCCTGCGGCGGCAGTGCAGCACCCCCTCTCCGGGGGTTGGAGAGTGTGCTCAATATGTGCCGGTAAGTCCTGGCAGCTGGCAGCGATCAGAGCCTGTCCTGACCAGAGCCTCTGCGCCTCTGCTCGCTCCTGCTGGGGTTCCTTGATGACTTGGTTATTTTCGGGGGGCTCCCGGGTCACTAGCGGTGCGGGGATCAGTCGACAGCAGGGATTTGTTGTTTTCGGGCCGTTTCACCGGCACTCAGCAAAGCGTGCCAAAGTTTTACTTACTGCCGCGGCCATTTTAAGCTTCGCGGTTCTTTTTTTTTTTTTAGCGTGTTTTTTCTCGCGGCGGTTTTTTCCTTTATTTCGTTTATTTCACTTGTTCTTGGCATTTTGGGCTTCCTTTCCTTCGGGGTGCCTAGGTCCCTCAGCTGGGGGGGGGGGGTGTGGAAATAGAGCTTGCCCTCTCCTCATCCTTCTTCGCGGGGCTGTCTGTCTCATCTGGCTGTATTTGAGTTTCCCCGCACTCGGGCACAGGCCTTTGGTGATTGGAAAAAAAAAAAAAGGAGATTACATTTTAATTGACAAATTCTCTGATGCTCTGGTGGTTAGCAGCTGCCCAGTTCCCCGTTTGTGTGCTGGTTCTACTGGGTCAGTGTGCCATTTTGTCCTTTCAGTATTGAGGGACATTTTATGCCAATTACAGATCTGCATCAGAGTGCTCCCATGCTCGCGGGGTCTCTGTGTGATCTGTGGATCTCGGAGGGGTGCAGCTTCTGAGTCAGGCGTCTGCCCACGCTATGCCTCGGTGTCTCTCAGTATGGAGCAGCACCTGGAGAGTTCCTTAGCTACGGCGCCGCCACCCGGCCCCGCAGCGGGGGAGTTGGAGTCGCCCCTGGAGGGTCCATTGGGGATACCTGCTCTGGTTTCGTTAGCCTCTGGGGGGCAGTCGGACCTCAGGGGTGCTTTGCCCTTGGAGGATTTTTCCCCCGATTTTATTTTGCTGATGCATCAGGCTTTCTGCCATAGGCGACAGAGCATGGGCGTTGGTCCTCTTTCTGCGCCAGCGGTGACTGCCTCGTCGACGACAGCGGAGAGCCCGTTGGCTGGTGTTAAGGCGCCTAAACGACAACGTCTGCACGAGTCCTTCCAGTCGGAGGCAGAATGGCCGGAAGGTGGTGATCCGGATTTTGACCAGGATGCGGATGGGGAGGCCTTGGAGGAGGGCGAACTCCCTGAACCGGAGGATCAAGCTAAGATTATTCGTGTGTTCCGCCGAGAAGAGCTGCCCGCTCTGGTTTCGGAGGCGCTCCAGACGCTTGGTTTAGCACCAGCTCCTCCAGTGGAGGAGGCGGACAGTGTGGATCCCATTATTCAGGCAGTGCGTCAATCGACCATGGTTTTTCCCATGCACAGAGTGATTGATCAGATGATCCAGTCTGAGTGGGATACTCCTGAATAGGGGGTCAAGATCATGCGTCGCTTGTACCCTATGTCGGACAATGATCTTGAGCGTTTCCGATCTCCGAAGGTTGATGCGGCGGTGTCGGCGGTGACTAAGAAAACCACCATTCCGGTGGAAGGTAGTGCGGCCTTGCGAGAACCGCAGGACAGGAAAATGGACGGTCTCTTGAAGCAGTTGTTTGAGGCGGACGCGATTGCGTTGCAGGCCTCCGTTTGTGGAGCTTGGGTGGCCCAGGCCTGTCTACGCTGGGTTCAGCGGCTTCAGCAAACACCCGCCTTGGAGGCTGAGGTGTTAGGTGAGCTCCACCGTTTGGAATCTGGTTCGGCGTATTTGGCGGATGTCCATTATGATCTCATCCGCACTCTCTCCAATAGCATGGTGTCAGTGGTGGCCTCACGCAGAGCCCTTTGGTTGAAGAACTGGGCGGCCGATGGGTCGTCCAAGTCGCGGTTAGGCAAATTGCCCTTTAAAGGTAGGCTGCTGTTTGGTGAGGATTTGGATAAGTTGGTCAAGGATTTGGGTGAATCAACAATCAGCTTCGCAACAACAGAAAACTGGACAACACATCTAGAGCTACAAGAGGCTTTCGACCATTCAACAGGGAACTTATACTATCAAGCACCCAATCACTCCTTGACAACACAGCACTCAATCTTGATGAGTCTATCACCGCCTGGAACAGCAACCTTAACACCATTGCTCAACTCCCACACAAAAAGAACATGTCCAGGAAAAAATCCTCTGCTCCATGGTTTTCCCCCGAGTTACGGTCCTCCCTTACCCACCTACGAAGACTCGAAAAACGCTGGCGCCGCTCACTTTCCATCGACGATCATGCAGCCTACAATCTCCACCTTGCATCTCACCGTGAAGCAATCACAACCTTAAAGAAGCAATACCACACCGATTTGCTCAAAAGATCTTTGAACAAACCTCGCGACCTCTTCAATCTTGTCAAATCACTGTCAAAGGAACCATCCTCTGAACAAAATGAAGATATCCACCCACAGGAATTTGCTGATTACCTACAATCAAAACTTCTTCAAACAGATGAGCTCTCAAAAACCACTGTACAAGCAACAACCTGTCTAACATCCCTGTCTGTACTTACTACACCCTCTGCTAAACACATTGAAGACACAATCGCCTCACTCAACACCACAACTGCACAAACCGACCCTTGCCCAGCCTTTTGGATAAAGGATCTTCGAAGTGCATTTAGCCCCTTCATTGCAAGAATCATTAACCTCTCCTTTACATCTGGATCCTTCCCATCTGCATTAAAGTTCACATCCATTAGACCTCTGCTAAAGAACGTGAAACTAGACCCTAAACGGCCCGACTCCTACAGGCCTATAGCCAGCATCCCCCTTCTAGCAAAGATTTTTGAGAAAGAGGCACAACGGCAAATCCAAGACCATATAGATTCCGCAGCCCCCCTTGACCATTCTCAACACGGCTTCAGAGAATTCCACGGGGTTGAGACACTGCTCACCACCCTATTCAATGATGTTCTCACCACTATAGACAACTTACAGCAAGGCGTTGTGCTAATCTTCCTGGATATAGCAGCAGCGTTTGATTCGGTAAACCATGAGATTCTCCTCGTTCGACTGAAAGAAAAAGGCGTCCATAACTCAGCACTTGAATGGTGCAGATCATACCTTGATACCAGAATGCAATATGTAAAAACTGCAACAGGAGAATCCGAACTCTTCCATCAAAAACAAGGGGTTCCGCAAGGGTCCTCTCTCTCATCCCTCATGTTCAACATCTATATGCAGCCGATCTGCAATATCATCAGGTCATTCAATGTGAAATGTATGGTATACGCAGACGATATCCTACTCTACATGCCGTTTTCCACAAAGCAAATGGATTTACTACCTATAACAAACTGCTTCGATGCAGTCTCAGAATGGCTCCTGTCACAGAACCTCCGCATTCAACACAAGAAAACCGAGGTTCTCTTTATCACCAGAGACACCAACTTCACCCCACCTTCACATTTAAAAGTCAAAGGAGCTGAACTATGCACTAAGGAAGCAATAAAATACCTTGGAGTCACACTGGACCACCGGCTCAACATGAAACCACACATAAATAATATCGTAAAAGCTGTCTACTTCAAGATACGCACGCTCAAGCACCTACGCTCCCTACTTGACCCAGAAGACTTCAGAACCATTTACCAAGCCCTAATCCTACCACATTTTGATTTCGCCAACTCAATTCTTCAAGGACTCCCACAATCCACCTTGAGCCCATTACAGCTCGCTATGAACACTGCCGCAAGGGTTCTTCAAGGAGCGTCCAAGAGTGAACATATTACACCAATCCTCAAACAGCTCCACTGGCTCCCCATACACGGAAGGCTGATGTTCAAAATCCTGATTCTAACATTCAAGGCCATAAAGGGACTATCTTCCAACTCCCTTTCTGAGCTCATCCAAACTGTACCACGAAACAGAAACAGAAGACAGGCAACATTAAACTCCTTATCAACACCAAAGGCCATTACAACATATAATCTATCAACAGCTAACAGAACCTTCTTGTGTTGCGCACCAAAATGCTGGAACTCGCTCCCTGCCGACATCCGTACCATAACCGACTTAACCCAGTTCAGAAAGGCCCTTAAATTCACCCTATTCACCAGATACTACCCCATATGAAGATAACATCTAGTCCCACTACATATCCAACTTCGGTTTTTTTTTTTTTTCCCTTGCTCCCAACAATCGTGCTAATTCATGTACATAGTTCGAGCATGTGATCTAGTTAATAGATTACATTTTCCATGTAAATAGTTCTCCCTTGTTTTCCAAGTTGATAATCCTGTTATATGTAACTCCGAACAGCCTGTTCTGGTTTTTGTTTTGTTCTCTGTAAACCGCGCTGATGTCGAAGAGTGCGGTATAAAAGAAATTAAAATAAAATAAAATAAATAAAATAAATCAAAGGGCAGTCATCTGCCGGAGGATAGACCCCGGCGAGGACGGTCGCTTCCGGCCGCTCGGGGGCAGTTTTGGGACTTTCGGAGGTTTCGTTTACCCCGTTCTGCTGGTTTCCAGCATGGCAGATATCTATCGAGGACTTCGAGCTTTCGTGGCTTTCGGGGAGCCAGTAGAGGATTCGCGGCTGCAACCCCTGCGTCCACCCGTAAGCCCCAATGAAGGGCAGCGGGCCCGGGTGGAGATCCCAGTGATCGGAGGACGTCTTTGACGTTTTCTTTCCGCTTGGGCCCAGATTACTTCCGATCAGTGGGTATTGGACATCATCCGGGACGGGTATGTTCTGGACCTGGCCAGGCCCGTTCTCGATTCCTTTGTGGCCTCTCCTTGTCGGGGAGAGCGCAAGACAGCTCAGGTTCGGCAAACCCTCGATCGACTTGTTCAGCTAGGGGCGGTAGTTCCTGTTCCACGGGCGGAATATGGTCTCGGAAGGTATTCCATTTATTTCGTGGTGCCAAAGAAGGATGGGGCTCTTCGCCCCATTTTGGACCTCAAAGGCGTGAACCGCGGCCTGTGGGTGCCACACTTTCAGATGGAAACCCTACGGTCGGTGCTGGTAGCCGTTCGCAAGGACGGGTTCCTCACCTCCCTCGATCTCATGGAGGCCTATCTCCATATCCCTATTCAGGAGGACCAACAAAAGTATCTCCGCTTCGCTCTGCCGTGGGGTCACTTCCAGTTCCAAGCATTGCCTTTCGGGCTTGCGACCGCGCCGCGGGTATTCACCAAGATCATGGTGGTAGTGGCCGCAGCCTTGCGCAAAGAAGGGGTGTTAGTCCATCCCTATCTGGACGATTGGTTGATTCGCGGGAAGTCTCACGCGGAGAGCGCAGCGGCGACTTCCAAAGTAGTAGGGCTATTGCAGTCTCTCGGTTGGGTGGTCAACCCGCGCAAGAGCCATTTGGTGCCGACGCAGTCTCTCGATTATCTGGGAGTTCGGTTCGATACTTGCGTGGGCTCGGTCTTTCTTCCCGACCGCAGGGTGTCGGGACTTCGGTCTCTCGTACGCCGGTTTCGGCAGAGCCCCGCCCCGTCGGCTTGGCACTACCTTCAGTTGCTGGGGACGATGGCGGCTTCCCTGGAGGTAGTACCTTGGGCCCGCTTCCACATGCGTTCACTTCAGAGAGCTTTGCTCCGTCGCTGGTCCAACCAGTCCGATTCGCTAACCAAACGTCTCCCTTGCCTGCTGGCAGTTCGGCGGGATCTGCGATGGTGGCTGCGGCCGTCATCGCTCCGTGCGGGAATGCCATTAGAGCAGCCGGCCTGGGTTCCGCTTCTGACGGATGCTTGCCTAACGGGCTGGGGCGCACACTGCGCCGGCCAGTTTCGCTCAAGGTCTCTGGTCTCCGGAGGAGAGCACTTGGTCGATCAACCGCTTGGAGCTTCGAGCCGTGCGGTTGGCCTTACAACGCTTCGAGACCCTGATATCAGCCCGGGCAGTGCGGGTTCTCTCCGACAATGCAGCGACCATGGCCTACATAAATCGTCAGGGCGGCACCGGAAGCGTCGCTTTGGAGACGGAGACTCGGTCTCTGTTCGAATGGATAGAGCCCCGGCTGCAGGCCATCTCGGCAGCGCACATTGCCGGAAAGGACAACGTGACTGTAGATTTTCTCAGCCGAGTTCAGGTGGATGCTGGCGAATGGGAACTCCACCCCAGGGTATTCGCCCAGCTGGTTCACCGTTGGGGTCAGCCAGTCATGGACCTGATGGCCACGTTGCGCTCAGCGAAGGCAGCTCGATTCTACAGTCGTCGACGGGAACCGATGTCGGAAGGCATAGATGCTCTATTGCAGGTTTGGCCCTCCAGGGGCCTTCTTTACGCGTTTCCCCCGTGGCCGCTTCTGGGGCGTGTGATTCAGCGGATCGAGGCTCACCGGGGTCGGGTGCTGTTGATAGCGCCGGATTGGCCTCGCCGTCCTTGGTATGCCGATCTGATGAGGTTAGTGGACGGATCCCCGTGGCGGCTTCCCCTGGATCAGGACCTGTTGTGTCAGGGCCCTCTTCGCATGCCGCAAGTGGGGAGATTCTCGCTTACAGCCTGGCCATTGAAAGGGCGCGGCTAAGAAAACGGGGTTATTCAAAATCAGTGGTGGCAACTTTGCTACAGGCGTGCAAAAGTTCCACTTCGCTGGCCTACGTACGAGTTTGGCGTATTTTTGAGGATTGGTGTTCTAGGCGTCAGGTTCGGGCCGCTACGGCTTCTCTTCCGGTGGTTCTCGATTTTTCTGCAAGACGGTTTTGCTAAAGGTTTGGCCACCAGTTCCTTGCGCGTACAGTTGGTGGCCCTTTCGTGCTACAGAGGGAAGGTTCAAGGCGTTGATGTCTTGGCGGCGGGCGATGCCCGGTTTGGTTCCACGGTTCTGCGTGCCGGCTGGGGAAATCCCGCCTGTTAAGGCTGCTTTGTTACATCCCATTCGTTGAGGACTAAGCTGGAGGAACGATAAGGAAATAGTAATTACACTTACCTGGTAATTGTAGTTCCTTGAGAGACGACAGCTTAGTCCTCCTTCCCTCCTTGGCACGGCTTGGGGTCAGAGGTCTGTATTTCCAGGTGAGTGTGCCTCTTTGCTTTTTCTATTTCTTGTGCTATCTGCTTATGCTGTGGCAGGCGCGGGACATTCTGTTTCCTTTGATTGGTGTCATTGGCAAAAAAAAAAAATAATATTCTATTTAAAAAAAAAAAAAAAAAAAAAAGAGAGAGAATTTAATTCTGATGTTGGATTGGCTTCTTAAAGGTTAGCTATTTGAGTTTGCTTTGACAGTAGTTCACTGGAGTTCAAGAGATGCCTGGTATGCTGTTTCCAGTGGTGCTGAAATTTGATTGGTCCAGTCTTCATGCTGCAGGAGGAGGTGCACAACCCATTCGTTGAGGACTAAGCTGTCGTCTCTCTCAAGGAACTACAATTACCAGGTAAGTGTAATTACTATTTCTTTCATAGTTTCTCTTGACCTATCTTCTGCTTTTGATCTAGTCGATCACTCCATTCTTTGTTCTTGTCTTTTTGACATTGGTCTGTGTGATATTGTCCTCTACTGGTTTCACTTTTTCCTTACTGATCACTACTTCTTGGTCTTATTTGAATCTGCTTCCTCGGCTTCTCATCCCCTCACTTGTGTCCCCCAGGACTGTTCTTGGCCAACTGTTATACATTATGGACCTGATTTTTGAAGGCATTTACACAGGTTACTGTCCTAGTTACCTATGTTAATGCCTTATCCAGGATTTTCAAAGGGCACCTATATGGGTAGTGTCCTTCAAAAATCCCGGATAAGTCCCTAACATGCCCAGATGCTATGTGGTTAGCATCGGGGCATGTTAGAGGCGTTATGGGGCGGAGGAAATGGCTAACCAGGTAGCACTGATTTTTAATGCTACCTGCTTAGCCCTCTGTGCTTTAAAGATAGGTGAGGATTTTCCTTGGTGCTATCCAGCTAGCTCTTGCAGCTTCCGGGTTGTGCAGTGAGACCCAGATTTTCAATGTGGGGCTGCATATGACCCCAGCATTGAAAATCCAGGTTAGGTGGAAGGGGGGCATAACACAGCCCAGCTGAAAATCGGGCCCTATCTAAAAACCATCCTATTCCAGGAATACCTCCGACCAGAAACAAACATCCATCACTGACTACCCCTCCAGACCCTCTAACATACCCACAGATCTACATACTAAGAGACTGATGCCCATTGTTTAAGTCCTTAATGTCTGTTCAGATCATTAATGTTGGCCTCCCCGGTGACAGTCCCTCCACCCTAAGAATTGATTACTGTCCTCCCCCCCCCCCCCTTTTTTATGTTGGGCCTCTTTGACCCGGTAAAAAGCGGGATATAAATACAGTTAAATAAATAAATTGCCCCTCTAACCACTGTTTTCCCAGATTCAGGTATATCAGCATATTTATTATGCTGATGACATCCTCCTTGTTCTACATACACATCCCACTATGCCCGACTTAATTTCTATTAATACTCTCCTCTCTCAGATGGCCTCATGGCTGAATGTCCAGCCCATGGCTTTCAGTATTTTTATGCTGATGACTCTCAAACCTGTCTATCTACACCTGACATTTCTCTTACACTCCAAGCCTGTATCTCTGCCTGATTATCTGACATCACTGCCTGGATGTCTCACCGCTGTCTAAATTTGTTCATGGCCAAGACTGAACTTCTTATTTTTCCCCCTAAACCCCCCCCCCCCCTTTCCTCCTCTATTGATAACACGCTTCCTGTTTCCTCAGCCCACAACCTTGGGGTCATCTTTTACGCCATCTCATATCCAACATATAGCTAAAACCTGTCATGTTTCTCCATAACATTAACAAAATTCACCCTTTTCCTCTCTGAACACACTACTAAAACTCTTTAATTCTTTGGTCACCTCCTGTCTCGATTATTGCAACCTCCTCCATGGTGGTCTCCCTCCGTCATCTCTCTCCTTTTCAATCTGTTCAGAACTTTGCTGCATGGCTAATCTTCTGCCAGCCCCAATATACACGTATAACCCCTCTTCTCAAATCACTTCATTGACTCCCATTCTGTTTCCATATCCGATTTGAACTTCTCCTTGGGATCTATATAAATGCATTCACTCTACTGCCCCTCACTACCTTTCCTCTCTCCTCTCTCCCTACCCCTCCTCGTGAACTCCACTCTTCCTTTGACTTTCTTCTCTCTATGCCCTTTTCTTCCACTGCCAGCTCCAGACTTCGATCTTTTCTCCTTGCTGCTCCTTATGCCTGAAACAAACTTCCTGAATCTATACGTCAGGTCTCATCTCTTCCCCCCTTTTCAAATCCATGCTAAAAGCTCACATCTTTAAGGATGTTTTTGGTCCTAATTTTCTTGTTCTTCTTGTGTCTCCTTTTCCTATTTGAACCCCTTGTTTCTCTTATATTGTACTGTCTGTCTTGATTAGCTTGTAACCTCTAATGAATAGGGTCTGTCTTCTATATGCTCTTGTACTGCTCTGTGTACGCCTTGTAGTGCTATATAAATGATTGATAGTAGTGGTAATAGTAATGAAACTTAACATTCTGAAGTCCTCCATGTGGCTTACCGTAACTTCCAATGCTCCCAGTACTGCTCCAACACTAGATAATGTTCCTTTTCCACCCAGTTTCAAATACCTCAGTGTCACATTAGATTCTTGTCTTTCTTTCCATGATCATACTATTTCAGTGGTAAAGTTCCTTTCATGCTTTACATCAAATCCAATCTATTTACTCCTTCCTTATCATTCCATCTCTCACTGGTTCTTGTCTAGTCATATCTCGACTAGACTACTGTAATTAGTTTTTTCTGGACTTCCTAATTATGAGATTAAAGAAGAGATTACAAGCCATTCAAAGCACTGCAGACTGATTACTTATCCATACATCCAAATTTGACCACATTACACCCCTTCTGGATCATTTTCACAGGCTGCCTGTACACTTCAACTTTCAATACAAAATTTTCATTCTCATTCATAAAGCACTACATGCTGGTATCCCCTCTTATCTTTTCTTTTGTCATTCCTCAGACCACCCACACCATATTCTC
This sequence comes from Ichthyophis bannanicus, assembly GCA_033557465.1. NCBI lineage: Eukaryota > Metazoa > Chordata > Amphibia > Gymnophiona > Ichthyophiidae > Ichthyophis > Ichthyophis bannanicus. The sequence continues at coordinate 455,343,803 of CM066036.1, forward strand.
GGTTCTATCCATGCTAATCTTCTCTTCCTCTTGCCTGCTTCCTGTGCCAAATATGAATCAATCATTCTTTGCTTTCTATTTCTGTGCCCTAAGCTTATGGAATGACCTTCCTCCAAATCTTCTTTTAGAACCATCCTATCACAAATTTAAGGCTGCTATAAAAACTCATCTGTTCTAAATGACATTTGAACTTCCTCAGCATTTATCACTTAGGCCTGCCTCCCCTCTTTTCCCTTCTGAACCCCCATTTGCTTACCTTACCCTCTTTCTTTTATCCACCCCAATTTTCTTCTCTCATTTTGCATGAATGCTGCTTTTTATCTGAAAGATGATTTTAGTGGAATTCCTTTCTGTTTTTTATTTGCTTTATGTAAACCAATCTTCTGTTTCTAAAGGGTGGTGTATAAAATTTTTAATAAATGATAACATGTATTACCAACACATGTTAAGTGCAAAGCTTCCGTGTTAGCCGTCAGGGGTGTGACCAGTATATTCCCACCAATAAACAGCTAAAACATGTTGCTTCTTTCTCCATAACATCAGCAGAATTTGTCTCTTCCTTTCTGAACACATTATCAAAACCCTTATCCACTCTTTAGTCACCTCCTGTTTAGACTATTGCAACTTGCTCCTTGCCGGTCTCCCTCTGAATCACCCATCTCCTCTTCAATTCATTCAAAATTTGGCTGCACATCTAATCTTTCATCAGTGTCACTGTGCCCACAAAACCCCTTTTCTCAGGTAACTTCACTCTCTTCCTATTCACTTCTGCATTCCGTTCAGACTTCTCCTGCTGACCTACAAGTGCATTTTTTCTGGGCTCCTCATCACCACCTCTTCTCTCTTATTTCTCCTTGCATTCCTCCTTACAAACTCTACTCATCAGGCAAGTCCTTCTTATCTGTGCCCTTCTCCAATTTCCAATAATAGATTTAGCTCGTTCTACTTTGCTGCACCATATATCTGGAACACAGACTACCTGAATTGGTATGTCAGGCTTCATCCCTGAATCTCTTCAAATCCAGGCTAAAAACCCATCTTTTTGAGGATACATTCTCTCCTTTTGACCACCCTTGTGTGTCGTTTCCCCTTTGTTCTGCCGTAGTCCCCTGTTAGTTGTATACATCTGTCCTAATAAATTGTGAGCTCCAGTGAGCAGGGGCTGTCTCTTACATGTTGTGTTCAGTGCAAATGTTAAGAAGTAGTAGTAGTAATAGTAGCAGCTAATGCATGATGGGCCACTCTAACATGTGCTCTAGTTAGGCGGGTTCACTTAACGACTTCCATAGACAAATTGTTAGAAGAACTCACGTTAAGAGCCATGTTGCTGCTGAGCATGCAGCAATTGCCCTGGCACTAGCAGTAATGTGTTCTCCATGCCCACACTCCACCCATTCTATACCATATCCCATCCCACGATGTCTAGTTAACGTGCGTTTTAGCATGCAGTGGCTAGCATGCTCACACATAAGTATTCCTGGCTGCCAGTTGCTGTGCATTAAAATGCACATTAAGGGACCCTTAGGCATTTTGATCAACCTTCTTTCTCGCTTGGGCAGAGCATATGAACCTAAGTGCAGAGGTCCCAGCCTTCATTTATGTTGTAATATGATATTTTTTTCTGTTGAGATAGGGAAGATTAGTTCCAGAAAGGTCTGCATAAGTGCAGTTTGAAGGCTACAGTGTACAGCTTTCTACAACTTTAAAAGTTACTAGCATACTGTACTAACCAGCATAAATGAACAAAATGAGAGCTGTATTGAATCTTTAATAGGAAATATTAGAAGAAATGCTGACAAGAATTCTGGCATCCAAAACACTTTAACAGAAAAAAAGCATATTCATTCATCCATAGCCATAACCTGATTAACTGAATAAAAAACAATTTTAAAACTTTCTTTTCTACGTGCTAGTGTTAAGTACAGACACACTAGGTTATGCTTCTCCTTCAAAAATGCTTCATTTGGATTCATTGTTATCACCTGGATTTGCAAACATTTTCAAATGGTTATCATAATTTGTTATCTAAACATTTTCTTAGCTTTTGTAAGTGCTTTCTTAGCCATTTTCACCATTATGTAAGCAACCTGGATTATTCTGTGCTAATCTTTCTGAGAATTTCATGCAAGCATTGGATCACTGCATGTAAATTATGACTACTGCAGAAATAATGGAATGTAGGCCTAAGGAAGAGAATTTTTTTGAAAGCATTCACGGTCTACCAAAGGTGCATACTCATTACAGAAATGTAAAAATACAAGAGAATAGAGCAAAAAAGAAAGTAGATCAAGAAATAAGACTAGGAAAAAGCAACAGGTGAAAAAATGGACATAGTTTAGTACAATTTGTTCCAGCTAGGAATGGGAGAAACTTGAGAATTTTTTTTTCAATTGAATTTTAACATATTGCAGCTTCAAATAAAGCAAAGGAAAATGGCATATACATCAGGTCTTAAAGAAATAGGCAAGAAATCAATTATCAGTCATTCATAAAGTCCACATTATGGGGGGAGCAAGCAGTTATAATTCAAAAGAAAATGTACACAAGGAAAAAGTCAGTAAAAACCCCTATGCCCATTCATATGCCCTATCCCAAAAGGCTGTATACTTTTACCCAGATTCCAACAGAAAGATATGAAACAAATAAATAAATTTTTGTTTTGTAGACATTTTTATAAATAACCATGTACAGAAAATCCAAACGTTTTTCCCACCAAAGAGTGACATGGAAAGAAGAAGGCAGCTTCAATGGCAAAAACTTGTGCCTTTAGAGCCAAAAATTCCTTCTCCTGTAATTGAGTAACTTGTGCCACATCAGGAAAAACAAAAATTCGCTGCCCACAAAAAAGTAATTTTTTTTTTTTTTTTTAAAGTAATTTTTCAAAATGAGCAGTTTATCATTTTTAAGAGGAAAAAACAACCAAAAGAGAATTCTGATTATATCAGAAGGATCTTTTAGAAATGCAGTAAGGTCAATCACTTCACCAGTGTCAGGTGTTGCAACCCCTTCATTAGCAGCCCCATCACCTGCCTTGGCTAAGGCAAGTAAAACACTTAACAATTGTCAAATTCAGATGGTATTTCTGTTTTTAAGATTGCCTTAAAGTATTTCCTTAGTAGCAAAAGTGAAGACAGCAAATAAATCTTTGGAAAATTTAAAAACCTCAGATTCTTAATTCTAAGAATTCTCAAGTTTCTAATTTATAATGAAGACTGAGGGTATCCTTAATATGGGATATGCCAGCCACTTGCAAAGAATGAATCTGAGGTTCCATAAGGACAATCGTTTTCTCAACTCCCTGCACGTTTATATCCATCTCCTTAAATTTCCCAGCAACAGCTTCTGTAAAGTCACAACTGTGAAACAGTTCCTTTCAACAGCTCCTCTGTTCTGGAGACAATACACGAAACATCCTTCAAGGAAACATCTTTCTGCTGAGAAGACACCTGAAGGGAATCCTCAGTAATCTTTGTCAAGGAAACATGTAGTATTGATAACAGTTTAGAAGATTGCACTGTAGTATTACTGAAAGCCAAGGATGACACCAAAACTTCACTAGGGATTTTAAAGGATATAGGTGAGTAGATCTGCCACCCGAGCTGAGGGAAACACCCTCAACAGAAGAGAGAAACATGACCTGGACCCATACCAGTTGTAACCTGCATTGCTACATATGTATCCATAAGCCCATGGGTAACAGGAGTTGAAGCAGATGGCGCTTTTCCCCTTTCTTCTTCATTTAATCTCCCCAAAGCGAGCAAAACGAAAAAAAAAACACACCACTCGCCACTGGGAAGAAGTCTCGCTCCTCAGTTGCTCTGATGGAGCTCCAAAAGGTACAACCCCCTTTGGGCATGCACCTATTGCCATGTGCTGTGGTTGCGTACTGCAGCCTGATCTTTTTTTTTTATTGAGGGGGTGACATCACTACCCAGGGCCAGCCAAATAGCGCCACATGAACATTGCTCTCCCGCTCTCCCTCTGAACTTTAGGAACAGGTAAACATAGCTCCTCCAGAAACGTGAACATTTTTGAATATATCTGCATATTTCACAGAATCCTTTGAGTTTGTAAACCACTTGAGGCTTAGTTTACAAAATTAACTTATTTCCAAGAGACTCTGTAGTAAAAGCAAAGAAGTAAATTGTAGGTTCTAATGTGAATAGGATAATTTACTTTCCATTTCTGTTAAGTTAATTGACTATATGCCCTTTATTCACACTGAGCCTTCTTTGCTCCTGCCTCTTCACATAGATAGAATGGGAATAAAACCTTAATGAATCATCTAAATGTATATAGGATACCTTTTTTGAATCGGTCATTGGCTGGCCCTTTTGCTGAATTGATATGTCTGCTTTCTCCAGTCCTAATTTGCGTGGAAAAACAACTACCCCAAACTTGAATACTAAAATGTCTTATTCGACTGGATTCTAAATTTGGCAAAACAAATTTCCATCTCTGGTTTAAACCAGTGCTCTCCTGTCCTGTCGGTATTCTTTAAGAAAGTAATACAGTGGTATACCAAATTGCAGTAGGATAAGTTTTTCATGTTAAGATCAGCAAGTTTTCTTGGCGGTTATATAATGATATTTGTACTCTTGTGGTGGTGTTTATTTGCAACACTTCTGTACCACCCTTTCCCAGGATCAAAGGCGGTTTACAAATGAACAGTTTACATTGAACATTTTACATCAAACAAAGGTATAGTTAACATCGAACAAAGGTGCAGAACAGTAATAACAATGATAGTATTATTTACATGGTAACTGTTTACAAGTGTTACATAGCTAATACATTTTTGGATTATGTGTGTGCAGAATATGGATACTGGGTAGGAACGTCAATGAATCATAGGTGATTTATCTGGTAGAAGTGAAGTTTGGGAGTTTCTAATAGGATGTCTTTAAGTTGGGTATAGCTCATTCATATTGTAATTACTGCCATAATGCTTGATAGGTTTTGATTTGTTTCCTGAATGTTTGGAGGTCTTTGGTAGATCTCAAAGTGTCTGGTAGGGCATTCCATAGAATAGGGCCAACTTAGGAGAACGCTCTATTGCTTGTGGCTTGCTTTGTTTTGCAGAAGTCAGATGGGATTTTAATGGTGTTTTGGGAACATCATCTTGGTTCTTGTATCTGTCGAGGGGAGAATTAAGGATGATAGGAATGATGGTGCTATGTTAATTCATTTAAAGGTAATCATCAACATTTTAAATGTCATTCTGCTTGCGATAGGGAGCCAGTGGAGCATGTGCAAGATGGGTGTTATGTGATAGGACAGGGGGGGCCTTACAGATGATTCTGGCCATGACATTCTGTGCCATCTGTAGTTTGATAATGGTCTTCTTGGGTATTCTGTGTAGTAGACTATTACAAAAGTTGAAGTGTGGGGTGACTAGAGCTTGTACCATTGATCTGAAATCATCATTGTCAAGTAAAGGTCTAAGGCAGAGGTTCCCAACTCCAGTCCTGGCGGGCCAAACACCATTCAGGTTTTCAGGCTGTCCCTAATAAATATGCATGAGATGCATTTGCATGCACTGCCCCCATTGTATTCAAATGCATCTCATGCATATTCATTAGGGACAGCCTGAAAACCTGAATGGTGTTTGGCCCTCCAAAACTAGAGTTGGGAACCTCTGGTCTAAGGTGTTGCAAGATATGTAATTTGAAGAATATGCTTCTTGTGATCAGTTTTATGTGAGATTTTATTTTTTATTTACATTCTCTTATATACCGCGCTGTTCTGCATCAGTGTGGTTTACATTGAACAAACTGAAATTACATTGAACAGGGCATTATAACTTGGAGATAACTATTTTACAGGGAACATGGGCTATGGAGGGTTAAGTGGCTTGCCCAAGACCACAAGGAGCACCTGTGGGACTAGAAACCCCAGTCCTTCCAGCCCAAGGTTGCTGTTCTCTAGTGGGATTTGAACCCCCGACCTTCCGGCCTGAAGTACCTTGCCCCAACCACTAGGCCACTCCTCCACTCCATGCTGCCATGCTGAGGAATTGATTGAGGGTAACTCCCAAATATTTAACCTCCTTTCTGACTGGTAGCTCTGAGTAATAAGTGGGAAGAGTCGGGGGGGGGGGGGTGAAATTCTGGTTCCGTGTGGTGTAGAGTATTTCAGTTTTCTTAAAGTTGATCAGAATGTTGTATGATTTTAGCCATACCTCTGCTTCTTTGATACAAGATGAAATTATATGTTGGTTGGGGTTGGTTATGTCAATGGGGATGTACAATATGATGTCATCCGCATAGATGTGATATCCTACTTTGTGTTTCCTGAATATATTGCATATGTGTTGTAGATAGAGATTGAATAAGAGTGCTGATCCCTGTGGAATACCTTGCTCCTGTTTGAAGATTGATGAAGAATCTTGGCCTACTTGAACTTGAGTGCGGTTGGATATGTATGATCTAAACCACTGAAATGTAGTTCCTGTTGTTCCAATTTGAACTGATATTTTCAGTAGTGTATTATGATTGAAGTTATGTTGGTCCTTGAGAGACAAGGTAGAAGAGTTCTATTTCATAGTTTTAGTATACACAGACTATTATGTGCTATCTTCTTAATAGAAAGCATATAGTTAGGACCAGCCTCATTAGAAGGGCATGATATACTAAAGCTTTTCCCCATAGAATAGAAATAAAGCTTTAGGGGGGTCTGTCTACTAAACTGTTGGAATTTTTTAAAAATTGTAAACCACTTTGCTGCTAGCCATGCAAAAGTTGGTATGTCGAGATTTTAATAAACATAAACATATTATTGTTTGCTTGTGCTACTCCTGACCAGGCTCACCAAGTAGCAAAATCCAACCTCGGATCTTTGACTCCAATTCTCTAAATTCAAGTAAGGAATGAAATGAAATAATTCTCTATGTATGTATGTTATCAATAACAGTACTACTTAAGGACTTATGTGAGAGATTCACAAATATCATATCTCACTTCCTGCCACACTTCTAATCACTTGCTCTAGAAACAATCAACTATTAAAAACTTAGTGCTACTTTTGCGTGAACTGCAGGTAGAAGAAATAAGTTTATTTCTGTTCATTCCAAATGACAACTCTACATGTGTCCTAATTAGCATTAAACATTCAATATAACTAATGACATGAACATTTTATTCTTTCAAAACATTTTATAACACGCATCCCCCAAGCATATCTAGAGTCTAAACACTAACTAAGGGTTCAGGAAGGGCAATAAGTACAGCAAATGGAGCACTAGTAATATCAGGTAAGGGAGCATTTTCCATAACTTCAGAAGACGTATCTGAGCTGGAAAGAAAACAATTTGAATCTACTGTATAAGGAAAATCACAATACTGAAATGATTACTTAAACTAATGACGACTACAACCAAAACAAAAATCTTCATGTACAAAATCACAGCACTACAATATATTTATCTGTTTTTCACTTAAACTGAGAGGAAAGCTTTTCAAAACAAAATGCACCTCTTATCTGGAAGCCAAAATGCATAACTCAAATACAGAAAAACAATTGAAATTACCTTAAGACCTAAGGGTGAAACAAACAAAATAAATCTGCATAGTCTTTACACATACTGACTAACAGCGATAAGATAACAAACATTGCAAATATCAACTTGTAAGTTTGGTAAAATCAGCTCTGACTTACTAAAGAATAAAATCAGCATATGAAAACATAACAATTAATTACCAAGTTAAAGTCAGACTGTTTAAATCTTTTACAAACAGAAAATGTTATCCTTTTAAAACATGACACCAGAAAAGTAAACAAATAAATCATTATACACTTTTTATTCTAATACTAACAACTTGCATTTTTTTTCTTTTCATATGTGCTGTTGTCTTGCACTATGTAAGGATGACCCATTCATGACTAGTGTGCAGCCACCCTAAATAATTGACTGTCATTTCATATCTAAAACATTGAAGCTGCTCTGAAAAAGTCCCTCCTAGAGGAAATAGTAATGCTTCATTACCACTAGTCATTGAATGTCATCGTGCTGCAGGGCTTTGTTTAACAAACATTACTATGTTTAACACACATACAATAAGATGGACTACCTCTCTTCAATGCTAAAGCCTGTGCCTTAGACTTAGGGGTATGTTTACTAAAGTGCGTTAGTGCGATTCGCGGTAGGAGCCGCGGTAGAGACTGAAACCCCAAATAAGGACATGGGCGGTACATCGTTTCCTGCAACGTGCGGTCAAAAAACTAACGAGCGTGACAGGGCGCCATGGTGCGTCACCGCACGTTAATCCCAAGAAGGCCTACAAATCACAGAAGCAGAGCTGTAGCACAATGGTTACCTCACTGACCGCTGTCACAGGCAGCATGGGTTCGAATCCTCTCGGTTCCCCAGTGTGCCTAATGCAGAAGGCTGGGCCAGGCACCATCCTGTACATTCATAGGGAATGAGGAGCCAAATGTTTTGTTTTTACGTCCAGTAGTGTTGCCAGCAAACATACCCTCACAGTGGTGCAACCAAAGGTGCCGCAGATGGCACCCCATAATGCACCACACAGGCCACATTATAAAGTGCACTGTCCACAGAGGCACACCAAAATGTCCTCTATAGAACACCATATTAGGCAACCTAAAGGGTGCCAGATAAGGTGCCGCATGGTGCGCCTTATGAGGCACTGTAAGGTTATATTATGCTGCTGGGCTTTCGCTGGCAGCACTAATGTGCATTAAAAATATACAATGTTGCAGACAGCCCGATAAAAGAAGCCCACTGTGGGTCTGAGCCCATGACCACTGGCCCCACAGGCCCTGAAGGAACCACTGGGCTGCAGCCCCATAGCTGCCAACCACCCCCTGGCTGGCAACTGAAGGGCATCAGGACACCACCCAAATGGGCCGCTGTGTTGGCCAGGATCTGTCCCAATGCAAACATACCCATGGTGCAATGCACATGCACATCAGTAGTCCAGAGATGAACACAACAAGGGTTATGTACCCACACAGCCCCCTGGCACGGTAGGGCGAAATGACTGTGTGTGTCACTGTCACATAGTAGCAACAGACAGTAGCCCAACAGGGTGCCCCATAAGAAGTTAGAAAAGGTGTCCCCTAAGGCAGCGTGATCCGTAGCACAATGGTGAAGACACTGGCAGATGGTGCAAGGTCTGTGAGTTCAAATCCCCCTGTGGCCCCAAAGACAAAAGCTGCCTGCAACATTATCCTCTGCAAACCATAGTCAGTGATTTGGATAACCAGTCAGCACTCAGTTGAACCCATAGTTACTCCCCATTTTTTGTCGGCCATAACCAACCTGAGAGGTGGGAGAAAATGCCCACCTCCCCTCATTGGGAGGGCCCGTTTAATCAAGAGAGCCGCAGCCCACAAAAGAAGAAAATAGTGTGAATTCGCATCCAGAACCGTGTCTGAGATATGTACAACGTCAAAGATATCCACAAATCATGTAATTAAGGAAATAAAACCTCAAACCGTGCTGGAAACAAGGCAGGTAAGACCCGAATTGTCTTGCCATCGTACCCCTGCAGGAAACCCCACCACGCCAAGCATTGGTCGGCCCAACTCTGGGCCCTGTATCATGTGAATGTGTACCTGTCAGGCGGGTGTATCTGTGGATGAGTCTGCGACATTACCTGCACACCAATTTAGTGATGTCAGAAGCAGCTTGTTATGTACGTCGAACAGGTTCTGCTGTCAAACACACACTCACAGGGCTATACCCTGAGGGTGCTGCATAGGGCACCCTACAAGTCACACCAGAGGGTAAAGGTAAATGTGCACTGTCTGCCAGGGCACCCTATAGGGTGTGTCACAGAGAGCCCCATAGGTCATGCCATAGGGTTCCCGATGAGGCACCATGAGGATTCTGCACTGTGAGGGTGGTGCTGCTGTCAGCACCAATGTAACGTAAAACTACAAGATGTCCCCCAAAGGGCCGCCAAACAATCCATCTGTGGGCTGAAACCCATGACATAGGGGCCCCCACAGGTAATAAAGTAGCTAGTCGCCCATATTGTCAGTGCAAATTACACAGTCCCAAGAATGAGGTGGCCAGCCCATGGAGCTGAACTGTGAAATACTACAAACCCCCACACCATATCCACAGCAATTGCACTATGCACATGCAAAGAATGCCTGTCAATGAAACAAACCAAGGTCTCAGCAAACAAGGGCATATGGCAAACACAATCAAGACCAAGGCCAAGATCATTACCAAATATAAAAGGCCCAATAACATCACAGACCTGGTTCAGAAAGCGAAAGCCACTGTCAAAAGCAAAAGCAAACACGAACATACTATGAATATGTGGAGCAAGAATATGCAGATGGCTGTACCACCAGAACCAATAACCCCCTAACTGGGCAAAGAAAGGGCGCCATGTCACCACCCAAAGTGACTGCTGGGGGGGGTAAGAATATGGGTGAAAGCAACAACACTCATGGTGCACTGCACATGTACATCAGCAGTCCCGAGATGAACATAGGAGGGGGTAGGCACCACCACAGCGCCTGCCCTTGAAGGGAGAAATGGATTTGTGCATCACTGCCATAGAACAGCAACAGACAGTAGCCCAACAGTGTGCCCAAGAAGAAGTTTGAAAAAGGCGACCAGTAGGGTCCCGAGAAGGGTGCCCCATGCTAAGTGCAATATGAGGTACACAGGGATAAGAGAGCGCAGATGGAACCCTGGCCCATAGAACCATATGGCACGGTGTCCCAAAAAGGGTATGTGGGCCAAGGACAGTGTGCCCTAGGGACTGCAAGTGGTGTCTGCAGGACCTGCGTGGAACAGAGACAGATGTAGTACTAACACCACACAGAACCCACAGTAAAGACAATGAACAGGTGATTGACGGAGGTAGAGTAGGGAGTCACTGGACCCTCACCCCTGTGGACATCCCATGTGTCTGGAAGCAGTGCAGACAAACATGGTCCTGGCAACAGCAACCCACCAAAGGTTGTTGGCACCCTAGAGTACTAGAAAAAAAGTGGCAGCTGAGGAGAAATGTGTCACCCAGTGGAGGCGGAGGTGGCCAGAGGAGTGGGTCTGCCACGCAGAACAGGCCCAGGCCTGCCAAGAACACAGAGATGCAATGCAGACAAGGGTAGCAGTGTAGGATACGGGGTGACGGTGCACAGCAACATACAGGACATGGCACATCACACTGATGCAGATAGATGGACCAAAGGATGGTCCCCAACTGTGATGAGGATGATAAGAGCGGCCAGGACCTAAAAGCCAAGAGATGACTGTTACAGAGACCACAGGTACCAGTGCAGGAAAGGCAGCAAAACAGGGGAACAGAGAGAGTGAAAAGCCATGAACACTAGGATGGAAAGCGCTGCAGAAAAAGAATAACTACAGTAACACCAGTAGGCATACAGAAATGGATGCAGACAGGACCACAGCATGTCACCATACAAAACCACAGCTGTGTGCCAGGTGAGGGCACCCCAAAGACTAACCAAGATGCAGTATACATTCTGAGCAGGGGTCCACAGACAACATCACAGTCCACAGGTGGGATGGGAGGCACATATGAACAGGTCCACACACGCCCCAGGAAATATAATGCAGTGTAAACCAAATGCAATATATCAGGGGAGCGACACATGAGGGCTGGAAGGGTCCAGGCCAATGGAAAGTCATGTGGATGTCCTGTGTCCATGGACAATCGACCGTAAGAGGAGCATGTGCATGACCAACCAGTTCAGTGATGTCGCCTGGACCAACCGGCAGCAGCGGTCCCAGTAAACAGGCAGCCCAGTCACATGCCCCACCACAGGTGAGAAACTAGGAAGAGTCAAGACAATGTGGCACACAGGCCGCAAAAAGGCCACACTGACATGCACAGCTCAACCATGGAAGGGTGGGCGTAGATGTGATGGGGCTGCACACAGCATATGGGCAAATAAGCATCTAACAAGGAAGGAAACGATCAATGCCAGATGATCCCCAAACTAGCAACCCCCGAGTGGCAATGAAACTGGGTGACCAACACCCCACATATCCAAAACATCAAAAGTGCAAACAGTTGTCCACAAAAGGCAGTCACCAGACCCAAGCAGCCAATGTATCCTGCATCCCGGTGCACCATATGACCTGTAGAAAGACATGGGTCCTGTGTCGCTGCCCCCGTTGCCAGCACACACCCAATCCATTTTGCGAGTGCACCCAACTGTTGCTGCCTGTTGAGCCTATACACCCTGAGCACCCCCCACTGGTGCAAACCCAAATCCTATGCCGCATCTCAGCCGCAGTCGCTAACATACAGTTATATGTGATGTGAAGGGCTCGAAAATGACATGTCCCCACAGTGTCCGCACCCACCGTATGCACAGCAGTCACCATCCCCAGCCACCAAAAGAACATGGAGAAAGCATGCAGAGTGACAAGGCAACATGCCATGTTGACAGTTATGTATCATGGCCATATAGTCATGTACAGCTCACCTCCCCCCCCTTTACTGCAAGAAACGAAATACACAGACAGTCCATGGCAGCAACGGGGGCCCAGTCCCCCCAGTGACATTCAAAATATGCCAGCAATGAGTTTTAGGAGAAGGCCTGTGTCCAAATTGCAGAGGCCCCTATCCTTGTGGCAACAACAACCAGGGACAGTCTCACAGGGGTGCTGTGTCCACGCATAAATGGATGACGGGATCTCCAGATGCAGTGTAGCAGATGTGTCATGTATGTTGTCTGTGTCCTGTGTGAAGATATGTAGATATCAGGAAATGGAATGCCACACCAAACCACGGCCCCTGTAGGTCTGAAAGGAGGCAGTCAGATAGAAAGAGGTCACCCAAAAATGCAGACATACCACCACATGACATGGCCACAACACTGGGCACAGTGCACATGGACCACTGCAGGAGATGTCTCAGAAGACCAGAACCCCATCCCAGTATGTTCATGTAAATGCACATCAAAAACAAAAATAGAGTGAAAATGTAAGAGCAAATAATTAGTGTGTAATTGTTTTTTTGTCGGAAGGTAGCCAGGAGAATAGAATTACCCTCTTGAGGCTGTAACTTCCATTTTATTCGTTTTGTACTAAACCCTGTATAAAATTGCTAAAGGGTTAAAAGGAGGTAAAACCACCACAAGATGTCACCTCTTGCCAAAAACTTCATATATTTTAAAATGCAATCCAAAATTCAATGAAAAAACGTGGTACTTATCAAAGCCGCCGCTCCCACCAATGCGTATGTGGTTGTCAAAAGGGAACTTGCAGCGTCCACAGAAAAGTTTCAAGTCTCTCTCTCAAAGATCTTCTATGACCGAAGTCGCAGTAACTATCAAAGGGACACAGTACTGCGTTTCGGGCGAATATCAAAATTCTTACGCCCTGTATCAACGCTTTAAAGAACTGCCGTGAAACTGAAACTTCAGCATCTTCCTCTCCAAGACGCCGGTGCGCATGCTCATTAATGATCAGTAATCCAAAGAGCAAATTAAATAGCCCAGACAGACCAATGACAATGAAGTAACTCATTGCACCAAAAAGAAACTGTTTTGCTGAAGCCCAGAATGTGAAAAAGAAAAATAATGATGTGTAAATGTAAATAAAAATGCAAAAATAAAGAAAAGAAAAACTAACTTGAAAAAAGTTTTTGATTTAAAGATATTGAAGATTTAAAGTATGCTGATCCAATCCAGTTCTTTATTCAGGCCCAAAGGTTCAACAGTATGCCATGTAAAAATCCACTTTTGCTCAAGACGCTGTAAACATTGTTCACGATTACCACCTCGTGGAAGGTCAGGAACCATATCCAACACTCTCCAAGAAAAGTCCACAAACCTATGACCAAAATCCAAACTGTGTTGTACTACGGGAGCCGTGAGAATTGAATTCCGAATTCTTGAAGCATGTTCCGTCAGCCTAAGCTTCACAGAGGGAATTGTACGCCCTACATATAAAAGATTGTAAGGGCAAACTAACACATATACTACATGAGACGTGGAACAGGTAGTGTGCCATCGAGCCTCATGAATCAAGGCAGAATTCGGCACTCGCCACTGCTTACCAATGATGGTTTGAGAACAAAAGTTACAAGAATCACATGAAAAATGTCCCAATTCCAAAGATGCATCATGAACATTTCTGTCTATGGGTGAAGAAGTAGGTCCCACATAATCCCGAATGTTGGAACACCTAGAATGAGCAATTCTTAAATTTCTCTTAAAACAAGCGTGCAATTGCAGTACATGCCAGTGTTTAAGTAAAATCTTTCTTATGGAGTCAGTGTGTGACATGAATGGAAGAACAGCCACCAATGGTTCTAGCCCAGCGAGGTTACCCCAAAAAAGTTATCAAACAAGCCTTTTTAAGAGCTAGATATATCCACAGAGACTGGCTTTTTCCTCCTTATACATCAGCTGGTAATAGTGAATTATCTACAGACAATTTGGTGCAATGAGTTACTTCATTGTCATTGGTCTGTCTGGGCTATTTAATTTGCTCTTTGGATTACTGATCATTAATGAGCATGCGCCGGCGTCTTGGAGAGGAAGACGCTGAAGTTTCAGTTTCACGGCAGTTCTTTTAAAGCGTTGATACAGGGCGTAAGAATTTTGATATTCGCCCGAAACGCAGTACTGTGTCCCTTTGATAGTTACTGCGACTTCGACTTCGGTCATAGAAGATCTTTGAGAGAGAGACTTGAAACTTTTCTGTGGACGCTGCAAGTTCCCTTTTGACAACCACATACGCATTGGTGGGAGCGGCGGCTTTGATAAGTACCACGTTTTTTCATTGAATTTTGGATTGCATTTTAAAATATATGAAGTTTTTGGCAAGAGGTGACATCTTGTGGTGGTTTTACCTCCTTTTAACCCTTTAGCAATTTTATACAGGGTTTAGTACAAAACGAATAAAATGGAAGTTACAGCCTCAAGAGGGTAATTCTATTCTCCTGGCTACCTTCCGACAAAAAAACAATTACACACTAATTATTTGCTCTTACATTTTCACTCTATTTTTGTTTTGGTAATGGCCACATGTGTGACAAACGGAAGCTAAGGGTGAAGGGGTAGTGGCCCATAGATATGTGCAGAACCATAGGAGCAGTGGAGAGAAATCAACATATATGTGTCAGAACATGACGACAGTAATGCAAACCGCACTGTATGCCAACTCACCCGAGTCACCTGCCTGTTGCAGTGATGTACACACATTCCCCACACGCAGCACAGCATCGGGCAGTATGGTCAGCCAATCCCTGGGGGCCCGGAAAGCAGAAGCTCATCCTGGGGAGGCAAAAACACATCAGACATATCGAGACATGTCACGGTAGTGCTGTACAATCCACTCACCTGCTCACACATGGTCAACCCAGATAAACGTCCCCAGCACAAGCAGAACTTACAGGAGAAAAGCTCCTCGATCAGATGTTGCCTGGCTGCCATCCCAGCACGGGTGTCAACATGGCCAGGTGCAGGAGGGCACACAGGATCCACCCCGAGATCCTCATTAATATCGACTGGAACATTGTGCCTGAGAGTAATGTTATGGAGGATGCAACAGGCTAGTATGATCTGTGCCACAGTCAAGGGCCCGTACTGTAAGGCCCCGCCAGTCCTATCCAGACACCTGAAGCGACTTTTGAGAACGCCAAAGGTGCGCTCAATGACTGAGCGGCTGGAGGCATGGGCCTCATTGTACCGCATCTCTGCACCTGTCTGAGGGAGACGCACAGGGGTCAGCAGCCAGGCCCGACACCCATATCCTGCATCACCTGCAAACAGAAATGGCAGTAAGGTATACGTGAGAGGATGAACCTATGGAACCCATGATGTAGCAATGCACAAATGGACAGCAGAGAAACATGGTCACACACATCTGACAGCACAGCATTGCACACGATGGGGGTGCACCAGAGTGTGCATCTGGGAGCTCAAAACCACACTGGCCGGGACAAAGATGCTCAGTTGTGCAAGTCGCAGGAAAATCATGATATATGGCACACAGGGGATATGTCAGTGGACCACAACCCGGGGGGGGGGGGCCAGGTGGGAGTGTCAGTGCAGACAGGCCAAAGCAAACAGTCATGCAGCAGACATGTGCGATAGCAGGTTCGCACATAGCCCATGACACGTTCCACCCCCTACATGGCGAATGAGGAGGCCCCATACACACTGTACAGCAGGTCTCTGGTCCTGTGCCCCTAATTCTCCAATGCCCCCCCCCGGATGGCACATGCACAATCCCGTGGCACATGGGGCGGGAGATGGACACAACACACAGGCAGACATATGTCATACCTCCAAAGGTGTATGAGCCACATCCATGGTGGGGACACACCATGCGTGTCCAGAATGCCCCTGTACATGGATGTTTGCGAAGTGAACAGCAAAGGCAGGGTATAGCCGACACCACATGGGTGCGTGGTGACCCAGATGAGCAAAAACAGGCACATGGTAGGCAGGGGGATGTGTGGTGCCGCACAGAGGTATGTGACCACATTCCAGGTGACAGGGTGTGCTATAGTCACAGGTCCAGAATAGGCTGCACCAGGACACAACAGCACAATGCCATGCATGCAGAGGACACAGGTGACAATGGTGCCCCCGTGAAACACATATGGTAGGTACACACAGGATGTGGGGAATACCTACCCAGCAGGACATAGTCCTCATATTGGCCGGCCTCAAACAGGCCGAACAGTGCTGAGTTCTGCAGGATATAGGAGTCATGGGCACATGTGTGTGGGTGAGCCACGTGGGTCCTGGTGGGGGCCCCTCCCTCCCACCCTCCCACCCCCCCCTTACCTAGCTACCAATGCCGAGGGCGCCGTTGCCCTGTGAGTTCCACTGACCCCTTCCCCCTTGCATGTTACCACACCCCATGCATCCCCGTCACCGCTATCAGCCCTGCAAACACAGTCCTTGTTCGACACAGGTGCATTGTGCTGTCCTGTCGGCCATGTTAACACTTGTGTGGCCGTGCTGCCTCCACCAGCCCTGCACCTTCCCCCCTGCAACACATTGGCAGCCTATGCTGGTACTGTGGGACCTTTCAGTTTGCCCCCGCACCCATCCGCTTTGCTATGCCACACCTTGCCCACCATGGACATGTCTCCCCCAATGGGTCATAGCCCTGAGGCTGCTTGTATGCCTGTGCTGCCCCCTGTGTCCCCATTTTGCAAAATCATGCCACCTACACCACCCTCCACCCTTGGCCACCCCCACACATGTGCGCTTGCAGGCTCCCACTGCTGCAGATCACTCTCACACTTACCAGCGCCTGGGTGTGCTGTGTCCAACTCAGGGGGAAGGCCATGGATGTACATTGCTCTGAGTCTCTGTGCCAGGCGCCGCTCCAGTGCTGTCAGGTTGGCGACCTGTGCTGGGCCTCCTCCTGTGCTCTGGGCCCCTCTCCTCTCTCTTGCCAGCTCGTTTCGTATATTACGTTTTATATCGCAATACCTTTTTCTTAGGCTCTCCACATCCCTGTGTGGCCCATCTACGGCTGCCACCTCCGCCTGTACCTCCGCCCATGCCCTGGCACGTGTGGCACCAGTTGTTGTGGAGCTCTGTGGACCAAAGAGTATGTCATAGCGTTCCAGGATGCCTGCCAGGAAGAGATCATTCTCCTCCTGGCTGAACTGCACTGCCCTCTTGCGAAGCTCCTCAGGGAGGGTGGCCCGGCGCCGCTTTTGCCCCATTGTGACAGTACCCTGTGGATAAGGGGCTTGCTGTAGGCCAGATGGTCCTGGCCTCTCCCCATCATCAGCACGTGTATCCATAGCTGGTACTTGTTGTGGTCCAGCAGTATCAGACGTCTGGTCAGTGGTGTCCATCCCGACTGTGTGCTGATGTGCATGCCATTTTGTCCTCCCTAGCTATATAAAGGTGTCGTTTGGGTGTGGCTCTGGGCGCGTTGCGTACATGCGTAAAAATGCGCTGATCTGTGCACGCATGAACGTGACGTGATTATGTGCCCTAAGTGACCTAGTGTGCATGGTTTTCAGCTTTTCAGTATTCCCGCAATTCAGCCCTGGGTGTACCCACTACACGTGCCTCCCTCCTACAATCAATGTTGTGATGGGGTTAGTACCGGATCTGGGCCGTTTGCATTGGCTCTGATTGGAGATGCGTGGTGGTGGTGTTTGACATATAGTGCACCCATGATGGTGCAGGGCCGTTACATGAGCTCATGGGGGGGGGTTAGACTGATATCTTGGTGGGTGGGGGGAGCTAGGATATGGCATGTGGCCAGGTTGCTTCCACAAAATGAATAGTTCTGACATCAAAGGGTCCTCGGAGGAGGACATGAGCTGCTGAGGTCACCAGTACATAGATGGGGTGTCTATGTCCCACTCACCATACTTTGCTATCTTCTATCTGAACAGGATAGGACTCCACATATCCAGGTCTCGGGAAACACCAACGGGATCAGAGCACAGCAGATACACTTACACAGACTGCGAGCACAGCTTTGGGGATGTACTGCATACCCTCAGTCATAGACAGGCACTACTGAGTCTACAAGCTGTCCTCCGATGACCATAGACTGTAGCACAGGCACATTTGGAATGACAGTCTATCTGCCAGTCTCCTCTGTTACATATCGTACTGTGTCCGATACCTGTCCCTGTGGCTTCTGGTCAACCCTCAGTGTAGCACACATGACAGCACATGGTTAGGTTTCCCCACATGCCAACTACATGTCCGTCTCCTCCCTTGCCACTAACATCTGGCATTTTGCGTACTATCCAGACCCTCCGAAGATGCCCCACAAGCACATGGTTGGAGGGACAGTCCATGTGGTAGCAGGGATCTGTGACCGAACTGCTGTCCTGTGTTCTGTTCCATCCAATGTATGTAAAATAGACGACTGACAACAGTCCCCCTTGATGCAGTGGAACCCCCTGTGCATCATTTGTAAAGAGCCTCACAACACCATGACATACACAACGAATGGAACAAATGAGTGGCCCAGCCCATGTTCCCTTGCGGCCATGTCCACTCTGTCCACCCCTAGCCCTGTGCACTTCCAGGCTCAGTGTCCATTAGCCCACTTGCTGTGTCCATGCCATCATCCACCCTGGTCTACGCCCATCACAGATGCTGCACATAGCCTTGCATGTTCCACCACTGCTGACCCCTGGGCACTGTTAGATGTGTGTTCTTTTGGACATGCGTGGCACTAGCCCATGTAATGGCCGTAATATCGCTAGACGCATGACACGTGTACAGTACCCTGCATCCACCCTTTGTATCTCACACTGACACACGTGTGTGTCCACATGTGTCACTCACACAACACTGACCCCTAGCAAAGAGGGATATCTGGACAGCACAGTTAACTGGTAACAATGTACAACTTTATTTACAAAAGACATATTTTGGGGGATTTGTCATTGGCCATCATGCCAACATCGCTGTCATCCAGCCCTGCTGCCCGCCGTGTGTGGGGCAGGCCATTGCATGGGCTGTCACAAGGCGGTGTGTAATGCGTATCCGCACGCTACACACCCCGGGGACCCCTGTCACATGGTGGCTGATCCGGCGCGCACCCAGCAACACGCTCCTCCAGCAAGCGCAGCCGGTCAGCCACCATGGTCAGGGTTGCCAGGACCTGCCCCATGATGAGGGTGTGCTGCCTCTGGGCGTGTGCATGCGCACGCACAGCCGCGGCCATGCGCAGCCCGCACATGCAGCCACACAGACACAGGTCTCCCCGTGTCTGTGTGGCTGCATCCACGGTGCGCGTGTCCTCGGCTCTGTGTGCCATGCCCACGTCCAGGAGGGGCGCATCGCCATCACCATGGTGCAGGTCGCTGGCGCCCCCGTAGCCCTGTGACAGCCCATGCAGATGGGCACCTGGCACACGTGCCACCCCCCCACCCCATCCCCCTCCAGCTCCGCGTTGGACAGGTCACCTCCCTCTGGCCCCTGTCCCACCACAGCAGGGCCCCTACCCTCCTGAGCCACCTGCACCCGCCCCTCCTCCCCCTGCCCTCCCAGCACCTCTGCCCTCTCCCCCTGCCCCACCTCCTCCCCCACCGTAGCCACACGAGGCAGCTGCATTTCCTCCTCCCCCTCTGCGTCAGATGCTGCTTCGCCCCCATGAGGTGGTGTGCCGCGCTCCTCCACCATGTCCACTGGGTCGGGCAACAACTCCTGGCCATCATCACTTTGCAGCTCCCCGGGCCCCGCATCCTGCACCACTGGCTCCTCCGCAGCACGTGCATCCGCTGTGGGAGAGGGGAACATGTGTCATCTCCATGTTCACACATCAGCCACAGCAGTCACATACATCCTGTGGTCATGACAGCCAGTGCCCCACAGGGCCATGTCACATCACTCACCGTCCTTTTGGGCCAGCCGCTCCCTCTGCACTCGGCGCACAAAACGGGGGTACCTTGCCCTCAGCTCCCTCGCTTTCTTGCGGAGATCCTCCACCTATTGGAGTGACAACACATATTGACATTAGGGGACAGACACCCCTTCGGGGACTCTTCCGCGACACATATATTTATCAGTGTGCAATATGGTTTGTCCCAATGGATCACAGACTGGGGCATTTCCCACACCACCAGGATGAGTTATGGAGACCTGTGGTGAGGCCTACTGCATCCTGGGGATCTGGTTTGCCCCTGTGTTCACTGACTGGGGCATTCCCCACACCACCAGGAGGAGGGCTAGGGCTCTGAGCTGAGGCCTACTGCATCCTGGGGATCTGGTTTGCCCCTGTGCTCACTGACTGGGGCATTCCCCACACCACCAGGAGGAGGGCTAGGGCTCTGAGCTGAGGCCTACTGCATCCTGGGGATCTGGTTTGCCCCTGTGTTCAATGACTGGGGCATTCCCCACACCACCAGGAGGAGGGCTAGGGCTCTGAGCTGAGGCCTACTGCATCCTGGGGATCTGGTTTGCCCCTGTGTTCACTGACTGGGGCATTCCCCACACCACCAGGAGGAGGGCTAGGGCTCTGAGCTGAGGCCTACTGCATCCTGGGGATCTGGTTTGCCCCTGTGTTCACTGACTGGGACATTCCCCACACCACCAGGAGGAGGGCTAGGGCTCTAAGCTGAGGCCTACTGCATCCTGGGGATCTGGTTTGCCCCTGTGTTCACTGACTGGGGCATTCCCCACACCACCAGGAGGAGGGCTAGGGCTCTGAGCTGAGGCCTACTGCATCCTGGGGATGTGTGTTTTTACTGTAGTCACAAACAGGCCCAGCTACCATAGCACCAGGACAGGGGATGGGCTCCTCATTTGGGATCGTCAGCATCCTGGGGCTATGGTCTGTTTGTTGTGAGCACATACAAGGCCTGTATCCATAGCACCAGGACAGGGGGGGGACCCCCTTTAAGGGCCTGCAGCATCCTGGGGCTATGGTCTGTTTGTTGTGAGCACATACAAGGCCTGTATCCATAGCACCAGGACAGGGGATGGGCTCCTCATTTGGGATCTTCAGCATCCTGGGGCTATGATCTGTTTGTTGTGGGCACATACAGGGCCTGTATCTATAGCACCAGGGCAGGGGGGGGGGACCCCCTTTAGGGGCCTGCAGCATCCGGGGATGTCTTTGTGCTTTGTGCTAGCTGACAGGGGCATGTGACAGACCCCTGTGTGTCGCTTGGCCTTGGTAGTGGGCCTGTGGTTTTCTGTAGATTGTGCACATCACTGAGGATGCAACTGCGCACCGTAGCATACCAATGTGGTCATTATTTCACCTCTGCCATGGTTACAGCTACCCCCTGTGGGCTTGGGGGTTCTGATATTGGGTGAGTGGATGACCTAGCTACAAGCTGGACGCGCCAACACCAGACATTCTTCAGCAGTGCAGATTTTATTAGTGCTTTGGTTACAGGCTGTTCTTCACCACATCCTCATTTGGGGTGCCTGTCCCCAAACACTTACCTCACGTGGGTAATCAGAGCTCCTGTTATATCTGTTGGTGAGGCGGTCCCAGGCCCTCCTCACCCTTGTCAGGTTCTGCCTCCTGGACGAGCCAGGGAAGAGGCGTTGTTGGCGGAGGCAGAAGAGCTCTGTCAGCAGGTACAGGTCCCTGTGTGTGAAGGCAGGCTTTCTTGACATGGCTGCCATCTGCTCTGAGTGTATCTCAGCTGCGTTGCCACGTGCGTTTATGAGGGCGTTGCCACGTGCGTTTATGAGGGCGTAGCCACGTGCGTTCATGAGGGCGTAGCTACGTGCGTTGGTGAGGGCGTGGCCTCGCGCACAAATACATCTTGTTGGGGCCATGACACGGCGCGTGCTTATGTGCGTTGCTGTTGGCGGAAGGTCCTGCTTACGTACGTGCGGCAGTGCATAGGCTCGTGCGTTGGCATGTTTGATTACAGATCCTCATGTTGTACTGCTACTCACATTAACGCTACCATCTATACATGTGATGGCTTATGGCTTATCCTAGCCCGTGGGCATGAGCTTGATTTTGAATACCCCACATTTTTGCCCTACTGCTATATATTGCAGGGTCTGCAGCATGTGTTCTAACACCTTCTGCTTCTGACATCTCACATTAGGGATATTTCACATTGCTTTGTCGAGGACTGTCCTTGATGTAGAGATGTCTCTCACATTTGTAATGTCCCTTTTGTTTACATGGATTGAGGGGGGTGGATGGAGACCAGGTCACAGAGAGTATCCCTGATTGGCAAACTGTGGAGGTGGCATCCGGACCAATGTAGAGCTTCTGTGTATCTGTCTATTTTGAGATGTATGGCATTAGTTGTATCCTTCTCAGGCGGGCTCTTACACCCTTTCTGTCGTTCCTCTATGGGTTTTTGATGACAAACATATGCTTGCAGTCTGTACTTTACCTCTGCTATTATTGGGTTACAGACACCACTACTCCAGATGCAGATGCACCTGGCAGCCCTGCCATGTATCACCACAGTGGGCTCATACCCATAGGTTCTGGCTGCACAGTCAGTGCATTTGCCAGTGGAGTAAACCTCTGTAGCTCCTTCTACATGCCTAGCTGGCTACAGAGCAACTTCAGTTCACCACACAGTCCATCTGCTATGGTTCACAGGGTTTGATTGTAGCAGTCACAACCATGATGCACTACACATGCAAATCAGCTGTCCACTGATTAACACAAGATGGGGAATGCAACCCTACAGCACCTCGGCCTGTTAGGGGGAACTGACCATGGGCACCCCCACAGCACCTCGGCCTGGTAGGGGGTACTGACCGTGTGTTTTACTGGCACACAGTAGCTACACACCGTCACATTGTGCGGTTACTGTGCTCACCCTGAGGGTGCAGTGAGGTGCCCAGCACCAGGTCCACAGAACCATCCATGGCAGACATAGGCTATGGTGGAGGTCCAAAGCAGTGTTAATGTGTGAGATAGGTAGTTTCTGCACAAACACCTTGGATATATTTGTCTGTCTCAGTCAGGTGTAGTCCCTACGGACCCCTAGGAGGATTATGGTGGTAAACCGGATCTCCCATCAACAGATCCACATTCTACCTCCCTGCAGTGGGGGCAGTGGGGGGACCATCAACCTCAGTTCAGCTGTGGAAATAATACCCTTCAGGGCAGTCACTGCAGCACTCTACATATCCATAGCACAAGAGCAGACAAACAGTAGGCCTGTATATGCTAGGCTGCACCCAGACACTATCTGATATTTTCCTGCAGCAGGCCTTCAGCCGCTGCACTCTGCAATGCGCTCCATCGAGACACATAACAGCTACAAACAGTCTGCTAGTTGGTCCATGATGCATGTTCCTGTTGGACATGCGTGCACCCAGACCTGGGATGGCAGCAAACACAACAAGCAGCTCAGTCAGTGACTGGCCCCCAAAAGGAGACACATAAATATCACATAACATAAATACAATATGGCACTATGGGGATGCCTAGCCATGCCGTGGCCATTGAACAGTCAGGGTGAGATTGATCTCCCTGCAGGACATACAGCGGTCACCCTGTTTGTGTAGGTGGTGGCCAGGCACTAATATGTCACAGTCAGTGCCCTATGCGCTGTGCAGATGCAGCCTGGCCAGGCCGCCCTGTCTGGGCTATACCCATGGTACCTTGCTCCTCATTATGCACATTGGCAGGCCAATACTGGCAACAGTGCTGGCAGTGTGGGCTGTGGAAGGTGTTTGCAGCCTCCACACACTGTATAGACAGACACACACTCCGACACCTATGCAAGCATTGTGCAACTGTAGAGGGGTTCAGCAGCCCTGCCCACCACACCAGTCCTGGGCACAGTAAAGGCATGGATATGGTACGCGATACTGTTGGGGGTCACTCCCCAGGGTGGTAAACACTGTCAGAGACCAGACCTGAAGCACACAATGCAGACATCAGAAATATTGTTATGATGGGGCTCAATGAGCAAACTGTGCTTAACGTAGGACTTGCTATCTGCCAGTAATCATAGGACACGTTTGATAGGTGTGTAACGCATACCCAGGTGTGGGGTGGCATTGCTAAGGCATGCACATGCTAGTATTGGGAGATGCACACAGGGCCCAATGTCCTGCCTCACCAGGTGGCATTTGCCAATGGGGCCTGGGTGTGTGGGTGTGGGTGTGTCTGCCCCCTGTTGGCTGCTGCTTTACGGCAGAGGTTCCCAACACCAGTCCTGGTGTGCCAGACACTGTTCGGATTTTCATGCTGTCGCTCATTAATATGCATGAGCTACATCTGCATGCCATGGGGGTGAGCATAGATATGCAGCACAGGCATCTTTATTTGAGGCAGCATTGAACCTGACTGGTGTGTGGCCCTCCAGGGCTGCATTTTGGGGACTCTGCTCTAGGTTATGCGCCTGTTTATGGTGTCTGTGCTCGGTGGGGTAAGATATAGGCGTCTGAACCAAGCATATGTTCTCAGCAATGAATGTTTTACAGTAAAATCACGGTTTAGTTGTGGGAAAAATATGTGGACTGTGTTGCCAGTAGCCCCAGCTGGGCTTTAAACCTGTGACCACTGTTCCCTCTAAGCTGTGTGCGTGTGCGCGCGCATACACTTCACCAAGCGAGCGCACATACTTTACAACAGAGCGCACAAAAATTACGGCTCTGATTCTGATAGAAAACAACACAGATGTCTTAAAATTTATGATTGTAATTACTAGAAATTTCCCGCTTCATTTAGTAATCGTCTATTTTCATTTAATTTGATTAAAATCAATGTAGTGTACATACTGCATTCTGACGTGTAGTCAAATTTTAAAGTATATAACTCCGAGTGTTGTTATGTGGCGCACAAAAATTTAACCTTCCTTCAAGAGCTGCACACAGCTGATATTTTATGCGCACACAGCCTACAGAAAATTAGAGGGAACATTGCCTGTGACCTTCTGTTCTTGCACACACTGTCTGTGTGCACTGCACCACTGTGTTGCCACAGATAGGCTGCATTCCCTAGGGAGTCCATGACTATACATCCGACAGGGCCTGTCTGTTGCGGTGGACGTGCCAGCCTGCACATGGCTGGGCCACTGTCTGCTGTGGCTAAAAGCCACTGCCCCCTCCACCACCTGTACCCTTCCGCCAACATGCTGACATGTCCTTATCTTGGAAAATGCCTATGAGCTGATTGAGGTGTGGCACTCCAGGACTGCATTTGTGGGACTCGGCTGTGGGTAATGCCCATTGTTAGGGGGGGGGTGTGTGGTGTAGGGTAAAATATAGGTGTTTGACCCATGTTCTCTGCAATAAAGGGGTGTCTTTACTATCTCTGTTTAGTGGTGGGTAAAATATGGGGACTGGGTTGGTAGGTGCCCCAGCTGGGATTTGAACCTGTGACCCTCTGGTCCTACAGGTACTGGCTGTGTCCGCTTCACCACACTGTAGCCACAGAGACAGCGCAGTCCCTGGAGATAGAAAACCTGGCAGAGTGAGTCAGAAACCCTGCTCTGCACATTTTTAATGTCGGCTCATTCACCTTGTATGGAGACAAAGGTGCACATAAACCCCAAAATTGACCTTGGAAAAGGGGGTAGACCCTAACCAAACTGGACAATGGTGATATTAATGAGCAACCATAGCAGACACTTCCAGGAGAGCTCAGGGAAAACCGAACTGGGGAATGATTTTTGGACGGGTCTTCGCTCCGTAGACCCTTCCAAACATCATTTTTGGTTTTTTGGGCTTTCCAGGGAGTGTTTTTTTTTTGGTTGCCCATTAATATCACTGTTGCCCAGCTGGTTTATAATTTCTTTTGGCTTTTGTTATGGTATTTTTACATTTATATTTGCTATTTTGTTCTGTGCACATGTATCACACTGCTCACGTTTTGTCGGTTTCCCCGGTTTTGCTGTACATTGCTGACAGAAATGGTTTCTCTTCCCTTTTCATATGCCTTTAACGGCAGGTTTTCATTCGCGTTGGGATTCAGCTCAGATAATCAGCGTGTTGGTGTGGGGGGAGCCTCTCCCCGCCCAGTCTCCGCCCATTGACCCCTTCTCTCCGCCCACTCTCCACTTTCCGCGCTGTTTTAATGCGCTGCGGGGGTTTACGATCGTTAACTGCGGTTTACACGCGTAATGTACGGTTAACGGTCGTTCGCACGTCAGAACATGCGTTTGGACGTACGAACGATCGTTAACCGTACATTACGCGCGTTATTTACATTTACTGCGGTTTAGTAAACATACCCCTTAGTCTGTCTGTACTTAATACTCTCAATCCTCCATACTTACCTCAAATGCAGAGAAAAGGAGATCCTGGCATGGCACCAACTGTTTGCATGCATTAATCCTGACTGGGCTCACCAAAGCAAAATCCAGCCTCAGCTCTTTGGCTCTAATTCTCTAAATTCAAGTAAAGAATGAAATTAAAACATGCATATACAGAGAATTATATCAATAACAGTACTATTTAAGGCCTTAGGTGAGAGATTCACAGGCCTGCTAACTTGAGCAGCCTCCTGTAAATTCCTACTCCAGCTAGGCCATGACACTTCTTTCATTAGGAAAAAAATTGCTACAGTCTACAGTTTCATCTTATCACTCTGTCATGCTTCTGCTTTACAGATCAAGCTAAACACTACATATTTCAGGTCAAACTAGGCACAGACATTGCTCATGTGTAATCAGGACAAGCTTCCTGTAAACAGAAACATTCTGTATCATTTTCACAAACATCTGTAAAATACGACCTTTGCTTGTATTACACATGTTCTACTAGGCCAGGGGGATCTCCAATAGTCGTGGAGGCCCCTGTACTAGGCTGTCAGCAAAATTCTCACTCTCCATATTTCTGAACCTTTCTCCAGTACCCCACTTTGAGTCACTTTCTACAATTATGATCTATAGTTTCTACATGCTAATCTAGAAGGGAAAAAATTATTGTACATCTGTAGCCAATTCAATTGCACAGTGAAAAACTTCTTTCCAGATTCCAAATACTCCAAATATTGTCTAGCACAATTCCCTGGAGTATCACATTGGTGTGCTCTCCAATCCTTCTTTTTTCAGAGATATGTCCAGTTTGTTTGAAGTTTAGTTCTTTTTGCAAATAACAATGGCTAGTATTCTTAAGGGTATGTTTACTAAGCCGGGCTGACGGTTAACCTGTGCTGTCTGCAACTAGGTCCCATTGAATAACATGTGACCTAATTACAGATAGTATGGGTTAACTAGTAGCCCAGCTTAATAAACATGCCTCTTAGTGTCATCCTAAGGTGCATGTTTACTAAAGTGCTTTAGCTGCTACCGAGGCGTGCTTTTCCCACATTAACATGGGAAAAATGCAGCAATTTTCTGCAATGCAGCAATTTTCTGCAATGTCTGCAGATTGTATGGTAGCCACACACTTGGGCAGGGTGTGGGTGAGATTAGAGTAGAGTGGGCATGCCTGCAACACACAATTATCATGTACCTTGGATGCACCTAATGCTACCTCAATGGGAGGTGATAGCTGCATCCACAGTGCCGCCTGCCCATATTGCTTGCATTTTCTGTGCGATATCTGCAGGTGGAATGCTGTGCATGCCCCAACAAATACTGCGGGGCTTTTGCAGCTAACGCAGTGCTATCTACACTATTGCGTGGCATTAGCTGCAAAAGTCTAATGCCCTTTAGAAGACATACCCCTAAGTGAACAAATCTTGTCCTCTGAAAGCACTGACATGTTTTTCCGCTCTATATATTGTTTACATTGCGGCGAATATTTACTGAATGTTGAGTGAAAAAAGATATGTTTACTTTTTAATGACCATAGAAATATTTAGTCATTTGGAGACTTGGACCTCATTAGGAATAATTTATCAGCCTCTTGAGATTGTGCTATAATCATCTACTGTTCGAGCCAACAGAGTAGGCCAGTGGTATTCACTTCCAGCCATTGAGGGCCACAAATGAACTGGGCTTTCAGGTTACCCCCAATGAATCTGATGTATGCCAATTTATCTCATGCAAATTCATTAGGGGCATGCTATGTATAGATTGTAGATAGTTTCCCTTGTTATCCAAGTTCCTTCCCTTGTTATCTGTAAACTCATGCAAGTTGACTGTACTGAGATTTTTGTTCTATGTGAACCGCGCTGATGCTGAATAGTGCGGTATATAAGAGAATATAAATAAAATAAATAAATAAATAGTTAGAGTGAGCTTCTTTTGCATATTTGAATGTCTGCAGAACTATGCCCAAATATTCATAGAAACATAGACTAACAGATGAGGAATATAAGATTTATTGGTGCCGAATAATCTCTGTGGTTATCTGAGGTAATCCATGGGTGAAGCTATGACAGTGCTAGCAACTATCCAGATAGTGGCTGAATATCGCTGCTATCTGGATAATTTCCATCTTTATGCAAAAAAAGCTGTCCTAAGTGTTATCTAGACAGGCTATCCAAAATAGCAATCGAATATTACATATCGCTCTGCTAGACCAGTTTAGACAAGTGGGTTGTGTTCCCCCTACCAGCAAATTGGTGGATGCAGAGAACCAATAAGAAACCTAGGTTTCAATGACATCACTCCCATGCCCCTCTCAGCCTGAGCCACTAGAGGTCAACTCTGTATTCTTCTGTCTCCAGCAGATGATGGCTGGATTTTCTCAACTCTGAAGAAAATCTGAACAATTCAGAGGAAAAAAGATTGATTTTGCTCATGAACAACCACCTTGAGGGTGACTATCTCAATTGAGCGCAACGTGGGAGGCTCCACTAGACTAAGGTTTTTTTGGTAGCCAAAAAAGGAGGGAAAATTTTGGTTCAGCTCCTTGCTGTTATCATAAGAACCTGATGAGCAGCCAGAAAATTTGGAAGAAATCAGCAGCCTCACAAACTCTGTTCCCCTTCCCTCCTCATCTTGTCTCCCCTGCTCTCCCCAGAAGATCATAAGAAAGCTCTCAGATATCTGCCTACAAGCCACAGTGAAATAAAGGATCTATAAAAATCAGAGAAACGGTTCCAGGGGAGTAGCGCTGATCCCGGCATAAGTTCTCTGCCTGGGGCAAGGCTTCACCTTGTCATTATTTTTATTGGTCACCAAATTGCGGGGTTGTACGTCCGGGTTGGATGTGCAATCCCCACTACTTGCAGGGACCGTATTCAGCTCCTTTGGCTCCCTTCACATACAGAGCCGTTGTGTGGGGAGTGCTAGACGAGGACGGGACTGAGGCAGAGAGAGGGAGCGGCAAGGTGGCTAGATGTACAGGGCCTATTCAGGTCAGGGCACTGTACGTCCACTGACTGTCTGCTGCATGCCTGGCTTATTCCACCCTGAAGGTGGAATAGGTACAGGGTGCT
Organism: Ichthyophis bannanicus; assembly: GCA_033557465.1. Taxonomy (NCBI): domain Eukaryota; kingdom Metazoa; phylum Chordata; class Amphibia; order Gymnophiona; family Ichthyophiidae; genus Ichthyophis; species Ichthyophis bannanicus. Next base: position 455,373,495 of record CM066036.1, read on the forward strand.
GTGTTGAATATGGTCTGCAGCCCACCCTACACCTTTGTGATGCTGCAGGAGTGTCCCCGCCACCAGATCCCGCCTTGGGGACCCCCAATGAGGGTCGGGTGGTGGGGTGACTGGGCCGCTATGCTGTGGGGCAATTGGGTGCTCCAGCTGGACATGCCAGTGCTATGGCACACCAGCCAGAGCGTAGTGTGGGCTGGATGTGTAGATGCCGGGATGGCTCCAGCAACTGAATCCGGTACACGCTAGGCCGTCCAAGTGCCTGATTCTGCCATCGCGGGAACGTATGGCTCCTGCGGTTGCAGAATCGGGTACAAAGTGGCCATGTCCATATTTTGGACGTCTGGCAGGCCGGGATGTGCAGAGACTGGAATCGGACTTCACCCAGATAGTGTCAAGGTGGTCTGTAAGAATTTTCAGTGGCTCTATATAGTGCCACTATACATAAAAATAAATGGCTAGATATTTATACAGGCAAAACCTAGGCTGGACTTCTTTTGGGTGATTGGAGAATGTGCAAGGGCCATCTCCACATAAGGGGGTCATTTTTTATAAAGCTTTCTCTGCAAGTAAAACCTGGTTTACAAGTGGAACAAGATTGATCCAACCATTAGACAAGACTAGGTGGTTGCTTAGGATGGCGGCAAAGAGCAGCTATAATTTTATTTATTTATTTAACAGTATTTCTAAACCGCCTTATCATAATAATCAAGGTGGTATCACAGCAAACAATCTGGTAGTGTGAGTGTGTTGTACATGCAGTGAGGGTGAAAATTTAGTTGGGTGCGTGTTGTGTTGTGTGCTAGATTAGTTTGAGTTATGTACAATGTGGGCTATATACAGTGGTGCTAAAAACATCTTATATACATACAGTGTTAGGCGGTGACGTGTGCTGATATACTGCTATTTAGACTATGTGATGTGTCCATAGTGTTCTATGAACAGCATGGTTTTCAGCTGTTTCCTAAAGTCCTTGAGGTCTGTAGTTGCCCTCAAATCGTCCGGTAGTTTGTTCCATATTGTTGGAGCAGCCATGGAGAGTGCTCGGTCTGTTGTGTCCTTGCGTGTGTGTTTGTATTCACTTGGGGTGCTGACTCGGTTGTGAGTTTGTTTTCTTCTTGGACGTGTACTGGTGTCTGGTTGTATGAGGGTGTGCAGGCTGTTGGCTGATGTGTGCTGTTTTATCTTGTATAGGTTTATGATAGTTTTGTATCTGATGCGTGCACTGATTGGAAGCCAGTGTAAGTCCTTTAAGGTGGGTGTGATGTGCTCCTGTCTTGCAGTTCCGGATATGATTCGTGCTGCGGTGTTTTGTGCCAGTTGGAGTGGTTTGATGGTTTGTTTCTGTAGACCAAGGTATATCGGATTGCAGAAGTCCATTAGTGGGGTTATCAGAGCTTGACATACGGTACGGAAGTGTTCTGGGGCGAGGAGTGGTTTCAGTCTCCTGATGATTCGCATCTTGTAGTAGGCTTTTTGTATTGTTTTGCCTATGTGTGGCTTGAGATTGAGTTTATTGTCCAGCGTAACCCCGAGGTATCTCACTTCTGACCTTATTGGTATAGTAGTGTTTTGTATCTTTATATTCGGTGGGTGTATGAAGCTTTGGTTCCGAGTGATGATTAAAGCTTCAGTCTTGTTGTAGTTTATTGCGAGGTTGTTGTCCTGACACCAATTGGTCATTTGTGTAAGGCAGTCTGTTATCTTAGAGAAGTCCGGGTTGTCGATTGATATCGGGGTGTATATCATGATGTCATCCGCATAGATTGTGTATTGAATGTTGTTCTCTTTCATGATGTTGCATATTGTTGCATATTGCATGTTGCATATTGTTGCATATTGTTGCAATTAAAGCAAAACCATAGATCCTGAGAGTTGCACAAACTCAGAGCCATTACTATATTCTTTTCCTGCAGGGAGAGCAGGCACACACACATACAAAGCAAAGTTTAATATTCAGACATAACAACATAAGGTTCAAAAGTATGATGTCCAGTTATGCATTTTTCAGGATTGTTGTGGGAAAGATGGTTTTGGGATTGAAGAAAACCCTGTGATCTGATCACAATACCACGGCTCTTTCAGTCTCTGATCCCTCAAGCAGTGAGAAATAAGCAGAGAATAACACAGAACACAATCACACACACAAAGTGCTACTTTCTTTGAGCTCAGAGGGAAAACAACAGACGGTCTATGGACGCAGCACAGTTCCACATCTGTTGGATTCAAATTCTTCCTCCTGAAAAGCTCTTTTTATTAAAGAAAAAAGGGAAGTAACAGTCATTAATCATAACACAAGGTGTCACTAGAGTTCTTTCTACAGAGTAAGAGCTGATTACATTGTATTAGATAAAATTTACTTGATTATGGCAGAATTATTTATAATTGCAGAGTTGCAAAAATTACGCTGTGTCAGCAGGGACCTATAGTTGACTGTACAGTGAACTATGGTTGCGCAGTTCATAGCCTATGTTTACTCTTTATGCTTGCGTTAACAATGTTCCCAAACTATTTTAAAAGACAGTTACACAGAACTCATGATCATGATATCCTATTCTATTTAAGAGGAAGTAGGTAAAAGGACAAAATTCTGAGCATATTTTAGAGATCTGCATCAAGAAATTCATCTATCTTTAATTACATATTGGGGATTCTGGTATCCCCTTTATCTGTCCATTTCTACAGGGATGATCATGATGAGTTTAATTATCAAAATCTTGGTGTGGGGGGGGGGCTTAAGACTGAAGGTTTGCCTAGGGCATACCCTTGCACCCCTGCCGAGCTTTTGTAAAATTGCATGACATATATTTGTGTAGAAACATAGGAACATGATGGCAGTAAAAGACCACATGGCCTATCTAGTCTGCCCTGCCATATCAACTACAATAGTTCCCTTTTTCCTTTACAGATATTCTGTGTTTGTCCCATGCGCTCTTGAATTCAGATATTGTCCTCATCTCTACTTTCTCCACTGGGACACTATTCCACACTTCTACCACTCTTTCCGTAAAGAAATATTTCTGCATGTTACTCCTGAGTCTATCCCTTTCAACCCTCATCCTATGCTCCCTCTTAGCAGAGCTTGCTTTCAATCGAAAGAGGTTCTCCTCTTGTGCAGGTATGTCATGGAGGTATTTAAACTTCTCTCTCATATCTCCTCTATCCTGCCTTTACTCTAACGTATACATATTAAGATCTTTAAGCCTGTCCTCATATGCTTTATAACAAAGTCCATTAATGGATTTTAGTAGCCAAACTGCACCAACTCCATCCTGTTTATATCCTTTTGAAGATGTGGTCTCCAGAAATGCACACAATACTCCAAATGAGGTCGCACCAGAGACTTATACAGAGGCACTATCACCTCCTTTTTTCTGCTGGCCATTCCTCTCCCTGTGCACCCAAGCATCCTTCTGGCTTTCACCGTTGCCTTTTCTACCTGTTTAGCCACTTTAAGATCATCAGAAATAATCACGTCAGGTCCTGCTCTTCTTTCGTGGACAAAGTATTTTGCCCCCTACACTGTACCGTTCCCTTGGATTTTTGCAGCCCAAATGCATGACCCTGCATTTTTTAGCATTAAATCTCAGCTGCCAAATTTGTGACCATTTTTCAAGGTTAGCTAGATATCTACTCATGTTATCTACTCCTTCCAGCATGTCTACTCTATTGCAGATTTTGGTATCACCCGCAAAGAGGCAAACCTTACCAGACAGCGCTTTCACACAAAGATGTTAAAAAGAATCCGACCAAGGACAGATCCCTGCGGCATACCACTGGTAAGATCCTTCTCCTCAGAGTGAGCTACATTTACTTGTATCCTTTGTCACCTCCCACTCAACCAATTTTTAACCTTGTCAGTCATTTTAGGGTCCATCTGTAGGGTGCTCAATTTGTTTATAAATTGCCTGTGTGGAACGGTGTCAAAGGCTTTACTGAAATCCTAAGTACACCACATCTAGGGCTCTCCCTTAGTCCAAGTCCCTGGTTACGCAGTCAAGGAATTCAATCAGATTTGTCTGACAATACCTGCCTCTGGTAAACCCATGCTGCCTCAGATCTTGCAAACCATTGGACTCCAGCAACTTCACTATTCTCTGTTTTAGCAGTGTTTCTAATAATTTACTCATCACAGAGATTAGACTAACCGGCCTGTAGTTTTCAATCTCATCCTTACTTCCGCTGCCGACTCTAAAGAAACATTGAAAAGTTCAGTCACTGGAGCTGCTAGGTACACAAATGTATGCTTACCTTTCTCCAGGACCAAGCAGGAAGTCAGTCCTCACATATGGGTGACGTCGGCGCCGACGGAGCCCCCGTGCGGAGCATTTCCCTAGCTTTCAAAGAAAGCCTTTGGGAATGCAGCACGCATGCGCGGTCCCCTTCCCGCCCAAGGGTGCCATCTTGCTCAGTCTTTCTTTTTCCGCGGAACCCAACGGATGTGAGTTTGTGTCACCCGGGAAAAGTAGATTTTTTTTGGGGCTATTTTGGCTTTTTCTGTTCCGGCTCGATGCCGGTTCCCTTTCCCGCCTGGGCTCGGTACACCGGTATCGAGTCTGGAGTTTTGATTTTCGTTTTTTGTCCTTCGTGACTAGCGTTCGCGCTCTTTTTGTGTTTTCACTGGCAGCCCGGTCTTTTGACCTTGCAGGGGCCCTTTTTCCCCCGATGGCTGCCAGCGGGTTCAAGAAGTGTGATCGGTGTAAAACTTATGTCTCTCACCGACACACGAGACTGCTGCCTCTGTTGCCTCGGGCCCGACCATGACCCTGTGGCCCGTGCGGCAAAATGTTGTCGAAGGCGCTTCGGAGCCGTCAGCATCAATGTGAGAATTTTCTCTGACTCCGCATCCGGCCAGGCCTGGACTTTGTCAGAGGCCTCGACATCTCGGGAGTCTGACCCCGAGCGCTGTCGGGGTTCCCCTGAGAGGGAGTCTCCCACCTGGTGTCAGTGGAGGCTCCTGGATCCTCGAGGGCCAGGTCGCATAGCCCTGACCACCGCCCTGGGCTCTCGGAGTCGGAGAGGCCGTCCAAGTTACCTTGTGTGGAGCCAGAGTCCCCGAGTCACGTAAGTGCAGTTGTCCTTGTGGACTCTCCTCCGGGGGAGCCGACGTCGGGTCCGATGCCGTCGGGGCCTGAGTTGGGGGCTGCTGAGTCTCCTGAGCTTGGACCCAGGTTGACGGCCTTGGAGAGAAGCTTGGCTGCCTTCATGGAACAGCAGCTGGTGCTGATCGCCGGTTTGACCGGTGCATCTGTCCCGACCACCGGGACCTTGATGTCCAAGTCGACACCGGAGACCAAGCCAATCCTCGAGTCAATGAAGTCTCGAGTCGATCCTTGGTCAAGGTCCTCCTCGACCTCCCATGCGGGACCGAGGTCGTCGACGCCGATGCCCTTGACGTCGGGGCGAGTGGCACCGAGGCCCACACAGCCAGAGCCCCTCGATTCCTCCTCGGAGGAGTCGGCGTGGGAGACGGAGGACGAGGAGTCCCTGGACACCTTCCGGACCCGGTCCGTCCCTTCGGACTCACCGGAGTCTGAGCCTCAGACGGTCCTGGTTCTCGGACTTCGTGAGGGACATGGCCAAAGCCTTGGCCTTCCCTGTGGACGCTGAGGAGGAGCCTCGAGCCGAAGATCTCGATGCCCTCCAGTATGACTTTCCTCTGAAGGAAGCCTTTACTGTACCGGTTCCTCCGATGCTGGAACGGCTGCTCTTCCGTATGTGGGAGGCACTGGCCTCGGGGCCAGTTCTTAGCAAACGGGTCAATTCCATTTATCGAGTCCGTAAAAGCCCTGGGTTCCAAAAGGCACAGCTACCGTACAACTCCATGGTTGTGGAATCGGCTATGCACCGCCTGAAGAGTCAGAAGATGCACTCTTCGGTGCCCCCCGGTCGGGAGGCCCGGAACCTGGATGCCCTCTGTAGAAAGTGCTTCCAGGGCTCTATGCTATCTTGCCATGTCCAGACCTACCAGCTGTACGTGGGCATGTACCTACGAGACCTGGCAAACGAGATTGCCGGGTTCTCAGCTGGCCTCTCTGAGGAACCTTTGCAGAGGTTCAAGGCTTTGTCAACAGGGATCCGAGAGTGCTCGAAGTTTCTCTCGAGCAGCCTATGATAGCTTCGAGGCTTCGGCCTGGGTAGCCGCAGCCAGCATCGTTGCATGCCGTCAGGCCTGGCTGCAGTCATCAGACCTGGAGTCATGGGTGCAGGACAAGTTGTTCGATGTCCCCTGCTGAGTATGACTGAAAAGGCTGCGGAAATCGAGACCAAGACTCTCACCAGGACAAGGCTGTCCAGGAAGACTTCTGCCCCTTCTCAGAAAAAGAAGGGCTCGGGAAAGAAGCCCTTTTTCCCGAGGAAGGGTACTGCCTACAAATCCTCCCCTCAATATCAGGCCTCTCCAGCTCCCCAACAGGGCCAGCAGGCCAAGGGGAAGGGGCATGGGCCCCGTAGGCAGAAGACCCCCAAGCCGCCGGCTCCGGCTCCTGCACAGCAGGGAGCGGGGTTTTGACTCCCACAGCATAGCCTCTTCTCCACAGCTGGCTCCACTCAGCACAGGAGGTCGGCTGACCCTGTACGCCTACAGGTGGCCAGCCATCACAGGGGATACCTGGGTCCTCAGCATAGTCCAAAAGGGCTATATGCTCCACTTCCACCAGCTACTTCCCTCCTACTTTCCAGGGGAGCCTACAAGACTCCCTCTGCACAGAAACCTCCTCCTTCAGGAGTTGGCAAGTCTTCTAAAGGAACAGGCGGTGGAACCAGTGCTTCACCACCTGGAAGGGCAAGGCTTCTACTCCAGGTACTTCCTTGTACCAAAAAGGACAGGAGGCCTCCGGCCTATCCTAGACTTGCGAAACCTAAACAAGTTTCTGGAGAGGGAAAAGTTCAAGATGCTTACCCTTGCAATACTGCTGCCCTACCTCCAGTAGGGAGACTGGCTATGCTCCTTTAGACCTAAAGGATGCTTACACTCACATCCTCATTCATCCAGACCACCGACAATATCTCAGATTTGTGGTGGGAGAAAACCATTTTGAGTACAGAGTACTTCCCTTTGGCCTAACTTCCGCCCCCAGGGTTTTCACCAAATGCCTGGCGGTGTTGGCGACCTATCTCAGGAATCAGGGAATTTTCGTCTTCCCATACCTGGACGACTGGCTGATCAGGGGCCAGTCTCTCCAGGAGGCCAGACAGGCCACTCTTCGCACTGTCTCTCTTCTTCAGCATCTGGGCTTTGTCATAAACTACGCAAAATCCACTTTGCTCCCCTCACAGAACCTAGAGTTTATAGGGGCAAGATTAGACACCCTGCAGGCAAGAGCTTACTTGCCCGAGGACAGGGCCCACAGACTGATGGAATTGGCCAACCAGTTCCGCAGCAATTCTCAGGTCTCTGCCGGGCACTTCCTGCGGCTCCTGGGCCACATGGCATCCACGGTACATGTGACTCTGAATGCCTGTCTGCACATGCGGGCTGCTCAGTGGGCGCAGGCCACAGACGACCTCTGAGACAGAGTAAAGGTGTCCAAACCACTTTTGGACTCCTTGCAGTGGTAGCTACATCTTCCAAACCTTCTCAGGGGGGTACATTTTCAGGCCCCAGCACACACAAGGGTGCTGACGACTGATGCTTCCTTAAAATGCTGGGGTGCACATTGCCAGGGCACGTGCACTCAAGGCCTCTGGTCTCCTCGGGAGGCCACACAGCAGATCAATCTTTTGGAACTGCGAGCGATCCCCTTGGCTCTACAGACTTTTTCTCATGCCCTCTCTCACCAGTCTGTCTTAGAACATTGCTATCTGATTGTCTGTCTGAACTATGTGAACAAGCAGGGTGGCACAGGGTCCAGGCTCCTATGTCAGGAAGCGCAGGCCCTGTGCTCCTTTGCATTCAAAAAAGGCATGTTTCTCAAAGCAGTTTATCTACCGGGTCAGGAGAACTTCTTAGCAGACAAGCTAAGCAGGATTCTCCAGCCCCACGAATGGCAGTTGAATCCATTGGTGGTCCAGCAGATCTTTCTATGATGGGGACTTCCATCCATCGATCTCTTTGCAAGTCCACTGAACCGTCAGCTGCCCAGGTTTTGCTCCAGATAGCTGCATCCCCTGAGAATGGCAGCAGATGCTTTTCTGATCTCTTGGTCTACAGGCCTCCTGTATGCGTTTCCTCCCACACCCCTGGTTGCCCGAACTCTGTTCAAGATTCTCAGGGACAAGGCCTCGGTGATTCTGGTAGCCCCCAGATGGCCGAGGCAACCGTGGTTTCCACTTCTGCTACAGTTGGCGGTGGAAACCCCTTTCCCTATGGGGTTGCAACACGATCTCCTGTCTCAAGATCAGGGTTCCCTTCTGCACCCCAATCTCAGGTCCCTCAATCTGATGGCCTGGCTGCTGAAAGGATAGTGCTAGCTCCCTTGCTTCTACCTAAGGAGGTTGAAAGAGGTTTTTTTGGCTTCTAGGAGGCAGTCCACCAGAAAGTCCTATGCCCTCAAGTGGCGTAGGTTCATAATATGGTGTGCTCAGCGCACTGCAGTATCTACTTCACCTGTCAGACCTAGGCCTTAAGTCTAACTTTGTTCGGGTCCACCTCAGTGCTCTATCAGCGCACCACTCACCGGTGGAGGGACAGTCTCTATCGGTTCACACCTTGGTGTCCGGTTTCCTCAGAGGTCTGCTTCTTCTCAAGCCTCCGGTTCGTCCACCGGCGACTGAGTGAGATTTGAACGTGGTCTTGCAGCAACTTACTCGCCCACCGTTTGAGCCGATGGCTACTTGCCATTTGCGCTTCCTTTCTTGGAAAGCGCTCTTCCTGGTAGCTCTTACGTCGGCCCGACGTGTGAGTGAACTACAAGCTCTGGTTTCTGATAGACCATACACACGGTTCTATAGAAACAGGGTGGTCCTACGGACCCACACGAAGTTCCTTCCAAAGGTCTTCTCCTCTTTCCACCTCAACCAGGAGGTGGTTCTTCCGACCTTGTTTCCCAGGCCGCATACCAGCCGGGCTGAAACAGTCTTGCATACCCTGGACTGTAAGAGGGCGTTGTCTTTTTACATAGAACGTATGCGGGGGCATCGAAGGGCTACTTGGCTCTTCATCTCCTTTGACCCTAGTAAACTGAGGTTACCTGTCTCCAAGCGTACATTGTCCACTTGGGTAGCAGATTGTATCACCTGGGCGTACAAGGCAGCCGACCTCCCCTCGCAGGGTCGAGTCACGGCCCACCGTTTCAGGGCGAAAGCTGCGTCAGTAGCTCATCTCCGCTCTGTTCCGTTGGCAGACATATGCCAGGCCGCTACTTGGTCTTCAAGCCAGACTTTTGCAGCCCACTACTGCCTTGAGAGAGAGTCCCGAAGGGACAGTGCTTTTGGACAGGAGGTACTCTGTAATCTCTTTGAGGTTTAGGCAACTCCTACCCTCTGGCCCTTGTGTTGGGCAACCGTACGGGGGCGTTCTCAGAGGATATTCTTCTCACGAATGCTGAGGCTCTTGAGAGGGAGCCATTTTTCAGCTTAGTGTTCCCGGCAGCCTAGAGCTGGGGAGTCCGATATGTGAGGACTGACTTCCTGCTTGGTCCTGGAGAAAGAGTAGTTACTTACCTGTAACAGGTGTTCTCCAGGAGCAGCAGGAATCAGTCCGCATGACCCTCCCTCCTCCCCTTGAGTTGCAGTCATATACTTTATTTTGTTTTTTTGCTGTCTTTTAGCTATGTCATCAGACTGAGCAAGATGGCACCCTTTTGGCGGGAAGGGGACCATGCATGCGTGCTGCATTCCCAAGGGCTTTCTTTGAAAGCTGGGGAAATGCTCCGCACAGGGGCTCCGTCGGCGCCGACGTCACCCATATGTGAGGACTGATTCCTGCTGCTCCTGGAGAACATCTGTTACAGGTGAGTAACTGCTCTTTATATGCTTTGCAGTTAGGTATTCCGGAGGGTATAGTTTGGGTGGCGCAAAGGCAGAATTGTGATGTGCACGTGCATTTTATGAAATTTACTGGGACACCTTAAATGCCCTAGAAGTGACAGTTATTTGAGCAATATTTTTAAAATTATGATTGGGTCAGAAATTGTGCCTTTTTTTTTTTTTAATGCCATTGAGTCAGTGCTGACTCCTAGTGACCCAGCTGCCTCTTGGTTTTGTTGGCCATGTATCACCAGAGGTAGATTGCCAGGCTTTTTCTTCCGAGGCAATGGAGGGTAAAGTGACTTGCCCAAAGTCACAAGGAGTGCCAGATCTGCTGGGTATTAGGTGGTTTCTCTAACCACTAGGCTACTCCTACACTCCAATTTCTGTATATTGATCCAGTTGTTGATTTTTTGGGGGGCTACCGCAGAGTGTATTGAAATCACTGTATTAGCCCAAAATGCTGTCGCTGTGTGACTATGGGCATGTGTAGGTTTGATCACATGCCTGCATTAATGGAACTTCATAGTTACTCTTCACCTTCTGATTACAATACTAATGTTTGTTTTGTATTCAAGGCATTGTATATGTTTGCTTCTTCTGAGCTATGCTCAGTTTTTATCCCATACAGCCCTGCCTGGACATTGAGGTCAGCATCACAGGATTTAACCATATAATTGTTTGCAAGGGTACGGTTTGAAAGTACTCGTTCTAGGGTTTTTTTTTTTTGTTATGGAACATGTTACTTGTGCTGTATTATACATGATTATCTGGATTTTAGGACAAATGTGAAAATACGCCTATTTTGCCTTACATTTTCATGATTGTTTGATTTTTTTTAATCACGTTTGATGTTTGTGATTATCCCTTTCTTTGTATTTGAATGTAAACTGCTTAGTAATGTCATGATATGTAAGAAATGATTTTAATGAAGAAAATAAATGCGCACATTTATACGTTTTTCAGAGCATGTGTAAATTTGAACATTGTCATTTGCATGATATTGGGCTTGCTCTGGGAGCTTATTTTATAAATGCATGTAAATATTTTTATAAAATAGATTTAAAATAAGTGCCTTTTTGGACTTTTCATATAGAGGCCGATTCAGAGCTGGGCATGTTCAGGCAGTCTGGACGTCCAGAAAATGAATGGGGACAATGTGCACCCAATTCTGTAACTGCGGGAGCTATACATTCCCGCGGTTGCAGAATCAGGGCACTTGGCACCCAGCACTTATTCCACCTTTGGGGTGGAATAAGCCAGGCGTCTAAATTGAGGCCGCCGGATGTACAGAGGCCTGACCTGAATGGCCTCTGTACGTCTGGGCGCTTCAAACCAACCCTGCTCTGCCTCCACACCATCCACTTCTGCCCCTGTCCAGCGCTCCCTGCACAACAGCCTTGTATGTGCAGGGGGACTAAAGGATGGGAATCAGGAGCAGTAGCTGAGCACGAATTGTACGTCCATGCTAGATGTACAGTCTTGCTATTCGAGCCCCAGAATCGGCCCCATAGGTATCTTCTTAGAAAATTACCTTCAAAATGTCTCTGGAATATAAGACTTGAAGTGAGTCTTCCTTCCCCCTCTACCCCTTGACACGGAAGATAAGGAGAGATCTCCAGGAATGAGTCTTCACATATGGGTACGTCGGTACTGACGGAGTCTGCGTGGGAACGCTTCCCAGCTTCCAATCAGAAAGCTTTTGGAAGCATCCCACCACGCCTGCGTGCTGCCTTCCGCCCTTCCCAACTGTCTCTCCTCAGTTTTCGTTTTTCCGCGGAGCCGGCAGGACGTCCTCCTGTCACCGCAGAAAATTCTTCTTTAATTCTTTTGTTTTTTTGTGGTCGCGGCTGTCTCCCCGACTCCACCGGTTCCGCCGGTGTTTCTTTTTTCTTTTTCTGAAATTCAGGGAATATTTTCCCTCAGTTTTTTGTACTTAAATTTTTTAGGCCTTCTAGGCCTCTCCAATGGAACCGCCAACCTCTTTCTCTAAGAAATGTCTAAGCTGTGGCGGTACATTTTTATTTTTAGACTCCAATTACTGGTGTCTAACCTGTTTGGGTCCTGACCGTTTTCCTACGGAGCCCTTGGGCTACAGTATTGTGAGAAGAGATTTTCAACATCGAGTTTCCCTCGATACCGGGTTCCCTTCCAGTGTCAGGGCACCGACCGTTTCTTCTACACAGGATCAGGTAACCCACAAACAGTCTGCTAAGACTAGCCAACCCTCGAGTGGTAGGTCTTATGCACAGCATGATGACGGCTCTGGCCTTGCCCTCGAGGGTCCATTGGCTTCAAAACCCCGGCGGGAGTCTTCGGCCTCTAAAGCCTATGAGGGGTTTCAGGTTGTTCCTGGGGCTCACCCCTCACAGAACATACCTGAGCCATGCTCGGTGGTGGCATCCGCTTCGAGCGGTACCGATACCCCGGCATTGGCACTGGTGTTGGACGGTACACTCCTCACCAGGGATCGTCATCTGGCTTTCTCGGTACCTTCGGGACCGGTGGATACGCTCCAGATTGACTTTCCAATATCGGCATCAACGCTGATACTACCACCGACGTCGGTACCCTCTAGACATGCATCGATAGACTCGCTTCCTTCGATGCCGAGTCTGGAATCGATCTCTAGTCTGGAAGACTGGGTACCGACACGTCTCGGTACAGATACTTACCAGTACCAGATGCTCGGTACTGAGGGTGATTACCAAAAGCGTTCGGTTACCTCGGTACCGATTGAGCAGCCACCGATGACTGCTCCGATGTCGGTGTCGCCTTCGATTCCGATAGTGCTATCGGTATCGGTACCGGTATCCGCAGTAACATCGGGGCCAGCTCCTTCCATGCTTCTTTCACCAGGGTCGCTCCTTTCTATACGAAGTCTGGAGTCGATACCTGGCATGGACGATGCAGTACTGACTGTCACAGGTCCTGATCTCCAGTACCAGCATCCATCCCTTAAGGTTCCTTTTTTGCACCGTGCAGGATCTTATATTCCTATATACTCAGGTAGATCCTCCGGTGCCCAGGCTAGTTCTTCAGGTCTAGCTTGTCCAGGGAAGGTTCTCTTTGGAGATCCTCCTTTTCAGAATTTCCTCCGGGATATGGCGAGATCTCTTGCCATTCCTATCCCTGGCCATGATCCTACACAAGGCTCTGTTTCCACTGAAGCAAAGGAAGACATAATGCTTCCTTTGCATCATTCCTTGCAGGATCTTCTTCTAAGAATGTGGGAAGCACCTTTAAAGGTACCCTCACCTTCTAGAGCAACTGATCTTCTGTATCAGGTGCCCCCCTCTCCAGGGTTTCAAAAGACTCAACTTCCCCATCACTCCATTGTAGTGGAATCAGCAATGAGGAAGGTGAAAAGTAAGAAGAGGCAGTCTTCTTACCAACCAAGTCGTGAGTCTAGGACACTAGATGCCTTTGGATGTCAAACCTTCCAGACATCCATGCTGTCAGCAAGGATTCTCTTGTTGTTGTTGTTAAGTGCCGTCGAGTCGGAGTCGACTCATGGCGACCCTCTGGATAGCTATCCTAAATTGTGTTCGATCTTCAGTCAGGCGGCTCATTGTTGACAGACTGGTACCCGTAGCTGCTGTTATTGTATCAATCCATCTCATTGCTGGCCTTCCTCTTTTGCGTTGACCTTCTATCTTGCCAAGCATGATGTCTTTCTCTAATGATCTCTCTCTCCGCATGATGTGTCCAAAGTATGAAAGTCGAAGTCTTGTCATCTGAGCTTCTAAAGAAAGCTTAGGTTTGATCTCCTCTAGTACAGACTGGTTTGTTCTTCGGGCAGTCCATGGTATACACAGTATTCGCCGCCAGCACCATAATTCAAAGGCATCAATTTTCTTCCTGTCTATCTTTTTCACTGTCCAGCTTTCACATCCATATGATGTTATTGAAAATACCATGGCTTGAACAAGTCGAATCTTTGTATGGAGAGAGACATCTCTGCTCTTGAGAATCTTATCTAGGTCTTTCATAGCCATTCTGCCAAGAGCAATGCGTCGTCTGATTTCTTGACTGCTTGTTGCTTCTTTATTGATAGTTGATCCAAGTAGGTTAAAGTTATTCACGATTTCAATTTCTTCTCCTTCGACGATGAACCTGTTGATTTTGCCAGTTGTCATGATCTTTGTCTTCTTTACATTAAGGTGCAGGCCCATTTTGAGACTATGTTCTTTGATTGTGAGAAGCAAATGTTTCAGATCATCTTCACTTTCCGCCAGTAATGTGGTATCATCAGCATAGCGAAGGTTGTTGATGAGTCTTCCACCAATCTTCACACCTCTGTTGTCTTCATACAATCCTGCTTCTCTGATGATTTGTTCTGCATATAAATTAAATAGGTAGGGGGAAAGTATGCAGCCTTGTCTTACACCTTTGCTTATTTTAAACCATTCTGTTTCTCCTTGTTCCGTTCGAACTGTTGCTTCTTGATCAATGTACAGATTGTGCAAAAGAACGATCAGGTGTTCTGGTATACCCATGCTTCTTAATGTGGCCCAGAGTTTCTCATGGTTTACACAGTCAAAAGCTTTGCTATAGTCGATAAAGCACAAATAGATATCCTTTTGGTATTCTTTAGTCTTTTCAAGGATCCATCTCACATCCGCAATGATGTCTCTCGTTCCTCGCCCTTTTCTGAACCCTGCTTGCACTTCAGGTAGTTCTCGTTCCAGGTATGATTGTAGTCTCTTTTGAATAATCTTCAGTAGAATTTTGCTGGCATGTGGGATCAGAGCGATTGTGCGATAATTTCCACAGTCAGTTGGATCACCTTTCTTTAGTACAGTCAAACCTCGGTTTTCATTTGCCCCGGTTTTCATACGCTTAAGTTTTCAACGTCTTTTTTGACTGAGATTTTGTCCCGGTTCTCATACATCGCTTCGGTTTTCAACGTCTTTTTTGACTGAGATTTTGTCCCGGTTCTCGTACATCGCCTCAGTTTTCGTAAATTACAGTACTGTAAATACATACACCATCGCGCTGCACACCGGTCTGTATACACTGCCAGAACGCCCGCCTGGTCCCGGCAGCACTGCCCCCCGGACTCACCGATCGCCAGCGTGATGAGAAGCGAAAGCCAGCTGAGCACGTAAATGAAACACATCCTCGAGCCTGGTCAGAGTTAGAGAGGCAAGGATTGCGCAGAGAGGAAGGCCCCGATCTCATCCACCGCCTGCCCGTTCTCTGGAGCGCCCCCTCAGGCTCGGAGGTAGCAGGAAGAAAAGCTGTCAACATAAGCAGGAGATGTTGCATGAATGTGGGAGGCAGTTCTTTCTCTTGCAGGGTACGTCTGAAGCTATATCATTAAGATTTTCTGCCATTCTGAAGCATTGAGCAGATAATGTAAAGGTATTTTAATGGGCTGAATCCAATGTGATTCCGAAGGAGAGCTGGGCACAGCAGCTTGTCAGAGGTGGCTAAGGCCAGATGTTAACATACTGTACAGTACTGTACTTAGCTTGCTTTCAGTGATGTTAAATGCTCATTTATCCATTTCATTAGTCATTTATATGTATTTCTCATTGTTTTCTGTATGTAAAAATATAGTTATTCTCTATAAAATGTATTTTTTTTGAATATTTTTGGGTGTCTGGAACGGATTAATTGGATTTACATTATTTCTTATGGTAAATATTGCTTCAGTTTTCATACGTTTCGGTTTTAGTCAGACTTTTTCGAACGGATTAATCATGAAAACCGAGGTTTGACTGTACTGGTATAAACACAGATCTTTTCCAGTCAGTTGGCCATGATGCTGTCTTCCATATTTCTTGGCAGAGCTTTGTAAGTACGGTAACAGCTGCATCAGATTGCTGTAATACTTCTATGGGAATGCAATCAATGCCTGGTGCTTTGTTCTTTGATAAGGCTTTCAATGCTGCTTCAGCTTCTTCTTTCATCACCAATGATTCCAGATCACAAGGTACAGGTTGAAACGGCTGTTGGTCCACTTGATCTTTAGCATATAAAAACTCTGTATATTATTCTTTTAGACTAATATAAAAAATATATCTCTTCAGGAGGTCACAAAGAAATTTGTCTTTTGACTCCTTTTCTTTCAGAGCCCAAGACTGCAGACTATTCCTTACTACTTAGTCATATTCAAAATATCTCTTGGTTTCTTACTCGTGCTTCCCTAGACTCTTTTGAGTCTGTTAGCAGAACTTCTGCTATAGCCATAGGGGCACGACGTAGAGCCTGGCTCCAAGCTTCAGACTTAGACAAATGGGCACAACAAAGACTGGGTAATACTCCTTGTACTGGAGAAAATCTCTTCAATAAGGAGTCTTTACATCAGGTTGCTCAGTGCTCCACTGACTTCCCTGTTTCTGAAGGCTATCCTAAGCCTTCTCCTTCCCCAGTAGGTAGGAAATGCCCTGTCAAACCTTCTTTCCCTAGGAGGAAAAGGTTTTACTCTTCTCCTGCCCATCATACAGATGTTCCCAAGCAGGGGAACCATCGCCCTGGTCTGAAGAATCCAAACTCTCGCCAGGCTAAACAAACCCAGCAACCATAGGGTTCTGATTAATCTTTTTTTCTGCCTCTTGGAGTTTAGAACCTACAGTTCACTTCTTCTCAGCAGAAGTTTTCACTGTTTTCATTCTAAACTTTACACATGGCATCCAGTTCTCCTAGATATACTGAGCTGTCAGGATATTCATGTCTATGGGTCACAGCTTTCTCCTCTTCTTCTTGCTAAGAAGAGGGATTTAACAACTATCACATGATAGTTTTTCTATACCAACATGAATTCTTTCCTTCTACAGACTTACCACATGGTAAGTCACTTTTCAGCTCTTGTTTCTCTACCCTCTTATCCAGTTTTTCCCCTGTAAGAGTGGTACCTTTGCACTGGAGGGCGTCTCCTTCAGCCTTTCTAGTCTTTCCATTCCAGTGCGGAGTTTTTTCTCTCGAATAAACTCCCTTCTTTTTGCTTGGGCAGCTCATCAGACAGCGACAGACCTTTCTTACTCTTGTTCTGTCTATTCTTTCTATTATAACAGAAAGATTCTCTCTGCTGTCTTATCAGCAGCTGCCCATGCAGGAGTTTTAGTGATTGGACCACTGGTACTTTTCCACAAGTATACACAGTTGTCCTCCACCACTTTCTGTCTGGCCTTAGTAGTGATTCCAAGACAGTGCATACATCTTCCTTGGGCAATCCTTATCACTACAGGCTTATCACACTATCTTCTATCCTCTCCATCTCCAATTCCTTTGGCTTTGGCAGCATAGTTGACGTGGCTGCTGGCTTTTCCAACAGCCAGTTCTATCTCCCAATTCTCCTGCATAATGCTCTCTGCAATTTTACAGAGAAGCTTTCCACTATGGGCCCTTGCTAGAGAGCATGGGTTTTTTTCTCGAATAGCTATCCTACATGGTTGAAAAAAGGCTTCCTCAGTCATGCCCCCCATGACTGTGAGGGTTCTTCATACCCTACTATTTCCTTTTAAAGCAAAGGACATAAGCCTTATCTACGTGAAAGCCTAAAGAGTGGTCAATTCCTACAGGGAATATGCTCTTTTTTCCTTGCAGCTTGTCCTCCTGGTATCCTACTCCTTCAGGGACTGCACATATTTAACTAAAGAACGCATGATACCCTTTTTGTCCCTCAAGTGGGTCAGTCTGGTATCTCTTTCTTATGCGTTCTCTGTCCCTTTACCATGCTAGAGTTCTACAAGACTCAGGACTTGCTGCTTACTGACGGTTTTTCATGTAACCATCCTGCTTATTTCACTGGAAAGCATTCCCATTATAACCAGGGGGAATAGATTCTCTATATATCTTCTCAAGTAGGTTCTTCCTTCTTGTTATCAGATGAATCTTTCCTCTTCACATCTCTCATGTGAATGTACTTATAGGCATATCTCTGTCTGCTTAATGGCAGGCATTTATCTTCGACCTATATATTCATATATCTATATCTATCTATATACATCTCTATAGATATATATGTCAGCTGTGTGTGCATATGTTATTCCCTTCTAGATCTCACTATAGATATATATATCCTGTATATCTATCTATCTATCTATCTATCTATGTGTATCTGCCGAGATACTTTTTATAGGTAGATATGTATTTACATACTTATCTATCTGACTTTCTATGCTCATATAGGTTTTACCTTCCTATATGTTCCAAACAGTGGGCTACCCATGTCCATGCTGTTCCATAGCATGTTTGGGGTGCTACACACACAACCACTCCTGTGGTACTGACAGCCCTATCATAACCCTAAGGGTTAGGTATTCCTGAAGCTCCATGCTCCAATATCTTTCCTACCTCTCACCAGTTCGGAAAGACATGGCGAATCTTCAGTAGATCGGAGGTTCCAAATCCTCAGACACCTATCCTCTTTGGGAATACGGGGTTTTTTCCATACCCCTTCTTCCTTCAAGGACTAGGCCAGTTTGTCCAAATCGGTCAGTCTTACTCTTTTGCTCCTAAGTGTGAATAACTCTGCGGCCAAAAGGGTTTGCAGCTTTTTCCATAAAGCTTCCCACGGAAGGCCTACCATTTTTGTGCTACCCCAGTTGAATCCTGGGGTCACCTTTTTCTTCCACATTTTGACCTTCACCTTCACTTCAGTGAGGTCACCTTGGAGATTCTTCTACTGGATTCCCAGTAGCTTCCATGAGCCTCTCTACTTCCTGCAATCCAGTAGGTGAGGTCTATATTGCAATTGTTCATTTCAATATATATATTCATGATAATTATCATACATACAAGGACTCCTTGCTTGTAGTCCTATCTTAGGTTAGCTGTTTTCTACAGCTCCTTTCTATTTCAACTCCTACCCTCCATCCTCAGGATGCCTGGCCATATGAGGTGTAGCATGTTTTCAATCCCAACATGCTAGGACTCCAGGCATCTTAGCTTGGGAGTCCCCATATGTGAAGACTCATTCCTGCTTGTTCCTGGAGATAGCACAGTTACTTACCTGTAACAGGTGATCTCTGGGAACAGCAGGAATAAGTCTTCACAACCCACCCACCTCCCCTAGGAGTTGTATCTCTCTATCTATCTTTCCTTTCCTCTCTCTCTCTCTGTCTCAGCTTTAAAACTTAACTGAGGAGAGACAGTTGGGAAGGGCGGGAAGGCAGCATGCAGGCGTGGTGGGATGCTTCCAAAAGCTTTCTGATTGGAAGCTGGGAAGCGTTCCCGCGCAGACTCCGTCGGTACCGACGTACCCATATGTGAAGACTTATTCCTGCTGTTCCCAGAGATCACCTGTTACAGGTAAGTAACTGTGCTTAGTCTCCCCTTTCATCTATTGATAATCCTTGAATAATGCCCATAAATAATGGTGCCAGAGAGTTACTGCACATCCATAAAAGTACATGCTGCCAATATACAACGTGCAGTTTTACACAGTATATATGTGGACATTCAGGAGGCGGAAGTTAGGTGTAATTACAAGACACATGGGTATTTCATGATGTATACATGCTAATTGGCATTAACATGTGCTATCTGCCATTATGGCCCGTTTTATTCCTTAGCATGCACTAAGCATTAGCAAAAGCATCTCTTTGTATGGTAGCTTTCAGGGAAGCAATTTTATAAAGCACATAAATGAATATGTTGCCTTCTGTGAAATAAAAACAAGATAGGTTACCTAGGATAAGGCACGTATCTTAAAATTCTTCTCTACTGCTAGATAAAATTGCCTTCTATCTTCTCTTCCTTTCCTCAGCTAGTGCCTCACAGAGCTGACAGCTTTCTACCCTCCCATACTGTCCAGCTTATTGATATGTAGAACAGTGTCATCTCCTAACTGAAGTCCAGATTGGCAACATCCACTACAGTCCAGTGCAGCTTCATGATCCTCACTTTTATCATCTCAATTAAAATACTTATCTAGTTTTCTTTACAGGATGTTCCCTTCATAAATTCATTCTATTGAAGCTTATTCAATTTTAAATAGGGATGTGTCTTCTTTTTGGGATGAATGGTCAACCATGATGAATGAACGCTGCTTTGGTCTGTATCTTTTAAATGAACTAAATCAGGAAGGGCCCATTTTGAGTCAAACCCTCATTAATGGAATTCATTTTTGTGGCAGATCATGCTCATGAGGAGGGAGCAGAGCAGACAAACCAGAATACTTTGGACAGAGAAAAGACAACCCTAATGCATAGTGCTTACAATCTAATTTAATCAAATTAGTGTTTAGGAGTAGGCATGAAAATGTGGTAGAAGCAGAAGAGGGAATCTGATGCTACTGACATGAGATCTAGTGCCGATAGCAACACAAGTGGTGAGGAACAGAAGATGGTCTCCAGTCTCCACAACTGCAGTAACAGTTAACTGCATAGCCTTGAATACTTAACCATGCACTAATTTCTCTGGGAATTTCCTGCTGTGGTGGGAGTATGCATATGTGCGACTGCAGCTGTTATGTTCTGTTAGCATGGAGTTTCTATGTAGGGAGCTGTAGTAATTTGGCTTGTTCAGTTTTCTGAATAGGAATATGGATGTTCTAGGGCCCACTGCAATATTTATGGTGCTGCCCTTTTCTGGGTACGCACCATGTTGTGTGAATTTTGGAAGTTAGTGCTGTTATGGAATAGTAGATTTGCTCTGAGGGTTGTCAGACGGCTGCCTAGGGTGAGAACTTACACAATCTTGACGATGCATATATTCATATGATTCTTGCAAGGTATTGTGGGTAATGTAGTTCATTCACTCCCAAACACAGCTGAAGACAATAATTGAGTTGTGTAACCAGTGGTAAAGCCAATAAAATACTTCTTTTATTGATGGGGTTTAATTCACCCAGCACAAATATGCTTGGTAGCAATATAAATGAGGTTACTTGCTTGCAGTGTTTAAATGGATAACATAAAGTCACAAAGCAAATCAGAAAACAACCTTCAGCTTGTCAGGCAATTAGCTAATGTTTTCTTAGCAAATAATTACCAAATAAAAAGGCACAAAGAAATGAATAAACTTTGCTTGTTAGGTTAACTTCTGCTTATTTTCCACACAGTTCCAGTAGTGATTCTCCCTTGCTCACACACACAATCAGGTGCAGCTTTAATTACTATCAATTGTCCAGCTGAAACCCTTTAGCTGGCTGGCTGCTACTGTGTGAACCCAAATCCTGCTTTAAGAGCTGTTTGCAGTGGAAATAAGAACAAAGTTAGGTTTCTTTGTGATGGCTGATGTGTTTGCTCACAGAAAGCTAGCAATAGCATTTAGATAGAGAACAGTCCATGTAATTAATAGTTTCATCTGCTGTACTTCCCCCTTCATCAATCAGCATAGGGTCACTATCATACATTGGCACAGATGAGTCTTTCAATAAGGCACTATCATGAGAATGCTTATTCCCTTGCTGCCATTCACTATTATAGATAGGGTCTGGATCAGTGTTCATACCTGAGCCTCTCCTGCTATCATAATTCCTCTCTGTATAGCCTGGCCAGTAGGTAATCCAGTTCTGATGTCCAGCCTTCCAATCTTGATCCCTGGACACTGGATCTTTCCTCACATACCTTCTGGCATAGGTCTGAAAGTCCTTTCCACGTGCAGTCTTCTCTCTTCCAGGTAGCCACTGGTGATTCCTATCTTTGCCGTTCCATTCCTCTGGCTGACTCCAGTCCAATGGACTCTGCTGGCATTTGGAATACCTCCCAGTATAGGTACTGCCTTGGGCTCTCCCAGACCTGCCAATGGCCTTTCTTCTCTTCCTTCCAGAGAGTTTCCTTCTCTCTCTATCCGCTTGGCTTGGCTTCTGCTTCTCGAGATGATGTTGGTGCTTGAGCTTGAAGCTGTTGCTGTATCTGTCTCTGAAGTTGTCTCTGAAGCTGGGCTGGAGCTTGTAGCCATTGCTGTCGCTCCCCCTGAAGCTGTTATCTGAAGAATAAGCTCTATTCTTATTCTGTCCTAATGTGTGCTCCTCCCTAACACAGCGCAGCTGTGTTGAATCAGGCCCTGCCCTTTGAGATGAGTGCTTAGGGATTACCTCATAGCTCTCTTGATTGCACACATGTTTTCTCACTTCAGCCTCCCTCATGGCTGCTGGAAACCTGGTGCATTCTGGGACTGGTAGTCTTTTATGTGAAAACTCTGTTTTCTTACTTCTACCAGAACTGACAGGTTGCTTGTTCAGAGTCACATCATCTTTTCTATAGCTCCTACCTGAGCTATGATGAGCTTCCTTATCACAGGGTCCTGTACTCTGGGTGCCTGGTGATGTCAACTGTAGGGTGTTGGGTGGGGTGGGTGGGTAATGGAATATGTATTGTTTCTGAGATTTGCAGTTTTGTGTTCTTTATGCTGCCAGATTGAAATTTAAAATATTTTGTCACTTCAGATTCAAGGAAATTTCAAATTTTAAGGGAACGTCTCAGTTTAATTTTGTTTAGTAGCCTGATAGCTTCACCGCTGCTGAGTTCTGGACTTTTCCAGCTCTAACACAATCCAATCCAGCATTTGAATTCATGGCTACCAGGAAGTTTCTCATTTTGTTGATGAGGGAAGATATAATCTGGCTCTAGTAAAATAAATGTGATGTGCAGATACTTATAATGGGTTGGTGGGGGGGAGGGACTGTGTGTAAGTGGCTTTTCATTAATCAAATTTTGTTTTATTATGTTTGATTTATTGTAACATCTGTTTTACTAAATTGCATGTGTATGTTTAGAAGCCACCTAGGATTTTAGATGGGTGGCATATACATTTTTAAAATAAAGTATACTAAATTTTATGCAAATAATGCTGCAGTGAGTCTCTGCACATGGCCCTCCATCGCCCTCATGCCATCCCTGGGGGAGAGGAAAGCAGAAACCTCAGATTGGGACCTACATGATGAGAGAATAATATGGTCAGACAACAAAGTTAGAAGAGAATTTTATTTTCAGTTTAATGATCGGACTTGGTGCTTTCTTTGTATTTTATACAGTACATGGAAATGCATCTTTCTATTTCTCTGGTATTGCACTGTATACAGAATCTGGCTACTTGGTGTTGCAGTTAAATTTTATCTACAAATGTTTATTTTTAGGTTATGATCACTTATTCTGTACTTGGTGAGGGTTTGTGTTTTGAGTGTGTGAACAAGACTAGGCGTTCTGTTAACATGGAGTTTCTATGTAGTCATTTTAAATTGTTCAGCTTTTCAAATAGGTGCTGGGTGTTCCAGGGCCCAGTGCAGTATTTACAGTGATGCTTTTTTTGGATGGGCTCCTTATGTGAGTTTTGGAAGTTGGTGCTGATATGGTATGGTAGATTTGCTCTATAGATACTCAGTGACTTTGTAGGGTTTTCTATTAATTCACAATATGCCTGGTACTGGAGAATGTTTGTTTAGTGAGATGATCAGAATCAGATTTTTTTTTTAAGATATATTGAGTTCTGTGGGTGAATGTCCTGGTTCTGCTCTGCACCCACTGAGGAAGGGAGTTCTGTGGATGCAAAATATATGTTCAAGAAGAAAAAGCAAGAACCATAATGCAGTTTATAACAAAATAAAAATGAGTTATAATTTAGTTTTATAAACTGTTCTGTGGTTCTTGCTCTTTTAGTTCCTTGGTGTGCAAACATCTTGCATTTCCTCTATATAATCTAATCAGCTTTTTGGCTTGGTTCAGTCCCTGACTGGAGTTTTGAGAAAGACCCCCCCCCTACTAATTGGGGAGGGGGGGGGGTGCATACCATCTCATCCCTCGCCTCAGGCAGAAGATTGCCTTGAGCCGCCCCTGTTTGCAGCATATGAAAATGTATTGAGAACACTTCTCCAATGATCCATCTTCTCAGCATACATAAACACATTGGGAACCCTCCCCCACCCTATGATTCTCCCCCTGGTACTTAAAAGGGCTGTCCCTGGTGATTTAATGGCAGGGCAGGAGTGATCCCACAGGTACAGTGGTGTGCAAAAGTCTGGAATCACTTGAGTTTTGTGTTTTTCGTACTTTCTAATGCTTTTTTTTTAAATTTTGTGTTAGCCCAGCATATTTATCTTTCTACCATGTTAAAAGGGATACATTTGGCTATTAGAGTTGACTTTTTTTGCATTCCTTGCTTCCAATTTAAATACTTTGCAGACACTGGGAGATAGCTATTGCGATTTTTGTGGATCCTGCGTCAAAACTGGATCAAAATTATCCAATATGCACACGTTATTTCTGACCAATCAGGAGGCTGGTTTCACTAACCAATCACAATGCAGCTATCTAGCCAACAGTGCAGCTATAAAAACACGTGGAATTTTTGAATTTCATACACTTTCTGGATCAACCATGAAGATGACTCTCGGACCCTGACGTTGGACGAGCGTGTTCGTGTGTCCTTTATGAGCGAGGAAGGATTTTCAAGTCATCAGATAGCCAGGAAAATTGGTTGCAGTCAGAGCGCTGTTAAGATTGTACAGAAGAAGAAAGAAACAGGTTCAGTGGTGGACAAGCCTCGTTCAGGTCATCCATGTGCATCAACATCACGCCAGGACCGCGCACTACGATGCATTTCACTCACTAATCGCAAGTTGACCTCTCCTCAGCTACTTCGAGAGTGGTCAGACAAGAGTGAGGTCAGTGTCAGCTCATCAACAATTCATTGCCGGTGCCTGCAGTTTGGTCTCCGGGGCTGCAAAGCATGGAATAAGCCACTGATGACTGACATACAACGGTGCAACCGGATCGTGTGGGCGAGAAAGCATCAACTTGGTCGACTGAAATGTGGGAAAAGGTGCTATTCAGCGATGAAAGCACCTTCTGCCTGTTTGGTAACCAGGCTCACACCTATGTGAGGAGATTTCCTGGAGAGGAATTCAAGCCTGAGTGTCTCAACCTCACCGTGAAGCATCTTTTGAAGGTCATGGTCTGGGGCTGCATGGCTGCCAGTGGCGTTGGACGTCTTCACATTGTCAATAGAATGGTCAACGGGTCAAGTACATCACCATACTGCAAAAGTGCATGGTGCCATCAGCACACCAGCTGTTTCCTGGCCAGTTCCTGTTCCAAGATGACAATGAACCCTGCCATCGCTCCAGACAGGTGATCAGCTGGAAGCAGCGGAACAACATCAAGTCAATGGACTGGCCTGCCCAGTCTCCAGATCTGAATCCATTCGAGAACCTGTGGCACAAGGTGGCCTTGGAAATATCCAAGAGGCATCCAGTATCAAAGCATGAGCTGATTGAGTCACTCATTGCAGCTTGGAACCATGTTGTCACCAACGATCACCTTGTCAGACTGGTTCATTCAATGCTGACAAGGTGCCGTCAGGTGATCAAGAACAAAGGGTGGCCCATCAAATACTGAGCCATCACTGACACATAAAAACGGCCTTTTTCAATGCCACATACATTAATTTGAAGGAAACCTGGCGTGCGTCCATAATATTTTAAAGCATACTTACAAAAATATATATTGTTGGCCAACGATGTACATTACGTGATTTTCACAGAAAATCTATCAACAGAATAACTATGGGGAACAAACTCAGAAAATAAGGGCCAAACCAATACTAAAAGTTGGCCCTAATAGCCAAATCTATCACTTATCATGAGATACACAGAAAAAGCCATTGGGAGGAAAAAGAAATTAAGATATAAGGTCACGAAGTTGAAAAACATCAAATTTACAAATGATTCCAGACTTTTGCACACCACTGTACTACTGTCCCTTTTCTGGCCTGGGTTCAAAATACTGAATACGGAAAATCAGATGGACACACTGCCTTACAAAGACACACAAAAACACATTTTAGAAAGACCATTTCGGTGCCTCCTGGGATGTCCAAGTCAAAATCTCCAAAATTCTGTGGGGGGGCAGCAGAGAAGATGGACATGTACAAATGCATTCTAAAATTGGCCTGTCACTGCCCCAAACAATAAACATTTCTGTAGACATATAAAGAAAACTGAGACACACAGAATAAGATCCCAAACATGTGCATTGAGCTGGCCAAATTTAGAAATGTACTCATGCGAAATATGGACATCACTGGGATCGGTAACATCACAGAACACACATGTGTATGTTACCACATACACATCCCAATCTGCCATTTTAGAAACGAAGAAGTACAGTGTCCAGCAGTATTCAAAGAGGCAGTGATTTTTACTTGATATCCTTAACTGATACCCATAGAAGGATATCAAGTAAAAATCACTGCCTCTTTGAATACTTCATGATATCCTGATATCCTTCTGTGGATGACAAGACTTTGACTTTCATGCTTTGGACACATCATGTGAGGGGAGAGATCATTAGAGAAAGCCATCATGCTTGGCAAGGTAGAAGGTCAACGCAAAAGAGGAAGACATTCTATGAGATGGATCGATAAAGTAACAGCAGCTTTGGGTGCCACTCTGTCAACAATGAGCCGTCTGACTGACTGAAGATCGAGCACAGTTTAGGACAACTATCCAGAGGGTTGCCATGAGTCAACACTGACTTGACGGCACTTAACAACAACATCCTTCTATGAGGGGGAAAGAAATTATTTTGGTTACAAGAGGGAACTTCCCTGTTATCCTTTATTGTTGAAAGCTGGCCGAAACAAGCATTTTTCATATTCCTATTTGTGCCAAGGGATATGTATAGATAGGGACATGTCCACTGGCATTTTCAAACATGCAGCACCTTTCTTTCTTTCTTTCTTTAATTTATTTATTTATTTAACAATTTCTTCTATACCGCCCCTTCCAGAGATCAAGGGCGGTTTACATGGAACAGTTAACAAAAAGTTTGTATACTTCTGTATACGTTACATGGAACAGAGTTTTTAGCTATATACAGGTAATATTACAAGGAACATAACAGAACTATTTACAAGTGATTATTTACAAGAGCATTAAAACAACAGGTTGGATAAGACTTTTCTGTATTGGGTGGAATGAATAAGTACTGTAAGGTTTTCTTGTGTTAGTCGTTTGTCCTATCTTGAGTACTGTGGATGTGTTTCTGTGATTGTTGGGGAGAGGTTCTCTGTTGATAGGGGATTTCAAAATGGTTCGTGAAGAGGTAAGTTTTAAGTTCTTTTTTGAATTGATGAAGGTCTTTTATCATGCGAAGGGTTAGTGGGAGTTTGTTCCAGAGAGTGGGGGCAGCGAAGGAGAAGGTCCTGTCACTTGTAGTTGCTTTAGTTTTTCTGAAGGTTGTTTTTATGTTGAGAGAATGGGTTGCGTTTTGTCTGCGCATTCTAGTTTCTGATGGGGGGTGTATTAGGGTAGACAGATGTGAGGGGGAGATGTTATTAAGGAGTTTGAAGGTAGTTAGTAGGATTTTATATTTTATTCGGCTACTTATAGGGAGCCAGTGCAAGTCTAACAGTATTGGGGTCACGTGGTCTGTTAGTTTAGCTTTTGTGATCATCTTAAATTGGATATGTACATGCTTCTTTTTATTGCCACCCTGGACACACTTCAGCCATGCCTCCATGCAACATAGACATGATTGTGCCAGACGTGTAAATTTGGGGTGTTATAAAATGGTTTTTCAGGCGTGGATGTGATTAGCACATTTGATTGGGTGTTGTCAGACCTGCAAATCACGTACAGAGTTTCTAAAATCACCCCCCTAGTGAACAAGCCCTACTCCTTAGTGGGTCCAATCTAGTCAAGACTGACAGGACCCACAATAACAAAACACTATAGTTCAGTGAAGGATTTTGATTATCAAATATGATGTTGGGATTGTAAATATTTAAGGAGAACTTTGAAAATGAATATTACAGATAAGCCTATTCTTTTTAATGCAGTAGGGCATTAAATAGCTGTCTTAGTCTTCTTGCAGAACAAGTGAATTCTGAAGGCTTGTCCTAGTTACCATGACCACTAGACCAGATTTGTGTTACAAAGGGGATTTTAATTACTCCATTATTTGTCAAACGGTCATAAAAAAGATAAATAGGGTTAATTGAGGGAAGAGCAGCTTTTATTGAATAAAGCAATAAAGAATTAACCTACAGGGCTATTTACTAATGGTTAGTGCACCTTAATGATGTTTTAGGCTCTGCAGTAAATAATACACTATTTTGTTCAATGTGTCCTGCGGTAGATAATGTATATTAATTGTATTGGTGTGCACTAACCGATAGTAAATGACCTCCCCTTTCCAAAGTTAGTGAACTAGTCAACCACACTGAATCTCACAGATACAAAGCAGTGTAACACAATTAGCATCAAGAACAAGAATATTGCAATCTGCCTAACTTACAGAGCACCCCGTGCTCCACCCGACGAACTAGCCTTCATACTCGAAGAAGCCTGTGCCATAACGTCAAACAGACCAGCACTACTAATCGGAGACTTCAACCTCAAGTCCGCCAATACAAAAGATGCAGAGGCCTTCCTTCAGGCAATGTCATCACTTCAATTCACACAGATAGTCAATGCACCAACACACAGACTAGGATCATCCCCAGACCTCATCTTCGCATCAAACTACCTAACTTCAAGAGACCTAATCTCTACACCCACCATCACCCCAGTGCCATGGTCTGACCATTACTTAATCGAGACAAATCTGCAATCACAAGAAGACTGGACAAGCGAAAGAGCGAACTTCCCACACACACAAAGACGATTCAAGTCCTTTGACAAGGACGAATTCATCCAGGACACAATACAACACTTGAACATTGACTCAGAGGACATGGAGGAACAAGTTTCCAACTGGAACAATGTCCTAGCTAACGCCGCCAAACCATCCGTTGACAGGACCAAGAAACAACACCACAACAAGAGACAAAACAAACCATGGTACTCAGCAAAAATACGACAGGAAAAGAGGGAGCTCAGGAAAATTGAACGGAGATGGAGAAAAAACAAAACTACTTCCGACCAACATCTTTACCTAACAAAGCAAAAACAATACAATGAACACATCAACCAATCAAAGAGAGAATTCCACACAAACCTGATAAATTCTTCCATCAACAAACCCAGAGAACTTTTCGAAATAGTAAAAACCCTGACAAAAGAGCAAGCAGCAGAAAGAGAAATACAAGTGGATCCACAGATATTCGCCGACCACATCAAAGACAAATTTCACTCCACAGAGCGCTCAACACCCAGTAGAACCAACAGAACGAACGTCCACCCCAAAACCTGGGGCACATTCCACTCACCCTCAAAAGAGCAGATATCAGACATCATCTCCACAATCAACACAAGCACTGCTCCTACAGACCCTTGCCCAGTGTCATGGGTCAAAGCCACCAAAGCAAGCCTCATACCAAACATTCATAAAATGGTACACAACTCACTCACTCAAGGACTCATGCCACAGCAATTAAAGCTTGCCTCAGTAAGACCAATCACAAAGAAAACTTCTCTCGACAAAAAGGACCCAGCAGCATACCGACCAATCTCCAGCATACCCTTCCTCGCAAAAATAATCGAAAAGACGGTTCAACTACAACTTCAGGAACACATTGACGAACACGGAACTCTCGACGACAACCAACACGGATTTCGTCCCAACCATGGAGTCGAAACTCTCCTGATCTACCTCTTCGACAGCATCATAAGAATAATTGACGACATCAGGAATGGAATTATAATGATCTTCATCGACATCTCCTCAGTGTTCGATACAGTTGATCACAATATACTCCTGGAGAGACTGAAGAACACTGGTATACACGGTACCACTCTAAAATGGTTCCACTCGTACCTAACAGAAAGACAGCTACAGGTCAAGGTGGGACAGGACACCTCCCGGCCCATAAACGTCCAACAAGGAGTACCACAAGGATCCGCACTCTCAGCACTCCTTTTTAACATCTACATCCAACCAATATGCAACATTATGAAAGAGAACAACATCCAATACACAATATACGCAGACGATATAATGGTATACTCCCCGATATCAATCGAAAACCCGGACTTCTCTAAAATAGCAGACTGCCTTACCCAAATGGCGAAGTGGTGCCAAAACAACAATCTAGCTATAAACTACAACAAGACTGAAGCTTTAATCATCACTCGAAACCAAAGCTTCACACACCCACCAAACATAAAGATACAAAGCACCACGATACCGATAAGATCGGAGGTGAGATACCTTGGGGTTACTCTGGACAGTAAACTCAACCTCAAACCACACATAGACAAAACAATCCAAAAAGCATATTACAGGATGCGAATCATCAGGAGACTGAAACCACTCCTCGCTCCAGAACACTTCCGTACAGTCTGTCAAGCACTGATAACCCCAATACTGGACTTCTGCAATCCGATATACCTCGGACTACCAAAACAAGCTCTCAAACCACTACAGCTGGCACAAAACACTGCAGCTCGAATCATATCCGGAGCCGCAAGGCAGGAGCACATCACACCTACACTAAAGGACTTACACTGGCTCCCAATCATTGCTCGCATCAGATACAAGACTATCATAAACCTATTTAAGATAAAAGAACACACATCAGCCAACAGCCTCCACCTGCTCATACAACCGGAAACCAGCGCACGTCCCAGAAGAAGTCAAACACGCAACCGAGTCAGCACCCCAAATGAGTACAAGCACACACGCAAGGACACAACAGACAGAGCTCTCTCCATGGCTGCTCCAACAATATGGAACAATCTACCGGACGATCTAAGGGCAACTCCAGACCTCAAAGACTTCAGAAAACAACTGAAAACCATGCTGTTCATAGAGCACTATGGTCACATCACATAACCTAAGAGAATGGATAACAGCACTCCAATCCTCCCAAACAACTGAATATATAAAATATGATTCTAGCACCACTGTAAATAGCCCACCCTGTATATAGCTCAAACAAATCAAGCACCCAACACATCCCTCACACAACTAAGTTTTATCCTCACTGCATGTACAACACACACACTTTACCTGATTGCTTGCTGTGATACCACCTTGATTATTAAGATAAGGCGGTTTAGAAATACTGTTAAATAAATAAATAAATAAATGGATTGTTTCTCATGGGTTTTTCTATGCAAAAATAGATCTTTGTTTGCCTAAGGTTTTGCCTGTTTTTGCAAAAGCCTGTCTTTTTTAAAATGCTTTGCTAGCCAGAAGATAGCACTGTAACAGTGCTATATTCTGTGGTCTCAGGTTTTTGGAACTGAAAGGGTTAACTCCCGAGGTTCTGAGGCGGTGATGTCAGCTAATTGAGGGCTATTTAAGGTTTAAAACAGTTGCTGCTGAAATTCTGGTGTAATGGACTTGAGCAGGAAAATCATTGTTTCAACTAAGATTAGCTGACATGAATAAAGGTGTCAGAGAAGCACATTAGTAATTTTCATTTACCTGCCTAAATTACCTTTTAATCCTTTTTTTGCATTCATTAAACTGTTTTATTTTAGCTCTTTGAGATGGATTAGAATTGCAGTAATTGGGACACTGTATGATCTATGTTTTGAAGTGAAAGGTCTATGAATATTTTTCTTCTCTGGGAATTTTGTTATCTCCGGTTGTGGTGAGGATTTGGTGTACTGAGGAGCCTTAAGGAATCTGTGTAAGTCAGGAGCTTGCCCAGGCAAGCAAGAACCTTGTCAGTGGGTCGGAGTTAGTCTGAGTAGAATCATATCAGGCGCTAGTGAGCTCAATGCTAGCTGAAACCCTCAAGTGACCAACGACTCAAACCTTGGTGGGTGCTAGGGAATGATGTATGTATGTTACATGACAGTTTCCTTTGTAGTAAGAGAAAGCGCTTGTAAAAGACATTAGTTTTCACACTTAACAAACATAGAAACATGATGACAGGAAAAGACCACATGGCCTATCTAGTCTGTCCTTTCATATCAACCACTACAACAGTCCCCTTTTTTCCTTAAGAGATCCTTTGTGTTTGTCCCATGCTTCTTTGAATTCAGATAGTCCTCATCTGTACCACCTCCACTGGGAGACTATTCCATGGATCCACTCTTTCCTTAAAGAAATATTTCCGCATATCACTCCTGAATCTATTCTTTCACCCTCATCCCATGTCCCCTCGAAGCAGAGCTTGCTTTCCATCGAAAGACTCTCTTCCTGTGCATTTATGCCACGGAAGTATTTAAATGTCTGTCATATCACCTCTATCCTGCCTTTCCTGAACCGGGCTGGTGTTGTGGATGATTATTTTGCCTTGGGTTTGGGTATTAGTTTTTTTGGTGAATTTCCTGTAAGGTGTACATATTAAGATCCTTACGTCTGTCCTCATATGCTTTATAATGAAGACAACTAACCATTTTAGTAGCCACCCTCTGCACTGATTCCAGCCTGTTTATATCCTTTTGAAGGCTACTGGCCATTCTTCTCCCTATGGACCCTAGCATCCTTCTAGCTTCTAGCATCAGGGGCCTCAGTTATACGAAATTAGAAACTCTTGGGGATTTTGGTGGACTAAGGCTGTGTTTTTTGTACCCCAAAGATATAAGAATGACCTCGCTCTGCTCCAAAGAGACTCAAACACTTAGAAGAAATTGAGGTCTTTATTATGCCCAATCAGTTACAATCTTAGCCAAAAAGCAAAATGCAGCATTATTTTTCTTAGCAATACAGTGTGCCTGAGCCAGAGGGTGAAAGACAAAGACAACAGAAGCCGAATTACCAATTAGTCTTTCTGTATGAATCGTGTTTGTTTTCCCTCCTCCAATAAATGATATCAATTGCTGTCCTTTTTATACATAAATTTAGCTTGTCACCTAGCTGCAGTTGGGACTTTTTACTGTACTATATTCTTATTGGTTGATATAGCTCTCTTTCTTGTGCAAGCACTTTCAGACTTTTCTGACTTCCGCAAATGACTGGAGTTTGTGTTATCACTTCTCTTAGCTCGTCTTTACTTTGTTTCTACCCCATTTTTCCTTCCCCCTGTCTAGTCTGTGGTGGACATATTTCCTGTTTCTGCTTGTCTTGTTCCTGTCTTACTGCCAGGAGTTTTTTTTTTTTTTCTGCAATTCTCTGCAAGCAGCCTGTGCTCTGAAATCTGCCCAGCAACAAAAACAGTGGTCATATTTAGTTAGGTTTTCGCTACAGATCTACTTCCAGTCATTCTGTTAGGCCTCAAAGATTGCTTCTGGAAATGGTAGGAAGTGAGCTTCAACCCGCTTCTTCCAAAAATTCCCCCCCTGAAGCCCACTTCATTCAGAGTGCCTTAGCGCCACCAGCTGAAAGCCTTCTGGAATTACAGGACCATTGTAAGAGGCAGGATCATGCAGGTTAGGAAGGAGAGCAATATATCTGGCAGAAATACCTGATGGAGTGATAACACAGGTACACTACCAAAAAACTGCCTCCAGTTTTGCAACTGATTCCTATAGATTTTGGGGTGCTGAATCCAGGAAAAATAGCCAAAATGTTCCATCACGTCACGTTTTCTTGCAAAATTAGATTTCTTACCCATATAAGGAATGTTCACATAATTTCTTTTTAGCCGACTGCAGTTTATTTTCTTGGCCCAAAATAGAGGTTGTAATGGTTAACTAACTAGAAACACTCCCTCATGATATTTTAGAGTGTTTTGTATTCATTTTATACATTAACAGGACAATTGGGAGGCGGGGGGCTAAATCCAGTACTCGCGCTGGCGCATGTTCTTTCCTGTTCGCCTCGCCTCGTTCGCTCGCTCAAACACGGTAGTTGCGACATGAACGTTCCTGTCAAATTTCAGTTTCTTGCAAGTTCATTATTACCTTTTGTTTGCTCAGTCGTAATCCAGCTTTATTCCGAAGTGGTTCACTACAGTTGTAGTTTGCAGTGCTGTGTATTTGTGATGGCTCACAGAGCCAGAGGTTGCGTCAACTCTCCGGACAGTTTTTGTTTTATTTGTGGGGAATATTCCGTGAAAAAGCGGCAGAGGAACATTTCTGCATTTATTAAAAAAGTATATTTTGCCTGTTTCGGTTTGAAGTTAGGCGATCAAGACAAACCGTGGGCTCCTCACAAAGTGTGCAAGACATGTGAGGAAGATCTACGCTTATGGATGAAAGGTAAAAAACAAGCATTTCGTTTCGGAATACCTATGATGTGGCGTGAACAAAGAGACCACAGCAGTGACTGCTATTTTTGCTCTTGCATTGTGAAGGGATACAACTTAAAAAATAAGAACGTAATAAGTTACCCCAACCTTCCCTCAGCAATTAGGCCTATGCCTCATAGCAACGAAGTACCTGTGCCTGAACCACCAAAATCTTTGGATCATATTTGTGTGGACGGTTCTGATCATGATGAGACTCATCAGATGGCTTTTCCCGATGAGTCCAGTACTTCCGAGTTTGAAACTGAACCAGATCCGAAACCTGAACTTTTCTCTCAAGCTGAATTGAATGATTTAGTCCGGGATTTAGGACTCCCAAAAGATGCTGCCCAACTGCTAGGTTCTCGGCTTAAACAGAAAAATCTATTGTCACCAGGAACAACTTTTTATTGGTACCGCAACCGCGAGACACAATTTTTGAAGTATTTCAGCAAAAAGGAAGATTTGGTATTTTGCAACGATATATACGGAGTGATGGAAAAGTTTAAACTCAAGTATGATCCTGCTGAATGGCGGCTGTTCATTGATTCGTCAAAAGACAGCATAAAAGGTGTTCTTCTTCATAATGGCAACACATTTGCTTCAGTTCCTATTGCTCACTCTGTTATTCTCCAAGAAAAATACGAGAATTTGGCCCTGATTTTTCAGAAGATTCGTTATGATGAGCATAAGTGGATGATTTGTGGAGACTTTAAAATTCTATCCATGCTATTAGGGCAGCAATCCGGTTTCACCAAATATCCCTGCTTCCTTTGCTTGTGGGATAGCCGGGCCCGCGACCTACACTGGGGGAAAAAAGACTGGCCAATTCGGGAGTATTTGAGACCCGGTGAGAAAAATGTTCTTCATGAGAGCTTGGTACCTCATGATAAAAATCTATTACCACCTCTCCACATTAAGTTGGGTCTCATTAAGCAATTCATCAAGTCCCTTCCAAAAGATGGTGAGTGCTTTCGGTACCTTTGCTCAAAGTTCCCCCGACTTTCTGAAGCAAAGCTAAAGGAAGGAGTGTTTGTTGGCCCTGATATAAGGAAACTCATTTCAGATGGAGCATTCGCTGAAACGATGTCTGAGAAGGAAAAAGAAGCCTGGGATTCCTTCAAGGATGTTCTCAAATTCTTGGGGAACAGGCGGGATGAGAACTATAAGGATATTGTTGCCAGGATGCTCAATGCCTTCAAAGAACAAGGCTGTAACATGAGCCTGAAAGTCCATTTCTTGCACTCCCATGTGAACTACTTTCCCGAAAACTTGGGGGCGTACAGTGAAGAACAAGGTGAAAGGTTTCACCAGGACATCAAGGACGCAGAGAGAAGGTACCAAGGAAGATGGAACACCACTATGATGGCTGATTTCTGCTGGTTGCTGCTGCGGGAAACCCCAGATGAAAAATACGCCAAGCAGCGCACCAAGAGAAGCATTCGGGGGAAGAAGAAACGGGCCCACCAGGAGATTGATTGACCCAAGAATGACTTTAAAATCTAAACTGTGTTGACAAATATCGTGTTTTTACTAAACTTTGAAATAAAAATTTGCTAGTTATTACCACAGTGTCTGATCTCATTTATTAGAATTTTATTTTCACACCATCGGGTGTTTGTCTTCATGTATTGCAATGGTGCGGTTTGCGTTTTCTATTCTTACATACATACCTGTACAACATTTTTTGCACATTTCTTTGCTTTGCTTTGTGTCTAACCTCGCTCTTATATGCTCAATGTTTGTGCACATGTATGTGGCTGTTTTAAGTGCAGACAATTTTGCTACCATCACAGTGTGTTTTGTTGACATTACTCTATTCTTATGTGCTGCCTTGTTACAATTTTCTTTATTCTTATTTGAATAACTACTAAACAATTAGTATAAAGAATTCATCTAAGAAACTTTTATCTCGATCGCACTCAATCTGAAACGTTCACCTCAAACTGCTAACCCAATGTAGCAAAAAATCTGTACGTGATGGAGCAAATTGGTTACCAGATTTGGATTCAGCGTACCAAAAAACGTAAAAATCAATCGAAACATTAGAGGCAGTTTAAAAAAAATTTTTTTAGTGTACCTGTGTAATCATTGTGGTAGTAGATGCATGAGTTAAACATTTACGGCAGCAACCAATATTAAAAGAGAAGAGACAGCAGCCAAAGATGACAGCAATCCCTAAACTGAGAGCAGCTATAAGGAGACCATGTAAGCCAGAGCCAAAACTAGAGAACCAGGAAATAGTGTCCCACCAAGCACCTATCTGAATACCACCCTTAAAGTCAGAAATGTCCAATTTAGCCATATTAACCATATGTTGAATAGTATTTTTTTGATAAAGACAGTATGATTCACAATAACTGTACAACAATTGATTTCATTTATATAAATGCACATATCGGCTTGGACTGCTAACATTAAATCTAAAGCATGTCTATTCTGCAAAATCATTTGAGTATTCTGGTTGAGAGTTTGTTAGGGCATTAATATCTTGAAGCAGACGAGTCTGAATATGAAACACATTGCAATCGCCTAATAGCCATACCTAATTCAGCAGTTATAGCAGGGATAGGAATCCAGGAGGTGGCACTTAAGAGGGTATGTAGTATTAATATAACAGAGGCAGAGATGGGCTCATCAGAAGTCATGTCATCTCCCAAGGATTTAGAGTGGGGGATGCGGTAGATCTCTTAAAACGTCTATGATTAGTGAAATGGAGGTGGTGTAGAGGATATAGAAAAGAGATAGGAGTAGCAGTGACAATAATGCAAGGTAGATTAGACAAAGTGATTTGCTGGTATAAGTGAGAATCATAGCAATAGAAATGTCCAGCTAAAGCAAATTTTATTTTTGTGGGCAGTGGCAAAGGGACCTTTGTAGGGCTTCCATCAAAATTCAGTGGTAACAGAGGAATGTCCAGATAATTGTACTCCTGGGGGGCAAGGTTTTTTTAAAAACTGAAGTAGTAACTTCTGAATGCAGCAGTGCACGCACAGTATAATCATTTATTTGAACTTCCACTAAGGGCTCTGACCTGGATGCCTTGCATTCCAAAAAATACTCATTCAATGATGTTAGTCACTGATGTCTCTCTTGGTTAGGTGGGCACCACCAAGGGAAGGATTTAGGAGGCCTCCCTTGGCGCATCCTACTATTGCCACTTCTACACTCTATAGCAAAATGTCCTTTCTTCCCACAATTCCATCATTCGGGAGCATCTCTGTGGTCCTGATCATTTCTTGGTGCTGGGTGGACTGTACCTAGAATCGAGCAAGACTGCTAGGAGGTATCTCGGGGTAATGTCAAGGTCAAATCCTGACTTTCTCTATATATCTTAATCCTTTTCCGATTTTTGTATTTATTACAAAGGCTCCTCATATGGTCATATTTAGTTAGGTTTTGGTACAGGTCTACTTCTGGTCACCCTGTTAGGCCACAAGGATTGCTTCTGGATATGGTAGGAAGTGGGCTTCAACCCACTTCTTCCCAACAAAACAGAATGGGGAAAACATTCAAAAGTCAAAAGCACCCTTACAAATGAGTTTAGCAGAACTAAAATCTTGCCATCTTCAATGCAGGTGCACTGCCAATGTTCAGTCTGTCATTGGCCCCTTGCATATTTACAAAGAGCAGTAGTTGCAGCGTACATATGAGGAAATGGAATTCACTTGTTCCCCTACCTCGACACTGCAGCAGTAGAAAATTTAAATTCTGTATTCCTTATCCTTCTAGACCAGTCCAGATGAGTGAGCTATGCTCCCTTTTCAGCAGGTGGAGGCAGACTTGAGCATCTTTCAGTGGTGTCATCAGAAAGTATATCTCTGATGGTGCAGCACTGGGAAGAGCCTGTATTTGTCTGTCTCCAGCAGGTGGCAAGGTAGTGCAGCAGTACAGATAAGCCTGACTCCCCTGGCCCACACTACAGTGCTGTGACCAGTGTGAATGAATCTGGTAGCGTCCAGTGTTGCTCGGAGTGCAGGTATGTGGTTGTCTTCTGCAGCTGTCAGCCACCTTGTTCCCAGAGCTGTTTCCTACAGGATCTACTTTTGACCCTGCCAGATTATCTCCACTATTACATTTTTTTCTATTACCTTGCAAGCTCTGTGGTCTGCACTGCAGGCACTGGCCAGAGAGGACAGGTGCTCCGAGGAATGGGACCACAATCTTATCCTCTGCCGATGGGTCTCTCGAGGCCGGTGGTGCTTGAGGATTGGCTCGACTTCCTGGGAAGCCCTCAATGTCGAGGGTTCAGTCATCAGGAAGGATGAACTGGAGGAACCAGACATGAACGCCCGCTGCTGGGCCATAAAGGCAGAGATACTGTGCTCCAAGGCCTCCATCCTGGTCTCCATGCCAGTTGACTCCACAGCCTTCGACGTTAGCACCGAGGGCTTCAGGCCCGGCGTCAGTTCAGTTGCGGGAGAGTCCTCGACAAGGATGGCCTCTGGGGGCTGAGACCAGTTGCCAGTTGCTGACAACTCCTTCCGGTACAATTTGTGAGGCTGCTCCTGCTCCAATCCCTCAGACTCACGCCTAGGGCTGCCGGGCCTGGAATGGGATTTCTCCATTTTCCCAGACCCATTCTCTGAGGCAGCCTTCAAGGGTTTCGACTTCTTGCGTTCCACTTCTGGGGATTTTCCCTCAGAGGGTCCACAGCCATGGTACTCCAAGGCAGCCCGGACATCATGGAGCACCGAGGTACCAGAGGGGGCCCTGGAGCACAGTGTTGCCAGAGTCTCTGGCGCAGAGTTGGACTTGTGAAAGATCTTTTCCTGCTGCAGCTGGCAGCTCTTGATGGACTTTGTAGACATCGCCTTGCATGTTCGAAGTCCAAGTCGCCGTGGTCCAGCCCAAGGCAAAAGAAGCAGCAGTCATTTGGATCAGTGAGGGGCATCATCTTATCACACCGATCACATTTCTCAAAACTGCTGGAGTTCTTCAGAAAAAAGGGGCCCTGCGACCCAGGCACGGTCCAAAGTCTGCGGCCAAAAAAGGGCGCACAATGCCGGTCAAGGAACACCTTGAGAAAACCAAAAAAAAAAAAAAAAAAGGGATGAACCGGAGTAGTGACGCCAAGGTGAGCTGGCTTGGGGCAGGAAAGAAACTGGTATGCATACTGGATAAAACAAGATAAAAAGGACACTTTTTTTCCAGGTGAAACTGGACAGACGTCCAAAGGGCTCTGTGGAAAAAAGGAGACTGAGGCAAGATGGCACCCTCGGGTGAGAAGGGAACCATGCATGCGTGCTGCATCTCCCAAAGGCTTTCTTTGAAAGCTGGGGAGATGCTTCTGTGAGGGCTCCGTCAACGCCAATGTCACCCATATGTGAAGGATTGACTTCTTGCTTGTTACCAGATAAAGAGCTAAAAACAGCCCATTAGAAATATATGGGCCAAAGGAAAAATTTAGAAAAAATTCATAAAAAGGCTAACAGGTAAAGGGACAGCAAGAGGGACGGGTCTGGGGGTCTGGGCCCAACTTACCAATCCCCCTCAGGGGCCCCCTAGTGCCCCCCTGCTCCTCTTTAGTCCACCAGTGCTGAAACCTATTTATTGCCAATACCAATGAAAAACCCAATATGTCAACTTCCGCAAACACTACAATAAAAAAAAAAAGTAATATAGAAAAGAGCAGATGATCTATAATAGTGCAAAAAAAAATTTGTTGGACTGATTGTCCAAAGAGGGAAAACCACCCTCCTGTGACAATCGTACCTTTTATTTTATTTATTTATATATATTTTAGGTAAATCAAACTCAAATGTCTTAAAATTGCAAAAGCACACTTGACTTGCACAACACCAGTGAAGCTGAGCATTGGGGCATCCAACGTAGCACCATTTTTCGAGCCAGTTCAAAAACCTCTGCATCAGGTACCATACTTTTTTCCAGGTGAAACTGGACAGACGTCCAAAGGACTCTGTGGGGAAAAAAGGAGACTGAGGCAAGATGGCACCCTCGGGTGAGAAGGGAACCATGCATGCGTACCACAGGTCCTCCGGAGGCAGCGGGCCCCAGAGCCTGGGCCTTGACTGTGGGAACAATGGGGGGCTCAGAATCTTCCTCGGACTTTGAGTCAGATTGGGAGAGCAAGGACGAGCAGTCCCTGGACACTCAGTGACACCGAGATGTGACCGTGGACCCATCTCCCCCGGTGTCCTGGCGCCATTCCTTGCCCGAGGACATTGCCTTCCTCAATTTTGTATGAGACGTGACTAAGGTGCTTGCCTTTGACACCGAAGCAGAGGAGGACCCCCTTCACGGAGGAACTGGAGATTCTCCAGTACAATGC
The DNA here is from genome assembly GCA_033557465.1 of Ichthyophis bannanicus. NCBI lineage: Eukaryota > Metazoa > Chordata > Amphibia > Gymnophiona > Ichthyophiidae > Ichthyophis > Ichthyophis bannanicus. The sequence goes on from CM066036.1 coordinate 455,413,651, forward strand.
CTCCCGAAGGAGGCCCTCATGGTGTCCATCCCTCCAATCCTCGAACGCCACCTCCTCTGTATGTGGGGAAACAGCGGCATTGGTGCCCATAGTAAGCAGAAGGCTCGGTTGCTGAGGCCCCGGGTTCCAAAAAAAACAACTTCTCCACAATTCTATGGTCAGAGTCTGCCATGCGCAGACTCAAAAGCCAAAAGACCCTTTCCTTGGTGCCTCTGGGCAGGGAGGTCTGGACCCTCAACACCCTTGGCTGAAAGGCCTTTCAGGGCTCGATTCTTGCATGCCAAGTCCAAACCTACCAATTATACATCGGCATATATCTCAAGGAGCTAGCAAGGCAGCTCGCTGGTTTCTCGGCAGGCCTCAACAGGGAACCTCTCCAGTGGTTCAAATCACTGGCCTGGGTGGTCAAGGAGTGCTTGAAGTTCTTATCTTGAGCAGCATACAACGGCTTTGATTCCTCAGCCAGAGTAGCCGCCGTGGGCACCGGGGCCTGACGCCAGGCCTGGCTGCAGTCGTCTGACCTCAAGCAATGGGTTCAGGACAAACTCATCGATGTCCACAGTATCAGAGAGAATCTCTTCGGGAAACCCATGGCAGACAAAGCAGCTGAAATAGAGAGTGAGTTCCTGACAAGGACCAGACTCTCTAAAAAGACCTCGGTGCATCCCCATAAGAAGGCCCCAGGGAAGAAGCCCTTCTTCCCAAGGGAAAAGGGGGGTTTTGGCAATGCCCCACAGTTCCAAGCCTTCTCTGCACCATAGCAAGGCCAACAGCATAAGGCGCAAGGGCACGGCCCCCGCAAGCAGAAGACCCCCAAGACCCAGGCGCTGGCCCTGGCCCAGTCTGGAGGGAGTTTTTGACTCCTTGAGCACAACCTCCCCCCCCCACCAGGAGGTTCCCTACAGCCCAGAAGTGGGCGTCTGGCTCTGTTTGCCCAAAGGTAGTCCTCCATCACCACCAATGCCTAGGTACTGCAAGTTGTCAGGGAGGATTACCTCCTCCACCTGCAACAGAATGCACCCTCTTACTTTCCAGGAGAGCCTGTCAGGCCTCTCCTTCACCTACTCCTCAAGGATAAGGCAATAGAGCCGGTTCCCAAACTCCTTTGGGACAAAGGCTTCTACTCCAGATATTTCCCCTCTCCCATGCAGACAGGGAGCCTCAGGCCCATCCTAGACCTATGGGACCTGAACAGATTCCTGATGAGGGAGAACTTCAAGATGCTCTCCATTGAAACACTGCTGCCAAATCTCCAGAAGGGACATTGGCTATGCTCCTTGGACCTGAAGGATGCTTATACTTGCATCCTGATCCAGCCCAGCCATCATAAGTACCTATGGTTCGTGGTGGGAGAAGGTCACTAACAATACAGTGTGGTACCCTTCGGGCTGGCTTCATCACCAAGGGTCTTAACCAAGTGCCTAGCAGTGGTCGCAGCCCACTTCATCTCCAAGGGGCCTTCGTCTTTCCCTAACTGCTTGACTGGCTCATAAGGGGAGGCACAGCTCCAGAAGTGCTCCATGCTACCGAGTGTACTATCCACACCCTGCAGCACCTGGGGTTCATGATTAACTACCCCCAAGTCCCACCTCTCCCTGGCTCAGTGCCTGTAGTTCCTAGAGACTCGGACACCCTCGAAGCCAAGGCCTTCCTCCCTCTAGAGAGGTCAGAACTTCTCAGGGCACTAGCTGCAGAGGTGCAGCGCTGCTGATCGACGCCTGCCCGCCACCTTCTCCACCTTCTGGGCCACATGGCCTCCACAGTCCACGTGACCCCATACTCTCGCCTACATATGAGGGTGGCTCAGTAGTGCCTCTGCTCCCAATGGACACAAGCCATGGCCCGCTTCAAGACAGGATAAGAGTGACCCGCCACCTGGCAGACTCCCTCAACTGGTGGCAGCTCCCCCACCATCTTCCAGGCACCCACACCCCAGAGGGTCCTAACCACAGACACCTCCCTGCTGGGTTGAGGAGCTCACTGCAAGGACCTCTGAACACAAGGCAATTGGTCCCAGGTAGAAGGCTAGTTTGCAGATCAGCCTTCTGGAGCTCTGGGTGATCTTTCTGGCCCTCTGAGCCCTCCGCCACAGCACCAGTCAGTGCTGATCCAGATGGACAATCAAGTCACAATGTTCTTTGTGAACAAGCAGAGAGGCACGGGGTCGTACTCCCTCTGCCAAGAGGTGGTAGCCCTCTGCTTTCATGCGACATGCAGTGGGATGCTCCTGTGGGTGGACTACCTCCCAGGCCAGCAGAATGCCCTGGCGGACAAGTTGAGCCGAGTTCTCCAGGCTCATGAGTGGCGTCTGGACCCCGTAGTTTCCCAGCTTTTCCGCATCTGGGGCGTCCCCCTATTGAACCTGTTCACCAACCCGGACAACACACAGTTGCCCAGCTTCTGCTTCCACCAGCTGCACCCGTCCTAGGTGGCGGCGGATGCATTCCTGATTCCATGGATGGAAGGCCACCCTAACAACAGATGCATCACAGATGGTTTGGGGAGCACACCTGAATCATCTCTCTACCCAGGGCACCTGGACTCCACAGGAGGTTGGTTTACACATAAACCTCCTGGAATTAAGGGCAATTTATTTAGCTCTTCGAGTGTTCCACGCCCAGCTCAGCTACAAGACAGTCGTGGTCCAGACGGACAATCTGGTAGCCATGTTCTATGGGAACAAACAGGGCAGAACAGGCTCTCTGTCGTTATGCAACGAAGCTTTACGACTATAGGCCCTCACCAGAGAGCATCAAATTCACCTTCTAGTGGTATATCTTCCAGGCATTCAAAACCTTTGGGCAGACAAACTCAGTCAAGTACTGCTACCTCACGAGTGGTCACTCCACCTAGACCAGGTGGCAAAGATATTTCATCTCTGGGGCACTCCAGACATAGACCTCTTTGCAAGTCCACTGAATGCCAAACTTCCCCGGTTCTGTTCCAGGATTCTGGCACACAACTGTCAGGCAAGGGATGCCTTCCTCCTTCACTGAGGTCAGGACTTCCTTTATGCCTTTTCACCCATTCCCCTCATCCCCAAAACACTCGTCAAGCTTCAGAGAGACAGGGGTCGCATGATTCTCGTAGCACCACGATGGCCACGCCAAACGTGGTATTCCCTGCTTCTGCATCTCTCTCGAGCAGCACCTCTGGAGTTAGGGCATGCTCCAGATCTCCTTTCCCAGGACAACGGGATGCTATGGCACCCAAATCCCCAGTCCCTGCACCTCACGACCTGGTTGCTGAAGGTTTAGACCTCCAGGATTTCAACCTGTCCCAGCAGGTAAAAGATACCCTTCAGGCTTCTAGGAAACTTTCCACAAGAAGATCTTATGCCTTCAAGTGGAAACGTTTTACTATATGGTGCTCCAAGAGGGGATTAAACCCTCTGGTCATACCCTTAGAATCAATACTAGAGTATCTCCTTCACTTATCGAATTCTGGGTTAAAGACCAATTCGGTAAGAGTCCATCTTAGTGCAATTGCAGCTTCTCATAAGCCTCTAAATGGACAACCAATTTCCTCTCATCCACTGCTATCAGGATTTATGAGAGGCCTTTTGTTAACTAAACCTCCCATCAAGCCACCACCGGTGCATGGGATCTAAATCTAGTTCTTGGGCAGCTCATAAAGCTGCCTTTTGAGCCTTTAGCCACTGCAGCCCTTAAGTTTTTGACCTGAAAGGTCATCTTCCTAATTGCAATCACCTCTGCCTGCATCATGAATTGCAAGCTTTAGTGGCTGATCCTCCTTATACTAGGTTTCATCATGATAAGGTTGTTCTTCGAATTCACCCACATTTTATACCAAAGGTGGTTTCGCCTTTTCATTTAAATCAATCAATTTATCTTCCTGTATTTTTTCCGAGGCCTCACGCCTCTAATGCAGAAAAACCTTCATACTTTGGATTGTAAAAGGGCCTTGGCCTTTTACATACAAAGAACACAGCAACATAGAAAGTCCTCACAACTTTTTATAGCTTTTGACCCTAGTCATTTGGGACTTCCAGTCTCCAAAAGAACTTTATCTAAATGGATTGCCCAATGCATATCCTTTCCTTATGAGAGTAACGGTCTTCCTCTTCAGGACCATGTCACAGCTCATAATGTGAGAGCCATGGCAGCTTCTATGGCTAATCTCCACTCTGTGTCTATCGATGACATTTGTCTAGCAGCCACCTGGGCTTCAGTACACACCTTCACAGCCCACTGCTGCCTAGATAAAGCCTCCCGTCGGGATGCCTTCTTTGGCCAAGCTGTTCTTCAAAATCTCTTTCAAACCTAAGCCAACTCCTACCCAACAACCCTGGTGGGATTCCAGAGATCCATGGGAGGAAGGATTCTCACCTTCGGTGGCACCTTCCTGGGGCTATCTCCCTGGTGTCTTCAGCTAGGGAGTCCCCATATGTGAGGACTACATTCCTGCTTGTTCCTGGAGATAGCGTAGTTACTCACTTGTAATAGGTGATCTCCGGGAACAGCAGGAATTTAGTCCTCACAACCCACCCACCTCCCCTAGGAGTTGTCTCTCTCTCTCCCTCTATCCTTTCACTCAGCTACAAACTTAACTGAAGAGGGACAGTTGGAAAGGCGGGAAGGCAGCACGCATGTGCTGAGGGATGCTCCCAAAAGCATTCCTATTGGACGCTGGGGAGCGTTCCTGCGCAGGCTCCGTCGGTACCGACGATACCCATATGTGAGGACTAAATTCCTGCTGTTCCCGGAGATCACCTGTTACAGGTGAGTAACTACGCTTTCAGGAAGGACAGGGTAGGAAGAATGGAAGGAGTAGCACTATATGTAAAAAAATATTAAAACTACAGAATGACAGGGTTTACAAGGGACGGAGGAGACATTATGGGTTTAATAGAAGGCATACACACTATTACCATGAAAGGAGAAGTGCTACTGATCGGTGATTTCAATATGCTGGATGTTGATTGACACATCCCTGTTGCAGTTTCATCTAGAAGTAAGGAGATCCTAGATTCTCTACAGGAAAAAGAGAACCTACACATGAAGGGGGCATTCTGGACTTGGTGCTTACCAATGGGGAAAGTGTTTCTGATGTTATAGTGGGCAATCACATCCAGTGATCACCAGATGGTGTGGTTCAGTATTACTGTAGGACTAGGGCTGATAAGGTCCATTCAAAAGCGAGGGTCTTAGACTTTAGGAAAACTAACTTTGTCAAGATGGGATAATACCTCAAGTAGTCGTGAGTGGGATTGGAACAACTGGGGGATGTAGAAAAGCAATGGTCAAAACTGAAAAGGGATATCTTAAGGGAAAATCTTTTTGTTAGGGAAGTAAATAAATGTAAAAGGAAACAACCACTATAATTCTCAAAAGAAGTAGCTGAAAAGGTGAAGAAAAAGAGGGCAGCCTTCATAAAATACAATAGATCACAGAAAGAGGAAGACTTAGAGAAGCTAGGAATGTAGTCAGGAAAGCAAAGATACAACTAGAAGACAAAATAGCCAATGCAATAAATTTGGGGGAACAAGACATTTTTCAGATGTGCTAGTGAGACGAGGAAGTGGAAAAGTGGTAATTTCAGACTCAAGAGTGAAGGGGAGGAATATGTAGAAGCTGATGAGGATAAAGTGGAATTGCTTAAACATTTTTGTTCTGTGTTCACAGATGAAGGGCCAGGAGCACGACCTCCGAAAACAATCACAAATAGGAAAAGAGGCAAAGGGGATCTTGAATGGTTTTCAAAAGATTGTTTGAAGAACTAAAAGTAGATACAGCAATAGGGCCGGATGGAATACATCCTAGAGTATTGAAGGAACTTGAGGAAACTCTAGCAACTCCACTGTCTTACCTTTTCAATGTTCCCAGAAAGGCACATGTGATCCCTTTACACAAAAGCGAAAGTAAGGATGAGGTTGAGAACTACAGGCTGGTTAGTTTGACCTCTGTGATGAGTAAATGAATGGAAATGCTGCTAAAACGAGGATATTGAGGTTTCTGGAGTCCAATAGATTGCAGGATTCGAGGTACTATGGTTTTACTAGAGGCAGGTCTTTTCAGAAGAATCTAATTTTCTTTGACTGGGTGACCAGAGAGTTGGACTAAGGGAGAGCCCTAGATGTGGTGTACTGCAATTTCAGTAAAGCCTTTAACACTGTTCTGCTCAGGCAACTTATAAATAAATAAATTGAGTACCCTAGGGATGGACTCTAAAGTGACTGACTGGGTTAGAAATTGGCTGAGTGGGAGGCAACAAAGGTTACAGTTAAATGGAGCCCACTCTAAAGAGAAGGATATTACCAGTGGTGTGCCACAGGGATCTGTCCTTGGTCTGATTCCTTTTAACATTCCTGGTAGTGATATTGCAGCAGGGCTGTCAGGCAAGGTTTTCCTCTTACAATCTGCAATAAAGCAGATACCCAAGAAGCTGTAGATAACATTGGGAAGGATCTAGCGAAGTTTGAAGAATGATTGAGAATTTGGCAGCTGAGATTTAACATAAAAAAAAAGCAGGGTCATGCATTTGGGCTGCAAAAATCAGGGGAGCGGTACAATATGGGGGTCATTCTGAGTCCCATGTAGCGGGGATGTACGTCCAGTTTGGACTTACATCCCCGCTAAATGCCTGGGGCCGAATACTGCTGCAGAGCTCCCTGCACATATAGAGGAGATGTGTGGGGCGTATTGTACAGGGGAGGGCCGGAGGAGGAGAGAGCGGGCTGGAGACAGAGTGCAAAACCTGGACATACAGGGCTGATTCCAGTGTTGGCTCTGTACGTCCAGGGGCTGGGGGTTATACGGGGAACTTATTCCAACCCTGAGGTGGAAGAAGTTCCCCCAAAGAATGTAGCAGCCAGCGGTGGGACACAACATGGAGGTGAGGAGGGGAAGGGGGTTTCCCGCAGCCTAATCCCGGCCTCGGCAGGCCCAATGGGGGGGTTGGCAGAGGGGAAATCAGGCTTACCATCTCTCCGGTAGATCGGGGTGCCTGCATGTTCTGGTGTCATGGCGACAGGATACACGGCACCGGGGCTCCATGCAGGCACTGCAGCCAGGTTAGATGGGTAGTCGGCTGGACATCCAGGCCCTCAGAATCGGGACCTTCTGCATACAGTTCTGATCCTGCGAGACGTCTAGCCCCTGTGGGTTCAGAATTGGGTGTAAACCCAGCCCGTCCAGATGGGCCTGACATGCCCCAATCTAAATTGGCATCCACAGGGGGTGAAGTACTTCTTTCTGTGAAAGAAGAGTGGGACCTGGGTGTGAATATTTTTGATGATTTTAAGGTGGCTGAACAGTAGAAAAGGTGATGGCGAAAGGCAGAAAGATGCTTGGGTGCAAAGGGAGAGGAATGGCCAGTAGGAAAAAAAGTGATAGGGCCTCTGTATAAATCTTTGAGACCACACTTTCAAAAGGATATAAACAGGTTGGAGTCTGTGCAGAAGGCAGCTACCAAAATGATCAGTGGACTACCAGAATGGTCAGTGGGCGTCGTCATAAGGCATACAGGGACAGATTTAAAAATCTTAATATATATACTTTGGAGGAAAGGTGGCAGAGAGCATCCCTGTTGCCATGGAGGAGATAGGTCACATGACAGGAGGGCATCACCCTTGTGTTGGAAGAAGTGATCCTGTAGCTAGGACCTGTCCTCCACCCTCTCGCACCAAGGAAGTTTCTCCAGGGCCATTTGCCCAAGAGGGAAGGGTTAGGACAGCCGTTATAGTTGGTGATTTGATCATTAGGCATGTAGATAGCTGGGTGGCTGGTGGACATGAGGATTGCCTGGTAACATGCCTGCTTGGTGCGAAGGTAGCGGACCTAATGCACCACGTAGACTATCTTAGATAGTGCTGTGGAGAAGTCTGCTGAATTGGTACATGTTGTACCAGTGACATAAGAAAGTGTGGTAGGGAGGTTCTGAAGGCCAAATGTAGGCTTTAGGTAGGAAGTTGAAATCCAGAACTTCCAGTGTAACATTCTTTGAAATGCTTCCCATTCCCGCACAGGACCAAAAAGGCAGGCAGAGCTCTGGAGTCTCAATGCATGGATGAGACAATGCTGCAAGGAAGAAGATTTTGGATTTGTTAGAAACTGGACAACATTCTGGGGAAAGGAGGGGTTTTTCCAAATGGATGGGCTCTACCTTAACTGGGATGGAAAAAAGCTACTGGCACTAACCTTTTAAAAAGGAGATGGAGCAGCTTTTAAACTAGCTAATAGGGAGAAGCAGACAGTCGCCCAAGAGCACATGGTTCGGAATAATGTATCTTTGAAGGATACTAACAAAAGACTAAAAGTTAGAGCATATCGACAGGGAGGTTCCAATAAAGACAATGTAACCCAAATGCCCTTAAGTACAGAGCAGAAGGAGCTTAAAGATTCCAAATTACCCCTGCCTACCGATAATCAGATTAATATGAATAAAATACAGCCTCTAAACTGCTTGTATGCAAATGCTGGAAGTCTAAAAAATAAAATGGGAGCGTTAGAATATATAGCACTAAATGGGATGCTAGATATGATTGGTGTCTCAGACATGGTGGAAGGAGGACAACCAATGGGACACTGATACCTGGGTACAAGTTATTTCATAATGATAGAGCATATCAAATTGGTGGAGGGGTTGCACTCTTTGTTAGAGAAGGCATTGAGTAACAAAGGATTAAAGTTTTGCAGGAAACCAAATACACTGTAGAATCTCTATGGATTGAAATTTCATGTAGGAAGGGGAAGGCGATAGCAGTAGGGATGTACTATCGACCGCCTGGCCAGAATGAACTAATGGATGATGAAATGCTCAAAGAAATCAGGGAAGCTAACAAAAGTTACAGCAAGGTAATAAAAATGGGTGATTTCAATTACCCCGGTATCGACTGGGTCAGTGTCATGACAGGACATGTTAGGGAGATAAAGTTTCTAGATGAAATAAACGACTGCTGCTTGGAGCAGGTGGTTCATGAACTGACAAGAGGGGAAGCCATTTTGGACCTAGTCCTTAGTGGAACACAAGATCTGGTGCAAGAGATAAGGGTGTTGGTGCCACTTGGCTATAGTGATCATAGCATGATCGCGTTTGATTTAATAAATGGAGGAAGGAAGACAAGGAAATCCACAGTGCTACCTTTTAACTTTCAAAAGGGAGACTATGATAAAATGAGAAAACTAGTTAAGAAAAAGCTAAAAGGAGCAGTTGCAAAGGTTAAAGATTTACATCAAGCATGGGTGTTTAAAAATACTGTATTGAAAGCCCAGACCAGCTATATTCTAAGTTTTAAGAAAAGTGGAAGGAAGTCCAAAAAAACTGCCAGCATGGTTTAAAGTCAGAGAGGCTGTTGCCAAAAAAGCATCTTTCAGGAAATGGAAAAAAGAGCCAAATGACAAACTGGAAACAACATAAGCACTGGCAAGTTAGATGCAAGGCACTGATAAGGCAGGCAAAGAGAATTTGAGAAGAAGACTGCTGTGGAAACAAACGCATAAAGACTTTTTCAAGTACATTCATAGCAAAAAACCTGAGTCATTTGGACCATTAGATGATAGAGGGATTAAAGGGGCACTAAGAGGGGACAAGGCAATAGCAGAGACTGAATTCTTTGCTTCAGTCTTTACTGAGGAAGATGTAGGGATGCTACTCATGACTGAAATGGTATTTAAAGGTGATGCCGCAGAGGAATTGAAAGAAATATCGATTCACTGGGAAGATACATTTTTATTTTTTATTTATTTATTTCCAGTCTCTTCTATACTGCGCTATTCAACATCAGTGCGGTTTACAATGAACATAGAACTACACATTTCCTTGGGTACTCTGTGTTTACAATGAACAGGAGTTAAAACTTGGATAACAAGGGGTAACTATTTACAATCTTGCAACAAGGAGGAGTTCGCCTCATTGGTCTAGCTGTGGATGCTTTGTATATCACAACTGTTTTCTAAACTGAAGAGTAGCAGATCACCTGGACCGGATGGAATACATCCAAAGGTGTTGAAAGAACTGAAATATGAGATTGCAGACCTACTATTAGTAATCTGTGAACTATCATTAAAATCATCTCTAATAGCTGAAGATTGGCGAATGGCCAATGTAATGCCCATTTTTAAAAAAGGTTCCAGGGTGATCGAGGAAACTACAGACCAGTGAGCTTGACATCAGAACTGGGAAAAAAGTTAGGAACCATAATAAAGAACAAAATTATTGAACATGTAGATAGTCATGGCTTAATGGGAGACCGCCAACCTGGCTTTAGCCAAGGAAGGTCTTGTCTTACTAGTCTGTTATGTTTTTTTGAAGGTGTGAATAAACAGGTAGACAAAGGTGAGTCAGTTGATATAGTGTAGCTGAATTTTCACAAAACCTTTGACAAGGTCCCTCATGAGAGACTCTTGGTGAAAATACAAAGTCATGGGATTAGAGGCAGTGTACTATTGTGGATCAGGAACTGGTTAAAAGATAGAAAGCAGAGGGTAGGGCTAAATGACCAATTGTACCAATGGAGAAAGTTGAATAGTGGAGTACCCCAGGGATCTGTGCTGGGTTCTCTGCTTTTTAACATATTCGTAAGTGATCTGGAAATGGGCATAACGAGTGGGGTAATCAAATTTGCAGATGAGACAAAATCATTCAAAGTAGTTAAAACCCAAGAGGATTGTGAAAAATTGCAAGAGGACCCTAATAAATTTGAAGACTGGATGACTTGGAATCATAAGGAAAGGAATGAAGAATAAAACAAAGGATATTATAATGCCTCTGTATCGTTCCATGGTAGAACTGTACCTTGAATATTGTGTGCAATTCTGGTCGCCCTATCTTAAAAAGGATATAGCATTATTAGAAAAGGTACAGAGGTAAAGGGAATGGAAGTATACGCCTATGAAGAGAGGCTAAAAAGGTTAGCGCTCTTCAACCTGGAAAAGAGATGGCTGAGGGGAGATATGATAGAAGTCTATAAATTAATAATGGAGTGGAAGGGGTAAACGTAGATTGATTATTTACATCGTCAAAATGTAGAAAGACTAGGGAACATGTAATGAAAGTACAGTGTAACCCATATAGAGCTAATAAGAGAAAATATTTTTTCACTCAGTGTGTAATCAAATTCTGGAATTCGTTACCGGAGGATGTGGTAAAAGCTGTTAGTGTACCTGGTTTAAAAAAAAAAAAAAAAGATGTACAGCCTGCTTCACCCCTCACCAGCAAAAGAACCTGAGAGATCCGTGGACGGCACCAACTGAATGGATCTCTTAGCCTATAGCCTACTTCTGTCCAGATAGCAAACTCAACCTCGATCCTTGGAATTCAGTTCTCTAAATTCAACTGAAAATAAAAGCACACAGACAGAGTTATAGAAAATGGTACAACTTCAGCTTAAGGAAATCATAGCTGTGCAGCTTGAGGAAATCATAGCTGTGCACGCTTGTGCAGATTCCCATGATTCCCCCCCAGCTAGGCCATCGCACCTCCTTTTATTAGGGGAAAAACTCTTACATTGTATAAATTCAACTCTATGTCAAGCTTTGTTGATCTAGATGTTCTAGGTCAGAGCAGAGACATTTCTGCTCCAGCAGTCTAAAAACAAAAGCATTCTGTCTCGTTCTCACAATGTCATCTCAAAGTAAAACCTTGGTTTTTATAACATCTCTCTCCAGACTGCTGGACTTCAAACTGTCAACAACATTCCAAGCCATTCTCCATATTAACCCTTTTCAGAGGGACCTGGGATCCCACCTCAAGTTACTTCCAAAAGTCCCCCCTCTGATTCTGAACAGAATGACTACAAATAAAGGATAGCTCAGACATATCCAAGTCCAAAAGAAATTTTCTGCCATCGTAGAGAACATCTTTATCTTTACTTGCTTCAGAGTTCTAGGCACCACATCTGGTTCACAGGCAAATTTCATCTTGCTGGTTGGAAGACGTCTTTTTACATATGCTTCATTTGACAATATAGAAAAAGGATTACAAACATCCTGCAAATTAACCAAAATTATGTGATACTGTTTGCCCTTGCTAGGTCTCAGTAAGAATGTGTATAGAAAGTAAAGCTCTGCCAATTATTCTTCAAGCACTATATGCTGACAGTGGCCAACTGTTCTTTATAGATGTTTCAGTAGTTCAGAAGTTTACAGTCACAGTCACATCACGACATTGGTTACAACTACAAGTTCTCCAGCAGCATTCTCTTTTTCACTCTGGGCTGTGCTATGCACATCTTGGACAGTTTCAGTGACTGTCTACCCAGCTTCATGGCTGCATATATATCTTTCTGTAGCAGTGCTAGAATCACTGATCCTTGCTTCTATTCGGCTTTCAGTAGCATTGCAGACTTCCTTTCATTCACAGTGGTTGTCGTCTTCAGCCTATAGGACTCAAGGCATGCAATATATAATTTGCAGAACCAAAACTCACTAAAACACTCCTCTGATTCCTCACAATTGCAAATAAGCACCACTGCTAATGGCAATTATAGAAGTGAACAGAATTATATTAACTAATCTAATGTTAATTCCTTAGCGTTCCTCCAGCTTAGTCCTCTACCTATGGGTAGTGCACCTCCTCCTGCAGCTTGAAGACTGGACCAATCAAATTTCAGCATCACCGGAGGTAGCGTACTGACATTCCTCTATAGCTCCAGTGTGTCCAGTCTTCATGCAGCTAGAGGACGTAGTGAGCTTAGGTGCTGGGCTCACTAGGGAATCAGTTAAGGAGCAAAATCTTTAGCTAACCTTTTAATTTTATTTGATTGTCATACTTTCATTTCCCTCTGATTTAGGTATTTGGGCTGGTTCAGTTGTACTGTTCCTTTAAAAAAAAAATAAAAAATTTTGGAACATACAACGGTCCTTTTTTTGACCCCTGTTGCTCCGGGGACTCCTGTAGAGTTCTCCTTCCTGCCTTGCCACAGCTGTCTGCATATTTTCTACATATTTTCTTCTGCTTAAGGATCTCTGGCCCCTAGACTGTTCGGGGCAGAGCGCCTTGATCGGTCTGCCGGCAGTGCACTTTCGCTGGGGTGAGAGCCCGCGGCTTGGGGGACAGCGTATTTCAGCTGTTTGCGTCCCGGCATACAGAACCGGTTGGCCGTTCTAGTGATAGACAAAATCAAAAAATCACCAAACAAACCCCCAGAAAAATGTATCAAAAAAATCTTTCTTTTTGTCGGATGTTTACAGGAAAGGAACATATATCAGTGTTATGTCCACCACTCAGTTACATCCATTTTATTATAATAAATTTCATATAAAACCATGAAAAACTCTACTTAGCTGGATTAGCAAGTCGCAGACTACTCAAGCACGCTCAAGCACGACGTGCACGTTTCGGGTCAGAAACCCTGTTTCAAGTGCTGTCATAATCAGATTCAACCGTCATTGAAACGCCGAAATCAGCTGTTTCCTTCAAAAGGGTCTGATATTTCACAGAATGGCTGTGCTTCGCTATCAATCACCTCAACCCACCAATGAAACACCAGGGTCACCCCACCAACCAGGGGAAACCCAGGGATCATCAGTGGCGTCAGTGAATACTGAGCCAATCAATCTCTTTATTTAGACCTTCAGGAGATACAGTCCTCAATTGAAAAATCCAGCGCTGTTCGCAACTCTGTAATTTATTGATGCGGTCCCCACCATGTGGATCAAGAGGTACATGGTCGATGACCGACCATCGTAAATCCTGAAAAACATGACCATGGGCTAAACAATGCTCTACTATTGGAGCTGTCACAGTCCTCTGACGTAGACGGGAAGCATGTTCATTCAAACGAAGTTTGATCATCCGAGTAGTTCTACCCACATAAGCCAAAGGACACGGGCAGTAGATTAAGTATACAACAAAACTCGAAGCGCAATCTGTTTCCCATCGTCGGCGGAATTGCCGGTCCGTATCCAGGTAGTTCCATTCCACCCCCGTCATAGCTGAAGAGCAATAATTACAGTTACCACATGCTTTATGACCTCCGTGTGGAAAAATAGGTGGAGAAAGTCTATCCTCCGCAACTGCAGAGCTAGCTAATAGATCTCCCAAATTAGCTCCCCGTGTAAACGCTACCAAAAGAGATTTTTGGAAACAAGGGTGTAAATGTAGAATCGGCCAGTGTTTATGGAGAATGTCAACAACACCATTACTAGATGTCATATAGGGCAAGATACTCACCATCGATGAAGAAGTATGTTCTAATGCCACTTCAGATCGATTGCAGCCAATAGCCATTCACGATGAGTGTATAATGCACGGCAATAAGCAAGTTTAATCACTTTAGGTGGGTAGCCCCTATCCAAAAGACGTGTGCGCAACTCGTCAGCATGAAGTTTAAAATCCATCGTTGATGAGCAAATTCTCCGCAACCTCAAAAACTGACCGTATGGAAGACCCCTTTTCAACGGACCAGGATGAAAACTTTGAAATTTCAATAAGCTGTTGCGTTGAATTGGTTTTCGATACAACGAGGTTCGAAAACGACCCTCCTCCAAATGTATGGTGATATCAAGAAAATCAATCTGATGATCATCAATATGGGCCGTAAACGTCAAATGAGATTTTAAACCATTAAGCCAAGTCAGAAAAACATGTAGGTCATCCAAAGTCCCCATCCACAAGAAGAAGATGTCATCCAAGTATCGTTTCCAAAATCTAATATGTTGAAAATATGCAGAAGGATAGAGATATCGCTCCTCAAAATCAGCCATGTATAGAGTGGCTATAGATGGTGCCGCAAAGGTGCCCATGGCTATCCCAAAGGTTTGCAAATAAAATTGTCCCTGAGACAAAAAATAATTACGAGTTAAAACCAACGTAATTAACTCCATCAAAAAGTGTCGAGGAAGGCGTGAGGGAGCTGTCGTAAATTTAGTCTGAAGAAGTTTTAAAGCCTCGTTCTGGTTAATATTGGTGTACAATGCGGCAACATCAAGTGTCACCATTTGAAAAGTACAAGCTGGAACCTCCAAAGCCTCCAATTGTTGGAGGAATTGTGCTGTATCTCGTATATATGAAGTAACCAAAATGGCTTCTTTTTTCAGAAAGACGTCGCAAAACTGGGACAGAGGTTCCAACACAGACCCTCTACAAGAGACAATTGGTCGACTAGGTGGCGAAGTGAGAGACTTGTGTACTTTAGGAACCAAATAGAGAATTGGAACCTTAGGATACATTGTCACAAGAAATTTATATTCTTTATTCGTAATCCACCCTTGGGCGAACGCGCCATCCACCAGTGTTTTTATTGTTGTCTGCAGTTCCGAAGTGGGGTTATATGATAGGACCCGATAAGTGACAGTGTCTGATAAATGTGTGTTCAACAGATTCAAATAATCCGCTGTGGAATGAACCACAATGGCTCCTCCTTTATCAGCCCTACGAATGGTAAGATCAGGGTCGTGCTGAAGTTGTCTTAAAGTGGTCCAACTCTCCTTATTTAAATTGACCCACTTAGACCCCAGTTGTTGTTCAAAAATTGCCAAATCTCGTAAAACCAACTGCTGAAAAGTAATAAGAGCCGGATCCGTAGCTTCAGGAGGAATCCATGTAGATTTCGGGCGTACCACTGAACTATCCAATGTAGTAGGTTTATCCGAGAAAAAATGTACAATTCGTAACTGTCGAAAGATTTTTGTAAATAAACCCGTATCTTAAAAGGATCATGATCCATCGTGGGCACATAAAGACTCAAATTCAATATTCGTTCCTGAGCAGGGGACAAAGGGGTAGACATCAAATTCACCACTATTGATTGGCTTGTTGGCGAGACCGTTGCCGTGTTAACGGGGGTTCCCAGTCCTCGGCTTAAGAATTTTGGCGTGTCCGCGTCCGCCCTCCTCGATTGCCTTGACCGCGCCGAAAAACCTGAGAGGATCTATTATATTTTGAGGTGTCCACCACTCCCCCACTATCATCAGTGTCCTCAGAAGAGCTTTCAAAAGTGACACGTTTCTGATTGGAAGCGTCAGGGGGATCATACATCCAGTAGAGCGGGCAGGAGCAGCACCCCAAAATGCTGTGAGATGCTGCGGCCATTTTGGGCACGCAGCTCCCACAGTCTTTCGGACACAAGCGGCCTCAGCGCGGTTACCCGGAGCTACGATTTCCTCCGGACCGCGACCTGTGCAGTTCTACCAGGTATTTGTTGTCTCATTTATCTTTTCTTAATTTGGCTTATTAGTTTTTGGAGTCTTCTTGGTTCGGGGGTTTGCTGTCTGTCGGGTTTCCCGTTCGTTAGCATCGGGCTCGGGGTTCACTGACAGGGGTTCTGAGCGAATTTCCTTTCTTGGCGGGTCTTTCCGGGGCTCGGCCTCCCGCGGATTTAAACCTCTGATAACCTAAACTGCATTAATCCCTGATACAATAGACAGAACAACCACAGCTCTTATTGAAGTGCAGGCCCGGGCTGTCTCCAGGGCCCGGTACTTCCCAGTGTCCAAGGCCCCCAGGGGTCCTACAGTTTGGGAGATCTATGTCAGCCGGATCCCAGTGCGTCGTCTGTGGCTCTCGCAGGGGCGCAGGCTCAGAGACTGGCGTCTGTCAGCGCTGTGCGTCAGTCTCCCTTACCATGGAGCAGCAGTTAGAGAATTCCATGGCACCTGTTGCTCCAGCAGCTCTCGCGGGTCCAGAGGGTGCGGGACCTGTAGCAGGGCCTTCAGCTACAGTAGCGGAATCATCTTTGGGCACTTCTGGCACGCAATCTGAGCTTGGCAGCGCGCTGCAGATTGACGATTTTTCTCCAGATTTTGTCTTGCTTATGCATCAGGCGTTTTGTCGCAGACGACAGGGGTTCGTGGCAGGGCCCCTGTCGCTTCCTTCCTCTAGCGCACGGGCTGGTATGGTAGAGCGCGAATCTGGTGGGGTGAAACCGGCCAAAAGGCCGCGTGCGGTTGAGCCTTTTCTCTCCGAGGCGGACTGGCAGGAGGGAGAGGAAGCCTACTTTGATGTAGATACTGAGATGGAGGAGTTAGAGGAAGGGGAAATCCCTGAGCCTGAGGATCAGGCGAAGATCATAAGAGTATTTCGCCGGGAGGAGTTGCCGGCCCTTATTGCGGAGGCTCTTCAGACGCTTTGGCTGTCTGCTGAGCAGTCGGCCGAGGACGAGGATGGCGCGGATCCCATTATTCAGGCGGTCCGGCAGACGCAGGTAGTTTTCCCTATCCATAAGGTTATTGATCAGATGATTCAGACGGAGTGGGATAATCCTGAATCTGGACTTAAGGGGATAAAGATCATGAACAAGCTGTATCCTCTGGCAGATAAAGATAAGGACAGGTTTCGTTCCCCAAAGGTTGACGCTGCGGTCTCGGTGGTCACTAAGAAGACCACGATCCCGGTGGAAGGCGCTGCGGCCTTGAAGGAGGCGCCAGATAGGAAAATGGACGGATTCTTGAAGCAATCTTTTGAGGCAGATGCAGTGGCATTGCAGGCTTCCATTTGGGGGGCTTGGGTTGCTCGGGCCTGTCTTCACTGGGTCCAGCACCTGTGGCAGTCTGCGTCTTTTGAGCCCGACGAGGTGCGAGAGCTCCAGCGCTTAGAGTCTGGCTCGGCGTATTTGGCGGATGTGCAGTACGACCTTATCAGGGCCCTCTCCAACAGCATGGCCTCCTTGGTAGCGGCACGTAGGTCTCTTTGGTTAAAAAATTGGGCGGCGGATGGCTCTTCTAAGTCGCGTCTAGGCAAGCTTCTGTTTAAGGGAAAGCTCTTGTTTGAAGACCTTGATAAGTTGGTTAAGGAGTTGGGGGACTCCAAAGGCGGCAGGTTGCCGGAAGATAGGCCTAAAAGGGGTAAACCCGCTTTGTCCTTTAGGGGGTAGTCTCGAGACTTTTGAAGGTTTCGGTCGCCCCGTTTTGCGGGGTCCCAAAGAGGACGGTATGTGTCTAGAGCCCAGGGGTTTCGGGAGTTTCGCGGTGCAAGCAGAGGGTTCGCAGCGGCGGCCTCTGCACCCCTCCGGAAGTCCCAATGAAGGGCGGTGGGTCCCGGCAGACTTGCAACCGATCGGCGGTCGTCTTCGGGGTTTCTTTTCTGCCTGGACCCACATCACTTCCGATCAGTGGGTGTTGGAGATCATTTGAGACGGTTATGCGTTAGATCTCGCGAGGCCGGTGCTGGATTCGTTTGTAGGGTCCCCCTGCAGGGGTCCACAGAAGGCGCTTCAGGTGTGGCAAACGCTGGACCGCCTTCTGCACTTAGGAGTGGTAGTTCCAGTTCCACCGGCAGAATACGGCATGGGGCGTTATTCCATTTATTTCGTGGTGCCAAAGAAGGATGGCACTCTTCGACCCATTCTGGATCTCAAAGGTGTGAATCGCTGTCTCCGGGTACCGCATTTTCGTATGGAAACCCTTCGTTCGGTTATTGTCGCAGTTCGGCAAGGAGAGTTTTTGACGTCTCTCGATCTCACAGAAGCTTATCTCCATATTCCCATCAGGGCGTCCCATCAAAAATTCCTGCGCTTCGCGCTCCCTTGGAAGCACTACCAGTTCCAGGCTCTGCCCTTCGGGTTGGCAACGGCGCCACGCGTGTTCACCAAGATAATGGTGGTGGTGGCAGCGAAGTTGCGCAAGGAGGGAGTCTTAGTCCATCCGTATCTAGACGATTGGCTGATCCGAGCAAAATCCCAGGCCGAGAACGTGCAGGCCACAAGGAAGGTCATCGATCTTCTGCAGTCCCTAGGCTGGGTGGTCAACCCGGTCAAAAGTCATCTGGTGCCGACTCAGTCTCTCGAGTACTTGGGAGTACTTTTCGATACTCGCAAAGGGTCGGTGTTCCTAACAGAACGGAGAGTCCTAGCTCTTCGGGGTCTGGTACGGGGCTTCCGGAAGGTCGCAGCCCTGTCGGCGTGGAAGTATCTTCAGTTGTTGGGGACGATGGCGGCGACGTTGGAAGTGGTGCCTTGGGCCAGGTTTCACATGAGATCGTTGCAGCGGTCCCTGCTCCGCCGCTGGTCCAATCAGTTTGATTCTTTGAGCATGCGGCTGCCCTGCCCACCGCAGGTCAGGCGGGACCTGCGGTGGTGGTTACGGCCGGCTTCTCTTCAGGCGGGAATGCCGTTGGAGCAGCCAGACTGGACTCCGCTATTGACAGATGCCAGTCTAACGGGCTGGGGAGCATCTTACGGAGTGGACTTTGCGCAGGGTCTCTGGTCCCCGGAGGAGAGCGGTTGGGCGATCAACCGCTTGGAGCTGAGAACGGTGTTCTTGGCGCTACAGAGCTTCGAAAGGCAGGTTACGCACCGGGCGGTGCTGGTACTTTCCGACAATGCCGACATAAATCGACAGGGCGGTACCGGAAGCGCGGGCATGGAGGAGGAGTCCCAGAGCCTGTTCGCCTGGATAGAACTGCAGTTGCAAGCGATCTCAGCAGCGCACATAGCCGGGAAAGACAACGTGACGGCGGATTTTCTCAGCAGGCATCGGGTGGATGCAGGGGAATGGGAGCTGCATCCCTCGGTGTTTGCACAACTAGTGTCTCGGTGGGGCATGCCGGTCATGGATCTCATGGTGACATTTCACTCTGCGAATGTGGCACGGTTTGTCAGCAGAAGACGGGAACCCATGTCGGAGGAACTCGACGCCCTCATGCGACCATGGCCCTCGTCGGGTCTTCTCTACGTGTTTCCTCCGTGGGCGCTCATAGGGCGAGTGATTCAGCGCATCGAGGCGCACCGGGGAAGAGTACTACTGATAGCGCCGGATTGGCCCCGGCGTCCGTGGTATGCAGATCTGGTAAGATTGCTAGACGGGACTTTGTGGCGTCTCCCGATGTCCCAGGAGCTACTGATTCAGGGTCCGCTCCTCATGCCGCGAGTGGAGAGATTCTCGCTTACGGCTTGGCCATTGAAAGGGCGTGGCTAAAAAGAAAAGGTTATTCTAAGTCCGTCGTGGCGACTTTGCTTCAGGCGCGTAAACGGTCGACCTCCCTTGCTTACATCCGCGTTTGGCGAATCTTCGAGGACTGGTGTTCGAGGCGTCAAGTCCGTGCCGCTACCGCATCGGTCCCAGTGGTATTGGATTTTTTGCAGGATGGCTTTGTTAAGGGGCTTGCGGCCAGTTCCTTAAGAGTGCAGTTAGCGGCTCTGGCCTGTTACAGAGGTAAGGTCCAAGACGTGGCTCTCGGAGAGCACGCCGATGTCGGGCGTTTTCTGAAAGCGGTTTCCAGATTGCGTCCGGCGCGTCGAATTTCCATCCCACCGTGGGATCTCAACTTGGTGTTACGGGCGCTCGGCAGAGCTCCGTTTGAGCCTTTCTCCCATGTTTCGGTGAAGGATTTGACTCTTAAAACGGTGTTTCTAGTGGCGATCTCTTCAGCGCGCCGTATTTCGGAGCTTCAGGCACTTTCCTGTAGGGAGCCTTTCCTTTGTTTTTTGGATCACAAAGTGGTTCTCCGGCCAGTGCCTTCCTTTCTGCCAAAGGTCTCTTCTCCCTTTCATGTGAACCAGGAAGTCTCTCTTCCCGTCTTGCGAGCAGCGGGAGAGCGGGCTTCTGATCGCAGCCTTAGTCTCTTGGAAATTAAGAGAGTGTTGCGTCGATATTTGAAGGTCACCGAGCCCTTCCGCAAGTCGGATCGGTTGTTTGTGCTGTTCAGGGGTCCCAGGAAAGGGGAAGCGGCGGCGAAAGCATCCATTTCCCGCTGGGTTAAAGAAGCCATTGTCTCGGCTTACATGCTGCAGGGGCTTCCGGCTCCGGTAGGTCTCAGGGCTCATTCTACTAGAGCGCAGGCAGCGTCCTGGGCTGAGCACAGTCTGGTCCCGCCGGTGGAAATTTGTAAAGCGGCGACGTGGTTATCTCTGCATATATCGGCTCGATGTGCTGGCGGCTGCGGATGCCTGTTTTGGATCAGCTGTCTTGCGTGCCGGCTGGCAGGGTCCCTCCCGTTAATACTGCTCTGTTACATCCCATAGGTAGAGGACTAAGCTGGAGGAACGCTAAGGAAATAGTAATTACACTTACCTGGTAATTGTAGTTCCTTGAGTGACGACAGCTTAGTCCTCGGTCCCGCCCTTGGGGTAAGGATTTGGCTCGGCACGCGTTCGGTCCGGACAGCTGTTGACCCGGGTGAGTCTGTCAGATGGATCTTGTTCCCTGGTTCGCTTTCTACTCTGAGTGCTCTTTTCTCTCGCTGCCTGGTTGTGGTTCGGCAAGCGGGGGTACCTTTACCTTTGAGGATGCTTTCATCCTTCCCCTTCTGTTTTTGGGGAAGTTTCCCTTTTTCTTTCCATTGCACAAAAAAAAACAAAAAACAAAAACATATTATATAAGGTTAGCTAACTGTTATTGCCTTTTGCTTTGTTGAGTCTGCTTTGTCAATAGTTCACTGGAGCTATAGAGGGATGTCAGTACGCTACCTCCGGTGATGCTGAAATTTGATGGGTCCAGTCTTCAAGCTGCAGGAGGAAGTGCACTACCCATAGGTAGAGGACTAAGCTGTCGTCACTCAAGGAACTACAATTTATTACATTCTCTTATATACCGCGCTATTCTGCATCAGTGCGGTTTACATTGAACAAACTGAAATTACATTGAACAGGGCATTATAACTTGGAGGTAACTATTTTACAGGGAACAATTACCAGGTAAGTGTAATTACTATTTAATTACAATACATCTACTGCTTGCACTAAATTATTACAACTTATTTAACTATATGTATACCAAGTTAGCTTGCAAAATACTTCTATTTTGTATCTACATTCTTTAATTTTTATCACATTAAAGTTAGCATGTGACCTAATAGACCCACCTCTTTTATCAGGTGCACAACTTACGAGGTATATCACCAATTATGTTTGTAATTTATTCTTCAACCATGACAATATACAAAGTATTACTTAATCTTATTACTTAAGGGATAACAAACATCAAAACACAAACTGACCGTTTATGGCAAATTAAACTCATTTCAATTGTTTACCAAAAATTCTTAGGCAAGCTCTTTTATCTTAGGTAATGATTTGACTCTTTACCCTGAACATTGTCTGACATAGACATCTCAGCTCACAAAGGACAGACATCAGGACATAATGTCAGTTATCTGGCGAGAAGACCTTGACTGCAAGTTTTGTTAGAGAAGTTTCCTTTAAACATTTTGGGGCTTGTTTACAAAGCCGCGTAGCAGCTTCCGCCCGATATTGGGCGGAAGCCGCTACTTATAAACAAGCCCCATAGTTTATAGTTAAAGTACAACCTGAATGTTGCAAATTCTTTTCTTTTTCCCTGTGAATATAATAAGAACTTCTGATTCCAGTTGGTAGTAGAATTATTGAGAAATAAATCTGCATGATCGTAACTTTATTATGTTTAAGATTATCTGGATTTGACAAGTGTGATAGAGGAGGAAGAAAGAACATTAACCATTTCTTTATTTGTGTGCAGCAAATATGTTTAATCCATGATCTGTAAGTTTTGTTTTCTAGTTAAGAAAATGTCTGCTGATTTTATTCTGTGTCAAGAAATTAGAGTAGCAATGTCCTGGTCTATTATAAGCACCTACAAGAGTCTATTGGATTTTAAATTCTTATAATGTGTGTTTCAGTTTTGTTATTCTGGAATGACCCCTGCAGAACTGATGTTTTGCTGCTAGTGGAATAGGTACTGAATTAGTATCATTGACTGAGGTAAATTCAAGGTGTAAATAAGTATATCTCTCGCTACAGGGTTATTGTAAACACACACAACTCTGCCAGGCTTTGTTATCTGTACTGTCTGCTTCTAAGATTCTTACTTCAGTGTACAATATATTCCAATCCCAATCCATTGACTCAGAAATTCCATTCCATACTACAGTACAAACTCATACATATAGAAAAAAACCACTAGCTTTCCAAATACATTAACACTGCAAAATCCATTATAGAATCTCATCTCCTTCCATATTCATTAAACCAACACATCACATCAGACCACCCTAATCCATTTACTGTCTATCAAAAAATCCTTCTATCACTATTAATATCATATATCACCTCACACAACACCTTCTAATCACTTACCCATACCATCTAACTACATGCTCTATACCAGTGATGGCTAACCTTTTTGAGCCCGAGTGCCCAAACTGCCGCACAAAACCAAAGAATTTCCTCAAAGTGCCAGCACGTCAATTAAACCTTAACAACAAGATTTTAGTATCTAAAAACTCTTTATAAAGTTGCCTGAACTATGTAACATCATTTGTAAAGGTTGGAATCTTTGTATTGTCAGAGAATCAATTTGATTCACAATCCTTTGGTTTTCATTTCAATTTAATGGCAATTTATAATGTTTTAATGATTTCATTCAATTTAATGAATTTAGGAAGAATTTGATTCAGTTACACAATATATTTTAAATGTATTATTCACATAACATGTCAAATGTATCCTGAGTAAAAAAAAGATAAACTTCTTAAAACTGTTAACTGTGTCAGGACTCGGTGTGTATTCCCAAAGAATCTATACATGAAAAAAATTAATGTGATGTTTGTTGTTGCATGCATGCTGATAACTTGTCAAAGAGATATCTTTCTACCTTTTGTGCATTTTTTTTCAGTTGCAATTGCTCCAGCCACTTTCTTCTGGTTTCTTCATGTTTTCTGCTAACTCTCCATCATCTGCTGTCCATTTGTCCTTTCTTCTCTCCTAGTTTTTTTTTCCATTCTCTCTCTCTACATCCGCTTTAACATACTAATCTTTCTCCTTTTGCTCTTTCCTCATTCCTATTTCATCCACTCAAATTTTACCCCTCCATCCTCAATCCCCACTTACTCTCCCAATACCCGGCCAATTGTAGATTTTTTATCCCTCCCACACAAAATATTTTTCCCCTCTCCATTTTACTCTCCCAGCCCCATCCCATTCTAATCCTCCCCCAACATCAGCTCCCTTCTAGTTCCAGCCTCACCCAGCATCCATTCCCTTCTAGTCCCTGCATCAGCCCATTTCCAGTCCTAGCCCCCCATCAGCCCATTTCCAGTCCTAGCAACCCCCCAACCCAATACCAGTCCTAGCCCCCCATCAACCCACTTCCAGTCCTAACCCCATCAACCCATTTCCAGTCAGCCCCCCATAGCCCATTGCCAGTCCTAACCCCCCCCATCAGCCCACAGCCCATTACCAGTCCTAACCCCCTCAGCCCACCTCAAGTCCTAACCCCTCCCTATCAGCCCATTTCCTGTCCTAGCCCCCCCATAGCCCATTATCAGTCCTAACCCCCCCATAGCCCATTACCAGACAGCCCCCATCAGCCAACAGCCCATTACCAGTCTTAACCCCCCATAGCCCATTACCAGTTCTAACCCCCCCAACAGCCCACAGCCCATTACCAGTCCTAACCCCATCACCCCACCTCAAGTCCTAACCCCTCCCCATCAGCCCATTTCCTGTCCTAGCCCCCCCATAGCCCATCAGCACTCCTAACCCCCCCCAGCCCCCCCATAGCCCATCAGAACTCCTAACCCCCCCATAGCCCATCAGCACTCCTAACCCCCCCAGCCCAGCAGCAATCCTAACCCCCCCCCAGCCCAGCCCAGCCCAGCCCAGCCGAGGGAATTTTTTTTTTTTAAAAGCTGTCTTCTCCCGCTGCCGGGGCCGCCGCGGCAGAATCGAGTGTGCCGCGGGGCCCCCCCTGCCCAGCACAGCCTGCCCTCCCCCTCTATCCGCTCTCTCGTCGCAGCTCACAGTGACACGCGCCGGCTTTCAGAGAGCGAGGGAAGAGTTTCTCCCTCGCTGCTCTGTTAAGCCCGCGGGGGCTGATGGGAAGTTCCCATCAGCCCCTGCGGGCTTAACAGAGCCGCGAAAGGGAAACTAATCCCTTCGCGCTCTGAAAGCCGGCGCGTGTCACTGTGAGCTGCGACGAGAGAGCGGATAGAGGGGGAGGGCAGGCTGTGCTGGGCAGGGGGGGCCCCGCGGCACACTCGATTCTGCCGCGGCGGCCCCGGCAGCGGGAGAAGACAGCTTTTTTAAATTTTTGTTATTTTACTTGCGGACCTTCCCGCGTGCCAGCTGCAAGGCCTTCGCGTGCCACAGCTGGCACGCGTGCCATAGGTTCGCCATCGCTGCTCTATACCAATCAACATACATGCATATACTATCAAAACATACTAATCCTTACAGACTAAGGCTTAAAACTTTCTGTACAGAAATCACAGCACTACAAACTCATCTATTTCTTCATTCATACCGAAATCGGAAAGTTATCAAAACAAAATGCACGTCTCTAGAAACCAAAACACACAACTCCAAAGAGAAAAATACAAGTCTGATGAAATACAGCTCTGACTTACTAAGGAAGAAAATCAGCATATGAGAACACAACATCAGAAAAGCAAAAGAAATGAATCATTATACACGTTCTCTTCTAATACACACAACTTATATTTTCCCTTCAATTTTTCACATGTACCATAGTCTTCAAACATCACAGCTCTCTTGAAAAAGTCCTTCCTAAAGGACTTCACAATATCACCATGTTTACAATAAGATGCCTCTCTTAGACACTGTCTGTATGCCATACTCAGTCTTCTGTCTTCTCTGCCTTGAATGAAGAGAAATTAATATCCCTGGCATGACATCTTTATAAATATATGTACAGCCTGCTTCACCCCTCACCAGCAACAGAACCTGAAAGATCCGTGTACGGCACCAACTGAATGGATGAAGTAATTAGACCTTACCTGCTAATTAGTGTTCCTGAAGGAACTCCAGTCCAGTCCCTTGTCTTCCGGGTTGTGCAACCCTTCCAGCAGCTTGGAGGCTGAGCCCATCAACGCTTTGATGATGCTGGGGTATAAATACCACTGGCACCACCCACAGGCACCAGTAATCTATTGCAAAAGCAGACTGATCGGACAAAAGTAATGTAACTATAACTTCAAAAAACGTATAACCAATCTTTTTTTTTTTTTTTTTTTTAAATTCCCTCAGAGGGAAGATGGGAACAAGGAGAGGGAGGTGGAGGAGGGAGGAGGAGGCAGAGAGGAGGAGGCTTACCTGACCCCGCGCTAGCCCCCCCCCCACCCCTAGCAACCCCTCAGGTTTCTGTCCTGACCGGACACGGTGCCACAGAATACTCGCACCAGCTCCTTGAACTCCTCTTTGCTTCCTGTCTTCGGTCCGTTTTCCTCCCTTCATGAAGGGAATCTGCCCCTGGAGAAAAAACTGGGTGGGATCAGGGACTGGACTGAAGTTCCTTCAGGAACACTAATTAGCAGGTAAGGTCTAATTACTTCTTCCTTATCGTCTCTCCAGTCCAGTCCCTTGACTTCTGGGATGTAACAGAGCAGTTCAAATCTGGGAGGGGTCCGCCATCCCGGACCGAAGCACGGACTCTCCGAAACTAGCATCTACCGCTGCCTGAACATCCAGCCTGTAGTGCTTGACAAAGGTATGCAGCAACGACCAAGTCGCCGCTCTGCAAATGTCCTGTGGAGGAACCAAGCTATGTTCTGCCCAAGACGTTGACTGAGCCCTAGTCGAATGCGTCCTAAGGCCCACCGGGACCTGTTTCCCCTTGAGAATATAGGCAGAAGCAATAGCCTCCCTAACCCACCTAGAGATGGAAGACTTGGCTGCAGCTTCCCCTCTGTGCGGGCCCCCGAATTGGATGAATAAGCGTTCGGACTTACGAAAGGGAGCCGTTCGAGCCAGATAACGTTTCAGTGTCCTACGCACGTCCAGGCTCCTTAGTTTCTCTTCACCCCCATTCCTTCCTTTTCCGGACAAAGATGGGAGAGATACTACCTGGTTCACATGAAAAGGCGAAATGACCTTAGGCAAAAATGAGGGAACTGTCCGCAAAACTACCCTGTCTTTAAAGAAGGAAAGAAAGGGAGGGCGAGCCGACAGAGCTTGCAGTTCGGAAACACGCCTAGCCAAGCAGATAGCCACTAGAAATACTGTCTTCAGGGTTAAATCTTTTAAGGAAGCCTTTCCCCCTGGTTCGAAAGGCTCCCCGGTTAGCGCCTTCAACACGAGATTAAGACCCCATGGAGGAATTACTGACCTCTGTTGGGGCCGTAGCCGCCTAACTGCTCGTAGGAACCTGCTAATATCTGTGTGCTCTCCTAAGGCTTTCCCCTTGACCTTACCCCGGTAGCACGAGATGGCTGCTAGCTGTACCCGAAGGGAACTCGCCGCTAGACCATTCTCGAATCCCGCTTGCAAAAACTCCAGGATGTCCGGAACAGAAGATGAAAAGGGTCTCTTTCGTTGTTCCTCACACCATGCTTCAAATATTCGCCAAACCCTCACGTAGGAAAGGCAGGTTGAACGCTTCCGCGCGCTCAACAAGGTCGATATCACCGACCCCGAATAACCTCGCTTCCTGAGCCGAGCCCTTTCAATAGCCAGGCCGTAAGCGAGCACCGATCCACGTGAGGGATCCGCTCTGGCCCCTGCCGTAACAGGTCGCTCCTGCAGGGTAACCGCCACGGTCGATCGACCATTAGTCTCACCAAATCTGCGTACCATGGGCGCCGAGGCCAGTCCAGGGCTATGAGAATTACCGGCCCATGGTGGGCTTCCACTCTCTGAATGACTCTCCCTAATAGAGCCCAGGGCAGAAAAACATATAGAAGACCCTCCGAAGGCCACTCCTGGACCAGAGCGTCCAGGCCTTCCGACATCCTTTCTTTCCTGCGACTGAAAAATCGACTCGCCTTGGCTGATTGCCAACGAGCCATCAGGTCCATGACTGGAGACCCCCAGTGGGCTACCACTTGATAGAACACCTCCTGAGCCAGTTCCCACTCTCCGTGGTCTATCTTGTATCTGCTCAGGTAATCGGCCATGACATTGTCTATTCCGGCCACGTGCTGCGCCGATAGCGCTGACAAATGCACTTCTGCCCACCGTAACAGGCTGTCTGCCTCTTCCTCTAAGGCCGGGCTGCTTGTTCCCCCCCCCTGGCGGTTTATGTAGGCCACTGTCGTAACGTTGTCGGAAAGAACCCGGACAGCTCTCTGATGAACCAAAGGCTCGAGTGCTCTGAGAGACAAGATCACTGCCCGCAACTCTAGCCTGTTGATGGGCCACTGTGACTCCTTCGGCGACCAGCCGCCCTGAGCGAACTGGCCCTCGCAATGCGCCCCCCAGCCGGTTAGACTTGCATCCGTCGTCAGCTGTACCCACAGTGGAGGCTCGAGGGGCATTCCGCGATCTAGGTTCTCTGGGCAGAACCACCACTGAAGAGCCTTCCTGGTATGGGGGAAACAGGGTAGTCGCTTGGACAAAGGATGATGTTGATGGGATCAGCGTCGTAACAATGCCCGTTGGAGAGGCTGCATATGCGCTCTGGCCCACGGTACCACTTCTAGCGTTGCTGCCATGGTTCCCAGCACTTGGAGGTAATGCCAGGCCGAAGGGTTCCGCCTGGCAAGGAATCGCGTCAAGAGGACTCTTAGAGCGTCCGACCTCTGTTTTGGAAGAAACACCTTGCCCCTGCCGGTGTAGAACCTTGCCCCTAGATACTCGATCTCCTGTGTGGGTATCAATCTGCTCTTTGACCGATTGATGACCTACCCCAGATCCTCGAGGACTGCTATTACTCTGGCCGTTGACTTGCGACTTTCTGCTTCTGTCTTCGCCCGAATCAGCCAGTCGTCCAGGTAGGGATGTACTAGAATTCCTTCTTTTTGCAGCGCTGCCGCCACCACCACCATAACCTTGGTGAACGTCCGAGGAGCTGTTGCTAACCCGAAGGGTAGTGCTTGGAACTGAAAGTGCCCTCTTGGTACCGCGAATCTCAGAAATTGCTGATGAGCCTTCCGGACAGGAATATGCAAATATGCCTCTGTCAGATCTAAGGAAGTAAGGAACTCCCCCCACCGAACGGCCACAATCACCGACTTCAGGGTTTCCATTCGGAAGTGCGGTACTCTGAGGCAGCGATTGATCTGTTTCAGGTCCAGGATCGGCCGAAAGGCTCCTTCTTTCTTCAGTACCATGAAATAAATGGAGTATCGACCCGATCTGCGTTGGTCTTCGGGAACAGGAACCACTGCCCCGAGCGCTATAAGCCTTGCAAGAGTGTCTTCTATCGCTGCTTTCTTCTCTTGCGATCCGCAAGGGGACTGAACAAAGGCTGGTTTCACCTGTTTCGCGAATTTGAGAGCATAGCCGTCTTGGATCACTTCCAGAACCCATTGATCAGATGTGACTCGGGTCCAGGCGGAAAGAAAAAACCTTAACTGACCCCCCACCGGCCGGAATTCCTCCCGGACCCCCGTTGCTTCATTGCGGTTTTCTGGACCCCGCAGAGGAGGAAGAGGCCCCAAATCCCCTACTGGCTCCGCGAAACCCTCTTAAAGCCTTGTCCTCTAGAGGGAAAACGGCCCCGAGAGAAGGGGTTAGACCTGGACTGCTGAAACCTGCGGAAGTCCCTTGGATGACTCCTGGCGGGAGCTGGCGAACGGCTTTGCTTAGGTCTGTTCTCCGGAAGCCTGCCTCCCTTAGACTTGCCTAGATCCTTCACTAACTTTTCCAAATCTTCGCCAAATAGTAGCTTCCCCTTGAAGGGAAGTCGGCTCAGGCGCGCTTTAGAGGAGGCATCCACCGCCCAATTGCGCAACCACAAATATCGTCGAGCTGCCACCACCGAGGCCATATTCTTTGCTAGGCTCCTGATAAGGCCGTACTGACTGTCCGCCAAGAAGGCCGCTCCGGATTCCATTCGAGCTGCATCCTCCTGCACGCTGCCTGCCAGGCCATCCGCCAGCTGTAGTTGTTGGGCCCATCTCAGACAGGCCCTCGATACCCAGGCTCCTGACACAGAAGCCTGCAAGGCGAGGGCACTAACATTAAAGGCTTGCTTCAGCAACGTGTCTAACTTCCTGTCCTGGGCATCCATCAAGGCTGCACTGCCCTCAACTGGAATAGTAGTCGTTTTTTGTGACTGCCGAGACCGCTGCATCTACCCTAGGAGACTTCAGCAGTTCCTTGTCTGGGTCCGATAATGGGTATAGGCGACCCATAGACCGTACCCCTCTTAGACTGGATTACGGTTGATCCCATTCCTCCTGGATCATCTGCCGCACCACCCTGTACACTGGGAGGACCCTTTGCGAGTTCCTGACGGCCTGGATCAAAGGATCCTCCAAGGGATTCTCCTCTGCCGTCTTGTCCGAAGCTATATTGAGCACCTTCAACAACTCAGCAATCAATGCAGGGAGTTCCTCCCAATGAAATACCTGCACTATTCGGGCCTGTTCCTCTTCCGGGATCTCCCCCTCTTCGAGCTCGTCTTCCTCTTCTCCTACCTCCTTGTCAGAGACCTCCTCTCCCCAGGGGTCCAGTACCGGAGGCGCCGGTCGTTCCTCGCCCAGTCTGGTGCACTTAGAAAGAACCTCCGAATCTTGCATCTCGGCCCTCGCCCTTTTGGAGGGTGCAGTTGCCTGAGTCATCCCGGATCCTACCGCCCCCTGCTGGCGCATGCAATATGCCTTGTGAAGCAGGAGGACAAATTCCGGAGAGAAGAGTTCCTCTGCTCTTTCCTCCCCAGAAACGGGGGGGGGGGGGGGAGGGACAGGGAGGTTCCGGGTAAATCCTTAGGAGGAAGAGGAGAGGGGGGGATTCCCCCCCTACCTCCGTAGGGTCTGCTGCACCCTGGGAATCCTGGGACATAGCCAACTGGATCTCTTGCTCAACGGAGACAGCCTCTGCAGTGCAACCCCTGCAGAACCCTGGTTCCGATGCAGTGCCCTGTCTAGTGCCACAGGTTGGACACCGTAACTTGCTGGGCATGCTTGGGCCTACTTAGTATAATCAGGAGATACACTTAGAATGAAAGAAATAAAGAAAAATAAAGTAAAGATTTTTACAATTCCAATTCCAATTGAAACCAAACTTGAAAGCAAACTTAAACTCAGTAAGGTAAAATTTAAACTTAAATTTAACTTAAACTAAATTAAAGGATCGTTGGGATAATAAGCACAGGCAAATACTTGCTGTTTGGCTGCTCCTCTCCCCCTCCGAACACTGTTGTAAAGAAGCCAGCTCCTCCAGCTGGTTTCCCACGTGTGAGTAGGCTGCGGCCACGTGGAAAATGCCCGACATCCAAAGAAAATCTTCCCGGCGCCCACAGCCTGCACTCAGAGCCCTCTGTGCAGTAACTGTGCCTATCTCCAGGAACAAGCAGGAATGAGTCTTCACATATGGGTATCGTCGGTACCGACGGAGCCTGTGCGGGAACGCTTCCCAGTGTCCAAAAGGAAAGCTTTTGGGAGCATCCCACAACGCCTGCGCGCTGCCTTCCTGCCTTTCCCAACCGCCTCTCTCCAGTTCTTCTTTTCCGCGGAGCCAGCAGGTCGTGTTCCTGTCACCGCTGAAGAATTTCTTTATTTTCTTTTATTTCTTTGGTCGCGTGTCTGCCTTCTCGACGCCGGACCGGTACCGCCGGTATTTTCTTTCTTTATTCTAAAAAAAAAACAAAAAAAAAAACCTACTGTTTTTCTCACTTCAGTGCATTTTTTCTTTCTTTGGCCTTAGGCCTAGGAAAAATGTTTCCTCATGGAAAAGCCCGCCTCCGGGTTTAAAAAGTGCACGAAGTGTAGCGGCACTATTTCTGTCACCGACACCCATGAATGGTGTCTAAAATGTTTAGGTCCTGACCACTCCATCACGGATTGTGAGTCCTGTTCCATGATGTCTAAAAGAGGTCTACATAATCGAGCAGCCAAGCTCAGTACCCTGTTTCCCTCTGATGCAGCTTCGGTGGCATCGACGTCTTCCAGGGCTGCTTCTTCCTCCCATGGATCTCAGGTAACCAAACTTAAGTCCAGCCGGTCCTCGAAGGGTAGATCTCCCTCTAAGTATTGAGATACCTCCGGGCTTGCTCTCAAGGAATCCGCACCGGCAAAATTACCCTGGCGGGAGGCTCCGGCTTCCAAAGCTTTATCTATGGGGTCACAGGTTGACATCGATGGCTCGGCCTCGACCGATCACCTGTTGCCATGTTCTGGGGTACCGGTGGTTCCCACTGGTACCGACATCCAGACATTGGTGGCGTCCATGGATCAGAATATCCTGACCATGTAGCGTGCCATCACGGCATTCATACAAGCTGCGATGCCTTTGGTACCGCAACAAACTCCGTTGTCGGTACCGACTCCGGCACCGGTACCGATTGCATCGACATCGGCTTCGGTGTCGACTGCAGCGGTACACTGTTCTGTGATGCCCATCGGTACCGAATCGGTACCTATCACTCCCGATGTCGATACCACCCGGTACGCGTATCGGGCTCTGCAGGAGCATCCAGATAGGCGATACTTCGATTCCTCTGAAGACTCTGATGAATCAGAAGCCTCTGTCGAAGCATCGGTGATCCTTCCTCAGGAGCCCTCTTCTCCAAAAAGGAGAATGTCTCCTCCAGAAGACTTGTCTTTTCAAGACTTCATTAGGGAAGTGGCCAGGGGCCTTTCCATCTCAGTGGCCCCTGAGACAGAGCCTAGAGCCAAAAAATTAGATATATTACAATATCCTAAGGCTCCTAAAGAGGCAGCCACTTTACCAATACATGAGATTCTTTATGATCACATGTTGGGCATATGGGAGACTCCTCTCACCACCTCCCCTCATTCTCGTAGGTTGGACACCATGTATCTTGTTCCTCCTTGTCCTGGCTTTCATAAGACTCAGCTTCCTCACCACTCCATTGTGGTGGAGTCTGCTATGAAGAAGATAGAGTACAAAAAGGCACTCTTCTTCTCCTCCAGGAAGAGAATGCAGAACCTTAGATGCCTTTGGCAGGAGAATTTTCCAGGCCAATATGCTTGTTGCCAGAATCAACTCCTATAGTCTCTATATGGAGATGTTTCTAAAAGAAGTTACAGATCATCTGCAAACTTTGTCTCCTTTTATTTCAGAAGATAAAAGGGAAGAGTTTCTCACCTGGCTCAAACATGCCCAGGATGTTTCCAAGTTTTCCAACCGTGCAGCCTTTGACTCTTTTGAAGGTGCCAGCAGAGCCTCGGCTATTGCCATAGGTGCACGCAGAGTTGCTTGGTTACAAGCTTCTGATTTGGAACCCTGGGTTCAGGATGGACTAGGAAATCTTCCTTGTACAGGTGAAAACTTTTTTGGCAAAGATTGGCAAGCAAAGGCCACCCAGATGGATGCTGAAAATTCTGCTTTAGATAGACTTTCAAAGTCTAGTTCTGCTCCTTTTAAGAAAAGATTGTTCAAAAAGGGATTTTTTCCCCAAAAAGGGAGATATTATTCTGCTTCTGGTCAGCAGGCATCTTCTGCAGGTCGTTTTGCTACAAAGAGACAGCAACAACCAAAACAGGCCAAGCCTAAGGCTGCTAGGACTGCTACGGCCCAACAGCCTCAGCCTCCTCAGGGCCTTTGACTTACAACTAGAGAACTTAGCCTTTCTGGCTCTAGAACATCCAGAGCCTCTCACCATTCCAGGAAGGTTAGCTCACTTTGCTCCCAGATGGGAACAAATCACAGCAGAGCAATGGACCCTCTCCATCATAAGGGAAGGGTACAAGCTTCATTTCTTAAACCTTCCCCCTCACACCATGGTGAGACAGTTCAATTCTCCAACATCTCTCCTCGACCTTCTGGGTCAGGAGATTGCTACCCTTCTTGCCCAAGGGGCAATAGAAGAAGTACCCCTTCTTCAACAGGGCTCAGGGTTCTACTCCCCCTACTTTCTCATCCCAAAGAAAACAGGGGGCTACAGACCCATATTAGATCTCAGAGAATTGAACAAGTATCTATGCAAGGAGAAATTCAAGATGACTTCTCTCGGTACTCTCCTTCCATACCTCCAGAGTCAGGACTGGCTTTGTTCTCTAGATCTCAAGGATGCGTACACCTATGTCCTCATCCATCCAACACACAGAAGGTTCCTTCGGTTCCTTTTCCAAGGAAAGCACTATCAATACAGAGTGCTTCCCTTCGGTCTGGCCTCTGCACCAAGGGTGTTCACAAAATGCATGGCAGTAGTAGCTGCATTTCTACGCACTCTAGGAATATTTGTATTCCCATATCTGGACGACTGGCTCATCCGAGCTCCATCCCAGTCAGAGGCCCAGGCTTCCCTGGCCTGCACAAGGCGTATCCTTCAGTATCTGGGACTTGTAATAAACATCCCAAAATCCCATCTCACCCCTACTCAATCTCTGGAGTTCATAGGGGCCTTACTGGATACCACCACTGCAAGGGCCTATCTTCCCCAGGCCCGTTGCCTACGCTTGGTGCAGTTAGCCTCCCAGATTCAGTTTAAGTCCCATTTAACTGCTCGAGAGATGTTACAACTGTTAGGCTACATGGCATCCACCGTGCATGTGGTCCCTTATGCTCGCCTTCACATGAGGGCAGCTCAATGGACTGTGTCCACCCAATGGACCCAGGCATCAGGGTGCCTGTCAGACAAAATAGCAACCTCCAGTCGCCTTTTTTGCTCTCTCCAGTGGTGGAAGTCCACCCAAAATCTGTTGCTGGGGTCCCCCTTTCAACAGGTGTTACCCCAAGCAACCCTTACAACAGATGCCTCCCCAAGGGGTTGGGGAGCTCATCTACAAGATCTCTCCACCCAGGGCATCTGGTCTCCACAGGAGACATCTCTACATATCAACCTCTTAGAGCTCAGAGCAATTTTTCTAGTTCTCAGAGTCTTCCACACCCTGCTCAGCTACAAGACAGTCCTCATCCACACGGACAACCAAGTAGCCATGTTCTACGTGAACAAGCACGGGGGGACTGGCTCTCTGTCGCTTTGCAACGAAGCTCTGAGATTGTGGGCCTTCGCCAGAGAGCATCAAATTCATAACATGGCAGTGTATCTTCCAGGGGTTCAAAACTCTTGGGCAGACAGACTCAGTCGAGTTCTACTTCCACACGAATGGTCCCTCCATGGGGACCAGATAGCCAGGATTTTTCAAATTTGGGGAACCCCAGACATAGACCTGTTTGCAAGTCCGTGGAATGCCAAACTTCCCCGGTTCTGTTCCAGGATTCCGTTTCAGGGAGTTCAGGCCAGGGATGCCTTCCTCCATTGGGGGCAAGACTTCCTCTATGCCTTTCCACCCATTCCCCTAATTCCCAAGACACTCTTCAAGCTTCAGAGAGACAAGGGGTCTATGATCCTCATAGCACCACATTGGCCACGCCAAATGTGGTACCCTCTGCTTCTGCATCTCTCTCAAGCTCCCTCCCTGGACTTGGGATCTGCTCCAGACCTCCTATCCCAGGAGGAGGGAACGTTGTGGCACCCAAATCCACAGTCTCTTCATCTCAGGGCCTGGTTGCTGAAGGCCTAGACCTTCAAGATTTGCATCTTTCTCAGCAAGTGCAAGATATCCTTCATGCTTCTAGAAAGCCTTCCACCAGACGTTCCTATGCTTTTTAAATGGAAAAGGTTTACCATTTGGTGTGCAGAAAAGGGTCTTAACCCTCTTGCAATACCTCTGAATTCTTTACTAGAGTATTTGCTGCATTTATCCCATGCAGGCCTTAAAACAAATTCAGTAAGAGTCCATTTGAGTGCTATTGCAGCATCCCTTAAGCCTCTCAATGGACAGCCTATTTCCTCTCATCCTCTTATAGCAAGATTCATGAGAGGCCTTCTTTTGACTAAACCTCCCATTAGACCACCTCCAGTGGCATGGGACTTGAATCTGGTTCTTGGCCAGCTTATGAAGCCACCCTTTGAACCCTTAGCCACTACCTCCCTAAAATTTCTTTCCTGGAAGGTTATTTTTCTCATTGCAGTCACTTCAGCTCGCCGCATCAGTGAGCTGCAAGCCTTGGTGGCTAATCCTCCTTATACAAGGTTCCATCATGACAAGGTAGTCCTCAGGACCAATCCACACTTTATGCCTAAAGTGGTTTCACCTTTTCATCTGAATCAGGAGGTGTATTTACCTGTCTTTTTTCCAGGACCTCATGCATCAAGTGCAGAGAGGAATCTCCATACCCTGGATTGTAAGAGAGCGCTCGCTTTTTACTTACAAAGGACACAGCAACATAGAAAGTCCTCTCAACTCTTTGTTGCTTTTGATCCCTCTCATTTAGGACTTCCAGTCTCTAAGAGAACTCTGTCCAATTGGATTGCTCAGTGTATTTTTTTCGCCTACCAGAGTAAGAACCTTTCTCTGGAGGGCCATGTCACAGCTCATAATGTGAGGGTCATGGCAGCCTCTATGGCTCATCTAAACTCTGTGTCCATCGACCAAATCTGTCGAGCGGCCACCTGGGCCTCGGTTCATACCTTTACAGCCCATTACTGCTTGGATAAGGACTCCCGCCGGGATGCCTTGTTTGGTCAGGCTGTTCTCAAACACCTGTTCCATACTTAAACAACTCCTACCCCCCATCCCTGGTTGGATGCCCGAGATCCATGGAGGGAGGTAGAGCCCTTCTCAGGGACTCACAACCTTGGGGATCTCCCTGGCATCTCTAGCTGGGGAGTCCCCATATGTGAAGACGCATTCCTGCTTGTTCCTGGAGATAGCACAGTTACTTACCTGTAACAGGTGATCTCTGGGAACAGCAGGAATAAGTCTTCACAATCCACCCACCTCCCCTAGGAGTTGTATCTTTCTATCTGTCTTTCCTTTCCTCTCTCTCTCTTTGTCTCAGCTTAAAACTCGAACTGGAGAGAAGCGGTTGGGAAAGGCAGGAAGGCAGCGCGCAGGCGCTGTGGGATGCTCCCAAAAGCTTTCCTTTTGGACGCTGGGGAGCGTTCCCGCGCAGGCTCCGTCGGTACCGACAATACCCATATGTGAAGACTTATTCCTGCTGTTCCCAAAGATCACCTGTTACAGGTAAGTAACTGTGCTTTACACATGTTTTCGGCTGCCGGGACTGCCTCCAGCGCTCAGCCACTCCGCAGGCTTCGACGTGAGGCAGATGGGCGTCTGGAGGGCCGCGGCACTGCCTCAAGCGCTCAGCCTTTCTGCAGGCTTCAGCGCGAGGCGGTAATGATCCCAAAAAACAAGTTAGAGTTGCTCCGTTGTGTGCGTAAGAGAAGAATATTTCCTTTTCTCTTTACCCCCGCGGTCTTTGTAATGCCTCCTCCGTTCCGCTCCGAGAGCGTGAGTAGAGAGAGGAGCAAGGACGGAAGGGGGGGGGGGGGAGGAGAAAGGCTTCAGATCCTTTTAAAGGCGCAGAGCCCCAAAATAAGAAATAAAGAAAATAAACCCCAGATTAAAAGTAAAAATAAAGGTAAGAATTGAAACAAATATAATTGCAAAAGGTAGACTCTCCAGTAAGCCCGTGGTTTACTGGAACCCTCCAGCTGCTTGGAGGCTGAGATTACTGGTGCTTGTGGGTGGTGCCAGTGGTATTTATACCCCAGCATCATCAAAGCGTTGATGGGCTCAGCCTCCAAGCTGCTGGAAGGGTTGCACAACCCGGAAGACAAGGGACTGGACTGGAGAGACGATAAGGAACTTAGCCTATAGCCTACTTCTATCCAGATTGCAAACTCAACCTCGATCCTTTGGAATTCAGTTCTCTAAATTCAACTGCAAATAAAGAAAGCACACAGACAGAGTTATAGAAAACAGTACAACTTCAGCTTATGTGAGGAATTCATAGCTGTGCACGCTCCCATGATTCCCCCCCCAGCTAGTCCATCGCACCTCCTTTTATTAGGGAAAAACTCTTACATAATACAAATTCAACTCTACATCAAGCTTTGTTTATCTAGATGTTCTAGGTCAGAGCAGAGACATTTCTGCTCCATCATTCTAAAAACAAAAGCATTCTGTCTCGTTCTCACAATGTCATCTCAAAGTAAAACCTTGGTTTTTATAACCTCTCTCTCTCCAGACTGCTGGACTTCAAACTGTCAGCAACATTCCAATCCATTTTCCATATTAACCCTTTTCAGATGGACCTGGGACCCCACTTCAAGTTACTTCCAACAGTTTTAAAAAAGGTTTGGACAAGTTCCTGCAGGAAAGGTCCATAAACCATTATTAAAGGGGACCCGGGAAATCCACTGCTTGCCCCAATACAAGCATTGTGGAACCTGTGTCTTTTAGGAAAACTGCTAGGTACTTGTGACCTAGATTGGCCACTTTTGGAAACAAGATACTGGACTTGATGGACCTTGGTCTTACCCAATATGGCATATCTTATGTTTTTAGAGGAAATATGGTAGAGACGTTTAAATACCTCTAGCATAAAAGCATAGAAGGAGAGCCTGTTTCAGTTTAAAGAAAGCTCTTCAACATGGGAACATAGGATGAAGGTGAAAAGAGAGAGACTCAGGAGCTATATGCAGAAATATTTCTTCATGAAAAGAGTGGTAAATGCATGGAATAGCCTCCAGTGGAGGTAGTAGAGATGAGGACAGTGTCTGAATTTCAGAAAGCATGGTCCAAACAGAAGATCTCTAATTAAAAAAGCCAGAGTGTTTTTCTGTGTTTCTATCATTCCAAACTATGTGCGACTGACTTTCCCCCATTATCTAGTTTAAAAGTTGCTCTTTCTACTTTTTGAAGGATAATGCCAGCAGCCTGATTCCACCCTGGCTAAGGTGGAGCCCATCCTTTCTGTAAAGCACCCCCCGCCCCCCACTTCCCTAGTATGTTGCCCAGTTCCTAGCAAATCCAGAAGCCTCTTCCTTGCACCATTTTCTCATCCATGCATTGAGACAGTTTGTGGTTGAGTGTCTCGGAACATTGACTTGTTGCAAGGGTGTTCAATTGTTTGGTGAGATGAGTGGCGATCTTTTAAGGGCATATTGTTCCTATGGGGTTCGTGATCTGTTAATGAGGTTGGTGTAAAACACTTTTTTCCGTTTGAGTATTTCTGCATTGTATAATTTTAGCTTTTCTGGACCTGGTATTTGAAGGCCTCTACACAGGTAACTTCCTTACTTAGCTGTGTAAAGGCCTTAACCGGGATTTTCGAAGGGCACCTACAGGGGTAGTGCCCTTCGAAAATCTGAACTATCTGCATAGCATCAAGACGTGTTAGGGGTGTTCCAGGGAGAATAAGGGGGCGGAGGAAGGGGCTACACAGGTAGCAGTGATTTTCATTGCTACCCATGTAGTCCTCCGCGCCTTAAATAGGCAAGGAAAAACCTTGCCTATCTTTAAGACGCAGAGGCTATGCGGGTAGCAACGAAAATTGCTGCTACCCATGTAGCCTCTGCGGTTGTTGGGGCTTCCAGGCTAACCTGGATTTTCATTTCCGTTGGCACGGAAGTAAAAATCCGGATTAAAGGGGTCGGCGGGCAGACTATGTGCCACCGTGGCGCATAGCCTGCCCAACTCAATATTGGGCCCTCTGTATATAAGGTTTGGAGTTGCATTGTTCTTTGATCTTCTCCGTTTACATTCTATTTGCCGTAGCTCAGTCTTTTGCTTCTGGAGGGTGGATGAAACCAAGGAGCTCTGGTCTTACGTTTTGTTGTTAGATTCCTTGGGGGTGCTGTGGCTGCCGCAGAAAGTGTGTCGTTCCAGCCCTGGATTAAGTCTTCTAGGTTTGTCTTTATGGTTTAGATGGTGTCTAAATGTGGAGTGATTGTATTGAGAAACCGCTCACTGTTAAATTCTTGGAATCTCCTAGATGTCATTT
Source organism: Ichthyophis bannanicus (assembly GCA_033557465.1). Taxonomy (NCBI): domain Eukaryota; kingdom Metazoa; phylum Chordata; class Amphibia; order Gymnophiona; family Ichthyophiidae; genus Ichthyophis; species Ichthyophis bannanicus. Next base: position 455,453,126 of record CM066036.1, read on the forward strand.
GTGGGGGAGGGGGTGGCATTATTTGCTTGTTGGTAATATGGATGGGGAATTTTATAGTTGAGTGGTCTGACTATGGTACTGGTAGGATTGTATGGGGTGTTTGTTGTGAGTCAGCCAGGTGGTCTGTTGGCATGAATAGGAGATCAAGGATGTTTCCTTTCATATGTGTGGGTTTGGTGAGTATTTGAATGAACCCCAGAGTTTCTATTGCTTTGAGGAATGGGTTTGAGTGTGAGTTATGTATGGATGCAAGGTTGAAGTCTTCGAGGATTATTAGGGGTTGATATCTTATTGAGGTGAAACAGGTGGCTTCTAGTATATTAGCAAGATCTGAAGAGTTGCTCTGGGACACTCTGTATACAAGGAGCATGGAGAGAGTTATTTGATACTGTTATAGTGTTGGTGTTCATAATATTGGTGGGTTGGTGACTAAAGGCTTCTGGTTCTTTCTTGAGATTACACAGACATCTCCTCCTTCCATTTGCTCTGACTGAGGTGAATATCGAGTAGGATCGTGGGCATAGTTGATTTAGTAGAACTGAATCAGTATCAGCAAGCTAGGTTTCTGTGATGCAAAGAATGTCGAGATTATGTTCCTGTATAAGGTCTGTGAGGGTCTGGATTTTGTTTAGGGTAAAACGTGCATTTATGAGGGCACATTTCAGGGAGTATATCATCCTCCTTTGATGTGGTCCTGTGGTTCTACTGTCAGGTTGAGAGATTTGTAGTAGTGAGCAGTATCACCTTTGATACCGTGTATACAGTGCATTGCAAAAGTATTCATCCCCTCTTTGTTTGTCCTGTTTCGTTGCATTACAACCTGGAATTAAAATGGAGTTTGGGGGTTAGCACCATGTGATATACACAACATGTCTATGACTTTGAAGGTGCAAAATATCCTTTATTGTGACACAAACAATAATTAAGACAAAAAGAACAACTGAAAGAAGGAGTGTTCATATGTATTCACCTCCCAAAGTCAATACGTTGTAGAGCCACCTTTTTGCTGCAATTATAGCTGCAAGTCTCTTGGGATATGTCTCTATTAGCTTAGCACATCTAGCCACTGGGATTTTCACCCATTCCTTAAGCAAAACTGCTCCAATTCCTTCAAGTTAAATGGGTTGTGTTGGTGTACAGCAATCTTCAAGTAATGCCACAGATTCTCTATTGGATTGAGGTCTGGGCTTTGATTAGGCCATTCCAAGACATTAAAATGTTTCCTTTAAACCAACTTAACGGTATGTTCAGGGTCATTGTCCTGCTGGAAGGTGAACCTTCGTCCCAGTCTTCTCACATCTCTGGTAGACTGAAATAGGTTTTCCTCAAGAATTGCCCTGTTTTAGTGCCATCCATTGTTCCTTCAATCCTGACAGGTTTTCCTGTCCCTGCCAATGAAAAACATTCCCATAGCATGATGCAGCCACCACCATGTTTCACTGTGGGAATGGCGTTCTCGAGGTGATGGGAAGTGTTGGGTTTGCGCCACTTATGGTGTTTCCCATGATGGCTAAAAAGTTCAATTTTGGTCTCATCTGACCAGAGAACTTTCTTCCATGTGTTTGAGGGGTCCGCCACATGCTGTTGTGCAAACTCCAAACGTGTTTTCTTATTTCTTTCTTTAAGCAATGGCTTTTTTCTGGCCACTCTTCCATAAAGCCCCACTCTGTGGAGTCTATGGCTTAAAGTGGTCCTATGGACAGGTACTCCCATCTCCGCTGTGGATCTTTGCAGCTCCTTCAGTGTTATCCTTGGTGTCTTTGTAGGATCTCTGATTAATGCCCTCCTTGCCCAGTCTGTGAGTTTTGGTGGGCGGCCTTCTCTTGTCAGCATTGTTTGTCAGGTTTGTAGTGGTGCCGTATTCTTTCTATTTTGTTATAATGGATTTAATGGTCCTCTTTGGGATATTTTTTTAATAACTCAACCCTGATCTATACTGCTCCACAACTTTGTCTCTGACCTGTTTGGTGTGCTCCTTGGTCTTCATGTTGCTTGCTTAGTGGTGTTGCAGAATCAGTGGCCTTTCAGAACAGGTATATTTATACAGGCATCATGAGACAGATTGTGTGACACTGATTGCACACAGGTGGACCCTAATCAACTAATTATGTGACTTCTGAGGTTAATTGGTTGGACCAGATCTTATTTAGGGGTTTCATAGCAAAAGAGATGAATGCATATGCACTCATGACTTTTCAGTTTTTACTTGTTTGTATATACAAGGTATTTTATTGTCATTTCAGCTGATACTGTACTTTGAATAACGCTTAAGCCCCACATAATGTGTATTTGTACATAATGTATATAGTTTACACTGTTCTATACTGTTCTGTATTAACACTAGTTGTTTATCTTATTATTTGGTCATATGATGTTTTATGTAAAACAAACTCCGATTTGTTAACTGTTGTTTATTGTGAACCGCAACTGAACTATGGAAGATGCGGTATATAAATCATTGTTAAATAAATAAATAAATAAATAGACCTGATTCTGATGCCTTAGGCATGTCTAGCCCTATGGGATCAGAATCAGGTCTACCTCTGTATGCTCTGATGAAGATCGGCTGTACAGGGGCTGGATGGCCAGTACAGAATTGGCCTCTGTGTTACTATGTTATGCCCAGGTTGACTTAATTCTTGGGAATCATGTCATGGCTCACAATATCAGAGCTATGGCTGTGTAGATGGCCCACTTAAGACCGGCCTCCATGGAGGACATTTTATCATACATTCATATATCACTACGGTTTGGTAAGGATTCCCCAAAATGACAGTAGATTTGTTCAATCTGTTGTTTGAAATCTGTTAGGGGAATAGAATCCAATCCCATGTCCCCCACCAAGCCCATTTCTTTCTGTTCAGATTGTCTCTATTTTAAAAAAAATCCCACATACACATACTGACACACACAACTGCTCCCCCTCCCATTAAAATTCATAAAAAGCTCATTGCCAGCAAAATGTTGTCTGAGTGTATGCTATTGTGGCATTTTTTTATCTTTTTTTTTTTTTTCTTTAGAGGCAGCCTGTAGCTAGGGATTCCTATATGTGAGGACATTATCCAGCTTGTCCATGAAGAAAACAGAGCTACTCACCTGTTTTCCGTGGACAGCAGGCTAAGTCCTCACAACTCTCCCACCTTCCCTTGGAGACGTAGTCTGTTTAAGCTTCTAACTAGACTGAGATGATTCCTTGTAGCGGTGTCAGGTGGGAAAAAGCACACATGCATGCAGGACCAGCTCCAAAAGCTTTTAGAAGAAGTTGGGAACTTTTTCCTGCACAGGGCTCTGTTTGTGTCATCACCCATATGTGAGGACTTATCCTGCTGTCCACAGAAAACACCTGCTATAGTTGAATAGCCTCATTTTCCTTGATTCCTGCTAGAACAGTCCTGGACCTGCCTGGGAAGACTAAAGCTCTGTTTCTACCTCTTTGTCCTTTTTCAGTGATTGAGTGGGGTGTCTTTCTTTGTTTCTCAAATATGAATGAGGGTCATTGTGGGCATGATAACACATTTTGTTTTTAGTCCTTCGATTTCTGCTTTGTCAATAGTACTTGCAAGTTCCAGGGCTGTGCCACTCCTTAAATTGCTGATGAGATCACCGGAAAAAAAGGGTTCTCTGCCTCCACCTGCTGGTTGAGGAGTACAACCCACTTGTTTGGACTGGTCTAGAAGAAATAAAGGAAAGGAAATTAGTAGGAAAGAACAAATTTCACTTTGTTTAATCTATATTGAAATGCATTAGACACTTGCTAAATATTTTTGCTGAACAGACAATATTGTGCTCATTCTGTTCTGACTTGAGGAAAGGGGTATTAGCTTGTGTAAGCTTGGCAACTACTATAGGGTTTGATATTCAGCAGTGGCAGCTGTGCCTTTAAAGTGCTTGGCCACTGTTGCTTTACCTAAAACTGGATATTCAGTGCTGGAGAATCTGGTGCCTGGCGCTGAATATCTGGTTTGCTGCTGATTGGATTTGCTCTCTGGTTAGCAGTGATGTTCAGCCACTAAACAAATAGCAAAACTGCATAAAGTTAGGACAGCCATTGATCTGTCCTAACTTTATTCGGTTTAGCGGCTGAATATCGCTGCTAATCGAATAGCTGTTGAAACTGCCTTGCCTCCTTCCACAGACTATCCCAGAATTAACCCATGGTCTTTCCTGTGTTCTGTAGAGATAGTCTACAGACTTTCTGGATAATGCCACTGAATATTGGGATTGCCAGGGTTTATGGGGTTTGCATAAACCCTTCTGAATATCATTCTCATAGTATTTTAATCCAGTAAGAAGGCATCACCTTATATATTTTTGTTTTTTATTTTTTAATCTTTCTATGCATTTAAGTGAACTAACACAACAACCACACTAATTTATCATGTTCATTCAGTTATAAATATTCTGCTGCACTTTTCTCAGAGAAATTCTCTGGAATGAGCTGCAAGTTCAGGGTGTACACTAGGAAAGATGTAATCATGGAATGTTGCACGTCTCCTGCTTTTGTACCTTATTATGCCTTCTGCGGTTCTTTGTTCAAGTTTTGCTTTGTTTTATGTGTTGTATCAAGAACTGATAGCAATAGCAATTCTTCTCTCCCTACTGATTGGATGATGTAATCAATTTTGTGAGTCATATCCTTAATCTGGTATTGTTTTTCAACTGGTGATTTACTACTCTTCGAGGCTGTAAATATCTGCAATGTATTGCAGACCTTTCAGTCAAAGCCAGAATATAGCATCTGTATTTATACATTACCCTACTGAAGTATTACTATATTCGACAGGGACATGCATTTCATAACTACATCCTTTTTATCTGGGATTTAATTTGACTTGTTTAAATTAGCCAGAAAAAGGGTCCTGACTGTCCTTTTTCATGTTCACAGGCTGTGCATCTGGCTGAGGCGAGTTTCCAGATAGAAGCTTTTGGTTCCAAATTCATCCTTGATCTCACATTGAATAAGTGAGTAAACGGTTGTATGAGTTTTGTTCTTTGTGATTATAATTATTGTGCTGATGGAAAATAGAAACATAGAAATATGATGGCAGAAAAAGTCCACATGACATATCTAGTCTACCCTTCCGTATCAACTATTGTAGTCCCTTTTTTCCTTTAGAGATCTTTTGTGTTTGTCCCATGCTTTCTTGAATTCAGATTTGGTCTTCGTTTCTATTACCTCCACTGACAGACTATTCCACGCATCTACCACTCTTTTTGAAAAAGAAATATTTCCGTATATTACTCTTGAATCTCATCCTATGTCCCCTTGATGCAGAGCTTACTTTCAGTCGAAAGAGGCTGTTCCCCTGTGCATTTGTGCCCTGGAGATATTTAAACATCTCTATCATATCTCCTCTATCCTGCCTTTCCTCTAAAGTATACATATTGAAATCTTTAAGTCTGTCCTCCATATGGTTTATAATGAAGACTACTGACATTTTTGGTAACCACCCTCTGCACTGACTCTATCCTGTTTATATCCTTTTGAAGATGTGGTCTCTAGAATTGCCCACAATACTCCAAATGAGTTCTCACGAAAGATTTATACAGAGGCACTATCACCTCCTTTTTTTCTACTGGCCCTTCCCCTTCCTATGCACCCAAGCATCCTTCTGGCTTACACCGTCGCCTTTTCTGCCTTTTTAGCCACTTTAAGGTCATCAGAATACTTCACCCCCTAGACTGTACCGGTCTCTTGGATTTTGACAGGCCAAATGCATGACCCTACATTTTTTAGTGGTAAATCTCAGCTGCCAAATTCTCTACCATTCTTCAAGCTTAGCTAGATCTCTCCTCATGTTATCTACTCCTTCCTGGGTGTCTATTCTATTGCAGATTTTGGTATCATCCGCAAGGAGGAAAACCTTATTTGAGAGCCTTTGCGCAATATCACTAACAAAAATGTTAAGAATCAGACCAAAGACGGTTCCCTGTGGCACACTATTGGTAACATCCTTCTTAGAATGAGTTCCATTTACCTGTACCCTTTGTCACATCCCACTCAACCAATTTCTAACCCAGTCAGTCATTTTAAGGTCCATCCCTAGGGTGCTCAATTTATAAGTTGCCTGTGTGGAACTATATTAAAGACTTTACTGAAATATAAGTAAACCACATCTAGAGCTCTCCCTCGGTCCAACTCTCTGGCCATCCAGTCAAAGAAATCAGATTTTTCTGACAAGACCTGCCTCTAGTAAATCCATGCTGCCTCGCATCCTGCAATCTGTTGCACTCCAGAAACCTCACTATCCTCTGTTTTAGCAGTATTTCCAATCATTTACTCACCACAGAGGTGAGACTAACTAGCCTGTAGTTCTCAACCTGATCCTTACTTCTGCTTTTGTGTAAATGGACCACATGTGCCTTTTTCCAGTCCTCTGGGACCACTACCAACTCTAAAGAAGCATTGGAAAGGTCAGACAGTGGAGCCGCTAGAACTTCCCTAAGTTCCTTCAATACTCTGCGATGTATCCCGTCTGGCTCCATCACTTTGTCAACTTTTAGTTTAGCTAGTTCCTCACAAACAGTCTTCTGAAAATTGTTCAAGATCCCCTTCACTTCTGTTCCTATTTGTGGGTGTTTTCTGAGGTCCTGCTCCTGGCCCTCTCTCTGTGAACACAGTACACAATTTTTTGTTTAGCAATTCCACTTTATCCACGTCAGCTTCTACATATTCCTCCCCTTAACCCTTCGGTCTGACAATACCACTTTTGCACTTCCTCCTCTCACTAATATATCTGAAAAATGTCTCTCCCCATTTTATTGCATTGGCTATTTTTTCTTCTATTTGTAGCTTTGCTTTCCTGAATACTTTCCTAGCTTCTCTAAGTTTTTCCAAATATTGATGCTTGTCTTCCTCTTTCTGTGATCTCTTGTATTTTATGAAGGCTGCCCTCTTTTTCTTCACCTTTTTAGCAGCTACTTTTGAGAACTATAGTGGTCTTTTCTTTTTACATTTATTTACTTTCCTAACAAAACGTTTAGTTGCCCTTAAAATATTCCTTTGTAGTTTTGCCCATTGCTTTCCTATATTCCCCATCTGTTTCCTACCTGCTACCTACTTTGAGGTATTGTCCCATTTTGACAAAGTTAGTTTTCCTAAAGTCTAAGACCCTCGCTTTTGAATGGGCTTTATCAGTCCTGGTCCTAATACTGAACCACAACATCAGATGATCACTGGATGCGAGATGATCTCCACTATAACATCAAATACTTTCCCCATTGGTAAGCGCCAAATCCAGTATCGTCCCTTCACATGTGGTCTCTGTTATCAGTTGCTGGAATAGTTCTCCCTGTAAAGAATCTAGGATCTCCTTACTTCTAGATGACACTACAGCAGGGATATGCCAATCAACATCTGGCATATTGAAATCACCTATCAGTAGCAAGTCTTCTTTCATGGCAATACTGCATATGTCTTCTATTAAATCTCTGTCCACTTCTTACATAGTAACATAGTAAATGACGGTAGATAAAGACCAGTATGGTCCATCTAGTCTGCCCAGTAAGATGGCAGGAGTAGGTGCACCTGCCACTCTGTGCAGGCCACCCCTCCCCATGTCTTTGTTTAGGTGTGAATCCACCGCTCCATGTAAGACACACCTATTTGAGAAATTAGATGGCTCAGTTTATTTTGATTTTATCGTGTTGCTGTAAAGGGATCCACTGTGTCTGTCCCATGCCATTTTGAATTCTGTCACTGTGTTTGCCCCCACCGCTTCCATCGGGAGGGCATTCCAAGCATCCACCACCCTTTCAGTGAAAAAGTATTTCCTGACATTGCCTTTCAATTTACCACCTTGCAGCTTCATGTTATGCCCTCTAGTTTTAAAGCTTCCCCGTCTTTGGAAGAGGTTGGTTTGTTCATTATTTCTCTCTAAGTATTTAAAGGGCTGAATCATATCTCCCCTATCCCTCCTCTCCTCCAAAGTGTACATATTTAGGTCTTCAAGTCTCTTCTCATAAGGCTTCTGACGCAGGCTCCAAATCATTTTGGTTGCCTTCCTCTGAACAGTTTCCAGTCTTTTTACATCCTTTGCAAGATATGGTCTCCAAAACTGAACACAGTATTCCAAGTGAGACCTCACCAGTGACTTATACAGTGACATTAGTACCTCTTCCTTTCTGCTGGTAATTCCTCTTTGTATGCAGCCCAACATCCTCCTGGCTTTTGCCACCGCCTTGTCGCACTGTTTTGCCACCTTGAGATCTACAGAAATAATCACACCAAGGTCTTTCTCCTGATCCGTGCACACCAACCTCTCGCCCCCTATCGCGTACATTTCCCTTGGATTTCTGCTACCCAAGTGCATGACACTGCACTTCATTTCATTAAATCTTATTTGCCAAGCATTAGACGAAGAAGAAATTGAAATCGTGAACAACTTTAACCTACTTGGATCAACTATCAATAAAGAAGCAACAAGCAGTCAAGAAATCAGACGACGCATTGCTCTTGGCAGAATGGCTATGAAAGACCTAGATAAGATTCTCAAGAGCAGAGATGTCTCTCTCCATACAAAGATTCGACTTGTTCAAGCCATGGTATTTTCCATAACATCATATGGATGTGAAAGCTGGACAGTGAAAAAGACAGACAGGAAGAAAATTGATGCCTTTGAATTATGGTGCTGGCGACGAATACTGTGTATACCATGGACTGCCCGAAGAACAAACCAGTCGGTACTAGAGGAGATCAAACCTAAGCTTTCTTTAGAAGCTCAGATGACAAGACTTCGACTTTCATACTTCGGACACATCATGCGAAGAGAGAGATCATTAGAGAAAGACATCATGCTTGGAAAGATAGAAGGTCAACGCAAAAGAGGAAGGCCAGCAATGAGATGGATCGCTACAATAACAGCAGCTACGGGTACCAGTCTGTCAACAATGAGCCGCCTGACTGAAGACCGAACACAATTTAGGATAGCTATCCAGAGGGTCGCCATGAGTCGACTCCGACTCGACGGCACTTAACAACAACAACAACAGACCACTCTTCCAGCTTTTGTAGATCTTTCCTCATGTTAACCACTCCCTCGGGGGAGTCCACTCTGTTGCAAATTTTCGTGTCATCTGCAAAAAGACAGACTTTTCCATTCAGTCTTTCAGCAATATCACTCACAAATACATTGAACAGTGCTGGGCCCAGGACCGAACCCTGGGGCACCCCGCTAATCACCTTCCTTTCATCCGAGAGAGCTCCATTTACCATCACCTTCTGTTGTCTGTCAGTCAACCAATTTCTGATCCAGTTTACCACCTTGGGACCCATCCCAAAACTGAGTTTATTGATAAGCCTCCTATGAGGAATAGTATCAAAGGCTTTGCTGAAATCCAGGTAGATGACATCCATCACATGCCCCTGATCTAGTTCTCTGGTCACCCAATCAAAGAACTCAATCAGATTTGTTTGGCAAGTTCGTCCTTCAGTAAAACCATGTTGCCTCAGATCTTTCAACCTGTTGGTTTTGAGAGTCCACTGTTCATTCTTTCAGGAGCGCCTCCATTACTTTTCCCGCCACAGAGGTAAGGCTCACGGGCCTGTAGTTTGTCACTTCTTCCCTGTCACCACTTTTGTATAGAGGTACCACATCAGCCATTCTCCAGTCCTGAGGAACTTCTTCTGTTTCCAAGAATCTGTTGAAAACATCCTTTAACGGCCCTGCAAGAACCTCTCTGTGCTCTTTCAGTATCCTGGGATGTATCCCATCCGGTCCCATGGCCTTGTCCACTTCAGTTTTGCAAGTTGTTCTAACACATCATCTTCTGTGAATGGTGTGGTATCTACTTCATAACCATTTTTATATTTGGGAGTCGCAGGTGGTCCTTCTGCAGGATTTTCTTTAGTAAAAACAGAGCAGAAGTATTTGTTTAGGAATTTCCCTTTTTCAATGTCACTTTCCACGAGTCCGTTCCCAGCACTTCTGAGTCCTGCAATTCCACCTCTGATCTTCTTCCTTTCCCGAATATACCTGAAGAAAATTTTGTCTCCACACTTCACATCTTTAGCCATCTTTTCCTCTGCCTTTGATTTTGCTTTCCTTATTTCTATTTTTGTCTCTGAGTTTGATCCTGTATTCATTTTTGTGTTCCTCTGTTTGCAAGCTTTTGAATTTTGCGAAAGCTGTGTTTTTTTGCCTTTATTTGAGCAGCCACTTCTTTGGAAAACTAAATAGGTTTCCTTCGCTTGTTTTTATTTACTTTTCTTACATATTTATCTGTTGCCCCTTTTATTGCCACCTTTAGTTTAGCTCATTGCAATTCCACTTCCCTTATCCCCTTCCACCCTGCCAACTCCTTTAGGTGCTTGGCCATTTTACTGAAGTCAGTGTTTTTGAAGTTTAGGACTTTGAGCTTGCTATGATTGGACTGCACCTTGTTAAGGAGATCTGTATATCACACCAATGCAAATTCATTTCCCGTTCCCTCTTTCTAGTTTAACCCACAGTGCTTCCCCGCTCCCTTTTAAGCCCTGTAATTGTATAGCTTTAATATTTTTTACATATAATGCCACCCCTTCTTCCTACCCTGTCCTTCCTGAATGAAGTATAGCTTGGTATAATTACATCCCAGTCATGGTCATCTGTGAACCACATCTCCGTAACTGCCACTAAATCCATCAGTCTTTTCCATTAAAGCCTCAACATCTGGGTTTTATTTCCTATACCACGAGCATTTATGCACCCAGCTTTATAGATGTTGCCCCCTTCTACCCATTTCTACAGAGATATTTAATGTTTTACCTACCTGAGGGCTTTGACCTACCTGGCGGCTTTCTTCATCCATCCCTAACAAATCTAGTATAACCAGTATGATAAAGTGAGAATGGGACTAGATCAGGGATTTACAGCAATCAAATTTTGTTCTTGAATGCTTTGTTAATAAGTGGAACTGTCTCAGTGAATTGGATGCCTTTGAACAATGTTGGTAATGTGGTTTGTAATCTTCTCCTTTATATAACAATGTGACAGTATGCATAGGGCGTATCCTAAGTTGATTAAATGCCTGAGAGCTGAATAACTATTACTGTAAGTATAGTGCACATAAGTATAGGAAGCTATGGCTGGCTGAAAAGTTTCTCCTGCCCTAGGCAAACATTCATTCAAGTGCACTGTTCCCTCCCCCCCTCTCCATGGCGGGTCCTAATTCCCCCCTCCTGCCCATACTCCAGTTCTTTCCCTTCACTTCCCTCCTCCCCCAAGATGTTAAACATCTCCTCTCCCCTTTCAGCCCAGTGTGCAGCGGCGGCCAAGAGAGCAAATAGAATGCTAGATATCATAAGGCAAAGGATATTATAATGCCTCTGTATCGTTCCATGGCGCGACCGCACCTTGAGTATTGTGTACAGTTCTGTTCGCCGTATCTTAGAAAGGATATAGCGTTATTAGAAAAGGTACAGAGAAGAGCCACCAAAATGGTAAAGGGGATGGAAGGAAACCCCTATGAAAAGAGGCTAAAAAGGTTAGGGCTCTTCAACCTGAAAAAGAGACGGTTGAGGGGAGATATGATAGAGGTCTATAAATTAATGAATGGAGTAGAACGGGTAAACGTAGTTCGATTGTTTACATCATCAGAATATAGAAAGACTAGAGGACATGCAATGAAGCTACAGGGTAAACTATTTAAGACAAGAGAAAATATTTTTTCACTCAACGTGTAATCAAACTCTGGAATTTGTTAGCGGAGGATGTAGTAAAAGCTGTTAGTGTAGCTAGGTTTAAAAAAGGTTTGGACAAGTTCCTAGAGGAAAGGTCCATAAACCATTATTAAAAGGGACCCGGGATATCACTGCTTGACCCAGTAGAAGCATTGTGGGACCTGTGTCTTTTGGGGAAACTGTTAGATACTTATGACCTAGATTGGCCACTGTTGTAAACAGGATACTGGGCTTGATGGACCTTGGTCTGACCCAGTATGGCATATCTTATGTTCTTATGTTCCCCTTTTCCCCTCACCTAGGTGTCCAGTGAACTCTTCTCTTCCCTCCCCCCTCACCCAAGTGGAAGACAGACGATCTTGATGTGGGGGGTGGGCAACACTGTGGCTCCTCCACATCCTTCAAGACAGTGGCAGAACAAGCTGCTTTTGGTGCAGCAGTGGGCTTTTAAGCATCCACATGTGCACACACTCATAGCTTGCTACTTCTGCCCCCTCTGACAGGAAGTTTGTGTCAAAAGGAGGGAGGACCAGCAGGCCATGAATGTGTATAAAGGCCTGCCATTGCCCTGACACCTGTCAGAGGCTTGCTCTGCCATTGTCTTCAAAGATTTGGAGGGGCTGCGATGCAACACCCGAGGTCTGCTCTCCTAGGTGAATGCCTGGTGGATGGGCTAGCTCTGCTTTGGAGCCAGCCATGCTGAAGTGCTGCAGTAATTTTACCATACAGGAATTTATTGAATCACTCAGATGACTATCACAGTTTACTCTGTATTTGCCTTTTTCAGCAAACTTGTACAACACACAGAGTGGACAATTAATTAGGCTTTGAAATTCAGAAAACAGTTAAATACTTTGCCTTCCTTCCTCCTGTCTTTTTCGCTACATTACTTGAACTGTATTTCTTTGCTTAAACAGCTATAGTCTTCTCTAAGATTCAATACTAAAGCCATGCATTAGTAACTATTCCTGCTTGAGGCTTTCCTAACAGGGGCTCTACAGATCAACCAACCGTAAGGATTTGAGGGTTTATTTTATTAAATTGCTAGCTCTCTGACTGGGAGCTCTTAAAAGGGTTTTCCTTATCGTTCCTCCAGTTCAGTCCTCTACCTCTTGGTTGTCAATCTCCTCCTGCAGCTTGGAGACTGGTATGTAAAATTGATGACATCACTGAATATAGCCTGCTGTAGTCTCTCTCTCCTCCCAGTGTGACCAGTCTCCATGCAGCAGGAAGACTTGACGAGCCTTGTGGAAGGGCTCTCTGGAGGAATTAATAAGGAGCTAATAGGATAGGGTTGGAATTTGTAATTGGCAATTTACTTGTAATATTAAGGACTATGTTCTAAGAGACTGTAATACAATGTCTATGTCCCATATATTTGTTCCGTAGCGTTCCTCCAGTTCAGTCCTCTACCTCTGGGTTGTCAATCTCTTCCTGCAGCTAGGAGACTGGTTTGTCAGAATGATGACATCACGGGATATAGCCTGCTGCACTTCCACCTGCATCCCAGTGTAACCAGTCTCCTTGCAGCAGGAGGAGTTTGACGAGCCTTAAGGAGAGGCTCTCTAAGGAGTAGTGGATAAGGAGCAGGGATTTATTTGAGAGTAGTTAAGGGGTTGATTAGTTAGTGGGTACCACTTTAATAAAAAAAAACAAACAAACAAAAAAAAAAACTCGGAGGAAAAGCATTGGGCTACAGCCTTCTTGCTTCCTGCCTGTGGCATTACTGCAGTTTTCTTTCTGGGGGGGGGGGGGGGGTCTGCTAGCTCAGATCGCTTTGTACCTCCTTCCTCTGCTTGGCCCAGGAGTCTCCCCCCCCAGACGCTACGGGGGTGAGCCTTTCTTGACTGCCGGTCTCCCGGTGCTGCAGTCGGGCGATCTCTGACTCATCGGCTGCTCACGTGCTGTCTGGCGGTTGCAGAGCCCGGGGGGATCGCCGCGTTCACAGCCATTGCAGGGCAGACCTGGCCGGTAAGTGTTTCGCCGGTATCAGGCTGCTTCTTCTGGTCACGCCACGCTGTCGCAGCAGGACAAGTCCGCCGCAGTGCTTTGGCGCCCTTTTCTTCGCGGCTGTCATTCGCGGCGGCCATTTTGTGGGCCGCGCGGCAGCTGCGTGGCAGAGCATCACCTCCCGTTTTTTGCATACGGGGGTCTGCTGCACTGTTTTAATTTGGTTAATTTAGTTACTTTAGTTAATTTAGTTAATTTCGTTTCTTATTTATTTATTTGTTTCCTTTGTTCTTCGACCTCTTCAGCCGGTCCTCTGGGTTCCCGGGGTGCGGGGGGCTGCGGGGGTCTTCCCTTCCCTTTTTTGTAGCTAGCTCTCCAGCATCTTCAAAGTCACAAAAAAAAAAACCAAGGAAGAAACCGCTGATAAAGGGAGCCTGCCTGCCCCAGCTCTTGGGGGTGCTAGGGGTTTTCGCATGGCTACCCGGCCTCTGTGCCTAGTGTGTGGGGCCTGCAGAGGCCCGGTCACTGACACCGGAGTGTGCTGGGGCTGCGTAGCCCTTTCCTCGGAGGTGGAACTTCAAATGGCGGCTCCTGAGTCTCAGGAGGCGCAAGGGGCGACAACGGGGGCGGCGGCTGAGCCCCTGCAGATTTTGGAGCAGGAGCCCGATTTAGAGGTGCTGCCGGGGCCCTCCGGGGTATCCACAGCTCCGCCGTCATCCGACGTCTCTGGTTTCAGTCCCGAGTTTGTCCTTCTTCTACATCAGGCCTTTTGTCTGCGACAGCAGGGCAAGCGGACGCGCTCAGTTTCCCCTGTGTCTCAGCCTCCGCAGTTGCTAGCGGAAGGGGCGACAGCCGCGGAGCCGTCGGTTCCAAAGCGCGCACGGCTTGCGGACCCGTCGGACGGTGCCTGGCTGGAACCCGCAGATCCGGACTGGGATCCTGAGGAGGGTTCACAGGGCCTGGAAGAAGGCGAGATCCCGGAGCCCGAAGAGCAAGCCAAGGTTGTCCGGGTGTTCCGCAGAGAGGAGTTGCCTGCTTTAATTTCGGAGGCTTTGCAGATGTTGCATTTGGCTCCACCTCCAGCCGTGGAGGACGAATTGGAGGATCCGGTCATCCAGGCGGTGCGACAGACTCAGGTGGTGTTTCCGCTACACCGGGTGGTCGAGCAGATGATTCAGGACGAGTGGGACAAGCCGGAGGTGGGTCTCCGGGGCGTTCGTGCTATGAGCAGGTTATACCCTCTGGCGGACTCGGCTAAGGATCGTTTTCGGGCGCCGCGCCTAGATGCCCTGGTAGCGGCTGTAACTAAACGGACCACCATTCCGGTGGAGGGGCGTGCAGCCTTGAAAGATCCCCAAGACCGTAAAATTGATGGTCTGCTCAAGCAGGTGTTTGAAGCGGATTCTCTTTCGCTCCAGGCCTCCATTTGCGGGGCCTGGGTGGCCAGGGCGTGTTTGCGCTGGGCCCAACGGCTGCGCCAATCCCCGCATGTTGACCTCGAGGAGGTGAAAGAACTGGATCGTATGGAGTCGGGTGCGGCCTATCTGGCTGACGTACATTATGACCTGATTCGAGCGCTGGCCAACAGCATGGGTTCCGTGGTGGCCGCCCGTCGCTCGTTGTGGCTGCGTAATTGGGCAGCGGACGGCCCTTCTAAGTCCCGACTCAGTAAGCTTCCCTTTAAGGGGGGTTTACTGTTTGGGGAAGATTTGGAAAAGTTGGTAAAGGACCTCGGTGAGTCTAAAGGGGGCCGTTTGCCCGAGGACAAGCCCAAGCAGGCTAAGTCTGCTCCGAGCGGTCGGGGTTCCTTTCGGGACTTCAGGAGGTTCCGTTCCCCGTGACCGGTTGGTTCCCAGAGGGGGAGGTTCCCCTCGAGGGGCCAGGGGTTTTGAGGCTTCCGGGGAGCGAGTCGAGGATTCTCCTCTCTCCCGGCGCCCGCGGCCCGTAAGCCCCAATGAAGCGAGGCGGGTCCCGGCGGTGGAGCCTCCCATTGGAGGTTGGCTGCGGGAGTTTCTGCCTGCCTGGACCCTCATCACCTCAGATCAGTGGGTGTTGGAAATCATCCAGCACGGTTATGCCTTGGAGTTGGCCCGGCCCGTGCGGGACGCTTTTGTCATGTCGCCTTGCCGGGGTCCCGCGAAGGTGGCGGCGGTTCGCGAGACCCTGGACAGGCTCCTTCGTCTGGGAGCCGTCGTGGAGGTTCCCAAGGCCGATTACGGATTGGGTCGCTATTCCATTTATTTCGTGGTGCCCAAAAAGGGCGGCCAATTGCGACCTATCCTCGACCTGAAGGGGGTCAACTGGTGCTTGAGGGTGCCGCACTTTCGGATGAAAACTTTGCGGTCCGTCATCGTGGCCGTATGCCGAGGGGAATTCCTGACGTCGCTAGACCTCTCGGAGGCGTACTTGCACATTCCCATTCGAGAGGCTCACCAGCGCTTTCTGCGGTTTGCCCTACCCTGGGGCCACTACCAATTTCAGGCCCTGCCGTTCGGCTTGGCGACGGCGCCTCGGACTTTCACCAAAATAATGGTCGTGGTCACGGCGGCATTGCGCAAGGAGGGCATTCTGGTCCACCCATACCTGGACGATTGGCTGATTCGCGCCAAGTCAGCGGAGGAAAGTCTCCGGGTGACGGACAGGGTGGTGCGTTTCTTACAGGATCTGGGTTGGGTGGTCAACCTGGCAAAGAGTCGGTTAGTGCCCACTCAGGTTCTCGAATATCTGGGAGTCCGGTTCAATACGTGCAAGGGTCAAGTGTTTCTGCCGGACCACCGAGCCGAGGGGTTGCGGTCCCTGGTGCTGCAGTTCCTCTCGGGGTCGGCTCCCTCGGCATGGGATTATCTCCGAGTGCTGGGCACAATGGCGGCGACGCTGGAGGCGGTGCCTTGGGCCCGGTTTCATATGCGGCCTCTGCAACGAGCGCTTCTTCGTCGTTGGTCGCATCAAAAGCATTCGCTGAGTACCCAGCTACCTTGTCCGGAGCCGGTTCGGAGGTCACTTTGTGGCTTTGTCCCTCGTCGCTAGCGGGGGGCTTGTCGCTGGACCAGCCAGAGTGGCTGCCATTGCTGACGGACGCCAGCCTGGCGGGCTGGGGGGCTCACTGCGAGGGCCACTTTGCGCAGGGGGTTTGGTCCCCTCTGGAGGCCTCGTGGACGATCAACCGTTTGGAACTTCGAGCAGTGTTTCGGGCCCTCCAGGCGTTCGAGGACTTGGTGCGCGACCATGCCGTAAGGGTGCTCTCCGACAACTCGGCGACGGTGGCGTATATAAATCGGCAGGGCGGCACCGGGAGTGCTGCGATGGAGGCGGAGGCCGACCGGCTCTTCGCGTGGGTCGAGCTCCGCTTGACTGCGCTTTCGGCGGCGCACATCGCCGGCAAGGACAATGTCACCGTGGACTTCCTCAGCAGAGTCCACGTGGATGTCGGGGAGTGGGAGCTGCATCCCGCGGTCTTTCGGCAGATAGTCAAACGCTGGGGAATGCCGGTCATGGATCTCATGGCGACCTTTCAGTCGGCAAAAGTCGATCGTTTCTTCAGCAGAAGGCGAGAACGGATGTCAGAGGGCATCGACGCCCTCCTTCGCTGGTGGCCGGAGGAGGGCCTCCTCTGTCTTTCCGCCCTGGGCCCTGATCGGCCGGGTGGTTCAGAAGATCGGGGCACATGCAGGGCGGGTGCTGTTGGTGGCTCCCGATTGGCCCAGGCGTCCCTGGTACGCGGACATGCTCCGCCTGCTGGACGGGGTGCCGTGGCGGCTGCCAGCCAGGTCGGACCTGTTGCTTCAAGGGCCCCTGTTCATGCCGCAGGTGGATCGGTTCTCGCTTACGGTTTGGCCATTGAAAGGGCTAAGCTCCTGAAGAAGGGCTATTCGTCGGCGGTGGTGGCTACCTTGCTGCGGGCGCGTAAGCAGTCCACGTCCTTGGCGTATGTGCGGGTATGGCGTGTGTTTGAGGATTGGTGTTCCCAGCGTCGGGTTCAGCCGAACTCGGCCTCCATTCCTTCCATCTTGGAGTTTCTGCAGGACGGTTTTGACAAGGGTCTTGCTGCCAGTTCTTTACGGGTTCAGTTGGCAGCTTTGTCCTGTTATCGGGGCAAGGTCAATGGCTGCCCGTTAGGTTCTCATCCCGACATGCGTCGTTTTCTCACGGCGGTGGTACGAGTGCGACCGGTGCGCAGGGTGGCTGTTCCCCCGTGGGATCTGAATCTGGTGCTCACGGCACTGGCCGAGTCACCCTTTGAGCCCTTGCGTCGTGCGTCTCTGAAAGATCTCACGCTCAAGATGGTGTTTCTGGTGGCTATTTGTTCCGCGCGACGGATTTCGGAGCTGCAGGCGTTGTCTTGCCGTGAACCTTTCCTTTCCTTTTCTAGGGAACGGGTGATTTTGCGTCCGGTTCCGTCCTTTCTGCCTAAGGTCGTGTCCCCTTTTCATCTGAATAAGGTGGTTTGCTTGCCTGTTCTAGGGGCTTTGGGGGGCGGTTCCGCGGATCGGGGTCTTCGGCGGCTCGATGTGAAGAGGGCTCTACGTCAGTATTTGAAGGCCACGGAGTCGTTCCGCAAGTCGGAGCGCCTGTTTGTTCTTTTCGGAGGTGTTCGTCGGGGCGAGGCGGCGGCTAAGGCGTCTATCGCCCAATGGCTTAAGGAAGCAATTGCTTCCGCGTATTTGCTCCGGGGGCGCGTGGTGCCGGTGGGTCTGAGAGCGCATTCCACCCGAGCGCAAGCGTCCTCTTGGGCGGAGCACTGTTTGGTCCCTCCGGGGGACATTTGTAGGGCGGCGACTTGGTCGTCTCTGCATACGTTCAGTAAGCACTACCGGTTGGATGTAGCTGCGGCTTCGGATGCTCGTTTCGGCTCGGCCGTATTGTCGGCCGGCTGGAAGGGTCCCTCCCATTGATTACTGCTCTGGTACTTCCCAGAGGTAGAGGACTGAACTGGAGGAACGCTAAGGAAATGATAATTACACTTACCTGGTAATTGTAGTTCCTTTAGTGATGACAGTTCAGTCCTCCTTCCCGCCCGGATATTTTTCGCAGGTTTCGGGCCTTGTGCCGAGCAGGAGAGAGTTTCAGGTGAGTCTGTTTTCATTACTAGCTCTTCTTCGGGTGCTCTCCCTATGACAGGGCAGGAGGTAAGAAGGCCTGCCCGTGGGGGGGGAACTCCATGCTAGTGCAATTGTGTTTCTGTTTTACCACTTATTGATTGCTCCTTTGAGTCTGCTTTGTTATAGTTCACACTGGGATGCAGGTGGAAGTGCAGCAGGCTATATCCCGTGATGTCATCATTCTGACAAACCAGTCTCCTAGCTGCAGGAAGAGATTGACAACCCAGAGGTAGAGGACTGAACTGTCGTCACTAAAGAAACTACAATTACCAGGTAAGTGTAATTATCATTTGAAATCATTAATATTGGCCCCCTGGCGATGGCCCCAAACCCAGAGTTTGATTGTTGTCCACTCCCCCCTTTTTAATGTTACACCGCTTTGACCCGGTGAAAAGCGGGATATAAATACAGCTAAATAAATAAATAAAAATAAATACAGTCAAACCTCGGTTTTCATGATTAATCCGTTCAAAAAAGTCTGACTAAAACCGAAACGTATGAAAACTGAAGCAATATTTCCCATAAGAAATAATGTAAATCCAATTAATCCATTCCAGACACCCAAAAATATTCACAAAAATACATTTTATAGAGAATAACTATATTTTTACATACAGAAAACAATGAGAAATAAATATAATCACTAATGAAATGGATAAATGAACATTTAACATCACTGAAAGCAAGCTAAGTTCAGTACTGTACAGTACAGTATGTTAACATCTGGCCTTAGCCACCCCTGACAAGCTGCTGTGCCCAGCTCTCTTCGGAATCACATTGGATTCAGCCCATTAAAATGCCTTTACATTATCTGCTCAATGCTTCAGAATGGCAGAAAATCTTAATGATATAGCTTCAGACGTACCATGCAAGAGAAAGAACTGCCTCCCACATTCATGCAACATCTCCTGCTTACGTTGACAGCTTTTCTTCCCTGCTACCTCCGAGCCTGAGGGGGCGCTCCAGAGAACGGGCAGGCGGTGGACGAGATCGGGGCCTTCCTCTCTGTGCAATCCTTGCCTCTCTGACTCTGACCAGGCTCGAGGATGTGTTTCATTTACGTGCTCAGCTGACTTTTGCTTTTAATGATAGTTCACAGATTACTAATAGCAGGTCTGCAATCTCATATTTCAGTTCTTTCAACACCCTTGGATGTATACCATCCGGTCCAGGTGATGTGCTACTCTTCAGTTTATCAAATAGTTGCAATACATCTTCCCGATGTATCAATATTTCCTTCTATTCTTCTGCACCTTTAAATACCACTTCAGTCATGGGTAACATCCCTACATCTTCCTCAGTAAAGACCGAAGCAAAGAATTCATTCAGTCTCTCCGATATCGCCTTGTTGCCTCTTAGTGCCCCTATAACCCCTCTATCATCTAATGGACCAACTGACTCTCTCAAAGGTTTTTTGCTACGTATGTACTTGAAAAAGTCTTTATTACGTGTTTTTGCTTCCACAGCAAGCTTCTTTTCAAATTCTCCCTTTGTCTGCCTTATCAATGCCTTGCATTTAACTTGCCAGTGCTTGTGCTGTTTCCAGTTTTCGTCATTTGGCTCTTTTTTCCATTTCCTGAAAGATGCTTTTTTGGCAACAGCCTCTCTGACCTCACCTTTAAAGCATGCTGGCAGTTTTTTGGACTTCCTTCCACTTTTCTTAAAGCGTGGAATACAGCTGGTCTGGGCTTCCAAGATAGTATTTTTTAACACCCAAGCTTGATTTAAGTCTTTAACCTTTGCAACTGCTCCTTTTAGTTTTTTCTTAGCTATTTTCCTTATTTTATCATAGTCTCCCTTTCGAAAGTTAAAAGTAGTACTGTGGATTTTCTTACCATCCCTCCTCCACTAATTAAATCAAACATGATCATGCTATGATCACTATTGTCAAGTGACCCCAACATCCTTATCTCTTGCACCAGATCTTGTGTTCCACTAAGGACTAGGTCCAATATGGCTTCCCCTCTGGTCGGTTCATGAACCAGCTGCTCCAAGAAGCAATCATTTATTTCATCTAGGAACTTTATCTCCCTAGCATGTCCTGCCGTGGCGCTGACCCAGTCAATACCGGGGTAATTGAAATCACCCATTATTATTACTGTGCTGTAACTTTTGTTAGCTTCCTTGATTTCTTTGAGCATTTCATCATCCATTTGTTCATTTTGGCCAGGCGGTTGATAGTGCACTCCCACTGCCATCGCCTTCCCCTTTTTACATGGAATTTCAATCCATAGAGATTCTACAGCAAATTTTGTTTCCTGAAAAAATTTAATTCTTTCTGACTCAATGCCCTCTGTAACATAGAGCACAACCCCTCCACCAATTTGATCAGCTCTGTCATTACGATATAGTTTGTACCCAGGTATCACAATGTCCCACTGGTTATCCACCTTCCACCATGTCTCTGAGATGGCAATCATATCTAACCTCTCATTTAGTGCTATATATTCTAACTCTCCCATCTTATTTTTTAGACTTCTAGCCTTTGCATACAAGCATTTTAGAGACTGTTTTTTATGCATATTAATCTGGCTATTGGTAGGCATTGGTCATTTGGAATCTTTAAGCTCTGTCTGCTCCATACTCAAGGATATTTGGGCTACTTTACTCTTTTTTGGAACCTCTCTGCTTTTGGTAGTATCCTTCAAGGATACATTGTTCCTAACCATGCGCTGTTGGGCGACTGTCGGCTTTCCCCTATTATCTAGTTTAAAAGCTGCTCTATCTTGTTTTTAAAGGTTAATGCCAGCAGCCTGGTTCCATCCCGATGAAGGTTAAGCCCATCTCTTCAGAAGAGCCTCTCCTTTCCCCAGAATGTTCCCCATTTCCTAACATATCCAGAATCCTCATCCTTGCAACATTGTCTCATCCACGCATTGAGACTCCGGAGCTCTGCCTGCCTGTTGGATCCTGTGCGTGCAAAGGGAAGCATTTCAGAGAACGCTACCCTGGAAGTTCTGGATTTCAACTTCCTACCTAAAAGCCTAAATTTAGCTTCCAGAACCTCTCTACCACATTTTGCTATGTCATTGATACCGACATGTACCAAGACAGCAGACTCCTGCCCAGCACTGTCTAAGAATTTATCTAGGTGGCACGTGAGGTCCGCTACCTTCGCACCAGGCATGCATATTATCAGGCGATCCTCACGTCCACCAGCCACCCAGCTGTCTACATGCCTAATGATCGAATCACCAACTATAACAGCTGTCCTAACCCTTCCCTCATGGGCACATGGTCCTGGAGAAACCTCCTCGGTGTGAGAGGGTTTTACATCACCTGGAGGACAGGTTTTAGTTACAGGATCACTTCGTACCACACCAGGGTGATGCTCTCCTGTCACGTGACCTCTCTCCTCCATGGCAACAAGGATGCTGTCAGAGTGGAGGTGGGACTTCAGGACTATATCCCTGTAGGTCTTGTCTATGTGCCTCTGTCTTTCTTATGTCTTCCAAGTCTGCTACTCTAGCATGTAGAGAACGGACTCGTTCCCTGAGAGCAAAGAGCTCCTTGCACCTAGTGCACACGTAAGGCCTCTCACCAACTGGGAGCAAATCATACATGTGACACTCAATACAAAAGACTGGAAAGCCCCCATATCGCTGCTGGACTGCTGTCTGCATCTTAGTTTTAAGCTCGTGTTTGATATATTTAAGTTCTTTACTTACTAAGGATTGCTGTGGATACTTATACTAATAAAAGTGTACCTAATACGTTTTATATACCTTGTTCACCTGAAGCTTAATTAATCTCGGGTCCTTAATGTATGACTGATTTGGATAAAGAGCTGCGCCTGAGAGCAGCTCCTTTCCTTTAAGATATGTAAGTATCTATAAAGCTACAATTATCCCAGGGGTGGGTGGGAAATGAGACTTACTAAAAGAAGGCTGCTACACAGTACCCTGTCCTGTGCTTCTGAGGTAAGCTGTGACCAACTTCCTGGGTGATTAACAGTCCTTACTTGGATAGAAGGAGTCTTTCAAAATGGCCTTTTGACGTGCCACTTGGCTTTAACACCTATTTAAAAAGTTTTACAGGTCTCTTGCCCATAACAGGAAAGCATTGGCAGGTGCCGAATTCTACTTTGGTCCATGAGGCTCGTGGGCATACTACCTGTTCCACGTCTTTTGCAGTATATGTGTTGGTTTGCCCTTGCAACCTCTTATACATCGGGCGTACGATTCGTCCTGTCAAGCTTCGTTTGACAGAGCATGCTTCAAGACTTAGGACTTCGGTTCTCACCGCCCCGATTGTACAACATAGTTTGGATTTGGGTCATAAATTTACGGACTTTACTTGGAGAGTGCTGGACATGGTCCCGGAGCACCCACGAGGGGGGGACCGCGAACACTCTTTGCAGCGTCTTGAACAGAAGTGGATTTTTACGTGGAACACCGTTGAACCTTTGGGTTTGAATAGAGAATTGGACTGGGTCAGCATTCTTTAAAGCTTGCTTTTCATTTTTAAACCGAATGCTTGAATTTCATTTTCCTTTTTTTGGTTGTTGGTTTTCTTTTTGGATTCCTCCACTTTTGGTTTTTAACTTTGGGCTTCGGAAAAACAATTTTACCATGCAATAATTTACTTCATGGCTATTGGTCCACCCTAGCTATTTAATTTGCTTCTTGGGCTTTTGATCATCAATGAGCATGCGCCGGCGTCTTGGAGAGACAGAAGACGCTGTAGTTTCACTTTCATGGCAGTTTTTTAGAGCGTTGATACAGGGCGCGAGAAATCTTGCATTCACCTGAAACGCAGTACTGTGTCCTTTCATATTTACTGCTGCTTCAACATTTATTGTTGATGTTCCTTGGACAAAGACTTGGAACTTCCGTGGTCGCTGTCGGTCTCCCCTGGAAGGATATATGCATTGACGGGGAACGGCTGTTTGGATAAGTACCACGTTTTTTTCATTTTTGCTTTGTACTGCATTTTAAATCATATGTGGTTTTTGGCTGAGGTGACACCTTTTGTGGTGGTTTTACCTTAATTTTAACCCTTAAGCATATAATTTCACAGGGTTAATTATAAACTGAATAAAATGGAAGTTACAGCTTCAAGAGGGTAGTTTGATCCTCCGGGCTGCCTTCCGACAAAAAAACATTACACATTTTTTGTTTTGCTCACACTGTTTATACTCTATTTTTGTTTTGGGTATTAATTTGATAGAGTGGGGGTTTTTTGTTTTTTGTTTGGGTTCTAAATTTAAGCAGAAAGCTCTCCTCTGTGTTTTAAATTTAAACTTATACTGCTGCTATTAGGCCCTGACTGATTTAACAAATACACTGGGTTCACCGATTAATCAACTGTAATCCAAAGAATTCCCTTCAGAAAAAGTCCCAGAAGTATATACTCACTATTGCAGATCTCTCTCCAGATGTAGCAGTCCCCTTTTGTAGTTCTTCATGCTTTATCGATATTTCCTTCAATTCTTCCAATACATTTCCTTAGATACCATTTCAGTCATGGGTAACTCCCCTACATCTTCTTCAACACAGACCGAAGCAAAGAATTCATTCAGTCTCTCCGCTATGGCCTTGTCCTCCCTTAGCATCCATTTTACCCCTATATCATCTAATGGCCCAAATGATTGTTTTTTAGGGGGTTTTGCTATGAATGTACTTGAAAACATTTTTATTATGCGTTTTTGCTTCCGGGACAAGCTTTTTTTTTCAAATTCTTATCAATTTCTTTCATCTAACTTGCCAGTGGTGGTTGTTTCCTGTTTCGTCATTTGATCCTTTTTCCATTTCCTAAAAGATGCCTTTTTGGCTACAACAGCCTCTCTAACCCCACCATTAAATCATGCTGGCAGTTTTTGGCCTTCCTTCCACTTCTTAAAACATGGAATATATCTGGTCTGGGCTTCCAAGATAGTATTTTTAAACAACACCCATTTTTGATGTAAATCTTTGCAGCTGCTCCTTTTAGTTTTTTCTTAATTATTTTCCTTATTTTAACATAGTCCTTCTTTTGAAAGTTAAAAGGTAGTACTGTGGACTTCCTGCCGTCCTTTCTCTATTTATTAAATCAAATGTGATCATGCTATTATCACAGTTGCTAAGTGGCCCTGCTTGTTCCTGGAGAAAGCATAGTTACTCACTTGTAACAGGTGTTCTCCAGGGACAGAAGGAATTGGTCCTCACAACCCTCCCTCCTCCCTTTGGAGTTTCTTCTTTACTGTATTTTATGTTTGCCCCTCTTAGCTATGTCATTAGACTGAGGCAAGATGGCACCCTTGTTCAGGAAGAGGACCAAGTTTGCATGGTGTATCTCTTAAAGACTTTCTTTGAAAGCTGGGGAGATGCTCCAGACAGGCTCCATCGGTGCTGACATCACCTGTATGTGAAGACTGACTCCTGCTGTTCCCGGAGATCACCTGTTATAGGTGAGTAACTACACTTACTCACCTGTAGCAGGTGATCTCCGGGAACAGCAGGAGTCAGTCTTCACAACCCGCCCTCCTCCCCTAGGAGTTGTAGGTTTTTTATCTTTTTCTACGCTATGACCTTACTGAAGAGCATCTCTGGGAAGGCAGGAAGGCATGCACACATGCAAGGATGGATGCTGCCAAAGGCTTGGTAGTGTTCCCATTTGGGCTCTGTTGGAGGACATCACCCATATGTGAAGATTGATTCCTGCTGTTCCTGGAGATCACCTGCTACAAGTGAGTAACTACACTTTTTTAGCTGTCCCTGTAATCTAATATACTGTATGGGGGTCATTCCGACTCATGTTTAGTGGGGATGGACATCTGGTTTGGACTTCCATCCCTGCTAGACACCAGGGGGCTAATTCTGAACACAGAGCTCCTTGCACATATAGAGGAGATGTGTGAGGAGCTCGGGCTGGAGGAGGAGCGAGGGCGGGCCGGAGGCTGGACCCTGACCCTGACCCTGACCCTGACATAAGGGCCGATTCCGGTCATGGTCTCCAGACTTAGACGGGGGACTTATTTCACTCCGGAGATGGAATAAGTCCCCTTGGGTGTAGGGGATCACCAGCCTTGGGCCGCCGATGGCAGGTAAGATGCAGCAAGGATTCTCCACTACCTGATCCTGGCCATGGCAGGCCAGGTCAGGGGTCGGGTGGCGGGGAAATGAGTAGGGGAGCTGTTTGCTGGCAAATGGGACTCTTGCATGGCATCCCGGTGCCATGGTGAATGGATGCCAGAGCACTGGCTCCATGCAGGAGCCCCGGTTGGAGTTGTACGGGGAGTGGCCTGGATGTACAGAGGCCCAGAATCGGGGCACATCCTGGCCCGTCCAGGCTGGTTGCACCAGATTCTGCTCCCACGGGAACATCTAGCCCCTGCAGGATCAGAATCGGGTGCAGATCTGGCTCATCCAGATTTTGGATGCCTGGATGGGCCGGATATGCCTCGATGGGAATCGGTTCCTATGTGAGTTGTATGAAACGTCCAAGTGAAGTCAAATTAACAGAACATAAATTATGTGTTAACACTAGAAAAGAGTCAGCCATGACTGTGCAACATTGTGTTGATAAGGGACATACCTTTAATCAGCGTAAATTGGAAATTATTGATTGGATACCCCCATTGATTTGGGGAGGTGATTGAATTATTGTGAATGATGGCGTTTTAATTTACAAACAATGGCTCCAGGTGACTTAATGAAGAAGTGGAGTGGCAACCTTTGCTTTAAATACCAGAAAAGGAAAACTCTGGGTAGGATTCTCAAAAGATGGTGAAGAAAGATCCAACAAGAAGGCAAACAAAGATGAAAATGGAGATGAGTATGACTTAAATTAATGCAAATCCGAAACAGTAGCACTTTGCTGGGCATTTTTGAAGTCATATTTTAGTAGAAGATTATAAAGTATTTGGTTGAAGATGTGAAGACAAGAAAAAAGTTTTACATATTTATATTTACATTAAAATGAACATATAAGGATGCTGTAAGGTATTATATACCGTAAATATGTTTCTGAGCCTGATAAAGAGTTTATGTAACCAGTGTATCACTTGTTTTAACAGGCTTTGTTAATCCAGCCATAAACTAGGTGTTGATTACCTGAAGTTCTATGACCTTATTTCTGGAGGAATTCTGTGCAGAAAAAAAAGTTAAAATTTTGCATACTATTTTAAAATTCTATAAAAGTCTGCATACTATATTTAGAATTTTATTGTATAATTCCTCCATCATAAGGCCTAAAATCCACACCCAGCTTTTCTCTTTATTAGGCTTGACTCTCCTTAGCAGTGTCTCTCTCCAGGATCCACCCTCCTCATCTCTCTGTCTCGCTTGAACTTAGTTTGAACCCTTTCCCTCCCCTGGTAGTCCAACCTCCAGCCTTTTCTGTTCCTTCTCCAGGGTGGACACATCTGAGTTTTGTCTATCCCCTAGTTCTTAGTTCTCTTTCCCATTGTTCCACTCTGTTCCCCTGTTCTCTCTTTCCTTGCCCTCCAGCAGTTCTCTCTCCTTCTCACTTCTGTTTCTGAAACTCCCAGCAAGACCCCCATTTCTGTGTTTCCAAAGTCGTTCCTAGCCCATGTAAAGCACCTATGCAAAACCAATAAGGCAATCTTCCACAAACTAAGAGTACTACAACCTCTACGGAGCATCATTGAACCACACGATTTCAGGACTGTTGCGCAAGCACTTATTATGCCACACTTCGACTACTGCAACGCTATCTTACAAGGGCTTCCAAAGAAAACCCTAAACATTATGCAAATGGCCCAAAATGTGACAGCCAGGATCATCATGAGAAAAAACATTACTGAACACATCACACCTGTATTAATTGAACTCCACTGGCTTCCCATCACGGCTCGGATAAAATATAAAACACTGATAACCACATTCAAACTCATACATAACACAGCGCCATCCTTTCTCTCCACCCTTATCAACACGCAACCCTCAAACAGAGACAGAAGAACCGTCAACTCTGACACCCTACACGTTCCAACCGATATCAGATCTGTCAAAGCCAGTACTAGCCACCGAGCATACTCTTACGCTGCCCCCACCCTCTGGAACCAACTACCACCTGAGATACGAGCAATAAAAGACCTAATAGTATTCAGAAAAAAACTCAAGACACATCTATTCCAGTGTCAATACAATTTGATGTAACTCCCAGGGGACTCCAAGCTGCCTCACTTTGAAACAATGAGAACTGTTATACGAAATGCAAAAATGTAAAAATGTAGATATGTAAATCCTGAATCCGCTCCTTTAAACCATCTTCCTGTGTGCTGTGCTTTTCCCTCCAAATCAACGTGTTTATAACCCAAAATTTCTGTCATGATTGACATCCTTCAACATGTAATTGAACCGCTATTGATCGCTGGAAGTAGCAGTATACAAATGTATACTAAATAAAATAAATAAATAAATGTATCTACTCTCCTCAATTCTCCCACTCCTGCCCACCCCATGGTACCCCCCTCCCCCAAGCTTGTTCCAGCTCTCCTATTGTGTGACAAGAGGAGGAGGTAAATGGCTGTACATCAGGCTACATCCTCCTCCTTTGCCATCCTGGGCCATCTGCTCTTTTAACTGCTTGGGACTCTATACACTGCACATTTCATATGAGTAGTTGGGCCTAGAAGACAGAGGAGGAAGACGGGGCCTGATGTACAGTCATTTGCTGCCGCTTTTTGGAGACATTGCATGCAAATATATCTCATGCATATTTATTAGGGATATTCTGAAAACCTGACTGGTTTGTGGCATTTCAGATTTGTAGTCTGACACCCTGCTGTAGGCAGAGTAGTTGAACCCAGTAGTTGTGCTATATCTAGTCATTATTTGTAAATCAGTATGATATTTTATGAACGGTGGTGTCACAAGAGTTAATAAGCATAAAAGAAACATATTGATATTTTTGACTTTTTTTCATTTTGCAAAATACATGATTATTTTATTAAACATCTCTCTCCCTTGCAGTGGCCTGCTGTCCTCAGACTATGTGGAAATTCATTATGAAAAGGGGAAACCACACTTCAGTAAGGTAAGAGATCTATATAATGAGATAGGTCTTCGCTATTTACCAAAATAAATCTTAAAACAAAAAAAGGCCTAGTTGTAAGGGCATGGGGAGAAGGGTAATAATGTGTTGCAATTTGTCTTTCTGCAGTCATGATAGGAAAGAATGTCTTATTTCTTGTGGGCTAGTTTTTCAGTGGAGTAACAATAACAAAAAGTAAATATTCTGGCTGTATTTGGGAGAAGTCGGAAT
Source organism: Ichthyophis bannanicus (assembly GCA_033557465.1). NCBI lineage: Eukaryota > Metazoa > Chordata > Amphibia > Gymnophiona > Ichthyophiidae > Ichthyophis > Ichthyophis bannanicus. The sequence continues at coordinate 455,482,043 of CM066036.1, forward strand.
CTTGCATTTTATTGTTATTGTAGAAATTTTGGAATTTAGGAGGCAAGAGGCCAAATCCTTGAAGCAGCAGTTCCATTTTATTACAAATGGAAACAAAAGAATAGAATGTAGCTGCAAGTGAGATTTGAAGTGCCAGTCATTCCTACACTTCCAACCTGAGCTAGCAGGCCCTGTGCAAGAGATTATATAGGGGGCAGGCTTTTAGAGTTTCATCATTATCAATCCCTACTGTTCTCATATCCTCTTTCAACATATACTCATTCTCTGGAGATAAGCAGGGGGATGCAGGCACATCAAAGGAGACGTCCCTGGACTGAGCCTTGTGCTGGATCTCCCATAGCTCAAAGAAGTTTTGTTTCACTGAGCATGCGTGCCTGCTTCCTGCTGGCCTGCTTCCAGAAAATCAGTTTTTTCTTTCACTGCTCAGCAGCCTGCATGGGTCTCCCTTTCTCTGCATTTTGTCTTCCTTTTTTGGGTTTTTCTCGGTTCCATCGCTCGGTTCTTACATCCTTTCAGACGCACGAATCTGGATTTGCCGGCAGTAAAAAAATAAAAAATAAAAAAATAAAAAAGATACACTTGACTGCCTTCACCTCATTATGCATCCGTTGCAGTTTTCCTTCAGCCATGCGAAACGAACAGTAAACAAAGATAAACGTGTCTGTCTTAAGACAGCAAAAAATATAAACGTGTCTGCCTTCACTTCACCACGGGACCATGGGTAAGTGATTATCTCCAGGAACAAGCAGGAATGAGTCTTCACATATGGGTATCGTCGGTACCGACGGAGCCTGTGTGGGAACACTCCCCAGCGTCCAATAAGAAAGCTTTTGGGAGCATCCCGCGGCGCCTGCGTGCTGCCTTCCTGCCTTTCCCAACCGCCTCTCTCCATTTCTTTTTTTCCGCGGAGCCAGCAGGTCGTGTTCCTGTCACCGCAGAAGAAGTTCTTTATATTTTCTTTATTCTTTTGTGTCGCGTCTGCCTTCTTCGACGTCGGACCTGTACCGCTGGTCTTTCTTTTCTTTCTTTCAAAAAAAAAAAAACAACGCTTTATTTTTACTGTGCATTTTCAGTTTTTGGGCCCTAGGCCTAAAAATATTTTCCTCATGGAGAAGCCCGCTTCTGGGTTTAAAAAATGCACAAAATGTGGCGGTACTATTTCTGTCACCGACACCCATGACTGGTGTCTAAAGTGTTTGGGACCTGACCATTCCATCACGAATTGTATGTCCTGTACCATGATGTCTAAAAGAGGTCGGCAGAACCGAGCAGCCAAGCTCAGTACTCTGTTTCCCTCTGATGCAGCTTCGGTGGCATCGACGTCTTCCAGGGCTGCTTCTTCCTCCCATGGATCTCTGGTAACCAAGCATAAATCTGGCCGGTCCTCGAAGGGCAGATCTCCCTCCAAGCATCAAGATGCCTCCAGGCTTGCCCTCGAGGATTCCGCACCGGCAAAATTACCCCAGCAGGAAGCTCCGGCTTCCAAAGCATTATCTATGGGGTCACAGGTTGACATCGATGGCTCGGCCTCGACAGATCACCTGTTGCCATGTTCTGGGGTACCGGTGGCTCCCACTGGTACCGACATCCAGACTTTGGTGGCGTCGATGGATCAGAAGATTCTGACCATGCAGCGCACCTTAACAGCTTGCATACAGGCTGCGACACCTCCGGTACTGCAACAATCCCCGTTGCTGGTACTGGCTCCGGTACCGGCATCGCTCCCAGTTCCGGTACCGGTTGCATCGACATCGGCTTCGGTGTCGACTGCAACGGTACCCTGTCCTATGATGCCCATCGGTACCGAACCAGTACCGATTACTGCCGATGTCGATCCCACTCGATACGGTTATCAGGCTTTAGAGGAGCATCCAGACAGGCGATACTTCGATTCCTCTGAGGACTCTGATGAGTCTGAGGGTTCTGTAGAAGCATCGATACTTCTTCCTCAGGAGTCTTCTTCACCTAAACGAAGAATGTCTCCTCCAGAAGACTTGTCTTTTCAAGACTTTGTTAGGGAAGTGGCTAGGGGCTTCTCTATCACAGTGACCCCTGAGTCAGAACCCAGAGCCAAGGAGTTGGATATTTTACAATATCCTAAAACTCCTAAGGAGGTGGGAGGAGTTTAACCCAAGATGGCCGCGGTAGCGTTTCTTCGTGTTTTTCATGCCTAAGCGGAAGGGAAAGCTGAGAGTTGCTCCCTCTGCACCTCAGCTGCCCAGTAAGGGTCCAATGGACCATTTTGTTAAAATACCCCCGGAGAAGGTGCAGGAGATCAGAGCCGGCTTGGTCGCGCCGATTACAGAGGATCAGCTGCCTCCGTCGGATGTTGATACTTCTCTCTCTCCTGCAGCGAGGATTCCTCCACCGTGCCCTGCTGCCTTGGAGCCTACCTCAGCGGGTGTGACGTCGATGCCTCCCGAGGTGGGGGCGCCGGCTGATGTGGGGGCGCACGCTGGGAGTTTTGTCTCCTTGACTCCCGATAGTCTCGCTGAGATCTCGGTTGGCAGTTTGGAACTGAGTACTCCATTGGGAAGTTTGCCTTTGCGAAAATTGCCTTCCCTTACTCGCCCCAAGGTATTTACATTGGAGACTCTCTGGGAAGCTATTGCTACTCTCTCTTCCTCTATTAATTCTCAGACAGCCGTATTGTCCTCCCAGATCCGGGAGAATGCTGTTAATATCCAGGAAAATGTGGGAAGTATCCAGTCGGTTGTGTCTACCTGTGAACAGATTAAAAAAGATAATGTGACTCTTGGTGCTCAGCTTGCTACATTTTCAGATATGTCCTCAGCCATGGTGAAGGAGAATGAAGTGCTCAAGTATAAGTTGGAAGTGTTAGAAAACGCTTCCAGAGCGTCTAACCTTCGGGTCTTAAATTTTCCTCGTCTCCCTGAGGTGAAGGCCTTGGACATGTTTAAACGGTATATTATGGAAATTCTGAAAGTTCCTTCGGATTTAATACCACCTCTTAGTAAGGTATACTATCTGCCTTCCCGAAGAAAAGCTGAGACGTCTGTGGCTGTGTCTACTGTGAACTTTGGTGTCCTGGATGTGACTGGTCTCCTGGAGGATACTGGACGTGAAGTTTCCACTCCTATCTCGTCAACTCTCCTTGTGCAGTGTGCTTTGGTTTATTTATTTTATTATTTTATTTTATTTATTACATTCTCTTATATACCGCACTATTCTGCATCAGTGCGGTTTACATTGAACAAACTGAAATTACATAGAACAGGGCATTATAACTTGGAGATAACTATTTTACAGGGAACATGGGCTATGGAGGGTTAAGTGGCTTGCCCAAGACCACAAGGAGCACCTGTGGGACTAGAAACCCCAGTCCTTCCGGCCCAAGGTTGCTGTCCTCTAGTGGGATTTGAACCCCTGACCTTCCAGCCTGAAGTACCTTGCCCCAACCACTAGGCCACTCCTCCACTCTGATAAAGACTGGCTCCTAAAAATGTTCTTTAAGAAAAGATGTGATACCTTTATGGGTTTTAGGATATCAGTGTTTCCTGATTTAGTTAAAGAAACTCAAAGGCGGAGGAAGCAGTTTCTGCTTTATAAACCTGGGGTATTAAATATAGGGGGTACCTTTTTCCTGAGGTTTCCCTGTAGATGCCTGGTGCTTATAGAGGGAAATAAGTATATTTTTTCTGATCCCATAGATTTGGGTAAATTTATTTATGCTAGACTTCCCGCTGTGTCCTCTACTGAGTAAACTATGGATTTTTTACATCTGTATCCTCCATAAGTGTATCTCAGGGGTCTGTGGTCTATTGGGTTTTTCTTGTTAAATAGTTTTTGTTTAATATATTTTCCAATTCTCTGTATTGGATGGGTGATGTCTCTCCTCCTCCCCAAATATTGTGGACTACAACAGTGCATGCTTACTTACTTGTATTTCTATATTTGCTTATGGGTTGAATGTTATTACCTGCGTACACTGTATTCGCTGTAAGGAATTATTTTCTTGCTGTTTTTTTTTTAAATTCTATAAATAAATTAAAAAACAAACAAAAAACTCCTAAGGAGGCAGCTACTTTACCTGTTCATGAGATTCTGTATGATCTCATGTTGAGGATGTGGGAGACACCTCTCATCACCTCTCCTCATTCTCGCAGGTTAGACACCATGTATCGTGTCCCTCCTTGTCCTGGCTTCCACAAGACTCAGCTTCCTCACCACTCTATTGTGGTAGAGTCTGCAATGAGGAAGATAAAGAGTGCAAAAAGACACTCATCTAATCCTCCAGGGCGTGATTGCAGGACCCTGGATGCTTTTGGCTGAAGGGTTTTCCAAGCTGCTATGCTAGCTGCTAGGATCAATTCCTATAGTCTCTATATAGGAATGTTTCTAAAAGAAGTCACAGATCATCTGCAGACTTTAACCCCTTTCATTTCAGAGGATAAAAGACAGGAGTTTCTCACTTGGCTCAAACATGCCCAAGATGTCTCCAAATTTTCCAACCATGCAGCCTTTGACTCTTTTGAGTGTGTAAGCAGAGCTTCGGTTATTGCCATAGGGGCATGCAGAATTGCTTGGCTACAAGCTTCTGATTTGGAGCTCTGGGTCCAAGATGAATTGGGAAACCTCCCTTGTACAGGTGAAAACCTTTTTGGTAAGGATTGGCAAGCAAAGGCCACTCAGATGGATGCTAAAAACTCTGCTTTGGATCGACTTTCAAAGTCTACCTCTGCTCCTGTTAAGAAAAGATTGTTCAAAAAGACATCTTTTTCCAAAAAGGGAAGATACTATCCTGCTTATGGTCAGCAGGCATCTTCTGCAGGTCGTTTTGCTGCAAAGCGTCAGCAACCACCTAAACAGGCCAAGTCAAAGGCTGCTAGGCCTTCCACGGCCCAGCAGCCTCAGCCTCCTCAGGACCTTTGACTAGCAACTAGAGAACTTAGCCTTTCTAGCTCTGGAAGGACCAGAGCCCCTTACCATCCCAGGAAGGTTGACTTACTTTGCTCCCAGATGGGAGAAAATCACAACAGAGCAATGAACACTCTCCATCATAAGGGAAGGGTACAAGCTTCATTTCTTAAGCCTTCCCCCTCACACCATGGTGAAACAGTTCAATTCTCCAACATCTCAACCTTTTAGGTCAGGAGATTGCCATCCTTCTTGCCCAAGGGGCAATAGAAGTACCTCTTCTTCAACAAGGCACAGGGTCCTATTCCCCTTATTTTCTTATCCCAAAGAAAACAGGGGGCTACAGACTCACCTTAGATCTCAGAGAATTGAACAAATTTCTATTCAAGGAGAAATTCAAGATGATTTCTCTCGGTGCTCTGCTTCCATACCTTCAGAGTCGGGACTGGCTTTGTTCTCTAGATCTCAAGGATGCGTACACCCATGTCCTCATCCATCCAACTCACAGAAGGTTCCTTCGGTTCCTTTTTCAAGGAAAGCACTACCAATACAGGATGCTTCCTTTTGGTCTGGCCTCTGCACCAAGGGTGTTCACGAAATGCATGGCAGTAGTAGCTGCATTTCTACGCACTCTAGGAATATTCGTCTTCCCATATCTGGACGACTGGCTCATTCAAGCTCCATCTCAAGCAGAGGCCAAGACTTGTCTAACCTGCACAATGCGTGTCCTTCAGTATTTGGGACTAGTAATAAACATCCCAAAATCCAATCTCACCCCTACTCAGTCCCTCGAGTTTATAGGGGCTTGATTGGATACCACAAATGCAAGGGCCTATCTTCCTCAGGCCCGTCGCCTACGCTTGGTGCAGTTAGCCTCCCAAATACAGTTAAAGCCCCATTTAACTGCTCGAGAAATGTTACAACTCTTAGGCCACATGGCATCCACTGTGCATGTGGTTCCATATGCTTGCCTTCACATGAGGGCAGCTCAATGGACTTTGTCCACCCAATGGACTCATGCATCAGGTTGCCTGTCAGACAAAATAGCAAACTCCTGTCGCCTCTTTTGGTCTCTCCAGTAGTGGAAGTCCTCTCCAAACCTGTTGTTGGGGTCCCCTTTTTAACCGTCACCACCCCAAGCAACCCTCACAACAGATGCTTCTCCAATGGGTTGGGGAGCTCATCTGTAGGATATCTCCACCCAAGGCATCTGGTCGCCACAGGAGACTTCTTTCCACATCAATCTCTTGGAGCTCAGAGCAATCTTCTTAGCTCTCAGTGTTCCATTCCCTGCTCAGCTACAGGACAGTCCTCATTCATACGGACAACCAAGTAGCCATGTTCTATGTAAACAAGCAGGGGGGAACTGGCTCTCTGTCGCTTTGCAACGAAGCTTTGCGACTGTGGGTCTTCGCCAGAGAGCATCACATTCATCTTCTGGCAGTATATCTTCCAGGCGTTCAAAACTCTTGGGCAGACAGACTCAGTCGAGTTCTGCTTCCACACGAATGGTCCCTCCACAGGGACCAGGTAGCCAGGATTTTTCGAATTTGGGGAACCCCGGACATAGACCTATTTGCAAGTCCGTGGAATGCCAGACTTCCCCGGTTCTGTTCCAGGATTCCGTGTCAGGGAGTTCAGGCCAAGGATGCCTTCCTCCTTCACTGGGGTCAAGACTTCCTTTATGCCTTTCCACCCATTCCCCTAATTCCCAAAACACTATTCAAGCTTCAGAGAGATCGAGGTTCTATGATCCTCATAGCACCACATTGGCCACGCCAAGTGTGGTACCCTCTACTTCTGCATCTCTCTCAAGCTCCGTCCCTGGAGTTGGGCTCTGTTCCAGATCTTCTCTCCCAGGAAGACGGAACGTTGTGGCACCCAAACCCCCAATCTCTCCATCTCAGGGCCTGGTTGCTGAAGGCCTAGACCTTCATGTTTTCCATCTCTCTCAGCAAGTCAGAGATATTATTCATGCTTCTAGAAAGCCTTCCACTAGACGTTCCTATGCTTTCAAATGGAAAAGATTTACCATTTGGTGTTCAGAGAAGGGTCTTAACCCTCTTGCAATACCTTTGAATTCTTTACTAGAGTATCTTCTACATCTTTCCCATGCAGGCCTCAAAACAAATTCGGTAAGAGTCCATTTGAGTGCTATTGCAGCGTCCCTCAAGCCTCTCAATGGACAGCCTGTTTCCTCTCATCCTCTTATAGCAAGATTCATGAGGCCTTTTAACTAAACCTCTTATTAGATCACCTACAGTGGCATGGGATTTAAATCTGGTTCTTGGCCAGCTTATGAAGCCCCCCTTTGAACCTTTAGCCACCACCTCCCTGAAATTTCTTTCTTGGAAGGTTATCTTTCTCATTGCAGTCACCTCAGCACGCCGCATCAGTGAATTGCAAGCCTTGGTGGCTAATCCACCTTATACAAGGTTCCATCATGATGAGGTAGTCCTTAGGACCAATCCACACTTTATGCCTAAAGTGGTCTCGCCTTTTCATCTGAACCAAGAGGTATATTTACCTGTCTTTTTTCCAGGACCTCATGCATCAAGTGCAGAGAGGAATCTTCATACTTTGGATTGTAAAAGAGCTCTCGCCTTTTACTTACAAAGAACACAGCAACATAGAAAGTCTTCTCAACTCTTTGTTGCTTTTGATCCTTCTCATTTAGGACTTCCAGTTTCTAAGAGAATTTCCTTCGCCTACCAGAGTAGGAACCTGTCTCTGGAGGGCCATGTCACAGCTCACAATGTGAGGGCCATGGCAGCCTCAATGGCTCATCTAAACTCTGTGTCCATCGACCAGATCTGTCGAGCGGCCACCTGGGCCCTCGGTTCATACCTTCACAGCCCATTACTGTTTGGACAGGACTCCCGCCAGGATGCCTCGTTTGGTCAGGCTGTTCTCAAACACCTGTTCCATTCCTAATCAACTCCTACCCACCTACTCTGGTTGGATGCCAGAGATCCATGGGGGGATGTAGAGCCCTTTTCAAGGACACACAACTCTGGGGTCTCTCCCTGGCATCTGCAGCTAGGGAGTCCCCATATGTGAAGACTCATTCCTGCTTGTTCCTGGAGATAGCACAGTTACTTACCTGTAACAGGTGATCTCTGGGAACAGCAGGAATAAGTCTTCACAACCCACCCACCTCCCCTAGGAGTTGTATCTCTCTATCTATCTCTCCCTCTCTCTCTCTCTCTCTCTTTGTCTCAGCTTTAAAACTCGAACTGGAGAGAGGCGGTTGGGAAAGGCGGGAAGGCAGCACGCAGGCGCCGTGGGATGCTCCCAAAAGCTTTCTTATTGGATGCTGGGGAGCGTTCCCGCGCAGGCTCCGTCGGTACCGACGATACCCATATATGAAGACTTATTCCTGCTGTTCCCAGAGATCACCTGTTACAGGTAAGTAACTGTGCTTTTCAGCTCGGCCCATCTTTGTCGGCTGACAGAAAAGAAACCCCAAAAAACAAACAAACAAATATTTATTTATTTAATTAATGTTGCTTATATACTGTCTTTCTACTATTCAAGGCGGTTTACATAGAACAAACAGTTAATAGTGCACGAGCAGCTATTTTACATAGAACTGGAACATTGAACATATATACTGTATAAACCATTTCAAGAGGAGAGTAAAAGCAAGTACCTGAAACTGCAAGTGGAACTTTTTCTTTTCACGTCACTAGAGTTTAGCCTTGCTCTGCGTTTTACTGCCTCTTCAGGGCCAGCTGTTATGTCAGACTCCTCCTCCTCCTCTCTCCCCCCATCGGGCCAAGCACAGGCTCGGGGGGGTCTCTAAAAGCAGTCTCAGCACCAGTCTTGTCACCTCTGGGTATGGCTGCGGGGTTTGGGGCTCACCCTGGCTGGCTTCTGCTTGGCAGATAGTACCCCTCCCCCTCCTGTACTGACTCCCAAGTACGTTGGCTTCCTCCTCTTTTCCTCCAGGGGACATGCCAGCCCCATAGGCTTCTCAGTCTTCCCTCCTCTCTTTCCTCAAAAGCTTTCTTCAGGATAGTTCTGCTCTTTTGCTTTCCTCCCCCAAAAGGCTCAATATGCGACCCAGTGTGCACTCAGATACCCGGATACCCCCACTCAGGAGGTCACTGGATCCCCTCCACTCTTTGACTGGCACAAACCTTCGCCTCTCGATGAGGACTTTTGTTCATTCCAAGAAATCTGGGGGCCTTCAGCCAGTTCTCAACTTCCATCATCTCAATTTGTACCATCAAGCGGGAAAAGTTCAAAATGCATTCTTTCAGCACAATCCTTCCCCTGCTCAGTCCTTATTGGCTCACCTTGCTGGACCTCAAGGATGCCTACACTCATATCCCCATCCACCCGCATCACTAGAGGTTCCTTCGCTTCACCTTCCTTGACCATCACTATTAGTACAAAGTTCTTCCTTTCAGGCTCTCCTCTGCCCCTCGCATATTCACCAATGACCTGATTCCATAATATGCACATCCTGCCCGCAGACACATCTGAATTGAAAATGGGCCCCATTTGAACCTAATTCCGCATCTGCAGGTCTAGATGTGCCTGCTGGTCTGGAATCAGGGATATAAACGTGTCCGACGCAGCACGGGCCATGTGATATAATGGAGAAACATGTCCCTGTAATATTATTGGACACGTGTAAACGTTTTGGACTTCCTTACGCCCATTGTATTCTGAAAAGTTGCATGTTTCGGATCCTGCTCATCTCCAGGATGTACCCATGGATGCCACACTTCGGTAAAACGTGCATCTCCTAAGCTGCTCTTCACACTGACAGTAGTCTGCTGATGCAAACTAGACATACACAAATGAGTGACTGCTTCTGCAACCTAGACTATATACCAGTCCTCCTTGGGCCCTGGAATTACCTACAGTGCACCCTAATGTGGTATAAGAGAATTTATTTATTTATTTAGCTGTATTTATATCCCGCTTTATGTAAATATGAACATGTATGTCAGGACATACCTTGCATCAAATGTTACTTGGCATTATAAAATGGCCTCAGTGATCCCTGCCTTAACAGTATAAAGCATGTTCCTTAGAGTCTCTCCAGTCCCGTCCCTTCTACTGGGTTGTGCCCCCCTTCCAGCAGCTTGTGGACTGAGTACGTCATCTTTTGATGACCCTGGGGTATAAGTAGACTGGCACCTCCCACCAACTCCAGTTTTTGTGCTCAGTCTGCTAGCAGCTGGAAGGGGTGCAGCAAGCCAGGGATCTGGCTTACTGGAGAGACTAGAGTAGGCAGGGCTTTTGGGGCTTCTGTCCTGTTTTTATTTTATTTTATTTCTTCTCTCTTTTTCTTTAATTTAAGTAAGTTGAATTTAGCCCATTCGGAGACTTCCCCCCCCTACCCCTCATGGTTTGGGGATTGGCGGGAAGGAGGCCTTACCGCCGGCGAGGACGTTGTGCTGAGGCCGGTGAGTGTTGGGGCCGCTCCTTCTTTGCCGGAGTGAAGAGGCCAAGCCGTTCTGTCTTTCCCGCCTCGCCGCTGAAGCCCTCGAGGTGGCTGAGCGGGCGGGCAGGAGGACGAAGAGCCGGCAGGCTTCGTGGCGCGGCAGATCATCGCGCTTTAAGAGGATTCTAACGGCAGCGCGCCGCAGGAGGTGCTTCGGTGAGGCCGGCACTTCGGGAGGTGAGTCCCTCCGGCTCGAGAGCTGTGGACGGGGGCCGCTTTAGGCTGGGTCTGCAAGTCTCCTGTACGTTTCTTTTTTAGGAACAGGGGCTGTTATCCCAAGAAGGAAAAAAAGAGATTTAGAAGGTGTGGGAGGAGTTACCGGCATTGATCGGAGAGGCGCTGAAGGTCCTGAACATGACATCCGGAGGCCCAGCGGAGGAAGATGTGCTGGAGGATTCTTTGATTCAAGCGGTTAGGAAATCTCAAAGGGTTTTCCCAGTCCATCATGTGGTGCGGCAAATGATCCAGGAAGAATGGGATCAGCCGGAGTCTGCCATAAGGGGAGTAAAGTCCATGTCTAGATTGTACCCGCTACCAGAGGGAGAGAAGGAGTTGCTGTGCTCTCCCAGGGTAGATGCGGCGGTGTCAGCTGTCGCCAAGAAGACTACGATTCCGGTCGAGGGCAGTTCGTCTCTTAAGGATTCCCAGGATATGAAGCTGGACACCCTGTTAAAGCAGGCCTTCGATGTTGGTGCCCTAGCTCTACAGGCCTCCGTTTTTGGGGCATGGGTCGCCCGAGCCTGCTTGCGCTGGTCCTAGCAGATCCAGCTGGCAGGGGATACCCCCAATGAATGCACGGGGGAGGCATCAAAGATTGAGTCTGGCATAGCGTACCTGGCGGATAGTCAGTACGATCTCATCAGAAGCCTAGCAAAAAACATGGCCTCGGTGGTGGCGGCCCGGCGTTACCTTTGGCTCCATAATTGGGCGGCCGACCCCTCTTCGAAGGCTCGACTCGGTAGGCTCCCCTTTAAGGGTAAGCTGCTCTTTGAGGAGGACCTAGATAAGTTGGTAAAGGAGCTGGGGAGTCTAAGGGAGGTAGACTCCTGGAGGATAGGCCGAAGCAGAATAGGGGGCCCTCTCAGGGGCGGACTCAACCTCGGGAGGTGAGGAGGTTTCGGACTAATCGCTCCTCGTCCTTTCAGAGAGGGAGGTTCTCCTCTAGGGGACAGGGCCTCCGGGGGTTTCGAGGGGCAGGAAGAGGTTTTGGTGCCTCTTTTCTCACCGCGGGTGCCAGGAAGCCCCAATGAAGCTACGGAGGCCCGGGGAGAGGACCTGCCAGTGGGGGGCAGGCTACGGCGGTTCTTCTCCACCTGGGCCTGGGTCACGACAGACCAATGAGTCTTGGAGGTGGTTCGAGAAGGTTATGCTCTCGAGTTTGCAAAGCCCGTCTTTCCTTCCTTTGTTCAGTCCCCGTGCCTGTCTCCTTCCAAGCTGGCTGTGGTGGAGGTGACGCTCAAGAGTCTGCAGGCGCTGGGGGCAGTAGTTCCCGTTCCTGTGGCGCAGTGTTGAACCGGCCGATACTCCATTTATTTTGTAGTACCCAAGAAGGAGGGTTCCTTCCGTCCGATCCTAGATCTGAAGGGGGTCAATCGGTGCCTCTGGGTCCCGCATTTTCGAATGGAGTCCTTGAGGTCGGTGCCGTTAGCGGTGAGACAAGGGGAGTTTCTGACTGCACTCGATCTCACAGAGGCATATTTGCATGTTCCCATCCGCAAGTCCCATCAACAGTTCCTGCGATTCGCAGTGCCGCAGGGACACTTCCAATTTCAGGCGATGCTGTTTGGCTTAGCGACAGCGCCATGCACTTTCACAAAGGTCATGGTGGTGGTAGCGGTGGCCCTCCGCAAGGAAGAGATCTTGGTCCATCCGTATCTTGATGATTGGCTGATTCAAGCAAAGTCCGAGCAAGAGAGTCGAGAGGCCATGCACAGGGTGGTCACTTTCCTGGAGAGCTTCGGATGGGTTATCAATGTATCAAAGAGCAAGTTGGTTCCCTCCCAGGAGCTGGAGTATTTAGGGGCAAGGTTCGACATGGGCAAGGGCAGGGTCTTCCTGCCGGAGTGAAGGACAGGGATGCTTCGGGAGCTGCTGCACCAGTTCCTGGCCCTGAAGGCGCCTTCAGCGTGGCACTATCTTCAGCTGTTGGGGACCATGGCTGCAACCATAGAACTGGTCCCGTGGGCCAGGGCTCACATGCGGCCCCTTCAGCGATCCCTGCTTCATCGGTGGTCCCACCAATGGGAAGCTTTGTCAGTAATGCTGCCCTGTCCGGAGTCGTTCAAGGAGTCCTTGCAGTGGTGGCTTCGTCCAGGCCATTTGGAGCTCGGGATGCCCCTCGAACCGCCGGAGTGGTTGCAACTGACGACGGATGCCAGTCTCTCAGGCTGGGGGGCTCACTGCGAAGGTCGGATTGCCCAAGGCCTTTGGAGTATGCAGGAGGCACAATGGTCTATCAACAGATTAGAGCAGAGGGCGGTTTTCCTAGCCCTCAGGGAATACGGAAGCTGGATGGGTCGGAGGGCGGTCTGAGTGCTTTCCGACAACATGACCACCATAGCATATATCAATCGCCAGGGTGGAACAAGCAGCCCATCCCTGGAAGAGGAAGCAGAGGTGCTGATGGTTTGGGCTGAATCCCATCTAGTGGCCCTATCAGTGCAACACGTGGCAGGAGTAGAGAATGTAACGGCGGATTACTTAAGTCACCGCAGGGTGGATCACGGGGAGTGTCAGCTATCGCAGGAGGTGTACCAAAGGATCGTGTACAGATGGGGTTCTCCCATCATGGATCTGATGGCGACTTGGGAGTCGGCCAAGGCAAGCCGATTCTTCAGTCGAAGAAAGAGTATGTCCAAAGGCTTGGACGCCCTAGTGCGAAGGTGGCTGACCGGCGGTCTTTTGTACGTGTTTCTGCTGTGGGCGCTTATAGGCAGGGTCATCCATGGATAGAGGCACATTCAGGGCTGTTGGTCCTTGTCGCTCCGGACTGGCCTCACCGTCCGTGGTATGCCGACCTCATGTGCCTACTGGCCGATCGTCCGTGGCGCCTGCCGGTGAGGGACTATCTTTTGTTCCAGCGTCCGGTGTGCATGCCACAGGTGGATCGATTCTCGCTTATGGCCTGGCTATTGAGAGGGCTCAGCTGAGAAAGCGAGGTTACTCCAGAGCTGTGATCTCCACTCTAAGTTCCCGCAAGCGCTCGACCTGTCTGTCCTATGTGAGGGTCTGGCGTGTCTTTTGAGGGCTGGTGTACGGAAAAGAGGAAGAGGGCCCTTTCAGTGTCTGTTCCAGAGGTTCTGGATTTCTTGTAGGCAGGTTTCAACAAGGGCCTGGCAGCCAGTTCCTTGAGAGTACAACTGGCGGCTATTTCCTGTTATAGGGGAAGCCCTTAGGCGATCATGCGGACGTAGTTAGGTTTATGAAGGAGGTTCGGCGGCTTCGGCCTCAACAGAGATCGCTGGTCCCTCAACCTTGTGTTGGACTCCCTTTCTGCTGAGCCCTTTGAACCGATGCAGCGGACGTCTCTTAAGAACCTTACACTTAAGGCAGTGTTTTTGGTGGCCATCTGTTCGACCACACGCATTTCGGAGTTGCAGGCTTTGTCTTGTCGTCCTCCCTTTCTAGTTTTTTCCAGGGAAAGGGTGGTTCTCCGAACGGTTCCATCCTTTTTGCCTAAGGTGGTTTCAGCATTCCACGTGAATCAGTCTGTTTCTCTCCCCTCCTTCTTGGAACCCTGGAAGGGGGATGACGCCTGCCTGCGTTACTTAGACGTGCGCAGAGCACTAAAGCGTTACTTAGCTCGTACAGAGCCCTTTCGCAAGTCGGAGTGGTTGTTTGTTCTGTTCGCTGGGCCACGTAAGGGGGAGGCGGCAGCTAAGGCTTCAATTTCCAGGTGGATCAGAGAGGCCATTTCCTCAGCTTACATGTTGAAAGGAAGACAGGCCCCGGTTGGTCTTCGGGCTCATTCTACTAGGGCCCAGGCGGCCTCATGGGCAGAATTCAGCCAGGTCCTGCCTCTGGACATCTGTAGAGCAGCGACCTGGTCGTCCCTGCATACCTTTGCTAAGCATTATCGGTTGGACGTTCAGGCAGCAGAAGAAGCGAGGTTTGGAGGAGCGGTTCTTCGATCCGGCATTGCTGGACCCTCCCGGTTTTGAACTGCTCTGGTACATCCCAGTAGAAGGGACTGGATTGGAGAGACGCTAAGGAAAGAATAATTAGAACTTACCTGCTAATTAGCATTCCTGAAGGAACTCAGTCCAATCCCTGATCCCTCCCAGGTTTTTTGGTTATCTTCTTATAGGCATGGCTGGCCCGAAGGAAGATACAGAGATAAGGGCTGGAGGATTCTCCGCTGAGGTCCTCATTGGGGTGGCGAGTTGGAAAGTTCAGGTGTCTCGCCAACACTGGTGAGTCAGGTAAGCCTTTTCTTCTCCGGGGACGGTGGGAAGTTCTCCCAGGGGAGGCGGCGTCAGGGGTTTTTGTTTGGTTATAGTTTAGTTATAGTTTAAGAATTGTATGTATTCACTTGTCTCTCCGTTAAGTCTGCTTTGCCAGTAGGTTACTGGAGTTGGTGGGAGGTGCCAGTCTACTTATACCCCAGGGCAGGGCCGGATTTACCTTGAGTGAGGCCCTACGCCAACAAAAATTGTGGGCCCCCAGCAGGGGCGGCCCAAGGGGGGTGCGGGGCCTCATTTGCATAAGGGGCCGCATTTGCATAAATATTTGCATAATGTTACCATATACTAACTTTTAGTAAACGTGCCTCTTAATGAGTGTATGGATAAAGAAAGACTAAAAGATTTCTACATTACTATAATCCAGTGCCAACTGCCAGACACATTAGGAACTACTACAAACACTGCCCATTTAGAACCCATAGTAAACCCGCCGTATCCTAACAGCACTACCAGGACTCACAAAGCACCATACTCTACCAATCAAAAGGCAACACTGCAAATATTAAACCAGTACATTTCAGAGAACAACAATACATGACCTACTGGGGAAAGAGAACAAGTGGCAATGTCAAATAGGAATTATATAAACAGAACACCTCAGCTCAGTTACACATGCAGAACATAGACCATCACCAAACAAGTAATCACAATTTAGAAACAGGAAGACAATAATTAAACTGGGAATCCCAAAAGCCAAACTTGGAATGTACAACACTGTAGAAATAAAACTATACATTAATTTGCTCTTGTACTAAACAAAGCGCAGACGTTAATGATGCACATTTACCAGAGCTGACATATTCCAATTAATAAATTCAAAATAAAGAGATATTTTTCTACCTTTTGTGCATTTTTTTCAGCTGCAATTGCTCCAGCCACTTTCTTCTGGTTTCTTCGTGTCTTCTGCTAACTCTCCATCGTCTGCTGTCCATTTGTCCTTTCTTCTCTCTTCTAGATTTTTTTCCATTCTCTCTCTACATCTGCTTTAACATACTAATCTTTCTCCTTTTGCTCTTTCCTCATTCCTATTTCATCCACTCAAATTTTACCCCTCCATCCTCAATCCCCACTTACTCTCCCAATACCCGGCCAATTGTAGATTTTTTATCCCTCCCACACAAAATATTTTTCCCTTCTCAATTTTACTCTTCCAGCCCCATCCCATTCTAATCCTCCCCCAACATCAGCTCCCTTCTAGTTCCAGCCTCACCCAGCATCCATTCCCTTCTAGTCCCTGCATCAGCCCATTTCCAGTCCTAGCCATCCATCAGCCCATTTCCAGTCCTAGCAACCCCCCAACCCAATACCAGTCCTAGCCCCCCATCAACCCACTTACAGTCCTTAACCCATCATCACCCATTTTCAGTTTAAGCCCCCCCTATAACCCATTACCAGTCCTAACCCCCCATCAGCCCTCTTCCTGTCCTATCCCCATCAACCCATTTCCTGTCATCCCCCTTATCCCATTGCCAGTCCTACCCCCCCCATCAGCCCTCAGCCCATTACCAGTCCTAACCCCATCATCCCACCTCCAGTTTTAACCCCCAGCCCATTTCCAGTCCTAGCCCCCCCATAGCCCATTACCAGACAGCCCCCATCAGCCCACAGCCCATTACCAGTCTTAACCCCCCCCAAAGCCCATTACCAGTTCTAAACCCCCCCCCCAACAGCCCATTACCAGTCCTTACCCCAGCAGCCCACCTCCAGTCTTAACCCCCAGCCCATTTCCAGTCCTAGCCCCCCCAACGCCCCTTACCAGACAGCCCCCATCAGCCCACAGCCCATTACCAGTCTTAACCCCCCCCAAAGCCCATTACCAGTCTTAACCCCCCCCAACAGCCCATTACCAGTCCTTACCCCATCAGCCCACCTCCAGTCTTAACCCCCAGCCCATTTCCAGTCCTAGCCCCCCCATAGCCCATTACCAGTCCTACCCCCCCATAGCCCATTACCAGCCCTACCCCCCCAGCCCATTTCCAGCCCCAGCCCCCCCCAATAGCCCATTACCAGTCCTACCCCCCCATAGCCCATTACCAGCCCTACCCCCCAGCCCATTTCCAGCCCCAGCCCCCCCATAGCCCTTTACCAGTCCTACCCCCCCATAGCCCATTACCTGGCGTTCCCCCCCAGACCATTTACAGCCCCAGCCCCCCCAATAGCCCATTACCAGTCCTACCCCCCCCATAGCCCATTACCAGCCCTACCCCCCCCAGCCCATTTCCAGCCCCAGCCCCCCCAATAGCCCATTACCAGTCCTACCCCCCCCATAGCCCATTACCAGTCCTACCCCCCCCCCCCGTCGGCCTAAAGTAAAATTTAATTTAAAAAAAAACCTGGTGGCTGCCGCCGCGGGGCCCCCTCTGCTGCCGCGGCAGCACCGATTGACCCGCGGGGGCCCCGTCTACAAGCTGAAGCCGTCGGGTCGGGTCGGGTCGTTCCTCCCTCCCTCCGTCCGTGCAGGCTGCAGGCTGTGAGACGCGAAAGGAGAGTGTCTCCTCGCGTCTCTGTTAAGCCCGCAGGGGCTGATGGGAAATTTCCCATCAGCCCCTGCGGGCTTTACAGAGACGCGAGGAGACGCTCTCTCTTCGCGTCTCTCACAGCCTGCAGCCTGCACGGAGGGAGGGAGGGAGGGAGGAACGACCCGACCCGACCTGACCCGACCCGACGGCTTCAGCTTGTAGACGGGGCCCCCGCGGGTCAATCGGTGCTGCCGCGGCAGCAGAGGGGGCCCCGCGGCGGCAGCCACCAGGGTTTTTTTTAAAATTGTATTTAAAAAAAATTTACTTCTTCTTTTTTTGTGGGCCCCTGCCGGCTGTGGGCCCTACGCCATGGCGTACATGGCGTATAGGTAAATCCGGCCCTGCCCCAGGGTCATCAAAAGATGACGTGCTCAGTCCACAAGCTGCTGGAAGGGGGGCACAACCCAGTAGAAGGGACTGGACTGGAGTTCCTTCAGGAACGCTAATTAGCAGGTAAGGTCTAATTATTCTTTTGTAGAAATTACCAAGGATGGACCCTTGCCAAGGGCACAAAACCTGAAACTGACATTGCAGTTCCCCCAAAGGATGCATAATATTGCTGAGCAACAAATGTATGCTCTTTTTGTGTCTCTGGCCTATAAGCGCACTCAGTCTGCTGCTCTGCACTATCGTTCCTCTCTTATCTCTCCCTACACCCCTCATCGGGAACCCCGCTCTTCTATCAGATCACTTCTTTCTATGTCCTTCTCTTCTACTGCCAACTCCAGACTTCACTCCTTTCACCTTGCTGCTCCCTATGCCTGGCACAAACTACCTGAGTCTGTTCTACTCTGCCCCTTTGCAAATCCAGGCTGAGTGCTCACCTCTTCGTTGCCACTTTTGGATCTGAACTACCTAATCTCCCTTGTGCTTCCTTACCATTCCCTCTAAATGTATCCTAGCCACAGTTGCTCTGTTGTCTCTCTTGAGTAGATTGTAAGCTCTGCTGGGCAGGGACCATATCTTATGTGTATTTGTGCAGCATTGCGTACACATTGTAGCACTATACAAATGATCAACAGTAGTAGTAGTAGTGGTAGTAGTAGGGCCTTCTGGCTAAGGCATCTGATTCCCACCTATCTGGGTAATGACACTTCTCACAGTAGCTGTATCTGTCCATCGTGCTTATGTCGGTCTGTATACATCCACTATCTGTGGGCAACCCTGTCTACCTTCTCACAGTCGGCTTTGTAACACTGCTCCCCTGGTCAAGACTGTGTGGGCATGGGAGGTGAGATCCCTGTGCCATCACACCTAGTAG
The DNA here is from genome assembly GCA_033557465.1 of Ichthyophis bannanicus. Taxonomy (NCBI): domain Eukaryota; kingdom Metazoa; phylum Chordata; class Amphibia; order Gymnophiona; family Ichthyophiidae; genus Ichthyophis; species Ichthyophis bannanicus. Next base: position 455,500,625 of record CM066036.1, read on the forward strand.
CCAACCTCCAGGTATATCACCAATCTTGCAGCTTTCTTAGATCCTGGGCTGTAGGCATCATGGAACAATATAGGGAATGTTGGCACAACATCATTCATGTCCCCCAGTGCCTGACACAGTGGATGTATGGCTGCCCTATCACACTGCCAACAACATATGATCTTATTAGAGTATGCTATGAAAAATAATCCAGAAGGAATCTGAATAGGTTCCCTATAGCTAAATGTCAAAACATATCCCTGTCAATAATAAGGGACCCTCAGAATATGAGCATTCAGTAGTGAAAACAGCACTAATACAAAGCCAAATCATTGGTCTCAAATGTGCATTTTGGGCCTGTATTAGTGCTATTTTCATTGTAGAATGCTCTTATTCTGAGGGTCCCTTATTAATGACAGGGATATGTTTTGGCATTTAGCTATAGAGAACCTTCTCTGATTTTGTCTGCCTGATCGCAGTGGCACCTGGGGAAACTACGGTCATCCATACAGTCCAGGTACTGGCCAGGCTTTCATATTCCCTCTGCATTAAAGATGAGAACACCAGATCCTCCTGTACACCCCTCAAATCACACACATACACAAATCTCACTTTCAGTCACAAAAACATAATTCTACCAAAAGGTTGCCCTGAACCTATGTTGTTGTTAAGTGCCATCAAGTCAGTGTCTACTGATGCCGACCCTCTGGATAGTTGTCCTAAACTATGTTCGATCTTCAGTCGGCTCATTGCTGATAGGATGACACCCATAACTGCTGTTATTGTATCGATCCATCTCATTGCTGATCTTCCTCTTTTGCCCTGACCTTCTACCTTGCCAAGCATGATGTCTTTGTCTAACGATTCTCTCTTCGCATGATGTGTCCAAAGTATGAAAGTTGAAGACTTTTCATCTGAGCTTCTAAAGAAAGCTTAGGCCTGATCTCCTCTAGTACTGATAGGTTTGTTCTTCAGGCGGTCCATGGTATACACAGTATTCGTCAACAGCACCATAATTCAAAGGCATCAAATTTCTTCCTGTTTATCTTTTTCACTGTCCAACTTTCACATCCATATGACGTTATTGAAAATACCATGGCTTGAACAAGTCGAATCTTTGTATGGAGAGAGACATCTCTGCTCTTGAGAATCTTATTGAGGTCCTTCATAGCCATTCTGCCAAGAGCAATGCATTGTTGGATTTCTTGACTGCTTGTTTCTTTATTGATAGTTGATCCAAGTATAGGTAAAGTTGTCAACTATTTCAATTTCTACTCCATCAACGATGAACTTATTGATTTTGCCAGTTGTCAAAATCTTTGTCTTTACATTAAGGCACAGGCCCATTTTAAGACTATGTTCCTTAATCTTGAGAAGCAAATGTTTCAGATCATCTTCACTTTCAGGCAGTAATGTGGTATCATCAGCATAGCGAAGGTTATTGATGAGGGTTCCACCAATCTTCACACCTTGGTTGTTTTCATACAGTCCTGCTTCTCTGATGATTTGTTCTGCACATAAATAAAACAGGTAGGGGGAACGTATGCAGCCTTGTCTTACACCTTTGCTGATTTTAAACCATTCTGTTTCTCCTTGTTCCATTCAAACTGTTGCTGCTTGATCAATGTAGAGGTTGTGCAAGAGAACTATCAGGTGTTCTGGTATACCCATGCTTTTTAATGTGGCCCAGAGTTTCTCAAGGTTTACGCAGTCAAGCCTTGCTGTAGTCAATAAAACACTATAGAAATCCTTTTGATATTCTTTTGTCTTTTCAGGGATCCATCTCACATCCGCGAAGATGTCTCTCGTTCCTCGCCCTTTCCCGAATAATCTTGATCTTGCTGAAATATGAGATCAGAGTGATTGTGCGATAATTTCCACAGTTAGTTGGATCACCTTTCTTTACTATTAGTATAAACACAGATTTTTTCCAGTCAGTTGGCCATGATGTAGTCGTCCAAATTTCCTGGCAGAGCCTTGTAAGTATGGCAATACCTGTATCTGATTGCTGTAATGCTTCAGTGGGAATGCCAGCAATGCCTGGTGCTTTGTTCTTTGATAAGGCTTTCAATGGTGTTTTGACCACTTCTTTCATCACCGGTGGCTCCTGATCATAAGGTATAGGTTGAAACAGCTGTTGGTCCACTTGATCTTTATGATATAATAACTCTGTATATTTGTCCCACCTTTTCTTGATCTTCTAAGCATCATTCAATATGGATCCTTGAGCAACTTGTAGCATTAGAATTTGAGGGTGGAATTTCTTCTTTAACTCTTGTAGCTTTAGGAAAGCCAATCTTGTTCTTCCTCTAACAGTTTCTGATTCTATTTCCTTGCATGTGTCATTGTAGTACGTCTCCTTGTCTTATCTTGCTGCACATTGGAAATCACTGAGTTCCTTATCGTTCCTCTAGTTTAGTCCTCTACCTCTGTGTTGTGAACCTCCTCCTGCAGCTTGGAGACTGGACATGTCAAAAACGTGACATCACTGGATGTAGTCTTCTGGTCTCCCCATCAGCCCCAGTGTGTCCAGTCTCCATGCAGCAGGAGGACGTAGTGAGCCTAGGTCTGAGCTCACTAGAGGAACAGATAAGGAGCGTCAGTGTAGCATAGTTTTCTGGTTAATTTGGATTCCTTGGCTTATTTCTTAATTTGGGTCCTGTAGCTTTAAATTTAAAAAAATAAAAAATAAAAAATTTTTGCTTGTGCCGGTCCCTGCTTGCCCTCTCGTATTTTAAAACCTGTTTCCTTTATTACCGCTTCAGGTCTCTTCCCCTTGCAAGTACGGGGGAGAGCTCTACTACAGCCAGCAGGAGAACGGTAAAAGAGGCCGACAATCGCAGCGCTTGCGAACCGGCAAGAACAGACTGCTGTAAAGCGGGCAGCTTGTCTGGCGGCTCCTTGCTTTCAGCTGAGCGGAGCCGCGTGGGCTGGAGCTCTGCGACAATGAGGGATCAGCTGTGAAGGAAGGCTGTTCTGGTCAGGTACTGTGGGGACAGAGCAGAGGGCAGGCAGGCAAAGAGGGCAGGTGCCGTGCAAACACCGTTGCGGTTCTTTTTGGTGCCATTTTCCTGGTCAGTCAGTGGCGGCCATTTTGGCAGCGTGGTTGCCGCGTGCGAGACAGTAGCTCCAAGGAGTGCTCGGCTGCAGTAATTTGGGGTCCAATTCTGCCTTCCAGGCTTTATCTTTATTTTATTTTATTGATTTATTTGGTTTGAGTTTTTTTGGTGGGGGGAGGCAGCCTGCTTCTTAAAGATTTCTGAAGGGGTAGGATTGACTGGGTCCCTGAGTTAGGTTTTAGCTGAATTTCATTTTGTCAAATTTTTATTTGTATCTCTTTATCAAGGGAGGTCTTAGTTTTGATTTTTTTTAAATAGATGGAGAAGAAAGAACAGTAGTCAGTTTTCTCCTTTGGGGGGAAGTGTATGGCGGCACGGCCTCAGTGTGTGGTGTGCGGTGCCCATAGAGGTGCTATCGCGGAATCTGGGATCTGTCGGGTTTGTACGGCAGTTTCTACCAGCTTAGAACAGCAGATGGAAGTTAATGCAATGGAGCTCCAGAGTACAGTGGCTGGGGCGGAGGGAGAGGTCTGAACGGTTGCCCCACCAGCAGCCGGCCAGAATTCGCCCATCAGGCAGGTGGGAGCACCTGCGCCTGGGGGATCAGGATCATAACTCGGGAATTTCTGTCCAGACTTTGTCTTAATTATGCATCAGGCGTTCTGTTTGAGACGACAGGGGAAATTGCCAGATCCCTTGCCGTTGGCTACGCTGCGCCAGCAGTTGGATTCAGCTGTGGCGGGCGGCGGTTCCCCAAGACCGCCAAAGAGGACCAGACCTCGGGAGCTCTCGTCTTCAGAGGTGGACTGGCAAGACTCGAAAGAGAATGAGAGAGAGCTTGAAGCTGGATTGAAGGAATTAGAGGAAGGGAAGATTCCCGAGCCGGAGGATCAGGCGAAAATTATTAGGTTATTCAGGAAGGAGGAGTTGGTAGCTCTTATCACGGAATCCCTTCAAACGCTGAAGCTGGCCACAGACCAACCAGCGGAAGAAGAGAGTGGGGCAGACCCAATTATACAGGCAGTGAGACAAACTCAAGTAGTATTTCCTGTACACCGTGTGGTTGACTGGATGATCCAGGATGAGTGGGATCAGCCGGAGGCGGGGCTTAGAGGGATTGGGACTATGAACAGGTTATATCCCTTAGCAGATAAGGACAAGGAGAGATTTCGGTCTCCGCGGATTGATGCAGTGGTGTCAGCAGTAACCAAGAAAACCACCATTCCGGTGGAAGATAGCGCGGCCCTAAAAGATGCACAGGATAGGAAAGTGGATGGTTTATTGAAACAATCCTTTGAAGCGGATGCTTTGTCATTGCAAGCTTCCATTTGCGGAGCTTCAGTGGCCAGAGCATGCCTCAGGTGATCCCAGAATTTGAGGCAGGGTAGCCAGCTGGAGCAGGAAGGTCTGAGAGAGCTGGACCACCTAGAGTCGGGGATGGCTTATTTGTCAGATGTACATTACGATTTGATCAGAACTCTGGCTAATAGTATGGCGTCGTTAGTGGTCACTGTGGTTGAGAAATTGGGTGGTGGACGGATCTTCTAAGACGCGCCTCAGCAAACTTCCGTTCAAAGGAACCTTGTTGTTTGGAGAGGATCTTGACAAGTTGGTTAAGGATTTGGGGGAGTCTAAAGGAGGAAGGCTCCCGGAGGATAAGCCTAAACAGGGAAAGTTCTCTCTGGCCTTTCGGGGTCAGTCTAGAGATTTTAGAAGGTTTTGATCTTCTCGTTTGGGGGGTTTCCAATGTGGAAGGTTTCCTTCTAGGGCCCAAGGTTTTCGGGGGTTTTGTGGAGCAAGTAGAGGTTTTGCAACAGCTTCCGTGGTGCCAACTCGAAAACCACAATGAAGTGAGGCGGGCCTCGGTGGGAAGTCAACCGATAGGCAGGAGGCTTCGGGGATTTCTTCCTGCCTGGGCCCAAATAACGTCAGACCAGTGGGTGTTAGAGATAATTCGCGATGGTTATGCGCTGGAATTTGCAAAGCCAGTTTGGGATTCGTTGGTGCTGTCACCCTGCAAAGGCCAGCGGAAAACTCTAGTGGTCCGCCGCACGCTGGACCATTTGTTGGAATTAGGAGCAGTCGTACCGGTGACGATAGAAGATTATGGCAAGGGTCGATACTCTATTTATTTCGTGGTTCCAAAGAAAGACGGGTCTCTACGCCCTATATTAGACCTAAAAGGAGTGAACCACTGTCTTCGAGTGCCACATTTCAGGATGGAGACTTTAAGGTCCGTCATTGTGGTGGTGCGTCAGGGAGAGTTCTTGACGTCTCTCGATCTTACAGAAGCGTATCTGCACATTCCGATCAGAGCGGGCCATCAAAGATTTCTTTGTTTCGCTCTTCCGTGGGGGCATTATCAATTCCAGGCGTTGCCCTTCGGTCTGGCGATGGCGCCACAACTTTCACCAAGATTATGGTGGTGGTAGCGGTGGCGTTAAGGAAGGAAGGGATTCTGGTGCATCCCTATCTCGACGATTGGCTAATTTGAGCGAAATCCGAGGCCGAGAGTGTACAGGTCACAAGCAAAGTGGTGAAGTTCTTAGAGAGTCTCGGTTGGGTGGTCAATCTGACAAAAAGTCACTTAGTACCGTCCCAGGACCTCGAGTATCTGGGGATGCGCTTCGACACTCACAATGGAGTGATATTTCTGCAGAATCATTGAGTTCAAGGATTGAGAGCGTTGGTCCGCCGGTTCAGAGCCATTCTGGCTCCTTTGGCCTGGAGTTACCTTCAGGTTCTGGGGACGATGGCGGCAACATTGGAGTCGGTACCGTGGGCCCGGTTCCATATGCGAACGTTACAGCGCGCTCTGCTCTGCCGTTGGTCGCATCAGGCCGACTAGTTGAGTGCAAGGCTTCCCTGTCCTCTCAAGGTCAGGCGGGCGCTAAGGTGGTGGCTAGTTCCGGGGTCCTTGATGAGGGGGATGCCTCTGGAGCAGCTGGACTGGCTTCCCTTATGGACGGACCCAAGCCTTACAGGATTGGGAGCACATTGCGGAGAGCTCTTCGCGCAAGGGCTGTGGACAGCTCAAGAGGCCACATGGTCCATCAACAGGTTGGAACTCAAGGCAATGGCTTTGGGGCTGCAAGCATTCGAGATTTCAATAGCGGGGAGAGCAGTATGAGTGCTATCGGACAACTCCGCAACAGTGGCTTACATCAATCGGCAGGGCAGCACGGGAAGTGTAGGCATGGAGGAAGAAGCGGAGGTGCTGTTCGAGTGGGTGGAAAGTCGACTTCCAGCGATTTCAGCAGCACACATTGCAGGGAGGACAATGTGATGGCGGATTTTCTCAGCAGGGTACAGGTGGATGCCGGAGAATGGGAGTTGCATCCGGACGTGTTTGCGCAAATAGTTCAAAGATGGGGATCACCGATCATGGATCTCATGGCGACCTTTCAGTCAGCGAAAGCATGTCGTTTCTTCAGGAAACGGCGAGAAAGGATGTCGGAGGGCCTCGACACTTTGATGCAACCTTGGCTGACGGCAGGGCTACTCTGTGTTTCTGCCGTGGGCACTCATAGGCCGGGTGGTGCAATGTATAGAGGCTCATCGGGGGAGCTTGTTGCTCGTGGCTCCGGACTGGCCAAGGCGTCTATGGTACGCAGATCTCATCCGACTGCTCGACAGGGAGCCATGGAGGTTGCCAGCATCGGAGAGTCTGTTGCTACAAGGTCCTCTCCATATGCCCCAGGTGGATCGGTTCTCGCTTACGGTATGGCTATTGAAAGGGCGAGGTTAAAGAAAAAAGGTTACTCTGGAGCAGTCATAGCGACTTTACTCAAGGCAAGGAAAAAGTCCACGTCCCTAGCGTATGTTAGCATTTGGCGTGTGTTTGAGGACTGGTGTTCCAGGAGACAGGTGCGTGCAGCGACGGTGTCAGTTCCTGGGATCTTAGGCTTTCTGCAAGAGGGCTTTGAGAAGGGTCTTGTGGCCAGTTCTTTAAGAGTCCAGTTAGCGGTGCTGGCATGCTATAGGGGCAAGGTGCACGGCGTGCCGCTCGGGGCGCATGCAGATGTGTTACATTTTCTGAAAGCCGTGTCCAGGCTGCAGCCCTCTTGCAGAGACGTGGTTCCTCTGTGGGATCTCAATTTGGTTTTGGGAGTGCTAACTAAGGAACCCTTTGAGCCTTTGCATAAGGCATCCGTCAAAGATTTAACGCTGAAGACGGTGTTTTTGCTAGCCATTTGTTCTGCAAGACGAATTTCCGAGTTACAGGCCTTATCCTGTAGAGAGCCGTTTTTGTCCTTTTCCAGGGAAAAGGTAGTGTTGCGGCCGGTACCTTCTTTTTTTGCCTAAAGTGGTTTCTCCATTTCATTTAAATCAGACCGTCACTCTTCCAGTTCTTGGTTCTCTGGACGGTGCTGTTACGGACCGGAGTTTGTGCCGAAGGCTCCTGCTGTTCCCATACAGGCTCCTGCTGTTCCCATACAGGCTCCTGCACATTGCTCTCTGGTTGGTTCTCCCGCTGTTCCCGCCCTCCCCGGAAGTGACGTGACTGCGCGCCCGCGGTCGCGTTCCCGAAGGTAGCTTCAGCTATTTAAACTCCTCGCCGGCGGCGCTCAAGACTCCTGCTTTGTTAATTACCCACTGCTTGTGCTTGAATGTGTGCCTTATTGTCTCTTGTGATCCTGCTGTTCCCATACAGGCTCCTGCACATTGCTCTCTGGTTGGTTCTCCCGCTGTTCCCGCCCACCCCGGAAGTGACGCGATCGTGTACCCGCGGTTGCGTTCCCGAAGGTAGCTTCAGCTATTTAAACTCCTCACCGGCGGCGCTTGCCGCCACGGCGCGCAACAGGGGCGCGCACCGAAGGAGCACAGCGTGCTCCTTGGGTGCGCACCTTGGGGCGGCTCCTGCAGGGCTATCTTTACTTTCCTTCTGGGAGTACTTGTTTGCCTTCCTACTTCATTTCTTGCTCTTTCGCGACTTGTATTGGACAGCCCTTCTCGGCTCCCCTTTGCCTCGGTAAGCTCATCTCCACTCTCCTGTTTTTTGCTCTCACTTGCTGCAATCTGTGTTCTCCCCCCTTTCTTTCCATGACCCTGATCCCTGTCTTCTGGGGCAACCGTTCTCCCCCTCTTGCCCCCTTAACACGTACTCATGGCTCCTTCCATCGTCCTTTTGTAAACCTTATTCCTTGCCTGCCCCCCTGCTCCTCCGCTTCCTCCCACCTCTTGTCCCCCCCCTTCCCTTCCCAACCCTGTCTCTTTTCGCTTTGGTCTTCTGAACTGCCGCTCTCTTCGATCCAAAACCCTGCTGATCTCCGACCTCATCACCCAGGAATCCTTTGATGTTCTCCTACTCACTGAGACCTGGTTGAGACAGGGGGAGGATGCACTCTTGGCCCGGTGTCTGCCCCCTGACTTTTCCGGCATCTCCTTCCCTTGTGTTGGCTGTGCCGGCGTCGTCGTGGCTGCCCTCATTCGTTCTTCCATTCCCTTCTCCCCTATTTTCTCTCCCCTCCTTCGATACCCTGAAGTTCTGCTTCTTCGCCTCCATTTCGCCTCCCCTTTATACCTCCTTCTCCTCTACTCCCCACCAGCTCTACGCCCTGAGCTTTGGGACTCCTTGCTTTCTTCCATCACCGATCTGTCCCTAACTTTCCCTCGTCTTCTTATCGCTGGCAACTTCAACCTGCACCTTGACCCCCCCCCCCCTGCTTTCTCCTTGACCCCCCCCCTGCTTCCTCTAGAGCCCTCTCCTTCAATTCCCATGACTTGTCCCTCCTCCAGCTTGTCCCCTTCCCAACCCACTCTGCTGGGTACACCCTTGACCTGCTTCTTTCTCCTTCAGCTCCCACTTACCAACTACAGCCTCTTCAGGCCCTTCCCCTACCTTGGACTGACCACTACTGCGTCGCCTTTCTTTGTCATCCCTCCCTTTCTAATTCCCCCCCCTTCCCGCAACCCCCCACACCTCCCTTCCCTGCTCTCGCCGTCTAACCCCCCAGACCCAACAGCTCCCCCCTGCTTCTGATCTTCTTCCATCTGATTTCTCGCTCCTCTCTCCCTCTACTCAGGCCTCCACCTGGGCTTCCGCTCTTTCTTCTGCCCTTGATCATATAGCCCCTCTTCGCGCCCGCCGTCCCTCTCAACCCTGGTACCATCCCGGTCTTTACCTTCTGCGCACTCAGCTCCACCATGCTGAGCGCTTATGGCGCAAATCCCCTTGTCCTGACACCCTTTCACGTTTTAAATCTAATCATGCGCATTACCGAACCCAGGTCCACAAAGCCAAACAGACTTACTTCTCTTCCGCCATTTCTTCTGCTCCTAATCAGACGTGCCACCTTTATTCAGTTCTTCAGTCTCTTACCTCTCTCCAGTCCGGTACTAGGTCTTCCCCCTCGCCTCCTGCGCCCACTCCCTCCCAGTTGGCAACCTACTTCAGCTCTAAGATAGCCGATCTCCGTCAATCTCTCCCCCATTGTCCTCCTCCCCTCTCTAGTCCCCCTCCTTGTTCTCCCCCTCCCTCCTTTCAGCTTTCTCATACTTGGCACTCATTCCACCCACTTACCTCCCCCAAGCTGATTGCATTACTCTCCTCCAAAAAGACCTCCTGCCCACTTGATCCCATTCCCTCCTCTTGGCTGCTCATTCCCTCCCTAGCCCTCGTCCCTCCGGCTCTCACCATCATCAACACCAGTCTTTCCCTCGGTGTCTTCCCCAAGCCCTGGAAGCATGCCCTGGTCCGTCCCATCCTTAAAAAGCCCTCCCTGGACCTCATGACTCCTGCCATCTACTGTCCTGTTTCCAACCTTCCCTTTCTTTCTAAAATCCTCGAGAAAGCTGTTTTCTCTCAGCTATCCACTTTCCTTGACTCTACTCACTTTCTTCACCCCCATCAGTCTGGGTTCCGTCCCGGCCACAGTGTTGAGACGGTCCTCCTGGGTTTCTTGAATGAACTTCACACAGCTCACGATCGTGGTGACCTGTCGGTGGCGGTCTCTCTTGATCTTTCTGCCGCCTTTGACCTCGTTGATCATTCCCTCCTTCTGGCTCGTCTTCGGGAAGTGGGTCTCTGTAGCACTGTTCTCCACTGGTTTCATTCTTTCCTTTCTTCCAGGTCCTACTCCGTTCTTCCCTCATCTCCCTCTTCCTCCACCTCTGAGCCCGTTCCTCTCCCCTGTGGTGTTCCCCAGGGTTCTGTTTTGGACCCCCTCCTTTTTAACATCTTTCTCACCCCCCTAGCCTTACTTGTTCAGCAACATGGGATCTCCGCGTTTTACTACGCTGATGACTTGGTTCTTCTCCATCACACTTCTCCCCACTCTCCCGACCTCTTCCCTCTAAACACTTGCCTCACTGCTGTTGCCAACTGGTTCACTACCCATTGTCTTCACCTCAACCTCACCAAAACTCTTGCCATCTGGTTCTCCCACGTGGTGATACCTCTCCCCAGATCGCCCCTTCTTTTTCCGGCTCCCCTGTCCCACTGGTCTCCTCCTTCCATTATCTGGGGGTTTTCTTTGACTCTCACCTCTCCTTTCATGATCACATTGCTCACGTATCAAAATCCTCTTTCTATTTCCTCCGACAGATTCGTGCCATCAGGCCTTTTCTCACCACACAGGCACTTACCACCCTTCTCCTTTCCCTGGTCATGTCTCGTGTCGACTTTTGTAATTCCGTTTTAGCAGGTCTCCTTGCCACCCAACTTCTCTGCCTTCAGCACATCCAAAACACCGCTGCCCGTCTCATTTTCCATTCCTCTCCACGTGACCATGTTACACCTTTACTCATCCACCTCCATTGGCTTCCCATCAAATCTCGTATCCACTTCAAAGTCCTGACCATCCTTCACCGTGTCCTTTACTCCCAGTCTCCTCAGTATCTCGCTGACCTTGTTCATTTTCACACCTCAACCCGCTCCCTACGGTCTCTGCACCTCAACCGCCTTCATCTCCCTTCACCTGCTCATGCTCACCTTCAGTCCACTCGCTCCTCTGCTTTCTTTTTCCTCGGCCCCGCTCTGTGGAACTCTCTCCCCTCCTCCATCCGGCTCGAACAGACACATTCTACTTTCAAAAATAAACTCAAAACCCATCTCTTTGCCCTTGCCTTTGATCTCCCTGACCCTTCTGTGTAGCCCATACCCCCCCTCTTCCCGCTCCTCCTCTTTTCTCCTCTGGTCCTGTTGATTGAATCTGCCTGGTTTGCTTTCCTGTTAATATTGTAATTTCCTTTCCCCTCTTCGCCATATTTTATTTATTTATTTACTTATTTCTTCTATACCGCCCCTTCCAGTGATCAAGGGCGGTTTACATGGAACAAATTAACAAATTATGTATACTTCTGTATACTTTACATTGAACAGAAAACTTTCTAACTTTTTACATGGAATAGATTAACAAATTTTGTGTACTTTTGTATACATTACATTGAAACAGAGAAACTTTCTAACTTTTTACAAGTAATGACAGATGTAAAAACTGTCCAAACTATTTACATAGGTTATTTACAAGTGATTCTATACAGGGTTTTCAGAATAATCGTGCATCATGTGTAGGTGGTGGAATTTATTTCCATTTTTTATCAAGAATTTTGTGTGTGTGTGAGGGGACTGCGTGGGGTTATCTAGGTGTGGTTTAGGGAGTTCTGAGATGGTGTGTCTGTGGATGTTGTGGGACAGAGCTTGGGGGGTAGGGGTTTTGGAAATGTTCGGAGAATAGGTATGTTTTGAGTTCCTTCTGAAATTGGGCGAGGTCTTTTATGGTGCGGAGATCTAGTGGGAGATCATTCCAGAGCATGGGGGCAGTGAACGTGAAGGCTCTGTCACTTGTGGATTTTTTAGTCTTCTTGAATGATTTTGGTATATCAAGTGAGTGGGCTGCATTTTGTCTGCGAGCTCTTGAATCAGATGGGGTCTGTAGTAATGTTGATAGATGTGATGGGGCGATGTCATTTAGGAGCTTGAATGTTGTTAGGAGAATTTTGTATCTGATACGGCTGTTTATAGGGAGCCAATGTAGTTCTAGGAGTATAGGGGTCACATGGTCTGTTAGACGGGCTTTAGTAGTTACTTTTGCACAGATGTTCTGGGCTCTTTGTAATAGGTATGTGTTTTTCTGTGGTAGGCCAATCAGGAGACTGTTGCAATAATCAAAATGGAGTGTGATGAGTGTATTGACGACCGATCTAAAGTCATGTGTATCCAAGAGGGGCCTTAGGTGTTGTATGGTTTTGAGTTTAAGAAATATGGTTCTTACTGTCTGCTTTATGTGTGGTAACATGGTGAGAGTATGATCTATTATTACACCCAAGTATTTTACCTCTTTTTTAACGGGTATAGAGGTATTGTTGATTGAGATTGTTGTTGGAAAAGTGTCCTCAGTCACAGGTGTTCTTGTAACGAACATTGCTTCCGTTTTTTTGAGGTTAATGCTGAGGTAATTGGTTTCCATCCAAGAGGTGGTCTCAGCCATGCACTCAGCTAGGTTGTCGTAAGTGTAGTTTTGTGTGGTTATGGGGATAGCGAGCATGATATCGTCAGCATATATAAAGTGATTAATCTTGTGTTTTCTAAATATGTTTGTGATAGGTTGCAGGTATAAGTTGAATAGGAGGGCAGAAAGGGCTGATCCCTGAGGTATACCTTGTCCTTGGGGGAAGGTTTCTGATGCTTCTTGATCTATTTGGACACGTATTAGTCTATGTGTGATGTAGGACTTGAACCATTTGAGAACAGTTCCACCTATTCCTAAGTTTTCTAGTCTGTTGATCAGGGTAGGGTGGTTGATGTTGTCAAAGGCGGCCGAGATGTCAATAAAGAGTAGTAGGAAACCTTGATTGTTGACATCTGTGCCTTTGATGAGGTAGTCAATCAGTGTAATCAAGAGGGTTTCCACTCCGTGAATAGGGCGAAAACCGAATTGGTGTGAGTCAAAGGGTTTATGTTCATCAATATGCTCTTGTAATTGTAATTGAATTGATTTTTCTATTTTAGTGATAAAAGGAATGCTAGCTATCGGTCTGTATGAGTTGGGGTCTTTTGAGTCAAGTTTGTTGTTTTTTATTATTGGGCGAAGCGTTGTGAGCTTTAGAGCATCAGGCATGATGCCCTGAGAAAGGGACAGGTTCACCATGTATTGAATGTTTTCAGCAAGTTCTTCCTTTGTGAATTTAATCCAAGACACAGGGCATGGATCGAGTGGGGAGGTTGTAGTATTGATCATTGTTATGATTTTAATGAGCTGCTTTCGGTCAACTGTGTGGAAAGTTGTCCAATTGTTATTGATTTCGGTGCTTGTAGTCAGTATTGGTGTTAGAGTATTGGGTTTAGATTTTAGTTTTTCTGCAAAGTGAGTTGCTAAAGTTTGAATGCTTATTGTTGGTAGCTTTGGCTCGGAGTTCTTTGTTTTGGTTAATGTTTTTACAATTGTGAATAGTTCTCTAGGTCGGTTGATGGCTAGATTTATTACTTTAGAGTGGTAATCCCTTTTCGATTTGTTTATTGCGTTTTTGTATTCGTTAAGTGTGTTCATATATTGAGATTTATTTTCATCTGCTTTAGTTTTCCTCCATCTCTTTTCCTGTTTCCTCAGTTGTTTTTTTAGTTTTGCTAGTTCTTTGGTGAACCATTTTTCTGACTTCGTTTGTCTATGCCTATTACGTGTGGGGATAGCTGCTTCATGTATTGTTAGGTTCCAGTGATTTACAGTGGAATTGATGTCAGGGTAGTTTGTGTTGAGTACTGGTAATACTTTGTCAAGGAAAGTATCCTTGTCAAAGTGAGCAAAGCGTGATAAGTTGGGTGATGTGCTTATTGTATTTGGTGTTGCTTGTGCTGGGAGGTGGAGTGTTATGAGGTGATGGTCGGACCATGGTACTTCTGTTGTAGTTGGAGGTGGGGGTATGAACTATCTGTGTGTATTCCATTTGGTTCATGGCGTCCATGAAGTTATCTGATTGAGGTTTATTTAGAGAGGGGAGGTTTAGGTCACCTAGAATTACTAGTGGTTTGTTTTGCGATGCTGTGCAAGCAAGTTCAAGGATGGAGGAGAGGTTGTTATGATCAGCTGAGGGTGGCCTATAAATGAGGGAGAGTGCCATGGTTCTGCTTTGTATATTGATGATGTCCATTCCATCTATATTTAGGCTTGTTAAGGTGTATTGTAGGGCTTTTTTGGCAAGTATGAGAGCGCCACCACCTCTTTTTACATCTCGATGGCAGTTGAATATATCATATTGATGTGTGGTTATTTGGTTTAGTAATATGGTGTCTGGGTGAGAGCCATGTCTCAGTGATGCAGATAATATCTGGGTTTTTGTCTTTTATCATGTCATTGGTATTTTGTTTCATATGGATCTGATATTTATTAGGTAGAGCTTGGTTTTAGTGTCTATATTAGCTGTGTTGTCCTTTATATTGCTTTGTGGTTGACATTTTATTTGAATAAGTCTGTGGGGGCGTCTGCCTGAGTCGTGACGTGAGAAATGGTTGTGGGAGTGTGAGTATGTTACTATGTGTTGCGGGTTTTGAAATAAGTTTTGTGTGGTGGGGATGCTATATGGGTTCTGGTAGTGGCTATGAATGATGGGGATGTTGATGTAGGGGCTTTGATTGGATTTGTATGTATAAATGTGTTGTGTTAGGAGTGTTATTAGGAGGAGGGTGAGGGAGAAGTTTGTACATTTTATTGGAGACATTATGTATTTTTGAGGGTGGGGGGGATTGAGTGTGTGGGAGTTGTGTATGGGGATGTTTAGCAGAGGAGTAGGAAGATGAAAGGTTACTGATGATAGTACAACAGTATATGAGGCTACTGACAATGCTATATAGGTTACTGACAACAGTATATGAGACTACTAATAATGTTACATTAGGCTACTGGCAACAGTATATGAGGCTACTAATAGTGTTATGTAGTTTACTGACAACAGTAATAGTGTTTCCAACAGTACAGTAGGTCTTCTGACAGTGTTATATAGGTTACTGACAGTGGTATGACAGTATATGAGGCTAGTAACTATGTTATATAGGTTACTGACATCAAGGGTTACTGACAACAGTATATGAGATTACCAGTAAAATTACATAGGCTTCTGGCAACAGTAAGTGTGGTTCTTGACAATACTATAAGGTCTATTGACAACAGTAAGGTCTACTGACAACAGTATATTGCTATAATATGGTGTGTTAGAAGTCTCAGCTATAGCTAATTCATTAGGGAGTGTTATACTTGCTGTGGTCGATGGATGGTCTTGTTCTTTTGTGGTGGGAGCTAGTTCTACTACAGGGGAGCTCCAGCTGGTTGGCTGTAAGTTGGTATCTCAGAACTGCTGGTGAAGGATGGAGATCTGTTTTGTGTGGGCACGTCTGCCGGCGTGGTGATTTCTAGTTGCTGCACGTGTCTTGCGTGTTAAGCGATGTAGGAGATGAAAGTTGCAAAGCGCTTAAAGGTTTCATTGTTGTATACAGCAGGAGAGAGACGGTTGTTGCAGATGGTTTGAGAGTCAGTTCATACACGCAAGACCATTTCCAATGAGTATGCACAACGCAGCACCACGTTTTGGGCCATCGAAGATAGTTCAAAAAGGCCCTGCATCCGGTGTTCTGCATGCCATGGTTGGTCAGAGGAAGACTTCAATCAGCGAAAAAGAACTTTCCCGTGTGAGCTCAGAAGATTATAACATACTGATTCTAGTGGCTTTTACTTTGAAGAAGTTTGTGGGATCGGTCTTCATTCGGGATCCTTTCAGATGGTTTCTTTCCCTCTCTCTTTCTTTTACTCTTTCCTACTCCGGGGAGTTGGGGGAGTATTTGAGGCAGTGAGAGAGCAGCAGTAGTTTAAAGTCACTGAATAGGCGAGATCTGGAATGGGTTCATCTATTTTAATTGCATAACTTGACACGATGATTGACTTTGCTTGGCATGTGTAGATTTGCGTCCAGATATCTGGATGCCTGTCGTGCCCCGCCTAAGGGCCACGCCAAAGGGCCCTCTGGCGAGGCCCGCCAGGCGCGGGCGCGCCCGACCGGCGGCGAGTTAAATCCGCACGGTGCTGCCCCGATTGGGCAGAGCGCTCACGTGGGTGGTGGTGGTGCTCCGGCCCGCTCTATCCCCGTCTGGGAGAGCTGCTTGCAGGGGCCGGAGTGCTGGTGGAAAGCCATATGGTTTCCTTGTTGGTTTTCTTTTTGTACCATGTGAACTGCTCTGATATGTATTTGTAGAGCGGTATATTAAGTCAATAAACATAAACATAAAGCGAGTACTGCGGCGATATTTGACGGTTTCAGAGACCTATCACAAATCGGATCGGTTGTTCGTTTTGTTCGGAGGCGCCCGAAAAGGGTAGGCGGCTGCAAAGGCTTCTATTTCTAGGTGGATTAGGGAAGCGATTGCTTCGGCATATCTGAGCAGCCGAGGGGTACCGTCCGGATTATGAGCTCACTCTACCAGAGCGCAGGCTACGTCATGGGCGGAATACAGCTTGGTGCCGCCTGTGGAAATCTGTAGGGCGGCCACTTGGTTGTCTCTTCATACTTTTAGTAAACACTACCACCTGGATGTGTTGTTGGCGAACGATGCGGTGTTCGGGGCGGTGGTGTTGAAGGCCGGTTTGAAGGGTCCCTCCCAATAATTACTGCTGTTACATCCCAGAGGTAGAGGACTAAACTGGAGGAACGATAAAGAAATAGAAATTACACTTATCTGGTAATTGTTGTTCCTTTAATAACTCCAGTTTAGTCCTCATTCCCTCCCGGAATGGTAGCGGTAGAGGTTCAGTGGGGAGGTCGTATGCGGTTACCGGTAGGTATATTTACTGTTATGCTTTCCTGTCTATGTTTCCACATAAGGGGAAGGGAAAGGCACAAGAAACATAGAAACATAGAAATATGACGACAGAAAAAGACCACATGGCCTATCTAGTCTGTCCTTCCATAACAACTACAACAGTCCACTTTTTGCCTTTAGAGATCCTCTGTGTTGGTCCCATGCTTTCTTGAATTCAGTTACTGTCCTCATCTCTACCACCTCCACTGGGAGACTATTCCACGGATCCACTACTCTTTCCGTAAAGAAATATTTCCGCATATCACTCCTGAATCTATCTCCCTTCACCCTCATCCCATGTCCCCTCGTAGCAGAACTTGCTTTCAATTGAAAGAGGCTCTCTCCCTGAACATTTATGCCACGGAGGTATTTAAACATCTCAATCATATCACCTCTATCCCGCCTTTCCTCTAAGGTGTACATATTAAGATCCTTAAGTCTGTCCTCATATGCTTTATAATGAAGCCCATTAATCATTTTGGTAGCAACCCTCTGCACCGACTCCATCCTGTTCACATCCTTTTGAAGGTGCGGTCTCCAGAATTGCACACCATACTCCAAATGAGGTCGCACCAAAGACTTATACAGAGGCATTATCACCTCCTTTTTTCTGCTAGCCATTCCTCTCCGTATGCACCCAAGCATCCTTCTAGCTTTTGCTGTCGCCTTTTCCACCTGTTTAGCTACTTTAAGATCATCAGACACAACCACGCCTAGGTCCCGCTCTTCTTTAGTGGACAAAAGTACTTCACCTCCTATACTGTATTGCTCCCTTGGATTGCTGCAGCCCAAATGCATGACCTTACATTTTTTAAACATTAAAACCCAGCTGCCAAATTCTAGACCATTCTTCAAGCTTAGCTAGATCCCTCCTCATGTTATCTACCCCTTCCTGGGTGTCTACTCTATTGCAGATTTTGGTATCATCCGCAAAGAGGCAAACCTTACCCGACAGCCCTTCCGCTATATCACTAACAAAGATGTTAAAAAGAATTGGACCAAGGACAGATCCCTGGGGCACACCACTGGTAACATCCTTCTCCTCAGAGTGAGCTCCATTTACTTGTACTCTTTGTCGCCTCCCACCCAACCAATTTCTAACCCAAGCAGTAACTTTAGGGTCCATCCCTAGGGTGCTCAGTTTGTTTATAAGTCGCCTGTGAGGAACAGTGTCAAAGGCTTTACGGAAATCTAAATACACCACATCTAGAGCTCTCCCTCGGTCCAACTCCCTGGTCACCCAGTCAAAAAAATCAATCAGATTTGTCTGACAAGACCTGCCTCTGGTGAATCCATGCTGCCTCGGATCCTGTAATCCGCTGGACTCCAGAAACCTCACTATTTTCTCTTTCAGCAGCGTTTCCAATAATTTACTCACCACCGAAGTTAAACTAACCGGCCTGTAGTTTTCAACCACATCCTTACTTCCGCTTTTGTGTAAAGGCACCACATGAGCCTCTCTCCAGTCCTTTGGCACCACTCCTGACTCCAACGAGGCATTGAAAAGGTCAGTCAGTGGAGCTGCTAGAACGTCCCCAAGTTCCCTCAGTATTCTAGGGTGTATCCCATCCGGTCCCATCGCTTTGTCTACTTTAAGTTGAGCTAGTTTCTCACGAACACAGTCTTCTGAAAATAGTTCAAGATGTCCCTCGCTTCTGTTCTTATTTGTGGGTGTTTTCTGAGGTCCTGCTCCTGGTTCTTCATCTGTGAACACAGAACAAAAATATTTGTTAAGCAATTCCGCTTTATCCTTATCAGCTTCTACATATTCCCCCCCTGCACCCTTGAGTCTGACAATACCACTTTTGCTCTTCCTCTTCTCACTAATATATCTGAAAAATGTCTTATCCCCCCATTTTATTGCATTGGCTATTTCCTCCTCCTTTTGAATCTTTGCCTTCTTGACTACTTTGCTAGCTTCTCTAAGTTTTTCCAAATACAGATGCCTGTCTTCTGCTCTCTGTGATCTCTTGTATTTCATGAAGGCCTCCCTCTTTTTCTTCACTTTTTCAGCTACTTCCTTCGAAAACCATAGCGGTCTCCTGTTCCTTTTGCCTTTATTTACCATTTTAACAAAAAGGTTGGTTGCCCTTAAAATACCCCCTTTCAGTTTTGCCCACTGTTTTTCTACATCCCCCAGCTGTTCCCATCCCACTAATGACTCCCTGAGGTATTGGCCCATCTTCGCAAAGTTAGTCTTCCTAAAGTCTAAGATCCTCACCTTGGAATGGATTCTAACAGCCCTAGTCCTAATACTGAACCACACCATCTGGTGATCACTGGATGCAAAATGATCTCCCACTACAACATCAGAAACACTTTCACCATTGGTAAGCACCAAGTCCAGTATGGCCCCTTCACGTGTGGGGTCTGTTACCAATTGCCTGAATAGTTCTCCCTGTAGAGAATCCAGGATCTCCTTACTTCTAGATGATACTGCAGCAGGAATGTGCCAATCAACATCTGGCATATTGAAATCTCCTATCAGTAGCACTTCCCCTTAGCAATGCTGCGTATGTCTTCAATTAACTCTCTGTCCACCTCTTCCTCTTGTGAGGGAGGTCTGTATATCACTCCAATGCAAATAGATTTCTCTTTCCCTCTTTCTAGTTTAACCCACAATGCCTCCTCTCTCCCTTTTAAGCTCTGTAATTCCAAAGCTTTAATAGTAGTTTTTACATATAGTGCCACTCCTCCTCCTCTTCTTCCTACCCTGTCCTTCCTGAATAAAGTATAGCCAGGTATAGTTACATCCCAGTCATTGTTTTCTGTGAACCATGTTTCTGTAACTGCCACTAAATCCAAGTCAGCCACTCCCACCAAAGCTTCAACCTCAGGGATCTTATTTCCCATGCTACGGGCATTAATACACACTGCTTTCCATATGTTACCCCTGTTACCCATTTCCATAAAGGTATTTAATGTATCAAGGGAAAAGAAAAGAAAAGGCCTCTCTTCCTGAAGAGAAATATTCGGTAACATATAGGTGCAGTTGTTGGCATTACGTTAACATGTTATCTTAGCTACTTATTTGTTGCTCCTTTGAGCGTGCTTTGTCAATAGTTCACTGGGGCTGATGGGGAGACCAGCAGACTACATCCAGTGATGTCACGTTTTTGACATGCCCAGTCTCCAAGCTGCAGGAGGAGGTTCACAACCCAGAGGTAGAGGACTAAACTGGAGTTACTAAAGAAACAACAATTACCAGGTAAGTGTAATTTCTATTTCTGCAATTGCCTCTTTCTTCTCTGACTTTAGCTTCTTTGCATTTCTGGGCTATTTTCAGAGTTTCTTTGGTCATCCATTTTAGCAGTTTTTGCTTTTCCCCTTTTGTAGAGACTTCTCACTTTCTTCTAATACAAACTTCTTGATGTCATCCCATAACTCTTCTGGAGATCTGTCATTTATATCTAAAGCAGCAAATCGATTTTGCAGGCAGTCATTAAATTCCATTTATATACTCTCAAGGTCATATTTTGCTGCATTCAGGAGTGGCTTGCTCTTTTTAACTTTAGTTTGAGTTTGCATACCAGTAGTTTGATCTGTTCCACAGTCAGCTCCATGTTTTGTCTTTGCTTATGTTATAGAGCTTTTCCATCGTTGACTTTCACAGATGTAGTCAATTTGATTTTTGTGCAATCCATTGGGTGAAGTCCATGTGTACAGTCACTGCTTGTATTGCTGGAAGAAGGTGTTTAAGATAAATAGATCGTTGGTCTTGCAGAATTCTAACAGTCTTTCTCCAGCTTCATTTCTGTTGCCAAGTCCATATTTTCCAACCACTTTGCCTTCTTCTTTGTTGTCAACTTTTGCGTTCCAGTCACCCATTGCTATCAGGATATTCTGTTTTCCTTTTCTGTCAATTTCAGCTTGTACTTGTTCATAGAACTCATCAACTTCATCCTCTTCTGCAGTTGTTGGGGCAGGTACCTGAATTATAATTGTGTTGATGGCCATTCCTTGCAGATGAATAAGGGGATGATTCGGATCCCCGAATAGTGGGGATGTACATACGGCATGGATGTTCAACCCCTGCTATTCGCAGGGATCGTATTCTAATGGCTTCTCGCACATTCAGAAGCTTTGTGCGGGGATCGCTGGATGTGGGTAGGAGAGGATTGGCCAGAGGCAGAGAAGGGGCAGGCCGAAGCGGTCAGACATACAGAGGGCATTCAGATCAGCTCTCTGTACGTCTGGGCGGCCCTGATTTGTATGCCTGGCTTATTGCACCTCAAAGGTGGAATAAGTGCAGGGCGCCTGTGCAGTCAGGGCATGCTGCCCCCTCCAAATACAACAGGGCTGCCGTTGGAGATCCCCAGCCGCCCGATTCCGGCCCTGACTGCCCCTGCCAGTGGTCAGGCGGCGGAGAAATGTTATGTTGTTGCAGGCAGCATTTGAGCTCTCAGACTGGATGTGCCGGAGCCTTGAGCGGTGGGGACGGGCATTTGGACGTTTCCTGGCTCAGAATTCTGTGCATATCGAGGAGTCCTAGTGCCCTGATTTTGTACCACGGGAATGTATAGCTCCTGCTGTTGTAGAATTAGGTCCAGATCAGCGCTGTACATGCAGACATCTGAATCGGCCTCCACGTGTTCACTGATTGCATTGTATTTCATTACAGTTCTTGCAAGTTTCTTCTTGATTATAAATGCAACACCATTTCTTCTTTGTCTTTCATTTCCAGCATAGTAGATCATGTGATCATCAGATGTAAAGTGCCTGATGCCAGTCCATTTCAGTTTGACACCCAACAGATCCAGTCGTACACATTCCATTTAATTCTTGACCACCTCTACCTTCCCTTGGTTCATGCTTCATACGTTCCATGTTCTAATATGTAAGACATCTTTGTATCTTCTGATTTTCATTTCATGCTCAGCTATGACATAACATAATAGCATGGGGTACCAGGACTTAAAAATATGATCTCCGTTTCTCACCCAAACAAGAATCCTTTCCCTACTCATGCACATACTATCCCTACATCAGCAGTCCCATTTTTCATAAACATGGGAATTGTTAGAGTCCCCTAGATTGGCTTGTTTAGCACAAACAGCACATTTCAGCATAGCCATAATACACACTTGCTCTTCTTAATATTTCTGTAAGGGTGTTTCTTAATGTTTCTATATTGTACAACGTTCCTTCACCTCTGCTTTCTGTTCCTTAAAACTGCATCTTGTGCTTTTCCAGACTGCAGTCACACCAGTTCAAAACATAATTGTCACAGCCATTCTTCAATCTGGGACACACTGCAGAAAAGAGCAGAATTTTTTCTAAGTCCTGGCCTTATACCATGTTTCTGCAGGAATAATGCGTATGACTGTGGGAAGCAGTGAAAACGTACATGGGCCTTTCCTGAATATGCTTTATGTCTCCACTGCTGACCATGTCACTATCCTTCTGGGCACATTCTGAGGTCCTTGTGCTTACGCTATGGACATGCATGACAGCAGTGTTTCATAATACGGTCGGCGACATTTTTGGCACATAAACATCCCCACTGTACATATAAACCCCTTATTCATGTTCTGGAATGACCCACCCAAGTGTCTCGTGGTTGTTGCAACCCACCTTTGGCGCCAGGGCCACTGCTTTTACCCCTACCTAGATGACTGGCTGAATTTGAGTGCTTCTCAAGACAGGAGTTTGAGCTTTGCGGGACACCACCATCACTTTGCAGACCTTTGGCGTTGTCCTTTATGCAGAGAGGTCCGAGCCCATCCCTCAGCAACATCTGGATTTTAAGGAGCACATCTAGACATTCTGCAAGCCAAAGCTTTCCTTCCCAGCCAGAGGGTCCAAGCCTCGGGGTTCCTAGCAGCACTCTTGCTGCATGCCGATCAGTGCTTGCCCACCTGCTCCTATGTCTCCTGGGGCACATGGCGATGTCTGTTGTCACACCCTGTCAGACGGCTGCCTGGGTGAGAATCTTCACACTCTTGGCAAGTGCATATTTCTATATGATTTGCAAGGTATTGTGGGCAATGTAGTTCATTCACACCAGACACAGCTGCTGACAATAATTTAGTTGTGCTCTTGGGTAAAGCCAATAAGATATTTATTTATGGGGTTATTTCTCCCAACACAGATATGCTTGGTAGCACATAAATTAGGTAACTTGCTTTCAGTGTTAACTTGGAAAAACAGTCAAAATCAGGAAAACAACAAATGAAAAGCCACAAAGCAAGAAACAAACTGTTCTTTTCAGATTAACTTCTGATTACTTCCCACATAAATTCAGAAATGATTCTCTCCTAGCTCACAAGCAATTAGGTAAGGCTTAATTGCTAGCAGTCACCAGCTGAAACCCCTTAGCTGGCTTGCCTTCCACTGTGTGGGTCAAATCCTGCTTCAGGAGCTTTTCTGAGTAGATTAAAGAACAAATTTGTATT
Source organism: Ichthyophis bannanicus (assembly GCA_033557465.1). Taxonomy (NCBI): domain Eukaryota; kingdom Metazoa; phylum Chordata; class Amphibia; order Gymnophiona; family Ichthyophiidae; genus Ichthyophis; species Ichthyophis bannanicus. Next base: position 455,523,841 of record CM066036.1, read on the forward strand.
TCTTTGTGATGGTTGCTGTACTTTATAACAGAAAGTTACCAACGGAGTTTAGATAGAGAACAGTCCATATAAACAGGATCCTCATCTGCTATTATTCCCCCTTGTTCAACAAGCATGGGTTCAATATCATGGATTGGCACAGATGAATCTCTCAATGGAACATTTTCAGGAGAATACTTATTTCCCTGCTGTCTTTCAAGGTTATAGCTAGGGCATAGATCAGTGTTCATACCTGAGCTTCCATTGCTGCTAGAGTTCCTCTCTATATAGCCTGGCCAGTATGTAGTCCAGTTCTTATGTCCAGCCTTCCAATCCAGATCCCTGGACACTGGCTCTCTCTTCACATACCTTCTGGCACAGGTCTTAGGGTCGCTTCCACGTGCAGCCGTCTCCCTCACAGGTAGCCTCTGGTGATTCCTAGCTCTGCAGCACCATTCCTCTGGCTTTCCCCAGTCCAATGGTGTATGCTGGCCCTTGGAATACCTCCCAGTATACGTACTGCTTTGGACTCTTCTAGACCTCTCAAAGGCTTTTATCTCCTCTTTCTTCCAGAGGGTCTCTTTCCCTCTCTGTCCGTCCGGTTTGGCTTCTGCTTCTGATGATCCTTCAGATGAAACTGATGATCCTTCTCTGGATATCCAAGGTGATCATGAAGATGGTCATCTGTAGAATAAACTCTACTCTTATTCTGCTTAGATGAGTGATCCTCCCTAACACAGCGCAGCTGTGCTGAATCAGGCCTTGCCCTTTGAGATGAGTGTTCCATCCTAGCACAGCGCAGCTGTGCTGAATCAAGCCCTGCCCTTTGCAATGAGTGCTTGGGGATTACCTCATAGCCCTTTTGATTGAGAACACGTTTTCTCACTTCAGCTCCTCTCATGGCTGTTGGAAACCTGGTGCATTCTGGGACTGGTAGTCTTTTATGGCAAAATTCTGTTTTCTCATTTCTACCAGTACTGACAGGTTGCTTGTTCTGAGACACTTCACCTTTTCTATAGCCCCTTCCTGAGCTATGATAAGCTTCCTTATCACAGCCCTCACCACTCGCCTCCAGCTTAGAGGGACATGGTTGTATAAGGAACTTTCCCCTTTCAGCCTTAACTGACTAGTTCCCCGCAATGCTTTCTGGGAAATGTAGTTTAATTGCGATATATATGGGCTTCAGGTAGAAAGCTGTAGTCGGGCTCCTTGAGTAAGGCAATGACAGAAATTTATTGAGCACAAAAAAGGTTCATAAATACCACATTCAGGCATACTTCTCTAGGCTTCTTCAAAGTACAACAGGTTATAAGCCAAACAAAACCCCAAACCAAAGTGACAGCTTAAAGTATTCTTCAGCTCAGAAAAACATAGCCTTTTAACAGCAAGGCTACCAGCTTCCTATAGCCTTGCTGGTTAAAGCATAAAACACAAAAACAGGCTTTCTTCTGTGGCAGTTTGCCTTCTTTTTCAGTCTCAAACCTTTCCAGGCTGTTTTCCAATTTACAAGCAAAAGCAAAAAAACTCCAAACAGGAACAAACTTTTAATGTGCAAGCAAAGTTCTATTCAGGTTTCTCAGGAAAATTCAAGAGTAAAAAGAAAGCTTTTTCCTCACAGTTAATTTGGCTTCTTGCCATCTCACTTCACAGGTAGCAGGTGGTTAACAAGCACAATTCACAACTCCAGCTTGTTCTTACGTCTTAGTAAAACTTCCCCTTTTTACCATGTGGGAATTTACAAACCATCTCCCTGCTTCTTATTGTCTCCTGCACCTCTGCACTGCCCAGCATTAGTCAGGCTTCTCCTGCTCTGCTCAGCATTAATCAGGCTTCTTAGGCTCGTACCTGTGCCTCGGCTTGTATCAGCTTCTCTCTCTCTTTCTCCTCTTCTTGCCTTTGCCTCAGCCCTTGCTTCTCGCATTTCTTCCACCCTCTCTCCTTCTCCTTTCTCCTTCTCTTCTACTATAATCTAGCATAGGCTTATATCTCCAGGGTTCTAGCCCCACCTCCTCTCTTCCCAGGTGACGGAGAACACTCTGCCTTCTGGCACCTGAGTAATCAGGGAGCTTACTGACGTAAGGGTCTTGGACCGTAGGTCTGTATTCACTCTCTCTTATTTCACTAGGGGAAACATGAAACCTGTTCCAGCTGGGGGTTTTCTGGTTCCTAGGTGAGGTTGTGGCTTTGTTCCCCTGACCTTGCACAAGGGGCCCTTTTACTAGGGTGAACTCTTTGCTTTTTTCCCTTTCCCCTAAGTCAGGATAGGCTTCCTTACCACACTGTACATGTAGTGCCACTTACCCAGCTGCACATGCGCCCTCTGCAATAGCATCTCATACTCAACTTTTGCCAACGGACCCATCCCCTTCGGGCTATGATTTCCCTCGAACAGTCCTCCTCAACAACCTCACCTCGTGGGCGTGTCCGGCCAACCTCTTGGTGGGGTCTCTTCCAGATGCCGCTTCATCATATCGTCCTCACCTTTGATGCATCCACTGGTCTGCATCCAGTTCAGTGCTCAGTAGGCCAACTTTCGTCTTATCTCCTTCACCTGTCCGAATCAGGCCTACAGACTAATTCAGTACATTTTCATCTTTCAGCTATTGCCACATCAAATGATCCTGTTGACGGCAAACCCATATCAGTTCATCCGGCGGTGTCCCATTTCATGAGAGGTCTCATGAACACCAATCCTCCCTTCTGACCACCTACACCGGCCTGGGACCTTAATGTTTATTTATTTAAGTTTTTCTATACCGCTTTATCCTGTGGTCAAAGCGGTTTACATTGCAACAGAACAGTATACATTGTAACAGGTTAATCAACTTGGAGAATACATTTAATATTAACTTAACTTAATATATGTAGGGATACATTGCTGACATTTAGGTAGTCATGGGAGGATGTAACAGGTGGGGGAATCAACTTGGGAGGGTGTGGGAGAGGTGGTAAGGGGGATTAGGGACTGTGGAAATGATTGGTTAGCTATGTGGTGTTGTCTGAAAAGCATTCTTTGAATAGTTGAGTCCTGAGGGCTTTGCTGAAAGATGTTATGTCCTTTATGGCCCAAAGTTTATCAGGGATAGAGTTCCATAGGGATGGAGAAAATAGGGAGAAGGCTGGTTTTGATGTGGTGGAGCTGGTTTTGATATATAGTGCTGGTATACTTAGTGTGTTCTGGGATCCAGTTGTCTCTTTCTGTTAGGTGTCCTTTGTGGTAGTGATAGGTTATTGAGGATTTTAAAGATTGCGAGGATAGATTTGTATTTTATATGTTTAGTTAGTGGTAGCCAGTGTACTTGTTTGAGCAGGGGGTTTGTGTTGTGTTTTGTGTGTGTTGCAGAGGGATCATGCTGTCGTGTTGAGAGCAAATTGGAGTGGGTGGATGGCTATTTTTGGTAGGTCTTGAAAGATAATATTACAGTAGTCAATGTGTGGAAAGAGAACTGATTGAAAGTCATGGTAAGCTAGGATAGTTTGAGGTGTTGTATTGTTTTGAGTTTGAAATAGATGCTCTTTGTGATGTTTCTTTTGTGTCCTGTGAAGAAGAGGCGTTGATCTAGGGTGACTCCTAGGTAGCATACTTCCTGTTTAACTTGGAGTTGGGCCCATTATGGTGCTTGGTGGTTTGAAGCTACTGTCTCTGGTAATGTAAAGGGTTTCTGTTTTCTTGATGTTTATATTTGTTATGGACGTGATATCTGGATTGGTTGTGTTGATGGGTGTGTATATCATAACATCAGCATAGATATGGTATAGAATATTGAATGCTTTTATGACTGTGTAGATTGGTTGAAGAAAGATGTTAAAGATCGATGAGGAGAGAACGGAGCCTTGAGGAACTCCTTGGGTTTGAGTGTATGGAGCTGATTTATTGGTGCCTGTTCTTACTTGGAGCTGTCGGTCTGTTAGATAAGACTTGAACCCGGAGTGTCTTTAGTCCATTTGCTTGCAGTCGCTGGATGATTAGGCTGTGCGGTATGGAATCGAATGCTGCTTTTATGTCCAAAAGATGAGTATGAATCCTGTGTTGGGTTTGTCAGTGCCCCTAAGGAGATTGACATGGAGAGATCTAAATCCGTATTGTTGGGGATGTAGTGGGAAATGTGTTTCTATATGATTCTGGAGTTGCTGATGGACAATTTTTTTCTAGTATTTTAGCCATGAAAGGGAGGCTGGCTATAGGCCTATAGTATGCTGGTTGGTTGATATTGTTAGATGTCCCTTTTCTTACTGGGCGGATGAGGCCGTCTTGAGTTCTGGTGGTATGTATCCTTGTTGCAGAGATAGTTGGGTGATCTTGAGTATTCTTGGAGTCAGTTCCTGTCTTGAAAGCTTGATCCAGCTGATTGTGCATGGAGAGTTGGTTGTGTTGATACTGGTGATGACTTTACTTAAGTGGTCGGGTATGATTCTTGTGAATGCATTCCAGATGTTCTGAAGTTCTATTCCTTGTTGATTTTGAGCTGGTGAGTGTGTTTTATGCTATTGTGTGATGAGATTAGGGTTTGAAAGTAGTCTGCCATCATTTGCAAGGTTAAGTGGTTTTTTTTCTGTTTTGTTGTGTTAGATCTTTTGTTAGTGATTTAACTACTTCGGAGAACTCTCAGGGGCGATTGAATGAGCTTTGGATCAGCTTTGTGTAGTAGCCCTTTTTTGCTTGATATGTAGTTGCTTAATATTGCTGTTTGAGCTTGTATGTGTTTAGGCTGTCATTTGATCTGGTGTTTCTTCATTTTCTCTGTGATTCGACGTGTGCGCTTCTTGTCCTTTAGCTAAGATGTGTACCAGGTTGCTGTTTTTGTCTTACACGGTGACTAGAGGTGGATGGTCTCATTGCTGCTTCTACTATGGTCTTGTTCCACTTTTGTGTGATGGAGTTGATGTCTTCGGGAGCATCTCATAGTTTTGGTAGGATATTTGCAGGGATGTCTTTTTCCAATTTATGAAACCCGCGTAAGGTGTGTTCTGTGATGTGGTGTTTATGGTCACATGTGATATGTGGTGTGCTAGTGTTATTTTGTATCTTCTAATGCAACTGCCATTTGAGCCTCTTCTATCCACTTCGCTCAAATATCTCACCTGCAAAACAGTCTTCCTTGTCGCTATTACTTCGGCAGGCATCTGGGGGAAATTCAAGCACTAATGCATTATTCCCGTATATGCACTTTTTCCATGTCAGGGTCATTCTCCGGATACATCCGAAGTTTCTCCCGAAGGTGGTCTCTGACTTTCACATCAAGCAGCCCATAGTACTCCCTGCTTTCCGAATGCCCCCGTGGGCTTTATGGAGGAGAAATTGCATTTCTTGGACTGTAGAAGTACTCTTCTCTGCTATCTGCATCGTACTGATGCTCTCCATAAGTCCTCCCAGTTGTTCCTGACCTTCAATCCCAATAACCCTGACTGTGCCTGCATCCCTCTGTTTGTCTCCGGAGAAAGTGCAGTTGATTACCTGTAACGGGGGGTTCTCCATAGACAGCAGGGGTATGCAGCCACACTCTCCTGCCTGCCTTCCCCACAACAATAAAAAAAAAGGAAACACCAACAAAGGAATTAGTATCAATTGTTCATAGCGCCTCTCTGGCGCCTCTTCTCTCAGAACGTCTGTCTCGATCTTTTCTCTGCCCTGCTCAGCCATGAGAAGATAATCAATATGTGACCAAGTTCCATGTGCCCACGATAAGTGCGGATAATCATGCTCTAAGTGATCAACACTCCAAATATCGAGCAAGCAATTAGCCCTCGACCAATCATGAATTTATCTTCTCTGCTTTTTATCACTACTCATTCCGCTTACAGATGTATCCACTAGTCCATCAAGCACACAGTTAACATCCCCCCAAAATTAGTTTCATTATGTTCAATGATGAAAAGCTCTGCATCAGTTCCCCATAAAACTGGGGTCATTGACATTTGGAGCATAAACATTTTCCAGTACCACAGGCTTCCCTTGCAGTTTTCCTACAGCAAATATATATTGTCCCTTTGGGTCACTAATCATTTTCTCCTTCATAAAACTCACCCCTTTGCTAATCAAAATGACCGCTTCTGCCTTGCACTACCCCAACAATGCCCATTCACCTCCCCCACCCATCCTCGTCACAATTTGGCATGCTCAACTTCAGTCTGGTGTGTCCCTTGAAAAAAAGGAGATATAAATTGCTTAAAGCTGTCCAGGACAAAAAATGGATATCGCTTAATAGAGGACCTGATTCCAAATACATTCCATGATAATATCTGTAGCCCTTTAGCCATTATTCAGTATCTATCTTCTAAGTCTGCCACAGTCCACAAATCTACCTTTCTACTCAAGAGAACCCCCCACCCCCAGCCTAGGGTTCCTTGATCCTTCCTCACCCATATCCACTCTGGGTCCTGCTCTGGTAGTGCATCTCTCCACTAGCCAACCTCCCATGCCTTTATCCCTCCTCCTCCCCAATTCCCATCCCTTCATCCTCTTCTCCACCTCTACTTCTCCTTTAACTTCCTAATACATTGGGTCTGATGTGCAAGTATCTCTCCCCCTTATATCTAAGTTCTACTTCTCTGAGTGAACTCCCCACATGACATTCCTCGAGTGACTCACCTAATGCCCAACTGTCCGTTTCTTCCGCCTACTCTCCTCCCCTTCTCCCAAGTGGACCATTTAGGCTGTACCTCTTTCACCTGTAATCGCCTATGTATGCCCATTGCAAAAACCCCAATCCACACCTACCTCAGCTCCCTTCCCTATCTCACAAGCACCCACATGGGGATTCAGCATGCATTTGGTATCAACACATTGAGTGCACGATTATCCACTGTTCCCCACTTGCATGCAACAGCACCAATTTCCATGGCCTCAAAGTCAAAGCTTATTAGTCCCTCTCAACCACCTTGACCTTTGCCCATACTGAAGTTTCTATCTCACTCCATGCCTCTCACGTCTCATTGATGCCAGCCCATATCCCATCCACATAATTCCTCTATCTTCATACACTCAAATCAACCCCAGTCAGATAAACCAGTCATACCTCCCGGCCCCAATATATTCCTCCCAACCTCCTCTTCCTCCTTCCATATTACAGCATTCGCCTGATAATCCCATACGCCGTTCTTATTTTCCATCCCTCTCATCTTCCTGCCTATCATATCATTTTCCCTTATTTATGTTCTGTTCCAATACATTCAGAAAATAGCTGAACCTTTTGGAGAAAAGAAAAACAATGTCCAAAATGTCTCTACTTGCCCAAGGGTGATCAGCTTTCGAAAACCCTAATTAAAGAAAAAGTTAATACTAACATTTTTTTTCATTTAACTTTTATTAGATTTTCCAAATATACAACAGAACATCCATAGTTGCGCAAACCCACACACTATTCCCAAAACTGTCAACCCCCTTCCCCTTCCCCTCCCCTCTCCCATCTATCCTCTATTACCCAAAATCAAAGTTAAAAGGTACAATAACATATCTTTTACAGTCCTAATCAGCCCCCTTACAATTAACCCTCCGCATTTCTAATATTCTCCCCTCCTTGCCATTTCTTCAACCAATCCCACACCCCTTTCCATTGGGTAATGGTGTTATCCTCTTTCCCCTTTCGAATCCCCGTCAACTTATGCATCAAATACAAATCTGCCACCCTTCTTACAAACCCAGCTGTGATCTATTCCAGTGTGCCGCTATTTCACCCCGCGCTGCTACGATACAGTGCTGTACCACTTCCTTTTTCCTTTTTATGATGCTCTCACCCAATTGGTGCAGCAAACATACGACTGGGCTCTTTTGCAACTGATAGCCCGTCATCTTATTAATGATCCGTAGCACTGAATCCCAATATATCTGTACTTTCTTATATTCCCACCATATATGAAGCAGTGTACCTGTCTTTCCGCACCCCCTCCAACATTTAATAGTTTGCCCTAAACCTGCCTTCCACTTACGCACCGGTGTCCAGTACCACCTGAACAGCACCTTATATGCATTTTCTTGGATTTCAGTAGCTATAGAAATTCCCGCGGCCGTCTGAATCACTCTGTCCCAGGCCTCGTCATCCCATTGTAGTGCTAATTCTTGCTCCCACTTTTTCATATAATCTAGTTTGCCATCTAGAGTCTCTAATAATCCTTTATACTCCTTTTTGCCCCACTTGTCCTGTGCAAACCAACCCCTATTACCCCAGAGATCTCGCCACACCCTCTGTTGCTTAAGAAAGGAGCTAACTTGGAGATAGCTATAATAATCTTGAGTTGATAGCCCATATAAATCTTTTATGCCCACAAAATCCCTTACCCCCTTTTATGTATCACTTGGGAGATGTGTGTGAGGCCTAGTTTTGCCCACCTGCGGAGTATCCCCAACTCTGGGCTCTGCCCCTCCCCAAAACATGCCACCAACACCACCCCCTGTGAATAGCGTTTATCTTTTACAAATACCTTTCGATATTGTTGCCAAACAGTCATGGTCTATAATGCCATTGGGTTAATACCCTGTGCTCTTCCTCTCTGCCACACAATGCGCTTTAGTCCTGCCCCCAATACTGAAGCATCTTCCATTTGAACCCATTGTTTCTGTCTCTCCCGATGTCAAGAGTAGAGAGCTTTCAGCTGCGTTGCTGCATAGTATTTTTGAAAATTGGGCACCCTCAGCCCCCCTTCCCCCTAGATCTTTGAGTAGTGGCCGCAGCTACCCTGGGGAAATGATTCTGCCAGATGAATCTATTGCCTTTTGTAGATACCTTAACTTTTTAAGGGGCACCGCTATCAGCAGTGCCTGAAATAGGAATAGAAACCATGGCAACAGCATCATCTTTATAGCTGCAATGCGCCCAAACCAGAAGAGATATCCTTGCCCCCATGCGTTCAGCAGGCTCTCCACCTGTCCTAACAATTTTGGGTAATTTATATCAAATAGTGTCCCTATCTTGTTACCAATGTGTATCCCAAAATATTAAATAGTCTGTTTAGCCCACCTAAATGGATACTTCTTTTGCAACGCTGCCTGAGACTCTTCGAGGATTGTCAGATTTAGTATCTTGGACTTTGACCAATTGATGGTAAACCCAGCTAGCTTTCCATATTCCTCTAACTCCCACATTATTATTGGAAGGGATACGTGCGGATGGGAAACACTCAAAATTATATCTGCAAAAAGTGCTCTCCGTTATTCCTGCAGACCTACCTCTATACCCCTCAAATCCGCCTGTGTCCTAACCCGTGCTGCAAAAGACTCTACCGATATGGCAGAGAGGAGAGGCAATAAGGGACAATCCTGATGTGTTCCCCTCCCCTGAGGGAAAAAAGATGAATAGGCCCCGTTCACTCTAACACAGGCCTTTGGGTTCTGGTAGAGAGCCCGCACCCAGCTCAGAAACCCTCCTCCCAACCCATTCTCTCCATGACCTGGAATAAGAAGGGCCAAACACTTTTTCAGCATCTAATGACAATAATGCCTCCTCTCTTTTTTGACCAGCTGACCATACCAAATTTAAAATCTTACGGATATTATCCGATACCTGCCTACCAGGAATAAACCTGGCTTGGTCTTGATGCACCAGCTGCCCTATTACCTTATTTAAGCGCGTAGCCAAGATTTTTGCTAGCAATTTGGCATCCAGGTTCAGCAAAGAAATTGGCCTATATGATGCACACTCCTGCGGGTCTCTCCCCTCCTTGGGTATCAGTGATATCCCTGCCCATCCCATTGTTTCCGCTAGGGCACCCCTTCCCTCAAAAGATTGAATAATCGCATTAGCATCTCCCCAAACATTTTATAAAAGCATGTTGTCAAACCATCTAGACCAGGTGCCTTGTCCACCTTCAATTGCTTAATTACTATAAAAACCACCTGCTAATTAATTGCTCTGCTCAAGGCCGTTTGATCGTCTGCATCCAGGCTTGGTAACTGAATCAAATCTAAATAACTTTGGACCCTATCTACAGGCGGGGGAGTTTTCACAGCTTATGAATTCTGGTAAAAGGTCGCAAATGCTGATCTAATCTCCCCATCTGACTGCACCACTTTGCCCCCGGGGCCTTTGACCTTCAAAATATGCAAATGCAGTTTGCGTTGCTTTTAGCCGCTGCGCCATGTATTTCCCAGCCTTATTCCCTCCCTCAAGGAATTCTTGCCGCAGCTGCTGCATGTGGTATCTGATGACTTCCGCCCGCAATGCATTCACCTGCGCCCTAGCTGCCAACACTTGGCCTTTATAGGTTCCCTTTCTATCCTGTGCATCCAGTTCTTCCAGCCGCAACAAGCCCTGTCTCAGCTGCCTTTCCCTTCCCTCCCTCTCTCTTCGTAACTGCGCTCCCCATTTTATCAGGACTCACCACACTACTGCCTTGAACCCATCCCAGACGTTTCCTTAACCTGCCTCCCCATTGTCATTCAAACTAAAATACTCTATTATTTCCTGCTCTACCTTTTTCCTCACTCTCTCGTCCTCTAGCAGGGACTCGTTTAGCCTCCAAAATTGGGGTCCTCTCCCTTCCCCACCCAAGGATATCCTTTCCTCCACTGGGGCATGATCTGACCAAGTTATTGGGTCCATCTCCACCCCCCATATTCTCCCCGTCACCTCTTTCGTTACCCAAATGTCATCTATCCTAGAATATGACCCATGTACTGGAGAGTAAAAGGAAATTTGTTGTTTCTTGGGATGGTGATATCGCCAGGCAACCACCAGACAGTGTTGCTTCACAAACTTCTGATTTGACTCGATCCGACCTCTTGCCCTGTGGCGTCTCTGCCCAGGTCCCATGTTAAATTAAAATCCCCACCACAAATTAGTGTCTCTTCACCCAATTTTCCCACCTCTTCATTTAATTTAGTCCAAAAATCCCCCTGCACCCCTGTGGGTGCATACACATTCACAATGCAAAACCATTCTGCCTCAATTTTTAATCACAATAACAAAAATCTGCCAGCTTTATCCCTGATCTCCATCTGCATCACAACTTTTAATTTTGAATCTATTAACACTGCCACTCCCCCTTTCTTCCATTCTATTGTATTTGATGCATAAAGTTGTACTGCATACCCCTTGGGTATCACTGAGTGTTCAGACGTGCATGTCAAATGCGTCTCCTGTAATAACATCAATGATGCCCTCTGATGCGCCATCTCCTTATAGAGTTTCTGGCGCTTAAATCCTGAATTGAGTCCCTTTACATTTAAAGTCACTACTTTTAGCTCACCTTAACTAAGCACCCCCTACCTCCCATAACAGCAGTAATCCAGCCTATCTCCAGGAACAAGCAGGAATGAGTCTTCACATATGGGTACGTCGGTACCGACGGAGCCTGCGCGGGAACGCTCCCCAGCTTCCCAAAAAGGAAAGCTTTTGGGAGCATCCCACAGCGCCTGCGCGCTGCCTTCCCGCCTTTCCAAACCGCCTCTCCCCAGTAATTCTTTTCCGCGGAGCCAGCAGGTCGTGTTCCTGTCACCGCTGAAGAAGTTCTTTGTTTTATTTTATTTCTTTGGTCGCGCGTCTGCCTTCCCTGACTTCGGACCGGTACCGCCGGTCTTTCTTTCTTTTCTTATAAAAAAAAAAAAAAAAAGAACATATTTTTCCCCTCAGTGTGTTTTTCCTCTTTGGGCCTTAGGCCTCACGAGAAATTTTCCTCATGGAAAAACCAGCCTCCAGGTTTAAAAAATGCACTAAGTGCAGCGGTACTATTTCTGTCACCGACACCCATGAATGGTGTCTTAAATGTTTGGGTCCTGACCACTCCATTTTGGATTGTCCGTCCTGCTCCTTGATGTCTAAACGAGGTTTACAGAACCGAGCAGCTAAGCTCCATGTGCTGTTTCCCTCTGATGCAGCTTCAGTGGCATTGATGTCTTCCAGGGCCTCTACTTCCTCCCATGGATCTCAGGTAACCAAACATAAATCCAGCCGGTCCTCGAAGGGTAGATCTCCTTCCAAGCATCGAGATGCCTCCGGGCTTGCCCTCGAGGATTCCGCACCGGCAAAACAACCCCGGCGGGAAGCTCCGGCTTCCAAAGCTCCTCCTATGGGGTTACAGGTTGACATCGATGGCACGGCCTCGACCGATGACCTGTTAGAATGTTCTGGGGTACCGGCGCAACCTTCCAGTACCGAATTCCAGGCATTCATGGCGTCGATGGATCAGAATGTTCTATCCATGCAGCAGGCTATCACGGCCTTCATAAAAGCTGCGACGCCGCTGATACCACAACAAACTCCGTTGTCGGTATCGGCTCCGGTACCGGCACCAGTGTCGGTACCGGTACCGACTGCATCGACATCGACCAGGATGCCGACTGCAGCGGTTCCCTGTCCAGGGATGCCCATCGGTACCGTACCGGTCCCGATGACGCCCGATGTCGATACTGCTCGATACGCGTATCGAGCTTTGGAAGAGCACCCCGACAGTCGATACTTTGATTCCTCCGAAGACTCTGATGCATCGGAGGAGTCTGCTGAAGTGTTTATAGCTCTTCCTGAAGAGCCTTCTTCTCCAAAAAGAAGAATGTCTCCTCCAGAGGATTTGTCCTTTCAAGACTTCATCAGAGAAGTGGCTAAAGGGCTTTCTATTTCAGTATCCTCTGAATCAGAGCCTAGAGCTAAAAAATTGGATATTTTAGGTTATTCTAAGGCTCCTAAGGAGGCAGTCACCTTGCCAATTCATGAGATTCTTTATGATCACATGATTGACTTATGGAGACTCCTCTCACTATCTCTCCTCATTCTCGTAGGTTGGACACTATGTACCGTGTCCCTCCTTGTCCTGGGTTTCATAAAACACAGCTTCCTCACCATTCTATTGTGGTGGAGTCAGCTATGAAAAAGATAAAGAGTGCAAAAAGACACTCCTGTGCTCCTCCAGGAAGAGAATGCAGGACATTGGTTGCTTTTGGTAGGAAAATCTTCAAAGCCAGTATGCTCATTGCCAGAATCAACTCCTATAGTCTTTATATGGGTATGTTTCTGAAAGAAGTTGCAGATAAGCTGCACACTTTCCTCCCTTTTCTTCCAGAGGATAAAAGGGAAGAATTTCTTATTTGGATTAAGCATACTCAAGATATTTCAAAGTTTTCCAACCGTGTAGCTTTTGACTCCTTTGAGGTGCCAGCAGAGCTTCGGCCATTGCCATAGCTGCACGCAGAATTGCTTGGCTCCAAGCTTCTGATCTGGAATCTTGGGTCCAGGATGGCTTGGGGAATCTTCCCTGTACAGGAGAAAACTTGTTTGGCAAAGATTGGCAAATAAAAGCCACTCAAATGGATGCAGAAAATTCTGCTTTGGATAGACTTTCCAAGTCAACCTCCATCCCTGCCAAGAAAAAACCTTTCAAGAAGTCTTTTTTCAAGAAAGGCAGATTCCATCCTACTTCTGGCCAACAATCATCTACAGGTCGTTTTGCTGCTAAGCGTCAGCAACCTAAACAGGCCAGGCCTAAGCCTACAGGGGCTGCTGCAACTCAGCAGACCCAGCCTCCTAAGGGTTTTTGACTTGATGCTAGAGAACTTAGCCTTTCTGGCTCTGAAACAGCCAGAGCCTCTCACCATTCCAAGAAAGTTAGCTCATTTTGCTCCCAGATGGGAGCAAATTACAGCAGAGCAGTGGACCCTCTCCATCATAAGGGAGGGCTACAAGCTTCATTTCTCAAACCTTCCTCCTCACACTATGGTGAGACATTTCAATTCTCCAACATCTCTCCTCGACCTTCTAGGTCAGGAGGTGGCTGCCCTTCTTGTCCAAGGGGCAATAGAAGAAGTGCCTCTTCTTCAACAGGGTCAGGGTTTTACTCCCCCTACTTTCTGATCCCAAAGAAAACAGGGGGCTACAGACCCATATTAGATCTCAGAGAATTGAACAAATTTCTATGCAAGGAGAAATTCAAGATGCTTTCTCTAGGCACTCTCCTTCCATACCTTCAGAGTCAGGATTGGCTTTGTTCTCTAGATCTCAAAGATGTGTACACACATGTCCTCATCCATCCATCTCACAGAAGGTTCCTCCGTTTTCTTTTTCAAGGAAAGCATTACCAACACAGGGTGCTTCCTTTCGGTCTGGCCTCCAAGAGTGTTCACCAAATGCATGGCAGTAATAGCTGCATTTCTACGCACTCTGGGAATATTTGTATTCCCATACCTGGACGACTGGCTCATCCGAGCTCCATCTCAGTCAGAGGCCCAGACTTCCCTGGACTGCACAAGGCACATTCTGCAGTATCTGGGACTTGTGGTAAACCTCCCAAAGTCCCAGCTCACCCCTACTCAGTCCCTAGAGTTCATAGGGGCCTGGCTGGATACTACCACTGCAAGGGCCTATCTTCCTCAGGCCCATTGCCTACGCCTAGTGCAGTTAGCCTCCCAAGTTCAGTCAAAGACCCATTTAACTGCCCGGGAGATGCTACAACTGCTAGGTCACATGGCATCCACAGTGCATGTGGTACCCTATGCTCGCCTTCATATGAGAGCAGCTCAATGGACTTTGTCCACCCAGTGGACTCAAGCATCAGGAGCTCTCTCAGACCAAATAGAAACCTCCAAACGCCTCTTTTGGTCTCTCCAGTGGTGGATGTCCACCCAAAATCTGTTGCTGGGGTCCCCCTTCCAACAGTTGTTGCCCCAGGCAACCCTCACAACAGATGCCTCCCAAACAGGTTGGGGAGCTCATCTACAAGACCTCTCCACTCAGGGCACTTGGTCTCCACAGGAGACCTCTCTACATATCAACCACTTGGAACTCCGAGCAGTTTTTCTAGCTCTGAAGGTCTTTCGTACCCTGCTCAGCTACAAGACAGTCCTCATTCATACGGACAATCAGGTAGCCATGTTTTACATAAACAAGCAAGGAGGAACTGGCTCTCTGTCGCTTTGCAATGAAGCTTTAAGATTGTGGGCCTTCGCCAGAGAGCATCAAATCCATCTCCTGGCCGTATACCTCCCAGGAATCCAAAACTCTTGGGCAGACAGACTCAGTCGAGTTCTGCTTCCAGACGAATGGTCCCTGCACATGGACCAAGTACTCAGAATCTTTCAAGAGTGGGGAACCCCGGACATAGACCTCTTTGCAAGTCCGTGGAATGCCAAACCTCCCCGGTTCTGTTCCAGAATTCCGTGTCAGGGAATTCAGGCCAAGGATGCCTTCCTCCTTCACTGGGGTCAAGACTCCCTGTATGCCTTTCCACCCATTCCTTTAATTCCCAAGACTCTGTTCAAGCTCCAGAGGGATCAAGGATCCATGATCCTCATAGCTCCACGATGTCCCACACCAAGTGTGGTACCCTCTACTTCTGCATCTCTCTCAAGCTCCCTCCCTAGACTTGGGAGCTGCTCCAGACCTTCTGTCCCAGGAGGAGGGGACTTTGTGGCACCCAAACCCCAAGTCCCTTCACCTCAGAGCTTGGTTGCTGAAGGCCTAGACCTTCAAGGTTGGAATCTTTCTCAGCAGGTGAAGGATATCCTCCATGCTTCCAGAAAACCTTCTACTAGACGTTGCTATGCTTTTAAATGGAAAAGGTTTTCCATTTGGTGTGCTGAGAAGGGTCTTGACCCTCTAGCACTACCTTTGAATTCTCTATTGGAATATCTCCTGCATCTCTCCAATGCAGGCCTTAAGACAAATTCAGTAAGGGTCCATTTGAGTGCTATTGCAGCATCCCTTAAGCCTATTAATGGACAGCCTATTTCCTCTCATCCTGTTATTGCAAGATTCATGAGAGGCCTAACTTTAACTAAACCTCCCATTAGGCCTCCTCCGGTGGCATGGGATTTAAATCTGGTTCTTGGTCAGCTTATGAAGCCACCTTTTGAACCCTTAGCCACCACTTCCTTGAAATTTCTTTCCTGGAAGGTTATTTTCCTCATTGCAGTCACCTCAGCTCGCCGCATCAGTGAACTGCAGGCCTTGGTGGCTAATCAAACTTATTCAAGGTTCCATCATGATAAGGTAGTCCTTAGGACCAATCCACACTTTATGCCTAAAGTGGTTTCACCTTTTCATCTTAATCAAGAGGTGTATTTACCTGTCTTTTTTCCAGGTCCTCATGCATCCAGTGCAGAGAGGAATCTTCATACCCTGGATTGTAAGAGAGCTCTTGCCTTTTACTTACAAAGGACACAGCAACATAGAAAGTCTTCTCAACTCTTTGTTGCCTTTGATCCCTCTCATTTGGGACTTCCAGTCTCTAAGAGGACACTGTCCAATTGGATTGCTCAGTGTATTTCTTTCACCTACCAGAGTAAGAAAACCTTTCTCTGGAAGGCCATGTTACAGCTCATAATGTGAGGGCCATGGCCACCTCTATGGCTCATCTAAATTCTGTGTCCATCGACCAGATCTGTCGAGCGGCCACCTGGGCCTCGGTTCATACCTTCACAGCCCATTACTGTTTGGACAAGGACTCCCGCCGGGATGCCTTGTTTGGTCAGGCTGTTCTCAAACACCTGTTCTATGCTTAATCAACTCCTGCCCTCCTTCCCTGAATGGATGCCTGAGATCCATAGGAGGAGATAGAGCCCTTCACAGGGTCTCATAACCTTGGGGATCTCCCAGGCATCTCTAGCTAGGGAGTCCCCATATGTGAAGACTCATTCCTGCTTGTTCCTGGAGATAGCACAGTTACTTACCTGTAACAGGTGATCTCTGGGAACAGCAGGAATAAGTCTTCACAACCCACCCACCTCCCCTAGGAGTTGTATCTCTCTATCTATTTTTCCTTCCTCTCTCTCTTTGTCTCAGCTTTAAAACTCGAACTGGGGAGAGGCGGTTAGGAAAGGCGGGAAGGCAGCGCACAGGCGCTGTGGGATGCTCCCAAAAGCTTTCCTTTTTGAGAAGCTGGGGAGCATTCCCGTGCAGGCTCCGTCTGTACCGACGTACCCATATGTGAAGACTTATTCCTGCTGTTCCCAGAGATCACCTGTTACAGGTAAGTAACTGTGCTTTCCCTCCATGTCCTCCCTTGCCCTCCCCCTACCCTCTTGCCATCCTCTCACTCCCCCCTGGATGGCCTGGGCTGCAGTCATCATTCTAAGATGGCCCATCCAACCAACCCCAGTACTTCATTCCATCATTCTCACCCCCCATCGCATTCTGTTCCCTCATCCTTGATCCTCCTATCGCATTACCCCCCTATTCAATCCCTCCCTGTCTAGATAAAAAAGTGGGTCTGACCTTCCACAACCAGAGGCCCTAGCTTGTTCTGTCCCCCTCTCTCCAATATCCCAATACAATCTTTCCCCCTCAAAATGACTTCACCTCCCAGCTCCCTCACGCCACCCTCAAGAGGCGGGAGCGGAACAGTCAACCCCGGAGTCTCTCTTCACTCCAGTCTATAAACAATGTCTCTCTTTTCTTAATGTCCTTTCAGAGTTGATGGTTTCCTCTCCAGACCCTATTTACATGCTTTTCGCTTTCAGTCCCTTCATTCGCCCGCTGCTTCAGGTGACCTGCTGCTCAAATGGTGATGCAGTCTGTGCTTGCCGTGTTCCACTCGTTGCCATTTTGAATATGTTGTTCTGGGTGCCTTCCCAGTCTCTCGCTCCATGCACAGCGCTGTCATTCCTGATGGTGTTAAGGCTTTAATCTCCTCCTCTCATGTGCACACTTGGAGCCACTGTACTTTATATGTGAGACTCAGCCCAAAGGGAAAAGTCCAACCATATCTGATTCCCTCGTCTCGTAGTCTGGTTACTACATCTTTCATTAAACGTCTTTTCTGTAATGTTGCTTGCGCCAAATCCGCATAAATTTCCACTTCACCCGATTCCCATTTAAAAGTTCTGCTCACCCGTGCCTTGCTTTACACAAGTTCTTTCACCTTATAGTCGTGGAAGCATGCTATGATATCCCGGGGTTTGTTATTCCTTATTGTTCCTCCAGTTTAGTCCTCAACCTCTGGGTAGTGAACCTCCTCCTGCAGCTTGGAGACTGGGCATATCAAACTCATGACATCACTGGATATAGCCTGGTGGTCTCTCCCATCAGCCCCCTGTGTGTCCAGTCTCCATGCAGCAGGAGGACGTAGTGAGCCTAGCTTCTGGGCTCACTTGGGGGAGCAGATAAGGAGCATTTAGTGTGACAAATTCTATTCTGATTTTACTTTTTATTTTTACCTTTAATTTTACTTTTAATTCAGTTACCTTTGGTTAATTGGCAATCAGGGATTAGTTTCCTTTAGTTGTTAGGAGCAAATTTTCTTATATTTACAGTAATTTTAAATTTGAGCCTGGCTCTTTAAATTAGCAGCAGTTCTCGCCTTCCCTCCTTGTCAGTTATTTTCACTTACTGCAGGCATTCGCCGGTGCGGATCTCTCTCCCTTGACGGTACGGGAGAGAGCTCTGGGACCTGTACAGCCACACTGAAGCTGTGTGAGACGGAGCCTCTCCGTTGCTGCGGGATTTTACTTTTACTCTGTGGAACCGGCTGAGCGGTCCTCGCCGTGGCTGTCAGGCGCAGCAGCGCGGCTTGAGGATCGGATGAATTCAAGGTGGTAGGAGCAGGTTGCATGGCGTTCAGCCCTGCAGGTAAGGCCTTCGGGCTCTGTCGGTCTGCTGAGGCCTCCTTTTTGCAGCGGCTGTTCTTGGCACCAAAATTCGTTGGCAAAGGGGCGGCCATTTTCTCTCTAGGTATTTGGACCGCATGGCGGGAGTTGCAGCGAGCTGCCGGTGTGAGGAAGACGACAGGCAGAATAGCTAGATTTTTAGATCTAGTGTTTCTTTCTTTTGTTTGTAGGTTTTTTGAGGCTCGGGGGATTCCTCAGCCTTAAGGGGGCTGTTGTCAGTCCTCTTTATTTTTAAGTTTATTCTTAGTTTATAGGACAGCAGTTTTGGCATTGATATGGCACATGTTCATTGATATGGCAGTTTTGGCATTGGCATGCCACATGTTCTCTCCCTCCTAATCATGTCTCTGAGGAGCATCTGTTAAGTCCCGGGATATTAGGCAAATTTCCAGCTTTTAGGTTCTTCAAGGGCAGAGCCCTAACTTGTAGTTGGAAGGAGGGACAGGCTGGAAGTGTGCTTGAGACAGTAGCTCTTTCTTGTATTCACGGTCTGCAAATGTATTCTTTAGGGAAAGTTACCCAAACGCCTGTGGTTTCACAGGGACAGGTTTAGGAAACCTTAGGATATAAAAAAATATATAATAATAATAACAGTTAAACTGTCAACCAAGAAGTGCCTATGCTACGGTCTATGGCCACCAGAGGGCAGCTGGTACACTCAGTGGTGCCTTTCTGTGACCGTGTATATGCAGCCATCATCAGATTGATCTCTGCAAGTCAGGGAAGAAATAACCACAGGGCGGCCTCATGGGCTCTCAGGGGTTAGTGACTAAACAAGCAACTGTAATGTTCTGCAAATCAAGATTATATGACCAAGATTTAAAGCTCTTAACTTCTGTATCATTTGTCAGGCTCTGGTGCCCTAAAGGCCACTGGATGGCAGCGCTGCTCATGAATCACATATAGTATTCAGTGCCCCCATCCCTGGGGGGGTTGTAAAATACGAAATCATATTCTTCATCAGTTTCACACAGGCAGCAACCTCTAAGACCTCCACTTGCAAGGTTGTTGGTGTATCCCACCGTTATTTCTCTGACTGCAGGAAGGCCGGGGGGGGGGGGGTGCCTGTGTGTTTCATAGCTCCACTTAGCATGCCCTTCCCAGGAAATTCTCATCTATTTCTAGAGCCTGTGCTGTCAGAGCAGGGCTTTAAGCACTTAGCAGGGGCACTGACCCGTCTGTGCCATCTTGTTAAAGGGCCCTTGCTGAGGGTGAAGAGAAGGACGTCTAGGTAGCACAGTCTGGGGCTTAGCGCTCCAGGGCACTGGAAGGTTTCTTAACGGAAGTCAATACTCTGTGTATGCTCCATGCATTCGGCCTATGTTCAAGCGTGCTCACTGCACTGTGTTTGGGTGACAGGTGCTGGGTCACCCATATATGTAGATGTGCATTTGGTATGTGCTCACAATTGCTTAGGCATGATTTTTGGGTGCACTCTTTGCAGAGTGAAACTGCATTTCTTTGCACAGACTGTATTATCAGGCTAAGGTAATTTCTCCAGTAATGGGGGGATATCGATTGTAATAAAGTGCGTGAGGTCCTCATGGTGTAACATGGGGTTGGAGATGCAGTCGTGGGATCTGCTATGGAATGATACGTCCGGAGGAGCTACAGTGTCAGTCACCAGTTTCCCTTTCTCTTTGGGCTTTGCTCCCAGATCCTAGCCCCTCTTTCTCTCTGATGTCCAGGACGCAAGGTCCCCGGCCCACTGGACAATCTATTGGAGTGGAGGAGTGGCCTAGTGGACAATCTGGAGTGGAGGAGTGGCCTAGTGGTTGGGGCAAGGTACTTCAGGCCAGAAGGTCGGGGGTTCAAATCCCACTAGAGGACAGCAACCTTGGGCCAGAAGGACTGGGGTTTCTAGTCCCACAGGTGCTCCTTGTGGTCTTGGGCAAGCCACTTAACCCTCCATAGCCCATGTTCCCTGTAAAATAGTTATCTCCAAGTTATAATGCCCTGTTCAATGTAATTTCAGTTTGTTCAATGTAAACCGCACTGATGCAGAATAGCGCGGTATATAAGAGAATGTAAATAAATAAATAAATTCTCAGCCTTTTCTCAATGCTGGCAGAAGGACTGGGAGAGCGAGAAAGGAAGACCAGGAACCAGCACCAGCTCTGATGTCTCTCCACTGCCAGTGTTTGCTATGGTCACATATTCCCAGTCAGTTATTTATTTGAGTATACTGATTGCCTACTGATCAGGGTGGCATACAGTTGATTACGGTATTTCTATTTCCCTTGTCCCTGAAGGGCTCACAATTTATGTTTTGGTACCTGAGGCAGAGGCTTAAGTCGTTTAACGAAGGCCAGAAGGACCACCTGTGGGACCAGAAACCCCAGTTTTTATGGCCCAAGGTTGGTGGTCTCAATTGGACTTCAAACCTTTGGTTCTCTGGCAACTTGCCTCAACCACTAGGTCGCACTGCTTTGTGTGAGCTAGCCACAGGGCCATAGGGCCAGGCACAGCCTGTTACTTTCAAGGCAGAGACATTGGGGAGGTTCCGTTCATAAGGATACGAGAAATGCCATACTGGATCATACCAAGCGCTTTCAGGTCCAGTATCCTGTTTCCTAGGGTAGCCAATCCAGGTCTTAAAGACCTGGCTGGTTTTCAAAAAGACGAATAGGCTACTCAATGCTTGTATCGGGCGAAGCGGTGGATTCATGTATGCTCATATTTTAAGGGTTCCATTGCATGTACAACAGATGTGACGCTCTGTTGGGTTGTGTGCCTTGTAGAACATCTTGAATTGGTGAAAGTTGGTATAAAAAAAAATTAATAATTTTCCAGCTTCTCTCTAATAAAAGGTTATGGACCTTTCCTCCGGGAGCTTGTCCAAAAGCTGTTCAGAGATCGTTTCACACAAGGCTCTTGGAGTACACAGGAGACCCAGTGGTCAATCAACCAACTGAAAATGCAAGCGATGCGCTGGGCGTTGCAGGCGTTCGAAGCTACGGTGCAAGGTCGAGCGGTGCGAGTACTGTCCGACAGCTCTGCGGCGGTGGCCTACATCAATCGGCAGGGCAGAACTGGAAGTGTGGCCATAGAGGCCACGGCAGAGGGTCTGTGTGTGTGGATGAAGCTTTGGCTGCCAGCGTTATCGGTGGCGCATGTTGCGGGTAAGGACATTGTGACGGCAGATTGCCTCAGCTGGGTCTGAATAGATGCCGGAGAATGGGAGTGACATCCGGAGGTGTTCGCACAGATCGGTCGCATATGGGAACAGCCAGTAATGGACCTCATGGCGACGTTTCACTCTGCGTAAACGGGTCACTTCTTCAGCAGACGACGCGAAAGGAGGATGGAAGGCATCGGCACACTGTTTCAACTGCGGCCGTCGTCCAGTCTTCTCTGTCTTTCCACCGGGGGAACTCATAGGTCGAGTGGTTCTGCATATCGAAGCGCTTCGGGGAAACGTGTGGTTGGGGGCCTCAGGCTGGCCGAGGCGCCCATGGTATGCCTGCCTCATACGGTTGCTTGACGGGAATCCATGGAGGTTTCCGACATTGGAGATTCTGTTGCTACGGAATTCCCTTTGAATGCCTCAGGTGCATCGGTTTTCGCTGATGGGATGGCCATTGAAAGGGCAAGCCTAAGGAAAAAGAGTTGCTCGGCAGCAGTCTTTGGCACCTTACTGCAAAAAAAAAGAGAAAAGTCTCCGTCCCTTGCATATGTGCGTATATGGCGCATCTTTGAGGACAGGTGCTCCTGGAGGCACACTTGCGTGACTACAGTGTCAGTCCCCTTGATACTAAGTTTTCTGCAGGACGGGTTTGGTAAAGTCAGGTCCTGGAGAGTTCAGTTAGCAGCTCTGTCTTGCTATAGGGGCAAAGGACAGGGAGTGGCTCTCATGCACAGGTTGATGTGGTACGCTTTCTCAGGCGGTTACCAGATTGTAGCCCTGTCATAGGATATTAATTCCACCGGGGAAGCTCAAGTTGGTTTTAGGAGTGTTAGCGCGCCATTGGGGCCCTTGCAACAGGCGTAGGTTAGGGGTTTTGCCTTGAAGACGGTATGTTTGGTGGTCATCTGTTCGGAGAGGTGATTTTCAGAGTTGCAGGCGTTGACCTGTCAGGAATCGTTTTTTGTCTGTCTCCAGACAGAAGGTGGCCTGGCGGCTGGTTCCGTCATTGTTGCCAAAGGTGGTTTCTACGTTCACCTAACTAAAATGGTCTCTCTTCCAGCACTAGGTGTGGTGGAGGGGAGCATATTGAACCATAGCTTGTGCTGTTTGGACATCAAGAGAGCGCTGTGACAGTGTTTAAAGGTTTCAGAAACTTTTGCAAGGCAGATCGTCTCTCTTTGGGGTGTTCGGAGGGCCCTGCAAAGGGAAGTGGCGGCGAAGGAGTCCATTTCTGGATGGATTGGAGCGGCGAGTGCGTCGGCTTATCTTCTACGGGACCGTACAGTCCCAGGGAGCTTACGAGCTCACTCTGCCAGAGTGCAAGCGTCTTCTTGGATGGAGCACAGTTTGGTTCCGCCAGTGGACATCTGTAGGGAGGCCACTTGGTGTCTCTCCATATTTTCAGTAAGCACTACCGCCTAGTTGTTCTGGCGGCTAAGGATGCCATTTTCAGGGAGGCGGTGTTGAGATCCGGCTGGATAGGTCCCTCCCAATGATTACTGTTCTGATGCATCCCAGAGGTTGAGGACTAAACTGGAGGAATGCTAAGAAAATAGGAATTACACTTACCTGGTAATTGTGGTTCCTTGAGAGACTCCAGTTTAGTCCTCATTCCCGCCCGGGGGTGGGGTCTTAGCAGTGGTCTTTCTGTTGGGGGAAGTGCAAGGTTAAGTGGATATAGGCCTTCACTGGTGTTCAGTCGTTTTGATGCTTCCATTTGTTTTGGGCTATATTGTTATATTATGATATTGTTATATATATTGCTATATTGCTCTGGATTGTTTAGGGCTAGGCATTTGATGGAAAGGAGAGCATGCAGGAAGCAGTCCCTTTCCTTCTGGAAGGGAAGTAGTAGGTAGATAGGTTATATGTTCAGCGTGCCCTTGAATATCATAAGTTTAAAAACAAACAAAAAAAGTTACTAATTTTTTGCTCCTTTGAGTCTGCTTTGTCAATAGTTCACTGGGGGCTGATGGGAGAGACCAACGGGCTATATCCAGTGATGTCATGAGTTTGACATGCCCAGTCAAACGCTCGGGACGACATCTGCTCCGCTGCTGTGAACGTGAACTCTTTTAAATTAACTTTTTTCACTTTCGCTGACATCCTTTATTGCTTCACACCTCCTTCTCTGCTATTCGTTCTCCCTATAGATGTCGGGGTGAGCTAATTTCACCTATTATATACTGAGGTTGGCAGGAACTCCGAACTCACGTGACCATCTTAGACGGTGACGTCAGCAGCCTCCCCAATACTAACATTTTTAATGCTTTGTGTCCTTGTTCCCACCTACCCCAGTATAAACAAAGAGATACATTTATTGGTCCAATCAGCAAGGGACTCATACAAATATCAGTTACCTGCCACAACCCCCCCAAAAAAAAAAATCCAATAAAATAAAATAGCCATCCCACTTCTCCAAATTATTGTGAGTGCCTTCAAGCACTAAATTCTCATTTTTATGGATAGTCCTCCATTGACGAGAAGAGAAATAACTCAAATCACCTTTGCATGTTTAAAAATTAGGTGCTGGGCGCATCACCTGCCTTTGTACAGTATCAGTCAGGAGAGTTGACAGATTGAGAAGCTATTAACTGTATCCCCACGGTCCAAGTAAAACAGTGACCAGCTTCCTGCACAGGACCTAGTCCTTACCAGGATTCAAATCTATTTTTCAAACATCTCTATGAGATCTTTAGCCTCTGAATTCTCTACGAACCAGAACACACCACATATACCTCCAGCCCAGTCCATACTGTGCGATGCAGCTAGGCTTCTGCTCGAAAGTTTAGTTGAACAAACTTAGATGCCTCCACCACTGTCACAAACATATGGGAATGCCTGTCCTTGAAGATCCGCAGACAGGCTGTATTTAACTGGGCAAATCTCATTGTACTAACCACTCATAAATCTCTGCAAACACTTTCTGCTTAACAGTTACCGCTGCAGAGAGCTACGCGGATGGCATCGAATATCACTGCTACCCGGGAAGCTTCTTCCTCTGCCCTCGCTCTGCCCCAGAATGTCTCTAACACGCTTTGATGCTATGCAAATAAGATCTGGGTGCATTAGGGACTTAGCCAGAATATTTGAAGGGCACTACTCATCTAGGTGTCCTTCGAATATCCCAGATAAGGCCCTTACACGGGTAACTAAGGGAGTTACCTGTGTAAGGGCCTTCGAATTTCCGGCCCAACATATCTAAAATGCAAGGGTGCAAGTAATGTTGACCACAACTGTACATGCAGTCATTGACCTGTATTACTGAAATAAAGCTGAAGTTCACAGGTTCTAATCCTAGCATGGCTCATACTGTGCTGTGACTGATGGTAATAAGAATGCTTTGTGTTCTACTTGGTGCTACTGAATGATAAGTGTCACTGGCCAGGTCTATCTCTGATTTTCAGCAGCACTATTTAGATAATCAGGTGTGATCCTGGTAATTATCTAGATAGGATTGATAACTTTAGGACAGCAAACAGGCTGTCCTAAGTTATCCAGCTAGTTTTCTGTATAGTGTACAGAATATTGCCACTATCTGGATAATTAGCCGTGCTGACTACAGTATACCTATATTCAACTCTGGCTGCTATAAAAAAGATATTTTATTTAACCACCATGCAAATGCAATGTTTGCCTTTGAGTCAGTTGACAGACTGGCGACCTAGCAGTTCCTGAGTTTTCTTGGCAGTATGACTGGAAGTAGATTGCCAGGCTGTTCTTCTGAGGCAATGGAGGGTTAAGTGACTTGCCCAAGGCCTCAAGGAGTGCTAGTGGGAATCAAACCCTGGCCCTTGGTTACCAAGCCAGGGTGCTAATCATTAGACTACTCTTCCACTCCCATTTATCCTAACGCAAGCAGCAATCCATTGTTTAAAATAAAATATTGTCTGCGGCAGCTGAATATTAACCCATCTTGTTTCTGCAACAAAAATTGTATTTATATATTTATTTATATAAAAACTTCCATTCCATCCTGCTAGACCAGTCCAGACAAACGGGTTGTGTTCCCCTTCCAGCAGATGTTGGAGACAGCGAAAGACTAACAGAGCCCTGATTGGTTGAGCTCTGGCAGTTAGTGGCATACCCCTAGAGGTCCTCCTCAGTATTTCTCTGTCTCCAGCAGATGAAGGAGTTCTTTTTTTTTCTATCTCTCCTCACTTTTATTTCTTTTGTTCTATTTTGGAAATTTCCTTAATTTTTTTTTTCTAGATTCATTGCCCCTGGAAGTACCCAGGCTTCATATGAGGTGTTGCTCTGCGTTTTCCCAGTTAGAGGCAGCACCAGATCGGGCTATCCTGAAGTGAGCTCCTGATTAAAGTTCAGTGCAGCTCCGTCCACCGCAGGATATCAGCCCTAACCAAGAGGGTTAGTAGGCTATGTGGAGTTCCTTTTCCTTTAGTAGGATTGAGGATGTGCTGGGCTGAGGACGTCTTCGTCTAAACTGTAAATGACAGCTCTCCTAACTTCTCAGCGCCGCATAGCCAGCTTATCAGTGTGGGGTGTTTCTATCAGAACAGGAGCTACCGACTTGTTTTAGACCTGTGGGCTCTTCTGACTGTCTTCCAGGCTAGCGCAGGTTATCGGGAATTAGTCCTTTTTATTTTTCTTACGTTTTGAAGATTTTCAGTCGTAGTTTCACTTTCACGTGCTTTT
Source organism: Ichthyophis bannanicus (assembly GCA_033557465.1). NCBI lineage: Eukaryota > Metazoa > Chordata > Amphibia > Gymnophiona > Ichthyophiidae > Ichthyophis > Ichthyophis bannanicus. Next base: position 455,550,126 of record CM066036.1, read on the forward strand.
TGAGCCGGCGGCCATTTTCGTGAACACGCGGTTGCATTCCCGACGGCCATTTGCAGTAGAGCAGCTTTCTGCCTTCTCTGCACTGCCTTCCCAGGCTTCCTCCTGAGGCTTGTGGGCTCTGAATGGGCTTCTGTAACTCATTTATATAGTGTTAAAAAAAAAAAGGAGGCGCGGTTATGCCTTCCTCAGGGCAATGCTGCCTCGGCTGTAACAAGAAGCAAAGGGACTTAACAGATAAAATGTGTGCTGCCTGCCTTTCCCATCCCGGGGAATTTCTCGTGGCCCCTCATTGGCAGGCACATCCCTGGATGTTTCTCCAAGTCCACCAGTCTCAGCCCTTGATGTCCTGCAGGTTTTGCCTTCTCAGACTGCACCCCTTTTAACGCCTCAGTCCACGGTCTTGCATCAGGAGTCTCAGTCAGTACCATCAGAGGCTCAGTTTTTGGCGCTATTTCGCCAAGCATGGACTTTATGGCAGGCGGACTCCTCGGATGCGGGGCCAAAGGGGTTGCTAACCTCAGAGAAGGATACAGAGATGCTTTCTCAGTGTAAGCAGACACGTAAGGGGTCAGACCTCAGGGCAGAGCAATCTTCTAAAAAGGTTCCCAGTAAGTTATCTGACGGCTCTGCGGTCCCTGGGGAAGACAGCCTAACTGATTCAGACCGTGAAGATGGTGAATATTCTCCTTCGGATTCTTCTATCCCTACAACGGATGATTCGCAAGATATCCGTCTTTTCAGAAAAGAGGAGTTGGCGCCCTTGATAGAGCAGGTTGTTGAGGCTCTGTGGCTATCTGATCCTTCTGGTTCCGACGCTTCTCTTCTGCAATCTCAAGTGGATCCGATCTTGCAGGGCATACGTAAGCCATCTAAGGCCTTTCCCTTTCCTGCGGAACTGCAACAAATGGTTTCTCGTGAATGGGACACGCCTGATTCTCCTCTCCGGGCAGTACGCCGTCTCTGTCAGCTGTATCTCTGGCCTCCGACAGAAATTGACCGATGGCTCTCCTATCCGAAGGTAGATGCCTTAGTGTTGGGCGTGACTAAACATACCACCATCCCTGTGGAAGGGGGCACAGCACTCAAAGATCAGCAAGACCGCAAAGTTGAAAATCTTTTAAAGACAGCCTTTTCCTCCTCCACTATGATGTTACAGGCGACGGTTTGTGGCGGATTAGTGGCCCGAGCGTTATTGCGCTGGATTCAGCGTCTGCCAGATGATCCGGCCCTGGGACGTCTGGAATCCGCCACAGCTTTTTTAGCAGATTCGTTTTATGATTTATTACGTCTCTCGGCTCGGTCCATAGCATCAATAACAGTGGCACGGAGATGGTTATGGCTGCGACAGTGGGCGGCAGATGTCGCTTCCAAAACACGACTCTCGAAGCTTCCCTTTAAAGGGAGATTCTTGTTTGGAGAGGATCTCGACAAGCTGGTAAAGGATCTTGGTTAGGTTAAGCTGCAGCGGCTGCCAGAAGATCGCCCGAAGTCTGCTTCACGGCGTTCCTTTCGCTCCTATACTCAAGAGTTCTCGACGTTTGTCAAGACCTCGCAATTCCCGGAGATTCCGATCATACAAGCCTGCTTCCTCTTCGCTTCCCACTAGCAGAGCTGGGCAGAAGGGTCAGTCCTTTCGAGGAGCTCGGAAGGGCGGGGACTCCTATTCAGGGACAGGGAAGTTTTCTGCGACCGCGCGTTCTTCCCGCTGACGGGACGAGCAGCCCACTCGAGATTCTTCCCCCAGTGGGAGGTCATTTGACCTTCTTTTCTCATCAGTGGGCAGCTATAACCTCCGATCAGTGGGTTCTCAATATTGTGTCCCGTTGTCTGTCCCTCGACTACTGCCGTCCTATTCCAGACGCCTTCCTTCTTTTTCCGGCAGGAGCGCCCGGGAAAAGGCTGGCTATTCTGGCGACCTTGCAACGGCTCCTTCTGCTCAATGCCATTCGTTCCGTGCCAGCTCCAGAAAGGGGGCTAGGCCGTTATTCCATCTATTTCGTGGTGCCCAAGAAAGATGGTTCCTTTCGTCCAATCTTGGATCTCAAGGGTGTCAACCAAAGTCTTCAGGTGCCTCACTTCAGAATGGAGACGCCCCGGTCGGTCATTCAGGTGGTCTGCAAGGGAGAATTCCTCGTGTCGCTAGATCTTGCGGAAGCTTATTTTCACATTCCCATTCTGCCGGAGCATCAACGTTTCCTTCGCTTCACGGTTCTCGGGCAGCATTTTCAGTTTCAAGCAATGCCCTTCGGCCTAGCATCTGCTCCAAGGACCTTTTCAAAAGTAATGGTAGTTGTAGCCTGTCAGACGGCTGCCTGGGTGAGAATGTTCACAGTCTTGGCAAGTGCATATGTCAATATGATTTGCAAGGGATTGTGGTCAATGCAGTCCATTCACACCAGACACAGCTGCTCACAATAATTTAGTTGTGCTCAAGTGTAAAGCCAATAAGATATTTATTTATGGGGTTATTTCTCCCAACACAGATATGCTTGGTAGCACATAAATCAGGTTACTTGCTTTCAGTGTTAAACTTGGAAAAACAAAATCAGGAAAACAACATTTGAACTTGTCAGGCAATCAAAGCAAAAGAAATAAGACCTGGTTGGCAACAAACTGGTCTTTTCTGTAGGCTTTAGCTAATATTCTCTTAGCAATGTATCAAACAACAAACCAAAAGCCACAAAGAAAGAAAAAAAACTGTTCTTTTCAGGTAAACTTCTTATATCTTCCCACATAGATTCAGAAGTGATTCTCACAGAGCTCACAAGCAATTAGGTAAGGCTCAATTGCTAGCAGTTATCCAGCTGAAACCCCTTAGCTGGCTTGCTTTCTACTGCGTGGCTAAAAATCCTACTCAGGAGCTTTTCTGAGTAGATTAAAGAACAAGTTTGTATTTCTTTGTGATGGTTGCTGTACTTTATAACAGAAAATCACCAAAGGAGTTTAGACAGAGAGCAGTCCATGTAAACAGATTCTTCATCTGCTAGCACCCCCTCTTCTTCAACAAGCATGGGTTCAATATCATGGATTGGCACAGATGAATCTCCCAATGGAGCATTTTCAGGAGAAACTTGTTTCCCTGCTGTCTTTCAAGGTTATAGCTAGGGCATAGATCAGTGTTCATACCTGAGCTTCCATTGCTGTTAGAGTTCCTCTCTATATAGCCTGGCCAGTATGTAGTCCAGTTCTTATGTCCAGCCTTCCAATCCAGATCCCTGGACACTGGATCTCTCTTCACATACCTTCTGGTACGGGTCTGGAGATTCCTAGCTCTGCAGCACCATTCCTCTGGCTTTCCCCAGTCCAATGGTGTATGCTGGCCCTTGGAATGCCTCCCAGTATACGTACTGCTCTGGACTCTTCTAGACCTCTCAAAGGCTTTCTCCTCTTTCTTCCAAAGGGTTTCTTTCCCTCTCTGTCCGTCCGGTTTGACTTCTGCTTCTGATGATCCTCATGATGATGAAGATGATCAAGCTCAAGCTGATCATGAAGATGATGATGATCCTGAGAATAATTCTCTGTAGAATAAACTCTACCTTTATTCTGCTTTGATGAGTGCTCCACCTTAACACAGCGCAGCTGTGCTGAATCAGGCCCTGCCCTTTGAGATGAGTGCTTAGGGATTACCTCATAGCCCTCCTGATTGAACACACGTTTCCCCACTTCAGCTCCTCTAATGGCGGTTGGAAACCTGGTGCATTCTGGGACTGGTAGTCTTTTATGGGAAAATTCTGTTTTCTTATTTCTACCAGAACTGACAGGTTGCTTGTTCAGAGTCACTTCACCTTTCCTATAGCTCCTTCCTGAGCTATGATAAGCTTCCTTATCACAAGCCGCAGCTCTCCGCAAGCAAGGCATTCGGGTACACCCCTACCTAGACGATTGGCTTATTCGGGCGGATTCCCTTCCGGAGGTCTACAGCACGGTAGCAAAGGTAGTTTCCTTTCTGGAAAGTTTAGGTTGGGTCATCAATCGCGCCAAAAGTTGTCTGCAGCCATCTCAGCAAATCGACTTCCTCGGGGCGAGATTCAACACCTGTCAGGGTCGTGTGTTTTTGACAAGAGACCGATTTCTCAAGTTGTCAACTCAGCTTCGCCTGTTTCTCCTCCAGTCCTCCCCTCGGGCTTGGGATTATCTACAGGTTCTGGGGACGATGGCAGCCATCATCGATCTGGTTCCCTGGGCAAGGGCTCATATGCGTTGTCTTCATAGGGCGCTCCTTTCGAGGTGGTCCCCGGTATCAGAGAATTACCACCTCCGTCTCCCGCTTCTGCCGGACGTCAGGAACGACCTTCTTTGGTGGCTCTCTGCACGCATTCTCCTTCACAGAGTCCCTCTAGAGAGTCCGCGCTAGATTCTAGTGACCACAGATGCCAGTCTTTCTGTTTGGGGGGCTCACTGTCTGACCCACACAGCACAGGGTGCCTGGGCACCTCACGAGGCGAGTTGGTCGATCAATCAGCTAGAAGCTCGAGCAGTTCGCCTCACCTTACGGTGTTTTCTACATGTCATCATGCTGTTCGTGTCCTCTCCGACAATGCAACCATAGTGTCCTATCTCAATCGCCAAGGAGGCACAAAGTGTCCAGGAGTAACAAGGGAGATGAATCTTCTGTTTCCGTGGGCGGAAAAACACTTACAGGCCATCTCGGCGCAGCATATCGTGGGAGTCAACAATGTCACGGCCGACTTTCTCAGTTGACACACTCTCGATCCTGCGGAATGGGAGCTTGTTCCAGAGGCATTTCAAGACATCATGCACAGATGGGGGTTGCCTGCAATGGACCTCATGGCCTCAGCAGCAAATGCCAAGGTCCAGTTTTTTTCAGTTGCTGGAGGGAACCCAGGTCCAACGGGATAGATGTGTTGGCACAGCCTTGACCAAACCACGTCCTTCTTTACGTTTTCCCTCCGTGGGCCATGATCGGCAAAGTTCTCCATCGCATCATGGATCACAACGGTACTGTGGTTCTGGTAGCGCCCAACTGGGCCCGAAGACCATGGTACACGGATCTGATGCGGTTGTCTCAGGGAGTTCCTCTACCGTTAATGGCGTCCTCTTCGCTCCTCCGTCAGGGTCCAGTGTTCATGGAAAACGCCGATCCCTTCTTGCTTACGGCTTGGCTCTTGAACGCCGCAAATTAGTTCGCAAAGGCTACTCCAGCGAAGTGGTATCTACGCTCCTCCAGGCTCGTAGGTCCTCGACGTCCCTAGCATATGCTCGCGTGTGGTGCGTCTTCGAGTCCTGGTGTTCGAATCGTGAACTTTCCCCCTGGCGGACAGCGGTTCCGGATGTCCTCGCATTTCTGCAGAAGGGCTTAGATAAGGGCTTAGCCCTTGGGACTCTGCGAGTTCAGGTATCTGCCTTAACCTGCTTCCGGGGGCTGGTACGTGGCTGCTTGTTAGCGTCGCATTCTGACGTGTCTTGTTTTCTCAAGGGAGTTAAGGTCTTACGTCCACCCTTACGGGTCATAGTTCCCCATTGGGATCTGTCCTTGGTCTTAAAAGCCCTTGTGGTTCGGCCTTTTGAGCCCATCAAAGAGGCTTCTCTTCGAGACTTGACGCTCAAGACCGTGTTTTTGGTGGCAATAACTTCGGCTTGTAGGATTTCTGAATTACAAGCTCTTTCCTGTTGGGATCCTTATTTGTCTTTTTCGTCAGAGGGTGTCTCGCTTAGAGCGGTCCTCTCCTTCTTGCCGAAGGTTCTTATGTCCTTTCACCTCAATTCATCTTTTCAAAAGCGCAGTGCGCAGGGCAGCATAAGAACCTCAGAGCATTAGACCTCAAGAGAATTCTTTGTCGGTATCTGAAAGTTACCAATTCTTTTCAGGCATCTGATCATCTCTTTGTTCTTTTTGCAGGACCTCGAAAGGGTCTCGCGGCCTCTAAGTCTACTATTGCCCAATGGCTCCATCAGGCCATCGAGGCAGCTTATATTGCTCAGTCTAGACCGGTGCGTAAGGGTATTCCAGCGCACTCCACCCGGGCACAAGCAGCTTCCTGGGCAGAACGCTCGCAGGTTGCTCCTATTGATATCTGTCGCGCGGCAACCTGGGCATCATTGTCGACTTTTTTGCGGCATTACCGGTTGGATCTCCAGGCGCGTGAAGACAGTCAGTTTGGAGCTGGGGTGCTTTCTGCAGCTCTCTTTTCCCACCCGTTAGGTCATTAGCTTGGGTACTTCCCGTTTGTCTGGACTGGTCTAGCAGGATGAAATGGAAGGAGAAATTTTCCTTACCGTTAGTTTCCTTTCCTGGAATCCTGCTAGACCAGTCAAGTTCCCACCCGGCTGTCAGTTGCAGTTTACTAGGACCATCAGCCGACCATCCACTGGACGTCCTCAAGAGTCATTATCATGAAGAGTTATCCGAGTGACGGCTAGTTTCAACAAATTTTCTTCGTGTATATAGTTGAAGCAGTTTTTGGGGCCTGGTTGGCCGCAGGGTTTTTTCTTTTCATAGTTCCATTCAATTGGCTTTACAGACTATACTGAGGAGGCCCCTTAGGGGTATGCCACTACCTGCCAGAGCTCAACCAATCAGGGCTCTGGAAGTCTTTCTCTGTCTCCAACATCTGCAGGAAGGGGAACACAACCCGTTTGTCTGGACTGGTCTAGCAGGATTCCAGGAAAGGAAATTAACGGTAAGGAAAATTTCTCCATTTATAGTATGCCAATCATAGTTTCCGTAGCAGATTACATTTAACATATGAAATAATATGATCACACATAAACATGCATTCATGTTCATGTTCCCGCATTTATGTTCTGTTTTGGTTTTTTAAGTATATAATGGAGGGTGCAGATTTAGGATCACTTGCAGAATATTGTTTATATTGTACATAGTTGGCTGTTTATATGTAATTTGAATCTTCTCTGTTCAATGTTAGCCCCTTTGACCTGGTGAAAAGCAGTATATAAGCTCTGCTAAATAAATAAATAAAATAAATTTGACCATGCTCCATTGTGGGTAGATCTTGAGTTGAAGAAGAAGCAGTGGGATTTTGTGTGGCGGTTCCTTCTTGCTTTTGCAGGAGACATGAGGTCTCACAGTTGTCTTAAGGAAAGATGGGATGAATATTAGAGGCACAATCAACAGCTTAAGGATAATCCGCCATTGTTCTGGGAAGCAGAAGAACAGAAGATATGTCATACTGGGTCAGACCAAGGGTCCATCAGGTCCAGTATCCTGTTTCCAACAGTGGCCATTCCAGGTCCCAAGTACCTGTCGGGTTCCCAAAGGTATACATATTCCATGCTGCTTGTCCTAGGAGTAAGCAGTGGATTCCCCCAGTCCTCTTTAATAATGGTTTATAGCCATTTCCTCTAGGAATTCTTCCAAACCTGTTTTGAACCCAACTACACTAACAGTTTTTACTACATCCTCCGGTAACGAATTCAATGGTTTGATTACGTACTGAGTGAAAAAATATTTTCTCTGATTAGTCTTAAATGTACCACATGGTAGCTTCATTGCGTGTTCCCTAGGCATCTATTTTTTGCAGGAGTAAACAACTGATCTATGTTTACCCATTTCACTCCATTCAGTATTTTATAGACTTCTATCATAGCTCCACTCAGCTAAAGCAGTTTTAAGAGGAAACATAATAGAAGGAATTGCCTGAAGATCGAGTAGTCAAAAAAAGAGCAAAAACACCAACAAAGTATCTAACAAACCAAGAGAGTCAGTGTGAGATGGCGGTCACAAATCCTTTATTGTAGAAACCCCTATGTGTTTCGGCCAAAGATCTTCATCAACTGTTATTGCCCGAAGATCAGCTTCAGACACCCAAGGCCATCCTCGTTGAGGATTCCCCTTTGAGGGAACTGGTGTTGGGCCCGAGTTCCTTGGTGCCTGTGCCGATAGCTGCGGAGCCTTCTGGACTTGGAAACTAGAATGGTGGCCCTGGAGCGCAGCATGTCTGCCTTCATGGACCAGCAGCAGGTGTTGCTGTCTGGCACAGCTGGTTCGTCCGCCAAGACCACCGAGTCCTCAATGTTGAGGACGTCCCAGAGGCCGAGCCAGTTCTCGAGACCATGCAGCCTTGAGTTGATCCTTGGCTGAGGTCTAAATCTGAGTCCCATTTTATAGGACCAAGCTCTTCCCCGGCTAGAGCACATGGCATCAGGCGCAGGGTCCAAGGGACATGGACAGGACTCAGGCCTGCGAGCCGCCCTCTCCCTCGAGTTTTTGACTGAATGCTTGGAATGTGAGACCGAGGATGAGGACTCCTCTGAAACCTATCGCCACCGCAATGTCCCCTTGGACTCACCACCTTTTGAGTCTCAGCGTCGGTCCCCACCAGAGGACATGGCATTCTCCAGGACCAAGGAGGAAGTCAGTCCTCACATATGGGTGACGTCGGCGCTGACGGAGCCCCCATGTGGAGCATTTCCCCAGCTTTCGAAGAAAGCCTTTGGGAATGCAGCGCGCCTGTGCGGTCCCCTTCCCGCCCAAGGGTGCCATCTTGCTCAGTCTTTCTTTTTTCCGCGGAGCCCGACGGACGTGAGTTTGTGTCACCCGGGAAAAGTTGATTTTTTTCTGTGATTTTCACGTTGTCTTATCCGGTTCGATGCCAGTTCCCCTTCCTATCTGTGCTCGGTACACCAGTATCGAGTCCGAAGTTTTGATTTTTGGTTTTTGTCCTTTGTGACTAACATTCGTGCACTTTTTGTGTTTTCACTGGCAGCCCGGTCTTTTGACCTTGCAGGGGCCCTTTTTCCTACGATGGCTGCCAGCAGGTTCAAAAAGTGTGATCGGTGCAAGAAACTTATGTCTCTCACCGACACACATGACTGCTGCCTCCGATGCCTCGGGCCTGATCATGACCTGCAGGCCTGTGGCCTGTGCGGCAAAATGTTGTCGAAGGCGCTTCGGAGCCGTCAGCATCAACGTGAGAGAATTTTCTCTGACTCCGCGTCCGGCCGGGCCCGGACTTCGTCAGAGGCCGCGACATCTCGGGAGTCCAACCCCGAGCGCTGTCATGGTTCCTCTGAAAGGGAGTCTCCCACCCAGGAGCACAGAAGGAAGAAAAAGCTTGCGAAGGCGGCGTCGGTGGAGGCGCCTGGTTTCTCGAGGGCCAGGTCGCGTAGCCCTGACCGCTGCCCCGGGCTCTTGGAGTCAGAGAGGCCTTCCAAGCTACCTCGTGGGGAGCCGGAGTCGCCGAGTCACGTAAGTGCAGTTGTCCTCGTGGACTCTCCTCTGGGTGAGCTGCTGTCAGGGCCTGAGTCGGGGGCTGCTGAGTCTCCTGAGCTTGGACTCAGGTTGACGACCTTGGAGAACAGCTTGGCTGCCTTCATGGAACAGCAGCGGATGCTGATCGCCGGTCTGACCGGTGCATCTGTCCCGACCACCGGGACCTCGACGTCTAAGTTGACCCTGGAGACCGAGTCGATGAAGTCTCGAGTCAATCCTCGGTCAAGGTCCCCCTCGACCTCCCGTGCGGAGCCGATGTCGTCAACGCCGATACCCTCGGCGTTGGGGCGGGTGGCACCGAGGCCCACACGGCCGGAGCCACTCGATTCCTCCTCGGGGGAGTCGGAGGACGAGGAGTCCCCGGACACCTTCCGGACCCAGTGCATCCCTTCGTACTCACCGGAGTCCGAGCCTCGGAGACGGTCCCCCCCCGGAGGATACCCACTTCTTGGACTTCGTGAGGGACATAGCCAAAGCCTTGGCCTTCCCTGCGGACGCCGAGGAGGAGCCTCGAGCCGAGGAGCTCGATGCCCTCCAGTATGATTTTCCTCCAAAGGAAGCCTTTACTGTACCAGTTCCTCCGATGCTGGAACGACTGCCCTTCCGTATGTGGGAGGCACTGGCCTCGACGCCGGTTCTTAGCAAACGGGTCGATTCCATTTATCGAGTCTGTAAGAGCACTGGGTTCCAAAAGGCACAGCTACCGCACCACTCCATGGTTGTGGAATCGGCCATGCACCATCTGAAGAGTCAGAAGATGCACTCCTCGGTGCTCCCCGGCCGGGAGCCCGGAACCTGGATGCCCTCGGTAGAAAGTGCTTCCAGGGCTCTATGCTATCTTGCTGTGTCCAGACCTACCAGCTGTACATGGGCATGTACCTACGAGACCTGGCAAAGGAGATTGCCGTGTTCTCAGCTGGCCTCTCTGAGGAAGCTTTGCAGAAGTTCAAGGCTTTGTCAACAGGGATTCGAGAGTGCTCGAAGTTTGTCTTGAGCAGCCTATGATGGCTTCGAGGCTTTGGCCCGGGTAGCCGTGGCCGGCATCAGTGCATGCCGTCAGGCCTGGCTACAGTCATCAGACCTGGAGTCATGGGTGCAGGAGAAGTTGGTCGATGTCCCCTGCCGAGGTGAAAACCTTTCAGTAAGCCCATGACTGAAAAGGCTGCGGAAATCGAGACTGAGACTTTCACCAGGACAAGGCTGTCCAGGAAGACCTCTGCCCCTTCTCATAAAAAGAAGGGCTCAGAAAAGAAGCCCTTTTTCCCGAGGAAGGGTGCTGCCTACAAATGCTACCCTCAATACCAGGCCTCTCCAGCTCCCCCACAGGGCCAGCAGGCCAAGGGGCAGGGGCATGGGCCCCGTAGGCAGAAGACCCCCAAGCCGCCAGCTCCGGCTCCTGCACAGTAGGGAGCGGGGTTTTGACTCCCACAGCATAGCCTTTTCTCCACAGCTGGCTCCACTCAGCACAGGAGGTCGGCTGACCCTGTACGCTTACAGGTGGCCAGCCATCACAGGGGATACCTGGGTTCTCAGCATAGTCCAGAAAGGCTACTTGCTCCACTTCCACCAAATACCCCCCTCCTATTTTCCAGGGGAACCTCCAAGACTCCCTCTGCACAAAAATCTCCTCCTTCAGGATTTGGCAAGTCTTCTAAAGGAACAGGCGGTGGAACCGGTGCCACACCACCTGGAAGGGCAAGGCTTCTACTCCAGGTACTTCTTGGTACCAAAAAGGACAGGAGGCCTCTGGCCTATCCTAGACTTGCAAAACAAGTTTCTGGAGAGGGAAAAGTTAAAGATGCTTACCCTTGGGATAATGCTGCCCTACCTCCAGCAGGGAGATTGGCTATGCTCCTTGAATCTAAAGGATGCTTATATTCACATCCTCATCCATCCAGACCACAGACAATATCTCAGATTTGTGGTGGGAGGAAACCATTTCCAGTACAGAGTACTTCCCTTTGGCCTAACTTCCGCCCCAGGGTTTTCACCAAATGCCTGGCGGTGGTGGCGGCCTATCTCAGGAATCAGGGAATTTTCGTCTTCCCATATCTGGACGACTGGCTCATCAGGGGCCAGTCTCTCTAGGAGTCCAGACTAGCCACTCTTCGCACTCTCTCTCTTCTTCAGCATCTGGGCTTTGTCATAAACTACGCAAAATCCACTTTGCTCCCCTCACAGAACTTAGAGTTTATAGGGGCAAGATTAGACACCTTGCAGGTAAGAGCTTACTTGCCCGAGGACAGGGCCCACAGACTGATGGACTTGGCCAACCAGTTCCAAAGCAATTCTCAGGTCTCTGCCAGGCACTTCCTGCGGCTCCTGGGCCACATGGCATCCACGGTACGAGGGTTGCTATTTATATTTCTGGCATAGCAATAGTAAGTGTTGCCAGGCGCCATCCAATGGTTCCATTGGAACGCTGATATTGTTGAACATAACCTTATTCATAACATTTTATCATTTGAACGCAATTTGTTGTTTACAGTAACTTGAAAAATTCATCTCGGGCGAAAAATGGAATTAACTTGTGAACATTTTTGTGCGATTATTTTTCATAACTTTTGACGTGGATTATCAAGACAAGAGTGCATCGATGAACTTAATTTTTTATACGGCGATAAAGCACCATCCTACAGCACTGTAAAAAACTGGTATAACTAATTCAGTCGTGGCCGACGTTCGCTCCAGGACGAATTCCGTCAGGGTCGTCCAAAATCGGTTGCTGTGCCAGAAAATATCGATGCTGTGTGTGAACTGATAAAGCAAGATCGTCATGTGACATACCGTGAGATTGAGGCATCTTTGGGCATTAGTATGACAAGCATCAATAAGATATTGCATGATTATTTGGCCGTAAAAAAGATTTGTTCGTGTTGGATCCCGCATAATCTGACAAACGCTCAAAAGAAAGCTCGTGTCGATTGGTGCAAGGAAATGTTGAAAAAATGTGGTGCCTTTACACAAAAGCGGAAGTAAGGATGTGGTTGAAAACTACAGGCCGGTTAGTTTAACTTCGGTGGTGAGTAAATTATTGGAAACGCTGCTGAAAGAGAAAATAGTGAGGTTTCTGGAGTCCAGCAGATTACAGGATCCGAGGCAGCATGGATTCACCAGAGGCAGGTCTTGTCAGACAAATCTGATTGATTTCTTTGACTGGGTGACCAGGGAATTGGACCGAGGGAGAGCTCTAGATGTGGTGTATTTAGATTTCAGTAAAGCCTTTGACACTGTTCCTCACAGGCGACTTATAAACAAACTGAGCACCCTAGGGATGGACCCTAAAGTTACTGCTTGGGTTAGAAATTGGTTGGGTGGGAGGCGACAAAGAGTACAAGTAAATGGAGCTCACTCTGAGGAGAAGGATGTTACCAGTGGTGTGCCCCAGGGATCTGTCCTTGGTCCGATTCTTTTTAACATCTTTGTTAGTGATATAGCGGAAGGGCTGTCTGGTAAGGTTTGCCTCTTTGCAGATGATACCAAAATCTGCAATAGAGTAGACACCCAGGAAGGTGTAGATAACATGAGGAGGGATCTAGCTAAGCTTGAAGAATGGTCTAGAATTTGGCAGCTGGGAGTTAATGTTAAAAAATGTAAGGTCATGCATTTGGGCTGCAGCAATCCAAGGGAGCAATACAGTATAGGAGGTGAAGTACTTTTGTCCACTAAAGAAGAGCGGGACCTAGGCGTGGTTGTGTCTGATGATCTTAAAGTAGCTAAACAGGTAGAAAAGGCGAAGGCAAAAGCTAGAAGGATGCTTGGGTGCATACGGAGAGGAATGGCTAGCAGAAAAAATGAGGTGATAATGCCTCTGTATAAGTCTTTGGTGCAACCTCATTTGGAGTATGGTGTGCAATTCTGGAGACCGCACCTTCAAAAGGATGTGAACAGGATGGAGTCGGTGCAGAGGGTTGCTACTAAAATGATTAATGGGCTTCATTATAAAGCATATGAGGACAGACTTAAGGATCTTAATATGTACACCTTAGAGGAAAGGCGGGATAGAGGTGATATGATTGAGATGTTTAAATACCTCCGTGGCATAAATGTTCAGGGAGAGAGCCTCTTTCAATTGAAAGCAAGTTCTGCTACGAGGGGACATGGGATGAGGGTGAAGGGAGATAGATTCAGGAGTGATATGCGGAAATATTTCTTTACAGAAAGAGTAGTGGATCCGTGGAATAGTCTCCCAGTGGAGGTGGTAGAGATGAGGACAGTAACTGAATTCAAAAAAGCATGGGACCAACACAGAGGATCTCTAAAGGTAAAAAGTGGACTGTTGTAGTTGTTGTTATGGAAGGACAGACTTGATAGGCCATGTGGTCTTTTTCTGTCATCATGTTTCTATGTTTCTAATACGTTCAAGGTGCATCAAAGACTGTGTATAACATCTACACAGGTGACGAATCATGGATCTATGCATATGAGCCCGAAACAAAACAGCAATCGACTGTATGGGTCTTCCAAGACGAGCCAAATCCAACAAAAGTTGTTCGCGGAAGAAGCACATTGAAGCAAATGGTTGCCTGTTTCTTCGGCATTACCGGTCACGTGGCGACAGTGCCGTTAGAGCAACGTAGGACAATTCTCCAGGACCAAGCAGGAAGTCAGTCCTCACATATGGGTGACATCGGCGCCGACGGAGCCCTCGCGGAGCAATTTTCCCCAGCTTTCAAAGAAAGCCTTTGGGAATTGCAGCGCGCATGCGCGGTCCTCTTCCCGCCCAAGGGTGCCATCTTGCTCAGTCTTCTTTTTTCCGCGGAGCCCTACAGACGTTGCCTGTGAATCCCCGCAGAAAAGTTGATTTTTCTCTATTTTTTCTCTGTTTTTTCTTCGGTTCGACGCCGGTTCTTTTCCCGCCCGGACTCGCGACGCCGGTTGCGAGTCCGTCCTTTATTTTTCGGTTTTTTGTCCTTCGTGACAGATTTCGCGCTTTTTTTCCTTTTTCCCTGGCTGCCCGGTCGTTCGACCTCGCAGGGGCCCTTTTTCCCCCGATGGCGGCCAGTGGTTTCAAAAAGTGTGACCTCTGTAAGAAACTTATGTCTCTTACAGACACTCATGACTTCTGCCTCCGCTGCCTCGGCCCAGATCATGACCCCATGATCTGCGGGCCATGCGGCAAAATGTCCTCAAAAGCATTGAGGAGTCGGCAGCACCAGCGGGAGCGAATCTTCTCTGACTCCGGCTGGGCTCGGACCTCGTCAGAGGCTTCGACGTCTCGGGACTCTGGTCCTGAGCATCGTCGGAGTTCCTCTGAAAGGGGGTCTCCTACCCGGGAGCATCATCGGAAGAAGAAACCCGCGAGGGCGGGATCGGTGGACGCTCCTGGTTCCTCGAGGGCCAGGTCGCATAGCCCCGATTCCCGTCCCGGGTCCTTGGAGTCGGAGAGGCCGTCGAAACATCCTCGACTCGAGGTGGACTTGTCTGCTCACGTAAGTACGGTTGTCCTCGTGGACTCGCCTCCGAAGGACCCGATGTCGGGCCCGACGCCGTCGGGGCCCGAGTCGGGGGCTGCTGGGTCTCCTGAGCTCGGACTCAGGTTGACGGCCTTGGAGTGCAGTTTGTCTGCCTTCTTGGACCAACTCATCAATATCATCGCTCCAAAAATAAAAAATAAATGCCCTTCAATGCTTAATAAACTTTTCTCTATAACCTGTTCATAAGAAATATGGCTAGGTCTCAGACTTCCCGACACTCAAAGGCTAACTGCTAATAACTTAGGTTAGCAGGGCCGTGCCATCTAGCATCATTGACCTGCCAGAATGAACAAGATACGTTTATGTTTTTAATATTGGTAACCTGTTATGAGTTGGTTCCCTTGAATGATTGATATATTTTTTTCAACCCCAGAGTGCCATGGGAAAAAGGAGCTTCTCTCTTAAATTTGACTTTATTCTCATGGGGATGTCGGAGCTTTGATATTCATAAAGGAAACTCCCCTGAAGAATCCTATAACGGAGAAACGCGTTGGAGCGCTATATAGAACAGCGTTGGGAAATCCTTTGGACTTTAACTATTCAAGATAAGTCTTTTACCCATTGGAAAGTGTAAAGATTCACCCTTACATGGCAAGAAGTTTTGATAAGAACTTTATTAATTTTTGGTGATATCCTACACGTATTGATTTTCATATATCTTGTTCATTCTGGCAGGTCATTGATGCTAGATGGCACGGCCCTGCTAACCTAAGTTATTAGCAGTTAGCCTTTGAGTGTCGGGAAGTCTGAGACCTAGCCATATTTCTTATGAACAGGTTATAGAGAAGTTTTTATTAAGCATTGAAGGGCATTTATTTTTTATTTTTGGAGCGATGATATTAATGAGTTGATACACTTGTATACGCTCTGTAAAATTCACCCAAATACTATGCCTTCTTGGTCCAGCAGCGGGCATTGATCGCTGGCCTCGCTGGTGCTTCTGCCCTGACCGCCGGGACGTCGACCTCCAAGTCGACCCCGGAGACCGAGCCGATCCTCGAGTCCATGAGGGCTCGAGTCGATCCTCGGTCGAGGTCTCCTTCGGCCTCCCGTTCGGGACCGAGGTCGAGTCGGGGGCGGATGGCATCAGTGCCCGCCCGACCGGAGCCGATCGACTCCTCCTCCGAGGAGTCGGCCTGGGAATCTGAGGACGAAGAGTCACCTGGTTCCTTTCGGACTCGGTGTGTCCCTTCGGACTCCCCCAAGTCCGAACCTCGGAGACGGTCCCCCCCGGAGGATACCCGGTTCTCGGACTTCGTGACGGATATGGCCAAAACCTTGGCCTTCCCTGCGGATCCCGAGGAGGAGCCTCGAGTCGAAGAACTCGATGCCCTCCAATATGACTCTCCCCCGAAGGAGGCCTTTATTGTACCGGTTCCTCCCATGCTGGAACGGCTTCTCTTCCGCATGTGGGAGAGCCCGGCGTCGTCGCCGGTGTTAAGCAAGCGGGTCGATTCCATTTATCGAGTCCGCAAGAGCCCTGGCTTCCAAAAGGCACAACTACCGCACCATTCCATGGAATTTTTGACCGGCCAAAACATCGAATTGATGGGTCATCCACTGTACAGCCCTGATTTGGCACCCAATGACTTCTTTTTATTCCCGCACATCAAAAACAAATTACGTGGTCAACGATTTTCAACACCCGAAGATGCGGTTACCTCAATCGGAGTGGAAAAATTGCTTCGAAAATTGGTTCAAACGCATGCAAAAGTGTATTGATCTTCATGGAGAATATTTTGAAAAACAATAAACCAATTTTGATCATAAATATTTGTTTTTTCATTATTAGGCCAGAAATATAAATAGCAACCCTCGTACATGTGACTACGAATGCCCGTCTGCACATGCGGGCTGCTCAGTGGGCGCAGGCCACAGGCGATCTCCGAGACAGAGTAAAGGTGTCCAAACCACTTTTGGACTCCTTGCAGTGGTGGCTACATCTCCCAAACCTTCTCAGGGGGGTACCTTTTCAGGCCCCAGCACAAACAAGGGTGCTGACGACCGATGCTTCCTTAAAGGGCTGGGGTGCACATTGCCAGGGAGGGAGCACTTAAGGCCTCTGGTCTCCTCGGGAGGCCACACAGCAGATCAATCTGTTGGAGCTGCAAGCAATCCGCTTGGCTCTCCAGACTTTTTCTCATGTCCTCTCTCACCAGTCTGTCTTACTTCAGACAGACAGTTAGCAATGTTCTATGTGAACAAGCAAGGGGGCACAGGGTCCAGACTCCTATGTCAGGAGGCGCAGGCCCTTTGCTCCTTTGCAGTCAAACAAGGCATGTTTCTCAAAGCAGTTTATCTACCTGGTCAGGAGAACTTCTTGGCAGACAAACTAAGCAGGATTCTCCAACCTCACGAATTGCAGTTGAATCCACTGGTGGTCCATCAGATCTTTCTACGATGGGGACTTCCATCAGTCGATCTCTTTGCAAGTCCACTAAACCGTCAGCTGCCCAGGTTTTGCTCCACTATTTAGAAGAAACCAAACCAGAATCACTATAAAAGTCCATAAAAAGTGAATATTCCAAAAACAAAACTTCCCCAAATAACCTTAAATTGATTTTTTTGTCGGAGCCGGTCGGCACAGTGTAAAGTAATTCACAGTACACCACTGCAACCTCTCCTTTTAATCAGAAAACTTTAAATCCAAGTTTTTTTAAGTTTTGCCAAAATAGAACTTAGCTTTGCTGATGCTTTTCATTTGAAGAAGCCAAAAGCCGTTTTAAAAGGTTCTTGCTAGAAATTGCCAAATTGACGACGTGTCACACGTTTCAGGTCGATTACAATGTTTTCAAAACCCTGCTTCAGGCTAGATGCAAAACTTCAATATGAAGAAATGGAAGCCTTTCCATGTTTTAATCCTCGGCGTCTGACGTCATTTTAAACAGAAGATCACTGACCACCAATCAGAATCCTTAAACACTTAGCCAATAGGTGAATCCCACTGAACAGGGAAAACATCATTGGACAAAAGTGTAAAGGGACTTTTGAGCAAAATTAAATGATAGTATACCAGTCTATCTGCTGGTTCAAACCATTAGGTGATACTGAATTCAGCCGGAAAATCCACCGCTGCTCACGTAGCTGTAATTGTTGTTCTCGATCTCCTCCTCTTGGGTCTGCATGTACAAAATCCAGCACACGCCACCGCAATGAACTAAAATCTTGATGGTACTTTATACAGTGTTCAACCATAGCTGCTGAAAGAGTGCCCGTCCGTAACCTGGAGGCATGTTCTGAAAGTCTTATTTTTACTGAACGTATAGTGCGGCCAACATAAATATAAAGAACATGGACATACTATAAGATACACAACAAATGACGATTGACAATCCATATGCCATGCAGCTGCATAAGTAAACGAAGTATGAATATCTGTCCAGTTAGGGCCCACTAGGGAGAGAGAACAATAAGCACACGAGCCACAAGTGAAATGTCCTTTTTCTGCATGAAAAGTAATAGGATGATTGGTGGTCAGTGATCTTCTGTTTAAAATGACGTCAGACGCCGAGGATTAAAACATGGAAAGGCTTCCATTTCTTCATATTGAAGTTTTGCATCTAGCCAGCAACGAATGGACCTGAAGCAGGGTTTTGAAAACATTGTAATCGACCCGAAACGTGTGACATGTCGTCAATTCGGCAATTTCTGGCAAGAACCTTTTAAAACGGCTTTTGGCTTCTTCAAATGAAAAGCATCAGCAAAGCTAAGTTCTATTTTGGCAAAACTTAAAAAAAACTTGGATTTAAAGTTTTCTGATTAAAAGGAGAGGTTGCAGTGGTGTACTGTGAATTACTTTACACTGTGCCGACCGGCTCTGACAAAAAAATCAATTTAAGGTTATTTGGGGAAGTTTGGTTACAGGTTTTGTTCCAGACAGCCGCATCCCCTGAGAATGGCAGCAGATGCGTTTCTGCTCTCTTGGTCTACGGGCCTCCTGTATGCGTTTCCTCCCACGCCCCTGGTGGCCCAAACTCTGTTCAAGATTCTACGGGACAAGGCCTCGGTGATTCTGGTAGCCCCCAGATAGCCGAGGCAACCATGGTTTCCACTTCTTCTGCAGTTGGCAGTGGAAACTCCATTCCCTCTTGGGTTGCAACCCGATCTCCTGTCTCAGGATCAGGGTTCCCTCCTGCACCCCAATCTCAGATCCCTCAGTCTGATGGCCTGGCTGCTGAAAGGATAGCGCTAGCTCCCTTACTTCTACCTAGGGAAGTTGAGGAGGTGGTCTTGGCCTCTAGGAGGCAGTCCACCAGAAAGTCCTATGCCCTCAAGTGGCATAGGTTCTCAATATGGTGTGCTCAGCGCAATGAAGCTCCTTTCTCCTGCCTTGTGCCAGTAGTACTACAATACCTACTTCACCTGTCAGACCTAGGCCTTAAGTCCAACTCTGTTCGGGTCCACCTCAGTGCTCTGTCAGCACACCACTCACCGGTGGAGGGTCAGTCTCTGTTGGTTCACCCTTTGGTGTCCCGCTTCCTCAGAGGCCTGCTTCTGCTCAAGCCTCTGATTCGTCCACCAGCCACTGAGTGGGATTTGAACATGGTCTTGCAGCAACTTCTCACCTCGGCCAGACGTGTGAGTGAGCTACAAGCTCTGGTTTCTGATAGACACTACACATGGTTCTATAGGAACAGGGTGGTCCTACGGACCCATCCGAAGTTCCTTCCAAACGTTGTCTCCTCCTTCCACCTCAACCAGGAGGTGGTTTTTCTGACATTCTTTCCCAGGCCGCATACCAGCCGGGCTGAAACAGTCTTGCATACCCTGGACTGCAAGAGGGCGTTGTTCTTTTACATAGAACGTACATGGGGGCACCGAAGGACTACTCAGCTCTTTGTCTCCTTTGACCCTAATAAGCTGGGGTTGCCTGTCTCCAAGTGTACGTTGTCCACTTGGGTAGCAGCTTGTATCGCCTGAGCGTACAAGGCAGCCAGCCTCTCCTTTCATGGTCGAGTCACGGCCCACCGTGTCAGGGCGAAAGCCGCGTCAGTAGGTCATCTCTGCTCTGTTCCGTTGGCAGACATCTGCTGGGCCGCTAATTGGTCTTCAAGCCAGACTTTTGCAGCCCACTACTGCCTCGAGAGAGAGTCCCGAAGGGACAGTGCTTTCGGACAGGCGGTACTCCGTAATCTCTTTGAGGTTTAGGCAACTCCTACCCTCCGGCCCTTGTGTTGGGCTACCATACGGGGGCGTTCTCAGAGGATATTCTTATCACGGATGCTGAGGCTCTTCAGAGGGAGCCATTTTTTCAGCTTTGGATTCCCGGTAGCCTAGAGCTGGGGAGTCCGATATGTGAGGACTGACTTCCTGCTTGGTCCTGGAGAAAGAGTAGTTACTCACATGTAACAGGTGTTCTCCAGGAGCAGCAGGAATCAGTCCTCACAACCCTCCCTTCTCCCCTGGAGTTTCAGTTATATAGTTTATTTTGTTTTTTGCTGTCTTTTAGCTATGTCATCCGACTGAGCAAGATGGCACCCTTGGGCGGGAAGGGGACCACGGAGGCGCGCTACATTCCCAAAGGCTTTCTTCGAAAGCTGGGGAAATGCTCTGCACGAGGGCTCCGTCGGCGCTGATGTCACCCATATGTGAGGACTGATTCCTGCTGCTCCTGGAGAACACCTGTTACAGGTGAGTAACTACTCTTTCCTTGACTTCGTGCGGAACTTGTCAAAGGCCCTAGCATTTCCAATGGAATCAAAGGAGGACCCTTGGACAGAGGAACTAGAAATCTTCCAATGCGAGGCTCCACCGAGGGAATCGCTCACATTACCCATTCCATCCATCCTGGAACGACTAATGCTCTGTATGTGGGAGACACCATTGTTGGTATCCATTGTGAGCAAGCGGCTTGACTCGATGTATTTGATCTGCCGGGAGCCCTGGCTTCCAGAAGGCACAGTTGCCGGATAACTCCATGGTGGAGTCGGCCATGTGTCAGCTGAAGAGCCAGAAGACGCACTCCTCGGTGCCCCTGGGTAGGAAGGCCTGCACCTTGGATGTCCTTGGCAGAAAGTGCTACCAGGGCTCGATGGTCATCGGCTGGATCCAGGCCTACCAGCTTTACATGGGCATGTACCTGAGAGACCTGGCAAAGGAGCTTGCTGGGTTCTCGGCTGGTTTCTCCGAGGAACCCCTGCAGCGCTTCAAGAACCAGGCCAAAGCCATCCATGAGTGCTCCAAATTCATGACTCGAGCAGCTTATGAGAGCTTCAAGTCGGCAACTAGAGTAGCCGATGCGGGCATCTGTGCCCAATACCAGGCTTGGCTACAGTCTTCAGAGTTTGAGCAATGTGTTCAGGACAAATTGGTCGATGTCCCATGCTAAGGGGAGAACCTCTTTGGCAAACCCATGATAGAAAAGGCTGCTGAGATGGAGATTGAGTTTGTGACGAGGACCAGGCTCTCCAAAAAGACCCCTGGTCCTCTATGACAGAAGGGTTTGGGTAAAAAGCCCTTTTACCCAAGGAAAAGGGCTGCTTACAAAAATTACCCACATTTTCAGGCCTCCCCAGCTCCCCAGCAGGATCAGCAGGTCAAGGGACACGGGCAAGGCCCTCGTAAGCAGAAGGCTCCCAAGCCCCAGGCTACGGTTCTGGCACAACGTGGGGGGTAGTTTTTGACTCCTTGGGCATAGCCTCTCTACCCCAAGGAGGACAGCAGCCCAAGGGGGAATATTCACCACCAATTTCTGGGCACTTCAGGCGGTCAAGGAGCACCTTCTCCACCTGGCACTTCCCCTTTCTTTTAAGGAGAGCCCCTCCAGGTCTCCCTTTCACTGGAACCTTCTACTGCAGGGATTTGCAGGCCTTCTCAAGGACAAGGCAGTGGAACCAGTATCCCAACATCTCAGGGGCAAAGCGTTCTACTCCAGGTATTTCCTCGTGCCAAAAAGGATAGGGAGTCTAAGGCCTATCCTGGACCTACAGAATCTGAACAAGTTCCTGGTGAGGGAGATGTTCAAGATGGAACATTGCTGCTTTACCTCCCGCAGGGTGATTGGCTATGCTCCTTGGATCTGAAGGATGCTTATACCCACATCCTCATTCACCTCAGTCACAGGCAGTACATCCACTTCATGGTGGGGGGAGGCTGGCATCCGCCCCTAGGGTCTTCACCAAATGTCTGGCAATAGTGGCTGTCTACCTCTGCATCCAGAGTTTATTTATCTTCCCCTATCTGGACGACTAGCTCATAAAAGGAGGCAGAGCAACAGAGGTGCAACAAGCTATGGCACGCATCCTACAACATCTGGAATTTGTGATAAATCACCCCAAGTCCTATCTCCTCCCAACACAATGTCGGGACTTCATAGGGGAAAAGCTGGACACCCTTCAGGCAAAGGCCTTCCTCCCCTTAGACCAGGCCGACCATCTCAGGACACTAGCTGCAGACGTACAACACCATTCCTTGGTGTCAGCTCGGCTCCTGCTGCGCCTACTCGGGCACATGGCTTCCCTGGTCCACGTCACCAATGTTCCCTCTAAGCTGCGCTGGGTCTGCCGCCAACATTCCTGCCGGCGGGGGGGGTGCAGTGCGATCGCTCGATCGCACGCCCCTCGCCCCCACTGGCGAGAATGCCGGCAGAGGACCCGGCTCAGATGAAAGGGAACATTGCGAGGGTGCTGTGGCGTGTGTTAGAGGTCTAACACATGCCGCAGCACCCTCGCAATGTTCCCTTTCATCTGCGCCGGGTCCTCTGCTGGCATTCCCGTCGGTGGAGGGAGGGGCGGGGCGATCGATCGGTATACATGAGGCCTTCCGATCATGGAATGAGAAACGGGATGGGTGGGTCTGATGGGAGCAGAAGCAGGGCAACTGGTGGTTGTCCGGGCTGGCGAAAAGGTCCACCCATGGGGTCCCCCAGAGTCAGAAGAGCCGCTTGGCTACTCTGGGGTCCAGCTGCCACTTGTGCATTTAGATCAGCACCCACTGGTGTCTCAGGCAGTGGCAAAATGTTCAGAGGGCTAGATATATTGCCCACGCTCCAGGAGGTTGATCTTCAGCTTGTGACTAGCTGCCCTGAGTGTGAAGTTACTCACAGTGGGCTCCACATCCCAGCAGGGTCTAACACACGCCGCAGCACCCTTGCAGTGTTCCCTTTCATCTGCGCCGGGTCCTCCGCCGGCATTCTCGCCGGTGGGGGGAGGGGCGGAGCGATCGATCGCACTGCACCTCCCCCCGCTGGCAGCAATGTTGGCGGCAGACCCAGCGCAGCTTAGAGGGAACATTGCATGTCACTCCAGATGCCTGTCTGCACATGAGGGTTGTTCGGTGGTGCCTTCGAGACCAGTGGACACAGGCCACGAGCCGACGCCAAGAAAGAGTGTCATTGACCCACCAGTTGGCGGAATCTCTGACTTGATAAATCCGCAACACTTTCAAACGGGGATACCCTTCCAAACTCCAAGTTCCCGAAAGGTCCTCAGAATGGACGCCTCCCTGCTGGGATGGGGAGCCCACTGTGAGTAACTTTACACTCAGGGCAGCTAGTCACAAGCTGAAGATCAACCCCCTGGAGCGTCGGGCAATAGATCTAGCCCTCTGAGCATTTTGCCACCTCCTGAGGCACCAGTCTGTGCTGATCTAAATGGACAATCAAGTGGCAATGTTCTACGTGAAGCAGGGGGGCATGGGATCTTGCACCCTATGCCACGAAACGATGACAGTCTGCTTCTATGCAGTTAGTCAGGAAATACTCCTATGGACTATATACCTATCAGACCAGGACAACACCCTGGCGGACAAACTGAACAGGGTCCTCCAACTGCACAGGTGGCAGCTGGACCCCAGAGTAGCCAAGCGGCTCTTCTGACTCTGGGGGACCCCATGGGTGGACCTTTTCGCCAGCCCAGAAAACCACCAGTTGCCCTGCTTCTGCTCCCATCAGCCCCACCCGTCCCGTTTCTCATTCCATGGTCGGAAGGCCTCATGTATGCCTTCCCACCTGATTGCCAAGACCCTCTTCAAGGCACTTCGCGACAAAGCGTTGCTGATCCTGCTGGCTCCACAGTGGCCCAGGCAGCCGTGGTTCCCACTGTTCCTCTGATTGTCAGTGGAGGCTCTGATCCCCCTAGGAAGTTCCCCAGGTCTCTTGTCTCAGGAGGGGGGCTCTCTCCTGCACCCAACCATGGGGGTCCCTATCACTGATGGCGTGGCTGTTGAAAGGGTAACCTTAGCCCCTTTCAACCTCTCAGGAGAAGTGGAAGCGATCCTGTTGGCCTCCCGCAAGACCTCTACCAGGAGAGCTTATGTCTTCAAATGGCGCAGATTCTCGGTGTGGTACGTGGAGCAACAGGTAAACCCGTTCTCCTGCCCGTTGCAGATGGTGCTGCAATACCTTTTTCATCGCTCACAGTCCAGACTCAAATCAAACTCTGTCAGGGTACACCTCAGTGCCCTAGTGGCACACTACCACCAGGTTGAGGATAAGCCCCTCTCGGTCCAGCCTCTGGTGACCTGCTTCCTGACACGACTCCTGCTGTCCAAACCCCCCGTCCACCCTCCAGCAACAGAGTGGGACCTCAACATAGTGTTGGCACAGCTTACTTGCCTGCCATTTGAGCCCCTGGCTACTTGCCACCTGAGGTACCTCTCATGGAAGGTCGTGGTGGCGCTGGTGGCGCTCACCTCCGCTCGCAGGGTCATCAAGCTCCTAGTGACAGAGGTGCCATATACCAGATTCTACAAAAACAGGGTCGTGTTATGCACACACCCTAAATTCCTTCAGAAGGTGGTATCTTCCTTTCACCTCAGCCAGGAGGTGGTGCTATCCACCTTCTTCCCAAGGCCTCACTCCAGCAGGGCGGAGACCACCCTTCACACCTAGGACTGTAAGAAGGCCCTGTCCTTCTACATTCAACATATGCAGGGCCACTGCAAAGCTTCTCAGCTTTTTGTTTCCTACGATCCCAGTCGGCTGGAGGAAGCGGTGACCAGTTGAATACTGTCCACCTGGGTGGCGGACTGCATCGCCCTTTCCTATAAGCAGGCTGGGCTCACGCTGGATGGCCGGGTCATGGCACACAGTGTCAGGGCTGTGGCGACCTCTGTGGTAAACGTCTGATCTGTCCTGATGTTGGACATCTGCCTTGCCACCACCTGGTCTTCAGTCCATACCTTCGCAGCTCACTATCTGGAGAGGGAGTCCCAACGGGATAGCGCCTTCGACCAGGCCATGCTCCGTATTCTCTTTGGAGTCTAGGCAACTTCTACCCTCCGACCCTTCTGTGTTCAGGCTACTGAAGCGTTGGTTCCCATCGGACACACTGGTCCTATAGCAGTCTGTTTCTGTGGACTCAATTGCTGCTGCTCATGGCTTCTCTTGAGGTCGACCGTGGCTATACATTTCAAGCAAAGGTAAGAATTTGTGTTTTTTTAAATTGCTAGCTCTGACTGGGAACTCTTAAAAGGGTTTTGGTACATTTTTAAAACAAAGTTACATTCTTTTTGGTGCTTTAGTTTAAAAGGAGAAATATTTTCTTTAGTGGGGTAAGTTTAAAACTCTGCATTAGTAACGTTTTCAGCTCTTTGAAGCTACTGACACCTAATCAGGAGTTAGTTCCCTCCCTATCCCCCCAAACTCCCACCCACCCCTAGTGAGCAGTTTTGCTTTATAGGGCACCTCCCCAATTAACAAAACACAGAGACTTGGAGCAGCACATTTTGAATATAATTAAAGGAATTTAACTGCCTTTTCTCTGAAAGGACAGCTGGGAAACCGGCTGGTACTTTGGTAGATCTCTCTCTTTTGCTTTAACAGATACCTAAGCTCCACATACAGAACACTGGCTGGGAAAAATCATATTGCTAAAGCTGTTGCCCCAGTTACAGCTTCTGCCTCTGTCCAGACAGAGATCCCAATGCCAATTGAAGGATCGGTTTCATGTGCAGGGTGCCTGCATGCTGACGTTTTCAGGGAACAAGTGGAGGAACTCAGAGAGGAGGTGGCAAGGCTGAGGAGCATTCAAGACAGTGAGAAGGACATTGATGAGATGCTTCTTGCAACAACCCAGCTCTCCAGCAGAGGAGATGGGTGCCTACAAAATGATGAAGGTTGGACACAAGTCACCAGGGCCTGAAGAATCACCAATCCAACTTCTCCAGCCCTTGAATTGAAGAACCATTATGCAACTGAGGAAGTGGAGGAGGTGAAAGCATCCCTGGAAAGGGAATAGCCAGAGCTCAAGTACCCCAAAGTTGCAGAATCAGTGACCACAAGGAAGCAAAGGGTAGTGGTGGTTGGTGACTCTCTTTTGAGGGGTACTGAGGCATCCATGTGCTAACCAGACTTGATGTCCAGAGAGGTATGCTGTCTTCCAGGTGCCAAAATCCAAGATGTTACGGAGAGTTTGCCGAGATTCATCAAGCCCACTGACTATTACCCAATGTTGCTAATCCATGTGGGAACAAATGATACTACCAGGTATCCTTCTGAGCGTATCAAAAGTGACTTCATGGCTCTGGGACAGAGGGTGAAGCAGATAGGTGCACAGGTGGTGTTCTCTTCAATCCTCCCTTCCTCCCAGTTGAGGGTAAAGGCCAAGGCAGAGAGGCTCGCATCCTGGAGATGAATGCATGTCTGCATGGATGGTGTCATCGAGAGCGTTTTGGTTTCCTGGACCATGGGATGCTGTTCCAAGGATTTCAGAGCAGAGATGGAATCCATCCCTTTACAGCAACAGGATAAAATTAAAATAAACTGAACTATCTAATTTCTCAACAAATAGGGGTGTCTTAGATGGAGCGGTGTGTTCATCCCTAAACAAAGACATGGGGAGGGGTGACCTGCACAGAGTGGCAGGTGCACCTACTCTTGCCATCTTACTGGGCAGATTAGATGGACCATACTGGTCTTTATCTGCCATCATTTACTATGTTACTATCTGTCCAAGAAAGGTTGACGCGTCTTCAGTAGTAGACTGGCTAATCTACTGAAGAGGGCTTTAAACTAGATTTGTTGGGGATGGGTGAAGAAAGCCCCCAGGTAAGTGAAACATTAAAAACTTTTATAGAAATGGGTAAACGGGGTAACATATGGAAAGCGGTGTGTATAAATGCCTGTAACAGGAAATAAGATCCCTGATGTTGAAGCTTTGGTGAGAATGGCTGAGTTGGATTTAGTGACAGTTACAGTAACATGGTTCACAGAAACCATAACTGGGATGTAACCATACCAGGCTATACGTTATTCAGAAAGGACAGGGTAGGAAGAAGGGGAGGAGGAGTGGCACTATATGTAAAAAATAATATTAAAGCTTTGGAATTACAGAGCTTCAAAGGGAGAGAGGGAAGCACTGTGGATTAAACTTGAAAGAGGGAAAGAGAAATCTATTTGCATTGGCATGATATACAGACCTCCCTCACCAAAGGAAGAAGTGGACAGAGTTAATTGAAGACATACGCAGCATTGCTAGGAATGGGGACGTGCTACTGATAGGGGATTTCAATATGCCAGATGTTTGGCACATTCCTGCTGCAGTATCATCTAGAAGTAAGGAGACCCTGGATTCTCTACAGGGAAGGCTCTTCAGCTTAGAGAAAAGACAGCTGGAATGATGATGGAGGTCTGTAAAATTCTGAGTGGAGTGGAACGGGTAAACCTGAATCAATTTGTTTATTCTTTCAAAAAATACAAGGCCTAGGAGAGATGCCATGACATTTATATATTTATTTAACTTATTTTATGTACCGCTCTATTTTGCAGTCACAACGGTTTACATAGAACATTTAACAATAAGAATATTTTATAGAATATGCAACTTGGAAACTCAACAGGGAAAGCTAATTGTTAACAATAATTCTGTACAGTGAATAAAAAAAAAGGGAAGGATTGAATGGAAGGGTTCTAGAGCAGCTCAATTGTGTTAGATTTTCTTTAGGGGATATTGTCATAATACTAACAGAATATGTGTGTCTTTAGAGACCTGTGAAAGCTTAAGAGATTGGAATTTAAACATAAACATACTAATTACTATATTTAAATCAAATAGAAGAAACTGCTTTTTCTCCCCCCCCTGTTTCCCACCCACTCCAGGGATACTCTTAGTTTTATAGGCTCTTAAACCTATAAAAGGAGGAGGTGCCCATAAGCACCTTCAGGTATGACTGGTTACCCTTATCAGGAATACATTTATTAAGGATCTGAGATTAAATATTCTTGAGGTGAACGAAGTTAATTTAACATATAAGGTATAGTTGTATTAGTATAAGTATCCCCAGGAAACCTAAGTAAATAAACAACTTTAATATCTGAACAAAACCTTACAACTAAGATGCAGACAGCAGTCCAGCAGCAAGATGGGGGCTTTCCAGTCTTTTGCATTGAGTGTCACATGTATGATTTTCTCCTAGTTGGTGAGGGGTCTTATGTGTGCACTAGGTCCAAGGAGTTCTTTGCTCTCAGGGAATGAATCTGATCTTTGGAGGCTAAAATAGCAAACTTGGAGGACATAAGGAAGACAGAGGTATATAGACGAGATCTACAGACATGTAGTACTGAAGTCCCACCTCCAGTCTGGCCGCATCTCTGTCACCATGGAAGAGAGAGGTCATGTGATAGGAGAGCATCACCCTGGTGTGGCTGGAAGTGATCCTGTAGCTAGGACATGTGCTCCAGGTGATGTAAAACCCTCTCTCACTGAGGAGGTTTCTCAAGGGCCATGTGCCCATGAGGGAAGGGTTAGGACAGCTGTTATGGTTGGGGATTTGATCATTAGGCATGTAGATATCTGGGTGGCTCATGGATGTGAGGATCGCCTGGTAACATGCCTGTATGGTGCGAAGGTAGTGGACCTCACGCCCCACCTAAGCAATGTATATATCATAGCACTGGGGAGGAGTCTGCTGTCTTGGTACATGTTGGTATCAATGACATAGGAAAGTGTGGTAGGAAGGTTCTGGAGGCCAAATTTAGGCTTTTACATAGGAAGCTGAAATCCAGAACTTCCAGGTAGCATTCTCAGAAATGCTTCCTGTTCCACGTGCAGGATCAAAAAAGGCAGGCAGAGCCCCGGAGTCTCAATACATGGATAAGATGATGGTGCAAAGAAGAGGGTTTTGGATTTGTTAGGAACCTGGCAACATTCTGGGGAAAGAGGGGCTTTTTCGAAGGGATGGGCTCCACCATAACGGGAATGGAACCAGGCTGCTGGCACTAACCTTTAAAAAGGAGAGAGCAGCTTTTCAACTAGATAATAGGATAAAGCTGACAGTCGCCAAAGAGTGCATGGTTCGGAATGATGTATCCATGAAGGATACTAGCAAAAGATTAAAGTTAGGGCATGTTGACAGAGGTTCCAATACAAACAAGAGTAACCAGAATGCCTTTAAGTACAGAGCAGTCAGAGCTTAGATTCCAAATTATCCCAGCCTACTGATAACCAGATCAATAAGAATAAAATACGACCTCTAAAAGGCTTGTATGCAAAATCTAAAAATCTAAAAAATAAGATGGCAGAGTTAGAATATTTATCACTAAATGAGAGGTTAGATATGATTGGTATCTCAGAGACGTGGTGGAAGGAGGACAACTAGTGAGACACTGTGATACCTGCATTCAAATTATATCGCAAGGATAAAGTACATCAAATTGATAGAGGTGTTGTGCTCTGTTAGAGAGAGTATTGAGTCACACAGGATTAACGTTTTGCAGGAAACAAAATACACTATAGAATCTCTGGATTGAAATTCCATGTAAAAAGGGGAAGGCAATGGCAGTGGGGGTGTACTACCTACCGCCTGGCCAGAATGAACAATGGATGATGAAATGCTCAAAGAAATCAGGGAAGCTAACAAAAGTTTATAGCACAGTAATAATAATGGGTGATTTCAATTACCCTGGAATCAACTGGCTCAGTGTCATGGCAGAACATGATGGGAGATAAAGTTCCTAGATGAAATAAATGACTGCTTCTTGGAGTAACTGGTTCTTGAACTGACAAGAGTACAAAATCTGGTGCAAGAGATAAGACTGTTGGGGCCATTTAGCAATAGTGATCATAGCATGATCACCTTTGATTTGATAAATCGAGGAAGGACGGCAAGGAAATCCACAGTACTGCCTTTTAACTTTCAAAAGGGAGATTATGAGAAAATGAGAAAATAGCTAAGAAAAAAATAAAAGGAGCAGCTGCAAAGGTTAAAGATTTACATCAAACATGGGAAGTCCAGACCAGCTGTATTCCACGCTTAAAGAAAAGTGGAAGAAAGTCCAAAAAACTGCCAGCATGGTTTAAAGGTGAGGTCAGAGAGGCTGTTGTAGCCAAAAAAGCATCTTTCAGGAAATGGAAAAAGGAGCCAAATGACAAACTGTAAATATCATAAGTACTGGCAAGTTAGATGCAAGGTATTGATAAGGCAGGCAAAGAGAGAATTTGAGAAGAGACTTTCTGTGGAAGCAAAAATGCGTAATTAAGACTTTTTCAAGTAGATTTGTAGCAAAAAAACAGAGTCATTTGGACCATTAGATGACAGAGGGGTAAAAGGGGCATTAAGAGAGGGGACAAGGCCATAAAGAGAGACTAAATGAATTCTTTGTTTTGATCTTTACTAAAGAAGATGTAGGGAAATTACCCATGACTTAAATGGTATTTAAAGGTGATGCTTTGGAAGAATTGAAAAACATCGATAAACCGGGAAGATATATTACAACTATTTGATAAACTAATGAATAGGAAATCACCTGGACTCGAAGGTATATACCCGAGGGTGTTGAAAGAACTGAAATACGAGACTGCAGACCTGCTATTAGTAATCTGTGAACTGTCATTAAAATCATCTGTAGTACCTGAAGATTGGTGAATGGCCAGTGTAATGCCAATTTTTAAAGAGGGTTCCAATGTGATCCGGCAAATTACAGACCGGGAAGCCTGACGTCGGTTCTGGCCAAAATGGTAGAAACCATTATAAAGAATAAAATTACTGAACATGTAGATAGTCAGTCATTGTTTAATGGGAGAAAGTCAACATGGCTTAAGGTGAGCCAGTCGATATTGTATATCTGGATTTTTAGAAAGCCTTTGACAAGGTCCCTCATGAGAGACTCTTGGGAAAGTTAAAAAGTCATGGGATAGGAGGCAGTATACTATTGTCGATCAGGAACTGTTAAAAGACAGAAAGCAGAGGGTAGGGCTAAGTGGTCAATTTTCCCAATGGAGAAAAATGAATAGTGGAGTACAGCAGGGATCTGTGCTGAGTCTGCTGCTTTTTTAGATAATCATAGATGACCTGGAAATGGGAATAATGAGTGAGGTAGTCAAATTTGCAGAGGACCCAAAATTATTCAACGTTATTTAAACCCAAGAGGATTGTGAAAAATTTCAAGAAGACCTTGATAAATTAGAAGACTGACTTTCAAATGGCAGATTACATTTAATGTGGACTAGTGCAAAGTTATGCAACTAGGAAAGAACAACCCAAACTATGGTTTCACAATGCAAGGTTCCACATTAGGAACCGCCACCCAGAAAAAAGATTTAAGGCATCATTGTGGATAACATGTTGAAACCCTCCACCTAGTGTACAGTGGTGGCCAAGAAAGCAAATAGGATCCTAGGAATCAGCAGGAAAGGAATGTAGAATAAAACAAAGGATATTATAATACCTCTGTATCATTCCATGGTGTGGCTGCACCTTGAATATTGCGTACAATTCTGGTTGACGTATTTTAAAGTATATAACTGAATTAGAAAAGATATCAAAAATAGCCACCAAATTTGTAGAGAGAATGGAAGGATGCCCTTATGAGGAGAGGCTTAAAAAGTTAGGGCTCTCCAGCTGAGGGGAGATATGATAGAGGTCTATAAATTAATGAATATAGTAGAATGTGTAAACATAGATTAATTGTTTATGCCATCAAAAAGTAGAAAGACTAGGGGATATGCAATGAAACTACAATGTAACCTATTTAAGACTAATAAGAGGAAATATTTTTTCACTCAACGCATAATCAGACTCTGGTATTCGTTACTGGAGGATGTAACATAATAACATAGTAAATGACGGCAGATAAAGACCAGCATGGTCCATCTAGTCTGCCCCGCACGATGGCAAGAGTAGGTGCACCTGCCGTTCCGTGCAGGCCACCCCTCCCCATGTCCCTGTTTAGGGGTGAACCCACCACTCCATGCAGGACACCCCTATTTGTTGAGAAATTAGATGGTTCAGTTTATTTTTATTTTATCCTGTTGCTGTAAAGGGATCCACTGTGTCTGACCTATGCCATTTTGAATTCCGTCACTGTGTTTGCCCCCACCACTTCCATCGGAAGGGCATTCCAAGCATCCACCACCCTTTCCATGAAAAAGTATTTCCTGACATTGCCTTTCAATTTACCACCTTGCAGCTTCCTGTTGTGCCCTCTAGTTTTACAGCTTCCCCGTCTTTGGAAGAGGTTTGTTTGTTCATTATATCCCTTTAAGTATTTAAAGGTCTGAATCATATCTCCCCTGTCCCTCCTCTCCTCCAAAGTGTACATGTTTAGGTCTTCAAGTCGCTTAGTAAAAGCTGTTAGCATAGCTGGGTTTAAAATTGGTTTGGACAAGTTCCTGGAGGAAAAGTCCATAAACTATTATTAAAGAGGACCTGGGTAATCCACTGCTTGCCCCAATACAAGCTTTATGGAACCTGTGTGTCTTTTTGGGAGACTGCTAGGCACTTGTGACCTGGATTGGCCACTGTTGGAAGCAGGATACTGGGCTTAATAGACCTTGGTTTGACTCAGTATGGCATTTCTTATGTTCTGATGTACTTATGTTCTTAATTCAGTTCTGGAATTCATTGCCATAAGATGTGGCAAAAGCAGTTAGTGCAGTTTATTTATTTAACAGTATTTCTATACTGCCTTCTCCTTCAATCAAGGCGGTTTCCACGGCGAACAATCAAGGAGTGTTCATGTGTTTTCATGCAGTGTTGTGTGTTAGTGGTGGTGA
Organism: Ichthyophis bannanicus; assembly: GCA_033557465.1. Lineage (NCBI taxonomy): Eukaryota > Metazoa > Chordata > Amphibia > Gymnophiona > Ichthyophiidae > Ichthyophis > Ichthyophis bannanicus. Next base: position 455,582,726 of record CM066036.1, read on the forward strand.
GTATTTGATTTGGGTTGTGCTTTCTACATTGTGCGCTATTATATATCGTGAGCTATTATACATTCATATATAGACGCTTAGGGTGGGGGGGAGGGTCCGATGTTTTGGCTTGGTTGGTAGCTCATGTGGCATGTCCATAGTGTTCGATGAACAGAGTTGTCTTCAGTTGTTTGTGGAAGTCCTTGAGGTCTGTGGTTAGTCTCAGTTCATCTGGGAGGGTGTTCCAGATTGATGGAGCAGCCAGGGAGAGTGCTCGTTCCGTGGTGTCCTTGCGGGTCTTGGTGAAGTCTTTTGGGGTATTTACTCGATTGGAGGTGCCTCTTCTCCTTGGTCGTGTGCTTGTGTCAGGTTGTATGAGTGTGTGTAGGCATCTCCAGGAACAAGCAGGAATGAGTCTTCACATATGGGTACGTCGGTACCGATGGAGTCTGCGCGGGAACGCTTCCCGGCGTCCAATCAAAAAGCTTTTGGAAGCATCCCACCACACCTGCGTGCTGCCTTCCCGCCTTTCCCAACTGCCTCTCCTCAGTTTTTCGTTTTCCGCGGAGCCGGCAGGACGTCCTCCTGTCACCGCAGAAAATTCTTGTTTTATTTCTTTAGTTTTCTTGTGGTCGCGGCTGTCTTCCCCGACGCCACCGGTACCAACGGTGTTTTCTTTTCTTTTCTTGTGAAATCTTCCTTTTTCAAGGGATATTTTTTTCTTCATAGTGTCTCACGGTTTCTCAGGCCTTTTAGGCCTCTTCTATTTCCTTCATGGAACCGCCAGCCACTTTCTCCAAGAAATGTTCAAACTGTGGCGGTACAACTTTATTTTTAGACCCTCAAACTCGGTGTCTAACCTGCTTGGGTCCTGACCTTTTTCCTCCAGAGCCTTTAGGCAACAGTTTGGTGAGAAGAGGTTTTCAACATCGACGTTCCCTCGAGACACGGTTTCCCTCCAACTTCAGGGCACTGTCCCTTTCTTCTTCTACACAGGATCAGGTAACCCACAAACAGTCTGTTAAGACTAGCCAGCCCTCGAGTGGTAGGTCTCATGCACAGCATGTAGACGGCTCCGGCCTTGCCCTCGAGGGCCCACTGGCTTCAAAACCCTGGCGGGAGTCTTCGGTCTCCAAAGTGTATGAGGGGTTTCAGGTTGTTCCTGGGGTTCACCCCTCACAGAACATACCTGAGCAGTGTCCGGTGGTGGCATCCGCTTCGAGCGGTACCGATACCCCGACATCGGCACTGGTGTTGGATGAAACACTCCTCACCAGGGATGGTCATCTGGCGTCCTCGGTGCCTTCGGGACCAGTGGACACTCTCCAGACTGACTTTCCATTATCGGTACCAGCACCGATACTACCACCGACGTCGGTACCCTCCAGACGTGCATCGAAAGCCTCACTTCCTTCGATGCCGAGTCTGGAATCGATCTCCAGTCTGGAGGACTGGGTACCGACTCGCCTTGGTACCGGCTCCCGGCGGTACCGAAGGCTCGGTTCTGATGATTCGGATCCGCAACTCTCGGTTTCTCCGAGGCCATTTGAGTTGCCACTGGTTGGCCTTCATCCACCGATATCAGACACGGTACCGAAGTCGGTACCGATGTCCACATTACCCTTGCGGTCAGTGCCTTCCATGCTTCGCTCATCAGGCTCTTTGTCCTCGATGCCGAGTTTGGAATCGATCTCTAGTCTGGAAGACTGGGTACCAACACGCTTTGGTACCGACACCGATCGATACCGGAAGCTCGGTACCGAGGATAGTGGCCGGAGGTTTTCGGTTACCTCGGTACCGATTGAACTGTCATCGATGGCTGCTCCGATGTCTGTGTCGGGCTTGACTCCGACATCGGTACCGGTATCCACTGCAGCATCATGGCCAACTCCTGCCATGCTTCTTTCAACAGGATCGCTCCCTTCTATACCAAGCTTGGAGTCGATACCTGGCATGGACGATGTGGTACTGACGGTCGCTACTCCTGACAGCCAGTACCGGCGACCATCCCTTAAGGATTCCACACTGCACCGTGCAGCATCTTCTATTCCTATATATTTGGATAGCTCTTTCGGTGCTCAGGCTAGTTCTTCAGATCTAACCTGTCCAAAGGAGATTCCCGTTGGAGATCCCTCTTTTCAGAATTTCCTCCTGGATATAGCAAGATCTCTTGCCATTCCTATCCCTGGACATGATCCTGCACAAGGCTCTTTTTCTACCAAAGCAAAGGAGAACATAATGCTTCCTTTGCATCATTCCTTGCAGGATCTCCTTCTAGGAATGTGGGAAGCACCTTTAAAGGTACCCCCACCTTCCAGAGCAACTGATCTCTTATATCAGGTGCCCCCCCTCCAGGGTTTCAAAAGACTCAACTTCCTCATCATTCCATAGTAGTGGAATCAGCAATGAGGCGGGTAAAGAGTAAGAAAAAGCACTCTTCTTATCCGCCAGGTCGTGAGTCCAAGACACTAGATGCCTTTGGACGTCAAACCTTCCAGACATCTATGCTTTCTGCAAGAATTCTCTTATATATTTTTATATGAGTCTATCTCTTGAGGAGGTCACAAAGCAATCACATCTTTTGACTCCTTCTCTTCCAGAGTCCAAGAGTGCAGGCTATTCTTCACTGCTTAAGCATCTTCAGAATATCTCTTGGTTTCTTACTCGTGCTTCCCTAGACTCTTTTGAGTCTGTTAGCAGGACCTCTGCTATAACTATAGGGGCACGATGTAGAGCCTGGTTCCAAGCTTCAGACTTGGACAAATGGGCACAGCAAACACTGGGACATACTCCTTGCACTGGAGACAATCTTTTCAACAAGGAGTCTTTACGTCAGGTTACTCAGCTGTCCACTGACTTACCTGTTCCTAGGGGCTGTTCTGCACCTTCTTCTGTCCCAGTAGGTAGGAAATGTCCTGCCAAACTTTCTTCCCATAGGAGAAGAAGGTTTTATGCATCATCTGCCCATCATACAGATGTTCCCAAACAAGGGAAGCATCGTCCTGGTCTGCAGAATTCAACCTCTCACCAGGCTCAGCAAACCCAGCAACCGCAGGGTTTCTGATCAATCTTCATCAGATGCTTGTGACTCTTGGGGTTAGAATCTGCAGTTGCTTCTTCTCAATAGAGGCAATCCACTGCTTCATTCTAAACCCTAGACATGGATCTCTTCCCAAAAGACATCCATTTTTTCTATGTTCTATGAGCTGTCAGGATGTTCATGCCTATAGGTCACAGGGTTCTCCTCTTCTTCCTGCTAGGGAAAGAGGTCTAACCACTATCAAACGATATTCCTGTGCCAGCATGTCTTTTTTCTTTTCTATAGACTTACTACTTTGTAAGTCTTCTTCAGCTCCATTCTCTTTACCCTGTTACCAAGCTTTTCCTTTGTAAGAGCGGTATTGCTTCACTGGAGGGCTTTTTCTTCAGCCTCTCTAGTTTTGTTATTTTTCCAGTGCGGAGTTTTCTTCTCTGAGATGACTCGTCTTTTTCAATCTTGCTTTGAGGCAGTTCATCAGACATGTCCAGAGTTTTCTACTCCTGTCTTTTCTTTCTGTTTTTAAACAGTGAGATTCTTTCTGCTGTCTAGCAAGCAGCTGCCTATGCAGGAGCCTTAATGTTTGGACCACTGGTTCTTGTCCACCAGCAACCAGATTTGTCCTCCACTAACATTCTGTCTGGTCTTAGTAGTGGCTCCAAGTCAGTGCTGTCATCTGTCTTGGAAATTATTTCACTACAGGCTTGGTGGATTGTCTCCTTTTTCTGCCATCTCCATTCCCCTGGGTTTGGCAGCATAGTTGACATAGGTACTGGCTCTCCAGCAGCCAGTTCTATCTCCTCATTCTCCTGCATCATGCTCTCTGCAATTCTACAGAGAAGCTCTCCACTATGGGCCCTTGCTAGAGACCATGGTTTTTTTTTTCTCTAACAGCTATCCTAGATGGTTTGGAAAGGCTTTTTCAGTCATGTCTCCCATGACTAGAAAGGTTCTCCCTTTTTTCACTATCTCCTTTTTAATATAAACGACATAGGCCTTCTCTTACGTGAACGCTTAAGGAGTTGCCAATTCCCTGCTTTGGTCCATAGTATTTCCAATCGGGAATATGCTTTTTCTCCTTGCAGCTCGTCCTCATGGTAAGAACGCATGATACCTTTTTGCCCTTAAGCAGGTCAGCATGGTATCTCATTTTTATGCGTCTTCTGTTCACTTACCATGCTAGAGTTCCGGAAATACCCGGGACTTGCTGGCCGCAGACTGATATCATCCTCTGCTTCACGTAACCGTCCTGGTTATTTTGCTAGCTAGCATCCCTGTAGCTCATAACCAGTCGGAATAGATTCTATATATATCTTCTCAAGTAGGTAGGTTCCACCTTCTTTTATTAGATGAATCTTTCCTCTCCACATTTCCTATGTGAATACCCTTCTGTAGACATATCTCTGCTTCATTGCAGACACCCATATAGAGGCCTATATATTCATATCTAAGCATACATCTTACAGATGTCTTTGTCTATCATTTGTGTGTATTTTATGCCCTTTCATATCTCACTATTGATATATTTTTATATGTCTATCTATATATCCAGTTGGGAGAGACATTGCGGATCTTCAGTTAATCACAGGCTCTAACGCCTCAGGCATTTGTCCTTTCTTTTGGGATACAAGGGGTTTCCATACCTTTTCCTCCCACAAGGACTGTGCCTGTTTGTCCAAATCGGTCAGCCTTCTCTTTTTGCCCCTAAGGGTGAGCCACTCTGTTGCCAAAAGAGTTCAGCTTTTGTCATAAAGCCTTCCGCTGAAGGCCCACCGTTTTTGTACTACCCCAGTTATCACTGGGGTTCCCTCTTACCTTTCAGGAATCTGACCTCCACTGTTTTTTCCTACAGGTTTATTACCTCCACTTCACAGTGAGGTCCTCCTTGAGGTTCTTCTACTGGGTTCCCCAGTAGATCCCATGAACCTCCTTACTGCTGTGTAATCCTGTTAGGGGAGGTCCATATTGCAATATTTCTTTCAATATCATTGATGATAATTATCATCCACACATGGACTCCTTGTCTGCAGTCCTATGCTAGGTTAGCTGTTCCACAGCGCCTTTCTTTTTCAACTCCTACCCTCCATCCTCGGAATGCCTGGTGTTGTGGGGGATAGCATGTTCCAATCTATGACATGCTGGGACTCCAGGCATCTTAGCTTGGGAGTCCCCATATGTGAAGACTCATTCCTGCTTGTTCCTGGAGATAGCACAGTTACTTACCTGTAACAGGTGATCTCTGGGAACAGCAGGAATAAGTCTTCACAACCCACCCACCTCCCCTAGGAGTTGTATCTCTCTATCTCTTTCTATCTCCAGGAACAAGCAGGAATAAGTCATCACATATGGGTACGTCGGTACCGACGGAGCCCGCGCGGGAAAGCTCCCCAGCTTTTCAGATTAAAAGCTTTTGGGGCCTCCCACTGCACATGCGCGCTGCCTTCCCACCTTCCTGACCAGCTCTCGTCAGTTTCTTTTTTTCCGCGGAGCCAGCAGGTTGTGTTCCTGTCACCGCTGAAGAAATTGTTAATTTTATTGTTTTCTTTAGACCGCGTACCTGCCTTCCCCATTCTGAAACCGGTACTGCCGGTCTCTCTTTCTTTCTTTAAAAAAAAAAAAATATATATTTTTCTTTTCTTCAGCACAGCTTGGTACTTTGTTAGGCCTTCAGGCCTACACAAATTCTCCTCATGGAGAAGCCAGTTCCTGCTTTTAAAAAGTGTACCAAGTGCAGTGCTGTCATTCCTGTTACAGACACCCATGAATGGTGTCTTAATTGTTTAGGACCTGACCATTCCATACCGGACTGCCCATCCTGCTCCCAGATGTCGAAACGTGGATTGCAGAACCGGGCCAACAAGTTCCATGTGCTGTTTCCTTCAGAAGCATCACAGTCATCCAGGTCTTCCTCTCCGGATGGATCTCAGGTAACCAAAACTCCAGTGGGCAAATCCTCTAAAAGCAAATCTCTTTCTAAAGATCGAGAGGCTCTCAATTCTGAGTTCGAGGATTCTGCCCAGGCCAAAAAACCCCGGCGGGAGGTTCCGGCCTCCAAAGCAATCATGGGGTCACAGGTTGACATCGATGGCGCGGCCTCGACAGATCACCTGTTGTGCTGCTCTGGGGTACCGGCCCATACCGGTACCGACATCCAGGCAGCAGTGGCGTCTATGGGCAATACTGTCCAAGTCATGCAGCAGGCCATTCTGGCTTTTATTAATGCTGCTACGCCCTCGGTACCGCGGCCAGCGGTACCGGGTCCGGTTCCGGTAATGGCTTCCATACCGGAACCGAGGCCATCGTCTTCCAAGCGCAGATCGGTTCCGCATGCCGGATCCGGGCTTTTGCCCGGTACCGATCCCATACCCGGTACGCCCGATGTCGATACCGAACGGTATGCGTATCGTGCGTTGGAAGCACATAGAGGATACTCTGCTTCTTCAGAGGATTTTAACTCCTCTGATGATTCTGATGAGTTCTCCCTTGATCTTCCTGAGGAGCCTTCTTCTCCTAAAAGGAGAATGTCTCCACCAGAGGATTTGTCCTTTCAGGACTTCATCATAGAAATAGCTAAAGGTCTTTCTATTGCTTCATCCTCTGAAAAGGAACCCAGATCAAAGAAACTGGATATTTTAGGATACTCTAAGTCTCCTAAAGAGGCAGTCACCCTGCCTATCCATGAAATCCTTCAAGAACACTTGATGGACTTATGGGAGGCTCCTCTAACATTGTCTCCTTCTTCTCGCAGGTTGGACACCATGTACCGTGTCCCCCCTTCTCCTGGTTTCCAAAAAACCCAGTTGCCTCACCATTCTATTGTGGTGAAGTCTGCAATGAAGAAGATAAAGAGTACCAAAAGGCACTCTTCTACTCCTCCAGGGCGAGAATGTAAGACTCTAGACTCTTTTGGCAGGAAAATTTTCCAGGCTACTATGCTTATAGCCAGGATTAATTCCTATAGTCTTTACATGGGCATGTTTCTCAGTGAAATCGCTCTAAAAGTTCGGCATTTTGCCCCCTTCATCCCTGAGGATAAAAGGGAGGAGTTCATTTTCTTAGTGAAACACCTTTTGGATATTTCAAAGTTCTCCAACAGGGCAGCTTTTGATTCCTTTGAGGGTGCTGGTAGGGCTTCGGGCATTGCTATAGCAGCCCGACGTCTTGCTTGGCTCCAGGCTTCTGATCTAGAACCTTGGGTCCTAGATGGCTTACGGAATCTGCCCTGTACAGGTGAGAACTTATTTGGTGAGGAGTGGCAAATTAAGGCCACTCAAATGGACGCAGAAAATGCCACCTTAGATAGACTTTCTAAGTCTACCTCCACTCCTGCCAAAAAGAAGTCTTTTAAGAGGCCTTATTACAAGAAGTCCAGATTTTCCACAAATACTGGCCAACAATCCTCTCAGCCTCGTTTTCCTGCTAAACGTCAGCAACCTAAACAGGCAAGGTCAAAGCCTGCGGCGTCTGCTACGCCTCAGCAGGCTCAACCCCCTCAGGGGTTTTGACTTGCCCCTAGAGAACTTAACTTTTCTGGCTCTAGAACAACCAGAGCCCCTCACCATACCCGGAAGGTTAGCTCACTTTGCTCCCAGATGGGAGCAAATTACATCAGAGCAATGGACCCTCTCTATCATCAGAGAGGGTTACAAACTCCATTTTTCCGATCTTCCTCCTTATACTATGGTGAGGCAGTTCAATTCTCCCCCATCTCTCCTGACCCTCTTGGGTCAGGAAGTCTCCTCCCTCCTTGCCCAAGGGGCAATAGAGGAGGTCCCTCTTCTTCAACAGGGGACGGGATTCTACTCCCCTTATTTTCTAATACCAAAGAAGACAGAGGGCTTCAGACCAATTCTAGATCTGAGAGAATTGAACAAATTTCTTTTCAAGGAGAAATTCAAAATGCTTTCTCTGGGCATTCTCCTTCCATACCTTCAGAGTCAGGATTGGCTTTGTTCTCTAGACCTAAAGGATGCATATACACACATACTCATCCACCCATCCCACAGAAAATACCTTCGATTTCTGTTTCAGGGACAACATTTCCAGTACAGAGTACTCCCCTTCGGTCTAGCCTCTGCTCCAAGAGTGTTCACCAAATGCATGGCAGTCGTAGCTGCCTTTCTAAGAGGCCTGGGAATTTTCATATTCCCATACCTGGACGACTGGCTCATCCGAGCTCCATCTCAGTCCCAGGCCCAAATTTCCCTGGACCGCACAAGGCGTCTTCTGCAGTATCTGGGACTGGTAGTAAACCTTCCCAAGTCTCAACTAATCCCTACTCAGTCTCTCGAGTTCATAGGGGCCCAGTTAGACACCATCACTGCGAGGGCCTACCTGCCTCAGCTCAGGGCCCAACGCCTGCTGAGTTTGGCCTCCCAAGCTCAGTCCAGCAGTCATTTGACAGCCCGGGAAATGCTGCGACTTCTGGGCCACATGGCCTCCACGGTACATGTGGTGCCCTACGCTCGTCTGCATATGAGAGCAGCTCAATGGACCTTGGCCACCCAGTGGACTCAAGCATCTGGAGCGCTCTCCGACCAAATACTCACCTCAAGCCGTCTGTTTTGGTCCCTCCAATGGTGGACATCTACCAAGAATCTGTTGTTGGGGGCCCCCTTCCAACCTTTGTTGCCCCAAGCAACCCTCACAACAGATGCCTCCCAGACAGGGTGGGGAGCTCATCTTCAGAACCTCTCCACTCAGGGCACTTGGTCTCCACAGGAGACCACCCTTCATATCAACCTCCTGGAACTGCGAGCAATTTACCTTGCCCTCAAGGTCTTCTATACCCTCCTTGTCAACCTGACTGTCCTAGTTCAGACAGACAATCAGGTAGCCATGTTCTATATAAACAAACAAGGAGGGACAGGCTCTCTGTCGCTTTGCAACGAAGCTCTCAGATTATGGGCCTTCGCCAGAGAGCATCAAATTCACCTTCTTGCAGTGTATCTTCCAGGAGTTCAAAACTCTCGTGCGGACAGACTCAGTCGAGTTCTGCTTCCACACGAATGGTCCCTACATATGGACCAGATACGCAGAATCTTTCAGGAATGGGGGACCCCGGACATAGACCTCTTTGCAAGTCCGTGGAATGCCAAACTTCCCCGGTTCTGTTCCAGAACTCAGTGTCAGGGAGCTCAGGCCCACGATGCCTTCCTCCTGCATTGGGGTCAGGAATTCCTCTATGCCTTTCCACCCATTCCTCTAATATCCAAGACTCTGTTCAAGCTCCAGAGGGATCACGGGACTATGATCCTCATAGCTCCCCGCTGGCCACGCCAGGTGTGGTTCCCTCTACTTCTGCATCTCTCCCAGGGATCCTCCCTGGACCTGGGAGCTGCGCCAGACCTCCTGTCTCAGGAGAAGGGGACTTTGTGGCACCCAAACCCCAAATCCCTACATCTCAGAGCTTGGTTACTGAAGGCCTAAGTCTTCAAGACTTTAATCTTTCTCAGCCTGTGAAAGATATCCTTCATGCCTCTAGGAAACCTTCCACGAGGCGTTCTTATGCTTTCAAATGGAAGCGTTTTTCCATTTGGTGTGCTCAGCAGGGTCTTGACCCTCTAGCACTTCCTTTGAATTCCCTCTTGGACTATCTCCTGCATCTTTCAAATGCAGGCCTTAAGACAAATTCAGTAAGGGTCCATTTGAGTGCTATTGCAGCATCCTTAAAACCTATAAATGGACAACCTGTCTCCTCTCATCCTCTTGTTGCACGTTTCATGAGAGGCCTGACCCTAACTAAACCTCCCATCCGACCTCCCCCGGTAGCATGGGATTTGAACCTAGTTCTAGGTCAGCTTATGAAGCCACCTTTTGAGCCTTTGGACTCTACCTCCTTCAAATTTCTTTCCTGGAAGGTTGTTTTCCTTATTGCAGTCACTTCGGCTCGCCGCATCAGTGAACTGCAGGCTTTAGTGGCTCATCCACCTTATACTAGGTTTCATCATGATAAGGTGGTCCTTAGGACGAATCCCCACTTTATGCCCAAAGTGGTCTCGCCTTTTCATCTTAATCAAGAGGTATATCTACCTGTATTTTTCCCGGCTCCTCATGCATCCAGTGCAGAGAGGAACCTTCATACTCTGGATTGTAAAAGAGCTCTTGCCTTTTACCTCAACAGGACTCAACCACATCGAAAGTCTTCCCAACTTTTCGTGGCTTTTGATCCTTCTTATTTGGGACTTCCAGTCACCAAGCGTACACTTTCCAATTGGATCGCTCAGTGTATTTCTTTTGCTTACCAGAGTAAGAACATTTCTCTGGAGGGCCATGTCACAGCTCACAATGTGAGAGCCATGGCCACTTCTATGGCTCATCTTCACTCTGTGTCCATAGATCAGATCTGTCGAGCAGCCACTTGGGCCTCGGTTCATACCTTCACAGCCCATTACTGCTTGGACAAGGACTCCCGCCGGGATGCCTTGTTTGGTCAGGCTGTCCTCAAACACCTGTTCCATACTTAAACAACTCCTGCCCACCTTCCCTGGATGGATGCCTGAGATCCATACGAAGATGGTTTACTCTTGGAGGGGGATCTCCCAGGCATCTTAGCTAGGGAGTCCCCATATGTGATGACTTATTCCTGCTTGTTCCTGGAGATAGCACAGTTACTTACCTGTAACAGGTGATCTCTGGGAACAGCAGGAATTAGTCATCACAACCCACCCACCTCCCCTAGGAGTTGTATCTCTATCTATCTATCTTCCTGTCCTCTCTCTCTATTGTCTCAGCTTTAAACTCGAACTGACGAGAGCTGGTCAGGAAGGCGGGAAGGCAGCGCGCATGTGCAGTGGGAGGCCCCAAAAGCTTTTAATCTGAAAAGCTGGGGAGCTTTCCCGCGCGGGCTCCGTCGGTACCGACGTACCCATATGTGATGACTAATTCCTGCTGTTCCCAGAGATCACCTGTTACAGGTAAGTAACTGTGCTTTCCCTTCTCTCTCTCTCTCTTTGTCTCAGCTGGAAACTTAACTGAGGAGATGCAGTTGGGAAAGGCGGGAAGGCAGCACGCAGGCGTGGTGGGATGCTTCCAAAAGCTTTTTGATTGGACGCTGGGAAGCGTTCCCGCGCAGACTCCGTCGGTACCGACGTGCCCATATGTGAAGACTTATTCCTGCTGTTCCCAGAGATCACCTGTTACAGGTAAGTAACTGTGCTTTATGGCTGAAGAGTGTTTGATCTTGAATATGTTTGATTGTTTTGTAGTCTGTGTTTAAAAATGTTTCAGACAGTTGTGTTTAAAAATGCTTGACAAGTACTGGAGGAAAATTCCATTAACCGTTATTAAGGTAGACTTGAGGAAAGCCACTTCTTATCCCTGGGAATAGGTCGCATGGCATTTATCTGCTTTCTTCTGTGCCTGTTTAGAATCTAGTTTGTTGTTTATTCTGTCTATATTACTGTTTTCTCCAGGACCAAGCAGGAAGTCAGTCCTCACATATGGGTGACGGCGCCGACGGAGCCCCCGTGCGGAGCATTTCCCTAGCTTTCATAGAAAGCAATTGGGAATGCAGCGCGCATGCGCGGTCCCCTTCCCGCCCAAGGGTGCCATCTTGCTCAGTCTTCTTTTTTCCGCGGAGCCCGACGGATGTATATTCGTTTCACCCGAAGAAGAAGTTGATTTTCTCTGCGTTAACCGAGTTGATTTTCTCTGCGTTCTTCGGTTCGACGCCGGTTTCCCTTTCCCGCCTGGGCCCGATACATCGGTATCGAGCCCGGATCTCTTTTTCGGTTTTTGTCCTTAGTGACTAGCGTTTGCGCCATTTTTTTTTTTTCACTGGCAAACCTGTCTTTTGACCTTGCAGGGGCCCTTTTTCCCCCGATGGCTGCCAGCGGGTTTAAAAAGTGTGATCGGTGAAAGAAACTTATGTTTCTCACCGACACACATGACTGCTGCCTCCGGTGCCTTGGACCCGATCATGTCCCGTTGATCTGTGGTCCGTGTGGGAAAATGTCCTCTAAGGTGTTACGGAGTCGGCAGCACCAAAAGGAAAGAATCTTCTCTGACTCCGCGTCCGGTCGGGTCCGGACCTCATCAGAGGCCTCGACATCTTGGGACTCCGGCCCCGAGCAGCGTCGAGGCTCCTCTGAAAGGGGGTCTCCCTCGCGGGAACATCGTAAGAAGAAAAAACCCACGAGGGCGTCGTCGGTGGACGCACTTGGCTCCTCGAGGGCCAAGTCGCATAGCCCCGAGCGCCGTCCCGGGTCTTCGGAGTCGGAGAGGCCTGCAAAACAACCTCGTGTGGAGATGGAGTCCCCGGGTCACGTGAGTACTGTAGTCCTCGTGGACTCACCTCCAGGGGAGCTGACGTCGGGCCTGGCGCCGCCGGGGCCCGAGTCGGGGGCTGCTGAGTCTCCTGAGCTCGGACTCAGGTTGACGGCCTTGGAGAGCAGCTTGGCTGCCTTCATGGATCAGCAGCGGGCACTGATCGCCGGTCTCACCAGTGCATCTGCCCCGACCAACGGGACATCGACATCCAAGTCGACCCCGGAGGCTGAGCCGATCCTCGAGTCCATGCGAGCTCTAGTCGATCTTCGGCCAAGGTCCCCCTCGGCCTCTTATTCGGGACCGATGTTGTCGACGCCGGTATCCTTGGCGTCGGGGCTTATGGCATCGATGCCTGCCCGACCGGAGCCGCTCGATTCCTCCTCCGAGGAGTTCGGCTGGGAGACGGAGGATGAGGAGTCGCCCAACAACTTTCGGACTCTGTGCGTTCCTTCGGACTCGCCCGAGTCCGAGCCTCGGAGAAGGTCCCCCCCCGGAGGATACCCGGTTCTCGGATTTTGTGCGGGACATGGCCAAGGCTTTGGCATTCCCCGCGGATCCCGAGGAGGAGCCTCGAGCCGAGGAACTCGAGGCCCTACAGTATGACTCTCCTCTGAAGGAGGCCTTTACTGTTCTGGTTCCTCCGATGCTGGAACGGTTGCTCTTCCGCATGTGGGAGGCGCCGGCCTCGATGCCGGTTTTGAGCAAGCGGGTCGATTCCATCTTTCGAGTCCGCAAGAGCCCCGGGTTCCAAAAGGCACAATTTCCGCACCACTCCATGGTTATGGAATCGGCCATGCATCGTCTGAAGAGTCAGAAGATGCACTCATCGGTGCCTCCTGGCTGGGAGGCCTGGAACCTGGATGCCCTCGGTAAGAAGTGCTTCCAGGGCTCTATGCTTGCTTGCCGTGTCCAGACCTACCAGCTGTACATGGGCATGTACCTTTGAGACCTGGCAAAGGAGATTGCTGGGTTCTCTGCTGGTCTCTCCAAGGCACCTTTGCAGAAGTTCAATGCTCTGTCCTTGGGTATTCGTGAGTGCTCAAAGTTTATATCTCGAGCAGCCTATGATGGCTTCGAGGCTTCGGCCAGAGTAGCCACGGCCGGCATCGGTGCACGCCGTCAGGCTTGGCTACAGTCATCGGACCTTGAGCTATGGGTGCAGGACAAGTTGGTCGATGTCCCCTGCCGAGGTGAAAACCTCTTTGGCAAGCCCATGGCTGACAAGGCTGCCGAACTCGAGACCGAGACTCTTACCCGGACAAGGCTATCCAGAAAAACCTCTGCCCCTTCTCAGAAGAAGAAGGGCTCGGGGAAAAAGACCTTTTACCCGAGGACGTCATCTGCCTATAAACAGTACCCTCATTATCAGGCCTCTGTAGCTCCCCAACAGGGTCAGCAGGCCAAGGGGCAGGGTCATGGGCCCCGTAGGCAGAAGGCCCCCAAGCCTCCTACTCCGGCTCCTGCTCAGCAGGGAGGGGGATTTTGACTGCATTGGCATAGCCTCTCCTCCTCAGCTGGCTCCCATCAGCACTGGAGGCAGGATGGCCCTGTTCGCCCACAGGTGGTCAGCCGTCACAAGGGATACCTGGGTTCTAAGTATAGTCCAGAAGGGCTGTCTCCTCCACTTCCACCAGGTACCCCCCTCCTATTTTCCAGGGGAGCCTCCCACACTCCCTCTGCACAGGGACTTACTCCTGCAGGAGTTGGCAGGTCTTCTAAAGGATCAGGCAGTGGAACCGTTTGCCCACCACCTGAAAGGTCGCGGCTTCTATTCCAGGTACTTCCTGGTACCAAAGAGAACAGGAGGTCTCAGACCCATCCTAGACTTGCGAAACCTGAACAAGTTCCTGGAGAGGGAAAAGTTCAAGATGCTTACCCTTGGAATCCTGCTGCCCTACCTCCAGCAGGGAGATTGGATATTCTCCCTAGATCTAAAGGATGCTTATACTCACATCCTTATTCATCCAGACCACAGACAATATCTCAGATTTGTAGTGGGAGGAAACCATTATCAGTACAGAGTACTGCCTTTTGGCCTTACATCCGCCCCCAGGGTATTCACCAAGTGCCTAGCGGTGGTGGCGGCCTTTCTCAGGGTTCAGGGCCTCTTTGTCTTTCCATATGTGGACGATTGGCTCATCAGGGGTCATTCCCCGCAAGAGGCCATTCAAGCCACCATTCACACTGTTGCTCTGCTTCAGCACCTGGGTTTTGTCATAAACTTCGCAAAGTCCAGTTTGCATCCCTCCCAGAACATGGAGTTCATAGGAGCTCGACTGGACACCTTTCAGGCAAAGGCCTTTCTACCAGTGGACAGGGCCCACAGATTGATGGCTCTAGCCAGGCTATTCCACAGCAATTCTCTAGTCTCTGCCAGACAATTCCTGAGGCTCTTAGGCCACATGGCATCCACGGTCCATTTGACTCCAAATGCCCGTCTACACATGAGACCAGCTCAGTGGGGCCTCAGGACTCAGTGGCACCAGGCCACAGGAAGCCTGGCGGACAAAGTGAGGGTGTCCAGCCTGCTACAGTCTTCTCTGCAATGGTGGCTTCATCTTCCGAATCTAGTTCAAGGGGTGCCTTTTCAGGCACCTCCACACTCTCAGGTGCTGACAACCGATGCTTCTCTACAAGGTTGGGGCACACATTGCCAAGGGGCATGTACTCAGGGCCTGTGGACTCCTTGGGAGGCCGCACAGCAGATCAGTCTCTTAGAACTGAGAGCTATCCGCTTAGCTCTGAGAACTTTCTCTCATCTCATCTCTCACCAGTCCGTCTTAGTTCAGACAGACAATCAAGTGGCTGTGTTCTATGTGAACAAACAAGGGGGCACAGGGTCCCGTCTTCTCTGTCAGGAGGCGCAGAAACTGTGCTCCTGGGCAGTCAATCATGGCATTCTTCTCAAAGCAGTCTACCTCCCAGGTCAGGAGAATTACCTGGCGGACAGATTGAGCAGGATTCTGCAGCCGCACGAATGGCAGTTGAACCCTTTAGTGGTTCAGCAGATCTTCCTGAGATGGGGGTCTTCCAACCATAGATCTCTTTGCCAGTCCTCTGAACCGTCAACTTCCCCGGTTCTGCTCCAGACAACCGCATCCTCTCAGAGTAGCAGCGGATGCGTTTCTCATTGCATGGTCTACAGGCCTCCTATATGCATTTCCTCCCACGCCTCTAGTGTCCCAGACACTATTCAAGGTGATCCGGGATAAGGCCTCAGTGATTCTGGTGGCCCCCTGGTGGCCAAGGCAACCCTGGCCCTGGTTCCCACTACTGTTGCAACTAGCGGTGGACACTCCTCTCCCTCTGAGGATGCAACCCAATCTGCTGTCTCAGGAGCAGGGATCTCTCTTGCACCCCAATCTCCAGTCCCTCAATTTGATGGCCTGGCTGCTGAAAGGGTAGTCCTAGCGCCTTTACTACTGCCTAGGGAAGTGGAGGACATAGTCTTGGCCTCTAGGAGGCAGTCCACCAGAAAGTCTTATGCCCTTAAGTGGCATAGATTCTCTACCTGGCATACTCAACACAACAAGAATCCCTTCTCATGCCTGGTACCAGTGGTGCTGCAATATTTGCTTCACCTGTCCAACCTGGGCCTTAAATCCAATTCTGTTAGAGTTCATCTTAGTGCTCTTTCCGCACACCACTCACAGGTGTAGGGTCAGTCTCTCTCCAGCCATCCTTTGGTGGCTCGCTTCCTCAGAGGCCTGCTTTTGCTTAAGCCTCCAGTGAGTCCACCTGCCCCTGACTGGGATTTAAATGTGGTCTTGCAACGCCTGACTTGCCCACCATTTGAACCTATGGCTACTTGCCCTCTGTGTTTTCTGTCCTGGAAAACGCTGTTTCTGGTAGCCCTTACCTCAGCCAGGCGAGTGAGTGAGCTTCAGGCCCTAGTCTCAGAAGCGCCTTATACTAGGTTCTATAGGAACAGGGTAGTCTTACGGACTCACCCTAAGTTCCTCCCAAAGGTTGTCGCCTCCTTCCACCTCAATCAGGAGGTGGTTCTTCCGACTTTCTTTCCCAGGCTGAGATGTTCTTGCATACCCTGGACTGTAGGAGGGCGTTGCCCTTCTACCTTGACTGTACGCAGGAGCACCGGAGGGCGGTTCAGCTCTTCGTCTCTTATGACCCCAATAAGTTGGGGTTGGCTGTCTCCAAGCGTACTTTGTCCATATGGGTAGCTGATTGCATCGCCTGGGCTTAAAGGGCAGCCGGCCTCTTATTGCAGGGCCGAGTTACGACTCACCGTGCCAGGGCGAAGGCTGCGTCAGTGGCTCATCTCTGCTCTGTTCCGTTGGCAGACATCTGCCGGGCCGCTACTTGGTCTTCAAGCCAGACTTTTGCGGCCCACTACTGCCTTGAGAGGGAGTCCCGCAGGGACAGTGCTTTTGGGCAAGCGGTACTCCATAATCTCTTTGGGGTCTAGGCAACTCCTACCCTCCGGCCCTGGTGTTGGGTTACCTGTCGGGGGTGTTATCAGAGAAGATTCTGTTCTTGCATCCTGAGGCTCTAGAGGGAGCTCATTTTTCAGTTTGGGGCCTCTGGTAGCCCTAAGCTAGGGAGTCCCATATGTGAGGACTGACTTCCTGCTTAGTCCTGGAGAAAGAGTAGTTACTCACCTGTAACAGGTGTTCTCCAGGAGCAGCAGGAATCATTCCTCACAACCCTCCCTCCTCCCTTTGGAGTTGCAATCATATGATTTATTTTGCTATTTTTTGCTGTCTTTTAGGTATGTCATCAGACTGAGCAAGATGGCACCCTTGGGCGGGAAGGGGACCGCGCATGCGTGCTGCATTCCCAAAGGCTTTCTATGAAAGCTGGGGAAATGCTCCGCACGGGGGCTCCATCGGTGCCGACGTCACCCATATGTGAGGACTGATTCCTGCTGCTCCTGGAGAACACCTGTTACAGGTGAGTCACTACTCTTTGTCATTATGTGCCCTATCTTCTGTCTGTCCTTTACCCAGCTCCTGCCTTCTGCAATGTTGTGTCTCCCTTCTTCTCACTTTATTACCCATCCAACTCTAGCCTAATACTCTTTTATAGCCTTCCTCTGCTCATTGACACAATTACTCAGGTGCACGTTAAGCCACTTGGATTTTCTCCCCTTCTCCACCTATATCTTGTTTGATTTGTATTCTCTCCTCTTCCCCCTGTCCTTTGATTCCACATCACTTTGTGTTCTTGATGTTAACTCTTCCTTTCCCCAGTTCCATGGCCCCAACTCCTTATTGTCATCACCTCCCCTACCATTTTGTCTTCTACCTTATCTGCCCTTGAACTTCACCTTTTTTTTCCTCTCATTCAGCTATCTCCAGTCTAACTGAGGGAACCTTACTCTTGCTTCCGTTGTGCCATCTCCCTCTCTCCCCTGTTCTTTCCTACTCCTTCTATCATCTGGAAATGTCAACTCCAATTCTGACCCCCCTAGACTGTTTTCACATTCCTGGGGCAGGTCAATGCATAACCTTTCTAATTGTGTTCATATCCCTCTCCTCCCTCTTCTCTCCCTTTTTCTTGCACATTGTGGAATGCCCATTTTGTCTCCAATAAACTTACCTTCATTTATGATCTCTTTATTTCTAATACCCTTACTGAAACTTGGCTTCTCCTTGTAGACTCAGCTTCTGTCACTGCCTTCTATCATGGAGGCTACCTATTTTCCTATATGCCTTGGCCCGTTGGCTGTGGTGGCAGTGTTGGCTTCCTACTCTCTCATTCCGGCCAATTCCAACCCCTCCTTCTGCCTCCATCTAATTCCTTTGCTTCCTTTTAAGTCAATGTAATCCCCCTATTTTCTCCACTTCCTCAACAGGTAGCTGTCATTTATCGACCACCCCAACAAGTCCACTTTACCCTTCTCACTGACTTTGACTCCTGGCTTTCCTCCTTTCTACATGAATCTTCCCCTTCCCTTATTCTTGGGGATTTTAACATTCACGTTGATGACCCTTCTGACCCTTATGCCTTAAAACTCCTTTCCCTAACCTCCTCATTCGACCTCCAGTTGTGCTGTACTACTCCTACTCACAATCAAGGCCACTATCTTGATCTTGTCTTCTCCTCCAACTTCTCACACTCAAACGTCTCTACTTCAGTTCACCCTATCGACTCTTCAGCTCTCTCTACTGCTGTCTTATCACCTCTTTCCTCCACTATATTATCTGAGTCCATTGATGGGGCAGTATCGTCCTATAACACTGTACTCTGTTCTGGATGCACTGGCTCCTCCCATTCCATGCCCTGTGAGGTATACCATACCTCAACCCTGGCTGTTCTCGACAACCCGCTACATACATTCTTATGCCTGCTCAGCTGAGTGCCTTTGGCTGAAATCACATACCCTTGCTGACTACCTAATATCAAATTCATACTAATCTCTTTCCAGTTAGCCATAGCACTTGCCAAGCAAGAGTACTGTGTCCATCTGACTAACTCTCTTGCCTCTGACCCTCAGTCTCTTTGCTATACTCAACTCTCTCCTCAATGTCACTTCTCTCCCAGTTCCTCCTTTACTGTCTTCCCAGACCTTAGTTGACTACTTCCATGACAAATTCAGAAGATTAGTCTTGCATTCTCAGCAGGGTCACCTCCACCTCATCTTCCCCCACTTCAGTCCCATATCCTCCCCTCACCTTCAGTCACCCTTTCTTCCTTTTCTGAAATCACTGAGAAGGAAACTGCAAATCTCTCTTCCTCTGAACTGACTACTTGCTCTTCTGATCCCATCCCCGCTCGTCTACTAAGCTCTAACTCTTCTGCCGTCATCCCTTCGATCTATCATATCCTTAATCTATTGCTTTCCACTATAACTGTTCCTATGGCATTCAAACATGCTGTGGTTACACGTCTCTTCAAAAAGTCTTCACTAGATCCTACTTGTCCTTCCAGTTATTGACCTATCTCTCTCCTCTGCTTTGTTTCAAAACTACTTGAACGAGCAGTTCACCGCTGCTGTCTTGACTTTCTTTCCTCAAGACTTTCTAGACCCACTGCAGTCTGGCTTTTGTTCTCTACATTCCACAGAAATTGCTCTTACCAAAGTCTCCAGAGAATTGTTCCTTGCCAAATCCAAAGGCTTCTACTCAATTCTCATCCTTCTTGATCTTTCTTCTGCCTTTGACACTGTTGATCACCACCTTCTCCTCGTACCCTGTCCTCACTTGGATTTAGGGGCTCTGTTCTTCCCTGGTTTTTTTCTTATCTCTCCCATCACACTTTTAGTGTCTGTTCTGGTGGTTCTTCCTCTACCGCCATATCACTTTCAGTTGGTGTACCTCAGGGATCTGTCTTAGGACCTCTCCTTTTCTCTCTCTACACTCAGTCCCTTGGTGCACTTCTTTCCTCCCATGATTTTCAGGACCATCTTTATACTGACTACTCTCGGATCTACCTTTCTGTCCCTGAAATCTCTCCAGGAATCCAGGCCCGGATCTCTGCCTACTTATCCAACATTGCTGTCTCACTGCTGGCTGAAACTGAACATGGCCAAAACTGACCTCCCTATCTTTCCCTTTAAACCCACGTCCCCCTTCCTCCTTTCTCTATTTATGTGGATAGCACTACACTCCTCCCTGTTTCCTCAGCTCACATCTTTGATACTGCCTATTTCTCTGCACACCCAACAGACATTTAAAACCTGTCGCTCCTTTCTCTATAACATTGGTAAAATTCGTCCCTTCCTTTCTACACACAGTACTAAGATACTTGTCCACTCTTTAGTCATCTCCCATTTAGACTATTTAAACCTCCTCCTTGCTGATCTCCCTCTGAATCTTCTGTCTCCCCTTCAGTCTGTTCAAAACTCAGCTGCACGGCTAATCTTCTGCCAGCCTCAATATGCTCATATAACCCCTCTTCTCAAGTCGATTCACTGACTCCCTATTCATTTCCATATCCAGTTCAAACTTATCCTACTGACCTATAGGTGCACTCATTCTGCTGTCCCTCACTACCTATCCTCTCTTATCTCTCCCTATACCCCTCCGGCGAAACTCTGGTCTTCTGGCAGATCCTTTCTATCTGTGCCCTTCTCTTTTACTGCCAACTCCAGACTTCAGTCCTTCCACCTTGCTGCTCCTTATGTCTGGAACAAACTACCTGAGTCTGTGCATTAGGCTTCATCTCTGGCCCTTTTCAAATCCAGGTTGAAAACTCATCTCTTTGAGGACACTTTTGGCTCCTGATCCGCTTAGTCTCCTATGCCTTTCCTTACCATTCCCCTACATATATCTTTGTCCTCAGCTGTTGTGTTGTCTGTCTTGACAAGATTGTAAGCTCTATTCAGTGCTGCATACATTTTGTAGTGCTATACAAATGATAAAACTGGTCAACATTGAACTCGTTACTGACTTTAAAAGGCCCTAATCTGTAGTATCTTGGTGAGCTGAACACAAATATAACATTCAAAAAAATTTATTGGCTCTCGTTTTGAAGCTATTGCATGTAGTTCATTTTTGACGTTTCACTGTGTAAATTTATCCAGTAGGACATCAACAACATCCCAAATAAGCCTTGAATGATATAATATTGCATCACATTGGATGATGTGTGCATGCTGGTATTATGCAGAGTTGATTGCATCATTTTCTGATGCAATGCAATACTACTGCCAGACGGCTGCTGAAGCCATCTGATGTCAGCAATGTACTATACGCAGTTGGAAAGGAAAGTAATCTGGTATTCTGTTCCGATATTGAAAGCCTCATGAATGCCTTAAAAATCACTCATGACCCACAAGACTGGAGACTATTTATAGACTCTTCGAAACTGAGTCTGAAGGCTGTGCTTTTGAACAATGGAAACCGTCTTTAATCTATTCCAGTAGCGCATGCCGTCCACATGAAAGAAAGATACGATAACTCAAAGCATCTACTGACTTTCATTAACTATAACAAGTACAGCTGGCACCTCTGTGGTGACTTGAAGGTAGTTGCCCTTTTAATGGGACTGCAGCAGGGATATATAAAATACATGTGTTTCTTATGTGAGTAGGATAGCCGAGCAAGGGATTGGCACTACTTGCGGAAGGAATGGAATCACAGACAAAATGTAACAGTTGGAGAGAAGGATATCCAGCACCCAGCTCTGGTTGAGGCTCACAAAATCCTGCTACCACCCCTTCACATCAAACTAGGTTTGATGAAAAACTTCGTGAAAGCCATGGACCGCACTTCGCCAGCTTTCTGATACCTGCATGAAAAATTCCCTCGACTCAGCGAAGCAAAAATTAAAGAGGGAGTTTTTGTGGGTCCTCAGATTCGAGAGTTCTTCAAAGATGACCAGTTCAACAACTTGCTGCAGGGTGATGCAAAACAAGCATGGAATGCTTTTCGCCTAGTGTCAACAAACTTTCTCAAGAATGTTAGGGCTGAAAACTACAAGGAACTAGTAGAAGACATGCTGATGCAGTATCAGAAACTTGGCTGCAATATGTCTCTAAAGATCCATTTCCTTGATTCCCATCTCGATTTCTTTCCTGACAACTGTGGTATGGTTAGTGATGAACAGGGCGAACGTTTTCACCAGGATATCGCAACGATGGAGCAAAGATACCAGGGAAAATGGTCCACTACAATGCTGTCTGACTACTGCTGGACACTCCCCAGAGAAGCTGCAGAACAGCTGTACAAGAGACAGGTGAAAAAATCTAACAAGTAGTCTATGACTTGTGTTTTTACAGGTATTAACCGAAGGCCTATTATATTTACTATTGACATGCATTTCGTGATGTAAACATAAATTCTTGTAGATTATAAAAAAACTAGAGCCAACTTTGCAATTTCACTGTCATATTCATGTTCAGCATATAAAAATTGATAAGAAATGACTATTTTTATTTCTGTAACATGACTTTTGTAAAACTTTGTTGACCAGTGTAAGTAGTAATAGTAGTTGCTTTTTATGATCTTGCCAAGCAGGAGTGTACCAAGCCAGAAATGCTTGTTTTCAGGGTCATTGAGTCAACATAGTTGACCATTCGCGTGTTGGAACTACTGGGGTTCATCATAAATTACCCCAAATCCCATCTACAACCCATTCCAACAGTTGGAATTCATAGGAGCCCTGCTAGACACGACTCAGGAGAGATCCTTGCTTCCGCAAGACCAACTTCATAAATTGACATCACTAGTGCAGGAGTCTCAATTGAGTCAACAATGCAAGATGTTAATGGTACTAGACCACATGGCCTCTAATGTGCACATCACACCCTTGGCATGCCGTCATATGAGGCATGCTCAGTGAGCAAGTTGTGGTGGATTGTCTACTATTGCAGTGACTGACCAAGAGCATAGGTGACATACAGATGATCCCCAAGATGACCTGTGGCCTGGGAACTTGGGGATCATCTGTATGTCACCAGTGTTCTCTTTCAGTCACTGCAACAGTGGACAATCCACCACAATTTGCTCAGGGGTCTCCTTTTCCAAATTGCTCTACCTCAGAAAGTTTTGATGACATACGCATCTAAACTGGGTTGGGAGGCTCATCTTGATGGGTTTCACACTCAGAGTGATTGGTCCATCCAAGAAAGTCTCCACTAGATCAACCTCTTGGAGTTAAGAGCCGTAGGAAACACTTTAAAGGCTTTCCGGGATTGACTGGTCAACCAAATTGTTCCGATTCAGATCAACAATCAAATTGCAATGTTCTATATCAATCCACAGGGAGGAATGGACCCGTAGCTTCTGTGTTGGGAAGCAGTCAGATTGTGGAAGTTTGCCATTGAACATGGGATGGACTTGAGAGCCATGTACCTGCCAGGGGAACAAAACACAGTCAGACAGACCACAAGATGAGCACTGGACAGGGAAGTGACTGCCTGCATCTTTTGGGAGTGGGGCACCCCTTCGATAGATCTTTTTGCCATGTCACAGAATGCCCAGGTGAATCAGTTCTCTTTCAGGTAAGATCACACAGCAGACTAGCCTCGGATGTTTTCATCCTACACTGGGGCGAGGGTCTTCTGCATGTGTATCCTCCAGTCTCTCTCATTGCAAAGACCCTCCTGAAGCTCAAAACAGATGGAGGTATGTTGATTCTCATTGCACTCTGCTGGCCCCAACAGCCTTGATTTCCTTTCCTGCTACAGCTCTCCAGTCAGGAGCCACTCTGGCTGGCCATGTGCCAGATCTGATTTCGCAGGAAGACGGGATGATGTTGTACCCCAACATCCAGTCCTTGGCTTTCACAGAGTGGATATTGAAAGGCTAGTATTGTCTGAGCTCAACCTGCCTGCTGGCGTAACCAATGTCCTTTTGACCTCCAGGAGGCTTCAATGAAAAAGTCTTACTCCTGTAAATGGAGGAGGTTTGCTGTCTGGTGTGAAGACGAGGTCCTAGATCCTTTCGTCTGTCCCACACAAAAACTGCTGGAGTATTTTAAGTCCAACTCTGTCAGGGTCCACTTCAGTGCAAGTGGAGCTTATCAAGGTGTGTAAGGAAATTTCATCTCATACAGCCTTTAGTTGTTTACTTCATGCGGGGTTTGCTTCTCTTGAAGCCTTTCTACACACCTCCTGTGTCTTGGGACCTCAATGTGGTTCTTGTGCAGCTCCTGTAAGCTGCCTTTGAGCCATTCAATTCCTGCCCTCTGGAGTTCTTGACCTGGAAGGTATTGTTTTTGGTGACGATCACTTCAGTACGCAGAGTGAGCAACCTTCAGGCTCTAATAGTTCATTCACCTTATACCAAATAACATCATCATAGGGTGGTCCTCCTTACTCATCCTAAATTCCTTCCAAAACTGGTATCAGATTTTCATCTTAATCAGTCAGTTGTTCTACCAACATTTTCCCAAGACCACATGCCCACAAGGGGGAATTTGCATTGCACATGTTGGACTGCAAACGAGCCTTAGCCTTCTACCTGGAGCAGACAAAAGCCCATTGACCGTCCATCCAACTTTTTGTTTCTTTTGACCCCAGCAAGCTAGGGGCTGCCATTTCCAAACACTCTTTCAATTTGACTACCAGACTGCATCTCTTTCGCTTATGCCCAGGCAGGCCTGAACCTTAATGGTCCCGTCATGGCTCCCAATGTCCGAACCATGGCTGCATCGGTGGCCAACTTGCCCTTGGTCTCCATGGAAGAGATCTGCAGGGCTGCAACGTGGCCTTCTGTGCACACATTCATATCTCGCTACTGTCTAGAGGGGGATTCCGGAAGCAACAGCAACTTCAGCCAATCTGTAGTACGGAATCTGTATGGGGATTAGAATCCAATCCCTTCCTCCCCAGAGCCATTCTATTCTGTTCAGGCTACAAAAAAAGAGGAAGAGAGAACTATTTCTACTGCAAATAGTTCTGTAGCTTGAGTTGCTAAGGCCTATTGCCATTACGCAGACCCAATGTTGCCCCTGTTGGGATTGTCTGCTTTCTCATAGGCTTTCGATAGCCTGTAGTTAGGGAGTCCCATACTTGAGGACTTTATTCCTGCTTGTCTATGGAGAAAAGATAGTTAACCTCTGTAGCAGATGTTCTCCATGGACAGCAGGAATAAGTCTCACAACTCTCCCACCTCCCCTGGATATTGTATTCTGCTATAGCTATAGTAACTGACTAATTCAAGATGGCATCATGGCGGCAGGCAGGAAGATAGCACCTCCAAAAAGCTTATATTAGTAGCTGGGGAGCATTTCTGTGCAGGCTCATGAATGCTGTCACATATTCATGAGGACTTATTCCTGCTGCCCACAGAGAACACCTGCTAGAGGTGAGTAACTACCTTATATTACTAGAAGGGTGGCAGATGGGAAGCTAAAGTTGGATGGGAGATGGGGATTGATTGTAAATCAGTTTGAATTCTGTTAAATATATCCATCCCAGGTTTCTCATATGTGGTAAAATCATAAAAGATTTTGATTTGCCCTTTGTTTCTGGCAAAGGTATAAGAAACTAATATACCACATTTGAATTTACTTTCTAGGGTGGAGAACACTGCTACTACCATGGGAACGTCAGAGGTATTAAAAATGCCAAAGTTGCTCTTTCAACATGCAATGGGCTACAGTAAGTGCAGTTTTTTTTCTCTTGCTGTCTGCATCTTAATCATTGTGTTTCTAGATGCTCATGAATGACTTGTAACAATATCTGTTAGCAAAATTATGAAAGTAACTGTAAAAAAAAGTAGACAGTGCACAAGGAAGCTTCCACTTGCTATCTTGTATTACTTTGGCTCCATTATTTGAGGCCTGCTCAAGTCTCTTCTACCCTCCCTCCCCCCATCCTCCATAGGCTGTTTAATGAAAATGATTATGTAGTGATAGATTCCTTGGAGTTTAGTTTTCATTTGCTCTTTTGTTAAATTCACAACCATGCCCAGTAAAAACGTGGAATAAATCACAAAAGGATAGGTTCACACTGCCTCTAAGTTGATCTTGATGACAGACAAAATATCGTGGTCTTAGTATCCTCAAATGCCTAGCATATTAAGTGATCCAGAAAGTTTGTGTAATTAAGATTAAATTTGTTTTGAAATATACTTTGTTGTCTGTGTTGAGGCTTCAATATATCAAACTAATGCAGTGCAAATTTCCAGTGGATGTTCCTTTTTATTACGTTGTTAAAGGTCATTGAGTTACTGTCGACTCGTGGCAATTCTGTGGACCTGGAGTCCTACGCAGTGGCATAGATTTTAAAGAAGCCTCAATTTAAGAGTAGGCAAGAGGCTTATCTAGAGAGGCCTCATCCTCTTGGACAAGTTCCTGGAGGAAAGGTCCATAAACCATTATTAAAAGGGACCCAGGATATCACTGCTTGACCCAATACAAACATTGTGAACCTGTGTGTTCTGGGGAAACTGCTAGGTACTTATGACCTAGATTGACCACTGTTGGAAACAGGATACTGGGCTTGATGACCTTGGTCTGACCCAGTATGGCATATCTTATGTTCTTATGACAAAACAGGGTGACTGAGGTTTGAGGAAACAAAATCATCATAATCTCTAAGACTCTCTGAGAAATTGGAAAGATATACAGTTTGTGCCAAAATGTAAAGAATTCTGTCAATCTGTGAATGAGAACAAACTCCCTGGGAGTCATGATAGCTGATAATAGCAACTCTAGTCTTAGCTTTTCTATCTTTCAACCTCTGAGCTAATAGTCTGCCAGATGTGGTATTATGCATATATTAAGAGGATTGGCTCAGAAAAAGTTCAGTGGAAGCTTTCTGGGAAGTAAGTTTATGATATTGAAATTTTAGGCTTTAAAGGTGATTGAAGCATGCACCAGTTGGTGTATGAAGATGCAATTTCTCCTAACTCTGGATTTCTTGCTCCAGACGATCTAATTTTCTATTTCTCTCTTTTTTTAAGCCCAGCTTGGTAACCTATAATAACTTCCCGAAGATAGGCCTTGCAAACACTCCAGAGAGAAGAGGGGGATACACCTTCAGTGATATTAGTTAAAAAAAAAATTCCATGATAGCTAACTATATTTTCTCCTTGAATTTAGAATCATCAAGCAGGGAAGTATTACAGCTCCATTAGCAGCCTTTAGGCCTGTTAGTCCTGAGATAGATATCACAACTTACAGCTGAATGATCAGAGATAACTCTGGATAAAATAGAAACATCAGCTACCTCAGGAAATAGGTTTTTAAAAATGAGAAAATAATCCAAACGAGAGTATGACTGATGAGGGAAAGAAGATAAGAAATGCCATACTGGGTCAGACCAATGTCCATCAAGCCCAGTATCCTGTTTCCATCAGTGGCAAATCCAGATCAGAAGTACCTGGCAGATTTCCAAAAAGGTACACAGGTTCCACAATGCTTTTCCCGGGGTAAGCAGTGGATTTCCTGAGTCCTCTTTAGTGATGGTTTATGGACCTTTCCTCCAGGAACTTGTCCAAATGTTTTTTAAACCCAGTTAACACTAACAGCTTTTCCTGAGCGGTCCTCCAGTTTAGTCATCCACATCAGGGTAGTGCACCTCCTCCTGCAGCAAGGAGACTGGACCAATCAAATCTTTCCCCTGTCAGGATGTATACTGCTGGAGCTCCCATCAGCCCCCCAGTGTGTCCAGTCTCCTTGCAGCAGGAGGCGGTGTGAGCCTGGTTAGGGCTCACTTTGGGGCTTAGGGCAATAATAGTTAATTTTTGTTTGTTTTATTTTCATGATTTCATGATTTTTGTTTTGCTCCTTTTAGTTTCTTTTGATTTCTTCTGATTCCTTTCAGACGTTAAGGGTCTGTCTCTTTAAATAACATAACGGAGGGAGCCGAGCTTGCACTGCCCGTCTGCCTTCTGCTGGGTAACGGCACGTCGGGTTCAGTCAGTAGCCTTTGATCTCCCCTCCTAGAAAGCACGGAGGGGGAATCTGGTGATACTCACCACCTGATATATTTGGTTAAAGATTCAGCATGACGATTCTGCAGCTCGGAGGACCCCGGAACGCTTAGCTCTCCGGTCTGTGATTTTCTCACACTGCAGGGCTCTAGCTATTAGCTCCCTTTTCGTTTCAGTGTCCTTGCCTTGCAAGTTGGCGTCTGCGGGGGTAAGTGACCTTCGTGCCAGTTTTGTGGTCCCCGGAGATCTTCGTGGGAGCGGGATCAGTGTGGTTTTGTTTTCTTTGATTTCTCTGCTTTTCCTTTAGTTTCGTTAGTTTTTCACGCCTTTTTTCTCCCCTCCGCGGTGCCGGCGGCCATTTTGTTTTTTGGTTCCTGCTTCTTTTCGCTGAGCCGTGCTGCGGCGTGTCCTGGGCTCTACAAGCTAGCTCAGTTGCGCTTGTTCTTTTCTCTAACAGAGAGCCGGGGTGTCTGAAAAAAAAAAAAAGGATCAGCTGACATCGGGAGGCTGTTGGTTTATTTCAGTCCTGCTTGTAGTCTTGTCTGCTTTATCCTTCAGCAGCTCTACTCTGCTTCGGGTTCTTCTTCCATGTCCCGGCGGCCGCAGTGCATGATCTGTGGGTCCCGCAATGGCTCTGTTTCTGACGCTGGCGTTTGCAAGGGCTGCGCCGTTGGTCCGTCAGATCTACCGCAGCAAATGGAGGCCAGTGTACTTGTGGAGCCCGTGGACCCACCAATTTTAGGTGGGGAGGAGCCGGCTCCAGGGAGTATAGTACCTTCCTCTTCTCCTACTCCGCCTGCGCCAGGGGGTTCGCAGGCAGTAGAGGGTAGCGAGGCCTTTTGGGGGAATTTCTCCCCTGATTTTGTGCTTCTTATGCATCAAGCTTTCCAGAAGGGACGCTTGGGAAAATGTTCTGAAGGGTGCCCGGTTCCGCCGGCTCCGCCATCTCTCAAAGGGGAGGGGGCGAGAGTGGACACTCCTAAGGCAGCTAAGTGGTCCCGAGTTTCAGAAATGGAACTCCCTGATCTGGCGTGGCAAGAGACGGAATGGTCTGATGTGGAACCCGAGGACAGGATTGACGAATTAGAGGAAGGGGAGATTCCGGAACCTGAGGACCAGGCTCGGATCATCCGAGTATTTCGCAGAGAAGAATTGATTCCATTAATTACTGAATCTCTACAAGCCCTGAATCTGACTGTCGGACGACCCGTGGAGGAGGAGGCATTGGAAGATCCTCTCATTCAAGCGGTACGGGATTCTCAAACAGTGATCCCGGTACATAGAGTGGTCGATCAGATGATCCAGGCTGAGTGGGATCAACCTGAGTCAGACTTGAAGGGTATCAGGATGATGAACCGTCTCTACCCTCTGGCGGATAAGGACAAAGAAGTTTCGCTCGCCACGGGTCGACGCAGCGGTATCGGCGGTGACCAAGAAAACGACGATTCCGGTTGAGGGCAGTGCGGCCTTGAAGGACACTCAAGATAGAAAGGTGGACGGATTGTTGAAGCAGGCCTTTGAGACTAATGCCTTGTCTTTGCAGGCGTCTATCTGTGGGGCCTGGGTCTCTAGAGCCTGTTTCAGATGGGCACAGCATTTGCAGCAGGACTCTCGTCTGGACCAACAGGGATTGTTGGAGGTAACCTGCTTAGAATCGGGTTCAGAGTAATTGGCGGATGTTCACTATGATTTGATCAGGACTTTGGCTAACAGCATGACTTCCTTAGTAGCGGCGCGCAGGTCTATTTGGCTTCGTAATTGGGCTGCTGATGGGTCTTCTAAAGCGCGTCTCAGCAAGCTCCCCTTTAAAGGCAAGCTCTTGTTCGGGGACGACCTGGATAAGTTAGTCAAGGACCTCGGGGAATCTAAAGGCGGGAGGCTGCCGGAGGATAAGCCACCGCTGTGCTTACACAAATACCAATGGCCCCTACTTCTTGAAGGAGGTCAATGTGCAATTAGCCTCATTTTGACGCAAGTTGAAAAGGCTGTGCCACAGTTTTAACTGAGACCTTGAAGAAATTTCTGTATACTTCATTTTTTGAGGACCATAAATCAATTTCTCTAGTCCAGCATTAAGATTACAGTGAACGACTTATTTTTATTATATGGGAGGATAAGCCACGGCAGAATAGGGGCATGTCATCGGCTCGAGGTCAATTTCAGGACTTTCGCAGGTTCCTATCTTCCCGGCTTGGGAATTTCCAGCGCGGAAGATTGGCCACTAGATCCTCGGGGTTTCGAGGTTTTCGAGGAGCAGGTAGAGGGTTCTCGACTGCCTCCGCTTCGTCCTCCTCTTCCTTCGGTCGCAAGCCGCAATGAAGCGAGGTGGACCCCGGAGGAAAGTCAGATGATCGGAGGTCGGCTTCGTCACTTTCTTCCTGGATCCAGATCACTTCGGACCAGTGGGTCCTCGAGATCATCCGGGAGGGGTACGCTTTGGAACTGGCTGGTCCTCGTTCTGTCACCCTGCAAGGGTCATCAAAAAGTGTTGGCCGTTCGCGTAACGTTGGACCGCAAACTGGCCCTGGGGGCGGTGGTGTCTGTTCCAGATTCGATCTCGGTGCGGGTCGGTATTCTATTTATTTCATGGTGCCAAAGAAGGACGGGTCCTTCCGCCCTATCCTAGATCTCAAAGGTGTGAATCGTTGTCTTCGGGTGCCTCATTTTCGCATGGAAACTCTCAGATCCGTCATAGTTGCGGTGCGTCAGGGAGAATTCCTAACGTCTCTCGATCTTTCGGGGGCCTACTTGCATATTCCGATCAGGGCGGCTCATCAAAAGTTTCTAAGGTTCGCCTTTCCTTGGGGTCATTACCAGTTTCAAGCGCTTCCGTTCGGCCTGGCCACGGCGCCACGCGTTTTCACCAAGGTCATGGTGGTGGTAGCGGCAGCGTTGCGGAAGGAAGGTGTTCTAGTTCACCCTTATCTCGACGATTGGTTAATTCGAGCAACGTCCGAGAGGGAGAGCTTGCAAGCCACAGGCAGAGTGATAGCTCTACTGCAGAGTCTCAGTTGGGTAGTAAACAAGAAGAAGAGCCATTTAGTGCCGACTCAGTCCCTCAAATACCTCGGGGTTCGCTTCGATACGGCGAAAGGCTTAGTGTTCCTGCCGGACCGCCAAGCGCAAGCTTTGCGCCTGCTGGTTCGCAAGTTTTTAGCGTTCCCGGCGCCGTCAGCTTGGTGGTACCTTCGCGTCTTGGGAACGATGGCGGCGACTCTGGATGTAGTTCCCTGGGCCAGGTTTCGTATGCGTCCGCTGCAAAGAGCCCTTTTGCGTCGTTGGTCGAACCAAACGGATTCGATGAGCAGGCGGTTGCCTTGTCCGAGGCGAGTGCGGCGGTCGTTACGATGGTGGCTGAGCTCGAAGATGTTACAAGCGGGAGTTCCTCTAGAGCAGCCGGTCTGGATGCCTGTGATAACAGATGCGAGCCTGGCGGGCTGGGGAGCTCATTGCGACAGCCGCTTCGCGCAGGGGACTTGGTCAGCTCTGGAAGCCTCTTGGTCGATGAACCGTCTCGAGCTGCGAGCGGTGATGCGGGCGCTACAAGCATTCGAATCTTCGGTGACGGGCCGAGCAGTACGGGTTCTCTCAGACAACTCGGCGACCGTTGCATACCTCAACCGACAGGGGGGCACGGGAAGCAGAGCCATGGAAGAAGAGTCCGACATTCTATTCCAGTGGGTGGAGACTCGGCTTCTAGCCATTTCGGCGGTGCATATCGCCGGGAAGGAGAATGTGATGGCGGATTTTCTCAGCAGAGTGCAGGTGGATGCCGGAGAGTGGGAGCTCCACCCGCAAGTATACGCTCAAATAGTCCGAAGATGGGGGCCTCCAGTCATGGACTTCATGGCGACCTTTCAGTCGGCCAAAACAAATCGGTTCTTCAGCAGACGAAGGGAGCGCATGTCAGAGGGCATAGACGCTCTCATTCGGCCTTGGCCAAACTCCGGGCTCCTTTACGTCTTTCCTCCGTGGGCGTTGAT
The DNA here is from genome assembly GCA_033557465.1 of Ichthyophis bannanicus. Lineage (NCBI taxonomy): Eukaryota > Metazoa > Chordata > Amphibia > Gymnophiona > Ichthyophiidae > Ichthyophis > Ichthyophis bannanicus. The sequence continues at coordinate 455,614,282 of CM066036.1, forward strand.
CAGTCGGGTGATTCAACACTTAGAGGCGCATCGGGGGAAGGTTCTTCTAGTGGCACCAGATTGGCCCAGACGTCCGTGGTATGCGGATCTGGTTCGGCTTCTCGACGGCGTACTGTGGCGGCTCCCGCCCTTGGCGGATCTATTGCGTCAGGGTCCGCTGCGGATGCCACAGGTGGATCGATTCTCGCTTACGGTATGGCCATTGAAAGGGCTCGGTTAAGGCGGAAAGGTTATTCTTCAGCAGTCATTGCCACGCTGCTTCGGGCGAGAAAAGCGTCTACTTTACTCACGTATGTGCACGTATGGCGAATTTTTGAAGATTGGTACTCGCAGCACGATATTCGGGCTGCGACGGCCTCAGTGCCAGCCATTCTCAGTTTTTTGCAAGACGGTTTTGACAAGGGTCTCGCTGCCAGTTCTCTGAAAGTACAATTGGCGGCTCTAGCGTGTTACAGGGGTGAGGTCTTGGGGGTTCCCCTGGGGGCGCACGCGGATGTGCAGCGTTTTCTGAGGGCTGTGTTTCGGCTGTGGCCCTTGCGCAGGGTAACGATTGCTCCGTGGGATTTGAATCTAGTCTTACAAGCTTTGGTTTGGAAGCCTTTTGAGCCTCTTCGCCTGGCGTCCGTGAAGGATCTCACGCTGAAGACGGTGTCTTTGGTGGCCATCTGTTCGGCTCAGCGGATTTCGGAGTTGCAGGCGCTTTCTTGTTGAGAGCCGTTTTTATCGTTCTCTAGGGATCGAGTAGTCTTGAGGCCTGTGCCTTCCTTCCTTCCTAAGGAGGTCTCTCCTTTTCATTTAAATCAGGCCGTGTTTCTCCCGGTTTTTAACTCCCCGGGGACGGGCGCATCAGACGACGGGTTGTATCGGCTGGATGTTCGGCGGGTGCTCCGCCGATACCTGAGAGTTACCGAGTCTTTCCGTAAGACGGACCATCTGTTCGTCCTGTTTGGTGGTAAGCGGAAAGGAGAGGCGGCGACAAAATCTTCCATTGCCAGATGGATTAAGGAGGCAATTGCATCGGCGTATATTCTGCATGGCCGTGCGGTTCCTTTGGGCTTGCGGGCCCATTCCACTAGGGCGCAGGCAACGCCGTGAGCGGAGCACAGTTTGGTCCTGCCAGTGGACATTTGCAGGGCGGCTACTTGGTCATTGCTCCATGCCTTCAGTAAGCACTATCGGCTGGATGTCCTGGCATCCAAAGATTCTTGCTTTGGTTCAGCTGTTTTGCACGCCGGGTGGATGGGTCCCTCCCGTTAATTACTGCTCTGTTACATCCCTGATGTGGAGGACTAAACTGGAGGACCGCTCAGGAAATAGAAATTACACTTACCTGGTAATTGTAGTTCCTGGAGGGTCCAGTTTAGTCCTCATTCCTTCCCGAGAGATTAAACTTCTTTTCCATTCGGCGCGCTAAGGCGGTGTTAGAGAGAGTTGGTTAAGCGATTTTCCTGTGGTCCTCAAGTTTGGGGGTCTTCCGCTCTCTTTTGATCGCTTGTTTTTCTTTTGGAGGGGCGGCAGTGCCTCTCTTTTGGCTCAGTTGTCAAAGTGGACGCGATGTGCAGAGTTACGGCTTCCTCGTTTGGGGAGGGAGTCGAGTTATTTTGGGAGGGGTCTCTTTTCTGTTATAGATAAATATTTCTCTTTTGAGTTTGCTTTGTTAACAGCTCACTGGGGGGCTGATGGGAGCTCCAGCAGTATACATCCTGACAGGGGAAAGATTTGATTGGTCCAGTCTCCTTGCTTCAGGAGGAGGTGCACTACCCTGATGTGGAGGACTAAACTGGACCCTCCAGGAACTACAATTACCAGGTAAGTGTAATTTCTATTTACTACATCCTCTGGTAATGAATTCCAGAGTTTGATTGTGCGTTGAGTGAAAAAATATTTTCTCTTATTAATCTTAAATGGCTTACATTGTAGCTTCATTGCATATCCCATAGCCTAACTGCTTTTTGATGGTGTAAACATCTTCTTTTTCTCATTCCACTCCATTCATTCATTTAAAGACCTCTATCATACAGTGCATTGCAAAAGTATTCATCCCCTCTTGTGTTTGTCTTGTCGCATTACAACCTGGAATTAAAATGGAGTTTTGGGGGTTAGCAGCATGTGATATACACAACATGCCTAAGACTTTGAAGGTGCAAAATATCCTTTATTGTGATGCAAACAATAATTAAGACAAAAAAAACCCTGAAAACAGGAGTGTGCATATGTATTCACTCCCCAGAGTCAATACGTTGTAGAGCCACCTTTTGCTGCAATTACAGCTGCAAGTCTCTTGGGGTATGTCTCTATTAGCTTAGCACATCGAGCCACTGGGATTTTAACCAATTCCTTAAGGCAAAACTGCTCCAACTCCTTCAGGTTAGATGGTTGAATTGATGTACAGCAGTCTTCAAGTAATGACACAGATTCTCAATTGAGGTCTGGGCTTTGACTAGGCCATTCCAAGACATTTAAATGTTTCCCTTTAAACCAGCTTTCGCAGTATGTTTAGAGTCATTGTCCTGCTGTAAGGTGAACCTTTGTCACAGTCTCAAATCTCTGGTAGACTGAAACAGGTTTTCCTCAAGAATTGCCCTATATTTAATGCCTTCCATTGTCCCTTCAATCCTGACCAGTTTTCCTGTCACTGCCAATGAAAAACATCCCCACAGCATAATGCTGCCACCCACCATGTTTCACTGTGGGAATGGACTTCTTGGGGTGATGGGAAGTGTTGGGTTTGCGCCACACATGGCGTTTCCCATGATGGCCAAAAAGTTCAATTTTTGTCTCATCTGACCAGAGGACCTTACATGTATTTGGGGGGTCTGCCACATGCTGTTGTGCACACTCCAAACGTGTTTTCTTATTTCTTTCTTTAAGCAATGGCTTTTTTCTGGCCACTCTTCCATAAAACCCCACTCTGTGGAGTGTATGGCTTAAAGTGGTCCTATGGACAAATACTCCCATCTCTGCTGTGGATCTTTGCAGCTTCTTCAGTGTTATCCTTGGTGTTTTTTTTTTAAAATATTTATACTTTATTAATTTTCAAATACACCAGAGTAAAACTACGTGTAATTAGAATACAGACATCAAAAAGGAAATATCTAATCATCAAAAATAACATAAACTTGGTATAGACCTCAAAATACCCCTCTATAAGGTTCCAAGGTGTTTTTATAGCATCTCTCATTAATGCCCTCCTTGCCTGGTCTGTGAGTTTTGATGGGCAGCCTTCTCTTGTCAGGTGGTGCTATATTCTTTCTATTTTTTTATGATGGATTTAATGGTGCTCTGTGGGATTTCAGAATTTGGGATATTTTTTATAATCCAACCCCTGATCTATACTTCTCCACCACAACTTTGTCTCTGAGCTGTTTGGAGTGCTCCATGGTCTTCATGTTGCTTGCTTAGTGGTGTGCAGTCAGGGGCCTTTCAGAACAGGTATATTTATACAGGCATCATGTGACAGATCATGTGACACTGATTGCACACAGGTGGACCCTAATCAACTAATTATGTGACTTCTGAGGTTAATTGATTGTACCAGATCTTATTTAGGGGTTTCATAGCAAAAGGGGTGAATACATATGCACTCACAACTTTTCAGTTTTTACTTGTTTTTTTTTATATATACAAGGTATTTTATTGTCAATTCACTTCACCAATTTGGACATTTTCATTCCAGGCTGTACGTAATGCAACAAAACAGGACAAAAACCAAGGGAATGAATACTTTCTTCCAACTAACGTAAGACCACCTACCCTAGACCAGACACACAAACAAAAACAGCTGACGGCACATGACTTTAAATATGTGCCAGTAATGGAAATAGGTAGATCAGTAGACAGTCCATCACTGCGAATACGCTCCTATAATGTAAATATGCTTCTGTAATGTAAATGTGCTCCTAGCTCTACTTCAGATGTAAACTCCTTGTAATGTAAATGTCACTAGTTATCTCCAGGAACAAGCAGGAATGTATCATCACATATGGGTATCGTCGGTACCGACGGAGCCTGCGCGGGAACGCTCCCCAGCGTCCAATTAGAAAGCTTTTGGGAGCAACCCACAGCGCCTGCAGGTCTTGTTCCTGTCACCGCAGAAAATTTTCCTTATTTTTTTGTGGTCGCGTCTGCCTTCCTCGACGCTTTACCGGTACTGCCGGTTTTTTCTTTTTTCTTTCTTTTCTTTAAAAAAAAAAATTTCTTAGTACTTTTTTTTCCCCATTTTTTCCAGGTGCACGCGCCATTTTGGGCCTTAGGCCCAAGATTTTTTCCACAATGGAAAAACCCTCCGGGTTTTAAAAAAATGCACCAAGTGTGGTGGTACTATCTCCGTCACCGACACCCATGAGTGGTGTCTCAAATGTTTAGGTCCTGACCATTCTATCTCGGAATGTATGGCCTGTGCCATGATGTCCAAGAGAGGTCGACAGAACCGAGCTGCCAAGCTCAGTACCCTGTTTCCCTCGGATGCAGCCTCGGTGGCATCGACGTCTTCCAGGGCTTCGTCTTCCTCCCGTGGATCTCAGGTAACTAAACATAAGTCTAGCCGGTCCTCAAAGGGTAGATCTCCTTCTAAGCATTGAGGATGCCTGTGGCGTTGCCCTTGAGGATTCTGCACCGGCAAAATTGCCCCGGCGGGAGGCTTCGGCTTCCAAAGCATTATCGGGGCCTTACAAAGCAATCTCCAGGAACAAGCAGGAATGAGTCTTCACATATGGTACGTCGGTACCGACGGAGCCTGCGCGGGAACGCTCCCCAGCGTCCAATCAGAAAGCTTTTGGGAGCATCCCACAGCGCCTGCGTGCTGCCTTCCCGCCTTTCCCAACTGTCTCTCCTCAGTTCTTCTTTTTCTGCGGAGCCAGCAGGTCATGTTCCTGTCACCGCAGAAGAATTTCCTTATTTTTTCTTTATTTCTTTTGTGCTGCGTCTGCCTTCTTCGACGCTGTACCGGTACCACCGGTGTTTGTTCTTTTCTTCTTGTAAAAAAAAAAAAAAAAACAACAACTTTTTTTCCGTTCTTTTTTCTTCAGGTGCACTTGTGTTTTGGGCCTTAGTCCCAAAACTTTTTTTCCTTAAATATGGAAAAGCCTGCCTCAGGATTTAAAAAGTGCACAAAATGTGGCGGTACCATTTCCGTCACTGACACCCATGACTGGTGTCTTAAATGTTTAGGTCCTGACCATTCCACAACAGATTGTGTGTCCTGTTCCATGATGTCTAAAAGTGGTCGGCAGAACCGAGCTGCCAAGTTCAGTACCCTGTTTCCCTCTCATGCGGCTTCGGTGGCATTGACGTCTTCCAGGGCTTCTTCTTCCTCACATGGATCTCAGGTAACTAAACATAAATCCAGCCAGTCCTCGAAGGGTAGATCTCCTTCTAAGCATCAAGATGCCTCTGGCCTTGCCCTCAAGGATTCTGCACCGGCAAAATTACCCCGGCGGGAGGCTTCGGCCTCTAAAGCATCATCATCAGGGTTCCAGGATGATCTCGATGGCGTGGCCTCGACAGATCTCTCGGTGCCATGCTCTGGGGTACCGGTGGTTTCCACTGGTACCGACTTCCAGGCAATGGCGGCGTCGATGGATCAGAGGATTCTGTCCATAGAACGCAGTCTGGCGGCTTTCCTTGTGGCATCGACGCCCATGGTACCGCAACAGACTACTCCGCCGGTACCGGCTCTAGCATTGCCATCGGTACCGATGGCATCGACATCGGCATCGATGTCCGCTATGCCGGTACTCTGTCCTCTGCAGCCCTCCGGTACCGATACCCCGGTACCGGTTATTCCCGATACCGATCCCGGTCGGTACGGGTATCGGGCTTTGCAAGAGCATCCGGACAGGCGATACTTCGATTCCTCTGAGGACTCTGAGGATTCTGAAGAATCGGTCGATGCAGTGATGCTTCTTCCACAGGAGGAGTCCTCTCCTAAACGAAGGATGTCTCTTCCAGAGGACTTGTCTTTTCAAGACTTTATCAGAGAGGTGGCTCGGGGCCTCTCTATTACAGTGGCCCCAGAGACAGAGCCCAGAGCCAAGGAGTTAGATATTTTACAATATCCTAAAACTCCTAAGGAGGCAGCTACCTTACCTATTCATGAGATTCTGTATGATCTCATGTTGAGGATGTGGGAAGCACCTCTAACCACCTCTCCTCATTCTCGCAGGTTGGATACCATGTATCGTGTCCCTTCTTGTCCTGGTTTCCATAAAACTCAACTTCCTCACCACTCTATTGTGGTTGAGTCTGCAATGAGAAAGATTAGAAGTGCCAAAAGACATGCCTCTAATCCACCAGGACGTGAATGTAGAACCCTGGATGCTTTTGGAAGAAGAGTCTTCCAAGCTTCCATGCTTGCTGCGAGAATTAATTCTTATAGTCTCTACATGGGAATGTTCTTAAAAGAAGTCACTGACCATTTGCAGACTTTAAGTCCTTTTATGTCTGAAGATAAAAGGCAAGACTTTCTCACTGGGCTCAAAGATGCCCAAGATATCTCCAAATTCTCGAACCGTGCAGCTTTCGACTCCTTTGAATGCGTAAGCAGAGCCTCAAATTGCCATAGGTGCACGTAGCATTGCTTGGCTTCAAGCATCTGATTTGGAGATCTGGGTTCAAGATGAATTGGGAAATATCCCTTGTACAGGTGAGAACCTTTTTGGTAAGGATTGGCAAGCAAACGCCAATCAGATGGATGCTGAAAATTCCGCTTTGGATAGACTATCCAAATCCACAGCTGCTCCTGCTAAGAAAAGGTTGTTCAAGAAAACACCTTTTTCTAAAAAGGGAAGATTCTATCCTGCTTATGGTCAGCGGGCATCTTCTGCAGCTCAGTTCCCTTCCAAACGTCAGCAATCCTCCAAACAGAGCAAAGCAAAGGCTGCGAGGCCTGCTCCAGCTCAGCAACCTCAGCCCCCTCAGGGCCTTTGACTTTGGAATAAGAAAATAGGGGGAGTAGAACCCTGTGCCCTGTTGTTGAAAAGGCACTTCCTCTATTGCCCCCTGGGCGAGAAGAGTGTTGTTGAGAAGGCTAAGTTTAGCCTTCCTGGCTCTAGAAGGACCAGAGCCCTCCACCATTCCAGGAAGGTTATGTCACTTTGCTCCCAGGTGGGGGCAAATTACAGCAGAGCATTGGACACTCTCCATCATAAGAGAGGGGTACAAACTTCATTTTTCAAGCTTGCCCACTCTCACAAAAGTGCACCAGTTCAATTCTCCAACCTCCCTCCTCAGCCTGTTGGAGCAGGAGGTTACCACTCTTCTCGCCCAGGGGGCAATAGAGGAAGTGCCTTTTCAACAACAGGGCACAGGATTCTACTCCCCCTATTTTCTTATTCCAAAGAAAACAGGGGGCTTCAGACCCATCTTAGATCTCAGAGAGTTGAACAGATTCCTAGTCAAAGAAAAATTCAAGATGGTTTCTCTAGGAACTCTGCTGCCATACCTTCAGAGTCAGGATTGGCTTTGTTCTCTAGATCTCAAGGATGCGTACACTCATGTTCTCATCCATCCAACTCACAGAAGGTTCCTTCGGTTCCTTTTTCAGGAAAAGCACTATCAATACAGAGTGCTCCCTTTTGATCTGGCCTCTGCACCAAGGGTGTTCACGAAATGCATGGCAGTGGTAGCTGCTTTTCTGCGCACCCTGGGAATATTCTTCTTCCCTTACCTGGACGACTGGCTCATTTGAGCTCCCACTCAATCAGAGGCCAAGACTTCTCTAACCTGCACAATGCGTATCCTGCAGTATTTAGGGCTGGTAATAAACATCCCAAAATCCAATTTGATCCCTACTCAGTCCCTGGAGTTTATAGGGGCCTTGCTGGATACCACAAGGGCAAGGGCCTATCTTCCCCAGGCCCGTTGCCTTCGCTTGCTGCAGTTAGCTTCTCAAGCAGAGTTGAAGCCCCTACTAACTGCTCGAGAAATGTTACAGTTGCTAGGCCACATGGCATCCACCGTACATGTGGTACCATATGCTCGCCTTCACATGAGAGCAGCTCAGTAGACTTTATCCACCCAATGGACCCAGGCATTAGGCTGCCTGTCAGACAAAATAGCAAACACAAGTCGCCTCATTTTGTCCCTCCAGTGGTGGAAGTCCCCTCAAAACCTGTTGCTGGGGTCCCCCTTTCAACAGCCTCTACCCCAAGCAACTCTTACAACAGATGCTTCTCCAATGGGCTGGGGAGCTCATCTTCAGGACCTCTCCACCCAGGGCATCTGGTCCCCACAGGAGACTTGTCTACATATCAGTCTCTTGGAACTCAGAGCAATCTTCCTTGCTCTGCGAGTTTTCCACAAGACAGTCCTTATCCACACGGACAATCCACAAGCAGGGAGGAACTGGCTCTCTGTCGCTTTGCAACAAAGCTCTGCGACTGTGGGCCCTCGCCAGAGAACATCACATTCATCTACTGGCAGTTTATCTTCCAGGTGTTCAAAACTCTTGGGCAGACAGACTCAGTCGAGTTCTGCTTCCACACAAGTGATCCCTACATATGGACCAGGTATCCAAGATTTTTCAAATTTGGGGAACCCTGGACATAGACCTCTTTGCAAGTCCGTGGAATGTCAAAATTCCCCGGTTCTATTCCAGAACTCCGGCTCAGGGGGCTCAGGCAAGGGATGCTTTCCTCCTTCACTGGGTCAAGACTTCCTGTATGCCTTTCCACCCATTCCCCTAATTCCCAAAACCCTGTTCAAGCTTCAGAGAGACAGAGGCCGCATGATTCTCATAGCTCCACATTGGCCACGGCAAGTGTGGGACCCTCTGCTTCTACATCTCTCTCAAGCTCCCTCCCTGGAGTTAGGGTCTGCTCCATACCTCCTCTCTCAAGAGGACGGAAAGTTATGGCATCCCAATCCCCAGTCTCTGCATCTCAGGGCTTGGTTGCTGAAGGCCTAGATCTCCAGGATCTTGATCTTTCTCAACAAGTAAAAGATGTTTTTATGCTTCCAGAAAACCTTCCACTAGACGTTCTTATGCTTTCAAGTGGAAGAGGTTTACTATCTGGTGTTCTGTGAAGGGTCTTAATCCCCTTGCCATACCTCTGGAATCTTTGCTGGAGTATCTCCTTCATCTGTCTAATGCAGGCCTTAAGACAAATTCAGTAAGGGTCCATTTGAGTGCTATTGCAGCTTCCCTTAAGCCTCTAAATGGACAACCTATTTCCTCTCATCCTCTTGTAGCGACTTTCATGAGAGGCCTCCTTTTAACAAAGCCTCCCGTTAGACCACCCCCAGTGGCATGGGACTTAAATTTGGTTCTTGGTCAGCTTATGAAGCCGCCTTTCGAACCTTTAGCTACCACCTCCTTGAAATACCTTTCTTGGAAGGTTATTTTTCTCATTGCAATCACATCTGCACGCCGCATCAGTGAATTGCAAGCACTAGTAGCTAATCCACCTTATACAAGGTTCCATCATGACAAGGTGGTCCTTAGGACTAATCCACACTTTATGCCTAAGGTGGTCTCGCCTTTTCACCTCAACCAGGAGGTCTACCTACCTGTCTTTTTTTTCCAGGACCTCATGCATCAAGTGCAGAGAGGAATCTTCATACCCTGGACTGTAATAGAGCTCTAGCTTTTTACTTACAAAGGACACAGCAACATAGAAAGTCTTCCCAACTCTTTGTTGCCTTTGATCCTTCTCATTTGGGACAACCAGTCTCCAAGAGAACACTTTCTAACTGGATTGCCCAGTGTATTTCTTTCGCCTATCAGAGCAAGAACCTTTCTCTGGAGGGCCATATTACAGCTCACAATGTGAGAGCCATGGCAGCCTCAATGGCTCATCTGAACTCTGTGTCTATCGACGACATCTGTCGAGCAGCCACTTGGGCCTCGGTTCATACCTTCACAGCCCATTACTGCTTGGACAAGGACTCCCGACGGGATGCCTTGTTTGGTCAGGCTGTTCCTAAACACCTGTTCCATACTTAATCAACTCCTACCCACCATCCCTCATGGGATGCCAGAGATCCAGGTGGGGAAGTGCAGCCCTGTCCCAGGGACACACAACTTATGGGCTCTCTCCCTGGCATCTAAAGCTAGGGAGTCCCCATATGTGAAGACTCATTCCTGCTTGTTCCTGGAGATAGCACAGTTACTTACCTGTATCAGGTGATCTCTGGGAACAGCAGGAATAAGTCTTCACAACCCACCCACCTCCCCTAGGAGTTGTCTCTCTCTCTCTCTATCTCTCTTTCCTTTCCCTCTCTCTCTCTCTCTCAGTTCTAAAACTTAACTGAGGAGAGACAGTTGGGAAAGGCAGGAAGGCAGCATGCAGGCACTGTGGGATGCTCCCAAAAGCTTTCTGATTGGATGCTGGGGAGCGTTCCCGCGCAGGCTCCGTCGGTACCGATGTACCATATGTGAAGACTTATTCCTGCTGTTCCCAGAGATCACCTGTTACAGGTAAGTAACTGCTTTATCGGGGCTCCAGGACATTCTCGAGGCCTCGATCTCGGCAGAACTACTGGTGCCATGCTCTGGGGTACCGGCAGTTTTCTCCAGTACCGACATCCAGGCATTGGCAGCGTCGATAGACCAGAGGGTCCTGGCTATTGAACGCAGTCTGGCGGCTCTCCTTTTGGCATCGATGCCCTCAGAACGCGTCAGACACTTCAACCTGTGCCGGCACTGACTCCGGCACCGGTATCGGTACCGGTACCGACAGCATCGACATCGGCGTCCGCATTGCTGGTACCCAGTCATGCTATGCCTACCGGTACCGTTACACCCGTACCAATTCCCCTCGGTACCGACTTCGGTCGGTACAGGTATCGGGCTCTTCAAGAGCATCCTGACAGAAGGTACTTAGAGTCCTCAGAGGATTCGGACAGTTCTGTCGATACGGGAATACTTCTCCCGGAGGAGCCTTCCTCCCCTAAACGCAGGATGTCTCCTCCAGAGGACATTTCCTTCCAGGATTTTATCAGGGCGGTGGCTCGGGGTCTGTCCATTTCTCTGGCCCCTGAAACAGAACCCAGAGCAAAGGAGTTGGAAATTTTACAATATCCTAAAACTCCTAAGGAGGCAGCTACCTTGCCCATCCATGAGATCTTGCATTATTTATTTATTTATTTATTTATTTTATTTAACATTTGCTTCTATACCGCGCTATTAAAATCAGCGCGGTGTACATCAAACAAGCATACTACAATGTATACAAACAACATTGAGTTTTACAGAGAACAGGAAAATGAACATGGGAAGGAAACCAGGGGAACTAAATACATATTAACTCAAACTATGTACAGTACTTTAATGTAAATGGGTGTTGCATTAGTTTTGTGAAGCTAACCATTATCTGAGGAGATGATGTGCAGGGGCGGCAGGTATATGGGGGAAGTTTGCAGGTTGTTGGATGTGCTTCTATTACTGGAGGTTTCTGAGTAATATTTTGTGAATAGGTGGAGTTTTAAAGCTTTTCTGAATAGTATGATGCTTTTTATTCCACGGATTTCATGGGGGAGTGCATTCCAGTTTAAAGGGGCAAATAAGGAGAAGGCTCTGTTGGAGGTAGCTTTTGTGCATTTAGTCATTAGGTTGGGGACTGCTAACGTGTTCCGTGCAGTAGATCTTCTGCTTCTATTTTCTAGGGTGCCATGGATTAGCGTGCTGATTGGCGTAGGGGGGTAGTTATTTAGGGCTTTGAAGGTAAGAACCAGTGATTTGTATTGGATCCTGGCGTGAAGAGGTAGCCAATGTAAATCCTTCATGATGGGTGTTATGTGGTCTGATCTTGATGATCCGGAGAGGACTCTTGCGGCTGCATTCAAGGCTAAGCGGAGCGGGTTTAAGGTCGACTGTGGAAGGCCATGAAGAATAATATTCGCGAAATCAACATGTGGAAGGACTAGAGCCTGAAAGGTTGTTCGGTAGTCTGTGAAGTCCAGTAAGTGTCGGAGGTGACGTAGAGTTCTGATCTTATGGTATATTGCCTTTGTGATGTTTTTTATATGCGTTGTCATGTTCAGGTGCTGGTCCAAGCAATTAATTATTGGGGAGAGCACTGGTTGGTCTATCAAGAATGGCATGTAAAGGAGGATGTCATCAGCGTATGCAAGGCATTTTACGTTGAAGGATCGAATTAAGTCGCATATCGGCTGCATATAAATGTTAAACATCAATGAAGATAAGGACGAACCTTGGGGAACTCCCTGTGTTTGTAGAAATGGTTCGGAGGATGAGTGGCCAGCCTTGACTTGCTGCCATCTTATCTTATCTGATGTTTTGTAGTTCTATGTAAACCGCGCTGATAATAAATAGTGCGGTATATAAAAATGTTAAATAAATAAATAAATAAATAAATCTATTGGATAGGTAGGATTCACACCATTTTAGAGCTGTGTTTTGGATCCCCTTTTCTTTCAGGCGTTGTAGAAGAATGTCATGACTCACTGAGTCGAAGGCGGCAGATATGTCCAGGAAAATAAGGACAAAGCCTTGTTGTATGTTGTTGATTCCTGTGATCAGATCGTTAAACAGGGTTGTGAGGACAGTGTCTATTCCGTGTGCTACTCTGAATCCGTGTTGGGCTGGATCCAATGGTGCTTCGGTGTCGATATGTTGCTGGATTTGTTGTTGGGCAGCTTTCTCAATGATCTTGGCAAGGTGGGGGATGCTCGATATTGGTCTGAAGGATTCTACTTTGGCTGGATCTAGTTTGCTATTTTTTAGTAATGGTTTGATAGAGGTGTTTTTGAGGCTCTGCGGGAATGATCCTGTGGTGAAGGACTGGTTCAGAATTTATCTCATGCTAAGAATGTGGGAGACGCCTCTTACTACCTCTCCTCACTCTCGTAGACTGGATACTCTGTATCGAGTCCCGCCTTGTCCTGGTTTCCAGAAAACTCAGCTTCCCCACCACTCTATTGTAGTGGAGTCAGCTATGAGAAGGATCAAGAGTGCAAAGAGTCATGCCTCTAATCCTCCAGGACGTGAGTGCATTACTTTGGATGCTTTTGGACGTCGTGTCTTCCAAGCTTCCATGCTTTCTGCCAGGATCAGTTCCTATAGTCTATATATGGGAATGTTCCTGAAGGAAGTCACAGGAGATTGAGGCTTTGAGCCCTCTTCTTCCTGAGGATAGAAGACAGGATGTTCTCACATTGGTCAAACATGCCCAGGATGTTTCTAAATTTGTCAACCGTGCAGCTTTTGCCTGTTTTGAGTGCATAAGCAGAATCTCTGCCATTGCCATAGGTGCACGTAGAATTGCTTGGCTCCAGGCATCTGATCTGGAGCTCTGGGCACAAGACAAACTGGGAAATATTCCTTGTACTGGTGAGCACCTGTTTGGTAAAGATTGGCAGGAGAAAGCCAATGAGATGGATGCTGAAAACTCCACCTTCGATAGATTATCCAAGTCCACAGCTGCAAGAAAGAAATCTTTTAAGAAACCATTCTTTTCTAAAAAGAAAAGATTTTACCCTGCTTATTCTCAGCAGGGACGTTCTGCAGGTCAACCTGTCCGGAAAAGTCAGCAACCGCCCAAACAAAGGAAAGCAAAGACTGCTAAACCTCAACCATCTCAGCAGTCTCAGCCTCCACAAGGCCTTTGACTTCCAGCTAGAGAATTTAGCCTTCCTGGCTCTCAATGGACCAGAACCTTCCACCATTCCAGGAAGGTTGTGCCATTTTCCCTCCAGGTGGGGACAGATAACAGCAGAGCATTGGACACTCCATCATAAAAAAGAGGTACAAGCTTCATTTTTCGAGCATGCCCCCTCCCACAATAATAAGACAGTTCAATTCTCCGACCTCTCTCATCAACTTGTTAGGTCAAGAGGTCACTATACTTCTTGCCCAGGGGCAATAGAAGAAGTACCCATCCATCAACAGGGCACAGGGTTTTACTTCCCCTATTTCCTTATTCCAAAGAAAACAGGGGGATACAGACCTATCTTGGACCTCAGAGAATTGAAAAAATTCCTTGTCAAAGAGAAATTCAAGATGATTTCTCTAGGAACTCTGCTGCCATACCTTCAGAGTCAGGATTGGCTATGCTCTCTAGATCTCAAGGATGCGTACACCCATGTTCTCATCCATCCAACTCACAGAAGGTTCCTCCGGTTCCTTTTTCAGGGACAGCACTACCAATACAGGGTGCTTCCTTTTGGCCTGGCCTCAGCACCAAGGGTGTTCATGAAATGCATGGCTTTGGTAGCAGCATTTCTCCGCACTCTAGGAATATTCGTCTTCCCCTACTTAGACGATTGGCTCATTCGAGCCCCAACAGAGTCAGAGGCCAGGACTTCTCTATCCTGCACGATGCGTATCCTTCAGTATTTGGGTCTGGTAATAAACATCCCAAAATCCAGTCTAACTCCCACTCAGTCTTTAGAGTTCATAGGAGCTTTGCTGGATACCAGAAAGGCAAGGCCCTATCTCCCCCAGGCCCGTTGCCTTCGCATGGTGCAGTTAGCTTATCAAGCAGTGCTAAAGTCTCATCTCACTGCCCGAGAAATGCTACAACTACTAGGCCACATGGCATCTACCGTGCATGTGGTTCCCTATGCTCGCCTCCATATGCGGGCAGCCCAGTGGACTTTATCCACTCAATGAACCCAGGCATCAGGATGCCTGTCAGACAAAATAGCAAACACAAGTCGGCTTGTTTTATCCCTCCAGTGGTGGAAGTCCACTCAAAACCTGTTGCTGGAGTCCCCTTTTCAACAACCCTTACCCCAGGCAACTCTCACAACAGATGCTTCTCTAATGGGTTGGGGAGCTCATTTCAAGACCTCTCCACCCAAGGCACCTGGTCTCCACAGGAGACTCATTTACATATCAATCTCTTGGAGCTCAGAGCAATCTTCCTTGCCCTTCGAGTGTTCCACACCCTGCTCAGTTACAAGACGGTCCTCATTCATACGGACAATCAGGTAGCCATGTTCTTCGTGAACAAGCAGGGGGGAACAGGCTCTCTGTCGCTTTGCAACAAAGCTTTGCGACTATGGGCCCTCGCCAGAGAGCATCAGATTCATCTCCTGGTGGTGTATCTTCCAGGCATAAAAAACTCTTGGGCAGACAGACTCAGTCAAGTTCTTCTTCCACACAAATGGTCTCTACATGCAGACCAGGTGACCAAGATTTTTCAAATTTGGGGAACCCCGGACATAGACCTCTTTGCAAGTCCGTGGAAGGCCAAACTTCCCCGGTTGTGTTCCACGACCCCGGCTCAGGGGGCTCAGGCCAGGGATGCTTTCCTCCTTTACTGGGGTCAAGACTTCCTGTATGCCTTTCCACCCATTCCCCTGATTCCCAAAACCCTGTTCAAGTTTCAGAGAGACAGAGGCCGTATGATTCTCATAGCTCCACATTGCCCATGGCAAGTGTGGTACCCTCTGCTTCTACATCTCTCTCAAGCTCCCTCCCTGGAGTTAGGGTCTGCTCCAGATCTCCTGTCTCAGGAGAACGGAATGTTATGGCATCCCAATCCCCAGTCTCTGCATCTCAGGGCTTGGTTGCTGAAGGCCTAGATCTCTATGATCTTAACCTCCCTCAGCAAATAAAGGATATCTTTTATGCTTCCAGGAAGCCTTCCACAAGACGCTCTTATGCTTTCAAGTGGAAAAGGTTTACCATATGGTGTTCGCAGAAGGGTCTTAACCCCAGTGCCATACCTCTGGAATCATTACTGGAGTATCTCCTTCATTTATCCAATGCTGGACTTAAGACTAACTCAGTGAGAGTCCATTTGAGTGCTATTGCAGCTTCCTTCAAGCCCCTAAATGGACAACCTATCTCCTCCCATCCTCTTATAGCAAGATTTATGAGAGGCATTCTGCTAACTAAGCCTCCCATAAAGCCTCCACCTGTGGCATGGGACTTAAATTTGGTTCTTGGTCAGCTCATGAGGCCACCTTTCGAACCCTTAGCTACTACCTCCTTGAAATTCCTTTCTTAGAAGGTTATCTTTCTCATTGCAATCACATCAGCACGTCGCATCAGTGACTTGCAAGCACTAGTAGCTGATCCACCTTATACAAGGTTCCATCATGACAAGGTAGTCTTTAGGACTCATCCACGCTTTATGCCGAGGGTGGTCTCGCCTTTTCATCTAAACCAAGCGGTCTATCTGCCTGTGTTCTTTCCAAGGCCTCATGCATCAAATGCATAAAGGAACCTTCATACTTTGGACTGTAAAAGAGCTTTAGCCTTTTACTTACAAAGAACACAGCAACATAGAAAGTCCTCTCAACTCTTTGTTGCTTTTGATCCTTCTCATTTGGGACAACCAGTCTCCAAGAGAACACTATCTAATTGGATTGCTCAGTGTATAGCCTTTGGCAACTTCAATGGCTTATCTACACTCTGTGTCTATCGACAACATCTGTCGAGCAGCCACCTGGGCCTCGGTTCATACCTTCACAGCCCATTACTGCTTGGACAAGGACTCCCGCCGGGATGCCTTGTTTAGTCAGGTTATTCTCCAACACCTGTTCCATACCTAATCAACTCCTACCCACCATCCCTGATAGGATGCCAGAGATCCATGGGGGGAAGTGGAGCCCTTCTCAGGGACACACAACTTCTGGGGTCTCTCCCTGGCATCTAAAGCTAGGGAGTCCCCATATGTGATGACTACATTCCTGCATGTTCCTGGAGATAGCATAGTTATTCACCTGTAACAGGTGATCTCTGGGAACAGCAGGAATTTAGTCCTCACAACCCACCCACCTCCCCTAGGAGTTGTATCTCTCTATCTATCTCTTTTCCTTTCCCTCTCTCTCTCTTTGTCTCAGCTATAAACTCAACTGGAGAGAGGCAGTTGGGAAAGGCAGGAAGGCAGCATGCAGGCGCTGTGGGATGCTCCCAAAAGCTTTCTAATTAGACGCTGGGGAACGTTCCCGCGCAGGCTCCGTCGGTACCGACGATACCCATATGTGAGGACTAAATTTCTGTTGTTCCCGAAGATCACCTGTTACAGGTGAGTAACTATGCTTTACCTCAGATGTAAACCATATTAGATGTAAACCATATAATCACTATGTTATCTGTAATCACTATGTTCTCCAGGTCCAAGCAGGAAGTCAGTCCTCACATATGAGTGACATCGACGTCGATGGAGCCCCTACAGAGCATTTCCCCAGCTTTCTATGAAAGCCTTTGGGAATGCAGGCACGCATGCGCGGTCCCCTTCCCGCCTAAAGGTGCCATCTTGCTCAGTCTCTCTTTTTCCGTGAAGCCCGTTGGACGTGTGTCCTACTCCTTCTGGAAAATAGTTGGATTTTTTGCGATTCCTTTGCTAATTTTTCTCCGGTTCGACGCCGGTTCCCCTCCTGCCGGGTTCGGTACACCGGTATCGAGCCCGATCTTATTTTTTCGGTTTTTGCCCTTTGTGGCTGGCGTTTGCGCCCTTTTTTTCTTTTTCCCTTGAAGGCCGGTCCTTTGACCTCGCAGGGGCTCTTTTTTCCCCGATGGCTTCCAGTGGTTTCATGTACTTGCGAGACCTGGCCAAGGAACTGGCCGGGTTCTCTGCTGGTCTCTCCGGGGAACCCTTGCAGAGGTTCAAGTCCTTGTCCTCGGGGTTACGGGAATGCTTTAAGTTTATGTTCCGCTCTGCCTACGATGGCTTCGAGGCTGCGGCCCGTGTTGCGGCAGCCGGCATCGTGGTCCGACGCCAGGCGTGGTTGCAGTCATCGGACCTCGAGCCTTGGGTTCAGGACAAGTTGGTCGATGTCCCTTGCCGAGGTGAGCACCTTTTTGGCAAGCCCATGACCGAGAAGGCCGCACAGCTCGAAACCGAGCACCTCATGAGGACAAGGCTGCCCCTTCTCAGAAAAAGAAGGGCTCGGGTAAAAAGCCCTCTTACCCAAGGAAGGGCACTGCCTACAAACTGTTCCCACAGTACCAGGCCTCCCATGCTCCCCCACAGGGTCAGCAGGCCAAGGGGCAGGGGAATGGGCCCCGTAGGCAGAGGGCCCCCAAGCCTCCGGCTCCTGCTCCCACTCAGCAGGGTGGGGATTTATGACTCCTTAGGCATAGCCTCTCCGTCCCTGCTCTCCCAACCCTGCACAGGAGGTCGACTTACCCTATTTGCCCACAGGTGGCCACTCATCACTGGGGACAGTTGGGTGTTAAGCATCGTCCACAGGGGCTATATGCTACACTTACAGCAGCTGCCTCCTCCATACTTCCTAGGGGAGCCTCCAAGGCCTCCCGTACACACAGATCTTCTCTTTCAGGAGCTCCAAGGTCTGTTGCGAGACAAGGCAGTGGAGGCTGTGCCTCCCTACCTCCAGGGTCAAGGGTTCTACTCCAGGTACTTTCTCGTATCAAAAAGAACCGGTGGCCTCCGGCCTATCCTCGACCTCAGAAATCTCAACAAGTTCCTAGAGAAAGAAAAATTCAAGATGCTTACTCTTGGAACACTGCTGCCCTACCTCCAGCAGGGAGATTGGCTATGCTCCTTAGATTTAAAGGATGCGTACACTCACATCCTCATTCATCCAGACCACAGAAAGTACCTCAGGTTCATTGTGGGAGGAAGCCATTATCAGTACAGAGTACTGCCTTTTGGCCTCACCTCCGCCCCCAGGGTCTTTACCAAATGCCTGGCAGTGGTGGCGGCCTACCTGAGAAACCAGGGTATCTTTGTCTTCCCCTATCTGGACGACTGGCTCATCAGGGGTCAGACGTGCCAGGAGGCCAGACAAGCCGCCCTCAGAACTATTGCTCTTCTTCAAAACCTGGGGTTTGTCATAAACTTCGCAAAGTCCACTTTGCTCCCCTCCCAGAGCTTGGAGTTCATAGGAGCAAGGCTGGACTCTCTACTGGCAAAGGCTTTCTTGCCAGAAGACAGCCCAAAAACTGATAAACTTGGCAAACCAGTTTCTCAACAGGTCACTGGTCTCCGCCAGACTCTGCCTGAGGCTTCTTGGCCACATGGCTTCGACAGTACATGTGACCCCCAATGCCCGGCTCCATATGAGGCCTGCACAGTGGTGTCTCAGAACTCAGTGGACACAGGCCACAGGGAGCCTCAGAGACAGAATAAGGGTTTCCAGACCATTCCTGAACTCCCTCCGCTGGTGGCTGCACCCACCCAATCTACTGCAAGGGGTGCCTTTTCAGATTCCTTGGTTCACAGTGGTGACCACCACCAATGCCTCCCTGCAAGGCTGGGGGGCTCATTGTCTGGGCAAGTGCACCCAGGGCCTGTGGTCTCCCTGGTAGGCCACACAGAAGATCAATCTACTGAAACTCAGGGCTATTCGTTTAGCCCTCAAGACTTTCTCTCAAACCCTGGCTCATCAGTCTGTCTTAGTTCAAACAGACAACCAAGTAGCCATGTTTTATGTGAACAAGCAGGGCAGCACTGGGTCCAGGCTCCTTTGTCAGGAGGCACAGGACCTTTGCTTGTTTGCTCTCCGACACAACATGTTCCTCAAGGCTCTGTATCTCCCTGGCCAGGAAAACTACCTGGCAGACAGGTTGAGCAGGATTCTGCAGCCCTACGAATGGCAGCTCCATCCCTTAGTGGTTCAGAAGATTTTCCTGAAATGGGGACTTCCTTCCATAGATCTGTTTGCCAGTCCATTGAACAAACAGCTGCCAAGGTTCTGCTCCCGGCAACCGCAACCTCTGCGCCTAGCAGCAGATGCTTTTCTGATTTCCTGGTCCCAGGGCTTTCTGTATGCGTTTCCTCCCATGCCCTTGGTGGCCCGAACCCTATTCAAGATTCTACGGGACAAAGCCTCGGTCCTGCTGGCGGCTCCCAGATGGCCGAGACAGCCTTGGTTCTCACTCCTGCTTCAACTGGCAGTGGATCCCCCACTAGCTCTGGGGTTGCAGTCCGACCTTCTCTCTCAGGATCAAGGTTCTCTTCTGCACCCAAATCTCAAAGCTCTCAATTTGATGGCATGGAGGCTGCAAGGGTAGTTTTGGCTCCCTGCGGCCTACCTCAGGAAGTTGAGGAGGTTGTCCTAGCCTCTAGAAAGCAGTCCACCAGGAAAACCTATGCCCTGAAATGGAAAAGCTTTTCTGTGTGGTGTCAGCTACGTACAGAAGATCCTTTCTCCTGTGCTGTACCAGTAGTGCTTCAGTACCTACTGCACTTATCTAATCAGGGACTTAAGTCCAATTCTGTTCGGGTCCACCTCTCAGCTCTAGCAGCTCACCACTCACTGGTGGAAGGACATTCTCTGTCGGTTCACCCCTTGGTGTCCAGGTTTCTCAGAGGCTTGCTCTTGCTCAAGTCTCCAATCTGTCCTCCTGCTCCTGACTGGGAGTTGAATGTGGTCTTGCAGCAACTGATTTGCCCACTTTTTGAGCCGATGGCTACTTGTCCTCTCCGCTTCCTGTCCTGGAAGACACTCTTCTTGATAGCCCTAATCTCGGCCAGGCGAGTGAGTGAGCTTCAGGCCCTGGTCTGTGATAGGCCTTACACCCGCTTCTATAGGAACAGAGTAGTCTTTAGGACTCATCCAAAGTTCCTCCCAAATTTTGTCGCCTCTTTCCACCTCAACCAGGAGGTGGTTCTTCCTACATTCTTCCCTAGGGCTCATGCAAGCCAGGCTGAAGCAGTTCTGCATACCCTGGACTGTGGGAGGGCCTTATTCTTCTACCTTGACCGTACGCAGGGGCACAGGAGGGCTACTCAGCTCTTCATATCTTTTGACCCTAATAATTTCGGGTTAGCTGTGTCCAAGCGTACCTTGTCCATCTGGGTGGCTGACTGTATCACCTGGGCTTACAGGGCGGCTGACCTTCCTTTGCAGGGTCGGGTCACTTCCCATCATGTCAGGACAATGGCTGCCTCAGTGGCTCATCTCCGCTCTGTACCGTTGGTAGACATCTGCAGGGCTGCAACTTGGTCCTCAAGCCAGACCTTTGTGGCCCATTACTGTCTGGAGAGGGAGTCCCGTAGGGACAATGCTTTTGGCCAGGCAGTACTCCGGAATCTCTTTGAGGTTTAGGCAACTCCTGCCCTCCGTTGGGCTACCGGTGGAGGTTCTTTCAGTGAAAAGCCTTTCTTTGATGCTGGGACTAGAGGGAGTTCTCTTGTTCAGCCTGGGTTCCTGGTAGCCCAGAGCTAGGGAGTCACCCATATGTGAGGACTGACTTCCTGCTTGGTCCTGGAGAAAGAGTAGTTACTCACCTGTAACAGGTGTTCTCCAGGAGCAGCAGGAATCAGTCCTCACAACCCTCCCTCCTCCCCTGGGAGTTGCAGTTGTACATAGTTTAATTTTACATTTTTGTGTGCTGTTTTTTTAGCTATGTCATTTGACTGAGCAAGATGGCACCTTTAGGCGGGAAGGGGTCCGCGCATGCATGCCTGCATTCCCAAAGGCTTTCATAGAAAGCTGGGGAAATGCTCCGCAGGGGCTCCATCAACGTCGATGTCACCCATATGTGAGGACTGATTCCTGCTGCTCCTGGAGAACATCTGTTACAGGTGAGTAACTACTCTTTATCTGTAAGTGTTATTTGTAACACACATTCTGTAAGTGTTATTTGTAAACCGCACTGATCTGTAATAGCACGGTATATAAATACAAATAATTAAACTACCCTCAGCCATTTCTTTTCCAAATTGAAGAACCCTAACCTTTTAAGCCTTTTCTCTTAAGGGATATTCTCCCATCCCTTTACCATTTTGGTAGCTCTTCTCTGTACTTTTTCTAATTCCGCTATTTCCTTTTTAAGATATAGCGATCAGAATTCCACATAATATTTAAGGTATGGTCACACCATGGAATGATTCAGAGGTATTATGATATTCCTTGTTTTATTCTCCATTCTTTTCCTTATGATTCCTAGTATTCTATTTGCTTTCTTGGCTGCCGCTGCACACCTGACGGAGGGCTTCAACGTGTTATTCATGATGATGCCTAACTATTTATCTCCTGGAACAAGCAGGAATGAGTCTTCACATATGGGTACGTCGGTACCAACGGAGTCTGCGCGGATACGCTTCCCAGCGTCCAATCAAGAGCTTTTGGAAGCATCCCAGCACGCCTGCGTGCTGCCTTCCCGCCTTTCCCAACTGCCTCTCCTCAGTTTGTGGTCGCGGCTGTCTTCCCGACGCCACCGGTACCGCCGGTGTTTTCTTTTCTTTTCTTGTAAAATCTTCCTTTTCCACGGGATATTTTTTCTTCATAGTGTCCCACGGTCTCTTAGGCCTTTAAGACCTCTTCTTTTTCCTTCATGGAACCGCCAGACACTTTCTCCAAGAAATGTTCAGACTGTGGCGGTACAACTTTATTTTTAGACCCTCAAAGTCGGTGTCTAACCTGCTTGGGTCCTGACAACAGTTTGGTGAGAAGACGTCTTCAACATCGAGGTTCCCTCGATACACGGCTGCCCTCCAACTTCGGGGCACCTTCCCCTTCTTCTTCCACACAGGATCAGGTAACCCACAAACAGTCTGTTAAGACTAGTCAGTCCTCGAGTGTTAGGTCTCATGCACAGCATGTAGACGGCTCCGGCCTTGCTCTCGACGGCCCACTGGCTTCAAAACCCCGGCGGGAGTCTTCGGTCTCCAAAGCGTATAAGGGGTTGCAGGTTGTTCCTGGGGTTCACCCCCCACAGAACATACCTAAGCCGTGTACGGTGGTGGCATCCGCTTCGAGCGGTACCGATACCCCGGCATCGGCACTGGTGTTGGATGAAACACTCCTCACCAGGGATCGTCTTCTGGTGTCCTCGGTGCCTTCGAGACCGGTGGATACTCCCCAGATTGACTTTCCATTATCGGTACCAACACCGATACTACCACCGACGTCGGTACCCTCCAGATGTGCATCGACAGCCTCGCTTCCTTCGATGCCGAGTCTGGAATCGATCTCCAGTCTGGAGGACTGGGTACCGACTCGCCTTGGTACCGTCTCGCGGCGGTACCGAAGACTCAGTTCCGATGACTCGGATCCGCAACTCTCGGTTCCCCCAAGGCCAATTGAGTTGCCACTGGTTGACCTTCATTCACTGGTATCAGACACGGTACCGAAGTCGGTACCGATGTCCTCATTACCCTTACGGTCGGTGCCTTCCATGCTTCGCTTATTAGGCTCTCTGCCCTCGATGCCGAGTTTGGAATTGATTTCTAGTCTGGAAGACTGGGTACCAATAGGTTTTGGTACCGACACCGATCGATACCGGTGGCTCGGTACCGAGGATAGTAGCTGGAAGTTTTCGGTTACCTCGGTACAGATTGAACTGTCACCAATGACTGCTCCGATGTCTTTGTCGGGCTCGACTCCGACATCTGTACCGGTACTGGCATCGGTACCAGTATTCACAGTAGCATCGTGGCCAACTCCTGCCATGCTTTTTTCAACAGGATCGCTCCATTCTATACCAAGCTTGGAGTCGATACCTCGCATGGACAATGTGGTAAGGACGGTTGCTGCTCCTGACAGCCAGTACCAGCAACCATCCCTTAAGCATTCCACACTGCACTCTGCAGGATCTTCTATTCCTATATATTTGGATAACTCTGTGGGTGCTCAGGCTAGTTCTTTAGATCTAACCTGTCCAAGGGAGATTCCTGTTTGGGATCCCTCTTTTCAGAGTTTCCTCCTGGATATAGCAAGATCCCTTGCCATTCCTATTCCAGGATATGATCCTGCACAAGGCTCTGTTTCTACCAAAGCAAAGGACAACATAATGCTTCCTTTGCATCATTCCTTGCAGGATCTCCTTCTAGGAATGTGGGAAACACCTTTAAGGGTACCCCCACCTCCCAGAGCAACTGATCTCTTATATCAGGCGCCCCCCTCTCCAGGGTTTCAAAAGACTCAACTTCCTCATCATTCCATAGTAGTGGGATCAGCAATGAGGCGGGTAAAGAGTAAGAAAAAGCACTCTTCTTATCCGGCAGGTCGTGAGTCTAAGACACTAGATGCCTTTGGATGTCAAACCTTCCAGACATCTATGCTTTCTGCAAGAATTCTCTCATATATTTTCCATATGAGTCTTTCTCTTGAGGAGGTCACAAAGCAATTGCATCTTTTCACTCCTTTCCTTCCAGATTCCAGGAGTTCAGACTATTCCTCACTGCTTAAGCATATCCAGAATATCTCTTGGTTTCTTTCTCGTGCTTTCCTAGACTCTTTTGAGTCTGTTAGCAGGACTTCTGCTATAGCTATAGAGGCACGACGTAGAGCCTGGCTCCAAGCTTCAGACTTGGACAAATGGGCACAACAACGGCTGGGACATACTCCTTGCACTGGAGAAAATCTTTTCAACAAGGAGTCTTTACGTCCGGTTACTCAGTTGTCCACTGATTTACCTGTTCCTAAGGGGTTGTTCTACACCTTCTTCTGTCCCAGTAGGTAGGAAATGTCCTACCAAACTTTCTTCCCACAGGAGAAGAAGGTTTTATTCATCACTTGCCCATCATACAGATGTTCCCCAACAGGGTAGGTATCGTCCTGGTCTGAAGAATCCAACCTCTCACCAGACTCAGTAAACCCAGCAGCTGTAGGGTTTCTGATCAATCATCATTAGATGCTTGTGACTCTTGGGGTTAGAATCTACAGTGGCTTCTTCTCAATAGAGGCAATCCACCACTTCATTGTAACCCCTACACATGGATCTCTTTCCAAAAGACATCCATTTTTTTCTATATTTCTATGAGCTGTCAGGATGTTCATGCCTATAGGTCACAGGTTTCTCCTCTTTTTCCTGCTAGGGAAAGAGGTCTCACCACTATCAAATGATAGTTCCTGTGCCAGCATGTATTTTTTTCCTTTCTATGGACTTACTACTTGGTAAGTCTTCTTCAGCTCCATTCTCTTCACCCTCTTACCAAGTTTTTCCTCTGTAAGAGCGGATTTACTTCGCTGGGAGACTTTTTCTTCAGCCTCTCTAGTTTTTGTCACTTTCCAGTGCGGAGTTTTCCTCTCTGAGTTACCTCCCCTGTTTCAATCTTACTTTGAGGCAGCTTATCAGACATGTCCAGAGTTTTCTACTCCTGTTCTGTCTGTTCTTTCTGTTTTTAAACAGTAAGATTCTTTCTGCTGTCTTGCTAGCAGCTGCCTATGCAGGAGCCTTAATGTTTGGTCCACTGGTTCTTGTCCACAAACAACCAGATTTGTCCTCCACTAACATTCTGTCTAGTCTTAGTAGTGGCTCCAAGTCAGTGTTTTCATCTATCTTGGAGATTATCTCACTACAAGCTTTCTGGATTGGTCTTCAATTTCTGCCATCTCCATTCTCCTGGGTTTGGCAGCATAGTTGGCAGAGATACTGGCTCTCTAGCAGCCAGTTCTATCTCCTCATTTTCCTACATCATGCTCTCTGCAATTCTACAGAGAAGCTTTCCACTATGGGCCCTTGCTAGAGATCATGGGTTTTTTTTCTCCAACAGCTATCCTAGATGGTTGGAAAAGGCTTTTCAGTCATGTCTCCCATGACTAGAAGGTTCTCCCTTCTTTTACTATCTCCTTTTGATATAAAGGACATAGGCCTTCTCTTACGTAAAGGCTTAAGGAGTTGCCAATTCCCTGCTTTGGTCCATAGCATTCCCAATTGGGGATATGCTCTTTCTCCTTGCAGCTCGTCCTCATGGTAAGAACGCATGATACTTTTTGCCCTTAAGCAGGTCAACATGGTATCTCATCTCTATGTGTCTTCTGTCTACTTACCATGCTAGAGTCCTGGAAGACTTGGGACTTCCTGGCTGCAGATTGATATTATCCTCTGTTTTTCATGTAACCATCCTGGTTATTTCACTAGCTATCCTTGCAGATCATAACCAGGGGGAATAGATTCTCTATATATCTTCTCAAGTAGGTTCCACCTCCTTGTTATTAGATGAATCTTTCCTCTCCACATATCCTATGTGAATACCATGCTGTAGGCATATCTCTGTCTGTTTAATTGCAGACACCCATACTTAGGCCTACATATTCATATTTATCTTTTGTGTGTATTTTATGCCCCTGCATATCTCACTATAGATATATTCTTATATGTCTATCTATATATCTATATCTATCTATCTATACACATATATACATACATATATACATACATATATACATACACATATACATACATATACACACACATATATATATACACATATACATACACACACATACATATACATATACATCTATATATCTATATATATATATCTATATATATATCTATATATATCTATATATATATCTATATATATATCTATATATATCTATATATATCTATATATATATCTATATATATATCTATATATATATCTATATATATCTATATCTATGTCTATGTCTATGTCTATGTCTATGTCTATGTCTATGTGTCTATAGGTCTATAGGTCTATAGGTCTATAGGTCTATAGGTCTATAGGTCTATAGGTCTATAGGTCTATAGGTCTATAGGGATAGAGATAGAGATAGAGATAGAGATAGAGATAGAGATAGAGATAGAGATAGAGATAGAGATATATATGTGTGTGTATGTATATGTGTATATATGTATGTATATGTGTATATGTGTGTGTATATGTGTGTGTATATGTATATGTGTGTGTATGTATATGTGTGTGTATGTATATATATGTATATGTGTATGTATATATATGTATATATATGTATATGTGTATGTGTATATATATATGTATATGTATGTATATGTGTATGTGTATATATATATGTATATGTATGTATATGTGTGTGTGTATATGTATATGTATGTGTATGTATATGTGTATATGTGTGTATATGTATATGTGTATATGTGTGTATGTGTATATGTGTGTATATGTATATGTGTATATGTGTGTATATGTATATGTGTGTATGTATGTATGTATATTGTTGGTGCTCCCCCTTGTGGCCTGGCAGTTGCCTAGGGGTAAGAGGGCGCCCCGATCATCCTTTGTATTAGAATTAGCCCATTCTCATGTAGTTGTGTCTGAATAGATTAGAGCCAAGATCAAAGGTCGCCGAAAATTTCTTTTTATTTAGGAAATAAGGTTCTACTTGACCAAATCAAATTCTTTGATAAGGAATTTGAATATTACAAACAAAAGTAATCAGGATGCTTCTCCATTCATAAACATAAGCCTTATCACACAGTCCTTGGCTTGGCCTTGCTTCTGCGGCTTAGTTTAAACACATATTCACAAAAGGTAATCCTTTACAAACAGCAATCTGTTCTCCGGTCCCCAGGAGGCAGTACAGTACTTCACTGTTACTTTCACAGCTTTGCATAGCACTAATTCCCTGGTCCACCAACAGGCTTTAAAACTCAGTACATTTCTCTCCAAGATACTTTCAAACTTTTAGCTCACTCATGGCTCCATTAATCTTGCAGCTTTATCAGACCCGCATTCATTAATTTGCCTGGCTAAAAGTTATGGGCTTTAGCAAAGAATATTCTCATTCAGAACTTCTGGGTTTTTCTCCAATTACTTTAAAAACCCTTTCAGCTTCTTATTCCTCTCTGGCACAAAGAGAACATTCAAACTCCATATCAGAAACCTCACTTTCATTATAAGTGTCTCCCAGTTCCATCTCCTCTCCACTGGACTCTCTCAGAGACTTGTTCTCCACAGCGTCTGCCTGAGGAGCCTTCACATGCTGCAAACCTTTTATCAGCTGTTCCCAATTAGACTTCTCACTATGGGAGGTTGTGGGGGAAGGGCAGGAAAAGGCTTCCCTATTCAAAAGCTTTTTAAGGGCTTGTAAAGGGCTCACCTTGCCAGCAGTATGGTGTCCCCTTGTAGGCTCAGCTAGAGACGTACCCTTGCTTTCAGGTTCTCTCAGGAATACTCTACTCCTCTGCTTCCCAACAGTAGCTCGGGTAAAATCAACTTTTCCAGGCTTCACGTCAGCTGCAGGTTTCCTGTCAGCTGAGCTGTGCTCCAGGCTGGAACTGTCCCTGTACTGTCTGCAGGAGGAATTTCCTCTAAACCTTCCAGTAAGGTCTCTGCCCCTCAGCTCTGTCCTCAGAGGCTCCTTACACTGAGAATGGCCAGTCCACCAGCATTTAGAAAATATCTCTTCCTCAGAAGAGTCTTCCCCTGGGCTTTGCTCTGACCTTCTCTCCTCTCTGTTCCTGTCTCTGTTCAGCTTCCTCCGTCCCACCGAGGCTGCAACAACTCCTGAGGTTGAATCTGAATCTCTGTCTGTGTCTGCTCCTTCTCTGCCTCTCCTTGAATGTGGAGCTGCGTTTCTCTCTCCGTCTCTCCTTGAACGTGGAGCTGTGCCTGAGTCTCCGTTTCTGTTTCCGTTTCTGTTTTTTTTGTGAGTGAAACTTCCCTGCCTATATGTTTGATGGCTGTCCTATGACTCTTGACTCCGCCCCCAAACCTCTCCCATCACCTCCCTCAGTTTCCATGGGAACTGGATGTGTCTTTGGCTCTACACTCCTGTGCAGGGAATCTTTGGCTTTGTTTAGAGTGTTAACCCTTGCTGTGCATGCAGTTCTTTTGGGTTCAGGAAAAAAGGACTGTTTTTCCTCTCTTTTTCTCCATTCTAAACCTGCTTCTCCATCACAATATATATGTATCTGTCGAGATATTTCATTATAGATAGATATGTCTCCACATACTTATCTATCTGACTGTCTATGCTCATATAGCTATATGTTTCTGACAGAGGGGCTTTACCCATACCTATGCTATCCAGCAGGTTTGGGGTTCTACGCACACAACCACTCCTGTGGTAGTCAACAATTTTTATACCATAACCTAAGGGTTTAGGTACCTCTGAAGCTTTCCGTGCCCAATATCTCTCCTAGCTTACCCCAGTTAGGAGAGACATTGTGGATCTTCAGTTAATCACAGGCTTTAATGCCTCAGGCATTTGTCCTCTCTTTTTGGGATACAAGGGGTTCCCATACCCTTTCTCCCCACAAGGACTGTGCCTGTTTGTTCAAATCGGTTAGCCTTTCTCTTTTTGCTCCTAAGAGTGAGCCACTCTGCCGCCAAAAGAGTTAGGTTTTTGTCATACAGCCTTCCGCTGAAGGCCCACCGTTTTTGTACTACCCCAGTTTTTCCTACTGGGGTTACCTGTTACCTTTCAGAATTCTGACCTCCACTGTTTTCCTACAGGTTTATTACCTCCACTTTACAGTGAGGTCCTCTTCACGGTTCCTCTACTGGGTTCCCCAGTAGATCCATGAACCTCCATACTTCTGTGAAATCCTGTCAGGGGAGATCCATATTGCAATATTCTTTGCAATATCATTGATGACAATCATCATCCGCACATGGACTCCTTCTCTGCAGTCCTGTGCTAGGTTAGCTGTTCCACAGCATCTTTCTTTCTTCAACTCCTACCCTCCATCCTCAGGATGCCTGGTGTTCTGGGAGATAGCTTGTTCCAACCTATGACATGCTGGGACTCCAGGCATCTCAGCTTGGGAGTCCCCATATGTGAAGACTCATTCCTGCTTGTTCCTGGAGATAGCACAGTTACTTACCTGTAACAGATGATCTCTGGGAACAGCAGGAATAAGTCTTCACAACCCACCCACCTCCCCAAGAGTTGTCTCTCTATCTATCTTTCCTTTCCTCTCTCTCTGTCTTTGTCTCAGCTTTAAAACTTAACTGAGGAGAGGCAGTTGGGAAAGGCGGGAAGGCAGCACGCAGGCGTGCTGGGATGCTTCCAAAAGCTCTTGATTGGACGCTGGGAAGCATTCCCGCGCAGACTCCGTCGGTACCGACGTACCCATATGTGAAGACTTATTCCTGCTGTTCCCAGAGATCACCTGTTACAGGTAAGTAACTGTGCTTTCTATGAAAGCCTTTGGGAATACTGCACGCATGTGCGGTCCCCTTCCCACCTAAAGGTGCCATCTTGTTCAGTTCAAATGACATAGCTAAAAAACAGCACACAAAAGTAACAAATAAACTATGTACAACTGCAACTCCCAGGGGAGGAGGGAGGGTTGTGAGGACTGATTCCTGCTGCTCCTGGAGAACACCAGCATCTCTGACCTCACCTTTAAACAATGCTGGCAGTTTTTTGGCCTTCCTTCCACTTTTCATAAAGCAAGGAATACATCTGATTTGGGCTTTCAAGATAGTATTTTATTTTATTTTATTTTATTTTATGTTTATGAAATTTTTACAAATAAACCAAGAAAGTTTACAAAAACCATTCTTGCTGAAATAGAGCGGACATCCAGAAAAGTACTTTTTTTACAAGATACACAATAAAAGAAAAAGCCATAAAGCATTTTAACACAAAGGTGTCAGCTCACCCTAGCCCATAAAGAGGGGGGAAATCTCTTTTATAAACTCCAACCAAATACGTAAGAAATAATAGGCAGGCAGTCAAAATCCAGAACAATATCTAATAAGAGCACCTAGGAGGAGTCGATGGAGGCCTCCAGGTGCCTAGCATTAATGAAAGCCAACAGTTGTAAGGGTTAAAAAAATATAAGAAACAGAGTGATATTACACTAAACATTTACATGGATGTTTTAAGAAAAAAAGCCCACCCAACTGTACTACACCAGGGCGGAGCTGGAGAAATTCCCTGCACCGCTTCTGGGTAGCTCTTGCTAAATCAGGATAAATTCGTATCGCTAGGCCATGAAAAAAAAGTTTCAACAAACATTCTTTATCAGATAACAATGCAAATGTCACTAACAATGTGGAAGGAACCTGAGACTCATACCCTGAATTCTCTAGCAAATCTGTAACATTCAAAGTATTCCCCTGTTCTGAACCCCCCCCCCCCCCAATTAATCACAGTCGGAGTTAACGTTGCCTTAGGCAAATAATAAATCTTAACAAGAGGTGGAATCAATTCAGGAGAAACCCCTAATACATCTACCAAATATTGTTTGAACATGTCTCTAACTGAAACTGTAACCAGCCTTGGAAAATTAATTATTCTCAAGTTATTTGCTCTAGGTAGATTATCTAAATGTTCCAACTTAACCTGAACAGACACAAAGTTCTTTTTATAAGCTTCAGAGTGTTCCTCAAGGTTAGTGACATTATTACGCATTTCTTCCACTTCCAACCGCATTCCTGAAACCTTCGTTTCAAGCTCTTCAACTGCAACCAAAGAGGTGTTCAACTTCGTAGCTAAGGAAGTAACCTGAGGCAGTAAAACCTCTCCCAACGAAACGATGACATTCCAAATAGCCTCTAGGGTAAAATTCACAGGCCGCTGTAAGGAAAAAGCCACCACGGATTCAGCAGCTGGCAATACGGCTTCCATTTGTGCTGACACCTCTCCTCCTCGTAGTGCAGGTATTCCCTTCCCTGCATGTTTCTCACTCAACGATGCCGATGTAATTGAGCAGTGACGCCGAGGCAAAACATTCTCTGGCTCTGCCGGTCTCTCCTTTCCTGGCCCTCCCGGGAGAGCAACTTCACGGTGAGGGGCGAGCTATCTCCAGGAATCCTTCCGACAGAGGCTGACTGCAGAGCACTTTCGGTGCCGGGCTCAATGCTGAGGAAAGAGATGACGTCGAAGCAGCTGCCGAGTACTCCGACTCCGGCGAAGCTGCAGCCCGGTTTACTCCCCCATCTTCATCCGAACCTCGAGCCGCACAAGACAAAAATGCATCCAAAGGACCAACAATTGAAACAGGAACCAGCGTAGAAGTACAGGAGGGTTGGGAGGGCAAAGACCCAGCCTTCCCCTTACGCTTCTTCCCCATAGCAATATACGTGCTCACTCGATAAAGGCTGCCGTCGCCATCTTGAAACTCCCCTCGCCCAAGATAGTATTTTTAAACAATGCCCATGCTTGATGCAAATCTTTAAGCTTTGCAACTGCTCTTTTTAGTTTTTTCTTATTTATTTTCCTCATTTTATCATATTCTCCCTTTTGAAAGTTTAAAGATAGCACTTTGGATTTCCTTGCCATCCTTCCTCCATTTATTAAATCAAATGCGATCATGCTATTATCATTATTGTCAAGTGGCACCAACACCCTTATTTATTGCACCAGGTCCTGTATTCTGCTAAGTACTAGGTCCAAAATAGCTTCCCCTCTTGTCGGTTCATGAACCAGCTACTCCAGGAAGCAGTCATTTATTTAATCTAGAAACTGTCTGCCTAGTATATCCTTCCTATCAGTCGGGTTTAAGGTTCTCCAAGGATCTAAGAGACCACAGACTTGTAACATCATTTGAAGTGCTTGCAAGGCTTTGTGAGCTGAGATTCTAGCATTAGATTGCCTATCTAGCACAGGGTCTTGAACCAGGTTGAAATGTCCCGCTAGTATAATTGGAGGATTGCTGTAATTTAGTATCATTTGTAAAAGGGAATTAAAAACAAGGGGTTGTCATCTATCGAGGTGTAGACATAAACACTTGGTGGCCTTGGTTTTCCGAAACCAACCAAATCCGTCTACCTTTAGGATCGGCCTGTTTAACAATAGTTGGGAAGCTGACTTGAGCAAGAGACACTCCATTTTTTTTATTACAGGCTGGGGCAAAAATACTTCGTATCTATTTCCTTTCAATTTTAACTCTTAGTTAAATTCAAATGCATCTCTTGCAAGAAAGCTATCTTTATTTTGTTTATTTAAATAATTAAGGATACACTTTCTTTTAATGGAATGAGAGATACTATTCACATTCAAGGTCAGCAGTTTAAGTGGATTACTTATAAGACTAACAAAACTCTGTTTGGGAATATATAGAGAAGGTCACCAGCGGGTAATGGTGTAGAGAAGAAGCCCCCAAAACAAACAAAGAAAAAAACAAAATTAGAGCAATTTACCCTAGCATCCCTTTCACAGAGAAGAAAGTAATGTGGGTTTGGAGAGAAGATAGCTGCTACACAATTAATCAACTCAACTCATCCCTGATCAGTATATATCCAGTCAAACATTCAAACAAGGATCAATAGTCCCAAACATACATCACCAAAGTCACTCCGTCACAGTAGTCACATCAATAGCAAATTTAAAACTCGAAACATATGAGCATACAGAACAGCATACTAACAGGTCATCAACTAGCCTTAACGAAATAAAGGTGGAGTAGTCAATGCTGTGAATTATGTCATCCAGAGAGCCAGATCCAGGAAAGACTCTTCGTGATCAGACAAAATGAAATGTATTAATGTCTCAGTCTATCTAAAAGCAAGTGTTGACATTAAGCAGGGAACAGTAACTAGGCATAATTCTAGTACACAATTAGCAGAGGGTATAGTCCATCTCTGTTCACAACGCCGAAACCGCAAGCTATGACAAAGGATAAGGGAAAGCCAAGTAGCATGCAAAAAAAAAAAGTTACTCCATGCAGGTGGAACCTTATATTTGTGCCAGAAATTCCTCCAGTGCTTTCGAGTCCATATACAATTTAGTGACGTCATGAGTAACCCTGAGCCGGATTGGATATAAGAGCATATTGTGCTCCGATGGATTTGAGAGCAGGCCTGAGATTCAAAAAGACTTTCCGCTTATCTGCTGTAGCTTTGGCTAAATCTGGAACAACCAGAAAATGTTTTACTTGGTATACTGGCTCTAGATTTAACTTTTGCTGTCATCAAAAATTATGGAGCATGTTAATAACACAGAGGTTTAGCCACCACTGGTCTTGGGTACGTAGAGTTAGATAGCGGTTGTAACGGCACCCTGTGTGCACTCTGTCTCCAGTGCTAGCGAAAACTGAAGGCCCAACTGCAATTGAAATAAAGTAGTAAGAACAATTATCATGTCAGTACCTTCCACTCCTTTGGTTAAACCAAGAATTCTTATATTATATCTGCAATTGTGATTGGAGAGATCTTCAAAATCTAATTGTAATTGATGAATCGTTTTAGAATTATCCTGGATATGCCACATGGAAGCCTCCATGGTAGTGACATGTTGCTGTACCTGCTTGAGCCATCAGTGTGAAGCCTGTATTTTGGCTGAAAGACCAGCAATCTCTGATTTTATATCCTGTATCAAACCCAGTTGCGATTGGATAAGCTCCTGTAGACCACAAATCTCAGCCAAGTCTGCAGTATCAGAATCTACATGAGCCTCAGAAGGCATCATTTTCTCTGGAGTTACCGGATCTGTCTTGTCTCTTCAACCTTGAATTTATAGAGAAGTGCAGATCGGTTTTGCTTAGCTTCAAGTTCGCCATAAACCTCAATGCTCAATAAAGTGATAGGATAAATTAGAATGTAAATTAGACCACAGCTCCAATAATGGGTAAAGATATTGAAAAGAGCAGCAGAGCTCTCACGTTAAGCAGCTATCTTGACTGAATCCAAAGCCATGTCCCCCATCTCAACATCATTTAACATGGATTCTTCAGCATCTTTTAGCATCACAGTTTGAGGCTGGACTTTTCACTTTAACTCTTGTTCCTTTAGGAAAGCCAATCTTGTTCTCCCTCTAATATTTCCTGATTCTATTTTCTTGCATGCATCTATGTAATACTTTTATTTGTCTTGTCTTGCTGCACATTGGAAAATTTTAAGTTTCAAGATTACCTCTTTTCTCCTCTTGCTTTAGCTTCTCTGCGTTTCTGAGCAATTTTCAGTTTCTTTAGTCATCCATTTTAGCCATTTTTGCTTTTTCACCTTTTGCAGAGACTTTTCACTTTCTTTGTGCACAACTTTCTTGATGTCATCCCATAGCTTTTCTGGTGCTCTCATTTGTATCCAGAGCAGTGAATTGTTTTTGCAGGCATCTTTAAATTCTGGTGGTATTTATTCATGAGTTGCTTGCTTTTTTCAACTTTAGCTTGAGTTTGCATACTAATAGGTGATGATCTGTACCATAGTTGGCTCCAGGTTTTGTCTTTGATGTTGTTGAGCTTTTCCATTTTGACTTCCACAGATGTAGTCAACTTAATTTTTATACGTTCTATTGGGTGAAGTCCATGTGTACAGTTGTCGCTTGTGTTGTTGGAAGAAGGTGTTTGAGATGAATAGATGGTTGGTCTTGCAGAATTATAGAAGTCTTTCTCCAGCTTTGTTTCTGTTAAGCCCATGTTTTACATACATTTTGCCACCTTTTTGTTTTCAACTTTTACGTTCCTATTACCCTTGAATATAAATATCTTGTTTGTATGTTCTATTGATTTCAGCTTGCACATGTTCATAGAGCCGATGAATTTCGTCCTATTCTGCATCTGTTGGTGCATACTCCTAAATAATTGTATTGATGGGCATTCCTCATAGAGGAATATAAATTGCACAGGTACACTAAAAATTTTTTTTTTTAAACTGCCTCTAATGTTTCGATTGATTTTTACGTTTTTTGGTGCGCTGAATCCAAATCTGGTAACCAATTTGCTCCATCACGTACAGATTTTTTGCTACATTGGGTTAGCAGTTTGAGGTGAACGTTTCAGATTGAGTGCGATCGAGATAAAAGTTTCTTGGATGAATTCTTTATACTAATTGTTTAGTAGTTATTCAAATAGGAATAAAGAAAATTGTAACAAGGCAGCACATAAGAATAGAGTAATGTCAACAAAACACACTGTGATGGTAGCAAAATTGTCTGCACTTAAAACAGCCACATACATGTGCACAAACATTGAGCATATAAGAGCGAGGTTAGACACAAAGCAAAGCAAAGAAATGTGCAAAAAATGTTGTACAGGTATGTATGTAAGAATAGAAAACGCAAACTGCACCATTGCAATACATGAAGACAAACACCCGATGGTGTGAAAATAAAATTCTAATAAATGAGATCCGACACTGTGGTAATAACTAGCAAATTTTTATTTCAAAGTTTAGTAAAAACACGATATTTGTCAACACAGTTTAGATTTGAAAGTCATTCTTGGGTCAATCAATCTCCTGGTGGGCCCTTTTCTTCTTCCCCCGAATGCTTCTCTTGGTGTGCTGCTTGGCGTATTTTTCATCTGGGGTTTCCCGCAGCAGAAATCAGCCATCATAGTGGTGTTCCATCTTCCTTGGTACCTTCTCTCTGCGTCCTTGATGTCCTGGTGAAACCTTTCACCTTGTTCTTCACTGTACGCCCCCAAGTTTTCGGGAAAGTAGTTCACATGGGAGTGCAAGAAATGGACTTTCAGGCTCATGTTACAGCCTTGTTCTTTGAAGGCATTGAGCATCCTGGCAACAATATCCTTATAGTTCTCATCCCGCCTGTTCCCCAAGAATTTGAGAACAACATCCTTGAAGGAATCCCAGGCTTCTTTTTCCTTCTCAGACATCGTTTCAGCGAATGCTCCATCTGAAAGGAGTTTCCTTATATCAGGGCCAACAAACACTCATTCCTTTAGCTTTGCTTCAGAAAGTCGGGGGAACTTTGAGCAAAGGTACCGAAAGCACTCACCATCTTTTGGAAGGGACTTGATGAATTGCTTAATGAGACCCAACTTAATGTGGAGAGGTGGTAATAGAATTTTATCACGAGGTACCAAGCTCTCATGAAGAACATTTTTCTCACCGGGTTTCAAATACTCCCGAATTGGCCAGTCTTTTTTCCCCCAGTGTAGGTCGCGGGCCCGGCTATCCCACAAGCAAAGGAAGCAGGGATATTTGGTGAAACCGGATTGCTGCCCTAATAGCATGGATAGAATTTTAAAGTCTCCACAAATCATCCACTTATGCTCATCATAACGAATCTTCTGAAGAATCAGGGCCAAATTCTCGTATTTTTCTTGGAGAATAACAGAGTGAGCAATAGGAACTGAAGCGAATGTGTTGCCATTATGAAGAACAACACCTTTTATGCTGTCTTTTGACGAATCAATGAACAGCCGCCATTCAGCAGGATCATACTTGAGTTTAAACTTTTCCATCACTCCGTATATATCGTTGCAAAATACCAAATCTTCCTCTTTGCTGAAATACTTAAAAAATTGTGTCTCGTGGTTGCGGTACCAATAAAAAGTTGTTCCTGGTGACAATAGATTTTTCTGTTTAAGCCGAGAACCTAGCAGTTGGGCAGCATCTTTTGGGAGTCCTAAATCCCGGACTAAATCATTCAATTCAGCTTGAGAGAAAAGTTCAGGTTTCGGATCTGGTTCAGTTTCAAACTCTGAAGTACTAGACTCATCGGGAAAAGCCATCTGATGAGTCTCATCATGATCAGAACCGTCCACACAAATATGGTCCAAAGATTTTGGTGGTTCAGGCACAGGTACTTCGTTGCTATGAGGCATAGGCCTAATTGCTGAGGGAAGGTTGGGGTAACTTATTACGTTCTTATTTTTTAAGTTGTATCCCAATGCAAGAGCAAAAATAGCAGTCACTGCTGTGGTCTCTTTGTTCACGCCACATCATAGGTATTCCGAAACGAAATGCTTGTTATTTACCTTTCATCCATAAGCGTAGATCTTCCTCACATGTCTTGTACACTTTGTGAGGAGCCCACGGTTTGTCTTGATCGCCTAACTTCAAACCGAAATAGGCGAAATATACTTTTTAAATAAATGCAGAAATGTTCCTCTGCCGCTTTTTCACGGTATATTCCCCACAAATAAAACAAAAACTGTCCGGAGAGTTGACGCAACCTCTGGCTCTGTGAGCCATCACAAATACACAGCACTGCAAACTACAACTGTAGTGAACCACTTCGGAATAAAGCTGGATTACGACTGAGCAAACAAAAGGTAATAATGAACTTGCAAGAAACTGAAATTTGACAGGAATGTTCATGTCGCAACCACCGTGTTTGAGCGAGCGAACGAGGCGAGGCGAACAGGAAAGAACATGCGCCAGCGCGAGTACTGGATTTAGCCCCCCGCCTCCCAATTGTCCTGTTAATGTATAAAATGAATACAAAACACTCTAAAATATCATGAGGGAGTGTTTCTAGTTAGTTAACCATTACAACCTCTATTTTGGGCCAAGAAAATAAACTGCAGTTGGCTAAAAAGAAATTATGTGAACATTCCTTATATGGGTAAGAAATCTAATTTTGCAAGAAAACGTGATGTGATGGAACATTTTGGCTATTTTTCCTGGATTCAGCACCCCAAAATCTATAGGAATCGGTTGCAAAACTGGAGGCAGTTTTTTGGTAGTGTACCTGTGTTATTTGTTCACTAAATGCATTGTATTTCACTACTGTTCTTTCAAGTTTCTTCTTAATTAAGTGAAATTATTCAGTTGTAGCAGGTGTTCTCCATGGACAGCAGTAATAAGACCTCACGTATGGGTGACATCACCAACAGAGCCCCATGTGGGAATGCTCCCCAGATTCCATTGGCAGCTTTTGAGAGGCTCCACCGCACATGCACGCCTGCCTTCCTGCCTGCCAAGGCACCATCTTCTCCAGTAATATGTCAAAGCTGTAGCCAGAAAAATAACTCCTAGGGCAGGTGGAAGAGCTGTGAGGACTTATTCTTGCTGTCCATGGAGAATACCTGCTAAAGGTAAGTAAGTACGCTTTCTCTTTGGAAAAGCAGGAAGTAGGTCCTCACGTATGGGACTCCCAAGCTACAGGCTGCCAAAAAACAGAGGCCAAAACCCAACAGGGGCAACAAAATTGGAAAAACAATAACAGCATGGGTAGACCCCCTAGGGGACTTGACTGATAAAGCATCTTCAGCTGACATCTGCACTGAGGATCATATTTTTTGGTAGCCTGGATGGACAGAAGGGCCAGTGGGAAGGAGTTGGAACCTAATTCCCAAAGAGATGCCGGAGTACGGCTTGGTTGAAGTTGCTGTTGTGTTGGGAATCCTCATCAATATAGTAATGAGCTGTGAATGTGTGGACTGAAGACCATGTCACAGTCCTGCAGATCTCCATGGAGACCGAGTGCAAGTTGGCCACCGATGCTGCCATGGCTCAGATATTGTGAGCTTTAACATGACCATCATGGCTCAGGCCCTCCTGGGCATAAGCGAAAGAGATGCAGTCTGCTAGCCATATTGACAGAGTGCATTTGGAAAAGGCAGCCTTCAGCTTGCTAGGGACAAAAGAGACGAACATCTGGGTGGGCTTACAGTGGAGTTTCTTTGGCTCGATGTAGAAGGCCAAGGCTTGCTTGCAGTCCAACATGTGCAGCGTTGCCTCCCTTCTATTGGTGTGAAGCCTGGGGAATAAAGTTGGTAGAATGACTGACTAAGGTGGAAAGCAGACACCACGTTTGGTAGGAAATGTGGTTGCGTGCGCAAGACCAGCCTATTGTGGTGGAACCTGGGTCTGGAGCTCATTGACCCAGCGTGCTGAAATGAAAACCACCAGGAACAAGACCTTCCAGGTCAGGAACATCAAAGGGCAGGAAGTGAGTGGCTCAAACGGAGCTGACGAGCTGTGCCAGAGCCACATTAAGGTCCCAAACCACCACCAGGGGCTTGAAAGGAGGCTTAGAAAGGAGCTAACCCCGTATGAAGCAAACCACCAAGGGCTGAGCTGAGATGGGCTGCCCCTCTAAGCCGCAATGTTAGGCCCCAATCGCACTCAGATGGACTCTGACAGAATTGGACTTGAGACCTGAGTCCACGGGGTGCAGGAGGTTCTCCAGTATCTTGTCCATGGCACAGGAGAAGGTAGCAAGGCCCCTGCCAGTGCACAAGGAGGAAAACCTCCACCATTTAAATGCCTAAGACCTGCGTGTTGAAGTCTTGCGGGAGGACTTCAATAACATTCAACCACTGGGGATCAATTTCTACTTCTATGCAGATGGCATTCTTCTATTAACCCATTTGGATCATACTTCACCTGACCTCTCTTTATTTAACTCCCTCTTGAAGCCATCTCAGCTTGGCTTCTCAATAATAAGCTCATCCGTGATCCCAGCAAAACAGCTACCTGGTTCACCGTCTCTCCTGCTACACCCACCTTAGCTCCAGTTTTGGGCTCTCACACTATATCCCTTTGCTCCTCCTTCGAGTACCTTTCATTTCAATGCAGATTGCTCCTTTTCTACCCACATCTCCCATCCAACCTGTTCCTGCTTTGCTGCTCTTAGAAGATGCAGAGCCCTCCGTCCCCTTCTGCATGAATCCTCATTAACCACTCTTCTGCTCAGTATAGTAATAGCCAGAATTGATTATTGCAATATTTGTTTCGCTGGCCTTTCCCAACAGCAACTAAAGCGTCTTCAGTGCATCCAGAATACTACTGTTTGCATTCTCTCCTCAGCACACAAGTTCGATCACATATCTGCCCTTTTGATTCCAAACCACTGTCTCTCTGTAGCTCAGAGGATTACATTCAAGATTTTGGCTCTCACTCACAAAGCTTTATAAAATTCTTCTCCACTTTACCTATCCTCCTGTGTTATCCGGTATGTCTACCACAGTGCTTGAGATTGTTACAAGACAATCAGTTGGTCCTTCCATCCCCTGCCAAAATCAAACATAAATCAACATGCCGTTCTGCCTTTGTTTTTTTACCTAGCCCCCGCCCTTTTGAACTATCTCCCACCAAAGGTGTGGCTGGAACCTTCTTTTCAATTAGTTAAGCAGGCTTTGAAAGTTCACCTCTTCAGGTAGACCTTCAATATTGACCCCCCCCCCCCTTCGTGAACTGCAGAGCCAGAGGACATTTTTGTTGCTTGATTTTTTTTTAATGATAGTATCTGGAACCTTTGATTCTTTTCTTTCCTGTACTTATTTCTATATTATATTTTATTTTTATTTCTTAGTTTTCTAATATATTTCCTTTGAATTTATTGTAAATCACCCTGACTACTTAGTAAAGGGCATTCTATCAAAACTACCCAAACCATAAACCATTCTTGAGCAGGTTAAGCTCTGCAAGGACTACCCGCTCAACATCCATACCTTGAGGGCCAGGGACTGGATGCTGGGGTGTAGTAAGGTCCCATCCTCCTGAGAGATGAGGTATGGAGCCATGGTTAGTCATAGAGGCTCCTGTTGAGAGAACTTGAGCAGCAGGGAGAACCACGGCTGCTGCAGCCAATATGGGATGATGAGAATCATTGTGCCCTTGTCAGCCTGGAGCTTCAGCAAAGTTGTCGTCATGAGCAGAATAGGCATCCGATGCCAACCAGCCACTGGACATGACCCTGGAGCAGAACCGATCCACCTGGGCATTGTGCAGAGTGGCAAACGGATCTATCATGGAGTTGCCCACTCCCAAAGGATCCAGCCCACAACTTCCATGTTGAGGGATCACTCATGCAGTTAGAGGACGTGACTCAGTTGGTCTGCAGGGTATTGAGTTCCCCAGGCAAATAAGTAGCTCTCAGCTCCATTCCATGAGTGATGGTGAGCTTCCACAAGTGGATCGCTTCCCAGCATAGGGGGTACAACCTCATGCTGCCCTTCCTGTTGACGTAGTACATTGCCACCTGATTGAATCAGCACAGATTGGTTGGCCAGGTAAACCTGGAATTTCTGGAGGGCATTTGCTTTGGCCTGCAGCTTCAAGAAGTTGATGTCATGCAGGCTGTCCTGCTTGTACCACAGGCTGCACAGGCTGTCCAGATGAGCCCTCCAACTTAGCTTGGGCACATCTGTCATCAGCGTCCTTTGGGGGGGGGAGGTGACATCTGAAATGGAAGACTTCTGAGCAAGTTCCGTGGCTCCAGCCACCAGTGCAGGGACTGGACAGGAGGTTTAGTGACCGCCACCCGGTCCCGGAGGCAGCCCATGGCTTGTTTGTACTGCGTACTCAGTCCATTGAGCTTGTCTCATCGACGGATGAGCCAGGGAAGTGACATGCACCATTGAGGCCATATGGCCAAGCACTTTAGTATTCCCTGGGCTCTCACTTGACACTTCTGCTGGGTATTGTGGAGCAGAGCTGTTAGCCAGCAGAAGGAAAGCCCGAGCCCGAGTGGTGTTGAGAATGGCCCCTATGAAATCCAGCTGTTGGGAGGACTGTAGGTGAGACTTGGGGTAGTTGACCATGAATCCCGACTTTCGAGCACCTGGATGGCCAGCTGAGATGACTGCTGGGCCCCATCTGGGTTAGAGCTCTTTATGAGTCAGTCATCTAAGTAGGGGAAGACAAATACTCCCAGCATCCGAAGGTAAGCGGCCACCACCGTGAGATACTTCATGACGACTTGGGGTGCCGATGCCAGTCCAAAGGGAAATACTCTGTTCTGGAAGTGCCAATCCCCCAGGATGAATCTGTGAGCAGGGTGGATCGGTATGTGTGTATATGCTTCTTTAAGATCCAGGGAGCATAGACAATCATCCCTCTGTAGGTAAGGAAGCAGAGTTCCCAGTGAGACCATCTTGAACATCATTTGCTCTCGGTAAGTGTTGAGGTCTCAGAGGTCCAGGATGGACTGAAACTCCCTGTCTTCTTGGGGACCAGGAAGTACCTGGAGTAAAAAGTCCTGCCCAACCTGAGCTGGAGGCACTGGCTCTATGGCAGTATTGGTTAGCAGAACGGAGGCCTCTCCCTGTAACAGGTTGAGATGCAGGGGGTCTAGGGGATACTCTCTCAAGGGGAAAGGGGGTGGCAGCTTGGCAAAGTTTAGCATGTAACCGCTTTGGACTATCTGTAGCATCCACGTGTCTGAGGTGATAAGAGGCCATCTGTGGGAGAACCGGATAAGCCATGCACTCCACTGGAGGGTTTTTCCCTGCAGACACTGTCAGATTGGCTATGCTCTGCAGGAACTAGTCAAAACCCCGCCCCAGGTTTCAGTTGGGGAGCCAGCTGGGCCTTCTGAGGCTTCTCTCAGTGTTGCTGACGAGAAGCCTGCACCTTCGGCTGAGAGCTCTATGGGCTT
Source organism: Ichthyophis bannanicus (assembly GCA_033557465.1). Taxonomy (NCBI): domain Eukaryota; kingdom Metazoa; phylum Chordata; class Amphibia; order Gymnophiona; family Ichthyophiidae; genus Ichthyophis; species Ichthyophis bannanicus. The sequence goes on from CM066036.1 coordinate 455,656,804, forward strand.
TCAAAGTACTGGCGCTTATGCTGGTAGCAGGTCTTCTTGCCCTGGTACTTCTTACGAGAAAAATTGTCAGTCTTCCTCGAGAACCTGGTGAGAGTGACATACTGCGTCTTAATCTCACCAGCCTTAGCCTCCACCTGCTTTCCAAAGAGGTTGTCTTCCCCCCCCCCCCAGCAAGGCATGTCTGCCAGCATGTCCTGCACCCACTGCTGTAGGTCTGAGGACTGGAACCAGGCAAGTCATTGGGGCCCCAAAGCCCACTATCGCAGCCCTACAGGCTGACTTGAAAGCATCATTGGTTGCCCAGACCATGCACTTAGAACAGTCCCTTGCCGTGGCCCACTAGAGTGGAAGGAGTCCATGCGCTCAAGGAGGACGAGCGAGCCAAACTCGACCAGGTCCAGCGTGATGTCCTTCAGAACATGCCCATGTATAGCTGGTACGAAAGGACCCTCACCACCAGGGTGGTGCTCTGGAAGCACCACCTGCCAAAGGAGTCCAGTGTTCTCACCTCCCTACCTGGGGACAACAAAGAATGAATCTTACTGCTCTTGATCCTCTGCAAGGCAGACTCTACCACCAGAGAGTGGTGTGAGAGTTGAGACTTCTCAAAACCAGGGGCCTTTTTCGATTGGTGCATCTAGTCCAGCCGCCTGCTGATCAATGACACTGGGGGGTACTCCCACATCCTCATCTTCAGCTTTTGCAGGATCTGGTGCACTGGCATCGTCACAGCCTCCTTGGGGGCCGAGGGGCACTGGAGGGTCTCCAGTTCCTCTGCCCTAGACTCGTCCTCCAATTCCAGGGGAAAGGAATTGGCCTTGGCCATATCCCTCATGATTTCCTGGAAGGATATATCTTCTGGGGGTGACTTTTGCCACTCATACAGGGGTCCGATGGGAGTTCAGGGGATCTGCTCTCAGACATCTCCGATTCCACCTCGGTCTCCCAGCCATTGGAGTCCAGCTTCGAAAGGAAGTCTAAGTAGCATTAGACCTCCTTCCGCTGCTGTCTCCGGCTACACTGAGAGGCAGAGCGTTAATGAGACCGATGATGCACCGAGTGCTTCTGCAGTGTCACCAGGACATTGGACCCTACTATGCTCGAGAGGGAGGGTCACAGGTACTGGCATCGATTCCAATCGCTAGCACAGGCGGGGGCAGCACATGTGTCTTGAGAATTGGCTGTTCAGAGTATGGTTATGATGCCCTGGGCACCAAAAGACTAGCTTGTTGGGTTGCCAACATCGCTGCCATATAGGCTTCGAGGGCCCGGAGACGTTCCTCCAAGACTGCCATCTCCAAAGGCATAGGGGCCAGAATTACAGTTTCAGCTGTCAACTCCGGTACCTTGTCGGGGAATCCCCGATGATAGAGATATCGGTCGGCACCCTGAGAAACGATTCCTCCCTTCTGGGCACTTTAGCGGTCCGTTCTCGGCCATCACTCTCCAAATCGTGTCGGAAAGGGCTCCGATGCCGATGCACATAGGTTTTGGCCTGGTGCTCAGATGCCTCCTTCGACATTGATGGGGTCAATGAACCATGAATTTTTGATTCCAACAAAGGGCAATGGAAAGCCTTTGCTCCAGGCCACTGTGCCTCTTCAGTCCCGAGTGTGCTCGGGTGCCTCTTGATGACAATGGCTTTGCAAAGCCATGCGAGGACATTGGGACCAATGCCGGGGCCAAAGAAGCTGAATCTGATGGCCCAAAGAGGGAGCCCCTTTGTTTCTCCTGACCCTTCAGGCCCCTCCTTGTCATCTATAGGCACAGATTACAAGAAGCAGACTGGTGGTCAGGACCCAAGCATTGAAGGCACCGATTGTGCCATTCAATGACCGAGATGATTCTGGCACTTCTGGTGCACTTGTTAAAACAGCTGACTGGCATCTGAGACATGTCCAAGAGGAAAAAAATAAAAGGTAAAAATGGATGAAAAAATAGAAAAACCAGGGGCGCCTGCATCGGAGCCGACTGTACCGATGACAGGCAGTGAAAACTAGATTGAAAATAACCTGCAAGGGGCAAAAGTGAAGGATTTTTCAGACGATAGCAGGAACATGTCCTATGGTCTCCACAAAAAAAAGAAGACTGGAGAAGATAGCGCCACTGTAGGTGGGAAGGCAGGCACTCATGCATGGTGGAGCTTCCCAAAGCTTCCAATGGAAGCTGGGGAATGTTCCTACACGGGACTCCGTCAGTGTCATCACCCATACATGAGTACTTACTTTCTGCTTGTCCACAGAGAATAAATGCAACCATTTCTTGTTTGTCTTTCATTTCTAAAGATGTTTTTAGTCTTTGTATTTTTTAAATTTATTTACTGCCACAATTGCAATTTTGGGGCCATAAATATAATTATGATGTGAAGAATTTGATATTCAGTTTTCCTTAAGCCAAGGTTTGAAAAGATTCTTTAGCACCAATCAAGAATATGAACAACAAACCATTGATATGAAAGAGATTCAAGAGTGAAGGATACCCAGACAGATGTATTCAAAATACATATATATCATCTGTGACTGCATGCTACTGCAAAATGCTAGTGCAGCTTAATAAACATGCCTGTAATTGTCATTAAAACAATCCACTGCCTCTACTATGTGTCAGTATCTGAGAAAGCTGTTCTCATGAGCAGTATAAGAGAAGACCTGTCAGTGGCTCTGGATCTGTGATAGGCATTATTAATATATTTGTCATGGTATCCTTCAGTCTTGAACTTCTTTCATATCAGTGGTAAAGATAAGAGAAAGGGTTAGGGGTTGAAGGGGAGGCCTGGCCTGTAATCTTTGCTTTTTCTTGAGGGGGGGGGGGTCGGGGTTGGGGCCCTGGACAGCCAATCACATAATGGTAGCAGTTGTTCGGAGGTGGGGGGGGGGGGGAGGGGGGGTAGTGCTGAATTTAATGGGGCTCAGTCAGTGGTATTTATAGGTGTCACGGATTCTATGACCTGCGGCACCCAAATACACTTTTTCTTTTTTTAATAAACTTGTTTTTATTAGTTGTGGAATATGCATATACAGGCAACTCAACACTTTCCATATTATATACATTGACCACCATTGCACCACCCTTTGTATCTGTCTCTCCCTATCTCCCCTGTCACCATCCCCACCTTCATCATAAAGGTACATCTATTCCTTTCTCCTGCTTCTTCTTTAACTCCTTGGTAGTCCGTGTCTCTCCCCTACCCTCTCCCTCTCCCCTACTACAACATATTACCTGTCTTAAGACTCTCATCACAGTTCACCACCAAATATACACCAACTCCCAAGTCACATATTCCAAACTTGTAGTTAGCACAGTGTCCAATCAAATGCATTCCAAAAACATATCGAAATCCTACAACTCCCACTGCCTTATACATATAACTTATAACTTATAATTTATGCGGTTCTTAATGTGCTCACAGTCGCAGCTCTTTTACTCCCTCCCTGATTCTCCGTCCCCATCCTCCTGAGGTGTAGTCTCCTCCAGGCTCTTAATATATGCGCCCCATATTTTCTTGTGTTGCCCCTCCCTCCCTTTTAGTCTATATGACATTTGATCAAGTTTCAGAGCCTCCCCCACTTTACCTCTCCGGTTCTCCATAGGGCCTGTGACTGACTTCCATCTCCATGCCACCACCACTCTGGCTGCTAATAGCATCTTTTGTACTAACATGGCCCATTTCGTCCCTCTCCCAGGCACCGCCAGTAGCACCTCCACTGGGTCGTTAGCTACCTGCCCTCCAACTATCCTTCCCATCTCCCTTCTGACTTGTTCCCAGTAGATTTTAATCACCGGACACCCCCACCACATATGGAAAAAAGTGCCTCCTTCCCCACACCCTCGACAGCATAAGGGGATCTCCCTCCATTTTGCCTTATATTGACTCATCAGGGTGCTATAAGCTATGTGCACTATTTGAAATTGTCTGTCACCATGAAGTGACCCAAGTGTATTTATATATCCCTCTGTGAATATGCATCCATGTGTCTTCCCCAAGAACCTGCCTTTTCCACCGCTCCCACCCCTTCCTGTGGGCTCCCACTTCCTGCTCTGTCTCCACCATGCGGAATTTATATAACTTTACTAACAAGACCTTTGCCTTCCCCCCTTTATACAATACCCTCTCCAACTGCATGCTGGGCCTGGTTAGGTTTCGCATAACATCTGGAAGTGAAACATAATACTGGAGCTGGAAATAACTGGAAGAAAGGTATTTGCCTCCCAATATGACCCTCCATCTACCACATGCTGCTCATTCCTCCTCTCCCTAACAAATCTCTGAATTGAGTCATTCCCGCTGCCATCAGGTCCTGCCGTAACCCACTAAATTCCCCAGCTGAGAAGGGGTAGATATCAGTTAACTTCATCCATTCACTAAGCACACTTGGCATCACCCCCCTTTTCTTCCCCCCGTCCACTAACCTGAACGCCTTAAGAAGCAGTTGCCTCTCCAGAGCCCTCTCCCCCCCTCCTGCAACCCCCTCCCGCACCCCCCTCCCATCCCACCCACTCAGAGATCGAATGCGGAGTTAATATCGCTTTCTCTATCTCCACCCATGAAGCTCCTTGTCCTTGGTGGTAGTGGTCTCTAAATGTCCTGAGCACTGCTGCCCTATAGTACCATTTCAAGGAGGGGAACCTAATCCCACCTTCCTCCCTGGATTTAACCAGCCTCTCCAATCCAACCTTGGCTTTCTTCTTTCCCCATGTAAATTTAACAAGTCTCCTCTCCCACGCCCCAATTCTTGCCATCTCTAGGGGAATTGGGAGCTTAGCAAACAAAAAGAGAAATTTGGGGATTATGTTCATTCTCCAGGACCAAGAAGGAAGTCAGTCCTCACATATGGGTGACGTCGGCGCCGACGGAGCCCTCACGGAGCAATTTCCCCAGCTTTCAAAGAAAGCCTTTGGGAATTGCAGCGCGCATGCGCGGTCCCCTTCCCGCCCAAGGGTGCCATCTTGCTTAGTCTTCTTTTATCCGCGGAGCCCTACAGATGCAGTTTGTGATCACCGCTAAAAAAGTTGATTTTTATTCTTTTTTCTTGTCTCGATTCGACGCCGGATCCTTTTCCCGCCTGGACTCGATACACCGGTATCGAGTCCTTTCGTGATTTTTTCGGTTTTTGTCCTTCGTGACTGGCGTTCGCGCCATTTTTTCCTTTTCCTGGCAGCCCTGTCTTTTGACCTCGCAGGGGCCCTTTTTCCCCCGATGGCTGCCAGCGGGTTTAAAAAGTGAGTTCGGTGTAAGAAACTTATGTCTCTTACCGACACACACTTACCGACTGCTGCCTCCGCTGCCTTGGACGCGATCACGACCCGATGATCTGTGGTCTATGTAGCAAAATGTCCTCTAAAGCGTTGAGGAGTCGGCAGCAACAAAGGGAGAGAATCTTCTCTGACTCCGCGTCTGGCCGGGCCCGGACCTCGTCAGAGGCTTCGACGTCCCGGGACTCCGGTCCTGAGCATCGTTGGAGTTCCTCTGAGTGGGGGTCTCCTGCCCGGGAGCATCATCGGAAGAAAAAACCCATGAGGGCGGCGTCGGTGGACGCTCCTGGTTCCTCGAGGGCCAGGTCGCATAGCCCCGATAGCCGTCCCGGGTCCTCGGAGTCGGAGAGGCCTTCAAAACATCCTCGTCTCGAGTTGGAGTCTCCTGGACACGTGAGTACTGTAGTCCTCGTGGACTCACCCTCCGAAGGAGCCGACGTCGGGCCCGACGCCATCGGGGCCCAAGTCGGGGGCTGCTGGGTCTCCTGAGCTCGGACTCAGGTTGACGGCCTTGGAGAGCAGTTTTGCTGCCTTCATGGACCAGCAGCGGGCATTGATCGCTGGCCTCGCCGGTGCTTCTGCCCCGACTGCCGGGACGTCGTCGTCCAAGTCGACCCCGGAGACCGAGCCGATCCTCGAGTCCATGCGGGCTCGAGTCGATCCTTGGTCGCGGTCTCCCTCGGCCTCCCGTTCGGGACCGAGGTCGTCGACGTCGGCGTTGGGGCGGAAGGCAACGATGCCCGCCCGATCGGAGCCGCTCGATTCCTCCTCCGAGGAATCGGCCTGGGAAACTGAGGACGAAGAGTCCCCTGGTACTTTTCGGTCTTGGTGTGTCCCATCGGAATCGCCCGAGTCCGAACCTCGGAGAAGATCCCCCCCGGAGGACACACGGTTCTCGGACTTCGTGCGGGATATGGCCAAAGCCTTGGCATTCCCCGCGGATCCCGAGGAGGAGCCTCGAGCCGAAGAGCTCAATGCCTTCCAGTATGACTCTCCCCCGAAGGAGGCCTTTACTGTACCGGTTCCTCCGATGCTGGAGCGACTTCTCTTCCGCATGTGGGAGAGCCCGGCGTCGTCGCCGGTGTTAAGCAAGCGGGTCGATTCCATTTATCGAGTCCGCAAGAGCCCCGGGTTCCAGAAGGCACAACTACCGCACCATTCCATGGTGGTGGAATCGGCCATGCATCGACTCAAGAGTCAGAAGATGCACTCCTTGGTGCCTCCCGGCCGGGAGGCCCGGAACCTGGATGCCCTCGTAGGAAGTGCTTCCAAGGCTCTATGCTTGCTTGTCGAGTCCAGACTTACCAGCTCTATATGGGCATGTATCTCCGAGACCTGGCAAAAGAAATTGCCGGGTTCTCTGCTGGTCTCTCCGAGGAACCTTTGCAGAGGTTCCAGGCCCTATCCACAGGTATTCGTGAGTGCTCGAAATTTATCTCTCGAGCAGCCTACAATGGCTTTGAAGCATCGGCTCGGGTAGCCGGAGCCAGCATCGGTGCCCGCCGACAGGCTTGGCTTCAGTCATCCGACCTCGAGCCATGGGTGCAGGACAAGTTGGTCGATGTCCCCTGCAAAGGTGAAAACCTCTTTGGCAAGCCCATGGCTGAAAAGGCTACAGAACTCGAGACCGAGACTCTGACCAGGACTAGGCTGTCCAAGAAAAACCTCTGCCCTTCTCATAAAAAGAAGGGCTCGGGGAAAAAGCCCTTTTACCCGAGGAAGGCAGCTGCCTATAAACACTACCCTCACTATCAGGCCCCAGTAGCTCCCCCACAGGGTCCGCAGGCCAAGGGACGGGGTAAGGGATCCCGTAGGCAGCAAGCCCCCAAGCCCACAACACCGGCCCCTGCTCAGCAGGGTGGGGGTTTTTGACTCCATCAGCATAGCCTCTTCCCCTCCGCTGGTTTCTCTCAGCACAGGGGGCCGGCTGGTCCACTTTGCCCAAAGATGGTCAGCAATCACTTCAGATACCTGGGTGCTTCATATAGTTCAAAAAGGCTATCTTCTTCACTTTCACCAGGTACCTCCCTCCTACTTTCCAGGGGAGCCTCCCAGACTCCCTCTGCACAGGGACTTGCTCCTTCAGGTGTTAGCAGGTCTTCTTCAGGAACAGGCTGTGGAACCCGTGCCCCACCACCTGAGAGGTCAGGGCTTTTATTCCAGGTATTTCCTGATACCAAAACAAACAGGAGGCCTCAGACCCATCCTGGACTTGCGAAACCTCAACAAGTTCCTGACAAGGGAAAAGTTCAAGATGCTCACCCTTGGAATCCTGCTGCCCTACCTCCAGCAGGGAGACTGGCTATGCTCCTTAGATCTAAAGGATGCCTATACTCACATCCTTATTCATCCAGGCCACAGACAATATCTCCGGTTTGTTGTGGGAGGAAATCATTACCAGTACAGAGTACTGCCCTTTGGCCTATCCTCCGCCCCCAGGGTGTTCACCAAATGCCTAGCAGTGGTGGCGGCCTATCTAAGGCTTCAAGGCCTCTTTGTATTTCCATACCTGGACGACTGGCTCATAAGGGGCCAGTCTTCCCAGGAGGCCAATCAAGCCACTCTTCGCACTGTATCTCTGCTCCAGCACTTGGGATTTGTCATAAATTTCGCAAAGTCCGCTTTGCTCCCCTCTCAGGATCTCGAATTCATCGGTGCAAGGTTGAACACACTTCAGGCAAAGGCCTTCCTTCCTCTGGACAGAGCACACAGGCTCATAAATCTAGCCAGCCGCTTTCGCAGCGATTCCCTGGTCTCTGCCAGGCAATTTCTGAGACTGCTCGGCCATATGGCTTCCATGGTCCATGTAACCCCCAATGCCCGCCTGAACATGCGTCCTGCTCAATGGTGCCTTCGCACTCAATGGCATCAAGCCACGGGGAACCTGGCAGACTCAGTACAGGTCTCCAGCCTGCTGGTCTCTTCTCTTCAGTGGTGGATTCATCTGCCAAACCTGGTGCTGGGAGTGGATTTTCAATCTCCTCCGCCTTCTCAGGTGCTGACAACCGATGCTTCTCTCCTAGGTTGGGGAGCACATTTCTCTACTTCACAGGATCAGGTAACCCATATGTGAGGACTGATTCCTGCTGCTGCTGGAGAACACCTGTTACAGGTGAGTAACTACTCTTTTTCAGCGCTGTCACCCTACCCATCCAGCTCAAGTGGAGCTCCCCCCATTTGTCCATCTCCTCCCCAATCTTACTCATTAAGGGTGTATAATTCAGCCCAAACAACTTCATAGGATCTTCCGATATCCTAACCCCTAAGTACTTCAGTTGTCCCTTCGCCCATTGAAACGGAAAATTCGGTACTTCCTGGTGTTGCAGTCCATCCAAGGCTAACTGTTTTAGACAGGTTTACTTTAAACTCCGACATTTTTGCAATGTGTCTAACTTGTACATTAATGCTGGCACCCATTCTTCAGGTTTTGAGATAAATACCAAGGTATCATCGGCATATAGCAAAATCTCCACCCCTCTCACCTTTATCAGGCATATCTTTTTATTATCTCCAGGAACAAGCAGGAATGAGTCTTCACATATGGGTACGTCGGTACCGACGGAGCCTGCACGGGAATGCTGCCCAGCTTTCAATCAGAAAGCTTTTGGCAGCATCCCTCGCGCCTGTGCAGTGACTTCCCGCCTTCTCCACAGCCTCTCTTCAGTTAACGTTTTAGGCCTTCTAGGCCTTTTCATTATGGAGCCTTCTTTTCCTAAGAAGTGCATCCAATGTGGAAACACCTGTTTCTTTTTAGACACCAATAGCTGGTGTCTCAACTGTGTGGGTCCTGACCCTTTTTCCCCTGACTTGTCAGGAGATGATTTGTGAGAAACCTTCAGTATTTAGAGTTTCCCTCGATACCGTTTTTTCTTCGGCAGTGAGGGTACCCGATTTCCTCTACTTCACAGGATCAGGTAACCCAAAAAACAGTCTGTTAAGACTAGTCAATGCTTGAGTGGTATGTCCCATGCCCAGCATGGTGACGGCTCCGGCCTTACCCTCAAGAATCCATTGGCATTACCCCTGCGGGAGTCTTCGGGCTCCAAAGCGTTAAAGGGGTTTCAGGATGTTCCTGGGGCTCACCCCTCACAGAACATGCCTGAGCCATGCGCGGGGGTGGTATCCGCTTTGAGCGGTACCGAGCCTCCGGCATCGGCACCGGTGTCGAGTATTCCACTCTTCACCAGGGATCATCATCGGGCATCCTCGGTACCTTCGGGACCGATCGATACGCACCGCATTGACTTCCCTCAATCTCAGCCATGCTTCAGGACGGTACCGGCGTCGATCGGTTCCGATACCCTAGCATCGGCATCGGCATGCATGGGTACTCATCGGGTATCCTCGGTACTGTCGGTATCGATCGATGTCACCCAGGCTGCCTTAGTGGTATCGGCATTGCCGATACTACCACCGGCGTCGGAACTGTCGAGACATGCATCGCTAGCCTCGCTCTCTTCGATGCCGAGTCTTGAGTCGATATTGAGTCTCGAGGACTGCGTACCGACGCGTCCTGGAACCGACTCCTGTCGTTTCCAAATAGGTAGTTCCGCAGATCCTAGCCATAACTCCCTCATGATCTCGGTACCACTACAGCAGTTCCCGATGACTACTTCACTTGCTAGTCCTTTATCAGTAGCAATGTTGATGCCTGTTCTTGCACCGATGCCTAGTTTGGAACCCATACCTGGCATTGGTGCAGTACCTTGTACGTCCTCTGATACTCAAGCTCTTTCTTTAGCCTCACCAGGAATAGTTTCCATAGGAGATCAGTCTTTTCAAGCTTTTCTCCTGGATATGGCAACCTTTCTTAATATCTCTATCCCTGGTTGTGATCCAACCCATGGCTCACCGGCAAAATGCAAAATATACAGTTTCCTTTACATCCTGCTCTGCAGGATCTCCTTCTCAAGGTATGGAAATCACCCTTACGACTTCCTCAAGTTTCTACAGACATTGAGGTTAGGTACCGAGTACCACCCTCTCCAGGGTTCCAAAAACCTCAACTTTCTCATCGTTCCCTTGTAGTGGAATCAGCACTGAGGAAAGTTAAGAGCAAGAAGAAGCATTCTTCTTATCTGCCGGGTCGTTCTTCAAGAACACTCGATGCTTTTGGTCGTCAAGCCTTCCAAAACTCTATGCTGGCCTCCAGAATTCTTTCATATATTTTTCACATGAGTCTAACACTCCAGGAAGTCACAGAGAAATTATCTCTTTTGACCCCTTTTTTACCAGAGCCCAAGGCTACTGATTATTCCTTGCTCATCAATCACAGCCGGAATATATCCTGGTTCCTTTCTCGTGCTTCTATAGACTCTTTTGAGTCCGTTAGCAGATCCTCTGCTATTGCCATTGCAGCACGTCGCAGAGCCTGGCTTGAAGCTTCAGACCTGAGCAGATGGGCACAAACTATACTGGCTCATTCTCCTTGTACAGGAGAAGGTCTCTTCAATAAGGAGGCTTTACGTCAGGTTGCTCAATGCTCCACTGACTCTCCTTCCACTAAAGACCATTCTAAGCCACCTCCTTCTTCAAGGGGTAGGAAATGTCCTACCAAACCTTCTTTCCCTAAGAAAAGAAAGTTTCATTCATCTCCTGCCCATCATTGGGCTGTACCTAAACAAGGGACGCCTCAGCCTAGCCTGAAGTCCTCCAGCTCTGGCCAGTCTCAGCATTCCCAGCAACCATAGGGGCCGGGAATTGTAATCTACAGTTCACTTCTACCCATTAGAAGTTTATTCACTGTGCTCTTCTTTTTCAGTATACTAACCTATCGGAAAATTTTTGTTCAGGGACTACAGACTTCTCCTCTTCTTACTATCTAGAAGAGCAGTTGCAACTATCCCCTGATAGTTCTGTCCCAACTGAACGTTTTTTCCTTCAGTTGACTTACCCTATGGGTACGTCACCCTCCAATTACTTACTCTACCCTCTCAACCGGGTTTTTTTTTCCCTGACTGAGGGGTACCATACTGAAAAGCTTCTCTAGCAAGCTCGTTCCTCGGACAAGGAGAAGGGATATCTCCTCTCTTTTCTTGTCTGTTTTTCTTTATTGGGCACAAGACAATCTCTCTGCTGTTTCCAACAGCAGCCGTGCCTGCAGGAGTTACAGTACTTGTATTACTGGTACTTTTTACAAGTTCCAGTCCCTTGTTCAAAATTTTGTCTAGCCTCAGTAGTGATTCCAAGCTATTCGTCATCTATCTTGGATCCTCCTACTCGTTTAGGCTTTCTCGCATTATTCTAACCATCTCCTCTCCTAGGATATGGCAACACACCTGACTTCAGTCAGTTTGTCTCATATCTCTCCTGCACAATGCTCTCTGCACTCTTCAGAGAAGCTTTCTACTATGAGGGCCTTGCTATAGAGCATTGACCTTGTCTCTGAAGCTTCTCTATTAGTAGGGAAAAGCTTATAAACCCTTCCCATGCCTGTGAGGGTTTCCACACCCTCTATCCTGGGGTGTTAACACGAGATATCAGTTCTTCTGCGTGAAAATCCAAAGCTGATGTTTACGCATGCTACCTCTGGGTCCCTCCAGTATGTCCCTCTGGTATCATCTTCTGCGTTTCTGCACATCTGCCATGTCAGTGTTCTGTGGAACTCCCGCCTTGTTCCTTACAGATTCATATGATCATCTGTTTTCACGCGAACATCACGGTTATCTGTTGGATTGTCTTCCTGCATCCCTCAATCCACGAAAATAGATTCTCTATACATATCCCAAGTGGGTTCACACTCTTGAACGCAGAATCTTTTTCTTTTATATTCCCCATGTACAGTTATGGGGCTGGGTGGTAGACAGGTATCTTCAACCTGTTCTTTGGTATGTAGCATCTCCATATATGTCTACATACCTATCTTACTCTGGTGGTGCAAAACCATGCCCCACAAATGTACATATATGTAGATAGCAAATATAGATATAGATATAGATATAGATATTTTTCACCACCCATATCCTAATATACACATCTGGACATATGTATGTATATATATATATAGATAGATAGATAGATATAGATATAGATATAGAGATAGAGATAGAGATATAGATATAGAGATAGAGATAGAGATATAGATATAGATATAGAGATATAGATATAGATATAGATATAGATATAGAGATAGAGATAGAGATAGATATAGAGATAGAGATAGAGATAGAGATAGAGATAGAGATAGAGATAGAGATAGAGATATAGATATAGATATAGAGATATAGAGATATAGAGATATAGAGATATAGAGATATTCCAGCCACATATATATATTCCAGCCACATATATATATGTGTTTGATGGGGGGCTTCTTAAGGGTTGGTCTGTCTTACACACTATCACCCTTACTGTCTATACACATGTTTTACCTCCTAGAGGTTTTAGACAGTCTGTCGCCCTACAGCCCATACCATATTACGATGCAGAAACTGTTAGGCACCAATAACCACTTTGGTGCTAACATCTTCCATTTTTTCTTTAAGCCCTTGAAGCATCCAGCTTCAATATTTTTTCCTATCTCTCGCCAGCTAGGAAAAACAGTGTACCTCTTTCTTTTTGAGTACACAACTGTTTTCCGTGGGAATAGGGGTTTTTTCCAGTCCCCCTCTTCCCGCCAGGACTGGGCTAGTTCTCCAACTCCGTCAGTCTTCTTCCTTTAGTCCTCAATGTTAATGACCTTATGCCTAAAGGACTTTTCAGCTTTTCCCATAAAGCTTTCCATTGAAGACCTGACATCTAATCCTACCCAGTTGACACCTGGATCATCTACTACCTCCAGGTCTGGACCTTCATCCTCACTACTGAGAGGTCACCTTGAAGAGTCCGCCACTGCTTATCCAGTAGACTCCATCATGCTTTCTACTTCCTACAATACAGTAGGTAAGCTGCATATTTTATGTGTACATTAAATGTGTTTTAATGCCACTCATCATATCTACCAAGGACTCCTGTAGTCTGTAGAACACCTAGTCCTTGGCTATGCTGTTTCTTTCCTCACAGCTCCTTTATTGTCAACTCCTACCCTCCATCCCACATTGGATGCCGGGATTCCTGGAGACAAAATGCACCCCTGATCCGGGCACTTGCATTTTTATGGGATCTTCCCCTGGCATCTCCAGCTAGGGAGTCCCCATATGTGAAGACTCATTCCTGCTTGTTCCTGGAGATAGCACAGTTACTTACCTGTAACAGGTGATCTCTGGGAACAGCAGGAATTAGTCTTCACAACCCTCCCACCTCCCCTAGGAGTTGCATCTTTTTTATCTTCTTCCTTTTCTCTCCTCGCCTTTGTCTCAGCTCTGAAACTCAACTGAAGAGAGGCTGTGGAGAAGGCGGGAAGTCACTGCGCAGGCGCGAGGGATGCTGCTAAAAGCTTTCTGATTGGAAGCTGGGCAGCATTCCCGTGCAGGCTCCGTCGGTACCGACGTACCCATATGTGAAGACTAATTCCTGCTGTTCCCAGAGATCACCTGTTACAGGTAAGTAACTGTGCTATCTCCCCCTATTATCCAATCCCGCCGAGCCAGTTTTGTAAACTCCCGTACCGTCTATAAAAGCTTCCTTTTGGCCCACTGGGGGCATATACATTCAAAATTGCTATCTCTGCTTGATCCACTTGCCCTGCGATCCACACTGTGTGTCTCCCCCCAAATCTCCCAGAATAAATGGGACCCTCTTATGTTCAAGAATGGCTACCCCCAGTTTCTTGGAGTTATATGCAGAATAGAACATCTGGGTTTACCCCAAGCATCTCAGTTTCTTATGATCCTCTCTGGTTAAGTGTGTCTCTTGTAGGAGGGCAAAATCGGCCTTCACCCGCACTAAACTTGTCAGTATTCTCTTCCTTTTAATGGGGCTATGTACACCTCTAACATTCCATGAGGCAAATATGTAACCCCCATATCGCTCTCTGGACCTTTCTAGTCATCCTTACCTCCCTTTGTGCCACACTGTTAACACTGAGCCACATTGATACATCAAAACAACATAGAACAATTAACATCACATACTACTTCCACTTTATCTTCCCCTCTTCACCTCTCCTCCCCTTTTCCTCTGAATTCCACTTTCCCTCCTTTTTTTGCTTCCGCAGAGCTCAAAGCTGTCTTACTCCCGTCTCACACCACTCCTCCCCCTCCCCCCCTCCAACCATCCCTCCCCAGTTTTGCCAATTAAACAGACCTCCACTTGGCTTCCCTGTGGAAGCCGACTACCTTCTCCCTCATAGTCCATCCTTTCCTGCGCCACAGATCTGTGTTACTTCCAGTTCAGCCCTCTCCCTGAGTTCTCAGTTTCTGCGATTCTGTAGCTTGGCCTGCTCTCTGTTCCTCCGTTGGTGCGGTCGATACATCACGCTCCATCTCCTGCTCCCCCTGCTCAGTCACCTCCGCCTGGGTGGTAGAGCCTCCTCTGCTGTCCATGGCCGCCACGTGGATGTTTCCTCTGCGCACTGCTCTAGTCTTAAGATGTTTCTCTAGTGTCTCCATGCTGTGAAAGTATTTTCTCACACCATTCTCCATCAATACTAGTCGTGCTGGATACCAAATTACCACCTGTATCCCTTTCTGTGCCAGGGTGTGTTTGAATGTCACCATGTCCCTGTGCCTTCTCATAGTCTCCAATGCCACATCTGGGAACACTGAAACCCTCCATGATTTGAATGTGATGTATCCCGATCTTCTGGCTAGATGTGTGCAATTCTGGTCGCCGTATCTTAAAAAGGATATAGCGATTTTAGAAAAGGTACAGAGAAGAGCCACCAAAATGGTAAAGGGGATGGAAGGATACTCCTATGAAGAAAGGCTAAAAAGGTTAGGGCTCTTTAACCTGGAAAAGAGACGGCTGAGGGGAGATATGATAGAAGTCTATAAATTAATGAACGGAGTGGAATGGGTAAACGTAGATCGATTGTTTACCTTATCAGAATATAGAAAGACTAGGGGACATACAATGAAGCTACAGGGTAAACTATTTAAGACTAATAAAAGAAAATACTTTTTCACTCAACGTGTAATCAAACTCTGGAATTTGTTACCGGAGGATGTAGTAAAGGCTGTTAGTGTAGCTGGGTTTAAAAAAGGTTTGGACAAGTTCCTGGAGGAAAGGCCCATAAACCATTATTAAGAAGTGACCGAAGATATCAATGCTTGACCCAGTTCAAGCATTGTGGAACTTGTGTCTCTTGGGGAAACTGCTAGGTATGTATGACCTAGATTGGCCACTGTTGGAAACAGAATACTGGGCTTGATGGACCTTGGTCTGACCCAGTATGGCATATCTTATGTTCTTATGTTCTTATGATGGATGATATGTTCCCTATCCTGCAAAGGCAGCAGCTTAACTATAAAGGCCCACGGCCTCGCATTGTTCTCTGGGCGGGGACGGAGCTTTCGGTGCGCCCGCTCAATCTCATAGGCCTCCACTGAAGGACAGTCTAGAAAACATTGTACCAGTAAAACTTTAACAAATGCTATGGAGTCTCTACCTTCCTCCCCATCTGGAACTCCAAAGATCCACACATTTGACCTTCTTTCCTGATTTTCCATGTCTTCCATTTTAGCTTGCAACCAGCCTAGTTGTTGTTTGTAGGCGTGCAACCTCCTTCCCCACCTGTACCTGTGTATCCTCCATAGAGCTGATTCTGGCTTCAGCCTCCTCCAATCGCACCCCCACTGCCACGAACTTATCCTCTATCTTGCCAAGGACCTTATTAACAATTTCTGTTTTTGAGTCCCTTATTTCTCTCAATATGGTGAGGAGATCTGTTACTGTCTCCAGTACTTGCCGTAGAGGACGCTGGGGAAGCCGGGCCTTGCACCACCACCTCTGCTGCACTCATACCGGAAGTCCCAAATACACTTTTAATTTAGGGGGCACCAGTGGGACCTGCAGGGGTGCAAAGGGGGCAATGCTGCTGCAGAGAGAAAGGACATAGCAGCTGCTGCCACTTGCCCTTTCCATGCGTTCCTTGCATTGGCAGGTAATGGGGGTGCTTCTGTGCTGCCTGCTAATGCAAGGAATGCAGACCCGTGCAGGTAAATGTAAGCCCTGTGCAGTAAATGCAAGAAAGATGCCGGCTGCTCCCTCTGCATTTAATGCACAGGATTTGCACTTTCCACAGGTCATTTTGACATATGCCTCACAGTAGATGCAAAAACTCTTAACGCACTTTAGTAAACATGCCCCTTAGCAATTTTAGTAAGCGTCTTAGGGTTAGCCGGCAGGTCTTGTACCATCAGTGCTTAAGAGGGGGTTTAGGGGTGCCTAACCTTCGGGTTTATTATAAGGCGGTGCAGCTGAGGGCAGTGTACTTGTGGAAACAGGAAGACCTGAGACAGTGGGTAAAGGTAGAACAAGACACTGGCGATTTTTCCTTTCTTCACTTATTTGGTTGCGCCATAAATTGGGAGTGTTATGAACAATTAGGAATCCCTTTGTATGGTGTATGTTTAGAATTTGGTAGCGTTTGTAGGAACAAATTGCTGGAGGGTAAGAATATTTCTGTTTCGTCCCAGATTTGTTTTAACCCGAGTTTTGAGCCAGGTTGGTCTACAGGAGTGGTTGCGTTTGGCAGATGGGAAAAGATGGGGTTTAGGACAGTTGGACAACTGTATACTGAAGGGTCCATCCAAGCCTTAGTCTCTTTGAGAGCAATATGGATTGGACCCCCCTGGGATTTTTATGCCCTTCTCCAGGTTAGGCACTATGTTAGCTCCCCTGGGGTGCACAATAATTTAGAAGGGGATAGGACTTTCTTTGAATAATTATGTGCAGGGTGCTGGGGGTCTAGAACTCGTATCAAGGTTATACAGGGCATTGGCTGAGGAGCAAGAGGTGTAGTGCCATGCAATATAGGGAAGTGGGAGCATGATCTGAGGGGCCTCCTGGAGGAACAGGATTAGTTGCAAATCTTTCAAAATATTTCAGGATGGCCCGTCTCTTTACGCCTGGTGGAACTGGGGTTTAAACTTATGTTTAGATGGTATTTGACCAGATGTTCCCATTGTTTTTCTTCCAGGATTGGAAGTGATGTGGGGTAGAGGGGGACTATTTATTGATTTATTTATTTACATTCTCTTATATACCGCGCTATTCCGCATCAGTGCGGTTTACATTGAACAAACTGAAATTACATTGAACAGGGCATTATAACTTGGAGATAATTATTTTACAGGGAACATGGGCTATGGACATGCCCTAAGGTGAAGAGGTATTGGGGGGAGGAGGAGATAACGTTCTTGAAAGAGGTTATGGGGAGAACCCTTCTATGCTGTCCTAAGCTCTTTTTATTGTTCTGTCGACGCCTGAGGGGTTCTAAAAAGGTATGAGGTTTCTCTCCCATGGGATAGCTGCTATGCAGCGTGAGATTGCAAGTAATTGGAAGGCGGAGATCCTGTTGGGTAGTAGAGGTGCCCAGCTAAAATTGGGCTATTTGTTGTGCTGTTTGATGGCTTTGAAAAAGGGGTAAGCAGAGAAACTTGGAGATGTGTGGGACAGATATGAGGATGGCTTCAAGTGCATGTTTGAGTTGGGAGAGGGGAAGGGAAAGGATGGGGGGGCCTGGCTGGGTTAGATTGCAGGAGGTGCTTTAGTAGTAGAGAAACATAGAAACATGACGGCAGAAAAAGACCGTATGGCCTATCTAGTCTGCTCTTCTATATCAACTACAATAGTCTGCTTTTTGCCTTTAGAGATCCTCTGTGTATGTCCCATGCTTTTTTGAATTCAGATACTATCATCGTGTCCACCACCTCCACTGGGAGACTATTCCACACATCTACCACTCTTTCCGTAAAGAAATATTTCCACATATTACTCTTGAGTCTGTCCCTTTCACCCTCATCCTATGTCCCCTCATAGCAGAGTTGCCTTAAATTGAAATAGACCCTCCTGTGTGTTTATGCCACGGAGGTATTTAAATGTTTCTATCATATCACCCTATCCTGCCTTTCTTCTAAAGTATACATATTAAGATCTTTAAGTCTGTCCTCATATGTTACATAACAAAGTCCACTAATCATTTTAGTAGCCACCCTCTGCACCGGCTCTAACCTACTTATATCCTTTTGAAGGTGAGATTTCAGAACTGCACACAATACTGTTAGCTACCAGAACAGATTGGGTTCTTTATTCTATGTATCAGTTACCCCAACTGATATTATTTTCTCTGTTACCACAACTGATGCTTATGCTATGAATTTGGTTTCGTCTCCCCGGATCCTGCTTCTCAGTACAAGCGCTTGGGAACAGCAAATAAACACCCTATAGGTATGATATAAGCTGCTCAGTTTATTCAGGGTATACATTAGCCTATATAGCCTAAAAATGTACCATATACGTCATAGAAAGTTACAGACAGATGCAAGGTTGAATTATATTAAGGTAAGGGGTCATCTTTGCACAGCTGTTTGCAGAGTTAAAAGGTTATCATTACAGAGCGTCCAAAAAGGTGATCTGAAAGAAATGGGAATCAGCATGTCTTGTCGTCTTTGCTCTCTTTACCTATTTCTCCATACAATGTGTGTGCATTCCTTTTCCAAAGCTAAGCTAAAGAGCTTTTCTGCAAGGTTAGCAAATGACCTATGTCCTACATTCACAGTAAACAAGCTAACAGACTTGTCTGCAAAGTTGGTAACTGACCTGTGGCCTACACTGGCAGCAAGTGTACTTGTAATAACCCTGATATGTCTGATACATATATAAAATTCCTTCTAATATATACATATTATTCCTCCATACATAATATTCCTCCTATCAAATACTCCAAATGAGGTCGCACCAGAGTCATACAGAGGCATTATCACTTTCTTTTTTTCTGCTGGTCATTCCTTTCCCTATACACCCAAGCATCCTTTTGGCTTTTGCAGTCGCCTTTTCTACCTGTTTAGTCACTTTAAGATCGTCAGACACAATTACGCTCAGGTCCTGCTCTTCTTTTGTGGACAGAATTACCTCACCCCCTACAATGTACTGCTCCTTTGGATTTTTGCAGCCCAAATGCATGACCTTGTATTTTTTAGCATTAAATTTCAGCTGCCAAATTCTCGACCATTCTTCAAGCTTAGCTAGATCCCTCCTCATGTTATCTGCTCCTTCCTGGGTGTCTACTCTTTTGCAGATTTTGGTATCATCTGCAAACAAGCAAACCTTACCCGACAACCCTTCCTCAATATCACTAACAAAGATGCTAAAATGAATTGGACCAAGGACAGATCCCTGCAGCACACCACTGGTAACCTCCTTCTCCTCAGAGTGAGCTCCATTTACCTGTACCATTGTTCGCCACCCACTCAACCAATTTCTAACCCAATCAGTAACTTTAGAGTCCATCCCTAGGGTGCACAGTTTGTTTATAAGTCGTCAGTGTGGAACGGTGTCAAAGGCTTTACAGAAATCTAAATACACCACATCTAGGGCTCTCCCTTGGTCCAACTCCCTGGTCACTCAGTCAAAGAAATCAATCAGATTTATCTAACAAGACCTGCCTCTGGGGAATCCATGCTGCCTCGGATTCTGCAATCCATTGGACTCCAGAAACTTCGCTATTCACTTTTTTAGTAGCCTTTCCAATAATTTACTAACCACAGAGATTAGACTAACTGGCCTGTAGTTCTCAATGTCATCCTTACGTCCGGTTTTGTGTAAAGGGACCACATGTCCTTTCTCCAGTCCTCCGGCACCACTCTTGACTCCAAAGAGGCACTGAAAAGATCAGACAGTGGAGAGACTAGAACATTCCCATGTTCCCTCAGTGTTCTTGGATGTATCCTATCCGGACCCATGGCTTTATTACTTTCAGTTTAGCTAGTTCCTCACAAACAGTCTTTTGAAAATCGTTTGAGATCCCTATTGCTTCTGTTCCTATTTGTGGGTGTTTTCTGAAGTCCTGCTCCTGGCTCTTCATCTGTGAACACAGAACAGAAATATTTGTTAAGCAATTCTGCTTTATCCTCATCAGTTTCAGCATATTCCTCCCCTGCACTCTTGAGTCTGACAATACCACCTTTGCCCTTCCTCCTCTCATTAAGATATCTGAAAAATGACTTATCCCATCCGTTTTATTGCTTTGGCTATTTCTTCTTCTTTTTGTACCTTTGCTTTCCTGACTACTTTACTAACTTATCTGTGTTTTTCCAAATATAGCTGCCTGTCTTCCTTTCTCTATGATCTGTTGTATTTCATGAAGGCCTCACGCTTTTTCTTCACCTTTTCAGCTGCTTCTTTTGAGAACCATAGTGGCCTCCTTTTTCTTTTACATTTATTTTCCTTTCTAACAAAAAGGTTTGTTGCCCTTAAAATATCCCCTTTCAGTTTTGCCCACTGTTCTACATCCCCCAGCTGTTCCCATCCCATTAACAACTTTTTGAGGTATTGTCCCATCTTGGCAAAGTTAGTTTTCCTAAAGTCTTAAGACCCTTGCTTTTGAATGGATTTTATCAGTCCTAGTCCTAATACTTAACCATACCATTTGGTGATCACTGGATGCGAGATGATCTCTCACTTTAATATCAGAAACACTTTCTGCATTGGTAAGCACTAAGTCCAGTATGGCCCTATCACGTTTTCTGTTATCAGTTGCCTGAATAGTTCTCTCTGTAGAGAATCCAGGATCTCCTTTTTTCTAGATGACAGCACAGCAGGGATGTGCCAATCCACATCCGGCATATTGAAATCACCCGTCAATAGCACTTCTCCTTTTATGGCAATACAGTGTATGTCTTCTATTAAATCTTCGTCCACTTCTGAGTTGGTTATTAGAGAGGGTTTGGTGGGGTGGGAAGTGGCAGATTGAGTAGAGCTGCAGAGTATGGTTTTGAGTCTGGATTGTTTTGGTAGCCCCTGTTAGGGGAGGGGGTATTCTTTCTTTATCTTTTCTTTCATTGATTTGTTGGTGGGGGAAATAAATTATGTGATTGTCTTGATGTTCATATATGATGTTGTGGGGTCTTTTCTGGTGTTGTGCTGGGATGGAGTTTGGTGGTTGTTTGGTTGCTTTTTGCAAAAATATAAGTTGCTAAAACAAAAGAGAGTGGTCAAACCAAACTCTTCAGCGTCTTCTACCATTGTAGGCTATCATAACCGTGCATTCCGCAGTGCAAGATTGGGGTGGGATTCCATTTACTTGGTGGCGTCCAACAATACTGGTCCTTCCGACCCATTCTGAACTTGAAAGCAGTCAGTGCCATGCTAAGAGTTCCCTTCTTCCACATTGAGACCCTTAGGTTAATCATTACAACATTACAATGGTCCAGTAAGGGAAGTTTGTAAGGGAATTTTTAAGGGGCATTTCCTGGACATTTCCAAAGAATAGTTCCATATTCCAATCCAGGAGCAACATGAGCAGTTCCTCTCCTTTTTCATCCTAGGCTGCCATTTTCAGCTTCATGCCCTGCCTTTTGGCCTGGCCACGGGGTCTCATACATTCTCAAAGATCATGGTGGTGGTGGTGGCGGCTTTCCTGCACAAGTAAAGATAACCTTCAATACCTCACTCTCCGTAAAGTAACTCCCTAACTTACATAGTTGGCTGTTTATATTATCTTATAGGCCGGAGTATGTTGTAAATTTAATTATGATGTTGTTGTTCAATTATTCAGTATGTTCCTTGTTCACTGTAAACTGCCTAGCGCAGAGTTAGTTGTGTTCTCTGTAAACCGCCTTGATTATGTGATAAAGCAGTATATAAAACCAATAAATAAATAAGGAATCCGGGTTCATCTGTATGTGGACGACTGGCTGATTGGGCCAACTCCATGGAGAATTCCATAGCAGACACTTCCCAGTTGATCTGGTGGTTGGAGAAGTTGGGATAGGTGATCAGCTCTCCCAAGAGCAGCCTAGTACCCTCCCAGGACTTGGAGTATATGAGTGCCTGCTTCAATATTTGCTTAGGTAGGATGCTTCTCATTCCAGAAAGATTGAAAAAGCTCAGGGGCCTGGGACTACCTGCAGCTCCTGGAGTTGATAGCACTGACCTGGGATGGATACCTTGGGCCAAGGCACACAGGTGCTCCCTGCAGGTATACCTTCTGATTCACTGATCTCCCTACTCCCAATTGTTCAAACAGCTCCCATCTCTTCCCCAGAAGATCAAGAGGGTGGCTTCAAACTCACTCTCTGATGGATGGGATGCTTCTGTAGGGGATGGATTGAGTGATAGTCACCACAGATGCTTGCTGGGCTGGGAAGAGCATTGTCTGGATCAGTTTGTTCAATGGCAATGGTATGCAGATCCCTTGAGACTGTTGGTGGAGTTTCCTGTATTGCTGCCTGAGAAGAGGGGACATCTGTGGTTGGATCCCCTGGTCATGTTTATGTTTATTGAATTTGATAAAACTGCCTTTCTGCAGGAATCAAGGCGGTGTACAATTTTCCAAAAAACAAAGAAAAGTCAAGGCCGGAGGCCAGTGAAAATAAGAAAGGAAGTTACAATGCTTTGACAGGAAAGAATAAGAGGGAGGAGAGAGAAGGATCCTGTTCCCTTCTTGCTTATGGACTGGCTCTTGAGAGGCATAAGCTGTCTAAGAAAGGATTCCTGGGAGTGGTAGTTGACACTCTTCTTAAGGCCTAGGGGACCTCTACCTTTTTGGCCTAGGTGAGAGTCTGGAAGGTTTTCAAGAGGTAGTTTCCTCTCAGGTCCTCCATGCCAGGAAGATGGATATAGTCACCATTTTTTCCTCCTTACTGTATAGTCTAGGTTGGACCAGGGTTTAACTCTGAACTTTTTCAAAGTTCGGGTGGTGGCTCTTGTTTGCTAACGGGGGCTTATTCAGGGAATGTCCTTAGCATCACACCCTGATGTGTCCTGCATCCTCAAGGAGATGAAGCAGATCTGGTCACGTGTGTGTACATTTGTATCACAGTGGAGGTTTTCTCTGGTGTTGAAGATGCTAAAATGTTAACCCTTTGTGCCCCTTTTATTAGACTTTCTCAAGGATTACATCCTGAAGGTGGTATTCTTGCTGGCTCTTGCATCTGCCAGGCAGGTGTTGAGCTACGGGCCTTGTCCTGTAGGGAACCTTTTCAGGTCATCTCAACAGCATCTGTCTCTCTGAGGACAGTACTGTCCTTTCATAGTCTATGATCCTGCCCTCCTCCTTAGAGGAGGATCTTTAGATGGACCTCTGATTGTATCTGTTGGATGTGAGGAGGGTATTAATGAAGTATGTGGAGCTTACTAATTCCTTCCATCGGTCAGACCATTTCTTTTGTCCTATTTAGTGGTCCAAGGACAGAGCTGGCAGTAATCAAGTACTTGATTACCCTAGTGGATTAAGTTAGCCATTAGTTCAGACAATCTTCTGAGTGGGAGACTCATGCTGGAGGGAGTCAGAGCTCACTCTACTAGAGCACAAGGTACCTGCAGGGTGAAGTCTGCCTCGGTGTCGCTGGAGGATATCTATCTGTTCATCTCTGAGCACATTTGTGAAGCACTACAGGTTATAGGTGGGAGCTGGAGTGGATGGCTCCTTTGGCAGAGCAGTTCTGTATGGAGTATCATCTTTCTCCTACTCCAGGTCCTGACTGTTTGAGTACATCCCACTTATCTGGAGTGATCTAGTAGGTTGATAAAGAAGTTTTACTACTACTTATTATCATTTATATAGCACTACAGAGCATATACAGCATTCTACATGTACAAGAGACATTCCCTGCTCATCAAAGCTTACAATCTAATCAAGACAGACCACACAACTGTGGACTAGGGGAATGGCAAAATACAAATAGGTTCTTACCTACTAATTTCCTTTCCTTGAATCCTGTTAGACGAGTCCAGGACCTGCCCTGGAAGATTACTCTTACCAGTTTGGGAGCTCTGTTGCCTTTTAACTGCATTTCAGTATCCATGCCTGATGCAGAATCAAGTGTGTTAAGAGCCAAAAGTTTGTACAAAGGGTTTTTTTTTTTTTTAGTGTGGGTGGTTTTATAACTTATCATTTTATTGGTACAAACACACCAAAAATACAGAGTGTAAACATTACCGTCCTGCATCTCATCTATCATATCATCCCCTACAATTCCCTGTCATTGACTTTTAAATCCCTAACTGTAACGCTTACAACACTTATACAACCAACCAAAACTATTCCCTTTAGTTCCCCTTCCTCCCTCCCTCACCCCCTCCTCTACCTCCCCCCTTATAGACTGACCTCCTGCGCCACTTTACAAGTGAATTCTAATACACATCAAGCTCACCCAGAACTGAAAACCGTTTTGGTAACTTAAGCATCCCCCTTCTATTGCAACTCCACCCTCCCACCCTTTTCCTTAGTCTGCCACTCCCCCCTGTTGATCCAGTCCCACACTCCCCTCCACTGTCTCTCCACCTTCTCCACCTTCCCTTTCTTTAACCCTGTTAAACGATGCATATGATACAATTCTGTCAGGTGCTGAACATACTTTCCCAAAGGTGGCAGTGAACTTTTCTTCCAGTGCAATGCAATTTCACACCTTGCTGCCAAAATACATTGCCATACAATGCTCCCATTGTCCCCCCCCCCCTCATCATTATCCTTTACTAGAAGACATAACTCAGGTGTGAGATCCACCTCCGCACCCGTGATTTCCCCAATAGCCTCTCCAATTCTCCCCCAATACTCCTGTACCAAGGGGCATGACCACCACATATGCCACCACGTTCCTTTCTCACCACACTGTCTCCAGCAGTCATCCGAACCACTTATCCCCGCTTTACACAACCTCTCCGGCGTCAAGTACCATCTAGATAGTACTTTCCACCCATTCTCACGCAAGGAGGTAGCAATAGAGACCCTTGCTGTGTTCTGCGCTGTCCTCTCCCAGTCACCTACCTCCCATGACACCCCTATCTCTTTTTCCCATGCCATCATATAACCTAACTTCTCCTCCCCTCTCTCCGTTAACCCTTTATAAATTCGAGAAATAATCCCCTTTCTGACCATCGAGCCTAAACAGCTACCTTCAAACCACCCTGGTTCCGCCCTCAGGTGGTATAGATCCCGGATACCTTTGAAATCTCTGACACCTTCCCCATGGATTATTTGAGACACTTGTTGTAGCCCACAGTGCGCCCACCTTTAGAACTGCTATTTCCGGGCACACTCTCTCTTCGCAGCACGCAACCAGTGACATTGCGCGTGCACAACTTTTCTCCCCTAACATCCCCTTCCTCTGGCGATTCCATACCTCCAGAGTATGGCCCACCAGTGGGTTATCCCCCCTCCTTCCCTTCCCTCCCCCTACCAACCTCTCCAATTCCCCTGGCCTAAATCCCGTCCCTTCCATTACCACCCAGTGCTTATGCTGTTCCCTCATCCAAGAATACACTGCTTTCAATTGCGCTGCAATGCTTGTTCTCGCTAATCTTCTGCTCTCCGCTGTCACTCGTTGCCATCTTGTAGGTCCCCTCCTGGAGGTCTCGACTGTAGCATTCCTTGTCTCGGTCTGGGTCCTTCCTCCCTCAGGGAGATTGGTCAACCCCAACTCCCTAAGGGCTCTCCAAGCCTCCTCGCTCGACTGCACTCTTCTTTATTTTATTTTATTTAACAGTATTTCTATACCGCCTTATCCTACAATCAAGGCGGTATCACAGCAAAACAATCAAAAGAGGTGAACGTGAATTTCATGCAATGAAAGCTATATCATGATTTGTGTGTGAGAAGTTATAGTGGGTATGATTAGTAGAACTATGTACATAGTGCGCTATGATACAGTATGTGCTATAATACAGTATTCTATACATTGGGTATTAAGATTCATCGAGTGCCATTATACAATTTCTTATCAGGGGGTTGGAGGGGGGTATGTTAGGATTTCCTGGTAGTTAGATCAAGTGACGTGTCCATAGTGTTCTATGAACAGCGTTGTTTTCAGTTGTTTGCGGAAGTCTTTGAGGTCCGTCGTCGATCTCAGCTCGTCTGGGAGGGAGTTCCAGATTGTTGGGGCAGCCAGGGAGAGTGCTCTTTCTGTGGTGTCTTTGCGTGTTTTTCTGACATTTCTTGGGATGCTAACTCAGTTGGAGGTTCCTTTTCTTCTGGGGCGTGTGCTGGTGTCTGGTTGTATGAGGGTGTGTAAGCTGTTGGCTGAGGTGTGTTGTTTGATCTTAAGTATGTTTATGATTGTTTTGTATTTGATATGTGAACTAATTGGGAGCTAGTGAAGGTCTTTTAGAACAGGAGTAATGTGTTCATGTCTTGTTGATCCAGATATTATGCGGGCTGCCGTGTTTTGTGCTAGTTGAAGTGGTTTGAGTGTTTGCTTTGCTAGTCCAAGGTAGATGGGGTTGCAGAAGTCCAGTAAGGGGGTTATTAGAGCTTGGCATACGTTACGGAAATGCTCCGTGGCGAGGAGGGGTTTCAGTCTTCTGATTTTTTATTTATTTATTTTATTTATTTATTTAAAGTCTTTTCTATACCGTGCTCTTCGAGTCAGCTCGGTTTACATATAACAGAAACATTATCCATAAGTAAGGAGAAACCGTACTGGACTTACATAAAACAGGATATAAGAACTTGGGTTGAACTGGGTAAACTATCTACAACTCTAGGCTAAGGCAGGTTGCTGTCTGTATGCATCTGCTGGGGATAGTGGTTCTATTGTGTGGTATGCATTTTTGACTGTTTTGTTTACGTGAGGCTTGAGATTCAGTTCGTTGTCAAGGGTCACTCTGAGGTATTTTACTTCTGATTTTATTGGTATGGTTGTGTTTTGTACCTTGATATCCGGTGGGTGGATGAAGTCTGGGTTGCGAGTGATTAGTGCCTCCGTCTTGCTGTAGTTGATTTGATTTCCCTTTAAATGTTATCAGGAGTCCAAAAGGAAATAGCCACTTATATCTCATGTCCTCTCTCCTCAAGTAGCTCGTCACCTCCCTAAGGTTTCTCCTGCATTGAAGCATTCCCATTGATAGATCCTGGTACAAATCCAGTCTGTGCTCATCCCAAGTGAACTGTCGCACCGCTCTGGCTGCCCTCAACAGTTTTTCTTTTGTTTTGTATGAGCTCAGGCATACCACTATGTCTCGTGGCTGATTTTCTCGTGCTGGGCCAAGGACCCTATGAGCCCTCTCTATCCGCATCTCCTCTTCCACTTCCTCTCCTGTTGGAGCTGCTGTTGTGAGAAGTGCTCGGAAGATTCTAGTCGTAACCTCCTCACAATTCTTATATTGCGCTACTTCTGGCAGACCGCGTATCCGCACATTGCAGCGCCTGGAGCGATCTTCCAGGTCCTCCACCTTCCTCTGTTGTTCTTCTTGAACTCTCCGCACTTCCTCCCAGCCCTTCTGCAGCCCCTCTAGTGTTGCTTCCTGCTGCTCCAGCTGGTTTTCGGTCTCAGCTACTCGAGTCCCCAATTCTACAATATCATGTCTCAAGGACTGTATAGATTCTTTCAGTTCATTTTTGATTCCGTTAATCTCTTTCTTAATCTCCTCTTTCATCTCCGACAGCCACTGCTTGAGCAGCTTAGCCATTCCCGGGCTGCTGGCCCGCTCTAGATCTTCCTCCTGCTCCTCCGGGCGGTCCATCCCTGCTTTGTTCTCTTGTTCACCTTCCTTCCCTCTTCTTGATGTGGCGTACAGTGACTTAAACTCTGCTAGCTTCTTTTTTGCGGCTAGCACGCCCTTGGCTTTATCCATGGATTCGTCCTTCCCCTCTAAGGTGGGGCCCCCCTTTTCCTTGAGTCACCGCTCCCTCGTCACCTTCTCTCTTCCTGATGGGCTATCTGCCCAGCTTTCCTTAGCAGCAGGCCTCTGTCACTTAATTCCTCTGTTCTGGGCAATCCTCAGGTATCAATACTGTGCAGTCCTCTGTCTCTCTCTGCAAGCAGCCTCCCCTCTGCACCTTTATGTACTGTGCGTTGGCTCCCACTTTTGTCTGCTCCCTGGAGGTACTGGGGGTCACCGCCTTGCCTCCCCACATGCAAGAAGACTCTCCGCCTTACCGCCGCAGCACTCCCCCCGTTTTCTCAGTTTCTTCACCAGGCCCCAGCGTCTACCAGTGCTGCCACGCTGATCCGCTGTCTCAGGCTCGGCTCCTCTGCCAGCAGCCGTTTCCTCCGTCTTCCTGGCTGCAATTTATAGCTGCTGTGCGCTCCCACGGCCTTGCTTTTGCCGCTACTACTACTGGGCTCCTCATGCGTTCGCCGGCCTGTCTTCCGATCCGGGGCTTCCGCCTCTCTTTTTCGCCGGGCGTAGCCGCCGGCGACAAGGTGCTCCGCTTCTCCTCCCCCCCCCCTTCTCCAGGGGTGCTCCGCTTCTGCCTCCTCTACTTTCCGCCCCTCTCCTCACACATTCCGGGGTATTTTTCCCCTTTTCCTCAGGCCGATGGCGCCGGAGCTCAAGCCAACGCGGCCATGCTCCCCGATGTCGTCACTGGAAGTCCGTACAAAGTTATTTTTGATTCATACTGTTTCTGAGTTTTCAGTTCTGCTTTCTGCTTGGGAAGCGTCCTACAGGCTTTTCTCAGCGCTGCACTAATATACAGTATATATGAATAATGATATCGCTGAAAGTTGCTCTGCCTTCACCTGCTGGCTGGATAGCATAACCCACTGATCTGGACTGATCTAGTGGGATTCAAGAAAAGAAAGTTAGTGGGAATGGAAAATTTGTCCATAAAAGCTAATGGCACAATAAGACATAGGGTCTTGTTTGCAAAGCCATGGTAGTGGCTTCCGCTCGATATCAGAGCCGCGGCCCCATTGAATTCAATGGGGCCGCGGCTCCGATATCGGGCGGAAACCGCTGCCGTGGCTTTGTAAACAACCCCCATAATTACATAAAAATACTTTAAAACTGTTAAATATAACTACTGAACAATGCTTTTCTCAACTGACCCTTTATTTATAGTCATTAATCCCCAAATGTTTGCTTTAAGCTGCTTCCTGAAGAATATACAATCCCTCTGAATCCTAAGACTTACTGGGAGCGAATTCCATAGTTTAGGCTCAGCTACAGAAATTGCTGAATTCCACATGTTTGTTTTTTAATATATTTATAAGTTGCTGTGTGGAACTGTGCCAAAAACGTTACTGAAATCTTAAGTAATCACATCCAGGGCTCATTCAAGATCCACCTCACTTCTATTCCTGTTTGTGGGTATTTTGTGAGATCCTGCTCCTGGCCTTTAATCTGTGAACACCATAATAAAAATATTTGTTAAGCAATTCCACTTTATCCTCATCAGCTTCTGCATATTCCTTCCTTTCTCACTTGAGTCTGAAAATACTGCTTTTGTACTTCCCTCTGCCACTAACATATCTGAAAAACGTTTGTCTCCCCATTTTACTTCATTGGCTTTTTTCTTTTTTGTTTTATTGAAAATTTTTAAATACCAACCAAGATAAAAACATGTACATAAACAGAGTTTCTCTTTGCCATTCTGAAATACAAACACTCCGATCCTAAACAGGATAAAGTTATCCAACCAACTTTTAGGTTACCCACCAGTCCCCTATGATAAAATAGATAGTACCAAACCCCCACATGCACAAATGCTCCATCTTACAATTCAACCCCCTCCATCTATACAGAGTCCAGCTCAAAGTAATTGAGCTCCCCCCATCCCCCTGCCTCTCCCACCCCATATCTCCCTCCTATATTCCCCCCTCTTCTTCC
This sequence comes from Ichthyophis bannanicus, assembly GCA_033557465.1. Lineage (NCBI taxonomy): Eukaryota > Metazoa > Chordata > Amphibia > Gymnophiona > Ichthyophiidae > Ichthyophis > Ichthyophis bannanicus. The sequence goes on from CM066036.1 coordinate 455,686,651, forward strand.
CTACTACCCCTCCCCCCTCCCCGCCTTTCTTCCCCTAGGACATACCAAAGTTTCCCCCACTTTCCCATAAATTTATCCACCCTCTCTCGCCGCGCTGCCGTCAACTTTTCCATCACAACAATATGCCTAAGCCTTCCCTCGAATTCCCCTTCTGTTGGCACCTCCCGCCGCTTCCAAGCTGCCGCCAATTCACATCTAGCTGCAATCAAACAAGCCTGCACCATTGGGCCCCCCCTCCCCCTACCCCTCCCTCCACCACAAGAGCAAACATACCCCTGGGTCCCTCGCCACCTCCACCCCCAATTCCCGTTGCACCCATCTCAGGACCTTTTCCCAGTATATTTTAACCTTCACACATCCCCATCAAATATGCCAAAAAGTGCCCACCTCCCCACACTCCCTCCAGCAACTCGCCATGACCCCTGGGAAAATCTTATGGAGCCTCTCCGGAGTGTAATACCACCTAAACAGAATTTTATACCAGTTTTCTCTAATACTGCTCGCCCACGGTAGCCCCCTCACCCGATCCCAAATGTGCTTCCATTCCACCTGTGTCACTACCCCTCCTAATTCCCTCTCCCACTCCTCCATATACCGGAACTTAACCCCCTCAGATTCCTGCACCCCTTTATACAATCTCGATATCATCCCCTTTGTCCCCAATTTCCCATACCAGAGAGTTTCTGTCTCCGTCACTTCTCTCCCCATCCCTCCCACCACCCCCCGCTCCCCTGCAAGAAATATCTAGCCTGAATATATGGGAACCTGTCCTGATCCTCCAACCCAAACCCTTCCTTAACCTCCTCGAATGGTTTCATCTCCCCCTCTTCCATTAATTGGTAAAAACACTCCAACCCCTTTGCCATCCACTGGCCGAATCGCCCCCCCCACCCCGGTTTAAAGGCCCTCCATCCCCTCCACGGCATCATCAATGAAAATTGCCCTGCCCTCCTCCTTCCCCCCTTTGCCCGTACCCCATCCCACACCCCCGCCACATGCTGCATTGCTGGTGAGCCCCCTCCCAGAGCTCTACGGTCCTGCCTACCAGCCCACAATCATGCCTCCAGTCTACCCCCTTTTACCCGCGTGCGCTCCAAGGCTACCCAAGGTTTTAGGCCCCCCCCTCCTCCTCCAATCCATGACATGGCGCAACTGTGCCACCCTATAGTAATCGTTAATATTAGGCACCCCCAGCCCCCCTTCCGCTTTCGGAGCATACATAACCTCCCTGGCTATCCTCGGTGGCTTCTTATTCCAAATATATTGAAAGACTTTCCTTTGCACTTTCCTCAGCACCTCCTCCGGCACCCTCACCGGTAAGGCCTGAAACAAGTACAACAACCTTGGTAACACATTCATTTTGACCCCCGCTATCCTTCCTAACCACGACACCTCCTGCCGCATCCACCCATCCAAATCCCGCTCCAGCTCCCTCATCACCCTCAGATAATTGGCTTGATATATATCCACATATTTTGCCGGCAATTGTACCCCCAGATAGCTCATTGAATGTTTAACCCACCGCAAAGGGTAGAGGCTCCTCAACTGCTCCTCCACTCTCGGAGACACCTTCACCCGCAAAACCTCCGTTTTGTCCAAATTCATTTTGAAACCCGATGCCACCCCAAATCTCCCCACCACCTCCAAAACCTCCGGCAGAGACCTCTGTGGCTGGCTAAGATATAGAAGGATATCATCTGCATACAGGGAGATTATATGGCTAACGCCCCCCCCCCTTTCCAGGCCCATAATCCTTATCATTAGTCTGAATTTTATGCGCCAACGGTTCTACACTCATCGCAAATAACAGAGGAGATAAAGGGCACCCCCGCCTCGTTCCCCTCCCAAGACTAAAGTCCTTCGAATAGCTCCCATTTACTTTTACCCTTACCCTTAGCCCTGCATATAACCCCCTTATCCATTTCCGTAAATTTGCCCCACCCCCATTTTCTGCATAACCTCCATCAAAAAATCCCAATTTACCCTGTCAAATGCCTTCTCGGCATCGATGGACATTAAGATAAATTCCTTCTGTCCATGCCTTGTTTCCCATGCCACCCCACCGCCCTCTTAATGTTATCCGAACCCTGCCTCCCCGGAATAAACCCTGTCTGATCGTCCTTTATCACCCCTGGCAACCAGGGCACCAATCTCTCTGCTAGCACCTTTGCCAGGATCTTTACACCCACATTAAGAAGGGAAATAGGCCTGTAAAAGCCACAATCCTTCGGGTCCTTCCTGCCCTTCAGCAGGACTGATATCCCTGCCGTTAACATTCCCGCTGTCAGTCCCCCCCCCTTCCTCCAGCATCCCATTATATACCTGACCCATTATCTCTCCAAGCTCCTCACCAAATACTTTATAAAAGGCGCTCGACAACCCGTCCAACTCCGGCGCTTTTCCCCCTGGCATCCCCTTAATAATCTTAGCCACTTTCTCTCTCGTAATTGGTGCTTCTAACCCTTCCTGCACCTCCTCTGGTAACGTTTGCAATTCTATCTCTTCCAGGTACTGGCATAACTGCTCCTCCCCCATCCCCTCCTCTCTCTTGTACAATTCTTTATAAAACTGTCTAAACTGCTCCTGAATCTCCTCCTCCCCATAATATACCTCCCCCTCTCCCTCTTATCTGGTATATGCGGGAAGCCACTGTTCGCCTCCGTAACCGCTGCGCTAACATTCTCCCCGCCTTATTACCAAATTCATAGTATCTCTGTTTAACCAGAGACAATTCAAATGCCACCTTCTCCACCTGCAATCCCTGCAATTCCCCCCCTTATCTTCTCCATAACGTGTCTATCCCGTTTCCTCCCCGACCTCTGATACACCACCTCCTCCTCCTTCAAAGCCCTGCCCAGCTCCACCTGCCTGCCAAATCTCTCCCTCTTCTTCCTTGACCCCCACTTGATAAACTTCCCCCTGATAACCGCCTTCAACCCTTCCCAAAACATAACCTCTCTGACCTCCCCATTGTTGTTGAGTGCCAAGTAGTCCTTAATCTCCCCCCTAATATCTTGAACCACCTCTGGGCATTTCAACAGGCCCTCATTGAGACCCCAAAATTTCAACCCTCTCCGTCTCTGCCCTTTCAGCACTATCTCCACCGCCCCATGATCCGACCAAGCAATTGGAATTATCCCCCCTTCCCTCACCCCTAACATCCACTCCTGATCCACCAATAACATGTCTATTCTGCTCCAGCTGTTATGGGGTACCGAATAATAAGTAAACTCCCGCTTCTGAGGATTCATCACTCTCCATGAGTCCACCAAATTCAGTTTCCTCATCAGTAATTCTAACCCACCTCTGTTTCGCCCCCCCCCCCCTCAGATCCCCCTGGCTCCCTATCCAACCTGGATTGCAACACCACATTAAGGAGTGACGGAGTGGCCTAGTGGCCTAGTGGTTGGGGCAAGGTACTTCAGGCCGGAAGGTCGGGGGTTCAAATCCCACTAGAGGACAGCAACCTTGGGCTGGAAGGACTGGGGTTTCTAGTCCCACAGGTGCTCCTTGTGGTCTTGGGCAAGCCACTTAACCCTCCATAGCCCATGTTGCCTGTAAAATAATTATCTCCAAGTTATAATGCCCTGTTCAATGTAATTTCAGTTTGTTCAATGTAAACTGCACTGATGCAGAATAGCGCGGTATATAGGATAATGTAAATAAATAAAATCCCCTCCCCACTACCAACTTCCCTACCCCCTGCCCCCCCCCCCCCCAGCAACTTCCTCATCCTCCTCCAGAAACTCACCTGTTTCCCATTCGGCCCATACACTTACACCAGAATAATATCCTCCCCTCCGCACTTACCCACTATCCTCACAATTCGCCCTTCCCCATCCTCAAAACTACGCTCTATCTGAATCCCACTCCCCTCCCCCTTTATTAACACCGCCACCCCACCCTTCCTCCCTCCCTCCCGGTTACAAGAATAATATTGTTCTGCATATCGTGCATTTCTCATCAGCCCTACATCCTTCCGGCGCAGGTGCGTCTCCTGCACCAAAACCACATCCCACTCATTCTTCATCACCTCCCGAAACAGCAACCGCCTCTTAGTAGGCAAATTCAAACCCTTCACATTAATAGTTCCCACCCATAGCATCATTTCTACTTATATGCTCCCCCCTCCCTCCCACCGTCCGTGTCCACCATCCCCCCTCCCTTCCCCTTCCCATCCTCTCTTCTTCTCCCCCCTCCCACTTCCCATCCCCTCTTCCTCTCTTCCTATCCCCCCTCTCCCCTCCCTTCCCACCCCCCCATCCTCACCCCCCCTTCTTTCTTTCCTCCTCCCTACTCCCCCCCTTCCATCCTCCCATGTGTGTCTGTCTTGTCCCGCCTCCTTTCACCACCTCTCCCACTTCCCCCAGCGTTGCTTTGCTTACCCTTAACCAACAATTATAACTTACACTTAACCAGAACCATTCTTTCTCAACCCAACCCCGGCCCCACAATAAACAATTTACCATATACAATATACAATACATCATATACCATCACCCCCTCCCCCATGCCCTAAAAGTCCAGTGTCCATTTGGACCTAACGCCCTGGGCTCCCTGGTATCTCACATGCTCGCCATCCACCCGTTGCATCCTTCAATCCTTTGCAGTCACACTCTTGCTGTCCCACGCTCCTCGGATCTCCGTTGCAATCGCCGTCCTTTTGCTGCAACCCGTTGCCATCAGGAACCCTCCGGCCTCCGTTCCACCTCTCCTCCAGTATGCATAGCTGCACTCCTCTCCAGGCCCTTTGGTAGCTGCTCGCAGCCCAGCTCCCTTAACACTACCCATGCCTCCTCAGCCACTTTCACTTTCCGGGACACCCCATTTACAGTCATTAGCAGACCAAAAGGAAACATCCACCAATATCTCATATTTTTTCCTCTCAGATATGCGGTGACCTCTCTCAGCCCCCGTCGTCTGTCCAGGGTTCCCTTGGACAAATCATTGAATATTTCCACCTCGTTGCCCTCCCAAGCAATCCGACCAAACTTTCGCGCTATCTGCAGGATTCTTTCCTTTACCGGGAAGCTACTCATACAAACGATAATGTCTCTGGGCTGCTTATCTCTCTGCAGTCCCAGGCTGCGGTGCGCCCGTTCCACTCTGATCTTGCCCCCTTCCTCCTCACCTCCCCTCTCCAAGCTTAGCATATGGGTGCATAACTTTTGGACCACCAATACACAGTCCTTAGAAGCTTCTGTTTCTCCAATCCCTCTAATTCACAACTTGTTCCGGCGCGCTCGGTCCTCAATCTCTTCCAGCTTCTCTGTGATCTCCTCCTGCTGCCTTTGCAATTTGCTCTGTTCCGCCGCCATTTCCTGCAGCTCCCCTGTGCATTTCTCCACATGGTCTTCCAGCTCTGCCACGCGGTCCCCCAATCCATTTAAATCTTGCTGTATGCTCGACAGCGATTCCTTTATTTCTCTCTGCATCTCCGCCAGCTCAGCATATAAATCTTTTTTTAAATACCTTCAGCCAGGTATGCATCAGCACCTCCTCAGCTCCTCGCAGCTCTCACTCCCCCTCCTCCTCTGAGCTCGCCATTGCTCTAGTCTCCTCCATACTGCCCGCTTCTTGCTCCTCCGTTGCTTCCCTCTGTACATACAAGGACCGAAACCCCGCTAGCTTTTTGCGCGCTACCAGGGCCATCCCTACTTCAATCTCCTGGATCTCCACCGGCGCTGGGTTTAGCAACTCCTCCTCGTTTTAGCGGGACACAGACGGAGCCTGGCTATACTGCGGTCATTCGCTCCGTGATGTCACCGGAAGTCTGCATTGGCTTTTTTCTTCCATTTGTATCTTTGTTTTCCTGACAGCTTTTTCCAAATATTGATGCTTATTTTTCTCTTTTTGTAATCTCTTGTATTTTATGAAGGCCACCCTCTTTTTCTTCACCTTTTCAGCTACTTCTTCTGAGAATAATAGTGGCTTTTCTTTCCTTTTACATGTACAGTCAAACCTCTGTTTTCATGATTAATCCGTTCGAAAAAGTCGGACTAAAACCGAAACGTATGAAAACTGAAGCAATATTTCCCATAAGAAATAATGTAAATCCAATTAATCCGTTCCAGACACCCAAAAATATTCACAAAAAATACATTTTATAGAGAATAACTATATTTTTACATACAGAAAACAATGAGAAATAAATATAAATGACTAATGAAATGGATAAATGAACATTTAACATCACTGAAAGCAAGCTAAGTACAGTATGTTAACATCTGGCCGTAGCCACCCCTGACAAGCTGCTGTGCCCAGCTCTCTTCGGAATCACATTGAATTCAGTCCATTAAAATACCTTTACATTATCTGCTCAATGCCTTCAGAATGGCAGAAAATCTTAATGATATAGCTTCAGACGTACCCTGCAAGAGAAAGACTGCCTCCCACATTCATGCAACATCTTCTGCTTACGTTGACAGCTTTTCTTCCCTGCTACCGGGACAAAATCTCAGTCAAAAGACGTTGAAAACCGAAGCAATGCATGAAAACCGGGACAAAATCTCAGTCAGAAAAGACGTTGAAAACCGAAGCGTATGAAAACCGGGGCAAATGAAAACCGAGGTTTGACTGTATTTATTTTTCTAAGAAAAAGGTTTGTTGCCCTTAAAATATCCCCTTTCAGTTTTGCCCACTGCTTTTCTACATTCCCTAGCTGTTCCCATCCTGCTAATGATTCCTTGAGGAAGTCAGTTATATAAAGTTAGTTTTCCTGAAGTCTAGAACCCTTACTTTTGAATGGACTATATCATTTGTAGTCCTAATACTGAATCACACCATTTGGGTATCACTGGATGCGAGTTGATCACTCACTATAACATGAGAAACCCTCTTAGCCCTCATCTAAGAATCAACCTGCTCAGTGCACGTGGAAGCCTTACTCTCCAATTCCACTACATTCTGAGCAACAATAAAAATCATTGGTGTATATCAAAAAATGCCACTCATTCTCACTTAACATAGCCCAGAAGTAAAATATAAACATTAAAAAGCATTGCTAAAAGGGAAGAACACAACGATACTCCAAGCATCTTTCTGCATGCTGTTTGTCCTCCATCAAAACAAATTTTCTGTTCATGATCCAACAGGAAGGCTCTGAACCAAACTGGAATCTCACCTTAAATCCCAACCAAGGTGGGGAGGAGATAAAACATCATGATTGACACGTCGAACGCTGATGAAATATCTAACAAAAGCAGCATTCCTGTATTAGAAGAATTCTTATCCATAAAAATCTGGATATAATCAAATATAGAAACCATTAGTGATTCAGTACTGCTCCTCCTCTGAAACCTGCCCTGGAAAGGATCCAACATGTTATCCTCTAAATTATCAGTAAACTGGATCAACACTCATTTCTCTATTTTTGCCAAGGAGGGTAAAATTGAAATGGGGTGATTATTCATTCCTTTTCATCCTGTTAGACCAGTCTAGGAAAGTGTGTTGTGCCCTCAACCAGCAGATGGAGGCAGAGAACACTGACTTTTAGTGACATCATAACCAGTATAAAGAAAAGTGCAGCATTGTAACCTGTCAGTATTCTCTGCCTCCAGGAGATGAATGTGGTAGGTTGGGGCCTTGCTTCCGATGGCAGCTTGGAGTCTGTCTCCTATAAGCTGAGCCCCAGGCCTATACCAGCTTTTAGGGATCAGTCCACCTGCCTTTACCCTATTTGAGCTCAAAAGATGCCTATTCCAGGACTCTGACCCGAAGGTCTCAATCCTTGAAGAGGCTATGATAACCAGTGAGACCTTGAAGAGTTCCTGAGGGGATGGGGGTGACAAGTAGGGTTTTTTTAAAGCTGTTTTTGCCTGCATTTTAATTCTGCCTTCCACTTGTGCAGCCTTTCTCTATTCAGTGTCCTCCTCCCATCTCCCTGCATTGCAGCCTGAGTATGTGTGGTTAAAAAAAAAAGTGCTTATTCCTTATCGTTCCTCCAGTTCAGTCCTGCACCTCGGGGTAGTGTACCTCCTTCCACAGCTTGGAGACTGGGCATGTAAGAATCTTGAAGCCACTTCATATATATGGCTGGCACCTCCCACCAGCCCCCAGTGTGCTCAGTCTCCAAGCAGTGTGAGGGGATAGTGAGCCTAGATGCTGGGCTCACTGGAGTGATAAATAAGGAGCTTTGCAGTTAGGGATCTTAGTTTTTAACTTAATTGTTTTTCCTCTTTGGGTATTTGTTTGGTTTGTTTGGGGTAGTTAAGATTGTTTAAAAAAAAAAAAAATACAGGGTACCGGGTTTAGTCAGGAGCATCGGGAGAGACTTTTCCCTTCTGTCCTGCTGCTGGATGGTTGTTTCTACCTTCTCTCCCCTCCTAGGCTGGTTGGAGGGCAGTTGAAGTGTGGCCAGAGCTTTCTCTTCACGGCTGGCTCCTGAGCGTGTCTGGAACGCGTGAGCCGCCGGCAGGAGTTGATCCACGATGCCGCAGCTGACTGTACATATTTAGTGTCCTTTCTGACAGTCAGCTTAGCCTTCCCGACAGTTCTCTTAGTATCTGGTGCCCGGAGGTGAGCGTGAGCAGTCGCGATTGCCTGGGAAAATGAGCAGATGCAGCCTGCTGCCGCGTACACGAGCCGAGGTAACTTTTAAATTTATAACCGCTGTGCAACCTAGTTCCCGCGTTTTTTCTCGCGTTTCTGGTGCGGCCTCGAGTTTCCCTTTCAGCTTTGAATTTTTTCTCTTTCAGGGCCCGTTTTCTGCGTTTTTTGCCTTTTTGGGGGTAATTGATTGAATTGGGTGACTGTTTTGTTAAAAAAAAAAACAACAAACCCTTCTGCTCTACTGTTTTTTATTTTTAGGCATTTTGGGCTGGGAAAGCTCATGACTCCACGTCCACTGTGCCTTGTTTGCGGCACCCGGCGAGGGACTGTATCTGAGGCCGGATTGTGCCATGGCTGTGCTGCCGAAGCGCTTAGCATGGAGCAAGAACTTCAGGAACAGCCTAAGGAAGGTTCATCAGGTACGCAAGGGGCTCAGGCTTCAGTGGAGGTGCGTGCTCTCTTAGACTCCCATCTATCCGCAAGGGGCGACTCCGCCAGTTCCATTTCCTTCAATGCCACCTCTGGTAGGGGGAGGGGCCCTGCCTGGTTTCTCTCCAGACTTTGTTCTTTTGCTACATCAAGCCTATTGTTTGCGTCAGCAAGGGGGCGCGGCAGTTCTCTCAGGCCTAGGAGCCGGAGGGGCTGGGCCCTTGGTAGAAAAAGTTGAGGCTTCCTTGGGGGGAAACCAGCTAAGAGAGCTCGGTCTGTAGAGGAACAACTGGCCTTATCTGACTGGCTAGACGGTGAGGATTTAGACGAGCCAGATACAGCAGCAGAGGACCTGGAGGAAGGCGAGATTCCAGAGCCTGAGGACCAGGCTCGGATTATTAGAGTATTTCATAGAGAAGAGCTGCCGGCTTTGATAACGGGCTCTTAATTTGGCAGTGGATCAGCCGACGGAGGAGGAGTCGGTGGAGGATCCTATCATTCAGGCAATTCGCAAAACACAGGCGGTTTTCCCAGTCCATCGTGTGGTCAGGCAGATGATTCAGGATGAGTGGGACCTTCCAGAGTCTGGGTTAAGGGGAGTCCGGTCCATGACTCAACTGTATCCCTTGTCTGATCGGGAACGGGAGTCCTTTCGATCTCCCCTTGTAGATGCCATGGTTTCGGCGGTCATCAAGAAGACCACGATTCCAGTAGAGGGCACTGCGGCTCTGAAGGATGGACAGGACCACAAAGTGGATTCTTTGTTAAAGCAGGCCTTCGAGGTTAATGCCTTATCCCTTCAAGCATCAATTTCTGGGGCTTGGGTAGCAAGAGCGTATCTACGATGGTCGCAGTACCTACAGCTTCCTGCAGAAAATGCGCAGGAACAGGTGGCAGATGATACTAGGCTAGAATCCGAGGCGGCTTACCTGGCAGACCTGCATTATGACCTCATTAAAGGGCTGTCCAATAGCATGGCTTCCCTTGTGGCAGCTTGGTGTTATCTTTGGTTACGGAATTGGGCAGCGGATAGTTCCTCCAAGTCTCGTCTAAGCAAGCTTCCGTTCAAGGGGAAGCTCTTGTTTGGTGAAGATTTGGACAAGTTGGTCAAGGACTTGGGGGAATCCAAGGGAGGTCGTTTGCCGGAGGATAAGCCAAGGCCCAGTCGGGCACCAGTTCTGTCGCGAGGGCAGACACGCAATTTTCGTCATTTTCGAACCTCCCGGCTGGGTAGTTTCCAAAGAGGGAGGTTTTCCTCTCGGGTGCAAGTGTTTAGAGGATTTTGAGGAGCAGGCAGAGGTTTTGCGAATCCCTTGTCCTCAGGTTTCAAGAAGTCCCAATGAAGCAAGGAGGGCCCAGGCGGCATTTCAAACCATAGGAGGACAGTTGCGGGAGTTTCTTCCAGCTTGGGTCCAGATAACGTCAGACAAGTGGGTATTGGAAGTCATTTGCGAGGGGTATGCTCTCGAATTTGCATGACCGATAGTTGATTCCTTTGTTCAGTCTCCATGCAGGGGGCAAAGCAAAGCGTTGGCGGTAGTGGAAACACTTGCTCGATTGTTGCAGCTGAGGGCGGTGGTTCCGGTGCCGCCAGACCAGCTCGGCTGCGGTCGCTACTCCATTTATTTCATGATTCCCAAGAGAGACGGACCATTTCATCCTATTCTGGATCTCAAGGGAGTGAACCATTGCCTGCGGGTGCCTCATTTTCGCATGGAAATGTTGTGATGTGTCATCGTGGCAGTGCGAAAAGGAGAGTTCCTGACGTCTCTCAACCTCACCAAAACATATCTGCACATTCCAATCAGAGCAGCTTATCAGTGCTTCCTTCGCTTTGCGGTGCCTCAAGGACATTTTCAGTTTCAGGCATTACCGTTCAGTCTCGCTACAGTGCCTCAATCATTTACCAAGGTGATGGTAGTGGTGGCGGCGGCATTGCGCAAGGAAGGGCTGTTAGTACACCTTTATCAGACGATTGGCTCATAAGAGCGAAGTCAAGAGCATAAAGTGTACAGGCTACTGCCAGAGTGGTACAGTTTCTAGAAAGCCCGGCTGGGTAGTCAGTGTGGCCAAGAGCCAATTGGTGCCCTCTCAGGTTCTGGAATATTTGGGAGTTCGGTTCGACACTCGAGTGGGATCGGTGTTTCTACCGGAACTCCGGGTCCAGAAACTTTGTCATTTAGTGCGCAGGTTTCTGAAATGCGCTGCACCAACAGCCTGGTAGTATCTTCAGGTGCTGAGGAAGATAGCAGCCACTCTGGAGGGAGGTAGTGCCTTGGGCAAGGGCACATATGCGGCTGCTACAGAGGTCCTTACTTCATTGCTGATCTCATCAGGAGGACTCCTTGACAACACATCTGTCCTGCCCAACAGGGGTCAGGAAGGCCCTTCTGTGGTGGCTCCATCCAGAAAATTTAGCCGCAGGCATGCCTCTCGAGCACCCGCAGTGGGTTCCAGTCCTAACCAACGCCAGCCTGTCGGGTTGGGGAGCTCATTGCGGGGGATTGTTCGCACAGGGAGGCTGGAGTGCTCAGGAAGCTCAATGGTCAATCAATCGTCTGTAGTTGAGGGTGATAGCGCTGGTGCTCAGGGAGTTCGAAACCAATCTCCTAGGCCGATCAGTCCGAGTCTTGTCAGACAATGTCTCCGCGGTGGCGTACGTCAACCGGCAGGGCGGTACAGGCAGCACAGCATTAGAAAAGGAAGCGGAAGACTTGCTCAATTGGGTGGAACCTCGACTTCAAGCAATATCGGCAGCTCACATTGCAGGAGTAGACAATGTGACTGCAGACTATCTCAGTCGGGGATGCGCGTGGATCCCGGAGAGTGGGAGCTTCATGCGGAGGTTTTTGCTCAGATAGTCCGCATATGGGGTCTACCCATTATGGATCTGATGGCGACTTGGTGGTCCACCAAGGTGAGTCACTTTTACAGCAGAAGGTGAGAAACGATGTCCGAAGGACTGGATGCCTTGCTACAGCAGTGGCCCACGGAGGGACTGCTCTATGTCTTTCCTCCTTGGGCTCTCATAGGCCGAGTAGTTCAGCGCATCGAATCTCATCGGGGGTGCGTTCTCTTAGTAGCTCCAGATTGGCCGCAACGTCCATGGTACACTGACTTAGTGTGGCTCCTGGACGGTCATCCCTGGCGTCTTCCGGTTTGGGACGATCTTTTTCAGGGGCCGTTGCGAATGCCACAAGTGGATCAGTTCTCGCTTACGGCTTGGCCATTGAAAGGGCCAGGCTAGTAAAGAAGGGCTATTCTGGGGCGGTAATCTCCGCATTGCTTTCAGCCAGGAAGCAGTCGACTTCTCTAGCGTATGTGCGTGTTTCTTTAGGGCTTGGTGCGAGGCAAGAAAGCGACGACCAACGTTAGCCTCTATTCCGGAAGTGTTGGCCTTTTTGCAAGATGGTTTTGATAAGGGTTTAGCAGCTAGTTCGTTAAGAGTCCAGCTGGCGGCTATTGCTTGTTATCGCGGTAAGATTCAGGGTGTTCCCTTAAGCTCTCATCCGGATGTCTTACGTTTCTTGCGGACGGTATCTCGTCTTCATTAGTCGAGAAGAGTGGTGATTGCTCCCTGGGATCTCAACTTGGTCTTGGGGGCATTGACAAAGGCTTCTTTTGAGCCTTTAGGTCAAGCCTCATTGAAAGATTTGACGTTGAAGGCGGTTTTTCTCGTGGCCATCTGTTCTTCTCATCAAATCTCGGAATTGCAGGCTCTTTCTTGTCGAGAACCTTTTCTTACCTTTTTTTGAGATAGGTGGTTTTGCGTACGGTTCCGTCCTTTGTACTGAAGGTAGTTTCAGCTTTTCATGTAGGTCAGCCAGTGTCCCGTTTTACGGGCAGCGGAGGACAGCGTCTCTAGCTGTGTGCTGCGATTGTTAGATGTAAAAAGAGTTCTTCAGCGTTATCTTAAAGCGTCGGAACCTTTTTGCAGTTCGGATTGCTTGTTTGTACTTTTTGGAGGACTGCGCAAGGGTGAAGCAGCGGCAAAGGCTTCCATTTCTAGATGGGTCTGTGAAGCAATTTCTTCAGCTTATTTGTTACAGGGTCGTCAGGTTCCTGTAGGTTTGAGGGCGCATTCTACCAGGGCTCAAGCCACTTCTTGGGCGGAGTATACTTTGATTCCTCCAGTGGAGATTTGCAGGGCAGCTACATGGTCTTCTTTGCATACTTTCAGTAAGCATTATCATATGGACATTCAGGCAGCAGGAGATGCATGCTTTGGATCGGCAGTTTTGCGTGCCGGTTTGTCAGGTCCCTCCCATTAAGTTTCTGCTCTGCTGCATCCCAGAGGTGCAGGACTGAACTGGAGGGGACGATAAGGAAAGAGAAATTAGACTTACCTGCTAATTGTTGTTCCTTAAGGAACTCCAGTTCAGTCCCGGATCCCACCCGGATTGGCGATTCACAGTCTGTTTATTTGCAATATATACTGTATAAGCGTACGATAAAGTTAAGCCTGCTTCAGCTCACTTTAGTGCTAGCCGCCTATTTCTTCCTTTGTTTTGGTTGCACGCTGTTGCTCAGTTTCTTTATTTCTCTCTTTATCTTCTCTGGCAATGGGTGGAACAGTCTCCTCTGTTAGCGGAGTGGAACATTTGGTCAACAATTGTTACTTATTTATTGCTCCTTTAGTTCTGCTTTGTCAATAGGTCACTGGAGGCTGGTGGGAGGTGCCAGCCGTATATATGAGATGGCTTCAAGATTCTGACATGCCCAGTCTCCAAGCTGCAGAAGGAGGTACACTACCCAGAGGTGCGGGACTGAACTGGAGTTCCTCTAGAAACAACAATTAGCAGATAAGTCTAATTTCTCTTTTTCGTCCACAAATCCATTTACTCTGGCACCCCCCTCTACCTCTCAGACCTCATTCGCCTCCAGACACCTCACCATTCTCTCCGGTCAATCCATGCTAATCGCTTGTTCCTCCCCTCCCCATTCTAGGCTCACCTTGGGTCTTACCCGCACCTCAGCCTTCTTTTTCTGGGTCCCCGACTCTGGAACTCGCTCCCCAATGCCCTCCGCCTAGAACCCTCCTACAATACCTTTAAGGCAAGATTCAAAACCCACCTCTTCTGCACCGCTTTTGACCTCCCTCCTTGCCCCTGTCCTCCCCCCCCCCCACCCGCTGATGTCCAGTTCCTCCCTCCTTTCTCCTGAGCAGTGCACTTGCCTCTTCGGCACCTTTTCTCTTTAGCTATCCTCTTTCCTGTTATTTATGGCGTTCCCATCTCTTTTTCCCACCAGTATAATTTTTTTAAAATTTTGTAGACCACTCTGATGCTCTCCTGTATGAGCGGTATATTAAGGTGACAATAGAGATTAACGATAAAAGAAAACCAGTAGTATTAATAGGACAGTAAAGCTCACAATATGGCATTTTCTCTTCAAGCAGTGCTGCTTTGTGTGAACACTTGGTTATTTTTGGCTACAGCCAAACTAAAGGGAGCCATCAGTGTTTCTTCAAATGGGGGTGGGTGCTGGTCTCAATTTTCAGCTTTCTTTCATACCCAGCAACAGATGTTGGTTTCTTTGCAACAGGCGCCACGTATGCACTTCGGCAGGCTCTTTTTGTTCCGCCTGTGATGGGGACGAGGCAGGGACTATGATGGAATTTTTGGGCAGATTTGGACCACAGGAAAACTCAGGGACCGTATACCACACCTGAGGTAAATGTTCAAGACTTGTTCCCACCAGTGGAAATGGTGGCCATGTTGGGCATGGGCCACATGTCTCTTGCATGGTTGGGACTGCAGAAATCCATGCAGACAGTGCAAGGGGCTCAAGTAAGTTCCCTTGGGGGGGGGGGGGGGCTGGCTCTATTTTGCAAAGTCAGCAGTTCATTCATGTGATTTCCATCTGTTTTATAAAGACTGGTGGGACTTCAAGTCCCCCCCTTTTTCTAGTTCTTCCTCAGCCTTTGGAGCTGAGAGGTTGCCAGGTTGGGTGGCTGAAGTGCAAAAAAGGCCCTAAGCACCCTAGATCTGCAGTAGATTTTAGAAAAGGGTTCCATTCCTGCTTTTGCTGCTGCAGAAGAGTATGAAATGGTAAATGAAGAGGGAGAATTATCTCCTTTAGGACGTTCAGCTGGAGGAGAGGTAGTTATCTCCTGCGTCAGATGTCTCCTCTATCATCTGTGTTTCACAGAGAAATCTTTTTCTTTTATAGTCAAGTGATACCTTCTCTGAGAATTGTGGAGCCGATAGTGGATGAGAGTTCTCAGAGTGACCCTATTCTAGAGGGTTTGCGTAAATCTTCTAAGGCTTTTCCCTCTATAAGACATTGTGCAAGATGGTGGTCACTTAGAGGAACACCCTGGAAAGAGTTTTTAAAGGAAAGCCAGTTGCTGAAAAAACTTTTTCCCCTTCTGCAGGAGGATGTGGATCAGTTGTTACGGCATCAACAGCTCTAGTGGCAGCTGTGACCAAAAAGAGCACAATTCTGGTGGAAGATGGCTTGATACTAAAAGACTTGCAAGATTGTGAGGTCGAACATCTCCTCAACTAAACATTTGTTTCCTCTGCCCTAGGTGTGCAGATGGCTATCTGTGGGGGCTATGTGGCTTGGGCTCTTCTCTGCTGCACTCCACAGCTTCCAGAGAGTTAGGAGTCAGCGCTGTTGGAGTACATGGCAGCATTCCTGGCAGATGCACTTTGACTTGGTCAGAATCATTTTTAAGTTGGTAGTGGCAGTACTGGTAGCTCGTCATTGGCTGTGGCTCTGACATTGTTCTGCAGATTCTTTCTCAGTGGTGCACCTCTGGTAGTTGTCTTTTTGTGGAAAAATTCTTTTTGGGGAAGACTTGGAAAAAGATTTTCCCCAGTCTTCAGGGAAGGACCTGTCAAGTCATTACCATTCTAGGGAATGGGTCATTACTGGTCAGATAGGTCCCCTGGGTCCAAAACCTATGTCCCAGACAGATTTAAGAAGAGCCCATGACAGTGGGAATCCTTGGTTGGAGGACCTAAGGACTCACAATGAGTTGCAGTAGACCCACTTCGAGGTTTTTCAAGAAGGAGGTTGCTTCCAACAATTTTACCCTGAATGTGTCAGGATTACTTTGGATCAGTGATTTTTTGAGATGATTCATCAAGGCTATGTTTTAGAATTTGTAGAACTCCTTTCCAATGCCTTTTTTGTGGGCCCCCTGCAGTTCTGCACTCAAGCAGCTGGCAGTTAGAGAGACTGTCCCATCGTCATCATTAGGGAACCATCATACTAGTGCCTATTTCAGAGCATGGGGAAGGTCAGTATTCAATTTATTTAATGATGCCCAAGAAATGGGGTATGTTTTGGCCCATTCTCAACCTCAAAAAGGGTCAACACAGTGCTTCAAGTTACAAGATTCCACATGGAAACTGTAGACTGAATGCTGGAAGCGGTCAGGTGAGGTTTTGACCTATTTCGATCTCACCGAAGCCTATCTTTATATTCCCATTCATCCACAGCACCAGAGGTTTCTGCAGTTTTGTGTGATTGTGATGGTGTTTTTGCTAGGTAGAGAATCAAAATCCATCCATATCTGGACGATTGGTTAATCTGAGCAGATTTGGCTCAGGAGGTTACAGTAATTCAGTTGCAGTGGTGAATTATTCCAAAAGTCATTTGACTCCCTTCCAGTTTAAAAACTGGAAACAACATAAGCACTGCAAGTTAGATGCAAGGCGATATGGCAGGCAAAGAAAGAATTTGAAAAAAGCTGCTTGTGGAAGCAAAAACGCATAATAAACTTTTTCAAGTACATTGGTAGCAAAAAACTTGAGTCAGTTGGACCATTGGATGATAGAGGGGTAAATGAGGCACTAAGATGGGGCAAGGCCATAGCGGAAAGACTGAATGAATTCTTTGCTTCGATCTTTCCTGAAGAAAATGTAAGGAAGTCACCCATACCTGAAATGATAAAAACATATCTCACATTTACCTTTTTAATTGCCCTTTCTATTTAACTGCACTTACAGCCTGAAACATTCCCCAAGAAACCAACTCTAGTACCACAAACAAAGTTAATAATAATACTCAACCAGAAATCAATAATAACCATCCACCTGAAGAGTACAACACTGATACCCCTGCCCAATCGCTTCGAACCAAACAAAACTCTGAGATACTTAACTACATCAACAGAATCAACCAACAAAAAACACCAACGCACAAATATACCCTACTACTTAAAAAATAACAGACCAAACCCCCCATGATATTTAAAGCTGATGCAGCAGAAGAAATGAAAGAAATATCGATAAACTGGGAACATATATTACAACTATTTGATAAACTGAAGAGCAGCAAATCACCTGGACTGGATGGTATACATCCAAGGATGTTGAAAGGACTGAAATATGAGATTGCAGATGTACTATTACTAATCTGTGAACTATCATGAAAATCATCAGT
The DNA here is from genome assembly GCA_033557465.1 of Ichthyophis bannanicus. NCBI lineage: Eukaryota > Metazoa > Chordata > Amphibia > Gymnophiona > Ichthyophiidae > Ichthyophis > Ichthyophis bannanicus. The sequence goes on from CM066036.1 coordinate 455,704,027, forward strand.
AATATCAGAAAATTGAAGGATGGCCAATGTAACGCCAATTTTTAAAAGGGGTTCCAGGGGTGACTCGGGAAGCTACAGACTGGTGAGCCTAATGTCAGTACCGGGAAAAATGGTAGAAACCATTATTAAGAACAAAATTTCTGAACATGTAGATAGTCATGGTTTAATGGGAGACAGCCAACATGGCTTTAACTGGGGAAGGTCTTGTCTTACTCATCTGTTATATTTTTTTTGAAGGTATAAATAAACAGGTAGACCAAGGTGGGTCAGTTGATGCAGTGTATCTGGATTTTCTGAAAGCCTTTGACAAGGTCCCTCATGAGAGACTCTTGGCGCAATAGGATAGGAGGCAATGTACTATTGTGGATCAGGAACTGGTTAAAAGGTAAAAAGCGGAGGGTAGGGCTAAATGGCTAATTTTCCCAGTGGAGAAGGGTGAATAGTGGAGTACCCCAGGGATCTGTGCTGGGTTTGCTGCTTTTTAGCATATATGTAAATGATCTGGAAATGGGAATAATGAGTGAGGTAATCAAATTTGCAGATGACACAAAATTATTCAGCGTTGCTAAAACCCAAGAGGATTGTGAAAAATTGCAAGAGGACTTTAAGAAATTGGAAGACTGGACATTCAAATGGCAGATGAAATTTAATGTGGACAAGTGCAAAGTTATGCACCTAGGAAAGAACAACCCAAACTATGGTTACACAATGCAAGGTTCCACATTAGGAACCACCACCCAGGAAAAAGATTTAGGTGTCATCTTGGATAACATGTTGAAACCTTCTGCCCAGTGTCCAGTGGCAGCCAAGAAAGTAAATAGAATGCTAGGAATCATAAGGAAAGGAATGGAGAATAAAACAAAGGATATTATAATGCCTCTGTTTCATTCCATGGTGTGACTGCATCTCGAATATTGTGTGCAATTCTGGTTGCTGTATCTTTAAAAGGATATAGCAGAATTGAAAAAGGTACAGAGAAGAGCCACCAAAATGGTAAAGGGGATGGAAGGATAACCCTATGAGGAGAGGCTAAAAAAGTTAGGGCTCTTCAACCTGGAACAGAGACAGCTGAGGGGAGATATGATAGAGGTCTATAAATTAATGAATGGAGTGGAACAGGTAAAGTAGATCAATTGTTTACGCCATCATAATGTAGAAAGACTAGGGGACATGCAATGAAGTTACAGTTAATATAAGACTATTAATATAAAGTTAATATAATACTATGAAGAGAAAATATTTTTTCACTCAACCCGTAATCAAACTCTGGAATTCGATACTGGAGGATGTAGTAAAATCTGTTAGTGTAGCTGGGTTTAAAAAAGGTTTGGACAAGTTCCTGGAGGAAAGGTCCATAAACCAAGCATTGTGGAACCTCAAAACCTACCTCTTTTCTACTCATTACAGAAACTCAGATTTGAGCCCAAATATAGGCATGTCCTCACAAACACTGACCACACACACCCCTGAACTACACCCACCTACAGCAATCTCAAACTCAATGAAATTCTTCTAACCTGAAAATTTGTACATAGTTTAATCTCCAGGAACAAGCAGGAATGTAGTCTTCACATATGGGTATCGTCAGTACCGACGGAGTCTGTGCGGGAACGCTCCCCAGCATCCAATAGGAACACTTTTGGGAGCATCCCACAGCGCATGCGTGCTGCCTTCCCGCCTCTGTACCTCTCTCACTTCAGTTCTTCGTTTTCCACGGAGCCGACAGGATGTGTACCCTGTCACCGCAGAAAATTTCCTTTTATTCTTTGTTTTTTTGTGGACACGTCTGCCTTCATTCGACACCTACCGGTACCGCCGGTGGTTGTTCTTTCTTTAAAAAAAAACAAAAAAAACCTTGTATTTTCTTCAGGGGTCTTTCCCCCGTTTCTGGTGCTAGGCGCCATTTTGGGCACTAGGCCCACTTTTCTTCAGGCATGGAGAAACCAGCTAGTGGTTTCAAAAAATGCTCAAAGTGTGGCGGCACCATTTCCGTCACCGACACCCATGATTGGTGTCTAAAATGTTTAGGTCCTGAATATTGTCCAACAGAGTGTCTCTCCTGCACGAGGATGACCGAAAGGGGCCTGCGGAATAGAGCTGCAAAACTCGGTACCCTTTTTGCTGCGGATACGATGTCACTTGCATCGACGTGCTCCAGGGCTTCATCTTCCTCTCATGGATCTCGGGTAACTAAACTTAAGTCTTCTAAGACTGGCTGGTCCTCGAAGGGTAAATCTCCTTCAAAGTATCGAGATGCCACTGGCATTGCCTTCGAGGATAGTTCACCGGCAAAACAGCCCCGGCAGGAGTCTTCAGGCTCCAAAGCATTAATGGGGCTCCAGGATGTTCCAGAGGCTTCCACCTCTGCAGAACTACTGGTGCCATGTTCTGGGGTCATAGCCTTTTCCACTGGTACCGACACCCAGGGATTGGCAGGAGCGATGGATAAAAGAATCCTCACTATTGAATGCAGTCTAGCGTCCCTCTTAGCAGCTTCGGTACCACTAAGACCGCTACAGACGGTTCAACAGGTATCGGTACTGACATCGGTACCGGTACCGGCAGTACCTGCTCCAACAGGACGGCTTCCCCCCATGCCGAGCCTTGAGTCTATCTCGGGTATCAGGGATCAGGAACCGAGACATTTCGGTACTGACTTCGAGCAGTACCGATAAAATGAGTTACGGGAGCACCTGGTACAAAGAGTGCCTTTGAGTCTTCCGATTCCGATGACTCTGACGATTCTACTGGTACCAGAGCGAACCTACTAGAGGATTCAACTCCTCCTCAACGCAGGATGTCTCCTCCAGAAGATATGTCCTTCCAGGATTTCATATGTGATATAGCAAAAAGCCTTGCAATCACTGTGATTCCAGAAAAGGAACCTAGGGCAGAAGAATTAAGAATTCTACAATACCCTATGGCTCCCAAAGAGGCAGCTATGCTTCCCATTCACAAGATCTTACATGATCTGATGTTGAGAATGTGGGAAACTCCTTTAACGATATCTTCACATTCCCGATGCCTTGACACTATGTACCGAGTGCCAAGTTATCCTGGTTTTCAAAAAACTCAATTACCACACCATTCAATGGTAGTGGAATCGGCCATGCGAAGAATCAAGAGTGCTAAAACACATTCTTCTAATCCTCCAGGACACTTGATGCCTTTGGGCGTCAATGCTTTAAATCCTCCATGCTATCAGCCAGGATCATTTCCTATATTCTTTATATGGGAATGTTCCTGGAAGAAGTCACAAAAGACTTAGAACTCATTAGCCCTTGTGCCTCGGAGGAAAAAAGAGCAGACTACCGTATTCTGGTCAAGCATGCCCAGAATGTCTCTAAATTTATGAACCGTGCTATCTTTGATTGCTTTGAATGTATTAGCAAAACCTCTGCTATATCCATAGGAGCATGTTGTATTGCTTGGCTTCAAGCATCAGACTTAGAACAGTGGGTGCAAGAAAAGCTGGGAAGCATTCCTTGTACAGGAGAAAATCTCTTTGGCAAGGACTGGCAGGACAAAGCTAATCAGCTTGAATCTGAAAATACTATTTTGAACATACTATCAAAGTGTACAGCCAACCCAGCAAAGAAGAAAACATTCAAAAAACCCTTTTTCAGTAAGAAACAGAAGCTTTACCCATCTTACACCCATCAAAGCCACTGTCCGCTTCATGTTCCCCAGAAGGGGCAACAACAGAACAGACAGCAAAGAAAGCTGCAAGCTCAAAGAGCTCAACCGGCCCAACAGACCCAGTCCCCTCAGGGTCTTTGACTTCTATCTAGAGAACTTAGTCATTCTGCCCCTGAAAGGTCCAGAACCCTTGACCATTCCAGGAAGACTATGCTATTTTGCCAAAAGATGGCAACAAATAACATCAGAAAACTGTACTCTGTCCATTGTATGACTGGGGTACAAGCTTCATTTTCTCAACTTGCCCCCACCTACAATAATAAAACAGTTCAATTCTCAGGGCCCTGCCATGAACCTCTTGTGTCAGGAAGTCACATCACTTCTCGCTCAAGGAGCAATTGAAGAAGTACCCATACCCCAACAGGGGACGAGGTTTTACTCCCCCCTATTTTCTTATTCCAAAGAAGACGGGCACATACTAGACCTCAGAGAATTAAACAAATATTTGTTACGAGAAAAGTTCAAAATGATCTCCCTCGGGACACTTCTGCCATACCTTCAAAGTCAGGACTGGCTATGTTCTCTAGATCTAAGAGATGTGTACACAAATATTCTCATCCACTCAGATCACAGGAAGTTCCTTTGATTCCTGGTCCAAGAAAGACTTCCAGTACAGAGTTCTTCCTTTCGGACTGGCCTCTGCTCCAAGAGTCTTCACAAAATGCATGGCAGTGGTAGCAGCATTTATGAGGATGTTGGGAATATTCATCTTCCCTTACTTAGACGATTGGCTCATTCGAGCATCGACAGCTCCAGAGGCCAGCTTCGCTCTTTCTCGAGCAATGTGAATTCTTCAATACTTGGGACTGGTCATAAACTTCCCAAAATCTCATCTCATCCCCTCTCAATCTCTCGAATTCATAGGGGCTTGTCTAGACACACGGCAGTCAAGAGCTTTCCTGCCACAGCCACGCTGTCTATGAATAATACAACTGGCATCTCAAGCATCTATGAAGGTGTTCCTTACTGCTCGAGAGATGCTTCAACTTTTGGAACACACGGCATCCACTGTCCATGTGGTTCCTTATGCTCACCTCCACATGCGAGCAGCCCAGTGGACCCTATCCTCTCAATGGTCACAGGCCTCGTTTCAGTTAATAGACAAAGATCAAAAACACCACACGTTTGATTTCGTCCCTGCAATGGTGACAATCTCTAGAAAACCTCCTTGTAGGCTCTCCTTTCCAGCAGCCTTTATATCAGGCCACCATAACAACAGATGCGTCCAAGATGGGTTGGGGGGCCCATTTGCATGATCTCTCCACTCAGGGCTTTTGGACCTCACAGGAGGTTTCCCTACACATAAACCTCCTAGAGCTGAGAGCCATTTTCAATGCTATTCAAGTCTTTCAGACCCCTCTCAGCAACAAAACAGTTCTGGTCCAAACCGACAATCAGGTGAACAAGCAAAGCGGAACAGGCTCTCTGTCGCTATGCAATGAAGCTTTGCGACTATGGGCCCTTGCCAGAGAGTTGGAAATTCACCTGTTTGCGGTATACCTTCCGGGCATTCAAAACTTATGGGCAGACAGACTCGGTCGAATACTGCTGCCACACAAGTGGTCCCTCCATTCATACCAACTTGCTCGAGTATTTCAAATCTGGGGAACACCAGATATAGACCTCTTTGCAAGTCCACAGAATGTCAAACTTCCCCGATTCTGTTCCAGAATCCCGGCTCATAACTGTCAGGCAGGAGATGCTTTCCTACTCCACTGAGGTCAGGACTTCCTCTATGCCTTCCCACCATTCCCCTCATTCCCAAAACTTTTTATTCAAACTTCAGAAAGACAGAGGTCGTATGATACTCATAGCTCCACGTTGGCCATGACAAACGTGGTATCCTCTTCTTCTGCATCTCTCTCAAACCACTCCTCTTGAGTTGAGGAATGCTCCAGATCTTCTGTCTCAGGAGGACGAATGCATACTGCATCCCAGTCCCCAGTCCCTACATCTCAGGGCCTGGTTACTGAAAGCCTAGAATTCCAGGATATTAACCTTTCTCAACAAGTAAAGGATATCCTTCTGGCTTCCAGAAAACCTTCCACAAGACGTTCCTATGCTTTTAAGTGGAAACGGTTCTCTGTCTGGTGTTCACAAAAGGGACAACCCCCTTTTGGTACCTGTAGAGTCACTACTAGAGTATCTCCTCCAATTATCAACTTCTGGTCTAAAGACCAATTCAGTGAGAGTCCATCTCAGTGCTATTGCTGCTTTTCATAAACCTTTTGATGGACAACCTATTTCCTCTCATCCAATTGTATCAAAATTTATGAGAGGCCTACTCTTAACAAAACCTCCCATTAAACCACCACCGGTGGCATGGGATCTGAATCTTGTTCTTGGTCAGCTTAGGAAACTGCCCTTTGAACCTTTAGCCACTTCAGACCTAAAATTTCTTTCATGAAAAGTTATTTTACTAATTGCCATCACTTCTGCAAGACACATTAGTGAACTACAGGCTTTAATAGCTGACCCTCCTTATACAAGGTTCCACCATGATAAAGTAGTCCTCAGGACTCATCCTCACTTTATGCCAAAGGTGGTTTTGCCTTTCCATTTAAACCAGTCGGTTTATCTTCCTATATTCTTCCCTAGGCCTCATGACTCTAGTGCGGAAAGGAATCTTCACACATTGGATTGTAAAAGAGCCTTAGCCTTTTATCTCCAAAGAACTAAGCCACATAGAAAATCTTCTCAGCTTTTTGTGGCTTTTGACTCTAGTCATTTGGGACTTCCAGTTTCCAAAAGAACTCTGTCAAATTGGATTGCAGATTGCATATCCTATAATCAGAGTAAAGGACTTTCTCTTGAGGGCCATGTCAGAGCTCACAACGTGAGAGCAATGGCAGCCTCAACGGCTAACCTTCGTTCTGTGTCCATTGATGACATCTGTAGAGCAGCCACTTGGGCTTCGGTACACACCTTCACAGCCCACTACTGCTTAGACAAGGACTCTCGTCGGAATGCCTCGTTTGGACAGGCTGTTCTTCAGCATCTCTTCCATACTTAATACAACTCCTACCCACCATCCATGGTTTGGATGCCAGAGGTCCATGGGAGGAAGTATGACCCATCTCACCTGGGTTCGCATCTTGCTGTGGTCACCCCTTGGCATCTTTCAGCTGGGGAGTCCCCATATGTGAAGACTATATTCCTGCTTGTTCCTGGAGATAGTGTAGTTACTCACCTGTAACAGGTGATCTCTGGGAACAGCAGGAATTTAGTCTTCACAACCCACCCACCTCCCCTAGGATTTGTCTCTATCTCTTTCTTTACTCTCCTTTGGTCTCAGCTATAAACTCAATTGAAGTGAGAGAGGTACAGAGGCGGGAAGGCAGCACGCATGTGCTGTGGGATGCTCCCAAAAGTGTTCCTATTGGATGCTGGGGAGCGCTTCCGCGCGGGTTCCGTCAGTACCGACGATACCCATATGTGAAGACTAAATTCCTGCTGTTCCCGGAGATCACCTGTTACATGTGAGTAACTACGCTTTATTGTCCTGTAATAGTCTAAGTTTGTAGCCAAATGTATATCCTAAACTGTTTTGTTACTCCCAAAACGTTACTATGTAAAAAGTTAAACCTTTGTTCTATGTAAAATGTTATCTGTAAACCACCCCTGATCTTTGGAAGGGACAGTGTAGAAAAATCAAAATAAATAAATAAATAAATAAAAATGACTTCTGGGGAAACTGCTAGGTACTTGTAACCTAGATTGGCCACTGTTGGAAACAGGATCCTGGGCTTGATGGACCTTGGTCTGACCCAGTATGACATTTGTTATGTTATTTTCCAGTCCCTAAAATATCTGGGAGCTCTCTTTAACAGACAGTTAGGCAAAGTTTACCTATCACAGGACAAATGTGTTCGCAACTGATCAGTTTTGTGCACAGAGTTCACCCAGAGACTATCTTCAGCTCTTAGGATCCATGAAATTGGCCCTCAGTTTGGTTCCTTGGGCGAGAGTGCACATGCAGCTCCTTCATTGCATGCTGCTATCCAGGTGAGTGCCCAAGTCACAGGACTACTACCTACATCTTTCCCTACTGACCAGGACAATGAGAGATCTCAAATGGTGACAATCTTCCAGCCATTTTCTGAGAAGAGTAAATCTAGTTCTCCCCAATTGGGTGTTAGTTACTACTAATGCAAGCCTTTTCAGTTGGGGGGCTCACTGTCAATGCAGGATAGCTTGAAGTTGTTGGACCAGGCAGAAGACTACCTGGCCCATCAGTAGGCTGAAAGCCAGGGTGACTTGACTGGCTTTAAGGAGCATCCAAGCTCTCCTTCAAGGAAAGGCAGTTTAGATACTTTTCAACAGTGCCATAGCAGTGGCATGTGTGAACAATAAGGGAGGCACACAAAGCATAGTGGTGGTGGAGGAAATAACTCTTATTTGTCACTTGGCAGAGAGGCATCTACAAGCTCTTTCAGCAGCTTACATTGCTAGAGTGGCAAATGTTCAGGCCGATTTTCTATGTCACCATCTTCTTGATTCTAGAAAGTGGGCAGTGAATTCTTAGGCCTTCCAGTTTTTGGTGAGCCATTGCGGTGAACATGTTTTCAAACTAATAGCAACCTATCACAATGCTCTGGTGGATTGTTTTTTCAGCAGAAAAAGAGAACTTGTGGCAGAGGGAATCGATGTGCTGGTTCATCCTTGGCTGCAGGAGGGTTTGCTTTATGTATTCCCTTTTTGGCCTCACATAGGCTGGGTCTTGCTCAGCATAGAGAACCATCATGGGTGACTCATTCTAGTAGTGCTGGATTAGCCACAAAGAGCATGGTATGCAGATTTGGTGGGTCTCCTAGACAGACAACCACTGAGATTTCCTCAAAGTATGGATTGAAGCTTTGGAGACTATTAAAAAAAATCTTTGTTTGATAAATCTTCCTAAATCAAAGTTTACTTATTGAAGCTGAAAGAAGCCAGTCATCGAGGTATGGAAGACCTAGCTGATTATTTTCGCAAATGAGACCCATCGCTATGAGACATTTGGTGAAAACTCTGGGGGTTGATGAGGAGCTAAAAAGATGAACCTTATACTTATGATAGTCTGTACAGAAGAAACTAAAGGTATTTTCTGAAATGTGGGTGTATTGGGACATGTTCATAAGCCTCTGAGATCCAGTCAAAGCCAGTCAACTGCATCGTTTCCTTTTAAAGATTAGGCTTGACAAAAAATATGTAGAATATTTTTTTGTTTAGGCTAGGTGTTTGCGTTTTTTGCTTCCTGTTATATTTCCTTTTAATACTGGGCTCTGCCCCTCCCCTCTAATATTGGGAAGTTTATGATTGTGATATGATCAGATGGTTTTTCTTTTTTTTTACCTGTTTTTGTGATTGAATTCATGGCATATTTCACTTTGGTACAAGAGTTTTTCTTCTTTTTTTTTTTAAACGTTTATTTTCATTTTACAACAAACCAAGGAACAACACAGCAAAAGAAACAGATACACACATACAATAAAGAAAGCAACCCCAATTACCCCCCACCCCAATGCTTCTTCTCTAAGCTAAGTAGGATTAGCACATGAGCGCCAACATACAACAATTATTGTACATCAAACAAACAGAAGGAAAATCTATAGTATCAGAGGAGCATGTGACTAGGAGTAGTACAGAATCAAATAGTCAACAAGAGCATCGAATTTTGAACATAATCGTTGAGCGTCTTCTGACTAGACCAATAGTAAATAGTTTGAACGGAAGAGGCAGACACACTGGGCATTTGCGCACAGTTACTATACAGACAGATATGTTTCCCAATATTTCGTGATTGAGGAAACAAGGGACAGCAATACCCAACATGAAGACTAAGAGAAGTAAGCCTATTTAGGAAGAGAGGGGAACCCCGCAGCTAGGCGGAGCCCCACAAACTTTCCAAAGGGGAATCCAGAATATATAAAATAGAATGAAGACAACCTCAGACCCGACTCCAGTGATACTGTAATGCGGGACATTATACATAACAGGAGTATTTTAGACCTAAGGCCACATAGCATGTCCCGCATCAAGCGCACTGGATGGCATTTAGTGGATAACCTATCAGGAGTATTTGTCTACTTGAGATAGCAGTACTGAGGAGATAGGACAAATCTGATCTAGGATGTGAGTGATGGGGAGGGCTAGGAAAAGGTGAGCTCCAAGTCTGAGAGGTGAAGCAACTGCCATATAGCAATTCACGCAAAATCTGTCATCAGGGCTGGCAGGGTGTGGAGACTCTTGGGCGGACCACTCATTCTAGGCGGCAAACTATCTATCAAAGGAACAAATACTTGGTAGGAGTCACCGCCAAGTAACAATAATAGGGTCCTCCACATTCGAAGCATAAATACCGATACACGCAGATGCACTATTTCTAGCCTTAAAGTACACACAGGCCCAACTACCCTTCCCATCAGAGCTAGTATCCATTACAGTGATTGGCTAAGTATCTCAACTAGGATGGCTACCTCACCACGCTCAGAAACAGCGGGAGAATAGGCAGCCACCATATAAGGTTTGGCAGTGAATTTCAGTGGTTCGACAGAAGTAAAATGGATTTCTGAAGAAACACTAAATCAGTATGATCATGATTAAAATAACTAAGAATGGTCATTCTATTGATTGGACTATTAATGCCTCTTACGTTCAATACTAAGAGCATACATAAGGCCATACAACAAAGTCAAACATTCTGAGAAAGGAGCATGATGGCGTACCGAGTTGCGCGATGTCCCTCATATCAACTATAAATGACTGTACACACGATATGATAGAAAATAAGCCAAGAAAATCATGAAGCGCCCTATATAACAGTAGAAGCACCGAAGTGCCTTAGAGAAGAAGCATAACCCCAGAAATTACAGGCGACCCGATGTCTGCGGGGTGAAACCCCAGAGAAGGCCTAAATGGAAACATATAACCGGTATGTCTGTGCGTGCTCCGAATCCAACCGAGGTGCACATCATGGAGGGAAAGGAGACCAAAAGAGGTAGATATAAAAGAAAGGAAGGTCCAGGCAGTCTCCATTCCAGGCAATAATTACCGCGCCGGACCATTCAAAATGGCGGACGGTTCCAGCGAAGACCCTCCAAATTGTTGACTCAGCGCATCAGGTCTGCCTCTTTGGAATCCAAAAATGTTGCTAGCAGAGTAGGATCTTCGAAGGTTCTAGTTTGGTTATGAAGAGTCACTCTGAGTTTCGCTGGATATAAGAGGCCAAAGCGAGCCTGTAACTGTTGAAGCCTTGGACGAAAAGCAAGAAGTCCCTTCCGCCGGTCAGCTGTGGACTTTGCCAAGTCAGGGAAAAAAGAGACTTTATGGTCGTCAAACTGCAGATGTGGCATCACCCGGGCGGCTTTGAAGATTTGCTCAACTTGCTGGTACCTCAGTAAACGGAATATAATGGGCCGGGGGGTCGTCCGATGGAGTGCAATGTTGATAGGAGCACGATATGCTCGGTCAATTTCCAGATCTCTGCTAAAGGTAATCTTCAGCAAGGAAGGGAGAGTTTTAACCAGGAATTCTCTGATATCTCCTGCTTCCGCCCCTTCTGGAACTCCAATGAACCTGACATTGTTGCGACGAGCACGATTATTGCAATCCTCTAACTCTTTTTGAAGATTTTGTATGTGACGTTCAGCCTGGTCCAGGTGCACCAAACGCACCGCGTGCAAATCGAGGACCCCCGCCATGTTGTCCAGCCGTAGTGAAAGACCTTCAAGCCGGTCCTGAAGCATACCGAAGTCTTCTCGCATGGCTCGGAGCGCCTCTCCGTTGGACTGTACCAGTTCCTTCACACCACGTATTTCCTCCAAGATCTCCTGTTGCAGTTCCGGGCTTACCCGAAGTGAAGCCATCTTGGGTGGGGAAGACAATTCTGTTTTGGAGCGTTTTCCATGCGAAGAAGAGGGAGACCCGAAGTCCAAGCGCACTGGTTTGTGGGTCGCCATTTCCCCCAAGGTACCCCGGTAAGTTCGGTGGAAAATATTAAAGTTATGCAGATGTTTAGTCAGGATTCTAAGTAGGCCCCTCGGGAGCTTCAACGCGAAGCGTCTACCCCGCTGGACATCAGGCTCCGCCCCCCCAAGAGTTTTTCTTCTATCATATTTGAAAATTGTATTAAAAATAAAAGGGGATATTCACTGGCGGTGGCTGTAGCCAACACTGCTGAAGACTAACCCCAGATATTCAATGTCAGAGCCATATCTGGCTACTGGCATTGAATATTTGGGATAGCCACAGAACCCGAAAGCTAACCAGGCAGTGGCGATATTGAGCCGCTGCCCGGTTAGCTTCTGTGGGTAAAGTTAGGCCAGCATGTGCTGCGTCTGACTTTACCCTTGGCTCGCTAACCAGGCAGTGGCTCAATATCACTGCTGCCCGGTTAGCGATGGGTGCTGCCTCCACTCTGTCCCAGAATGCTGTGTTAATGCCACTAACATCCAGCTAACCATGTGTGTAAATGTCTTTGAATATCCCCTCCTCCCCCAAATTATTTTAAAAAGTCATTGTTCTTTGCCTCCATCTGTTGGTTGTCTGAATCAGTCTAGCAGGACTGAAGGAAAAGAAATTAGCAGGTGTGAACAAATATTTCCAGGAACAAGCAGGAATGAGTCTTCACATATGGGTACGTTGGTACCAACGGAGCCTGCGTGGGAACGCTCCCCAGCTTCCCAAAAAGGAAAGCTTTTGGGAGCATCCCACAGCGCCTGCGCGCTGCCTTCCCGTCTTTCCTAACCGCCTCTCTCCAGTTCTTCTTTTCCGCAGAGCCAGCAGGTCGTGTTCCTGTCACCGCTGAAGAAGTTCTTTATTTTATTTTATTTCTTTGGTCGCGCGTCTGCCTTCTTCGACGTCGGACCGGTACCGCCGGTTTTTTCTTTCTTTTTCTTCAAAAAAAAAAAAAAATGAATACTTCCGTTCCACTTCAGTGTATTTTTTCTCCGTTGGGCCTTAGGCCTAACAGAAAATTCCTCATGGAAAAGCCCGCCTCCGGGTTTAAAAAATGCACTAAGTGCAGCGGTACCATCTCTGTTACCGACACCCATGACTGGTGTCTTAAATGTTTGGGTCCTGACCATTCCATCACGGATTGTCCGTCCTGCTCCATGATGTCTAAAAGAGGTTTACAGAACCGAGCAGCCAAGCTCAGTACACTGTTTCCCTCTGATGCAGCTTCGGTGGCATCGACGTCTTCCAGGGCTGCTTCTTCCTCCTATGGATCTCAGGTAACCAAACATAAGTCCAGCCGGTCCTCGAAGGGTAGATCTCCCTCTAAGCATCGAGATGCCTCCGGGCTTGCCCTCGAGGATCCTGCACCGGCAAAAGTACCCCGGCGGGAAGCTCCGGCTTCCAAAGCTCCTCCTATGGGATCACAGGTTGACATCAATGGCACGGCCTCGACCGATCACCTGTTGCAATGTTCTGGGGTATCCGCCGGTACCGACCTCCAGACATTCATGGCGTCGATGGATCAGAATGTTCTGATCATGCAGCGTGCCATAACGGCATTCATACAAGCTGCGACGCCGCTGGTATCGCAACAAGCTCCGTTGTCGGTACCGGCTCCGACACCGGCTCCGATATCAGTTCCGGTGCCGGTACCGGTTGCATCGACATCGGCTTCAGTGTCGACTGCAGCGGTACCCTGTCCGATGATGCCTATCGGTACCGAGCCGGTACCGATGACTCCCGATGTCGATACCACTCGGTATGCGTATCGGGCTTTACAAGAGCATCCAGACAGGCGATACTTCGATTCCTCCGAAGACTCTGATGCATCGGAGGCCTCTGTCGAAGCATCGGTACTTCTTCCTCAGGAGCCTTCTTCTCCAAAAAGAAGAATGTCCCCTCCAGAAGACTTGTCTTTTCAAGACTTCATAAGGGAAGTGGCCAAGGGACTTTCTATCTCAGTAGCCCCTGAGACAGAGCCTAGAGCCAAAATATTGGATATTTTGCAATATCCCAAGGCTCCTAAAGAAGCAGCCACTTTGCCATTTCATGAGATCCTTTATGACCACATGATAGGCATATGGGAGACTCCTCTCACCATCTCTTCTCATTCTCGTAGGTTGGATACCATGTATCGTGTCCCTCCTTGTCCTGGATTTCATAAAACTCAGCTTCCTCACCATTCTATTGTGGTGGAGTCTGCTATGAAAAAGTTAAAGAGCGCAAAGAGGCACTCATCTGCTTCTCCAGGAAGAGAATGTAGAACCTTAGATGCATTTGGCAGGAAACTTTTTCAAGCCAGTATGCTTGTTGCCAGAATCAACTCCTATAGTCTCTATATGGGGATGTTTCTGAATTTATTTATTTAGCTGTATTTATATCCCGCTTTTCACCGGGTCAAAGCGGTCAATTGGGGGATACATTTAACACGAGGGGATATGAGACACATACGCTAATACTTACAGGGAACATGGGCAATGGAGGGTTAAGTGGCTTGCCCAAGACCACAAGGAGTGCCTACAGGACTAGAAATCCCAGTCCCTCCGGCCTGAGATTGCTGTCCCCAGGTGGGACTTGAACCCCCGGCCCTCCGGCCTGAAGTACCTTGTCCTGACCACTAGACCACTTCCTCTGAAGGAAGCTACAGATCATCTGCAAACTTTCCTCCCTTTTCTTCCAGAAGATAAAAGGGAAGACTTTCTTACCTGGCTTAGGCATGCCCAGGATGTTTCCAAATTTTCGAACCGTGCAGCCTTTGACTCTTTTGAGGGAGCCAGCAGAGCCTCGGCCATTGCCATAGGTGCACGCAGAATTGCTTGGTTACAAGCTTCTGATTTGGAACCCTGGGTCCAAGATGGATTAGGAAATCTTCCTTGTACAGGTGAGAACCTGTTTGGCAAAGATTGGCAAGCAAAGGCCACTCAGATGGATGCAGAAAATTCTGCTTTGGATAGGCTTTCAAAGTCTACCTCTAATCCTGTCCAGAAGAAGTTGTTCAAAAAGACATATTTTCCCAAGAAGGGAAGATATTATCCTGCTTATGGTCAGCAGACATCTTCTGCAGGTCGTTTTGCTGCAAAGCGTCAACAACCTAAACAGGCCAAGTCTAAGGCTGCAAGGCCTACTGTAGCCCAACAGCCTCAGCCTCCTCAGGGCCTTTGACTTGCACCTAGAGAACTTAGCCTTTCTGGCTCTAAAAGAACCAGAGCCTCTCACCATTCCAGGAAGGTTAGCACACTTTGCTCCCAGATGGGAGCAAATCACAGCAGAGCAATGGACCCTTTCCATCATAAGGGAAGGGTACAAACTTCATTTCTTAAACCTTCCTCCCCACACCATGGTGAGATAGTTCAATTCTCCAACATCTCTCCTTGACCTTCTGGGTCAAGAGATTTCCACCCATCTTCAGGAACAAGCAGGAATGAGTCTTCACATATGGGTACGTCGGTACCGACGGAGCCTGCGCGGGAACGCTCCCCAGCTTCCCAAAAAGGAAAGCTTTTGGGAGCATCCCACAGCGCCTGCGCGCTTCCTTCCTGCCTTTCCTAACCATCTCTCCTCAGTTCTTTGCCACGGAGCCAGCAGGTCGAGCCCTGTCACCGCTGAAGAAGTTCTTTATTTTATTTTATTTCTTTGGTCGCGTGTCTGCCTTCCCCGACTCCGGACCGGTGCCGCCGGTCTTTTTCTCTTTCTTAAAAAAAAAAAAAATCTATTTTTTCTTCACTTAGTGTATATTTCCTCTTGGGCCTCAGGGCCTACAAGAAAATTTCCCTCATGGAAAAACCAGCCTCCGGGTTCAAAAAATGCACTAAGTGTAGCTGTACTATTTCTGTTACAGATACCCATGAATGGTGTCTTAAATGTTTGGGTCCTGAACACTCCATTCCGGATTGTCCGTCCTGCTCTCTAATGTCTAAACGGGGTTTACAGAACCGAGCAGCTAAGCTCCATGTGCTGTTTCCCGCTAATGCAGTGTCGGTAGCATCGACATCTTCCAGGTCTTCTTCTCCTGATGGATCTCAGGTAACCAAACATAAACCTAGCAGGTCCTCGAAGGGTAGATCTCCCTCTAAGCATCGAGATGCCTCCGGGCTTGCCCTCGAGGATCCTGTACCAGCAAAACAACCCCGGCGGGAAGCTCTGGCTTCCAAAGCTCCTCCTATGGGGTTACAGGTTGACATCGATGGCACGGCCTCGACTGATCACCTGTTAGAATGCTCTGGGGTACCGGCACAATCTCCCGGTACCGACTTCCAGGCATTCATGGCGTTGATGGATCACAATGTTCTGTCCATGCAGCGAGCTATTACGGCCTTCATTCAAGCTGCGACGCCGCTGGTACCGAAACAAACTCCGTTGTCGGTATCGGCTCCAGTACCGGCACCAGCGCCGATACCGGTACCGACTGCATAGACATCGACCAGGATACCGACTGCAGCGGTTCCTTGTCCAGGGCTGCTTATCGGTACCGATCCGGTACCGGGGACGCCCGATGTCGATACTGCTCGATACGCTTATCGAGCATTGGAAGAGCACCCTGACAGGCGATACTTTGATTCCTCTGATGATTCTGATACATCAGATGAGTCTCCTGAAGTATCCATAGCCCTTCCTGAAGAGCCTTCTTCTCCAAAAAGAAGAATGTCTCCTCCAGAGGACTTGTCCTTTCAAGACTTCATAAGAGAAGTAGTTAAAGGACTTTCTATTTCAGTAACCTCTGAATCAGAGCCTAGAGCAAAAACATTGGATATTTTGGGCTATTCTAAGGCTCCTAAAGAGGCAGTCACCTTACCAATTCATGAGATTCTTTATGAACACATGATTGATTTATGGGAGACTCCTCTCACTCTCTCTCCTCATTCTCGCAGATTGGACACCTTGTCCTGGATTTCATAAAACTCAGCTTCCTCACCATTCCATTGTGGTGCAGTCAGCTATGAAGAGGATAAAGAGTACAAAGAGACACTCTTCTGCTCCTCCAGGAAGAGAATGCAGGACCTTGGATGCTTTTGGTAGGAAAATCTTCCAAGCCAGTATGCTTATTGCCAGAATCAACTCATATAGCCTTTACATGGGTATGTTTCTTAAAGAAGTTGCACAAAAACTGCACACTTTCCTCCCTTTTCTTCCAGAGGATAAAATAGAGGAATTCCTTATTTGGCTTAAGCATACTCAAGACATTTCAAAGTTTTCCAACAGGGCAGCTTTTGACTCCTTTGAAGGTGCCAGCAGAGCCTCAGGCATTGCCATAGCTGCTCGCAGAATTGCTTGGCTCCAGGCTTCTGATTTAGAACCCTGGGTTCAAGATGGCTTAGGAAATCTTCCCTGTACAGGTGAAAACCTATTTGGCAAAGAATGGCAAATAAAAGCCACTCAAATGGATGCAGAAAACTCTGCTCTGGATAGACTTTCAAAGTCAACCTCCATTCCTGCCAAGAAAAAGCCTTTTAAAAAGTCTTTCTTTAAAAAGGGCAGATTTCCTTCTACTTCTGGCCAACAATCTTCTACAGGTCGCTTTACCACTAAGCGTCAGCAAACTAAACAGGCCAGGCCTAAGCCTACAGGGGCTGCTGCAACTCAGCAGGCCCAACCTCAGGGTTTTTGACTTGATGCTAGAGAACTTAGCCTTTCTGGCTCTAAAGCAGCCAGAGCCTCTCGCCATTCCAGGAAGGTTGGCTCATTTTGCTCCCAGATGGGAGCAAATAACATCAGAGCAGTGGACCCTCTCCATCATAAGAGAGGGCTACAAGCTTCCTCTCTCAGACCTTCCTCCCTACACCTGGTGAGACACTTCAATTCTCCCACATCTCTTCTCGACCTTCTAGGTCAAGAGGTAGCTACCCTTCTTGCCCAAGGGGCAATAGAAGAAGTCCCTCTTCTTCATCAAGGGTCAGGGTTCTACTCCCCCTATTTTCTCATTCCAAAGAAGACAGGGGGATACAGGCCCATCTTAGATCTCAGAGAATTGAACAAATTTCTATGCAAGGAGAAGTTCAAGATGCTTTCTCTGGGCACTCTCCTTCCATACCTTCAAAGTCAGGATTGGCTTTGTTCTCTAGATCTCAAGGATGCGTACACACATGTCCTCATCCATCCCTCTCACAGAAGATTCCTACGGTATCTTTTCCAAGGAAAACATTACCAATACAGAGTCCTTCCTTTCGGTCTGGCCTCTGCTCCAAGAGTGTTCACCAAATGCATGGCAATAGTTGCTGCATTTCTACGCACTCTGTGAATATTTGTCTTCCCATTCCTGGACGACTGGCTCATCCGAGCTCCATCTCAATCAGAGGCCCAGATTTCCCTGAACCGCACAAGGCGCATTCTGCAGTATCTGGGACTTGTGGTAAACCTCCCAAAGTCTCAGCTCACCCCTACTCAGTCCCTAGAATTCATAGGGGCCTGGTTGGATACCACTACTGCAAGGGCCTACCTTCCTCAGGCCCGTTGCCAACGTCTAGTGCAGTTAGCCTCCCAGATTCAGTCAAAGAGCCACTTAACTGCCCGGGAGATGCTACAACTGCTAGGCCACATGGCTTCCACAGTACATGTGGTACCCTATGCTCGCCTACACATGAGAGCAGCTCAATGGACTTTGTCCACCCAGTGGACTCAAGCTTCAGGAGCTCTCTCAGACCAAATAGCAACCAATTGTGGATGTCCACTCAAAATTTGTTGCTGGGGTCCCCCTTCCAACAGTTGTTGCCCCAAGCAACCCTCACAACAGATGCCTCCCAAACAGGTTGGGGAGCCCATCTACAGGACCTCTCCACTCACGGCACTTGGTCCCCACAGGAGACCTCTCTTCATATCAAACACTTGGAGCTTCGAGCAGTTTTTCTAGCTCTCAAGGTCTTTCATACCCTCCTCAGCTACAAGACAGTCCTCATTCATACGGACAATCAAGTAGCCATGTTTTACATAAACAAACAAGGAGGAACTGGCTCTCTGTCGCTTTGCAACGAAGCTTTAAGATTGTGGGCCTTCGCCAGAGAGCATCTAATCCATCTCCTGGCAGTATACCTCCCAGGAGTCCAAAACTCTTGGGCAGACAGATTCAGTCGAGTTCTGCTTCCACACGAATGGTCCCTGCACAGGGATCAGGTACTCAGAATCTTCCAAGAATGGGGAACCCCGGACATAGACCTCTTTGCAAGTCCGTGGAATGCCAAACTTCCCCGGTTCTGTTTCAGAATTCCGTGTCAGGGAGTTCAGGCCAAGGATGCCTTCCTCCTTCATTGGGGTCAGGGCTTCCTGTATGCATTTCCACCCATTCCCTTGATTCCCAAGACTCTGTTCAAACTCCAGAGGGATCAAGGATCTATGATCCTCATAGCTCCACGCTGGCCACGCCAAGTGTGGTACCCTCTACTTCTACATCTCTCCCAAGCCCCCTCCCTGGACTTGGGAGCTGCTCCAGACATTCTGTCCCAGGAGGAAGGGACTTTGTGGCACCCAAACCCCAAGTCCCTACACCTCAGAGCTTGGTTACTGAAGGCCTAGACCAGGGGTCTGCAACCTTTAAGACGTAAAGAGCCACTTGGACCCGTTTCCGAAGGGAAAAAAAAAACTGGGAGCCGCAAAACCATTGCGACATTTAAAACAAATCTAACACTGCATATATTGTTTCTTACCTTAATGCTATATACGACCCCCTACTTTTCCTGTTAAAATATAGGTGTTTGGCCTATACTCGCCGTATAAGACTACCCCTCTTCCTTCACACACCAAAAAAAAAAACGCCAGAAAAAATCACAACAACAAGTAACAATATTTGATTTCAAAATTATGATGATTTTGTAGTCAAATCACTAATATGAAATAAAATTATTTTTTCTACCTTTGTTGTCTGACCAATTTATTCTTTGATCATGCTGGTCCCGATCTGAGGCTTCTGCTTTCCTGTCTTCTCTTAGCTCTCTTTCTGTGGTCTATGGTCCATCTGCCATTTCTTATCTCTTCTTTCGTTTTCTTCACTTCTTTCCATCAGCCTATTTCCAGTCCCAGTAACCCTCCCCAATATCAGCCCCTTTCCAGTCCTCACTCCCAGTACCTTCCAGTGCTAATCCCCCCTCAACCCCATTACCAGTGCTAGCCTCCCCTAATCAGCCCAATACCAGTCATACCCCCCATCAGCTCATTACCAGTCCTAGCCTCCCCTAATCAGCTCATTTCCAGTGCTCGTCCCCTCAACCCCATTACCAGTGCTCCATCCCTCCATGTCAGCCCCCTCCCTCCATCCATCCATTTCAGCTCCCTCCCTCCATGTCAGCCCCCTCCCTCCATCCCTCCATGTCAGCCCCCTCCCTCCATCCATTTAAGCTCCCTCCCTCCATGTCAGCCACCTCCATCCCTCCATGTCAGCCCCCCTCCCTCCATCCATATCTGCTCCCTCCCTCCATGTCAGCCCCCCTCCCTCCATCCATCCATATCAGCTCCCTCCCTCCATGTCAGCCCCCCTCCCTCCATGTCAGCCCCCCTCCCTCCATCCATCCATATCAGCTCCCTCCCTCCATGTCAGCCCCCCTCCCTCCATCCATCCATATCAGCTCCCTCCCTCCATGTCAGCCCCCCTCCCTCCATGTCAGCCCCCTCCATCCCTCCATGTCAGCCCCCCTCCCTCCATCCATCCATATCAGCTCCCTCCCTCCATGTCAGCCCCCCTCCCTCCCTCCATCCATATCTGCTCCCACCCTCCATGTCAGCCCCCCTCCCTCCATCCATCCAACCATATCTGCTCCCTCCCTCCCTCCATGTCAGCCCCCCTCCCTCCATGTCAGCCCCCCTCCCTCCATTCATCATCTGCTCCCTCCCTCCATGTCAGCCCCTCCCTCCCTCCATATCAGCTCCCTCCCTCCCTCCATGTCAGCCCCCCTCCCTCCATCCATCCATATCTGCTCCCTCCCTCCCTCCATGTCAGCCCCCCTCCCTCCATCCATCCATATCTGCTCCCTCCCTCCATGTCAGCCCCCCTCCCTCCATGTCAGCCCCCCTCCCTCCATCCATCCATATCTGCTCGCTCCCTCCATGTCAGCCCCCCTCCCTCCATCCATCCATATCTGCTCCCTCCCTCCATGTCAGCCCCCCTCCCTCCATCCATCCATATCTGCTCCCTCCCTCCATGTCAGCCCCCTCCCTCCATCCATATCAGCTCCCTCCCTCCATGTCAGCCCCCCTCCCTCCATCCATCCATATCAGCTCCCTCCCTCCATCCATATCAGCTCCCTCCCTCCATGTCAGCCCCCCTCCCTCCATCCATCCATATCAGCTCCCTCCCTCCATGTCAGCCCCCTCCATCCCTCCATGTCAGCCCCCCTCCCTCCATCCATATCAGCTCCCTCCCTCCATGTCAGCCCCTCCTCCCTCCATCCATCCATGTCAGCCCCCCTCCCTCCATGTCAGCCCCCCTCCCTCCATCCATATCAGCTCCCTCCCTCCATGACAGCCCCCCTCCCTCCATCCATCCATATCAGCTCCCTCCCTCCATGTCAGCCCCCCTCCCTCCATGTCAGCCCCCTCCATCCCTCCATGTCAGCCCCCCTCCCTCCATCCATATCTGCTCCCTCCCTCCATGTCAGCTCCCTCCCTTCTTCTGCAGCCGCGGCTCCCTGCCTCTTAGGGAACCGCGTCTGTGCTTTTAAAATCATCTCGGAGCCCTTCCTGTCTTGACGGGCTCCGTGCAGCATTGTCCCGCCTCCAAACTTCCTTTAGAGGCGGGACAATGCTGCACGGAGCCCGTCAAGACAGGAAGGGCTCCGAGATGATTTTAAAAGCACAGCCGCGGTTCCCTAAGAGGCAGGGAGCCGCGGCTGCAGAAGAAGGGAGGGAGCCCATAACGCCATAAATACCGGGCGGGCAGTGTGCTCCGGAGCCGCGGCAAAGGTGAGAAAGAGCCGCATGCGGCTCCGGAGCCGCGGGTTGCCGACCCCTGGCCTAGACCTTCAACACTGGAATCTTTCTCAACAAGTGAAGGATATCCTCCATGCTTCCAGAAAACCTTCTACCAGGTGTTCTTATGCTTTTAAATGGAAAAGATTTTCCATTTGGTGTGCTGAAAAGGGTCTTGACCCTATAGCACTACCTTTAAATTCTCTGTTAGACTATCTCCTGCATCTTTCCAATGCAGGCCTTAAAACAAACTCAGTAAGAGTCCATTTGAGTGCTATTGCAGCATCCCTTAAGCCCATCAATGGACAACCTATTTCCTCTCATCCTCTCATTGCAAGATTCATGAGAGGCCTAACTTTAACTAAACCACCCATTAGGCCTCCTCCGGTGGCATGGGACTTAAATTTGGTTCTTGGTCAGCTTATGAAGCCACCTTTTGAACCCTTAGCCACTACCTCCTTGAAGTTTCTTTCCTGGAAGGTTATTTTCCTCATTGCAGTCACTTCAGCTCGCCGCATCAGTGAACTGCAGGCATTAGTGGCTAATCCACCTTATACAAGGTTCCATCATGAAAAGGTAGTCCTTAGGACAAATCCACACTTTATGCCTAAAGTGGTCTCACCTTTTCATCTTAATCAAGAGGTATATTTACCTGTCTTTTTTCCAGCTCCTCATGCATCCAATGCAGAGAAGAATCTTCATACTCTGGATTGCAAAAGAGCTCTTGCTTTTTACTTACAAAGGACACAGCAACATAGTAAGTCTTCCCAGCTTTTTGTTGCTTTTGATCCTTCTCATTTGGGACTTCCAGTCTTTAAGAGAACACTGTCCAATTGGATTGCTCAGTGTATTTCTTTCGCCTACCAGAGTAAGAACCTTTCTCTGGAGAGCCATGTCACAGCTCATAATGTGAGGGCCATGGCCACCTATATGGCTCATCTAAATTCTGTGTCCATCGACCAGATCTGTCGAGCAGCCACCTGGGCCTCGGTTCCTACCTTCACCGCCCATTACTGCTTGGACAAGGACTCCCGCCGGGATGCCTTGTTTGGTCAGGCTGTCCTCAAACACCTGTTCCATTCTTAAACAACTCCTACCCTCCTTCCCTGGATGGATGCCTGAGATCCATAGGAGGGAGTAGACCCCTTCCCAGGGTCTCATATCCTTGGGGATCTCCCAGGCATCTTAGCTAGGGAGTCCCCATATGTGAAGACTTATTCCTGCTTGTTCCTGGAGATAGCACAGTTACTTACCTGTAACAGGTGATCTCTGGGAACAGCAGGAATAAGTCTTCACATCCCTCCCACCTCCCCTAGGACTTGTATCTCTTTTTCTATCTTTCCTTTCCTCTCTCTCTCTATTGTCTCAGCTTTAAACTCGAACTGAGGAGAGATGGTTAGGAAAGGCGGGAAGGCAGCGTGCAGGCTCTGTGGGATGCTCCCAAAAGCTTTCCTTTTTGGGAAGCTGGGGAGCGTTCCCGCGCAGGCTCCGTCGGTACCGACGTACCCATATGTGAAGACTTATTCCTGCTGTTCTCAGAGATCACCTGTTACAGGTAAGTAACTGTGCTTTCTTGTCCAAGGGGCAATAGAAGAAGTACCTCTTCTTCAACAGGGCTCAGGGTTCTACTCCCCCTACTTTCTAATTCCAAAGAAAACTGGGGGTTACAGACCCATATTAGATCTCAGAGAATTGAACAAATTCCTATGCAAGGAGAAATTCAAGATGATTTCTCTGGGTACTCTACTTCCATTCCTTCAGAGTCAGGATTGGCTTTGTTCTCTAGATCTCAAGGATGCGTATACCCATATACTCATCCATCCAGCACACAGAAGGTTCCTTCGGTTCCTTTATCAGGGAAAGCACTATCAATACAGGGTGCTTCCCTTTGGTCTGGCCTCTGCTCCAAGAGTGTTCACAAAATGCATGGCAGTAATAGCTGCATTTCTATGCACTCTGGGGATATTCGTATTCTCATATCTGGACGACTGGCTCATCCGAGCTCCATCCCAGTCAGAGGCCCAGACTTCCCTAGCCTGCACAATGCGTGTCTTGCAGTATCTGGGACTGGTTATAAACATTCCAAAGTCCCAACTCACCCCGACTCAGTCTCTAGAGTTCATAGGGGCCTTGCTTGATACCAAAACTGCAAGGGCCTATCTTCCCCAGGCCCGTTGCCTACGCTTGGTGCAGTTAGCCTCTCAGATCCAGTTAAAAACCCACCTAACTGCTCGAGAGATGTTACAACTGCTAGGCCACATGGCATCCACGGTGCATGTGGTCCCTTATGCTCGCCTTCACATGAGGGCAGCTCAATGGACTTTGTCCACCCAGTGGACCCAGGCATATGGAAGTCTGTCAGACAAAGTAGCAACCTCCAGGGGCCTCTTTTGGTCTCTCCAGTGGTGGAAGTCCACTCAAAATCTGTTGCTGGGGTCCCCCTTTCAACAATTGTTACCCCAAGCAATCCTTACAACAGATGCCTCTCCAAAGGGTTGGGGAGCTCATCTTCAAGACCTCTCCACCCA
This sequence comes from Ichthyophis bannanicus, assembly GCA_033557465.1. Classification (NCBI taxonomy): domain Eukaryota; kingdom Metazoa; phylum Chordata; class Amphibia; order Gymnophiona; family Ichthyophiidae; genus Ichthyophis; species Ichthyophis bannanicus. The sequence goes on from CM066036.1 coordinate 455,728,080, forward strand.
AGGCATTTGGTCTCCACAGGAGACCTCCCTATATATCAACTTCTTAGAGCTCGGAGCAATCTTCTTGGTTCTCAGAGTCTTCCATACCCTGCTCAGCTACAAGACAGTCCTCATTCACATGGACAACCAAGTAGCCATGTTCTATGTGAACAAGCAGGGAGGAACTGGCTCTCTGTCGCTTTGCAACGAAGCTCTAAGATTGTGGGCCTTCGCCAGAGAGCATCAAATTCATCTTCTGGCAGTATACCTTCCAGGAGTTCAAAACTCTTGGGCAGACAGACTCAGTCGAGTTCTGCTTCCACACGAATGGTCTCTTCATATGGACCAGATAGTCAGAATCTTTCGAATTTGGGGAACCCCGGACATAGACCTCTTTGCAAGTCCGTGGAATGCCAAACTTCCCCGATTCTGTTCCAGAATTCCGTGTCAGGGAGTTCAGGCCAGGGATGCCTTCCTCCTTCATTGGGGTCAAGACTTCCTGTACGCCTTTCCACCCATTCCCCTAATTCCCAAGACCCTGTTCAAGCTTCAGAGAGATCAAGGGACTATGATTCTCATAGCTCCACGTTGGCCACGCCAAGTGTGGTACCCTCTACTTCTGCATCTCTCTCAAGCTCCCTCCCTGGACTTGGGGTCTGCTCCAGATCTCCTGTCTCAGGAGGGGGAACGTTGTGGCACCCAAACCCCCAATCTCTCCATCTCAGGGCTTGGTTGCTGAAGGCTTAGACCTTCAAGATTGGCATCTTTCTCAGCAAGTAAGGGATATCCTTCGTGCTTCCAGAAAGCCTTCTACTAGACGTTCCTATGCTTTTAAATGGAAAAGGTTTACCATTTGGTGTGCTGAGAAGGGTATTAACCCTCTAGCAATACCTTTGAATTCTTTACTGGAGTATCTCCTGCATCTTTCCCATGCAGGCCTCAAGACGAATTCAGTAAGGGTCCATTTGAGTGCTATTGCAGCATCCCTCAAGCCTCTCAATGGACAACCTGTCTCCTCTCATCCGCTTATTGCAAGATTCATGAGAGGCGTTCTTTTAACTAAACCTCCCATTAGACCACCTCCAGTGGCATGGGACTTTAATCTGGTTCTTGGTCAGCTCATGAAGCCACCCTTTGAACCATTAGCCACTACCTCCTTGAAATTTCTTTCCTGGAAGGTTATCTTTCTTATTGCAGTCACCTCAGCTCGCCGCATTAGTGAACTGCAGGCCTTAGTGGCTAATCCGCCTTATACAAGGTTCCATCCTGATAAGGTAGTCCTTAGGACCAATCCACACTTTATGCCTAAAGTGGTCTCACCTTTTCATCTTAATCAAGAGGTGTATTTACCTGTCTTTTTTCCAGGTCCTCATGCATCAAGTGCAGAGAGGAATCTTCATACCCTGGATTGTAAGAGAGCTCTTGCTTTTTCTCCAGGACCAAGCAGGAAGTCAGTCCTCACATATGGGTGACGTCGGCGCCGATGGAGCCCTCGCGGAGCAATTTTCCCCAGCTTTCAAAGAAAGCCTTTGGGAATTGCAGCGCGCATGCGCGGTCCTCTTCCCGCCCAAGGGTGCCATCTTGCTCAGTCTTCTTTTTTCCGCGGAGCCCTACAGACGTTGTCTGTGAATCCCCGCCGAAAAGTTGATTTTTTCTCTATTTTTCTCTTTTTTCTTCGGTTCGACGCCAGTTCTTTTCCCGCCCGGACTCGCGACGCCGGTTGCGAGTCCGTTCCTTATTTTTCGGGTTTTTGTCCTTCGTGACAGATTTCGCGCCTTTTTCCTTTTTCCCTGGCAGCCCGGTCTTTCGACCTCGCAGGGGCCCTTTTCCCCCGATGGCTGCCAGCGGCTTTAAAAAGTGTGACCTCTGTAAGAAACTCATGTCTCTTACAGACACTCATGACTTCTGCCTCCGCTGCCTCGGACCCGATCATGACTCCATGATCTGTGGCCCATGTGGCAAAATGTCCTCAAAAGCGTTGAGGAGTCGGCAGCATCAGCGGGAGTGTATCTTTTCTGAATCCGGCCGGGCTCGGACCTCGTCAGAGGCTTCGACGTCTCGGGACTCTGGTCCTGAGCATCGTCGAAGTTCCTCTGAAAGGGGGTCTCCTACCCGGGAACATCATCGGAAGAAGAAACCCGCGAGGGCGGGATCGGTGGACGCTCCTGGTCCCTTGAGGGCCAGGTCGCATAGCCCCGATTCCCGTCCCGGGTCCTCGGAGGTGGAGAGGCCGTCAAAACATCCTCGACTCGAGGTGGACTTGCCCGCTCACGTGAGTACTGTTGTCCTCGTTGACTCGCCTCCGAAGGACCCGACGCCGTCGGGGCCCGAGTCGGGGGCTGCTGGGTCTCCTGAGCTCGGACTCAGGTTGACGGCCTTGGAGAGCAGTCTGACTGCCTTCATGGACCAGCAGCGGGTATTGATTGCTGGCCTCGCCGGTGTTTCTGCCCTGACCGCCGGGACGTCGACCTCCAAATCGACCCCGGAGACCGAGCCGATCCTCGAGTCCATGAGGGCTCGAGTCGATCCTCGGTCGAGGTCTCCTTCGGCCTCCCGTTCGGGACCGAGGTCGTCGACGCCGACTCCCTCGGCGTCGGAGCGGAGCCGCTCGACTCTTCCTCCGAGGAGTCGGCCTGGGAATCTGAGGACGAAGAGTCGGCCTGGGAATCTGAGGATGAAGAGTCACCTAGTTCCTTTCGGACTTGGTGTGTCCCTTCGGACTCCCCCGAGTCCGAACCTCGGAGACGGTCCCCCCCGGAGGATTCCCGTTTCTCGGACTTCGTGAGGGATATGGCCAAGGCTTTGGCCTTCCCCGCGGATCCCGAGGAGGAACCTCGAGTCGAAGAACTCGATGCCCTCCAATATGACTCTCCCCCGAAGGAGGCCTTTATTGTACCGGTTCCTCCGATGCTGGAACGACTTCTCTTCCGCATGTGGGAGAGCCCGGCGTCGTCGCCGGTGTTAAGCAAGCGGGTCGATTCCATTTATCGAGTCCGCAAGAGCCCCGGCTTCCAAAAGGCACAACTACCGCACCATTCCATGGTGGTGGAATCGGCCATGCATAGACTTAAGAGTCAAAAAATGCACTCCTCAGTGCCCCCTGGTAGGGAAGCCCGAAGCCTGGATGCCCTCGGTAGGAAGTGCTTCCAGGGCTCTATGCTTGCTTGTCGAGTCCAGACTTACCAGCTCTACATGGGCATGTATCTCCGAGACCTGGCTAAAGAAATAGCCGGGTTCTCTGCTGGTCTCTCCGACGAACCTTTGCAGAGGTTCCAAACCTTGTCTACTGGTATTCGAGAGTGCTCCAAGTTTATCTCTCGAGCAGCCTATGATGGTTTTGAGGCTTCGGCTCGAGTAGCTGCGGCCGGCATCGGTGGACGCCACCAGGCTTGGCTTCAGACGTCCGACCTCGAGCCCTGGGTACAGGACAAGTTGGTCGATGTCCCCTGCCGAGGTGATAACCTCTTCGGCAAGCCCATGGATGAGAAGGCTGCACAAATCGAGACGGAGACTCTCACCAGGACTCATCTCTCAAGGAAGACCTCTGCCCCTTCTCAAAAGAAGAAGGCCTTGGGGAAAAAGCCCTTTTACCCGAGGAAAGGTGCTGCCTATAAATACTACCCTCAGTATCAGGCCTCAGCAGCTCCCCCACAGGGAAAGGCCAAGGGACGGGGTAATGGGTCCCGTAGGCAGCAAGCCCCCAAGCCTGCACCACCGGCCCCTGCTCAGCAGGGTGGGGGTTTTTGACTTCCTCAGCATAGCCTCTCCCCCTCAGCTGGTTTCTCTCAGCACAGGAGGCCGGCTGGTCCACTTTGCCCACAGGTGGTCCAACATCACCACAGATACCTGGGTACTTCACATAGTTCAAAAGGGCTATCTTCTTCACTTTCACCAGGTACCTCCCTCCTACTTTCCAGGGGAGCCTCCCAGACTCCCTTTGCACAGGGACTTACTCCTTCAGGAGTTAGCAAGTCTCGTTCAGGAACAAGCCGTGGAACCGGTGCCCCACCACCTGAAGGGCCAAGGATTTTACTCCAGGTACTTCCTGATTCCAAAAAGAACAGGAGGCCTCAGACCCATCCTAGACTTGCGAAACCTCAACAAGTTCCTTGCAAAGGAAAAGTTCAAAATGCTTACCCTTGGAATCCTGCTGCCCTACCTCCAGCAGGGAGACTGGCTATGCTCCTTGGATCTGAAAGATGTGTATACTCATATCCTCATTCATCCGGACCACAGACAATATCTCAGATTTGTTGTGGGAGGAAATCATTACCAGTACAGAGTGCTGCCCTTTGGCCTATCCTCCGCCCCCAGGGTGTTCACCAAATGCCTCACAGTGGTGGCGGCCTATCTAAGACTTCAAGGTCTGTTTGTGTTCCCATACCTGGACGACTGGCTCATCAGAGCCCCATCTTCAACAAAGGCCGCTCAGGCCACTCATCGCACTGTGGCTCTGCTCCAGCACTTGGGTTTTGTCATAAACTTCGCAAAGTCCACTTTGCTCCCCTCTCAAAATCTCGAGTTCATCGGCGCCAGGTTGGACACACTTCAGGCGCGGGCCTTCCTCCCTCTGGACAGGGCCAGGCGGCTCATGGATCTCGCCGGCCACTTTCACAGCCATGCTCTGGTCTCAGCCAGGCACTTTCTGCGTCTGCTCGGCCATATGGCTTCCACGGTCCATGTGACCCCCAATGCCCGACTGAACATGCGTCCTGCTCAGTGGTGCCTTCGCAATCAATGGCATCAGGCCACGGGGAGCCTAGCGGACTCTGTGCAGATCTCCGACCAGCTGGTCTCATCTCTGCGATGGTGGCTTCATCTACCAAACCTAGTGCTAGGGGTGGCTTTTCAGCCCCCTCCGCATTCTCAGGTCCTAACGACCGATGCTTCCCTCCTGGGTTGGGGAGCACATTGCCAAGGGTCATGTACTCAAGGACTCTGGACTCCTTGGGAGTCTGCTCAACAGATAAACTTCCTGGAGCTCAGAGCCATCCGCCTAGCGCTCAGGGCCTTCTCTCACCTGGTGTCCCACCAGTCGCTGCTGATACAGACGGACAACCAGGTTGCCATGTTCTACGTCAACAAACAAGGCGGAACAGGCTCCTTCCTCCTCTGTCAGGAGGCGCAACGGCTATGCTCTTGGGCAGTCCGCCAGGGCATCCTCCTCAGGGCTGTCTATCTCCCAGGTCAAGAAAATTACCTGGCCGACAAGCTCAGCAGGATCCTCCAGCCACACAAGTGGAGGCTGGATCCGATGGTGGTTCAGCAAATCTTTCTCAAGTGGGGTCTCCCCACCATGGATCTGTTTGCCAGTCCTCTGAACCGGCAGCTGCCCAGATTCTGCTCTCGACAGCCGCATCCTCTCAGGGTAGCGGCGGATGCTTTTCTGATTCCCTGGTCCACCGGCCTCTTGTATGCCTTTCCTCCCATGCCACTGGTGTCTCGGACGCTCTTCAAGGTTCTCAGAGACAAAGCATCGATGATCCTAGTGGCTCCCCGGTGGCCGAGACAACCTTGGTTCCCGCTTCTAATGCAGCTGGCGGTAGACACTCCTCTTCCACTGGGGTTTCAGCCCGACCTCCTGTCGCAGGATCAGGGGACTCTCCTACACCCCAACCTCCGGTCCCTTCATCTGATGGCCTGGCTGCTGAAAGGGTAGTCCTTGCTCCTCTGCAGCTACCTCCAGATGTGGAGGAGGTCGTCTTGGCCTCCAGGAGGCCCTCCACCCGGAAGTCCTACGCTCTAAAGTGGTGTCGGTTCTCCGTCTGGTGTACTCAGCAGTCTCAAGATCCCTTCTCCTGTTCAGCATCAGTGGTCTTGCAGTACTTGCTCTCTCTCTCTAACCTTGGACTTAAGTCCAACTCGGTCAAGGTCCACCTCAGTGCTCTTTCTGCACATCACATGCCGGTGGATGGTAGACCTCTTTCCAGCCACCCTCTGGTGGCTCGGTTTCTCAGAGGCCTCCTTCTCCTTAAGCCACCTTTGCGCCCGCCAGCCCCGGACTGGGATCTTAATGTGGTTTTGCAGCGGATTACCTGTCCGCCTTTTGAGCCTATGGCTACCTGTCCACTACGTTTTCTTTCGTGGAAAACCTTGTTCTTGGTAGCCCTCACTTCTGCTAGACGCGTTAGTGAGTTGCAGGCCCTAGTGTCTGATCCTCCTTACACTAGGTTCTGCAAGAACCGGGTGGTCCTACGGACTCACCCTAAGTTTCTTCCCAAAGTGGTGTCCCCTTTTCACATCAACCAGGAGGTGGTACTTCCGACCTACTTTCCCAGGCCACACTCCAGCCGAGCTGAAATGGTCCTGCATACCCTGGACTGTAGAAGGGCGTTGACCTTCTACCTTGACCGTACGCGGGAGCACCGAAGGACTGTTCAGCTCTTCGTGTCTTATGACCCCAAGAAGTTGGGGCTCCCTGTCTCCAAGCGGACTCTGTCCATCTGGATTGCTGACTGTATCGCTTGGGCTTACGAGGCAGCCGGCCTCGTGTTGGAAGGTAGAGTCACAGCTCATCGTGTTCGGGCGAAGGCTACGTCGGTGGCTTACCTCCGCTCTGTTCCATTGGCAGACATCTGCCGGGCCGCTACTTGGTCTTCAAGCCAGACTTTTGCAGCCCATTACTGCCTGGAGAGGGAGTCCCGCAGGGACAGTGCTTTCGGACAGGCAGTCCTCCGTAACCTCTTCGAGGTATAGGCAACTCCTACCCTCCGTCCCGGATGTTGGGCTACCGGTTGGAGACGTATTCAGAGAAGATTCCTTCCTTCTGTGCTACTGACCTTGAGGGAGCTCATTTTTGTGCTTAGGGTCTCCGGTAGCCTTAAGCTTGGGAGTCCCATATGTGAGGACTGACTTCCTGCTTGGTCCTGGAGAAAGCGTAGTTACTCACCTGTAACAGGTGTTCTCCAGGAGCAGCAGGAATCAGTCCTCACAACCCTCCCTCCTCCCCTTGGAGTTGCAGTTTTATGCTTTCGTTTTTTGCTAATTTTTTGCTGTCTTTTAGCTATGTCATCTGACTGAGCAAGATGGCACCCTTGGGCGGGAAGAGGACCGCGCATGCGCGCTGCAATTCCCAAAGGCTTTCTTTCAAAGCTGGGGAAAATTGCTCCGCGAGGGCTCCGTCGGCTCCGACGTCACCCATATGTGAGGACTGATTCCTGCTGCTCCTGGAGAACACCTGTTACAGGTGAGTAACTACACTTTACTTACAAAGGACACAGCAACATAGAAAGTCTTCTCAACTCTTTGTTGCTTTTGATCCCTCTTATCTGGGACTTCCAGTCTCTAAGAGGACACTGTCCAATTGGATTGCTCAGTGTATTTCTTTCGCCTACCAGAGTAAGAACCTTTCTCTGGAGGGCCATGTCACAGCTCATAATGTGAGGGCCATAGCCACCTCTATGGCTCATCTAAATTCTGTGTCCATCGACCAGATCTGTCGAGCAGCCACCTGGCCTCGGTTCATACCTTCACATCCCATTACTGTTTGGACAAGGACTCCCGCCGGGATGCCTTGTTTGGTCAGGCTGTTCTCAAACACCTGTTCCATACTTAATCAACTCCTACCCGCCATCCCTGGTTGGATGCCTGAGATCCATGGGAGAAGGTAGAGCCCTTCTCAGGGTCTCACAACCTTGGGGATCTCCCTGGCATCTCTAGCTGGGGAGTCCCCATATGTGAAGACTCATTCCTGCTTGTTCCTGGAGATAGCACAGTTACTTACCTGTAACAGGTGATCTCTGGGAACAGCAGGAATAAGTCTTCACAACCCACCCACCTCCCCTAGGAGTTGTATCTCTCTATCTATCTTTCCTTTCCTCTCTCTCTTTTCTCAGCTTTAAAACTCGAACTGGAGAGAGGCGGTTAGGAAAGGCGGGAAGGCAGCGCACAGGCGCTGTGGGATGCTCCCAAAAGCTTTCCTTTTTGGGAAGCTGGGGAGCGTTTCCGCGCAGGCTCCGTCGGTACCGACGTACCCATATGTGAAGACTTATTCCTGCTGTTCCCAGAGATCACCTGTTACAGGTATGTAACTGTGCTTTCTCCATTGCTGCAAGTCTGCAAAAGTATCCTTCACCAAGGAACACACTGCAATCCTTTTCCGTTCAATTGGATATGCCCTTGAGAGCAGAATAAACTCCACCTCCTTAAGGAGGACTGGAAACAGAACCCCCTTATCTGATATAATTAGCCAAAATGAGACTGCCACTTTAAGTTTTACATTTTGACCACAAGATCAACCTTTGGTATGGTTTCAGATACCTCAAGCTCATACCCTTCTGCTTCAGGAAGAAATCCCTCCTCTTGCAGTCCAATGTAGTAGAGCTAGTTCTAGTACTGGGAAGGAATTGAAGCTTATAGTCCAACTACTTCATGATGCCCAAGAAGACAGGACATTTCTGTCCCTTATTAGTTCCCATGGATCTCAACCTATTTCTGTGCAAGTTAAAAATTCTAAATGAATACTCATCCCTCTCTACTCCCAGGAGACTGGCTGTGCTCACTGCATCTCAGAAGCTTATCCACATCCACATACATCCACGTTTCAGAAAATACTTCTGCTTTCTTCTGTAGAATTTATCACAGAATGTAGTGAAGGTTAATACAATACCTGGATTTAACAAAAGTTTTGAAAAGTTTGTGGATGACAGTATTAACAATTATTTGGCTTTTACTTCTGGGACTGAATAACAACCAGAGAATGGGTCTCCTGATTAGGATCTGCTGAGTACTTGCAAGTGACCTGTGTAATAGGATGTTGGTATTGATAGATCATCGTCCTGCTTTTATGTTCCCTTCCGTCTTCACCCTTTCTCCTGCCCTCCGGCTCTGCTCTCATCCCCCCCTCCAAATAATCCTATCCACTAATGAGACTGAACTGTTGTAAGTCTCTTCTTTTAGGAAATATTTATTTAGTAGTGACAATTTTAAAGAAATGATATTACACAATTTCAGTAAAGCACCCTCTTTTTCTATAAGGCACATATATATAGACCAGGAGATTATGAATTTCTCTGCTGTGTCCTGTGAATATTAATTTGTAGAATGGCTCTGTTTATAAACAGACAAGAAATCAAATCATTTTATTAAGAGGTTGTTGCTGAAAGAATTTTGTTATTTTCAGTGCTCCTAAGTCTTTTTTTTCTTTTTTATACATTCTGCTCTGTTTCAGTGGTATGTTTGAAGATGTGACTCACATGTACTTGATAGAACCACTGGAAATGACTCACAGTTCAGTAAGTACATTTGTATCTATTCTGGAAACAAGAATAAGTAGGTGATCATGGAAAAGAGAATGTTAAATGATTTGTCATTCTAAAATTAGAGAAGGGGTTTGATGGAAGCTGTTGATTCAGACATTCACCACTGATGGACAAATGGAGATGGTGGGGTGGAACACAAAAGTGAAGATTTCACAAGGCTACCGTTTGGACAAGAGGGTAGATGAAGGGAGCTCTAGACTAGAATATAGACAAGGAAAGGAGAAATTGATAGGTTTCTCAAGTCAATACAAGAAAAGTCCAAATCTGCAAGTCCTAATGGCAGAGAGAGACCTATAGATATTTTTTTCTGTCAGAAATGTGGTTCGTTAAGTTCCATGAATGGGTTATGATCATACCAATCATAACCTGTTCATAAAGGATAGGAATAGGAGAAAAGAGGGAGGAGTAGCACTTATCGCTTTTTGCTTTCCTTGCAAATCTCGCTGTTTGTGATTCCTACTATAAAATAGATTAAAGGGCATTTTGAACTATGGCTCCATAGTTATGAACCAAATTGCAGAAGAAGTTCATGGTGAGCAGGATTGCATGATATACACCTGTATAGGCATAGGTGAATACTATTTTATTTTCTGAGACTTTTTTTATTAATAGCAGTAATATAGAGTATGGCATGTAGGCCTTCGATGAGGGTTGGTTTAGAACATGTTAAGTGTTATTCTGTGTTTAATATTGGAATATATGGTAAGCTCATTTATTATAATGCATCATGAGCACTGGTTTGTTTAATTTTTCCATGTCTTCAGTGTATGTTTCTGTGTTTTTTTGACTTTGTGGGGAAATAGGAGGGATGGTTTGAATGGAGCGACATTCAAATAATCTGTTTTGGAAAGAATAATAAAATGCAACCAAGAATAATAAAATGGAGCCAAGTGTGATAATATATCAAACCATTACATGTCACTTTTAACATATTTCAAAGGATGGATTTTACAGTTAAATTACAGGGTGCTACTGTCCCACTACAACAAGTAATAGTTGCAGTACCTACAACAACCATTAAGAAAGCTATATTGTTCAGTTATTCAGAGGATTTTGCATTAAATGAATTGAGTAGCCAATGAGAAATCCTTAATTTCTTCCCTTTTGACTCTGCAATGTACTGTAGGTATCTTTGGCCACCTATATTCTATAAATGTTTTTTGTTGTCTGTATTTGTATATAATACATTATGATTCTCAGTTGTAGTCTGCTCTTTCTTTGGCTGAGAAATTTAGAGGGTCTTTTACTAAAGGGCGTTAGCTGATAAAATATAATCTCCAGGAACAAGCAGGAATATAGTCCTCACATATGGGTATTGTCAGTACCGACGGAGCCTGCGCGGGAAAGCTCTCCAGCGTCCAATAGGAACGCTTTTGGGAGTATCCCTCAGCACATGCGTGCTGCCTTCCCGCCTTTCCAATTGTCCCTCTTCAGTTCTTCATTTTCCGCGGACCCGACAGGACCGATTCCCTGTCACCGCAGAAAATTACATCTTTAAACTTCTTTCTGTGGTCGCGTTTGCCTTCCGCACGACGCCTACCGGTACCGTCGGTTCTTTTCTTTTTCTTTCTTTAAAAAAACAAAAAAACAACCTTTCAGTGTTTCTTTTAGAAACTTTCCTTTTTGGTGCTAGGCGCCATTTTGGGCACTAGGCCCCCATTTTCCTGAATCATGGAAAAACCAACTAGTGGTTTTAAGAAATGTGCTAAGTGTGGCGGTACCATTTCCGTCACTGACACCCATGATTGGTGTCTAAAATGTTTAGGATCTGATCATTCTCCAACTGAATGTCTCTCCTGCAGGGGAATCACCAAAAGAGGAAGGCAGAACCGGGCCACAAAGCTCGGTACCTTTTTTTCTTCAGATGCCAGATCCATTGCATCAACATCGTCAAGGGCCTCTTCTTCCTCCCATGGATCTCAGGTAACTAAACATAAGAGCCAGTCCTCAAAGGGTAGCTCTCCTGCTAAGCATCGAGAGACCATTGGCTTTGCCCTTAAGGGAACCACACCGGCAAAACAGCCCCAGCGGGAGGCTTCGGCTTCCAAAGCATCGATGGGGCTTCAGGATGTTCTTGAGGCCTCAACCTTGCAAGAACTACCTGTGCCATGCTCAGGGGTTCTGGTCGTCCTTACCGGTACCGACACCCAGGCATCGGCAGCATCGATAGACCAGAGATTCCTCGCTATCGAACGGAGTATCGCAGCTCTTCTCTCAGCTGCGGTACCGGTGGTCCCAAGAGCACCGGTACCGACATCGACACCGATGCCGTTACCGACACCGGTGATGCCGGTACCAACGGTGCCGGCCCCGGTGGGAACTCTTCCTATGCCATCTCTGGCTGGAGGGGACAAAGCGGTACCGGGTCACCTCGGTACCGACTTCGATCGGTACCAGGATCGTGCCTTGCAAGAGCATCAGGGTCAGGAATACTTTCATTCCTCCGATTCCGAAGACTCTGAGAATTCTGCTGGCACTAGAGGGTTTCTCCTAGAAGATCCCTCTTCTCCCCAACGCAGAATGTCACCTCCAGAGGACATGTCTTTTCAGGATTTCATCCGTGATATGGCCAAAGGGCTTTCAATCACAGTAGCTCCTGAAGAAGAACCCAGAGCAAAGGAATTGGAAATCCTCCAATATCCTAAAGCTCCCAAGGAGGCGGCTACCCTGCCTATCCATGAAATTCTGCATAGCTTGATGCTCAGAATGTGGGAGACTCCTCTGACCACTTCTCCTCACTCTAGGAGACTTGATACTATTTATCGAGTTCCACCATGTCCTGGTTTTCAGAAAACCCAGCTGCCACACCATTCAATGATAGTGGAATCAGCCATGTGTAGGATGAAAAATGCAAAGAGACATGCATCCAAACCTCCAGGTCATGAATGTAGGACTCTGGATGCTTTTGGACGCAGAACTTTTCAAGCTTCCATGCTTTCAGCTAGGATCAGTTCATACATCCTATATATGGGAATGTTCCTTAAGGAAGTCACAGGAGACTTGGAACTTATGGTCCCTTTTCTCCCAGATGATAAGGGACAAGATTTTCTTGCTCTAGTTGCTCTCTAGACTTAAAGGATGCATACACACACATTCTCATTCATCCAGATCACAGGAAATTCTTACGTTTCCTTTTCAGGGGAAGACATTTCCAGTACAGGGTTCTTCATTTTGGTCTGGCTTCAGCACCAAGGGTGTTCACGAAATGCATGGCAGTAGTAGCAGCATTTCTACGAACCCTGGGGATCTTTGTCTTCCCCTACTTAGACGACTGGCTCATTCGAGCCTCCACAGTTGCAGAGACCAGCACTGCACTGTCTCGTACAATGTGAATCCTCCAATACTTGGGATTGGAAATCAACTTCTCGAAGTCTCAACTAGTTCCTTCCCAATGCCTAGAATTCATAAGAGCCTATCTGGATACCAGGCAGGCAAGGGCTTTTCTTCCACAAGCCCGGTGTCTTCGCATTATGCAGTTAGCTTCCCAAACAGCGGGAAAATCCTCCCTCACTGCTCGGGAACTACTGCAGTTACTGGGACACATGGCATCCACAGTTCATGTGGTCCCATATGCTCGCCTTCACATGCAAGCAGCTCAATGGACCCTCTCCACACAGTGGACACAGGCCACAGGCAAGTTGTCGGACAAAATAACAGTCTCTCAAAGACTAATTTTGTCCCTCCAGTGGTGGCAATCACTAGAAAATCGGACAGTGGAGTCTCCTTTCAATCAACCCCTCTTTCAGGCCACCCTGACAACAGATGCATCACAGGTGGGTTGGGGAGCACACCTGAATCATCTCTCTACCCAGGGCACCTGGACTCCACAGGAGGTTGGTTTACACATAAACCTCCTGGAGTTAAGAGCAATTTATTTAGCTCTTCGAGTGTTCCACGCCCAGCTCAGCTACAAGACAGTCCTACTCCAGACGGTCAATCAGGTAGCCATGTTCTATGTGAACAAGCAGGGCGGGACGGGCTCTCTGTCGTTATGCAACGAAGCTTTACGACTCTGGGCCCTCGCCAGAGGGCATCAAATTCACCTTCTAGTGGTATATCTTCCAGGCATTCAAAACCTTTGGACAGACAAACTCAGTCGAGTACTGCTACCTCATGAGTGGTCACTCCACCTAGACCAGGTGGCAAAGATATTTCATCTCTGGGGCACTCCAGACATAGACCTCTTTGCAAGTCCACTAAATGCCAAACTTCCCCGGTTCTGTTCCAGAACTCTGGTGCACAACTGTCAGGCAAGGGATGCCTTCCTCCTTCACTGGGGTCAGGACTTCCTTTATGCCTTCCCACCCATTTCCCTCATCCCCAAGACACTCTTCAAGCTTCAGAGAGACAGGGGTCGCATGATTCTCATAGCACCACGATGGCCACACCAAACATGGTATTCCCTGCTTCTGCATCTCTCTCAAGCGGCACCTCTGGAGTTAGGATCTGCTGCAGATCTCCTTTCCCAGGAGAATGGGATGCTATGGCACCCGAGTCCCCAGTCCCTGCACCTCACAGCCTGGTTGTTGAAGGCTTAGACCTCCAGGATTTCAACCTGTCCCAACAGGTAAAAGATATCCTTCAGGCTTCTAGGAAACTTTCCACAAGAAGATCTTATGCCTTCAAGTGGAAACGTTTTACTATATGGTGCTCCAAGAAGGGATTAAACCCCCAGGTCATACCCTTGGAATCGATACTAGAGTATCTCATTCACTTATCGAATTCTGGGTTAGACCAATTCGGTAAGAGTCCATCTTAGTGCAATTGCAGCTTCTTATAAGCCTCTAAATGGACAACCAATTTCCTCTCATTCTCTCCTATCAAGATTTATGAGAGACCTTTTATTAACTAAACCTCCCATCAACCCACCACCGGTAGCATGGGATCTAAATCTAGTTCTCGGGCAGCTCATGAAGCCGCCTTTTGAAACTTTAGTCACTACAGCCCTTAAGTTTTTGACTTGGAAGGTCATCTTCCCGATTGCAATCACCTCTGCCAGTCGCATTAGTGAATTGCAAGCTTTAGTGGCTGATCCTCCTTATACTAGATTTCATCATGATAAGGTTGTTCTTTGAACTCACCCACACTTTATGCCAAAGGTGGTTTCGCCTTTTTATTTAAACCAATCAATTTATCTTCCTGTATTTTTTCTGAGGCCTCACGTCTCTAATGCAGAAAGAAACCTTCATACTTTGGATTGTAAGAGGGCCTTAGCCTTTTACATTCAAAGAACACAGCAAGTTAGAAAGTCCTCGCAACCTTTTGTAGCTTTTGACCCTAGTCATTTGGGATTTGCAGTCTCCAAAAGAACTTTATCTAAATGGATTGCCCAATGCATATCCTTTGCTTATGAGAGTAAGGGTCTTCCTCTTAAGGACCATGTCACAGCTCATAATGTGAGAGCCATGGCAGCTTCTATGGCTAATCTCCACTCTGTGTCTATCGATGACATTTGTCGAGCAGCCACCTGGGCTTCGGTACACATCTTCACAGCCCACTACTGCCTAGATAAAGCCTCCCGTCGGGATGCCTTCTTTGGCTAAGCTGTTCTTCAAAATCTCTTTCAAACCTAAACCAACTCCTACCCATCAACCCTGGTGGGATGCCAGAGATCCATGGGAGGAAGGATTTTCACCTTCGATGGTGGCACCTTCCTGGGGATATCTCCCTGGCATCTTCAGCTTGGGAGTCCCCATATGTGAGGACTACATTCCTGCTTGTTCCTGGAGATAGCATAGCTACTCACCTGTAACTGGTGATCTCCGGGAACAGCAGGAATTTAGTCCTCACAGCCCACCCACCTCCCCTAAGAGTTGTCTCTCTCTCTCTTTGTCTCTTTCCTCTCTCCCTCTATCCTTTCACTCAGCTACAAACTTAACTGAAGATTGACAGTTGGAAAGGCGGGAAGGCAGCACGCATGTGCTGAGGGATGCTCCCAAATGTGTTCCTATTGGATGCTGGCGAGCGTTCCCGCGCAGGCTCCGTCGGTACCTAGATACCCATATGTGAGGACTAAATTCCTGCTGTTCCCGGAGATCACCTGTTACAGGTGATTAACACCGCTTTCTGGCGCATACTGATTGTGTGTTGGGACACGTGTTGCCAGTTAGCGCAGGGCCCTGACAGCACGGGAGGATTCTCGTGCTGTCTAACTCGCATTAGGGTAATGAGTAGGTGGGGTAGGAATGGAGAGTGGGCGTGGTGTGCTCCATACAGTTAGCACCGGCTTCACACTGTGTCCTAACTGCACTAGTGTGGTATCACCTAATGCCACCTGCATAGGTGGAGTTAAGTGCACATGCACTAATGTGCCATGCGTTAAGGATCAGGGCTCCATGTTAAATGCCATGAAAATGCTTTCACCGCCCCTGACAGTTAATGCAATGGTGTTGTAACTAACGAGCATAGTTTCAGCATTGTTGACGTGTTCAGTGCAACACCCTAGTGCTCTTTAGTAAAAGGGCCCTTTAGCTTCCCAGGAAATTCTGGAGGCTTCAACATGCCTTTCAAGTGTTCAGGAATTTATTGTTGGATACTAGCAGCCCTGCTGATTTAGAAAAGACTCAGTCATTTCTTAATGTATTTAATTCAATTTTATTATAGTTGTGAATCTATTGTTCCTGCTAGCACATTGTATTTGTCATAAAATTTGAGTGACATGCCAGATAGTGGAAAAATGGGATCTCAAGGAACAAGCAGGAAAGTAGTCTTAACATATGGATGGTGTTGGTACTAACAGAGCCCACATGGGAATGCTTCCCAACGTCCAATAGGAAAGCTTTTGGGAGCACTCCACTGCACCTGCGCAGCTGCCTCCCTGCCTTCCCATCTCCTTCTCCTCAGTTCTTCGTTTTCCACAGAGCCAGCAGGAAGCAAATCTTGTCACTGCAGAAAAACGTCTTTTTGTGGATAGCGTCTCTGCCTTCCCGTCGACGCTGGCACCATCGAAGACATTGCCAGTTCCCTTATTTCTATTCTTTTCTTTTCTCCTTTTAGTTTATTTTAAAAAAACAAGTGTGTCAACGCCCTTTCAGGCTTTAAGCCTTCCCATCTCAGGAAGGCATGGAGAAATCAGCTAGTGTTTTCAAAAAATGTTCCAAGTGTCTCAGCACCATCTCAGCAACTGACACACATAGAAACAGGAACATGACGACAGAAAAAGACCACATGGCTTATCTAGTCTGTCCTTCCGTATCAACCACTCCAACAGTCCCCTTTTTTCCTTTAGAGATCCTCTGTGTTTGTCCATGCTTCTTTGAATTCAGATACGGTCCTCATCTCTACCACCTCCACTGGGAGACTATTCCACGGATCCACCACTCTTTCCATAAAGAAATATTTCAGCATATCACTCCTGAATCTATCCCCTTTCACCTTCATCCCATGACCCCTCATAGCAGAGCTTGTCTTCGATCAAAAGAGGCTCTCCTGCTGTGCATTTATGCCATGGAGGTATTTAAATGTCTCAGTCATATCACTTCTATCCCGCCTTTCCTCTAATGTGTACATATTAAGATCCTTAAGTCTGTCCTCATATGCTTTATAATGAAGACCACTAACCATTTTAGTAGCCACCCTCTGTACTGACTCCAGCCTGTTGATATCCTTTTGAAGGTGCAGTCTCCAGAATTGCACACACTACTCTAAATGAGGTCGCACCAAAGACTTATACAGAAGGACTATCATCTCCTTTCTTCTGCTGGCCATTCCTCTCCCTATGCACCCAAGCATCCTTCTAGTTTTTGCTGTCGCCTTTTCTACCTGTTTAGCTATTTTAATATCATCAGACACAATCATGTCTAGGTCCCGCTCTTCTTTAGTGGACAAAAGTACTTCACCCCCTATACTATATTGCTCCCTTGGATTGCTGCAGCCCAAATGCATGACCTTGCATTTTTTAACATTAAATCTCAGCTGCCAAATTCTAGACCATTTTAACTGGTGTCTAAAATGCCTTGGCTCAAAACACCAGTCAACAGACTGTCCCCTCTGTCAATATATGACTAAAAGAGTCCTACAGAAATGAGCCTCTAAATTTGGGACACTCTGTCTCAAATGAGGTACCATTAGCGTCCACTTTGTCGAGAGCTTCATTCTCCTCTCATGGATCCCAGGTACCCTCAAAGTCAAAGCCCAAGTCTGCATTGAAGCATGACAAAACTTCCTGAAGTAGATCTCGCTCAAGGCATCGAGATCCCTCAGGTGTTGCATCAGAGGTGGATCGGCCTGCCAAACAGCCCCAGTGGGAGGCCTTGACTTCCAGAGCCACAGAGGGGGCTCCAGGATACTCCAGAGCAGTGTTCCCACTAAGCTGCGCTGGGTCCACCACCAACATTCCTGCCGGTGGGGGGAGGTGCAGAGCGATCGATCGCTCTGCTCCTCCCCCCACCGGCGGGAATGCTGGCGGAGGACCCGGCGCAGAATAAAGGGAACATTGCGAAGGTGCTGCAGCATGTGTTAGACCCTGTGTCTAATGCACGCCGCAGCACCCTCGAAATGTTCTCTTTAATCTGCGCCGGGTCCTCCGCCGGCATTCCCGCCGGTGGGGGGAGGGGTAGAGCAATCGATCTCACTGCACCTCCCCTCGCCGGCAGGAATGTTGGCGGCGGACCCAGCGCAGCTTAGCGGGAACATTGCTCCAGAGGGCTCGATCTCTGGAGAGCTATTGGTGCCATGCTCCAGGACAGTAGCACAAACACCTGCAATTGATACCCAGGCATCGGCATCCTTGATGAACCAGTGCATACTGGCCATTGAGCAGAGCTTAGCGCTCTCCTGGCAACTTCGGTACCTATCAAGCCAGTGGCTCCAGGCACTGGCCTGTCGGTACTGGCATCAATACTGACATCAACACCAGTTGCAGCCACGACATCAGGGCTCATGCATATGGTGTTGACATTGCTGCCACCCATTCCCTCCTTGGAAATCATCACTGATGTCTGTTCCCAATCCAGACACCTCAACGTGGCTGATGCCTTGGAACACCGGTATAGACATTGAGCCTTGGGTGAAGACCACATGCATCGGTACTTCGAGTCCTCTGATTCCAATTCGAGCATCTCCGATGTGGAATCACGCAATTCCTGTGTGCCCTAGGACCTTTCTTCGGAACCATCCTCACCACAGCAGGGATGCATGTTGCCTCCAGAGGTCATGTCCTTCCAGGAATTCATTCGAGACGTAGCCAGGGGTCTCTCCATCACAGTAATATCAAAGAAGGAGCCAAGGGCGGAGGAGTTGGAGATCCTCCAATACTCTAAAGTACCAAAGGAGGCAGCCACTATACCGGTGCACCACATCCTTCATGATCTTATGCTCCGTATGTGGGAGACTCCCCTCAGTCTCCTCTCACAGTTGATGCCTCAATACCATGTATCGGGTATCGTAGTGCATGGGCTTCCAAAAAATTCAGCTTCCCCACCATTCCATGGTGGTTGAATCAGCGATGTGCAGAATCAGAAGCTTGAAGACCCACTCCTGTAACCCTCCAGGCAGAGAATCGAGAACCCTCGATGCCTTTGGGCGTTGATGCTTCCAGGCTTCCTGCTATGATTAACTCATATATTCTCTACATGGGAATGTTCCTCAAAGAAGTATCCATGGATCTTGAAGCCTTTACCCCTCTTCTTCCAGATGATAATACTACCTTGCCCTAGTCAATCATAGCCAGAACTTATCGAAGTTTATCAGTAGGGCCACTTTCAATGCACAAGCAGAGCCCCAGCAATATGCATCGGTGCACGCAGAATTGCATGGCTTCAAGTCTCATATTTTGAACATTGGGTTCAAGATAAGCTGGGCAACATACCTTGCACAGGTGAAAATCGTTTTGGCAAAGACTGGCAAGATAAGACATCTCAATTAGAGTCAGAAAACACTACTCTAAAGAGACTGTCTAGAATAACAGCTGACCCTGTTAGAAAAAAGGCAACTGCAAGGAAGTCTTTCTATAATAAGAAATTCTACTTTTCTTGTCCTCTTGCCTCTCAATTCCAGACTCAAGTAGCACAGAAGAGGCAACAAACTCCTAAGCAGCAGAAGAAGGCACAGGGTGCTATACCTCAGCCAGCTGAGCAGCCACAGTCTGCACCTGGTTTTTGATTCTTTTCTAGAGAACATTGCCAATCTGCCTTTAGAGGTCCCCCACTCCCTACGCATAGCAGACAGACTGTCACTATGCCCACAGATGGCACCTCATCACTTCAGAGCAGTGGACACTAAACATAGTCCAGGAGGGGTCCAGACTTCATCTGCAAACTCTGCCCCCCTCCACTTTCACGGGGGAATTTCAAACACAGCCCCCTCTCACTGCTCTCCTACAGGACGAGGCATCTTCTCTTTTGACCCAGGGTGCCACAGAGAAGGTCCCACCATCCCAACAGGGAATGGGCTTCTAATCTCTGTACTTTTTCATTCCAAAAAATAAAAACGGAGGATACAGGCCCATTCTGGACCTCCGGAAACCTCAGCCTTTAAGATGATCTCCCTTTGGACTCTTCTTCCCTACCTCTAGTCAGGACTGGCTCTGTTCTCTAGATCTAAAAGAAGTGTATACACATATCTTAATCCATCCAGGACAAAGGAAATATCTACACAACACCTTTCAGGGAACACATTATCAATACAGAGTACTTCCCTTCTGACTCACCTCTGCCCCAACAGTCTTCACAAAGTGCATGGCAGTCGTAGTCGCCTATCTAAGATCTCTGGGGATATTTGTCTTCTCTTAGACTGGCTCTTAAAAGCAGACACCTCACTAGAGGTGCAACTTTTCATGCATCGTACCATCATGGTGCTACAGCACTTGGGATTTGTCATAAACTTCCTAAAATCCCAGCTTGCTCCAACTCTAAAGCTAGAGTTCATCGTAGCCTTGCTGGACAACCAGCAGTCCAGGGCGTTCTTGCCCCAGCTCCGCTGCGCCCGTCTAATCTAACTAGCATTGCAGGCACTCCAATGGAACCATCTGACTGCCTGCAAAATGTTGCAGCTCTTGGGGCACATGGCCTCTACAGTACATGCCATTCCCTATGCCCACTTACATATGTGCACAGTTCAATGGACTTTTGCCTCCCAATGGAGATGGGCCTTGGGCCATCTAAGAGACAGGATCAAAGTCACTGCCCCTCTATCAACATCCCTCCAGTGGTGGTGTTCTCCGGAAAATCTGCTCGTAGGGTCACCATTTCAGATGCCTCCACTTCAATGCACCCTGACGACAAATGCCTCCAAGTTGGGTTTGGGAGCACACCTGGGTGGCCTGTCTACACAGGGGTTCTGGACAATGCACAAGTCACACCTCCAAATAAATCTTTTGGAACTTCATGCCATCTTAAATGCCCTGCAAGTGTTTCAACACCACCTCAGGGCACAACAAGTCCTAGTCAGAACAGACAATCAGATAGCCATATTCTATGTGAACAAACAGGGAGGAACAGGCTCATGGCCCCTCTGCAAGGAAGCTCTTCACCTGTGGTCCTTTGCCATCTCTCATCAAATACACCTCCTAATGATGTATCTCCCAGGGGAGCTCAGTATCTTGGCAGACAAGCTGTATCACATCGTTCTTCCCCATGAATGGTCTCTCCTTCTGGACACAGTGTCCTACATTGTATTTGACCTTGTATTTTTTAACATTAAATCTCAGCTGCCAAATTCTAGACCATTCTTCAAGCTTAGCTAGATCCCTCCTCATGTTATCTACACCTTCCTGGGTGTCTACTCTATTGCAGATTTTGGTATCATCTGCAAAGAGGCAAACTTTACCCGACAGCCCTTCCGCTATATCACTAAGAAAGATATTAAAATGAATCGGACCAAGGACAGATCCCTGGGGCACACCACTGGTAACCGTGAGCTCCATTTACCTGTACCCTTTGTCGCCTCCCACTCAATCAATTTCTAACCCAAGCAATAACTTTAGGGTCAGTCTTCTACGTTGTAGCATTAGTGCTGTTGCCAATCATTGTCTTATTTACAAATACCTACTGTAAATAAGAAAATTGTGTTTTTTTTAATTTGACATACATCAGTAGGTGATGGTAGTATTTTATACCATTTTAAGATCACAAAACTGTACACAGTGACCATAAGATCTGGGAGGTGAGTTTTTCTAATGAGTCAAATTTTTGCACAGTAATCTTAAATCATAAAATAAATATACTATTTGTGGCACCTACTGTAATAATTTACTGAAAAGCATCCAGCAGTTTTATTATATTTAAACAAGTCCAACAGGAAAAGATTCCCCCTTGCTGACATTTTCGACTAGTTATATGAGGCATGGCAACCCAATGAGCAGTTTGATTGGTCTAGGTAAATGCATCCCAGTGCTTCAGAATCCTCTCTATTTCCACATTTTGTTGCAGTTAGACAAAGACAACAAATGCTGGAGCTGCAGAACATGACAGCACCAGAATAGGCAATTTGGGAGAAGGATGCAGGCCATTTTGCATACAATTTAAAGAATGTCTCATAATTGGTTTTGGATAATAGATATGAAAGTTTCATATATCTTGAAATCCTCCATGATTGTAGAGAGTATGCAAACTGCTGTACAGTGGCTATAACATGTCTGCACCCTCTTGAACACTTCACATATTGTTATATCAGTGTGTCAGAATCACATGCATTTAATTTACTTTTTCCACTCATCAGAACCAATCTCCACACCATACAGGGGTGTTTTACTAGGGAACAAAGCATAACAGGGTATCTCCATTTCAAAGCAAGGTACCAAAGCGCCACCAACTGAACAGTGGCTAGAAAAAATCATATTGCTAAATCTGTTGCTCCCGTTACAGCTTCTGGAAGCATGGTCTGATGCTTGGCAGTTAAGATTTAATGTGAAGAAGTGCAATGTCATGCACTTGGGATGCAGAAGTCCAAGGGAACTTTATGAAATAGGGGGCGATAGGTTAGTGGGCACAGAGAAGGACCTTGGAATGATTGTTTCTGAGGATCTCAAGATGGTGAAAAAATATAACAAGGCGGTAGCGAAAGCTAGAAGAATGCTGGGCTGCATACAGAGAGGAATTACCAGCTGAAAGGAGGAGGTATTAATGCCACTATACAAGTCACTGGTGAAGCCTCACTTGGAATATTGTGTTCAGTGTTGGAGACCATATCTCGCAAAGGATATAAAAAAAACTGGAAATGCTTCAGAGTAAGGCGACCAAAATGATTTTGAGCCTGCGCCAGAAGACATATGAAAAGACTCCAAGAGACTAAATATATATACTCTACAGGAGAGGAGAGAAAGGGAAGATATGATCTCCAGGAACAAGTAGGAATAAGTCCTCACATATGGGTACGTCGGTACCGACGGAGCCTGCGTCGGTACCGACGTACCCATATGTGAGGACTAATTCCTGCTGTTCCCAGAGATCACCTGTTACAGGTAAGTAACTGTGCTATACAGACCTTTAAATATTTAAGGAGTATTAATGAACAAACAAATCTTTTTCAAAGATGGGGAAGCTGTAATACTAGAGGGCATAACACAAAGCTACAAGTGGGTAAACTTAAAGGCAACATCAGGAAATACTTTTCACTGAAAGGGTGGTGGATGCTTGGAATGCCTTCTCGTTGGAAGTGGTGGGGGCAAATACAGTGACAGAATTCAAAATGGCATGGGACAGACTCAGTGGATCCCTTTATACAAACAGGATAAAATCAAAATCAGCTTTACTTTCTTTGATATCTTAACAAGTAGAGGTGAACTGCACAGAGTGGTAGATACATCCCTAAACAGGCGTGAGAAGGGGTGACCTGCATGGAGCGGTGGGCGCACTTACTCTTGCCATCTTGCTGGGCAGACTAGATGGACCATGCTGGTCTTTTTCTGCCATCATATACTATTTTACTATGTTACTATGCCTCTGTCCAGAAAGAGATCCCAGTGCCAGTTGAAGGACCGGTTCCATGTGCAGGATGCCTACATGCTGAGGCTCTCAGGAAACAGATGGAGTAGCTCAGAGAAGAGGTGGTAAGGCTGAAGAGCATTCAAGACAGTGAGAATTACATTGATGAGATGCTTCTTGAAACATCCAAGCTCTCCATCAGAGATGAAGATGGGAGCCTACAGAAGGATGAAGGTCAGACCTGAGTCACCAGGGCCTGCAGAATCACCAATCCAACTCCTTAAGCACTTGAATTGAAGAACCATTATGCAGCCCTGGAAGTGGAGGAGGTGGAGGCATCCCAGAAAAGAGAAGAACCAGAACTTGAGCACCCCAAAGTTGCAGAATCAGTGACCATTAGGAAGCGAAGGATAGTGGTGGTTGGTGACTCTCTTCTGAGGGGTACTGAGGCATCCATCTGCTGACCAGAATTGATGTCCAGAGAGGTATGCTGTCTGCCAGGTGCCAAAATCCAAACCGAGATTTTATGGAGAGTTTGCTGAGACTCATCAAGCCTATTGAATATTACCCGATGTTGCTTATCCATGTTGGCACAAATGATACTGCCAGGTATCCCTCTGAGCGTATCAAGAGTGACTTCATGGCTCTAGCACAGTGGATGTAGCAGATAAGGGTGCAGGTGCTGTTCTCTTCAATCTTCCCTGTTGAGGGTAAAGGCCAAGGCAGAGAAGCTTGCAGCCTGGAGATAAATCATGGCTACGTGGATGGTGTCATCGAGAGCGTTTTGGTTTCCTGGACCAGGATATGATGTTCCAAGGGCTGCAGAACAGAAGGGCATCCATCTGTCCAAGAAGGGTCGACCCGTAGCATGGGAAATAAGATTCCACATGTTGAGGTTTTAATGGAAGAGGCTGACTTAGATTGAGTGGCAGTTACAGAGACATGGTTCATGGACAACCGTGACTGGGATATAACTACTATACCAGATTATATGATATTCAGAAAGGACAGGGTAGGAAGAAGGGGAGGAGGAGTGGCACTATATGTAAAAAATAATATTAAAGCTATGGAAATACTGGGCTTAATAGAGAGAGAGGAGGCAGTGTAGATTAAACTAGAAAGAGGGAAAGAGAAATCCATTTGCATTGGTGTGATATACAGACCTCCATCACAGGGAGAAGACATGGATGGAGATTTAATAAAAGACATACACAGCATTACTAGGAAAGGGGAAGTGCTATTGATAAGGGATTTCAATATGCCATATGTTGACTGGCGCATCTCTGCTACGGTGTCATTTAGAAACAAGGAAATCCTGGATTCTTTACAGGAAGAACTATTCAGGCAACTGGTAACAGAACCTACACGTGAAGGGGCCATTCTGGACTTGGTGCTTACCAATGGGGAAAGTGTTTCTGATGTTATAGTAGATCATCTCGCATCAACTGGTGTGATTCAGTATTAAGACTAGGGCTGATAAAATCCATTCAAAAGTGAGGGTCTTAGACTTTAGGAAAACTATCTTTGCCAAGATGGGCCAATACCTCAGGGAGTTGTTAGCAGGATGGGAACAGCTGAGGGGTGTAGAAAAACAGTGGGCAAAACTGAAAGACCTTGTTCTCCGATCTGCCTTTGCACTTACCCTCCTCACAGAAACGTGGCTCAGGGACGGCGAGGATGCTCTCCTAACCCGCTGTCTTCCCCCCGGATACTCTGCCGTTTCTACTCCACGTCTTGGTCGGTCTGGTGGCGGCGTAGCCATCTTGCTCCACCCGTCCCTTTCCTTTACTCAGGTCTCTTCCCCATTGTTACACTACCCCGAATCCCTTCTAATTCGCCTCCACACCTCCCCCCCCATTTATGTTCTTCTTATTTACTCCCCCCCTGCCCTTCGTGCTGAGCTCTGGGACGCCCTTCTCCTAACCTTAACGGATATCTCTCTAGCTTTTCCCCAAATACTTATAGCAGGAGACTTTAATCTCCATATTGATTCCCCTGTCTCTTCTAGAGAACACTCCTTTCTCTCCCTCCTTCATGATCTATCTCTCATACAACATGTCTCTATCCCCACTCACCAAGCAGGTCATACTCTTGACCTTGTTCTGACACCCTCCTCTTCCTGCCTCACAGTTTCTGACATTAGCTCTACCAGTCTTCCTTGGTCCGACCACGTTTGCCTTGCCATGTCCTGCTCCTGGCCAAGAAGTCCTCCCATTCTGGCTTCTTCCTCATCTCCCACCTCCCAATCAGAACGTCTTTCCCGCTCCCTTACACCCTCTACAATCCAGCAATTTCCTCCAGCACAGGAAATTCTGCCCCCAGATTTCTCTCTTCTTTCGCCAAATTCACAGGCAACCCTCTGGTCCTCAGTCCTCTCCACTACACTCGATCATATCGCCCCCCTACGTCCCTGTCCACCTCGCCGTCGGCCCTCACACCCATGGTACCACAGTGGCTTACGGCTGCTTCGCTCTCATCTCCGCAGAGCGGAGCGGCTGTGGCGCAAGGCCCCCTCTCCAGCTACTTTAACGTCTTTCAACTCTCATTACTCCTACTACAAATCACAGGTACACAATGCCAAACGCACCTATTTCTCGAATGCCATTACCAATGCTCCTAACCAGACCCGACACCTTTATTCTACATTCCAATCCCTTATTTCCCTACATGCCCCCTCACCTGATTTCTCATCTCAGCCTGCTCCCCCTCCCAAGCAGTTAGCCTCTTTCTTTAGTGATAAAGTAGCATCCTTGAGAGCATCTCTACCCTCCTGCCCCGCTCCAATCCCCTCCCCCCCTCCCATTCCGTCCCCCCCGCCTATTTCGCAGCTTTCTCACTGTTGGGCTTCCTTTGACCCAATCACAGCTCCAGAACTCCATCACCTTATTTCCTCATCTAAGAAGACCTCCTGTGCCCTTGATCCTATTCCCTCTTCATGGCTTCTCACCCCCTCCCTCGGGCTCCTTCCCTTTATCCTTAATATGTTTAATTCTAGCCTGTCCACCGGAATTTTTCCCTCTCCCTGGAAACACGCTCTTATACGCCCCATTCTGAAAAACCCCTCTCTGGATCCTCTACTCCCTGCTCACTACCGTCCTGTCTCTAATCTCCCCTTTCTTTCTAAGCTACTGGAGAAATACGTCTTTGCCTTACTCTCTCACCACCTTGCATCCATTAATTTCCTTCACCCTCGCCAGTCTGGGTTCCGTAAGGGTCACAGTGTTGAAACGGTTCTTTTGGCCTTCACAAATGCTTTACATGTAGCACAAGATCGTGGTGATATCTCGGTGGCAGTTGCTCTAGATCTCTCTGCAGCTTTTGACTTGGTCGATCACTCCCTACTTCTACAACGCCTACGGGATGCGGGTCTTTGCAGCACAGTCCACCATTGGTTCCACTCTTTTCTCTCCTCTCGGTCCTGTTCGGTTCTTCCTTCCTCTTCTTCTATTCCCCCTTCTGATCCCCACCCCCTCCTCTGTGGGGTCCCTCAAGGTTCTGTCCTTGCACCACTTCTTTTCAATCTCTTCCTAGCCCCTCTTGCCTCTCTAATACAACAGTTTGGTATCTCCTCTTTCTTCTACGCTGATGACATTCTGCTACTTCACCACACTTCACCTTCTAGTCCTGATCTCTCTGCACTGGATTCCTGTCTCTCAGCCGTGGCAAACTGGCTAACACTTAATTGTCTTCATCTAAACTTGACTAAGACTATCGCTATTTGGTTCACTCACGGTGCTCCTTCCCCTTCACTGGCCCCCTCTTTTTCTGGCTCCTCTGTGCCTCTGGTCTCCACTTTCCGGTACCTTGGTGTACACTTCGACTCCGATCTGTCCTATCATACACACATTTCTCACATTACTAAAACATCCTTTTTCTTCCTTCGTCAGCTCCGCTCTGTTCGTCCCTTTCTCTCCCCCTCTGCACTCACTACCCTGGTGCTTTCCCTGGTTATGTCCCGTGTGGATTTTTCCAACTCACTTTTCATTGGTCTCCCCAAATCCCAACTGAATCGCTTGCAACGCATCCAAAATACTGCAGCACGCCTCCTTACGCACACCTCTCTCCGTGACCATATTACACCTCAGCTATTTCATCTTCATTGGTTGCCTGTCTCCTTCCGCACCACTTTCAAACTATTAACTCTGGTCCATAAAGCCTTCCATGACAGCACCCCCCAGTACCTATCAGATCTCCTCTACTTTCATTCTCCCAGATACACCCCTCGCTCTTTTCACCTCAACCGTCTCACTTTGCCTTCCCCCTCCCGTGCTCATCTACAATCCACTCGTTCCTCTGCCTTTTTTTTTGCTGGCCCCGCCCTTTGGAATTCTCTCCCTTCCTCCCTCCGTTTAGAACCCCAATACAATGTCTTTAAGCAAAACCTCAAGACCCACCTGTTTTCCCTAGCGTTTAATCTTCCCTCTCCTTTTGTGTGACTCTACTATCTTCTCTCCTCCTTCCTTCTGACGCTCCCCCATGTTGTTCTGTCTCGTCCTGCCTCCTCTCGTCTACTATCCTTTTTAAAAAAAAAATTGTACATTTCTTTTCCTTCTCGTTGGCCTTTGGCCTTCTTTTACTAAAATTTGTTTTAATTGTACACCGCCTTGGTTATTTCAGAAAGGCGGTTTTTATCAAATAAATAAACATAAACATAAACATAAAGGGAATATTTTAAGAGCAGGAGAGAAAGAGAGTGTGTTCTCTGCAGATGGTACAGTCCAAGAAACAGGTGGGGAAGAAGGACCAGGCCACACTGGGAGAAAACTTAAAAAGCCTTTATTGAGGCTTGTTAAGTTTTCTCCCAATGTGGCCTGGTCCTTTTCTGCCTCTTTCTTGGGTGACATTTTATGAGTAACCAACCTTTTTGTTAGAATGGCAAATAAAGATAAAAGGAAAAGGAGGCTGCTATGTTTCTCAAAAGAGGTAGCTGAAAAGGCGAAGAAAAAGGAGGCCATCATGAAGTACAAGAGATCATAGAGAGAAGAAGACGGGCATCTATACTTGGGAAAAATGTAGAGGCTAGCAAAGTAGTCAAGAAAGCAAATATACAAAAAGAAGAGAAAGTAGCCAGTGCAATAAAATGGGGCGATAAGACATTCTTCAGATAGGTTAGTGAGAGAAGGAAGGGCAAAAGTGGTATTGTCCCCTTCAAGGGTGAAGGGGAGGATTATGTAGAAGCTGATGAGGATAAAGTGGAATTGCTTAACAAATATTTCTATTCTGTGTTCACAGATGAAGGGCCGGGAGCAGGACTTCAGACAACACCCACAAATACTGTAGGAACAAAAACAAGGGACACCTGAAATGATTTTCAGAACTAGTTAATCGAAAAGTGGACAAAGCGATGGGAACAGATGGGATACATCCGAGAAAACTGAAGGCACGGGTGCCAGAGGATTGGTTAGAGGCACATGTGGTCCCTTTACACAAAAGTGAACGTAAAGATGTGGTTAATCTACAGGCTAGTTTAACCTGAGTGATAAATAAATTATTGGAAACGCTGCTGAAAGAGAAAATAGTGAGGTTTCTGGAATTCAACGGATTACTGGATCCAAGGCAACATGGATTCACCAGAGGGCAACATGGATTTCTTTGACTGGGTGACCAGGGAATTGGACTGAGGGAGAGCCTTAGATGTGGTATAGTTAGATTTCAGTAAAACATTTTTCTCCAGGACCAAGCAGGAAGTCAGTCCTCACATATGGGTGATGTCGGCGCCGACGGAGCCCCCGTGCGGAGCATTTCCCCAGCTTTCAAAGAAAGCCTTTGGGAATTGCAGCGCGCATGCGCGGTACCCTTCCCGCCCAAGGGTGCCATCTTGCCCAGTCTTCTTTTTTCCACGGAGCCCGACGGACGTAGTTCGTTTTTCGCCGAGGAAAAAGTTGATTACCCTGTCTTTGTCTTCCTTCTTCAGTTCGACGCCGGATCCTTTTCCCGCCTGGGCCCGATATGCCGGTATCGAGCCCACTCTCTCTTTTTTCGGTTTTTGTCCTTCGTGACTAGCGTTCGCGCCATTTTTCTTTTTCACTGGCAGCCCAGTCTTTCGACCTCGCAGAGGCCCTTTTTCCCCCGATGGCTGCCAGCGGGTTTAAAAAGTGCGATCGGTGTAAGAAACTTATGTCTCTTACCGACACACATGACTGCTGCCTCCGTTGCCTCGGACCCGATCATGACGCGATGATCTGTGGTCTGTGTGGCAAAATGTCCTCGAAGGCGTTGAGGAGTCGGCAGCACCAAAAGGACAGAATCTTCTCTGACTCCGCGTCCGGACGGGCCCGGACCTCGTCAGAGGCCTCGACGTCTCGGGACTCTGGCCCCGAGCAGCGTCGGGGTTCCTCTGAGCAGGGGTCTCCTTCGTGGGAGCAGCACAGGAAGAAAAAACCCACGAGGGCGGCGTCGGCGGACGCACCTGGTTCCTCGAGGGCCAGGTCGCATAGCCCCGACCGCCGTCCCAGGTCTTCGGAGTTGGAGAGGCCTGCCAAACAACCTCGTCTCGAGATGGAGTCTCCTGGGCACGTGAGTACTGTAGTCCTCGTGGACTCTCCTCCAGGGGAGCTGACGTCGGGCCCAACGCCGTCAGGGCCCGAGTCGGGGGCTGCTGAGTCTCCTGAGCTCGGACTCAGGTTGACGGCCTTGGAGAGCAGCTTGGCTGCCTTCATGGAGCAGCAGCGGGCACTGATCGCCGGTCTCACCGGTGCATCTGCCCCGACAACCGGGACATCGACGTCCAAGTCGACACCGGAGGCCGAGACGATCCTCGAATCCATGCGAGCTCGAGTCGATCCTCAGCCACGGTCTCCCTCGGACTCCCGTTCGGGACCGAGGTCATCGACACCGGTACCCTCGGCGTCGGGGCGGAGGGCATCGGTGCCCGCCCGACCGGAACCGCTCGATTCCTCCTCCGAGGAGTCAGGCTGGGAGACGGTGGATGAAGAGTCACCCGACACCTTTCGGACTCGGTGTGTCCCATCGGACTCACCGGAGTCCGAACCTCAGAGACGATCCCCACCGGAGGAAACCCGGTTCTCGGACTTCGTGTGGGATATGGCCAAGGCCTTGGCATTCCCCGCGGATCCCGAGGAGGAGCCTCGAGCCGAGGAGCTCGAGGCCCTCCAGTATGACTCTCCCCCGAAGGAGGCCTTTACTGTTCCGGTTCCTCCGATGCTGGAGCGACTGCTCTTCCATATGTGGGAGACCCCGACCCCAGCCTCGACGCCGGTGTTAAGCAAGCGGGTCGATTCCATCTATTGAGTCCGCAAGAGCCCCAGGTTCCAAAAGGCACAATTACCGCACCACTCCATGGTTGTGGAATCGGCCATGCATCGACTGAAAAGTCAGAAGATGCACTCCTTGGTGCCTCCCGGCCGGGAGGCCCGGAACCTGGATGCCCTCGGTAAGAAGTGCTTCCAGGGCTCTATGCTTGCTTGCCGTGTCCAGACATACCAGCTCTAAATGGGCATGTACTTTTGAGACCTGGCAAAGGAGATTGCCGGGTTCTCTGCTGGTCTCTCCGAGGAATCTTTGCAGAGGTTCTAGGCCTTGTCCACTGGTATTCGAGAGTGCTCGAAGTTTATCTCTCAAGCAGCCTACGATGGCTTTGAGGTTTCGGCCCGAGTAGCCGGGGCCGGCATCGGTGCCCGCCGACAGGCTTGGCTACAGTCATCCAACCTCGAGCCATGGGTACAGGACAAGTTGGTCGATGTCCCCTGCCGAGGTGAAAACATTTTTGGCAAACCCATGGCTGAAAAGGCTGCTGAACTCGAGACCGAGACTCTGACCAGGACTAGGCTGTCCAGAAAAACCTCTGCCCCTTCTCAGAAGAAGAAGGGCTCGGGGAAAAAAGACCTTTTACCGAGGAAGACATCTGCCTATAAACAATACCCTCATTATCAGGCTTCTGCAGCTCCCCAACAGGGTCAGCAGGCCAAGGGGCAGGGACATGGGCCCCGTAGGCAGAAGGCCCCCAAGCCACCAACACCGGCTTCTGCACAGCAGGGCGGGGGTTTTTGACTCAGAAAGCATAGCCTCTCCTCCTCAGCTGGCTCACATCAGCACAGGAGGCCGGCTGGCCCTCTTTGCCCACAGGTGGTCAGCCGTCACATCAGATACCTGGGTGCTCCATATAGTCCAAAAGGGCGATCTTCTTCATTTTCACCAGGTACCTCCCTCTTTTTTTCCAGGGGAGCCTGCAAGACCCCCTCTGCACAGGGACCTACTCCTACAGGAGTTAGCAAGTCTGCTAAAGGAACAGGCTGTGGAACTGGTGCCCCACCACCTGAGAGGTCACGGCTTTTATTCCAGGTACTTTCTGGTACCAAAAAGACCAGGAGGTCTCAGACCCATCCTGGACTTGCGAAACCTCAACAAGTTCCTGGAGAGGGAAAAGTTCAAGATGCTTACCCTTGGAATCCTGCTGCCCTACCTCCAGCAGGGAGATTGGCTATGCTTAGATCTAAAGGATGCTTATACTCACATCCTTATTCATCCAGACCACAGACAATATCTCAGATTTGTTGTGGGAGGAAACCACTATCAGTACAGAGTACTACCCTTTGGCCTAACCTCCGCCCCCAGGGTGTTCACCAAGTGCCTGGCGGTGGTGGCGGCCTATCTAAGGCTTCAAGGTCTTTTTGTGTTCCCATACCTGGACGACTGGCTCATAAGGGGCCAGTCTTCACAGGAGGCCAGTCAAGCCACCCTTCGCACTGTGGCTCTGCTTCAGCACTTGGGATTTGTCATAAACTTCACAAAGTCCACTTTGCTCCTGTCCCAGAACATGGAATTCATAGGAGCAAGGCCTGACACCCTTCAGGCGAAGGCTTTTCTGCCCGTGGACAGAGCCCACAGATTAATGGATCTAGC
Source organism: Ichthyophis bannanicus (assembly GCA_033557465.1). Taxonomy (NCBI): domain Eukaryota; kingdom Metazoa; phylum Chordata; class Amphibia; order Gymnophiona; family Ichthyophiidae; genus Ichthyophis; species Ichthyophis bannanicus. The sequence goes on from CM066036.1 coordinate 455,760,043, forward strand.
CAGGCAGTTTCGCAGCAATTCCCTGGTCTCCGCCAGGGAATTCCTGAGACTTCTCGGCCATATGGCTTCCACGGTTCATGTAACCCCCAATGCCCGCCTGCATATGCGGCCTGCTCAGTGGAGTCTTCGAACTCAGTGGCATCAGGCCACAGGGAGCCTTGCAGACTCAGTAAGAATATCCACACTGCTTGCCTCCTCTCTGCAATGGTGGCTTCACCTTCCGAATCTGGTGCTCAAAGTGTTTTTTCAAACCCCTCCGCACTCTCAAGTGCTGACAACCGATGCTTCTCCAAGGTTGGGGAGTGCATTGCCAAGGGGCATGTACTCAGGGTCTCTGGACCCCTTGGGAGGCTGCACAGCAGATAAATTTCCTGGAGCTGCGGGCGATACGCTTCGCTCTGAGGGCCTTCTCCCATCTCACGTATCACCAGTCTGTACTGGTCCAGATGGACAATCAAGTTGCCATGTTTTACGTGAACAAGCAAGGAGGCACAGGCTCCTTCCTTCTATGTCAGGAAGCACAACGGCTGTGCTCCTGGGCTGTCAATTACGGAATCCTTCTCAAGGCAGTCTACCTCCCAGGTCAAGAGAATTACCCGGCGGACAGACTGAGCAGGATCCTGCAACCACACGAATGGAGATTGAATCCATTGGTGGTTCAGCAGATCTTCCTGAGGTGGGGTCTCCCCACCATGGATCTTTTCGCCAGTCCTCTGAACCGGCAACTCCCAAGATTCTGTTCCAGACAACCGCATCCTCTGAGTAGCAGCGGATGCATTTCTGCTCCTGTGGTCCAAAGGCCTACTGTATACGTTTCCTCCCACGCCACTAGTGTCCAGAACACTGTTCAAAGTGCTCAAGGATGGGGCCTCCATGATTCTGATAGCCCCCAGGTGGCCAAGGCAACCGTGGTTCCCACTTCTGCTGCAACTGGCGGTGGATACTCCTATTCCTCTGGGGATTCAACACGATCTCCTGTCTCAAGAACAGGGATCTCTCTTACACCCCAACCTCAAGTCCCTTCATCTGATGGCCTGGCTGCTGAAAGGATAGTTTTGGCTCCCCTACTACTGCCTAGAGAGGTGGAAGACGTAGTCTTAGCCTCTAGAAGGCAATCCACCCGGATATCCTACGCTCTTAAGTGGCGTAGATTCTCCGCATGGTGTGCTCAGCACAGGGAGAATCCCTTCTCATGCTTGGTAACGGTAGTATTGCAATATTTGCTTTACCTCTCCAATCTAGGCCTTAAGTCCAATTCTGTCAGAGTTCATCTCAGTGCTCTCTCAGCGCTCCACTCGCCGGTGGATGGGAGGCCTCTTTCCAACCACCCTTTGGTGGCTCGTTTCCTCAGAGGCCTCCTCCTGCTTAAGCCTCCTCTACGTCCACCGGCCCCTGAGTGGGATTTAAATGTGGTCTTACAGCGGATTACTTGTCCGCCATTTGAGCCTATGGCTACCTGTCCTCTCCGTTTTCTCTCCTGGAAAACTTTGTTTCTGGTAGCTCTTACCTCTGCTAGGCGAGTAAGTGAACTTCAGGCGCTAGTGTCTGATTCCCCCTTACACTAGGTTCTACAGGAATAGGGTAGTCTTACGGACTCACCCTAAGTTTCTCCCTAAGGTTGTCTCCTCTTTCCACCTCAATCAGGAGGTGTTTCTTCCGACTTTCTTTCCCAGGCCGCATGCCAGCCGGGCTGAGATGGTCCTGCATACCCTGGACTGTAGGAGGGCGTTATCCTTCTACCTTGACCGTACGCGGGAGCACCGGAGGGCTGTTCAGCTCTTCATTTCTTTTGACCCCAATAAGTTGGGGTTACCTGTCTCCAAGCGTACTTTGTCCATATGGGTCGCTGACTGTATCGCCTGGGCTTATGGGGCAGCCGGCCTCTCGTTGGAGGGTCGAGTCACGGCTCATCGTGTCAGGGCGAAGGCTGCGTCAGTGGCTCATCTCCGCTCTGTTCCGTTGGCAGACATCTGCCGGGCCGCTACTTGGTCTTCGAGCCAGACTCTTGCGGCCCATTACTGCCTTGAGAGGGAGTCCCGCAGGGACAGTGCTTTCGGACAGGCAGTACTCCATAATCTCTTTGGGGTTTAGGCAACTCCTTCCCTCCGGCCCTGATGTTGGGCTACCCGTCGGGGGCGTTTTCAGAGAAGATTCCTTCCTTACGTACTGACGCTCTAGAGGGAGCTCATTTTTTCAGCTTGGGGTCTCCGGTAGCCTTAAGCTGGGGAGTCCCATATGTGAGGACTGACTTCCTGCTTGGTCTTGGAGAAAGAGTAGTTACTCACCTGTAACAGGTGTTCTCCAGGAGCAGCAGGAATCAGTCCTCACATATGGGTGACATCGACGTCGATGGAGCCCTTGCGGAGCATTTCCCCAGCTTTCTATGAAAGCCTTTGGGAATACTGCACGCATGCGCGGTCCCCTTCCCGCCTAAAGGTGCCATCTTGCTCAGTCTGATGACATAGCTAAAAAACAGCACACAAAAATGTAAAAAACAAACTTTGTACAACTGCAACTCCCAGGGGAGGACGGAGGGTTGTGAGGACTGATTCCTGCTGCTCCTGGAGAACACCTGTTACAGGTGAGTAACTACTCTCTCCAGGACCAAGCAGGAAGTCAGTCCTCACATATGGGTGACTCCCTAGCTCTGGACTACCAGGAACCCAGGCTGAACAAGAGAACTCCCTCTAGTCCCAGCATCAAAGAAAGGCTTTTCACTAAAAGAACCTCCACCGGTAGCCCAACGGAGGGCTGGAGGGAAGGAGTTGCCTAAACCTCAAAGAGATTCCTGAGTACTGCCTGGCCAAAAGCACTGTCCCTACGGGACTTCCTCTCCAGATAGTAATGGACCGCAAAAGTCTGGCTTGAGGACCAAGTTGCAGCCCTGCAGATGTCTGCCAACGGTACAGAGTGGAGATGAGCTACTGAGGCAGCCATTGCCCTGACACGGTGGGCCGTGACCCGACCCTGCAAGGGAAGGTCAGCCGCCCTGTAAGCCCAGGTGATACAGTCAGCCACCCAGATGGACAAGGTACGCTTGGACACAGCTAACCCCAAATTATTAGGGTCAAAAGATATGAAGAGCTGAGTAGCCCTTCTATGCCCCTGCGTACGGTCAAGGTAGAAGGATAAGTCCCTCCTACAGTCCAGGGTATGCAGGACTGCTTCAGCTGGCTCGCATGAGGCCTAGGGAAGAATGTTGGAAGAACCACCTCTTGGTTAAGGTGGAAGGAGGAGACAACTTTTGGGAGGAACTTTGGATGAGTCCTAAGGACTACCCTGTTCCTATAGAAGCGGGTGTAAGGCCTGTCACAGACCAGGGCCTGAAGCTCACTCACTCGCCTGGCTGAGGTTAGGGCTATCAAGAAGAGTGTCTTCCAGGACAGGAAGCGTAGAGGGCAAGTAGCCATCGACTCAAAAGGTGGGCGAGTCAGTTGCTGCAAGACCACATTCAACTCCCACTCAGGAGCAGGAGGACGGATGGGAGGCTTGAGCAAGAGCAAGCCTCTGAGAAACCGGGACACCAAGGGGTGAACCGACAGAGAATGTCCTTCCACCAGTGAGTGGTGAGCTGCTAGAGCTGAGAGGTGGACCCAAATAGAGTTGGACTTAAGTTGGACTTAAGTCCCTGATTTGATAAGTGCAGTAAGTACTGAAGCACTACTGGTACAGTACAGGAGAAGGGATCTTCTGTACGTAGCTGACACCACACAGAAAACCTTTTCCATTTCAGAGCATAGGTTTTCCTAGTGGACTGTTTCCTAGAGGCTAGGACAACCTCCTCAACTTCCTGACGTAGGCCCCAGGGAGCTAAAACTACCCTTGCAGCCTCCAGGCCATCAAATTGAGAGCTTTGAAATTGGAGTGAAGAAGGGAACCCTGATCCTGAGAGAGAAGGTTGGGTTGCAACCCCAGAGGCAGTGGGGATCCACCGCCAGCTGAAGCAGAAGTGGAAACCAAGGCTGTCTCGGCCACCTGGGAGCTACCAGCAGGACGGAGGCCTTGTCCTGAAGAATCTTGAACAGTGTTCGGGCCACCAAGGGCGTGGGAGGAAACGCATACAGGAGGCCGTGAGATCATGGGATCAGAAAAACATCTGCCGCCATCCGTAGAGGATGCGGTTGTCTGGAGCAGAACTTTGGCAGCTGTTTGTTCAGTGGACTGGCAAACAGATCTATGGATGGAAGTCCCCATTTCAGGAAAATCCTCTGAACCACCGAAGGATGGAGCTGCCACTCGTCGGGCTGCAGAATCCTGCTCATCCTGTTGGCCAGGTAGTTTTCCTGGTCAGGGAGGTACACAGCCTTGAGGAGCATGTTGTACTTGAGGGCAAACAAGCAAAGGTCCTTTGCTTCCTGACAAAGGAGCCGGGACCCAGTTCCGCCCTGCTTGTTCACATAAAACATGGCTACCTGGTTGTATGTTTGAACTAGGACAGACTGATGAGCCAGGGCTGGATAGAAAGTCTTGAGGGCTAACCGAATAGCCCTGCGTTCCAGTAGATTGATTTGCTGTGCGGCTTCCCAGGGAGACCACAGGCCCTGGGTGCACTTGCCTAGACAATGAGCTCCCCAGCCCTGCAGGGAGGCATCCGTGGTCAACACCACTGTGAACCCAGGCATCTGAAAAGGTACCCCTTGCAGCAGATTGGATGGGTGCAGCCACCAGCTGAGGGAGTTCAGTAATTGTCTGGACACCCTTATCCTGTCTCTGAGGCTGCCTGTGGCCTGCGACCACTGAGTCCGAAGGCACCACTGTGCAGGCCTCATATGGAGCTTGGCATTGGGGGTCACATGTACTGTCGAAGCCATGTGGCCTAGAAGCCTCAGGCAGAGTTTGGCGGAGACCAGTGACCTGCTGAGAAACTGGTATGCTAAGTTTGTCAGTCTTTGGGCTCTGTCTTCTGGCAAGTATGCCTTTGCCAGCAGAGAGTCCAACCTCACCCCTATGAACTCCAAGTTCTGGGAGGGGAGCAAAGTGGACTTTGCGAAGTTGATTACAAATCCCAATCTTTGAAGAAGAGCAATAGTTCTGAGGGTGGCCTGTCGGGCCTCCTGGCACATCTGACCTCTTATGAGCCAGTCGTCCAGATAGGAGAAGACAAAGACTCCCTGATTTCTTAGGTAGGCCGCCACCACTGCCAGGCATTTGGTAAAGATCCTGGGAGCGGAGGTGAGGCCAAAAGGCAGTACTCTGTACTGATGATGGTTTCCTCCCACAATGAACCTCAGGTACTTTCTGTGGTCTGGATGAATGAGGATGTGAGTGTACGCATCCTTTAGATCTAATGAGCATAGACAATCTCCCTGCTGGAGGTAGGGCAGAAATGTTCCAAGAGTAAGCATCTTGAACTTTTCCTTCTCTAGGAACTTGTTGAGGTTTCTGAGGTCTAGAATAGGTCGAAGGCCACTGGTTCTTTTGGGTACCAGGAAATACCTGGAGTAGAACCCTTGACTTTGCAAGTGGGGAGGCACAGGCTCCACCGCCCTGTCCACCAACAGACCTTGGAGCTCCTGAAGGAGAAGATCTGTGTGCAGGGGAGGCCTTGGAGGCTCCCCTGGAAAGTATGGAGGAGGCAGTTGTTGGAAGTGTAGTAGATAGCCCTTGTGGACTATACTTAACACCCAACTGTCTCCAGTGATGAGTGGCCACTGGTGGGCAAACAGGGCGAGGCGACCTCCTGTGCAGGGTTGGGAGAGCAGGGACGGAAAGGCTATGCCTAAGGAGTCAAAAAACCCCACCCTGCTGAGTGGGAGCAGGGGCCGGAGGCTTAGGGGTCCTCTGCCTACGGGGCCCATTACCCTGCCCCTTGGCTTGCTGACCCTGAGGGGCAGCTTGGGCAGCCTGGTACTGTTGGTACTGTTTGTAGGCAGTGCCCTTCCTCGGGTAAAAGGGCTTTTTACCCGAGCCCTTCTTTTTGTGAGAAGGGGCAGAAGTCTTCCTAGACAGCCTTGTCCTCGTGAGGTGCTCGGTTTCGAGCTGTGCGGCCTTCTCGGTTATGGGCTTGCCAAAAAGTTCTCACCTCAGCAAGGGACATCGACCAACTTGTCCTGAACCCATGGCTCGAGGTCCGATGACTGCAGCCATGCCTGGCTTCGAGCCGCGATGCCGGCTGCCACAACATGGGCCGAAGCCATCGTAGGCAGCGCGGGACCTCTGCAAGGGTTCCCCGGAGAGACCAGCAGAGAACCCGGCCAGCTCCTTGGCCAGGTCTTGCAAGTACATGCCCATGTACAGCTGGTAAGACTGGACATGGTAAGCAAGCATCGAGCCCTGGAAGCACTTTCTACCAAAACCATCGAGGTTCCGGGCCTCCCTGCCAGGGGGCACCGCGGAGTGCATCTTCTGACTTTTCAGGCGACGCATGGTCGATTCCACCACCATGGAATGGTGTGGTAGCTGCGCCTTTTGAAAGTCAGGACTCTTCCGGAATCGATAGATCGAATCGACCTGCTTGCTTAGAACCGGCGCCGTGGCCGGTGCCTCCCACATCCGGAAGAGGAGCCGTTCCAGCATCGGAGGAACCGGAACAGTAAAGGCCTCCTTCGGAGGAGAGTCGTACTGTAGGGCCTCGAGCTCCTCGGCTCGAGGCTCCTCCTCGGGGTCCACAGGGATAGCCAACGCGGTGGCCATATCCTGGACAAACTCCGAAAAGCGGGTATCCTCCGGGGGGGATCTACTCTGGGGCTCAGACTGCAGTGAGTCCGACGGGATGCACCGAGTCCGGAAGGTGTTGGGGACCTCCTCGTCCTCCGTCTCCCAGGCGGACTCGTCTGATGAGGAATCGGGGTCTGACCACGCAGGGCCTGTGAGCACCCGCCCCGACGCTGAAGGCACCGGCGTCGATGCCCTCGGTCCTGAACGGGAGATCGAGGGAGACCGCGACCGAGGTCAACCTCGAGCCTTTATGGTTTCGAGTATTGGCTCGGTCTCCAGGGTCGACTTCGATGTCAATGTCCCGGTGGTCGGGCAGATGCGCCAGACAGGCTGGCCATCAGTGCCCGCTGCTGTTCCATGAAGGCAGACAGTCTGCTCTCCAAGGCTGTCAGCCTGAGACCCAGCTCAGGAGACTCAGCAGTCCCCGACACGGACCCTGGCGGCGCCGGGCCCGACGTCGGCTCTCTTGGAGGAGAGTCCACGAGGACTACAGGACTTACGTGTCCAGCAGACTCCGGCTCCACTCGAGGTACTTTGGGTGGCTTCTCCTGTTCCACGGACCCAGGGCGACCATCTGGGGTCTGAGACCTAGCTCTCGAGGGGCCAGGGACCTCTTCCGATGACACCCTCGTGAGCCGCTTCTTCCTCTTTCGTTCCCGGTCGGGGGAACCCCTGTCCGAGGAGTCCCGACGGTGCTCGAGATCCGATTCCCGAGATGTCGAGGCCTCAGACGAGGTCCGGGCCCGGCCGGAGGCTGAGTCAGAAAAAAGCCTTTCCTTTTGGTGCTGACGACTTCGAAGTGCCTTGGAAGACATTTTTCCACATGGTCCACACGTCTTTGGATCGTGGTCAGGACCGAGGCACTGAAGGCAGCAGTCGTGTGTGTCGGTGAGAGACATTAGCTTCTTGCACCGATCACACTTTTTAAACCCACTGGAAGCCATTGGGGAAAAAAGAGTCCCCGCGAGGTCAAAGGACTGGCCTTCCAGGGAAAAAGAAAAAAAGGGCGCGAACGCCAGCCACGAAGAGCAAAAACCGAAAAAAGAAGATCGGGCTCGATACCGGTGTACCGAACCCGGCGGGAGGGGAACCGGCGTCGAACCGGAGAAAAAAATAGCGAAGGATCGCCAAAAAATCTAACTATTTTCTGGGAGGACTAGGACATACATCCGGTGGGCTTCACGGAAAAAGAGAGACTGAGCAAGATGGCACCTTTAGGCGGGAAGGGAACCGCGCATGCGTGCCTGCATTCCCAAAGGCTTTCATGGAAAGCTGGGGAAATGCTCCGCAAGAGCCCCATCGACGTCGATGTCACCCATATGTGAGGACTGACTTCCTGCTTGGTCCTGGAGAATGTCTTTTTCTGCCTTGATGTTTCGATGTTTCTATATCCCCAAAAAGAAAAACTGAAATGCAGTAGCTGAATAAGTCTCCACCCTTGAGTGAGGGTTTGGAAGTATCTTTGGCAGCAATTTCAGCTGTGAGCGTGCTGGGATAGGTCTCCACTAAATTTACACACCTAGATTTGACAGTGTTAGACGATTCTTCTTTAAAGAATATTCATTTTTAATTGCCGCTATTCACTTGAGCAAGCTGGAGGGTGGCGATGAGCTTCATGCCCTGAGCGACATCAGAGAGGGACTCGCTCACCATTAAAATGCTAGTATTGCTGTAGTATGCCAGCAAAGGACTGTGCAACTTTGTGTGACTGAGGTATGCTGGTACTTCTGTCTTTTTTTTTTTTTTTTTTGAAGTTCATAAACTTTCATATTAATTTGCTGGTTTGAATAGAGGGGAAAAATTTTAAATATCTGATCAACAACTGATTACAATTTTGTTATCTCAGAGCTGGTAGTGTGGCTCTAATCCAGTATAGAAACAGTGCCTTGCCTGTGCACCAGAATATTACTTTAATGGCACATTGTGATTCTCTTTCAGGGTCTTTTTATTCTTATACTATATGATGGTGAAGTGAAAATGTCGTTGATTAATGCTTGCTTGGTTAAAAATAAGATGCTGCCTGTTTTTAACCTAATTAATATTAAGCCAGAAATCTTCATTTTATTACATTTCCTATATTTACAGGCTTTTCCACCAAAATAAAATCTGAATAAAATGAAAATGTTGTCACTAATGTGCAATAGTAGGGGCTGTTTTCTTCCATCTGTTGATCTGGAGGACCTGCGGGCGCTTAGGAGCTGTTGAGGCCAACACTCGGGGACCTATAAAAGTGAGGTCCCAGCCGCTGTGTGAACTGGGCCGTTTTCTTCCATCTGCTGATCTGGAGGACCTGCGGGCACTTAGGCTCCAGCACTCGGACCTATAAAAGCAAGGTCCCAGCCACGGGCTGCTGCTGCGGGCATGTCCTTGTGGCATGTCCGAACGGACATGTACAAAGGAGCTAGTCCAACTCCTTTGGTGCCCCTTTGGCGACTGAGAAGGCTGAGAAAGCTGAAACTTGGAGTTTTCTGAGGTATGGGGAAATGGAAGAAGAAGATGATGCCAGTGAGTACTGTAAATCCTGCAAAAACTGTTAGTGTTAGAACCTATGGACAGACATTTATCAGTGGCACGGGTCTTCTTCTGGAATGGATTCTTTGCTTTTCCCTGTGGTCTGATCCTTGGTTTTGGGAGAGTTTACCCCAGCCCCACCTATGGGTTTTAATGCTGCTTTGAGCCAGGTAGCAGAGATGGAGGAGGTCGGTCAAGGCTGGCCTGCTCTTGCAACTATGAGGAGCTCTCCTGTGACTTATCTGATGCCCTCTCGGGTACCTAGTCAGGTGATATTTCTTGTAATGTGATCTCGGCTGGGGTTTCTGAGGTTCGGACACCCCGGGCAGAGGCGGAGGAGGTCTCATTAAAAGATCTTTGTGACCTTATTTCTCACCTGGAAACGACATTAACTGGCTCGTTGCAGCTGTTTTCTACATTCACTGTTGATTCTGTTGCAAAGTTAAATCAATATGATGATCATTTGACTAAGCTAGAGGCTCATGGTGTTAAGGTCGATGGTCAGATTGCTGTTTTACAATCCGTAGCTACTTCATTTGTTAAGGATAGCTTACGGATTCACCGCTGGATGGAGGCATTGGAAAATGCATCCAGGGCGTGTAATCTTAGGTGTTTAAACTTTCCCTGTATTTGTCTACTGTCGCCTCTGATTTTATTTAAGAAATATCTGAAGGAGGTGTTATCCTTTCCCGGTGCAGACAATTTCCAGGCTGCTAATATCAATTTGCCAAGGGATTTGAAGGTGCTGGTTAAGTCAAAGACGACAAGAGATTTAGATCAGCTGGTTCCTCCTGAAAGTTTAGACAGTGTTTTTTGAGTCTTTTATAGATGAGATTCCTACACCAGCTACATTATTGGTGTCCTGCTTATCTGAAACAGATAAGAATCAAATTTTGAATTTCTACTTTAAAAAAAGGAGCAAGTTCTTCTGTGGGAAACCTATTTTGATTTTCCCGGATATATGTCACTCGACTCAGCTGCGGCGAAAACCTTTTCTAGAGTTGCGACCATGCACTTAGGCGCTTGGTGCAAACCTTTTTCTTAAGTTTCCTTGTAAATGCTTAGTCTCTTTTCAGGGTGTTTCTTATACTTTCTTTGATCCTTCCCAACTTGAAGATTTCTTAAAGGGGAAGAATGGTTGAAAATTACTCCAGTGGGTGATGATTAAGAGGGGTATTATTGTTCTTTTTGCTCTGGATTAGCTTGTGTATTTGGATTGATAATTATCTTTCTGTACAGGGTCTAAATTTATTATTATGTTGTGGACTTTATGAATGATTGCATGGCTGTTTTGTGTTGGGATTATTGTATATCTTTCATTTTCCTTTTAATTTCCAATTGTAATTTGGATAAATGCAAATAAAAAAAATAATGTGCAATAATATGCATTATTCCACAACAGTGCATCCTATTATTCAGTAGTGTGCCCTATTGCTCAAATAGTGCACCCCATTTCTCAGTAATGTACACTATTGTGTTATAGTGTGCACTATTCTTCAGTACTCTGCCTACTGATAAATAGTGCACATTAATGAGCAATAGTGCACCCTGTTGAAGACACAGGAAAAAATGAGATTTGGGGGGTTTTGTGTTTTGAGTTATAAAAGATATGAAGTGACATGGGAAATGTCACTGATCTTTCCCATGTTTCAAATGAATACATATCCCTAGTTTAACAGTGAAGAAATAAAAAATAAAACAGAAAAGAATATAAAGTGATAGCTTTTTATTAGGTTAATTTAATACATTCTTTTGACTAGCTTTCAAAGCTTAAAATCTTCTTCCTTGGGTCAATACTATTCTTACCTAAGGAAGAAGGGTTTTATACATTTTTTGACATGCTTTTGAAGGTTACGTTAGTCCACTAAGAGGGTATCACGTTATATTGTTCTTCTACTTTTATTTATTAACCAGTGGAGCCCCATTCCGGGAGTGGGATTTCTGGGCCGTCCGTTAGGACCCAATTCTGGTACGCAAGAACAAAACGTTCCTGCAGGAGCTAGAATCGGGCCCGAGGATGGCCCAGTGTACTCCCTCCGCCTGCAGGGACGTCATCCCCGCAGGCGCCCCTGGCATCCACAGCTCTGGCCCCCCAAAACCCTGCTACCCGACCCACGGCTGGTCTCCCGCAGCCTGGATTGGGTTGCAGGGACCCACCCGCACCTGGCCCCAGCCCCGGGGGTGACTCCCCTGCCCTGATTGGTCACAAAATGCTGCTTATAACACCTCTGAGGTGGTATAAGCAGGATGCCCCAGCAGGCCCGGCAGCACATACAGGGTTGTGATCTGAATTGGCCCTGTACGTCTTGCTGGGCAGCCTGCCCCTGCTCTGCCCCCTCCCGCCCCCGCTGGGTCTCCCTGTCCTGAAGCACAGGATGTATGGGAATAGAGTCTAGACGGATTGCAGGGCTGCACGTCCCACCACCCGATTTCATGAATGAGGGCCAAAGTGTACTAACATGACAACCTCATTACTTTTTCCAGTGAACAAATAGACATTCTGGGAGTAATTTTATAAGGAGCTGTGGAAAGCTATGTCATCTATTACATAAATACTGGTATTTTAGTGATTTACATGCTTAAATGAGTTTTTACGCCTATATATTAGCCGGTTGCTATTTTATAAGTATGCATGTAGGGCTGATGGTGTGTACTTACACTGTGGGTATGCTCAGGGCCAAAGTGTGGGCGAGCACACAAGTATGCATGCAAATTATAAAATACTATAATTTATGCATGTTCTTGACAAATCTTGATTAGGACAAGATTTTTTTTTTTTTTTTAAATATTTTTATTTATAGCATTTTTCAAAACAAACAAAAAAATACACAAAAAGGTACAATATCCCACCCCCCAAAGACAAGACAGAAGAAAAGGAAACCCAAACCCGATCTAAAACTCAAAACCCAAAACCCACAACCCAATACAGGAACCCCCCTCATCTTCCCCCCCCCAACCTCCCCCCCCCCCCGGAGCTTACTAACAGCAACGGTCAACTAGACGCAGAACAAGCCTTCCAACTACCACATCCCCAAGGCCCATACATAGGGACCGTTATATCGCCTCTTACCTGCCTCGCTTAGTAGGCAGCACGAGCACCTCTGTTTGCCACATACTCTTGCAAAGCAGCCCACCGCGGTGCGGTAGAGGATTTCTGCCGAACCCCTTTACGAGGCATTTGCTCGTACTTACTATACAAGCAGACTTGGTTCCACCATGACACCCAGTTAACATCATAGGTATGATTCCAGTTACATACTATCAGGTATATCGCAATTCCCAACATAAAATCTAGTAGAAAGAAGCAATCCTTTTGTAGCGCCGGGATATCAGCTAGAGAGCGGAAACATATGATCCTCCAGGACAATGAAGCATTGAAGCCCAAGACCATTTGTATCCGCTCCCAGACCTTTGACCAAAAAGCTTGCAGACAAGAACACTCAAAGACAGTATGAACGAGTGTACCTTTTCCACCGTGGCAAGACCAACAGGACGCTTCCTCCCTCTTGCCCCACCTGCTGACCCTAACTGGGGTATAGTAAGCTCTGTGAGCAAAAAAAAAACAACGTCTTCGTGATCGCAGCAGATTTGGAAATTCTCGTCTGCTTGGACCAAAATCTTCGCCAATTATGCGGCGAGAGTGGAAACCCAGCATCAAGCTCCCAACCCTGCTGCGTACCTCTAACTTGCAGGCGTTTCTGTTGGGACAATAGATCGTAGTATTACGAAGCTGCACCCCTCCTAAATATTTTTTCCTTTGCCCGATGAATTGTGCCAATTATCCCCACTCCATCCCGCGGGCTGCCTACCTCAATCCCAGCCTTACTGATACAATGTTTAAGTTGCAGCCACTGAAAGTACAATGAGCCCGGGAGACCACTTGCAATCTCTCAAACGGCTTCCACACTCCCTTCGCTAGCAACTGTTGAAGAACCCAAACCCCTCTGGAATACCATTTACTCCAAGCAAACGCTTTTTGTTGTATTTTAAATAGTGGGTTAAACCACAGGGGGAGAAGGTCAAAGGTCTCTTGACCCTCCACCCCTAGCGTGCTATTCAAAGCGCGAAAGGCCAACTGCGTGTCCACTATCATTAGGGGGCATTTCTTACCCTCAGGTAACATCATACCTGGAAGGTATTGAAGCGGAAATGGTGCCAAGAGGGTCACCTCAACTTCCAGCCAGACTGGACGCTGAACAGAACCATTCCCTATCCAACCAGAGCCCTGCTTCAACAGGAATGCCATATGATATAGGCGAAAGTCAGGAAATTTTACCCCACCCACTTCCTTGCTACCTTTAAGTTTTTTGAGAGCAATCCGAGGGGTTTTATCTCTCCACAAGAAATGTATCAGCAATCTCTCCATCTGCTGATACACAAAAGCCGGTAGAAGACTTGGCAGCATTTCCAACACATAATTAACCTTGGGGACAATAGTCATTTTAATCATCTCAAGCCTACCCCACCAGGATAAGTTTAAGGGGGACCACGCAGTGACCATTTCCCGCACCTTGTTTACAAGCATATTGGCATTATACTGTAGCGTTTCCTCTAACGGGTAGCAATAGTAAACTCCCAGGTATTTCACCATTTTCATCTCCCACACAAACGGAAATTGAGCCATGTCTTCCTTGTGAGCATGAGAATTTAGTGGGAACTCAACCGATTTTGCCCAATTAATCTTGTAGCCGGATAGCCCAGAGTACCTCTCGATTTGTTCAAGCACATACGGCACTGACGCCGGCTCAGTAAAAAGCAAGAGATCATCAGCATAAGCCGACAGCTTGACTTCTCTAGCACCTAATTGAACCCCCTTAATTTTAGAGACTGCCGGACACGCAAGACTAATGGTTCCAGGGCCAGGTTAAAAAGCATCGGGGATAGAGGACAGCCCTGTCGAGTCCCCCGTCCCAAACAAATATCCCGAGACTGGATATCATTCACACAGACATTGGCCACTGGGCGAGTATATAGGATCTTAAGCAGCGCAATGAACCCTTCCCCTACCCCAAACCACCTGAGAGCCGAGAACAGGAAAGGCCATTCTAGACGATCAAAAGCTTTTTCAGCGTCTAATGACAGCCCTACTAAGGGACTTCCAATGTTCTCTGCGTCTGCCAAAATATGACACAGCAGTCTCGCATTATCCGCCGTTGAGCGTCCCTCAACAAATCCGCATTGATCTGGATGGATCAACTTAGGCAGCACTTCGTTTAATCGCTGGACCAAGACGGTTGCGAATATCTTGTAATCTGTATTTAATAATGAGATAGGTCTGTAATTACCTACTAACTGTGGATCCCTGCCAGGCTTTTCCAGGACTATCACATTAGCCTGTGCAAATGCACCCACTGCCTCAAGCCCCTCACCCAGCCTCCAAAAGTACTGCTGCATATGGGGGACTAAGTCCTTGTCAAATGTTTTAAAAAAACTCAGCCGGAAGCCCGTCCGGACACGCCGCCTTTCCCGAAGCCAGTGACCGGATGGCCTGCTGAATCTCCGATTGAGAAATTGGTCCACCCAACGTATCAGAGTCACTATCATCTAAAATGGGCCGTTGCAGCTCATGCACAAAACCATCAAATTCAGCCTGGGAGAATGTAATATCTGAAGAGTATAATTTGGCATAGAACAATCTAAAAAGCTCTGCTATGCCTTCATCAGAGGTTACGAGTTAGTCCCTCGAGGGACACCTGAGCGCTGCTACACGATTGGCCTCACGCCGTGCCTTAAGGGAACTAGCCAACAATTTCCCAGCCTTGTTACTTTCCCAATAATAAACGCTTTTCTGCGCCTTTATATTACGCTCAACTTCATCGGACAGTAACTCATTATACTGACGCCGTAAATGCTGCAACCGCAAAAGCACACACGGATCAGATCTTGCTGTAAGGACCCGCTCCCCAGCTTTGATTTGTGTCTCCAGAGCCTTGCGCTTCTCCTTCTTAGCCCGTGCCTGCGCTATACCAAAACTCGTAATAGTGGCTCTTATGGAGGCTTTAAAGCCCTCCCACCAGGCCCAAGCTGCAGTATCTTGCAAGGAATTAAACCTAAAATACTCAGCTATCGCATTTCGAATATGTGTACAAAATTCCTCATTCGCTACAAGGGATCGATCAAAGAACCACCTAGGGGAATTAGAAGCCGCCTGTTCAGTTTCTAACAAAAGCAAGACTGACGCATGATCTGACAGGTGTGCAGAATGTATAGTAGCGGTAACTGTTGGGCATCAATTTCTTAGAGACTAGAATAAAGTCGATCCGCGACAAGGACTGATGTGACGGAGAAAAAAAGGTAAACTCCACTTCTCTTGGGTGCAGCAAACGCCACACATCAATCAGCCCCCTGTCCCGGATCAGCGAAGTGAGTATTGTCAGCGCCTTCGGGGACCTGGAGGTTCTAGGGGGCTTCCGGTCAATCAGGGGGTCAAGCACTTGATTAAAATCCCCTCCCAAGAGTAAATGTTCTTCCCTGACCAGGTGCACCTCTTTGGCCAAAAAATTGAAGAACTCCGGGCAAACTCCATTGGGGCCATACACATTCATAACGGTCAGGTCAAAAGAACCCATTTTAAGGTGTACTTTTACCCACCTCCACTCCGCATCTGAGCGAGTTTGCAAGACTTGTAAAGCAAGAACACTTCGAACTAAGATCGCCACTCCGTTACGTTTACACACTGCAGGTGAGAATGCTACCAACGTGAAGGGCTTGATGCTGAGTTTCAAAGATTCATTCCTATTTAAGTGAGTCTCTTGGAGCAAAAGTATATCAACCTTCTCATGCTTACTGTAAGTGATTATTTTCTTTCTCTTAAGGGGGCTGTTGATACCCTTGACATTTAAAGATAGGATTTTTAACTGTACCATTCCATACATCTATCAGTCATCCAGAACTTTATTGGTAATGCCACCGTTAAACACATTTACATTGCCTATGCCCCCGCCTCCCACTTGAACATACCATGCCCTCCAAACACATACATAACCATGCCCTCTACCCTTCAACACACATTCCCCTGTGCCCCAATATATGGACTCATTCCGCCCACGCATAGATTTCATGATAGTAAGCCCCGGGGATATCCCAACATCTGGAAAAATACTGGGTGAGCCCAAGACAAGCCGGACGGCCCCGGCGGACGAGAAATCTCGTCTCGACCCAGCTGACTGGCCTCTATTCATACACACAGGCAAGTGCCCAGAATTAACCACACCGAACCCCCCATCCAACCCCTGCCCACCAATCCACACATTATGTGACAAGACACCCTTCAGCAAATTCAAGGCCCCCCAACCTGAGTATGAGAGACAGATACAGAAAAAGCAATTATACTAATGTCCAGTTCGCCACTGCGCGTAGAACTTCTTCTTTCAAACCCCCATCACGACTTGCTACACAACCAGCCGCCCTACGGGGCATATCAATACCCCTATCTCATCACCGATGCTTCTTGCTCTTCCAGGTAAAGATGCAGGGCTTCAGGTTCGTCAAAAGTTCTTGTCTGGTTGTGTAGTGTTACGCGCATCCGGGCAGGATACAAAAGGCCGAATCTGGCCTGTAGGCCTTGGAGTCGAGGTCGCAGTGCCAGGAACCTCTTGCGTCGATCCACTGTGCTCTTTGCAAAATCTGGGAAAAAGAATAACCGGTGGCTCTCAAACTCTACCGGCGAACGAGAGCGTGCCGCTTCCATTATGGCCATCACCTGCTGATACCGGAGGGCCCTCAGAATAATCGGCCGAGGCTTCTTGTTAGTAGGCATAACCTGCGATGGCACTCTATGGGCCCTGTCGATCTCAAAGGGCATATCAAAAGTGAGCTGCAGCACCATCGGGATCATTTTTTGCAAAAAGGTTACCATGCTTTTCCCTTCTGCACCTTCTGGTACTCCCACGATTCGTATATTGTTTCTGCGGGCCCGGTTGTTGCCATCCTCGAGTTTCCTTTGCAGAGAGCGGATTTGCTTCGCTTGTTTGTCCACCACACGCAGCCGCTCCTCGTGCGCCGCTACAGTGTGCTCCACCTGCTCTTGGCGCACCGTAAGCTTTTCCAGGGAGCTTCGCACTTCCCCGATGTCCTCGCGCATCAGTGTTAGGGATTCTCCGTTGGCCTGCATCATTTCTTTCATCCCTCGCAACTCTGTTAGGATCTCCTGCAAGGCCTCAGGCTGCGGATGCTCCTGGGCGGCCGCCATTTTTTGGGGGGAGGGAGGCTCAGTTTTTGACCGCTTTGCACTGTTACTTTGCGTTGCAGCAAAGTCTAGCCTCGCTGGTTTGGGGCCAGCCATCTCCCTCGGCACACTCCACGTTATACAGCCAACAAAACCCGGCCACAGTCAGCAAAATTCAGGATTCTCAGTCTCGCCCTGCTGGAGCTCCGACACTAGCCGTCCATCCCGCTCGGCATCAGGCTCCGCCCCCCTCGATTAGGACAAGATTTAATGCATGTATCTACTTTACTTTATAGAATAGGCATGAAATTTACAGAGAAAGATATGTGCTAACTATGCAGTACTTCAGAGTTATGGCTATCTGATGCAGACAGTTATTTAAAATCAATTACGTCCTTCTGGATCCTCAAAATTTTCATCAGCCCTGATCTAAAGGCTATGAGGGAAAGGTCCTTATTTCTCAGGAGGAATTTCCATTTCATCAGATGACTACATCATTTTTAATAACTCTTAGATCCTTATACTGTGGAACATTGGGGAGTGTTACTGGTTTATATTCCCCCAACCAATGCATTAGTTGAAATTTTTCACATTTTTTGGGATGGGTTTTATTACTCGATATTGACCATTCCAAATTGATAATTTTAGGGGATTTTCATTCACGTGTCATCAAAGTATCTATATTTCATTTAGTTAGTGCTTTTATGCTGGCCATCTTATCGCCAGGTTACACCTAGTTAGTAAATGGGAGTCATCCGTGGACAGGGATACAACCTTGATTTGATCTTTTGTCCATTTGGGCTTTTCTGTACAAGGATAATTATTTTTCTTTGAAGATTGCTCCCCTTCAATGGACTGATAATTCTTTCGGTCAGCTATATCAGCCATGCTATTCAACCTATATATTCAAGAGGTTTGTGAGGTTATACAGACATATAACATTGTCACCAGCAGGAGCTGGACTGTGGCCTAAGCTAACAGCCAGACTGCTGGGCCTGACCTTTCTTATAGAAAGTTGTAGTTGCGAGTCAAGTGGTCAGGTTTTTCAAAAGGATTTTTATTCCCCTCCCGGGGTTGGATTTTCAAAAAGGTTATAATACAAAAACTCAGGATACAACCATACTTCTGGTAAACTGAAGAAAACTTAAACATAGCATCTTGCTTCAACAGAACTCATAAATCACAGTATAGAGCTTATCCGATATGCTAGCTGTCTCTTCTTAGCTTTCTCAGCACTCACGAGGCACTCTTATCCTGGCTTCAGCATAAGGAGGAACCCATATCGGATAACAGCAGCGTACAATCCATGGCTTCATCACATGGGCTTTCAATACCAGCCTCTGTAATCATAGTCTCACACTTTGCTTTAACATTTACAGTATTTTCATTAGAACAGAAAGTTTGCACCTTTCTTAGTCCCGTATCTCTATCAGTGCTCTCTGAATAGCCCTCTTCACAGCAAGGCAAATAGTTGTCATAAAACTGGTAATAGCAGGAAGGAGAAACACCTTTCTCTGGGTAAGCTTTATCCTTAAAACTTTTAAACTTCCTGCCTTTTACATTTGGCTGTAAACCATAACACTGTTCTCTTCTATTATATGAAGATTTCTCTCTTGGAAATCTTTTGCAGGGTTTCACTGGCACACGCTCTTCAGGGTCAGACATACACACATCTTCAATAGCATTTCTTTCCCTCTCTAGGGTTTGTAACTGTTTTAAGCTGCCATGCTTTTCAGATACATACGGTTTGCCTTTTGCTGCCTCCCATTCATTCAGCACAGCCTGGTGCTTAGGAAATTCAAGCTGCGTCAGAGGTAAGTGCTTCTTACAGCTGACCTCTCTGTGTGAAACTCTCCGTGTTTCTTTCTGTGAATTTCTTTGTGACTTCCTGCTAGAAGTTTCAGGCAGTTCTGACTCTGTGTCTGTATTTCCTGAATATTCTGAGCTTTCTTCTGAGTCCTGCAAGTCTCCCTTGCCTTGCCAGTCTTGCAAGTTTCTCGTGTCCTGCCAGTCTAACTCTGACTGCACTGAGCATTTTTTATACAGCTTCTTGGGCGTTCCCTTGCACAGGTGAAAGCCGTTTTCATCAGCAGCTGGGGAATGCTTACTAGCTAGGCGTGACTGCAGACCTCGTGTCTGAGTTTGTTTACGTTGCCTATGGCAGTGTTTTTCAACCTTTTTTGTGCAAAGGCACACTTTTTTCATGAAAAAAATCACGAGGCACACCACCATTAGAAAATGTTAAAAAAATTTACCTCTGTGCCTATATTGACTATATATAAAGTAATTCTCTTGAATAGGAATCAAACACTCACACCAACCCCCCTCCCCTGCTGGTTCACACCAACCCCCCTCCCCTGCTGGTTCACACCAACCCCCCTCCCCTGCTGGTTCACTCACACCACCACCCCCCCCTCCACTGCTGGTTCACTCACCCACCCCCCTGTCACTTACTCACCCCTCCTTCTGGGTCACTCACTCACTTACCCCCCCTCCCCTGCTGGTTCACTCACACCATCGCCCCCCCCCCCTTGCTGGTTCACTCACACCACCCCCCCCTCCACTGCTGGTTCACTCACACTCCCCCCCCTTGCTGGTTCACTCACACTCCCCCCCCTTGCTGGTTCACTCACACTCCCCCCCCCTTGCTGGTTCACTCACACACACACACACACACCCCTCTGCCCAAGCCGCTCCTTCTGCTTTGTACAGAGCAGCGGCTGCACTACACTTACATTGAAAAGTAAAGAGAAACTGTGTCAGGAGCCCTCCGGTCATCGCAGAGCCCGAGGAAGTGATGTCATGGGGGCGGGCTCCTCACAGGCTGTCTTTCCTTTTCAAATTAACTTTATTGCAGCTAAAGTTAATTTGAAAAGGAAAGACAGCCTGTGAGGAGCCCGCCCCCATGACATCACTTCCTCGGGCTCTGCATGATCGGAGGGCTCCTGACACAGTTTCTCTTTACTTTTCAATGTAAGTGTAGTGCAGCCGCTGCTCTGTACAAAGCAGAACCAGCGGCTGCACTGCTATAGGGAATCGCGATTGCGTTCGCGCCGCGGACTTCGGCACAGAAGCCGGTTTTTTGCTCTGGCTGCTCCCGATCTTGCGGCCAGAGCAAAAAACCGGCTTTTCAATGGCCGGTTTTACAACTGTGCTGGCAGCCGGCCTGGCCATGGAAAAACCAGCCAGGCCGGCTGAAAACTGGCCGGTTGGCAACCCTAATTTGTGAGCCAAGGCCACATGTTACGGATGAAATTGGAATTTTTCCCACGGCACACCAGACAATATCTCACGGCACACTAGTGTGCCGCGGCACAGTGGTTGAAAAACGCTGGCCTATGGTAACTGGGAACCCTGTGACTTGCCTGCCTGTCAGAATCTAACCTGCAAACAGCAGATTTCTGTGCTTCTGAGGCAGAGGGCAGATCTTCCGTGTTACAACATCCACTATAAAATTTATGCTGACGACATCATGCTTTACACATCATTTGATACTGAAACTCCGGACTACACAACAATAACCGAATGCCTCACCGAAGTCTCAGAATGGTTTAATACCCACAATCTCAGTTTAAACTATAACAAAACAGAAGCACTCACAAATAACAAGGAACAAGAGATCCACGGTTCCTCGCATCATAGCCCTACATGACAGACAAGTACCGTGTTTCCCCGAAAATAAGACCTACCCCGAAAATAAGCCCTAGCAAGTTTTTCAGTGATTTCTGTAATATAAGCCCTACCCTGAAACTAAGACCTAGTGCAGATCATCGACGGACGGACAGATTCGGTACCTGGGGGGGGGGGGTGTCCCCCCACCAGGGAGGAGCTTTCCTCCTGCTCCACTCCCCGACGCGATCAGGTCTGCCGGTGCTGTGCTGCGCTGCGGGCCTCTTCATTCCAAGGGGCTGTATTTCCTTTTTTGCTGCTGATTGGCTTTGGTGGGAGGACCGGGGAGGAGCTTTCCTCCTGCTCCACTCCCCGACGCGATCAGCTGCCGGTGCTGTCTCTGCGCTGCGGGCCTCTTGCTTCTCTCCAAGGGGCTGTCGCTGCCCGCATCCACTGCTTCCCTGTGCGCACTGTGGTAACACTTCACTGATTGGCTGACTGTCAGGAGATGGCAGCCAATCAGCAAGTGCTACCGGTATCAGTAAAAAAAAATAAGCCCTACCCCGAAAATAAGCCCTAGTGCTATTTTTGGAGCAAAAATAAATATAAGACCCGGTCTTATTTTCGGGGAAACACGGGTAGCTGTCAAAGGTGAAGTGAAATACCTAGGGATTATTCTTGATCAGAACCTAAACCTACAGGCACATACCAACAAAACAACACAGGATACATACTATAAACTAAAAATCATCCGGAAACTAAAACCCCTCCTTAAGCCATAACGACTTCAGAACAGTCCTACAAGCAATAATCATGCCACTTCTCGACTTTTGCAATTCACTGTACCAAGGCTGCCTGGCTACCACCATCTACCTGCTGCAAAACACTGCAGCTCATATTCTCACAGGAACAAACAAACAAACAAGAAAGCATAACCCCAATATTGGCTCAGCTACACTGGCTTCTGATAAGAGTCGTGCAAGATTCAAGGCATCTACAAACATTTTTAAAATACTGCAGAATGAATCAGCTGAGTCACTTTAAGACTTAATAACAAAACATCCTGAGAGCTGTCCAGCGAGAGCAAACAGCAAAAACATACTAGTTACTCCATCTGAATTCTCCAGAACAAAGAAGACCACCCCTGACAGGGTGTTATCACTGTATGCATGAAGTCTATGGAATGCCCTCCCTGAGGATATCAGAACCACGAAAGACATCAAAGACTGCAGGAAAAAGTTGAAGACATTCCTGTTTATTGAACACTTTGGCAAAATCACATAGAATAATACAACACCTCCCTCCACAGACACTAGAAAATGAATAAGGAACAATACCACATAAGCACAAAGGATCACCCCCAAACGGTAAATAATTCACACCTGTAAATAAATCAAGAATCAAACTGTTAATAAGATTGTGTTTCCCCACATGTACATCCCTTCCCAGACTATTGTTACAATGTATATAAGTTACAGAGTTGAATGGAAACTGTATTGTTACAATGTAAACAACTGAGTTCAAAGTAAACCACATTGATTTAGGGAAAAGGTGGTATAAAAATACTGTTAAATAAAATAAATAAATACAATTATATTAACCATCCTGCTAATCAAATAAAGAAGGAAACTGCAGTTACATTCTGGTGGACCTGCCAATTAGCTGATTCACAGGTTATTGAATCTCAATGGCTATTAGTTTATCATTCTGCTAGAACAGGGGTGGGGAACTTGTGGCCTTAAAGCCCCATGCGGCCTTTTGGAGCGTGATGTGCGGCCTTCTTAAACAAGTTTTCATATTGTTATATATATGACATTGATTAACATATGTGAACTAATTTTGGCAATATGGCAATTCCGCTAAGAGATGATTCTCGGTAAAAGCCGTTATCTGGCCGCAATAAGGTGGTATCGCTTATCTAATTGTAGTTCTTGGAGGCGATAAAGAGGTCGCCTGAAATGTCTGTTGCCGGCAACGTTGGTACGGGGAACTGGCGATAGACACTACACCTGATAACAGACGCGGAACTGGCGTGGCATAACATCACACCTTTGGATAAATATATCACGATGAGACTTGGAGGAGAATGCGGAGGAAGAGTAAGGGTTGGCTTTTGAACGAGAGAACGCATTAGCGTACCAGTTTGGAGTTGGCTGTGAAGCGTAGTGGTTGTGCGTGCGAGTCGAAGTGTGTCGCATAGAGGAGAGTGTGCCTCAGCCTTGGCGCTTGTAGGACGTAAAACCATGGTACGAGGAGGTACACCGGGTGTGACATTGGGTACACCGGGTGTGACATTGAATAAATTCTCAACATTTTCCTTCAAATTTATGTGTGAAGAAACAAATTCATGTTTGCAACAAAAAAGAATTGGTGCTAGTTTTGAAACCAAAATTTCTTCTCCACCTTCTGGCAACACTGTGGTGACAGTTACTAACTGGCTGGCATAGAGAGTGCAGCATTTGTGGTTCCTTCCTTCAGAGTGTGTTTGTCACTTGATTTACATTTTTTTTTTGCTTTACATCATGTCGAAAAAACTGAAAAGGTCGCTGAAAGAAGAACACAGAGTGTTTAATGATGAGTGGGAACTGCAATACTATGTTTCTGAGAAGGATAAAATGAGTTGCTAGCTCTGTGATTCTGTGATTTCAATGGTAAAAAAATACAATGCACATCAACACTACTCTACTCATAAGGACAATAAATACGTTAAGCTAGAAGGTGAATCCCGAAAGATTGCTTTACAAAAATTGAAAGAAAAGAAGCAAAAGCAGAGGCGGTTATTCCAATCAGTGCAGAGTATCGGAAACGCAACTACAGAAGCTACTTATAAAGTGGCGTATATACTTGGGAAAAAAGGTAAGCCATTTAGTGATGCGGAAATTATAAAAGATTGCATCGTAGAGGTTGTAGGATGCTTAGATCCTGATAAGGTTAACAAATACAAACAATTGCCTCTTTCAAGAAGAACTAATGCTGATCAGCAGCATGAATTAGCACTCAATGTAGTAGATCAACTGAAAGAAATAATCCAAAAAGAAAATGTGTACTATTCAATAGCGCTGGATGAATCAATTGATTGCACTTAGCGCAGGTATTGTATGTTGTTTCCGCCATAACTAAGGATTTTCGTGTTTATGAAGAGTTGCTTACTCTGAGCACTCTAAAGAGCAAAATGAGAGGAATCACTGTGTTTAATGATTTTAAAGACAAATGTCGTGAATTCGGACTGAATCTGGCTAATTTAGTAGGTGTAAGCACAGATGGTGCACCTTCTATGACAGGGAAGAACGAAGGCTTTATCGCACAACTTAAGAAAGAGGTTTCAAGCCAAAATGATCTTATCTCTTTTCATTGCATTTTGAATCAACAAAGTCTCTGTGCCAAATCCACTGTTTTAAATGACACTTTGCAGAAAGTTGTAGGAATTGTGAATTATATTCGAGCAAATGCAATGAGACATTGACAATTTCGTGAGATGCTAATAACGGATAATGAGGTAATTAGTGTTGATTTGCCCTACCATTCGAAAGTGCGCTGGTTATCACAAGGACAGGTTTTAGTCAACGTTTTGTATTTGCGTGAACAAATAATCCAATTTTTGGAGGAAAGGAATGAACACTGTGAATTATCATGCAAGGAGTTTCATAGCAATGTTGCTTTTCTGTGTGATATAATGACAAAGCAAAATAACTTGAATGTTTCATTGCAAGGTAATACCAATCTATATATATGTGGCGAGAAATAAAAATATTCAGAAAAAAATTAACATTTCTTAAATCACTTCTTGGCTGAAATGAGCTTCCTGAAGAGCACTTCTCTCACCTAGTAAAAATGATTAATGAAGAAAATTAGTCTTTTGAACGTTTCAAACAATATGAATCGGTTATAGACTCGCTAATCAAGGAATACAGTGAAAGGTTCAGAGATTTTGAGAAGCATGACATGACCCTCAAATTGGCTTTTCAACCTCACTTAGTTGATGTATCTGAGGCCCCAGAGAAGCTGCAGATGGAGTTAATAGAGCTCTCGGAAGATTATATTCTGAAGTCGCTGTTTGACAGCAAAAAAGATCCCATTCAAATATGGAAAAATGCCGTTGAATATCCTCACCTCAGGGAACACGCACAATGTTTGCTCTCCTGCTTCTCAACATATCGCTGCAAATCTACATTCTCCTACTTAACACAAATTAAGACATCCTTGAGATCACAAATTACAGATGAAAACCTAGAAGACCAGTTAAGACTATGTACATCCATGTTGCAGCCTGATATATCACTGCTTTCTCACAAAAAACAATCTCAGAAGATCACTGAAAGTAATCAGCTAGCTTAGTTGTTTAAAAAAAAAATATATATATATATTTGTATTGAAACATTATTAGTATGCACTCTGCCATATGGCAGTATAAGATATTTGAAAGGGTTAATTCTGTATAAAAGCAAAATTAGTATTAAATTATTTGCATTTTGCAGTAAATTTGTTGGGTTTTTTTTTTAGAATGTGGCCTTGGAAGGATGTTAGCTCTCGTGTGGCCTTCAAATGAGAAAAGGTTCCCCCCCCCTGATCTAGAGCATCTGTATGTGGTGGTTGTTGTTAAGTGCTGTCGAGTTGCTGTCGATTCATGGTGTCCCTCTGGATAGTTGTCCTAAATTGTGTTCATTCTTCAGTCAGGCGGTTCATTGTTGACAGACTGGTACCTGTAGCTGCTGATCTCCAGGAACAAGCAGGAATGAGTCTTCACATATGGGTATCGTCGGTACCGACGGAGCCTGCGCGGGAACGCTCCCCAGCGTCCAATAAGAAAGCTTTTGGGAGCATCCCACAGCGCCTGCGTGCTGCCTTCCCGCCTTTCCCAACCGCCACTCTCCAGTTCTTCTTTTCCGCAGAGCCAGCAGGTCGTGTTCCTGTCACCGCAGAAGAAGTTCTTTATTTTTTCTTTATTCTTTTGTGTCGCGTATGCCTTCTTCGACGTTGGACTGGTACCGCCGGTCTTTCTTTTCTTTCTTTCAAAACCCCCCACCCAAAAACGCTTTATCTTTACTGTGCATTTTCAGTTTTTGGGCCCTAGGCCTAAAAATATTTTCCTCATGGAGAAGCCCGCTTCTGGGTTTAAAAAATGCACAAAATGTGGCGGTACTATTTCTGTCACCGACACCTATGACTGGTGTCTAAAGTGTTTGGGACCTGACCATTCCATCACGGATTGTGTGTCCTGTACCATGATGTCTAAGAGAGGTCGGCAGAACCGAGCAGCCAAGCTCAGTACCCTGTTTCCCTCTGATGCAGCTTCGGTAGCATCGACGTCTTCCAGGGCCTCTTCTTCCTCCCATGGATCTCAGGTAACCAAGCATAAATCTGGCCGGTCCTCGAAGGGCAGATATCCCTCCAAGCATCGAGATGCCTCCGGGCTTGCCCTCGAGGATTCCGCACCGGCAAAATTACCCCGGTGGGAAACTCTGGCTTCCAAAGCATTATTTATTGGGTCACAGGTTGACATCGATGCCTCGGCCTCGACAGATCACCTGTTGCCGTGTTCTGGGGTACCGGTGGCTCCCACTGGTACCGACATCCAGATTCTGGTGGCGTCGATGGATCAGAAGATTCTGACCATGCAGCGCACCTTAACGGCTTTCATACAGGCTGCGACGCCTCCGGTACCGCAACAATCCCCATTGCCGGTACCGGCTCTGGTACCGTCATCGCTCCCGGTACCGGTTGCATCGACATCGGCTTCGGTGTCGACTGCAACGGTACCCTGTCCTATGATGCCCATCGGTACCGAACCGATACCGATTACTCCCGATGTCGATTCCACTCGATACGGTTATCGGGCTTTACAGGAGCATCCAGACAGGCGATACTTTGATTCCTCTGAGGACTCTGATGAGTCTGAGGGTTCTGTAGAAGCATCGATACTTCTTCCTCAGGAGTCTTCTTCACCTAAACGAAGAATGTCTCCTCCAGAAGACTTGTCTTTTCAAGACTTTGTTAGGGAAGTGGCTAGGGGCCTCTCTAACACAGTGGCCCCTGAGTCAGAACCCAGAGCCAAGGAGTTGGATATTTTACAATATCCTAAAGCTCCTAAGGAGGCAGCTACTATCTCCAGGAACAAGCAGGAATGGGTCCTCGCATATGGGTACGTCGGTACCGACGGAGCCCGCACGGGAAAGCTCCCCAGCTTCCCAGAAGGAAAGCTTTTGGGGCCTCCCACTGCGCATGCGCGCTGCCTTCCCGCCTTCCTGACCAACTCTCCTCAGTTCTTCTTTTTCCGCGGAGCCAGCAGGTCGTGTTCCTGTCACTGCTGAAGAAGTTATTTTAATTTGTTTCTTTGGCCGCGTGTCTGCCTTCCCCGATTCCGGACTGGTACCGCCGGTCTTTTTTCTTTATTTCTTTAAAAAAATATATATATATATCTTATTTTTCCCCACTTGGTGTGTTTGTCCTGTGAGGCCTCTAGGCCTTCACAGAATTCTCCCTCATGGAGAAACCAGCCTCTGGTTTTAAAAAATGCACCAAGTGTAGCGGTACTATATCAGTCACAGACACCCATGAATGGTGTCTTAAATGTTTGGGGCCTGACCACTCCATTCCGGATTGCCCATCCTGTTCTTTGATGTCTAAATGTGGCTTACAAAACCGGGCAGTCAAGTTTCACATGCTGTTTTCTACAGATACTCCAGCATCGACATCTTCCAGGTCTTCCTCTCCTGATGGATCTCAGGTAACCAAACATTCCTCTGGCAGGTCCTCAAAGGGCAAATCTCCCTCTAAGTATCGAGATGCCCCCGGGCTTGATCCTGAGGACCCTGCCCCAGCCAAACAACCCCGGCGGGAAGCTCCGGCTTCCAAAGCTCCTCCTATGGGGTTACAGGTTGACATCGATGGCACGGCCTCGACCGATCACCTGTTAGACTGCTCTGGGGTACCGGCTCAATCTTCCGGTACCGACATCCAGACAGTCGTGGTGTCTATGAATCATACAGTTCAATCCATGCAGCAGACCATTATGGCTTTTATTAGAGCTGCGATGCCCTCGGTACCGCAGCCAGCGGTACCGACTCCGGTTCCGGTACCACAACCGATACCAGTACCCAGGGCATCCACATCGACCAGGATACCGATTCCGGTTCCCGGTTCCGGGGTTTTTCCCGATACCGATCCGGTTCCGGGTACCCCCGATATCGATACCGGTCGATACGCTTATCGATCCCTGGAAGCAAACAGACGATACTTCGAGTCTTCTGATGATTCTGATTCATCAGATGACTCTGCTGAAGTATCCCTTACTCTACCTGAAGAGCCCTCTTCTCCAAAGAGGAGAATGTCTCCTCCAGAGGATTTGTCCTTTCAAGACTTCATCATTGAAGTAGCTAAAGGTCTCTCTATTTCAGTAACCTCTGAAAAGGAACCTAGAGCAAAAAAACTAGATATTTTAGGATACTCTAAGGTTCCCAAAGAGGCAGTCACCTTGCCCATTCATGAAATTCTTCAAGAACACGTGATGGACTTATGGGAGACTCCTCTCACCCTATCTCCACATTCTCGTCGTTTGGACACCATTTATCGTGTCCCTCCTTCTCCTGGTTTTCAAAAAACCCAGCTCCCTCACCACTCTATTGTGGTGCAGTCAGCTATGAAAAGGATAAAGAGTACCAAAAGACACTCTTCTACTCCTCCAGGAAGAGAATGTAGGACTTTGGATGCTTTTGGTAGAAAAATCATCCAAGCAAGTATGCTTATTGACAGAATCAATTCATACAGCCTCTATATGGGCATGTTTCTCAAGGAGATTGCATTGAAAATACGCCATTTTCTCCCCTTTATCCCAGAGGATAAAAAGGAGGAGTTCCTTCTTTTGCTAAAGCATACCCAAGATATTTCAAAGTTCTCCAACAGAGCAGCCTTTGACTCCTTTGAGGGTGCTAGCAGAGCCTCAGGTATTGCCATAGCGGCTCGCAGAATTGCTTGGCTCCAGGCCTCTGACCTAGAACCCTGGGTCCAGGATGGTTTGGGAAATCTGCCCTGTACAGGTGGGAATCTGTTTGGTAAGGAGTGGCAAATCAAAGCCACTCAAATGGATGCAGAAAATGCTGTTTTAGATAGACTTTCTAAGTCTACCTCTACTTCTGTCAAGAAAAAATCTTTCAAGAAGCCTTTCTACAAAAAGGCCAGATTTGCTACAAATACTGGCCAACAATCTTCTGCAGCTCGCTTTGCTCCTAAGCGTCAGCAGCCTAAACAGGCCAGGGCAAAACCTGCAGGGGCTGCTACAGCCCAGCAGTCCCAACCCCCTCAGGGTTTTTGACTTAATACTAGAGAACTTAACCTTTCTGGCTCTAAAACATCCAGAGCCTCTCACCATTCCAGGAAGGTTAACTCATTTTGCTCCCAGATGGGAGCAAATTACATCAGAACAGTGGACCCTCTCTATCATCAGAGAGGGCTACAAACTACATTTCTCCAGCCTTCCTCCCCATACCATGGTGAGATGTTTCAATTCTCCCCCATCTCTCCTGAACCTGTTGGGTCAGGAGGTGACCACTCTTCTCGCCCAAAGGGCAATAGAAGAGGTTCCTCTTCTTCAACAGGGGTCAGGGTTTTACTCCCCTTATTTTCTCATTCCCAAGAAAACGGGGATACAGACCCATTCTAGATCTCAGAGAATTGAACAAATTCCTATGCAATCCTTTCTCTAGGTACTCTCCTTCCATACCTACAGAGTCAGGATTGGCTTTGTTCTCTAGATCTCAAGGATGCGTACACACATATACTCATCCATCCATCCCACAGAAAATTCCTACGGTTTCTGTTCCAGGGAAAACATTTCCAATACAGAGTACTTCCCTTCGGTCTAGCCTCTGCTCCCAGAGTATTTACCAAATGCATGGCAATAGCTGCATTTCTACGCGCCCTGGGAATTTTTGTCTTCCCATACCTGGACGACTGGCTCATCCGAGCTCCATCTCAGTCCGAGGCTCAGACTTCCCTGGATCGCACCAGGCGCATTCTGCAGTATCTGGGACTTGTGATCAATCTGCCAAAGTCTCAACTCACCCCTACTCAGTCCCTGGAATTCATAGGGCCTGGTTGGATACCACCACTGCAAGGGCCTATCTTCCTCAGGCCCGTTGCCAACGTCTAGTGCACCTGGCCTCCCAGACTCAGTCCGGAAGCCACTTGACTGCCAGGGAGATGCTACAACTATTAGGCCACATGGCCTCCACAGTACATGTGGTGCCCTATGCTCGCCTACATATGAGAGCAGCTGAATGGACTTTGTCCACCCAGTGGACTCAAGCATCAGGAGCTCTCTCAGACCAAATAGCAAACTCCAAACGTCTCTTTTGGTCTCTCCAATGGTGGATGTCCACTCAAAATCTGTTGTTGGGGGCCCCCTTTCAACCATTGTTGCCCCAAGCAACCCTCACAACAGATGCCTCCCAAACAGGTTGGGGAGCTCATCTTCAAGATTTCTCCACTCAGGGCACTTGGTCTCCACAGGAGACCACCCTTCATATCAACCACTTGGAACTTCGAGCAATCTTTCTAGCTCTCAGAGTTTTTCATACCCTCCTCAGCAACATGACAGTCCTTATTCATACGGACAATCAAGTAGCCATGTTTTACATAAACAAACAAGGAGGGACTGGCTCTCTGTCGCTTTGCAATGAAGCTCTAAGATTATGGGCCTTCGCCAGAGAGCATCAAATCCATCTCCTGGCAGTATATCTTCCAGGAATCCAAAACTCATGGGCAGACAGACTCAGTCGAGTTCTGCTTTCACACGAATGGTCCCTGCACATAGATCAGGTACTCAGAATCTTCCAGAAAGGGGGAACCCCGGACATAGACCTCTTTGCAAGTCCGTGGAATGCCAAACTTCCCCGGTTCTGTTCCAGAATTCCGTGTCAGGGAGTTCAGGCCAAGGATGCCTTCCTCCTTCATTGGGGTCAGGGCTTCCTGTATGCCTTTCCACCCATTCCTTTGATTCCCAAGACTCTGTTCAAACTTCAAAGGGATCAAGGGTCCATGATCCTCATAGCTCCACGCTGGCCACGCCAAATGTGGTACCCTCTACTTCTGCATCTCTCCCAAGCCCCCTCCCTGGACTTGGGAGCGGCTCCAGACCTTCTGTCTCAGGAGGAGGGGACTTTGTGGCACCCAAACCCCAAGTCCCTTCACCTCAGAGCTTGGTTACTGAAGGCCTAGACCTTCAACACTTCAATCTTTCCCAGCAAGTGAAGGATATCCTCCATGCCTCTAGGAAACCTTCCACTAGGCGTTCTTACGCTTTTAAATGGAAAAGATTTTCCTTTTGGTGTGCTCAAAAGGGTCTTGACCCTCTAGCACTCCCCTTGAATTCTCTCTTGGAATATCTCCTGCATCTCTCCAATGCAGGACTCAAAACGAATTCAGTAAGAGTCCATTTGAGTGCTATTGCAGCATCACTCAAGCCCATCAATGGACAACCTGTTTCCTCTCATCCTCTTATTGCAAGATTCATGAGAGGCCTAACCTTAACTAAACCTCCCATTCGACCTCCTCCGGTGGCATGGGACTTAAACTTGGTTCTTGGTCAGCTTATGCAGCCACCCTTTGAACCCTTAGCCACTACCTCCTTGAAATTTCTTTCCTGGAAGGTTATTTTTCTTATTGCAGTCACCTCAGCTCGCCGTATCAGTGAACTGCAAGCTCTAGTGGCTAATCCACCTTATACAAGGTTCCATCATGATAAGGTGGTCCTTAGGACCAATCCCCACTTTATGCCTAAAGTGGTCTCCCCTTTTCATCTTAATCAAGAGGTATATTTACCTGTCTTTTTTCCAGCTCCTCATGCATCTACTGCAGAGAGGAACCTTCATACTCTAGATCAGTGATGGCTAACCTTTTTGAGCCCGAGTGCCCAAACTGCCGCACAAAACCAAAGAATTTCCTCAAAGTGCCAGCACGTCAATTAAACCTTAACAACAAGATTTTAGTATCTAAAAACTCTTTATAAAGTTGCCTGAACTATGTAACATCATTTGTAAAGTTTGGAATCTTTGTATTGTCAGAATCAATTTGATTCACAATCCTTTGGTTTTCATTTCAATTTATTGGCAATTTATAATGTTTTAATGATTTCATTCAATTTAGAAACAGGAAGGCAATAATTAAACTGGGAACCCCAAAAGCCAAACTTGGAATGTACAACAACACTGTAGAAATAAAACTATAAATTAATTTCCTCTTGTACTAAACAAAGCACAGACACTAATGATGCACATTTTCCAGAGCTGACATATTCCAGTTAATAAATTCAAAATAAAGAGATATCTTTGTACCTTTTGTGCATTTTTTTCAGTTGCAATTGTTCCAGCCACTTTCTTCTGGTTTATTTGTGTCTTCTGCTATCTCTCCATCGTCTGCTGTCCATTTCTCCTTTCTTCTCTTCTAGTTTTTTTTTCCATTCTCTCTCTTCATCTGCTTTAACATAATAATCTTTCTCCTTTTTTAGTCTCCCAATACCCGGCCAATTGTACATTTTTCTTCCCTCCCACACAAAATATTTTTCCCCTCTCCATTTCACTCTCCCAGCCCCATCCCCTTCTAATCTCCCCCAACATCAGCTCCCTTTTAATTCCAGCCCCACCCAGTATCCGCTCCCTTCTAGTCCCCACATCAGCCCATTTCCAATCCTATCCGAGTCCCTTCATCAGCTCATTTCCAATACCAGCCTCCCATCAGCCCATTTCTAGTCCTTTCCTAGCCCCACCATCACTCAGCCCATTTCTAATCCAAGCCCCCCATGAGCCTACTTCCAGTTCTAGCCCCTCCATGAGTCCATTTCAATCCAAGCCCCCACCACAGCCCATTTCCAAACTTAGCTCCCCCAACACCCAATTCCCAGTCCTATCCTAGCCCCTCCATCAGCCCATTTCCTGTCCTAGCTCCCTCCCCTAAGAGCCCATTCCAAGCCCCCCCTTCCCATCAGCTATTTGCAGTTCAAGTCCCCTTCCACTCAGCCCATTTCCATTCCAAGTCCCCCTCCCCATCAGCTATTTGCAGTTCAAGCCCCCCACTTCCCCTCAGCCCATTTCCATTCCAAGCCCCGTCCCCATCAGCTATTTGCAGTTCAAGCCCCCCACTTCCCCTCAGCCCATTTCCATTCCAAGCCCCGTCCCCCATCAGCTATTTGCAATTCAAGCCCCCTTCCACTCAGCCCATTTCCAGTCCTAGCAACCCCCCCAACCCATTACCAGTCCTAGCCCCCATAGCCCACTCCCAGTCCTAATCCCACCAGCCCATTTCCAGTCCTAATCCCCATCACCCCATTTTCAGTTTAAGCCCCCTCATAGCCCATTACCAGTCCTAACCTCCCCATCAGCCCACTCCCAGTCCTAATCCCACCAGCCCATTTCCAGTCCTAATCCCCCATCACCCAATTTTTAGTTTAAGCCCCCCATAGCCCATTATCAGTCCTAACCCCCATCAACCCACTTCCAGTCCTAATCCCACCAGCCCATTTCCAGTCCTAATCCATCACCCAATTTTTAGTTTAAGCCCCCCCATAGCCCATCACCACTCCTAAACCCCCCAGCACCCAGCACCACTCCTACCCCCCCCAGTGCCCATCACCACTCCTAACCCCCCCAGTTCACATAACCACTCCTAACCCCCCAGCGCCCATCACCACTCCTAATCCCCCCGCAGCGCCCATCACCACTCCTAAACCCCCCAGCCCCTCCCCGCCAAAAATTAAAATAAAAAAAATCGTTCTTGTGGCGCATCCCGGGCCCCCGCGGCAGAAAAGAGTTTGCCGCGGGGCCCCCCCAGTTCCTGGCAGAGCCTGCCCTCCAGATCCTGCCTTCCCCGGTATCAGCTCCCTGTTTCCAGCTTGTCACACGCGCCGGCTTTCAGAGCGCGAGGGGAGAGTTTCTCCCTCGCTGCTCTGTTAAGCCCGCGGGGGCTGATGGGAAGTTCCCATCAGCCCCCGCGGGCTTAACAGAGCCGCGAAAGGGAAACTAGTTCCCTTCGCGCTCTGAAAGCCGGCGCGTGTGACAAGCTGGAAACAGGGAGCTGATACCGGGGAAGGCAGGATCTGGAGGGCAGGCTCTGCCAGGCACAGGGTGGGCCCCGCGGCACACTCGATTCTGCCGCGGCGGCCCCGGAAGCGGCAGAAGACAGCTTTTTAAAAATTTTTTAAATGCGGACCTTCCCGCGTGCCAGCTGCAAGGCCTTCGCGTGCCACAGCTGGCACGCGTGCCATAGGTTCGCCATGGCTGCTCTAGATTGTAAAAGAGCTCTTGCCTTTTACCTCCACAGGACACAGCAACATCGAAAGTCTTCTCAACTTTTTGTTGCTTTTGATCCTTCTCATTTAGGACTTCCAGTCTCCAAAAGAACACTCTCCAATTGGATTGCTCAGTGTATCTCTTTTGCTTACCAGAGTAAGAACCTTTCTCTGGAAGGTCATGTCACCGCTCACAATGTGAGGGCCATGGCCACCTCTATGGCTCATCTAAAGTCTGTGTCCATTGACCAGATCTGTCAAACAGCCACCTGGGCCTCGGTTCATACCTTTACAGCCCATTACTGTTTGGACAAGGACTCCCGCCGGGATACCTTGTTTGGTCAGGCTGTCCTCAGACACCTGTTCCATTCTTGAACAACTCCACCCACCTTCCCTGAATGGATGCCTGAGATCCATAGGAAGATAAGGAACCTTTCAGGGTCTCATACCCTTGAGGGGATCTCCCGGGCATCTTAGCTAGGGAGTCCCCATATGTGAGGACTCATTCCTGCTTGTTCCTGGAGATAGCACAGTTACTTACCTGTAACAGGTGATCTCTGGGAACAGCAGGAATTAGTCCTCACAACCCGCCCACCTCCCCTAGGAGTTGTATCTCTCTCTCTCTCTCTCTCTCTTCCTTTCCTCTCTCTATTATCTCAGCTTTAAACTCAAACTGAGGAGAGTTGGTCAGGAAGGCGGGAAGGCAGCGTGCATGTGTAGTGGGAGGCCCCAAAAGCTTTCCTTCTGGGAAGCTGGGGAGCTTTCCCGCGCGGGCTCCGTCGGTACCGACGTACCCATATGTGAGGACTAATTCCTGCTGTTCCCAGAGATCACCTGTTATAGGTAAGTAACTGTGCTTTACCTGTTCATGAGATTCTGTATGATCCCATGTTGAGGATGTGGGAGACACCTCTCACCGCCTCTCCTCATTCTCGCAGGTTAGATACCATGTATCGTGTCCCTCCTTGTCCTGGCTTCCACAAGACTCAGCTTCCTCACCACTCTATTGTGGTAGAGTCTGCCATGAAGAAGATGAAGAGTGCAAAAAGACACTCATGTAATCCTCCAGGGCATGAATGCAGGACCCTGGATGCTTTTGGCCGAATGGTTTTCCAAGCTGCTATGCTAGCTGCTAGGATCAATTCCTATAGTCTCTATATAGGAGTGTTTCTAAAAGAAGTCACAGATCACCTGCAGACTTTAACCCCTTTCATTTCAGAGGATAAAAGACAGGAGTTTCTCACTTGGCTCAAACATGCCCAAGATGTCTCCAAATTTTCCAACCATGCAGCCTTTGACTCTTTTGAGTGTGTAAGCAGAGCTTCGGTTATTGCCATAGGGGCATGCAGAATTGCTTGGCTACAAGCTTCTGATTTGGAGCTCTGGGTCCAAGATCAATTGGGAAATCTCCCTTGTACAGGTGAAAACCTTTTTGGTAAAGATTGGCAAGCAAAGGCCACTCAAATGGATGCTGAAAACTCTGCTTTGGATTGACTTTCAAAGTCTACCTCTGCTCCTGTTAAGAAAAGATTGTTTAAAAAGACATCTTTTTCCAAAAAGGGAAGATACTATCCTGCATATGGTCCGCAGACATCTTCTGCAGGTCGTTTTGCTGCAAAGCGTCAGTAACCACCTAAACAGGCCAAGTCAAAGGCAGCTAGGCCTTCCACGGCCCTGCAGCCTCAGCCTCCTCAGGGCCTTTGACTTGCAACTAGAGAACTTAGCCTTTCTAGCTCTGGAAGGACCAGAGCCCCTTACCATCCCAGGAAGGTTGACTTACTTTGCTCCCAGATGGGAGCAAATCACAGCAGAGCAATGGACACTCTCCATCATAAGGGAAGGCTACAAGCTTCATTTCTTAAGCCTTCCCCCTCACACCATGGTGAAACAGTTCAATTCTCCAACATCTCTCCTCAACCTTCTAGGTCAGGAGATTGCCATCCTTCTTGCCCAAGGGGCAATAGAAGAAGTACCTCTTCTTCAACAAGGCACAGGGTTCTACTCCCCTTATTTTATTATTCCAAAGAAAACAGGGGGCTACAGACCCATCTTAGATCTCAGAGAATTGAACAAATTTCTATTCAAGGAGGAATTCAAGATGATTTCTCTCGGTGCTCTGCTTCCATACCTTCAGAGTCAGGACTGGCTTTGTTCTCTAGATCTCAAGGATGCGTACACCCATGTCCTCATCCATCCAACTCACAGAAGGTTCCTTCGGTTCCTTTTTCAAGGAAAGCACTACCAATACAGGGTGCTTCTTTTTGGTCTGGCCTCTGCACCAAGGGTGTTCACGAAATGCATGGCAGTAGTAACTGCATTTCTACGCACTCTAGGAATATTTGTCTTCCCATATCTGGACGACTGGCTCATTCGAGCTCCATCTCAAGCAGAGGCCAAGACTTGTCTAACCTGCACAATGCGTGTCCTTCAGTATTTGGGACTAGTAATAAACATCCCAAAATCCAGTCTCACCCCTACTCAGTCCCTCGAGTTTATAGGGGCTTGGTTGGATACCACAACTGCAAGGGCCTATCTTCCTCAGGCCCGTTGCCTACGCTTGGTGCAGTTAGCCTCCCAAATACAGTTAAAAGCCCTTTTAACTGCTCGAGAAATGTTACAACTCTTAGGCCACATGGCATCCACCGTGCATGTGGTTCCATATGCTCGCCTTCACTTGAGGGCAGCTCAATGGACTTTGTCCACCCAATGGACTCAGGCATCAGGTTGCCTGTCAGACAAAATAGCAAACTCCAGTCGCCTTTTTTGGTCTCTCCATTGGTGGAAGTCCTCTCAAAACCACTCTTTGCACCTTTTGCCACCACCTCCTTGAAATTTCTTTCTTGGAAGGTTATCTTTGTCATTGCAGTCACCTCAGCACTTCGCATCAGTGAGTTGCAAGCCTTGGTGGCTAATCCTCCTTATACAAGGTTCCATCATGATAAGGTAGTCCTCAGGACCAATCCACACTTTATGCCCAAAGTGGTCTCGCCTTTTCATCTGAACCAGGAGGTATACTTACCTGTCTTTTTTCCAGGACCTCATGCATCAAGTGTAGAGAGGAATCTTCATACCTTGGATTGTAAAAGAGCTCTCGCCTTTTACTTACAAAGAACACAGCAACATAGAAAGTCTTCTCAACTCTTTGTTGCTTTTGATCCTTCCCATTTAGGACTTCCAGTTTCTAAGAGAACACTGTCCAACTGGATTGCTCAGTGTATTTCTTTCGCCTACCAAAGTAGGAACCTTTCTCTGGAAGGCCATGTCACAGCTCACAATGTGAGGGCCATGGCAGCCTCAATGGCTCACCTAAACTCTGTGTCCATCGACCAAATCTGTCGAGCGGCCACCTGGGCCTCGGTTCATACCTTCACAGCCCATTACTGTTTGGACAAGGACTCCCGCCGGGATGCCTCGTTTGGTCAGGCTGTTCTCAAACACCTGTTCCATTCCTAATCAACTCCTACCCACCTACCCTGGTTGGATGCCAGAGTTCCATGGGGGGGAGGTGGAGCCCTTTTCAGGGACACACAACACTGGGGTCTCTCCCTGGTATCTGCAGCTAGGGAGTCCCCATATGTGAAGACTCATTCCTGTTTGTTCCTGGAGATAGCACAGTTACTTACCTGTAACAGGTGATCTCTGGGAACAGCAGGAATAAGTCTTCACAACCCACCCACCTCCCCTAGGAGTTGTATCTCTCTATCTATCTTTCCTTCCCTCTCTCTCTCTCTCTTTGTCTCAGCTTTAAAACTCGAACTGGAGAGAGGCGGTTGGGAAAGGCGGGAAGGCAGCACGCAGGCGCTGTGGGATGCTCCCAAAAGCTTTCTTATTGGACGCTGGGGAGCGTTCCCGCGCAGGCTCCATCGGTACCGACGATACCCATATGTGAGGACTTATTCCTGCTGTTCCCAGAGATCACCTGTTAAAGGTAAGTAACTGTGCTTTATTGTATCGATCCATCTCGGTGCTGGCCTTCCTCTTTTGGGTTGACCTTCTATCTTGCCAAGCATGATGTCTTTCTCTAATGATCTCTCTCTTTGCATGATGTGTCCTAAGTATGAAAGTCGAAGTCATCTGAGCTTCTAAAGAAAGCTTAGGTTTAAGCTCCTCTAGTACAGACTGTTTTTTTGCTTCGGGCAGTCCATGGTATACACAATATTTGCCACCAGCACCATAATTCAAAGGCATCAATTTTCTTCCTGTCTATCTTTTTTACTGTGCAGCTTTCGCATCCATATGATATTGAAAATACCATGGCTTGAACGAGTCAAATCTTTGTACGGAGAGAGACAACTCTGCTCTTGAGAATCTTGTCTAGGGCTTTCATAGCCATTCTGCCAAGAGCAGTGTGTAGTCAGATTTCTTGACTGCTTGTTGCTTCTTTATTGATAGTTGATCCAAGTAGGTTAAAGTTATCCACAATTTCAATTTCTTCTCCTTCAACGATGAACTTATGATTTTTCTAGTTGTCATGATCTTTGTCTTCTTTACATTAAGGTGCAGGCCCATTTTAAGGCTATGTTCCTTGATTGTGAGACTCAAATGTTTCAGATCATCTTCACTTTCAGCCAGTAATGTGGTATCATCTGCATAGCGAAGGTTGTTGATGAGTCTTCCACCAATTTTCACACCTCTGTTGTCGTCATACAATCCTGATTCTCTGATGATTTGTTCTGCATATAAATGAAATGGGTAGGGGGAAAGTATGCAGCCTTGTCGTACTCTTTTGCTTATTTTAAACTATTCTGTTTCTCCTTGTTCCGTTTGAACTGTTGCTTCTTGATCAATGTACAGACTGTGCAAGAGAACGATCAGGTGTTCTGGTATACCAATGCTTCTTAATGTGACTCAGAGTTTCTCATAGTTTACACAGTCAAAAGACTTGATGTAGTCAATAAAGCACAAACAGCCTTTTGGAATTCTTTAGTGTTTTTAAGGATCCATCTCACATCCGTGATAATGTCTCTGGTTCCTCGCCCTTTCCTGAACCCTGCTTGCACTTCAGGTAGTTCTTGTTCCAGGTATGGTTATAGTCTCTGTTGAATAATCTTCAATAGAATCTTGCTGGAATGTGAGATCAGAGCGATTGCGCGATAATTTCCACAGTCAGTTGGATCACCCTTCTTTAGTATTGGTATAAGCACAGATCTTTTCCAGTCAATTGGCCATGATGCTGTCTTCCAAATTTCTTGGTGGAGCCTTGTAAGTATGGTAACAGCTGCATCAGATTGCTGTAATACTTCTATGGGAATGCCATCAATGCCTGGTGCTTTCTTCTTTCATAAGGCTTTCAATGCTGCTTCGACTTCTTCTTTCATCACCAATGGTTCCGGATCATAAGGTACAGGTTGAAACGGCTGTTGGTCCACTTGATCTTTATCATATAAAAACTCTGTATATTCCTTCCAACTTTTCTTGCTCTTCTCAGCATCATTCAACATAGAACCTTGAGCATCTTGAAACATTCCAATTTGAGGATGGAATTTTTTCTTTAACTCTCGTAGCTTTAGGAAAGCCAATACTCTATCTCTAATAGTTTCTGCTTCTATTTCCTTGCATGTGTCATTGTAGTACTTTTCCTTGTCCTGTGTTGCTGCACTTTGGAAATCTCTGAGTTCAGTGATTGTCTTTCTTGCTCCTCTGGCTTTAGCTTCTCTGCATTTCTGGGCAATTTTCAGAGTTTCTTCCGTCATCCAATTTGGCCGTTTTTGCTTTTTCACCTTTTGTAGAGACTTCTCGCTTACTTCCAACACAACCTACTTGATATCATTCCATAACTCTTCTGGAGCTCTGTCATTGTATCTAAAGCAGCAAATCGATTTTGCAGACAGTCTTTAAATTCTAGTGGTATATTCTCAAGGTCATATTTTGCTACATTCATGAGTGACTTGCTCTTTTTCAACTTTAGCTTGAGTTTTCATACTAGTAGTTGGTGATCTGTACCACAGTGAGCTGCAGGTTTTGTCTTTGTTGATGTTATAGAGCTTTTCCATCATTGACTTCCACATATGTAGTCAATTTGATTTTTGTACTGTCCATTGGGTGAAGTCCATGTGTACAGTCGCCTCTTGTGTTGCTGGAAGAAGGTGTTTGAGATGAATAGATTGTTGGTCTTGCAGAATTCTATCAGTCTTTCTCCAGCTTCATTTCTATTGCCAAGTCCATATTTTTCCACCACTTTGCCTTCTTTGTTGCCAATTTTTGCGTTCCAGTCACACATGACTATCAGGATATCCTGTTTGCATGTTCTGTCAATTTCAGCTTGTACTTGTTCATAGGACTCATCAATTTCAACCTCTTCTGCAGCTGTTGTTGGGGCATATACTTGAATTATAGTTGTGTTGATAGGCATTCCTCATAGACAAATTGAGATTAAGCGTTCACTGACCGCATTATATTTCATTACAGTTCTTGCAAGTTTCTTCTTTATTATAAATGCAACACCATTTCTTCTTTGTCTTTCATTTCTAGCATAGTAGGCCATGTGATCTTCTGATGCAAAGTGCCCGATGCCAGTCCATTTCAGTTTGCTGACACCCAACAGATCAAGTTGTACACGTTCCATTTCATTCTTGACCACCTCCAACTTCCCTTGGTTCATGATTCATATGTTCCATGTCCCAGTATATGACATCTTTACAGCTTCTGACTCATTTCATGCGCAGCTACATCAGCAGTCAGATGTCCCAAGGGCCTTGATTCAGCCACATCATAAATGCTGTCTTTATTCTGACAAGTCTTCAGCTTCTCCCCAGTAGTTAGTTGAGTGCCTTCCGACCTGGGGGTCTCATCATATAACACTAGAGTGCAATTTATTTTGTTGTGAGTATCCATTGGGTTTTCATAGCAAGATACAGAAGTAGATTGCCATGCCTTTCCTCTGCGCCGTTTAAGTTTAGTGTGATCCTCTGCCGCCAACACCATCCATTCTGCTGCTGCCCAGATGGGTGGTTTGTCTTGGTCTGGCACCTCAGCTGAGACCTGTCCATCTTGGTAGACCCTGTCAGTAGCTAAACTACCGATAGCTTAGCCATCAGCATCACTGATGTTCACAAGCCCTCACAGCATGACAAGTTGCAAACCGAGTGAGGGTCTGTATTTGGTAGATGCCTTGTATGACTTGATTAGAATCTTCTAATAGTGTCAGCAGTGGTAGTCCGGGGTTGGCTCTGGGACAATTTCTCCAAATGGGTTAGTTTTGCACATACCATGACAGTCATCGAGCTCATTCCTAAGCAATGGCATGTGGAGTATGATCTCAATCTCTGAAATTTACTGCTAATTCTTGGCGTAGTACTTGCATTGTGCCAAAGGGAGCCTTCTTATGTAGTTGGTAAGTTGTAACATGTAGGGGGGGGCGGAGCTAGCCACTGAACAGAATGGACGCCTGAATTTTTGCTCCCGTTGCTGCCCAAGAATCCTGAACATATCCCGGTATTCCATTGAAGTTTGTACCCCCTACCTACATCAATAACACCGCAATACAGCTGGATGGCATCCCTGAAGCCTGCCCGGCTGGAATTTCCACAGGGATCCGGCTCAGCAGCGAAACGATCCAAACCCGAAGTGGGCTCCCCGCAGAAAATGGCCGCGGGAGAGAAGGAGGGAGTGACTGCCGGTGGCCTACGTGAAGTGCTACAGGAATTGAAATGCGTTAAAGAAATGATTGCAGCCAATTCTAGTTCACTGAACATGATTCAAGAAGACTTGCTGGAGGTAAAAGAGAAACTCCTCACCATCACCACTCGACTTAATGCAGTTGAATTACAAACCCAGAAGCATGGCGTTGCATTAGAACAGCTGGGCCCTTTGGCCAAACGAGTCCGGCACATAGAAAATCTGATTGAAGATCAAAATAACCATTCCCGTAGAAATAATATCCGCCTTGTTGGAGTCCCTGAAGGCGCTGAAGGTACCAATCCGATTGGATTTCTGGAAAAAAACCATACCGGAGATGCTGCAGCTTGTCTTTGCAAGGCCTTTTGAACTAGAACGGGCCCATCGAATCCCAACACACAAAGCTGAAAACACACGATACCCGCGCCCACTCATAATGAAGGTACTGAGATACCCACAGGTCCTACAGATCTTTCAAGCTGCACGGAAGGCCGGATCACTGCAAATCCAGGGACACAAAGTAGCACTTTATCCGGATTTGAGCAAGCAAACGGTAGATCGGAGAAAAGCGTTGCTGGCCTGTAGACCCATGCTACAAAGGGCACAGGCAAGATACGGGCTATACTACCCAGGAACCATGCGGGTCACGCTGCATAATGAAAC
This sequence comes from Ichthyophis bannanicus, assembly GCA_033557465.1. Classification (NCBI taxonomy): domain Eukaryota; kingdom Metazoa; phylum Chordata; class Amphibia; order Gymnophiona; family Ichthyophiidae; genus Ichthyophis; species Ichthyophis bannanicus. The sequence goes on from CM066036.1 coordinate 455,802,543, forward strand.
GAGGAATTTTGTTGATGCTGAAAAACTGAAAACTTTCCTACAAGAAAAATGCGGTATGGAAACCTGAGGTCAATATTCTGATCTCTCACGCAGTGTGGAGAACTCAGCATATACTCAGGGGGTGCGGCCGTGCGTTCTCACAAATTTTAGAACGCCTTAAGCCTTGTTAAACACCTCATTGATTGTATTTCTGTTGTTCTAAATAGTTTTAATTAACCAGATATTTCTGCTTGAAATGTAGGGGTGGCAACGGGAGGTCGGGGTTGGTTACTGTTTCAGTGGATTGTGTTCACCTTAGCGATACAATGTTTGCCAGTTATGCAGTTGTTTGTGTCAGTCCAGTCCAGTACAAAACCCTCCACATACACGCAAATGCAAGTACGCGGCAGGCCTATCCATAGGATAGCTTTCACCTATAAGACAGCTTATCCCAACGTTGATGTCTAGTGATCTTTTAATGCTTTCGTTAAATGTAAAAGGTATTACTGGCCCTGTCAAGCGAAAGAAGATTTTAGCGTACTGCCAGCAAAAAAAAGCAGATATTGCCCTCTTACAAGAGACACATTTAACAGATACTGAATCGCAGAAAGTAACCTCTAAATACTTCCTGGTGGCGGCCTCGGCCTCTGCCACTCAACGCAAAGGGGGGGTAATAATATTAGTGCGCAAATTCCTGCAATCCGCCATTACCGACACACGGATTGATCCGCTAGGTCGATGGGCCAGAGTGACGATGAAAATAAATCAACAGCTTTACACATTCTTCAATATTTACGCGCCCAACCTCGATGACCCTAACTTTTTCAAACTGATAGCTAAAGAAGTTACAGCCGCGGCTCACACCAATATCATATTAGGGGGCGATTTCAATGTCATCTTGGATCCACTGTTAGATCGCACGCCCTATCGGGCTGTAGACAAAGTCAAATCGCAGGCGATTCTTAAAGGCATCATAACAGAGCTACACTTGGTAGACCCCTGGCGCCTACTTCATCCCCAAGAAAGAGACTACACATTTTATTCCATCCCACATAATATCCAAACAAGGATCGATTTCTTCCTACTGTCCACAGAGCTGATGCCCCAAGTGTTGTCCGCAGAGATATATGCTACAACGGTATCGGATCACGCCGCTGTCTCCCTAGTGTTGAATACCAACGTTACACAGCATGTTCCGCCAAGATGGACATTTGATAAATCCCTACTAGCAGATGACTCCTTTGTACAGCTACTGTCAGGGGAAATTGAGACCTATTTTAAATATAATACACCCACTGATACCTCCATCTGGAGCTGGTGGGAAGGTTTTAAAGCGACCATACGAGCTCATATTACCACCTACACCATTAGACGGCGTAAAGCCAGGAAAAAAGAAAAAGATGAATTGGAACTCCAAATAAAAGCTGGGGAAAGGTTACTAGCCAAAAGAGCTGACTCAATGATATTGATTAGACTCCAAAAATTGCGATACCAATATAATGCTCTCCTCAACAAAGAAGCACTGAGTAGCATCCAGCTACAACGTAGTATATACTACTATGACAGCAACCGCTCAGGATCCCTCTTAGCTCGGCAGCTTAGACCAAAAACCAGCAAGACCGCTATAGCGGCGTTGCAGGACAATTCCGGGGGCCTTCTCCTGAGATCTGACAAAATACTAGACCGCTGCAAAGAATTCTATGAGGAACTATATCGCTCAGATACCCAATGTAGTGACAGAGCCTTTGAAGATTTTGTCTCCAAGATAGTAGGACCCACATTAACCAGTCATCAAAGTCGAACGCTGGAACAAGAGATCTCAGTAACTGAAATACAAGATGCGATCAAACAGATGGCTCGTGGCAAAGCCGCCGGTCCAGATGGTATCCCGCTGGAATTCTATAATAAATATTGCATTCAATTGGCTCCCATGCTACAGATCTACTACAGTGGCCTGCAAGATGAATCTCCAGAGATTGGAGCCCTGGCAGAGGCTGTGGTGGTAATTCACCCGAAACCGGGCAGGGATACACAAAAGATAGAGAATTACAGACCCATCTCTCTCCTAAACTCTGATTATAAAATCTATGCTAAAGTGCTTGCTAACCGATTAGGACGGATCTTAAAAGATTTGATACATGAGGATCAATGTGGATTTATACAAAACAGATCCACTACAGATAATGGAAGATTATTGGCACATGTACTGGCATCTGCCAAGGCCAAGACCGAGCCCCTGATAGGGCTAGCATTGGATGCCGAAAAAGCCTTCGATCGACTGGAATGGTCCTTTCTATTTCGATCCCTACGGTGGTTTGGGATAGGAGAAAAGTTCCTCAAACGCGTTGAATTGTTATATACCAAACCCACAGCTCGAATAGCGGTCAACTCACACCTCTCAGCCCCTTTTCAGTTGCAAAGAGGGACCAGACAGGGTTGCCCCCTGTCACCGATGCTTTTTAATTTAGCCCTGGAACCCTTATTAATAGCGCTCCGACAGAAGGAAAACATAAAAGGAATTGAGTTAGCTGATGGTCCCTGTAAATTGTCAGCATATGCCGATGACCTGCTCATTTTTCTACAACCATCAGACCTTCCTGAAACACTGCAACTCATAGATGCATACTCAGCGATATCCGGATATAAAGTAAATTTGAATAAAACAACAATTATTCCTCTGAATGAACAGGTCAGCGAAGAAATGATGCGTGGATACCCCTTTCAATATGAGAAGTCATCCTTTAGATACCTGGGCGTGACCTATGGCACCACCTTGGAAGAGACTGTCGCAATCAACATTAAGATGTGTCAAGAAATTGTACATGATAACATCTGCAAGTGGACCCCCCTTCATTTGAGCTGGTGGGGCAGGCTAGAAACGATAAAAATGATGTTGGTACCAAAACTCAGCTATATATTAAGTATGATACCCTTACGTTTCCCGTCAGCCTTCTATAAGAAAATGAATAGTCAACTTATAGCCTTTCTATGGAACAACCGAGTACCCCGAATAGCTGCCTGGAAACTGAAGTTACCTAATACACAAGGAGGTGTCCATTTCCCAGATCTCGGCTGGCTACACACTGCCTCTCTTTTAAAGCAGGGTGCTCAATGGGTCGACTCTGACGACACGGATAAAGGACCTAGATGGCTGAGTGTGGAGCGGGCCCTACATTCCCCCCTGCCCACATGGCTACTGGTAGGCACAGTAGTAGACCAGACTGCACCACATAATGCTATTATCCGAGAAACACAGCATGCCTGTCGATTATTGGCATCATGTATCGATGGAGGGGATGACTTTGCTGCAGATATGCCCATATGGCTGAACCCGCGCCTCATCATCGGAGGGAAGCCTGTCTTATGGAAAAAATGGGTGGAACATGATCTTATCACCATTGGACAACTGATCAATGGAAGTGCATTTAAAACCTTTGACAGATTAAGAACGGAATTCCGATTGCCTAATACATGCTATTTCCAATGGTGTCAGCTCCGATCCTGCATGAGCAAAGCGGGTGTGTCACCTGTCTTGATACGTACAGGATGGCCACTGCGACAGAAACTTCAAGAATTACAAACAGATGCTAAAGCTGTTTCAAGATGTGTTGCGATTCTCCGATCCAAAAGTGACAAGACATGTTCTAAGATACAGTCGGTGTGGGCTACTGAAACCAGTCAAGATCTACCTCCGGAACATTGGGACACTTTTTGGGGAACTCAAATACGTGCCACGAGAGCAGCGTCTCTCACACAATCTATGTACTTTATAGCACATCGAGCGCATATTACACCGGCTAAGAAAATGAAATGGACACTACAGGAGGGAAATCGATGTTGGTCCTGTAACATGGAAATTGGGACACTGGCACATATGTTGTTCCATTGTAAATCCCTGGAAATATATTGGAACAGAGTTTGGGAACGCATATCACAGATCCTCAACTTACAAACTCCTATCACTTATCGGATAGTGATATATAAATCCATAGCTCTGGAACCTACTCTGATGAAATGGGATGGTAAACTGCTGGACTTAATGCTCGGGATAGCGCTTAAAATAGTTCTAATACACTGGAAGAATCTCGACAAAGCTTGTTTCGAGCATTGGTGGAGTCTCTTAATCCTACATAAGACCTACGAAGAGATCTATATAGCCAAGAACCCATGGTCTGGTAAACTAAGTAAGAAATGGTCAGCTTTACAAAATTATGTTTGATGAAAATGATTGCTGGAGGCTGCCTTGTGGAATGGTCTCTGCTGTAACCACATTGAACGGAGAGAGGGAGGGTGGCGTGCTGGCATGGACTGATACTAGTTCTTGTTAACGTTATTGTACTGTCTTGTTCAAGTTATTATATTCTTTTGCTATTTTGATCAATAACATCTGCTTGTATCCTGCTATATCACGATCGTTTGTATTGTTATTTTATATGTTAAAACTGAATAAAAACTACTATTAAAAAAAAAAAAAAGATGTAACATGTAGGGGTTACTTACCAAAGTGTGCTTGAAAATTCTTCATCAAAGCTTTGGCATCCAACATGACAGGAAATAACTCATTATGTTTCTTGCTGCTTGAAAAACGTCTCTCTCTCAACACGTTTCACAGAATAGCCACTTGGGGTTGACACCTTGTCTCTGAGCAATTTCTCCAAATGAGTTAGTTTTGTGCATACCGTGACAGTCATGAACCTCACGTCTAAGCCATAGTATATGGAGTATGATCTCAGTCTCTCATGACTTTCAGCTCCTCCCATTTTGGCGCGAAAAGCAAAAGCTATAATGTGTACTCCAGAATCAGCCCGGTTTCATGTTGTAGAAAGCGGTACGAGTGAAAGCGTTTCCTGCAATTTTAAAGGTAACTTCCTTTTTTATAGACGAAGTATAATCTCATAATAAGTGTTCTAACTACCTTCCACGGTTGTTTTCACTTTTAGCAATAATATGCTAACATTTGAGTCCAGTACGATGCTAAGTAATCATCTGCTCTTATTCCAGCATTAGTATACGGTTTTCGTTAAGTAGTGCGATCCACAAATCACTTGTGATAGCTTTATGTTTTATTTGTTATTTTTTGCTAACAGACTACGGCTGCTATTTAAAACACAGTTCATGAGTTTTTTTTTTTTTTAAACTTTTATTTTCATTTTACAACAAGCAAAAAGTAACAACACACCAAAGGAAACAAATACAAGCATACAATAAGGAAAAGCAACCCCAATTACCCCCCACCCCTATGCTTCTTCTCTAAGCTGTTAAGAATCATCATATAAGCGCTTACAAACAACAGTTATTGTACATCAAACAAACAGAAATAGTATCTACGATACAGAATGATCATGTGACAGAGATTAATACAGAATTAAACAGTCAAATGAGAGCATTTAGCAGTTTGAACATAGTCGTTGAGCATCTTCCATTTAGACAAGTGGTGGGGGGTCTGAGCGGAAGAGGCTGACATACGAGGTATTTGCTCATATTTACTGTAGAGACAGACATGATTCCACCATTCATTGGGGCTCAGATGGGAGCTATTTTTCCAGTATTTCGTAATTAAGGAAATAGCAATGCCCAGCATAAAGTCTAAAAGGAAGTAAGCCGATTTAGGAAGAGAGGGGATCCCCGCAGCTGAGCGGAGTCCCACTATCTTCCAAGAGAGGGGCTCCTGAAAGTGCAAAATAGATTGAATACGACCCCAGACCCGACTCCAGTAATACTGTAATGCGGGGCATTCATACATAACATGAGTTAGTGAACCAATGGCCGCATGGCATGTCCAGCATCTATTGCTCTGGGTGGCGTTCCATTTGGCTAACCTGTCAGGAGTATAGAAACAGCGGTGGGCTAGAAAGAAAAGTGTCTGAGTGAGTGAGGCGGATCGAGAGACCCGTGTCACCTTGCTCCAGACTAGGCTCCATTGCTCCGGGGTCAAAGTTACATGCATTTCCCGCTCCCAGGATTTCTGTGCTGTAGGAGGGCCTCTATTTACAGTATTACATAAAGTTTTGTAAAAGTTAGATGCCACACCCGATGAGCTCCCGATAGACCGGATTATCTCCGACAATCCTTGGGTATGGGTTTCCGATGGCGGGAGCACCTTAGCACTCCGAAGACAATGCTGAAGTTGCACCAACTGAAAGTAGTGTTTCGCTGGGAGACCAAATTCAAGTTGTAATTCGCTAAAGGTTTTCCAGCGACCATCATAGAACAGTTGATTAGGGATCCAAATGCCCCTAGTGTACCAGGGGCTCCACGCCATCGGTTTATTTTGTATTTGAAATCGAGCATTGTGCCAAAGCGGGAGTCTATCTAGCGGACAAAGTCGGGGGTCTAGAGATTGCTCAAGGGTATTAAAGGCACCTAAAGTGTCTAAGAGCATTGGTGGATAGTGGGAGTCTGATGGGAGAGTCATACCAGGGAGATAAGTAAGAGGAATTGGTTTGCAAAGGTCCTCCTCTATATCTAGCCACACAGGTCTACTCGGTGTGAGATCTTCCAGCCAACGAGCGCCTTGTTTAAGAAGAAAAGAATGGTGGTATTTCAGGAAATCAGGGAATCTGACACCACCATTTTCTTTATCTGCTTGTAACTTATGTTTCGCTATCCTAGGTGTCTTGTTTTGCCATAAGTATCTAGTCAGAAGACCCTCTAAATCTTTATATGTACGTCGAGGTAGGAGACATGGCAGCATTTCTAAAATGTAGTTCACTTTGGGAACAATCATCATTTTAATGGTTTCTAGGCGGCCCCACCAAGTAAGTGTTAAAGGAGTCCAGCGTTGAGTAAGCGCCCGGACCTTAGAGGTTAAGTCTTTAGCATTAAAGGTGATGGTGTCTTCCAAAGGAGAGCAGTAGTGCACCCCAAGGTATTTGACCATGCGAGGTTGCCATAAAAAGGGAAAGGATTGCATATCTGCCTGATGGGTCAGAATTTAGTGGAAAGGCTACCGATTTGGTTCAATTTATCTTATAGCCCGAGAGTTGTGAGTAGTTACCAATTTGCTCTAGGACAGCCGGCACTGAGTCTAGGGAGACAAAGAGCATAAGGTCATCAGCATATGCTGAAATTTTGATTTCCCTATGAGAGAAGGGGACTCCATGAATATCCTTGGATTGCCGGATTAGTAAAGCTAAGGGTTCGAGTGCGAGATCGAAAAGAAGTGGAGACAGTGGGCATCCCTGGCGAGTACCGCGTTGCAGGGGAAATGGCTGAGACTTTAAAGCATTAGCACAGATACTAGCTGTAGGCTGTGCATACATGATTCGGAGACAACGGAGAAAGCCTTCTCCGAATCCGTACCAGCGGAGAGTTGCAAACAAGAAGGGCCATTCTAAGCGGTCGAAGGCCTTCTCAGCATCAAGTGAGAGGCCAACCAATGGTCGATCAAGATTAACTGCGGCAGTCAGTACATGACATAGAGTCCTAGCATTATCAGCAGTTGATCTACCGGGAATGAAACCGCATTGATCTGGGTGTATTAAAGTAGACATCTTGTCGGAGAGCCGGGTGGAGAGGATAGTGGCAAATATTTTATAGTCTGCGTTTAGCAGGGAAATTGGACGATAATTAGCCGTTAGTTGCGGATCTCTCCCCTCTTTCTCAAAAACTACTACATTTGCCATTGAGAAGGATCCAGAAGGAGATCCCTCCTCGGCCAGAGCAGAAAAATAAAGTTTCAAAAACGGAGCTAAGTCTGCGTTAAAAGTTTTGTAGAATTCAGCTGGGAGACCGTCCGGGCCTGCGGCTCGACCTGTGGCACATCTCTTGAGTGCAGATTGAATTTCTGATAAAGTAAATGGTTTGTCCATGGCCTCTCTATCTTCGTCAGATAGGGTCGGCTGTTGTACCCCTGATAGTAATCGTTCAAATGCGTCCGGCTCGAAGTCACATTCAGATTGATAAAGCCGAGTGTAAAAATCACGAAAGAGTTCTAAGATTTCTGTATCTTTAGTGACCAGGCTCCCCCCCGACGGATTGCGGAGAGCGGTAACGCGCTTGGCTTCTTTTTGACCTTTCAGAGCATTGGCTAACAATTTGCCGGCACGGTTATTTTCCCGATAGTATGTCCCTTGTTGTGATTCAATATTTTTAGCAGCAGCGGTATATAAAAGCTGATTGTATTGAAAGCGAAGGCGTTGTAAGCGAAGTAAAATACATGGGTCAGTACGGGACGTGAGGAGACGCTCTCCAGCTTGTATCTGTTGTTCTAGAATCAGTAAATGTTGCTTTCTTTGTTTCCCCTGTCGAATTTGATAGCTAGTTATAGTTGCACGGATGGACGCCTTGAAACCCTCCCACCAAGCCCAGCTCGCAGTGTCATGGGGTGAATTAAAATGAAAGTAGTCTTGGATAGCGGCCTTTATGTCAACCTGAAAATCTTTTTGGTCTAGTAGGGATCTATCAAAAAACCAAGCACGGGGATGTTCACCTTGCGTAGTGACATGTAATGAGAAAGATATGGCAGCATGATCTGAAATGTGGAGAGGATGAATCCTAGCCATGTCCACTTGGGATATCAGTGCTTTGGAGATAAGAAAAAAATCTATTCTAGATTGTGAGTGATGGGGGGCTGAGAAAAAGGTGAACTCTAAGTCGGAGGGGTGAAGCAGCCTCCATATATCTACTGACGCAAGATCTTTCATCAGAGCTGTAAGGGTATCAAGACTCTTGGGTGGACCACTCGTTCTAGGCGGCAGTCGATCTATCAAAGGATCAAGTACTTGGTTGAAATCGCCGCCAAGTATTAATGGAGTATTGGCAGAGGCCTGTGCCAACTGCGCAATACTTGCATAGTAAGCAGGGTTGTCCACATTCGGAGCATAAATACAAATACACGTGAATTCACTATCTCCAACCTTAAGGTGTGCACGGGCCCATCTACCCTCCTTGTCAGAACTAGTATCCATTACAGTAGCTTGCAAAGACTTCTTAACCAAGATGGCTACCCCACACCGCTTGGAAACGGCGGGAGAGTAGGCAGCCACCATGTAAGGCTTAGCATTAAGTTTCAGTGTTTCAACGGAGTTTAAATGGGTTTCCTGAAGAAACACTAAATCAGCATGTTCATGATTAAGATAGCTAAGGATTTTCTTTCTTTTGATTGGACTATTGATGCCTTTTACGTTCAGTGATAAGATCTTACATAAGGCCATTCAGAAGGGTTAAAAATTCTGAGAAAGAAACATGATAACGCACATAATTGCACAATGTCCCTCATATTAACTGTATATGGCTGTACACACGACATGATAGAAAATAAGCTAATGAAAAACAATGAAGCGCCCCATATAACAAAATAAGCACCGAAGTGCCTTAGAGAAGAAGCAGAACCCCAGAAATTACTGGCGACCATAGGTCTGCGGGGAGAAACCCCAGAGAAGGCCTAAATTGAAACATATAACCTGTATAGCTGTGCGTGCTCCGAATCCAACCGAGGTGCACATCATGGAGGGAAAGGAGACCAAGAAAGGTATATATAGAAAGAAAGAAAAGTCCAGGCAGTCTCTGTTCCAGGCAGTGATCACCGCGTCGGGCCATTCAAAATGGCGGGCAGATCCGGCGGATTACAGATCCAAGTTGTTGGATTAGCGCATCTGGTCTGCTTCTTTGGAATCTAAAAATGTTGCTAGCAGATCAGGATCTTCGAAGGTTCTAGTTTGGTTATGGAGAGTCACTCTGAGCTTCGCTGGATACAATAGGCCAAAGCGAGCCTGTAGCTGTTGAAGTCTAGGTCGAAAAGCAAGGAGTCTCTTCCGACGGTCAACTGTGGGCTTTGCCAAGTCAGGGAAGAAGGAGACTTTATGACTTTCAAACTCCAGATGATGATTCGCCCGGGCAGCATTTAGAATTTGCTCAACTTGCTGATATCTCAGTAAGCGAAAGATGATAGGCCGGGGGGTCGTCCGATTGAGCGCCATGTTGGTAGGAACACGATGTGCTCGGTCAATTTCCAGATCTCTGTGAAAAGTAATCTTCAGCAAGGAGGGAAGAGTTTTGACCAGGAATTCTCTTATATCTCCTGCTTCCGCCCCCTCCGGTACTCCAATGAGCCTTACATTGTTGCGACGGGCTCGATTATTGCTATCCTCTAACTCTTTTTGAAGATTCTGTATCTGACGCTCAGCCTTGTCCAGTTTCACCAAGCGCACCGCGTGCGAGTCGAGGACCCCCGCCATGTTGTCCTGCCGTAGTGAAAGACCTTCAAGCCGGTCCTGAAGCATACCGAAATCTTCTCGCATGGCTCGGAGCGCTTCTCCGTTGGACTGTACCAGTTCCTTCACACCGCGTATTTCCTCCAAGATCTCCTGTTGCATTTCGGGGTTTTCCCGAAGTGGAACCATCTTTTGTGGGGAAGACAACTCTGCTTTGGAGCGTTTTCCGTGTGAAGAAGAGGGAGACCCGAAGTCTAAGCGCGCTGGTTTGTGGGCCGCCATCCCCCCCGAGGCACCCTGGTAAGTTCGGAGCAAAATATTAAGTTTATGTAGGTATTAAGTCAGGATTCTGAGTAGGCCCCTCGGGAGCTTCAGCGCGAAGCGTCTAACCCGCTGGACATCAGGCTCCGCCCCCCTCAGTTCATGAGTTTTAAGAGTTGCAGTACGTAGGCCACGTTGCATATCCTTTGGCACGTACCCCACTCAGTCTTTAGTGCTATTAGGCAGTGTGAGAAGACCGATCACTTAGATTCTCTAATGTATGTCGGGTCCCAAGTTTACATACAATACATACTGACAACCTGCGCGTTACCAGCTTACTAGCTAGTGGGGCAGCGTAACATTAGTTCTATCCTGCAATACTTCAGTTTCATCCCTTTTATAGATGGAATATAGTTGCACAATAAGCGACTCAACCACAATGGCACGGTTATTTCTAACAGTAGAATGTGAGTATATGAGTCCAGCACGATGCCTAAAGGACATCCACCCTTGATTCAGCATTAGATCACAGTCTTAGACAAACATTATGTCGCACAAATCATTTGTGACTGACTTGTTCTTGTTAAATATACCACTGCTGCCATTTTATATACATAGTTTAAACATTTTACTGATATAGGACGAAGTTCAATTTGCATACTACTTTGGCACATACCTCACTTAACATACAGTGTTCTTAGATTATGTGAGCAGACCGATTACTTAGATTCTCAAATGCTATCGGGTCCCAAGTTTTTAACACATCAGTTTTTAATACTTTAGTTTCACCCCTTTTATAGATGGAGTATAGTTGCACAATAAGCATCTCAACCACAATGGCACGGTTATTTCTAATAGTAAAATGTGAGTATACGAGTCCGGCACGATGCTAAAAGGCCATCCGCCCTCGATCCAGCATTAGATCACAGTCTTAGACAAACATTATGTCGCACAAATCATTTGTGACAGACATGTTCTTGTTAAATATACCACTGCTGCCATTATATATATAGTTCAAATATTTTACTGATATAGGACGAAGTTCAATTTGCATACTACTTTGGCGCATACCTCACTTAACGTGCAGTGTTCTTAGATAATGTGAGCAGACCGATTACTTAGATTTTCAAATGTTATCGGGTCCCAAGTTTTTAATATAGTACATGCATACAGACAAGCTGTGCGTTACTAGTTTACTAGTATAACATATTATTAGTGAATCATCCCCTCTCTTTTTTATCAGTTTTTAAAGTATACATATTTTTCGTTTTTATCCATTATACCACATTAGAATGTTCCCCCTGTTGTGGGTTTACAGTTACTACATTCATGTTACATAGTACCGCTACACTAAGGTTGCCTTTTTGAGCTTTTTATTCAGTCTTTTTTATAAAATGCAATATTATTGTATAATGTATGGTCCTGCTTATTACTATTTATATTTTATTTTCTACATCGCACACTACAATAACATAGTTTTTAAGGCTAATTAATAGTTTTTGATGACACACCTGGTTTTCGTATATGATTTCATGAGCAAGTTTGTATAATCAATTATGTCACAACACTAACGTTAGAATTATAATCCAAAGTATAAATTTGTGGGTTCTGTTTTATTTTGTAGCTTGATATCATCTATACCTATGATATACTAGACAGTTTTACTTTGATCTACTGTGAGTATTTTTGAAAACTCATTGTTTTGTCTGTCATTTTACGACTTTGGTTGTCTGTCTTTCATTTATTAAGTTATTGTTAATTTTATCTTTTTGATACCGTTTTTAGATAAGTTTTAATGCTATTTATTAAATACGTCTATGTCTTTTTACATATATTTGATGAGCCTTGTTCCACATGATATTTTAGATTTACCAGTCCCATATCAAGTTCATCCATTTATATGTATTGTTTTAAGTTTTTTATTTCTATTTATGTTTGTATACATTGATCTTGTTCATTATTGTTATAAGCTTTTTATGCTTGGTGTTTTAGTTGTCACCCCCTGAGGAAGGCATTGTATGCCGAAACGCGTCGGGGATGACCCTAATAAAGAACCTTTGAATCTAGTCTGACGATCTTCGACTCTTGCTTCTTGTGTACCCCTCAGTCAGCTGCAAGAGCAGCGCTCCTCGTTTTGTTTCGGTAGTAGAGATGAGGACAGTATCTGAATAAAAGAAAGCATTGAACAAACATGAAGATCTGTATAGGAAAAATGGGGACTATTATAGTTGATATGGAAGTGCAGACTAGATAGGCCATATGGTCTTTTAATGCCATCATGTTCCTATGTTTCTCTGAGTTTCAATGGATGAGGCATGCTACGTTGTTGTACCATTCTGTATAGAAATTTTCCACCATCAGGACCAAGGGAGAGCCCTAGAAGTGGTGTATTTAGATTTCAGTAAAGCCTTTGATACTGTTCCGCACAGGTGATTTATAAACAAACTGAGCACCCTAGGGATGGATCCTAAACTTACTGCTTGGGTTAGAAATTGGTTGAGTGGGAGGTGACAAAGGGCACAGGTAAATTTGGCACACTCTGAGGAGAAGGAGGTTACCAGTGGTGTTTTTTATTTATTTATTTAAAAACTTTTCTATACCGTGCTCTTTAAAATAAGTGCAGTTTACAATTAACATTTTCTTGTACAGTGCAGGGAGGACCTGCATTGTGCTTACATTGAACAGGCACAGTAACTTGGATTTATAACTGGGGTAACTATAAACAGGCTAAACCCTTTATCGCCATGCCGTACAACGGCATGGCTGGGTCTCAAAACTATGTACAGAACTTGTCAATTATTTACAGTTACTTTCAATCTCAGTTTATTTACATTTGTTTGACATTCATTGTCCTATCAGATAGTTGGGTTAGTGCCTATAGTAGTCTTGGTCTGCATAGGGTGTGCGGGGTGGGCTGGGGTGTGGCAGTTTGGGTTGCGTCATTGGGCTGTGAGTAATGTAGAAGAAATAGATGATGCTTCAAGGCCTTCCTGAATTGGGTGAGGTCCATGATCGCTCTGATATTGGGAGGGAGGTTATTCCAACACGTCGGGGCATAGAACGCAAAGGCTCTGTTCCTTGTTGCCTGAGAACATTTTGTTTCCTTGGGGATTACAAGTGTGTTGGTAGCTAAGGTCCTTCTTGATCTCTTATGGGGGGTGGGGATGAGGAGGTCTGTGAGGGAGGAGGAGGATATCTTATTGAAGGCTTTGAAGGTCAGGAGTACTACTTTGTATGTGAGCCGGCAGTTGATCGGTAGCCAGTGTAGGCCTTTCAGGATAGGGGTTATGTGGTCTCTTCTGGATATCCTGCAGAGGACGCAGGCAGCAGCATTCATCGCAAGTTGTAGTGGGTTTAGAGTGCTCCTGGGAAGACCATGCAGAATGGCATTGGCATAGTCAAAATGGGGAGTTACAAGCACTTGGAAAATTGTTCGGAAGTCCTCTGGCGGCAGCATGGGTCGGAGATGTCGCAGTATCCTGATCTTGTGATATATAGCCCTGACGGTGTTGTTTATGTGCGCTTTCATATCGAGGTGCTGGTCTAGTATGACACCCAGGTAGCGTATTGTGGGTTTACTTGGGAGCTCCACGTCTCTCACTTTTATTGTAGCGGGGGGAGAAATGTTTTTGTTTCTTGTGATGAACAGAACCTCAGTTTTGTTGAAGTTGATTCGGAGGTTCTGTGAGTGGAGCCAGTCAGTGATTGCATTGAAGCAGTTCACTAATGCTGAGAAGTTGAGTTGAATGATGTTGAATGGGGCAAGTAGCAGTGCATCGTCCACATAAATCAGGCAAGAAATGTTGAAGGAGCGGATGATTTCACATATGGGCTGCATGTATATGTTGAACAGTAGCACAGAGAGTGAGGAGCCCTGAGGAGCCCCCTGACTTTGTTGAAAAGGCTCAGAGGTCTTGGATCCCATCCATACATGCTGCCATCTGTTTGCTAGGTAGGACGTGCACCATTTCCAGGCTAAGCCCTGGATTCCCTTCTCATGGAGGTGTGTCAGGAGCTGATCATGGTTAACAGAGTCAAATGCAGCGGTAATGTCCAGGAAGATAAGCGCATACCCGTTTCTGATATTTTCTATCCCTCTGCTTAAGGTATTAGCATGATGAATAGCGTCTCAACTCCATGTGATTCCCTGAAACCGTGCTGGCATGGGTCTAGAGGGGCAGTGGTATTGATGTGCTGCTGGATCTGCCTTTGGACAACCTTCTCGATTATCTTGGCTAGCAGGGGGATACTTGAGATCGGACGGTATGATTCAGCCTTCTGGGGGTTTAGTCTGTTCTTTAGAAGGGGTCGTATGGAAGTCTGTTTGAGCATTGATGGGAAGGTTCCTGTTGAGAAGGATAGGCCCATGATCCTGGCTAGAATCGGACTGAGTTCTGTGCGCATTGATCTTATACAGAATGCTGGGCAAGGGTCGTTTGGGGCGGTAGTAGTGTTGATGGCTGCAATGATGTCCTTGATGCTTCTCTCGGATGGTGGTGTGAGTGCTGTGAGCGGCGCCACTTGGCATGGGTTATGACTAAGTGTGGGTCTCGTGGCTGTGTCGGCTTTGATGGATTTGGCCTGTAGGTAGTCTGCGTATTCCTGAGGTTGTATTAGGCTCAGCTGGGGGGATGATGATTCTTTCGTTAAGGACTTCACTATGTTGAAGAGGTCCTGTTTAGGGAGCGATGAAGGCGTTCAGAGTAGTGTTCTTTCATTTTATCTGAAATTGTTTCACGGTGTACTTTTAAGTGGGATGTGTATGCTGACTGGTCAGCTGGGGATCGGGAGCGTCGCCATTTTCTTTTGAGCTTCCTGAGGAGGAGAATTGAAGTCCGCAGCTCTGCGGAGAACCAGGGAGCTGACTTCCTCCTTCTTGCTGGTCTGTCTGGAGCAGGTGGCTTGTCCGAGGAAGGTAGCCGTGAGAAGGAGCTCAGGCTATTGTTCCATGTGGCTATCATGTCATCCAGATTAGGTGACGGCTGTGACATTTGGAAGTACGCACTTGATGATCTCTTCTTTGTCAAAGGACCTGAAGTGTCCTGCAGGTGCCTGTGATACATCGCTTGTCCCGCTGAGCGAATTGTGTTCTCGCTTCGAGGGAATCTGGAATGTGATTAGACTGTGGTCGGACCATGGGACGGGGGTGATGACTAGGTTGAAGTTGTGGTCCTGGCTTGTGTCTGGTCATGGGGCGAAGACCATGTCCAGTGTGTTTCCTCTGTGGTGGGTGGGAGCATTGACAATCTGTTCATAGCCCAGCTCGGTCAGTGCCTCGTGGAAGGCATTGGCATGGGTGCTTTGGAAAGCTGGCAGGTTAAAATCACCCATCACCCAGTTTGGTTTGCGTGTGTTTTTCGGGTTGCAGGCTAGGTCAGTTATGGTAGAAAGGTCTGCTGGGGGGGAGGCTGGGGCTCTGTATATGAGGTTGATGGTGCTGTGTTTGTTGGCAATGGTGATTGTGTCTAGGTGCAATGTGCTTCTGGAGGAGAGCAGCTGATATTGAAGCTCTGTCTTTTCTAGGATGAAGGCCTCTCCGCCTCTCTGGCCGGCTCTGTGGCAGGTGTGGATGGAAACGTTGGGAGGGATAAGTTGGTGGTGTGTCCCAGAGATCTGTTCTTGGTATGTTTCTTTTTAACATCTTTGTTGGTAATATTGTGAAAAGGCTGTCGGGTAAGGTTTGCCTCTTTGCGGAAGATACCAAAATTTGCAATAGAGTAGACACCTAGGAAGGTGTAGATAACATGAGGAGGGATCTAGCTAAGCTTGAAGAATGGTCTATAGTTTGGCTCCTGAGATTTAATGTTAAAAAATGCAAGGTCATGCATTTGGGCTGCAGTAATCTAAGGGAGCGATATAGTATAGGGGGTGAAGTATTTTGTCCACAAAAGAAGAACGGAACCTAGGCATGATTGTGTCTGATGTTAAAGTAGCTAAACAGGTAGAAAAGGCAATGGCGAAAGCTAGACTGATGTTTGGGTGCATAGGAAGACGAATGGCCAGCAGAAGAAAGGAGGTGAATAGTGCCTCTGTATAAGTTTTTGGTGTGACCTCATTTGGAATATTGTATGCAATTATGGAGACCGCACCTTCAAAAGGATATAAAGAGGTTGGAGTCAGTACAGAGGTGGCTACTGAAATGGTTAGTGGTCTTTGTTATAAAGCATATGAGGACAGACTTAAGGATCTTAATATGTATTGTACACCTTAGAGGAAAGGTGTGATAGAGGTGATATGATTGAGATGTTTAAATACCACCATGGCATAAATGCACAGGAGGAGAGCCTCTTAAGATTGAAAGCAAGCTCTGCTACGAGGAGAGATAAGATGAGGGTGAAAGGTGATAGACTCAGGAGTAATATGCGGAATTCTTTAAGGAAAGAGTGGTAGATGCATGGAATAGTCTCTCAGTGGAGGTGGTAGAGATGAGAACAGTATCTGAATTCAAAAAAGCATGGAATAATCACAGAGGATCTCTAAAGGAAAAAAGTGGACTGTTATAGTAGTTTATATGGAAGAGCAGACTAAATAGGCCATGTGGTCTGTTTCTGCCCTCATGTTTTTATGTTTCTAACTTCACAGCCAGCTATGAAGTGAGTCACTGTTTCCAGGTCGGTCTTACAGAATCAATATGTGTGTTGCCAGTTTTTTCAGTGCTTGCTGTAAACCATCTTGTCTGTAATCCACTGCTCTGGGCTGCAGCTGTCATTTTCTCATCCTTCAGCTTCAGTTCACCTCTGCTTAACCATTCATGTGTTCTTTCATGATTGGCAGTGTTCCTGGAGTAACACTTTGTATTTCCCACTGTATTTGTACATTTGCCACTTGTTTTTCCTTGTTTGTTGATCTAATTCTTTGAAGATATTTTTCTCTTGTTTTGCAAATTCTGTTGCTTCCTTTCCTCTGTGTGCTTGTGGATTCTCACTCATTCCCTCTAGTCATCTAAATGCTTGTCCAAGTTTGATAATGGAGACAGCGTCTGGACATTTACTTTCATATTTCAGCACCTTTTGTGTATTTGGATCCGATGATGCTATTAGGTAGACCTGGAAGCCTATGATGGTATGTGTAATCAATCTTTGAGGCCTAGCCCTAAAAATGTACAGTCTTGGCATACACTTATTCTTGTAAATTATCTCCTGGGCATGGAGGAGATTTCTTGTTTGAACATTCAATTTTTCAAGCACTTTAAGAGGCCAGTCTGTAATCCCAAAGCTGTATGAGAGTACAGGAATTGTCAGCTGATTGATGGCATGTATTTTATTCCATGATGTTAAGGCATTTTCAGTAATGATTTTATCCTTCTATAGTGTTCTTTACTGATCATTTCTCTCAGTAATTTCTGCTTGAGTGTTGTTCCTTCCTCTACTCCAAGATATTTATATATGCCTTCCTGTTTAAGTACCTTAATGTCACAGCCTTCAGCCAGGGAGATGGTTTTTTTTGTTTTGCTCAATTCTCCTCTAAAGAAAAGTTGCCTTAGCACATTTGTCTTTGCCAAAAGTCTTCCCGATGTCATCAGAAAAGCTTTTCACCACATGGAGTTGCTCTTATTGGTTACTGGATCTGTAGAGCGTCAGGTTGTCTGCAAGTAGTAAATGGGATGTTACCTCTGGGTTGTTACCTTCTCTAGGATTCAGGAAAAATCTGTATCCTAAGGAGTTGATAAGAGTACTCAGTGGATTATGCTCCCTGAAATATTCCTCACAGGATCTTGATATTAGTACTGACTATCTTCATACTTCAAAAATAAAGTGGTTTGCCAGATAATTCGGGAGGTTGTCTGATAAACTGAAGAGAAGCAAATCACCTGGACCCAGATGGTATACATCCAAGGGTGTTGAAAGAACTGAAATATGAGATTGCAGACCTACTATTGGTAATTTGTGAACTATCATTGAAGTCATCTGTAGTGCATGAGGATTGTAGAGTGACCAATGTAACTCCAATTTTTAAAGAGTTCCAGGGGTGATCTGGGAAACTACAGACAAGTGAGCAAAATGATAAAAATCATTATAAAGAATAAAATTACTGAACATATTAATAGCCATGGTTTAATGGGAGAAAGCCAACATGGATTAGCCAAGGAAAGTCTAGTCTTACTAATCTGTTATATTTTTTTGAAGGTGTGAGTAAACAGGTAGACAAAGGTATGCTAGTTGATATAGTTTCTGGATTTTCAGAAAGCCTTTGACAAGGTCCCTCATGAGAGACTCTTGGCGAAATTAAAAAGTAATGGGATTGGAAGTAATGTAGTACTGTGGATCAGGAACTGGTTAAAATATAGAAAGCAGAAAGTAGGGCTAAATGGCCAATTTTCTCAATGGAGAAAGGTGAAGAGTGGAGTACCCCAGGGATATGTGTTGGGCCCACTACTTTTAAACATATTCATAAATGACCTGTAAATAGGAATAATGAGTGAGGTGATCAGATTTGCAGATGACACAAAATTATTCAAAGTTGTTAAAACGCAAGAGGATTGTGAAAAATTGCAAGAGGACCTTGATAACTTGAAAGAGTGGATGTTCAAATGGCAGATGAAATTTATTGTGGACAAGTGCAAAGTTATGCACCTAGAAAAGAACAACCCAATCTATTGTTACATGATGCAAGGTACCACTTTAGAAACCACCACCCAGGAAAAATATTTAGGCATCATCATGGATAATACATTGAAACCCTCCACCCAGTGTGCAGCGGGGCCCAAGAAAGCAAATAGAATGCTAGGACTCATGAAAGGAATGGAGAATAAAATAAAGAATATTATAATGCCTCTATCATTCCATGGTGCAACTGCACCTTGAATATTGTGTGCATTTCTGGTCATCATATCTTAAAAAGGATATAGCTGAATTAGAAAAGGTACAAAGTGGAGCCACAAACATGGTAAAGAGAATGCAAGGATACTCATATAAGGAAAGGCTTAAAAAGTTGGGTCTCTTCAACTTGAAAAAGAGATGGCTGAGGGGGAGATATGATAGAGCTCTATAAATGTATGAATGGAGTGGAACAGGTAAATACCGATCAGTTATTTACACCATCAAAAAGTAGAAAGACTAGAGGACATGCAATGAAGCTACAGTGCAACCCATTTAAGACTAATAAGAGAAAATATTTTTTCACTCAACGCGTAATCAAATTCTGGAATTCATTTACCGGAAGATATAGTAAAAGCTGTTAGTGTAGCTGGGTTTAAAAAAGGTTTGGACAAGTTCCTGGAGGCAGGGCTGGCCCGTCCGTTGTGCGATAATGTTGTTCGCACAGGGCCCTGCGTGAACTCCATTATCACACAACGGATGGCTTCAAAAGGAGCCGGGGAAGCCCACGCAAGCCCTCGGCTCCCTCTGCACAGCCGCCAGCGTAAAGAGTCTTTTTCCTCACGCTGGCGGCTGTTTCTGTGAAGCCGCGAGTACTGGGAGAGGTTAAAGGCAATGACCTTTAACCTTTCCTGGCATTCACGGCTTCACAGAAACAGCTGCCAGCGTGAGGGAAAAGGCTCTTCAATCTGGCGGCTGTGCAGAGGGAGCCGGGGCCTCTCACAGGCTTCCCCGGCTCCCTCTGATGCCCCTTAGACAGCCATGGGGCTGTGATGGTGGGGGGGGGGGAACTTGGACTGGAAATGGGCTGTGATGGTGAGGGGGGGGGGCTAGGACTGCAAATGGGTTGTGATGGGGGAAACTTGGACTGGAAATGGGCTGTGATGGGGGCTAGGACTGGAAATGGGCTGTGATGGGGGGGCTAGCATTAGAAATGGGCTGATGAAGAGCTGGAATAGGACTGGAAGTGGGCTGACGAGGGGGCTAGGATTAGAAATTGGCTGATGGGGGAGATTGGAGTGGAAATTGGCTAATGGGGGACTGGAATGGAACTGGAAAAGAGCATATGGGGGCTAGGTCTGAAAATGGGCTGATGGGGAGCTCTGGGATAGCACTAGAAATGGGCTGATGGGAGCTTGGACGGCAAATGGGTGATGGGCTGGAATAGGACTGGAAATGGCTGATGGGGGAATAGGACTGGAAGTTTACTGATGGGGGCTGGAACAGGACTGGAAGCGGGCTGATGGGAGTTGGAATAGGGCTGGAAATGGGCGGATGGGGGGCTAGGATTGGAAATTGGCCGATGAGGGAGCTAGGAGTGGAAATGGGCTGATGTGGGGCTGGAATGGAACTGGAAAAGAGCATATGGGGATAGGACTAGAAATGGGCTGATGTGGGGGCATGGGAGAATGGGACTAGAAGGGAGCGGATGTTGTGTGGGTCTAGAACTATAAGGGAGCTGATTTTGGGGGAGGACTAGAAGGGAATGGGGAATGAGAATGGAGAGGGGAAAAGATAATCTCCAGGAACAAGCAGGAATGTAGTCTTCACATATGGGTATTGTCGGTACCGACGGAGCCTGCTCGGAAACGCTCCCCAGCGTCCAATAGGAACGCTTTTGGGAGCATCCCTCAGCACATGCGCGCTGCCTTCCCGCCTTTCCAACTGTCCCTCTTCAGTTCTTCGTTTTCCGAGGAGCCGAAAGGACACATATCCTGCCACTGCAGAAAATTTATTCTTTAAACTTGTTTTTTTTTTTGTGGTCATGTCTGCCTCCGCACGACACCTACCGGTACCGCCGGTTCTTTTTTTTTCTTTAAAAAACAAAACAAAAAAAACTTCTGAACTGTTTCTCTTCAGAAATGTTTTCTTTTTGGTGCTAGGCGCCATTTTGGGCATTAGGCCCCATTTTTCCTAAAAGATGGAAAAACCAGCTAGTGGTTTTAAAAAAATGTACTAAGTGTGGCGGTACCATCGCCGTCACCGACACCCATGACTGGTGTCTAAAATGTTTAGGCCCTGACCATTCTCCATCTGAGTGTCTCTCTTGTATGGGGATGACTAAAAGAGGAAGACAGAACCGAGCTGCAAAGCTCGGTACCCTCTTTTCTTCGGATGCTAGGTCCATTGCATCGACATTTTCAGGAGCCTTGTCTTCCTCCCATGGATCTCAGGTAACTAAACATAAGAGCCGGTCCTCAAAGGGTAGCTCTCCTTCAAAGCATCGAGAGGCCATTGGCATTGCCCTTGAGGAAACTACACCGGCAAAACAGCCCCGGCGGGAGGCTTCGGCCTCCAAAGCATCAGCGGGGTTCTATGATGTTCTCAAGGCTTCGACCTCAGCAGAACTACTGGTGCCATGCTCAGGGGTTCCGGCTGCTTTTACTGGTACCGATACCCAGGCATCGGCAGCGTTGATAGACCAGAGATTCCTCGCTATTGAACGCAGTCTTGCAGCTCTCCTTTCAGCTGCGGTACCATTGACACCAATGGTTCAACGGGCACCGGTACCGACACCGGTACCGATGCCAGTCCAGCACCGGTTCAGATATCGGTACCAGCACCGACGGTACCGGCCCCGGCGGGAATCCTTCCCATGCCGACCTTTTCTGGCATCGACATTTCGGTACCGGACCAATTCGGTACTGACTTTGATCGATACCAAGACCGTGCTTTGCATGAACATCGGGATCAGAGATACTTCAAATCCTCCGATTCTGATGACTCTGATAATTCTGCCGGTACCGGAGTGTTTCTCCCGGAAGACTCTTCTTCTCCCCAATGCAGAATGTCTCCCCCGGAGGACATGTTTTTTCAGGATTTTATTCGTGATGTGGCCCGAGGCCTTTCAATCACGGTAGCTCCTGAAAAAGAACCTAGAGCAAAGGAATTGGAAATTCTCCAGTACCCTAAGGCTCCCAAGGAGGCAGCCACTCTGCCTATTCATGAAATTCTTCATGATTTGATGCTCAGAATGTGGGAGACACCTTTGACCACATCTCCTCATTCTAGGAGACTCGATACCATGTATCGAGTTCCACCATGTCCTGGTTTTCAAAAGACTCAGCTGCCACACCATTCAATGGTAGTGGAATCAGCCATGCGTAGGATGAAAAGTGCAGAGAGACATGCATCCAATCCTCCAGGTCGTGAATGCAGGACTCTTGACGCTTTTGGACATCAAACTTTTCAGGCTTCCATGCTTTCAGCTAGGATCAGCTCATATATTTTCTATATGGGAATGTTCCTCAAAGAGATCACAGGAAATTTGGAGCTTATGAGCCCCCTTCTCCCTGAAGACAAATGACAGGACTTTCTTACCCTTGTCAAGCATGCTCAAGATGTCTCCAAGTTTGTAAATGGTGCAGCCTTTGACTGCTTTGAATGCATCAGCAGAACCTCTGCTATTACCATTGGTGCACATCGGATTACCTGGCTTCAGGCATCAGACTTGGAGATTTGGGTACAGGATAAATTGGGAAACATCCCTTGCACAGGAGAAAACCTCTTTGGCAAGAATTGACAGGAGAAGGCTAATGAGATAGATGCTGACAATATCACTTTAGATAGATTGTCAAAATCTACAGCCTCTCCAGCCAAAAAACAACAACAATCCAGACAAAAGAAGCCAAAAGGCCTTAGAGCTCAACCAGCTCCACAGGCACAGCCCCCTCAAGGGCTTTGACTCCTTCATAGAGAACTTAGCCTTCCTGCCTCTGAAAGGTCCAGAACCTCTAAACATTCCAGGCAGGTTGTGTCATTTTGACAAGAGATGGCACCAAATAACAGAAAACTGGACTCTGTCGATTGTGGGAGAGGGGTACAAGCTTAATTTTCACAGTATGCCCCCTCCTACAATCGTAAGACAGTTCAATTCCCAAACCTCTACAGGCAATCTACTGGATCAAGAGATCTCAACACTCCTTTCTCAAGGAGCAATAGAGGAGGTGCCCATTCTTCAGCAGGGTGCAGGGTTCTACTCCCCCTATTTTCTTTTTCCAAAGAAAACAGGAGGACACAGACCCATTCTAGACCTCAGAGACTTGAACAAATATCTGTTCCGAGAAAAGTTCAAAATGATTTCTCTGGGAACTCTTCTGCCATACCTTCAAAGTCAGGATTGGCTTTGCTCTCTAGATCTAAAGGATGCATATACTAACATTCTGTCCATCCAGATCACAGGAAATTCTTATGATTCCTTTTCAAGGGAAAACATTTCCAATACAGGGTTCTTCCCTTTGGTCCTACTTCGGCACCAAGAGTATTCACAAAATGCATGGTAGTAGTAGTTGCATTTCTGCGAACCCTGGGGATATTCGTCTTCCCTTACTTGGACGACTGGCTCATTCGAACCCCCACGGTTCCAGAAGCCAGTTCTGCACTGTCTCACACAATGCAAATCCTTCAATACTTGGGATTGGTCATAAACCTCCCAAAATCCCAACTTGCTCTGTCTCAGTCCCTAGAGTTCATAGGAGCTCATCTAGATACCAGACAGTCAAGGGCTTTTCTCCCACAATCCCGCTGTCTTCATATAATGCAGCTAGCTTCTCAAGCAGTGGTGAAGTCCTCCCTAACTGCTCGAGAACTACTACAACTATTGGGACATATGGCATCCACGGTTCATGTGGTTCCCTTCGCTCGCCTTCATATGCGAGCAGCCCAGTGGACGCTATCCACACAGTGGACACAGGCCACAGGATATCTGTCGAACAAGATATCAAACTCACAACAACTGATCTTGTCCCTACAATGGTGGCAATCACTGGAAAATCTTCTAGTGGGGTCTCCTTTCCAGCAACCCCTATTCCAGGCCACCCTAACAGATGTATCACAGGTGGGATGGGGAGCACACCTGCATCATCTCTCTACCCAGGGTACCTGGACTCCACAGGAGGCTTGTCTTCACATAAACCTCCTGGAACTCAGAGCAATCTATCTAGCTCTTCGAGTATTCCATACCCAGCTCAGCTACAAGACAGTCCTAGTCCAAGCAGACAATCAAGTAGCTATGTTCTACGTGAACAAGCAGGGGGGAACAGGCTCTCTGTTGTTATGCAACGAAGCTTTACAACTATGGTCCCTTGCCAGAGAGCATCAAATTCACCTTCTCGTGGTATATCTTCCAGGCATTCAAAACCTTTGGGCAGACAAACTCAGCCGAGTACTGCTGCCTCACGAATGGTCTCTCCACCTAGACCAGGTGGCCAAGGTATTTCAGATCTGGGGAACCCCAGACATAGACCTATTTACAAGTCCACTGAATGCCAAACTTCCCCGGTTCTGTTCCAGAATTCCGGCTCAAAATTGCCAGGCAAGGGACGCCTTCCTTCTTCACTGGGGTCATGACTTCCTCTGTGCCTTCCCACCTTTTCCTCTCATCCCCAAAACACTCTTCAAGCTTCAGAGAGACAGAGGTCGTATGATCCTCATAGTGCCACGGTGGCCACGCCAAACGCGGTATCCCCTGCTTCTACATCTCTCTCAAGCTGCACCTCTGGAGTTGGGCAATGCTGCAGATCTCCTCTCACAACTCCTCTCCCAAGAGAACGGGATGCTATGGCACCCAAATCCCCAGTTCCTGCATCTCAGGACCTGGTTGCTGAAAGCTTAGTCCTTCAGGATCTCAACCTTTCCCAACAGGTAAAGGATATCCTTCAGGCTTCTAGAAAACCTTCCACAAGATGCTCTTACGCCTTCAAGTGGAAACGTTTTACTATATGGTGTTCACAGAAGGGGTTAAACCCTCTTATGATACCTTTGGAATCGATACTAGAGTATCTACTTTATTTATCAAATTCTGGTCTAAAGACCAATTCAGTAAGAGTCCATCTTAGTGCAATTGCAGCTTCCTATAAGCATCTAAATGGACAACCAAGTTCCTCTCATCCACTCATATCAAGATTTATGAGAGGTCTTCTATTAACAAAGCCTCCCATCAGGCCACCACTGGTGGCATGGGATTTAAACCTAGTTCTCGGGCAGCTCATGAAACCACCTTTTGAACCTTTAGCCACTACAACCCTAAAGCTTTTGTCCTGGAAGGTCATCTTCCTAATTGCAATCACCTCTGCACGTCACATTAGTGAATTGCAAGCTTTAGTGGCTGATCCTCCTTATACTAGATTTCACCATGATAAGGTTGTTCTCAGAACTCATCCATACTTTATGTCAAAGATGATTTTGCCTTTTCATTTAAATCAATCAATTTATCTTGTATTCTTTCCGAGGCCTCATGCCTCTAATGCAGCAAGGAACCTTCATACTTTGGATTGTAAAAGAGCCTTGGCCTTTTGCCTACAAAGAACACAGCAACATAGAAAGTCTTCTCAACTGTTTATTGCTTTTGATTCTAGTCATTTGGGACTTCCAGTCTCCAAGAGAACTCTATCCAAATGGATTGCACAATGCATATCCTTTGCTTATGAGAGTAAGAGTCTTCCTCTTCAAGGTCATGTCACAGCTCATAATGTAAGAGCCATGGCAGCCTCTATGGCTAACCTTCACTCTGTGTCTATTGATGACATTTGTCGAGCAGCCACCTGGGCTTTGGTACACACCTTTACAGCCCACTACTGCCTAGATAAAGCCTCCCGTCAGGATGCCTTCTTTGGCCAAGCTGTTCTTCAAAATCTCTTTCAGACCTAATTCAACTCCTTCCCACCAACCCTGGTGGGATGCCAGAGATCCATGGGAGGAAGCATGGCCCACCTTACTATAGGTGGCAGCTTCCTGGGGCTATCTCCCTGGCATCTTAAGCTAGGGAGTCCCCATATGTGAAGACTACATTCCTGCTTGTTCCTGGAGATAGCGTAGTTACTCACCTGTAACAGGTGATCTCCGGGAACAGCAGGAATTTAGTCTGCACAACCCACCCAACTCCCCTAGGAGTTGTCTCTCTATCTCTCTGTCTCTTTCCTCTCTCCCTCTATCCGTTCACTCAGCTACAAACTTAACTGAAGAGGGACAGTTGGAAAGGCAGGAAGGCAGTGCACATTTGCTGAGGGATGCTCCCAAAAGCGTTCCTATTGGACGCTGGGGAGCGTTCCCGCGAAGGCTCCGTCGGTACCGATACCCATATGTGAAGACTAAATTCCTGCTGTTCCCGGAGATCACCTGTTACTGGTGAGTAACTACGCTATTTTGTGGGAGGGAAGAAAAGTCTACGATGGGCCGGGTACTGTGAGATTAAGTGGGGATTGAGAACGGAAGGGTGAAATTTGAGTGAATGATAAAGGAATAAGGAAAGAAATGGGGGAAAGAGCAAAAGGGAAACAATCAGTATGTTAAAGCAGATATAGAGAGAGAATGGAAAAATCTAAAAGAGAAGACAAATGGATAGCTCGCAGAAGACAGTAGAAACCAGAAGAAAGTGACTGGAGCAATTGCAACTGAAAAATAAGGGAGGGAGTAGTGGCCTAGTGGTTGGGGCAAGTTATCTCAGGCCAGAAGGTCAGATCCCATTAGAGGACAGCAACCTTGGGCTAGAAGGACTGGGGTTTCTTGTCCCACAGGTGCTCCTTGTGGTCTTGGGCAAGCCACTTAACCCTCCATTGCCCATGTTCCCTGTAAAATAGTTATCTCCAGTTTATAATGCCCTGTTCAATGTAACTTCGGTTTGTTCAATGTAAACCACCTTGATATCATGAAAGGCTGTATATAAGAAATATTAAATAAATAAAATGCCCAAACAGAAGGTAGAAAAATACTTTTTATTTTGAATTTATTAACTGGAATATGTCTGGTCTGGGAAGTGTGTATTGCTAACATCTTTGCGTTTTTGTTTAGTGCAAGAGGAAATTAGTTTATAGTTTTATTTCTTCAGTGTTGTACCTTTCATGTTTGGCTTTTGGGATTCCCAGTTTAATTATCTTCCTATTTCTAAATTGTGATCCCTTGTTCTTTGTGTGGTGATGGTCTATGTTCTGCATGTGTAACCGAGCTGAGGTATTCTGTTCATGTAGTTTCCATTTGACAGTCCCACTTGTTATCTTTCCCCCAGTGAGATGTATTGGTATTCTCTAAGATGTATTGGATTAATATCTGCAGTGTTGCCTTTTGATAGGTAGGGTTTGGTGCTTTGTGAATCCTGGTAGTGCTGTTATAATAGGGTGGATTTGCTATGGGTTCTAAATGGTCAGTGTTTATAGTACTTCCTAATGGGCCTGGTGGTTGTCACTACAATATAGTAATGTAGAAATCTGTTAGTCTTTCTTTATCCAGACACTCATTAAGAGGCACGTTTACTAAAAGCACACATTAATATTATGCACCTATTTATGCAAATGTGGCTCCTTATGCAAATGAGGCCCCACAATTAATCTCCGCACATGTCCCGCACAACTCTTGGGTCACCTGTGCCTGGAGGAAAGGTCCATAAAGAGGACCCGGGAAATCCACTGATTGCCCCAGGCCAGCATTATGGAATTTGTGTGCCTCTTTGGGAACCTGCCAGGTACTTGTGGCCTGGATTGGCCACTGTTGGAAACTGGATACTGGGCTTGATGGACCTTGATCTGACCCAGTAAGATATTTGTTATGTTTTTATGTTCTTATTTTATACTTTTCAAGGAAATGTATTATCCAATAGTATGGGACACTGTCAAAAGCTTTCTTTAATCAATCCATGCCATACCAAGATTTCTGCTTTTCTTAGCACTGTCCATGCTAGCCTGATTTACCAAAAACTGGTCTTTGATGGCTCGATATGATCATATGTTCTCCAGGACCAAGCAGGAAATCAGTCCTCACATATAGGGTGATGTCGGCGCCGACGGAGCCCTCGCGGAGCAATTTTCCCCAGCTTTCAAAGAAAGCCTTTGGGAATTGCAGCGCGCATGCATGGTCCTCTACCCGCCCAAGGGTGCCATCTTGCTCAGTCTTCTTTTTTCCGCGGAGCCCTACAGACGTTGCCTGTGAATCCCCGCAGAAAAGTTGATTTTTCTCTATTTTTCTCTGTTTTTTCTTCGGTTCGACGCCGGTTCTTTTCCCGCCCGGACTCGCGACGCCGGTTGCGAGTCCGTCCTTTATTTTTCGTTTTTTTTGTCCTTCGTGACAGATTTCGCGCTTTTTTTTCCTTTTTCCCTGGCTGCCCGGTCGTTCGACCTCGCAGGGGCCCTTTTTCCCCCGATGGCGGCCAGTGGTTTCAAAAAGTGTGACCTCTGTAAGAAACTTATGTCTCTTACAGACACTCATGACTTCTGCCTCCGCTGCCTCGGCCCAGATCATGACCCCATGATCTGCGGACCATGCGGCAAAATGTCCTCAAAAGCATTGAGGAGTCGGCAGCACCAGCGGGAGCGTATCTTCTCTGACTCCGGCTGGGCTCGGACCTCGTCAGAGGCTTCGACGTCTCGGGACTCTGGTCCTGAGCATCGTCGGAGTTCCTCTGAAAGGGGGTCTCCTACCCGGGAGCATCATCGGAAGAAGAAAACCCGCGAGGGCGGGATCGGTGGACGCTCCTGGTTCCTCGAGGGCCAGGTCGCATAGCCCCGATTCCCGTCCCGGGTCCTTGGAGTCGGAGAGGCCGTCAAAACATCCTCGACTCGAGGTGGACTTGCCCGCTCACGTAAGTACTGTTGTCCTCGTGGACTCGCCTCCGAAGGACCCGATGTCGGGCCCGACGCCGTCGGGGCCCGAGTCGGGGGCTGCTGGGTCTCCTGAGCTCGGACTCAGGTTGACGGCCTTGGAGTGCAGTTTGTCTGCCTTCTTGGACCAGCAGCGGGCATTGATCGCTGGCCTCGCTGGCGCTTCTGCCCTGACCGCCGGGATGTCGACCTCCAAGTCGACCCCGGAGACCGAGCCGATCCTCGAGTCCTTGAGGGCTCGAGTCGATCCTCGGTCGAGATCTCCTTCGGCCTCCCGTTCGGGACCGAGGTCGTCGACGCCGACTCCTTCGGCGTCGGGGCGGATGGCATCAGTGCCCGCCCGACCGGAGCCGGTCGACTCCTCCTCCGAGGAGTCGGCCTGGGAATCTGAGGACGAAGAGTCACCTGGTTCCTTTCGGACTCAGTGTGTCCCTTCGGACTCCCCTGAGTCCGAACCTCGGAGACGGTCCCCCCCGGAGGATACCCGGTTCTCGGACTTCGTGAGGGATATGGCCAAAGCCTTGGCCTTCCCTGCGGATCCCGAGGAGGAGCCTCGAGTCGAAGAACTCGATGCCCTCCAATATGACTCTCCCCCGAAGGAGGCCTTTATTGTTCCGGTTCCTCCCATGCTGGAACGGCTTCTCTTCCGCATGTGGGAGAGCCCGGCGTCGTCGCCAGTGTTAAGCAAGCGGGTTGATTCCATTTATCGAGTCCGCAAGAGCCCCGGGTTCCAAAAGGCACAACTACCGCACCATTCCATGGTGGTGGAATCGGCCATGCATAGAAGAGTCAAAAAATGCACTCCTCGGTGCCCCCTGGTAGGGAAGCCCGAAGCCTGGATGCCCTCGGTAGGAAGTGCTTCCAGGGCTCTATGCTTGCTTGTCGAGTCCAGACATACCAGCTCTACATGGGCATGTATCTCCGAGACCTGGCTAAGGAAATAGCCGGGTTCTCTGCTGGTCTCTCCGACGAACCTTTGCAGAGGTTCCAATCCTTGTCTACTGGTATTCGGGAGTGCTCCAAGTTTATCTCTCGAGCAGCCTATGATGGTTTTGAGGCTTCGGCTCGAGTGGCCGCGGCCGGCATCGGTGGATGCCGCCAGGCTTGGCTTCAGACGTCCGACCTCGAGCCCTGGGTACAGGACAAGTTGGTCGATGTCCCCTGCCGAGGTGATAACCTCTTCGGCAAGCCCATGGATGAGAAGGCTGCACAAATCGAGACGGAGACTCTCACCAGGACTCGTCTCTCAAGGAAGACCTCTGCCCCTTCTCAAAAGAAGAAGGCCTCGGGGGAAAAAGCCCTTTTACCCGAGGAAGGGTGCTGCCTATAAATACTACCCTCAGTATCAGGCCTCAGCAGCTCCCCCACAGGGAAAGCAGGCCAAGGGACGGGGTAATGGGTCCCGTAGGCAGCAAGCCCCCAAGCCTGCACCACCGGCCCCTGCTCAGCAGGGTGGGGTTTTTTGACTTTCTCAGCATAGCCTCTCCCCCTCAGCTGGTTTCTCTCAGCACAGGAGGCCGGCTGGTCCACTTTGCCCACAGGTGGTCCAACATCACCACAGATACCTGGGTGCTCCAGATAGTTCAAAAGGGCTATCTTCTTCATTTTCACCAGGTACCTCCCTCCTACTTTCCAGGGGAGCCTTCCAGACTTCCTCTGCACAGGGACTTACTCCTTCAGGAGTTAGCAAGTCTTGTTCAGGAACAAGCCGTGGAACCGGTGCCCCACCACCTGGAAGGTCAGGGGTTTTATTCCCGATACTTCCTGATTCCGAAAAGAACAGGAGGCCTCAGGCCCATCCTAGACTTGCGAAACCTCAACAAGTTCCTTGCAAAGGAAAAGTTCAAAATGCTTACCCTTGGAATCCTGCTGCCCTACCTCCAGCAGGGAGACTGGCTATGCTCCTTCGATCTGAAGGATGCGTATACTCATATCCTTATTCATCCAGACCGCAGACAATACCTCAGGTTTGTTGTGGACGGACGCCATTACCAGTACAGAGTACTGCCTTTCGGCCTATCCTCCGCCCCCAGAGTGTTCACCAAATGCCTGGCAGTGGTGGCGGCCTATCTGAGACTTCAGGGTCTCTTTGTGTTCCCATACCTGGACGACTGGCTCATCAGGGCCCAGTCTGCCCAAGAAGCCACTCAGGCTACTCATCGCACGGTGGCTCTGCTCCAGCACTTGGGATTTGTCATAAACTTTGCAAAGTCCACTTTGCTCCCCTCTCAAGATCTAGAATTCATTGGCGCCAGGTTGGACACTCTTCAGGTGCGGGCCTTCCTGCCTCTGGACAGGGCCCAAAGGCTCATGGATCTCGCCAGCCGCTTTCACAGCAATTCCCTGGTCTCGGCCAGGCAATTTCTGAGACTGCTCGGCCATATGGCTTCCACGGTCCATGTAACCCCCTATGCCCGCCTGAACATGCGACCTGCTCAATGGTGCCTTCGCAAACAATGGCATCAGGCCACTGGGAGCCTAGCGGACTCCGTACAGATCTCCGACCAGCTGGTCTCCTCTCTGCGATGGTGGCTTCATCTGCCAAACCTAGTGCTCGGGGTGACTTTGCAGCCCCCTACACATTCTCAGGTCCTGACGACCGATGCTTCTCTCCAGGGTTGGGGAGCACATTGCCAAGGGACTTGTACTCAGGGTCTCTGGACTCCTTGGGAGTCCGCTCAGCAGATCAACTTCCTGGAGCTCAGAGCCATCCGCCTAGCGCTCGAAGCCTTCTCTCACCTGATTTCTCACCAGTCAGTACTTGTCCAGACCACCGTTCCCTCTAAGCTGTGCGCGTGTGCGCGCGCACACACCTTGCCGAGAGAGCGCACATACTTTACAACAGAGCGCACAAAAATTACGGTTCTGATTCTGATAGAAAACAACACAGACATCTTAAAATTTAAAAGTTGTTGTGTATTTATGGTTTTCACAAGTTCTACAATATTTTCTAGTGCAATCAATGTGGTGTACATACTGTATTCTGACATGTAGTCAAATTTTAAAGTATATAACTCCGAGTGTCGTTATGTGGCGCACAAAAATTTAACCTTCCTTCAAAAGCTGCACAGCTGATATTTTATGCGCACACAGCCTACAGAAAATTAGAGGGAACATTGGTCCAGACAGACAATCAGGTTGCCATGTTCTACGTGAACAAGCAGGGCGGAACCGGCTCCTTCCTTCTCTGTCAGGAAGCACAGAAGCTCTGCTCTTGGGCCGTCCATCGCAACATCGTCCTCAAAGCTGTCTATCTCCCAGGTCCAGAAAACTACCTGGCAGACAAACTGAGCAGGGTCCTCCAACCGCACGAGTGGAGATTGGATCCGCTTGTGGTTCAGCGGATCTTTCTCCGGTGGGGCCTCCCCACCATGGATCTGTTCGCCAGTCCTCTGAACCGCCAGCTTCCCAGATTCTGCTCTCGACAGCCGCATCCTCTCCGGGTAGCGGCGGATGCTTTTCTGATTCCATGGTCCACAGGCCTCTTGTATGCCTTTCCACCCATGCCTCTGGTGTCTCGGACGCTCTTCAAGGTTCTCAGAGACAAGGCGTTGGTGATCGTAGTGGCTCCCCGGTGGCCGAGACAACCTTGGTTCCCGTTTCTGCTGCAGTTGGCGGTGGACACACCTCTTCCTCTGGGGTTTCAGCCCGACCTCCTCTCGCAGGATCAGGGGACGCTCCTGCACCCCAACCTTCGGTCCCTTCATCTGATGGCCTGGCTGCTGAAAGGGTAGTCCTTGCTCCTCTCCAGCTACCTCCAGATGTGGAAGAGGTCGTCTTGGCCTCCAGGAGACCTTCCACCCGGAAGTCCTACGCTCTTAAGTGGCGTCGGTTCTCCGTCTGGTGTACTCAGCAGTCTCAAGACCCCTTCTCCTGTTCAGCATCAGTGGTATTGCAGTACTTGCTTTCCCTTTCCAATCTTGGACTTAAGTCCAACTCGGTCAAGGTCCACCTCAGTGCTATTTCTGCGCACCGCCTACCGGTGGAGGGTAGGCCTCTTACCAGCCACCCTCTGGTGGCTCGTTTTCTCCGGGGCCTTCTACTCCTTAAACCACCTTTGCTCCCGCCAGCCCCTAACTGGGATCTCAATGTGGTTTTACAGCGGCTTACCTGTCCGCCTTTTGAGCCTATGGCTACCTGTCCTCTTTGTTTTCTTTCCTGGAAAACCTTGTTCTTGGTGGCCCTCACTTCTTTATTTTTATTTATTTATTTATTTATCTATTTCTTCTATACCGCCCCTTCCAGAGATCAGGGGCGGTTTACATGGAACAATTGTATACATTCGTATAACATTACATAGAACAAGATCTTTTTAACTTTTTACATATAACTTTTTACATATAACTTTTTAACTTCTTTTTAACTTCTGCTAGACGCGTTAGTGAGCTGCAGGCCCTGGTATCTGATCCTCCTTACACTAGGTTCTACAAGAACCGGGTAGTCCTGCGGACTCACCCTAAGTTTCTTCCTAAAGTGGTTTCCCCTTTTCACATCAACCAGGGGGTGGTACTTCCGACCTACTTTCCCAGGCCACACTCCAGCCGAGCTGAAATGGTCCTGCATACCCTGGACTGTAGAAGGGCGCTGAACTTCTACCTGGACCGTACGCGGGAGCACCGAAGGGCTGTTCAGCTCTTCGTGTCTTATGACCCCAACAAGTTGGGGCTCCCTGTCTCCAAGCATACTCTGTCCATCTGGATTGCGGACTGCATCGCTTGGGTTACGAGGCTGCGGGCCTCGTGCTGGAAGGTAGAGTCACCGCTCATCGTGTTCGGGCGAAGGCTACATCAGTGGCTTACCTCCGCTCTGTTCCGTTGGCAGACATCTGCCGGGCCGCTACTTGGTCTTCAAGCCAGACTTTTGCAGCCCATTACTGCCTGGAGAGGGAGTCCCGCAGGGACAGTGCTTTCGGACAGGCAGTCCTCCGTAATCTCTTCGAGGTATAGGCAACTCCTACCCTCCATCCCGGATGTTGGGCTACCGGTTGGAGACGTATTCAGAGAAGATTCCTTCCTTCTGTGCTGCTGAGCTAGAGGGAGCTCATTTTTGTGCTTAGGGTCTCCGATAGCCTTAAGCTTGGGAGTCCCATATGTGAGGACTGACTTCCTGCTTGGTCCTGGAGAAAGCGTAGTTACTCACCTGTAACAGGTGTTCTCCAGGAGCAGCAGGAATCAGTCCTCACAACCCTCCCTCCTCCCCTTGGAGTTGCAGTTTTATGCTTTCGTTTTTGCTAATTTTTGCTGTCTTTTTGCTATGTCTTCTGACTGAGCAAGATGGCACCCTTGGGCGGGAAGAGGACCGCGCATGCGCGCTGCAATTCCCAAAGGCTTTCTTTGAAAGCTGGGGAAAATTGCTCCGCGAGGGCTCCGTCGGCGCCGACGTCACCCTATATGTGAGGACTGATTCCTGCTGCTCCTGGAGAACACCTGTTACAGGTGAGTAACTACGCTTTCTGCATCTATTGCAGTGAATAGCTTATAGATTGTAGTTAGAGACGTTATTGGCCTGTAATTTTTGGAAATGTTACTTGGGTCTGCCTTTGAAAGGAGAAAGGGTTCTTCCTGTTAAAGGCAAAAAATGCAATGTGTGCCTTTGAATCAGTCCTGACTCCTGGTGACCCAGAAACTCCTGGGTTTTCTTGGCAGTGTCACTGGAAGTAGATTGCCAGGCCTTTCTTCTGAGGCAATGGAGGGTTAAGTGACTTGCCCAAGGCCACAAGGAGTGCTAGTGGGAATTGAACCCTGGTTGTTTGGTCACCAAGCCAGTGTTCTAACCACTAGGCTACACCTCCACTCCATTGTGATGCTAAGTTCAGCTGCTTGATCAATTGGTGTTTGTAGTCTATTTAGATTCTTGTTCTAACCTGCTTTCTAGCTCTTCTGTTACTACAGGCGATTCCACAGGTCTGATGTTTGATTTTTTCTAAATGTTCCTATATGCATGGTAACCATTCTGCTTCTTGATTGTGCTCTATAGGGTTCTCATATAGGCTTCTCCAGAAAGTCTCTGTTTCAGCTTTGGTTGGTGGTTTTTTTACCATATTAATGCTCTTTTGCCATTTCCCTGTAGAACTGTTTTAGGTTCTCTCTAAATTGTTTATTTTGATATCTTTATTTTCTGTTTTCTTCGTATCTTTGCAGTTTCTCCAGGAACAAGCAGGAAGGCCAGTCCTCACATGGTGACATCAGTGCCGACGGAGCCCGCATGGGGCAAATCCCCAGCTTTTCAAAGAAAGCCTTTGGGATTGCTACCACGCATGCATGGTCCCCTTCCTGTCCAAGGGTGCCATCTTGCTCAGTCTCCTTTTTTCTGCGAACCCATCAGACGTCTGTTTTCCCCCCGGAAAAAGTTTATTTTTTTTCTTGAGATTTTTGCTCGTCTCTGGTTTTGCACCGGTACCTTTCCGGCCTGCCGACCTCAGTGCCTCGGTATCGGGGTCGACTCCTTTTTCTACTTAAGTTTGATTTTTCTTTTGGCGTCTTCGCGCCCTTTTTCTCCTCTGGCAGTCCGAAGGGTCTTCGACCTTGCTGGGGTTCTTTTTCCCCCTATGGCGATCAGCGGCATTAAAAAGTGTGATCGGTGCACTAAGATAATGTCTTTCACTGACACACATGACTGCTGCCTCCGGTGCCTTGGCCCGGACCATGACCCGGCAGTCTGTGTCTTCTAAGGCCTTGAGGAACCGCCAGCAGCAGCATGATAAAATTTTAACTGAGTCCCCGATGCCTCCAAGAGCCATGACCTCCAAGAGCCATGACCCCCGCTCTGAGGACCGAGCGTTGTCATGGGTCCTCAGAGCGGGGGTCTCCCTAGAGGGAATCAAAGAGGAAGAAGTTCTTAAAGGCGGCATCCTTGGATGGCTCCAATCGATCGGGGTCCTCTCGGGCCCGGTTGCAGAGCCCTGGGCGCGTGCTCGAGCTGTCAGAGAAGGAGCGGCTGGCCAAGGTTCCCCAGAAGGATCCGGCTGCGGACCATCCTCTCCATTTAGACATGGTCCTCGTCAAGGATTCCCCTCCAGGCGGTCCGGCGACAGTTCCGAGTCCCTCGGTACCTGCACCAAAGGCTGCAGAGCCATCCAGGATCGAGTCCAGGATGGCGGCCTTGGCGTGCAGTGTAACTGCCTTCTTGGATCAGCAGTGGGCGCTGATGTCCAGCACATCGAGTTCCTCTGCCCCAACTATCAGGCGTTCGACTTTGAAAATGTCCCCAGAGGCTGCGCTGATCCTCGAGGCCATGTGGGCCCAAGTAGATCCTCGGCCGGGTTTGGGTCATACGGCGCCGGGTTCCTCAAAGCCTGAGGAACACCACCCCCTCGACTCCTCCTTGGAGTTTTCCGACTGGGAGACCGAGGATGAGGGGTCCCTGGACACCCGTCGGCACTGATATGTCCCCTTGGATTCCCCGATCTCTGAACCTCGGAGAAGGTCCCGCACCGAAGGACATGGGCTTCTTGGACTTCGTCAAGGACATGTCCAAAACCTTGACGTTTCCCACCAAGTCCAAGGAGGATCCTTGGGCCAACAAGCTTGAGATCCTCCAATACGAGGCTCCCCCATGGGTGCCCATTCATCCGATCCTGGAGCGGCTTATGTTCCGCGTGTGGGAGACACCGGCTTTTGTGCTGGTGATCAGCAAGTGGCTTGACTCGATGTACCGAGTCCGCTGGAGCCCTGGCTTTCAAAAGTCACAACTGCCGCACAACTCCATGCTGGTGGAGTCGGCCATGCATCGGCTGAAGAGCCAGAAGACGCACTCCTCGGTGCCCCCTGGCAGGGAGGCCTGCACCTTGGATGCTCTCGGCAAAAATTGCTATCAGGGCTCGATGTTGTATTGCCAGATCCAAGCCTACCAACTGTACATGGGCATGTACCTGAGGGACCTGGCGAAGGAACTTGCCGGGTACTCAGCTGGCCTCTCCAAGGAGCCTTTGCAGTGCTTCAAGAGCCTGTCCAAAGCTGTCCGTGAGTGCTACAAATTTATGTCTCGGGCGGCCTATGATGGTTTCGAGTTGGCGGCCAGGGTAGCTGTGGCAGGCATTGGTGCACGCCGCCAGGCCTGGCTCCAGTCGTCCGACCTCGAGCAATGGGTACAAGACAAACTAGTCGATGTCCCTTGCCAGGGGGGGAACCTCTTCAGCAAACCCATGACCGACAAGGCCTCAGAGCTGGAGACCGAGTTCATGAAGAGGACTAGGCTCTCCAAGAAGACCACTGCCGCTCCCTGACGGAAGGGCTTGGGTAAAAAGCCCTTTTACCTGAGGAAATTACTGCTTACCGAAACTACCCACCTTACCAGGCCTTCTTGGCTCCCCAGCAAGGGCAGCAGGCCAAGGGACAAGGGCACGGCCTGCGTAAGCAGAAGGCTCCCAAGTCCCAGGCTCTGGCTTCGGCCCAGCCAGGAGGGAGCTTTTGACTTTTGCAGCATAGCCCTTCTCTCTCACAGGGTTCAGCAGCCCACAGGGGGTCACCTCACCCTTTATGCCACAGGTGGGAGGCCATAACCACCGACTCCTGGGCACTAAGGGTGGTCATGGAGGGTTACCTCCTCCATCTGAGTCAACCCCCCCCCCCTTCTTCATGGGAGAGCACCTCAGGTCTCCCCTCCGCCGGGACCTTCTTCTGAAGGAGTTGGCAGGGCTTATCGAGGACCAGAGTGATGGAACCAGTGCCCCCACCACATCAATGGCAAGAGGTTCTACTCCAGGTACTTCCTCGTGTCAAAGAGGACAGGTGGCCTAAGGCCCATCCTTGACCTGTGCAACCTAAACAAATTCCTGGTGCGGGAGAAGTTCAAGATGCTCTCCCTTGGAACATTGCTGCCCTACCTCCAGCAGGGAGACTGGCTATGCTCCTTAGACCTAAAGGATGCCTTTACACACATCCTAATCCACCCAAACCATAGGCAATACCTACACTTTGTGGTAGGAAGCAATCATTTCCAATACAGGGTGCTACCCTTCGACCTAACCTTGGCCCGCATTGTCTTCACAAA
Source organism: Ichthyophis bannanicus (assembly GCA_033557465.1). NCBI lineage: Eukaryota > Metazoa > Chordata > Amphibia > Gymnophiona > Ichthyophiidae > Ichthyophis > Ichthyophis bannanicus. Next base: position 455,840,331 of record CM066036.1, read on the forward strand.
GTGTCTGGTAGTTGTCGCCACCTTTCTCAGGCTTCAGGGGGTCTCTGTCTTCCCCTACTTCGACTGGCTCATCAAGGGCGCCACTGTCCCCGAGGTGCAGCAAGCAACGGCACCCACCACCCAAGTTCTGCAACACTTGGTGTCGTTTATCACGAAACCCAAGTTGAATCTTCATTCTACACAGGGACTGGAATTCATCGGTGCAAGGCTCAACACCCTTCGGTCGAAAGCATTCTTGCCCGCGGACCGGGCAGCCCGACTCATGTCTCTGGTCCGGACATGCAGCACCATACCTCGGTGTCTGCCAGGCATCTGCTGTGCCTTCTCGGGCATATGGCCTCCACGGTCCACGTCTCGCCAGATGCCCGTCTCCACATGCGCATAACACAATGGTGCCTCTGTGATCAGTGGTCCCAGGCCACGGGCCATCTCAAGGACAGAGTCTGTGTGAGCCGCCAGCTGGCAAAGTCTCTGGTCTGGTGGCAGTCGCCCCTACACCTGGAAGCGGGCATGCTCTTCCAGGCCCCCAACCACTCGAGGGTCCTCACCATGGACGCCTCCCTGCTGGTCTGGGGAGCACATTGCAAGGGCCTCAGTACCCAGGGCACTTGGTCCCTTATCGAGAGTGCCCAACAGATCAACCTTCTGGAACTGCGGGCCATTCACTTCGTCCTGAAGGCCTTTATTCATCACCTAGGCCACCGGTCAGTCCTGGTCCAGACGGACAACCAGGTGGCCATGTTCTATATGAATAAACAGGGCGTCACGGGATCCCGTGCCCTCTGTCAAGAGGCGCTGGCCCTGTGCTCTTTTGCGATCCAGCAGGGCATTCTCCTCCGGGTGGTATACCTGCCGGGCTAGGACAATTTGCTGGCCGACAGACTCAACGGGATTCTCCAGCCGCATGAGTGGCAGCTGGACCCCGGAGTAGCCAACAGGCTTTTCCAAGTCTGGGGGAACCAGTGATGGACCTGTTTGCAAGCCCAGACAATCACCAGTTACCCTGCTTCTGTTCCCGGCAGCCTCACCCTGCCAGGGTGGCTGCCGATGCCTTCCTGATCTCCTGGTCATAAGGACTTCTATACACCTTCCCCCTGATACCACTGATTGCCAGGACTCTTTTCAAGACCCTCCGTGACAGGGCCTCGGTCATCTTGGTGGCTCCACTGTGGCCCAAGCAGCTGTGGTTCCCGCTGCTTCTGCAGTTGGTAGTGGTGGATCCCATACCCCTGGGGTGCGCTCCCCGACTCCTTTCCCAGGAGGGGGGTTCTCTCCTGCATCCCAACCTGGGATCTCTTTCACTGACATCTTGGCTGCTGAGAGGGTAACTCTAGTCCCACTCCACCTCCCCAGAGAGGTGGGGATGTTTTGCAGTCCTCACGCAAGGCGTCTACCAGACGGTCCTACACCTTTAAATGGCACAGATTCTCACTTTGGTGCACTGAGCAGGGGGCTGACCTCTTCTCCTGCCCGGTAGTCACGGTACTGGAGTACCTGCTCCACCTCTCTCATTAGGGGCTCAAGTCTAATTCGGTTAGGGTGCACCTTAGTGCCCTAGCAGTGAACCACTACCGGGTGGATAGGAAGCTCCTCTTGGCCCATCTGGTGGTGTCCCATTTCTTGCGGGCATACTCCTATCTAAGCACCCGGTTCGCCCTCTGGCGACCGAATGAGATCTCAGTGTAGTGTTGGGGCAGCTCACTCACCCACCATTCGAGCCTTTGGCTACTTGCCACCTTTGCTACCTCTCCTGGAAGGTGGTTTATCTGGTCGCACTCACTTTGGCATGAAGGGTAAGCAAGCTCCAGGCCCTGGTGGCAGAAATGCCCTACACCAGGTTTTACAAGAATAAGGTGGTGCTCCGCACGCACCCGAAATTCCTTCCGAAGGTGGTGTCCTCCTTTCAACTCAACCAGGAGGTGGTCCTCCCTACCTTCTTTCTCAGACCGCACGCCAGTCGGGCAGAGGCGGTCCTCCATACCCTGGACTGTAAGAGGGCCTTGTCCTTCTACATACAACGCACTCAGGGTCACCGGAAAGTCTCTCAGCTTTTTGTTTCTTACGACCCCAGTAAGCTGGGGGAGGCAGTGAGCAAGCGTATGCTGTCCACATGGGTGGTGAATCGTATTGACCTTGCCTACGAAGAGGCGAGGCTTCTGTTGGAAGGCCGGGTCATGACGCACTGGGTCAGGGCTATGGCGACCTCAGTAGCTAACCTGCACTCGGTCCCGCTGGCAGATGTCTGCCGGGCCACCACCTGGTCTTCAGTCCACACTTTTGCAGCTCACTACTGCCTGGATAGATAGTCCTGACGGGATAGTGCCTTTGGTCAAGCCATGCTCCATAATCTTTTCGGGGTCTAGGCAACTCCTGCCCTCTGACCCTTCTGTGTTCAGGCTACCGGAGTGCTGGTTTCATCGGACTCAGGGATCCTGTTAGCCTGTCTATACAGACACAATTACTGCTGCTTGTGGCTCCCCCTGAGGGAGCTCTTTTTCGCTATGGGTTCTTGGTAGCCTGTAGTTGGGGAGGTCCCATATGTGAGGACTGACTTCCTGCTTGTTCCCGGAGAAAGCGTAGTTACTCACCTGTAACAAGTGTTCTCCAGGGATAGCAGGAATCAGTCCTCACAACCCTCCCTCTTCCCCTTCAAGTTGCAGCTGTACCATTTTTTAAAATTTGTTTGCCGTCTTTGCTATGTCATCTGACTGAGCAAGATGGCACCCTTGGGCGGGAAGGGGACCACGCATGCGTGGTAGCAATCCCAAAGGCTTTCTTTGAAAGCTGGGGATTTGCTCCACGCGGGCTCCGTTGGTGCCGACGTCACCCATATGTGAGGACTGATTCCTGCTGTCCCCGGAGAACACCTGTTACAGGTGAGTAACTACGCTTTTTGCGCTTCTGCTGTTACTTTCAATTTATTGTTGGAACATATAAATTTCAGGTCTTCTTTTAATGTTGCATGCTTCAGCTTGATGTGTTGGATCTTCCTCAATATTTTTGATGATCTTAATCCTTTTAGATACCCCGCTATCAGGGATACCTCCGCATGCAGTGATTGTATTTTTCTTTGATGTGCTTTTTCCAAGGAGGAACTGTTATTCTTTTTCTTCTGGCCTTGCACTTTAGTTGGTAGTATTCTTGCAGTTATAATTTTAGCTGCACAATATTTTATTTGATTTATTTCAGTGATGTCAATAAATGATCCTTTATACAGGATATGGCCTTGTTCATCTTAATTATCATACTTTTAACCTGAGGTGTGTGATGAACAACCTGATAGTCAGGGGAGAGGTACCTTTGGAATAATGCGGGCTCCCTTGCAACCCCAGGGAAAGCCCAAAGCCACTAAGTTCAACAAAGCCCTGATCTGGCCTCCGGAAGAGGGGGCCGTACACTTCCAAATGCTATGCTGGGCAGGAGCTGAGCCAGACCACTGATCCGCTGCAGGATCCCGGGCTGGCTCACTTTCCCTGGCTCACCAGGAACTATACCTTGGAACCAAAGAGAGGCTGGAAGGGGGAAGGGTCGCAGGGTCATGCCCTAGAAAAGGTCCCAGATTTTCTAAGGGAAAGGGCAAAGGTCCTGAGGAGGAAGAACCCATGGAAGCTCTGGAGTACGGAGAGAACAAGGACGTGGAACCCATGGAAGCAGTGAAGGCTTTAACCCTGGGACAGGTTCAGTCAGTTTACAGTGAACCTGGAAGGGGGGGAGGGAAGGGCTGCTACACCGTTGCTGACTGTGTAGTGGAGCGCACACTGCTTTGATCTGCAAAAGACTGTGTTTAAACCCTGCTGGTTTAAAAGGACTACTTGTAACTTTGTTTTCATTACTTTCCTGAACTGTTTTGCTTTGTGAGAGAGAGGCAGTGCCTGGCCCTGGAGCTAAGTGAAGCCTGGGGTTTTTAGAGGTGTTGGCCACTTGATTGTTTGCTGGAAACTACTGCAATTCCAAGAGAATCTGCTTTGATATTTTCCTGCAATATCCAAACTCGACTTGAGCTTTGCGATCTGGGTCGGTGGACTAAGTGCTTCAGTTGTCTCCGGAACCCGCTTCATGCCTTCATAGTTGTGCATTGGCCAGGAATCCAGCAAAGGAGTAACGTTTGGAACCCAGACACAGGATAGACTCCAATTCCTCAGCCCAGGCGATTACCAGCGTCAATGCCTGGTAAGGGTAACTGGGGTGGGTTTTGCTGTTAGCTGGGATAGGCAGAGGAGGTAAAACTGCCTGAATAGAAGCAAGAGGGCCTGAGGTGTGAGGGCTTAGGTGGGCACCTAGGAGACTGCACTTGGTTTCTTTTTTTCCAGTTGATCCCAAGGAAATCCTCCAGTGGATGGCCAACCAGTTTCAGAAGCAGCAGGACAAATCCCCGAGGACATAGCAAGCCGCCTTGACCACCATGCAAGAACAGCAGCACCCCCTCTTGGACTTGCTGAATGGGTATCTCAAGGCTGCGACTGGAGAAAAGGGAGATGGACTGCCCATGGTGCAAAACTCAGCAGATGCACCTGGTAATGCCATAGGACTACAACCTTATGGACCCTTTGCTTTTGGGAAACTGGCAGACACAGATGACATAGATAATTTTTTAGATGTTTTTGAAAGGGTAGCAACTGCGGTGGGTTGGCTACTGGAACAGTGGGTCATCAGATTAGCCATTAAGTGGTGAAGCCTTGGCCTCATACAGAACTTTACCTCCTACGCAGGCCATGGACTACGCAGCCGTTAAATTGGCTATCAAAGGCAGGTATGGCCTAACAAAGGACTCCTATAGAAAAGCCTTCTGGGAAACCCTGCTAGCCAAAGATGAGACCTAGAGCCCTCGTTCAAAGGTTAAGAGACCTGGCCAACAAATGACTAGATCCCAAGGGAAGGACAACTGCCCAAATAATAAAGGACATAGTATTAGAGCAGTTTCTCTTTGCAGTTCCTGGGGAAATAAGAGGTGGCTTATTAAGCAGTGATGCCAATCCACAGAGGAAGCTACCCGGGCAACTGAGCTGTATTTCGAGGCACAGATTGCCCAATCCTGTCCGGGGGTTTCTTCTAGAACCTCTCCCCTGGCAGAGACACAGGGCTGTCTTGGTAGTGGGCCCCTGGAGGGGAAACAGGAAAGAGAAAAATTCCCTATGCAGGAGAGGCAATTGGAAGATTATAAATGCTTCCAGTGTGGAAAGAGGGCATTTGAAGAAAGATTGTAAGGCCGGGATTTGGTGGGAAGCATCAAGGAAGGGATGGGAAAAGGGTTTTTCCAGGAGATTTCCATAGAGAGCGTCCCCACCAAAGTGCTATTGGACTCTGAAGCCAATCAGAGCATTATCTCCTGGAAGCTCTGGGAGGTCGTAAGAGCCCACCTCTGGGAGAAAGATGATAAATATAGGGGGGTTGTAAGGATCCAGTGCATTCAGGAGGCTTCCACCTCCTATCTTGTGTATGATCTGCATGTTAAGGTTTCCGGTTTTAGTAAGATGCTCCCCCGGTTACCCTATCCCCTAGTGTTAGGGCGGGATTAGCCTTCCTTTACCCGATGTCTACAGGGAATGAAAGGGCTGGTTTCCACATGCTCCCAAAGCTCCAGGGAAGAAGTCCCCTCAGGAAAAGAGGAGGAGACCCCATCTTAAATTTTCCCCTTCTCGGGAGACGTGATAGCAGCCCTGAGGAAAAAGAGAAAAGAGAAGACAAACCTCAAGTGGAAGTGGGTAGACAGAGCCCAAGGGAGGTCAAATATCATGGCTGGGCAACAGATACCGTGGGCCCCAGTGGAGCTGATGGAGCGGTTTACTTCCTTCCTTCCTTACACGAGCAAAAGGCCGATCTGGCCCTTAGTAGGGCATACAAGCAAACTTGTGGGCTCATTACTGGGTTCATTCTGGAACAGGGAATCTTGTACAAGGAAAGCCCAGACCCCATCAGTCTAGGGAGGAAGAGGCAACTAGTGGTTCCTTGGACCTTTAAAGACCTGGTCTTGAAACTGGCCCACAACTGTCCCCTGTCCGGACATAAGGGAATTCAGGGTACTTTATAACAGATATATTAGAAATTTTATTGGCCAGGGGTTTATAGGGAGGCAGCCCAGTATTGCTCCTCTTGCCCTCAGTGCCAGCAGGTATCATCCTCTTGCCCAGCCCAGTTGCCCCTCCAGCCCTTACCCATTATTTCTCCCGCAGACCAGTCACAGATGCCACACCCTCAGGCATACTCCAACTACTTACAGTCAAAAATGATCCAGACTACTGCATCTGCAACCAACTACCTACAACCTGAAGTGACCCAGGCTGGTGCAACTCCGAGCTCCGCTGAAAACAGCTCTCAACATAACTTGCCCCAACCATCACCGCTATCCAAATTTGAAAAAATATCACGCAGAGAGATTAAAGACATTATCGCTGCTATCAACCCCACTACCGCACCCAATGACCCATACCCTGCTTTATGGATAAAGGAGTTACGATGTGACTTAAGCCAATATCTGAGCGAAATAATAAACCAATCCCTTACAACCGGATTGTTTCCACAAAGTCTGAAACAAACATCAATCAGACCACTGCTAAAAAATAACAAGATGGACCCAACAAAAGTGGAATCATACAGACCAATTTCAAGTATCCCCATGCTTGCCAAAATAATTGAAAAGTTAGTACAGCGCCAAATCCAACAGCATATTGATACTGAAGCCCCACTCGATCCTGCCCAACATGGGTTCAGAGAAGTGCATGGGGTGGAAACCCTCCTCACCAACCTATTTGATCACCTAGTCTCTGGAACCGACAAAATTCATCAAGGATTCGCCCTCATATTCCTTGACATAGCAGCGGCCTTCGACTCGGTTAGCCACGAGATCCTCATACAACGCCTCAGCGAGAAAGGAATTCAGGGAACAGCCCTAAAGTGGTGCAAGTCATACTTGACTAATAGATGGCAACATGTAAGGTCAGGCTCTACAACCTCGGAACCATTTTTACAAAACCAGGGTGTACCACAGGGCTCGTCACTATCTGCATTGATGTTTAACATCTACATGCAACCCATATGTGCCCTAGCACGTGCATTCAAGGTCAACTGTCTAGCCTACGCTGACGACATCCTTCTATACATCCCATTCAGGACCAACCAACCAGACCTCTCCCCTCTAACAAGATGTTTTGAGGCAGTAGCAGAATGGTTCAGCACACAAAACATGAGAATCAACTACAACAAAAAAGATGTCCTTTTCATTTCAAGGAACCAGGACTTCACCCCTCCACTCTCTTTAAAAATCGGCAACACAGAACTAAAAACCAAACCCACCATCCGCTACCTTGGCGTTACACTGGATCAACAACTGGATCTGAAAACCCACATAAACACAGTAAAAACAGTATATATGAAAATAAGGACCTTAAAACATCTCCGACCGCTACTTGACTTCAGCGACTACCTATCGATCTACCAGGCATTAATGTTACCACATTTCGACTATGCCAACGTAATTCTTCACGGTCTCCCTCAAGCAACGCAAGCCCCTCTCCAGCTTGCAATGAACACTGCTGCAAGAGTACTAACAGGGGCCTCACGGAGAGATCACATAACGCCAGTACTGATGAACCTCCATTGGTTACCGGTTCAAGCAAGAACCCTGCATAAAGTTCTAACCTTAACCTTTAAAGCCTTAAACACTTTGACCCCCACAACTATCAGCAAGATGATACATAAGGTACCACCGAACAGAAGCAGAAGACCCATGATGCAAAACACCCTAGAGGTCCCAAAAGTGATAACGACATGCACAAAAGCAACAACAAATAGGGCCTTTACAATCTATGCTCCCAGAGCATGGAATGCTCTCCCCACCTCTATTCGAAACATCACTCACCTAACCCAATTCAGGAAGGCATTAAAGCAGCACCTGTTCACCACATACTACCCTGAATCCAGCCTTAGTAAGCATACTTATTGCCCCTCAGACAATCACTCACCCCAACTAAACAAGCAGACTCAGCATGAAAAAGGATAACCAACCGATCTCTAAGAAGTACCCTCTGAACTAGAATTCAGACTCCCAGTGTAAATAAGATGTAGATATGTTCTGCCTGAAATCAGGTACCAGTGTAATACAATGTTAATAATTACACAATATACATAGTTTCCCCCCAGTTATTTCCAAGTTGATCTCCCTGTTTATTGTAAATACAACTCAAAGTGCCTGTGTTGTATAGTTGATGTTAAATGTAAACCGCTCTGATCTAAAATAGAGCGTTATAGAAGAACTGTTAAATAAATAAATAAATAAATAAATAAATAAATAAATTATTAAGGAGCCAGTAACCAGGCTAGCCATGGACATTGTGGGACCCCTTATCAAAACCCCTTGAGGTTTTGCATACATATTGGTATTCATGGACCAAGTCACCATGTTTCCATGGGCTGTCACCTTGCGGACTATCTCTAAGATCATGGCTAGTGAACTGATTAAGCTCTTCTGTGAAATAGGTTTCCTGAGGGAAGTCCTGACAGGGGTACCAATTTCATTTCGGACCGCCTCAGGCAAGTGTGGGAGGCATTTGACAGTCATAAGAACATAAGAACATAAGATATGCCATACTGGGTCAGACCAAGGTCCATCAAGCCCAGTATCCTGTTTCCAACAGTGGCCAATCTAGGTCATACGTACCTAGCAGTTTCCCCAAAAGACACAGGTTCCGCAATGCTTGTACTGGGTCAAGCATTGATATCCTGGGTCCCTTCTTAATAATGGTTTATGGACCTTTCCTCCAGGAACTTGTCCAAACCTTTTTTAAACCCAGCTACACTAACAGCCTTTACTACATCCTCCGGTAACAAATTCCAGAGTTTGATTACACGTTGAGTGAAAAAATATTTTCTTTTATTAGTCTTAAATAGTTTACCCTGTAGCTTCATTGCATGTCCCCTGGTCTTTCTATATTCTGATAACGTAAACAATCGATCTACTTTTACCTGTTCCACTCCATTCATTAATTTATAGACTTCTATCATATCTCCCCTCAGCTGTCTCTTTTCCAGGTTAAAGAGCCCTAACCTTTTTAGCCTTTCTTCATAGGAGTATCTTTCCATCCCCTTTACCATTTTGGTGGCTCTTCTCTGAACCTTTTCTAATAACTCTATATCCTTTTTAAGATACGGCGACCAGAATTGCACACAATATTCAAGGTGCGGTCTCACCATGGAACGGTATAGAGGCATTATAATATCTTTTGTTTTATTTTCCATTTCTTTCCTTATGATACCTAGCATTCTATTTGCTCTCTTGGCTGCCGCTGCACACTGGGCCGAGGGTTTTAACATGTTATCCACAATGATGCCTAAATCTTTTTCCTGGGTGGTGGTTCCTAATGTGGAACCTTGCATTGTGTAACCATAGTTTGGGTTGTTCTTCCCTAGGTGCATAACTTTGCACCTGTCCACATTAAATTTCATCTGCCATTTTGATGCCCAGTCTTCCAATTTATCAAGATCCTCTTGCAATTTTCCACAATCCTCTTGGGTTTTAACAACTTTAAACAGTTTTGTGTCATCTGCAAATTTGATAACCTCACTCGTTATTCCACTTTCCAGGTCATTTATGAATATGTCAAAAAGCAGCGGACCCAGCACAGATCCCTGGGGTACACCACTATTCACCTTTCTCCATTGGGAAAATTGGCCATTTAGCCCAACCCTCTGCTTTCTATCTTTTAACCAGTTCCTGATCCACAGTAGTACACTGCCTCCTATCCCATGACTCTTTAGTTTTGCCAAAAGTCTCTGATGAGAGACCTTGTCAAAGGTTTTCTGAAAGTCCAGATACACTATATCAACCGACTCACCTTTGTCCACCTGTTTATTCTGTCCATCTGAAAACTTCCACCTACCATCCTCAGAGAAATGAGCTGGTAGAGCAGTTCAATAAAACTCTGAAGACTATGTTTAAAAAGAGGGTTGGAGGGCGACCACTTGGAATGGGATCAATTATTGCCCTTTGCCCTCTATGCTTGTCGGGAGACTATTCAGGCCTCATCGGGCATCTCCCCATTTGAATTGTTATATGGACGTCCTCCTAGAGGAGTCCTTGATATCCTAAAAGAACAGTGGGTAGAGCCAGAGAGGGATCCCTAGGCTATACCAACCTTCCTTAAGGACCTTAAGGGGAGATTAAAAAGGATCACTAAACATGCTGAGGAGAATTTAATACAGAGACAGAAGAGACAGAAAAGTTACTACGATCGTGGTATTCAGCCCAGAAGTTTAGAGGAGGATGACAAAGCACTAGTAATGATCCCCGATGCTCCACATAAGTTTACGTCTAAGTGGAAGGGACCCCTGAATGTAATCCAACAGCTCGGGGCACACTCTTATGAACTGTTAAACAATAGGGGCCGGAGACAGACATACCATATTAGTGTGCTTAAACCGTGGTGGGAGTGACAAGCCCTGACTGCCGCATTGAAGACAGCAGAGGCGGAGGATTTAGGCCCCCAAGTCAGCAACTTTTATGGAAGTGAGAAATCCCTTATTGGAGACGACCTAAGCCCCGCCCAGAAGGCCGATTTAGCAGAGTTGTTAGATACTTTTCGGGATGTACTAACCTCCGCACTAGGGGAAACTCATCTTAGCACTCAAGTAATACACACTGTGCCCGGGAAAGTTGTAAGGCAACGTCCCTATAGGCTACCTCAGAACAACAGACAAAAAATTATCTATCAGGTGAGAGAAATGGAGAGGTTCAGAGTGGTTGAAGAATCCCAGTCCTTGCAAGTCCAATCGTCCTTGTACCAAAACCGGATGGGACTCAACGCTTTTTCATTGATTTCTGCCAAGTAAATGCCCTCTCCACCTTCAACGCATATCCTATGTCTCGGGTGGATGAGCTCCTGGATAGGTTAGGGTGAGTGCAGTATTTAACCACCTTAGACCTCACCAAGGGCTACTGGTAAATTCCTCTGGCCAAGGAGTCTCATCCCAAAACAGCTTTTAGCACCTCAATAGGCCTGTACCAATTCCACTGAATGCCCTTTGGCCTCAATGGGGCTTCTTCCACTTGCCAGAAGCTCCTTGACCCCAGGTACTCAGACGCCATCAAGAGTACATAGCTGCCTATATGGATGACATCATTATCTTTAGCCCCGACTGGAAAACACATCCCGAGAGTGAGGGCAGTCCTAGAAGCAGTACGTAAGGCAGGTCTCAACTTAAACGCACATAAATGTGTAATCCGACATCTCGAGATGCGAGGTGAATTATCTGGGCTATCTAGTCGGACAGGGGCAGATAAAACCCTTGCTCTCCCAACTGACAACAAATAAACAGCTGAGGAGTTTCTTGGGCCGATGTTTTATCCCTGGGTTTGCTGGAGAGTCCAGCCTCCTCACAGATATGTTATAGAAAAGCAGACTTAATCATCTGCGCTACACCGATTGTGAGGAGGTCGCCTTCGGCAATCTAAGGAATAGTCTATATAAGGAACCCATTTTGAGGGGGGGTGGATTTACCAAGCTCTTTATACTACAGACTCAGAAATATGAAGGGGAAGAATATCCCATTCGGTATTTAAAGTGGGAAGCTGGCACCCCCAGAAAAACACTATGCCACCATTGAAAAGGAGTGTTTGGCCATCAAATAGGCCATAGAGGCCTTAAAATATTATTCCTCCAGTCCAGTCCCGAACCTCTGGGTTTAGCACCTCTTCCAGCAGCTTGGAGACTGAGCACTCTGGTATAAATAGCCAAGGGTCTGCCTCTCCGCTCCAGTGGTCTGTCTCCAAGCAGCTGGAGAGCCTGGAAGTTCAGGACTCACTAGAGGGAGTAAGAGTTAAAAAAACCCAAAAAACAAAAAAAACCTGGCGCCGAAGCCGCGATTTCGGCTGAGCGCGGGGAGAGTCACACGGAGAGAGCAAGTCCAGGTTAAAGGCTGGCTGCGTTGGAGGTAAGGTGTCTGCACTGAAGAGGAAGTGCAGGGGACCCATTGTTGCTGATTCGCGATTGCGGTGATCGCCGCATGTTAGATAGGCCCGACCGTGTGGCAGCCGCACGGGAAAGGAAGTTAGCGGGGTTAAGCTGTGAGGCTTCCTGCTTCTTCATCTAGGAGCCGTTTTCTTGCTCCCCGAGGTGTGTTTGACTTCCCAGGTATGGGGGACTTCACACAGTGCATAAGCAGTTTTAGGGGTGGAGAAAAAAAATAATAAAGGAAGTGGCTGCTTGAGACGAGCTCAGGCCAGGAGACTTGTCATTTTCAATTGCAGGACAGTCTCTATCAGGGTGGTTAAGACTTTCTGGAGGTTCCTAGCCTGCTGGATGGGATGCCATCCAGACCTCAGTGTTTGGTGTGTGGTACTCGACGGGGGGCAGTGTCAGAGACTGGGGTTTGCAGAGGGTGCACTCAGGAGGCAGTCTGTATGGAGCAAGCCTTGGAGGAGGGATTAGAGGTTCAGAAGGGGATCTCGCTAGGCCTGCTGGAGCCTATATCCTCTCCCTTGCCATCCCAGGAGCTGGTGGCCGGGTATTCAGCAGCCCCAGGTCCTCCCCCCCCCCCCTCCGCAGGCCCTAGGACAGGAGGGGATACCGGCAATGTTTTCCCCCCATTTTGTCCTATTACTCCATCAGGCCGTCTGCTTGCGTCAATGAGGGCTGGGGACCAGTTCCACGGAGGTGGAACGGGGAGAGAAGCGACCAGGAACACCCATAGGGTTAGAGTCAGGGGGAGGCCCTTCTAAGAAGCCAAAGGGGGTTGAAGAGGAGCCTGAGCGGTCGCTGGCTTCAGATGTGATGGAGGTTGAGGAACACGATCCAGAGATGGATGTGCAGGAGGACTTGGAGGAAGGTGAGCTCACGGAGCCGTAAGAACAGGCAAGGGTGGTTCGAGTGTTCCGGTGGGAGGAATTGCTGGCACTCATTGCAGAGATGCTTAGAGCTTTTAACATACCTTCCAGTCTTCCAGCGGAGGACGCCACGTTGGAGGACCCTTTGTTATAGGCCGTTTGCAGGGCTCAAAGGGTTTTTCCAGTCCAAGTTGGAGGCGGTGCAGGAGACTTTATAGAGGCTACTGCACCTCAAAGCAGTGGTGCTGGTGTCGCCAGACCAGTGCGGCTGTGGTCAGTACTCCATATATTTTGTGGTGCCAAAGAAAGAAGGGCTGTTTCACCTGATCTTAGATCTCAAGCGAGTAAATCGCTGTCTCTGGGTATTGCATTTTCACATGGAAACTCTGAGGTCGGTCATGGTGGCGGTCAGAAAGGGAGAGTATCTTACGTCCCTAGACCTGTCGGAGGCTTACTTACACATTCCGATTCGGCAGGAACATCAGCAGTTTCTCAGGTTTGCGGTACCTATGGGGCATTTTCAGTTCTGGGCATTACCGTTTGGGCTGGCTATGGCTCCATGAACCTTCACCAGGGTGATGGTGGTGGTGGTGGCGGCAGCGTTGCGCAAGGAAGGAGTACTGGTTCATCCCTACCTAGACGACTGGCTGATTCGGGCGAAGTTGGAGAGCGAAAGCGAGTCGGCCGCTGCCCTGGTGGTGCAGTTTCTTCAGAGCCTGGGCTGGGTGGTCAATATGGCTAAAAGCAGGCTGACCCCTTTGCAAAACCTTGAGTACCTGGGTTCACGGTTCGATACGTGCGAGGGGAAGGTCTTTCTTCCGGGAATGCAGGAGCGAGGGCTTTGCAGGCTTGTGCGCAGGTTCCTGGACAAGACAGCCCCCACAGCATGGAATTATCTGCAGCTTCTGGGGATCATGGCAGCCACGCTCGAGCTAGTGCCGTGGGCGAGGGCTAACATGAGGTCGTTGCAGAGGGCCCTGCTCTGGAGATGGTCACACCAGACGGACTCTGTCGCAGAGGCTTCCCTGTCCGCCGGAGACCTAGCGGGCTCTCCGGTGGTGGCTGAGTCCAGGGTGCCTAGAAAAGGGGATGCCTCGAGTTGCTGTTGTGGATGCCGCTGACAACGGACGCCAGTCTGTCTGGCTGTGGAGCACATTTCGAGGGGCGTTTTGCCCAGGGGCAGTGGAGCAGCCTGGAGAAGGATTGGTCCATCAACAGACTGGAGATGCGGGCGGTGGACTTGGCACTCTGTGCTTTTCGGCCCTGGCTGCAGGGAAAGGCGATTCGAGTGCTCTCAGATAACGCGACCATGGTGGCCTACATCAATTGCCAGGAGGGCACAAGCAGTGTACCCTTGGAGGAGGAGGCCGATCGGCTGTTAGGTTGGGTCAAGGAAAACCTTCTAGCTCTGTCAGCGGCGCATGTGGCAGAAGTAGACAATGTGGAGGCCGACTTTCTAAGTTGGGTTCGAGTGGATCCCGGATAATGGGTTCTCAATCCGGAGGTGTTCTCCCTGCTAGTATGCTGGGGGATTCCAATTATGGATCTGATGGCATCCTTTGAGTCGGCAAAGGCCAGCCGCTTCTTCAGCAGGAGGCGAGAAAGAATGTCGGAGGGCCTTGACGCCCTAATGCAAAGGTGGCCCAAGGAAGGACTCCTGTACGTTTTCCCGCCGTGGGCCCTGATAGGGTGTGTCGTGCAGCGGATAGAGGTTCACCAAGGTCTGGTGGTTCTGATCGGGCTGGATTGGCCAAGGAGGCCATGGTATGCATATCTGGTTTGGCTTCTGGTGGAGCGTCTGTGGTGGCTGGCAGTTTTGGAGGACCTGTTATTACAGGGTCCGCTGCGCATGCCATAGGTGGATCGATTCTCGCTTACGGCCTGGCTCTTGAAAGGGCGCGGCTGAGGATGAAGGGATACTCAGCAGAAGTGATTTCCACCTTGTTGAAGGCCAGGCGTAGGTCTATCTCGCTAGCATATGTCTGTGTCTGGCGTATCTTCGAGGCATGGAGTGCGGGCAGGCAGGTTCAGCCATCAAGGGCATCAGTGCCGCAGGTTCTGGCTTTCTTGCAGGATGGTTTCAAGAAGTGCCTGGCGGCCAGCTCTTTGAGGGTGCAGTTGGCAGCGCTTTTCTGTTATTGGGGAAAGGTACAAGGAGAGGCACTGGGAGCACACCCGGATGTAAAAAGATTCTTAAGAGTGGTGTCTCTTTTGCGGATGCCGTTTAGGGCGACTGTACTGACGTGGGATCTCAATTTGGTTTTGGAGGCATTGCTGCGGGAACCCTTTGAACCTTTGGTCAACGCTTGCTAAAGGATCTTACTCTCAAGACGGTGTTCCTTGTGGCCATCTGTTACGCTTAGCGGATCTCTGAGTTGCAGGCTTTGTCTCGTCGGAAGCTGTTTCTATCATTTTCAGAGCAAAAGGTAGTCTTGAGGCTGGTTCCCTCCTTTTTGCCCAAGGTGGTATCGATGTTTCATGTGAATCAGGTGGTTTCTTTGCTGGTCTTCGATGGAGGTGAGGGGGATGCGGCCGGAGGGAGGTTGTATCTCCTGGATGTTCGACGGACGCTGAAGAAGTATCTGAACAGGGCAGCGGATTTCCGCAAGTCGGATCGGCTGTTTGTGTTTGGGGTGCCGAGGAAAGGGGAGACAGCGACAAAAGCTTCCATTTCCAGGCGGCTTAAAGAAGCTATAGCATCAGCTTACATTTTGAAAGATAAGCCCATTCCGGAGGGACTGAGGGCTCATTCGACCAGGGCGCAAGTGGTATCGTGGGCAGAGTATAACTTGGTGCCAGCCATTGAGATTTGTAGGCCGCTACTTAGTTGTCTTTGAATTCTTTTGTCAAGCATTACCACTTGGCTGTTCAGGCGGCGAGGGATGCCTGTTTTGGATTGGCAGTGCTTTAGGCTGGTCTTACAGGTCCCTCCCATTGATATTTTACTGCTCTGTTGCATCCCCAGAGGTTCGGGACTGGACTGGAGGGATGATAAGGAAGGTGAAATTAGACTTACCTGCTAATTGTTGTTACTTGAGGAACTCCAGTCCAGTCCCAGA
The DNA here is from genome assembly GCA_033557465.1 of Ichthyophis bannanicus. Taxonomy (NCBI): domain Eukaryota; kingdom Metazoa; phylum Chordata; class Amphibia; order Gymnophiona; family Ichthyophiidae; genus Ichthyophis; species Ichthyophis bannanicus. The sequence goes on from CM066036.1 coordinate 455,856,204, forward strand.
TCCCTCCCTCGTAACAATTTTGAACTGGGGCTGAAGCGGGGTTGTAATAAGAATTAAGGCACAGTCTCAGGAGATAGTACCCGGTGGTGGAGTTGGACTTAGAATGGGGATTCTCGAGGGGTCTGTGCCCTGAGTGGGAGGCGAGGGCAGACCTGAGCAGCGGAATACCTGGTACGTCTTCATGGAACGGAGGAAGGGGTGTTCGCTCCTTCTCTGTTAAAAGTTAATATAGCTTAAAGTTAGTGTTTTGTTGCACATGTTTACTACTTATTTGTTGCTCCGGTGAGTCTGCTTTGTCAGTAGGTTACTGGAGCGGAGAGGCGGTCCCTGGGCTATTTATACCAGAGTCATCAAAAGGATGATGTGCTCAGTCTCCAAGCTGCTGGAGGAGGTGCTAAACCCAGAGGTTCAGGACTGGACTGGAGTTCCTCAAGGAACAACAATTAGCGGGTAAGTTTAATTTCATCTTTGATGGGTTGGACGTTTACACTCGTAACCAGTCACGCCTCCTTGAAATAGTTGAATCAAATGAGAAATAATACCCGATTTACGTGGTGGTATTTGGCTTTACAGAGCTATAGCTTCCGAGTAGAACACAGAGCGGGAAAACTACAGGGTAACGCCAATGCTCTCTCCAGGATTGCTGACCCCTCAGAGGATAAAGGTGATCCTCCGCAGTGTCACAATCACTTAAGGGGGGGAGGGGTGTGATGATCAGCAACCTGATAGTCAGGGGAGGGGTACCTTTGGAAGTGTGGGCTCCCTTGCAACCCTGGGGAAAGTCCAGAGCCACTAAGTTCAACAAAGCCCTGACCTGGCCTCTGGAAGGGGGGCCGTACACTTCCAAGCCAGTCCACTGATCTGCTGCAGGATCCTGGGCTGGCTCCGTTTCCCTGACTCACCTGGAACTATACCTTGGAACCAAAGAGAGGTTGGAAGGGGGAGGGGTCAAAGGGTCATGCCCTAGAAAAGCTCCCAGAGTTTCTAAAGGAAGGGGGCAGAGGTTCGGAGGAGGAATAACCCATGGAAGCTCTGGAGTATGGAGAGAACAAGGACCTGGAACCCATGGAGATACTTTTGATGAGGCAGTGAAGGCTTTAGCCCTGGGCAGGTTCAGTCAGTTTACAGTGAACTTGGAAGAGGGGAAGGGAAGTGCTGCTACACCGTTGCTGACTGTGTAGTGGAGCATACAGATTTGATCTGCAAAAGACTGTAGGTTTAAGCCCTGCTGGTTTAAAAGGACTACTTGTAACTTTGTTTTCATTACTCTCCTGAACTGTGTTGAAGCCCGGGGATTTTAGAGGTGTGGACTACAGGATTGTTTGCTGGAAATTGCTATGATTCCAAGGGAACCTGCTTTGGTGTTTTCCTGCAATATCCGAACTGGACTTGAGCTTTGGGATCCGGGTCGGTGGACCAAGGGCTTCAGTTTTCTCCAGAATCTGCTTTGCAGCTTCACAGGTGTTACATTTAACTTGGGTAATCTTTCCCTTGCCTGGAACCCAGTATATTCATCTTTTCTCATGTGGACTAGGAGTTTGATCTTGAATTCCTCCACCTCTAGGTCTTTGTCCTCCCTTCCTTCCTCTTCTTCAGTTGATTTACTGACCTGTACTTTATTCATCTCACCCTCCTGCAGTTCCAGATCTCTAAGCTCCATCTCTGCCTCAACTGCTTTCTTTTTCTGTGTATTCCTTTCTTCTGGTACTCTCACGTAGGTCTTCTCCTCCTCCCTGTATTTCTTTTTCCACAGGAGCCCTTAGTTGATTCATGATGTTATCGTTCACATACTTTATTTTGATCTATGAAATTAAAGATCTTAAATTTGCATCCATTGCTTTTTGCAGTTTTTCTTGTGGCAATTTTCCTCTTACAGATTTTGACGGATTCTCCTTGTATATCTCCTTGATTTAAATATAGGGTTTCTTCCATAAAAGTAGCAGTACATTATCCCTCTTTATCTGCAGTTAATCCTCATGGAGTCTGATTCCAAAACAAGCACAGCTATGCCGCGGGCACATCCACAGTGAAGGCGTGCTCCCTGAGTGATTCCACAACTGTGTGTGGAGATGCACGTGGGAATATGGAATCAGCCCGTGGATGATGACAGCACTATACATGGAAGTCGCGGCGCCCGTGGGATGTCTAGTGTGTACCTGCGTGTGCTCCGGCCCCTGCACATCTACATGTAACCCCCAAAACGTTTCTGCCCCTGTCACTGCTCTGTCCATGTGTAACCCCAAAAACGTCCCCTCCCCCATGCAGCTCATACCATGCAATAGGAACAAGGAAGGGGTGCTCCCCCCGCTGAAAGCCATAACGCACACATCAACATGGTGACAAGGCTGCCCAACTTTAGTGAGTCAGAGACAAGGCTCCTGGTCACCATGGTGCTGCAGCAGGAGGAGATTCCCCTGCCGAAAGGGCATCATGCAGCAACACGCAGGGGCTGGGAAAGAATAGGACCACCCTCGCCCAGTAAGTACAGTACATGGGAGTAGAGAGAAGCGGGCAGGCAGTAGCACCCATACTGACAATGAATAGGCATACACAAAGTCAGAGGCAGACCAGAAATAGCAAGGACCTGTCTTATGCAGGAAGCACTTCAATACTGTAGGTCTATTTACATCTTATGGGATAATTTATCCAAGACGGTAGTTTGGAGGAGCGTTTACATTTTTTGCAAGTGATTGCATCCTCTATGAAATAGAATAAAAGAATAAAAGAAAAAATGTTTTTTGATATGAATAATTGGAATGTTTTTACATCTTATGGGATAATTTATCCAAGACGGTAGTTTGGAGGAACGTTTACATTTTTTGCAAGTTATGCAGGAAGCAGGCAGGTTGCACAGCGACAGCGACAGCATGACAGACAGAGCAGACCAGCACCAGGGAACCATGCAACAAGATGCATGCAGGCATGAAGGCCCAATGTGGACACAGAGACAGATGTGATGGATTAGACAGTGCAGCCAACAGCCCCAGAATGTCAAAAATAAGAAAGTGAACCCTATGTCAGATAGATGAACGCTGAGGCCACAAAAATGTGGAAACCTGTATCCATTGCACCATGGTGCCCACCAAACATGTAAAATGCACCACATGAATAATTACAGAAGGGATAAAGCACCCTACAATGGCGGCAGGCAGTATGCATAGGAGAGTCATTCCAATCCCGAATAGCGAGGGCTGTACGTCCGACATGGACGTCCAGCCCCCACCATTCCCCAAGACCCAATTTGGAGCGCAGAACTCCCAACATGTACAGCCAAGATGTGCATGGAGCTCTGTACAAGGGCAGGAGGGGGCAGGCCGGAGGCGTGACACTCAACCCGGACGTACAGGGCCTATTCCGGTGATGGCCCTGTACATCTGGGCTGGAAGACCTGGACAGGGGACTTATTCCACCTCGGAGGTGGAATAAGTACCCCCCCCCGACAGACCCGACAGAGGGGGGCAGCCATGCCAGGACCAGCAGAGGAAGTGAGTGGGGCAGGGGTTCCCTGCAACCCATACTTGTCCCAGAACGCCTGATCGGGGGTCGGGCAGTGGTAAACACGGGTTTGTTGGCTGTGCGGGCGATCAGGAGTTCTGCATGGAGCCGCGGTGCCATGGCAATGGGAAGCCACTGCACAATGGCTCCATGCAGGAGCCCAGGCAGAGCTATCTGTGGAATTGGCAAGACGTCCAGCCTGACAGAATCGGGGCACAACCTGCCCATCCAGGCCGGTTGCATCTGATTCTGATCCTGTGGGGGGTGTACAGACCTTGCGGGATCAGAATCGGGCACATATATGGCCCATTCATTCTGGACGTCCGGACGGGCCAGATGTAGCCTGATGAGAATGGGCCTCATGGTGTGTGCAGTACACCAGCATGTATGCCCAGTGTTGCACACGGCTAACAGAACATGTCTGCACATTGCAGAGATGGGCCTGTGGCGTATAAGTAGACATCACAACAAAAGTAATTCAATATGAGAGAAACACCAAGACAAACATATGCCACACAAGGAGCTGACCCAAAATGCCATACCACAAAAAAGCACCTTACTGAGGCATAGCCGACAAAGAAAATCAGCCTGTAAATGTGGAAAACCATCTACAAAAATAAATTGTGAGAGCAAAAGACCTCAGTAAACCCTTGAGTGAACAAAACATGACACACAATCAAGAAGAATGATGCCCAGTATAACTATAGGTGGGTCCATCCATAGAGCGGCAGTTGAAAGAAAACTCTCAGTGAGAAATGACCACAATATGCTGGTCAGATTGATAAGCAAACAGAGAACATAGCAGGCAGATAGTGCAACAGCAAAATGGGTAGATTGTATGTAGCTGCACAAATCGTTAACAGTTTAGTCACATAAATGTGAGTCTGTACACAGTCCACACCTTGTGCCATAGCAAGACATGGCAGCTATGTCCGATATGTGATCACAGATCTATACAGCATATTCCAGCCATTAATCACAGAGATTGCCCGACTGCTGAGGTATGTGTAAACCTGCCTTTAGTCATATTGGGGACCCCTACCTATTATTGTGAGTTGTGTCATGGTGACAGAGGGGAAAAATGAAGTTGTGTCCGCTCATAAGATAATTGTCCTGGATGATAGGCTACACAGACAATACGAAGTGATATCGCAGCTCTGCTAAGGTAAGGAGCTATGTTGTAACGGATGCATAATAAAGTGACATGGGCAACAAGCACCCCAAGTAGAAATCAAACTCTGCCACCTGAGCCTGGAAGGCAGGCATATATCCATTAGGTGGAGGTGTAGCTGAATGGTTAGAGCCCTGCTTCAAATCCCACTTATGGCCTTGGAAAAATACCTTCAATTGTCTTGGAAGAAAGGCCTGACAATATACCTTCAGTCACAATGCCAAGAAAATCCAGGAACTGCTGGGTCAGCATAGACTTGAGCATAGACTTATTATTATTGTCTGAAGGAATAGCGTAGTGGTTAGAGCAACTGCCTAGTTCCCAGGAACTCAAGGGTTTGATTCCCATGGACACTTGTGACCATGGGCAAGTCACTTTACCCTCCATTGCATTGGAAGAAAAGGCTTAGCAATCTACTTCTGATGATACATTGCCAAGAAAACCCAGAGGCAGCTGGGTGCTAGAGGCACTGTGGATTTCCCTTCCTCCCCTAATCTGTCAAGAAGAATCATTTCCCAAATTCAAGTCTCTTCTGAAAACCCATCTCTTCTGTACTGCCTGTAACCTCCGGCCCCCCCCCCCCCCCCCCCGTTTCCTCCTCTCTTTCCACTTAGGCTCTTTTTTTTCTCTTTAGTCCTGTATGGGTTTGCACTTTCCTGTCTAGCATTGTAGTTCCTTTTCTGTTTCTGGCTTTTCTAATAAATATTGTTATTGTAAATTGCCCAGATGGCTTCCGATTAGTGGTCTATCAAATGTTTTAATAAAGATGAACATAAAGATACAGCCTAATAAAGCTTGTTTTTTCTTTAGGATCAATATACCTACTACAGTTCTATATTTCAATATGTTTGCAAGGCACTATAGATAAAATGTCCTTTATTAAGGAACAGGAATCCAAAGGAGGTACTCGCCCTTGCAAAGGAGAACCAAAGGCATTAGGGAGCAGGATGAAGCACAGACAAAACCCTCTGTATGTGGAACCAGTCTTTATTAGAAACCCAAACACTGATAGTGTTTTGGCACAGGAAGCCTTTGTCAGGGGGAGTGTATATTAAGACCTCCAAAAAACATAAAAGCATTTATAAATTAAAACATATACATAACATATTGAAATTATAAAATGACCAAATTAAAACCTATATAATATAATATTATATATATATATATATATATATATATATATAATAGGGAATGCAGTTTCTCAAAAACATTTTAAACAGAATAAAATGAAGTTAAAAGTTAAATAAAATAATGAAAATGATGGACAACTATACAGGATGTTGAATAACAATAAAAAAAGCAATGAGTACAGTTTGTGCACTATATAAAAACACCATAACCAGAGTGAAGTGTACCATCACATTTCAAAATGCCAAAGCATAATTTAGTAATAAAAAGACTGTAGTTTGGGAAGGGGGGGGGGAAGAGAAGGAGTAGGGGGTGGGGAGAGGGAGAGAGAGAGGAGTGGAAGGGGGAGGAGGGGGGAAGGGGGAAAGGGAGAAGGGGAAGAGGGACTTATGAAAGTTCAAAAGCAAACTCACTGTTATCCACATTATATGCTGTGTAAACCCACTGTTATACCAAATCAACAACACTGAAAACATCAAGAAACGTTAACGTGATATTAATTAATTCAATCATTGGTATATAAAATAAGCCACACAAATTCAAATGGAAATATAGCAACAATGTAAGTAATATATAAGGAACAAACTAGCAGAAACAAGCACATATAGAAGTGGGACTCAGCAGAAGAGAGGAGAAGCCAAATACGAATGTAATTTACCTTTCTCCGGGAACAAGCAGGAAGTCTTTCCTCACATATGGGTGACGTGCTTTCAAAGAAAGCCTTTGGGAGATGCACCACGCATGTGTGGTCCACTTACTGCCCAAGGATGCCATCTTGCCTCAGTCTCCTTTGTTCTGTGGAGCCCATCGGACATTGTCCAGTTTTCCCTAGAAAAAGTCTGCTCTCCAGGACCAAGCAGGAAGTCAGTCCTCACATATGGGTGACATTGACATCGATGGAGCCCTTGTGGAGCATTTCCCCAGCTTTCTATGAAAGCCTTTGGGAATACTGCACGCATGCGCGGTCCCCTTCCCGCCTAAAGGTGCCATCTTGCTCAGTCTTTCTTTTTCCGAGGAGTCGTTCGGATATTCGTCCTAGTCACCCGGAGAAAAGTTAGATTTTTCTTGCGATTTTCTTCCGATTTCATCGCCTCGTCACAAAGTATCTTCACAAAGTGCCTCATGGTGATCGCAGCCCACCTCCAGCTCCAAGGGGCCTTTGTCTTCCCTTATCTGGATGACTGGCTCATAAAAGGGGCCGTGGCTGCAGAGGCACAATGCGCCACCGCGCACCAACGACACTCTACAGCACCTGGGGTTCACCATAAACTACCCCATGTCCCACCTCACTCCGGCCCAGTGCCTAGAGTTCAAAGGGGTGGAACTAGATACCCTCAAGACAAAAGCCTTCCTCCCTCGGGAGAGGTCAGAATGCCCCAGGGAGTTAGTTGCAGACGCACACCAATACCAGACTTTAACTGCCCGGCTCCTACTCTGCCTGTTGGGACACATTGCCTCCACGGTCTATGTGACCCTATATGCTCAACTGCACATGAGGAAAGCCCAGTGGTGCCTCCGCTCTCACTGGACACAAGCTGCAGGCAGGCTCAGGGATAGAGTGAAAGTGGCCCATCAGCTAGTGGACTCCACATCGCCTTCAGGCCGGGATGCCCTTTCAGGCACCCAACCCCCAGAAGGTCTTCACCATGGACACCTCTCCAATTGGCTGTGGAGCGCATTGCGGGAGCCTCCAGATGCAAGGATACTGGTTCCAGAGGGAATCCCGGATGCAAATCAACCTGCTAGAGCTCCAGGCAATATACCTAGTTCTCCGAGCTTTCCGTCACCAGCTCCAACACCACTCGGTGTTGATCCAGACCGACAATCAGGTCACAATGTTCTTTATGAAAATATAGGGGGAAAGCAGGGTTGTACCCCCTCTGCCAGGAGATGGTAGCCCTCTGCTTCTATGCTGCACACAAAGGATGCTCCTAAGTGCGGATACCTCCCGGGCCAGGCAATGCCCTGGCGGACAAACAGCATGGTCCTCCAGCCGCACAAGTGGCACCTTGATTCAGTGGTAGCCTCACTGCTGTTTCGCCTCTGGGGCGTCCCCTCGATGGACCTGTTCGCCAGTCTGGACAACACGCAGTTGCCCCGATTCTGCTCCTGCCAACCGCACCCGTCCCGGGTGGCAGCAGATGTGTACTTCATCCTGTGGATGGAAGGCCTCCTGTACACCTTCCCACTGACCTCTGGTAGTCAAGACACTATTCAAGTTCCAGCGTGACAGAGCATCGCTAATGCTGATAGCGCCTCTGTGGCCTAGGCAGCCCTGGTTCCCACTGCTCCTCTCCCTATTGGTGAACATCACCGATTCCCCTGGGCCAAGCTCCAGGGCTACTCTCACAGGAGTAGGGCTCTCTCCTACACCCCAACATGGGGTCCCTCTCACTCACAGCTTGGTTTCTGAAAGGGTAGCGTTAGCCCCCTTTAACCTCCTACAGGACATGGAAGAGATTTTTCTGGCCTCTCGTAAGACCTCCACAATAAGAGCGTATGCCTTCAAGTGGTGCCACTTCTTGGTGTGGTGCACAGAAAGGTGGGCAAACCTGTTTTCCTGCTCAGTACAGGTGGTACTCCAGTACCTGCTTCACCTATTGCAGGTGGGACTGAAGTCCAATTCAGTCAGAGTACATCTTAGTGCCATCGCATCGCATCACCATTCCGTTGAGGGAAAACCCCTCAGCTCAGCCCCTTGTGTCCCGATTCCTGTGGAGCCTCATGTTATCGAAACCCCCCCCGTCAGCCCTCCAGCTGTGGAGTGGGATCTCAATGTGGTGCTCTTGCAGCTCACTAAGCCTCTGTTTGAGCCTCTGGCTACCTGCCACCTCTGGTATCTGTCTTGGAAGGTCGCCTTCCTAGCAGCACTCACATCAGCACACAGAGTCAGCAAGCTACAGGCTCTGATGGCGGAACTGCCCTACACGAGGTTGTACAAGAACAAGGTGGTGCTCTGCACACACCCCAAATTTCTGCCAAAGGTGGGTCCCCATTACACCTCAGTCGGTAGGTGGTACTCCCCACCTTCTTTCTGAGGCCTCACGCTGGTAGGGTGAAGACCGTTCTCCACAATCTGGATTGTAAGAGAGCCCTGTCCTTTTACCTGCAATGGACTCAGGGCCACTACAAAGCACCACAGCTTTTCGTATCCTATAATCCCAGCCACCTGGGGTTCCCAGTGACTAAGCAAACTGTCCATTTGGGTGGCGGACTGCATTACCCTTGACTATGAGCAGGCAGGGATCTCAGTGGACCAGAGGGTCACGTCGGGGCCATGGCTACCTCCGTAGCAAATCTGTGTTCCGTACCTGTGATGAAAATCTGATGGGCTGCCACTTGGTCTTCGGTCCATACCTTTGCAGCTCACTACTGCCTGGAGAGGAAGTCCTGATGGGACAATACCTTCAGCCAGGCCATACTCCGTAATCTCTTTGGGGTATAGGCAACTCCTGCATTCTGACCCTTCTGTGTTCAGTGTTGGTTCCTGGCTGGACACCTGGGTCTTATGAAAGTCTCTCTATAGGGATTCAGCTGCTGCTGATCATGGCTCACCCTTACAGGTTGCTGTGGTGTTTTTAAAGGGTCTCGGTAGCTTGTAGCTGGGGAGTCCCATATGTGAGTACTGACTTCCTGCTTGTTCCCAGAGAAAGCGTAGTTACTCACCTGTAACAGGTGTTCTCCAGGGACAGCAGGGATCAGTCCTTACAACCCTCCCTCCTCCCCTTGGAGTTGCTGCTTTACTGTATTTTATTTTTGCCTGCTTAGCTATGTCATTAGACTGAGGCAAGATGGCACCCTTGGACGGGAAATGGACCACAAATGCGTGGTGCATTTCCCAAAGGCTTTGTTTGAAAGCTGGGGAGATGCTTCTGCGCAGGCTCCGTTGGCGCCAACGTCACCCAAATGTGAGGACTGATTCCTGCTGTCATCTTGAGAACCCCTGTTACAGGTGAGTAACTACGCAAACTCAGTCAACAAATAGCTTCCGGCTCTGCATGGCGCAGTTGGTGTTTTTAAAGCTCGGAAGTTTGGTGCCAAAAAAAGGGGGAATAGGAAACCATGGAAAACAGACATGTATTACCATCAAGAATTGAAAAGATGCAGAAGAACTATAACTCTTTTCAAAAGACGTTGGATCAATGCATTTTTTAAAGAAATTATAGCAAATATACAAGGTTGGTATATATGTAGCAAAATTTACCAGGGTAAAGTTATCTTTTAGGTCATGGTCCTAAAGCCCTCCGTTTTATATTCTTCTGAGATGAAATAAATGAAAGTAAAATAGGTAGGAGCGATTAAGGTGGAGAAACACCCGCTTTGTTTTATAGCCAAGAGTGAGTCAAATGTGTGTGTATTTTATGTTTTTTCATACCAGGAAGAAGCCTATAGATGTGGCACAAATCTAGACATGCAGGGCCCGATATTCAAAAGGCATTTACACATTTTGCAGCCCAGTAAACTGTGTAAATGCCTTAAACGAGAATATTCAACGGCACCTACCCGGTTAGTGCCATTGAATATCCCCATCCATGTCCCCTACACGCCCCGATGCTATCCGGTTAGCATCGGGGCATTCTGGAGCAGAGTGGAGGCTGGGAATACCGCTAAATGGGTAGTGGCGATATTGCACTGCTACCCGGTTAGCAATCCGTGGCTAAAACTAGTCCTGCTTTTGGCTCGCCTAGTTTTAGCTGCAGATGCTAACCAGGTAGCAGTGCAATATCGCCACTACCTGGTTAGGCTCTGTGGTGGGTTTCCCTGGGCGCCAAGACTGATATTCAATGCCATCGCTGCGGCATTGAATATCTGGGGTTAGAGGTGAACGGGCAGGGCTATGCACCGTAGCGGCACATAGCCTGCCTAGTAGTAGTTCAGGCCCGTAGTGTGCATGTGTAAATATAAAAACAAGGGTCATACATCATCCGTGTGATGGCTAACAGGCTACAACTTAATACAGGTACTCAAAAAAGGACAACTGGGAAACATTCCAGATTTATTGTATAAGCCATAAAACGGCTTGAATCAAATCTAGCATCATGGATCAAATGTGCTAATTTTAAAGCATCCGGGATATAGGGCGATGTATTTTCGATATAGTGGCTAGGGTTAAAATGAAATGGATTATGCTCAGAGAGCAGTAACATGAAGACTATACAGATGCATCTTAGTACTGGGGAAGGGGGAAGGGGGAAAGGGGGTAGAGAGGCGGGGAGGGGAAAGGGGAGGGAGGAAGGGGGGAAGAGGGAGGGAGGAAGGAACAAGGGGTGCATGGAGGGGACATGGGGAAGGGACCATGTACTATAAAACATTAATCCATAACATGTTAAAAAATAGCATCTTGAAATAGGAATAATAATGATAACAAAAACCAAACTAAAACTCATAAGAACGCACTAAAAAATAAATACATAATATTAAATGCTAATAGAATACTTAAAAAGGGGGAGGATTGCTGAAATGCAACGAATAAAAATCTTTAAAAAACAGGGGAACTTTAGAGCAAAACGGAGAGATCAGTATCCATATTCAGGTCATGTGGAGTTAAAGAACCCAAATCAAAAATATATCCATTGCAATCTCAGTAAGACTTGATCTATGTTTCCACCCCTCCAGTGTAGATGCACAACCTTCAGTACCAGGAACCTGAGAAAGCATGTTGCGCAGATATCCAGTGGGAAACCAATGGTTTATCAAGAATGTGTCTTTTTAAGCAACTTTTGTGCTCGATCATTCTTGTATGTACACTGCGTTTGGTTTTTCCCACGTATATCAAATCGCAGGGGCATTATTACATAGATTATGTACTGTGTCTCACAATTAGAGTATTCAAACAGGAAAAACGTTTTCCAGTTTGTGGGCACACATGGAACAGTGGTCACATTTATCAACCCCTCACTGTCTTTTTTTAATCAGAATATCGAAATAAGCCACCTCATCCTTACTGATGGTGGCCTCAAATTACAGTCAAGTTGATTTAACCCCTCCACTCCATACCCCCCCCACCCCACTTGTTCCTTCCTCCCTCCCTCTTCCCCTCCTCCCCTTTCCTCTCCCTGCCTCTCTTCCTCTCCCTTTCTCCTTCCTTTCCTTCCCTTTTCCTCTCCCTCTCCTTCCCCCTTTCCTTTCCCTCTTCTCTCCCTCTTTTTTAAATATTCTGTTTTTTAAACGTGGAGGGGAGTCCCATACTGTGTACTGTCATACCCCTTGCCTAGGGCCAATGGCTGAACGGCAAAAGGGCTGCCTTATTTGTTTTCAAGCAATGTCTCAAGCCTAGTGCGCCAGCAATGGATGCTGGGACTTGTAGTTTAATTACTCTCCAACAAAGTATTGTGACCACACGGGGTTCAGGGCAAACAAATAAATTTTATTCAGGGTTTTCCCCCTCGCATAGAATTCTTAACGCAAGACATGGCATGGATTATTTCTCCAAATAATAGGATAACAAGAACAACTGAAAGTTGAGAATCAAATGACAGTAGTACTGTTTCATTCACAGCTCTGCTCAGGCTTCTCTGCAATACCAGCTTTCCACAGCCAAGGCTGAAGAACTGATCAGACAAACTTAAAAGTTTCCACAAAATGTCTTTCTTTCTCAGGTTTAGAAACAGCTATGCACTTCTCTCATGCAGAGGTAACTCAGCGTAAGTCCAAGCTGTTTGCTTCACATAAAGAGCAATCCATTTCACATACGTCACTATCAACAGGTGCTTCATCAACATCTATTATCATATCTTCACAAGCTCCATTAGCATTCTCTTCTAAGGAACTCTTATAATCAGGTTTAAACTGAAGCTTATTTAGAATCTCTTGAAGTTGTCCTATAAACTGTTCTCTCTGGTTTTCACGTACACTGCTTAGGGAAGGAGTTTGATTCTCTTGTAAGCATTTGAACACAGAATCTGAAGCTGTCTCAGGGCACTTACTTGGAATACTTTTACTCCTGGCTGGAGTTGGTTTTACTGCGTTCCTGTCCTGACTTTGCTCAGCGCTGAACCTTTAGCTTCTTGATATACCGCTCAGGCCGAGGCATCAGAGCGGTTTACAATAATATATCATCTGAGGAAATAAGAAAGGAACGCCATTTGTAAAATAGGACAGAGTAGAGGACAGAAACAGTCAAAAGGTTAAGACAAAGAGAAGAAAGGGAACAGCAGGTTACCATAATATATGCATATGACAATCCAGGCCAGATCTTCAATGATAACATTGGGACAAACGCCAAGGACCAACGCCTAAGGGCCGGGCCATGCCAATATCCTCAGCACAGCTCTTGTTAGGGACTGAAGAACACGTACCTTTCCAACGTGCAATGTTTTCTCTACAGCTCTTTCCTCGGGTAAAGGTAAGCCTTTCTACCTTCTCTCTGGGTTGCTTTGGCAGAAGCTTCAGGGTTTGCTTTCAGTGCTCCTTGAGAATAGGAATCAGAAGCCTCTCCAGAATCCTCCTTAGCTTCCTTAGCATGTTCTGAGTTTCGTGATTTCCCTGCTAGTTCGCTTCCTGGATCACCTCCTGGCTTCCTTCCTCCTGGCTTCCTCTCCTTACTAAACTCTGAGGCTGCCTTAAAACGGCTTTTCTCACCAGCCACTCCCTCCTTGCTGCACATGTGAAGTTCGTTAAGGCTCAAACTAGCTCTTACGTCACTGCTGGGGCAGGGTTTAGTTCTAGCTAGTACATGCTCTGAAAGCTTGTGGTTTCCATGGGAACCCTGTTTGCCTTTACTTTTAAAGGTGTATCCCTCATTTCCTTCCCATTCCATTTGGTCCACACAACTCTCCTTATCACATATTCCCCCCCTTAAGATATTACAGGCTGGGTTGATGGCATCTTCACAGCATGTAATTCTAGCTAAACTATTGATGCCACTCCTGCTCTCCGGCCTCCTATGGGAATGTTTAACGAGCTGGGCTAGTGCCACCCTTTCATGCCATGGGCTTAACAGATTAACATGGTAAATTTGCCTACGGCCTCTCCTATTTTCCACTGCATACGTCACGGGGCCTACCTGTTCAACTACTCGGAAGGGCCCTTTCCACTGACTTTCAAACTTGGGCACCGCTCCTGACACCCTAACAATTACCTTATCGCCTATAGCCAACTGGCGAGGCTTGGTATTGCGATCATAGTAATTCTTTTGTTTTTGTTGACTGGCCCTTAAGTTGTCTTCTGCTATCTGGGAGGTTCACGTTAAGCGACCTCTCAGGTCCCTCAAAAATTGGGGCACGGCTATTTCCTCGGCTCCAGGTTCTACCCATTGTTCCCGAAGGATATCGAGGATACCCCTTGGTGACCGTCCGTACATCAACTCATACGGAGAGGTTCCTAGGGACGCCTGCTTCCTTTCCCTACACACGTACAACACAAAGGGAAGCATAGTGTCCCACTCTTTCATTTGCCCTCCCAACCCACGTCTCAGCATGTTCTTTAGCGTCTGGTTCAGTCTTTCGACTAACCCATTTGACTGTGGGTGGTAGGCTGCCGTTTTTACATGCCGAAGGCATCCCATACCCTAGCTAAATAACACAACATAAAATTACTGCCACGGTCGGTCAATACTTCTCTCGGGAACCCCACCTCACAGAACAATTTTACCAGTTCTGCCGCCACTGTATGGGCAGAAATGCTGCATAAGGGGACCGCCCAGGGGAATCGCGTCGCGTGGTCCACCATAACTAATATGTACTGGTACCCGCGCGCCGTTTTAATCATGGGGCCCACTATATCTACAGCTATTCTGTGTATGGGTACTGCAATTACTGGTACCGGAATCATTGGTACTTCCGTTGGCTTAGTCGAGGTAACCCTCTGACAAGATGGACAGGCCTCACAAAACCTAGTGGTCTCCTTAAACACCCCTGGCCAATAGAATCGTGCTAAAACCTGATCCAAGATTCCTTGAATCCCTTTATGCGCTCCTATGGGATGATCGTGGGCGAGTCTTAGTACCAGGGTTCTAAAGGTGGTGGGCACTATCAGCTGCTTGTGGGTATTACCCGTAGCTGGCTCTAGACTTTCTCTGTATAGAATGCCCTCATCAAGCAAAAATCTTGGCAAAGTATCCCTCTCTTCTTGGGCGTATTTAAAAGCTTGAGCGAGAACTGGGTCAGCCTGCTGCTCTTTCGGGAACGAGGGAAACTTATCCATTAACTCAGCGGGGACCCATGGTAACTCTAAGCCTGCATGTATCTCCGCTCTATTCTGGGAGCGAGTCTGTCGTTCCCTACGTTTTTCTCCCGTACTCTTTCTGGCCTTATTCGCTGGGGTACTGACTAGGTCTTCATGAGAAGGTAAATCTGTCAGCTCTGACGCTGAAGATTTCCCCTCATCTTCTACGGCTTTGGATTGGGTTCTCGTAGAAACCATCCCCTCTCTCATCTGTAGATGCTGTTGAATACCCTTTTGGAACTGGGGCCAGTCTTTGCCTAATACTAGTTCTTGTGGCAATCGGGGTACTATGGCTACTGGAATCTCCCTTTCTACGCCTAATCCTCGTATTAGGACTCGGTAAATGGGGTACGATGATGCTGCACCATGTACACATCTGATTTTTACAGTGCCACTGGGTAGACAAGGTATGGTTTTACTTTGGGCCTCTATCTTTTGCCAAAGCCTTTTTGATACCATACTCTGGTCGGATTCAGAATCTAGTAAGGCATTCGCATTCACTCCCTGGACTGTTACCGCTAAGAGAAAACCCTCTCTGACTTGTCCTGGGTCAGCTGTTACTAACGCTGTCTTTACCTTACAATCACGGTATAAATGATCATCACTGCCACATTTAAAACGTTTTCCTTACATATTTCTTGTTACACCTGGGCAAAGACAATGTACCAACAGCATTCATTTCTTTCTCTTTCTTTTCTGATAACGCATAGGTCGCTTTCATAGAAGCTGTGCCTTTCACCTGTGCGCTTCCTTCTGCCTCAAGGAATCGCTCAGTGAGCAGGGTAGCTTCCTGGGAGCTTTTGCAGCCTTGCAATATCAGGAAGGTGCGAATATTTACAGGAACAGCGTTCATGAATTGTTCCAATATTCTATTATCCAACACTGCTTCAAGCATCTTACCGTCTGGTTCTAACCACTTGTTTACCAGTCCTTTCAGACGATGGTATAACGCTCTAGGTGTTTCACCGGGCACTAATTTGGCATTCCTGAACAAACATGTTTGAGTTTGATTCTCTTGTAAGCATTTGAACACAGAATCTGAAGCTGTCTCAGGGCACTTACTTGGAATACTTTTACTCCTGGCTGGAGTTGGTTTTACTGCGTTCCTGTCCTGACTTTGCTCAGCGCTGAACCTTAGCTTCTTAACAATATCCTCAGCACAGCTCTTGTTAGGGACTGAAGCACACGTACCTTTCCAACGTGCAATGCTTTCTCTACAGTCAGAGCTCTTTCCCCGGGTAAAGGTAAGCCTTTCTACCTTCTCTCTGGGTTGCTTTGGCAGAAGCTTCAGGGTTGCTTTCAGTGCTCCTTGAGAATAGGGATCAGCAGCCTCTCCAGAATCCTACTTAGCTTGTTCTGAGTTCCATGATTTCCCTGCTAGTTCGCTTCCTCCTGGCTTCCTGGCTCCTTCCTCTCCCTCCTGGCTCCCTCCTGGCTTCCTTCCTCCTGGCTTCCTGGCTCCTTCCTCTCCCTCCTAGCTCCCTCCTGGCTTCCTTCCTCCTGGCTTCCTCTCCTTACTAAACTCTGAGGCAGCCTTAAAATGGCTTTTCTCACCAGCCACTCTCTCCTTGCTGCACATGTGAAGTTCGTTAGGGCTCAAACTAGCTCTTACGTCACTGCTGGGGCAGGGTTTAGCTCTAGCTAGTACATGCTCTGAAAGCTTGTGGTTTCCATGGGAACCCTGTTTGCCTTTACGTTTAAAGGTGTATCCCTCATTTCCTTCCCATTCCATTCGGTCCACACAACTCTCCTTATCACAGTACATCCGGCCCGTCTGGGTATCAAAAAATGGACGGGGCACAGTTGGACCTGATTCTGCAACCGAAGGAGCTAAACATTCTCGCAGCTACAGAATCAGGTCGCCTGGATGGGCTGGAGTGCACAGTATGCTGAGCGTGGATACATTCAGCATGCTGCCCGTCTCCACTGCTCAGTGCTCCTGCTGGTGTGCCGGTGCTGTGGCATTCTGTTGCCATGGCACCATGACACCTAGCAGAAGCAAGCAAGGCCTGACAGTGCTGCAAAGTTCTTTTCCCAGCCACCCGACCCTTGCTGGGGTCTGCCAGGGCAGGGATTGGGTGGCGGGGACTCATCTGCATCCACTCCATGTGGTTGTGGGGGCTGCCTGGCCTGATCTCTGCTGCTCCCGGGATTTATTCCACCTCCGAGGTGAAATAAGTTGCATGCATATCCTGCCCTCGGTGGATGTACAAGTCCCCAACCAGAATAGGCTCTGTACATCCAGGTGCTGTGGCCCATCCCTGCACTGCCCACTCTCCACCTCTGGCCCTCCTCCTCCTGCTCCCGTCCAGCGCTATCCCGTAGTTTTTAATATTTCATCTCTCATGGGTTTTACCAATTATTGTCTGGTTTTAATGGCCACATACAGTTTTTACATGTTCTCTTTTTAATTTTTCTATTTTAATTTTTTATTCTTTGTTTTATTGGTTTTACTGATTCACTTTCTATTTTTGACTAAAACATTTTATTCACCTTTTAATTCGGTGCTTGATATGATTTTATGTCTGACCTTGATGTCTGCACTATATCCTCTATTTTTGACTACGTCACTCCATGAGTTTTTATTTCATTAACTCACTTTTAATCCTCTGGAATCTGGTTCGCCCTCAAAAAGATCTTTGTTTTTACATTATATGTTTTCTATTTTTGATCTGTTTGGGCTATTTCCCATTCAAGATACAGCTTAACATCAGCTTAGTAAAAAAAACAACATTCTCCCTTTTTAATTTGCGCTTTTGGTCCGATTGGCATACAGTACTAAGATGCATCTGTATAGTCTTGATGTTACTGCTCCTCGAGCGTAATCTGTTCACTTTAACAACTGGCCACTGTACCAGTAATGCATCATCCTATATCCCGGTGCACCACAACACAAGCAAATATCACGTAAGATGAAGAACCCAGTCTAAGATGTGATAATGTGGAAAGACAGAGCTTTATTTTTATAGACCAATAACAACCCGACACAGGCCATGTTTCGATACCCTTCGTCAGGGGTTAGTCTGGCAAAAACTAAAACCATAAATAAATACAAAAGTCATAAAAGAACAGATCACAAATTAAACATAAACACTAGAGTTCCCCCCCCCCCCTTTTTCTTTTATAAACTGGTTTTAGTGGTACAGGCAATGGATCCAAAGTCTTATTAAAAATGTTTTTTTTTTTAAATTAATGTATACATCGTTTAGCTAAGCCATTTATATACACACAGCAATTTATAGCAGTATTCATTGGTTACTGTCACTAGATGACGTTTGTTTTCCCGCATTTCTTGGACTCCTCCCCCTTCTCCCTTAAGTAAGAGCGCATGAGCGGGCGTCTTTTTGACATGAGTTTCTACGCTGTGCAGTCATAGACGGCTTGTGTAAGTGCTTCATGCTGCCGCAAAGGTAAAGCATTTTTGTTTCATCTCGTGAAGACTTTTATTTGCATTTATACATAGATCCGATTGAGAAAAGCCCCCCTTCTTTCCCGCGTTTTCTAAAAACAGGTTTTTGAATTTATATATAGTGGGTTTAAATGTTTACCCTCTTTTCTTAAACCTATTCCATGTTTAAAGCTGTGACTTTGTTTTAGAAGGCACTTGCTTTTAACGCAGCACTGGTCTCTTTATGATAAGGAACTATGACTCTTTACAAGCAGACAAATTATGTCTGATTAATTAATATTTTGTGCCATACAGTTAATCATTTGCCTAAGAGGCTGTGTTTTAAGCGTTTATTTTAATCTATAATGTTTTTCTCCTTGCAAGTATTTATTTTTAGTTTTAGTTAAAAAAAAATTGTTATCATGCCAAAACATACAATCCTAGTCAAGAAATGCTTGCTCCTCATTTTCTGCTGATTCGCTCCTGCTATCCCCTTCTTTTTGAATACAATATGTTCTTCCACATTCTCTAAATTTTAATTCATGTTTTTATACATAATAGTCATTTTACATTGTTTTTTAATGACATTTGTATTTCTTTTAGTTTATACATGTCTTTAATTATTTAAACAGTGTTACAGGATCTTTTGGCCTAACATTCTTAAACTGAGGTATCTATATTTGTTTTATATGCATATATGTCACATCCTTTCTTTTTATTATTTATTTTTGATTTTTGATTTTAAATGTTTTATATGTTTATTTATGATTTCTTTATATATACGAGAACATTTGTTTTAAATATAATCACGTTTACAATTCAGTCTTATGAATATTCCATTTTAAATTGTAATCTTATCCTATTTTTATAATTTTGTTTGTTTGTTTAATTTGTGATCTGTTCATTTATGACTGTTGTATGTATGTATTTATTTATTTCTATATATTTATGTTTTTAGTTTTTGCCAGACTAACCCCTGACGAAGGGTATCGAAACACGGCCTGTGTCGGGTTGTTATTGGTCTATAGAAATAAAGCTCTGTCTTTCCAGATTATCTCATCCTATATCCCGGACACTTTAAATTTAGTGTGATGCTAGATTTGATTCAAGCCGTTTTATGGCATGTATAATACATCTGGAATGCTTCTCAATTGCCTCTTTTTTAGTGCATGTATTAAGTTGTAGCCTGTTAGTGATCACGCGAATGATGTGTAACCCTTGTTTTTATTTTTATTCTTACACACACTCACTGCATGTCTAGATTTTTCCCCACATCTATAGGCTTTTTTCCGGTATGAAAAACCATAAATTAACATACATTTGACTCAGTTATAAAAGAGATGTATATATAAAACAAAGCGGGTGTGTCTCCGCTTTAATCGTTTCTACTCAACTAACATGGATACATTGATTTAATGCTGTGGATGAGAACTATTTTATTTTCATTTATTTCACCTCGGAAGGTCATAAAATGGAGGGCTTTAGGAACCTGATCTAAAAGATAACTTTCCCCTGGTACATTTTACTACATATTTACCAACCTTGTACGTTTGTTATAATGTGTTTAAAAGATGCAGCCATCCAAAGACTTTTGAAAAGAGTTGTAGTTCTTCTGAACCTTTCAATTCTTGATGGTAATACATGATAGGTTTCCATGGTTTCCTCCCCTCCCCCCCTGCTTTTTGGTACCAAACTTCTGAGCTTTAAAAACACTGACTGCACCGTGCAGAATTCCCAATCAATGCAATTTGCTGACTGAGTTAGGTAAGTTACATTTGTATGCAGCTTCTCCTCTCTTACGCTGAGTCCCGCTTCTATATGTGCTTACTTCTGCTAGCTTGTTCCTTATATATTACATACATTGTTGCTATATTTTCATTTGAGTTTGTGTGGTTTATTTTATATACCAATGACTGAATTAATTCATATCATGTTAACATTTTTTGCAGTTTTCAGTATTGTTGAATTGTTAAAACGGTGGGCTTAAACAGCATATAAGCAGGATGACAGTGAGTTTGCTTTTGAACTTTCATAAGTTCCCCCCTCCCCTTCCTCCTGGATTATGCTTTGGCATTTTGAAATGTAAAGGTATACATCACTCTGGTTATTGTGTTTTTATATAGTGCACACACTGTACTCATTGCCTTATTTATTGTTATTCAGTATCCTCTATGGCTGGCCAACGTTTTCATTATTTTTTAACTTTTAACTTCACTTTATTCTGTGGTTTAATAAGCTTTTGAAAAACTGCACACCCTATTATATATATATTATTTATGTTTTAATTTAGTCCTTTTATAATTTTAATATGTTATGTATATGCTTTAATTTATAAATGCTTTTATGTTTTTGTTAGAGGTCTGAATACACACACCCACTAACGAAGGCTTCCTGTGCTGAAACACTGTCATTGTAGGGGTTTCTAATAAAGACTGGTTCCACATACAACCTGCTCCCTAGTGCCTTTATTAAGGAACATACACATAGTTGCTTTTTCAGGTAAATCTGAGAGGTGCTGCTTTAATAATTTAAAAATTAATTTAAATCAGTTTGCTGTTTATAGATTATTGACATTTGTGCTTTTGATTGTAGGTAAAAGTTTATTTAAAGTATTAGAATTTTACAATTTCTAGTGGGTTGCTGTTCTTATTCTAGAAAAGTACAAGTCGACCACATGTGATCCAGAGAACTGCAAGATTGCAAACTTACATGGATCTGCAAGATTTTGGTAAGTTAACCTTAAATTGGGCCTCTGGGTGTTTTAACAGCTGGATCCATTTTGCCTTAACATTCTAAGTCAGTTGATATTTTTTGCCCTGTTGCATCTATCCTGTTGTAATCCTGCTTTTTTCCATTGACAAGCAGGATGGAGTCTGTCACACAAGTGGGTGTTGTCATCCAACAGCGCCAGGATGGAACTACTCTTCCTCAGCTCAGAACTTTAGCATGCACAGTCTTTCCTGTGCTGAACGGTCTCCTCATCTCCTGAGTTTTGTTTTTTTCTGCTTTCTGAATGGACACAAAACAAAGCTCTCCCATTTTTATTAGGTCTGTTTTGTTTCACGTAGTGCCCATTGTTGAGGGTTCAACAGCCTACAGCAAAAGTGTCTGTCAGTTCACATGTTTGTTTGCACATGCGTAAGCTAGGCTCCACTCAGAGACAGAAGATGAGAGCTTCATGGCTGCGATCATAGGCAAGAGGGCTGCATTATGCCCGCAGGAGTAGTGCCTTCCGTGGGCAGAAGAGGAGAGAGAGGCCATGATCACTGCCAAGATTGCTGTAGCAAGAGGAGCTGGGGCCAGAAAAAAGCAGAAAAGATAAGAGAAATTTAAAGGGGCAGTGGGTAGAGGGCAGGGGGTGAGAAGGGGAGCAGAGTAGGGGATGAGGCAGCAGGACATGGGTGCGGGACAAGTTTAAGGGGTTGTAAGTTGAAGAGATGTATATATGGGGAGAAGAGGCCCCAATATATGTATATATGCCAAAAGTGGCAAACCTCACCCTCCAGACACATAGGCACCCCACCCTCTCACAACACAAACATGCACTCACCTCATCCACCACATAGACATACAGACACCCCGCACACTCCCACTCCCATACCACACACACAGACACCCCACCCCTACCCCCATTGTATATCCCTAGGCACACACACACACACACACACACACACACACACACTCTCTCTATCTGAAGTTAGACACAATATATACTAGTTATAAAGATACCTCATATAGCCCCTGCTACCATAACGAGACACACTTCATCATCTCTTTGAACTCTTCCCTAACACCCTCCAGAGATGTATGATTTAGCAAATGGAGGAAGGTGAAACATTCTTTTTGTCACACTGTAAGTATGCTCTTTTTACATGTAAACACAGTTCCTGACAGATATGAACATACATAGCCCAACACACACACACACACACACACACAAGCAGCCCCTGAAGCTCCCCATGACATACACATGGACGTAGCTTCCAACAATCTCTATAACACACACATATCAACTGCATGTATGTAGCCCTTGACAGTCTCCATGGCACACATGTGCATATAGCCCCTGACATAAGAACACAAATGCATGCACCCACTGACATACACACATGTGTGCGCTCACTGACACTTCCTATGACACGCACAGATGAACCCTCTTAATGCCTGATTCTTCAAATGGGGGAAACACATCATTATGTCACACTGCAAATGTTCATTTACAGCTTGTTTTGCTGCTTTTCATCATGTTCTCTTCAAAAACTACTATGATGACACCAAAAGCTGGTTTTCAACCTTGTCCAAAACATGGATGAAGATTCAAACTTTTCACAGGCATTCAAAGTATCTACTCTGGGTCAAAAAGACCTCAAAGATTTTGCTTGGATGTCTCTACAAGTACAAAGAAATCATTTGAATTGTCTGTGGGAACATTTTGAACTCAAGAGAAAGCTTCAAGGAAACAGAAAATATTATCTGCACCAAAGACATCTACTCCTGTGCAAATCAGTCAGGAATATTCTATGGAGGAACCATCCACTTCGAGGCACAGCATCTTCAATTGTCCAGTCACAAGGGGAATGCAACTCCACAATTAAAACCAGACAGCTTTCCCCTGAGGTTTCCAGGCTCTCAATGTAGCCATTTCTCAAGCGTCTGCAAAAACCTGATAATAAGTCGTTTTCGGCTACGCCGACAAAAGCATTAATATAATATAACTATTCCAGTGCAGAGGGCATCCCTCTTAAGGAAACAATGCTTGGCCTCTTCTGCAGTGCAGCATCAGCCCTTCAGTGGTTCCGCATCTGCACAGGATGCTATGAAACATCTCCTTGGTCTGATTCTATTGTTTCACTTCTGTCTCAGATTCTGAGCAGGAAAGTGTAAATTCACTATTATCTCCAAATTCTAACCATTCCAACAAGAACTTCCTTGATAGTCTTGTGCCTTCTCCAGACAATGGAGCAGTGGAATCTATAAGCATACTCTCTAATCTTTCTTTCTCTCCTCTATAGAATGAATTTCCATAGGAAGACATCTGTTATCCATAGTATGTCCACAAAATGTCAAAGGAAATTCCTTTTCCATTACAGCAAGAATCAAACCCTCATTCTGATGTTTTTGGATTATTAAAATATATCAATACCCAGTAATGACTATGTCAGTTTCCGTGAATATCCTGTTCAAGGAGCAGCAGAGGCAGCGTGTGTGGAAAACACCACATACAATTCAACTGGTTTAGAAGAAATTAGACTTTAAATATGAAGTCCAGGCTTCTTGCGGTTTCAATAAAGTTCAACTATCCCACTCTTCAGTAGTTGCGGAAGCAACTATGAGAAAAGCAAAAAAATGCCGGGATTTCTTTAACACCTCTCCAGGCAAAGAGATATCTATAAACCGAGAAGATGTATTAAAGCCATTTGATAAACTGAAGAGTAGCAAATCACCTTAACTGGATGGTATACATCTGAGAGTGTTGAAAGAACTGAAATATGAGATTGCAGACCTACTATTAGTAATTTGTGAACTATCATTAAAATTGTCTGTAGGACTGGAAGATTGGAGAATGGCCAATGTAACACCAAATTTTACAAAGGGTTCCAGGGGTGATCCAGGAAACTACAGTCCAGTGAGCCTGATGTCAGTACTGGGCAAAATGATAGAAACCATTACAAAGAATAAAATTATTGAACATGTATATAGCCATGGTTTAATGGGAGAAAGCCAATATGGATTTAGCCAAGACCAAGTCTTGTCTTACTAATCTGTTATATATATATTTTTTTATTTACTTTTTACTTTTCCTCAATACAAACTTGTCAAACAAGTATACAGGCAACATTAGATATAAAAAGCAAGAAATAATCTAAACAAGAAACATAAACACATCCTTACAGCCCACAAATTGGGGAGATATACCAAAGAATCCATTTTCCAAAAGAAACACCGAGAGCATCTCTCAACACAAGCCAAAATATAATCCCCGCCCTTATCCCCTCATCCATCCCCCAGACCCTCCCTATCTGACAAAAAGGTCTCTAATTGTAAAGAATCAAGAAAAGTATACTTAACCCCTTTCAGTGTTACCACACACTTACAGGGGAACCTGAGAAAATAAGATGCACCCAGCGCTAACACCCTGGGCTTAAGGGACAAAAAAGCCCGCCTACGCACCTGGGTTGCCCTGGATACATCTTGAAACAATTGTACTTTCGCACCACAAAATTCCACATCCTTATGTTTAAAGTCATTTTTAAAGACTAAAGCTTTATCAGTTTCAGAAACAAATGAAACCACCAAGGTGGCTCTTGTTACAATGGTGTCATGAGAGTCTTCCAGGAATTGAGTAAGATTAGCCAAAGACTGAGATTGTAATGCATCATATTCTCCCGGAGTCTCACATGCAACCAAACGTGAAGAAATATAAAAAATTTTTGAAAAGGAAATTGTTTCTGAATTTGATAATTCCAACAATTCTTTCAAATATTTACGAAGTAATATTTCTGGAGATAACAAATCTATAACAGGAAAATGTAACAAACGAATATTTTTCATCCTATGAGCGTTTTCCAAATATTCTAATCTACGATGTATAATTAAACTATCTTTAACTGAGGAGACACTCATTGTTTGAAGGGAAGCATATCTGGTATCACATCTCTGAACCTGGGTTAACAAGGAATCTAGCCGTTCCTCAACCGCCGCCAACTTTGTCACAGTTCCCTGGGAAAAATGACAAAGTTGGGCTACTGTGGCTGCCAAAGATACCTCAGTATGAGTAACCACCTTCCAGATATCCAACAAGGACACCTGAGAATCAGGAATATCCTGAGGGACAATCTGAGAAGGCAGCCAAGTAACCGGTAGCAAAGACCCGCCCTTTTGCAAAGGAGAACTTTGTAATACCGGCAAACCACTAGCCAGCAGTTCTGGCGGCGTTTTTGCTGACGGGGGAAGTGGTGGGGAGCGCTCAGGGGAGCTCAAAGATGCTCCCTCCGGAGGATACAAATGGGTCACAGTACCTGCAGGGGGAGGAGTCTCATCACCCCCAACCTTCACGTGTCTATCCATAGGACCAGTCTCTCCCGGTGCCAACGGAAATATTTTCTTCTTCCTTTTACCCATACAAACTTAGGAAAACAAAACCCAGCTCCTAAGTGGCTCCTAAGGGGCTCCCAAGGGGCCTATCCTCCCCTTGTGGCATGCCCCTTAGGGCACGCTACAGCCGCGCGCCTAAGGACGCGCGCCTATGGAGACAGCAAGCTTTAAGCCCCCAAAATCGCATGGGGCAGTCCCCGCCGCAGCCTGCTCACCCGGGAATCCTCCGACGCTGTGCGACTGGCTCCAACAGCTCTCCCACTGTGCACAGAGAGCAGCAACGTTCTTAAGCCCCCAAAATCGCCTGGGGCGGTCCCCGCCGCAGCCTGCTCACCCGGGAATCCTCCGACGCTGTGCGACTGGCTCCAACAGCTCTCCCACTGTGCACAGAGAGCAGCAATGTTCTTAAGCCCCCAAAATCGCCTGGGGCAGTCTCCGCCGCAGCCTGCTCACCCGGGAATCCTCTGACACTGTGCGACTGGCTCAAACAGCTCTCCCTCCTTTTATATTTTTTGAAGGTATGAATAAACAGGTAGACCAAGGTGAGCTGATTGATACAGTGTATCTGGATTTTCAGAAAGCCTTTGACAAGGTCCCTCATGAGAGACTCTTAGTGAAATTAAAAAGTTATGGGATTGGAGGCAGTGTACTACTGTGGATCAGAAACTGGTTAAAAGATAGAAAGCAGAGAGTAGGGCTAAATGGTCAATTTTCTCTGGAGAAAAGTGAATAGAGGAGTACCCCAGGGATCTGTGCTGAGCCCACTGCTTTTTAACATATTCATAATTGACCTGGAAATAGGAATAACGCATGTAGTGATCAAATTTGCAGATGACACAAAATTATTCAAAGTTGTTAAAACACAAGAGGATTGTAAAAAATTGCAAGAGGACCTTGATAAATTGGAAGACTGGATGTCCAAATGGCAGATGAAATTTATTGTAAACAAATGCAAACTTATGCACTTTGGAAAGAACGACCCAAACTATGGTTACATGATGCAAGGTTCCACATTAGGAACCACCTCCCAGAAAAAAGATTTAGGCGTCATCATGGATAATAAGTTGAAACCCTCTGCCCAATATACAGTGGCAGCCAAACAAATATGCTAGGAATCAGAAGGAAAGGAATGGAGAATAAAACCAAGGATATTATAATGCCTCTGTATTGTTCCATGGTGCGACCACATCTTAAATAGTGTATGCAGTTCTGTAACGCTATTTCTTAAAAAGGATATAGCGTTGTTAGAAAAGGTACAGAGAAGAGCCACCAAAATGGTAAAGGGGATGTAAGGATACCCCTATGAGGAGAGACTTAAAAGGTTAGGGTTCTTCAACTTGGAAAAGAGACGTCTGAGGGGAGATGTGATAAAAGTCTATAAATTAATGAATGGATTAGAATGGGAAAACATACAAAGTAGAAAGAGTAGAGGACATGCAATGAAGCTACAATATAACCCATTTAAGACCAATAAGAGAAAATATTTTTTCACTCAGCACATAATCAAACATTGGATTAAAAAAGGTTTAGACAAGTTCCTGGAGGAAAGAACAAACATTGTGGAACTTTTGCCTTTTGGGTACCTGCCAGGTACTTGTGACCTGGATTAGCCACTGTTCGAAACAGGATACTAAGCTTGATGAACCTTGGTCTGAACCAATATGGCATTTCTTATATTCTTCTGGGGAAAAATGTTTTTCAAGAAGCTATGCTTTCTTTTTATATTGTGGCCTTTCAGTTGTATATGTGCCCAGACATGCACACCATCTTGCAAAAGGTGCAAGCTCTAGTTCCCTGCTCTAGCTACTGTAGAACAGATCAATCCCAATTTACTGCGATCTTGACCGAAGCAGATGAATGCAACATGCCTCTCATCTGATAATCCTATGACATTTTTGGGATGTTGTCTAGAATATCTGCTTCTATAATTGTAGCTCAATGCTTAGCTTGGTTACAAGTGTCTGGTGTGTGAGGATGTCCACTCTAAGTTAGTAGATTCCCCTTGTATAGGAGATATGCTCTTTGAAGAAAAAATGAAGGAAACAGTTTATATGATCAGAGATCACTGTACTACCCTATGGCATCTCTTGGGTATCCAGCTCTTGACATCTACTTCGAGACAAACTTCGTTTAATCATTACAAACAAGGTGGTTATTACAAATGCTGTACTAGAAACAACAACAATCTTGGAGACCTGTTTCTACCAAACCTTACCAGAGAGAGGTCTCATCCTAAGCAGGCCACTTGGGTCCGGCACAAGCAGCAGCCCTCTTTTTGACTATCAATAATTATTTATTTAATAGGGTTTTTTTTTATACTGCTTTATCATTCAAATCAAAGCACTTGACATTGTAACTTAAACTTGGTAATGTACATTAAACAGGGACATTGATAACTTGGATTTTTCTGAGGCAATGGAGGGTTAAGTGATTTGCTCAAGGCCACAAGGAGTACTAGTGGGAATTGAACTCTGGTCTCTTGGTTCCTAAGC